>OY728138.1:457700205-462500205 GCA_963277665.1 Viscum album
TATTAGAAATCCCATACATAGTTTTCCCATGAAACAATTAGATTAAAAATTCCAGCCTATTCATTTTATCGCATTATCGATATACTAGAGTTTTGGCAGTATCATTCATTTTTTTCACCCTAACAACATCATAATTTTCATTAGACGCATCATGTGTTCTCATATCGAAGTCTTCTTGGGTCAGAATACTTTCTTTTTCATGATGATGAATACATAGAAACCAGTCATATAACAAATTCTCCACTCGAGTCCTCTCATTTGGATCATCAGTAATTTGAGATTTTATTTTCTCCCTATTGTGATACCACACATAGTAGTTTTATTGAAAACCATATTTGGTTATGTGGTATCTGACTTCTTCATGGCTCAAACAAGGTTTTCCAACACAATTGGAACATGGGTAGTTTATGCAACCACTATCTGAACCATTGTGAAATGAAAAATCTATGAAACTCTCAAAATTGTTTTGAAAATTGCTTGATATCCGATCGATTTCATACATCCAAATTCTATCCATTCTGTAAAAAAATAATTGTTATAAGTCATTTTTTAAAAATCAATTAAATAAGATTGAAGTTTCACCAAAAATATATTTAAGTAAATGAGAATTGTTCCTGAGGGTGGGGGGTGTCAAGGGGGTACGAGCTGTCCAAGGGGCTGGGTGGGCTGTCCATGGGGGTGGAGGGGATGTCTAGGGGGGGTTGGGGGTGTCCAGAGGGTGGGGGGGTGGGAATTCTAGGGGGTGGGGGGGGGGGGGGTTCTAGGGGGTGGGCGGGATATCCAGGGGGTGGAAGGGGTGGCAGGGTTGTCTAGAGGGTACGGGGGTGTTCAGGGGGTGCGGGGTGTCCAGGGGGTGAGTGGGCTATCCACGAGGGTGGGGGCTGTCCACGGGGGGAGGGGGTGTCTAGGGTGTGGCTGAGGCTGTCTCAGGGGGTACGGGGTGGGTGGGAGGGCTGTCGATAGGGGTGGCAGGGCTATCCAGGGGGTACTGGGTGTCTGGGGGGGGGGGCTGTCCATAGAGGTGGGGGGGTATCCAGGGGGTACAGGGTGTCCAAAGGGGTGGGAGGGCTATCCATGGGGGTGGAAGGGCTGTCTAGGGGGGTCCAGGGGGTGGGGGGCTTTCTAGGGGTGGGGGGATTTTCAGGGGGTACGAGGTGTCCAAGACAACCCACCCCCACCCCCTTGGACATCCACACCCCCACCTAGACAGCCCACCCCCACCCCCCTTGGACAACTAACACCCCCTCCCCCACCTGGACAACCCACCCCCACCCCCTTGGACATCCCACCCCCTTGACATCCCACACCCCCCTTGACAGCCCACACCCCTCACCCCCACCTCCCTAGACAACCAAAACCACCTGCCCCACCTGGACAGCCCACCCCCACCCCCTTGGACAACCCAACCCCCCTTGGCAGCCCACACCCCCCTACCCCACCTAGATTGCCCACCCACCACCACCCCTGGACAACCCTCCCCCCTCCCTGGACAACCCACCCCTCCCTGGACAGCCCACACCCCTCCTTGGGGCAGCTCATACCCCCCTCCCCCACACACCTATAACCCCTACCCCCCATGCATCCCCCTACCCCCCTGGACAACCCATACCCACTTAGATAGACCCCCACACCTAGATATCCCCCTACCCCTCCTGCAGTCCCCATTAGGTTATTTTCACTTAAAATCATTTTATTCATTAAAAAATCAAACTATCATGCATTAGACATTTCACTAAACAAAAAATATAAAGCCCCACTAAACATAATACATAAACCCCACTAAACAAAAAACATTAAAAAACATAAAAAAACATAAAACAAACCCTTTACCCCACTAAACAAAAAACATAAAACATACCCTTTACCCCTGGACAACCCACCCCCCAACCTGCACACTCCCCTCCCCCCACCCACTTGCACAACACCACCCCTCCACCTGCACCCCCCACTTGAACAGCCCCCCTCCCCCACCCCAAGCTACACAACCCACCCCCACCCCCACCTATACAACCCCCCCCCCCACCTCACCCCCAACATACTCCCCCCACTACACACCCCCACCTGTACATCCCCCTTCACTCATTGCACCCCCACCCACTGCACCTCCCACCACCTACACCCCGTCACATCAAATAAATTGATTCACACACAATAGCAGAACAAAAAAAAACCAAATTTAAATTGAAATTGAAATTGAAAAAAAAATAGAAAACAAAAAAACGTAAGGTACTACTGCACGAACAAAAACAAAAAACAAATCAAATTGAAATTTTTGGGCAGATTACTACATAAACCTAATCCAAATCAAAATAGAAAACAAAAAAAATGAATAACATTAAACATAAGTTACTACTTACAGATTTTAAATGTATAACAAAACAACTTTGTGATTGAAAATGGATCTGGTGTAAATTTTCTGAGTGAGAGAGGTATTAGGTCTCGACTTTTGAAGTTCAATCGAGTGTATGGGAGATCGGGGGAGTTGGAAATTTAGGGAAAATGTTCCCAATGGTTTTTTAAAATTGTTGGGAAAGTTAATATTTCCTAATGGTTAACCATTGGGAAATCCTTCCTAAGTCAAGGAATTTACCAATAGTTTGTACAAACCATTGGTCAAGGGAGAATAATTTGTGTATTTTCCAATGGTTTCTTCAAACCATTTGGAAATACTTCACTAAATCATCCTTTACCAACAGTTTGAATAAACCATTAGTAAAGTACCCCTATAACAACAGTTATGTAGAACCATTGGTATAAAAGTGTTGGGAAAACCTAGTTTCCTAGTAGTGACTTAATGACACTAGGGAACTAAGCATTCCATTCCTCATATTTGTACTAATGGCTGAAATTCCTTGCTTTACTGGACCCAGGCTACAGTTATAGGGAACCAATCACCCCACCCGCAGACGCCTAGGCATGAGGAATGATGCTGCAACATTCCTACATAGCTCCATATCCACCATGATAACTTCTGTAGCTATGACTACTGGGCGCCCACACCATGTCTCACCCTCAGAGTTTCTTCAAAGGATAGAGTTCAAAACTCTTGTTTAGTGATATTAGCAGGAGGGTATCATCCCAAAATAGGATATGGCCCACTGAGATATGGAGGCCTATGTGCCTCAGTGTCACCACCACCCCTAAGGGCCATGTAGGGAACCTCTACTTTCCATTCTAACATAAAACTGTTTCGAGAGCCTCTCACCGGAATGCTCCTATGACTCGATCCCTTACACAGATAAAGTAAGGGATACTAGAGTCAATCTGGAAACAAATTCTTCCAGGGAACCGATAAGGAGGACTCCCACCAGTCCACATCAATGCTGCCATCTAGTCTTACCAACTGAGTAGAAAGTGGTCCATAACCCTGCCTAGCCATCCCTACTTTGAAAGATCTGAAGAGAACATCGGGCACATACCCAAGAGGATGCCCATAAGGGGGCATCATCTTCCATAGATTTAGTGGACCATGCCACCACTGATGCAAAATATCTGTCTCCTGTTACTATAGATCATGGGAACTACAACTCTAGATTGGGATTGAGGCCCCATCCTCCCCTTGGGCAGGTTAGGTTGACTCTTCTTATTACACCCCAAACATTTTATGGTATGATTCTCTTAAATACATTCTATTCATAGCCTATATTTTATAAAGAATTGTGTTCCTTTGAAATAAATCTTGGTTATTTAGGATATAGTCATAACCTATCCATTAAACATAAATTTTCCACTTCTCTGTTTTGAATTTCAAAAAAACGGTCATCTAGAGTTGTGACCAGTAAGTCATTTGGAGTATAATAGAACCAACTTGATTTTTTGATGAATAGTAACATACCCTTATGAATAGTAATATAAATAGTAATATGATCCTTATGAATTTTAAATAATGACAATATTTTATTTTATTAAGGTAATAAGATAATGAGGTCTTAATTGATTTTTCAATGTGATATAAAACTAATTATACCATTAAAATTGTTATTTTTCGAATTGACTATGATTTTATTTAAAAATTAAATTAATAATATTTAGAAAATTATTTTCAAAAAATGGAGTTCATTTTTTAATTCTACACATTTAAAAATGGTTAGGGTGAATTTTGTGGGATTTTTCTAAAATACTTGAATTTTTCGTGAATAGTAAAAATATAGTTTTGAGTTTTTGATAGTTTAATGACATCATAATGATTTAATAATTAAATATAAAAGGGTATTTGATTTTTTTACAGTAAAATATGACATGATGTGTCTCAAGTGGCTAAAACCATGGGCATATACCATGGGAAATCCCATGATTTTTCAAAAACCACTAATGAGGTGTCCCTTTTAATTAATAAAAAACTCACTCTTAATTACTATAAATATCCACTCACCGCCTTCATTTTATTTTATTAAAAACTCATTATCCTAGAAACTCTGGTATTATTACCTCCCTAGTTTCCCTCCCAAGGTTTCCTCAAACCCCAAAGGTTCCAACCTTTATGTTTTGGGAGTTACTCAACAAGGTAAGAGAATCAACCACACTTCTCTTTTCTTAAAACTTTCATTTTATGTTTTCTATTTTATTTTCAATTGGATTATGTTGGGAAATTTCATTCCATAATCCCCTTAATTCCCATATTATTTAATAGTGATGAGATACCCCCTTTATCCCATCAAACTATTTTATGAAATTTTATGTGACGCTGTTAGGCTGCCGAATTTTTGTGAGAGATTTCTCAATTTTTATGTTTTGAGGTCCGTTGTTTTTTACTTCTTTCCTCATCTCTACTAATACAAATACTATGATAATTCCATTCCATTACATTAAATATAATTATATTATACTAATGGAATATTTCATCATCATCTCTCTTTCTCCCTCCTCTTATACTAAAAATGAAAACACCATCTGAGATGTGTTAATTTATCACATTCAAGGATGACAGGTTCTCAATTTTCATTACCATATTCAATTATGGTCATGAAAACATTTTTATGGTTTAACTAGATAATAATATATGTATTTCATCTCATTAATATTTTTTAATCCCTATACACTCATAATATGGAATAATGATACAAAACAAGTTCATTGTGCACAAAACCGCCAAGAAAAATCCAAGCGTTTATCAATGAATTTTAACTAATGATTCATCCTAAAATATATTAAAAAAATCATTATAAGATCATTTATATCTCTTTAATGTCACTAATAATATATATTAACAATTCTTTTGTTTAACATCATTTCAAATGAACTTCCATTCATGAATACAAATAAATGAATCATGAAAACCAAGGAAGAAAATGCTTCTTAAACAATAAAATTGAACCTCTTAAACCCATAAAAAGGTCCATTAATGAACCTAATATGGTTATAATAAATAAAGTAAATGTATAGTAGGTTCTTGAATTATTAATTAATGAAGCTAAATTTGATTATTCAGGTCATTAAAACAAATGAAGAACACACTCGAGCATAAGGTAAGGGGTTTCTCATCTCACTTTCATTTGTGTTAGATTTCTATTGTTTGCCACTTATTTCTTATATTTGGTATATGTGTAATGAAATTTGATATATAATAACATGATTCTGTTTATATTAATGGTATTAAATGATGGTTATTATGTTCTGGTTATATGATTCAACTGATTACATTGTGGTATGAGACTTTGTCTCAACTACCATTTCATTGTGACTAACTTTGTATTGTGCACCTAATAATACTTATGTGGTGTACCTACTACCCATTTGAGATCAATTTTAATTTGAAATTATATTTATATTAAATATCCATGTTTTCATATCATGAATATGTTTATTTTCTAAATAGTATACCATTTTACATACGGTGTTTATTTGGAAAGTTATTTTAACTATAGAAATATGGATGAATCTGTATTCTATACTCTATACATATATTGACAAGGTAGATTTTTATTTTATTAAATATAAGTATAAATAATTATTTGAACTTCCAGTGGTGGGTGGAGCCCGCTATAGCCCCTTGATTCATCAACAGGTCTAATGAGTCAAATCAGTTGGTGACAAACCCTTCAAGTTTGTTTCCAAAAATCAGATGATTTTCTACCCACAAAATTAAACCATTTTAAAAATATTTTGGTATCATGTGCATATACATGATTCCAAACTAATAATCATTCTCTTTATTCATTATTAGTTATTACTATCGACGAGGTTTTCACTATGACCAAATCTATGGATGCAGTTTCATTCTCAGTTTAATAATGGCGTGATTTTTTCATCTATTCACCATGCCATGTTGATTATATCAAATTGTTTATGATTCACTTATTATTGAATTCATGATTCCGCTATTTGTAACCCTTACTGAGCATTTGAGCTCACCCCTTTCATTTTTTTACCTTCAACATGTGATGAAGAGGATGTCATTTATTGAGTTTCTGTGGATGCATTTTTTATTTTTTGTTATATATTGTATTTTGTAACCTTTTCTAATGTAATTTGATTTAAATATATGTATCTAGTTTCTTCAAGAATACTAAACTAATCATTCCTTTGGTATTTTTATTCCTCATAACCATGACAATGTAATTATTAATGCTTCGGCTCCGGTTTAGAGGGGTCGGGGAATTATAATTCTAGTTGCCAACTCAAGTAGAAGCCATCGTGGGATGACTTGAGACGATGGTGTTCGGTATGAAGGCCCTATTGTCCCATCTATGGCTAGAGTGGAAGTCTTCTTAACCTCATCAATGCCCATCAATAAGGTCCTCCTCATGCCTCTGATCCCAGGTATGGAAGTTTTTGCCATGTTTCAGGTCATCAACATGAAGGTCCTCCTCGCGTCATCAACAGCTTGAGTTGAGACCCTCCCCACGGCAGCACCGATCAGAGCAAAGGCCATTCTTGATCCATAACCTATCATCATGGAGGTTCTCCCCATGTTCTCACAAGCTCCAAAATAGTTCCTCCCTAATCCAATACTCCTTACGATGGGGTTCCTCCCTACGCACCAGGTAATAGACACGAAGGTCCTTCCCATGTCCCATTCAACATATACCTAGGTGCTCCTCGTACCCCAAATCATTAGAGAAGAGGTCTCTTACACTCCAACGACAACAGATACGAAGGTACCCCTCGCATTGAAAAAATCCCACATATGGTTCCTCCCCATGTCGAAGATCCCCCTTTCCTCAAGGAATCATTCAGGGTAGAAGGGATAACCATCCCCGCTAAAGGAAGTTTCCCAAGAAGTGCCATATCGTCGTCTTTCCCATCTACATCTTAGATTTTGATGTGGAGTAGGTCTCGATAATGGAGCCTTCAACCTAATCCTTTATATTAGGCTCTATAATAGGAACTCATTGTGTCAGCTTTTTCCTCCCAAAAAGAAATATACACTAAATACCTGAATCCCTCTGCAGATACATATAGGTGGATGGGGATTTGACTCCTTTCTAGGGTCTTTCTATGCATGCTTCTCAACTATCACCAATTCACTCTCTAGCTCAACATGATATCATAGGGAGTTGTTTTGGGGCTTTGTAGACAATGAGAACCAAACTAATCCACCACCAGCGACTACCACCTGGGTATATGAAGAAGCAATCAACACCCAATACTATAGGGATGTAGCGATGTAGTCCGTACAATCCCCAGAAGATAGCCCAGTATGCAATGGTTTTCCAGCTTGTGCAATGTACTCCCCATCGACCATTCCACTACTGCAACAATATTTATCAGTGTTATTGTCAGTTCCCTAGATTCCCTCAGTTGATGAATGGGGCAATCAGACATCGGATCCCGTATTTGAGAAAAAGACCTTGTGGGAGATTCTCACTGCAGATCACTTCCCTGAGATATTCTGGATGATTGCAACACCAGACATAGGCATCCCAGAATCCCTTGTCCAGGACTAAGTCATGTGTCTCTACCAAACCCTAGGAATGACACATTCCCATCTCCTCCATTGTTGATCAGCTTATCCAAGGAGATAAGAGAACTATGGAAATATCGACCATCAATGATGTCAGGTCGAGTTGGTCGCGCTTCCCGTGGCTCAGCATCCTGCATCATCTGGTTACCACCGTTTCCTCCAAAAAGGACGTGTCTAGAGTTTCACTACACTCCACAGAGTTATAGTCAAGGTTTCTCTGTATGTGCATGTCTATGGTTAGGGACAATATGCATCACTTCACTTCATCCCGATTCTATGACAGGCTGACTCACCTAGTGATATCAAGGATATGCCATTAGGCAGAATCATAGTTAACATGGTTGAGCTCCCAGATAAGGAGGGAGATATGGGGATCCTTGAAGAAAACATACCCCCTAGGAAAGTACCACATTTTTTGGGTCCCCCATGCATTTTCACTCATCAACTGCAACATTTTATTGGCCTCATGGGTCCCACCAAGTCATTACCTTTAAGTCAAGACCCCAATAAGGTAAAAGGTCCCCTGGAGATGTTAAACCCTCCGACCTATCTAGTTCAGTACTAAAGTTGGAGGATGATCCTATAAAGGCTGTGTTTTTACAACAGGTTGTGGACCAGAAAAGGATTTTTGATGAGCTCCATACTGAACATGTCATAGAGCAATGTTCATATTATGGATATCCTTGATAGGGGCAGTAAGGGTAGGTTCCTCTCCTTACTATCATGTTACCTTCTAAAAATCTAGATAGCCCTACCCATCTAGATAGGATGGATTCCAAAGTTTATGGTAAGAAAGCATAGTATGAATCACCAAATACACTTGATCTATGTGAGACTCTTCTTCAATTTCCGGATCTTTGTATCATTTTCCCAGAAACCCCTCAGGTGGATCTACAAGTTCTTCCTCCAAATGCTCCACATGTCAACCCTCCAGCAGCCCCCCCCTCCCCGAGTTGTTCCACCAGTTTCTACATGAGTATGTACCTTCCTATCATGTTAATGTGTCTGCCAACACACTGGTCTTTAGGAATCCTCACCAGGATAGGAATACCACTCTGGTCGATTTGCTTCCTGACCTCATTGCCCGTCTTAATGATCTTGAGACCTAGAAGGTGGAAATCCCACCTGATGGAAAGTTGTATCTCGCATGGGTTGATGATATGCCAACACCCCCATATTTCTGGAACCCCAAATTCTCCCCCTTTAATGGTATGGGTGATCCACTATAGCATCTAGACCACTTCATTTCAAGATTTGGACCTATTCTAGGGACTCCAATGCAGTAGAAGGCCACCAAGATCCGATGATTCGTATAGACACTAGAAGGTCCTGTGTTTGTTTGGTTCAGCGAGTTACCCATTGGGTCTATAGCCAGTGGGGAGGATCACTACAAGAAATTATCATATCATTTCAGCTCCACTACTCACAAGACAAGTATTTCAGACCTTTTTAATTGCAAGAAAAGTCCAGACAAGCAGTTCCTAGACTTTGTTGCTATGTGGAAGGACCTCACATATTCACTCAACATGCCACTAACTCATGAGAGATTGTTAATGATGTGTGTGGGGAATGTGAAGACTGAATTGGTCCCTTATATTATCACTCAAAACTTCCCAGGTGGGTTTCAATATTTCTCTGACAAGGCACAATACCTAGAGAAAGATTTGCAGCAAGCCGATAAGGAATGCCTGTTACCTCCTGCAGGTCCTTCAAGAAGAGTTGTCAAGGTTGAGACTGCAGATTTTTCATAGGTAGAGGACGCCATAAATCTAGAATTATTACCAGTAGAGCCACCTCCATATCCTCACTGAGTTCCATGACCTTAGGTTCAACCTAAGGTTTAGAATCGCCCACATCAAAATTAGTAGACACCATCACGTAATGCACCACCACCACCTAGGAGAGACAACCAGGTTCTACCTCCTCCCCAGGATTTGGTTCCTCATTAGGGCCAGTCTCCTAGGATCCCTTTCCCAGATTAGACAAACTGAACCTACTCATTTAACAAAGCTCAAGTTTTGAGTAATTTCCAAAGTGCTCTAAATCAGGTAATCCTGCAGTTTCTAGAATACAGGAGACCTAAAGAGGAAGATCTCATTAATCACCCCATTTAATTCCCCTATCACCGGTTACTGGTACACGCCCACAATAAGTTATATGTGTTCAAGGACTAGATCTAGGACCATGTTGACAATAATATAGTAATATTGGGACTGACCCTGGCATAGGTGACATGTGTGCCTACAAAGCTCGATAGCGATAATGAGGGTGAATGGAAGTAGGTATCCAGTCCTGGAGTTCATAAGTATGGTGACTGGATGACTTGAATGGTAGTAACTCATGCTCATGGTATTATCTGTTTTTTTAATCATCCATAGCCTTTTGAGGTTGTCGTGCCTCCTCCCACTGCTATTGCATTATCCTATTCTCTGTCATATACCTCTCGGAGGGGTAGGCGCCGACAACGCAAGGGTGAGTAAATTCCCCCACCAATATCGAAACCATCTCACATGATCAATGAATTTGTTCCCTTGGGAATGAGTATTAACCCTATAATTCTCCCTATAATGAAAGATTTTTCAAGTGATGGCTAGAAGTATGCATTGGTGAACACCTTCAAGTTGGTGGACCCTTATATGGTTCCCGACAATAAGGAACACCATGCAGACCCTCTTAATGTCCCCAGTCGAGGCCAGCGTTGAAATAATATTGGATATGTGAATCACCAGAATGCATCGGCTAGTGCCTCTGACCAAGAAATTCATGCTAATGAGACTATACAACAGACTCAATGTAGAGATCAGAATGCACAGTCCTCTCATTCTATCCCATCAGATTTTCTCCAACCATAGTTTGGGATGCTCTATCAGGATAAGCCACCACAACTATGATATGATCAATCACATTCAGTTTTGGATGGGTCTCGATTATCTGGCCATTAGATGGTATTCATTTTACATGGGTCAACTAGTGAGTAGTGGGATACTTCCGACCCGATCCAGAATCAACTGGTTTGACCGATAGTTCCTATCATACCCCCTTCCATTAAGAAACCTTCTATTAGTAGAAATGTGTTCCTAAAATAGATGTATGATGTACTTAAGCATATCTATAGAATCCCTGCAAGGATCTTGATCTTTGAGACTCTCTGCGTATCCAACGATATGCGTGAAGCCCTCACATAGGCTTTAAGAACCCCCCTCCAGTTTTAAAGAGAGGTAGATGTTGTAGAATACTACAATGATGAGTAAGTTGAGGATACATAATGTAAGGACATAATTTCGTTCTCTGGAGAATATGAAGTTTCCCCTATGCAGGTGAACATCCTCCCATTGTACATCACTAGCATGTTCAATGGTGTTGAAGTCTATCTCTATCTTGTCGACATAGGTTCTGGGATCAATATCATCTAGACCCAGATTCATTACAATCTAGGAATATATGAAGTAGATCTAAATCCCACTAACCTAAAGATTCAAGTTTATGATAGGACAGAGCAGACACTGATTGGCATCATCCTCCTAAAAACCCAATTTAGTTACCAGATTTCCAACAAGGAGTTCATGGTCATCGTACATGACACCACTTACAATGACTTGATGGGTAGAACCTGGATCCACCTACACATGGTAGTTCCATATTACTATCACTAGTGCCACAAGTACTCCCTTAATGGTCAAGTGAGTGTTCTCTAAGGTGATACGTCTCCCTTTGCCTCTTTTGAATCATACTACATGGATGCCAACTACAATAGAAGAAAGGAAAAGAAGATTAAGGCTAATGAGGTTGATCACACTACCATTGTGGATGACCCATGTCCAGACTTTAATGATGCCTACATCCTCCCAATTCACTGATTTGAGACTAGAACCCCACACATGGGACACTACTTTTTCGTCTATGAGACAATGGGGAAGCATGTTCCCAGGTGCAAGGAATACATAAAGATCACTTTTCACTCTTAAATGAATTATGATCGACTGATCCTAGAACCCCTTACCCCTGTAAGATATCGGGATGTTCACCCCATGGTAATAGAAATACGCCATACTTGCTTGTTTTTTTGTTCCGGGTTGAATTGATTTAGGCCGACAACCCACTACTACTTTGATATGATCAAGCATGTCCCATTGGGTCAAATAACTGATGAAATCGAATTGAAAACATTTTTTTCCATGGTTTTAGCAATGTAGGAGTCCCCCAATAAAGATTCCACTACCGTTTAGGCTGGCACCAAACTTTTTTTCAGGGTCAACCAAGTCAGAGGAATTTATCCTTACCAACGATCCACTCACTATAGATGATAAATAGGATTTGGAAGACACTCCTCCCTCATTTGAGGAAGGTGTCTCCACCACCATCGATGAGTTGGTATAGGTGAATCTCGGTTTTGAGGAAGACCCAAGGCCAACACTGATCAGCGTAACAATGTTTGAGGAAGAGAAACAATAGTATGTGGATTTTATGAAGCATCATCAAGATGTATTTTCCTAGAGCTAGAAAGATATTCAAAGACTAGATGTTGAGGCTGCTGTCCACCGCCTTTGTCTATTGATAAACCATCACGGGTTCAAACAACATCCCTGAAAGATGCACCCATCTCATGGTTCCATGGTCAAGGTCGAAGTCGAAAAACTCATTAAAGCCAACTTCCTCAAGGAAGTCTAGTACCCAAGATGGATGGACAACATCATTTCTGTCAGAAATAAGAACATATATATTAGAGTCTATATTGGCTTTCGGGACATCAACCATCATTGTAAAAAGGACAACTTTCCCCTTCCTATGATAGAGTTTCTAATCAATGCTATCAGTGGGTTCTATGCTCTCTCTTTCATGGATAGGTATTTCAGATACAACCAGATATGAATGGATCTTGAGGATGAAAATTCTACCAATTTCAGAGCACCATAAGGTATTTTTTACCAAGTAATGCATTTTAGTTTGAAAAATGTGGGTTTCACCTATCAGCATGCCATAAACCACATATTCAAGGATATCCACAAAAAATTGGTGGAATGTTATATAGATGATTTGGTGGTCAAATAATGCCAGCGTCATGACTATCTCATAGATCATGAGAAAGTGTTATTCTTCCTCCTCTCCCACCATCTGAAGATGAACCCCTTTAAGTGTGACTTTGGGGTCACCTATGTAAATTTTATCAGTTTTATTATTAGATATAGAGGCGTTGAGATCGATCCAGAGAAGATCAGGGAAATCTGTTAGATGCCTCCTCCGAGAAACCTCTGAGATCTCTGAGGTTTTCATGGACACTTGGCCTCCATATGCAAATTCATTTCAAATTTTGATGGAAAGTGTAAGCCCTTTTCCTAACTCATGAAGAAAGGTGATGTATACCAATGGGATAAAGGGTGTTAGAACACATTCTAAGAGATCAAGTAGTAGCTACTATAGCCTCGGGTTCTGATGCCACCGGTCTCCCGAAAGCCACTAGATCTTTATGAGACCACCCTGGAATGGTACATTGATGACCTTGTCACCTAGAAGACCAATTAAAGGACATAGAACAATTTATACTACCTCAGTCGCATGCTCCTTGATATAGAGACCAAAGATTCCTTTATCTAGAAGAGCTTCCCCACATTAGTCTTCACAGTGTAGAAGTTGTGGCATTATCTATAGAATCATGAGATCTAGATAGTGTCTTGAGTAGACCCACTAATGTATATTATTAACTTTCCCATGTTGACAGGCTGTCTAGCATGGTGGGTAGTGATCCTTTAGCAGTTAGACATCAGGTTCATTCCATAGAAAGCTGTGAAGGGTTAAGAATTGGTATAATTCCTTACCACCCATCCAAACCTTGCAGAATAATATATAGACCTTGACTTACTAGATGATTCCATCCTTTCAGTTGATCAATCCATGCCATTTTGGCAGATTCAATTCGATGGTGCTTCCCAGAGCCCAACTGATAGAAGTCTCAATGAACCCAGACTCATTAGAGTAGGCTTTGGTATCATCTTCATTATTTCTTCACAAGATGTTTTTCCCTATTCATTCTTGTTGTCAGAAGAATACACAAACAATTAGGTGGAGTATTAGGATCCCATAACTGGTCTTGAGCTGGCCCTTGAGTTTGATATTCCCTACCTATATATGAAGGGGGCTCAGAGATGGTCATAAAAAATATTTACAGCGATTACGTTATTAGAAATTCAGAACTCGTACCCTGGTTAGAGCGTGCTCACCAACTAATGGCTCAGTTACCTTCTTGACCTAAGTTCATTCATGATCCTAGATCATAGAATGGTTGAGAAAATTCCTTTTCCAGCCTTTCTGTATCTCTTGAAGAACCCGAACAGGATGATTTGGTCATCCATGTGGAGCATCGAAGATTCATCGTTCTCATCACTCAAGATGATGATAGTATCTAGTAGGTAAGTGATATTACCACCAATCCATCCACATTAGAGCCTTCAGGTCTCCCTACCACAACACTAGAAGATACCCCAAATTGGAAAAATCTTTCCATTGAGCACCTCCAACATGACAATCTTCAGACACACAGATCCAAACATGAGTGAACCCATCATCACGTAGTATAGTTCACTCTCCAGAGTGGTACCAACTTTGAGAATATCCTTTAAAGAAGTGAGTTTGATAGATTTATCCGTAATTTTATTTAGTGAGAATATATTCCTCAAGTTATACAAGAATTCCATGCCAATTATTTTGGAGATCATCAGGCCGGGTAAACAATCTCTCATAATATTCGAAGGCTGGGCTACTTCTGGCTCACCATGGTCCATGAATTTATCGAGTTCACCAATAGGTTTCACACATTTCAGATCCATTATAATTTTTTTTCACTGGATGCCAGATACTCTCCATACTACCAAGTAATCTTGGCCCTTTGTGGTATGGGGACTCGATGTCATGGGATCATATCCACTGGTGACAGCTCGCCAGTGCAGGTTTATCCCGACCTCCACTGATTTATTTTCCAAGTGGGTAGAGGAAATTCAACTCACGAAATTCAAGGACTATTCTATCATTGATTTAATGAGCTCCAACATCATCCACTGATTGGGAGTCCCTCATGCCGTTCTAACTAATAACAACACCAACTTCTTAGAAACTGAGCTAAATATATTTTACACCAAGTAAAATAACCGGTCCAACCACAATTCTCATTATCATGCGTAAGGAAATATATAGATTGAAGAATTCAACAAGACCCTCTATAACATTATGCAAAATATTGTGGGTCAGAACAAGAACATTTGCCCAGAAAAACTCTCCAATGCTCTTTGGGATAACTAGAAAATGACATGTAATTGCACCCATGTGACCCCACATCCATGGTGTATGGAAGAGAGGAAATCCTTCCCATTGAGATTTAGTTACCATCACTTTGCAGAATCCTCTATGATCAAAAAATTTCGGATAAAGTAGCTGAAGTCTTTCTGGAAGAACTGGAAGGTCTCGATGAAAATAGGCTTCATGCCTTACACAACCTGGAGAGACACCAAAATAAGATTTATAGAGATTTAGACATGAATTTTTTTTCTCTCCTCAATCCTTCAAGGTGACACGGTGTTGGCCCGAAGAGAACCTATGATACCTAGTAGGAATCCACCAAAGTTAGAGCCCAAATGAGAGGGACCTTATATCATTCACAAGGTTTACCCCAATGTCACATATTCCCTAGTCACTATGGATGGTGAGTGTATTAATAATACCACCAATTCCATATTCCTTAGGAAGTACTTCACATGAATGAGCCTTTGTCTTTCATGATGGTAAACTATGAATGGAAAACATGCCTAATGGTATGAGCTCTACAACCCTACACTAAGATCTCTCTTCATCCCTATCACATTATTTTAAACTGAATAACATTACAAGAACTACATGTGGATAGATTACCCTCCGTATGATAATCATAGTGATGCCCATACCTTTTTCCTTGGGCCTATCCACAAACTCTATAGTCAAAACTTTACGACCTACTCTGAACAAGTTTAGGATGCCCCAACTTACTGGATGCTATATATTCCTCACCAAGGAGGATTTCTCTAACCAGTGTTGGTTTCTAACAATTCTATTCTTTAGAACTATGTTTGGTTTTATCCCCATCCTTATAGGATACATAGGAAGGCCCAAACATTTTGTCTTTGATTTCAGCCCCAAATTCCCCATTTTCGTTCTTTCGACCCAAGATTACTTTTGGGAGCATGTGGTGTGGTGTGGGAATATTTGGTCCCCATTCACACCAGGTATGAAATATTCACACCATGTTCCCCGTTATGAATACCTCCCTCCATCTACATACTTATCGCATGATGTAAAACTACATAGAATTTCTATAACTACGTATGGCTTGATTCCCATCCTTACAGGATATGTGGGAACACCTATGCATTTTGTCTTTGGTTCTAGCCCTAGGCTCTAAAAATCTTCTCTTTCATTCAACACCTTGCACCAAATTAATTTGGAACTACATGATATGGAATGAGGCCCTATTGGTCTTCATTCACGATGGGTTTAAAATAGCTTCACCACGTACACCCTCCTTAGGGGTTTTCCCTTCCACCCTTATATTCACCTCATGACGTTAAACTACATGGAATCTCAATAACTATGTATCGCTTGATTCACATCCTTATGGGATACATAGAAAAACCTAAACACATTATCCTCAGGTCCATCCCTTGGTTCCTCAACCTTTTGGATCTTTATGGCCCAACTCATGGTCTGAACTCTGTGACCTTAAACTAGGAGTTCAGGTCCAAAAGTCCAGGCATCATAACCTTAAACTCTGTGTGCAATCCCTTAAGAACTTGTAATATAGTGTGAACATCTTTGGTCCTCATTCACATTGGGTTATTTCTTGACATTGTATTGTATATCTCATTCTCATGGTCCAATATCTATGACCATAAACTAAGATATCCTTCCTCCTTACCTCCTTAAACTACACAAACATATCCCACATGTACGAATTTAAATTGGACACCTACAATCCAGAATCTAGAGCTTTAAACTAGGATCATTTAGTCCATGTAACATGACTTTAAATTGTTGGCCTGGGTCCAAGAAGTATGACCTTAAACTATTTGCAACATCCTGGTCATTTTACATTCAACTATTTGATGTTTCATCTTCACCGTATGGTGTTAACTGCGTGCTTAACATCCTCATTTTAATGACGTAAAACTGCAAGCCATCCTAGGACCTCACAAGATTGGTCTTATTTAGGAGTAGGTTCGATCTAAATTAATATTGATACACCCACCCAATGTGAATTCGTCACAGTGGTGTAATTTCAAGAGTATTGGATTCTAGTTAAACAAACCATCACTCCATCTTCATTCTTCATGTGCCCTCTATTTGGATCCCCATCCTCTTTCATGTCTAAAGGACCCCCTAACATCCTAGTCTCATGCTGCTTCGTCTCACCTATAGTTTTTGGACAATGTTTTAGAAGACATTGGGGGCACTTTGAGTTTGGCCCCATGCTGAAAACATGGTCAGAGTCCAGCCCTCATTTGTTTTTCCCCATTTCAGGCTAACATGATATTTATACTATGTTGTGAATGTGGTAAAACGTTATCCTCTATCATCATGAAATCCTCACTGTGTTCTGAATTTTGGGTATCATTATTCACACTTCTTATTCACCCTTTGTTCGGATTAATTCCAACACCATTGTTGTAACCCTGCCTATTTACCGAAGCATGTTGGGAAAGGTGATTTGGCTACTTTGAGAGCCTTACTATCTAAGTCTTAAACCCCTCTCTCATTTCAACACTTTAGGTGGTCAGTTATACTCCAAGTTTTTAGTGAATGGCCTTCGCTCTCGTATCCCAAGTGAGGGCTTGTGTGATCTTCCATTGTTCCTCACACTGGGAATGAACCATATGAGCTTAGTTATTGATTATAAGATTTTTCAAAAATACAATTGAAATTCAGTAATCAAAAGAAGAAAGAAATATGTCCATGCATGTAGCTGAAATGGGTTGGTGGATGAAGAATGTGTGTCCTAGTTTGGCCAAAACAAGGGACTTACATATCCACTCCCTCAATAGAATGCTTTAATTCCGCCACTCTCTAGATTGTAGCTTATAGGGGTTATTGCCACTTTTAGAGATCCTCCTCCACATCAACAATTTTATATTGAATATTGTCAGCCATGATCTGTGTTCGGTCCCATTCATCTTGAAGTTTTTCCACCTGACATCTCGCTGGGGCTAATTTTTCCTAGGCCTTCACAAATTGGGGCTTCTTTAATTTAGTGAGATCCATTTTCTTAGCGAGGAATTTTAAATTATTTCCCATCTACCCATCGATTTGTTGAATTGCTTACTGAGGCTCTTGGAGTTTCTGAATATTTTTAGACTTTTTATGGCACCACTTGACATCCAGGTGTTGACTACTTGCATGTATCCTCTTAGAAAGGTAGTCTTGTACCAATGTGTGCTGGTTCTATGCATCTACCCTTATGACACATATATCTCATAGGAATGTGCAAAATGAT
Organism: Viscum album; assembly: GCA_963277665.1. Taxonomy (NCBI): domain Eukaryota; kingdom Viridiplantae; phylum Streptophyta; class Magnoliopsida; order Santalales; family Viscaceae; genus Viscum; species Viscum album. The sequence continues at coordinate 457,718,616 of OY728138.1, forward strand.
CTCATTCTGCCTATCCACTCTTGTTTTGGAACCTCATTGCAGAAGAATTTGATTATGTTACATGATCAGTGTTATATATTTTGACTATCTTCAATTGCGTTAGAATTGAATTAGTTCATCTCTAAGGGATCAAGAATTTAATTTTTGAGAAATGATTCCAAAAGCTTAGCAGCATGATCTTACTTCGACATCATATATGAAGAATTAGCTTCCAGGTTGTCCAGTTGGTCCTCATCACTTGATTTTACCTCAATGAGGTCAACCCAACTGACTACAAGTTCTACTCCACCAATGGCTTCACCTGCCGCCATGATTGATTACTCGCTATGAACTGTAGCTTTTACATATTGGGTGCTTGATTTCATGAATATTGTCACCCCTCTCAATAAAGGGGCCCCAGGTCATCTGGTCATCCACACCAGTAGGGTGCCCACCATTCTATGAAATGTTCATATAAGGGTTCCATTAATCATGTTGATTGAGAAAAACAATAGGTGTGGATATAAGGATAAGGATAATTATTATGGTCATACTCCTGGTATTATCTCTGGTTTTTCATCATTGGAATGCTAGGTTTTAGTCCCCTGTATATGATGGTAGGTTCTATAGGTTCCAGAGATGCTTCTCTTGCTTCCCTAGCACTAATCGATTCTACAACCATTGTTTCTCTAGATGTGAGCCCTAGTTCTTATGCTTCCACATCCATTGTCGTATCTTAATCCCTAAAAGTAGGGGTAGTCAACACAAGATCCTCCTGCACAAGTAGATGTTGATTAAAATACTACGATAAAGTTGTAAGGTTAATAGCACAAGAGACGAATCAGGGCTTACTTTGATAGTTGCATCAAATTCTTCCAGAGAAGTCTCCTCTAAAGCTCTGATTTTAGCTTCCTTAGGAGAACCTCACTTGGAAACTAATTTCTTATCACCTTCTTGATGGTCCTCAGCACTGACCTCTTCCCCCAGGAACTCTCTGAGTCCGACAAAGGAAAGTTCTCTTCTAGTTGAGATTCCAATGACATTGGGGGGGTGGTCTTTTTCAACAGTACCCTTACTCATCTTGTCAGTGGGTGTGAAATGCCTTGGGAGTATACAAGTTCCTCTAGCTTGTTTATGAATTTTCTTCCCATGGATGGGGCCACCTTGAAATTAGCTTTGGTGAATCCAATTTCCCCCCAACTACATCCCATTCTTATTAAAGTTTTTCCAGATATCATTGATATTGAGGAAGTGTTTGGATAATTCCTAATCATTCCAGGCCTCTGGATAGACAACATCAGAATTGTTCACTTCATGACACGTGTGCTTCCCAGGAGCCTGAGGGGGATCCTTGTAAAACCCCCTTGATGATTCTCCTCTCTCCTGGGCCATCCCAGTTCGATCTACTAGGTCTAGAACTACTGCCTCCCTTGCCTCACCTTCAACTAGTGCTGGTTCATAGCCCCTTGCCCTTACTTCCACCACCTAATCACTATGACCTATGTCAGAACTACCCTCACGACTTCCCTTTACTACCTCTCGACATCAACTTCTAGGTGTAGAAACTGCTACTTTACTTGCCCGAATTGTTGGCATCTTCAACGTCTCACCTGGGTAAGCAGCTGCCCAACTCAGCGCATATTCATGAATCAATCCAAATGCAGCGGTATGTGGTAGATGCTTGTTCCATATCTTTCCTTACTCCTGTGTGAAAATCAAACACATTTGTCTCATTACACACATGTGGTTCATATGGTGCACCCCAAGTACACTTTTGGAGTCATCCTCTACACACACTTGAATTGTCTTGTTAATCGGTGTGGAGTGTACGATTCACATATGGGTTCAAATTCCACCCACGTGGCCAACACACTGCCATAGAAGGGAAATCAATATGATTAATTCTCTATAGTTCCTATACCATCATCGATGAAGGCACCAGTAGATAGGGAAAATGGGTGGAGGATGAATTGATTGTCTTGTGTCATTTTGTTCAGCATAACCATCATGTCGATCTTTATCAGGGGGATCCCCATGATATTTAGAATCACTAGATGAGAGTGTATCCTAGGAAGATAAATGGTATTGATGTATTTGTATCCTCCCATTTTCACAACGATCCAGCTGTATAGAAAATGGAATGGTCTGCACATGCACAATGACCTCTTTCCCTTGCCGATGTGCTGGAGTAAATGATATAACTTCACAAGCACCGGTATTCCCATTTTTATCTGTTCTCCACAATCAGTTTCACTACCATAATAAATTCACTCAGCCAAAATCCCATGTTTTCATCCCTAACCAATAGTATCCACCCACATATCAGTGCAAAAATAAATCCAGCTAGCTTGACTATTGGATGTTGGCCATCTTTGATGTTGTAACCCCACATTTTTCATTGGCTACCCTCTAGGCTTCGCCAGTAAGAACCTTAATTTCCCCACTGATGTCCCCTTAGATATGTATAGGGCCTTGTTGGTAATTTCCTTTATGCTATCACTCCCTCAGGAGGAATGTTTATAAAATAGCCTAACCACTCCTTAAAGTGGACATCTATTGTATTCTACTTGTCATCATCTATTACTGGCACTAGGTTCAATAATTCCTTTTCCAAAGGCGACATCTATTCGGCATCCTCCTAGTCATTCATGGAAGGGAGGATCTCATCATACATCCTTCCCAGAATTGGGATGCCAACAATTTGATAGAGTTACCATAGGTTAATACCAACCTCCCCATGATGCAGGTGGAATGTGTTGCTATATAGAGATCACCAGCTTAATAATTATAGTATAAATTCCTTCGGTTGGGAAACACAAAATTGGGAAGCCCATGTTGTTTCGTACATGCCTACTTGCGTCAAGACATGCTCTATCTCAACACAGAACGCACATTCCCAGTAGGCCCATACCCACTCATTAGTGAAGTTTCCACCCTAGCAGAGATCCCAGCTGTAGATCCATCCTTTATATAGATTCCCAAGATCAACATTAACAATCATCTTATATTCAGGTGGGGAAATCTCTTCCTCCATCTCCTTACCATTGATTTTGTTGACATGATTGTAGAGGCAGTGCACTGTGATAGAAGTATGATATTTCCTGACGTGGTAGTATATATCCATGTACCACTGATATTGTCTCTGTATGCCCCTAAATGAGTAATCCATCCCATCTAAACTTTCCTTAGGAAAGAAGATATCATCCCAAAATCCAATGTTGTACAATGAAATCCTCTTTCATGGTGGGTAGTCCTTCTGAACATTTGATAGAACTGTCTTCAATGATCCGTTATTGTAAGTACTCTGAATGTACTCTCCTATTTAAATATTATCTACCATTTCTCCTCTCCAAGAAGAATCAATGAGAACTTCTTGAGTATCCTCCTAAGAAGCCATCAAACTGGAACTTAGAAATTTTTTTGGGCTATTTTCACAGAGATTGGTCGCAGAGACCATTCGCAAACACTGATTGAAGTGTAGCCTTGTTCTCAGCTCGCATCGCACAGAATCAAAGGTTCCCAATGCACCGGTTCGATGGAAAGTGTTCACAGTGCACTAGACCATAGACCTAGTTCATGTAGGTGCGTTTGTGGGGTGGATCACGTCAAAAACATAGAGCGTTACCATAGTCAATCATAGAGATCCATGTACGGACAGAAGAGCACTATTTCCCTATTTATAGGCGAGATCTGACCCACCCTTCACAATTACCTTTTTCCCATGCTTCATGGTGACCGTTTGTGGTTCTTTTCATAAAGACATTTTTCCACCCTTCACAGGGACCATTTTCAAATGCTTTTTGGTGGCTGTTGTCTAACATGGCTTCATGGTGCAGAGCACCCTGTCTGCTTTGTGATCCAGATTTGTGATTAACTAGGAGTTTTTTTCAGATATTTACCCTTATAATCCGAAATCTTTTCCCTCATCTCTAATTCTAAGGGGGGGGGGGTGGGAAAATTGTTGGCCCCAAAACTCATTCCCCTGACGGTATGAAAAAATTCAAAGCTAGTTCAAATACAGACTAGAGTGGCCTTGAATTTTGACTAAAATCATCAAAGGGTTCATCTTCACAAAGATCCTCTACAAAGATCATTCTTGGACTAGATCGTAAAAGGATCTCGTCCATGGTGTCCAACTCTCTTTGTAAAACATCTCACAAATGTATTTCCTTCATAGAATATAGCTCCCTTCATGAACCAGATCACAAATAAATCTCATTCGAAGCATCCATCTCCCTTTGTAGACCAGCTCAAAAAAATATCTCCTTAGTGGCATCCATATCCCATTGCGGACTAGCCAAAAAACATATTTCATCTGTGGAATCAATTTTTCTTATTGGAGCCAAATTTTTCTTCTCAGAAAGCTTCATGAAATCCTTTGACCTCCGTTACCTTTAAATAGAAGGCCCCTCCTACCCAAACCATTGGTACTTAGACATTTCGCCTTCCCATATCTTGTTTTGCGAATCTCTTCATGAAACCAAAAAACTAATCACCTAAGGTACTTAGGATGTGCAAGATATGCCTCCTTTGGTTCTTTATGGAGCCTCCGTGAAGCATTAAGCCTTCGCAGAGTACTCTTCAAATTAAGAGCTCTTTGCTTAAACAAATCTTTGTTCCACCCAAGCATCTCATTCGTGAAGAAATCATCCTTTGAAAATCCCCTCTACTTCACAAAGAATTAGAGCTTCTTGAAGCTCATCTCTTCCAAGAATTTCTCTTTGTGAACCCTTCTCCCGTGCGGCCCTCCTCAATCATAAGGATTGATTTCATGTTTCCTCGATTGGTGTTTCATACAATTTCCCTACCTCATACTTCTTCACATAGGCATGCTAATGGATATTTCATATTCTCATATCCATGATAACATGGACATTTCGATTGAAAAATCCTTCACCTCACTCCCATCGAGAATATATTGTGCCTTCCCTTCCCCAAGTGTGGGTTGGTACAAGTTATGTAAGTCCAAGGGATGCAGAGAAAGTCCCCATCGTTCAAGATGTATAAAGTTAAACTGTCAAGAACCCTTTTCCCAACACACGGTGTTAAACTATGAGTTTATACTATATAGAAATCCTAGATGGATCTAATGGAGAATGAACATCAGTTCTCTCCCACTCCCGTCTCTCTTTGTGCTTTTTCTCTATTTTCATCTTGGGTAGTCTTCACATAATCCCTGAAACACTCTGATAGGGTGTTCTCTAGAAATAGATCCATATCCTCCTCATACATTAGGACATCCTCCTTGGGATTACATCCTAGAGTAAATCCCAATCTCTATATCCCTAGGCTGATAACCATGTGTAATCCCCACACTATCCCTCATGGCCGCACCTTTCACGACATGATCATCAGGTCTGCTGCTACCACTTGTTTCTCACATCGAGCATGTCTCAGATGGGATTAGAGTAAGTATCGAACATGGAACCATATTTAGGATGATAAACATGAAAAATCCTCATCCCCCCTTTTAATAACTATGTGTACATTGATTCCCTACCACAAGGATACATAGGAAGACCCGCTGAGGTTCAAGTCCGTCATTCATCAGTCCTGACCACTTCATGCCGGTTCACCCTCATCCAACATTATGTTAAAATGTGAGTTTTTGTATCTCTTGAACTACATGAGTTTTGATCCCTGTATTCTAAACAAGGTACTTAGGAAGCCTCCTTGAGGTTCAACCCTGATCAATATTAAACTTTGGTGCTCCCTTCTAGGGATTTACCCTCATGATGTGACATCTTAACTTTTTGGGTCACATCATCGGGATCCACCTCCATGAGGTGTTATGATCCACTTGGGAATCCAACCATGTATAAACCCCACACTCAATCCATACTCATCCGACCAAGGGTATCCCTCTTGTGATGGGCTGCTAACCACATGTAATCCCTAACATGTATCAGGGTCGTTGTCCTTTGTGTACACCCAGATTCTATGCCCCATCTTGAATTATGTGGACTTTGATTCCCTACTATAGGGATACGTAGGAAGCCTTTATGATGTTTAATCCCATCTCTCATGTCTCATCCTAGTCTCTCCCTCAAGCCATTGTGTTTTGGCAATATCATACCTCAACCCATTGTTCGATTTCCTTTAGGTACCACCCTTGTATCCATCATCACAAGCCACCTCCTCAAGTGAATAATCCCCCCATACCAAAACTACATGGACTTTGATCCCTTCCTCCTAGGTAGGGTACATAGGAAAACTCATTGAGTTTCAATCCCAAAACCATCATCTTCATGTCAATTTCACCCCATTCATATCATCCACTCCATCTAATCATCCTTCATCCATCATGATTCATACCAGGGACACCACATCTCGGTGGAATCATGCCATTCATATGAGAAGCTAACCATACATAAGCCTCGACCACCTACTTCATCACCCCACCCTTATCAAGGAGGGGTTACATCATTCACACAGGTAACTAACTATTTGGACTCCCTAAATCATCCCTTAAAACTACATGGGTATTGATTCCCTTCCCCAGAGGTATGTAGGAAGCCTCCACAAGGTTCAATCCCAGCCAATGTAAAACATTTGTGCCCCCATTATAGGGGTAAAAACTCCCTAATATTCCCTTCGTGGTGTTCGATCAGCCTTCATGTGTGACATATTCCCATTTTGGGACACAAAACACTTGGTACATCTTCATTGGGAATTCTGATCTATCTATCCCTTAAACTCTCAAGGTGTTCCCCCTAGGGACGTACCCATCTAGTAGACTTTTATCAGTGTTATGATCAGTACAATCTATTTATACTAGATGTTAAACTCACGAAATATCCTGTGTTAAACATGGGAAGCCGAGGAAAACCTCAGAGACATTCTTCTGGCATAATATAACTCACAATATATGTGGGAAGCCTCAAGTTTCTTCTCCCTTCAGAATCCCTCTGATGAGGAAGAATATAGGTCTTATAGTGTTCCACCATCAATACATTCCACAAATTCCTCAACATGACTGCTCTCCTAACTAAAGGTTTCTTCCCTAACTTGACCCTTTTAAATTTCCTATAAGAATCAACGTAGTTAATGGCAACCCACGGAGATAAGGCACTAGGAACGAGCTTCATGAACAAGGTCTTAACCTATGAGGGAGACCCAGAATAGGTAATGAGTTTTGTGGAGGAATCTGTGGAAGGAGAAACTGACATCCCATCATCCAATTTCGATCAAGGAAAAAACACCTCTAAAGATGTGATGGATGATTCCTACCTTTGGAATATGGGAATGCGTGGAAACAATAAACACATCACCAGGATGATACACGCCCCAACAGAAAGCGTCGAAAACATGTTTGAATTATTATAATGAAATGAACCTTTTAAGGGATGTATAAATGAATTGAACTGATATTATTGAGAAAATGGATGTTCCAATGTCGGTGTTCAGAGACATGAGTGAGACTTATGGTTGTTTTCAAAAGTGATGATTTGATATGATACCATGAAATGATCAACTCCACTTGAATTTCATGGAAATCCTGGGTGGATAGGTGGGAATTCTAGATATACACGTGAACTACTTTAGAATTATGATAGGGATAATGGCCCTAGGTGAGACATAGGTCAACCTATGGGACATTTCCCCTAGGTTAGTCTATGATAGGGTAAGACCAAGTGTTTGGGATGGGGTTGATTGATGAATTGTTTTTTTCTCGTGCATAGAATTTTATTCATTGATGACCATGTTATATATATTCTAGATTATTGTCCTTTATCCCATTTAGATTCTATGATGATGATATATGTATATTTTCTAAGGTATGTTGATTTAGAAATTTTTGAAATGATATCCTATTTAATTTTTTTGTTTCATCTTTAAAACTGATTTAACTATAATTTATGGATGTTTTGTTTATAGAAAATAAATTGTTGTTTTACTTGGAAAAGGGACCGTATTTATAAAAATTGGTGTTTTAATGGGAAAATAATTTATTCTTTTTTAAAGTAAAGAACATATAAAAAACATATTTTAATATCCTTACTTTGAAACTTGTATGGAATGAATTTTATTTTAATGTTTTATGCTTTGGGTCAATGAGTGGTGACCTACTAGGATTTTAGCATACACCTATATATATCATCAGCTTTATTAGGTTTCTTAGAACATTGGATATTTCTATATCTCTATGTTTAAGTTATGTTGGAGGCATGTGTGGAGTTGTCTCACTTGAACATGGTGATATTGGTGGATTTTTGTATCCTTTACCTTCTTGTTAGTTGTATATGACTTCAACCTTATTGTTTAAGTATATTCTACTTATGTTGTTTATTTTACTATTAGATATATCATATTATCTTTATTTGAATTTAATTTCGGTTTTCATATTTTATTATTTATTATTTTTTGTTATAATCATTCTCATTCCATTCTTATTGATGTCTGGGCACTTGTCACCAACCAGTGGGAATTGGGAACGCCCTTTGTGCCTTACTAGGGATATCTTCAATGTCCTTTTTGGGGATTATCTATTTTGGTTTGTGAAAAATTTTAATCAAAGTGAATGATTTTAGATTTTCATTATGTGATGTCTAGTGGTTGGAGGTACAATAGTCATATTTCATGTAATTTACCATAGAAGGGTGTTTGATCACCACCCATTCGAGATAACGCTTGAGTTTCTTGGGTTATCTGAGATGAGTATGTATCCAATTCAAGTTTGGTTCGTGAATGTTTTGAGATATTTGGTATTTATTTGAGCATCTTTCAATTTTTAGAATTCATGATCCATCTTGAGTAAATCCATGTTTTGGAGTGGATCTTAGAGGGAATCTGGTGGGTCCACCCTTACTAAGAATGGCTTGAAAAAACAAGTGTAGCCTATTCATTCGACCCAAGATGAATTCTAGTGAACTTCACATGATTGGCATACAATCCAAAAAATTGTGTTACCAAACAATTAACTTTTTTTATTTCTTAAAAGTTTTTTAAATCAATATACTTTTTTGTTTAAAAAGTATATGAAGAATGAAAATAGTTTTAATTTTTTGATTTTTTTTGGAACGAATTTGATAAAATTTGAATTTTCTTAAAAACGTTTTGAATTCAAAATGATGTTTAATTTTAGTGTTTTATTTTATATTTAAAACAATGATGGGTTATTGGGAAAAATTATTTATGCTTGGGGATAAATTTATAGTTTTAATTAATTTAAACATTTTCATGTAATGTAAATAATGTTTAATAGGAATATTTTAAATATTTTAAGTATGAAATGTTTTAATATTGAATATTTTAAAAGGAGTTGGTGTTAAGGGAATTTTTCTTTATGAGTTTCCATGTATGGTTAAATGTTTATTTAATTAATGAAAATTATTTTGGATATGAGTTTTGATAAAACCATCTTAGATTGAAAAGGTGGATTTATTATGACTATTAAAGAATAAAGGGGATCATTGGTTGAGAATTTTTTAAGTGATGGATTTGAAATTTTCTTAAATAGTGTTTTTGAGATTGCATATTGATTCATGATTTTCCTTGTGGGGTGTAACTTTTGGATTTTATAATCCTTATATTTTTATTCCTTTTTTTAGATTATGTCCAAATTCAGATTTAAATTGACACTTTAGTTAATCAAGATTCTATTGGGATGGTTATCCAATTGGATCCAGTCTTAGGGCTCAACGTTCTTCCCCTATTTTGTTAGCATGAGGTTTTCATTAAAGAGTATAAAAACCATAATCACCATCATTTATTTGGGAATACTAATTCTTAGAAATCAATGATTTGGATGAGTAAAATTTAACATATTTTCATCTATCTTAAAATTCATAAATCTCTAAAGGTTATTTTTTCAACCATCATGTTAGAGGGTTTGAGTTGGATGTGGTGGAATTTGTCATCTAGACTAAGCCACAGAAGGAAAAATCATGGAAATATTTTAAGAAAAGATTCATTGTGATATTTTATCTAATCCGGTGATGGTTTAAAAAGATACATAACTTCCTCATCTCTCATAAGAAGATAAAACAATGTTAGAGTATGCTTTCTTAATTGAGTTGGTACTATATCTTCCCCATCTAGACATGGAAGATTATTTATTAGATTGGTGTTTTTAAGAAGGTCTTCAGCCAGATCTGTCACATGCTATGTTTCCTCTTGGCCTCAAATCTTATAGTGTGGTGGTAAAGTAATATATCTAGTTCTTATAGTGTGGTTGTAAAGTAAGATATCTGGGTTAAATTAGGACTAAAAGGGGCACCATAGGCATTGAGAATTTTTATTATTCCTGGGTGTGATGGAGGAAGATCAATAAAGGGGAAAAATTGTTCTATGTCATAACTCATGAGTGGTTTCATTAAAATTTCATAATGTTTCTTATCACCTGATTTTCTTGTAAATAATCACTTGGTTTGGTACCATTACACAAGTTTGGTTCATATGGAGAATTATTTTCAGAGGTCTCCTAAGGCCTACCATGTTTATGGTTGTCTCAGTCATTTGTGTAATGAATTGAATGTTTATAAACGAAACTCCATATTTATGAATAAAAAAATGAATTATTAAGTAATGAAGTAATAGAAAACACATGCACTAATTTAGTTATTTTGATTAGTTATATGGTTTTTCAAATATAAAATATAGTTATACATCCTAATAATTGTTAATTGTAAGATACCAACATTTATCTTGAGGTAATAAACATTTAAATTTAACTTTAAATTTTTAGTTTTATCCAAATGGAAATACCTAATGAGGTTATGGAGGGGTTGGGAGCTTCTCGGGATTGTTCATTGTTCAGATCCCCAATTATTGGGAAGAACAGCTGAGGCACATGGTTAGTGAATGGTTATCACTAACCCTCCACATCAACCATACAGGCCTTAGAGAGTGTCACATGGTTTTTCAAATAATGAACCCTGGGACACATGTATAAGAAAGAAATTGAAAGCCTATTAGAAATGGGGTTTTGATGGGATTCACATAGTTAAGATAACTATGAATCTAATATTGTAAATGGTTAATAGGAATGGATAGTGATGGTGGATTGTTGGAACATAGTTTTCCAAACTGTGTGGAAAAACCGTGCGTCTCTTTAAAGTTTAGTAAATTTATCCATTTCCCCTTATAACCATATATGTTTTAACCATTTTTCTTCTTCCCTCAATGCAAATAATTCCTCCTCCCTGAGAGCTCCTCCATGGTTCCAAGCTAGGAACTAATCCCTCTCCTTCAAACAAACATCGATTGGATCTCCATTCTTTATGTTATAAGTGTATTGGTAAGTGATTCAATCCACTTCTATCCTTTCTAAGTTTATCTTTACATCTTCAATGTTATTTCAATGCATGATAATATGCACTATCTTTAGTATATTCTTCTTTTTTTCCATTTTCTTCCATTCTAGACCAAATTAGATTTTGATACTAGATGATATCTCATCAACTGCCATAATTTAGGTGGTATACATATTTCCCTTAAGTCTCATTGTATATATTTTTCATCATTGGGTAACCTTCCAGTTTTACCAATTATTTTCCCTAAAAATCAATTTTCCTTAAATTAGTTGTTTACTTTGAAATATAAACATTCTATTAGATCCATTTATTATTATTGGTGATCAATGATATCAACGTGATCCACCCATTGAGAGTGCCATGTATATGACTATGTGATCCATTTCATTTTGTTAACTAAAACTCCCAGTGGTGAGTTTGGTTTAGATTATACAAAGGATTTAATTAATTTAAATGGACGAATTGACACTTTAGAAATTGGGAAAGTATGTTTTCCTTGGATCTTATCAATTTTCAATGAAATGAAAAGTGTTATGACACATTATATATTCATTTATCATTGATTAATGAAAATGTATAGACTTTAATTATATAAATTGAATGAGTTGGAAAGGTTATCACATGGGATTTGGTTATTTAATTAAATGGAAGGTTCCTATTGAAACTATAGACCTATTTATCAATATAGGAGTGTACATACATGAGATATCCTTGGATTCCTATGGTAATTCCTTAACTACTCAGTGAACACTATCCCGATTCATTAGGCTGTTTTTCAAGGGAGATAACAACATTATAATTTCATCAATGTATAATTTATACATGAATACCCCAACAAAGTACTGAAGATTCACTTGATTCATGTCTTGATATTTATAATATATTGGATACACTCCTTGAATTCATCTAATTTCTTAAAATAAGAGGTTACTTGGATTCTTAACTTGGGCCATAGTCAGGTTAGCTCAGAATTTTCTGTCGACATGCTCAATAGAATTTGTTAGACACTTTTCCAATGGAATTACTTATGTTCAACCCTGGGATTAAACATAGACCCCAATGATTAGGATTCATGGTTTATTATTATGATCTAGCCCATCCTTCTATGGTCAATAATGTAAAGACCTGTAAAATTCAAGGGAATTTTTTTTCTAAATTTTCTTGAAAATTTTACAAGAACGCAGTTTCTGACGGAACCTGATTCCGAGGCCCGGTGTGCCCGTAATCATTTTCCGAAGTTTGGCTCGGGTACGTTCAGTGAACGAATGAGCGGGTTTTTCTAACTTTTGAACCGGTGTTCGGAATCGAATTCTGAGGGCACTGATGGAATCGCAATTCTAGTATTTGCTTAGAAACGCCATTTCCGGAGTTGCGTTTACACGAGAGAAGTTGTTATATTTTTGTGGAAGGTAAAATAAATTTAAGCATCAAATTTTATTTTACTCTAAGTGGTTTAAAGCTTTGGGTGGAAGTTGGGGGAAACCACCCAAATTCCATTTGGAGGTTATGAGGGTGGTGGGGCCCACACGAACCCTACCCCTTCACCTTCTTTAACCTTCCATAACCCTTCATTTAATTTGAAAACGTGAGTTATTTAATTATGTGGTTTAATTCAAACTTTTGAATTTCAAACATAAGTTGTGTTAATAAAATAAGTAAGGGACTTATTTTATTTTGGGTTGGAGGCTTATTTTTTGAGAGATTTGGGAGAAAAGATAAGGGAGGCTTGAAGATCTTCATCTTCTTCGTCGAAGAACACAAGGAACGCGAAGAACGCCGGATTCCTCGGAGGTCGACGTCTCCTTCCGCGACGTCTCCTTCCGCGACGTCTCCTTCCGTGACGTCTCCTTCCGCGACGTCTCCTTCCGCGATGTCTCCCTCCATGACGGTTATCTCCACGACGAATCCTCACCCAACTTGTTCGACGAGGTAGGGGTTCATTATTTTTTCGTGATTACTACCTTGATGTTCTTCATGAATTTTTTTGACCTTTTGCTATCGATTAACGAGAGGGGGGGCCGGACCACACAAACATGGACGACCCTCCTCCCTTATCTATGTTGTTGTTTCTAATGTGGATTGGAACAGGAATGGCGCGGTGTTGTCACACCGCGTGGGATTATGCAACAAGGAATGTGCGGCGCCGTCGCGCCGCACCGTGAAATCGAACAAGGTCACGACGCCGTCGCGCCACGTCGGAGAAACCTGAAGACACCGTGGCCGGAGTGGGGCCGTAGCGGAGGGGCGCGACATCGTCGCGCCGCACCGGACGAACCAAGGCCGCGGTCAGTTCCGGGCCGCGGCGGAGCAGGGAGACCAGCGGCCGGTTCCGGGCCGCCGGCGTCGGAGCAGAGGGGGGGACCGGCCGTTGTCGGTCCGTGGCTGCAGAAGTCGGCCAGACAGAGCGGGCCAGCCGGTCATGGAGAATATGGGGGTTACAAACCCCCGGCGGCCTGTTCAAGCGGACCCCATAATGGGGGCCACGGTTACAAAGGACCGGGGGGCAGGCGCCCCCCCCCCCCCCTCAAATGGCTCAGCCGTTTGGCCGAGCTCTTGGCCAGCGCGCCCAGCACGCCGCGCCCAGGCCAGGCCGGACCTGGTTCGGGTCGACCCGGGTCGGGCCGACCCTGGGGGTATCGGGCAGGGTCGGACCGGGCCCGAACCCCTCAATACCGAACCTCTTCCGGTCGGTCGCCCATAACTTGTGCTACGGCCCTCCGATCGATGCACCGTCAGTTGAGATGCGATCCCTGGATCGAGACATTCGTTTCGGTATATTGATCTCAAGGTTTCGGAATACTTTGGGTTCGTCCATATTAGATCGTACAGAAAACCAACCGGGCCCTCGGAGCGGAAACGCTCATAACTTGAGCTCCGGACGTCCGATTGACGTGCTATCGACTTTGTTGGACTCCTCTTAGTGAAACAGATATTTTGCCTTACTCCACCCGAGGTTTGGATGTAGGTGGAGTATGGTCGGGTAGGTTCTGACTTAAAAATCAACCGGGCCCCTGGAACGAAAAAGCCAATAACTTCAAGACCGGGCATCCGATTGACGCGCTGTCTGTGACGCTGAGTTCCTATTGACAATATGGAACTTTTGGATACATCAACTCCGGACTTTGTGTCAGTTGATGTATCAGCCTCTCGGCTCGTGGAGCGGACCCTCCCAAACGAGCATGCTGTGTGCGGGAACCCTAGAGCTGGCTGTGTTTGTGACTGTGACGACGACGACGACTGTATAGAGATCCTCAGTAGATTCGACGGTGATGACTACAGCACTTAGCGATCCTACGTGGATCAGTGCTACCGATCCTGTGTGGGTCCGATCCTGTGTGGGTCAGCGCTCAACGGTTCTGTGTGAGCCAGCACCTACAGATCCTGTGTGGGTCTTTGTGGGGGTTAGTTACCTATTGATCTTTTGTGGGTCATTGCGGGGGTTAGTACCTATCGATCGTTTGTGGATCCGATGACTTAGATGAATCAGTGGCTACATCTGATCATCTCTATCGTCATACGAAGAAGTATACCTGTGTGAGCTTAATCATGTTTTGCATTCCTTTGTGGATTGTGTTGTGCTATCCTGTGTGGATTACGTTTTGCATTCCTATGTGGATTGGGTTGTGTTCTTGTGTGGACTGGGTTGTACGTGGGCTTGGATGTTGGAGCCGAACGAGAATTGATGACTTAGGTATATGTATGGGAATATACCTAAGCAGTGTCGGATGTTACTTCGTGATTGTATCATTCCATTTTGGTTTATCCTTTGTGGATTCTGAGAGACCTTCGGGGGTCTCGAGGTCCCTACTGAGTATCTTATACTCACCCCTGCACGGGCTATGCCCGCACTACGTTTTGTTGGTTGCAGACGACGGACAACGCTGATCGTGGTTGAGGCTTGTGAAGCAGGACGGTACTTGGAGGTGGACCACTGGACGGGACGTTCTCGGAGTGGACGACTAGACCCGAGGAGCTGTGGAGGCTACCAGTACTCACCCTTCAGGTGGTATTTCCAGTGGACAGATTGGCGTTGTAGCTTTACTTTTCAGCTGTTGTTTTCCCTTCTAGTTTTACGTTACTTTTAGTTTGGGTTTGTATTCTGGCCCACTTACTTTCCGCACTTTCTTGTATCAGCTTTTACTTAGTCTTTACTTCTACTGCTTACTTGCTCTATTGTGTTTGTTTACTTTACAAAGGCAATGACTTCCCTTTTTAATGGGATTTACACCTTGGTGCTAGTCGCCAGCCCCTGGCCTATGGAAGGCGGGCTTGGGGTAGTCACGGAACGGGCCCCGAGGACGGGTCGTGACAAATTGGTATCAAAGGAGTTCGATTCTACCGCAGAACTCAGGACTTTGATCTTTTTCTATGTGAAGCAATAGTGTTAAGAGTATTGGGTGTGGTTATCAGTCTAGGGAGTCCAGTGTTGGTGCGGCAGCCGACATATCCGTACACCAGGACCCTGACTTCTGATTTCTGACTTAATGCACGAAAACATTGATTGCATGTGTGTTTCAAGTTTTATTTTTGATTACTTTATGTCAGCACACCAGGTATACTTTTTGACCGTGGCACACCTATTTCTTTTCAGGATGGCCCCACGACGGCATCCAGCTGGGGTTCTGAGAGTTGTGCGTGATGACAGCACACCGAGCGATGAGGCCTCGGTACAGGGCCCTTTGACAGCTGAGGCACTGGCGGTACCTTTAACCACCGAGCCACCGATGCTTCCAGCCCCAGCCACTGACGATGCACGTCACCTTAGTGAACTGCACGAGTTCCAGTGCCAGCGACTGCCCAGGTTTCACGGGGAGATGGACCCCCAGGCAGTCGGGGACTGGCGGGAGGCAGTGGTATGAGTTTTCCGGTTAGTGAGGACACCAGCAGACCTCATGGTGATCCTCGCAGCGATCCTACTGCACGCGGCAGTGGGCCGATGGTGGAGCTTGATGCTCCAGGTGCACGATGAGGCATCTCTTCTCTAGACATACTTTGAGAGCCTCTTCTGATCAGAGTTCGTCCCGGCCACCCTCCGTGCGGTATGCATCCAGGAGCTTTTATAGCTGTGGCAGGGCAGCTTGACGGTCGCCCATTACTCGACGAGATTTACCGATCTCTCGCGCTACTCGACAGACATGATACGAGACCCATTCTTTCGGGCCCAGACCTTTGAGCAGGGATTGAGGCATGAAATCCAGGCATCGCTGATCTCCCTCAGCATTCCGACCCAGGCAGGAGTACTGGAGCGAGCCCTTTTGATCGAGAGCTTTCTTGCTGAGCCTTCTTCAGCAGCGAGACCTACCGCGGGGCGGCACGTAGCAGAGTCTTCTGCAGCAGGTAGTCGACAGATGACTAATGGGTCCGAGCAGACCATACCCCCAAGAAGACGACCTCAGGACACTGGCTCAGTTGTGCGGGGCACACAACGCGGAGCCAGTCTTTCGAGAGGCAGGCAGTGCTACTCATGCGGCGGGCAGGGCCACATGGCTCGTGACTGCCTGACCCGCCGTGCCGAGGAGCAGCAGACGGTTGAGGGACCACCCAAGAAGAGGCAGAGGGTCGACCGTGGAGGTCCGCAGGGAGTAGGTGGACAAGGCATAGGAGCTGGCCGAGCAGCAGGTGGTGGTCGACGCTATGAGGCTCTACCACCACCACCACCACTAGGAGGTCCACCCCGGCCACAGGGAGCTGGCGGGCAGAGATAGAAACATCTCCAGGAAGTGGAGGGCTACGACCACGGCTCGCCCGAGATGATTCGAGGTACTATATGTGTCTATTCCACCCTTTCTGCAGTTTTTATAGACACAGGAGTGAGTCACTCTTTCATAGACACTGCCCTTGTTTGGAGCTCGGAGATTCCGACTGAGTCGTTGGCTCGATCCTTACAGATAGAGACTCTTACGAGAGCAGACTCGACGATTACGCACTGGTTCCGGCAGTGTGAGCTTACTCTATGAGGCGAGAGCTTCGGCTGGGATCTTCATGTAGCGGCGTCAAGGCCTTACGACATCATCTTGGGCATGGATTGGTTATCTAAAGTCCATGCTTAGATCGACTGTATTAGGTGCAAGGTGCAATGTGTACGCACCAACGGGAGCCGGTTCACCTTCATCGGTGAGAAGGGAGCCTTCATAGCACCGAATGGACTTCCGCAGAGGAGAGGACAACCCATCACTCATCAGTTGTCTAGCCTCATCCTAGGAGCAGTTGATGTGCAGAGTCCTGGTTTTCCTGTAGTGGTGGATCAGTATGCAGACGTTTTCCCCGACGACGTCCCAGGGCTACATCCTCGCAGGGAGGTAGAATTTTATATTGATCTATACCCCGGGACAGCCCCGATATCCACCACAGCATATCGGATGGCTCTTGCCGAGCTTCGAGAGCTACGGGTACAGTTGGATGACTTGCAGTGCATGGGACTCATCTGACCCAGTGTTTTACCCTGGGCTTCCCCGATTTTGTTTTCCAAGAAGGCGGATGGGAGATTGAGACTTTGTGTCGACTATCGTCACCTGAACCAGGTGATAGTAAAAAACGAGTATCCGCTACCGAGGATTTATGACCTCTTCGATCAGCTCAAGGGAGCATGGTGGTTCTCAAAGATAGACCTCAGGTCAGGCTATCATCAGCTCAGAGTTCAGGATGAGGAAGTGCAAAAGATGGACTTCAGGTGTCAGTATGGCTACTATGAGTTCTTGGTTATTCCATTCAGCGTAACCAATGCTCCAGTAGTGTTCATGTCCCTCATGAATAGGATCTTTCAGCCATACCTCGATCGATTTGTCTTGGTCTTCATCGACGACATTTTGATTTACTCGAAGACTGAGGAGGAGCACGCCTACCACTTGCGGGTTGTACTGGACACACTCCGAGAGCACCATCTTTATGGTAAGCTCTCGAAGTGTCAGTTCTGGATATGCGAGATCCACTTCTAAGGACACGTCATCTCTGAGGCGGGAGTTGCGGTGGATCCTGTGAAGATCGAGGCAGTGCTAGCTTGGGAGCCACCCAGGAGCGTGACGGAGGTGCATAGTTTCTTGGGACTAGATGGATACTATCGGAGATTTGTGCCAAAATTCTCCAAAGTTGCGGCACCACTCTCAGCTTTGACGAAGAAGGGGAAACCCTTTGTCTGGTCAGACAGATTTCAGCAGAGATTCCAGGAACTGAGACAAAGATTGACCAGCGCCCCTATCTTGAGGCTTCCGGAGGAGGGAGTTGGGTACGTAGTCTACTGCGATGCATCAGGGACCAGACTCAGATGTGTCCTAATGCAGGAGCAGGCAGTGATCGCCTATGGATCATGTCAGTTGAGTCCGCATGAGCAGAACTATTCTACCCATGACCTGGAGTTAGCAGCAGTGGTCTTCGCTCTGAAGACATGGCAACACTACCTGATGGGTGAGCACTTTACTGTCTTTTCTGACCATCAGAGTCTCAGGTACAACTTCTCTCAAAAGGACCTGAACCTGAGACAGCGGCGATGGCTCGAGTTCCTCCAGGACTATGACTTTGAGATAGTATATACTTCTGGGAAGGGGAACGTAGTAGCCAATGTTCTCACCAGGAGGACGGACATTCAGCTACTTGAGGAGGCGACAGAGCAGCTAGCCGCTTTTCAGATATCCTTCATGGATAGAGATGGATCATCCTTCCTTCGGTCTCTCATAGTCACCCCTTTACTACTGCAGTGGGTCAGAGAGGCACATCGTGGGGATGCTGACTGTGAGACGCGGTGTGCGCAGATCTCCTCAGGACAGGAACCTGATGGTTTATCCTTTGGAGCAGAGCACGACGTCCTTTTCATAGGGCGTACCTTGGTACTAGTTACTTTACAAGAGGAGGTGCTGAGATAGTTTCACACTTCTCCTTTGGCAGTACATCCTGGATTGGCGAAGATGTACCAGGATCTTGTTCGATAGCACTGGTGGCCGGGAATGAAGAAGGTTGTGGTGGAGTTCGTTTCTCGATGCCTCACCTTCCAGCAGGTGAAGGTAGAGCACCAGGTACCAGTAGGCTTGGTATAGCCCTTGGAGGTCCCGGAGTGGAAGTGGGACGAGATATCTATGGACTTCGTGATTGGACTTCCACGCACTTCCAGAGGTCACGACTCCATTTGGGTGATTGTTGACCGACTCACCAAGTCGTTACACTTCTTACCCATCAGAGAGCAGGGCTTAGTGGAGATCCTGGGATGTCTCTACATTCATGAGATTGTGCAGCTTCATAGTGTGCCATCATCTATTGTCTCAGATCGAGATGCTCTCTTTACTTCCCGGCTTTTGAAGGGGTTGCAGGAGGCATTCGGGACGCAACTACGTTTGAGCACCGCCTTTCACCCTCAGATGGATGGTCAGATGGAGAGGACTATTCAGACTCTCGAGGACATGCTCCACACATTTTTCCTCGAATTTGGTCGCAGCTAGGAGGACCACTTACCCTTGGTGTAGTTTGCGTACCAAAACAGCTGTCACTCCACCATCGGGATGGCACCATACGAGGCGTTTTACGGCCGACCCTGCAGATCTCCTTTGTGATGGATAGACCCTGGGGAGTCAGCACTTGTGGGACCAGAGATTGTCCAGGCCATGACAGAGAAGGTCTAAGTCATCCAGGAGCAGATGAGGACAGCTCAGAGCCGGCAGAAGTCTTATGATGATAGGAGGCGGAGGCCACTAGTGTTCGAGAATGGTGACCACGTCTTCTTGCGTGTCTCACCTCGACGTGGATTACGGAGATTTGGAAGAGGCGGCAAGTTGTCTCCATGTTTCATCGGACCATTCCAGGTCCTCAGCAGGATTGGCGAGGTGGCTTATCGCCTAGCTCTACCACCTCAGTTGCACCGGGTGCACGACGTCTTCCACGTATCTCAGCTGAGGAGATACGTGCACGACCCGACGCATATCATTGACCATGGGGAGATGTATGTTGATGATGGGGTGAATTTTACAGAGATACCAGTGGAGATCAAGGATCGACAGGAGTGGGTCCTACGTGGATGGTTGATTCCTCTAGTGCGCATCAGATGGCAGCATAGGAATCTCCAGGAGAGCACTTGGGAGCGGGAGGCTCAGATGCGTCCTCAGTACCCACTTTTGTTTCCCTAGTTTTCGATGTATCTTTATGGGGACGTAAAGCTCTGAGGTGGGAGTAATGTAAAGAACCGTAAAATTCAACGAAATTATTTTCTTAATTTTTTTGGGAATTTTACAAGAACACAGTTTCTGACGGCACCTGATTCCGAGGCCCGGTGTGCCCGGAATCATTTTACGAAGTTTGGGTCGGGTACATTCAGTGAATGAACGTGTAGGTTTTTATTACTTTTGAACCGGTGATCGGAATCGAATTATGAGGGCACCGATGGAATCGCAACGCCAGTATTTGCTTAGAAACGCCTTTTCCAGAGTTGCGTTTACAAATGAGAAGTTGTTAAATTTTTGTGGAAGGTAAAATAAATTTAAGCATCAAATTTTATTTTACTCAAAGTGGTTTAAAGCTTTGGGTGGAAGTTGGGGGAAACCACCCAACTTCCATTTGGAGGTTATGAGGGTGGTGGGGCCCACATGAAACCTACCCCTTCACCTTCCCTAACCTTCCACAACCCTTCATTTAATTTGACAACTTGAGTTATTTAATTATGTGGTTTAATTCAATATTTTGAATTTCAAACTTATGTTGTGTTAATAAAATAAGTAAGGGACTTATTTTATTTTGGGTTGGAGGCTTGTTGTTTGAGAGCTTTGGGAGAAAAGCTAAGGGGGGCTTGAAGATCTTCATCTTCTTCATCGAAGAACATGACGAACGCGAAGAACGCCAGATTCCTCAGAGGTCGATGTCTCCTTCCGTGACGTCTCCTTCTATGACGTCTCCTTCCGCGACGTCTCCTTCCGTGATGTCTCCCTCGATGACGGTTATCTCTGCGACAAATGCTCACCCAACTTGTTCGAATAGGTAGGGGTTTATTCTTTGTTCGTGATTACTACCTTGATGTTCTTCGTGATTTTTTTTGACCTTTTGCTATCGATTAACGAGAGGGGGGGGGGGACCGCACAAACACGGCCGACCCTCCTCCCTTATCTATGTTGTTGTTTCTAATTTGGATTGGAATGGGAATGGTGCGGTGCCATCGCACCACACGGGATCATGCAGCAAGGAATGCACGGCGCCGTCGCGCCGCGCCGGGAAATCAAACAAGGTCGCAACGCCGTCGCGCCACGTTGGAGAAACCCGAAGACACCACGGCCGGAGCGGGGCCGCGGCGCCGCGGCGCCGCGCTAGACGAACCAAGGCAGCGGCTGCTTCCGGGCTGTGGCGGAGCAGGGAGACTGGCGGCCGGTTCCGGGCCGCCGGTGTCGGAGCAAGGGGGGGGGGGACCGGCCGTCGGCGGTCCGTCACGGTAGAAGCCGGCCGGACAGAGCGGGCTGGCCGGTCATGGAGAATCCGGGGGTTACAAACCCCCGGCGGCCAGCTCAAGCGGCCCCCATAATGGGGGCCACGGTTACAAAGGACAGGGGGCAGGCGCCCCCCCCCCCCCCCCCCCCCCCCTCAAATGGCTCGACCGTTTGGCCAATCTCCTGGACAGCGCGCCCAGTGCGCCGCGCCGGCCGGGCCGGGCCGCTCCCAAGCGGGCCGGACCCGGATTCAGTTCGGGTTGACGCGGTTTGGGCCGACCCTGGGGGTATCGGGCCGGGTCGGACCAGGCCCAAACCCCTCAATACCAAACCTCTTCCGGTCGGTCGCCCATAACTTGTGCTACAGGCCTCCGATCTACGCACCATTAGTTTCGATGCGATCCCTAGATTGAGACGGTCATTTCTATATATCAAAATCAAGGTTTTGGAATACTTTGGGTTCGGCCATGTTAGTTCATACACGAAACCAACTGGGCCCTCGGAGCGGAAACGCTCAAAACTTGAGCTCCGGACGTCCGATTGACGTGTCGTCGACTTTGTTGGACTCATCTTAGTGAAACAGATCATTTGACTTATTCTGCCCGAGGTTTGGACATAGGTAGAGTACGGTCGGGTTGGTTTTGACTTAAAAACCAATCGGGCCCCTGGAATGAAAAATCCAATAACTTCCAGACCGGGCGTCCGATTGATGCGCCGTCTGTGACGCTGAGTTCCTGTTGACAATACGAACCTTTTGGATACATCAACTACGGACTTTGTGTCAGTTGATTTATCAGCCTCTCAGCTCGTGGAGCGGACCCTCCTGAACGAGCTTGCTGTGTGCGGGAACCCTAGAGATGGCTGCGTTTGCAACTGTGATGATGACGACGACTGTACAGAGATCCTCAGTTGATTCGACGGCGACGACTACAACAATCAGCGATCCTACATGGATCAGTGCTACCGATCCTGTGTGGGTCCGATCCTGTGTGGGTCAGCACTCATCAGTTCTGTGTCAGCCAGTGCCTACAGATCTTGTGTGGGTCCGATCCTGTGTGGGTCTTTGCGGGGGTTAGTTACCTATCGATTCTTTATGGGTCATTGTGGGGGTTAGTACCTATCGATCCTTTGTGGGTCCGACAACTTAGATGAATCAGTGGCAACATCTGATCATCTCTATCGTCATACGGAGAAGTATACCTGTGTGATTTGAATCCTATTTTTCATTCCTTTGTGGATTGTGTTGTGCTATCCTATGTGGATTACGTTTTGCTTTCTTGTGTGGATTGGGTTGTGTTCCTATATGGACTGGGTTGTACGTGGGCTCGGATGTTGGAGCCGAACGAGAATTGATGACTTAGGTATATATATGGGCATATACCTAAGAAGTGTCAGATGTTACTTCATGATTGTATCTTTCCTTTGTGGTTTATCCTTTGTGGATTCTGGGAGACCTTCGGGGGTCTCGGGGTCCCTACTGAGTAGCTTATACTCACCCCTGCATGGGCTATGCCCGCACTACGTTGTGTTGGTTACAGACGACAGATCGTGGTTGAGTCTTGCAGAGCAGGACAGTACTTGGAGGTGGACCACTGGACAGGACGTTCTCGGAGCGGACGACTGGACCCGAGGAGCTGTGGAGGCTACCTGTACTCACCCTTCAGGTGGGATTTCCAGTGGACAGCTCGGCGTTGCAGCTTTACTTTTCAGTTCCTGTTTTTCCTTCTAGTTGTACTTTACTTTCAGTTTGGGTTTGTATTCTGGCCCACTTACTTTCCTCACTTACTTGTATAAGATTTTACTTAGTGTTTACTTCTACTGCTTACTTGCTCTATTGTGTTTGTTTACTTTACAATGGCAATGCCTTCCCTTTTTACCGAGATTTATGCCTTGGTGCTAGTCACCAGCCCCTGACCTATGGAAGGCAGTCTTGGGGTAGTCATGGCAGGGGCCCCGAGGACGGGTCGTAACAAAGGACCCCAAGATTTAACCTTAGGTCCTCCTATCATATCAATAGTTGTAACGTTCTATTTCTGGGTGCCGCCCAAAGGTGCCCCGAACCCGGTTGGTCACATGACCTAAAGCACATTTCCCCAAATTCCAGAGCCTACCGACCAGCAGCGAAGGCCAAGGTAATACTTTGGGGGAACTATTCCCTCATTGACATAGCATACATAAAGGAATAACAAATAATAAACAATATTGGAAGTAGTAATACCATGAAAAAAATGTAAACAGTGGAAGAATGATAGTAAATAAACAACTGGAGAACATATATAAATGATGCATGTCACATATATCTAAGAAAGCATCCAAAAAATTCACAATACTAGAAATATTATACTAAAACCAAAGTATAGAAAATATTAAACTCCAACAACATCACAAGCCTCAACTTGGTCCCATTCTCTCCAGCTCTAACAACAATCAAGTACCTGATGATGAAGGGATATTTCCATTCTCTATAACCGCAACCATATAATATATTTTGGTCCAAAAGCATAATCCAAACAGGGTGTGAGGCGAATCATAGTAGCCAACCACCAAAAGATATATGCTTAACTGTTAGTGAATATATATAGCAGGTAATATGCAAAAATAAAGTAATAAACTAGGAAGTACTCAAGGTAAAAAATCCCACATTTTTCAATTACATTCATTTAAATTTATTAATTATTCAACCCATTGAATAATGTAACCTTAGGATCTATCCTAATATTTGTATCCCCCTATATAATAACAACAACATACGTCTCAAAATGTCATCTAAACAACCAAGTAAGACTGAATCCAAACTTGTGCTTTGTCTTGTTAGACTCATCAAAATCATTCAATTATTCAAAAGAAACCCTCTGGGAATGTTCTTTCAGTCTTAAACCCCTTTGGTTTCACAAATCATCAATTAAATAAAAACTATGACCCTATGGGAAAGCTCACACCATCCCCTTTGGTTCCACATGACACTAATAATTTACAATGACCACCTGGGTAGCTCTCATGGTCAATACCCCCTTGGTCTACATAGAAACAAAAATATAATAACCCTTGGAAGATCTCACAGTCAATTCCCTATGGTCCAATATTCATTTAATAACAACCCTCTGGGTAGCTCTCATAGTCTAACCCCTCTGTTCAATGACCCTACAACAGCTCTCACAATCAATACCTTTGGTCAATCATAACAATAATTCACAATTAAAAGACCCTACCTCGGTAAGCTCTCACAGTCAATTCCTCTTGTCCATACTTTCACAATGGTAATCACATGCATCTAAAATAAACAACAACTCTATCCTAAAAACACTAGTCATGGAATACAAAGTAGCCTAACATGCTTTCTAGACCCAATAGTCATAATTAATCAAACATGGGAAACAAACCCATAACCAAGGTAACAAACATTATTCATAATAAAAAAACCTTTCTCAATCAAACAAACCATAACAGTCATTAAACATGGTTAAATTCTAAAACACGTAATAACCTAAACAAGAGCATTCAGAAATTTTAGCGTATATAATCCAAAGAAAACCAAAGAAAGTCAGAAACCACCTACCTTGATGTTGTATGATGAAAACTCTAGAACATCATCCCTTGAATCGTCCTAGAATAACGTAGATCTAAAAAAAGGTTAAAATAGTTCAGCATTGGATAACTCATGAGAGATGAGAAATCATGAAGAGTGGCTCTAAGGAAAGAGATAAATAACCAGGGGGAATCCAATGCACCTGAAAACCTCTCAACCGGAGATCAGACAGAGGAAATATAGGGGTTCGAAGTTCTTGGTCGTCTCGTTGTTCCCCTGTATGAGACATTGGTGGAAGAAGACTTTCTAGAGATGAGACATGACTCCGCTATGATTAATCAACTAAAAAGGAAATTACACAGTGTGTGAATTTAATGTACGCGCGGTGTACTAGCCTCAACCGGGCCCCATTTTAGGCG
This sequence comes from Viscum album, assembly GCA_963277665.1. Lineage (NCBI taxonomy): Eukaryota > Viridiplantae > Streptophyta > Magnoliopsida > Santalales > Viscaceae > Viscum > Viscum album. The sequence continues at coordinate 457,744,186 of OY728138.1, forward strand.
GTCTGTAAGGTCACCTACACGACCATGTACTCAGCCATTACACAAGTAGTAGATGGTTATGCGTGGAAACCTGGTACATGATGTTTACTCAAGAGTACACATCATGTACTTATAAAAAATTATTTATTCCTTTTTTCTCAAAAATATTTTGAAATCATGATCCATACCTAAAAAATGGAGATAGGAGTTCTTACAATAGTGTCTAGATTCCTTAGTTACACCTTGGTTGTCATTTTATTATGATTACTTGGAAACCTTGTTTATACAATGGGTATTTCTATATTTATATTGCTTCTACTTAGAAACATTGGTAATATTCATTAGACCTAGACCATTTATAGGTCACCTATTTAGACATATCCATCTTAGGCTGAAGTAGGCATGGTCGGATGAGAATACCCTGAGGAGTCCAATCCCAACATGGTTATTATTTGATGCATTTTTTTCTACCACTTATTATCATACCTATAAACTATTAAATTTATATAAACATACTAGACTTCTAATAGACAATGTTTTTATGACCTACTGAGTATATGTCACACCTTGTTTGGTCCACCAGTTGGTACCCTTCTAGATTTCATGGATATAGGTAGGGATAAGGTAAAGCGCCTGATCATGGATAGTTGATTTTATTTTATCATTGGAGGTTAGAGCATAGGACTGAGTTGAGGCTCTTTATGCTATTGGAGATTGTTTTGGAATATTTGTTTCTTTTAATATCCATTTATTGTATTGTATTATTATTTCCATTTATGATAATTACTTTTTTATAACACCTTGACATTAAAAACTTTTTGTATACAGTGCTAATTAATATTTTTTAGTATCCTTATCTTATCTGGATGTCTATTCTTATACTATTGATCTGATCATTATTATGTTTCTTCTATTACTCTATTTGTTATTATTCCTTTGTGATACAATCTAAAAATAGAGAATAGTATCATTATAGACACACCATAGTACATCACTGCTAGTCAATAGCCTTTGGTGTATGAGGGGTAGGGATTGAGACCATGTGGACACTAGTTTGAATACTATTATTAGGTGAACTAGGTCAGGATGTCACAAAGTGTTATTAGAGGTTTTTAATTTTTGTCTTACTATTTTGGGATAGTAGAAATGAGACTAGGAAAGTATTGGAATTTGGTAATAAGCATGTTCCTAGGAGTAGCTAACCCATGTATAGAGAAAATAAAAATTACCTGGGATGGGATTTGTTGTTTTGGGTTATTCCTATTACAGTTGTACTAATTTCACTATTGGGTGACACACACAAATTGTGAAATTTATCACTAATGTAGATTTTATCTTTACCCTTGTCCGGATATGGAAAGGTGGTAGTGTCTCATGCATCATTATAGGAACATGAAGAATGACATGTCTTGAATTATTCCACATCATGTTTATTTACTTCATGCATTTCCTAATGCATATTCTTTGTTCCTTGATCATTATATTTGATTTTTTATAATGTTTTTTGAAGGGATAAAATAATTGGAATAATTAAAGTGTTTACATCAACCTAAATAGTTTTTTCCCATATTATGAGGGAGCCTTAATTATCTAATTATAGTGTATTTGATGCATGGAGCATTGGTCACACGAGTTGAAACATTGTTCAATTTCTATTATAGGTATTCCAATTGAAATTTAAGGAGTGTTTATGTGTCTATAAATTAGGAATAATGATCTATATAATTGAAAAAATTTAAAATATTGGTTGTAGTTACATGTAGTACCATGTACAAGTTATAAAATGTAGGAATTTATAACTTGGGATTGATAGATGCATCTAACTGGACCTTGAAATATATATATGGATATTAATATTGTCACACTTATGAACTATTTAATTTTAAATTCAAATGGAAATGGTTATTTTTAAATGGTGATTCAAATTGAAACATAAATGATTTTTTCATATATAACATGCAATTGAAACAATATATATTGAAACCCCTGATATAAAATTGGGAAGTTAACCAAGATCCGACTTTAGTAGTGGGTGGTAGGTAGTATCTATAGTGTTTTAATATTGGCCTTATACATCACCTAGACCTTGATTTTGGAGCTTGTAGAGGGATGTGACTCTTATATAGAAAGTATTATACCTATAACATTCTTATATATGTGTTTAAAATATTTATCAAATATTTCATGAGGAATGTTCTTAGGTTTTTTAGAGATACGCCTCAATTAATTCCTCGATTCATGTTACAATATTGCAAAATAGGTCTATCCTCACACATCTATACCCATGGTGTAAAAAAAACCATGGGTATAGGTGATATATTCTAGTCTATACCACCTATTTTGTTAATTAGGTGGGTATAAAATGCCCCGATTTCACAATTTTAATGGGATTACCTGTCTAATTTCTCATTTCCATCAGGCTCCCCCATGTGAACCCTATCCTTCCCTCCCCAACCTCTGCCTATCAATCCTCTCCTCCCCTCCCCAAACTCAACCTCCCGATCTCCACCTCTACCACAACATCTCGACCTCCGCCTCCCTTCCCCAACCCATCTTAGCTCCCTCTCCTCCAGTAATGCCCCTCCCACTATCGGCTCCCTATCCTTTGGAGATGCCCTCACCCAATAGGAATCCTAGGGTTCCAAAATGGAGATCATATCACCAAGTACCATCGATCATACATAAGGATAGGATCAGTCACTGATCTAGAGTTCTAAAAGGTGACTAGAATTTGAAGGTACTGAAATCTAGGTCTGTCAAGTAGTCTACAAGTTGGTTTGCGGTGACCAGTGATTGAGGGAGTCAAGTTCATGAATGTGGAATGTGAATGAAGATTGGATATTTTCTAATCTAGATTCATTTAATTTGGAAGGTGATTATAGTATTGTGTGATAAAATATTCTTGAAGAAATTGGAAGGTTCAGGATATCTAGATTCATTGAATCTAGGTTATTAGTGAGGGGCATTGAGTTTGTTAATGAAGGAGGAAATGTGTATAGTGGAGAATGAATCTTGTTTTGAGGACTGATTAAAATTCAAACCACGTGTTAGAGAAAGGGGCCATGTGAGTTCCAGTAGAACCTATTTGAGAGAAAGTTCAAGCACATGTCTGATAAACTTATTCCAATTTCACTATTTTCATTTTCTTCTTTGTTTTTCTTCTCCATGTTTATGTTTTTAATTTGTATTCATGGGAGGTGTTATTCTACCTTTGTCAATTTTTCTTCATTTCTTTCATGTTTTAGTAGTAGTTTGAGAGAATTAATTAGTTGTTATTTATATATTTAGATCCAGTCATATAATTTTTCTAGATTATTGTTAGTTTACCTTTTTAGTGTTTTAATACACATTTATTCATAAAAGAGTTTCAAATTTGTCATCTATTTTGTCTACTTTTCATCTTATTCTTGTTTCTAGTATTATTATGTCTACTTGTCAGTGATTGTTAGTGTGTTCTTTGGTAAACATACTATTAATCTCACCCATTTTCTTCTACTATAATTTTTCTATTTACACATGATTGAAACAACACTTCCTATTGCTACTTAAGTGATCTTCTACCCTGTTGCATCAAAATCCATCATTCTTTGTCAAATTTTATTCCACTGAACCTTGATGTAAAGAAATATGGTGCAAAAATGTTGATCAATGATTGGATTCTTTAAGATGTGATTCATTTTTGGGGTCTAATTAGTGTTGAATGAAATAGTTTATGATTCTGGAAACTACTTAAGGTGCATTAATCATTGTCAATGGATTTTTGGTAGATGCTTTAGTTAATTTATTTTGGATTTTAGGTTATCATTAGTTTTAATTGGAGACAATGTTTTATAATTAATTCTTGGATTAAGGAATTAATGACGATACATTTAAATCTAGTTTTAATGGGTGGTATTAAGTTCATTTTAAGATGATATATCTTTTAGAAATTGTTGATTTTAATACTCCTTAATACTTAAAAATTAATCACATCTTTGTTTATTAAGAGAAAAACCCAACCTTTACCACTTTAGATCTAATTTTTAGTGCTCTACACACCAAACATGACTAAAGTTCTAGGATTCCTACCTTACATGAGATATTTTACCTAAAGAAACACTAATATTATGTTAGTATAACCTTTGATAAAAACTTTGTGGGCATGAAATATTAATGAAACTTTTTAACATAATAAATTTTGATTAAAGTTTCGGTGAGAGATATAGATCTTCATGCCTGAGAAACTTGTTCCGACACCACTATTTTTTCTTTGTTCTCCAATTTTTTTCTTCTATTTTCTATTCTTGAATATCGTTTTAGGTGTTTAAATGTTTTTTTCTTGTGGATTGGTTTGTAATTTCTATACTTAGGTTGCCTTCTCCTACTTTTATCCGTTGTATTTCATTTCTTTCATACTGCAGAAATAGATTTAGATAATTTTTTTTTGTAGATTTAGATCTGGTCGTGTTATTTTTTTAGATTATTGTTAATTTGATTTTTTATTTTTTTAATACACATTTTTTCTATATTAGAGTTTTAATCTTGTAATATATTTTTTCTATTTTTCATATATTGCTTGTGTCTAGCCCAAACATGCTGTCTTTTCAGCAGCTATTACAGTGTTCTTTAGTAAACCTAATGTGAATATCAACCTATTTTATTCTAATATCAAAAATATATTTACACTTTCTTGATTTTTTTTATTCAGTGATTTTCTTCCATGTTGCATCAAAATCCATCATTTTTTTGTAATTTTCATGTTACTAAACCTTGAAGTAAAGAGGTCTGATTTGAAAATGTTGAGAAGTGAGTAGATACATTAAGATGTGATTCATTATTTTTGTTTTATGTAGTTTTGAATTAGATTTTAATAATTTATAATTCATGTAACTTTTTAAGGGTCACTGATCATTTTTTTCCGATTAATAGAAGGTGATTTGGTGAATTGTGCTCAGATTATTGGCTATCACTAGTTTGAATTAGAGAGAATGTTTCATCATTGATCCTTGGATTAAATAATTAATGATAAGAATCTTTAAAATGGTTTAAATAAATGGTATTAAGTATATATTAAGATGAAATGTATTTTCAAAATTAAAGATTTTGATACTCCTTAAAACTTAAAAATGAATCACAGCCTTGGTTAGAGTGATACAAACACAACTTTTGTGCCACTTTTGAATTACATTTTCTTATTAAAATTTTAAAAATGATGTCTTAGTATACTCTTCATTTGAATTCCATGTAGCCTAATATTTCATGTTTTCATTTTTGGATGTTTGAGTATGTTTAAGTCAATTTTTTCAATATGATTTTTTAGGTGGGATTTATTCTATAATCGTCTTAATAATATTTTTTTTGAATTTTAGGGACACCATGTTATTTGGTGCTCTTATTTTGTTTCATAATGATAAAATTCTTGAAGAAGTAGTGTTTTATTTAGCATGTGTTTTCTATAGTGTGGATCAAATTATGTGATATTTGTGGTTTCCTTTTCAATATTCATTTCATTTTAGATCACTATAGCTGATTCCTAACTCATTTTGTGGGTTATTATTTTGGTCGATTCTTGATGTTTAGGGATCTTGGGTCTCATTGAGGTTTATTCTAGTTACCTCCATCAAGGGAAGTGGGCTCTCTATGGGTTTCAGGTATGTATTTTTCCATTCCAATTCTTTTCTATTTTTTTTAAAAAATAAGGTTTTTTGAGTTATTTGTTTTTAGTGTTTTTATAGAGATTTTTAGACATACTATGGTGGTTTAGAGTAGCTGCTATCAAAGGAGACTTTCACATGTATTAATATGTAGACATATACATATATAAGTCCCCCCATATATATATATTCACTCATAGCGGTATGAATATTTATATTGCGTCTAGGTGTGCCTATGTATATATATGGAAATTGCATATGTGTGTAAGGTAAAGGGTTATATGCAAGTCTAAACATATATGTAAGGATCCCCTTGTACATATTTGGGCATGAAAATATGTACATAGGTTATAGGTGTCCTTATATATATGTGAAAGTGCATATTTGTGCAAGCAGTAAAGGGAAGATTTTAGTTGTCTTCGTCATAAGTAGAGTGCCTTGATTTGATGTAGGTTCCATCATGCATTGGCAATTAAATTTAAAGAATCATTAATTTCTTGTATTTGAGACCATTTTTTCATACTAAATAGTGATATAGATTTATTATAATAATTTTCCTAAATAGACTCAAAGAAAAAACACTAACTTATATAAAATTGAGCTTCATTGAATTATACTAAATTGAATGAATTAAAACATCATATTAGTAGGTAAAACCAAAATAATTTGAATTTTACTAACATAAAAAGAGTATTAGTTGAATGAGAGAGAGATAAAGTTGAAAAATAACTCTATATAAAATATTTAATATATCTAGAATATCAGATTATAGGAAAGTATCTTAACATAAAAGTAAGAGGAAGAAGAATATGGAGGATGATGAAGAAAAGAAGGGGAAGTGTAAATCCCTATGTGTAGAATTCATCTCTTCCTGAAGGTACAATCATGACTTCCCAAGGACCAACAACAGTGATTTCCAACTGTAAAATTATAAAATCATTCGTATCCCCCCTCACATATAGCCCTCTCATTTAATACCCCCACAAAAAATCCAACAACCCCAAACTATCTTTAAGTATAAAAAAAATGATGCCCTTTCCACTAGTAATGACTATCCAACTAGTACCAACTACCCCTCTCACAATGTAGATAGACCCAACAACCACATGTACCTAACAAAGAGTAAAATTGAATATTCTTAAATGATTCTAGAATAAATTACATTACCCTATACCTAATATATTACTAAAAACTGACTTGATCTAAAAAAATCATATCACATTATACCAAAGTTAATCATACATAATAAAAATAATCCAATTAGAACTATCATAACCTTAATCATTTAGGATTTCATCTAACATAACGAACCAAGTTGAATGACAACAAACCAAAAAAATAAGATTAAGAAGTGTAAACCCAAAACGAGTTGAACTAAATAAATTGGAACCTTACAAACCCATAATGGATAAAATAAAACCAAATAAAAATAGAATAAAAAATTTAAAAAACTTTCTCAAACTAACCAAACCATACTAGTAATGTAAATAAAATCAACCAAAAATAGATCTAGAATGATCAAAGTCATGAAAAAAGAATTAAAATAGAAATAAATTGGATGAAACTAAATTGAAAACACTAATCTAACTTGAACTAATATGATATGACAAATGATGGATAAAACTATACCAAATATAATGAATTAAAACTAGTATGAACACAACAAACATGAACTAAACTGAACTAAAACAAACTGATATAAACCAAATATAATCAAACTGAATCGATTAAAACCTAAATGAATGAAATTGTCCAAGATAATATTAACAAAAAAAATAAAAACTAAATATAATGAAAATGTCCCAAACAAACTTGTATCTAACAAAAATGACCCAACATTTTTTATTTTATGATAATTCAATCCAAACTAAAATGAATGTAAAAAACCTAAAATGAACCATACATTGAAAATACATAACTAAAACAAAACATAATTGAAATGAACATAATCAATTTGATTTTTCATGAAATAAATAAAACAAAATTGAAGTGTATGAAACTAATGTAATGTGAATTGGGAAAAATAGAAATAACCATTATCAACCAAATTAAACTATACATAACATGAACAAGAAAAATCAAGAATAGTTAAACAAAACCAAAAAAATAGATGGAACCACATCCTATTGAACTAATATAATATGTTTAGTCCTTGTTTGAAGGAACATGTTTTGACCCATGGGGCATTGTGGTTCTTATATTGGGGTAGTGACTTGTATAGTCACAAGAGACAGGAATTATATAGTTAGTTTTTATTTTATATTCTTTATAAAATCATCAAATTATGCCTTTTACTGATTTCTATGGATTAAGGGTAGTTGTATTTTGTTTAGGGGGGAAGAAGGGAACTAGAGGAAGATACATGGGTTTCTTTACAGTGGAGGGAGATTGGGGTAGTGAAGGGATTAATTAATCTATTTCACTTTGTTCTACCTTTGTACTGATTTGTTTCTATTTATTTTCATTTCCTTCGTTGTGGACGTCTGACGTATAGATGACTCATGCTGAAATTTTATTAATTTTCTACTTTAGTTTTAATTAATTTTTTGTGGGAGAAATCATTCCCGAGTGGTGATTATTTGAAGCCTGTACACTTATTCCATCCCATGGGCACCACCTATCCACCTTAATCCATCCTAGCATTCCTATATTATATTCTATGTTTGAACCATGGGAGGGACTAGGAAACAAAGATAATTAAAGAGGGATTGGGAATTTCTTGGAATGAATTGTGAATTCCTAAGAATAAATATTTAGGACATTAGAATTTATAATGAGAAGATATGTGAGACGATGCAATTTATATTGATTTTGGAAATGCTATGGGTATAAAAGGTGGTGAAATGGTATTGTGTTGGGACTACTAAATAGAAATTCACATTTATAAACAGTTTGATAATGTAATATCAGATCATGATCTATTGTACATTGTTAGATTTGATGATTAGACTCCATCCCAATGAAACTATAGAAATACCTTGGTGCCTAAAATAATTTATCATACACTAGCTAGATTGGTTTGAAATTCTTAGTAAAACCTTCATTGACATCTCATAGGATGTAGTAAAATTTAATTTCAATTATTTCACTACAAATCACCATTTATAAATTCAAAGAAATAATATGACAATGAATTAACTAGGAATATCAGTCCATTATTCTAGGTGGATAGACTGGTTCAACAGGCTAGCGATGGAGAGAAACTCAACTACTACGATGGGTTGAGTATGACAATTGATTACTCATAATCAAGGTGGGTTTAAAAAGAGTTTATTGAGAGACCAGTGTCTTTTAATTTCCATAATTATTAAACACCTCTGTTTGGATCATGAAATTGGACTACCACAATAACTTGATTATTTTGAAATGATGAGGTGATTTAGGACACCAATTTCTCATTAATATATGTAGGAGTTTCCCACTGAAATCTTATCTTCTCAATTGACATGTTTGGTTCTGAATAGTTTTTATTGCCTTGAGATTACAGTAGAAGTTTAACTTTCCATAAAAATAATATTTTTGATACAAATTTATCAATTAATAACATTATTGATAATAGTGAACTATGGTTTTCTAAGTTTGTTGGATGGGTGTGTCCCAATTTCGTTTAGATGATGTTTGGTTAGACTGTTTCTTTTTAAAAGGATGATTAGGTTTTTTGAACCATGTTTATCTGTAAATTAATTCATGTAATATTTTTTATGTCAACCATTTCCATTCACTCATGATATTTAACATGTTACGTGGTTTTTATGTGGTTTGTATTTTTTTTACAGGTCAAGAATAGTAGGAATGATGGTATTTATTTTCTGGGATAGGTATATTTACCCAATGTTCAATGAAACATGGGTATATTAGGTCTTGTGAAATAATCTATACCAATGGTTTAACTAAAATCGTGGGTATTATGTAAATTTCAGGGGATATACCCAAGGTTTATATGAAACTGTGGGTATAGGTCTATACTGACACCTCAATATCCCACGGTTCGTGAAACTATGGGTATAGACTATACCCACCATTTTAGGGGATATACCCACAGTTTCAAACTGTGGGTATATGTGATATTACAAGTAGTGTTCTAGGAGGGAAATGATGAACATGTTTCTGAAGTTGTGGTACCTCATCATCATCATGTAAATTTTTATCAAAGGAAATTGATGATATAAGGTTTCTAAGGCCCACAAAATCAGACCAAAGATAGGAAAAGACTAAGGCGGTTTAAAATAATGGAGACCGATCGAATCACCTCTGATAATATTAACACCTTCCAGCTTTAGACTATTATGAATATTAAAGACTAAGAATTCAACACCACGAATATCCACCAAGGATAAGAAGTCTACCACCTTGTTTCCCTCCCACCAGGTATGAGTTACCTTGATATTATTCCCTAGAATGACATGAAATTTTCTAACGGTGTAAATAATAGACCAAAGAAGCTTTCCCACACCATAAAGGGCATTGTGCAGGAGCATCGAGTCCATTCCAACTTCTCTAATGTCCAAACCTCTCCCCCTGGAAGTTTTCAGACCATTGATCATGGCCATGGATTCTACCTAAAGTGTCGAAGCCTGACCAAACATGATTGAGAAGTATAGAGTGATTGACCCACTGTCATCACACAGAACCCCTATAAGGCCCCAACCTCAAACATTACATAATCTTGAATTAAGTTAATAATTCACATTGAATATATTTTCAGGTTTATAGATTTAGAGAATTAGATCAAAACTTATACATTACAACTTGAATATTACATGTAGAAACTTCACGAAGTATCCATTTTTTTCATAAAACAAAAACTCTTAAAAAGAGAAACATGTTTATTTCCATGGTCTAAACATCATGGATTTTCCTTGACCCCACCCTTGACCCTATTCCACTTTAAGTCATGTGAAAAACATTTCAAAAACTTGGGATGGGCATAAAAATCTCAGTAAGGGATATATAAAGAAGAAAAACTTTTAGTTTTCAAAACAACATGTAAAGAATGAATAATTTATCATAATTTAATACTTTTATCCTTAGAAAAGTAGCATAAACACTTCACTGAATATAAGTTCATTACTTACCCTTTTTTGTAACCAAAAGATTACCATAAAATCCATATAAAGAAACCTATAGCATATAAAGGTAACTTGGGACATAAACATACTTAAATGGAATGACCATACGGTCTACTTCCACACATATCAATAAATGGGATAACCATATGAACAACTTCCATATGAAATGCATTGGAGGTTATAACATAACAACCCATCCTTGGTTTATCATGGAACCACCCATCATTTGGTTTATCACATAACCAACCATCATTGGTTTATTATGTAACCACTCGTCAAATGTCCAAGTACTATTATATAATCATAAAACATTAAATATTGCAAATTTCAATATTTCACTAATAACATTTCATTTGCAATCAGAAGAAATAATTTCATGACATTGAAATAATCAATCCATTTCAAAAACCATTTTCAATACAAGAACACCCAAAAAGGGAATAATGGATTTATTTTCCTTTTAAAAAACATTAAGGCTTCTAGAGGAATCCAAATAATGATTACGGAGGTGAAGAGGTCATTGTCGCTGCAATCGTTAAAAGAATTAATTTTTTCATTTAGTAAAAAAACTTCTTAGATAAAATATTCCATTTTAATGATAGTAAAATTCAAAGGGTTTTATTATGAATCGTATAAAATAAGGGGGTGTATATTATCAAAATGTGCCTCAATGAAAAGAGATTGAGATGGATTCTCTTACCTCATGTCTGACTTGACTCGTTCTTTATTTAATTTTCAGAATAATAAAATTATGTTAATTTATACTTGATTCAGAACATTTTTCAAGTGTTTTATTCCTTTTATATAACTTATTACCACGTTATAAAAATTACATAATTATTGAAGTTAATTTCAGTCGTTTTGTTGAAATTGGGTACTTGAGTAAAAAAAGAACTAGTTATAATTACAAATTTTCCATGTGGTAAAAAGTACATTATCTTCAGAATTGTATTCATAATTTAAATATAATATATATCCAGTATATATTTATTTATAAAAGTCCATAACATTTGGATATAAGAAATAAAAAACACCGTTCATGGAGATGGTAAGTCGTACGTACGCATGAATGCTACTTCAATTTCTTTTTTGTATTTGAAGGAATGAAAACTAAATGAGATATAGGTATATTATAATTGTATTATAATATTTTATTTTATATACATTACATAATTTCATTAACACCCTCCTTTATATGTTCCATGTATGGAATGAATGAGTTATATCACTTTGAGGGGACGGTAGTCCACACTTTCTCAAATGAAATTATTGTATTTACCCGTTATGGAAACCATAAAGGTATGATATAAATGAAAAATAAAGAAGAATAAAGACAATATATATATAATATATATCACATATAAATATAGTTCCATCATAATTTCCACCATGAGAGGCAGTAGGAGATAATTTAACAATCATCATTTCGTGATACAGTGGTTCACCGTCCACAAAAATAATATGTTCTAAATACATTAGATAGAGGTGTGTGTGAGTGTAGTTAGAATACATATAATAACAAAATTATAGTATATTTATGATATTGTTATTGTTATGTAATAAAATAATAAGAATATAATAGGGAGTGAAGAAGTAAAATATTGGAACAGAACTTTAGAGAAGACACTACCTCTTAAAATGGGTAACTCCCTTTGATTTGAGCCAAGAGGCTTTCTCAAATTGCCTTCTTCCTAAGTTAATGATTATAGGAATAATATAGGGATGTTGGGAGAATATTGTAGAATATTTTGGATGATCCAAGGGGCTTGAGATGTGTAAGTTAGGGTTTAGAGGTGGTGGCCTTTTATAAGAGGGTGGATGGGTGCTTTAGGAATTTTTTGAAAGATTATTTTATTATAAACTGAATTTAGATTTTAAAAAGTTTGAAAACTCATTTAATTTGAATAAATGATTATTATTTCTCTAAATACTCTCAAAAAATAGGTTTTGGACATGTTTTGGTATCAAATTTAACCTTATCATTTAGCTTTAACCCTTAGTTAACTAATTTAACTCTTACCATGTCTTCTTGTATATTCATACTATATGGTTAATATAGTTACCATAAAATGCCAATAGAACCTAAAGTGGTTCATTAATGACATTTAAAACATTATATAAGTCATTTGGACTAATATAAGATTTTGGGGACTATTAATAATTTAATAAAATAGTATTTGTTTTAAAAACCCATTTATGTCAATTTTTATACTATTCATATCATGAATTATTAAAAATCCATTAAAACTAGATTATTTGAAAAAACTTCAATAATTCAAATAGAAAAAGACATAATAAACTTGAAACTTAGTTTATGGCTAAAAAATTTTCAAAATAAGATTTTTTTAATATTTATAATCTCATTTATTTAAATCATTCATTAATAAGGTAATCACTACATCACCATTGTGTTACAAATACATTTATTTATTTAATCTTAAAAAATTATAAATAAAATAACATTATATAGGATATATTTTTATATTTATAATTACTATTTATAGTATAAATTTTCACTTATATAATTCCATATAAAAATTCATTTACTAAAATATACTTGTTTATGTTATATTTTTCTTAGTTTTAAATTTAAGGTAATTAAATGTCATTTTCACAAAAAGGTGGATACATGTGGTCCTAAAATCGACCCAAGGATTCCCATGGTTGGAAATATCTCATGAAATAGGGTTAGGACATGTGTCAGGGTGATTTAATATTATTATAATATTATTTTTTACCCTTATTTACCAAATTTACCCTTTAACCATGGTAAAGAAAATATTTACTGAAGTTACAACTCATAATTTATAACAATAAAAGGTACATATTTAAAAAATTTGGAACTACTTATTCAAAATATGGAATATATTTTCCCAAATTTAAAACACTGAAGTGGATGAAATTAATTTAAAATTAATTCCTGTTGTCAAAACCAAAAATCGTGTTTTTAAGAAGTAAAAACTACCAAAACACTCACATGTGTTTATGTCCAATTTCAAAGTGAAAATACTTACAATGAGAAACATTGGATTAATTGATAAAACTATAATCTAATTAAACTTTAAAACTAATTAAAAGGACAATATAATAATTTAAAAAAAATAGATGAAAAGACAGGTTTGACTTAAAATGCAGTATTTTTCACTGTTCATTAAAAATGAACTTTATCAGAAAAATACCAAAAAATTAACCCAAAGTAAATTTTGATGTCCCTATTCTAAATAAGAAGTTTATTTTGACAAATGGAACATATAAAAGTGAAAAAACAAGATTTAATAAGGGTTCACCATCAAAATGAGGTAAACCTACCTTTTAAAAATATTTGAGTATTTATGCTTAAAATTGAATTCATTCTCATTTTAAGCCTCTAAATTTTATTGAATGAATGTAAAAACATTTAACAAACATGTTTAATCATAATATAGTTAGTTCTGTTAATTCTCAAGTGTACAATGTCTAGGCATTAACTACCATTTAAAATAATAATATAATATTATTTTTTTCAGTATGACTCAGTATTGTGTGTAACAAAAGATTTTAGAGAAAATCATTACTGTGTATTAGGTATGCTATCAAACATAGCATCCCCATTAAATTAAAATTAATATACAATTCAGAAAAATTAATAAATATGAAAATTTCATATTCTTTATTTACCTGGGATGTTACATCCTTCCCCCTTTTGGAAATTGTGTCCTTAAAATATTATTCACTTATCAAATAAGTGGGGGTATTTACCTCTCATAGAAGTTTCATATTCCCATGTTTACTTTTCAACCATATGGTTTTTCCACAAAACATTTACCTGATGAATTAACTTATTCCACAACGCTTTCTCTCTTCAGTCAAGAATCTAGATTGGTTGTTCCTCATAATAAATATTCTCCTCCAACTGAACTACTTCTAAACTCAAAACATGAGATGGATCCGGCATATACTTTCTCAACATTTAAACATGAAAAAAATTATGTACCTGGGATAAACATGGATGTAAATCCACTCTCTAGGCAGCTGATCTAAATTTATCTAGGATTTCATAGACTCCATGGAACGTCATACTCATATTTCTCTTTTTACCAAAACATATCACATTTTTTCATGGAGAAACTTTGAGAAAAACATGATCACCTACCACAAAAGAATGATCCTTCCTCCAGTTATCCACATAACATTTCTGCCTCCTCTGAACTGTTCTCTTGTGCTTCTGAATCAATTGAACTTTTTTTGCCATCTCTTCTACCAATTCTAGTCCCATCAACTTTTTTTCACCTACTTTATCCTAAAAATATGAAGTTCGACACCGCTTTCCATATAATACCTCAAATGGTTCCATATATATATAAAGAAATGAAAACTTTTATTATATGAAAACTCAACCAAAGAAATATGTTGTTCCCAACTTCCCTAACAATCCATTAAAGAAGCACATAGCATATCTTCCAAAGTCTGAATTGTTCATTCTGATTGCCTATCTGATTAAGGGTGAAAATCTGTACTCATATTTAATTCAGTGCCCAATGACTTATGAAGGCCCTACCAAAAGTTAGAAGTGAACTTGTGATCATGATCAGATAAAATGGATAGGGGAACTCCATGTAACCTGACTATCTCTTTAATATAAAATCGATAATGTTGATTTAGAGACAAAATATCTCGAACAGGAAAGAAATGAGAATATTTAGTCAATCGTTCAATAATAACCTAGATTTCATTGTTACCTCAAGAAGTATTTAGTAATCCCACTATGAAATACATGGACACATTTTCCTATTTCCACTCTGGAATTGGAAAAGGCTAAAGTGTCCTTTTAGGTAACTGCCATTCTACTTTAACCTATTGAAAAGTCTAACACGTTCTAGTAAAGTTATCAATATCTCTCTTTATTTCATCCCATGAGTAATACCCTCAAAGATCTCTGTACATCTTAGTGATACTAGGATTAAATGAAAATGGAGAACTATGAGCTTCACATATGTCATGACCCATCCCAGTGGGACCTGCGGTGTGACTCCCCAAGCCCAACTTCAATAGGTCAGGGGCTGGTGATTAGCACTGAATAGGCATACTACTAACATGGGAGGCATTTCCTAGGAACCTATACACACGCACACATCTCCAAGACCACAATGCTGAAATGTAAAAGCCACTAGGGAACAAAAAAATGCATGCATACAACTAAAACAAACCAAAAGAGAATGACGAAAGGTAGAGTACTGTAAAAGTAAACTAGGCCAGAATACAAGCCCACAAAAAATAAGAGTCTGAAAACTGAAAAGTCCAACATATAAACACAAAAGGTACTGGGAATGCCGCTCGTAGCCGTAGGAACACCTCAGCCTGTAGGGAACTCAGAAAGCTCGGTCGTATCCTGGTCCACCCTGGACTCTTTCAAAAGGCTTCTCGTCTGCACAAGACACCAGACGTGCAGGCAAAGCCCGTGTAGGGGTGAGTATAACAATACTCAGTAGAGGACCCCGAAAACCACAAAGAAGTACACAAAGTAAAGGTATAATCTTCTATGCATAGTATATGTCTACAGAACATATAGAACAAACCAGATATACTCAAAACCCATACCTGTGGTCTAGAGACAAGTCACACAACCACATAACCCCATTAGGGATTTTGTTTGAAGATTCCATGATGCACTTATTTTGGGAGAACACACTCCACGAGTCTTATAGCTTCGATGATGTCCGTCTGAGAAGTGCTGTTCATCGGGAACCATCACGAGAGGTAGCTACACTCATTACGGGAGACACACTCATGAGTGGGAAGGTTATGGTAGAGATAAAGCACTCATTACAGGAGACACACT
Source organism: Viscum album (assembly GCA_963277665.1). NCBI lineage: Eukaryota > Viridiplantae > Streptophyta > Magnoliopsida > Santalales > Viscaceae > Viscum > Viscum album. The sequence goes on from OY728138.1 coordinate 457,760,685, forward strand.
CTTGAGTGGGAAAGATCATAATAGAAAGATGAGGATCACTGCCAGGGCCATGGCGGATACTGCGAATCATCCAGATTCACCAGTGAGGTGATACACCAGCTAGGTAGAGGATCAAAGCCTGGTAGAGTTGGTCACATCGATGCCTGACTCTACCTAGGGTCAGGAATGGATAGAAGATCTCGATCTGGGCCTCTCGGATGGATGCCTGACTCTATCACAGAAAGTCATGCTGAAGGGATCATACTCCTGTGTGAGGAAATGATGTCTGATCTTCAGGGGAATGAGAAGAAGGGGAAATAACCCAAACGAAATATTTCAAAGATATGGTGAACAAGAGTACCATGCCATTTTCCAAAAAGCACATGACGTGTATAAAATATACACGCAATGTTTTCTGACCCCGGGTACTGCCCGTGTACAACGACTCGTGTCATAGGCTGGTCGTGTAGAAAAACGGAGTTCAAAGCATGTAGTACGATGTACACACTGTGTCTGAGTGACTGGGGTTGGCCCCGTGTACGCTAGCCAGGTGCCCGTACATGTTTATCAACCCATGTACTTTAACCCGTGTCCGTGTATCCCCTGGATACACGCTGAGTTTCGCGTAGCCGCCTCTGCCATGCTGTACATGCCATGTCGCCGGAAGCCGTGTAGATCATCCCGTGTCCATGTATTTCCCAAAATAAATGTCAAGCTTCGGGGAAATTCCAACACACCGTGTGACCAAGGTCACACAATGTGTGATTCCTCTCTGACCCCTAAAACCCTAGCTTCCAGTACTACATGGCGTGTTCTTCGAAAGTACATGCCGTGTGTTCTGGAAATTTCCAGAAACTACGCCCTTCTCCGGCGCGCCTCCTGTGCAGCTCCAATCATCAATCCGGCCATCCGATCGCCATGAAACCTTCAGGTTTTGGTCTACCCAATGCTATGAATCTTCTCCCGATGTTTTTGGACCTCCGATCATTTCCAAAAAACGTTTTTTGATCTTCCCACGTGAAGAACACTCTAAGAACGCCTTTTTCTGATTCGGTCCCATTTGTCATCTGCCATCATCGCCAAACCTCTGAAAGGTCATTGTGGTGTCGAACCTTCGATTTGGGATCGTTGCGTCGTGAAACTAATGCGCAACGATCTGTTGATCGTCGCCCCATGAAGAACACGAAGAACGCGCGGGAAAAGAAAAGGGGAGAAAATCCAATAAAAAAAGTGAGGACGAACCCCCACCGTCATTCATCACAGTGTTGATCCAATCCCGTTATCAAGATTAAACAGAGTAAGAATCAACAATAAAAAAACTACATGGATCAATTCCCTGAATCATCCTGATAAAAACCTCCCACAAGAACAAAAAAATCCACGGATCAACTTGTTCGTGGTTGATCTGTGTTCGACGTTTAAAATAAAAAACAGGGAAAAGAATTCAAATAAAAATCCCTACCTTTAGAAAGGATCGATCGTTGATAAAGGTTTCATGCTGCCGTCGTCATCGAGATCCTTTAACTTCGTTGGCGCAATGATTCTCAACTTCGATCCGTCGTCGTTCGTCATCGAGAATTTGCTCCAACATCCCGCAGATTTCTGCAGAGGTTCCTCTCAATTGTCGCTAACGATCATCATTTGATTATCCCAATAAAAAGGGAAATAGTTTGTCATTTATTTACATGACAGTATTAATGAGTCCAACTTGACATTTTTGCGTAATTATGAAACATCATTAATTTAGGAAACAGATGCGCTGTTTACCGCGCTACAGTGGATATTTCCTTAAAATAAATAAAATAAACTCTTGAATTTATTTTATTTCATTTTACTTTAAAACGTCGGAGAAGTAACTTTTTCCCTCAACCCGTACCGGTCAAGGTTAGACTCGTTCTTAGGTAAAGTTATCATCCCTGATGCAACGACACCCTCAGATTTTTAATCTAGGCATCCGTTTGGAAACTGCCACAACCGCGCACAAGTGTCGACTCACTTAACTTAAAAAAAGATAAAACCACCATTCTAGGCTAAATAGACCTCGGAATGATGTGCTGTCTTCGCACTGGGTCTCAAAATAATTCCATTTAATATTTAGAAATAATAAATGGAAAAATATGAGACATTACATTCTCCCCACCTTGGGGCTTTATGTCCCCGAAAAGCCAAAACAATGTCTACTCAAAAAGATGTGGGTACTGGGCACGAATTTGGGCCTCCCACTCCCATGTGCTCTCATGAAGATTCCCATGTTGCCACCAGACGCGCACTAAGGGAATCGATCACCCCCAAAGGATCCTCTCCTACTGATCCTCGATCTCTACCGGGTACTCAGCAAAGGTCACTCCATCCTCAATGTTCAGCTCACCCCAGTCGATGACGTGCGATGGTTCATGCATATTCCTCCTCAGCTGCGAAACGTGGAAGACATCATGTACTTGATGCAACTGTGGTGGTAGTTCTAGGCGGTACGCCACCTCGCCAACTCTGTACAGTATCTGGAATGGTCCAATGAACCTTGGAGATAGCTTGCCGCCTCGGCTAAATCTCTGTAACCATTGTCGAGGTGATACTCGAAGAAAGACGTGGTCTCCCTCTTCAAACTCTAGAGGCCTGTGTTGTAAGTCAACATAGGACTTATGCCGGCTCTGTGAAATCTTCATCTGCTCTTGGATGATCTGCACCTTCTCTGTGGTAGCTCGAACTAACTCTGGACCCATGAGTGCTAACTCTCTGGGGTCAGTCTAGGAAAGCGGTGACCGACAGGGTCTCCCGTACAAGGCCTTGAATGGAACCATGTCAATGGTGGAGTGGTATCTGTTGTTGTACGCAAACTCTACCATTGGTAGGTGGTCCTCCCAGATGCGACAAAAGTCCAAGATAAAATCTCGCAACATATCCTCTAGAACCTGAATGGTCCTCTCCGTCTGACTATCAGTTTGGGGATGAAACATTGTGCTCAAGCATAGCTGAGTCCCAAAAGCCTCCTGCAATCCCTTCCACAACCAGGATGTGAAGCGGGAATCTCAATCCGAGACTATAGTCTAGGGGATGCCATGAAGCCTAACTATCTCCTGCACATTGAGGCATCCCAAGCTCTCTACGGAACTCTTCTCCCTAATAGCTAGGAAGTGGGCCGACTTGGTGAGTCGGTTAATGATAAACCAGATGGAATCATGCCCCTTGGACGTCTGTGGTAATCCTATCATGAAGTCTATCGATATTCCATCCCACTTCCACTCTAGAACTTCCAGGGGGTGAGCTAATCCTGCTGGAACCTAGTGCTCAACCTTCACCTACTGGCATGTGAGGCATCGAGAAGCGAAATCTGCTACTGCCTTCTTCATGCCTGACCACCAGAACTGTCGTCAGAGATCCTGGTACATTTTTGCCACCCCAGGATGTACCGCTAAAGGGGATGTATGAAACTCCCTCACGACCTCCTCATACAATTCCACTGGTACAACAATGCATTATCTGAAAAGAAGTACGTTCTCCCCACCTTGTGAATATCCATTAGGAGCATGTCATGTGGATAACTAAGCACGTAAAGCCACACAGTCAACATCCCTAAGATATGCCTCCCTAACTCGCTATAAGAGTGGAGGGGTGACAACCATCGACTGTAGGTAAGATGTATCCTCTCCATCCACGAAGGATAACTGAAACGTGGATAACTGCTGTGTCGTCTCACTTAATAGCTGTGAGCTCGACCTTCTGTTAAGAGAATCTACCACCTTGTTCCCCTTTCCATGAGTATAGATGATCTTGAAATCTTAGTCCTCGAGGAACTCTAGCCATCATCTCTGCCGCAGATTTATATCTTTTTGCGAAAAGATGTACTTGAGGCTCTTATAGTCAGAGTAGACAATAAACCGCTCACCCATAATGTAGTGTCGCCACATCTTCAATGCAATGACTACCACTGCCAACTCGAGATCATGGGTTGAAAAGTTCTGCTCATGTGTCCTAAGCTGGCGCGAACCATAAGCAGTCACTACATGCCGCTGCATCAGGACACAACCTAGCCCGGTCCTTGATGCGTAATAGAAAACTACATACTTGACACCCTCCTCCGGAAATCTCAAGACTGGGGCACTCGTAAAACTCTGTCTCAACTGCTCAAAAGCATGTTAGAACTTATCTGTCCACACTGAGGGTTTCCCCTTCTTAGTCAAGGACGTTATTGGTGCTGATTTCTAGTAGAAATCAGGAATGTATCTCCAGTATTATTCTGCCAACCCAATGAAGCTCTGCACCTCTGTCACGCTCCAAGGTGGATCCCATGCTAACACAGCCTCCACCATGGATGGATCTACAGCTACTCCATCTGTTGAGATGACATGTCCCAGAAAGTGGACCTCATGAATCCAGAACTGGCACTTCAAGAGCTTCCCATAAACCTGGTTCCCTCAGAGTACGTCCAGAACCATCTGAAGGTTTCTCGCGTGCTCCTCCTCTAATGCCGAGCACACGCGGATTTTTTCAATGAAGACCACTACGAACCGGTCCAAGTATGGCTGGAAGATCTGGTTAATCATCCCCATGAACACTGTGGGGGCGTTCTTCATGACAAAAGGCATCACAAAGTACTCATAGTGACCGTAGCGACATCTGAAAGTCGTCTTCAGTATATCCTCATCCCACACTCTTAGCTGGTGATAGCCTGATCGAAGGTCAACCTTTGAGAACCATTGTGCCCCTCTCAACAGATCGAAGAGTTCATCAATTCATGGAAGTGGATACTTGTTCTTCACCGTCACCTGAACCAGGCACCGGTAATCCACGCAAAACCTCATACTTTTGTCTGCCTTCTTGGAAAACAAGATTGGGGCCACCTAGGGTGAAACACTGGGTCTCATGAAACCCTTGCTCTGCAAATCCTCCAACTTCCCCCTCAGCTCGTGAAGCTCTATGGGAGCAATCCGATATGCCGATGAGGAAATCAGTGTCGTCCCGGGGTGTAAGTCAATACAGAAGTCAATTTCCCGGCGGGGAGGTAATCCTGGGACATCTTCGGGAAAGATGTTCTCATAATCCGCCACCAATGCTGGGAATTGAGATCTCACAAAATCTGCTGCTCTGAGGGTAAGGCTAGCCAACTCATGAGTGATCGGCTGCACCCTCATATGCATGAGCCCATTTTGTGCGGTCTGGTTTTTCTTTTCTCCGACAAAGGTAAACCTCATTCCATCATGGAGGACACACCGCACTCTTCAAATAAATCAGTCAATATGGGAATGGACTAAAGATATCCAATCCATACCGAGAATGACCTTGTAAGGCCTCAACGCTGCCATCAATAGGTTCTAACCGAAACTCTCGCCTCTAAGGGTAACATCACAATGTCTGCAAAGGTGTGTGATCGTCGAGTCTCCTCCCGTAGGTGTCTCCCAGCGTAAGGATCAAGTCAATGGTTCTTCTGCAATCTAGAGGTTTTGTTCAAGACATGTGGCTATAAGGGAATGAATGGAACCTATGTCTATGAGTATGGAAGCTGAGGTAGAAAAGACACAGATCGTACCTTGAATCATCCCTGGAGCCCCAGGGTCATATGCGTCGACCGCATGCAGCTGTCCCCACCCCTATCCCCCAGCTCCTTGAGCCTGGTGCAGACCTCGTGATGGTGGTGGTTGAAGTAAGTCGAAGCGTCTGCCACCACATGTATCTCTCCCTACTCCTCTACCACATTCGCCGCCTGGCGGGTCTGCCAGTTCTATTCTCTGCCTCTGCCTCAATGGTCCATCCACTGCTTCCCTGTCAACTGCTCTATGGGTTGGGAAATCTCTAGAGAGATGTCCCCTACCACTGCATGCATAACATCACTTCTCCCTAGGCTGACTGGATCCATCCTGAGAGACCTGGACTGTTGATACCCTATCCTAGGTCCTCCTCCGATGTCTCTCACGTCCTGATCTCTGCATCTGATGTCGTCTCCCTGCCGCCGAGGTCTCCGCACCTGTTTGCCTGCTGCTGACTACCGGTGACTATCTCTGCTCCGACAAGAAACTCTCGATCAACAAGGCCCGCTTAAGAACTCCAGCATAAGTTGATATGCATAAAGTCACAACACTAGATCAGATGTCACTTCGTAGACCTCGCTCGAAGGAACGAGCTCTGAAGTACTGATCCCTGACCATATCCATCGAGTACCGGGCGAGGTTGGTGAACCTCGATGAGTAGTCAGCCACTGTCATACTGCCCTGCTAGAGCTGGAGAAGCTCCTGGATGCTTACATCTCTCAACATAACCGGAGATAACTCCTCCATAAAGAGTCGATCAAAGTCCGTCCATGAAAGAGTCTCCTCGTCGTGAGTCTGTGTGGTCAGACTCCACCATCGTCTCGCCGAACCCTGAAGAAGGCTCGCTCCTAGGATCACCATCTGGTCTGCTGGTGTCCTCACTAGACAGAAAAATCTGGTCACCGCCTCAAGCCAGTCCTCAGCCGCCTGAGGGTCGGGCTCACCACGGAACCTGATGGGTCTCTATCTCTAGAACTCATGGAGCACACTAAGCCTGCGCTCTTCATTGGTCGGTACTGTAGGTACCACTGGCTGCTCCTCTGGGGGTGGTACTGTGTTTGTTCCACCTGGTGGCAACGCTTGGGGAACTGGTCCCTATATCGAAGCCTCGTCACTAAGGGGGTCGTCCTCATGATCGTGCTGCAGAACCCTAGCACGTATGCGTCATGGAAGAATTCTGTAAGGAAACAAGATGTACCATGGTTAAAGAGTATATTTGGATAGCTGACACAAAGGACATGAAAAACACAAACCATTCTTATATGATGCTTGTACCTTTTATTCCCCTAAAACCCGTGTTTTTGTATACCGAGTCAAAAAGCAGGTTATCAGAGTCCTGGTGTATGGATACGTCAGCCGCCGCACCAACACTGGGGTCTCTGGCATGAAAGCCGAACCCGAAACACTCAACACTATTATCCTAACCAAACTCACAAAATCTTGGTCCTAAGGTAGAACCAACCAGCTCAGATACCACTCACAAATTATAAAAAGGTTCTTATAATTTCTTTTTGTCTCAACATATCCTCTAGGTGTTTTTACCAAAAGTTCATGATTCATATCTTAAGATGGAATTCCCAATTTACATGAAAATTTCACAGAAATGAAAGAATGTGTAGATCTTGAATCAAACGATAGATAGGAATAATCTGAATAAACAAGCAATATACTTGATAATACTTCGTTTGATGGCCCAACATCTACTATAGTAGTTGAAAAGTATTTCACCACCCATTTTTTCTTGTAGTTCAGTTACTTTACTTTATTTGAGTTCTTCATTGGACACTCATTTTCATAATGACCCATTTCTTTGCACTTAAAACATTTTGCTGACTGTAAATCAGATTTTGTCTTACCATTATTCTGATCTTTTTTAGTGAAATTACGAGCCTTATGTCCCATTTTACAACATCAATAGCACTTACCCAAATTTAAAAAGCATTCCCCAGTGTGATTTTTGCCACAATTTTCACAAATTGTAAACTTATGTTTCTTACCATCATACTTTTTTGAAGAGTTCTTACCTTTCGTCTGCAACCTTGACCTCTTATTCTATTGTTTGTCAAAGAACACCTAATCATCAACAAAATCCATTTCCACCTTTTCCGAAAATCTAACATGTTTTTCATAGCTTTTGAACACTTGAGATGCTAAAGCCCATTGATACTTTGGATTTAATCCTGAGTAAAAATGATTGATTTTACAATAAATATCTCATATGAAATTTGGTGCATACCTTTCCAATCAAGTGAAATTTTCTTCTTAAGAAGCCACTGAGTTATCCTCCTGCCTTAATTCCAAGAATTTTTTTCCATCCTAAGCCAAACATCCTTAAGAAAATATTTCTCAAGAAACATACCATTGAATTTGTACTAATCAAGAGAATCAATCTTCTTACTATCCTTGATATTTTTAACCATCGACCACCACTGACCGACTTAACCTTCAAAACGGTAAACAACAAGAATAAAATTTTTATGTTTAGAACACCCCATGACATCGAAGATCTTTTCCAGTGCTTTAATCCACCCGTAATCCAGAATAGGGTCAAATGATTCTCTGAATGATGGGGGATGTTGCCTCATGAAATGCTCCACTGTTGACATGTTTCTCTATGGTTGATCTGGATGATCTCGTTCATGGACACCACCACCATTTATTGCCTGATTTACCTTATCCATCACTGTAACAAACTGTTCAATTATGATTCTGACCATCTTAGGTTGCTAATTTGGAAGGTTGTTTTCCTCTTTATGTTATCCCATCATAGTTTCCCTATTTCCTCTATGGAAAACCATTTTGATCACAAGAATATATTAGGCGAAGCAACATGGTGATCTTCAAATGATATATCATTTCAATTTTACCATAATGTAAAAAATTATTTATGGATATTCTATTAACAAAATCCTAACTCCTAAATTTTTCTAAACCGACCTCTGATACCAACTATAAGGCCCCAACCTTAGACATTACATAATATTGAATTAAGTTAATAATTCACATTGAAGATTTTTTTAGGTTTATATATATAGAGAATTAGGTCATAAATTATACATAACAACTTGAATATTACATTTAGACACTTTTACTCAGTATCCATTTCTTTCATAAAACAAAAAATCTTAAAAAAAAAGTTTAGTTCCATGTTTTAAACTACATGACTTTTCCTTGATCCCATCCTTGACCCTATTCCACTTTATATCCTATTAAAAACATTTCAAAAACTTGGGATGAGCATAAAAATCTTATTAAGGGATACATAAAGAAGGAAAAATTTTAGTTTTCAAAACAACATGTAAACCATGAATACTTTATCATAAAGTAATAATTTTCACCTTAAAGAAGTAGCAAAAACACTTCACTGAATATAAGTTCATTGATTAACCTTTTTTGTAACCAAAATATTACCATAAAACCCATATAAATCAACCTATTTAAAGGTAAATTAGGACATAAACATACTTAAATGGAATAACCATACAGTCGACTTCCCCAAATATCACTTAATGGAATACCCATACGGCTTACTTACATACCCAATGCATTGGAGGTTATAACGTAACCACCCATCCTTGGTTTATAAAAGAACCACCCATCATTTGGTTTATCATGTAACCACCCATCATTGGTTTATCATGTAACCACCCGTCCAATGTCCAAGTTCCAATATATAATAATAAAACATAAAATATTGTAAATATCAATATTTCACTAATAACATTTTATTTAAAATAACAAGAAATCATTTCAATATATTGAAATAATCAATCAATTTCAAAAACCATTTTCAATACCAAAACACCCAGAAAGTGAATAAGGGATTCCTTTTCCTTTTAAAAACATTATGGCTTATAGAGGAATCTAAATAATGATTATAGTGGTGGAAAGGTCCTTATCGCCAAAAATGTTAAAAAGATTCCTTTTTTTCATTTATTAAAACCCTTCATAGATAAAATATTCTCTTTGAATGAAATTAAAATTAAAAGGGTTTTGTTATACATCGTATAAAATAAAGAGGTGTATATTATAAAAATATGCCTCAGTGAAAGGAGATTGAGATGAAGTCCCTTACCTTATATCTGATTTGGCTTGTTCATTATTTAATTTTATGAATAACACACTTAAGATAATTTATACTTTATTTAGAATATTTTTCAAGTTTTTATTCCTTTTATATCACTTATTACCACATTATAAAAATTATATAATTATTTGAGTTAATATCGGTCGTTTTTTCGATACTGGGTACTTGAGTCAAAAATGAACTTCTTATAATTACAAATTGTCCATGGGGTCAAAAGTAAATTATCTTTAGAATTGTATTCATAAATTAAATATCAAATATATCCAGTATATCTGCATTTATAATAGTCCATAACATTCGGATATAAGAAATGAAAAGCACCGTACATGGAGATGGTAAGCCATACATACACATGAACGCTAATTTCATATATTTTTCACATTTAAATGAATGAAAACTAAATGATACATAGATATATTATAATTCTAGTATAATATCATATTTTATTGAATTTACATAAGTTCATTAACACAATTCTTTATACATTAAATGTATGGCATGAATGAGTCATATCACATTGAGGGGTTGGTAGTCCGCACTTTCTCAAATGAAATTATCGTATTTACACATTATGGAAATCATAAAGGTATGATATAAATTAAAAATACCGAAGTATATAGACAATATAAATATAATATATATCACATATAAATAAATTTCAATCATAATGACAATGTGTGAGGTTGTAGGAGATAATTGAATAATCATCATTTCGTGAGGCAGTAGTTCGCCGTCAACAGAAATAGTATGTTCTAAATCTATTAGACAGATGTGTATGTAAGTGTAGTTAGAATAATTATCATAAAAACATACTAGTATATTGATGATACTGGTGTTTTTATGTTATAAAAAAATAAGAATATAATAGGGAGTGAAGAAGTAAAATATTGGAAAGGAACTTTAGAGAAGACGCTACCTCTTAAAATGGGTAACTCCCTTTGATTTGAGCCAAAAGGATTCCTTGAATTTCCTTATTCCTAAGGTAAGGATTATATAAGTAATATAGGGATGTTTGGATCTTATTGGAGAATATTTTAGATGAGACAAGGTGATTGAGAGGTGTGATTAAGGGGTTATAGGTTGTGGCCTTTTATAAGAGGGAGGAGGGATACTTTAGGAATGTCTTGATAGATTATTTTATTATAAAATAGATTTAGAATTTTAAAAAGTCCATAACTCATTTAATTCGAATATAAGATGATAATTGTTCTAAATAATCTAATATAATAGGTTTTATACATGTTTTGGTGTCAAATTTAGCATTATCATTTAGCTTTAACCCTTAGTTAACTAATTTAACTCTTACCATGTCTTCTTGTGTATTCATACTATATGGTTAATATAGTTACCATAAAATTACAATAAAACCTCAAGTGGTTAATTAATGATATTTTCAAAATTATCTAATTCATTTGGCCGAATCTTAGATTTTTAGGACTATTATATAATTTAATAAAATATTATTTTTCTTAAAAACTCATTTATGTCAATTTTTATAATATTCATATCATGACTTTTTAAAAACCCATTAGAACTATATTATTTAGAAAAAAAATTAAAATATAAAAGGTCATAATAAATCCTAAAATTATTTTTTTCATAAAAAGTTTCAAAAGAAATTTATTTTAATATTTATAATCTCATTTACTTAAATCATTCTTTAATATGGTAATCACTACATCACCATTGTTTCAAAAATAAATTTATTTATTTAATATCTAAAAATTATAAATAAAATACCATGATATAGAAAATATTTTTATATTTATAGTTACTATTTATAGTTAAAAATACCCTTTATATAACCCCATATAATTATTGTTTTACTAAAAGATACATGTTTAGGTTATATTTTCGTTAACTTTAAATTTAAAGTAATTAAATACCATCTTCACACACAAGTGGATCCATGGGGTCCTAAAATCGACACAATGATGCCCATGGTCATAAATATCTAATAAAATAGGGTTATGACATGTGTTATTGTAGTTTAATATTATTATAATATTATTTTTTACCCTTATTTACTAGATTTACCTTTTAACCATGGAAAATAAAATATTTACTGTAGTTACTACTAATATTGTCTAAAAATAAAAGTACCCATTTACAGAATTTAGACATACTAAATCCAAATATGGAATCCACTTTTCCAAATTCAAAACATATAAGTGGTAGAAATTAATTTAAAATTAAATCCCGTTGTCAAAACCAAAAAGTGTGTTTTTAAGAAGTAAAAACTACCAAAAGACCGACATGTGTTTATGTCCAATTTCAAAGTAAAACTACTTCAAATGACCGAAATTGAATTAAATGATAAAAATATAATCTAATTAAAATTTAAAATAATTTAAAAGGATAATATAATCATATAAATAAATTAGATGTAAAGACAGTTTTGACTTAAAATGCAGTATTTTTCACTATTCATTAAAAACGAAATTTATCAGAAAAATACCAAAACTTAACCCAAAGAAAATTTTTATATACTTATTCTAAATAAGAAGTGAATGTTTTTAAATGTAACATATAAAAGTGACAAAAAATATATTTAAGAAGGGTTCACCATCAAAAGGTTGTAAAACTACATTTTAAAAATATTAGAGTATTTATACTTAAAATCAGATTCATTCTCATTTTAAGCCTCTATTTTTTTGGATGAATGTAAAAAAATTTGAAAAACATGTTTAATAATAATATAGTTCGTTCTATTTATTACCTTTAGTAAAAAACTAGGTGTTAACTACCGTTTAAAATAATAATATTATATATATATATATATATATATTACTATGACTCAACATTGTGCGCAACATAAGATTTCAGAGAAACCCATTGTTGTGTGTCAGGTATTCCATGGAAAATTGAATCCCCTTTAAAGTAATATTAATATATAATTAAAAAATATTAATAAATGTGAAAATTTCATATTCTTTATTTACCTGGGATATTACAACCCCTCCATTGCGAATGCTACCTGAAACACATGACCCATCACCGTTGAGCTTCAAGCCCTCTGAAGGGGGGCACCCATGTACCCATTTTCCCAGTAGATTGACATTCTCATGAGAGAAGTGGTGAGGAATAGTAATGAAGCACTGCAAAGATGGAGCCTGTAGAGACCCGAAGCCTGACATACATGGACATTACATTACTTTTGCGGAATACTTAGTACATAACAAAAACACACACACAAGGATCGTAATAGTTTAGTGTCTTTGGAAACTCGGAACGTAATCTTCTAATCGTGGCGAAAGATCTTCAATATCTCCCATAAATATCTTCCCTTTTTTACCTAAAACCTTTCTTTATATCCTGGGGAAAAGAAAACATAAAAGGGTGAGCTCAAATGCTCAGTAAGGGTAAGAAAAAGAAAAAAATCAATCACATCATATTCATAAGAACATAACTTTTGGAAATCTTAACCTCCAAAAGAGAGCATAATTTCATATCATGGGATAAATCATGGCAGTGAAATGTAATCACAATAATCATAACTTAAAACATGAAACTTTGTGGCATACACACATAATCATAGAGAATCATTTCTTGTTAGTCAAGACTCATTTCCAAGACTATCTTAGTGGACAAAGTCCCTTTCTGAATCGAGTCACCCTCGTTTCAGTCCTGTTTCACTGAATCGGTATAACCTACCATTCCAGCCATGTCTATCTCATGAGATATAAAATCATTACCCAATGAATTGGAGGGAGATATAGGTCCCACCCATCTCATAATGATACCATTCTTATGTGTGCCACAAAATCATAAACCATACATCATAGCGTAACCCATGTAATAAAAATGGGATTCTTAAACAACATGACATCATACAAAAATTCAAATAAGATAAAGGAATTCATCAAAATAATTCCATCACAACATGATCAAATCAATGTAATAATAGGGATAAAAACAGAACCCTTTATTATTTTAGATGGAAAATAATTTTGATAAAAACACTTGAACTCCATTCTTGAGGAAAATATCCTTGCTTCTTCAAAAACATTTTTCCTTTATTAACATGTCGTACAGAAAGAAGTTTATTAAAAATAATCTTGAAAACTTGTAAAGGAATCTTCTTGGAAATAATGTTTTAAAAATCCATTAATGCCGTATAAGTTAAAAAAAACATTCTTCGTACTTTTGTCGGAAAAATAAAAAAAGTACCTCGTATGAAAAACGACAAAAGATTCCTTTCATATCTTTTACTAAAAACTCACCGAAGGGTAAAATAGGATTTAAACAATTTTAGGTGAATGGGAATAATATTACATATTGAGGAAACATGGATGTGGATGATAAAATACACCCCAGTAAATTTCAAAGTATAAACAATCTCGGATAAAAATGAGATTGTGATATTTCCCTTACCTTAGGTCTGACTTGCTTTGTAAGTATACCAAACTCCTGTATAATGATTTAAATCATGTTATTGAATTATTACAGAATCATATTCATTGTTATTATATCATATATGGTCCACTTATGACTTTATATTACCCATTCTTTTGAAAATTCATGTTAAAGTAGCGTTTTGGGTAAAATCGTCTCATTTGTCGTTCATGTTTTTAACTTGTAATTATTCATATGATTACTTAGATCATGATTACTTAATTCCAGAATATAAAACATGATTTATATATATATATTCAGAATATAAATATATAATAAATCAGTAAATGAAAATAAATACACCGTTCATGGAGACGGTAGTCCGTACGTACGCATGAACGCTGTTTTCGTTTCCTTATTGAATTGAATGGAATTAAGTAGATGACATACATATAAATATAAATAATTCCAGTATAATTATTATGTCATATATTTCATTAGTACTTATTATATATACTTTATAATAATTCATGAATGGTTAATCATTGAGAATGAATCTCATCGCGTCGTGGAGACGGTAGTCCGTACGTACGCACGAGCGATGATATCGTTCCCATGGTCGTGGAATTGTCTTGAAGTGTATGTATACTATTTAAGTATCAATATCAATTTATAATAATCATATATAGTTACTCATTACACCTTTATACCCATCCAATTAAGGTGGTGGCGGAAAATAGATTACACCACGGCGTGGAGACGGTATTCCGTACGTACGCACGCACGGTGATTTCCTTTTTCCGTAGGATGGATAGAAGGTTAATTAGAGTTGTTTAATATTTATAATAACATATCAGTATATAAGAAATACTGATGTTATTACTTTATTATGAAACAACTAAATAAGAAGAAGTTGAAGAAGAAAGAAATTGAAAAAGATCAGTAATGGATATTACCTCCTTTTGACGCGCCTTTTCTTAGCCTCCAATTAAAGAACTAAGGATGGTCTTTGAAGAAGACCAGGACCTCTAGGATGATACTAGGGAAGTGGAGAAGAGATTTTGGTAGGGGTTGGCCGAGCTTGATGGCTCAAAGTTGTGTGAGGAAGAGAGGGAGGAGGTGCCCTTTTATAAGGGAGGAGAGGGGCACCTTAGGAATATCTCAAAATATTATTTTATATTAAAGTCAAAATCGATTTATAATGGTTGAAAAGGGTCTTATTTCGAAGCTAAAGTGGGGATGGGTCGAAATCCTATCAACCAATAGGATTTATACAAGTTTAGGGTATTATTTTAACCTTATCAATTAGATTTAACTCTAAGTTAAATAATTTAACTTTTACCGTGTCTTTTTGTTTTCTTTCACAATATGGTTAATACACTTACTATAACATGCCAAACGAACCCCAAATTGTTTATTATTAATATATATATCCTTATATAAGTCATTTGGCCGAACCTTAGATTTTTAGGAATAAAATAACAATTAATAATATAATATTTGATTTAAAAACTATTTAGTGTCAATTTTGACACTATTTGATATATGATTTTTGTGAAAGTCATAACAGAATTATATGTTAGAAACAAGTTGATTAAATCAACACTAATATATCATAGTAACCTATAAAATTAGTGGAATTCATAAAAAGTCTTAAATTACATTTATTTTGGTATTTATAATATCAATTATGTCAATATTTCATTAATATGATAATTACTGCATCATCTTTGTGTCATAAATAAATTAACTTATTTGATGTCTAAAAATTATAAATAAAATACCATTATG
This sequence comes from Viscum album, assembly GCA_963277665.1. NCBI lineage: Eukaryota > Viridiplantae > Streptophyta > Magnoliopsida > Santalales > Viscaceae > Viscum > Viscum album. Next base: position 457,776,399 of record OY728138.1, read on the forward strand.
TATGAAATATTTTTATCTTTCTAATTAATATTTACAATCGAATTTATCTTATGTATAACCCTATATTAAAAATGTTTTAGTAAATAAACTTTGATTTTAACTCTTTTAACTCTTCTTTAAATTAAATAATAATAAATGTCCTAATCTAATCCAAGTGGGACTAAATGATAATATTTTACACTTAAGGTTGTTTTTGGTCGAGATACACTTGTCCAATAGGATTAGGACATGTGTTAGGGTAATATTAATATCATTGTTACCCTTAATTACCCTATTTACTTTTAACCGTGGTAAACAAAAGTAAAAAGTTACTATTCACCAAAAATTATTTTCATCTCATTGAACCACATTTTACTTACTGACATCAACCGTGTCTCTCGGATTTTTGAAATTCCATTCACAGAAGCGGTAAAATTAAGTTTTATGAAAAATTCAGTTTTTTTAACTACCACTTATTAGTTTCACTATTCATCAAAAATTGATGTTTTTCAGAACAATGCCAAAAATTCATCCTAAGCTATATTTCATATTCCGAATTCAAAAATGAATTCCATTTTACCAAATTCATAACATAGAAGTTGCATTAATTAATTTTATAATTAAATCCCGCTTTTAAAACAAATAGCATGTTTTTAAGAAACAATATCTATCAAAAGATTGACACTTGTTTATGGCTGGTTTAAATGTGAAATTACATCCAATGACCAACATTGTATTAAATTGTAAAAATATATTCGAAATATACTTTAAAACCACTCAAATTAAAAATTTATCACTATTAATTATTTTGATTAAAAAAGTTGTTTTTAATTATAATTTAGTAATTTTCACTATTCATCAGAATATGAAAGTTATCCGAAAAGTACCAAAATTTTACCTTAGGCTAAATTCGATACTCCAAATCCAAAAATGAAGTCTATTTTGAGAGCTAAAATTTCTAAAATTTTAAAAGGTGGTTATTAATATTCATAACGGCTAGTTATAATAATATTTTAATAGCATATCGTTGTTTAGTGAAACTCGGTATTGCGTACTACACACGCTATCGAGGAAGGTCGCAATTGCGTGTAATGCAAGGCAAGTCAAGGATGTGTGTTGTGCAAGCTCCTTTTGGTGTTTTGTACAACACAAGACATTAATAAAATTAAAAAGAATATTTTTCATAAATTATCGGGCTGTTACATTCTACCCCCCTTAAAATGAATTTCTCCCTCGAAATTCGTCGGGGTTATAAATGGTTTACTGTTCGAGAGTTTCTTTAATAGAAACCCACATCGTAAAAAAGAATACCAAAACTTGGCTTTAAAAACTAAAGTATGAAATGTAACGATTACCCAAATAAACTAATCACTAGGTTTCCACATAGGTGAAAATATGGATATGGAAGAGAAATCTAACCATCATGTTCTGATGGAGAGTGGTAGAGAACATGGCTATGGAAAAGCCAGTAATCACAAATCCGTAGATTTGTGATGATATTAGGTACCATCTGATTCATCAGGTATAAGATCACTAGGACAACATTTTTTGTTTTCAAGATCATTTCCCTAAAGTTGAAAATTTCCTTAGAATAAATACTTACTTTATTTTGGTACAATCTCACTGTTGTTCGTGCCTTGAACAATTTCCACTTCATCTATTAAATAAATGAAGTTGAATTTGTTATTCGTGAAGTGTTAGAAGATCATGTGATAGAATGACGGGTCATTCCATCTGTCTCAAACAAAAGGTTAGCAAAAATTATATACATAAGTCGATCTATAGTGAGATTAATCATATATGGTTCCTAAAATGGACTTATACTTCATATATCATACTGCTTAATATAATAAAACTAGTTTCTACTAAACAGGGACTTCCTGTAGGCCAGTGGTAGGTGATAAAGGCCAGTCACACTTCGGTTGTAGGTTCGATTCCCACGGCCTTGTCCGACGCCTTGGGCTATCGCCCGTCCTGCAGGTTGTCCTTTTTCTAATACTATATTACTATAACATCCCATCAATAATATCGAAAAAAACTTTTATCCTTAAACAATACTATCTTATGTCCAACATAATCCATTCCAATCTTTAGGCTTATCCATAATACTGCAGTCCACTCTCATAACATAGTGAAAATGATTACCGGAAATTTAACACCATCGTCGATCCCCATATATCATAAGATATGTTTTTTGGTCCCATTCCAAACATTCAAAGTCCTTAATCATGTATTCTCTTCAATAACTTAGTGAAAACATTAATGCAGTTAAAAGTTAACACCTTTCACATACCAAAATCCTCAAAATTCTATATAGTCAAACCATGATATCACTTAGTCCTTATATCAATCATGAGCTCATGAATACTGTTAAACATTTCATTTTCTCATTTTCCCTTCATTATGCGCATATCATCTTATTTCCAAAAAATATCTGAATAACCTTTCATGGATACTGGTAACATTAATCATACACTTTCAAAACTCAAGGAAAGACAACAGTGTAACAATCCTTAGATGTCTCTTTATTCCATAGTACCATGATATTACTTATACAACATTACACATGATAAACATGCCATCATTCCACTACATTCTTAAACCATTGACCGAGCTTCAACAATTCTTTCATCTCAAATATCATTTGTAGTCTCTTCATCATCATCAACATAAATACTACCCATACGACCATACTGATTCTCTTCATGAGACTTTACCTTAGGGCATTGGTTTGCATAATGCCCGTACATTCCACATTTAAAACATTTAACCATTGTTGATGTCGTAGCAATACCATTATCCTCATCCCTCATGTTAACTGAACCTTTTCCTTTGCACTTACTTGCTTTGTGTCCTTCTTTTCCACACCCAAAGCATCTTCCAGTTCCTTTGAAACATTCTCCTTGATGCCTCTTCCCACATGATTTACATAGGGGAAATTGAACTTTCTTTCCTCTATGATCATCACGAAACTCCATCTTTCTATTATTAGCCGAGTCAGGAAACTTACCAAATTTTACTTTATTGATCATATTATGAGATTGCTGATTCGGCATAATAATGATGTTTGGACTTCCAAATCCCATTTCATTTGGTTTCTCATGAAGAATATCATTCCATTTCCCATCATATCCTCCATTATCGTGAATCATCTTGTTTCCAGCCATTTTCTAAAACCCAAAAAGAATAGTGTGAGAGGCAAAAATCATAATAAAGGGGGAGTAACTTCAATATCTAACATCTTTGGTTTAATCTAATATCGTTACCATAGTTCTAGGACTATATCCTATACGTATACTTATCCTTAGGGACATCCCTAGACATACCTTAGAAATGTCTCTACGGATCTCACTAACGTTTTCGCATCCTAGTTTCCAAAGGTTGACTAAACCTTTCCTTTTATACCAACTGTAGAGACCCGAAGCCTGACATACATGGACATTACATTACTTTTGCGGAATACTTAGTACATAACAAAAACACACACACAAGGATCGTAATAGTTTAGTGTCTTTGGAAACTCGGAACGTAATCTTCTAATCGTGGTGAAAGATCTTCAATATCTCTCATAAAGATCTTCCCTTTTTTTACCTAAAACCTTTCTTTATATCCTGGGGAAAAGAAAACATAAAAGGGTGAGCTCAAATGCTCAGTAAGGGTATGCAAAAGAAAAAAATCAATCACATCATATTCATAAGAACATAACTTTTGGAAATCTTAACCTGCAAAAGAGAGCATAATTTCATATCATGGGATAAATCATGGAAGTGAAATGTAATCACAATAATCATAACTTAAAACATGAAAAATTGTGGCATACACGCATAATCATAGAGAATCATTTCTTGTTAGTCAAGACTCATTGCCAAGACTATCTTAGTGGACAAAGTCCCTTTCTGAATCGAGTCACCCTCGTTTCAGTCCTGTTTCACTGAACCGGTATAACCTACCATTCCAGCCATGTCTATCTCATGAAATATAAAATCATTACCCAATGTATTGGAGGGAGATATAGGTCCCACCCATCTCATAATGATACCATTATTATGTGTGCCACAAAATCATAAACCATACATCATAGCGTAACCCATGTAATAAAAATGGGATTCTTAAACAACATGACATCATAAAAAAATTCATATAAGATAAAGGAATTCATCAAAATAATTACATCACAACATGATCAAATAAATGTAATAATATGGATAAAAACAGAACCCTTTATTATTTTAGATGGAAAATAATTTTGATAAAACACTTGAACTCCATTCTTGAGGAAAATATCCTTTCTTCTTCAAAAACATTTTTCCTTTCTTAACATGTCGTATAAAAAGAAGTTTATTAAAAATAATCTTGAAAACTTGTAAAGGAAGCTTCTTGGAAATAATGTTTTAAAAATCCATTCATGCCGTATAAGTTAAAAAAACATTCTTCGTACTTTTGTCGGAAAAATAAAAAAAGTACCTCGTATGAAAAACGACAAAAGATTCCTTTCATATCTTTTACTAAAAACTCACCGAAGGGTAAAATAGGATTTAAACAATTGTAGGTGAATGTGAATAATATTACATATTGAGGAAACATGGATGTGGATGATAAAATACACCCCAGCAAATTTCAAAGTATAAACAATCTCGGATAAAAACGAGATTGTGATATTTCCCTTACCTTAGGTCTGACTTGCTTTGTAAGTGTCCCAACCTCCTGTATAATGATTTAAATCATGTTATTGACTTATTCCAGAATCATATTCATTGTTATTATATCATATATGGTCCACTTATGACTTTATATTACCCGTTCCTTTGTAAATTCATGTTAAAGTAGCGTTTTGGGTAAAATCGTCTCATTTGTCGTTCATGTTTTTAACTTGTAATTATTCATATGATTACATTGATCATGATTACTTAATTCAAGAATATAAAACATGATTTATATATATATATTCAGAATATACATATATAATAAATCAGTAAATGGAAATAAATACACCGTTCATGGAGACGGTAGTCCGTACGTACGCATGAACGCTGTTTTCGTTTCCTTATTGAATTGAATGGAATTAAGTAGATGACATACATATAAATATAAATAATTCCAGTATAATTATTATGTCATATATTTCATTAGTACTTATTATATATACTTTATAATCATTCATTAATGGTTAATCATTGAGAATGAATCTCATCGCGTCGTGGAGACGGTAGTCCGTACGTATGCACGAGCGATGATATCGTTCCCATGGTCGTGGAATTGTCTTGAAGTGTATGTATACTATTTCAGTATCAATATCAATTTATAATAATCATATATAGTTTCTAATTACACCTTTATACCCATCCAATTAAGGTGGTGGCGGAAAATAGATTACACCACGGCGTGGAGACGGTATTCCGTACGTACGCATGCGCGGTGATTTCCTTTTTCCGTAGGATGGATAGAAGGTTAATTAGAGTTGTTTCATATTTATAATAACATATCAGTATATAATAAATACTGATGTTATTACTTTATAATGAAACAACTAAAGAAGAAGAAGTTGAAGAAGAAAGAAATTGAAAAAGATCGGTAATGGATATTACCTCTTTTTGACGCGCCTTTTCTTAGCCTCCACTTAAAGAACTAAGGATGGTCTTTGAAGAAGACAAGGACCTCTAGGATGATACTAGGGAAGTGGAGAAGGGATTTTTTCAGGGGTTGGCCGATCTTGAAGGATCAAAGTTGTGTGTGGAAGAGAGGGAGGAGGAGCCCTTTTATAAGGGAGGAGAGGGGCACCTTAGGAATATCTCAAAATATTATTTTATATTAAAGTCAAAATCGGTTTATAATGGTTCCAAAGGGTCTTATTTAGTAGCTAAAGTGGGAATGGGTCGAAATCCTATCAACCAATAGGATTTAGACAAGTTTAGGGTATTATTTTAACCTTATCAATTAGATTTAACTCTAAGTTAAATAATTTAACTTTTACCGTGTCTTTTTGTTTTCTTTCACTATATGGTTAATAAACTTACTATAACATGTAAAACGAACCCCAAATTGTTTATTATTAATTTATATATCCTTATCTAAGTCATCTGGCAGAACCTTAGATTTTTAGGAATAAAATAACAATTAATAATATAATATTTGATTTAAAAACTATTTAGTGTCAATTTTGAAACTATTTGATATATGATTTTTGTGAAAGTCGTAACAGAATTATATGTTCGAACCAAGTTGATTAAATCAACACTAATATATCATAGTAACCTATAAAATTAGTGGAATTCATAAACAGTCTTAAATTACATTTATTTTGGTATTTATAATATCAAGTATGTCAATATTTCATTAATATGATAATTACTGCATCATCTTTGTGTCATAAATAAATTAACTTATTTGATGTCTAAAAATTACAAATAAACTACCATTATGTAGGAAATCTTTTTATCTTTCTAATGAATATTTACAATCGAATTTATCTTTTGTATAACCCTATATTAAAAATGTTTTAGTAAATAAACATTGATTTTAACTCTTTTAACTCTTCTTTGAATTAAATAATAATAAATGTCCTAATCTAATCCAAGTGGGCCTAAATGATAATATTTTACACTTAAGGTTGTTTTTGGTCGAGATAAACTTGTCCAATAGGATTAGGACATGTGTTAGGGTAATATTAATATCATTGTTACCCTTAATTACCCTATTTACTTTTAACCGTGGTAAATAAAAGTAAAAAGTTACTATTCACCAAAAATTATTTTCATCTCATTGAACCAGATTTTACTTACTGACATCAACCGTGTCTCTCGGATTTTTGAAATTCCATTCACAGAAGCGGTAAAATTAAGTTTTATGAAAAATTCAGTTTTTTTAACTACCACTTAGTAGTTTCACTATTCATCAAAAATTGATGTTTTTCAGAACAATGCCAAAATTTCATCCTAAGCTATATTTCATATTACGAATTCAAAAATTAATTCTATTTTACCAAATTCATAACATAAAAGTTGCATTAATTAATTTTATAATTAAATCCCGCTTTTAAAACAAATAGTGTGTTTTTAAGAAACAATATCTATCAAAAGATTGACACTTGTTTATGTCTGATTTAAATGTGAAATTACATCCAATGAACAACATTGTATTAAATTGTAAAAATATATTCTAAATATACTGTAAAACCACTCAAATTAATAATTTATCACTATTAATTATTTTGATTAAAAAAGTTGTTTTTAATTATAATTTAGTAATTTTCACTATTCATCAGAATATGAAAGTTATCCGAAAAGTACCAAAATTTCACCTTAGGCTAAATTTGATACTCCGAATCCAAAAATGAAGTCCATTTTGAGAGCTAAAATTTCTAAAATTTTAAAAGGTGGTTATTACTATTCATAACGGCAAGTTATAATAATATTTTAATAGCATATCGTTGTTTAGTGAAACTCGGTATTGCAAACTACACACACTATCGAGGAAGGTCGCGATTGCGTGTAATGCAAGGCAAGTCAAGGATGTGTGTTGTGCAAGCTCCTTTTGGTGTAGCGTACAACACAAGACATTAATAAAATTAAAAAGAATAATTTTCATAAAATCTCGGGCTGTTACAGAGCCTCCCTCCAGTTGTCTTGATCCCTGACCAAGTCGATGAGCATGATTTTAACCTTGAAGATAATCAGATGGCCCATCAAGACTACCCCATCATGGATCCACTTATTATGCACTTTCTACATGCACCGAAACCCAACCTACATGATTATGGTATAGGAATATCTCTCCATACCTCAATCACCTGATCCATGATTCCATCGATTGAGGAAGGGTTGACTATCCATGCTCTAAGTGAAGATAACAATAAATTACCAAAAATAATCCCCAGACCTCACGATCCCACTCAATTTCAAAAACCAAATGGCCGGATCTCTCCACCTAATGATTCTTACAACAAACACATCTAGAAACCAAGAATATACCACAACCCATAACGTTATCATCCATGGGAAGAAATCTATTTTTAATCCTATATACAAGGATGTTAAAATTAGTTGGTATATTCTTGGACCAAAGGATATCATTCCAAACCTTCCAATGATCCTGCATGAATATGGTCCGATGATAGTCCAACATCTTTAATTAAAGAGAGGAGGAAAGAGTGGTAGATGACGGAAAATATAAACCATATCTACAAAGATATGTTGTCATTATACTAAAATCCTTGAGAATTTCTAGTGTGGTTGAGTTGTTTAGTGATTTTTCTCAGTTTTCTTTTATGCCTTACCCCGCACCCCATTGAGTAGTGGTAGATGACGAAAAATATAAACCATATCATAAAGAAATTAATAACAGAAATCATCATTATTTATCTTTGAGAAGGAGAGAGACATTTCATAGAAAATAGTTTTCTTCTTGGTTGAAATTGAAGGTGGAAATATTACTATAATAAATTAATTATATCAATATTTAATTATGTTCAATATCCATTTATATTATATGAACTAGAGGTAAATCCATTTTGCTCAAGGACTCCTAAGGATATTATTTTTTTGAAGGTTGGGGACCCACCTTACATCAAGTAAGTGGATGATGGATTGATCATCTTACTCTATTAGAATAGAGTCTCTACCCTCAACCCTACACCTATTATTATTTCCTAAAAGGGCATACCCTTCCAACTTCTTGAATAGATTCAAAAAAGACTCTATATATAGACACAAGTTACAATAATATCCATAGTTGAGGACCCACTCATGATTGAGTTTATGGATGGATATATTCCGGAATTCAATAGCATAATATCTTGAGTCAACCATAAAAGGCTGGTCAGTTGGTTTTTTGTGTTCTAACTCTCACATGAGTTTCCTACACTTGGGATTAATGTGCATGGGTTTAACATAGTGAAAACATGTGACTTTTCTATCCAAGGAACTAGTTTTGGATTTGGGTTCTTTATTACTCTTACTTTTGTATCTATTGAACTGTTTCTTTTTTACATTAAGTTTTAGGTCTTCCCCTTGTGAAAAACACTCAACCTCTCCTTTTATCTTAAGTTTAGAATGAAAATCCTTAGACCAAATAGATTATTTAACATCTTCTTTAGTTAAAGAATCTCGACCATATATCATGGTCTCAATTAGTGTGATGTAGCTATTGTTAAGAGGGATTAAGAGGATTAATTTCTGATCCTCATCATCTATAGAAACATTAATATTGGTTAAATATAATTTGACTTTATTAAACTCTTCTAAATAGGTTTTTATTGAAGTACAATGCTTTATTTTGAATGTGAACATATGATGATTCTAGTAAGTTATTCCTACTAATGAAGCAGTCATGTATAAATTTTTATGTTTTAGAAAATTTATACAGTGGTAGACTTATAATATACTTCTCTAAGGACCCCATCACCTATGTAAAGTAAAAGGGTTCTATGAGACTTAATATATATATTAGGGGTAACATCTTAGTATTCTACAATGGTCTGAACATTTCATTAACAGTCGTAATGGGTTTCTTGGGCCCATATAGGGATTCAATTCAGCCTTGTTGTCCGAGAAAGGCTCTCATTTTAATTCTTCATGTATTGGAATCTTTTTCTCCATTGAATTTCTCAATTTCATTTTAATTCTTCATATATTGGTACATATTCAGCACTAGAAACAGATGGAACAACTTTCTCCCCCGGGCTCCTTAGATGTTCGTGGTCGGATCACAATGCATTTTCATATGACAACCTAGGTCATGTGAATCATGCATCCTTTATAGGAAAACATGTAGATCCAAACTCGTCTACCCAAATCAACATTCTACTAATACCCACATTCCTAGTATTGATCCCTTGGGATGCAACCATTCCAATCCATTTAGAAGAAGACCATCAGCAGACCTGACTTAGGTGTCCAAGTTACTTGCAGATAGAGCAGAAATCATACCAAGATTTGTAATGGACCACGTAGAAACATCTATAATCCTCTTCAATGAAAATACACACTAATTATACTAGTGGCTTCAAAACATCAACCTCAGCAGATATGAAACAGAAGGGGAAAACATGTAAATCTTACCTAAATCAAAGAAATCGAAGGTGCAAATGAGGCATAAAAAATGCAGATAACCAGAACTCGGGAGAGAAAAAAATAGAGGGAGATGGGGGTGTCGACCTCGAGGGCTTCGATGAGGAGGGCGCGACGAGGAAGGCGTCGGCGAGGAGGGCGCCGGCGAGGAGGGCGCGGGGAGGATGACGCGGCGAGGAGGGTCGCGGCGAGGAGGGCGTCGGCGAGGAGAGCGTCGGCGAGGAGAGCGCGGCGAGGAGGGCGTCGACGAGGAGGATGGCGCGGCGTTGATGCGTCGTGGAGGAGGAGGCCGCGGCGAGGATGAGGCCGCGGGGAGGAGAAATGGCGAGGGCGAGGAGATGGAGCCCGACGCTTGGGGGAGAGGGCGAGGATGGAGCCCGACGGAATGGGGGAGAAAAAAACTGAGCGAGGGGATATAGCCACGGATAGAAAAAAAACCGTGGTTGTATAAAACCTATAGCCACGGTTCTATAAAACCGTGGCTATAGGTCCGTGGCTATAGCCCAGATTTCTAGTAGTGACACCAAGTACTGGAGGGCATCCATGGAAGATATATTATGACATATACAGTACAAACTATTATACCTGACTTGGGAACTGATTCCTAGTTTTAAGAGGTTTTCCTAAATATTTTGCAGTGATATGATTGTCGATTCCTACCCTTACTATGTAAGAGTTGATGTAATATTTTCAACAGTATAATCCACCCACATTTTCAAGGGATGGAAGTCCACAAGCTGTTGAGACATGTCTAGTGGCCATGTTGTATTTTTTTGAACATATAGTGATTCCTCTATAGAGTAAGGTCAAGTTCACTACTTATATTATTCGTAGTTCTTCCAAGAATTGGTGGGATGTAATCACTTAGAATTTCCATCATTAATATATGGTTTGGAGATATTTTTAGGCTACCATACATGACTAATTATTTCTAAAGATTCTGAGGGTTGACCAAGATGGGGTGTTTTTTTCACCTAGAGTAAGGATCGCTATCAATTATGTATTATCCAGCTTTCTTTACTAATCTTAATAATTATTCATCTTCCTTCACTACTAAAAATATTTCAAGAGTGAGGTAAATTGAGGATGGGATCTAGTTTTTCATCCAATAATAAGTAAATGTATTCTGTATGACAATCATTTCCAGGATTGTGAGCCATTCCCTAATTACAAAGAAACATTTTAGGTAAGATTATAGTAGAGGGAATGGTGGATCAAAAATTGGTAGGAAATAATGATTAGAGGGTTCCCGATAGAGTAGTGGAAGTAATATTATCAACCATGGATGTTCTTTTATATATAATCAGTGTGGAAGGAGTGGTCATATAAATGCCCAGTGTGACTACAACCTAGTCAAGTGATGAGCCTGTGGTAGAATGGGACATCTCCATATGTTTTTTGGACCTTCCCATTCATTCATATTTGAAAAGTATACAAACCAAATTTGGATTCTAGAGCAGGATATTTAGTTCCACTCTAGGTCAGAAGTTGGATTAACTCTGCCCGTAAAGGATGAGGAGGTGGATGTGGTTAAGGAGGCCAGACTCAAGAATTGTAAGGAAAGATTAATGCACCAAATCTAGGTAGTCAGGTTGTAGTACAGAGCCATGGATCATGACCGATATACATAGTACAACCTATACCCGAGTAGTAGGGTCCTGATCCACCTATAGTATGATGTATGATTTTGATATCCATTTCTTTAATATTTTCCCTTTTTGATGTATGTAATTCACATTGTTTTATCTCTATGACTATTTTGGGATGCTTTGGGATTGAGATTCTATATTTATGTGGAGTTATGACACTCTATAATCCATTAAGAATTCGATCATATGGTTTATAACACTACAAGGAATTCCCCCTTAAGGTTTGTGACTATTGATTCTTATGAGACCTCTTATTTCTCAAGATGAAGGGATTCAATGTCTTTATCAGAATGGATTGGTTGGTTTCCAATTATGATTATTTTGACTACTATTTATATAGGGTATCATTTAAATCACAAGTGGGAAATAGTTATATTCAAAAGGGTTAATGGAATGTATAAGAACATAGAGAAGGACTATAGAATCATGAATTGGGTAGAGTGACAACCTAGATTTCTAACCTTTATATGGATTAAAAGGGAACATTTTAGGTTCATTATTTCTCCAATAGTCAATCATTTTAGAGAATTACTCCCTAAATTATTTTTAGGAGAATTTTTTGAGAGATAGGTATAGTTTTCTATTTAGATAGTTGCCGAGAGCTACATTGATATCCATTCATTATTATATTATGGCTAATATTGAGTTGTGGGATCTCAAGAGGTAGTTATAGGACTTGTAAGCTAAGGGTTTTATCCAAACCAGTACTTCCCATGGGGGTTCATAAATCTTTTTATCTAATAAGGTAGATGGTACAACCATGCTTTGTGTTTATTATCAAAAATTGAATCATCTTACCATCAATAACAAATATCCATTAGCATCATATTTGACATATTCTAGTAGATGCAAGGAGATCAGGTTTTATCAAAGATACATTTATGGATTGGTTACCACCAGGTATGAGTCATACCTTTAGAAATACATTGTATAGAGTTTTGTATTATGTACGACCATTATGAGTCTCTAGTTATGTTTTTCAGTTTTATGAACATGATGAATTTTTTCAGGGGTTCGATGAATCTAGTTTTACACCTATATTTAGATTCATTTGTAATAATATTAATGGATGATATATTTATCTTTTCTTATATTCAACAAGACCATGCCAACCATTTTAATATCATGATGAATAAACTAAGATAACATCAAATATTTTCTACATTCACTAATTTTAAACTATTAAATTGATAAGGTTCACTTTCTGGGCCACATCATCTCAAATATAAAAGTATCAATTGACATAGTGAAGGTGAGAGATATTTTCCCTTAGGAGCATCCAAAGAACGATTTTGACACAAAACGTTTCTTAGGGATGGATAGATAGTAAAATAACTTTACTCACATATTTTCACTCCTGGAAGCACTGATTATAGGTTTGAAAAAGAAGGGAGTGATGTTTATATTTTCTGAAGTGTGTGAGAAATATTTTCTGGGGATAAAACAGAGACTGAGTTCAATGATGATCCTCATTGTACTAGATCTTGGATAAATCTATAAAAATTATTTTGAAATATACAATGATGGGTTATAGGTAGTTTGGATGCCAGGAAATCTAATCATGGAGTACATATCTCATCTATTAAGTCCACACAAGAGGAATTAACCAGTGCATAATCTCGAGATAGCAGTGGTAGTTCACTCCTTAGGTTGTTGGAGGCACTATCTACTGGGAGAGTGTTTTGTGGTCTTTACGGATCACAAGAGACTCAAATAAATATTCATACAACATGAATTAAATATTATAAGGGGAGGTGGGTTTAATAACTAAATTAGTTTGATTTCAATCTTGACTATATGACTGGGAAAGACATTGCTGTAGCAAATGCATTGAGTCAGAGTACTCTGACATAGGCAGCTTTGAAGTCTAGTAGTGAGTGGAAGTTGATGGACCTATTTTTTTAGATTCACTTAGAGGTACAAGAGAATCACATACATCTTATCCTTAAATATTTATTGGAGACCTCTTCACTTATGGAGGGAGTGAAGATGATGCAACTTTTAAACCCTGAGGGATTTTTCCAAAGGGAGAGTTTTTTTAGGTGAGGAACCACTACAAGGATAGACCATTGAGGAGGATAATATATTTCACATTCACAGATGCAAATGGATTCCATAAAATATATGGTTGGAGTTGATGTGTGATTGTCCTGCCTTTTTTGTGGTAGTATATCCCAGTGTTACCAAGATGTATTGTGATTTACACCACTATTATTGATGGCCAGTGATGAAAATAAAGATATCATGTTTCATTGTTTGGTGTTCCACCTAACAGAAGGTGAATTTGGATCCCTAATGACTCACAAGGCTTCTATGACTATTTCAAATTTCATAGTGGAGATGATATGACATCACCATGAATTTTGTGACTAGATTACTGATATCCCCTTAAGGTAGTGATGCAATATGGGTGATTGTTGACATGATCACAAAGGTCACTCTCCTTTTACCTATCAAGGAGATCTTTTTAGTATATAAGCTTCAAAGGACGCATGTTCAGGATATTATACACCTTCAAGGTGTTACCCTTTCTATATTATCAAATAGGGATTATTGGTTTACATCATAGTTCTAGCTAGGATTGCAGAAGGCTCTTAGTATATAGGTGTTTTTGAGCATAGCCTTTCACCTATAGATTGAAAGTAAATTTAAGACTCCGATTTAGATATTAGAGGGAATGCACTAGGAATGTGTCCTTTATTTTTTAAGTTATTAGGAGAAACACCCACCTCTTGCTGAGTTATCTTACAATAACAAATTTTATGTGACAATATATATTTCTTTTTATGAGGACCTATATGGTAGGAAATTCCATTAACCTCTATGAAATTTAAAGGTAGGTGAGGAAACACTATTGAGACCTCATCTCATTTAGGATATGTCAGATTATGTTCAACTTATCTATAATCATATGTATACAACTAAATATAGGAAGAAGTATTACGCTGATCATCGTTAGTAACCTCGAGATTTTAATTTTTGTGTTCAACTCTTCTTGTGTGTTTCTCCTATGGTAGGGTATAGAAGGATTCAGTGTCAGGGTAAGTTATCACTTTGTTATGTCATTAATTTTGATATCTTGAAGAGTGTCTAGATGATAACCTATCAGAGAGATCTTACTCAGAGGTACTAGTCCATGCATGAAATCTTCCATGTATCTCATCTTTAACAATACTATTCATACCCACCTCATGTTTTAGATCCGGAGGATGTTGATTTGGTTGTTGATGCCATAAAACATAGTATGAAGGATCTCTGAGGAATGTATACTCTTATAGTATATTTTCTTTAGTAGCATGACCGAGTACATGATGATACCTAGGCTTGAGAGGTTGATGTACATGCCCATTGGTCAAATATTTTCTTGGATGATGTTTTACCACCCTTGAAAGGGTAACTTAGGGACAAGTTGTTTTAACAATGGGTGAATATATGATCTAGAATTTTCACTCAAGGAAAAAACCATTTAAAATACAGATTTAATCTTTTTTTTATGCTGATGTAATTTAATAATGAGGTTATGGAGGGTTCTAGATCATCTAAGGATTTTTTGGATCCAAGAGCCCTGCTTTTTGGGAAGGATAGTTGAGGTGCAAGATTAGCACGCGGTTAGTCCTAACTGTTCCCCTTAACCATGTGGGCCCTTTAGGGTGCCTCATGGTTTTCAAACTTTAAATCATAGGAAAAAATACCTTGCAAGAAATATCAGACCTATTACAGAGGGGTTTTTCATAGTCTATGCATGGTTAGGCTTACCATTCACCAAATCATGCGAATGAGAAGTAGCCATGGACAGTTCTTTCACATGGTCGGTGGACAGTTTTCTCGACCATGAGGCCACACCATGCATCTATTTAAAGTTGACATTTTTTAACCTTTTCCATTAGTCCCTTATATGTTTTAATATATTCTTCTTATTCTTTCCACATAAAACCTTACAACTCCATAAGATGTCATACATGGATCCAAGATAGGATTTTATCCCTCTTTTTCAAATGAACTCTGATTAGATCAATGTACATCATGTTATAAGTTCATAGATAAGTTATTTATTACACTTATTTATTTTCTTGGTTTGTATCACCATCTTAGGAATTATTTCCATTCCAGCTAATATTTCCTATTTTCATGGTATTCATATTTTTCTTCTTTTTTATTTCTTTATATCAAAAATCTGAATATGATACTAGATGAGGGATTATAAAACACAACAAGGTAGGTGGTCTATAAATTTCCCTCAATTATCATTTTTTTATATTTTTCATCGTTGTCCTCCATGCAAGTTTTACCTATGTTTTTCACCAAAAAATAAATTTACCTTTAATAATTTTTTTAAATTTATAATCTGAACTCATTATTAGAACCCCTCACTACCATTGGAGATCAATGATCTCAACGTGATCCACACATTGGGTGTGTCAATTATATTCGTATGTGAACCCATTCATTTTATTAACCAAAACACCGATTTTTGTGTTTGGTTTGGCTTTTCAAAGGCATTTAATTAATTTAAATGGATGGATTGGAACTTTAGAAATTGAGAAAGTATGTTCTGGATAGATCTTGTTATATTTATATCAAATGATAAATGGTATGAAACCTTATATAGTGCTTTATAATTGGATATTGAAAAGGTAAAGGCATAAATTATATAAAGTGAATGAATTGGAATTGTTATCAAATGAAATTTGGTTATTTCATTAAATTTAAGGTGCCTAGTTATACCATGTTAATTTTTATCATTATATGAGTGGGAAGACTTGAGCCAGCCTTGGGTTCCTAAGGGAATTCCTTGATCACTCAGAGGATGCCACCCCGATTCATTGGACTGATTTCCAAGGTAGATACCCACCTTGTAATTTGGTCAACAACATATTTATACATGAATTCCTTGATGTAATATTAATGATTCACTTGATTCATTGACAGATATTTAGAATGAATTCGGTACACTCCTTGTATTCAAATGATTTCTTCAGGCAGGAGGTGCATTGGATTTTTCCCTTGGGCCCCAGTCAAGCTCAGCCTGGGATTTATTGTGGACAAGATCTATAGACTCGATTAGACATTTTTCTAGTGGAATTCCTTGAGTGAACCCATTGTATTACACTGAGACCCCTAAAACATGGATGGATGGTTTATTGTTGTGAGATAGCTTGACCTTCTCTAGTAAACGGTTCCTCATTTTTACCTTGAGTCCTCTTCTCATATCATTAAGTCCTAGACACCTTGGTTACATGTTGTGTCCCATTTAATTATGACTACTCAGATGCCTTGGTTTTACCTAGGGTCCCCCTTTATATATATTTCTTCTACTTGTACACCATGTTTATATTCATTAGAACCTAAACTATTATAAGTAACATATTTAGACACATATATCTTATGCCAAAGATGGCATGGTCGGTCAAGCATCCCAGGTGGAGTCCAAGACCAGAATGGTTATTATTTCAAAAAATTTATTCCCCCAATTATTAATGTCCCTACACATTATTAAAATTATATACAATAGAATTTTTATAGACACTGTTCATAGTGGACTATAGATTATATATCACACCCTTTTTAGGCTACTGTTTGGTACCCAAAAAGACATCCTTGATATAGGTAGGGATAAGGACAAGTGATTGATCGTGGATGATTTATTTTCTTTTAGGATGGGGGATTAGAGAATATGAGCAATATAAGGACTACGATGATGCTATTAGAGATAGTTTTGGTCTTTTTTCTATTATGAGATATATGTATAGTACTGTATGCATGAATCAATGTATTTCTATTCCTTTTTATATAGAATCATGAAATTGAAATCATTTTGAATGTAGTGATAATTATAATTTTTAGTCCACTCATCTCATCTAGATGTTTATTTTTTTTCTTCTAGGTTGATCGTTATTATGATTCATATATTACCCTATTTATTATTATTTTTCTGTTCTATACTCTAACTAGAGGGAATAGTCTCCCTATAGATAGACCCTAGGCCCTCACTGCTAGTCAACAACCTCTAGGGTATGGGAAGGAATACTTGAGGCCATGTGGCCACCAGTTTAGATACTATTATCGAGTGCACCTTGACATGATATCACAATATTATAACTATTGTACATTGACATTAATATTAGTATATTAAGGGTTATGATAAAATGCAATTGATACACAAGAAAGAAGTGATGGCCTCCACAATAAGAATTATACCCTAGGAAGCTAATTTATCAAAGAATATGAGAAAGATAACATAACTGAGATTTTAACCTAATAAATCCCAAGATGAAATTTAATAACTAAATCATGAGAGAAACCAGTTACGAGATAATTTTAAGATCATTGAGATCATTACCCAAACTGTGTTTGCCGAACTATCCCATGAGAACCTCACCATAGTAAACCACACCCTTAGGGCATTCAATAGAGTAATAAGGGGTTATATATCTAGACCCCAAAAATGTGTTTTTTTATTTTATTTCATTTAAAAAATGATAATATTTATCCATTTTTAATATTAATTTTTAAATGATTAAATAATGAGTTTGATTAAAATTTGATTCTAATATGAAGAAATAAAAATTTTATCTTTGGAAAATATATAGTTTCAATCAAGACCCCCTATTTAATGATTTAAATTAATTTTGAAATAATTATTTTTAAAATTATATTACTATTTAATAATATTTTAAAAATATAAATTATAGTATAATTTTATAAATTCAATAATAATTGTTATAAGGGTCATAAAAATTTTATTGCAAAAAAACCAGTATTTTTCAATAAACGAGTATAATGATTTAAATATGTGAATTATAACATTTAAATAAATATTTTTATAAAATAAATATATTTTTTAAATTATCATGTATAAATTATTCAAATGTTTTTTTTTCATAAATTTTTGAGACATTATAATTGTTTGGTAAAAATTACATACTGTATAAATATACAGTATGTATTATGAGATCATAATTACCCAATAGTTATGTAATATATGAAATAGAAGGAACCACGGCCAAAGATATATTTACCATTTAAAATAATGTGTTTTTAGTTTATTTAATTAATTTTTAAACTCTTAATGAATCCCTTAATACCTATATTATATTTTATTGTTTTAAAGTAAATTCTTTGTAAACAAGACTCACTTCTACATCACCAAGAGAATTATTTTAATGATCAACTTTCTTAAAAATTTAAAATAATTAAGACCAATGTACTTTACCAAAAACCATGGGTAAAAGACATGGAATGGATTGTGGTTTTGATTACTTTATCATAAAGAGTCCAAAACCTGGGTTTGGTAATTAATAAAGAATTTCCCTCTCCTTTGCTATAAAAAACCACCCAAAATCCCATTCCACTTCACTAAAAACCATTAAATCATGATATTACTCTTACCTTACCTTTAAATATTCATTAAAAGGTTTCTTAATCTCTCAATAAGTTCCTACTATGCTTTTAGAATCTCTCTCTCATGGTAAGGGATCTCTCCCTCTTCTTTTCAATTCAAGTACATTCATTGTATATAGAATTTTTAATCTAAATTGATTATGTTTTAATGAATTTATAAATATAAATTTAATATAAAATTTAATTTTTAATAATGATACATTTTTATCCCCTATCATTATATAATTTACATAAGTCATTTCTATATTGAAGTAAGGTATCCTCTGTTTCTCTTTTTTTATTCAAGCACCTTATTTATAGTATAGTTTTAATTTCCAATTGTTCATGTTAGGTTATGTTATTAAATATACCTATTATTGTCCTTATGATTTCCATGTGATGATATAACCCTTTCACTCTCATTAATACCTTATATGAACCTTTATGTGTTGTCGTTATACTTCTAAATTTTTCTTTGATTTTTCATTCGAAAAAATTGTGTAGTGAATACCCATACCCATTTCCACTAAAGGGTATTAAACTAAATGTAAATATTCATCATTTATTGGGTAATTAAATTTATGAATCTCAAAACCCTTAATATTGGGATTAAAAGTTATGAAATACATCCTTATATTGAATGATCTATGTGGAACTTTCATGCATGTACATGATATGAATGTGATGGGTGGTCCTATAATTATGTATCACTATAATTAATTGTGTA
Organism: Viscum album; assembly: GCA_963277665.1. Lineage (NCBI taxonomy): Eukaryota > Viridiplantae > Streptophyta > Magnoliopsida > Santalales > Viscaceae > Viscum > Viscum album. Next base: position 457,796,198 of record OY728138.1, read on the forward strand.
AAGTTTTAATATCATGATATTCCATATATGGTGAAAGGGAGGTTATCCTAAGAAAAATATATTTTGTTTACTTTGTGGTTTTCCTTGAATTATGTTTATGATTCCATTTTTCATGTTTTTTCCACATTCCCATGTTGTCTTTATGTTATCATTTTATATCATGCCTCATTGTTAAATATTATGATTCACACCCATCTTATGTTACCTTGATACAACTCCTAGATCACATGTATTATTATACCTTACGCTATTATTTTTTTTATCCCCATACTAGGATATTTATCTCACCAATTTTTTTATGTACATCTCCAGGTTGTCCCATATAGTTTTAGAAGATAAATGGGATTTTAGGAACATGTTAAAGAATTATTTGATAATTTCATTATTTTCATATTTAAATATTTTATTATATGTATATAATTTCCTAAATATACTAGGATTAACAATATTTTGGGGTTATATTAGGTGTACCATTATATAATAAATCATGAAATAATGTTTATTAAAATATAGGTTGTCATAGTTGGTATTAGAGAAAAGTCTACTTATTTTCTGGATTAGGATTTTAAAACTCTAAAAAAATCCTTAAGGATAATAGTAGACATTAAAAAATATACCTAAATTTTTATAAAGTATAAAGTAATTGGTTTCTAAGAAAATACATCCCTGTTTGGATATTCAAAGTGGATGTGTCTTCAACACAGATATAAATAGGGGAAATAACCTAGAAAAGGGAACATTGAGCTACACTCAATCATTACCTAGTGCATTATAATGCTCCTTACTGCACACTTGGTTTAAAATTACCAGGGGATATACTATGGTAAATTTACAATTTCCATGGAAATCATTAAAAATGGAATAAAAAATTACAATAATATTTTATTTTAGTAAATAGACATGGATAATTTTATATTGAATCTTTGAAATTCACAGGTAAAGGAAGATATGTCATTGAAGAGTTATCCCTTTAATATTTATGGTTACCCATTTATGTGTTTAATAGTTTGAAAATTTTCATTCTGATATTAATTTTGGATAAAGTAAATGATTATAACTAGAATCAAATAAGGCTTGCTTATTGTCCATGGTTATAAGAATTCTTTCATATCTCACAAGTTTAGAAGAATTATTCAAACACCACTGCCACGAATCTACATAAAGGTATTAGGGAAAATTAGAAATTGTAAAATAATTTCATTCCAAGTATATTACTCACCCCCTATCAAAATTTGTGGTCTGAACTTTTTAATGAACCTTTTAATACTTATTTTAACATAATTAAATAAAATTCTAGGCATGGATTGGATTTCCCTAAATAGATCCAACATAAATCTATGAGAAAATGAAATCACCCATTGTATCATGAATAAAACTTCAATTCAATACAAGTTCATAGAAGATGATGCATCTTATTTAGTACCAATATCTCAACCATGGATAGTATTTCCTTGTGATAAAGTGTATCTAGCTAAAATGATTGAGATTAAATAAAATATCACTCTTAATGGAATTCCCATTGTAAGGTAATTCATTGACGTGTTTCCCAAATAATTTCTTAGTATTCCCCGTAGCCATGATATTGAGTTCTCAATAAAGGTCATACTTAGAGATTTTACAATATACAAGACTCTATAAAAAATGACCATTGATGAACTTAAGGAGATGATGAAAAAATTAGAAGATAACATGGATAAAGGTTTTATATGTCCAATTTCTTCACCATGGAGTACAGTGGCCCTCTTCATCAAGAATAAGGATGGGTTAATGCTCCTATGCATTGATTATCATGATACTGACAAGATCACTATAAAAAAAATTATCCTCTTCCATAGATTTATGACTAGTTTGATCAGAAATTTAGATCCATATATTTCTCTAAGGAAGATCCTAGGTTGGGATATTATCATGTAAAGGTGAATAAAGAGGATACCCCCATGAATAATTTTCGCAAAATCTATATACACTAAAAGGTCATAGTGATGACATTTAGAATCAATAATTCTATATAAATATTCATGGAATTTAGAGATAAAATATTTAGATATCGGAATCACAGATTCTATAGAAATATTCATGGAATTGATGAATAAATTCTGTAGAGATTACATTGATAAATTTGTGGCAGCCTTTATAGACAATATTCTCATCTACTCTAGATGAAAGGAATAACAAGAGGATTATTTGAATTATATATAGAATATTTTTTGAAAGGAAAGGTTATTTGTGAAGTATAGTAAATGTGAGTATTGGTTGGATCAAGTAACTTTCTTGGGACATGTTACCACTAGAAAAATGATATCTATGAACTCTTCAAAAATAAAAATAATTAAAGGATGATCCAGGCCAACCTCTGTAATAGAAAACCCTAGTTTCCATGGATTATCTGGGCACTATCGTTGATTGGTGAGAAACTTATCATGATTGTCAAGAACCCTAAATAAGATAGATCTAAAAGTAGTCAATTTTTTAGGGAATGATAAATTCCAAGAAATATTTAGAGAGAAGGATAAGAGGATAATCACCATACCAATTCTCACCTTACCCACTAGTTGGGAAGGATTTGTGATCTACAATGATGAATCCAAAAGGGATCTGTTTTGTACTCATACCAGATAAAAAAGTGATAGCTTATGCCTCCCAAACATTAATGACCATGAGAAAAACTACCCCAATCATGATATATAATTGGATACAGTGATCTTCACATTGATGATATAGTGAAATTACCTCTATAGATAAAAGTGTTTCATATATATAGATTATAAAATTATCAAGTATATATTATCATAAAAGGTTATTAATATGCACAAAATAAGGTGCTTAGAGTTGATCAAGTATTATTATTGTTCAATCCATTTCCACAATGAAAAAAACAATGTGGAACATACTATGAGGAGAAAGGATGCCACAAATCTCTATATGATGAGGATTATAAGAGATACATTATTCTTAGACATTCAAAGGATGTAAATGAGAATAATAATAGGATATTCATCCCACCTATCTTAAATAACATCCAAACCAAAGATTATTGAATTGATTGGGGAGGTATAGAAACCTTATGAGGTGATATAGAATATGTTAACAAATATTCTAGATTTCAACTTTGAGAAATAGGGAGTTATAAGGTTTGGAACCCAGATATGTATCCCATAAAAACTATAACTGATGATGTGAAATTATGGATGATTTGAAAATTTCATCTTTTAATATTCATCTAGGAAAAATTAATATATATAGATATTTGAATCAAATCTTTTGGTTGGATAACATAAAGTTATAGATTGTGGAGTTTATATCTCAATGATTGGTAAACCAACTAGTCATGGTAGAACAATAGAAGATTAAGGGAATGATAAAACCATTTCCCATAATAGTATGGAAGTTGTAAAAAAACCATGGGCGTCATCATAGGTCTCCATAGGACACATAAAAGAAATAAATCCAACTGGGTGACAGTTTATCACCTAAAAAAGTCATCACAATTCATTTCTATCAAGGAAGATTTATCTCTTGGACAACTTTCCTTGATTTATGTAAGATATGTGTCAATACTTAATGGAGGTCCACTCACTGTTATACCGGATTGAGATCTAAGATTTACCTTGAGTTTTTTGAGAATAATTAAGAAAGTGTTGAATAAAGAACTAATCTTACACAAGACTTATCACCATCAGATTGAAGGTTATTATGAAATTTATATTCAAACTTTGGAGAATATACTGATACCATGTTCAATATATTTATAAGGATTTTGGGATAAAAAATCCCCCTAGTAGAGTTCTCATATAACAATAGTTTCCATTATATCATTCAAATGGAACATTATGAGGATTTGAATGAGAAGAGGTGTCATACTCCAACTTATTGGGATGATGCTGGAGAGAGAAAGATAATGGGATCAGATCTTATCTAAGATATGAAATAGAAGGTTTAAACCATTCATCATTATATGAAATCCCCAAAAAGTGGAAAAAAATATATGAAAACAATCATTGATGAGACATAGAGTTTAAGGTTGGAGATAAAGTTTTCCTTCTTATATTTTCATGGAAGAATGTCATGTGGTTTGGAATTAAGGCAATCCATTAACCTAGATACATCGACCCCTTTGAGATCATTGATTGCCACATAGCAGTGGCCTATCGACTATCACTCCCACATAACCTATCTTAAGTATATGATGTATTACTTATATCTAATCTTGAGGAAGTAAAAAAAATAACCCACACAAGTAGTAAATCCAAAGGTTGGACCATTATAGAATGATCTTTCATACAAAGAGAATCCAATAAAGATCTTAGACTATAGAGAAAAAGTTCTACAAAACAAGAAAACTCACATGGTTAAAGTGTTATGGTGGAACCACAAATTTTATGATGTAACATGGGAATAGGAAGAGGCGATAAAAAAATAACCCTAATCTATTTTAGTTTATGAAATAAAAATTTCAAAGGAGAAATTTTTGAATTGGGGAATAATATAATGATAAGAACTTTTAAAAATGAAATTCCCTCTTTTTGAATAAATTTACGCATTATTAAGTAATAAAGTAACATAAAAACAAGCACTAATTTGGTTTTTTTGAATAGTTATATGGTTTTTAAAATTTAAAATACCATTATGAATCATAACCCTTAATAATATAGCCATTTTTCAGTGACCATTAGGATTAGTATATTAAGGTCTATGATAAAATACAATTGATACAGACAAAAGATGTGATGACCTCAACTAGTAGGATCATACCCAATGAATCCAATTTATCAGAGTGTTTGAGGGAGATTGAATTCGTAGGATTTTTCCTTGATCAATCCCAAGTGGAGATTCAAAAACTAAATCACGCATAACACTTTTTATGGGATAATTTCAATCTCATAGAGATCACGAACCAAACCATGTTTCCAAAACCACCCAATGAGAACCTCACCATCACCCACCTTACCTTTAGGGAACTTACTAGTGTAATAAGGGGTTATGTGACTAGACACAAATAGTATGATTTTTAAATTTTATTTTAATTAGAAAATTATTATTTTTATCCATTTTCAATATTACTTTTTAAATGATTAAATAATGAGTTTTCTAAAAATTAACATCTAATATGATGAAACACAAATTATATTTTTGGGAAATATATAGTATTAATCAAGACACTCTTTAATGATTTCAATAATTTATGAATTAAATTTTATTTTAATAAAACACTATTACTAAATAATAATTATTAAATATAAATTAGAATATAATTTTATGAAGTCTAAAATAATTTTTATAATTGTCAAAAAACTATTATTGTTAAGAAAACATAATTTTTTAATAAATCCATATTTTAATTTTAAAGTTTAAATTAATATATTTAAATAATTATTTTGATAAAAAATATTTTTTTTTGAAATAAGGATGCTTAAATTATCTAACATTTATTTTTTTGTAATTTTTCGAGACTGTCGAATTTTTAGGTAAAAATAAAATACGGTATAAATATATGTTATGTGTTATGACAAAATAATGATCCAAAAAAGAATAAATATATTCCATTAAATGTGTTCAATACCTAAAAAATATTAACCGTTTAATTTTTTTTAGTTTTTTTATTAAATTTTTGAACCCTTAATGAATCCTCCAAAATCTATATTTTAATTTAAGGTTTAAAAAAAATTAATTATAAATATGAATAATATCCACATCACCAAGGTTATTATTTTAATGGGATCAATTATTAAACATATAAAATAATGAAAACTACTTCACTTAGGAAGAAACCAAGGGAAAACCCAAGGTAAGGTTTGTGGTTTTGATTACTATATAGAGTCCAAAACCTAAGTTTGGAAATTAATAATGAATTATCTTATATATTTTTATACATAGCCAAACCAACCTACCACTCCTCTTCAATAAAAACCCTTGTAGCAAGAAATTAATCCTACCTTATCTCTCTAAATTCCTTTAATGGTTCCTCAAGATCTCAGGAATTTTTTCTTGAAGCTTTTAGAAGTACCCTCTCAAGGTAAGGGATCTCTCCCTCTTCTTTTAAATTCGAGAAACTTCTTTGTATTTAACCCTTTTAATCTCAATTGATTATATTTTCATAACATTTTAAATGTCCCTTTACTATACCATTTATGTTATAATAATGAAAGATCATTTATCCCCTCTCATTATAGAATTTACCTATGTTGTTACAATGCCGATCTATGGGATCCTCTCCTTCTTCCCTTTATTCAAGCACATTTTTTGTACAATACCTTGAATTTCCAATTTTTCATGTTGGGTTATCTTATAAAATATCCATCTTAATTTCCTAATGAATTTTAATTGATGAGATACCCCTTTCACTCTCATTAATCCCTTATATTAACATTTATGTATCATCTTTTTTCTACTGAAATTATCCTGTAAATTTTCATGCCTAAAAAATTTATATTGAATATGTAAAGACCTGTCCTAGAGAGGCTCGTTCCATGACTACCCAAATCCCACCACCAATAGGATAAGGGCTAGTGACTAGCACCAAGTAGGTATATCCCACAATTTGGAGGCATTTAGCTAAAGTACAAATACACACGCACACATTTCCAAGCCAAAAAATACTAAAATTAAAAATAACTAAAAATATGCTTGTATTAATAGAAGATACCACAATAGAGTACAATAATGAATGAATTGGAAAGTAAACAAGGCAAAAAAGAATCCCACCACAAAAATTTTGTAATACAATTCCAACATGAAACTAAAAGGTACTAGGACTACTGTCTAAAAGCTTTAGGAACAGACCTCAGTCTTTCCAATGTCTCTAAGCACCGCCTAGTCTTGGTCTTCCTAGGACTCCCTCAAAAGGATGATCATCTCCACATGACATGACATGTTCAGGAAAAGCCTGTGTATGGGTGAGTAAAACAATACTCAGTAGAACACCTCGAAACCACAATGTAATATAACAAATGAAAGTACTTCTAGCTCTACATAGGTATATGTATACATCACATATAAAAAGAATATCCAGATATACTCAAGAGACACACCACACCATCAGGTAGTCACAACCAACTACCAGAAACAATATTCTTCTCGAATCATGCTCATTCAAGGAGAACTCACTCCTCGAGCCACATTATCATCGAATACACTCAAGAAAGAGGTCTATCTTGTTTGGGCCCAACCCAAAAAGAATTAATTGGTAATGGAATACAATGATACATAGAGAGGGGGTCACACCCAAAACTGATTAGGGGACACAATAGATCACACCCATAACTGATTGGGGGATACCACATACCCAATCGAGATCAACCCGCTACGTAGGGGATGATACCCAAACACACTGGGGGATACCACAAACCCTACCAATGTGTCCCACTAGATAGAGGATCAGCTCCCTACTCAATGAGGTTACGAGATTCCAAAGACTCCACTAGGGGTTATAGAGGATCACACTCCAGTCTCGGGGAGGGATACCATACTCTATCTGAGATTTGACCTATAGAGGGAATTGCAATACAATGATGTGGATTTAATGTCGTATTGAGCCATCAAGGAAAGAACCATGGAAATACTTTCAAACTATATTGGTCTAAATTAAAAACTCATAACTTGTCTCAAAATGAATGTATCAACATTAGGGTCTCAACGCTATAGACAGATCGTCGATTGGATGCTCCATTTAAGAGATATGCTCGATTGAACGAGGTCGCCTGCATGCCTGAACAGGTTTGCAGACCTACCACCATAGTCGATCAACTTACCGTGCAACCCTACCGTGCATTTTCTACACCCATGGTCGAATGTTATAGTTAGTTAATCCATAATAGGTCAAGATTTCATGGCCCCGAGGTCGACCGCAACTGGGCTCCACCCCGGTTGCCCTGGATTCGACCTGGCCCATCACCCTGACCTAACTCGCTGTCCCAACTCATCCCATCCTCCTAAGACAATCCACTATCCCAACCCAATATGTGTCTACCACCATTTCCATCACCGCCACTGCTGCCATCGTTGACACTGACACATCCCACCACTGCATACTGCCCCCACCGCCGTGTCCTGCTTCCCTTACAACGTCGCCACTTCCACCACTGCGCCCTACCATTCTCACCACAATTCCATATCCACCGCATCCCACTTTTGTATCCCACCATGGTCTCTATGTTCATGCGTGGTCGCGGCGTCATGGCGTGGTCACAATATCCTGAAATGGTTGTGTCATCCTAGCATGGTCATGACATCAAGGCATAGTTGTGGCATCGCAGCACGGTCACTACCTCCTACTAAGGTTGATGCATCCTACCATAGTCTTCATGTCCCTCCACCCATACACAGTCAAACTTCACCACTGTGACCACATCCCACTCCCACCACCAATTCCTGCCACCATCACCGCCTCCCTCTGCCTACAAACATTATGTCGCCGTACACCGCTACCTACTACTGGTTCCTAGTTCCATGCTAGTTTTCCTTTCTGAGGACACCCACACCTACTCCAATATCCAGAAAACCAAACGGTCACAAATCCGAGCTTCTTGGGTCCCGATCTATGTAACGGCCCAACACCAGAATCCTGGAACTAGTACATTATTAAATTACACTAACATTATTACAAGGAAGAAAAATCCAAAGGGCCATTGAGTTTAGTAGTCTTGGAATGAAATATTACATACATAATACACAAAATACATTGGAAAAATATAATAAAACATGGTACACAATAAACTAAAATAAAATCCATCCTTGAAAGATTATTCAAAGTTATTTTCTTTATAACTTGGGGAAAGAAACATAATAAGGGTGAGCTCAAATGCTCAGTAAGGGTAAGTAAAACTGAAACATTAATGAATCAATATATATGGAAAGGTAATTAACTGAGGACACTTTCCATAAGAATTACTAGATAAGGAATAAATAATGTGGAAAGTAAGAAATGAAAACACATTACATAAATAAATAAATTGAGAATGAACTACGTCCATAGATATGTCGATGAAAAATCTCATGGATAAATAAAAACTGATACTAAATAAGGGAAATTTCTTTCTTATTGGATGTCATTTCTCAGGAACATGGAAACCTATTACCATCAAGACCTTTCCCAAGATGGTTTAAAAACGGATAGTAACCCCTTTAATTTGGCCAAATTATTTGTCTCATGAGAAAGTTTCGATGTATCTAGGAGCTATATAAAGTCCAGACTCCACCCATCATTTCCAATCCAAATAATTCTTCATATTTAAAAATTTAAATAACAAATATTCCTTATCAAATATATTTATTTAATGATAAATACATATCTATCAATAATTGACCAATAATAAAATAATTTTCAAATGAATCATCATATGAAAAATGGTATATGGTTTAGGAAATAAAAATATCCATTGTATGAGAATATGAATAACCAATTAAATTTCCAATGAAAAATGATTACAATAAAGTGGTCACGTCAACATGTGTTAATAATAAAAAAGGAAGTGAGATTATGTTGTTCCCTGATTTAGAGTATGTAACCCCTTTCCTCATGTTTTTTTAAATGGAGTGTCTTTAATTAGGCTTCCATAAAATAGTGAGTTTCCATAAAATAGAGAGTTTCCATAAAATAGAGAGTTTTCTTAAAATAGAGAGTTTCCATAAAATAGAGAGTTTCCATAAAATAGATAATTTCCATAAAATAGAGTTTCTATAAAATAGAGATTTTACATAATATAGGGAGATTCCCTAAAGTTTGGTGTTTCCATAATGTTGGGTTTTTCTATAAAGTGTTTTGTTTCCATAAAGTGGGGTGTTTCCATAAAGTGGGATATTTCCATAAAGTGGGGTGTCTCCATAAAGTGGGATGTTCCCATAAAAAATGTGTTTCCCTAAAAAGGGTAAAGGTAAATGATGGGATAGTTTTGGGGTTTTATAAGGAGTTTTGGGACCAAAAGGAAGGTCGCACGATCCATACAAGTTTGGCCCAAACTGTGTGGCCAAAACTTGCGTAGAGGTCAAATCTAGATCCTATTTTCTAGAAGCTTACTTGTTTTTGCCCTATATATATTTTTTGCCTTCAAAACACCACTATATCAAGATTACTCTCCATATAAGGCTTTATAACCCTCCCCTTATGAGTTGGAGCTAACCTAGAGCCTCCCCTTGGTGATTTCAAGTTCGATTCTTGAGGTATGTCACAATTCTTTTCAGATTTGTTATGTTTTCTTAGATCTGCTTAGATATACTTCTACGATCTGAATTATTTATCATATCTGAACCTATGGAGGGTATATATATGTTTTTGGATTCCAAATATTTCAATATTGAGTCATGATATTTCTAGGATAAGATAACTAAGGCCGTTCTTGGAGAATCGACCCGCTTTCTTGTACGTTCTTTGTATGTTGTCAAAGTTTCATCAAGTCCTTCGAGGTAGGAGGCTTATCTCTTAACTCGTCTGGCTAGAATTTATTGTCATAGATTCAAATTGGATTATTGATTGCAAAATTCATGGGAAAATATTTATTTATGATGATTTATGGTTTTTGTGAAATTGTGTGATCTTGGTGAATAGTTGTGCAAAAGGGGGTTTAGTTTCATGAATTTAAAATGTTGATTTTAAATTATGGATTTTCTGGAATTCCTAAATGGTTGTTGAAAAAGATATTTTCAATAGAAATAGTTTTCAATAAAAAATGGAGATTTATTGAAATGTTTTGGAATTGAAATGGTTTTGATGGAAATGATTTTTAATAAAAAGGTGTTTTTATTGAAAGGGTTGTTTTGGCATGATTGTTGGGAATATGTGGTGTGTGTTCATGTTGCATATATGGGGCTTGGTTGAAATATGACCATTTTCTCTGTTCCAAATCTTTAATGGCACATGGGAATTTCATACATGGGTCTTGGTTGAAATATGACCTTGTACTCAGTGCCAAAGGGTTAATGGCCCATGGGAAACAATTACCTTGTGACGACTTGGTAGATCTATGAGAAACCGCTCATGAGTATGGAACTATCATAATGTAGCATGCATGGTTGGTTTCAAGGGTTTGAGGAATGGTAGGGTGTGCCGATAAAGGGATATTTTGGAATGGTTGTAAAGATTGTTTAGTTATTTTTTCTGGAAAAATATCTTAATGGGAAAAATTTCTTTCATTTGTACTTGTATGCATTGGTTTGGAAACTTGTTTATATTTAGTTATAAAATATTTTTGAGAAATTGTTTTTATATAAAATTTTTTATATAATTGTTTATAACTCTTCTATCCTAGTGAAGTGAGTAGGGAAGTCATTTGGGAAAACCTAATAAATTTTACACTAACCCCTACTTTGGCACTTTGGTGCTTTTGCAGATGCTATCTTCCGGGACAAGGGAAAAGGTAATGATTCACATGTGTTTAACACTACCTCATGATGCCTGTACTGTTTGGAGATTTTGGAGCTTGGAGCTTGTAGAGCATGTAGTCTTGAGAGAGTCTCGTGTAGTTTTTCCGTTGTGTACTTTGAAACTAGGTTATTCTTCCAATGTTGCTTACTTTGATGGGATTTTAAGATACATGAAGTTGTTGAGTTGTTTTTCATTTGTTCATGCATCATATATTGAATTTTGGTTATGGTTGGTAGGTTTATTAGTTTATTTATTAAAGGGTAAATCATACCCCACTTGTATTTGAAACCCTTCGGCATTTATTGCTGGCCTTTTGTGTCTTGGGGATGTCATTTAAGTCCTAGTATTAACTCATTGTACTCTCAAGACAATTAGAATTGGTGGGTCATTACAAATGTTATCAGCTTGTTCAGTCCTTGCCAAACATGTAGTCATCGATGTTCTTAACTTTGGAGATGAAATACCTTCTTGTCTATTCCTGGGGTGGGAATCTTGGAAAGGATTAGGATTACCAGAACATGAAATGTATAACATAAAAGGAAATAGCTGACCCATTTATGCTGAACTCTTAGTTACCAAGGAGTTGGGTAAATAAGTGTTTGGAGACACTTCTAGAATTATTAAATCTCATTATCATGGGTTAATCTAATGAGACGAGCATGACATGCATTTTAGAGGAATGACTTTCCACAAGGAGTGTATACATCATTTCAAGGAATGATTCATGTTGTGAAAAAAAGTGTTAATTTTGGAAAAAGCATGGAATTGGTTTTCAAATGAAAGATTTTGAAAAAGTGAATACTTATTGTATTTTGAAAATGGTTTAATTTTTAAAAGAATGTGAAGTGTTTTAAAAAATGGTTGAACATGGAAAAAGTTTGTTTTTGGAAAACAATGTTGTGATAGTTGATGTGATAGAATTTGAAATGCTAAGCCATCAGTTGATAGAGAGAGAGACTTATAGAGTTTTTTGTTGGTTTAGAATATGGCAGTCGATAGACGTAATAGGAACTAGTCAGAGGAGGAAATTGAGAATTTGGTTTCACCCGAGCCACAGGTGAACCAACAGTTGGTCCAAAGCATCACTCAGGTTTTTCAAAACATTGAGTTGGGACTGCAACCAGATACTCTATTTTATCTGTCATTACTGAAAATCCAGGTGGAGGAAGTATGATTTTCTTCACTAGAGGAGCTAAGAACTCTATCACTAAGATTAAGAGGAAGTGGGGAACCTATTCTCTATGTTTAAAACTTGAAATGATGCCTTCTATGATAAAACTGTAAACTCTTTTCGGTGAAAGAGAATGTCAAGCCTTTGTGTGTAGAGCATGTGTAATAAATGTTGATGGTGCTGAGCTAAAATGAGACTTCTCAATGTTGGATATGGATGTATATGATGTAATCCTGGGTATGGATTGGATAACAACGTTCAAGGCTCAAATTGACTGTTATTGAAGAACAATTAGTTTCATAACTGAGGATAGAATCGAGCATCTCCTTAGAAGAGATAGGATTGTAAAGAAGGGTTCAAAGAGCTTGTTTCCACCAATGGTGGTAATGATCTCTTACCAACTGCCAGTTTTAACTTTAGAATCAACATAAGAGATCATGGAAAATAGATTTCTAGCTGTTATGGATCAATTTCCAGATGTCTTTCTCAAGAACTTCTTAGGGTTACCACCTCTAAGGGAAGTGGAGTTTATGATTGATCTCTTTTTAGGGACTATTAATATTTACCATCCATCTTATAGGATGACACCAACAGAGTTACCAGAATTGAAAGTGCAGTTAAAGGAGCTAAAAAGAAAGGCTTTCATTCTACCAAGTACGTCTCCATGGGCAACACCGGTTTTGTTCATGATGAAGGAAGATAGAACTCTTCAGCTGTGTGTTGATTATCATAAGATAAACCAAGTTATTATTAAGAATAGATATCAACTTCCACGCATTGATGATATGTTTGATCAATTAAGGGGAGCTCAACAGTTCTCCAAGATTGACATGCGATCAGGATATCACCAATTGAGAGTTCAGAAAGAGGATATTCCAAAGACAACTTTCAAAAGTATATATGGCCACTATGAATCTATAGTAATGCCTTTTTTTCTAACAAATGAACCAATGGTCTTCATGGCATTGATGAAACAGATATTTCAACAATATCTGGACTCTTTTGTTGTGGTGTTTGTGGATGACATTTTGGTGTATTCAAAGACAAGGGTTGATCATGAGGTGCACCTAGGAATAGTGTTACAAATCTTGAGAGATCATCATTTGTATTCCAAATTATCAAAGTGTGATTTTTGGATAAAAGAAGTACATTTTCTTGTCCATGTCATTTCTGAGAAAGGCATTTCTATTGATCCTGAAAAGATAGAATTTGTTATCTCTTGGAAGCCACCGAAGAATTTTTTTTGGGATACAAAGTTTTCTTGGTCTAGCTGGTTACTACCGACACTTTGTGCATGATTTATCATGACTAGATTCATCAATGAAAACCCTAAAAAAGAAGAATTCTCCATTCCAATGGATGGAGGAATGTTATAAGTCTTTCCAGGAATAGAAAGTTCAGCTTACATCGACACCTATCTTGATATTTCCAGAATCAGGACATGGGTATGTGGTGTATGGTGATGATTTTGGATTAGGGTTGGTCTTTGTTCTCATGGAAAGAGATCATGTGGTTGCTTATGGTTCAATGAAGTTGGGGGTGCATGAGAAGAATTACCCAACACATGATTTCGAGTTAGCTGTAGTTGTCCAGGATTTGAAAACATTGAGACATTATCTCTTTGGGGAGAAATTAACTATGTTTATAGATCAAAAAAGCTTAAAACACATTTTCTCACATCGATATTTGAATCTGAGGAAAAGGATATGGATGAAGTATCTCCAAATGTTTGACTTTGACTTTATGTATACACCGGGGAAAGGAAATTCGGTGGTAGATGCATTGAGTAGAAAGTTATGTACTCAGTTGGAAAAAGATGATTTAGATGAATGGCAGTTGATGTTGGTCTTAGCCAACATGCATGTGGAATGTGAAGACTGAGGTGATGTTGCATTTTCCTTTACATATACACTTGTTCTTGATTTAGAAAAAATGATCAAAGAGGAACAAACATATGATACAAAATGTCTAGTTGTAAGTTCAAAAATCAATGGTGGGGAGACCATTGAGGGATGGAAACTTGATGGGGGTTTAGTTTTGTGTTTCAGAGATCAGATGGTTGTACCTATGGTTTTTCAGTAAAAAATCTTTCATTCATACTACCATTAGATATGGGATATACATCCAGGTACATAAAAGATGTATATGGCATTAAAGGTGTAGTTTTGGTAGAGTTGCATGAAAAGAAAGGTGGCCAAGTTTGTCTTGTGGTGCTTACCTTTTAAACAGGTTAAATCAAATCCTCTGAGACCAGCTATTATGTTACCATCTTTTCCCATCCCAGTCTGGAAATGGGATCAGATAGAAATGGATTTTGTTAAAGGTCCTCTAAGAACGGTCCCGAAACTCAATTCCATTTGGGTGATAATGGATCTTATAACCTATTCGTCCCATTTTATCTCTATTCTTGAAACTCATACAGTGGAGGATCTTTCAAAAATCTATATCCGAGAAGTGGTAAAGAGGCATGGTGTACCATTTTAAATATTCTTAGATAGAGATCTGAGGTTCACATCTCATTTCTAGAAATCCTTACAGTAAGCCCTTGGGACTCATTTGACTATGAAGACAACATACCATCCTTAAACAGATAAGAAATCTGAGCAGATGATACAAATGTTGGAAGAAATGTTGCGAACTTGTGTAATGGAATTTGGTGGCTCATGGGAGGGGCATATACCCTTAGTGGAGTTCTCATACAATAACAGCTATCAGGCCTCGATACACATGTCCCCATTTGATGCATTGTATAAGCGTCCTTGTTGTTCTCCACTATGTTGGGTGGAAATAGGTGAAACCTCACTATTTGGGCCAAGCCTTGTCTAAGAAACAATGGATAAGATCCAGTTTATTAGAAAGAGGATGGAGACTGCTCAGATTCATCAGAAATTTTATGCAGATCATCGTCGAAGACCATTGTCGTTCGCTGTGGGTGATCATGCCTTCTTGAGTCTCTCTCGAAGGATTGGACATCTTCACTTCAGGATGTAGGGAATGTTATATCCTAGATACATTGTCTCTTTTGAGATATTGTAATGGGTTAGAGAGGTGGAATATCAGTTGACATTACCACTATGGTTTAGTTCGATGCATAATGTGTTCCATGTATCATAGTTGAAAAAGTATCACCCTAATTATGAACATGTGATCAGATGGGGGAATGTTGACCTAGAACTAGATACATAATTGGTACATATCCTAGTCCAGATTATGGATAAACAAAAGAATGTCTTGAATGGAAAAAACATCGGCCTAGTAAGGGTTTTATGGAAATATGGTTAGATTCAAGAAGAGACTTGGGAACTTGAGAAGGAAATAAAAGAGCAGTGGAAAGAACTCTTTTTTGGCCAGGGATGGTTTTCTACTTTCCGAGGATGGAAAGACCAATGGTGGGGAGAATGTAGTACCACATATTTTGGGTACATAACCCCTTTCCAAATGTTTTTTAAATGGCATGTCTTTGATTGGGTATCCATAAAATAGAGAGATTCCATAAAATAGAGTGTTTCCATAAAATAGAGAGTTTCTATAAAATAGATAGTTTCTATAAAACAGAGATTTTCTATAATATAGAGAGTTTCCCAAAAGTTTGGTGTTTCAATAATGTTATTTGTTTCAATAAAGTGGGTTGTTTCAATAAAGTGGGTTGTTTCCATAAAGTGGGGTGTTTCCAAAAAGTGGGATGTTTCTATAAAAAATGTGTTTCCATAAAAAGGGTAAAGGTGAAGTATGGGAGAGTTTGGGGGTTTTATAAGGAGTGTTGGGACCAAAATGAAGGTCGCACGATCCATACACGGTTGGCTAAAACCGTGTGGTCACACCTTGCGCAGAGGTCAAATCTAGATCCTGTTTTCTAGGAGCTCACTCGTTTTTTCACTATATATGTTGTTTTGACTTCAAAACGCCCCTATTTTGAGATTACTCTCCCTAGATGGCTAGAGAAACCTCCCCATACTAGTTGGATCCATCCCAGATCCTTCCCTTGGTGATTTTGAGTCCGATTCTTGAGGTATGTCACCATTCTTTCTGGATTTGTCATGTTTTCTTAGATCTGATAGATCTACTTCTCCGATCTCCATTATTTCTCATATCTGAACCTATAGTGGGTATATTTACATTTTTTGATGCCAAATAATTTATTGTTGATTCGTGATCTTTCTAGGATAAGAGAACTAAGGTCGTTCTTGGAGAATCGACTTGCTTTCTTGTGCGTTCTTCGTCTGTTGTCAAAGTTTCGTCAAATCCTTTGAGATATGAGGCTTCTCTCTTGACTCCTCTTGCTAGAATTTATTGTCTTAGATTAAAATTGGTTTATTTATTATGAAATGCATGAAAAAATATTTATTTTTGATGATTTATGGTTTTTGTGAAATTGCATGATCATGGTGAATATTTGTGCAAAAGGGGGTTTAGTTTCATAAATTTAAAATGATGATTTTAAATTATGGATTTTATAGAATTGAAAAATGGTTTATGGAAAATATATTTTCAATAGAGATGATTTTTAATAAAAAATGTAGTTTTCTTGAAATGGTTTGGAATTGAAATGGTTTGGAATTGAAATGGTTTTGATGGAAATGGTTTTTAATAAAAAGGTGTTTTTATTGATAGGGTTGCTTTGGCATGATTGTTGGGAATACATGGTGTGTGTTCATGTTTCATATACGGGGCTTGGATGAAATATGACCTTGTTCTTGGTGCCAAAGGTTTAATGGAACATGGGAATTTCACACACGGGGCTTGGTTCAAATATGACCTTGTGCTCGGTGCCAAAGGGTAAATGACACATGGGAAACAATTACCTTGTGATGACTTGGTAGATCGACGAGAAACCACTCATGAGTATGGAACTATCATAACGTAGCATGCATGGTTGGTTGAAAGGGTTTGAGGAATGGTTGGGTATGCTGATAAAGGGATATTTTCGAATGTTTTTAAAGATTGTTTAGTTGTTTTTCTGAAAAAATATCTTGATGGGAAAAATTGGTTTCAATTGAACTTGTATGCGTTGGTAATGAATAGTTTTGGAAATTTTTTAATATTTAGTTATAAACTATTTTTGAGAAATTGTTTTATATAAATTTTTTTACATAATTTTTGCTAACTCTTCTGTCATAGTGTCATGAGTAGGAAAGTCATTGGGGAAAACCTACTGAGTTTTATACTCACCCCTTCTTTGGAACTTTGGTACTTTTGAAGATTCTATCTTCTCGGACAAGGGAAAAGGTAACGATTCACATGTGTTTAGCACTACCTCATGATGTTTGGGTTGTTCAGAGATTTTGGAGGATGGATCTTGTAGAGCATGGAGTCTTTAGAGAGTCTTGTGTAGTTTTTCCACTGTGTACTTTGATACGTGGTTATTCTTCCATTGTTTCTTACTTTGATGTGGTTTTGAGATATATGAAGTTGTTGAGTTGTCTTTCATTTGTTCATTCATCATTTAGTGAATGTTGGTTATGGTCGGTATATTTATTGGTTTATTTCTTAAAGGGTAAATCATCCCCCACTTGTATTTGAAACCCTTCGGCATTTATTTCCATCCTTTGGCATCTTGGCGATGTCGCTTAAGCCCTAGTAATGACTTGTTGTACTCTCAAACCAATGAGAATTTGTGGGTCATTACAGATTAACAGCATTTTAGGAGAATAATCTTAAAACATTCCAAAGTGTCCCATACCACTTTGAAACTTTTGATTCCTAATAAAAATAAAGGTATGAATTTAAATGAATCTTATAATATCATTAGAATAATAGGATTCATGATATAATATACCAAAATGGGAAGTTGGAATGTCCCACAAAATAATTAAGTAGTGAATATGACATTAATATCACAGATTTAAAAAGCGAGATGAAAATCCCTTACCTTAACATTCCTCTTGTTGGGTGGTCTTTAACATCTTTTACATGGTTTTAAAATATGTTAATAACAATCCCCATAACCAAAATCATGTTTATAATACCATATATTAACTCTTTACAATATTTTACTACCCTTTTGTTAACACTCCTTCATTATTTTGACTATTTCAGGTGTTAATTGCCTAGTTTTCCCAAGTACATTTTGACTTGTTATTTGTTGTTCTTGTTAAATATATCATGGTTTCATCATCTCAATAATGTAATACATGACTAAATTATATTATATATTTATTATATATGTATTTATAATAGTCCATAATATTTGGATGCTAGAAACGAAGTGCATTATTCTTGGAGACGGTAGGCCGTACATACGCATGAACGCTACTTTCATTTCTTTGTCGTATTCAAAAAATTTACAACTAAATGATAAATATGTATATTATAATTTGTATTATCATATAATTTTTATAAATTTTACATATTTTTATTGTAAACATACTTTATAAGTTTCATGTATGGCATGAATGAGTCATATCGCTTTGAGGGGGCGGTAGTCCACACTTCCTCAAACGAAATTATCATATTTACACATAATAGAAGCATACAGGTATGTTATAAATAAAAAATAAATAAGAATAAATACATTATAAATGAAATATATATTATATATAAATATATTTTCTATAATAATGGACACCATGATTGGTGGTAAGGAAAAATTGAACAATCATCGTTTCGTGAGGCAGTAGTTCATTTTACATAAAAACAATATGTTCTCTTCCATTAGATGGAGGTGTGTTTAAGTGAAGGTATGAAAATTATCATAAAAATAAACTAGTATATTTAGGATACTGGTGTTTTTGTAAAATAATATAAAAAATATATTTTAGGGGCTGGAGAATGGAAATGAAACTAAAAAACACGAGAGAAGGCGTTGCCTCTTAACCAGGTAACTTATTTTGGTTTATACAAAAAGGCTTCCTTGGGAGGCTTTATGACCAACGGGAGGATTATAGGTCATGAGGAGGGATTTTGGGAGACAATAAAGGTAGGTATTTTCTGATCTTAATAGGTTTTAGAGGTGTTTGGAATGGGGATAGATGGTGGCCTTTTATAGGGAAGGAAAAGGATTCACTTGGTATTTTTGGAAACAAGTTAGGTGGCCACACAATAACACCTAAAAAAGTCATAAAAACCAAACAAAAATAAATAATTTATGGCTAATGGCCTATATATGGACATAAAATGGGTTTTGTACTAGTTTCTAGGTCACTGGGGCCCTTAAGAGAAATGTTTAGTCCTTTATTAAGCATAGTTTTAAATTAATAATTGTAATTAATTTTAATTACTTCCACAAATATTTTTGGTAAAAAAAAGATGGTATTATTATAAATTATAAATTATTCTGATTCAAAATATGGAATAACTTTTTTCTAATTATAATAATAGAGATGACAGTAGTTAATTTAAATTTAATCCCACAATCGGGGCAAAAATGTGAGTTTTTATAGTAAGAATGCCCTAAAGTTTAAAAAGTTTTTACAGTAAATTTAACAATGAAATTGAGTCCAATGACCTTAATTAGATTAATTGAAAAAAAATAATATATAATTAAACTTTTAAATCAATAAAAACATTATTTAACCTTATAATTAAATTAGATAAAAAAGTAGTTTTGACCTAAAATGCAGTATTTTTAAAATTTCATTAAAAATTTAATCTTTACAGAAAATTACCAAAACAACATCCTAAGACAAATTTTATGTTTCTATTATAAATATAAAGTTTATTTTTACATGTTAAATTATTTAAAGTGTAAAAATTTAGATTTAAAATGGGCTCTCCATAAGAAGGTGATAAAAATACACGAATAAGTATTTTATGTGTTTTATTGGGTTTGTTTGTAAATTATGCCTATCAAATATATTATATGAGGGTAAAAATATTTTTTAGATATATAATATAGAAATAAACTATATAAAAGCGTTATAATTTAATTGACTAAGTAATACATGACTAAATAATGTTTCCTTTTAAATCAGGTGTTGTGTGTATTACATGGATATCTAAGGTAAATATGTTAAAAGTCTTGGGGTGATACATTATTCTCTCCTAAAAAAATTCTTCCTAGAAATTTTTGGTTTTTTAAATTTAAAAATATGTGGGTAGTTTTTCTTTATAGGATCATTTGGTTCCCATGTTTCTTCATCCATTTTTTGATTTCTCCAAAGTACCTTTACAAGACGAGTCATCCGATTCCTCAATAATTGCTTTCTAGTATCAAGAATCTAGATAAGTTCTTCGCAATATGAAAGTTCAGGTTCCAAATCAATTTCATTAGATGTGAGAACATGGATTGGGTCTAACATGTACTTCCTTAGCAGGGATATATGGAACACATCATGAAATCTTGTGAGATTTGGCAGCAAAGCTAAATGATTAGAAAAGATTCCCACTCTTTCAATATTTTTGAATGGCCTGATGTACCTGGGACTCAGTTTTCCTTTCTGACCAAATCTGATAACACCCATCCATGGAGATACCTTCAAGAAAAAATGATCTTTAACATGGAATTACAAATCTTTCCTTTGATTATCGATATATCCATTTTTCATAATTTTAGCTATTTTGATATGATCCTAAATAGCCTTCACCTTTATCATCATCTCTTCAACAAGTTCTAGTCCAATGAGTTTCCTTTCACAACTTTCATCCCAACAAGTTGGAGTATGAAACCTCTTTCCATATAATTCTTTATATGGTCCCATTTGAATACTTGAATGAAAACTATTATTATAAGAAAACTCCACCAAATATAAGTATTGATCCCACATACCTTGAGAATTGAGTAAACGTGATCTCAATATGTCTTCCATTGTTTGAATGGTTATTTTAGACTGTCGATCAGTTTTTGGATGGTAGGCAATGCTCAAATTAAGTTTAGTGTCAAGATCCATTTGAAGACTCTTCCAGAACATTGATGTAAATTGGGGGTCTCGATTAGAAACTATGGATAGAGTTTCACCATGAAGTCTTACAACTTCATTAATGTAGAGACTTACGAGTCACTCAAGTGAGATATATTCCCTTATTGTAAAGAAATGTTCCGATTGTGTTAAAAGATAAAAAATAACCCATATTTCATCATTATTTATAGGAGTATTTGGAAGTCATGTAACAAAGACCATAGTAATTTCATCCTATTTCCACACAAAGATCGTAAGAGGTTATAAAAATCATTTAGGATGTTGTCTTACAACTTTAACTTGTTGAAAAACAAGACATCAAGACACACAATCCACAATTTCATGCTTCATGTTATCCCATTAAAAGTGTCCCCTCAAGTACATTTACAATTTTTTGTCCTAGGGTTTATAAAGAAATTTGATCTATGAGAATAATTCCTTAATTCCCTTTTTAGATTAGGTAAACATGGAATAGATAGTCTCTTTAAAAATTTTAAAACACCATCTTCACAAAAAAAGTCTGCTAATTTTCCAAAATTAACGCCCTTACTTTTCTTCTGAAAGTCCTCCTCACCATATTGAGAATTCAATATCCTCTCTATTAAATATGTTTTTTCAATCATTAGATAAATGATTGATGTCTCCCCTTAGAAATTTTCATATCCATATTCACTAGACCCATGAATATAGGAACCTTCTTAATCATAATTTTGGTTATAACTCCATGATCTTTCTTACTCAATGAATTTTCCACCTTATTTTCATTCCATGGGTGGTAGTGTATTGAGAAACCATAATACTTGAGTAGTTTGAGACATTGTATTTGTCTTATATTGAGCTCTTTCTATGAGGATATGTATTTAAATCATTTATGATACAAGTATTTCTAATATCTTTTTATATAGAGGTAATATCTCCATATTTTCAAAGAGAATAATACTAATGATAACTCCAGATCTTGGGTTGGGTAGTTCTGTTTTCGAGTCTTCAATTCCCTTGAGGCATATGCAATAGATTTTTCATTTTTCATCAAGACACAACCAAGTCCCTTGTTTGATGCATCACTATATATAAAAAACCCATCATTACTAGATGGTAGAGTCAAAATTGGATCCCTAACCAATCTTCTATTTAGATCATCAAATAATTCTTCACATTCATTCTTCCATACAAACACAACACCTTTATGCATAATCTTGGTTAAGGGGATCACTAATCAGGAAAAATTATGAATGAATCACCAATAATAACCTTCCAAATTAATGAAACTACATACCTCAGTTATGTTTGTTGGTGCAATCCATTCTCTGACTACCTTTTTCTTTGTAGGATCAACCTATATTCTTTCTTTGGAGACAATGTGACAAAAATAAGTTAATTCTTGAAGCCATAAATTGCATTTACTAAATTTCCCAAAAAAACATCCCTTCTAGAAGTCTTAAGGATGATCCGAAAGTGATCCTCATAATCCTCATAGGTTTTAGAATACACTAGAATATCATCAATGAATACAAAAAAAAAATTAAAGATATTCCTTGAATACTATATTCATTAGGTCCAAAACAATAGAGGGTGTATTAGACAACCCCAATGGAATTACTGTAAACGTGAAATCTCTATACCTTGTCCAAAAATCTGTCTTTAGAATGTATTACTTATTCACTTGAAATTAGTGATACATAGAATGAAGATAAATATTTGAAAAATATTGGGATCTGTGAAGTTGATCAAATAAGTCATTAATGCGAGGGTAAATATACTTGTTCATTATTGTAATGGAATTTATTTCCCTATAATCAATTCAAACGCCCATGGATCCATCTTTCTTTTTGAAAAAGAGGGTAGGGGATCCCCAAGGTGAAACACTAGGGTGAATAAATCCTTCATTACCAAAATACTATAGTTGTTTCTTTAACTCTACCAATTACATAGTTTCCATTCTATAGGGAGTCTTTGATATTGGCCTTGTATCAAGGATTAAATAAATGCAGAATTCAACCTCACATTCTGGGGGCTTTCCAGGTAAATCCTTAGGAAGTACATCAATGTATTCTAACAAAATGGGTACAACTTCAATTGGTAGATTACCTCCTTTATCACAAGATATTGTTTTCTATTCCTCTATAAGAATTTCATTATGTAGAGCTAATGAGGGTGGATCTGAATAATAATCAGGAAAGGAATCTTCTACTCTAAATATAATAGATCCCACATAGTCCTCACAAATAGTAATTTATTTCCTCTTGGAATAAATTGTTGCATCATATATCGAGAGCCAATCCATACCAAATATAATATCAAAATTATCCACAGAAATGATAGAAATTTCAGCACATAAAATACATTTATGTTTCATAATTGGGACTGACTGGACCATCTTTGTTGCAATGATACTTCCCTTAAGAGTTTTGACCAACAACTATCTTATTAAATCAAAATGGAAGTATCTAATTTTCTTAACAAACATGGTAGATATAAAAGAGTGTGATAATCCAGAATCAAAAAATGCATTGTCTATATTTGAAGAAATTATTAATGTACCTTCCACCAAATTATTTGGTACTTCTACCTCTTTTATAGTGATCACACAAGCTTGGTCATTTCCCCTTAGCCTCTTTTGTGGTAGATTCCTCTGACACTTGGGACAATAATTTTCATAATGTACCATATTCTTACAATTATAGCACTGGACATCATTGATCATATTCTTCCCCTTGAATTCATGATCTTGATAACCTTTATCTCCACATTTATAGATAACTTTTAGTCCCTTCAAACATTTCCTAGGGTGTTTTCCCACAGTTTTCACAAGATGGGAATCTATCAAACTTTTTATTATAATTTTAATTCCCCTTCTCATGATGCTCAGATGAAATTTTCCTATCTTGGTTTCCCTTAAATATATTGATTCTAGAAAATTCCTTCTCCATATTAATGAAACATAAAACTATTTCATCATATGATGAAATTTTTATAGAAACCAGTTCCCTTAGAATATTTGGTTTAATAACTTCAAAGAAGTGATAAATCTTGCACTTAGTGCTGTGTATATAATCCAAATCATACTTGGTTGTCCTTGTGAATGTATCTTCATAATCATCTATAATATATTCTTCATTTTTATTTAATATAAGTAACTTTATCTTCATCTCAATTTTTTGATCATGAGGGAAGTATTTATTGAAGAATGTATCCTTAAAAGTTTACTATTCACTGATTTCAATTTATTCTTCCTCTCTTGTATTCTAGATTAAAGACCACCACTGATCCGAATCACCTTAAAGATAATAGATCACGAGTGTAACCTTTTCCTTTTCACTGCCTTCCAAGGCTGTATATATCTTCTCCAGAGAGTTAATACACTGATAATCTACAATTGGATTAGTAGTACAACTAAAACATGGGGTCTTCTACCACATAAACTGATCTAACATAGGATATTCCCTTCATGGAATGGGTTTCTCCATTCGATCAAGGTTATTTTTCATAAATTGATTAAGTTGACCTAATATTTCCATGATTTTCCCTGTTCTAATACTATCTATATTGGTTTCCTCAAGAGAAAAATCTCTGAATTGTCCATGAGTGTTGATACAGTTCTTCCTTCCAAGAGAAATTTCTAGATAATGACATAAAAAAGATTATCTCATTAAATTATGAACTCTCTATAACTCTAAACATGGTATAACACATAACATAAATTTATGCATCTTAAATCTTGGAACCAAATTCTTTGGTTACTTTAGAGAATCATTAATCTTAAATCATTCATAATGATAGGTAAAGAGAATGTAAATTTTCTTAAGAGTATACACCAGGAGTGTCAAACTAGGTGCACAATAAGGACCGTTGTCATGTACCAGGTGATCACATTGTCGAGCGCGTCAAATTATTTGTTTAATTTTTACTAGAATTTCTGCAGTATAGTAGCAACCCAAGTTCGTCTCTCGATAGAGCCTTAGACCATTAATTTAGAAAGAGGGATTTGATTATTAAATTAGAAGTGGAATTAGGTTTTTTAAAACTTGTGTGTATGATGATTAAAGATGAAAATAGAAAATTAAAGCGATAAAACAAAGTAGAAATGATCAAGATTAATTAAGTTTGAACACCCTGGGGAAGTCTCATGATGCTCATCCTTCATTACTTTAAGAGATAGGGTTATGAACTTTTAATACCTGGTTTGTAACACATATTAATATAATGTTACTGAGTTTATGCTTGGATACCTACAAGGTTTCAGTCTAAAACACAAAATGATTCACCAGACACCGCTGATGATTGAGTGATTTGTGTTCGACATCATAACCGAAACTCACCAAGGAAACACACGAATAACTCTATGTGCTGTCCAGGTTTGCATGTTACTTCTTTGTGATATAATGACATAAATGTTCATGACCTTGAAAGTTCTTATGTGAGTTCAATTGACCAATATGAATCACATAAACACCATAATTGAATGAGGGAAGAAAAGGGGATGAACGGTGTGTGAAACATCACATGAAAGGGTACCCCCAAATAGGATCATTTGAGTTCGAGTATAACATACCGGTATATTACTCAATTAAATTAAAATAGAGGATGAATAAAAACAACATAAAACCTGGAATTAAAAAGATCATTCAAAATAATACAAGTTTGAAGCTCAGGATTACATCACATTCCTCCCCAGGTGATCACAGGGGGTTTAGAAACCCATGGGAGGGGAAGAAGAAGAAGATGTTGAAGTACCACTTCCCATAGCCTACAGAACTTATTGGGATGATTAGAAGACTCTTTGGGGGGGGGGTCCAAAATGGTAGCACCTTTCCTCTTGGTCAAACTCCAAAATGGGGTGCCCAAGGTGCCAATTTATAGGCAAAGTGGGAAGTGGATTTGGGCACCCTGATTTCATGAATCCATTTGGTCCATGGTTTTTTTAGCAGAAATCCTTAACTCACTTTGGAAAAAACTAAAGCGTTATTGACCGATACCTTTTCTACCTCTATGTAATATTTGGCCTCCGAATATGGAATATAATAAGATATATTTTCAAAATACAGAGGAAATGTTTTGACCCCATGCAGATCCACTTTATTGGACATATCAGCTTGTATGGGCCTCTTAATAGACGAATTGGGCTTCAGTTCCTTCATATTAAATGGATTTCATTACATTTCTGACCATCCCACAAAGTTTCTTCCAATTTTAATGCATGGATTAGAAGGATCATGCGTTTTAGTGTACTGGTGTTCCAGGATCATGTGCTAAATGACCCATTTTTCATGGACTTCATCATAGGTCCTCCAAATCACCTCCACCTACAATATAATTATCAAAAAAAGTAAAATTTCCAGTTTTAATAGTGTTAAAAACAAAATAATTGAATAAAAAATGTAGTGAAATTTATTATTATACATGTAATTTTCAATACAAAATCAGTTTAATACATTGGTATAAGGGTGAAATAAAACAGTGAATCATGGTACGATCACCATGTTACCCTGAGTCAGGCCTAGAACAACTTTTCAGAGTTGTTACTGCTCGGTACATCTATTCAAGAACCATGTCCACTTGTAGTATCCAAACAAGGATATAGTGCTAGAAATACCCATATAATCTATATCTTATTGAAATTATACGATGTTCTTTTATACTTATCCTCAAGGTCTATATTAGGGTTGTGCTTCCTAATATAAGTTTTTCAAATCTAGTTTCCAAGGTTGTTGCTTAACTTCCTCTAATACCAAACATAATGCCCCAACCCTAGAATTACAGAGCCGGTGCATTATTACATTACATTGGAATTATTACAAGGAAGAAATTCCCAAAGGACCATTCAGTTTAACAGTATGAGAAAGATAGATTACATACATAACACCCACAATACATTGGGAAAATAGAATAAAATTCCCCCACACTCTCTTGTATGAGTTAGATCTATATAAGAATATCTTATATAAATTCTCACCCCATGAAAACGTTTGTGTTCAAAAATAATATCCCTTTCTCCACACACAAATTCAATTAGTATGGGTAATCCTATTTAGAACTATGTGTGACATGATTCTCAATCAAAAAAGATATGTAGTGACATTTGTATTCAATAACTTGGTCTAGCCACAATATTCATTTTTCATGTCGAGTCACTTTTTTCCTTACTGGATGATGTTAAAATGGATGGCTAATTTCCTTGTTGCATGATTTTAAACTGCATGGTATCTCAAGAACTACATGTAGCTTTATTACCATTCTTGTGAGATACGTAGTGACACCTAGGCCTCATTCCATAGTCCTAGCCATGGGGTAAGTAAAGATTATCCCTATCCTGTATACAAATAATGATCTATGCATGAGCTCTTAATTTGGTTCCCTTATTCAAGGGTCTACCATGGAAATAGAGATTTCCCCTCTTAGATGCCAGTCAGATATATGTAAGGGATTATACACTCTATCACGACCCACACCTCTAGGGACCATACCATGACTACCCCAATCCCACCTACCGTAGGCTTGGGGCTAGTGACTAGCACCGAGTAGGCACATGCCAAAAAATGGGAGGCATTTGACTAAGTACCTGTACACATGATCACAACTCCAATCCATATATTCTAGAAAGTAGAAACACTATGTAAACAAAAAAATGTACAATAGTAAAAAAATGAATGTATATATGGCCATAATACAAACCCAAAAAAATGGAAAAGTAAAAATAAAATTATCAAGAATTTCTCCACAGAAAACCATACCTGAAGGGTAGGTACGAAAATAGAATTCTGAAGCCGCAAAAGCACACCTTGTCTGTTAGGTCACTCTAAGAACCACCTGGATCTGGTCCACCAAGGAATATATCAATGCATAAATTGTGTTCCCAAGACATGACATGTGTAGACAAAGTTAGTACATGGGTGAGTAAAACAATACTTAGTTGGGAACCTCGAAACACAAATTAAAAGTCCACATAGGAAACACCACTGAGAAGTTATAGTTAGCTTAACACAGGTATATGTCAAAAAAACATATAACAAGAACATATAGGTATACTCATAATGGATTCCAAGATGCAACATCTCATCCAATTCTAGATATATGGTTTCGCTCATAGCATGCTTGATTCAGGGAGATCTCACTCCCCAAGCTAACTGATACTAAGGATATAGAACAAGTCTACCAAAAGTATTTCAGAGAAAATATGGTCTTGATACGTATCAATGATTCCCTGATACATCCGGTTTCACTAGAAAAAAGAGTCTCAATATCACAACCAATCCTTGGTCATAAGGTTATGCTCAAGGCACACTCATTCTCGGAGAACTCACTCCTCGAGCTATGAAGTCATCAAAGACCCTCGCAAGGAGGTCCTGCTAAATTGGGCCCCTCCAAAATGGGAAATTCTAGTTAATAGATCATTATATATAGATAGAGAATTCTCCCTAGAGAATATTGTGAACCCAATCTATATTAACCTACAACATAGAGGATTATTCTTGGAGAATAATAATAACCTTACCAATGTGTCTCGTAATGTAGGGGATTCTTCTCATAGAATATTGTGAATCCTATTGATATGAACCACTAGATAGAGGCTTAACTCCATTTTCTCGGTGGTTAAATCAATTCCAAAGAAACTCCATCAAGTGTGATAGAGTATCACCCTAGTCCCAAGAGGTTTTCAAAACTCTATTTGGGACTCTATCATCTCGAGGGAGTTTTTCCTAGTGATGTGGATGCAATGTCGTACCAAAACCTTGATGAAAGATCCAAGGGAAATATTAACACCTATGATAGTCCTCACTAAAACCACAAAAATTCATCTCAAAAGGACCACCTGTTCGTGAGGTTCCCAAAACTGAAAACAGGTCATCAAACGGACTTACAATTTGAAAGTTACGCCCCTTTTTTTAAAAAGGGTTCAGTGGGGTCTGAGTCCAATCTGACCTAGTCAGACCGATCCGACCTGAACCAACTCGAGGTCTGCTGACCCAACCTATAGGGTCGACCCACTGAGTCAATCCACTAGGCCCGACCCGCCCCGGCTGGGCCCGACCCATTCTTTCATCCTGGACCACCATTGGCCGACTCACTGTCGGCCTACTCAAACGTGAGCTGGTTCAGTCCACTCGGATGCAAAAGCACCTGCATCCCTGCAAAGTCAACTTGGTTGGACGTCAATCCATCCACTCCTCCAGTACTCAATCTGTGCGATGACGGGCCAACCGGTTCGACATGGCGCCCTGCCACGCCACTGGTCTTCACCACTACAACCCACCCTTGTCGTAACTTCCCGTCGCCTCCCGCAGTCATGCCACCATAGGCGCCTCCATCATGGGACCCTTCTATAATGGTAGTGGATGATCCCTTTAATCGAACTTACACCATCAACCTACTTCTTTGTTTTTTCAGATGGATCCACTGTTGGGATCCTCAGGTTTCCAACTTTACTACGATGGGCTTAGATCCTTGCTATGAACCATCCTGGTGCAGAGTCGTTCAAGCAGCGATATCATCTGCACTACCTCGATCCTTTCTCCACCGTCCTCATCGCACCTTCATCGTGTCGTGTCCATCCCAAATCCACAATATCAGATCATTTCACCAAGGTTATGTAGTGAAACTATTGATTGATATCAAATTTTCGAGTCACTGTCCAAATGATAAATACCCACATTGAACGATGAATGGAGGTAGAAAATCATGAATCAAAAATGGGAAACAGACCTTGTTCGATGTTCGTGTCAATAATGGTTTGTTTCCATTATTATTGTTAAAGAAAATCCATAATAAAGGATAATCAATATTAGATTATCAATCCTCGATAAACCCCGCAAGGTAAAACCCAACCCATAATACGCAAGACCTGTGGATTAATACATTAGTCAATTAATCCACATTCGTCATAGGGATAAAGAATGGGGATGTAAAAATGATTAAAACTCACACCCTAAATTGTGTTTGGATCAGTTGATTTCGGGGTTCAATCATCATTGGCGATCCTTCAAGAGTCATCAGGACCTGTTGTCTCCTCGATCCTCAATATTCATATAATCATCATCCATTATTCACCAACAAGAGGAAATCACCAAGGATCTTCTCCAACACTAACTAGGAAGGATCATTAATCTAATCCTGTATTCTTTCCTACAGTTAAAGAAGAAAGACATGTTTCAACATTAAAGGCATTTCAACATTATATACATTTTAGCGTTACCATTGCAGCATTGTGATGTCGCCAAATTATTTCATTCATGAAATAGAACGGGCTACCCTATCATTGCATCACTTCATTGCCACACTACGAAATGTTAAAAAGAAATAAAATAAACTTCTTTAAGTATATTTTATTTTTCTTTAAAATGTCAAAAAATTAACTTTCTTTATCGACCCACACCGATCGATGTTAGGCCCCACCCAAGTAAAATGGTACATTATGAAATCAACAATGGTCTTAGATTTCAAATCTGAGTCACTGTTCATGTGTTTTTAAGAGTTTAAAATAAAAAAAATATTTACTGTTATGTCCTTTTTAGGTTTTCTCACTAGATACCTACACTGACTGAGTTAAGTCATGCCTTGGGTAAACCCACAATCCTGAATGCAACAGTGACCTTAGATTTATAACCCGAACTCCCATTTAAGATTTAATCCGCTTTTTTAAGAAAACCACTGACACCAGATATTAAAAATATTAAAATTTTTCATCCAACCATCCCATGCACACCAGCCCTCGGAATTGCACACCGTCTCAGTGCCTGCTCTCAAAATATTCCTAGATATTTTATAAAAATAAAACTAGGAAAATCTAATTCATTAAACACTTCAAGGACAATATCAGTATAAATTCTTCCTTCGTATCCCTTCCACACATTATACTCATAATCATGGAAACTTTTGGATCATCATCATCTTTCTCTAGCTATCGATGATAAAACATATGAAACCTGAGGAATCATTTATCTGACTATATACTAACACACCCATTTTGGATTTTCATAAAGTCACCCACAAAAAGGGGCTATCATCCATAGGATTCCAATGTTTTACTATGTCGTAACATGACCTACATTTATTTCCATAAAGTCACCCTCAAAAAGAGTTTTTCAACCAATGAAACATTTAATCATTGGGAGAAGCCTCTTATATATTTGTAATCCCTATTGATATTATTATGGATCTCATTATTCAAATTTGGTATGCGATCATCCCTCAAATTCATTTCCTATATCATTTTCCTTGATCTGAGAGCCCCTAAGTGTAACACCTGAGACTTTTATGAGAAATATTTTGTTTTTATGTAATATAAATCATCAAAGGAATATTTCACTACACACAACACTAGCTTGGCTTTCTTTACACGCAACCGCAACCTTCCTCGATAGCTTTCATTGTACGCAATACCGAGTTTCACTAAACAACGATATGCTGTTAAAATATTATTAAAACTAACCGTTATGAATAGTAATAACCACTTTTTGAAATTTTGTAAATTTTATTTTTCAAAATGGACTTCATTTTTGGATTCGTAATATCAAAATTATCTTAGGGTGAAATTTTGGTACATTTCGGATAACTTTCATATTCTGATGAATAGTGAAAATTACTAAATTTTAATTAAAAACAATTTTTTTAATCGAAATAATTAATACTGATAAATTATTAATTTGAGTGGTTTTAAAGTATACTTAGAATATATTTTTACAATTTAATATAATTTTGTTCATTGGATGTAATTTCACATTTAAACCAGACATAAACAAGTGTCAATCTTTTGATAGTTTTTATCTCCTAAAAACACGCTATTTGTCATGATGACGGCAATTAATTTTTAAATTAGTTAATGTAACTGATATGTTTTGAATTTGGTAAAATAAACATCATTTTTGAATTAATAATTTCAAATATAGCTTAGGCCTAATTTTTGGTATTGTTATGGAAACTTTCATTTTTTTGATGAATAGTGAAACCACTAAGTGGTAGTTAAAAAAACTGAATTTTTCATAAAACATAATTTTATCGCTTCTGTGAGTGGAATTTCAAAAATCCGACAGACACGGTTAATATCAAGGACTAAAATGTGGTTCAATGAGATGAAAATAATTTTTGGTGAATAGTAACTTTTTACTTTTTTTTACCACGGTTAAAAGTAATTAGGGTAGTTAAGCTTAAAAATGATATTATTATTACCCTAACATATGTACTAATTCTATTGGATAAGTGTAATTCGACCAAAAACAACCTTAGGAATAAAATATGACCATTTAGGCCCACTTGGATCAGATTAGGACATTTATTATCAATTTATTTAAAGAAGGGTTAAAATAGTTAAAATCAAAGTTTAATAACTAATGAATTTTTAATATAGGGTTATAAATAAGATAAATTAGAATATAAATATTCATTAGAAATATAAATATATTTCCTACATAATGGTATTTTATTTGTAATTTTTAGACTTAAAATAATTTAATTTATTTATGATACAATGATGATGCAGTAATTATCTTATTAATGAAATATTGACATAATTGATGTTATAAATACCCAAATAAATTTAATTTGAGACTTTTTATGAATTAAAATAATTTTATCTGTTAATATGACATGTTAGTATTGATTTAATTAAATGTTTTCGAACTAATCATTCTGTTATGATTTTCACAAAAATCAATTACAAAATAGTGTCAAAATTGACATAAAATAGATTTTAAAAAAAATACTATATTATTAATTGTAATTTTATTCCTAAAAATCTAAGGATCGGCCAAATGACTTAGATAAGGTTATATATATTAATAATAAACAACATGGGGTTCGTTTGTCATGATATAATAAGTTTATTAACCTTATAGTGTAAGAAAACAAGAAGACACGATAAAAGTTAAATTATCTAACTTAAAGTTAAATATAAATGATAAGGTTAAAATTGATACCTAAACTTGTCTAAATTCTATTGTATGAGAGTATTTCGACCCATCCCCACCTTATCTTAGAAATATATTAATTTGTAGCTATTAAAAACCGAATTTGACTTTATAATTAAATAATATGTTTAGTTATTCCAAAAGTGCCCCTCTCCTCCCTTATAAAAGGGAACCTCCTCCCTCTCTTCCTCACACCACTTTGAGCCTTAAATCTCAGCCAAAACCCACCAATATCTCCTCTACACTTCCCTAGAAACATCCTAGAGTTCCTGGTTTTCTTCAATGACCAATTTTAGTGCCCTAAGAGGAGGTCTCAAAGACGCGCTTCAAAGAAGAGGTAATGCCTGTTACCGATTCGTTCATCTTTATTTCTTCTTCCACTTCTTCTTATTTAGTTATTTCACTATGAAGTAATAACATCAGTATCAATCATATAATGATATTTTATTATAAGTATGAAACAACCCTATTTCACCATCTATCCATCCTACGGAAAACGAAATCACCACGCGTGCGTACGTACGGAATACCATCTCCACGCCGTGGTGTAATCTATTTTCCACCACCACCTTACTCAGATGGGTATAATGGTGTAAATAATTACTATATATGATTATTGTAAATTGATATTGATTATGAAATAGTATAAATACACTCCAATACAATTCCATGATCATGGGAATGATATCATCGCTCGTGCGTACATACGGAATACCGTCTCCACGATGTGATTCGACTCGTTATACATGATCGTCATTTCATAATGATTATATAAATGAATTGAGTGAATTAATATGATATATATTACACTAATACCAATCTAGAAATGAGGTATCTATAACCTAAAAATAAAAATAAGAATTTATTCGACAAAATGCGTATAAGAACAAAAAGTAATAAACACCCGAATAACAAGTAGTAATGAAATATTACTAATAAGAAGCTAAGAATATGACCATATATGATATCATAAAAATAAGTGTGATTCTGGAATAAGTCAATAACATTATTTAAATCATTATACAGGAGGTTCGGACACTTACGAAGCAAATCAGACCTAAGGTAAGGGAAAATATCACAATCTAGTTTTATCCGAGATTGTTTATACTTTGGTCTTTAATGGGGTGTATTTTATCATCCACATTCATGTTTCCTCAATATGTAATCTTGTTTCCATCCACATATAATTGTTTAAATCCAATTTTACCCTTCAGTGAGTTTTTAGTAAAAGATATGAAAGGAATCTTTTGTCATTTTTCGTACGAGGTACTTTTTGACTTTTCCGAAAAAAGTACGAGAAGAATGTTTTTTTAACTTATACGGCATGAATGGATTTTTAAAACATTATTTCCAAGAAGCTTACTTTACAAGTTTTCAAGTTTATTTTTAATCAACTTCTTTTAGTTTAAAATTGTATGACATGTTATGAAAGGAAAATGTTTTTGAAGTAGAAAGGATATTTTCCTCAAGAATGGAGTTCAAGTGTTTTATCAAAATTATTTTCCATCTAAGATAATATAGGGTTCTGCTTCTATCCCTATTATTACATTGATTTGATTATGTTGTGATGGAATTATCTTTATTAATTCCTTTATCTTATATGAATTGTTTTATGATGTCATGATGTTTAAGAATCCCATTTTTATTACATGGGTTATGCTATGATGTATGGTTTATGATTTTGTGGAACACATAATAATGGTATCATTATGATATGGGTGGGACCTATATCTCCCTCCAATGCATTGGGTAATGATTTTATATCTCATGAGATAGATATGGCTGGAACGGCAGGTTAAACTATTTTAGTGAAACATGACTAAAATGAGGAGTAAACTCAGTTCAGAAATGGACTTTGTCCACTAAGATAGTCTTGGAAATGTGTCTTGACTAATAAGAAATGATTCTCCATGATTATGTGTGTATTCCACAAAGTTTCATGTTTTAGGTTATGATTATTGGGATTACATTTCACTACTATGATTTATCCCATGTTATGAAATTATGATCTCTTTTGTAGGTTAAGATTTCCAAAAGTTATGTTCTTATGTATATGATGTGATTGATATTTCTTTTGTTTACCCTTACTGAGCATTTGAGATCACCCTTTTGTATGTTTTCATTCCCCAGGTTAGGAAGAAGGTTATTAAGTAAGATATGCCAAAAGGGACTATAGATATGATGAAATAAATGGGAGACATTGTAGACACTTTATGAACCAGTTGTTTATGTTTCCCAGTTTCTAAAGACACTATACCTATACGGTCCTTTCATGGTTTTGTTTTATGTTTTAATAAGTATGATTCAATTTTGAAGTAATAACAATGTATGTAAAGTATGGGTCGTTATAGTTGGTATTAGAGGAAAGGTATAGTCAACCTTTGGAAACTAGGATATGAAAGCCTTAGTAAGAACCCTAAGGATAAGTCTAAGCATAGAACAAGATCACAGTGTTTTAGAAATGACCATGAATAACCTAGGAATAGACCTTAAGTGTGAAATTTTATTTTTGATTATGTGGTTTTCCTATTATAATTAGTGTTTCTCACACTATTCTTCTTGGTTTTAGTTAATGGCTGGAACCCGAAGGAACCGTGTTAATGTGGAATGTGACGGGCAATGAAATGATTATCCCCCTGAGCAACCAAATGTTATGGGAGTTGGAATGAAAAATCTTGTAGCCATGCTCACACAACTTTCTCAAGCTATGAATCATGAAAGACTTCCAAACGAGAAAAGGAAGGAGCAACATTCTATTGAATCCTTCATGAGGCAACGTCCACCTTCTTTCAGTGGGTCTACTGATCCATTAGTTTCTAAACAATGGATTAGTACTACTGAAAAGATATTTTCTGTTCTTCAATGTTATGAACATGATAAAGTCATCCTAGCAGTGTATCATTTGGAAGGAGATGCTGATCAATGGTGAAATCTTATTAAGAATACGAGGAAAAGGGATGAAGTTGAGTCCATGGAATGGGATGAGTTCAAGAATTTATTTTTCAATAAGTACTTCCCTCGTATTCTCCGAACAAAGATGGAGAAAGAGTTTCTTGAACTGAAGCAAAAGGATGATGAATCTGTTGGTACCAATGAAGCAAATTTTACAAGACTTGCAAGGTACGCTTCTAGTATTATTATCCAACCTGAGAGTAAGATCGATCGATTCTTTAGTGGCTTAAAACCAAGTCTTCGAAGGGCCTTAGCCATAAGGGACTTCAATAGCTACGAGGACATCATTTGATGTGCTCTCAAAGTCTTAAAGGGACAAGTAAATGTTTTAAATGTGGAATGGAAGGTCATCGGGCATTTAAATGCCGCAATAATGGGAAGAAGATGTCTAATGATGCAAACAAAGGAAGGGACACACAAAATGAACCTACTAAACTTAAATGTTTCAAGTTCAAGGAGATGGTTCATTATGCCAATAAATGCCCTAATCCAAGGGTTGTTGATGATGATCGATATCAACAAAATCTTAAGGCTAAAGACAAAGGAAAGTCACATGCAATTTCTATCAGCGATGTGGAGTATGATAATGATGTGGTGAAAGGTACACTTACCATCCACTATAAAGTAGAAAATGTTTTATTTGATTCTGAATCCACCCACTATTTTATTTCTGAAGAATTTTCTTAGAGTATCACCGAATTACCTCAACAATTAGATGTTGAGTTAGCTATGAAAACACCTAATGGCACAACAGTCACATCCAAAGGTTATAATTCTTCACCGATTGAAGTTTGTGGGAAAGTGTTTCCTGAAAATCTTGTGATCCTTCCTATAGTGGAATTTGATGTTATTCTTGGCATGGATTGGATTTCTTTATATGGAGATCATATCAATTTCCAAAGAAGGGAAGTCACATTTCATATTCCAGATCAATCTATGATCGTCTATCGATGCAAGGACAAACATAACCTTCCAGTGGAAATTTCATACATCTTATGGGTCTTGATTCCACTGAATGAAAGTTATTTATCTCAAATTGTTGGTGAAAAACTCACAATTAAGAGTATTCCCATTGTACGGGAGTTTGATGATGTCTTTGCTGGGTCTTCCACCAAATCGTGAAGTTGATTTTTCAATAGAACTCGTACCAGGTGCTTTGCCTATTTCAAAGACACCTTATAGAATAACCCCGATTGAGTTGTAGGAATTGAAGAAGCAACTCCAAGAGAATCTTGATAAGGGATTCATACGCCCCAGTGCGTCACCTTGGGGAGCACCTGTTCTGTTTGTTATGAATAAAGATAGATCAAGGAGACTCTGCATTGATTATCAAGAACCTAACAAGATCACTATTAAGAAAAAATATCCTGTCCCATGCATTGATGACTTATTTGACCAACTACGTGGAGCTCAATACTTTTCCAAGATTGATCTTCGTTCATGGTATCATCAATTAAGGGTCAAAAGGGAGGATATACCAAATATGACTTTCCGTACAAGGTATGGACACTATGAATTTATAGTGATGCCATTTGGTCTTATTAATGCCCCTACTATCTTCATGGATCTGATGAATAGAGTCTTTAGAGACTATCTTGATCAGTTTGTGGTAGTCTTTATAGACGATATTCTTTTCTATTCAAAGAGAAAGGAAGAACATGAAAATCACTTGAGAATTATATTGAAGACCCTACGAAAGTAGAAGCTTTATGCCAAATTTACCAACTGTGAATTTTGGCTACAAAAAGTTTCATTTTTGGGTCACATAATCTCAAAAGAGGGGATATCTGTGGATCCAGCAAAAACAGAGGTTATCAAAAGATGGTCGAGACCAACAACAGTAACTGAGATCCGAAGTTTTCTTGGATTGGATGGGTATTATCTACGTTTTGTGAACGATTTTTCATGATTATCTAATGCACTCACCAGGTTGACTCAGAAGGGAGTTAAGTTTGTTTGGACGGAGGAATGTGAAGATAATTTCAAGGAGTTGAAAAGAAGGTTATCCAGTGCACCTGTGCTCACACTGCCTTGTAGTGGAGAAAGGTTTGTGATCTACAGTGATGCACCAAGAAGGGGCTGGGGTGTGTTCTTATGCAAAATGATATGGTGATAGCTTATGCCTCATGATAGTTGAAAATCCAAGAGCAAAATTACCCAACACATGATTTGGAGTTAGCTGCGGTAATATTTGCATTAAAGATTTTGAGCCATTATCTTTATGGAGAAAGGTGTGATATTTATACAGATCATAAAAGTTTAAAGTATATTTTCACACAAAAGGAGTTGAATATTCTCCAAAGAAGATGGTTGGAACTGATTAAGGATTACTACTGCTCAATTCATTACCACCCAGGAAAGCAAACAAGGTGGCAGATGCATTAAGTCGAGAAGACCATGCTAGCTTATCCATGATGAGGATCACAAAAGATACAATATTTATGGATTTACAAAGGATGGATCTTGGAATTTTAATGGAAGGGGGAAAAGAGTATCTTTCTCAAATGAATGTTCAACCATATATACATGTGAATATTAAAGAGGCACAAAAAGAAGATGTAGAGTTACAAAAGAAGGTGAGAAATATTCCTGAATTCCACCTTGATTGTGATGGGATAATAAAGTTCAGGAATCAGGTTTTTGTTCCTCCCATCCCAGAATTAAAGAAGGAGATGCTGGATGAGGCTGATAGTTCTTCATTTTCTATTCATCCTGGAAGCATGAAGATGTATAGGGACCTGAAAGAGTACTTCTGGTGGGATGGCATGAAAAGAGATGTTGCTGAATATGTCTCTCGATGCTTGGTTTGTCAGTAAGTTAAAGCTGAGAGACAGAAGTATAAGGGGATGTAAAAACCATTACCCATACCCGAATGAAAATGGGAAAAATCACTATGGACTTTGTCACAGGACTTCCTAAAACATCCAAAGGCAATAATGCTATCTGGGTCATAGTTTATCGTCTTACAAAGTCTGCACACTTCATTGCTATTAGAGAAGATTTCTCTCTGGATCAGCTTGCCAGGATATATGTAAATGAAGTGGTAAGACTGAATGATGTACCACTTTCTATTATATCTGATCGGGATCCGAGATTTACCTCGAAGTTATGGCGAAGTCTTCATCATACTCTAAATACAGAGTTGAGTTTCAGCGCTGCTTATCATCCTCAGACAGATGGTCAGTCTGAGAGAACAATTCAAACTCTAGAAGATATGTTGAGAGCTTGCTCTATGGATTTAAAAGGTGGTTGGGGAAAACACCTACCTTTTGTGGAATTTTCTTATAATAATAGATTTCACTCTAGTATTCAGATGGATCCTTATGAAGCTCTCTATGGAAAGAAATGCAGGACTCCAACTTGCTGGGATGAAGTTGGGGAAAGAAAGCTATTAGGAACTGATCTTGTTGATGAGATGGCAGAAAAGGTCCGATCTATTCAACAACACATAAGAGCAGCTCAGAGTCAACAGAAAAGTTATGCCGACAACCGAAGAAAAGACCTAGAGTTTTAAGTTGGTGATAAAGTGTTCTTACGAATATCTCCCTGGAAGAGGGTCATGAGATTTGGAAAGAAGGGGAAGTTGAGCCCTAGATATATCGGTTTTTTCGAAATACTGGATCATGTTGGAAAGGTTACTTACCGATTGGCGCTTCCACTGAATCTCTCTCAAGTTCACAATGTGTTCCATGTATCTCTCCTGAGAAAGTAAATACCCGATCCTTCACATGTACTCAGCTCAGAAGTTGTACCGCTGGAGCAAGATCTTTCTTATGAAGAACAGCTGATAGAGATTCTAGATCGTAGTGAAAAAGTCCTACGGAACAAGACCACTCGCTTGGTGAAAGTTTTATGGAAGAACCACCAATTAGAAGAAGCAACATGGGATCTTGAGGATATGATGAGGGAGAGGTATCCTCATCTTTTTGTTACAAAGTGACGAATTTCGAGGGCGAAATTCATTTTAAGGGGGGTAGAATGTAACACCCGAGACTTTTATGAGAAATATTTTGTTTTTATGTTATATAAATCATCAAAGGAATCTTTCACTACACACAACACTAGCTTGGCTTGCTTTACACGCAACCACGGCCTTCCTCGATAGCTTGCGTCATACGCAATATTGAGTTTCACTAAACAACGATATGCTATAAAAATATTATTAAAACTAGCCGTTATGAATAGTAATAACCACTTTTTGAAATTTTTTAACTTTTATTTTTCAAAATGGACTTCATTTTTGGATTCAGAATATCGAAATTAGCTTACGGTGAAATTTTGGTACTTTTCGGATAACTTCCATATTCTGATGACTTGTGAAAATTACTAAATTTTAATTAAAAACAATTTTTTTAATCGAAATAATTAATAGTGATAAATTATTAATTTGAGTGGTTTTAAAGTATATTTAGATTATATTTTTACAATTTAATACAATTTTTTTCATTGGATGTAATTTCACATTTAAACCAGACATAAACAAGTGTCAATCTTTTGATAGTTTTTACCTCTTAAAAACACGCTATTTGTCTTGATGACGGGAATTAATTTTTGAATTATTTAATGTAACTGATATGTTTTGAATTTGGTAAAATAAAAATCATTTTTGAATTCATAATATCAAATATAGCTTAGGCCTAATTTTTGGTATTTTTTTGGAATCTTTCATTTTTTTGATGAATAGTGAAACCACTAAGTGGTAGTTAAAAAAACTGAATTTTTCATAAAACTTAATTTTACCGCTTCTGTGAGTGGAATTTTGAAAATCCGAGAGACACGGTTAATATCAAGGACTAAAATTTGGTTCAATGAGATGAAAATAATTTTTGGTGAATAGTGACTTTTTACTTTTTTTACCACGGTTAAAAGTAAATAGGGTAGTTAAGGGTAAAAATGATATTATTATTACCCTAACATATGTCCTAATTCTATTGGATAAGTGTAATTCGACCAAAAACAACCTTAGGAATAAAATATGACCATTTAGGCCCACTTGGATTAGATTAGGACATTTATTATCAATTTATTTAAAGAAGGGTTAAAATAGTTAAAATCAAATTTTAATAACTAAAGAATTTTTAATATTGGGTTATAAATAAGATAAATTCAACTATAAATATTCATTAGAAAGCTAAAAATATTTCCTACATAATTTTATTTTTTTTGAAATTTTTAGACTTAATATAAGTTAATTTATTTATGATACAATGATGATGCAAAAATTATCTTATTAATGAAATATTGACATAATTGATGTTATAAATACCCAAATAAATATAATTTGAAACTTTTTATGAATTAAAATTATTTTATATGTTAATATAGAATGTTATTATTTATTTAATTAAATGTTTTCTAACTAATAATTCTGTTATGATTTTCACAAAAATCAATTACCAAATAGTGTCAAAATTGACATAAAATAGTTTTTAAAACAAATACTATATTATTAATTTTTATTTTATTCCTAAAAATCTAAGGTTCGGCCACATGACTTAGATAAGGTTATATATATTAATAATAAACAACTTGGGGTTCATTTGGCTTGATATAGTAAGTTGATTAACCTTATAGTGTAAGAAAACAAGAAGACACGATAAAAGTCAAATTATCTAACTTAAAGATAAATCTAAATGATAAGGTTAAAATTGATAACTAAACTTGTATAAATTCTATTGGATGAGATGATTTCGACCCATAGCAACCTTATATTCGAAATATATCAATTTGGAGCTATTAAAAAGAGAATTTTACTTTATAATAAAATAATATTTTTAGTTCTTCCAAAACTGTCCCTCTCCTCCCTTATAAAAGGACACCTCCTCCCTCTCTTCCTCAAACCAGTTTTAGCCTTAAAGCTCGTCCAACCCCTGCCAATATCTCCACTCCACTTCCCTAGAAACATCCTAGAGTTCCTGGTCTTCTTCAAAGACCAATTTTAGTGCCCTAAGAGGAGGTCTCAAAGAGGCGCTTCAAAGAAGAGGTAATGCCCGTTACCGATTCGTTCATCTTTATTTCTTCTTCCACTTCTTCTTCTTTAGTTGTTTCATTATGAAGTAATAAAATCAGTATTAATAATATACTGATATGTTATTATAAGTATGAAACAACCATATTTCACCATCTATCCATCCTACAGAAAATGAAATCACCACACATGCGTACGTACGGAATACCGTCTCCACGCCGTGGTGTATTCTATTTTCCACCACCACCATACTCGGATGGATATAATGGTGTAAATAATAACTATATATGATTATTTTAAATTGATATTAATTATGAAATAGTATACATACACTCCAATACAATTCCATGATCATGGGAACGATATCATCGCTCGTGCGTACGTACGGGATACCGTCTCCACGATGTGATGTGACTCATTACACATGATCTTCATTGCATAATGATTATATAAATGAATTGAGTGAATGAATATGATATATATTACACTAATACCATTCTGTAAATGAGGTATCTATTACCTAAAAAGAAAAATAAGAATTTATT
The DNA here is from genome assembly GCA_963277665.1 of Viscum album. NCBI lineage: Eukaryota > Viridiplantae > Streptophyta > Magnoliopsida > Santalales > Viscaceae > Viscum > Viscum album. The sequence continues at coordinate 457,838,924 of OY728138.1, forward strand.
CGACAAAACCCGCATAAGAGCAAAAAGTAATAAACACCCGAATAACAAGTAGTAATGAAATATTACTAATTAGAAGCTAAGAATATGACCATATATGATATCATAAATAGAAGTATGATTCTGGAATAAGTCAATAACATTATTTAAATCATTATACAGAAATTTTGGACACTTACGAAGCAAATCGGACCTAAGATAAGGGAAAATATCACAATCTCATTTTATCTGAGATTGTTTATACTTTGGTATTTACTGGGGTGTATTTTATCATCCACATCCATGTTTCCTTGATATGTAATGTTGTTTCCATCCACCTAAAATTTTTTAAATCCAATTTTACCCTTAGTTGAGTTTTTAGAAAAAGATATGAAAGGAATCTTTTGTTGTTTTCCGTATGAGGTACTTTTTGACTTTTCTGACAAAAGTACGAGAAGAATGTTTTTTCTAACTTATACGGCATGAATGGATTTTTAAAACATTATTTCCATGAATATTCCTCTAAAAGTTTTAAAGTTTATTTTTAATCAACTTCTTTTAGTTTAAAATAGTATGACATGTTAATAAAGGAAAATGTTTTTGAAGTAGAAAGGATATTTTCTTCAAGAATGGAGTTCAAGTGTTTTATCAAAATTATTTTCCATCTAAGATAATATCGGATTATGTTTCTATCCCTATTATTACATTGATTAGATTATGTTGTGATGGAATTATTTTTATGAATTCCTTTATCTTATATGAATTGTTTTATGATTTCATGATGTTTCAGAACCCCATTTTTATTACATGGGTTATGCTATGATGTATGGTTTATGATTTTTTGGCACACATAAGAATGGTATCATTATGAGATGGGTGGGACCTATATATCCCTTCAATGCATTGGGTAAAGATTTTATATCTCATGAGATAGACATGGCTGGAACGGCAGGTTAAACCGATTCAGTGAAACAGGACTGAAACGAGGAGTAAACTCGGTTCAAAAATGGACTTTTTCCACTAAGATATTCTTGGAAATGTGTCTTGACTAATAATAAATGATTCTCTATGATTATGTGTGTATTCCAAAAAGTTCCATGTTTTATGTTATGATTATTGGGATTACATTTCACTACTATGATTTATCCCATGTTATGAAATTATGATATCTTTTGGAGGTTATGATTTCCAAAATTTATGTTCTTATGTATATTATGTGATTGATATTTCTTTTGTTTACCCTTACTGAGAATTTGAGCTCACCCTTTTGTATATTTCATTTCCCCAGGTCAGGAAGAAGGTTATTAAGTAAGATATGCCAAAAGGGACTATAGATATGATGAAATAAATGGGAGACAGTGTAGACGCTTTATGAACCAGTTGTTTATGTCTCCCTGTTTCTAAAGACACTATACCTATACGGTCCTTTCATGGTTTTTTTATATGTTGCAATAAGTATTCATCAATTTTGAAGTAATAACAATGTATGTAAAGTATGGGTCATTATACTAAGATCATAGTTGATGATTACTCTATCATGTCTGATGTATGACCGAACAACTAGGGTATGGTAGGCCTTATATTACTCATCATTCCATAATACTATGGTCCTAGTTGTATGACCTGAAACTAAAGACACCATATCGTTATTTCCTTCATGAAGTTAAAATGAAAAGTAATTACTAATAGTAAGACTTTAAACTTCATGATTTTCCTAGATCTACGTACTACTTAATACTCATTCAAATGAGATACATAGAGACACTCAGACCCTTTGTTTCAGAACCAACCATGGTAAAAACCCCCATATTAATCTACACTTGGGTTATACCTATGTAGGAAAACTTTTTACCCATTCTGGTGTAATTTTGACATGAAATTATCCTTCCATATTCAGGTAGTTTCCTTCCATAAACCAAACTCTATGCCCAGGGAAATCTGAATCTCCATAATCTTCCTTCAGCCATCGGCAATAGAATGTCAAAATTATTGAGAACTACTTTGTCTGAATATGTTGTAACACACCCCAGTTGTCTTTGAATAAGTCTCCCACATAAAGGGACTATCATCCATAGAATTACACTATTTTACTATGCAGTAAAATCCCCCTGTTGGATTTGCATAATGTCACCCATCAAATGGGTTTTTCAACCAATTATACATTTATCCTCAAAAGAAACCTCCTCTATCTCTGTAGTCCCTGTTCCCTATATCATTTTTTCAGATCCATACCCCCATGACCACATCATAAAATCTTTCCCCTTAATACCTAAAAATGATATCACATCATAGACATGTTACCCTAAAATAGATAACCAATAATATTTTAGTCAGTGATAAAGGAACTCAAATTATAGCCATTAATATCCTTTCTGTTTGACATTAAACTGAATAACATAATGTCCTAGTCAGGAGAAGTTAAACTATATAACAAATTTCTCACCGTAAGATAATAAAGTGCAGAGTTCATGTCTTAGTCACATGAAATTAAACTAAATTTTTTTTAACCGTTATCAGAAAGGGGAATTCCTCCTAAAATGGTCACTTAACATAATATACCCTCCTTTACACAACCCAAATTCGCATGGGATTGGTCTTTCATTCATGTACAATGACAATAAATATGATATCTTCATTCCTAGAAACCTTCCCTTGGAAAACCACACTTTGTGGTCTTGAGAAATTCAGATCCCTAAAATTTTTCCAACTATTGATAATAGAATGTTGAAATTCATGAGGTTACATTTGTTTAAAATTTTAATAACTCACTCTAGATGCATTTGAATATTTCACTCACCAAAAGGGCCTATCATACAAAGGATACAACTATTTGACTATGTAGAAACACTCTCCAATTGGAATGGCATAAATTCATCCAAAAAATAGGTTTTTCAACCAGCGACACATTAATCCTCAAGAGATACCTCCTATATTCCCTTAAGACTCAACAATACCATGTTGGAATCCTCTTTTCAAATTTTTTTTGTGTCCATTCTAAACATACTTTTCTTGAATCATGTTTTACATCTAGAAATCATGAAATCATGACTCAAATTACCCACGGGGTATCTAAAACATTTCATAACATTCTTGGACAACAATCTATTTTTGGGTCATCATTCATAAACTTATGGTCAAATCTGTTTGACCTAAAACATCATTCAAATTTGTCCAGTTTGTAGTACAATAAACATCCCATGAAAAGTGACATAGTAATCACCATGTTGAAAACCCATAAATGTAACTTGGGGTAAAACTTGAGTCTTAACTCACTAGACCTACACTTTTCATGGTTTATGAAAGAATTTAGCAATGAAAAGATAAAAGGCACATATTTTTTTAGGATAAAAAACCACAATGGGAAGCCTAAAAAGAATACAAGTCTCACTTGCATAGTATTTTTTCGTATTGGAATTAGGAAGAAATGAGGGAGATTCCATAATATATATGAAGTTCATAGGGTTGTCCATATGACCCTAGAAATAGTCGAACTATTCTTTCTAGGACCCACATATTAGGAAACAATTATAACATCCTTACATAATTAAGATAGCTCCAAACCTGACCAACTGATATTGGAATAAGTCAAAGTACCCTATAGTTATCTTAAAACCATATTTGTCTCATTATGGGAGAATATAATTCTAAGGGGGGGGGTATTTTTTTAATACCATGAAATGTGTTCCACAAACATTGCCACAAAATTCATGATGTGATCATCACTTAGATACCAAACATAGATTTTGAGTAGAAATATGTCTTTATGAAAGAAGGAGAATAATTTATTTCAATGTTCCATAATAATTCTCTAACACATAGGGATTAAGATTCCTTATAAATGTTTCCCAATCCAATGGAATGGTGGTGAGAACCTCTCTCTTAGATAAGACCATGGTTTGGGAATGAGAGATGGTATTTTACGTGTTGTGACCCAAAACACCCTCAACCTAGACTTAAAATTTGTAATGGGACTCTCCATTATTCATGGGGGAGAGTGATGTAAGTGAAGGAACCGACCCAAAGGGTCGGGATTGAGGCCCACCAATGAACCCGAGCAGGGGTGTAGGGAATAACCATCATGGTATGGAGAAACAAGTATTCTGAGGGTTTCCACCCAGATGGTCCTATGTACACCAACCCTGTACAAAAAGAGGTGAGGGTAGGCCCCGCCTGTGCAGCCTAGAAGGCATATTCACCCCTGTGAGCAAAACCTACAAAATGAACTTTTACTTTGGACCTATGCAGCCTAAAATTTGTTCAACCCCTGCATGATACACCTATGTCATGAACCTGCACCATGTACCTATAAACAGATTACCTCAATTGTCTAAGGTCTCATGTTTTCTTATAAATAAGACCCTAAATATCATAATTTTTAAAACTATAAAATTGGAAGAAGTCCTAAGATTTGGTCTTGCAACCCCTTCACCCAGGACACCAAAAATCCCCTAGGTAGCTCTCCCAAACCCATGAGATTAGGGAATTAAGGGGGATAGGGGGATCAATGTCCCTCTAGAGTCCGAAACACAAAGAAAACTATGTGAGGACCTCTTCCCCATTAGTTGAAAAAAACTAGCATGAACATTCCTTCCATAACTCGGGGTCTCCATGAGACCATTATAGGGACACCTAAGGAGATCCTTAGTTACTAGAGAAAGTCATCACCTAGGTGAACCATCACCCAAGGTATTTATAACTCATGCAGGACTAACCCCTACACAATGCACCTCTAACTCCTCCTAGGACCTCTGCAAAGAAAATTTTCTCACAGATCTTGGACATGTGCAAGTCTCTTTTTGTTCCCTCTTCCAAGATAGAAATGGAAGGGCTCATCTTATTTTGGATCCCTTATCTGGGGGGGATTGAAACATCCACCAAAACCTCGGAGATTGTAATACAATGGTAATTGGAACATAATAATGTACATCACTTGAATATGCATTCCTTCAGTCCTAGGAGTCTTGTACTTGTCCTACCTGATGGGTAGGGTCCTCAGGGTGAATGTGGATATGAATTACGTCAGTCACAGAGACCCTAACCATGGTAGAAGTGTTAGGGAACTCCTGGTCTTGGATACTAGGGTTAGGACCATCATCTTCCCTAGTTTTCTCTAAGACTAGGGACCTTCAGTTCTAGGAAGGGAGGAAGGGGATCAAACATGATTTTCCCTTTGAGGGTTAGCATCGAATCCTCCTCTATTCTCTGGAACCATGACTCGGGAATCAATCCTAGTGTAATCCCATATCCTTTCATGAAGGAAATATCATGATTCATTCCTTCTTCCTTCTCCATTCCCCTGGGGTATATCTAGATGGGTAGTTAGACATTAATATCTGAGATGAAATGACAAGAGATAAGGGGCACACCAAATAAATTTCTTCTTCTCTCGTATCCCTGACCTCTTCTACTAGTGGGATAAGGATCGTGTGGTTTTCTAGATCTTTTACTTACTCTTTTTTATCACATTAAAGCATGAATCACTTTGGATAAGAGGTGATCTATGATCAAGGCATCCAAAAAAATATATGTCTTGGCAGAGAATATATTTCCAGATTTTCCTCTCACTTTTCTTAATAGGGCGTCCATAAGCGTGAGTCCATAAAGCCATGTGTCCCAACAATTTTGGGACCCTCATATATGGTGTAATTCACAAATCAATCCTATATATTGGAATAATTACCTATGGTAAAAACCTTTATAGGGCCTCTATAAGCATTGTTCCTCACAACCCAACTATATTAGATTTGATTCTTATAGAAATAGGATATGTAGGAAAACACCATGAGGTTTAAACCCAGCACCACCAATTCAAATCAGATTCCCTCTAGGATATAATTCCAGTAGGGTATTATCCAAACTAATATCTTATATCCCTTCTGATCCCCCTTGGGATTCTTTGGCATATGTCCCACACTAAGAATTTACTAGGTACCTTGATGCTAGACATACATGCCATATGACAGGAAACTGCATGGTTTGTTCCTTATCTCATGACCATAAATGGTATGATGTGTCCCATTATGAGAACTAAACTATGTGGGTTCTGATTTATTTTATAAGGATATGTTGGAATCCTATCCCATGAGGCTAATCTTGACATTAAAACAATTACATCTCCCTGGATGTTGATGATACACTCCAGAGAACCCCACTGTTGCTCAAAACCATCATTGTAATAATAATGATCAAAGAAAATTTAATTGGTATATAAGGGGGTAACATCTATGGAGAACCTCAGATACATAAAAATATATCATTTGACGAAGAACCTCAGATACATACAGGTTATCCTAAATTCCATATATTCTAATAATTGATTTTTAATTAAAGGGGGAACCATGTCATACTTGGGAATCAATGAAGGATTCTTGAACACATCATAAATCTATAAGAGATACTCAGAGTGAGAAACAATTCCCCCAAAATGGTGTGATGATCCTGCATCTCATACTTTTGACCAATGTCAGTTTTTAAGTATCACTGTTCAAGTTACCTAACAAGATCCTTCCTTTGGAAAGAAGGTCCATGAGTCATTATATATGTAGAACTTTTGGGTGTTTCTGGTTCCATGAATAAACCCCATTGAAAATTTCCATAAAGGAATGTGGGTGTTTGTGTCTGATGTGAAGCTTATTCCATGAACACCATAAAATTCCATTCCAAACCCATGTGGAATAAATGGAAAAAACCCATTATATAATCATTACATCATGAATAAAAATACATTTCATAACAGAAAATATATCACAATATCATATCATAAGTGTCAATGGTTTTTTCATCAAATTACCTTTTTCTATTCAATTGACCATTAATTTTTATATCAAATTATCACCTGTCATTTCAATAAACAATAATCCATTACCAAATAGATTATATATCAAGAAATAACATAAGGTGTCATTTCATGCTAAACTTAATTTATTTCATTATCCAATTAATTATTATTCAAGGGTTGGATCACCCTATATGTATCCACAAGATAATTCACAACACTATTTAATCCAAAGGGATCCGACAAATAAATCAACATAATATTTATCATTATTCATCATTCAATTAATTATTGCACACATTTTCTCCATGAAATCACAATATTTCACATAATAAATAATTAAATAGTCCATAGGGTTAGGTTTTAAACCACCTACCTTTAACAGATGATCAACAAAACACTTCCAACCAGAAACTCCAATAAGGATAAAGGCACATAATATCACAAGAAGAAATCTATATTGAATAATATCAAGATATTCCACCTCAACAATCATAGAACAAGAGGAAATAATGGGAAAACCAAATAAAAACAACTCATTGAGGATCAGATGCAAGATTGGGATGTCTATAATAGAGAAAGTCACTCCAAAATAGCCTAAAAATGACCTACGGTCTAAGGGAGGAGAGTTTACATGCTGGTTGATTGAAAACATAAGTGCTCATGACTTTAAAACCTCCCATCTTGAGAAATAAATAGTGTTTAAATGTATTACATGAATTTCAATTCTTTATTTATGAGGTATACTAAAAATCTCATAAGCACAGGTGAAATTTACCATTCTTGAACATTACATGTCATGTAATGGCTTCATGATGAGTATTATTTTCACATCCTAAACTCATATCATGGATTTTTCCAAAAGATAGTTATATATCATGTAATTTATTTACGCAGACTATAAATTCCCTAGAGGTATCTTTAAACCCTACTTCCACAGAAGATCCCAAACCACCTCAGAAGCCTTTAAAACTCATTGGGAACCCTCATAACCCCCTTTAACATGTTTATACATAAATTATATTAATTAGAAAAAAACATACATCCTCAAACATTATATCAATTTCCCTAAAAATTCCACTCAATCCTTAAAGGAACTTTTCCACTAAGGATTAATGAAGAAGAAAAACTAGGAAAATGTATTTTAGTAAAAAACACAAAGTGGGATATACCTAGAAAATGTTGGGATCATAGAACCTCCCCACCATATAATATTTCATTCATGGGATGCTCCAACCATTACGGTGGGGTCTCTATAAACTAGTTTGTCCACTGTGCTTGTATACCAGAATCTCTCTCTTAGGCCACCTATTGAACACACCCATGCTGTCACTACACTCAAACTAGAGGTTTAGTCTTCCCATAGATATAATTCTCACTATATTATACAATCCATTTCAAATTCTACTCAAAGATGCATCTGCACAAATCTAGATGTCATAAAACACTACCAGATGATTAGTATTAGGATAATATCTCTAAAGTTATTATATGTGAAACATGTTGTGCATGAAACTATAGTGTCATGGAATGGATTATGAGTATACCACTAGACCAACCATTTCCACTATCTCAAATGGGATGAAAATTCTAGGACTAGATTTTCATTTTTCTTGACATGATGTTGCCCCAAACTAGGTGACACTTGAAGGAAAACACGAAGGACAAAATAAATATTTAGAGGTCATCCCTAATAGTAAGTGCAATATTTATTCCTAAGCTATGTGGTCTTCAACCACCTCTAGATTAACTGAACCTAGTAAGATGTATCCTAAATGAGATGATGTGCAACAAGTGATAACTCTACTACCTCTAAATAAAAAAGAGACAAACGACATGACCTTCTATACAAAGCCTCAAAAGTTTCCATCTAGATTGATGCCTATAAAATCATATTACACACAGACTCCATGAGTTCCATATACTATTCTAGTGAGACACTAAAATCTAAAATAGAGGATCGTAAAATATCCTATTGAATTTGAATGGTATGCTCAGATTTACCATCAATGTGTTGATGATAGGCCATACTCAGAATATCCTATGGTCCAGATCCCTCTTAAGACCTTTGTAGAATGAATATGTTAAATAAATATATCTATCAAAAATGACACTCCTTATAACACTATAATACTAAACTATTTCAAAAATGTAATGTATATCAAGATTATAAATAGTGAAGATATACTAGATAGGAAAAAAGTGGGATACCATCATTAGTTAATCCATGATAACGCATACAATGTCATTATTATGTGGGTCTTGGGTAATTATTTTATAAAATCCAAAGTGACATCATCCCATTTAAACTCTAGAAAGGGAAGAGTGTATTAAATCCCAGTTGGTCCCTGCTGTTCATTTTTCACCTACTAACATGTGAAGCATTTCTATTTGAATCTAATTACATCCTTTTTATTCCTAACCATGAATATAGTTTACAAAGATTATGATACATATTTTACAAAATATAATTTACCTCCCATTTAGAATAATAAAAATATCTCATCATCTCTTTACAAACATATGAAGGAACCCATACCTAGCCATATAAAAGAAGATAACTGTCACTACCAAGAGAATATCCTAATGGTGTGTCCCCACCATATTATCTATCTCTCAAAACTAATCACTCATAAATGATAATTGATCTATATTGATTCAGTCTAAAAGCACAGGTATAATAGATGTATATGCAGATCCACTCACCCATGGTATTTTTAAATATCTAGATGCATGTATTTAAAGAGTTACAACATCCACCACAAGTCATAGGACTCCCACACTACCTATGTTTATGTCTTCCCATATCAATTAATAAACTACAATGTTTCCATTTCCTGATGTATAATCCATCATGAAGTAGAAAGACTACAGATACTCAACCCACCCCTCTACTGAAGGTTCATGTCCCACTGAGAAAAGATGTACATAAGGTGATTTTGGTTAATATACACCAAAACATCTGAACCATAATATAATGTCTATAACATCTCAGTGAATTTATCCATACCACTAACTCTAGTTAATGATTAAGATAATTAATCTCATGTGTTCTCATTTGTTTGGATCCCTATGTAACAAATTGATCCTACAACATCATAACTACTTCAAATAAAACTCTGGATGCATCACAGTACACAATATATGATTCACATAGAATAGGGAAAGCGAGGATAGGTAATGAGGTCATCCTACTCTTTAGCGACTGAAAATATCTCTCATAAGAATCTAACCATCAAAATTTCACCCCCTTCTTGGTTAATCTGAATAGCAGTGTTTCCAGATGGGAGAATTCATGGATAAATCATTAATAATAAACTTCTCAACCCAAAAAAATTTAAAATATCAAAGAAATTATTTGGACAATCCCATGAATCCATGGCTAAAACTTGTTATGGGTACACTAACACCTCATCCTCTAAGATGACATGACCTAAGAAGTTCACTTTATCAATCCATAAACTGCATTTCCCTAGCTTTGAATAAAGACAATTCTCTCTCAATTTACTCATGATTATTTCAAGATGTTGGGCATGATTTTTTGATAATGAGAGTAAACTAATATGTCATTGAGAAAAAACACCAAAATACAATTCAGAAAAGGATGAAAGATTTTATTCATCAAGGCCATGAATACATTTGGTGAATTCTTTATTCCAAATGGCATTACTACAAATTCATAAAAGCCATACCTACTCGTAAATGAAGTATGAGGTATATCTAATGGTATCACCCTAAACTGGTGGTATCCAAATACCAAATCTATCTTGGAGAATATCTTAGTACCTTTCATCTGATCATAGAGATCATAAATTCATGGATGTGGATACCATTTCTTGATCATGATTTTGTTCAATCTCTAATGATACACACAAACAAATGAATTCACATCAACCTTCATGGAGAAAAGATCTAAAGAAACCCATGTTGACGTACTGGACCATATGAAACCTTTGGAATCAGGACCTTCTAACTAAACTGTTAACTCCTGAAGATCTACTTATGCTATCCTGTAAGGAGGAATATAAACTAACTATGGTCCTTATACTAAATCAACCATGAACTCATTATCCTTATTGGGAAGTAAGATTTCAATATCATAAGAAAAGACCAATTGAAAATGTTCTACCAATGGTGGAAAGGTATCTTATTTAATTAAAACATCATCCAGAACAAGTGTTTATATTTAATCCATGAGATAATTCAATATACACTGAAATGGTACAACATGACCAGCCTGAAGATCCCACTCAACTAGGTGAGAATACATGCCTCCCACAGATATAGAAAGATAACTCTCCTATAGTAATAGTTGATTTGAGGATTGTATAGAAATAGATAGTCCCTATAATGTATTAGAACAAAACATATCATTTCAAGCATAAACAGATCCCAAAAAAATTATGACCACTAATTTCTAGAGAACATGCCTTGAAACATTTGATATTCTTTGACAGCACTCCCAATAGTGTGTCAATGGTCATGACATCATCAAACCTTTCCACAACCAAGAACAAACAATTAAAAAAATATTTGATTAAATATAATATTATTAACTTATATCAAAAACACACAAGAAAAAGTATATGATATAAGAATTGTACCTATAACTATAGAAGGTCTTGCATCCACACTAGCTAGAGTAGTGTTATAAAGATGATTCATTAGAAAACAAGACCAAATTCCCAATAAAATAACAAAAACTAATTAGATTCTCAATGTAAAAAAATAAAACAAAATTTTCCCCATGAACCAAAATACTACAATGATAACTATGGTGCCAAACATGGTCCTACCGCACACTCTACACCATAACCAAATTTAAGCTCTATTCTACAACATCCATTAATTCCATATCATGGGGATCCAATAACAATGTAATACACATTTCCCTTACCTGAATCATAATAAACAATGTTTTCACACACACTAAAGTTAATATATAGAGGATTAGTATACAACTCAATAAGTAAACCAGCAAAGACTTCCCACACATGCCACAAAAATAAGAACATGTTAGATCAAATTTTATAAAAATGAGTAATGTATAAAAAAGGCCAGATAAACCATGTAAATCACTCACACAAAAAATAATTTTTTTAACCCATGATTTTTAAAAAATCAATACACACCACAACTCGCACCCCCATACCAAGTACATATTCATCTATTCCAACTCACACAATCTCATCTTGAACTTAATGCATTAATCATTAAGAGGGACAAAAAGAATTGACTAAACTCATGAGATAAACCTTACTCCTTGGAACCCAATATGTCACTTAGTGGAGTTACCCAATATTCCCCAATTTCAATACTCTAGGAAAGTCTAAACCGATTGTGTCCAATTCAACGAAATATGAATGGAAACCAAATTCTGTCATCCTAGGTGCGCCAATTTTAGAATATAAATCAAATTGGAATAAAAGACCAATTTTTTGAAAAATATAAATGTATGATAAATCATGAAAATGGCCTATTTTTACACTCCCAAATCCTTTCTTGAAAAAAAATAATAAGGCATTTTTCCATGATAGATTTTTTCAGAATCACTTATCAAATCCCAAAACAGTACCTCCATGAAACATTTTCCAAAGTCATTAGAAAAATAAAAAGTAGTAAATTATAGATACATAAGATTTCATGTTATAAATAAAAGTTTATTATTATATAATCCAACTACCTATTACACATTCATTGAGATGAATCAAAAAATAAAGAGATCTATAAGAAAGAGGGTCTCCCAAAATTTCTTACATAAGTCCCTAGATCAAGAGCCGACATGAGGATAATAAGGATAAATGTTTTTATAGAAGTAGTCAAATAAAAAATAAAATAATTAATCACAAAAAATATCACTCATGTTTTCCTATTTATGAAAAAATATATCTCAACCAAACTCGGTAAAAAATTCTAGTTTTTAAAATAGGTTTGAATGCTACCACTACTTTGGTCTAAGCATATTGGATCCTCCCAACCTGTTTAACCTTACCTGTATAAGGTTGAACACAGATCATCCTAGAAACCATGTAAACCCACCATATTATAGGGAAATAGCATTTACCATATTCCAAATACAACAACATAGGGCACCCACAATCATCATTTCAAACTCACCTTCCAGGATCGACTTCCCCATAGTCAAACAACACCTTGACCACAACTAAAACCATGGATATGTCCTTATTTTACATAGGAAAACTACCCCAATAACCAAACTCACTAAAATGGAGATCCCCATAGTATGGTTTCATCTATGAAAAAAAATTTCTCAACACAAACACCACACTAAAACGTGTAGGTCGTTGATCACCATCAGGCTTTACCAAATCCTAGAAAACCAAACTTCATCTCTAACTGAGGTCCTTTCCAAAATTCAGGGAGCCAAGAAAAGACACTTAATAAAATTTAAAAAAAATTATGAACTAAAATTCCAAAAATAAAAGGTGTCAAATTCTTCCTACCGTTAGGTTTTCCTTCCTTAGAAAGCTGTAAGTTGTTGGTGTCTAGTCATTAGCCCATACCAATGGTCTACAATACGTTACTTCACTACCAAATATCCAAATAGACCCCACAATAATACTATAAAAGACATAAAAAATGTAAAAATTGACAAATAAATAGTTTATCTAACCCATACTAATATACAATACATGGTGAGAATCTATTATAATATCCATCCTAAACAAATATGGTCCAAACCAACCACAAAAACACAGAATACCTTTCACAGAGGATAAAATTTCCCTCAATTAAAAAATTGTTCCCATTATAAAGATTACATGAAGAATATAAAACTACCCACAGATAATATAATGACCCAACCTTTTACATATATCTTTACAGGATTTTGAGCATAATTAAACTTCAAATTACAATCCAAGGATCATAATGTCTAGTGTCTTGGAAGTCTAGGTACATACAAATGATAAAACGGGACTAAATAAAAAATATCTATATTTGAACAATATAAATATCTAATAACTTACATTGTTCTCAATCATATTCATAGGATAACATGGGGAAAACATGAACAAAGGGATGAGCTAAAAAACCCAGTAAGGGAATTAACATTAGAATAAAGCTTCAGCACATGGGTTAGTAGGCATGACATATTGATATAAAGAGGAATATAACATATGGAATCATAAAATATAATCATGGGATCATATCAACATGGAGTCATAGTAACTTTGAAGAAACATAAAACATGAATTTAGCATGATTCAAGGCTCGTTTCACACATAAGAGTACAAGTTGAGGTTAACCACCCAGACAACTGCACATGGTATCACGATTTAAGGATAACTGCCGAGACCGTTGCACATAAGGTCTCAAGATACTCAAATTTACCCAATTAATTATAGAACTATTTGGGTTCACCCAACTTAACATGTTCATGAAAATGTTTCTCTATAAATAATCATACATAACTAGTCATACATAAAGATAAGGGTACCCATGGAAAAAAACGGGTATCATAATCATGTCATAAAGCATAATGAATGGGAATATCATACAAGTGTCCATGAAAGAAGTAATTAGAAAATACATATAAATTCATTAGGTAAAATAGGAATATATCATGGTAAGTGATTAAAAACAGAAGTTATAAAATGTAAAAATAGTATTTATGAAATTTTATCTTTAAAACGTTTTAGTGAGGTTTTAATGAAAATAATAAAGGGAATTTAAAATAGAAAAAGGAATAATATTTTATATAAACCCATAAGTGAACCAAGAAGTTTTTAATAATAAAAAGAATGATTTTTTTAAAACAATGGTATATTAAAATTTATGATAAAGTGCACTTGAAATTGGGTAAGAATTTAGGAAGTTCCATTAAATAGGTTCACTTATCAGGAAGTATAGGGGAGGGAACCACATAAAAACATGTACATCCATAAATGATAAGTATAAATGGACCATGATAAATGATTTTTGAGCATTTAAAAAGAATTTAGAATATGCACATAAAAAGAAATGATAACTTCATTTGTGTAAAAATAAATATAGAGAAACCTGAAAGTATAATGGATGTTCGGGTAGAATCCCTTACCTTAAGTCCGATGGTGTAGTTAAATTGATTTTATTGACCTGAATAATATAATTATATTAATTAAATAATATTTCAATAACCTATTATTCATTTAATTTATTTTTTATAACTTTATTAAGTTCATTCATGACCATTTTGATGGATTAAGAGGTTCATTTCATTGTTTGGGAGCATTTGTTTCCTTGGTTTTCTTGATTAATTTACTTATATACATTTAAGGATAAACATGTAAGATGAGAATGGTTGTACGAAATTATAGATTTATGTTATTAGTGAACATATATAATATTAAATGGTTATGAAATTCATTTGGTTATTTTGAGTGAAGATGAATCATTATATAAAACTTTATGGATAACTATATTGGTTAATTAGTAGTTTTTGATCACATTGAACACACTTTTCTTTATAAATTAATATAATTTTTAAAAAATATTCAAGAACCTTATTTAAGATATAATACATATATTATGATCTATTTCAACCATAAAAATGGTTTCATGGCCATAATTTATGGCAATAATTGAAATTGAAAACTCATTGTCTTTCAATATGATAAAATAACGCATCTCAGATGATGTTTTCATTTCTAGTATAAAAGGAGTGGAAAGAAGATATGATAATGAATTATTAAATTATCATAAAAAAATTAGAGTACATATAATTTACTAGAGTTATCATAACATTTGGATGAATTTAGGTGAGGAAAGAAAAATAAACAAAGGAACTTGAAAGAAAATAAAAGAAATGAAAAGAGGAATTTACCACTTGAATATAACTTCCTTTAGAACCACTTTAAAGAATAGGATTTGGTATTTTGAAGAGGAAAAGGATATTGGACGTGGGAGAGGGGATTAGGGAGATATTATATATAATTTGAGATATGCACAAGGCTTGAGATGTGTGAGGAGAGTAGGTAATGAGGGGTGGTATTTATAGTGGAGGAGAAGAGGGGTTTCCCATTAATTTAATCATTAGTTTAATATTTTTGCTCATGACTATGAATAGTCTTTATTATTGTTACGAAATATATAAAAGGGATAATTTGATTTCAAACCAAGGGTGATTACATCATCAATGATTCTAGTAATATTTTTTTAACTCATAATGTATATATATAGAAAATTACAGCATTTCATTATTCATAAAAAATTCAAGTATTTTAGAAAAATACCAAAAATTCACCTTAATAATTTTTAATCATGTAGAAAACTAAAATGAACTCAATTTTTCAAAAATAATTTTTTAAATATGAGAAATTTAATTTTTAGGTAAGATTATTATTTACTAGATAAATACAGTTTTTAAAATTTAAAATACTTTTATAACACTTTGAAAAATTAATTAAGGTATCATAAACATATATCATTATCATAATAAATATAAATTATAATTTATGAATTCATTTTATGAAAGTAAATTTTCTTTTAACTTATTAAATTAGTCACAAAATTATAATTCAATATACATGACATACAAAATTACAAACACTTAACCAATATTTTTCTAATATTTATTTACTTATACTAGATATAATTATACCATATTATCACTTATAAGATGGATAAATATTATTTAAACTTTCATTAGAGAGGTTACTATTACATTGGCCAGCATACTATTCATACGGGTTACATTACTATTCCAAAGATCAAGTTCCTATTTCATTGGTATATGTTCTTTAAAATCAAGAGATACCTTTTATTTCACTCATTATTTATTTATAAGGTTCTTATTATGTTCTATTTTTAATCTTATATGATTATACTATAATACATAATTATAAGAAGGGAATTCCATTGATAGAACATTAGGTCATTACATTCTTCTGCCTTATGAAATTTCACCCTTGAAATTTTGTTTTACATTCTAGCCATAAATAGGTGAAGGTACTTTTACTTCATTGCTTCCTCGAGTTCTCATGTTTCCTCTTTGTAGTTATGGTTATTCCATAGTAATTTTACCAGGTGAGTAGTCTTTTTATGTATAACTTTATATCTATTATCCAAGATCGCCACTTGGTTATCCTTGTAAGAAAGATCATTATCTAACTGTACCATGTCTGATGATAGTACATTTGAAAGATCTGGTATGTACTTTCTTGCGGCATGGCTTGTCTCATTATTCCCACCCACTCCCAAATCTGATCTAGATTTTTATTCCAATGCTCCTCTTCATGTCGGTGTGGTGCAGTGGTTTACAAAGATGTTTTGGGATGTGATCTCCATGCGGGTGATGGTGCTCAAGGCTGCCCATCTCATGCTGAATATGTCCCTTCACAATGCTTAGGTTCTTGGTTTCATGATTTTTTTTCAGATTTTTAGAGTAGATGGTCTGGTTTGAGGTCTTTTTGGTTCTGTCAAGAACATTGTTACCGGAAAGTTTCTCTCACCGTTGCTGAAGATGTCGATACAACGATGGTGATTCATTTTGTTCGGTTCATGGATTATGCAGTGCCTGTGATGGCGTGACCCCAATGATGATCCGATGATTCTGGCATGGTGCGATAGTTTTGGCAATGATGATTTCAGCATTGCATCAATGAACATCACTGATGATGATGGCTTGAGCGACATGCTGCCTTGATTTGCGTAAGGTGGAGGGCTCAGGGATGTTCTAGTTTTCAAATTTGATTGTGGTTCTAATGGTGTTTGGTTTTGTAATTAGAATTTTGAATTTTTTAATATTGATGTTGTATTTGAGTTATGAAGTGTTCAGTTACCACTAACCCATAAAGTGGATTTAGAAAATCTCAAAAAAGAGATTTGGAGTGGTGGATACATGGACATTGTGCACTTTAGACATGGCAGGGGGAAGTTCTAGTCGATAGGGAACAACTCCAACATGAAAAAGAATGTTGAAGTGGGTGATGTACTTAAGAATTATCTTTCATTTTCCCTCAAATGTCGTGACATTATACAATGGAGATATGAGGAGTAATACCATGTCTCCAACGTTAAACTCAAGGCCTCATCGATGATTGTTTGCATAACTATTTTGTCAACATTGAGATACCTTGATGAGCAGCTGAATGGGATTCACCTTCTATGTCATCTCTTTTACTATTTTAGGTCCTAGTAGATGAATCTCACCAACTTTAGTCGAACAGGCTCGTGTTCTAAACTATTTACCATAAAGGGATTCATATAGTGAAATTCATATGCTGGAGTGGAAAATATTATTATAAGAGAATTTGACTGGGGGAAATTGTTGATACAACCATACTTTGAAGTCCATAGAATATGATCTCAATATATATTCCAATGTCTAAATAGTTTTCTCATATTGGCCATTAGTATTGAGGATTATAGGTCATACCTAAGTTCAGTTCAACACTTAGAGCATGATAGAGACTTTTATAAAACATCGAGGTGAATATAAAATCTATATCTGATATAATAGATAGTGGTACTCCATACAACCTTACCACTTCTTTGACATATATCCATGAAATTTGATCCAATGATAAGTCCTCTCAAATTGCAATAAAGTGAGCTGTCTTTGTAAGACGATCCACAATGACCCATATAGGATTGTTTCCTCTGGATGTCCTTAGATGTCTAGTGACAAAGTCCACAGTGATGTTCTCACACTTCCATTTTGGTATGGGTTGTGGTTTTATCACCCCTTAGACGCTTTCCTTTCATCCTTCACTTACTTACACACCAAGAACATTGATGTATACTCAATAATATCCTTCTTTATATTTTCCCACCAATAAATCTCCCAGAGATCTTGATACATCTTTGAGCTGCCTAGTTGAATAGAGAAGGTTTAGCTATGTGCATCATTCAAAAGATCCTTCTTTATCTTTGGATAATATGGTACACATAATCATGAACCAAATCTTACAACTCCTTCCTTGTCAATCTTGAACTTAGAGGGTTTCTCATTTCCAATAGCTTCCACCCTTTTCAGACTTTCCACATCTTTAATTTGAGCATCCTTTATTTTCTCCATGATGGATGGTTGAGCAACCATTTGAGAAAGTATTGATGATATTACTCCCTTAATGATTCCCATGTTCATCCTCTGTAAATCTAAGAAGATTGGAACCTTTTCAATTATCATCCTTGATAAATACATACGATCCTTTCCACTTAGATCATCTGTGACCTTATTTATCGCACCGGAATGGTAGTGGTTTGAGAAGTCGTAATTATTGATGAGCTCTGACCATTTTTGATAGTGAATATTAATATCCTTTTATGTGAATATATATTTGAAAATCTTTTTATCATTATATATCTCACACTTCTTCCGATAAAGATAATGCCGCCAGATATTCAATGTAAAGATCGCATCCTTCAACTAAAGATCATGTGTGGGATAGTTTTGCTTAGGGATTTTTAGATATCTTGAGCCATAGGATATCACTTTATCATTTTTCATCAGTACACAATCTAAGGATTTCTTTAAATCATCATTGTACACTACAAAGAGTTCTCCACTTGTCAGGAGTGTGAGTACCAGTGCCAGGAGAAGCCTCTTTTTGAGATATTTAAATCATTCCTCACATTATTTAGTGTAGAAAAACATCAAACCATTCTGTGTCATCTTAGTAATTGGGTTTTACTATGATGAAAAGTTCTCCACAAATCATTAGTATTACACAGATAGACCAAGAAAGCTACGGTTCTCTATTACAGATATTAGTTGGGGCCATTCTTCGATTGCCTTTGTCTTGGAAGGGTCTACAGATATCCCTTTTCTAGTGATTACACACTCCAATAATGATAATTCCTCCATCCATAACTCACATTTAGAGTAATTTTCATCTTGTGTATCCCTTCTCAATGTATTTAGAACAATATTCAAATGACATGCACACCCTCATTTCTCATAGACTATATTATAATATCATCAATAAAGACTACCATAAGTTTATTGAGGTAATATCTAAAGAATCTATTCACTATATCCATCAAAATTATAGGAGATTTAGTGAGTCTGAAGAGAATAAATATGAACTCAAATAGTACATACTTTGTTCTAAAGGTAGTCTTGGGAATATCATCCTTCCTCACCTATAATTGGTGATATCCTGACTGAAGGTCCACCTTAGAGAAATAACAGGCTCGATGAAGTTGATCAAACACGTAATATATTTGAGGTAGTGGATAATTGTTCTTTATTTTTATTTTATTGATCTCATGATAATCAATACAGAGGTGCATTGAACCATCCGTCTTCTTGATGAATAGGACTGAATCTTTTTAATATGAAGCACTCGAGCGTATAAAACACATGTCTAGATTCTCCTATAAATGCTTCTTCAAATCTTCTAGATCAATGGTGTGCATTATATAAGGTTTCTTTGATATAGGTAGGGATATCAAGATAAGTTCAATTGAGAAATCAACCTCTCTATCAAGAGGAAGACCTGACAATTCTTCAAGAAATACATCAGTGTAGTCCCATACGATGGGCATGTCTTCGAGCAAGATTATCTCCTTTGTCTCCATCATTTGAGCTATAAATTCTTGCTTATAAGGTAGTAATATCCACACTTGAGACAATGATTATAAATAAGATTCATCTTCCTCCTTAAACTAGTTAATAATTAGAGGACGCTTTAGGATGTGACGAGTGATCTCTCTTTCATGATAATGGATTTTGGATTTGTATAATGGTAGCAAATCCATCCTCAATATAACATCAAACTCCCCTAATGGAAGTATGATGAAATTTACAGGGAGGTAAAATCCACAAACATTAATTGGGGAGGAGTTATATACTTTGGATGCAATAATTTCCCCATTTTCTATTCTCATTGATAACTCAATCTCCAAATTTTGAGGTGGTGTTTGAATAGTTCTATTAATCTTGAAAGATATGAAAGAATGTGTAGAACTAGAATCAAATAGTATGTTCGCTATTCTTAATTGAATAACTAGAGTTCCTATCACCACATATTTTTTCATCTCCACCTCAGTAGTAGTGATATCATAATACCTTCTTTATTTCCTTGGAGATTGTTGTTGATTTCCTTCAATAATCCTTGGCTTAGGGAAATTTTTCCCATAATGACCATGTTAATTGTAGTTTTAACACTAACTATAGGCTGAGTTTTGATATGAACCTTCCTTTATTCTTTCAAGTTTGTGAGATTCATTATATCCCTCTGATAGTTTTTAGATAGATGTCCCATTATTCCACATTTGAAGCAATTATTGGTTCCTTTTAGATAGTTCCCTTGATTCTTATTCACATAATTTTGACACGTGGTATGTTCTATCATGTTTCCATCATGGAATATATTTTCCTAACCTCCCATATTAGAATCTATTTTTTTCTTCTTGTCACTAGTCCCATGACATAGTTTAGAATCTCCAATCTCCATTTCAACATTGATGGAAAAAGGAACAATCTCTTCATAACTGTCGAAGTCTCGAATCACCAATGATTTTTCTAGTCTCATCTTTATTCCACTAAATAAGTGATCCAAATTGTTTTCGATGTTCATGACAAAGATAGAGGGGTATATTTCAATACTTGTGAAGTTTGATTCATACAACTTTATGGACTCATATTAATTTTACTTAAGTCCAAGGAACTCTATTTCTATCTTGAGAATTAGGGTTTGCAGAAAATATTTATTGAGAAACATTTTCTTGAATACTTTTCAATGAAAGGAATCAATTTCCTCTAAGGACTTCATATTCTTGAACAGTTTCAACCACTTATCAGCTTTCCCATCAAAATTATAGACCACCATCACAAATTTCTCTTCTTCTGAGCATTGGAGGATAGAAAATATCTTTTCAATGGAGTTAATCCACTATTCCATGAGGAGGGGATCAGAATATCAATTAAATATGGGAGTCCTTTTTCATATGATGGATTCTATAGAATATTTCTATTTCATTAGAAGAGGATGGAATTCCACATGATTCAAGTTACTATTTATAACTTGATCCATGTGATAAATTACTATCATAATGTTTTGAGCACCCGTTACCAACATATCAAGAATATCATTAAAGAAATCATCACATTACCTATCACATTGATTGTTGGAACATGTTCTTATATTTCCCGCCATTAACTATGAAAAGGAACGTACAATTAGGGGGATTTAATAATTTTATAATAAGCATAAAAAATAAACTTTAAACATAAAATGATAAACTCTTAAAGGATAAATATATCTTAACTTGTGATTCATTAGGTTTCAATCTAGGTTAACCATGATCTGTTCCTTCACATTTATTCTAATGGTATTCTTTATTTGTTCCCTTAATACTGGTTCGTACAAAGCATATGAATTTAACAAAGCATATCCCTTATGAGTGTCAAACTAGGACTACATAAAGTCCTATTTTCATATACCACTTCCCATTCGAGTCTATCTCAATGTGGTGTTTTCGGGTTTTACACCTAGATACATCTGTGATAGAGACACATCCACTTGTTTATATCCATACATGGATTTATTTTCTTTATAAACCACTTACTCTATACTTACCAAAATATAGGGATGTTTTATTATAATTTGTCTCATACCTAAGGTTCTTACTAAGTGATCTATTCCTAATCTCCAAAAATAAAAATACCATCCTATGATACCATCTATAACAACATATACTTTTACACATTTCCTTAAATTATTTTTAGCATAATTAAACTTCAAATTTCAAGCCAAGGATCGTAAATTCTATATTCTTGGAATACTAGGTACATAAAACTAATAACATGAGACTAAATAAAATATTTCTTTATTTAATCATCACAAAGATATCCTAAATTAAATTATGCTCAAACATCTTCATAGGATAAATTGTGGAAAACATGAATAATGGGATAATCTAAAAAGCTGAGTAAGGTAATAAAAATAAGAATAAAGCTTTATCACATGGGTTATAAGGTATGAAATAATGATATAAAAAGGAATGAAACATATGTAATAATAACATAAAATCATGGGATCATATAAACATGGATTAATAATAATGTGGTAGAAATATAAAACATTACTTAACCATGAGTCAGGGCCTACGGGTCATGTATTAGGCATGGTATGCCTCTGGGCCTTCAGGTCATGTATTGTGGGTGAGTCAGGCCTTGTTCCTTGGGACTACAAGTCTTGTAAGGATTCCCCTTAAACCGTTAAAAGTGGTATTATCCATAATAAAAATAAAAATGAAGGCCTTTGGACCATTCGGATAGGGATCGTTGCAAACAAAGGAGCACAAGTTGACGTTAACGACTAAGACTATTGCACATGGTAGAACGAGTCAAGGCTAACCGCCAAGATAGTCGCACAAAAAATCTCCTACGAGTCAACTATACTTAATAAATTAGAGTGATATATAGGAAAACCCATATTAACATGATCATGAGTATGTTTCCTACATAAATAATCATAGATAAACAATCATACATAAACATAAGGGTACCCATGGAAAGAAATGGGTATCATAATCATGTCAAAAAGCATAATAAATGGGATTATCATACTAGTGTCCATGGAAAAAAGGAATTAGAACATACCTGGACATTCATCAGGGAAAATAGACATATATCATGGTTTGTGATGTCATATATAAGTGATAACATGTAAAACGAGTATTTATGAAATGTTAGTATTAAAACATTTTAGTGCATTTATAAGGAAAATAATAAAGTCAATTTATAATAGAAAATGGAATAATATTTTATATAAATCCCAAAGTGGAACAAAGAGGTTTTCATAATAAAAATATGAATTTAAAAAAAAAATGGTTTCCTAAAACAGATGATAACATGAACTTGAAATTTGGTAAGAATTTGGGAAGTTCCTTTTAATGGGTTCACTTGTTGGGAAGTGTATTGGAGGGAACCACATAAAAACATGTATATCCCCAAAAGGTAATGATGAATTGAACTCGATACATGAGTTTGAAGCATGTAAACAGAATTTGGAATATGTACAAAAAAAGAATATATAATTTCATTTGGGTAAAAATAATGATAGAGAAACCTGAAGGAATAATGGAGGTTCATGTAAAATCTCTTACCATAAGTCCGATGGTGTTCTTAAGTTGAACTTATTGACCTGAATAATCAAATTAAATTCATTAATTAATATTTTCATAACCTATTATTAATGTAATTGATTTATTATAATCTTATTAAGTTCATTAATGTCCTTTTTTTATAGTTTAAGAGGTTCAATCTCATTATTTGAGAGCATTTGTTTCCTTTGTTTTCATGATTGGTTTACTTATATATGTGTAAGGATAAACATCTAAGATAAGAATGGTTGTATAGAATTGAAGTTTTATAGTACTAGTGAACATACATAAGATTACATGGTTATAAAATCCATTTTGTTATTTTTTGTGAAGATGAATCATTATATAAAACATTAATGACAACAATTTTGGTTAATTGGTAGTTTTTGATCATATCAAACTCATATTTATTTATAAATTAATATTGTGTGTAAAAAAGATTCTAGAACTTTAAATAAGATATATTACATATATCATAGTCTATTTAAACCTTAAAAATGGTTTAATGACCAGAATTGAAGATGGTAATAGGAATTGAAAACCTATTTTCATTGAATGTGATAAACTAACACATCTCGCATAGTGTTTTAATTTCTAGTATAAAAGGAGGGGAAATGAGAGATGATGATGAATTATTCCAATATCATAAAAACATTCTAGTACATTCAAGGTACTGGATTTATTGTAACATTTGGATGAAAGGAACTTGTGTAATGAAAATGAAATAATGAAACTTGAATGATAATAAAAGAAATGAAAAGAGGAATTTACCACTTGAAAATAGCTTCCTTGAGAACCTTTTTTTGGAAGAGGATTTGATCTTTTAGAGAGACCAAGGTCTAATAGATGTGGGATAGAGTCTTGCAAATATATTTGAGTATAATTTTGACTAATTACAAGTCTTGAGTGGTGCAAAGAGAGGAGGTAAGGAGGGGAGGTATTTATAGTGGAGGAAAGGAAGGGTTTCCCATTATTTTAATCATTAGTTTATTATTTTTGCTCAATAATATGAATATTATTGATTATTGTGACCAGAAATAGTAAATAGATCATGTGAGTACTAAATAAGGGTTCTTACATAATAAATGTTTCAAGGAATAGTGTGTTTAACTCATAATGTATATATATGGTAAATTACTGTATTCCACTATTCATAAAAATTCAAGTATTTAAAAAAAATTCTAAAAATTCACCCCAACCATTTTTCAAAGTTTAGAACCAAAAAATGAACATAAATTTTTAAAATTACTTTTCTAAATATAAGAATTTTAAATTTTAATTAAAATCATAATTTACTTGAAAAATACAAATTTTAAAATTAAAACCGATTTTCTAACACTTTGAAAAATTAATTAATGTCTCATAAAATTATCTTATGATCATAAGACATCAAAATATTATTTTATAAGTTCATTTTTTGAAAATAAATTTTCTTTTAATTTATTAAATTAATTCAAAAATTGTAATTAAATATAAATGACTTATAAAAATAGCAACACTTAATCAATAATTTTTAAAATATCCATTTAATTATAATAGATATATTTATACCACATTATCACTTATAAGATGGATAAATTTTATTTATACTTTTATTGGTGATGATACTATTACATTGGCCAGTTTTCTATTCATAATGGTCACAATACTATTCCAAAGGTCAATTTACTATTTCATCGGAATATGTTCTTTAACTTTAAGAGATACCTTTAATTTCACGAATTATTTGTTTATAAGGTTTGTATTTTTTTCTATTTGTAATTAAATATGATTATTCTATAATACATAATTATAATAAGAAAATTCTATTGATAAAATATTGGGTCATTTTAGATAAATATAATGAAAAATGACAAGAAGAAAATTGGAAGACTAGAGATCGATATGGATGATCATAAAATGATCTAATTTTGGAAATATGAAACATTTCATGAACACCACATAATTGAAAACCAAGGTCTTTATGAAAAAATCAGATTTTAATACACCATAGGACTATAAGACTTCTGAGCCTGACAACCTATCAATTATTTTTACAAAACTCATCACTTTGAATTGTTATGAAATGCACTGGTTAGGTGAGTCTGTCAAATGGCACCTTGAAGAAATTGTGATTATTAATAATTTTAGATAATATGGTGGAAAAAATGGTGAAAGTACACTCCCACACTTAAAATTTATAGCTCACAGTCACACATCCCCACTGGTTATCTATGTAAAATGTTTGTTACCTTCCATACCATCTAGATATTTGAATTGGAAATCCACTTGAAACTATAATGGTATATAGATGAACAATAATTTAATTCCAAAGAAGAAGATATAATTTTCATTCTTTTCCAACATATTGAAGAATCCATAAAATTAAGATTTTACTTAATAGTAGGACTATCAAAATTCACACACCAAAATTCTTATGACTTGGTCATCCAAATCATGAATGAGATTTACCCAAAAAAAATGAAATCATCTTGTTTTTTATAAACCAAATAATTGTTATTGATTTATAATAAAAATAATTAACGATGAAACACTTCACCCACCCATCATCCAATGACTTGTGAGTTAAGACATCCACTACAAATTTGATCTTGAACTATCAAACATAGTTAGTGCAGCCCTGTCCAAGACTATACCTGAGAATATATATATGAGGGACTAGAAATAACATAATAAAAATAGAGGGAAACATACATTGAGGTATCAAGAAATGATACCAGACGAACCCAACTAAGAAAACATCCCACACTTTGTTAATGAGTGGTACATGACCACGTACTCACCGATGACCTGAGAAACATCCAGAAAATTTACCAACCCTAAAAATAACACCAACCCACTACACATAACAGTAAAATTACAAATAGATGTTTCTCAACCCTTCCTATAAAGAGTATACTCCTTCCAAATTTTCATTCCCTCCCCATTGAAAATATAAAAAAACCCAAATTAATATGTGATAGTGATTAACCAGGCATAGAAATAAATATGACATTGAATATTACCAACCACTTCCATCCATATATCACAACATAGATACTTTTATGACATTGGAACCCTCCAAATCTAGGTTATGTTAATGTTAATTGAGCTTGGATGTCAATCTAGATCTAAAAATTTCATGTTCCTTCTAGGTGCCTGATGCTCATCACATAAAGTATTATTTTGACATGAATCCTCTATTTACCATTCCATATATCACTCCAACCCCAAGAAAATGAAAAATATAAGAACTAATAACTCAAGGATAAGAAGAAAACAATCAAAACCAACACATCAAGAATAACAAGAATAAATATCATAAAAATATGGCCAATATTTTATGATCTATTGAAAATATCTAAAAATATCTTTATTAGGTATAATAACTCACTACTACCCATTTCACAAATCCACTATAATGTTTACATGAATTGATTTATCATGCTAAAAAATTCAACTAAAATCATACCCAATGTTTTAGATATCCTAAACCTATTAAACGTTTTTTATTAAACACTTTTCTTTTCCAAAACCCTGTTAAATAAACTCATTAAATACTTTCTAAAATTTAAATACTCATAAAACCATTTACAAAATATTTTTTATAAAAACATTTTGAAAATCTATTTACAACAAGGCAATTTTCTATAAAAAAACATTCTAATGGAATTTTTTTATTTGAAAACCTTTTTATAAAAAACATGACATTATCATCCAGACCACATAAACACCACCACAATAATCATGCATGAAATGATAAAAAACTATTGAAAAATATTCGTTGATTATTTTATATACATGATAATGATGCCAAAATTAGTTTAAAATCAAGATCAATAAACCAATTTAGTACAAAACATATTACATCATACCTAAATATTTTGTGCATATTAATTAATTTGTATCTTTGGAGAAAATAAATTTTTATGAAACATATTCTATAATAATATTTAATGATACTTAAAAGATATAAACCTTACCCAGTAACATTTTGTAACTAAATTTGAATTCTCATTAAATGAAAAAATTAGTCAACCAAAAATTTACATATCATAGATTTCAAAATGCTCTCATGACAAGTAACATGACAATTATAAGAATAATTTTTTAACATTATAGTAGTCTATACCTTTTAACATTAAATGATTTTTCTTTCTATGTTTCCCATTATAATTCAAATATTTTAGTAATTATGTACATATCATGAAATTACAACAATATTCTATTACTTATTATGTTTTCAAATTAACTAAATCAAATTAACCAAATTTCAAGAGTTCTTTTCTTCATAATTATAGTCATCATAAAAAATTTTTAAACCAATAAATGTCAACCAACACAAGGCATGTAAAAAAATACTAATATATGAGGTTGAAAAAAATAACTCAAACATATATGAAGGTTCTATACAGTATAAACATGGCTTCAATAATTAATCTAGCATGATAGAAAACATGTAATGATTCTTGGAGTACGAATTATAAAATTGGAGTCATTATTTTAAAAGAAAATTCATTCAAATTACCAGTTAATCAATTACTAGAAACTAAATTCATTACCAATTAATGATCCAATTCGATATCAATTTCATGTACCTCTAAATAATAGCACAAAAGGAAGGCATAAATAGAACTCAATGCTAGGAAGAGTCAGCACAAAACATAAATCCAAACCATATATATACCATGTTATATAAACCATTAATTATAAACTCTTGGTTTCATCTGTAACAACTTGATATTTTACTTGATATTTTACCTAAATAAATACAGGGTTTGGAAGCTTTCTCCACACACATCACTGAACAAAAACGATGGCCGTGAAATATTTATGTAAAATATAAATATTAAATATGACTATCAAAACATATCCATTGAATTAATAGGTATTAAAAAATTAAAAGAATTATGAAAAATGTGTACAATGAAACTAAATATTACTTTTAATACTAAACAAAGGAAATTACTATATGTAAAACAATTAAGAAAACCATTTAATGCTTGAAAATATAACTTTCTAAAATTGGAGTTTTATTTCAATAAAATAAATATATTTTGAATAAAAAAATAAAACATATTAATAATATGAATAATATATCTCCAATAAATTAATTACTAAATTATATTAAATAAGAGTAAATAGTAGTTAACATTTTAAAAAACAAGTTTCCAATATAAATAGTTTTTTTCTATAATTTTGTTTTATTTGAATATTTAATTACAAAATTTTTTAAATTCAAATAGAAAAAATTAGTATCATTTTTGAATAAATAATAATAAAATATAATATTATTATGAATTTTTTGGATTTCTCTAAAACATTAAATTTTTAGGGGAATAATACAATATGTGATTTTTTCTAATATTGTGCAATTTATAACATTATTAGTATATAAGTATGGATAGGAATTTTATGATACCATTTAATTAGAAAAATACTTTTTTAATTTTGAATTTTAAAATATTTTTTAAAAATTTTAAACCCATTTTTGAAATTTTAGAATTTATGTTTTATTTTTAGTTTTTCTATACATTATACATTTACTATATATAAAGAAAAAATTATCTATTTTAAAAACTGAATAAATTTTTTTAAAAATTTTAATCATTTTGAAAAAAATTATAATAAGGACAATTTAATTTTTGTGCTTAAAAGAAAAATTACCTAGGTAAAAACTTGTTACTGTGGTAAAAACTCAAATGGTAAAAGTGGGTGACATTAGAGGTACATGGAATACCTTGTTTAAAACCAGTTTCTATTTGAATGTGGGAGGTTTTTATCAACCTTATCTACCATTAAATATATTATTTATATAATTTGGATCCATTTTCCTTAATATTGAAAGACCGTTGTTATTTTTTTGGCATTTATAAAAACGCCACTCATTTTCACCAATAAACCATACGTTGGTGTATTGTGTGTTATTACACTATTATATTATTATAATGGTGGTAAAAACATTAACCACCCCCTTTTAATTATGAAAATAAAAATGTGCATTGTGTGCTATGCGGACTACCTCAACCATGTCAGAAGGTTTTTTTTCTTTTTCTTCACCGCCTTACAAAGATGATCATAATATAGAATTTAATATATAATTATGATATTAATTTATAATATTATATTCTTAAATTATATATCATTTTACTATTTTCCACATTCTATGGAAAAAAATCATGAACCATACATACATGTGGACTTCCACCTCCATCGAGCGATTGATTTCCATTTTTCAATTCATTACTATCTTATATGGATAATCTTGAGACTAGTTTTAAAGGATAAAAATGATGTTTATGATATCATTTAAATTTTTGTTATAAAAATTTGGATAACCTATTAATGATATGATCAACACATGTTTATCCTAAATTCAATTGTTTAAAACAAGTGTACTAAGAGGAAGAACATTAATTAAAATTATGTAAAATTTTCATATCCATTAAATCATCATATAATTCCTTTATTATTCGGATATATAAAATAATATAAACTAAATTGTATAATTATGGTATGTGAGTAATCATATTAAAACTTAATCATCTCATGATAATTAATAATCATGATAAGTTCATATTTGGGTTTGTTTGACCACCTACTTTAACAATGATATAAAATTATATCACAGATGATTATGAAAACATAATTATTGGTATAATATGATATAAACATGTAAATAATTATTATTTTTTGTTATATATTGGATAAATCAAAATTTATATAATTAAATAATAAAACACCTTTCCTAGGATGAAAATAACTGAATAATGTCGGTTATCAAATTCATATTCTTTGATAATGAACAAATTACTCATAAAAGGAAATATAAATATCATAAGTAATAATAATTCATAATCTATAGAAAAAATAATGAAAAAATAATGAAAACAATTAGAAGAGGAATGGATACCAACATCAGTCCTATCAGACTACTACAAACGGTTAAAACTATAAACACCTCATGTGGGAAAATAAGAAAAAAAATAATATACATGTATATAATGATTATAAAAAGAAATTATAAAATTTATAGGTATGAATATGGTTCAAAAATATTATATTAATATAGTTATTTTTTATAGGAGTTCAAAGCACATTTAATTAAGCAGGAATAAAGGTAAGGGTTTTTGTCTCATATATAATTTAATAAGTCATATTTCTTATTGTACACCAAGAAATCATTAATATAGTGAGATTACTGCATAATAAATATATTCAACAACATTCATATAATTAATTTGTTTTGAAGAAAAATATATTTTTCTTTCTTTAAATAGATTTCAATTCCAAGGATATAATGGTTATAATGTTCTATGTTTACTTAACTCCCATCATTGAATTAAAATGATTCTTCTTGAAATTTATTTTTCCAAGATTTATTTTTTACACCCTAAGATTTATTTTAATTTTTTTTTCAATTTTTTAAAATAACTTTTTTTAAAAAATTATTTATTTTGAACTCTACATTATTAATAGTTAGTTTGAAAGTAAATAATTTCAATGTATTTCTAGCTCCCATTTTTTAAGAAGCCATAAGCCATTTTCAAGTCTCTATTAAGAAATATTATTTAAAAATTAATTTTTTTAATGTATTTTAGAATCCATTTTCTTAAATATTAATGTATTTTCAAGTATCTATTTTTAAATATTATTTTAAAAGTAATATCATTTTAAGTATTTTAAATTCCCATTTAAAAAACTATACAACCTTTTCATGTCTCAATTATTAAATATTTTTTTTAAAGTAAATGCTTTAAAAGAATTTTCACATAACTTTTTGAAAAAAATTATATCTTATTCATGTATTCATTATTAATTATTCTTTTAATAGAAAAATATTTCAAACTATTTTCACTTACCATATTGAAATATTTATGTATTTTAATTGATATTTTACTTGGAACTATTTAAAAAATGGTTCTAAAAAGTATTCTCTTCTCTTTAAAAACATTTATTTTTGAATGTAATGTGTACGCAATTTGTTTTAAAGGTTTTGTGAAACAATTTATGTTTTCAATTATGTTTACCCTCTAGGGTTTATCATTAATGAAGTGATGTTTTGATCACCATTTATAGGTTAGTTGATATAATTTATTTTGGAAAATAAGACTTTTTTATATTCCATGATTTTTTATGTTCAAATTATGTGATGTTTTTGAAAGGGTTAAGAAATAATGTTTTTTCCATGGGTTCTTTTGGTGATAATGAATTTCTAATTTTCATATGGAACTTGTATGTATGGATGATGAATGGTGGGGTTCTATATCACCCTGCGATACATTGTTTGTGGTTTCATATCACATGATATGATGTGATGTTGTGTAAATGGTATACAAGAAGTATTTTACAAAAGTTAATTATGTGATTGAGATATGGGAAGATTTGTTCACAAGTTTATTGTGTGAATGATATGCAGGGAGAATTGTTCACATTTTGTTTTTGTTTTAGTGATATTCTGGAATTTGTTTTCATAATTTATTATGTGAACATGATTTGGACATATTTTTCCCCAGATTTTCTATTCTTACACCACATTTCTAGGTTTTTTATCAAGTTATTACCCATTTTCAAGATGCATTTAATTTTCAAGAAATGCCTTATTATCATGATTATGAGTTATTTTTAAAGTATTACACAATTTTTTATCATGTTCACATGTTTTATTATTATTGATATGAATTTTGAGATATTCAATATCTTTTATATTTTATTAATGATATTTTTATGATCTTAAGTTTCTCTAATATGTTTTATGATAATAATTTATAGTCATTTGATATTTAATTATGAAATTTATTCTTTTATAATATTCTCCTTCATGTTTTTTTATCTATTTAATTATGATATTTATTTTCCCACACTGATCATCTAATCTCATTAATTTATTGTTTTTCCAATTTCCATGTTATAAAAATGATTTTATATTGTGATATATCTAAAAAATCATCTATAGGGGAAAATTCTGGGATTAAAGTTT
This sequence comes from Viscum album, assembly GCA_963277665.1. Taxonomy (NCBI): domain Eukaryota; kingdom Viridiplantae; phylum Streptophyta; class Magnoliopsida; order Santalales; family Viscaceae; genus Viscum; species Viscum album. The sequence goes on from OY728138.1 coordinate 457,871,689, forward strand.
TCAATATTTTTAAAATAAGTTACTTATGTGGATAATCTGTATGATAATAATCCTTTTTGTCCTTATGATGTGTGGCTGTTTTTGATATAAACCCTTTATGTCATGAGATTAATGTATTATTTAATATATTCTTATTTTGGGTCACATTTTTTTTATTATAGTAGGGTTTATTTATTTTTAGAGATTAACTTAATTAACTTTGGTGTTAAGTTAATAAAACCATAATGAAAACCATAGATATTCTAAGTTTATGGTGATGTCCTAAACGATTGGTAAAGTTTGAGTAGAAGGATTTCACCAAAAATAAAACCCTTTATATATAACTAAAGTGGATGAAGGATATGAGATATATGTACCTAGTGGTAATAAACCTAAAATGGTGGATTGGGAACTACGTCAATGGCCACCTAGTTCATGAAAAATCTGTGTACATACACGCCTGGTTTGACAATCCTTGGGGTTATTATTTTGTCAATAACAATCTCACTACATGATATTGTGAATAATTTTTTTCATTATATAATTTTATTAATGAATACAAGAGTACCCAACCAAAACAAACCTTGATTGAATCAAGGGTAATTTTTGTTGAACTAAAAGATAATGTGAGGGTTTCAAGGGGTACCACATTTCAAGGATTTTTTTTTTCATAATTCACCTATGATGTAAATGTTGATCTCCCATGAATATTTTTTTGGTTATATAAATTACTGGAGAAACTATAAACCATGTTAATAATGAATCTGATGGAAAATATTGTAGTGACCAACCATGTGGGATAGAATCTGGTGTTAAAAATCCAATGATCAGGCTCACCCAACTATATCAAGTTACGATTAATAACATGAGTCTTTAAAAACATATTAACACTCCAATGAAGATAAGTATTGAGTTTTATATAAGATAATTGATGAATATAATAAAGGTATGAAGATTCAACTTCCTACGTACCTAAAATGTGGGAAGAATCACCCATGAGAATTTTTTACAGGAATAAGAATGTGTTTCATGTGTGGAAGGATTGTCCATAGGGATCATGGTTATTAATTTGAGACAAAGACTATGATAAATAAAAGGATTTTAAGAATATAAAATTCCTAAAATGAATGGAGTTTGGTCATTATTAAAAATTATTCCCCAACTAAACAACTAACGAGGATAATAAATATCAGCAACCTCCTAAACTAAAGAAAAAAGGGAATGCCTATGCTATCCCTAATGTTGAAAGAAAAACATGAAAAAATAAGTGTAAAAGGTACACTCACCCTGTACTCTATAATTGTGGATATTTAATTGGAATCTAGTTATATGCTCTCTAGTAGGACAATGATGTTTTATAATAGAATCAAACTAACACCATAACAATTTTATATTGTCTTCTATTATTATTTAATATTAATTTTAGGTTTTTGTAATATGATTCATGGAAGTCTTATTATCCATCATTTGAAGAAATTCAAGGATATTTTAGAAATTTATTGGCCATCTCCATATAGAATCCATGTTATAAAATAAAATAGGGACCCTTAATTTCTTATTTCAATCCTACTTTTGACCAATTATTAGTAAAAGAATGAATATGATCCCTCTAGGAATAATAATTCCATTATAGGATTTATGATACCTAATCATATAAGATGTTTAGCTCAAATGGTTGGAGAAGAAAACAATATTATATTTAACCTACTTTGAGTGAAAAAGTTTTATTTTATAACCTTATTAATGTCACTGTAGGCATTATATTGTGAGTATAAAATATATCTTATATAACCTCATTTAGATTAATTAGTAAGTGATAATTATAATTGGGAGTATGCAATTTATTTAAGGGGATAACATAACAACTTATTATTTCACTAAATATTTTTCTTAGATAAATTTATTTTACAATCACTTTCTCCTCACAAAACAATGAATTAAAAAAAACAATGAAAGTTTTTGGTAAAATACTAACACCTCAATTTTTAAGAAATGAAAACTATGTTCGATAGTGTATTTGATGCAGAACACTGAGCTTAAAGGGCGAAGAAATATATAACCTTTATAATGTAGTCATTAAATTAGAGGGTATGAAAAATATTAAATACTTTAATATATATATATATATATAAATTTTAAACTCCATATAAATTTTTGATAAATTCTTAGTAAATAATTAATTTTTTTTTATAAAGTGATTTTATTCTATAAAAATATGTTTTCATGAAAAACAGTTTCTGTTGCCTTTCATGAAAAAAGATATTATAATTAAATTTAGAAAAAATTACGAAAATTTATTTTTTAAAATTAACTTTATTTTTTAAATCATAATATTCAAATTTACTTAGGGTTAATTTTTTTTATTTTTCAAAAAATATTATTTTTCAGTGAATTGTGAAAAATATATATTTTTTGTAAAAAAAATTCATTTATTTTCAGTAAATTAAGTATTTTAAAAGTACCATTATTATTTAAAAAATATTTAAATTTAAACAATTATTATTTTGTTAAATTTAATCCACTTAATTAATTTTTAATCACATTTATATTCAATTTTAGTGTAAGTTTATTTTTGTATTTAAAAATTGGATTTTTCTGAAAATGTTTTAAAGTAAATAATGTTTCTTCTTTTTAGTTAATTAAAAAAACCCAAAATCTGGAATTATTTAAATTAGATATAAATATTATATATCAATAAATATCAATTTTTATACATATAATTATTATTAATAGTTTTAGAGTGACTATAAAAACATCTTTTGCATGAAAAATACACTTCTTGAAAACCTGTGTTTTCACCGCATTAGTGGGTTTAATTGTAAATTAAAATTATCCACTTATGTGGATTTAATTTAAGAAAACGAATTTAATATTTATAATAATCATAATTTATATTATCTAATGAGGAAAATTTATTTTGTTACCATAATTAACACTAAAAATATTAAAAATCAATTAACACAGTAAAGATGAAAACTAGTTTAAAAGGGTTTAAACTAAAATGATAAGGGTCTAAAATTTTGTCTAAAATATATTATATAATCATATTTATACCACATAATATCCAATTTTTATAATTATCCATGTTTTCTCATCGTGGAATGCGAAAAATGTGGGTATACCATTTTTATTTTCACAAATTAGAGGTGTGCCACTCTTCTCACTTATAAAAGGCCACCTCCTCTCCTCTCCTCTCCTCTCACACCTTCAAAATACATTTATATCAGAAATTAACTATCCAAATGTCTTCATAAATTATTTAAATACATATTATAATCCTTTATTTTATCATTTTGATATCCTAATAAAGATTTTGTTGTTAACCTAAAGTAGTTTTCTGAAGCAGTGGAATCACTCTTAACAAAGCTTTTTATTTTATTTCCTTTTAAAACTCATTGAAAAGTTATTAAATTATTTGGATATAATAACATAAATATATAAAATATAATGATAAATTATTATGAATATTTAATAAACTAAATCAATCTCCATTACCATCAAATGGGACATGAAATCACCATTTCAGTGTATGGAGGACTACCGCCTCGCAAACTAATGTCATTTTTTTTCCATCATCACATCTAATGTATTGTTATAATGATGGATTTAAAGTATGTATATAATATTTGTAACATATTTATACTTATTTAGTTATTATAACATATATACCTTCCTATATTTCATTCTGTGAGGGATATAATAATGTCGCTTGTGTGTATGATAGACTACCGCCTCATGAAGCAATGTGATTCGTTTTTCACTAATGATTTACATGGAAGTTAATAAGAATAAATTTAATGAATATATATGATATAAATTAAATAATTATTATATTAATTACATATTTATAATTCTAAAAATATAATGTATCATTTTATTTCTTACACTGAAAAATGATAATGTTGTTCATGAATACGTGTGGACTACTGTCTCCACAAAGTGATGTGACTCTTTTTTCATCCCTAAATAAGGTATATAAAATATAAGTTTATTTAAAGGAATAATATGGTATTTATGATGATATTATTATTATTTAAAGAAAAAATAAAACATAACTTCTTTCTATAATGATCATTGAAAAATGGTAACGTGACTCATGCGTATGTATGACCTACCATCTCCATGATTGTAACATAATTAATTTTTTTGTTTGGTTCTAAAATTATAACTAATGAATACATATTTTAATTATTACACTATTATTATTCTGTATATGTTTAAAAAATAAGTATTTTTACTATGTTTAACACACCAAAAACGTTTTAAAACAATGACTCGAATATCCTCAAAACACCCAACACAGACTTAACTGATTAAGTATTTAAATATTCAATTAAAATAAATAAATTCAATTATTCAATTATAAGTAAATAAAATATAAAATGGTTCCTAATAAATCAGGTGATTTATGTATGATTATTATAGATGAGTTAAAGTACATAGAAGGAAGTCAGACAAGAGGTAATGTTTTTTCTCATATCACTTTTATTTGGGTGAGACATATTCAATATTCCCTAATTTGTTTAATTTTGTGGTGAATATACTACCTATTTAATATTAATTATCATTAATACTTCATACATAACGTTATTTTTATTTTCAATTTTCATAATTTCATCCTAGATTATTTGATTTAAATGTTACCAAGTGGTAAAGGGTTTCTTACTCAATTTCATTTAATTGGGTAATAACCCTGCTTCATCAAAATTGTTATGTAATGATTATGTGTGAATTCATATCTAAATAGTTTTGTTCTATATTTAAATTTTTTGTGGATTTACATTAATTACACATGATCACTTCATTTATTAATTCTTAATTGAATGATATAAGTGTTGTAAGGTTTACTCGTCTCTAATTATACTTCATTGAGACATGAGTTTATAATATGAACCTAAATTCACTTTTGATGTGTATATACTACCCTTTTAAATTTTATAAAATTAGAATAATTATTTTCATGACATTTAATGTAACATTTAATGTTATTATTTCATGGGGATTACAATTAAAGAGTTACCAAAGTATAAAAGGCTTTATGGTATAATCTCTTTTCTTTGATGATTGTTTATGTTAAAGGTTTTTTTGGAAGAAATAATTTGATATTATTTTATTTAACCAAATATATTTTGTTCTTATTTGGTTTTGAATTATTTTAAAATCGTTAATTCCCATTTAAAAATCAATAAATATGATTGTATGTGATACTTATCTGGTATTTTATTTTAGATTAGTTATCTTTCACTTACATATCAATTCTTTCTAAAATGAATTAAAAGATTTTATTTCTAAAATTAAATGATTTTAGAAAGATATTTTATATGATATTCAACCATATTTTAAAATGTTTTAAAATTAATTTTTTTCAACATTTTCTAAATGATCCACTTGTGATTGGATTTCACGAAATTTTTTCAAAAGAATAATTATTTTTAATAATTAAAACATGTACAAATTTTCTCTCTATCATTACCATTGTTTTATTTGAAACTTAATTTTATATATTTCCTAGTATTATTTCAACGAAAATGATTATAATAATATCTTGTGAGTTTTTAATTTTTAAAAGGTATTTTCAAAGTGAAAAGGTTATTTTCCTCAGGAATGTTTTTAATGACCTTTTAATGAAATTTACCTTCATAAATGACAACAATCGTTGATGTTAATTACACTACACTATGGATATGTGGTATTTATTACATCCATATTCTTTCTCTAGATGTATTATAAGATTGACATGGAACAACTTTCTTTTCCACAAGTGAATCAAGCAATGAAAGAACAATAACTATTATTATATTGAAAAGCACAAGATTATTAATGTTTTATTCAGGAAATATAATTGTAAATTATTTATTTTCTTGGGTGATCTCGAAAAATATTATAATATGGGTGTACCTAGATAGAATATGGTGATCCCGTTATATCTTATACAATGGATGTTTCTAGACAACACCTAGTGAGCATGATATTGCTTATATGATGGGTGAGTCCAGATAGTGCTCCAACGCATTGAGTAAAATTCATTTTATTTAGAATAATAAAGGAGGGAGTTACTAGATGGTTTATCCTATGTATTTAATAAATATCCAATTATTTATTACATGGGTTTAAAATAAGATATGAAGATAATTTTCCAAATATACCAATATAATTTTTTTAATCTTGATATGGGTTTCTAATGATTCTTTTGATCAAGATTCAAACCACATGGATCATAATTATTGATACTTAGGTATATTACCTTTGATAAATATTTATTCAATATTTCATGATTTATGATCCACATTTGTATGGGTATAAATATTCTTATGTTATTCTCTTGAACTTTGATTATGTCATCATACCCTAATATTCATCTTATTCTCATTGATGACATTCAATTATTAATGCTCATGTTTATGCATAATGAAAATTTGAGATGACCATTATTATGTTTCATTTTACCCATTTCATCAAGAATGATATTGGATGATTTATTTATATAAAGGTTTTATATGTATTATGGTGATGACTTAATGTAAAATAATAAAATCTAGGTTAAGTGGGATAAATATTCTATTAAAGACTTAGGTATTATTTATGCTAGAGTTTTTCCTAATTATCTAAAACTATAAACCTAAAAAGTCATTGGGTATGTAATTGATATATTATTTACTCTTTTTGTTGTAATTTTTTGATGGAAAAAATTGGGTCACCTTCAACTGTATCAATGCTAGTAATATATAGTTTATGTTTTCAGCACCAGATCCAGGAGTACAGGTTTGGGTCTATGATAGTTAATATCAGAGGAGGGTTCATTTAACTTTGAAATTATTATGTTTTCACTATAGGTTTTCTTAAGTGTTATGGATACCATCATTGTTTGATAAGATTATGGATTATCATATGTTCAAAGTCTTAGACACCCCTTTCTAGTTTTAAGTGATGATAATTTTTAAGCGCAAAGGGGGATTAGATACCTTGAGGGGGGGGGGGGAGGGTGAATCAGGGTATGGACATTATTTCATAACATTCTTCCCATCCCACTAAATCTTTAACTCTTTATTATAAGGGTCACTTTATTTGATCCTAATTGTTTATGTTTCAATTATTCTTTACTTCTTTATATGATGGTGATGCATTTATTATAAAGTAGAAGAGAAATCACAAGGTAACCCATATTTTTACTTGGTTCACCCTCAATAGGATACATACAAGGAGTATACAATATTAATATACCAATTCACAAAATCCAATGAGTATCAATACCAAAATTTTGTTTGAGATAGATCTCTTAAATGACCAGGATCACTGCCATTACAATGTTTAGAGACAACTCACTACTTCCCAAGTGTCACTCCCTTGATCTCTATTTCATTGGCTCACTACTAGTGGAGAGGACCAAATTCCTCATTTTAAATTTCCCATTGCTCTTGAAAGGATCCAAAAATAGTTTATGGACATATAGGTCAAATCATTAGAAATAATTAATGCATCATCAATTGTAGGTAGACGATTTGTTAAAGTTCCTTCTGGGATACTCCTTCACTTCTGTGAAAAATACTTGAAGAAAAACATCCACTTTCCAAAGACATTAAAAAACATCTATTTTCTATATAAATAGTATTTACCAGTACTTTATAAATATCATTAAGATATGCCAAGTATTCATTTCAGTTCCTTTAATTTAGTAGTTAATAAGATCCTTCTGTAAGTGTTGTAAAATCGTGTAGATCCTCTATCTTCTTCCTCCCCTTCAGAATTAAGATATGATAATGATACTACTGATAGGGAAATGTAGGCGTGTATATCCTCGCGAAATAGTAGTGTGATATCCCTTTCCTATGACCCTATCATGTAACCCCTTTTTTGCGATCCAAGTGTATACCCTTGTGTGAGATCCTAGCACGTAAACCCTTTCACGAGATCCTGGTGTGTACCCTTTGCACGAGATCGTGGTGCGAGTCCCATTGTATGAGATCCTAGAATGAGTCCCCTTTCACAATTTGTGTAATATCCTATTGTGAGACCCCATTCTCACTTTTCACAAGATCCTGGTGTGAGTCCTCTTTCCCACTTTGTGAGAGACTCTAGTGCAAGAACCCTTTTATGCTTTTCAGGACATCTTGGTGTGAGTTCCTATTCAAACTTTTCATGGGACTTTGTTCAGATCATATGAAACACTTATGTAATATAAATCAATTATATTCCTACATGATATCCCTCTACAAACCACATTTGAAAGATCTCCCCACAAAACTACTTCTTAGATGTTGCATTAGATAAATACTTTAAGAAAAATATTTCTTCAGGGGTTAAGGACATGTTAGAGTGTATTTATAGGGATAAATCCACCACCTTAAATCCACAAATAAAATGGAATTGTCCATTACACCACTAAAAAAATGGTCATCACTCACTTTTTGAACCTCTTATTTCAAGATCAAGAGTCAATTTTGTGATTGTTAGTGATGTTGTGTTCTTGTAATTTTTCTGATCCACTGTGAGATCCAAAGACAATCATGAGCATTACATGAGATATCATCATAATATCTCTTCATGAGATCCTTTGACAATCTTGCTTTTCCATTATGCACTTTGAAATATCCTAATGAGAGATCATATTCAGACATTCACACTCCATGATATTAGGTCAAACATTCACTCTCTGTGAGATCAGACATCTCTCCCTCATGTGAGATGTTACATTCATGCTTTTTTCAAGATCAAATAGTTCTCCTATGCGGAAGATCATACTTTTTCACTTTTCATGAGATTAATCGTCAGTCCCTTTCATGATATCAAACATTCATTATTTTCACGAGATCATAGAATTCATATTTTCTAAATATTATACATATGAGAATTTAATGAGATCATATAGTTCACCTTTATATGAGATTAGGAATTTTTTCTTTTTGTACGATCTTTCAGTTCACCTTTTTTTGAGACCAGACATTCACACTTTTCACAAAATCACAATTTCATGCTTTTGCAAGATCAGAAATCCATTCTAAATCTTCACGCTTTCTTTGACAACCAATATTTATCAACAACCTCAAACATTGTAAAAAAATAAAATCAACAATAAATCACCATCATGAGGTATTTTATCCTAACAGTATCCCCTTTAGGTTTGTTGACAACTCTTCAAATTTTGAAACCACGTTTAATCTTCTTCCATATTCTGCCAAAATTTTTCATCTTACAATTCTGATGGAGATTAAATATTAAATCAAAAAACACTTCAATCCCACATGACCCTTGCTCAGCATGAGAAAAAAGAGTTTCATGAAAGGTTTATCACCGAATCAATTCATTCCAAACTAATCAAATTCATTTATCACGAACCCCAAATGTCATGATATATAACTTTTTATTGAACATATTTAGAATAATAAGATTTAAAAATCCCACTAATTCACTTATCTCCCAATCATATTCTCCCATTTTCTTGACAAAGATATTTTCTCCCATTTTATAGCCACAATTTTTCCCCCTTAGTGTAAAAACATAAAGGTCGCTTTATTTTGGTCTGCAACATGGTTGCGAACATAGATCAATACATTAGATAAAACACATCATTCTATGGGGGTAGGGGGTCCCACATATACACCTTTTCAATTATTGGGAGTTTACTGAACTCCAAGATCTAGTTGATGGGACTCAAATTCTTATTTGGGTAAGGAATTTGTGAGAATGTGTGAAACCTTTAGTTCTATAGGTACATACTCTAACTTCACAATTCCTTGATCCACCTTCTCCTAGATAAAATATTAATTATCAAAATTAATTTGAATCATATATTTAACTTCAATCTCCCAGTTTCTCATACAATTCAATAGAGGATTATTTCAATCAAAAACTTTCCCCTTTTTAGTCAATGAACACTATTTATTAGATTTTAGAAAATCTAAAAAATCGTGAAGGAAAAACATTATTATTTTATCTCCTATAATCCATATAATGAGAAATTACTCTCCCTATTTGTTCATTCACTTCTTCATAGCTCATGGGACACCGTAGGTTGAAATTTGAACATCACTATGATATGTCACCTATATTCAATTTCACCTTTGAATCCATTTATCAAATTGGAATTGAAATATTGATTCTTTTATCAGTTTATATGATCCATGTACTATAATTATTTTATATCTGTTCATAGCTTTATTATTTTCATCATGTGAAATTTCCACTTGGTATTGAATCATTGATAAATCCTTCAATCCTACTAAGTAACAACTCTTTTAAGAAACACTAGTTTATTCCAATAAATGACAATTTTGTTCATGTTACTCACTTTATTCTATAGATTATAGAATCATAACATTCATCAATTATTTAGAGGACTCTCTTATCAGATGAGGATATACAACCTAGTATTCTTATCACTATATCTTCTTGAAAACCTTACTTCTCCGCACAATCAGTCTTCTCTCAGTGGTAAAAATAATACTTTGAACAACGACATTATACCAATGATGGAATATTCAATGAATATGGAACCACTAGATACTTTATGTATAGATTCTATAGCTATTTAATTTTTCATTAGGCTCTTCATCAAATAATATCCTTTCTGCATAGACACAAAATTTAGATGAATATTTGAAAAATAGATTTTTTTGTGTAACAGCACTTATTAAATCTGATATCATATGTGAATTTGAAGAGTTTAGATTCTTCCTATTTCATGTATCTCATTCAATTAATGCACCAATTATCTTTTAGAAAACACAACCCTTGGATCATATTTCCTTCATAGTTTTACATAAATACCATCAGATATGAGAAAAATTTAATATATAGGTAGAGGATTACTTTTAGAATCCCCAAGAGGAGGATTGTACTTGATCCTGATGGAACAACCCATTGATACTTTCTTGATATGCATTGTACTATTACTCTTCTTATTTTAATTTCCCATACAACTTTAATTACTATGGATATATAATTATACATTTTTTACCCACATACTCAGTCTTTTTCTAATATTTAGACTCTACAGGCTTGGTTTTTTTTCACAATTTTGGGTTTAAACCCACTAGAAAAAATTTCCTTCTATTATGCACCACAAAAATTCCATTTTCATGAATCTTTTTCTAAGTAGGAATGTATCCATTGGTCTTCTCCTCTTTCTTATTCCTCCCATTGGAGGGTGATTTTTCCTAGAATTACTTCTCATCTTGTGGAATTACATTTGAGTTTGTAGAGAAATTATTTATTCATTTTTATTTACTAAGTTATCTAAGTCACCATAATGTTTATTTTTAGTAGTGGGTCCTTAACTAAATTTATATTCTTCATACTTAGAACTAGAGTATCTCATCCCTTTTTCTTCCAATTTTTTTCACATTCTTTTCAAGTGATATATTGTGAGTGTAACAAAGGAGGTTCTCGGTACACCATTCATTCAACTCCTCCTATCTCCTCCAAATATTTAAACATATTTTTGAACTTATCATGTTATCTTCAGTATATAATTTTTCATTATACACCACTAGAGTTAAGGATCACCCTTTATGTTTCTTTTTTTCTCAGTATATTTCTAGCTAAAATATCTTTCCAGATGCCCATTATTAAAACATATGAAACATCTACCATTAAAAAACAACCTCATTTCATCATTTCTTGGTTGATATGTTGATACAAAAAGAGTTATTCTTCTAACACTAAGATCATGGGCTTCTTGACAGATAGTTATGGTGTGTACCAGTCTTCCACAGTAGTATAATATCATGTCTACTTTCTTCTAAGATACACTTTATTCGAATTTATCAAGAAATTTCTACTTATTATCATATTTATAAGTATTTATATCTTCACATAATTAAATAAATTCCAAATACTCAATAAAAAACATGAAGTATGGTCATGAATCCTATATAAATAACACATGTTGTGATTACTTCCTATAACAACCTTTTTACGGCTGTTTTCATCACCTACATGATTTTTCCTAATTCTTTAATTGTTCACATCTCTCTTACAATCTTTCATGAGAGAGGGTTCATCATATCCAATACTGGGTTTTCCAAAACTAGATGACTATTAGGATGAGACAATCATTTCAATTTTTTAATTTGAAAATTCCTATTTTCTTTTCATTTCCTTATCATAATCTGATGGAAAGTAAAATAATAAATTCAATACATCCTCCAATTTGGGCTTGCCAAGGGAATTAGATTTTGTATCATCTCATATTTTCCATGTATTATTTTTAAATATTTTATGGAATTTTTTCAAAACCAGGCACTGAGACAACATGCGATTCTGAGGCACATGGTGCCCAAAATAAATGGTTTAAGTATATTAAGAATATTTAATTTCATGCATGATCATTTTTACTAAAAAATTGGAATAAATATTAAATAGGTTCTCGAATGAAAAATATGGAGGAACCATTGATTTCAGAAAGAAATTTTTATCATTGGCATGACTAAACATTAGGCAGCATGGGTCATTTGTGAAAAACTTGTCACAAGTGTGAAATTGATATAATAAATTAACATAAGAATTTATTTTGTTTTGTTTAGAATAGTGACCTATATGTTCTTTAAATATATTTCTATGGAAATTATCTCAGGGTTGGATGCTAAACCCTAGAGACCAAGACACCATTTGAAGAAATCATTCTTGGAAGACGACAATAGATTTGAATTAAATCAAGGATTGTTATGCCAATAGAGTTGGAGGATCTCGCCAATGATAGAAATTTAACCTTTCTTCATAATTAATTGATCCAAAATCTAGGTTGGATTTTTTATGTGGATTCTTCCCAATTCTTGATTCAAAGAAAGAACGCAGATCATTCGACCAAAGGATTGATTCGTAGATGTTGCGTAATTGTGGGATGGGTTTGTTACAGAGTGATTTGGGAAAATTAGTTGAATATATTCATTTTTTATCTTAAAAAAATGAATCAATATTGACAAAAACATTTATTAAGGATCGTTCCTCTCATTTTTATGTTTTTTTCTCCCCTAGTTCTGTGATTCACCACATGCATTCTTTATTTGGCCTGAGGTTTGGAAAATCCCAATCAATCGATTGTTAAACATCCATTCCATGGATAAACGATCTAATATAATAGATCTATGATCATAATGACGTTTCAGAGGTGTGTTGGTGGTTAATGAAGTAAATTGGATGATAATGGATTCTTGATTCCTCATTTTTCAGTGTTCTTCGGTATGAGATGATGACTGATGTTTAGATATGTTATTCCAATAAAATTTGTGGTTAGAGTTTGATGATTATCGATGGTGAGAATCAAAGGAGTCTTCACCTTGAGTTTCCCTATAAGAAGTATCTAGAAAGATAGATGTATAAAAGGAGAAGATGAACGATGCATGAATTTTGGATTCTAGAAAATCCCACAGAAAATTACATGTAATCCAAGATTCCACGATGTGTGGGTCCCTTGGCTACGATGCTTGGGTTTGGTTGAAGTAATGGACCACAAGGCTTTTCTCCCCTATAACATAGCATGTGATCCATATTACATGGTGTGTTTACTTCCCCAATTGACTTAGTGTGTAATCCAATGATTACATGGATATGGGTTGGAGTACATGGGCATATACACACCATGTACTCCCACACAGACTAGGTGTGGCATATACAAACATGTAAACAGAAAACGATTCCATAAAAAAACAAGACCAGGTGATACAGGTAGAATATTGTGTGTCACTACATTCTGTGTACTCATTCTACACACTATGAATATATAGACTAAATTCCATGTGGGGATCTTCTATGTGGGAATGAATTGGGATAGCTGGACACACTGTGTAACCCTTGGGAGACGTTGTGTACTCCCTTCAAGAGTGATTGAGGCTCTTCATTTTCTTAGTTTGGAACAGTATAGTTTGACAGTGTTCCCTTAGTCCTATTCCTCAATGGCATAATGCAACATTATATCCATATCACTGGATTGTGATCCCCTCTAGAGTCTCAGTTAAGATAGAGTTGTGGTCCCCATCCTTGAGACTAGAGTGCGATCCTCTATCATCCTTAGTTGGAGTTTATAAAATTAGTGTAACCTCCCTAAGTAGGGTGTTGATCCTCTATCTAGAAGTCAATATCATTAGGGTTTGTGGAATCATTGGTATGTGATCCCCTATGTAGAGGGTTGATCTATGCTAGGTTCATGTGTCCCCCAACAGTTTTAGGCATGGCCCCTATATGTGTATCATGGTCCCATTAGACAAATGAGATTACTTGGGTGGAAAAAAATGATCTAGACCTCTTATTTTAATATATATAATGGTAGCACAACTTGTGGAGTGAGATCTCCCTGAATGAGAATCGTTTTGATCAAAATCCCATGCTTAGAAGTTGGTTTTGACCACCTGGTAGTATGATGTTTTTGTTGAGAATATATGGGTTTTGTATCTATTATACATTGATTGTTATATCTTTTGTTGAGATAACTATACATTGTGCTTCTTTTTTGGTGTTTTTTTGGGTGTCCTAATGAGTATTTTTATACTCACCCCTACATGGGATTTTCCCACACATGTTGTGTCTTGTTTAGATGATGGCCCTTTTGACAGTGTCCTAGGAGGATAGGGAGCAGGTGGAGCCTAGATGGAGCTTGACAGACTGAGGTGTTTACCATGATTGTGCTTTGGACTCAGTCCTTTTCCTTGTAATAGGATTGGCTCTTTATAGTTTTTTTGGGGTTGTATTTGTCCCTTTTTTATATTCAGTACATTATTGTTGCACTATATCGAGGGATCTTAGATCTATGCATGCATTGTTTCAGTGTTTTACATTTCATCATTGTGTGGGTTTGGATATGTGTTCATCTATATAGTTAGTGTATATTAATGCCTCCCATTTGTGGGATATACCAACCTAGTGCTGGTTTCCAGCCCCTGGATAATTGGAGGTAGGCTTTGGGTAGTCACGGGTCGAACCTCGGTGGGTTGGGTCATGACAAAGTGGTATCAGAGGATGTCAATTAAAATTTAGAACCCGATTCTATGAGATTTGTTTCGGGAAACAATGTTAAGTATTTCAAGTTCATATTTCAGGCCAGGGATTCCCGTGTTGGTGTGGAAGCTAACATATCCTTACATCGAGACTATGATCACCTACCTTTCGACTCGTTACATTTAAACATTTGGTTGAGGGGAAATTTTTTGGTACATGCATTATATAGTAATGTATATGTTTTCCATGTCCTTCTTGAGTCAACTCCCCAGATATACTCTTTTGACCATGGTACATCTTGTTTTATTTTAGGATGCCTCCACATAGACAACCATCCAGGATTCCAACACATGATCATGAGGACGATCCACCTAGTGATGAGGCATCAGTATAGGGGTTTGTACCAAAGTTGGAACCTCTAGCTGGTTTACCAGCTATACCACCACCCGTTGAGAAATAGCTAGCACTATCACTACTAGCTTAGGATGCATGATGGATGAGTGAATTTCACAAGTTTCAAAAGTAGTAATCTACTAGGTTTCAGGGTGACCTAGACCCCCAGGTGGCTGAGGACTGGCTAGAGGCAGTCACTCGTGTTTTCTACTTTGTTTTGATGAATTATGATCATATTTCAGTCCTTTCAATGATTTCTATTCAATGATCTATGGGGAGATAGTGGATCTTGGTGACTCAGTCACGTGATGAGAAAACTCTCTCTTGGATATAATTAAAACATCTGTTTAGAGAGGATTTCTATCTGGACATGTTTTGATCGATGAACATACAAGATCTTCCTCATATACAGTAGAGATGTATGAACATGATGGAGTATTCAGTGAGGTTTACTAATCTATCACATTACTCCTTGAATATTGTATGAGACCATTTATTCAGGGCTCAAAAATTTGAACAGGGCATGCACCATGACATCAGGACGTCGGTGGTATCTCTTATAATTTCCACAAATTCATTAGTTATTGAGTGAGACTTATTGGTAGAAATTTTTCTAAGAGAGTAGAAACTAGTATTGGGAGATAAAAATGGGAATCTAATAGATGAGACCTCGAAAGTAGGTAGCCTATGACAGTCACTCAGATCCATGCAGGTCAGATGCTTCAGGATTTGATCACATGAATCAAGGTCAGTGGTGAAGGGATATAAGGGTGGTTCAAAATTAGTCGAGGAATATGAAGTGTTTATATTTCCATGGTCAGGGAAATCTAACATGAGATTGCCCGACCAATCGTACGGCTGATCAGGAGATGGTCGAGGGACTTCCGAGAAAGAGTTAGAGGTAGGAGAAGGGTGGTTCAAAAGACATAACATGTGGATGAAGGGACAACAGGGCAGTAGAAGGGGGTCAGAGGTTCAACCTATTATCACCACCACCCTCAGATGGTCCGTGCTAGGTTCTATGAGCTTGTGGATAGGGATGATCTATAAGCAATGAAGTCCTATGAACCCAAGGTTCCAGGCATGGTAAGATATACAATATATATCTTTTCTACTTTAGTTGTAGTATTGATAGCCACATGTACTATACATTCCTTCCTTTCCAATTATATGGTTCAAAAGTTAGTAATTCTGATTGAGATTTTGATTGGACCCTTACAGTTAGATACTCTGATGGGCAGTGGCTTAGGAGTTTCTCACTTGTACCGATAATCTGACATAATGATTATAGATGAGAGTTTTGTATAGGATATTTCTTTTCTGTAATGAGGCCTTAAAATATCATATTAGGTATGGATTGGCTATCTCTAGTTCATGAAGAAATTCACAGTTTTAAGTAGAGAATGTGGTGTGTATGCAGTAATAAAACAAGGTTTTACTTTGTGGGTGAAAAGGAAACCTTGGAAGAGCAAGATGAGATTAGGCATAAGAGAGTACAACCAATTACTCACCATTTATCCAACTTGATACTAGAGGTAGTGAATGCTTCATCTATATAATTCCTATAGTGTTGGAAGAGTATGAGGAAATATTTTTTGAGGATGTACCTGGTTTTCCATCCTGTTGAGAGGTATATTTATGCAATGACTTACATCCTGAGACATCACCAATATCTGCAACATAATATGAGATGTATCCTATATATTTGAGTGCTAAGGATAAAATTGGAGGAATTCTGGAGAAGGGATTCATGTGACCCAACATTTCCCCCTGGGTAGCCACAGTGTTATTTTTCATGAAGGAAGATGGGAGGTTGAGGTTGTGTATGAATTATAGGTTCTTGAACTGGGTGACCATGAATAACAAGCATCCACTACTAGGAATTGATTACCACTTTGATTAGTTTAATGGGGAACAATGGTTTTGAATGATTGAACTCATATTAGTCTAGCTACATGTACAAGATGAGGATATACCAAAGACCCCCTTCAGATGTCGTTATAGTTACTATAAGTACTTGGTGATTCTGTTTGGTGTCAAGAAATCCCCAGATAAATTCATATAACTCTTCAAATAGATATTTTAACCATTTTTTGACTAATTTTTGGTAGTCTTCATCAATTACGTTGTAGTGTATTCAATATCCAAGGAGGAGCGCATGAGACACTTGAGGTTGGTGTTTAACACAATTCGAGAGAACCAAGAGTATGAAAAGATATAAAAGTGTCAGTTCTGGATTCAAGAGGTCCATTTTTAAGGACATAACATCTTAGAGGATGTATTTTTAGTGGATCCAGTGTAGGTTGAGGCAGTTATTTATTGGGTGCCACCTAAGAATGTTACCGAGTTGCAGAGTTTAATTGGATTAGATGGGTAATATCAAAGGTTTTAACCCAACTTGTCCAAAGTGGAAGAACCCTGGATATCCTTGACTAGGAAAGGGTATCCTTTTGTGTGGATGAAAAAGTTCCATTAGTTCTTTCAGGAGCTGAGTCAGAGGTTGAAAAACACTCCAATCGCGAGGTTACTGGAGGATGGTGTCAAGTACCTTGTGTTATCTGATGCATTAGGGACCAGACTTGGTTGCATTATGATGCCGAGGAAAGTATCTATTTCCTATGGTTTATGCTATTTGGTAACACATGATAAGAACCACGTGACCCACAACCTTGAGATAGTGATAATAGTTTTCACATTTAAGATGTGGCGACATTACCTGATGGGTGAGCAATTTATTGTGTACTTTGACCATAAGATTCTCAATTATATTTTATCGTAGATTTTTTTTAACTTGAGAGAGAGATGATTGCTAGAGTTTTTCCAAGACAATGAATTTGAGATTTTCTATACTCCTGGGAAGGAGAACATGGTGACAGATGCACTTAGCAGGATATATTGTTCTTAATTTTTGGTCGAGGTGTTGTAGCAATTAGCCTCATTATAGTTGTCCATTGTGGATATGGATAATTCTTCATATCTTTAGTTGATGGTTTGTACCCCATCTCTTCTATAGTGATTCTGGGAGGCACAACTTAGGAATACCTATTGAAAGACCCTACATGATTAGATATCGTGAAGGCATGCTCCTGATGGATTTTAAAAAGGTCGGGATCATGTCATTCTTTTTAATGGACACATGATCGTACCTATGATGTTGTGAGAGGATGTTTTAATAGAGATTCTTATATCTCCCTTGGTGGTATATTCAGGTATGGAAAAAATGTATCAGGACCTCCAATGTCAATTTTTGTGTCCTTGGATGAAGAAAAGAGTGGTAGAGTTCATCTCTCGATTACTTACTTGTCCACAAGTGAAGGATGAACACCAAGTTCAAGTGGGTTTAGTTCAACCCCTTGAGGTTCAAGAGTGGAAGTTCTGTAGGATATCTATGGATTTTGTGATGGTATTACCATGTACATATGGGGGACACGATTCTATCTAGGTGATCATTGACTGACTCACCAAATCAAAAAACATCCTAGCCATTCAATAATAGAGTTTAGTAGAGTGCTTGAGAAGCATATATATGCAGGAGATAGTTGAACTCTATAGAGTTCCATCGACGATTGTTTCTGATCATGATTCCCTCTTTACATCCTAGTCGAGGAAGAGATTGCATGAGGCATTTGGGACCAAGTTATGATTGGGAACAAAGTTTCACCAAAAAATTGAAGGCAATACTTAGCAGACCATTTAGGTTCTTGAGGATATGTAGAGAGATATCATGTTAGACTTTGGCCATATTTGGGAGGATCACCTAACACTGGTGGAGTTTGCGTACAACAAAAACTACCACTCCACTATTTTTATGACACCGGGGAAGCATTTTTTTGGGAAAACTTGTAGGTAACCACTTTGTTGGATTGATCCTAGTGAGTTAATACTCATGGGCCTAAAGTTGGTGAAAGCTACTACAGAGAAGGTGAAAATCATTGAGGAGCAGATGAAGACTTCTAATAACCATCATAAGTCTTATCTCGATAGGCGATAGTGAACATTGGATTTTGAGGAAGGAGACCATGTGTTCTTGACGGTCTCACCTCGACGTGGACTGAGGAGATTTAGCCACGGTGGAAATAAATCTATGAGATTCATTATTAATTTATAGATACATCATATATTTGGTGAGGTGGTGAAACAATGATCTCTACCTCCATAGTTAGACTAGGCACAAGATATCTTCCACATGTTGCAGTTGAGGAGGTACCTGAATGACCCATTACATGTTACCGACTGAGGTGAGCTGGCTATTGAGGATGGATATACCTTTTTTGAGTGTCTTGTGGTGGTCAATTATTAAAAGGAGAGGATCATTCATGGGTGATCTATTCCCCTTGCGTGTGTTAGGTGGTATCATGAGAACCTTCAAAAGAGAACATGGGAGAGGGAGACCCATATGTGAGCCTAGTTCCCCCATCTCTTTGGGTTATTTTCTATTTTTGGGATGAAAAATCAATGTTGGGGAGAATGTAGCATCTTATATTTTTTATGTATTTTTTTATATATTATGTGGATTGTTTTCGAGACCAGGTGTTGATAAAATGTGCGATTCCAAGTCCCATTATGCTTAGAATAAATGTTGGAAATATATTAAATATATTTAATAACACACACACATAAAATTTTACTGAAAATATTGAATTACTCCTAAAAGGTTTCTCATATTATAAATATGAAGGACTTGTTCAGTTTGGATGGTAGTTTTACCATAGGCGTGACTTAACATTAACCAGCATGGGTAATTAGTGAAAATATTATCACAAGATTGAAATTAATAAAATATATTAACATAAGAATTTATTTTTTAAGTGAATTAACCTACATATTATTTAAATATACAGCTATGAAAATTATCTCAAGGTTGGATACTAAACCCTAGAGACATAGACACCATTGGAAAAGATAATTCTTGGCAAATGACAACAAATTAGAATCAGATCATGGATCATCGTGCCAGTAGAGTTGGTGGATCTATTCAACAAGAAAAACAATCATTATTCATCAAAAATTGAGCCAAAATCTAGGTAGGAAGTTGTTTTATGTGTATTCTTCCCAATTATTAATTCCTTCAATGAACACAGGTCAATTGAACAATAGATTGATCCATGGATTAGACATAATTGACGAAATGGTATATTATGGGGTAATTTTTGAGAATTTCTTGAATCTATTAATTTTTTATCTTATGGAAACAAATATATACCGATATGAATATCAATAGTGGATAATTCCTCTCATTTATTTATGTGATTTTCTCCTCTGTTTCTATGATTCAACATGGGAGTTCTTCATTTGGCCCAGGGTTTGATGCATCCTGATCGATCGATCATTGTGCTCTCATTACTTGGTGCAATGATCCGATATCATAGTCCTGGGATCAGAACGATGTGACAGAGGTGAGATGGTGGTTATGGTAGTGAATTATATGATGATGGATTCCCGATTCCTCATTCTTTAATGTTATTTGGTGCGCAAGGATGAGTAGTGCTTAGATCCGTTCTTATGAAAGATCTGAGACCGAAGGTTAATGATTGTTGATCATGATACTCAAAAGAGGCCTCCCATTGAGTTTCCCAACAAGGAATAGATAGAATTATGGATTGAGTAATAGATAAAATGACTAGAGTGTGAGTATGTGATTCTAGAAAATCCTGTAGAACACGACATGTAATCTAGGATTACAAAGCGTGTGGGTCCCCTTGGCTATGGTTTTAGGGTTTGGATGATGTTAAGGATCACACAACATGTGACCCCTGTCACATGGTGTGTGACACTCACCAATTGACATGGTGTGTACTCTAGAGAGTATAAAGATATGAGTTAGAGTACACGAGCACAGACATGTCATGTACTCCCACATAGACATGGATTGGCGTACACAAGTTTGTACACATACACAACTTCAGTACACAAACATGACTAGGTGACATAGGTAGGACACCATGTGTCTCTACATTCCATGTACTCATTACAAACAATTTTTATATGCAGACTACATGTTGTGTGAGTCTCTTCCAAATGGGAAGAACATGGGATAGATGGAAACACCATGTACCCCTTGGTACACATTGTGTAGTCACACAAAAAGTTCTTTAGGATCTTTGTTTACTTATTTTAGAATAGTATAGTGTGTGTTCATTACATTGGACAATTCCCTTGAGGGTAAAGTGTGACATTATATCAACATTACCAGATTATGATTCCCACTAAAGGCTGAGTCTCAGATAGAGCTGTAGTGTCTCTCCATGATACAGGAGTGCGATCCTCTATCATCCCTAGTTAGAGTATGTTGAATAAGATTGACCTCCCTAATTAGGGTGTTGATCCTCCATCTTATAGGTTGTATCAGAAGAGTTTTTGGAATCATTTATGTTCGATCAACTATTTTGAAAGTTGATACAGAATGGGTTCATGGTGTCCCCTAGTAGTTTTGGGTGTGAAACCCTGTCTATGTATTATGGTACGCTTAGATTGGTGAGCTTCCTTGGGCAGGGCCCAATAACCCAAAACTCTTCGTCGAGTTTCTTGGATGGTATCGTGGATCTCAGGGTTATTTCTCTTAGAATGATCATTACTTCGATCAGAATCCAATGGGTAATAGTTGGTTATGACCACCTGGTGGTGTAGTGTTTTCCTTGAGTATGTCTGGGTTTTGTTTCAATTATACATTGATTATTAAATCTTTTATTAAGATTAATATACTTGGCTAGTAATTTTTGGTGTTTTTGATGTTTCCTACTAAGTATTTTTATACTCACCCTTGCATGGTATTTTCCCACACGTTTCATATATTCTATAGAAGATGGCCCTTTTGACAGTGTCTAAGGAGGATATGGAGCAGGTGAAGCCTAGATGGAGCTTGAAAGACTGAGGTTTTTATCGGGAGCATGATTTTGACTTATTCATTTACCTTAGAGTAGGTTGGACTCTTTACTATAATGTTTGGGCATGTTTTTAGACCCTTTTATATTTTTAGTACTTTATTGTCATACTCTTTTGTGGGATTTTAGATGTATGCATGCATTGTTTCATTTGTTTTACATTTCAACATTGTGTGGGCTTTGATATGTGTGTGTGTACAAGGTTCTTTAGTATAATTTCTCCTATTTGGGGGATATATGTACTCGATGTTGGTCACCATACCCTATCCTATTGGAGGCGGGCTTGGGATAGTCACGGGTTGGACATTGGTGGGTCATGTCATGACAGTTTTCTCCACTTCTTTCTTGACTAATTCTATCTCTTCTCCCAAATGTTGAATATTTATATTCTATGAATTAAGTTGAGAATTAAGTAATATCTTGAGTTTATTCTAAATACACAACTCATATTCCAATTCTCATATGAGGTTATCCAATATGTCACTTTTCTCCTTTATTTTAAAATTCATCTGAGCAATAGATTCTTTGAAACACTGATTCTCATGTTGAAGTATTTGATTCTGATGTACCTGTTCTGACTGGTGTGTATCAATATTATCAGTTTAGGAAACCAATTTCATAATTTTTTCAAGTTCAGATTTTGTACCTTATCTTCATCTTTGAGTTTTCTATCTCTATAGACATGTTTTACATTTTATCATCTTTAGATTCATTCTTTTCCATTAGATTTATGGTCACATCAACAAGTCTTTTCTTAAAACTTTGAACTTTTATACTTGAATATCCTACACTTGGATCTAGATATCTTTAGGTTTATTTTCATTATCCAATTTATGATCCAATTACTGTGTTTTATGGATTACTTCAACTTTGGGTCTTCTTGCAATTACTTTATCATCATTTATTCCATTATCACTTAGAATATCAGGTTCTTCACTAATTCCTATAATATCATTGAATGAGTAAATATTTTCACTATATGATTCATCCAAATCATTCTTTATTACACTATTTGTTTCCTTCAACTGAATCAAACTCTTTCCATAAAAACATCCACACTGAGTAATACCACCAAACTTCTAATTCTTATATGAAGTTCTACAATTTTCCATGGCACACTGAGATAAGAGTAAACCGAATCTTCAATTCAAATAGTAATTTAATCCCGGTCATAGAAAACAAATCCAACAAAATTAACCTATCCTATGATACCAATTGTTAGGCCTAAAAGGGTCTTAGATACCCTGAGGGGTGTGGGTGGGTGAATCATGGTATGAATATTCTTTTTGAAAATTCTTCCTACCCCAATGGATCTTGACCTCTTTATTGTAAGTGTCTATTTATTTCCTCTTAAGTGATTTCGATGATCTTATCATTTCCTTTTTTATCTGATGATAATGCATTGAATGTAAAGAAGAAGATAAAGAACAAGGGCACATAGATTTTTTAATTGGTTCACCTGCACTAGGCTACATCCTAAGAGTACACAATGGAAATGTATCGATGTACCCAGTCCACTAAGGATCACTATCAAAATAAGTTTTGGTCTAGATCAATATTATTCCTAGGGTCACTACCTTTTCAATTTTTAGGGATAGATCGTGGATTCCCAAGGGTCACTCCCTCGATCTCTCTTTTGCTGGATCAATGTAGGTGGAAAGGATTACCTTTCCCCGTTTTCTTTGTTCACTACTCCAGAAAGGATCCACACCCATTTTATGAACATGTCGGTTCCATCATTAGTAATAATGAATTCATTCTGAATTGTAGGTAGATGATCTATTGAATTTTTTTGAGCTACTCCTTAAAATCTGTGAAAACAACTTAAAACAGTACTACCACCTTTTAGAAACTAGAGATTTTTTTTGTTTATTGTCTAAATAGAAATTACCTCTACTTTAGAAAAAAATTCAAGTGAATCAAGGACTTCCTTTCACTTCATTGAATTTATATGTGAATAAGATAGTTCAAATATTATTTTCAAATAGTTTTGATCCTATGTTTTCTTCCTCACCATCAGAATTTAGATATGAAAATGATACTGCTCATATGGAAAATTTAGGTGTGTATCTCCTTGCACAAAACACTAGTGTGACACCCATACGTGATACCTAGGAATGTAACACCATAAATGAGACCCTATTTTGTAACCTTTCATGAGATCCTTCCACATAACCCCTAGCATGAGATCCTGGAACATTCCCTTTGTACAAGATCTTGGTGTGAGTCCCTTTTGATGATATCCTGGCATGATTCCCCTTTCATGCTTTGCACAAGATCCTTGTGTGATACCCCTTTCATGCTTGGTGTGAGACCTTGGTGTGAGTCCCCTTTCTCACGTTGTGTGAGACTCTAGTGTCATACCCCTTTCATTCTTTACATGAGATCTTAGTGTGAGTCCCGTTTCACATTTTCATGATACTTTTTTCAGAGCATACACAACACATACATGATGTAAATCATATATATTCTTTTCGGAGATCTCTCCAAAAACATCCTTCACTAGATCTCTCCACAAAACCTTGTTATCAGATGTTTCTTTAGAAAAATCATTTAATAAAAACATAATTAGTGTTTAAGGATGAGTTAGAGAGTATTTATAGGCATAAATATACTTTGTTAACTCCACAAATCAAGGACAACCGTCCCTTCCACTTCCAAAAAAAGTTTCGCCATGCACTCCATGAACCTACTATCATGAGATAAAAAGTAAATCTTATGATGGTTAGTGAATTTTGTTTCCTGGTGATTTGTGTGATCGATCATGAGATCCAAATACAATCATGAGAACTAAGTGAGATCCCATTTTGAGATCCTAGTATAATCATACACTTTTCAACATCACTCCACAAGATCCTTTGATAATCAGTATTTCTTATCTTTCACTTTAAATTATCTTCATGCGATATTAATTTAGACATCTTCACTCCCTGATATTAGTTCGAACATTTAGACTATCATAGATTAGACATATCTCTGTTGTGTGAGATTAGACATTCACACTTTTCATGAGATCAAATAGTTCACCCTTACACGAGATCAGAAAATTGTTCTTTTGGTGAGATCAACAGTTCACCCTTGCATGAGATAAAATATTCATGATTTTCATGATATCATATATTTCTTCTTTGTGTGAGGTCATACATTCACACTTTTTTATAGATCACACAGTTCTCCATTTAGTGATATCAAACATTCATACTTTTCACTAGATGAGATTGTTATCCTTTGCACAATTTTATACCTTCACTCTTTTCATGAGACTATACATTCATGCGTTCATGAGATAAAAATATGTGCTAAATCATTATGACTTCTTTGAAAACCAAACTTCATCAAAAACATCAAACCTTTTCAACAAACACAATCAACTAAAAATCACCATCATGGGAAATTTTCACCAAACAATATCTTAATGTGATTAATGAAATTTTTGGAGACACCTTATTAGGTTGAATTATATGAATAACTTTTGTTTAAAGTAATGTTTTCATTTAAATTTTGTGGAAATAAGTTATAAGTTATTTATAACCTTAATATTTATACGATCATGGATATTAAGGTAATTATGGGAATATATGCTTTATCAAATAGATAACCACAGTATTGAAATCCTATTTGGTGACTAAGTGATTAATGTTATTTAAAAAAATATTTCCATATTATTAATCTTTAAGGTTTAAAGGTTTGAGAAAATTTTTTATTTTACCACACTATTTAATGGTGAGGTAATTTAGGACTCATTTATTTTGAAATTTCGGTATTATTGTTGAATTTTATAGAATGTTGAATTATATAATCATATAATAGTTTACAAATTTTGAGAATTACCTTACCATGTTCTAACCATTTTGTTTTTGGTTAATGTATAATGATAGGTCTAAAATATTTTTATCCCTTTTAATGGCTATGTGATCCTTTATTTTTTTATATTTTTAGTGTATTAGGAGTGAATTAAAAATCATATTGAATAATCATAGTTTGAGGAAAGAGATGTTCTTGTGGTCGAAATTAACTAAATATTGAAATTATACTCATCAAGTAATTGTATTTCATTATGATGTTAGTCTGGACGGTGAAAGAATTTCTAAAATATAGGAAACATATATTGAAATAAAATGTTTTACCTATACCATACTTTGTTATGATATGAATGACCTCTTTCACAACTCTATGGTTTTTGGTTCTGGGGTTTTTGATTTTCTCATGATCATTCATGTTATTTTGATCAGTGATCTCTATGACTCTCCATCATTATTTGGATACTACACTTTTCTTCCATGTATAAATCTTTAATTACAAAATGCTTTCTCTTACTTGGAAATCTAGTATGTGTTATTCTATATGACCTTCGTACTTCTTTTTCTCTCTTGTCAATAGGATTTTTTATTAACCTTTTAATGATGTGGGTTTACAGAAAAGGTTCTTTAAAATTTTAAACCTTTTATTACTAGTATAAAGTTAAATTGAGTGGATGTAATTTTTTAATGACCCTGACCTGAATAGCCTAAAGTCGATGCCTTACTTTATTACATTGGAATAAGTACAATGGTTCAAATCTCAAAGAACTAACCAGTTTAGTAGTTTTGGAGAACTATATACATACATGATACCCATTTTATATTTGGAAAAGAAAAATAAAACATACTACTTAAAATAATAAAATTATCAACATCCTTGAAAACTAATTGAATGGATTCATCTTCATAACCCGGGGAAAGGAAACAAAATAAGGGTGATCTCAAATTCTCAATAAATGTTTAGTACAATAGAATCTATCATTGATCAATAATCATAATAAACATGGAAAGGTTAATAAATTAAGGAACATTCCATTTAAATAAATTGACTACATGAAAAGATAAGTAATAATCAATATAGAAAGGTAAATAACAGAAAACACATGTCATTTAACCAATAAAATTAAAGTGAAAATCATCCATACAAAAATATCACATTGAAAATATCGTGGATAATAATAAATGAAATATAAATTAAGGAAATTGTTAATTATTTGATGTCTTAATATCAGGAATCATGATACCTGTACTATCAAGACCTTTAACAAGATAGTTTAAATACTATAGGTAGAAACATGTTTAAATTGTCCAACTTATTTTGTCTCATGATACCCATCGATGCATTAATGGTCTATATAAATTCAGGGACCCACCCATAACATACTAATTCTGTTGCATTATTCATACAAAGGGGTGAAAAAAAATATTCATATTGAAAAACTATAATTTGAAATGTCAATTCTATACCCAATCAATAAACATAACCATAAACCATCTAGAGTAATATATATAATGATAAAAAAATATAACATTCGCATTCCAACTGATCATAAACCATCTAATGAATGAATAAATATGATATAAATATAATATTTCCCTAGTAGATATTAAGAAAAATTGAGGATTTATGTCATTTATGAATAATAATATCATAAAAATTTCATTAAAAACATTCTTGAGGAAAGAATTCTTTATATTTTGAAAATTATTTTTTTAAACATAAAATTTTTTGAAAATATTTTTCTTCAAAGATAACCTATAATTTTAAAAAAAATATAATCCTAAACATGGAAGGAAAAATTCAAATAAATGATGTTCATGGAGTAAATTAATTCCATATATTCCTTATAAGTTAAAAGAAATATTCATTTTTCATTGTAAAAAGGTTAATAAAGTTCCTTGTTTAGAAAATGACAAGATTATTACTTTCTCTTTAAAAAAAATCCAAACATGGATTTTTTTATAATGATATAAGATTAATTTGAAAATATTTTGCAAATTTTAAAAATATGGGTGAAAATTAATTTAATAAAACATTTTTAAAATGTTAATAAAAATGTCTTAAAACATTTTTATAAAAGAAGGATATGGAAGAAAAATGTTTTTTGACTAAAGGGAGAAAATAAGTTAGATTTTATTAAAAACATCTTACCAATTAATTTATGTACCAAAGAGTATAAAAATGGTACTATTACTTGAAAATATCATAAATTAAAATATTAAAAAAAATTAAATGGGTTTTTTAGTAAATGGTTAAATAAATTTCTTCAACAAAAATTGATGAATAAACGATATTGATTAGAATGAGATTTTGAAATAAACCCTTACAATGATCATGAAATTTATGTGAGAATTAATCATGGAATCAATTATGTGTTTCAAAGATAAATACACATAAAAAAGTGTAAATAGAAC
The DNA here is from genome assembly GCA_963277665.1 of Viscum album. Classification (NCBI taxonomy): domain Eukaryota; kingdom Viridiplantae; phylum Streptophyta; class Magnoliopsida; order Santalales; family Viscaceae; genus Viscum; species Viscum album. The sequence continues at coordinate 457,900,085 of OY728138.1, forward strand.
ATTATTTAATCGATATTCATTATATACATAATTTTATAATGAAATAATCAATCAATTATAAGTTTAACCTAATGAATGGAAATAGAGTTAATAAATCCCTTACCAAACGCTTCTTTTTGATTTAAAATTATTTAACCTCCAATATAGTGGTTTTAAAGATGTTATTAGCTTAAAAAAACCATATTAATATCCATAATATCATATATTATCCTTTTATAACATTTTATCATGTTTTGATTAATAATCATTTATTTTTTACATTTTTTGGGTGTTAATTACCTTGTTTTTTATGCATTTTTTATAGTAAAATATTATGTTCTTGGATATATTACATAGTTTCATCATCACTAAAATGATATTTTTTGGTCGGAGTGGAAAATCAAGAGGGGGGTGAATTGAGTTCCTACTTATAATTTTTGTTAAAAACATTATGATAAAGATCCCCCAATTTTGAAACAGCCAAGTTAATTAAGGCAGTAGAGATATAAATGTTTAGTTAGTCAATAGGTTTCTCAAAGAAGGATTAGTCCTCTGTTGAATCAGTGTAAAAAACTTCTTCAACTTTTGAAACTGGTTTACTGAATTAAACACAAACACACACTAAACAGAACTAACTACCAGAGTTAATGTAAAATAATTTTTTATTTGAAATTATAAGTCGCGAAAAATAGAAAAATAGAGTATTACAAAAAATTAGAACACAACAGAGTTAAACAAGAGGTTCAGTCTCAAGATGATACTTAATCCTCTCCACTTGGTGATCACCTACCACCAAGAAGTTTATATTGACAATAAACATGATATACAGCCTATATCAGGCTTTACAATAGTTTTCAAAAACTATCCAGGGATCACACCCTCTACCATAGTTATTTGTGGAAAAAAAACCATACAAGATACTCCCTCTTTCACAGTTACACATGGGAAACATTGTGTAAGTGATGTTTGATTTAAGGATTTTAAATATCCTCCAGTTCAAGCACAAGAGACAATGTGTGTAACAGACAAATACACACTTCTTAGAAATGTAAAAGAAAGAAACACAATAGATATAATTTTATAAGATTGAGTTTAGAAATATCTATGTGTTTGTCGTTCAGCTATTGACTCCTTGGAGTGAAGAAATTTCAGTTCGAGTCTTTCTCTGGATGTTGTCCTGAAAACAGAGTGTCACAACTCTAGGTTCTAGCTTCTATGTACTGAGGGGTTATTCTTCTTGTTTTGACAGAGAATTGAAGAAGCAAAGAAGGTAGATGTGAATTTGTTCTCCCTAATGATATTCATGATTCTCTTAGGTTCAGAATATAAGTGCTAGAAGGTTCTTCCTTGTTCACTTTGATCTAGAGAGTTATCTATTTCCCATGCATTCATCTCTTCTTCTTTTATTCCTCAGTCTTCTATTTTATATTTGAGGTCTGACAATAGGAATAAGTAAGCCATGTGAGATCTTCTTTATACCTCATACTATCTCTAGATACGGTCTCTTGATATGTCTATAATCATCATTAATTAATTTCAGAAGAATTAAATTTACCAAATATGACCGTTTGAATAATATTAAGAATTTCACAAAGTAAAGAGTATAAGAGTGAGCATCGGTAGACTGGAAGTCGTTTCTTTCTCAATAGTAGGCTTCAACAGTAGGTTTCATCAATAGACTGCATCAGCATCCTTCATCTGTAGCCTTCATCGGTAGCCTTATATCAGTGACCTTTATCAGTAGCCTTCTATCGGTGACCTTATATCGGTTAACTTCATTGGTAACCTTCTATCAGTGACCTTCTATCCATAACCTTCATCAATGAACTTTTATCGGTGACCTTCATTGGTGACCTTCTATCAGTGACCTTCTATTCAGGACATTCTACTTAAATAAAATTTTCAATGTAAACTTAATGAATAGAACAATGAGATTAAAGATACATAGTTACTACTTGATATAAACTAAGAATATTAATGAAACATGGTGTTCCTACAATAGAAACAAAATTATCACATAAATGAAACATGATATTGGATTATCAAAACAGGTGAGTCCAACAATCTCTCCCATTTTGATAATCACAAATTTCATCAGTGAAATTTTAAATTTAAGTATTATTTAATCAGGGTTAAGCACATTTGATAATTTATTCAGAGGTATTATCATACATATATTATGTGTAAGAAAAAATAAACCATGTTTATTGTGGAAAATATAGATCAGCGTATATATGAATGGACTCCATTCAACTTAAAACTTATTCCCCTTTGTGATTAACAAAAAGAATTTAAGAAAAAATGATACAAAAATGATTTTATTATTTATGAAGCAATAGTAGAATATACAAAAATATTACAAATATCCCTTTCAACTATGAAATCCCACATTCAATCCACATCAGATATGTCCAAGGTAGTTTTGTCTTTGGAAGCTGAGGAGGCAGGTCCAAAAGATAGAGGGATATGCCGAGGTATGGAAGTGAGCAAGGTATGAGGACCTGCTACAGAGGAATCAATAGACCGATAGTGAGTAGATCTATGAGGAATCATAGGGGTCAAGCTTCTGATGGCCTATGCAAGAGTCATCAATGGGGCAGCACTGGTAGAGCCTAAGGTAGCTGATGAATAAGGTAAAGTTGGATGAACAATAATTGGAGTGTAGTCCACATGGAAAAAGGGTAAAAGGAGATTTCTTAAATCCATAATAATGCTTCCTCCTCTTTCTATAACTGAGATAAAATCATCCTTATTCTCTATGAATTCCTCCAAGGTAAGATTCAATTCTCTAAGCCTACTAAATTGATCCTTAAAAGTCAGAGTGACAGGTGGGATCCTCATGTATTCCAATAGAAGCTTGGAGTGACCATCCATATGATGCTTAGTGTACACCCTTTTGTATATGAAATAAAATTTCTCTTTGATGGCCTTATGATCTTGATAAGACTCTCTTAAATAATATCCCACAAGCTTATGAATGTCTCTGGTAGTAGAAATGACCTGATTCATAGACTGAGGGTCTGAGGTACTTGCACTATAGAACATCTCCACTTCTTCTCTAACAACCAAACAAAAAGCTTATAGAGAAACAAGAGGAGATGCTGAAGAGGAAGAAGATGCACACAGAGGTGCCATTGTAAAATCCACTACCTCCTTAAAAAACTTGGTCAGATCACTTATCAATCTTTTTACATCATCATCTTGTCCACTCACATGTGCCTCCATAGACTTGTAAAAGTCCTCAAACACATTGACCATCTACTGAACAAAACTATTAACATACTTAAGGTCTTTGTCCACTTGAACCCTTGAATCTATATAAGAGTCTAAAATCACAATTGATTATTTTCTAGATTCCATATATTCTTCCAATTTTTTGATCTAATTATGACATTCCTTCACTTCATGTAGAAAATTTGAGTGAGAGGTAGAAATTACCCTTTCTAAGGCAGATGCCACCACTTCTTTATTGAGAGCCACTATTATCTCTATCTCAATAGATCTCTCATAAAATTGTATATTCAAATCTAATTTTAATGATTCTAAATCATCCTTATTCACATAGTATTGAGGTAAAATCACTACTGCCTTTACAAAAGTGGTCTCTGAAACAAAAGGAATTGGAGGGCTTCTATTAGGCTTGTCATCTTCAGAGTCTCCATAGTCTAAGCCTAAGAACACAAATCTATGTTCTTCTGAACAATCTTCTATTCCATGAGCAACAACAACTAAACCAAAGGTAATAGGTTCCTCCTCCTCATTTGGAGTATTCTCCCAATCAATTACACTCATTTCTGCTATTCCTCCTTGATCAACTGCATCAATAGGAGAGTCCACTTCCACTTTTTCTGTAGAATCTTCAACCACTGCCATTGTAATTATAACTTCAAATGATTCAGAAACCTCTTCATCTAAACTCTCTACCATTTTTGTATATCCTATCGAAGGAACGAGACTTAGAAATTCTTCTTCATGTTCATCAGTAGCTATCTCAAAATCACCATGAATAGATTCATTTTTATCCTCCTCCTCTGAGGTCTCTCTAATGTCTCTTAAGACATTTTCTTTTCCTTCTTCATGGTTTTCCTCATTATCTTCGTCCCTTAGGAAAGTCTCTCTTCTGGGAAATATCATTATTAGGCTAGGATCATCAAAGGATATTGCATTAGCATGAGGACTTGAGGGAAGGTCAGGATCACTCCTATCATGTATAGGATAATCCTCTCTTACTTTCATAATAGTAGCCTTCTCTTCTTCATTTGAGTATACTGGATCCACTTCACCAGGATTTAATCTTGGATCTCTCTTATTCTTTGGCCAAGTAGGATGGGTAATAGGATTGAAGTACTCATACATATTAGCCTCATCATTCACCCATTTTCTTTGCCAATGGTTCTAGCTTATCTTTATAAACTTGAAAATCATTTTGGAAATGAAGAAGTTGTCCCTTAAAACTACGATTTCATCCTTATTTATAAAAACTCCCTTCTCTTTCAACATTAAGGATATCAACCTCGCATGAAAAAAGGAATTTGATTTGGAACAAGGCCTTTTCAGATCCTCTAACTAAGTCATTAGCAACCTACAAAGATTTATCTTCTATCCATGCTTCAACAGATACAAAAGATACATGTATTGATGCTTCAAGGTAGCAAAGTACCCTCTCATGGGACTCAAAACATGCTGAACAAACTTAAAATTCAACCTGTCTTCTCCTTCTATTTAAGCAGCACTCACAACCCTCAATATATATATATTTAATTTTTAAAAAATTTATTAAATATTTTTAATCTTAAGGTACATATTTGGTAAATATATTACTTTTATTTTCAGTCAATATTAATAATAGCATTAAAAAGTTTTTTACCAATTTTAGGGTTAATAGGGTAATCTATGATTAAAAATAATATGATAAGTACTATAAAATGATCCAAAAAATTGAATTAATATTAATATATGAGTATTTTTCATCTATAAACATCTAATATTAATTTATATGACCTATTTTCTAATTTTTATGTGATTTTAACCTTTATAATATTTTATGTAATGAAAAGTAAATAATATCACACTCTTGTTTTTAATAAATGTAATATTTCTGAAATGGGGATAAAAAAATGAAAATTTTGATTATAGATATTATTTTTAAATATGAATGATTTATTTTCATCATATAAATTTATTTTTAATTTTTATATAATAAATAATTACCTTAAATCCTTACACAGTGCTAACATAGTAAGGATTCAGTTAATATAAAAATAAAATAAATGATATTAAAAATATTATAATTGTTATAATTTGAAATAATTAATGTGATAAAAGAATTTTATAGGTAAAAATAACATGTTATTGAAGTATTAAAAGAATTTATTTAATTTTTTTTATTTATGTTAGGAAATTCAATGTAAATGAATAGTTCTAAAATTTAGATTACTGATATTTTATGAAATTGATATTTTTTGAAATGATATAAAATTTAGAAAAAATTTATATTTGGAAAATTTATTATAATATGGATTAAAATATAAACCTTGTTTCATTTATGGGCTTTTTTCCCTTAAAAAGTAATTATAATGACCCTAAAAAAGTATAAAACCTTGTTGTCATGGTAAGTGTGAAAAGGGTTAACGAGTGGTTAAAATAAAAATATTATGGTAAAAATATGGTATAATAATATTAAAATTTTATTTTATGAGATTATATAGAATAATATTAAAATTTTATTTATATATAGAAATTTTTTATCCATTTTTACTCCACAAATAATTTTTATATATTTAATATCTTAAGAAATTTTAAATCTGCCCCTCCCCTCACTAATAAATGTGAACCAATTGTTCTCATTTATTAACAATTTAAAACCCATTTAGTTATTCCAATATCAAGTAAAATACCTTATTAACATCCCTAACCATGTTATTGAGGTATTAATTTTGAAAACATACCAACCTTAGTGGGATTAATGTGTAAAAAAGGTGGTTGTCCGAAGAAGAGGTATAGTTCAAAACCAAACATTTTTGTTTTATTTCTTCTTCAACCTCCTAAAAATATTATCGAACCATTATTAGATAACATATATATTTATAAAAATATGATTTTATTATTTTTTGTTAAAACCTATATCCATCCCCAATCTTCATCAAATGGGAAATAAATTCATCGATCGTGTGTACAGTGACTTCCGCCTCACAGACCGATGTAATTCATTTTTCATCACCATCTCTGGTGTAAGGTTATAACAATGGATTTAATGTATATATATATTATATTCATTAAATAATTGAAATTATGAACATATAATATATAATTTATTTTCTTATTCCATTCACAAAAAAATGATAACGTTGTTCGTGCGTACTTGTGGACTACTATCTCCAGGAAGTGATGTGATTTGTTTTTAAACATATAATTTTTTGGATGATATATATAAGTGTATTAAAAAAAATAATATGATATTTATGATTTTATTATCATTCTGGAATGATAAAATAATTCTTTCCTTCTTTCCATAATGATCGTTGAAAAATGGAAACGTTACTCATGTGTATGTACGTCCTACCATCTCCATGATTGTAACATAGTTCGATTTTCAAAAGCATATTTAATGGTTTGATTTAAAAGAATAATTGAAGTAAAATAATAATAATAATTTCATGATTATTATTTCTTATATGATGGAATAATTACCTCATTGACCATAGTAAACCTACCGAAGTCATTTTAGACTTATAGACCGAATATTGTCAACATATGTAATAAGGACATATATGATTATATAAGCGTGTATAAAAATATAATAAGTGATTTAAAAAGAAAAATAATAATTATAAGTTTATAAATAAATAAATTAACTGACATTAATTTATTATTTAGGAAGATTAAGAGAGAATGTGACGAGCCAGACTTGTAGTATGGGATTTTGTCCCAATTTCTTTGAATTGAGGTATATTTTAATGCTATGAACCTAATATATTTTATGATGTGCATATACTACCAATTTTAAATTTTATATCATTATTCTTTAATATTTCATGGAATTTTAAGTTGAAAGTAAATTATTTCATCCAAGGGTATTTTACTTGAATGTTACCAAGTGGAAATGTTTTCATAACTAAATTTAATTTTATTAGGTTATTTCAATTCTTAATTTTTTATATTATGCCATGATTATGTGTGAAATAAATTATTTTTATTTATGTTTTATTCAAATATTTTTATGTATTTATATTTGTTACACATAATCTCTTTATTTATTAATTCTAAATTCAATGATTTTATTATTATATGGGTAATTCATCTCGAATTCCCTTTATTTGGGAGATACATTTATGATATGAACCTATATTATTTTATGAGGTATATGTATATCCCTATTAACATTTTATATCATTAGTCTAATTATTTTAATGATATTTAATGTTTCACTTTGAGGTTAATATTTCACAAGACATATGATTGAGAAGTTAGAAAAGTGGGAAAGGATTTATATTACAATCTTTATTCCCTTAAAGGGTTTTTATGTTCAATTTACATTTGGGTAAATCATATGATTTTATTTTCTAGAACAACCTATCATTTATTCTCCTATGGTTATGAATTTTTTTACATGTTTAATTTATATTTCCCCCTTACTGATTAAGGAAACAGAAATAATATCTTTTATAATCGGAAAAAATATTTTATCTTCTTTCATATGATGAATCTTTCTATGTTATATTCATGTTTTTTAAAATGTTTTCAAAAAAACATTGTTTAATAATAAAAAATGATTTCATAAAGCTATTTTACATGATCTTTGACCATCATTTAAGTGAATTTAAATGGAAATTTATTAATGTGTTCTAAATGGGTCACATTACAATCCCTTTAAAAAATGTTTGAAAGCTCTATGTATATTATTTACAATGGGTTAATAAACTTATTAATGGAATAACAGATGTTTCTAAGAGTTTTATTATGAAATGAAAGATCTATTAACTTTATTAATGTTATGGTTATTGAGAATTTTTTATGATGATGGTGGTTCTATTATAAACCATGGTCAGTTCAGCCCAATTTAGCTCGCTAATGCATTGGGTAGAGGGACAAACTAATCCAATTATGTTTATACTAAGAGATTATGGGAATATAAAATGATGGTTATTCTAAGAAAAACCATGATGGTTATTTTAATTGTTATTTTAATAGTAAATACATATATAACTGTGATGATTATTCCATATGTAAGAGTAATATGAAAATAATTTCCCAAGTTACATGTAATATTTTTTAATGATTTCTAAGGGTTTTATTGAAATATTATGATTTATTAAGCTAATATTGTGATTTTATGTTTAAATAAGATCATTTGATACATCTTATGGATAAAAATATATGGATTTTAAATGATTCCATTAATCAAGATTGACATCACATAACTCAAGATTATTAACTCATATGACTATTTACTTTGTTAAACATTTATGTCTTGTTTCAGGATTGATGATCTAGGTATTGACGAGTATGAATTCCCTTATGATATTCTCAAGAACAATGATTCCTCCTCATACTATTATGAACATATTACTCTCACTCATGATATTCATTTGTTAATGCTTATGATTACCGTTATTGAGAATTTTAGATCACCCTTCTTATGTTTCATATTCCTTCAATTATGAATAATGAAATGAAATTATTTTATTTCAGAATGGTTGCATATGTGAAAAAAATTATGGGAGATGTTGAAGAATTATTATGGAATATAAAAATATGAGCATAGTCGGAGATGATGTTGGTCATTTTTAACCAGTTGTTTATAAGTCAACGTTGTTAAGAGGTTGTCCTGGTTCTATGAAACTATAAATCTATATAGACGTTTAGGTATGTAAGTGACATAGTATTTCCTTTAGATGTTCTTATTACTAGACCGATAAAATTAGATCACATTTATTAGTATCAAAGACAAAAAAGTAAAGTTTATGTTTTTATAACTAGATATGGGGCCATAGGGTCGGGCTCATTACACCATCACCCTGATATTTTAATATATGATTACCTTTAAATAAGTTAATGTCCTTGGATATTTTACACAAGAAACAATGACATTAACAAAACCACAAAATATTTGGATAAAATATAAATATTTAAGTATTTATATTAAAAACAAGATTTTGAATTAACAGAAATTAATTGGAGTAATTTATTTATGGAAGATTTATATAAAAAAACAAAGGAAACATTTAAAATGAATTAAATTTAATTTGAATACTTTAAATCAATAATAATTTCATATTAAGATTTAAATTATATTTTTCTAATTCATTACCAATTATTTTTATCGCAATAAAATTATAAATCATTTTTGTTAATATATATTGATTGGTGTAATTGGTTAATACTAATTAGAAAGTAATGAAAACAAGAAGAAGAATAGATTGTGCTCCAAAGAATTGTTTTCAATATAAAACCATTTTAATTATAATTTTATTTAAAAGTTTAATTTCAAATTTAATAATTTTAATTTTAAAAAACAAAAATTATTTTTGGATTCATCGTAGTTATATTTTCTCTAGATGATTTTTTGATATTTTTATGAAATGATTGATTTTAATGTGAATAGTGTAATATACTATTTTTACAAATACCATGATTTAATGACATTATTATCTTGTAATTATTTCATACAAATTTGTGAAAACTTTTTCTACACAAATTATGTATTTTAGAAGTTGAAATATAAATATAAAATAATTTATTCTAGTTTAAAACCTATATTCGTTATTATAAAACTTATGAAATATTTTTCTCAAGATTTTTTTAATACATTATAATTTAATTATTTTAAAATTAACTTTTATAAATTATATAATTTGAATAAATTAATATGAATTTTATATTTGGAATAATTGGGTAAAAATTATTTATTAATGGAAATTTTATTTTTATGCGTAAATGAAAAATTACTCCGAAAAAAACTAGTTATAACAGTAAAAGTAAATTATAGAAAAGAGTTTAACCTATTGAAAAGAATAAATTATGTTAAAAAATGTGTGATATTGTGTGTTTGAGTCATTTATAAAACTTATATATTAATAACTCAATTATTTCTCAATTTCTGATTGACTTTTCTTGATAGTGACTTACAAATATTAAAAAGTTGTGAGTTTGTAGAAAAATTCAATACCGTTTAATTTATAAAAGGGGACTATAACCACCCATTCAATACCGATCCTAAAATATTTTTACTCTTGTAACCATACCATTTTCCATGCACTATAATTGTCTTCCTTATCTATCATATTTTGGCCCCATTATATTTTCTTAATCTCTTATTTTTTAAGGAATTCTCTATGGAAAACTTAAATTTGTCAATGTGAGTAATCATTTCTACAAAACTTCATTCCATTATATCTTACCTTTAAAATTAAAATTTTACAGTCTTTTATAAATTTAATGAATATTTTTTTATAATTAATTTTATTGTGCCATCTTAATAAACAATAACCACCTTTCCCCTCTTCCCATAAGAAAAATAAAAACATGATTCATGTGTATGGGTTGACTACCGCCTCTATGATGTAACTTTTTTATTTTCCATCACTGCAAAATCATGGATGTTAAAATAGAATTTAACATAAAATTATGATATTTATAAATTATTTAACATTCATAAATTATAATACATATTAATCCTTTCTCTTTTTCTATGAAAACGAAATATTCATCCGTACATATGTGTAGACTACCACCTCCATGGAACAATGTATTTTGTTTTTCATTTCCTCATTTAATGGATTTTTATAATATTTTTTTAATGAATAAATGTTATTTTTAGGATTTAATTTATTTTTTTGGTGTGGAAAATTGGATAACCTATTCATTATATGATCAGTAAATGATCATCATGAATTCAATCGTTTAAAACAAGTGTACTAAAAGGTAAATATATGTATTCATATTATGTAATATTATCATATCCATTAATTATTATTATAATTACTTAAAATTATAATATATCACAGAAATAAAACTAAATAATATAATTATGATTTTTTATAATGATATGACAACTAAACCACCACATAATCGTATATTAATCGTTGTATGTTCTTGTTTGGGCCAGTTTAGGCACTCACTTTAACAATGATATAAATTAATATTGTGGATAACTATGAGAAATTAATTACTGAAATAATAATGTATAGATATTTAAATAATGATTTTTTGGTTTTTCAATGGTGACATTATTATTAAACTCACTAATTAAGAAAATGAATTTTGTTCATTAAGAGTAACTAAATCCGGATCATCGTCGATTCCATCTTCATGGGTTATAACAAAAAATAAAATGGAATGAAATTATATATTTATAACTATCATGGAAGATATATTATATTTTATTTAACGATATTGGGTTGATAAACCTTTTTACAATAATTAATACCAAAATAGTTTTTTAAAAAACTAGTTCAGAACGATCAAGATTACTTACACCTAATATTGAAAATAGAAAATAACTAGGTAGAATTCATATAGATAATGATTAAAAATAAATAGTATAAATGGAAAGTATATGATTAAGGTTCTAAAATAAGTTATTATAGTGGTTTTTTGTAATATATGAGGTTTGATTTCACTTCTAGAAGGAAATATCAAAGTTAAGGCTTTTATTTATCTCTATTTTGACTCTCTCAGACATAATACATTTTACGCAACATGTTTTTATTTTATGCTGTATTTACAAACCATGATTTTATTTTAATAATATTTTTTTTATTTAATGGTATATTCAAATAAAAATCATATTCAATTCGTTAAATGGATATCAATTATGTTGTTACCCCAATAATAAGTATTTTTGGTTACTCAACTTTCATTTAGTGAGTTATTATCATTCTATTGAACTTATTTCATAAAATTTAGGTACATTATATAAATGCTTGTATTATATCGTATTATATTACTATTTTATATCAAATTTTAATCCCAAATGAATGAATCATTTAATAGGGAAGTTATGGTGTCCTAAAAATTGATCACCTGTACTACCGAGAAACTACTAGATGTACGATCGTCATCCCATTATACGTTCATGTGAAGATTAGTGGAGAAAAAAATTGAACCTCCAAAATATCACTTCCCCTTGACTAATTATAATAGAAGTAGGAAGAAAATCACTCGACCCACCTCACTATGATGATTTTTCACACACACATAAGAAAAAATAGTAAAAGAAATTGACATTCAAATAATGATGATACATACAACTTTAGTACATGAATAAGTAAATGAACATTGGAGATTTTACATTATTTAGACATTTGAAATAGATGAGTGGGAAGGAAAAATATGAATTATTTATATTATTGGATCTAAAAATATATATATTATACTAACAAATCTTATTAGTAATTTTTCATTATAAAATTATTAACACTCTATAAAAACTATAATGTACTGAGAATTTATAAAATTCACTATTCCAAACATATATCCTTAGATACTATTTTTTTGGGGGGGGGAGGGGATACTTATTTACTTTTATAGGAATCATTGATGGTTGACCAGGTTACACTAAATTCCCATATTTATGGAGAATCCTCCAATTGGAAGTCTATAATTGATTGATCATAAAAAAAATGACATTAACCACTTTCCCCCGTAAATAATTGTAGATTATTCATTCCAATGAAATCCTTATAAAAGTTCCCCCAACATTATAGGCCATAATTTATTTCATCAAAAGATACAAACTTCTGATGGCCTAATAAATTCTGAACAAATGAGCTTCCATTGCTGAATAGATGAGCTTCCACCACCAACACACTATGACCAGCCACCTTCCACTTATTGAATTTATGATGAACATAAATATGGTGCTCAAATTTTCAATAATATGTAATTATTATACTTTGAATTTGGACACACAGCCCAATAATCAACCACTTGAAGAAATTTTAGGGAAAAACATGATAACCCTTCTTAGAAGAATTCATTTTTCCTCTGTTGAAGTAGTGCACCTTCACTTTTATTCTTCCGTTCACCCAAGAACCATTGAGAAATGATGATGCTTCAGAAATTCTTTAGGTAAAGTCTTGGTGAACACATCTATCATATTTTGGATATTATTAATCTTCTAGATATATAAAACATTATCCTCTAACATATTCTTGATGAAATGTTACTTCAAGTGGATGTGGGTTTTCCTTTCAGGGAACACCCAATTTTTATCCTTGTGCATTGTACTTTTTATAACACAAAAAATAATTCCTCCTTTTTGATATATTTCTAATTCCTATAGTAACTACTTCTACCAAACTATCTACTTACTAGATTCCATTATCACTGTATAATTTATTTCAACTGTACTTTATATAAAAAGATTTTATATCCATAAAATAAAATATATTTTTATTTCTATATAAATAAATACAAATCCTTTTGTGCTCTTTTGACTATTTGAGTCTATATAAAATTTATCATAAAAAAACAATGTAATGAATATTCCTCCCCAAATTAAATACCTAATCATATGATACATTAAAATAATGAATGATCCACTTGATAAATTAAAAATTTACCTTTCTTGTGTTGGATATAAATATTTTAAAAACACCCATTTAAAATAAAATATGTGTTCCATTATAAATCATTTCAAACATTTACTTCTAATAAACGAAGCATAAGTTTCTTTCTCTATATATTGAAACTCATCTATCAATATAGGTACTTGTTCCCTGGACAATTTTAATTCTTTAGCAAGAGGCTTAGAATCTGGTTTACATTTACCCATGACAAACCTTATAATAATATTCTAGATATAATCCTAAGAGGGAAACAAATATCTAGAACTCATATCTCTTTATATCCTCATTACTAGTATCATAATGTTTTACCCATGATATTTCATCCTAAAACTTCCAAACAACTTATTTTTCTATTTTAAATATTTTTTACACCCATTATGACCAAAAAAATTTCATCAATATACAATTAAAATATTATGAAAGTCCCATTATCCCATTTCATCTAGAAAAAAAATAATGAGCATTACCAATAATGAAAACTTCTTCTACCCTAAACCAATTAAATTTCTGATTCCACTATAGTGTTTCTTGATTTAATCCTTAAAATATATTATTCAATTTACATTATAAAGTTTGACGCATAACTTTCAATACACCTATTGGCTATTTCATATATATCTCCTTCTCTAACCCACCATAGAGGAAACCCATCATAGCATTTATATGATCCACATATAGATTATATTATGTAACCATACCTAGTATTGTTGAAATGGTATAATGATAAAATGTCATTGATAAGATTTATAAGAAATATAATCTTTTATTCTATTGAAACCCTTTCATTTCCATATGTTCTTTATATATTTTATATTCATCAGCTTATTCCTTTATCTGGTAAATACTATTATTCTCATGTGCTTTTTCACACTCCGAAAGTTCAATCACATCCCATGTTTAATTAAACATTAAAACATCCATATCTATGTTAATGGATGAGTTCCACTACTTAGAGTAACTATAAAAAGAAAATCCCTTTAAATTTTCAGGTTCTCTTAAATCCATTGGGAGTAGATAGATCAAATCATTCATAAGCCTCTACACCAGTCTCTTGATTCTAGTTCATCTTCTCAATTTAATTGACTAAACTAAACTGTTTGGTTCTTCTTGTTATTCTAGTACCTAAATTTCTAAAATTAATACATATAGAGCATAAAAATTTGGTAGTACTACCCATGTTTTAGCTACTATTTTTACTTTTTGGTCTTTCTAGTGGTCTTACATACATGCATTTGGTACTCTGAAAAGTTATATATAAGCTGATCAATTTTTTCTACCTATCGATACTCTCATCATCCTAAATTTAAATAGTTTATTTTACTTTAATTTATTACTCTAAAACATTCCAATCCTTCTACGAAATTTTCTCAGTGAAGAGAACATCCCTACTTTTAATGATCTTTTTTTTCTTTCCTTATCCCACAACATATATTTATCATTTTCATCTCCATATCCAAGGAATAATAACGTAATTTATATTTGGAATCAACATTGTTTAAATTCATAGAATTTATATGTATATAATATAAACTACATAATTCTTCAATATGATGAACTTCTAGTGTTTTAACAGGATATAGCTCCTCTGAAATTTCAAACCCAACTACCAATGTTGAACTTTTTTTGATGATATATTCCATCGTGTTGAGTGCTTCTTCCCAACCCCTTGGGATTTATTGTGTTCGACCTCATACTACTAGATTTCTCTATCAAATCCCTATTAATTCTTTCATATATTACAATCTATTGTGGAGTTTTGAGCACAATATTCCCATGCTTTATTACTTCTTCCTTGAAAAAATTATGGAAGATTCATCCGATGAACTCACCACCATTATTTTGTTCATATGCATGCCAACTTCCAACCACATTGACTTTTTTTCAATAATTTTCATTGTATATTCTTAATAGAAAAAGAAATTAATGAGAGGGAGTAGAGGAAACCACCATATGATGGAACATGGAATGGTACACAAACATATGAGTATACAAGATAAGAATTCAAATTCATATGCTTCTAGCTATCTAAGTTGAAAGAAAATATTCTCCACTTTACATGAAAAAAACATTCACAATCTTAAATTTCCTTATGATTGAGCTTCATTATTCCCTTATCCTTCATAATATTCAATTTATTTTCAATGAGGTGAAAAAAACTATAGTTCCAAACTTATGGTTCATATGGAGTTGAATTTCTAACAGCTATCATACCATATGAATTTCTATTCCTTTAAAGGGCATCATTATTTACTCTGTATACAAAAATTATTGATCCTTGAGTAACTTTCCATACCTCATTTTCAATGCTAGTCCTATATCCAATATCATCAATTTCCCCAATGGAAATTAGTTTTCTTCTAAGGCTAGGGATATGAACAACTTCTACTGACTTCATGAATACTATATTCTTCATTTTTATATTGAAATCTCCTTTTCTAACAACTTATAGGGATTCACCATACACCAGATGGACTTTCCCAAACTTCCTAGAAATATAGTTGACTATGAATCTCTAATATTCAGATGAATGACCATATTCTCTAGATTCAATCACCAAATATTATACAAAAGTATTCAAACTCAGTAGTTGGACTTTTCTTTCTTTTATTGAGGTGAAGGAATCATAACTTTTGGATGTTGATTCATTTTTACTATTATCCTTTTGAATCTTTTATTCGCTTTTTATATTTCTTATAATACAACATTTATTGATGGTTGGTCTAAGACCATAAGAATTACATTGTATTCTTTCACATGAATTTTATTCTCTTGATTTATTTTTTTTAAATAAAATGTGGTGACCCTCCCCTCCCACTGGAATTAAGGGAGTTATCTGTCGGTTTTTAAACTTCTATTTGCATAAATTATTTATTCACGTATAATTTAATGATATAATAAAATACTAGATCTTTTTTTCTACAAGAGTTACAAAAAATTTTAACCATTTAATACAATCGCTCTTTAAGTGAATAAAAATGAGCAATAGAAATACATTATCATTAAAAGTTACATTCACAGACTAGAGATATCCAAGATCATGCTGATTTTATTCCCATGATCTATCACTAGGATTCCTTCCAATAAACTAAATCCAAACAAACATCAAATCATGATAGACTTATTTAGGGCCCTTTTTTATTCATACATGGATACAAAAATGATATTAACTTCACAGGTAGACTTCTTATCATGAATATTGAATGAAAAAAAATCCCATCCTTGTATTCTCATTCAGTTGTCCATTAAAAATGGCTTTATCATGTAAAATGGGAATTCCAAGTCCTTCTAAATCATATGGCATTAAAGCTGCATTCATAGAAATCCAAAATCCATACCTCTATTTTCCTTGACCTAGATCTTTATTCATCTTATTCCATTCATTCAACTTCTAATATTATGGTGTTAAATCTAGGAATGTTGAATATCCCTTTAAAACCTCTTTTTAGGGAAAGAATGATCGCTCAAAAAATAGATTTATTATACTACCAATAAACCATTAGATGTATGATGGTCAACTAACTATAAGTTAACATGAAGATCTTCATAGAATAAAACTAAACATTTGGAGATTATCTTCCCTATGACTATGTGTACCAGTGTTGGAAGTTACAACACCCTACCCACCACGCTAATCTGACCTTACTCACACACACTTAAACAGAAATAGTAAATGCAACTAAAATTAAGATAATGGTAATACATGAAACTGAGATACATAAATATGTAAATAAATAAAATATATTTAAACTTCTTAAAACTATTTTCAATAATTTATAGGAAGAATGACTATGACTTATTTACATTACCAAAAGTACAATGAGTTACATTCAATATACAAACACTATTCATAATATCTCATTACAGAATGATTAACACTATAGAAACATTGATGTTCTAAGCATTTGTTAGATTCATGATTCCACAAATCTATCTTTGAGTACATGGTTCAAGGTCGATCCCCAATTCCCTTTATAAGAAACATATCCAATTGACCATGCCATACCACCTTCCTATATTCATCGAGAATCCTCCAAATAGAATGTCATTATTGATTGATTGAAACAAATATGGCCTAAACCACTTGTGTTAGTAAATAATTCTAGATTACTCCTAGATAATCCATTCTAAGACATTATAAAAAATTCTAGACAACCCTTGATGTCATCTAATTATAAAAACTTCAAATGTGTCAACTATTATTTGGGCGATAAGCTTCCATTTCCTATACACTAAGCCCATCCACTTACTGTATTTCAAATTTCCAATGAATGTAAATCCGATACTTTTTACTTCCAGTGATATGAACATATGATGCTAAAAAATGGGATTCAAATACCAATATCCTTGTGGAATATTTATCAGTTTATAGAGTATGTTGTTTTTAAGGGGTATTGATATCTCTTTGGGAAAATTTAGTTTTAATCTAAAGAATATTTTATTAATCGTTTTTACATTTTGGGGTTTCAACAAAGGTAATTTCATTGTATTCAAAAGGTTTATTTCATAATCAAATGTTTTATAATTATTTGAACATTTCCTATTGAAAACATTATTTCTTTTTAAAGGAACCATTATTAGAGATTCTTTTTAAAAGTATATGATTTCAAAATATTTCCCTTCAACTTTCCAAAATTTTCTTTGGAATGTGACGTATATTTTGTTTATTTTATATTAATGTTAAATTATTTTTCCTAAAATATCTTTTATGTTTTAACCTCTAATTTATTTATCATATTCAGAAGGATTTACACTCCAAGGATTTATGTTATGTGATTTATCCTCTAATAAATATTTATATTTATAAATTGTGGTATTGAACTCATGGTATCAAAAAATTAGATTCAAGATCCCTTCGTGTGTGATACTCTTGAAATCACCCTTTTACAAGGATTTTTTATGTATGTTAACATACTTATGAGTTTCCATTGTTACACTAGGGATATGTTATTTTGAAACTAACCACCATATTTATTTTGAGGGATTATGTAATTTTATAGTCTATCAATGATATAGTCCATCATTTCATTTTCTTTACTAACCATCCACTATCAATAAAAATAACATTTTTTCTATTGACTTTTCTTTATGAATATTCTATTTTCCATTACTTTGGTTGAATGGTATTCAATTATATTTATTTCATTAGTTGATTGAGGAAATTATTAACATAACCACATATATTTACTCCATATGTTTTTTCTTGTTGTATGATTACAAAGAATATTATTCTATTTATTGATTTGGTAACTATTGAATATTTTAATATTTTTAATTTGGATACATATGTTTATTAATTACTCACGAAAGTTAAATATATATTATTTAAACATCCAACTTATTTCTCCAGGTACGTTATGACCATGTTATCCCATTTATTGTAATAGGGAAAATTATCAATTCCTTGTATTTTGTAATTATTACATAGATGATTATTTTAAAAGATGATTATATATATTTTATTCATTTTTTGATATTATGAATTCATTAGACATAAAAAATTAAGAGGAGTGGCTTGGAATTTTATAGCCCCTCGATACATTGGTATGTCTCATGAGGTGAACATGTTTGGATATTCAGTGTATTCCTTCCCAATACATTAAGATATAATAACTATAATTTTGGTTAAAAGAATGATTTCATCGCAATGACCTTGATGAAAATAATGACATCTTAGTCGATTTCTTGATGGTATCATCAAGATGTTAACCATTGTGCATTCCATCACCGCAAATTTAGTTATTATTATACATGTGATTTATTTATTTGAATTTATATCCATTGATATATTATTCTCTATGTTTTAGTATAATATTAGATTACTTTTAATTATCAATTATAGAAATAATATTTATTATCATCTTATTCTAACTTATGATCATTGATTGACTTTTCTTTAGTGTACCCATACCTAGTGTTTGATCTCACCCCTTCTTATGTTTCAATTTCTCTTGGTTATAAAGAATATTATTACAAATGAAATGTCTAAAAATAGCATGTGATGATTATTTGTGTGAGATTTTGAAAACTCATTATAGATAAATTAGTTTCCTATATAGTGTAAAAAAATGTCCATTAATTGAGAAAGATAATAGATTTTTTTGTTTATGATTTATAATACTTATCTAAATATCAAAACCTAAATGTTAATTAGAATGTATGCAATTACATTTTTGTTTTAAATCATGTATTATTGTTATGTATAAGAATCTATAGTTAGAATCAATTAAAATATTCAAAGCATGTGTTTATGGAATCAGATCTGGGAGTGTGAGTATAAGGTACCATAGTTTGTATTATAGAAGTGTTTAGATAAATTTTGATATTGGGATGATACTTTTCAAGGATGTAAATTTCATTAAGGTGAGATGAGTTAAGGTTGATAACAATTTCAAAGGTATAGATAACCCTTTGGTATAATATATGATTTAATGTTAATGTAATGATTCACAATTTATTTAGGGGTCAAGAGAAGAGAACTTCCATAAAAATCATAGGAATAAGTATAAGTATAGGATTCCATGTAGATATTTTGGTAAAGTGAAGAGCATGTGGTTTCACTAAAAATTTAAACATTTTATGGATAATGGTATGTGGATGTGGATATGGAATAAATTCTCCAAGAGATAATGAACTGGAAAAAGGTTGATTGGGAATTGATTCGATCTTCATTCTAGGGCACTATTAGTGGGAAAAAGATTACACACCTAGATAAAGAAAGATTATGATATAAGTCATGTTTATCATATTCTCATAACAAAAAACTATAAAGGATGTATTTCCTAGTTACTTTAATTTATTAGGTTAAGTATTATGAGAAAAATGGACAAAAGAGTAAATTAGGTTTAACCTAGAATCATACAGATTGATTTATGGATGATATAGGTTGAACTCATAGTGATATTGGATAGACTAAAATAACTATAGGATAAAATAATATTGTGATAAAGTAGGATATATTAAGGTTAAAGTTTTATAATTATCTTATGACGTAATTTTTTTGTCACTTATATTGACCTGTTTTGGTTTTAGAAATAAATGGAGCTAGAATGAACCATGTTAACAATTGGTGTGAGGAAAATGGAATGACAGTATCAATGATCAACCCAAAAAAATGGGAGTAAAACGAGAAAAAATTGAAATTATTCCGAACCAACTACTGAGAAATTATATTAACCATGTTAGCATATTCGAAATCCTCAACACATAAAGGAAAAGAAGGAATGAGTCTCAAGGATGTTTAAAGGATAATGATTATAAAGGAAATAAGATTCAATTTCCTTCATACCAAATATGTAGAAATAATCATGTGGTAAATTTCCTTAATGGGATTTATATACGATATATCTATGTAGATGAAGGCCATAAAACACACAAATGTAAGGAAAAGAGAGAATCTATAAAATCTTATCAGTTTAATTACAAGGGAGTTAGACATTATATGACTCAAGGTTACAATCCAAGATACAATGAGGGAAATAGTCCCCAATAGCCCTATGGACAAGGTAAATCCTATTAAACTAATAATAATGTAGTAGATAGTGAGTTTTAATTCTATATTTTCTAACATCTTATGTAAAGAAAGTTCTACCGAACTATTTTATATTGATTTAAAAATAAAAACATGTGGTTGAACGTTTATTATTAAATCATTTTAAAGGTTAGTGGGAAGTTATTTCTTATAGAACTAGATCATATTACCATAATATAATTATACAAGAAATTATAAATGGTTTATCTCTATTTATAATGAAATTATAACAACTTTTCATATAGATAAATCTGACACCACATCATAAATAAACATATGATCATTTATTAGTGTATTAATAATTATGGGGTCCCTGTAGAAATTAGTCTAATATTATTATTCAAATTTATAGGATATAATTTATATATTGGGGGGATAATTTAGCATCCTGAGAGTTTTAATATATTATTACCTTTATATATGTCATTTTTCTGATATCTTGTTCCAGACCTAACACCGAATGCAAATGAAACCATGATATATTTAGATAAAATATAAATATTTACTTATAAAAATTAAAACCAATAATTTAAATTAGTAGGAATGAATATGATTAATCATTTTATAAATTATTTATTGAAATAAAACAAATGATACTTTCAATATGAAATAAATTCATTTGGTATTTCTAAAATGACAAATAAGATCATTTTAATTTTGTAGTTGCAGTTTTCTTAATAAAATTCATTAATGAGCAATGTTTTTTATCATAAGAAACAAATAGTTAATTTATGTTAATATATATTGATATATATAAGTTTATAATACTAATTATAAAATGATATGAAATAATAAGCATAGTATATTTTGTTATAAAGAGTCCTCTTCCCAATAAACATATTTTCACTATACTTTTATTTAAAAGTGAAATTCCTATGTTTTAGAATTTGAATTTGAAAAAATGAACTCTATTTTTTAATATATCATAAAAATATTTTATTAATATTAATATTTTGGATTTTTTCTATAATATTAATTTTATGGTGAATATATAAATATAACTTTATTAAAAATACCATGATTTAATGACATTATTAGTATGTAACTATGACATAAAAACTTGTGATTTTTTTTAAAGATGATATATATTTTTTAAGTAAATTTATAAATAAAAAAAATATTTATTCTAGTTTACACACCTATATCCAATGTTTTAGAACATAAGTGATATTTTTATCATGAAATTGTTTTTAATACATTATAAATTTATAATTTTAAACCTAATTTTTATCAATTTTATAAATTAAATAATATAAAATGGATTTAAAATTTTGAATATATAGGTTCAAATTATATAATAAGGATCAATTTATGTTTGTACATAAAGTATAAATTACTTAGGTAAAAACTAGTTACCCTAGTAAGAGTAAATTAAAGTTAAAAGAGTTTAACCTAGTGGTCAAGGATAAAACATGGGAAAAACATGCGTGAAAATGGAAAAACATGAAAAAAGTGTTTTGAAAATCTTATATTAAGGTATTTATAAAACTTTTCTCCTTTTCACTCCATTATTTATCAATTTTGGAGCCACTTTCCGTGAGAGTGACAGCTCAATATTAAAAACATATTCATATTTAAAAAATGTCATCCATTCTCACTTATAGAAGGGACCTCTAATGAATCCTTAAATAAAAATACAAAACTTATTTTTCCACCTAAAACATACCATTTTTACTTCCCCTAGAATTTTATTCCTCTTCCTAGAGCTTATAGTCATATTATATTTACATAAGCCCAACTTTTCCTAGGAATTATATAAGGATAACTCAGATTTCTCGATACAAGTAATCATTTTTACTTAATCAATTTTATTTTTATCATACCTTTAAAATTATAATATTCAAATAAATATATAATTAAATAAGTATAAATTGTATCATGAATGTTATTTTTCAATCGTAATAACCATTAACCACCATTCCCCTTAGCCTAATTAAAAATGTTTATTTGATTCGCGCCTATGTGTGGACTACCACTCCACAAAGCATCGTGTTTAATTTCCTTAAAATCCATTCATAGATGATAAAAAAAGAGAATTTAGAATTTAATTATGATTTTATAAATTCATTATGATTTTGAAATGGATCATTATATGAAATCAAAATCATCATCCATGCATATGTGTGGACTACTACCTCCTTGTAAGGATTCACTCTTATTTTCATTACCACCATTAATAGATGGTAATAAAAATGAGTTTAATCGATAAGAATGATATTTATTATGTAATTATAGTTCTTTTATAAAAAAATGAAAAGTTTATTAGTGATATGATAAAAAAATTCTTCATTAATTCAATTGTTTAAATCAATCATACTAGGAGGAAAATATTTTTTGTCATGTTATATAATATTTTCATATCGACTAATTCTCCTTCCACATCCTCAAAATTATGATATATCACCATCATAAGTTCATATTTTAATTAATTTGGATAAGAAATAGGAAACCCATAAAATAGGGGAAAGATAATCCTACATACCAAAGATTAGGGGTCATGAAAGTGATAAATCCCAAGAGCATCACATTACAAGACGCTCTTCCCCTTCGGGGTGGGGGGAACTGTGCCTGTGAATCAAGTGATGATAGTCCCATGTAAAAACAATGAGGAAATATATTTTTTAGCCTTGTATCCCTTCCTCTATGTTTGTACAAAATTTATATTATTTTGAATAATTCTTCTATAACTCCTAATAATGTTATAAATATACCTAGGTGTAAGGCCTTACCCAAGAAGGGAAGCATAAAGAGAAGAATAGTCAGTTTCCACTACCACCAAGACTACCCCCTTTTGATTGTATAAGAAGATACATTTAAGAATGGAAATGAATTATTCCTAGAAGGAATAACTACAACCGAAGTTTCGTGAAAAATTGAGGATGAATGAACACCTGCTATCACAAACTACACCCCCAACATATGGTGCCCATGTTGCAAGAGTCGTCAATATTGAGTTTTTTTATAATGGGTGGGAATACAATCAGACCTAATGAAATTGAGAGATTCTTGGGTAATGTTTCTTATATATTAGTTTATAGAGAAATTTTGTAATCCAACATAAATGGTATGGGTTTACTTGGTCTCAATTTGGGATCTCTGAGAAAAAATAAATTTTTATAACCATGTTTTCCTTGTATGGTGTATTTATAAATTTTGGATTTATTTTTATTATAATTTTATTTATTTATTTAGATATTATAATAAAAATAATATTCCTATTTTTAAATGTATATTGATTCACTTTTTACTCTAGTGGTAATGATTTTTGGAAACTCAACTTTCATTCATTGATTTATGATCATTATCATGAAATAATTTTATATAAGATGGGGAAATTTCCACCTTTATTTGATTATATAGTATTATCCAATAGTTTTATATGAATTTATATCCCAAAAAAATAAATAATTGTTGAATATTTTTTACCTTATAAAGTATTTTGACCATAATGGATATTGATAGACCTAATATACTTTCCTTCAGTTATAAAATTTTATCTTGAAAAATATTCTTCCCTGATTTGATTCTCCCAGCATAATATTTTTTCATTTGTTATTTTATAATTCTAATTATTAAAAATAATTTTTAATGAAAATAATGTTTTTTAATTTTTTTTATAATATTATTTTTTAATAATGGTAATTTCAAAATATTAAAAATGTTTATTTCAAAATAAAATGTTTTATATTTGGATCCAAATTTACTATTGGAATATTTAGGTCATTTTCAATACTCTATTATTGGATATTCATTTTAAAATTACGTGTTTTTAAAATCATTCACTTCACCTTTTCCAATGTTACATTTGAAGTTGACATGTACATTTTTATTTTACTTCATCATTAAAAATGTTTTCTAAAAGTACTTTTATGTTTTTATCTCTAATTTATTTTTTATATTGAAAAGGATTAACACTCATGGTAATAATTTTACATAGTTTATATTATGATAAATATATATATTTATAATTTTTTTGAACTCACAGTATCAAAAAAATTCAATTCCCTTATTTCATGATATTGTTCAGAGAATTCTTTTCCAACAATGTTTTCTTCTCTGTCAATATCATTATTTATTTCCTTTAATAAAATGGGGATACATTATTTTTCAACCATCCAATATATTTATCTAGATATCTTACATAATTTTCATTTATATCAGTGATATGATGTATCACTACATTTTTCTTGTTTAACCATCCATCATGAATAGGAATCACTTTTCTTCTATTGCCTTTGATTTGTGAATATCATATTTTTCATTCCTTTAATAAAAGGGTGTTCATCTAGATTCCATAAATTGGTTAATTGGGGAAAATTATTAACATACCCATATGTAATTACACCTTATGGTTTTATCACGAGGGATGATGACATAGAAATCCATTCTATTTATTAATTAAAGAATAATTGAAAATACAAATATTTCTTTTTATAATATGAATGTTTATTGATTTCTCAGGTAAAATGACTTTGTATTGTTTAACCATAAACTTTATTTCTCATGATGAGTTATTATAATGTTATCCCTTTTACTGACATTGGGAAACGTATTGGCATCATGTATGTTGTTATCTTAATATGGATAATTATTATTCAAGATGATTATATATTGTTTATACATTTTATCCTTTGATTAATTCATTGGACATACAAAAATTATAGGTGGGTGAAAATATTATATATCACCTCTATGCATATATAGGCATCATGAGAAAAACATATTTGGTTATTTTCTGTATCCCTACCAAATTCATTAAGATATCTTGACTGTTGTCTTGATGACAAGAAAGATGTCTTGGTTATGACCTTAATGAGAAGAATTATGCCTCATATGAGAAAATTGATAAGAAGATACAAATATTCAGTATTATACATTCTATCACCATTAATTATGATATTTTCATCCATGTGATAAAATTATTTTCCTTTCAATCCATGGATATATTATTCTCTTAGTTTTAGTTGATTATGACATTATTTTTTATTATCTAACCCTTTCATAATATTTATTCTCATCTTATGTTCACTTATGATCTTTGATTATCATCAACTATATTTACCATTACTGAGTATTTGAGATCAACCCTTAGTATGTTTCCAATTTCCCAAGTTATTAATAAAAATATTACATGTGATATGTCTAATATAATAATTTTTTTTGAGAATTTATGAGAAATGTTGGAAACTTATTATGCATAAATTAGTTTCCTATATAGTGGAAAAACATACTTAGTTGAGAAATAAATGGGATTTATTAGTTAATAAATTTTCCTATTTCTATAAATATATAAATCAAAAAGGTATTGGGAATTATTATAATGAAATATTTGTTTTAAGTTATGTAACAACGGTATAGTTATATCCAGCAATCCATAGTTGGTATTGAAGCCAGTATGAAAAGTATGTTTTTATGGCACCAAATCATATAGTATGGTTATTAGTTTACATAGGTATTTTAAGAGTATTGAAAATTATTTATAAAAAAAATTATACTATAAAATATTCCACTTTTGGGTGGTGGGATCATATCTCTGAAATTTTAACCAAAATTGGGATAAAATATTTTTTCATAGATAAAAATCTTTGTCCCCTAATCTTATTTTCAATATTTTTTAGAGTTTGATCAATCATAAACCACTTATATTACCTAATTTTTTCATAAAAAATAATTTCTATCAAATAATTTATATTATCATATAAAATAACTGATATAAAAACCCATCCTTTATTTAGATCTATAATTCCAAGGTCTATGGAATAACCAAAAGGTGGAGTGGTGAATCAATGATTATTTTTTATTTTATGATTCATTTCATTTAAACCAACCTATATTTATAGTTAATTTCTTAATCCTATCATTATTAGTTTTATTACCCATTATTTTAAACAAGAATATGAATTTAAAAAAATCACATGAGTATTTACATGGTAAGGCTTTGAAATCCTACTCATTTCAATATTAAACTCGATTTCCAAAACATGGTATCTATAATATTACAATTTTGAGTATAATTTCAAGATATGTCATGAAAATATTTATAGAAATTTTTTTAAAATGATTGGTTCTCTAGTGAATACAGTGACTATCTCCCGATGGTCTCTTTATGCCTCCTCGAACAAGTTGAATCTATCACTCCAAAATCATCTGACCATCTCCTGATGGGGTCATTATGCTGCCACCCAATAGTTCATAAAAGGGTCCACCTAAACTCATTCCTTGAATAAGTATTTGAACACTCCAACCTTATAGTTTAGTGAGAATCAACCTTATTATCCTCCAAGTATCGACATCCATGTCTTCAAAAGGATCACTGGAATTGATCACCTTCTTCTCTTGATGATATAATGATATCAAAAGCTGTAATAATTTTTTATTTTTCATACTTCTTCTATAATCTTTCATAAATATATTAAAGTGTGGGATTAATTATTATTATTTGATAAAAAATATGATCTGATCATTGTCATCTTTACCTTAAATATATAAGAGAATGTTATTTTAGAATGAGTATTAAGATTATTAATTTAAATCAACTTCTTATTCTTCTCCTTATTTTTTATTCATACAATTGATACAATTATTATACAAATATTTTTCCCATAATATAAATGGAAACTAAAATTTGTTTTTGAAAAATAATATTATTTTAATTCACAGTCAAATATGAGTTGAGGCCTTTATTCAAATATTTCATAAGACTGAACATCTTAATTCCCACAAGATAACAAAAATGTTGCAGATTAAATTTCTTCATGGAATACATTCTCTAAATTTATTCAAAATATTTTTCCAAATGTGAATGGACTCATGTATTTTGATGTGGAACTGTTTATTTTGATTTAGAGCTCTTTATAACTAACCATGAATTGAATTCGACTTGAATTATCATGATGCTTGAATCCATAAAGAATAGATATTTCAATCATATGATTTAGTCTTCTTTAGAATATAAATTTAGGATAACCTAGTATATTCATTTCTCAAGAGAATATGAATTTTTAATAGTACATGAATCATATGGAGTCATGAAAATGGATCATACATTTTTTCTCAAATAACTCATTTCCAACCTTAAATTAATTATACAAAAAAGTTAAATGAGTCATATATAGAGGTTAATGACTCATACATAAGTCCAATGAATCATAAGAAGACTCATAATCACTCATTCACAAAGCCTGGCTGAAATATACTTAGAGTCTAATGACTCATACAGATGTTTATTTTATTTTCCGATTTTTATAATAGTGTAAAAACGATTCATATAAAGATGTAAATGAATCAAATACATCCCTCAAAATCACTCATATAAAGATTTTACATAAGTTTTATACACTTTTACTTATGTAAAAAACTCAATACTCATCCCAAAAATGACTCTTACATAGAGTCCGAAGTGAATTTTTATCGTTAATATGTATATTTTCAACATCAGTCAATTAGATTTGAAATGCATTAAATTATTTAGATGAGTTTTAAAAATACCATAAATAAACTCAAAATGTAATACAAGGGTTTTCCTTCTATCGATACAATATTATCTATTTTACGGATCCATGAATTAATTCTTCACAACCTTAGCTACCTTCTCTTCTTCAATAATAATTATTTTAATAAATATTCCATCTCACTAAAAGATCTATTCATCTAAATCATCTTCCAAACTAGTATAGATAATTTTTCTTCATCCACCAAAACTTTTCATTAGATTCCTTAAAGTCCAGATCAATAATTATCCTATATTAGTGCTACTACATGATTTTATACCACAAATATCAACAGGAGTAATAAAATATTTTCTATTCCATTTATGATGGTAGAACCTTTATAACACTTCAATACATATCAAATACATATTGATAGTCTTACCACTATCATGGAAACCTTTTATATTTCCAATAAATTAATTATAATACATACTCATATTATTTGTTGTCAATATATTTAATATTCCATGATAGTATGTATGATTTAGACCATTTCATTTCTTCATTATTGATAATAAATGAGAAATTAAATATGGTATTTACCTCAACCAAGTCCAATAATTTTTCATGAATCTCAAAACAAATTACTCCACCTATTTTAGTCAGATATGTAGTCTTTTAAATTTTTTTGAGAGGGATGAAACCAAAAATTTTCATGGAAATGATCCTTTAGTTAGTCAACTCTATGTCTATGTGAGTATACCTATTATAAAAAAAGATCTACTTCACTAAACCATGGTTATTATCTAGGATTTATTTGATCTTGTTAAACCATACTCAATTTCAATTTTAGAGTGCATTTGAATCGATTTATGAGGAAATAAAATATACTATATTATTCTTAATAAAAAAATAAAAATAATTTAAGTTCACTATGGATAACACTATAACATTAACTTTGGTTTTAATCAATTGATACTAACCTATTTAGAATATGTTAAATATAATGAAAAAGGATTAAAAGTGTAATTAGAATACCTTAATATCAAATTTTTAAAACTATAAATAAATTCAATATTTCATGAATTAAAATACATATTGGTAAAATTTCCTCACATTCCCCCCATCAGGTTATGTATTAATTTCATCCTTATATTTTCTATTAGAGAAATCTATGATAGAAGGGTTATTCATCTGTGAAAATATGATAGTCTCATCTAACTCCCCCTTCATTTCAAATCCTTGAATTCCTTACATCTTTTTACAAGTAATATTTTTAAGAGAATAATAATGGGTTATAAAAGATACTTATTTAGAGGATCAAGGTTGTGAGTTCCGTCTCAACAAAGAATACTTCATTCTTCCATGTGTTGACAATTGATGAGCTCTTAATTCCTCATTTCCAGATTTTTTTCCGTAAGTTTACATATAATCAACAGTTTCTTTATTTATTTCATCAATATTCTTGTGTGGGTAATTACATTCTTTTTTGAGTAATAAATGATCATTCTTCCTTATATATTTCAATATTATTATTCAACACAAAAACTTGATCTTGAGGTAATATTGAACAATTTCCTGATGTTTTTCCATCATTATCATTCCTCCCACACAACACTTCATCCCGTGAGCCTTCTTATCTCAATTTATCACAAAATACTTCTTATAGAGTATATTGTTTTTTATATTTTGAAAAATCTATTTGGACTTGAGTGGTTTTGTATTATTTTTTTACATTGATATTATTTAGACTCAATAGTTTATAAAGTCCTTCTAAAAAGTAGTGTCATGATAAATTTAGAATGGTGACCTCTTTTTATCACTAATTACACTAGTATATTCTATATTTTAAAACTATTTTTTTGAATAGATAGACTTGTTTATTTCTCAGAAATAAAAATATTCTTCTTAAGAATATTCTTTTTCTTTTCATTCTTTACTCTTTTCATTCCCAGATTTCTCACCCTAGATTAATTTCACCTATATAGGAATGAGATATAGTAAAAATACATTTAGGCTTTATTTCCAAATGATCCCCAGCCCCAATAGTATCTATTAAATCATGACACCCATTATATTGGTTCCACTCCTGATGAAAATATTCATGTTTTTTGAAGGAATTATGATTTTTTCCACCCTTTTAGGGACTTTCATTTCCTAAACTCATCTCCTTTTATATTTGTCATCAGAGAACATTTTTATTACTTTATTCATCTATAAAACTTCTAGTGTGAGTTCTAGAGTATTTAGAACTAAATTAAATAAAATTAGTATCACTTTCAAAATTAAAAACTTTTTTACCTTTTTATTTAAGTTGGGTTTCATAATAAATTTTAATGATTAATCTTGAATCTCTACATCTTTCAAAAACATTTCTTTCATGGTATTCAACGTGTTTTAATCTTTAAGATACATAGATTGTTTCAAATGAACCTCTTATTATTTTATATCAAGTTTCTCACTAAGTTCTTCTAGAATATTATATTGTTCCGGGAAATTCCTTATAATATTCTTTAAAATAGTTTAATATTGTGGATTATCTACAAATCTACTAATATTACATTCTATTTTGTTAAAAATAGTGAAATATTTTTCTAATTCATCATAATTATCTATTAAAACATATTCTAAATTAGTTATTTAAATCTAAATTTTGGCATATTTAATTACCATATTTCATTCATACATGTTCTCAAACTTCTTCCACATATACTTGGTGGTTTAAAGTTCACCCATCTTATTGTTGAATTTATTGGATAGATATTGTGTGAAGAAATTTCTATCATTCCAATCCACTTAAATATTTAATTTTTTTGTATAAAAATGGTAAATTATATTCAAAGTGGAGTAAATCACACTATTATAGAATCACTCACCTCAAGACCTTATGATAGAGAATATGAAGGATTATAGATAATCTATCCATGAAAATTTATTCTATACAAAATAGGTAGACCTATATTTTTTAATGGTTGAGATTATATAGGATTATTCTTTAGTAAATAATGTTTCTTTCATAGTAAACCAAGATCACCTTCAATATTACTTGATATACCTAGGTCATTGAGATCAATGAGGGGGAGAGATGGTGAATTTTTTATCCCTTTTTCTTTTGTTATTTATTTCTTTTAAACTAACATCTATAAAATGTGAAGAGATTTATTCTATCATTATTTGTTGTATCACCCTTTCTCAAATTTTAGAATATAAAGAAAAATATACAACATAATGATTTACATGGTTTTCTTTTAAATGTTTCTTTTTTATAGGCTCAATTCATGTTCAGATCCACTATGAGTACAAGTGAATTATATCTCCTAAAAATATTTAAATAAAATATTTATAAATTATTAGTTAACATGGGACTATAAGAATCACCTCCTAAAGGGTTCTTTATTTTGACTCCCTCCAACTTAATATATCCACCAAAAATGTTCTAGTCGTATCTTGATGGGGTATTTATACTACCTTCCATTAAATTTCTAAAGGGTATAAAAAAATCCTTTGGAAAAGACTTAAGACACTCATATCTTCTAGTATAGTGTGTATTGGACTTATTACCCTTTAAGTTCACACATCTGGGTCTTTGAAATGATCACTATTATTTCTAAAATTCTTATTTTAATGGTATAATAATATCATAGGTTTCAGGAAGATGTTACTACTTATGCATATTCCTTATGCTATAACACAGAAGCATCGTTGTTGGATTCCTATTTCTTTTTTGATGCATAAGACTTCTTGGATGCAGCTGACTTCACCTTTGACCCCAAAAATAATATTATTTTCGTAGAAATATTGAAATTATTATCTCAAAGAAACTAAATATTTTTATCATTATTTTTTGTTCACATATTATTAATAATATCATTTGTATATTATTTCTATAAAATATTTCAAAAATCCCATTTACTTACAGTTGGATCCTATCATTTGAATTCACATTCAAATTTCATCCAATGTTTTTATTAAAATAATACTTAATAATATAATTATTCATTTTTATGTGATAATATAAATATCACATATTTAATTACTACACATAATTATTTCATTTAATTCATTTGAAATCTTAATCCTTGTGAGCATGAACTTATACATTCAGACGTAGTGCTATTATTTTTAGTGCAAAGATCCTCTTAACTGACCTTGAATAATGATCCTATTGTATGATCATGATATTGATATCTATAAAGAATATATATTTTAATCGACTAATTTATTCATATCTAGAATATAAATTCTAGATATCTATGTATATTCATATCTTAGAAAAAGGTTAAATTATAAAATCACACGACTCATACAAATTCATGAAATGGCTCATAAATTTTTCCCCAAATGAAATATATATAGCATTAAATAACTCATAACCTGAGGTAAATGATGCATAAATAGATTATAATGTCTCATACATAATTAAAATCACTCATATGAATAATCCCAATCACTCATATGTCAAGTCAAGATTACACATTGATAGATCCCAATGACTCATACACAAGTATGCTTCCTTTTCAAATTTTCTTCCATGAGTTAGAAATTATTCATAGATATATATAAATTAATTTTATGATTCCCATGAAATCACTCATATATAGATTTTTTTATTCTTACACTTTTTTACCTTTATCAAAACTAAGTGCTCGGTCTGGAATTACTTCCACACATAATCCATTGTGAATTTCCAGCTCTAATCTATATATTCCCCAAATCACTAAAAAATATTTAGAACCAATTAAAATATTTATAAGAATTTATAAAATACCATTAATCATCTCAAAACATCCTCTAATGGTTATCCTTCACCTAATACAACAATGTGCAAGTTTAGGTTTCCATGGATATATTATTCACAACATTTATTTTCTTATCTTCTTGAACAACCATTCCTAAATTAAATCTTCCATTTAACAACTAGTTGTTTTATTATAAATCATATTCGAAACTAATATAGATAATGTTTCTTTTTCCGTAAACACTTTTCCTTAGATTACTTATAGACCAGATCAACAATAATCATATATAAGTGTTTCTACTTGAATCTATTCAAAAAAGTTATCCAACAATTATAGAATATTTCCTTTTCTATTTATGATAAAAACACCTCCACATTACTTAAATACTTATCCAATTAATATTTATAGTCTTTCCACTTCATGAAATCCTTTTTTATTTCTAATAAATACAATCAATCAAATGGGATCTTGAAGAACTAATCACGTTGGAATTATTCCTTTACATAGAATTATTTGATGTAGTAATGTGTTGATTCATTTTAAAGGAAAAATATAAGATTTATTAATTCTTAAATTCATATTTAAATCCTATATATTTATAATTATTATAAAATATATAGTTGAAAACATATACCCTTAAAAATAAATGAATATATTTTTATAACATTGATACATAACATGGACTCTCCATGGAGTTTATCAAAACCCATTAAGTATCCTATAAAATTATATCCTATAGAAACATTGTCCTTATTCATAGATTCTCAATTAAATATTAATATCCATGGAAAAATATTAGAAATTACCAATATTATTCTATTATCTACTTTTTACCCAATGGTAATATAAAGAAAACCTATAACTTTCAAATCACATGTCATGATTACTTATCCTTAACACTTTGAGAAAATCTTGTAAAGTTTTATTAAAGACATTCACATTATTGGAACATTTCTAACAAAGAATGAATTCATTAAATAGATAAAAATTCAAATGAAACTTATAGTATATCCAAGTCATTAACATACATAATCATATTGAATATATGAGCAGATAATAAGTTACCTTTGGTCATTTTTCGTCTAATTAATTTGAAAACTCATGTGAATCCATCTATAATTCTTGTAAGCATTTATTATTTCCACCTATTGAGAATATTTAAAACTAGTATACTTGTGTTGCTGTTTTACTAACATGTAGAATTATGTGTTTCTTAAAAACAATTCTCTGGTTTTTTTATATTAATATTCTCCTTTCTCTTGAATTAATCGCATAGAAAGGTTCAATGACGATGGATTCATTTATTTAAAACAGAATATTTTATCAGATGAGTATAATTTTTTATAATCATATAATAATGGATTTGATTAAATTTAATCTCCTAAAAATAATGACACTTTTTAAACCCAATATATCAATTAGTGATCCATGATCTATATTTCACTATGTAATGACCCCTCTTTTGCACAAAACTCATCACCTTATCCATTTAGATCAATAATCAAGCTAATCATTTCATATATGACTCTAGTATAGTTGAGAAAAAAAAAACAGTTTTCCCCATCAATCATAAGGATAAACTCAATGATATTCTTATAATATTATTCCAAAGGTTTTACCATCTAAGTTTAACCAAAATAAAGTATAAAAAATGAGGGACCTTACTCTTAATTTCACTTCATTAAATTCTTTCTACACACAAAATAATCAAGGGGAAGCTTGGTTTGGCCTGAGAAAACCTGGTTGGAAGATTTATGACTTGAAATATTCTCGTTGGTAGAAATATGACACATTATTTTTAAAATGTGCATTTAAATATCAAAATCAATACTCATGTTATTCCATATACATGTATGCATACTTTTAATGGTTTCGTAAAAAATCCATATTACTTCCATTAAATAAAAATTCTAAAAACCATATTGATGTGTAAATCATTACTCAACTGATTTAAAAACAAGAGTCAAGGTTGAGTTATACTAAATCTACCATCAATCTAAGAATGTAATTCTTTAAATGCATGTCTGATAATTTAAATACGTAGTATAAACACCTTTTAACTTAATCATACATCATAATTCATAAAATAATATTTATATTCTTTAATAAATAATGAAAAAAAGATAATGAACAATTGATAAATATGAAAATGAGATATACATCTATGAAAAATTCACAAACAATTTCAAAAAAAATTATGATTTATCCATTCATAATAAAAATTATGTAATTAGAAAAATATAAACACAAAAAATTTATTTTCAGTTGTGATGAGTTTTTTATAAAAAAATATTATTCCATTACATAATTATTTCTACAATTTTCTGATGAAAAATAATTTTTTCACAAATGACAACAATAGTGAAAAATCATTGCAAAAAATAAATATTTTGTCGTAAATAGTTTTGATGCACTTATTCTTAATCACTCATATTAATTTAGGAAACATTACATACAAAAACAATTATAGGCTTGTCACAAAAAATATTAATTTTGTCAGATATAATTATTCTACCATAATTTGTTTCTATAAAGATAAGGGAATATGGTGGCATATTATTTTTAGTTGACATTGTCACTCTGAATTAACTCTCAATATTGAGAAACTATCTGCAAAAAACATTTATATATATTGAAATAAATTTCATCTGATTTAATTATACACCATAAATAAGTATGACATTATTTGTGAAGGAAACCCTTATGTTAAAAATAGTCTGTTTCAAATCAATAAATTATAAAACCCCTTATTTCCCAGTGCATTCTCCATTACCCCCCCCCCCCAAATCTTTTATTCTCTCTCTTTATCTCTAAAAAATTGATTATGATTCTAATGTAATTATTGGGTGTCAATTCAAGGTGTTTTTACTAGCTAAGTGGTATTTTTTATCTTTTAATTTTAGTGTAATTAATTATCAATTTTTTAATTTTTCAATTATAAGATAATTAATTAGTTGTTTCAATTTAATTTTTTTTAGAAATAATATAGATTTTAATATATTATTAATATTAAATTATTTTAGTAGTCATTTAATTAATTAGTTAGTAAATATATTTAATTAAACTTAATTAATATAATTAATATATACTACTATTAAAAAATGGTACTAGAAATAAGATAATAAATACTAATAAAAAGTTACTAAAAATATTTACGTATTATTATTTTATAAAATATTTATAAATTAATAATAAAAAATTTAAAAAATAATATACTAGAAAAAAACTAATATTTGTAATTAAACTATAATTTTTCATATTTAGGAAATATTTGTAATTTTAATAATAATAGTAGAAATATAAATATAAAAAATTTAAAATCATAAATTAGTAATTTGAAAATTGATAAAACAATGTTATTTTATATACTATCGTAAACATAATATGGAAAACTAATAAAATTATATAAAAATCCTTAAGTGTTATTATTTTTTAAAATATTTTTAAAAGTTATTTATAATATTAAAAACCATTTGTTTTTTTACAGTTAATTTATAAAATATTTCGGCATTAAATACATTCATTTCTAGTAACTAATAATTTATTTCAAAAATTAGTTTGCTAATTGAAATATATATAAAACTAATAAGAATAAAATTAAGAAAAACTTATTAGGTAATAACTTATTCAAATAAATTAAAAAATATTGAAAAATAATAAATTTATAACATAAAAATTAGTAAAAAATATATGTTTTTTATAATATTATAAAAAAAATTTAAAACTAATCAAATATTTGAATAACTACCTATGTATTGTTATTTATTTATATTTCATATTTTATAAATACAAATTAAAAGTTAATTAAAAATAAGTAATGTGGGGAAGAATCCCTTAAGGTGTTGTCCTAGTGCTTTTGGGGTGATTGTGTTTGTTGACAAAGCCAGATGACTATGAATCGGTATGGATAGTGTTGCCAAAGAAGATGAATTTAAGGTGGCATAGTTTCCCAGTGTTTTCCATTTTAGGCTACAAGGTCATGTTTTAGTTTTATGGAAAAAGGAAGTTTTTTTCACAAAGGAGTTTAGCGAAACATAGTTCTTGGGCCGTGAAGAAAATTTTGCAGACCGCGCAACACAATTCACAGACCTCACAGAACACAGTTTGTAGGCTGCAATTCACAGATCGTGAAGCATTGAGTTTTCTAACCACTATTTGTTGACCGTGAAGCATAGCACTTTCGGGTGAATATTGTATAACATCAGTGTTTTGGGTATTTGTGATTAAAGGGTTTTTCAAGATTTATTTTCACATATAAAGTAACCTAATCACATCATTAGTTAGAGAATATTTCATTATTAAAGATCATCTATGGAAGAATTAGGGGAAGTTTGAAGTAGTTCATGAAGGAGGATTCCAAGAAGGAGGAAGTTGTTCATGGGGATCAATTATGGGAAGGGAATTTATCATGGAAATAGTTCATAGATACAATTCACATAGACAGTTTGCAGGGATAGTTTGCATGCATAGTTCATATGGAAAGTTCATGAAGATAGTTAACAGTAATAGTTTGTAAGGATAGTTCATGAGAACGGTTCCTAGACGTATTTCGTGTGGATAGTTCATAGAGACAATTCACAGGGATTGATCATGGGGAAAGTTCGTGGTTATAGTTAGAAGATATTTTCCACTAGGATAGTTTACGGGGAAGGTTTGTGAAAGGAGTTTTGTTGGGCTAGGTAAATCATGAAGAAAAAGGATACCATGAACAACTCACACCACACAGTGCAATGAAGTTCACATAAGATTCCCTACAGTTCCAGAAGGATGCAAACCAGTTCATAGTGGGTGAAATTAAGTCCATGAAATAACTAAAATAGTTCTCGAAAGCAATTTATGCAAACTGAAATTTAGCAGAAAATTGGATTTCATCTATCCGGTGAAAACATGACTTTAGTAGAGCATCTACCTGTATTTAAGGATGTATTCATTATTGTTAATGTAGGGACCTTCATGTCCATAAATTTTGTGTGGATAATTTTTAGATTAGTGAGGAAGAGAAAAGGAAGAAGGTGCTCCTTTCCACCGGTAGTGAACCATCAAAAGAGATTAAGGGAATGGACCATGGGAAAGTAGTGTGTTGATCCTAAACATTGTAAAGTTAATGATCCTGGGTATAGAAGTGATCTTTACCGAACCTTGTATTTTGGTATTTAGCTTTAATGGATTTTGTACATCAACACATTGTTTTTTTATGCTCCATAGATGTAGCCATGTGAGGGTGAGCTAAGTAAAATCATTGTGTCTTGTGCATGATTTCATTGTTGTTCAAACAAATCTACGAGAAAGAGAGAGATAATTGATTTGTTTGAGGATTAAATAATATCTGAAGGGGTAGTCATTTTAATTTCTCATACCTTGATTCTCCCCCACCCCTTAGGATATTTAACAAAGTTGGGATAACAATTTTTATCATAGGTAAAGGTTGAAAGTCAGTGGTTCTATCTTAGTATAAGAAATAGTGGGTGTCAATCACACTGGGATTCTGATCTTCGATTGAATAAATTTTCAATAATGGAAGAATTGAATGTTTAACTACTAGTGATATTTATTAATAGATTCTTTTATGGAAGAAATGCATGTAATTTTAGCTATTATCGATAGTGATGATTTATCCGAATATGGATGAAGGGAGTTGGATGTTGATGCCAAAGAAATCAATGCTTTAGGGGGAGCCCTATCTGATGTTATCTATATGAAGGCGATGTCATGTAAGTAATCACATGCAATGTGAGAATTTATGGTATATGTTTATGAGGGTGACTCAAAAGTCATATAAGAAAATCTTTAAGTTCTATAGAACAAGTGTGAGAATATAAGAATGGAACCCAATGTGTCAGTTGATGAATTATTTGACTAGATTAATATAATTGTGAAAGAAATGCATGGTCTTAGAGAAATTATTGAAGATGTAAATATATTCCAAATTATATTGAGAATACTTCCACCTCAATTCAATCCAATGTTTTTTTGTATTGGAATAAAAATATCCAAAGGAGCTGAAATTGGATATCTTACATAGTACTCTTGGTGCACATGAGATGAGAATTGATGATAAACTATGGAAAAGTTGAAGTATAAAGAAGGGGAATTCAAGGCCAAGAAGAATCTCACTATTGAAGATGGGATAAAATAAGAAGAAAAAGATGAATTCATTTGATTCCTTTCATTAAATTTACTAAGAAGAAAAGAAATTTTCAAAGAGTCCTTTTCTTGACCTCTACTTCTATGGGCCCCACTAATTGTGCTTCTCATCTATTCTCCCCTCACTTTTAATAAAAAATATTCATTGTCAAATGAACAATAAAGGTAAACTCCCACTTTCTTTCTTTCAATGTTGAATGGATGGAAGTCTCATAGAGAGGTTCCATAATAAGTTTAAATATAATAATGAAGATGAATTCAAAAGTTCTCAGAAGAAGTCTTCAGCCTAAGTGAAAGGTAAGAAAAATTTCCTTAAAAAAGGAATATGATTTCAAAAGAAGATGATAGTTAAAAAGT
The DNA here is from genome assembly GCA_963277665.1 of Viscum album. Classification (NCBI taxonomy): domain Eukaryota; kingdom Viridiplantae; phylum Streptophyta; class Magnoliopsida; order Santalales; family Viscaceae; genus Viscum; species Viscum album. Next base: position 457,939,833 of record OY728138.1, read on the forward strand.
ATCTGAGGTAGAATATTAAGTGTATTGTAAGGATCGTGAAATAGATTCTATTGTGGTATTTTTCATAAATTACCAAAAAATAGAAGAAATTGAAAATGATGAAGGAGAATTCGAAGGAAGAGTTTAAATTCTGGTTGAATTTGAAGCTTCACTTAAAGAGATAGTAGTTTGGAGATCCAAAATAATGAAATCCAACAAGGTGGTTTGTGATTCCAAACACTGTATATAGGAGTAGTAAAAAAAGAAGTATAAACTGATAGATGAAATTGAAATGCCTAAGTATTCAAATCCATAGAACTTAAATAATATTGGTGAGTAAAATTAAAAAGGTGAACAAAATAAAAGTATGATCGATGGTTTGAATAATATTGAAATATATCATGAAAAACTAATTTAAAAAATTGAGTATATGGTAGTCAACCTATGATGAAAAGTGAAAGATTGAGAGAAACTTATAACTCCAGCAATGTAGGTTGCACATGCAGTAGAAAATAAAAAATGTAGGGTTCAATACACTGGTGAAACAAGAAAAGGATTGTCGGGAAAAGAAAATGATAGATCCAAAAATTATAGGTGGTATGGTACTTGATCAAAAAAATAAAGAATTAATGGTTGAAGTTAGACCACAAGCACCCTATCTAAGATTAAATATTGATTTGGGTACTAATTAGAAAAAGAAGATTCAAATAACCCAAGGTAAAACTAGTAGTGTAGTAGTAACAAACATGAATGAACCCCAAATTAGATTTTATTATTGTGAAATGATGTGGAACTTAAAAAATGTTTGTTCCATTTACAAGAGGTATCGAAGGGAATGAGACCAGAATAAATAGTGACATAGAGCTCAATATTCTAGGATATCATTTTATGGTCACTGTTTCAGGTGTTGAGTATTCGAACACATTGAAATATATTTCTCGTCAACAATGAAAAGGATGTGATCAAGCAGATTAAATATGATCATAAGTAGCATGAAAATGTATCATCAAATGAGTTGAAAATTCAAAATCAATTTTCAACTCTGAAAGATGGAGATGGACCATAATACTCTAAGGAAGATCAAGTTTATCAATTCCTATCGGGTATGAAGTAAAAAACATGGATAAAAAAATGATAGATGAACTTGTAGTGGTTTTATAAATTTCTTTAAAAGTATCAGATCACATAGAATATTTACTGTTCATGGTAGATGCACCTCCCATATGATTAGAAACAATGATCTAGTGATATGAATCAGATACAACAAGGAAGGTATTATTATATTTGGTAATTATAGATGCCTAAAAATTATTGTCTCAGGAATAGGAATATTTGTGGGAAAATACATGAGACATGAAAATGTATTGGTAGTTGAAGGTCTCAATCAAAACTTATAGGTTTCAGTTAATAATGTGATTTATAACATGCTATAATATTTTCCAAGAAATTATGAATCATCAAGGATAAATATAGTGACGTTTCCTTATAGGGAAATCATCCAAAAGGTAATCTTGAACTCATGAGTGGGGAATAAGATATATTCTTTCTATCAAAGGAAGGTGAAAAAAAGTTATGGAATTAATGTCTTGGTCACTTAATCAAAACTTCCATGGAATATCTAGTAAAATTTTATTCTCATCATGAATTACCTAGGTTATCATGCGATCTTCCTCATACGTGAGATGTTTGTCAGTAAGGGAAGGTCATTTGAAAGACATATAAGGAAAAAGAGAAAAGGTTAACAAAAGTGACTGGGTTGATGCATATTGATGTGTGTAGAACTATTTCCCAAAGATCTATTGATGGGAGGATATATTATGTTCTCTTTAATGTTTATTTTAGCATAATGAAATCAATTTTAGTCATCAATCATAAGTATGAGGTATTCAGTTGCATAAAAACTTATCAAAGGGATGTTGAAAAGAAGATAGGTCTAAAATATCCAGAAGACCCGAACAGATAATGGAACGGAGTTAAAAAAATATCCAAGTGGAGGATTATCTTGATTAACATGGAGTAAGGCACCAAGTTTCAGTGGTAATAACTCCAAAAAAATGGAGTAGTTTAGAGAAGAAATTTAATTATCAACAACATAGATAGAACAATGATTATTGAGAAAGAACTTTTGAAAACGTTTTGGAAAGAAATAGTGATGAAATCAGTATATACATGAAATATAGCATTATTATGTCCAAGAAATAGAGGACTCTATATGATATTTGGTATGGAAATAAGAGAATGTTGAAGTACTTTTGAGTCTTTGGAGTAAGTGTTTCATTATCAATATACAAAAACACAGAAAGTTTGAATCCCATGGAGATGGAGGGATTTTTTTGTCTACTCAAGGAAAATAAAAAACATATAAATGTTTCAATAAGTAACTGGAAGAGGTATTGGAAATTAATGATGTAACTATATAGACAATGAGAAGAATCTTCATAAAATACATGATGAGTTTAGAGAGGATAATGATACATTGATAAGAAGATCAAGGTATGATATAGTTTTTTTAGTCTAAATCAAAATGAGATTTAGATAATGAAAAGGATGAGAATAAACAAGTATCTGTAGAAATATCAAAGTAGAGAAACAAAATTGAAAGATAGAATGTCCTCAGAGATCCAAAAATGATATTTTATACAATAAGGATGACGAATATACCATAAGAATCATTTTTATCATAGGTAGAGCCTAAATGTTTTGAGGAAGTAGCTAGAGATAACAAATCTGTTCAGGTCATGAATGATGATCTTGAAAAAATTGAGCAGAATCAGATATGGGATATTATTTAAGACCAAAAAATAATAATGGAATTGGGTCCAAATGGGTATTTCACAACAAGATGAATTAATATGGAATAGTTATTCAAAAAAAAGAAAGATTTGTGTGAATAAGGTACTCCCAAATAGAGGTTATTGATGTTGATGAAACATTTTATTCAGTTGAAAGTCTAGATACAATCAGATTATTCTTGTCCATTGTAGTAAAAATATGATTCAAATACATCTATATGGAGTTCTGAAAGAATAATTTTATATTGAGCAGTGAGATTTTTTTTCTCATTTAGGAATATGAGAAAAAGTTCATTGGCCGAAGAAGGATCTATATGGGTTAAAGAAAGCACCAAGAGCATTGTCTTCAAGACTAGATCATTTTTTCAATTAGTTCAGTTTTCAGAATGGTGGAGTTGATTAAATTCTATGAGTTAATAATGATAGTAATCAATGTATTATGGTACTTGAATATTTTGATGACATAATATTTGGTGGATCGGATGAAGCACAGTGAAATCAGTTCACAAAATTCATGAAATGTTAATTCTTAATGCCAATGATTGGTGAACTAATGTTTTCCTTGGTTTATAGGTGACAAATGGATCGAATGAAAAAATAGTTTCCCAATAAAAATATTCCATGGAGCTTTTGAGAAGATTTGAAATGGATAATTCCAAGGATGCGATGACTCTAGTGGCTACCCAGGTGAAACTGTCAGGGTGTGATGAAGGCAATGTGGTTAATGTAAAACAATAAATGAAAATCATTGGTGTTTTATTGTACTTGACAATGACAAGACCTAATATTTTTTTCCACATGCCAAGTAGTATGGTATCAAAGAAACACCCAGGAAACCCAATTTCTTGCAGTGAGAAGAATACTTTGGTATCTCAAGGGCACGATGAATTTCTATTTGATGAACAATGAAAAATTCAATCAAGATTTATTGGGATATATAGATGTAGATTAGGAAGGATCAACAAATGATAGAAAATCAATGTTAGGTGGTGCATTCTATCTTGGAGGATTGGGTATTTCTTGGATAATAAAGAAATAATATTGTATTTAATTGAGAGCCATAGAAGATGAATATATTTTGGAGAATCAAGAATTTATACATTTATTGTGGATGAAGTAACATCTTGATAATATGGTAGATTATGTGTAGTATCTGATCAGAATCCATTACCATATTTAATGTACTATAAATCTTATCAAAAAATAAAATCCAATGCATGAGAAAAATGCATATGGAATTAATGTATCATCTTATCTAGGAGAAGTTGGAGCATGGTATTATAAAGTTGGAGTAAGTTCCTATAGAACTATAGGTTGTAGTCACTCAGACAAAGGCCTTACCCAAAGAAGCATCAGAACATCCTCAACTGGATTTTTGAGTTTATTCGACTCCCCACACCTAAAAAAGTGTGGATGTGGGACCCCCTCTCCCTATGGTATGATGTATTTTTTCTCTAATATATTGATCTATGTTCTTTACCCAATAAAATACGATAACGAAGAGAAAATTGTGTCTGTTAAATAAGGGGGAGATATTGTGGCTTTAAAAGTGGAGAAAATATCTTAATCAAGACAGGGGAGAAGCTTCTAGGGGGAGAAACGATGTTTGGGGAGTTTTAAATTTGATTAATCTAAAGGTGATTAATCAAAGGTTATAAATCATGATAGGTGTGGTTCATAATGAAACCAACAGAGTGGTTTTGGAATGAAGTGATTCATTGATAAAATTTTAATTATAATCCTGTTTCTCATAGTAAACATTTCTTAAGTGGGATTAGATTATGTGTTGAGTAAATATTTTATTTCTATCTAAATTATAAGAAGAATGTTTTGGTAGAAAATGGACGAAGCTTCAATGATGTATTAGAATATAAAGAGTTGTCAACAAAATAAAAGGAGAATAATACTAGGAAAAAATCCCTCAAGGTTCTTTCTTGCTATTTTTGGGATGATTGTGTTTTTGAAAAAATATAGATGACCACGAATTATTATGGATGGTGTTTCCAACGAAGATGTGTTTAAGGTGGCATAGTTTCCTAGTGTTTTACATTTTTTGGGCCTCAAATTCAGGATTCTATTTTATGGTAATGGATGGTTTTTTCATAAAGGAGTAAAAAAACACAGTTTGTGGAATGAAGTTTGTGGAACATAGTTCACTAAAAAAATTCCCAGAAATAGTTGAAAAAATACAGTTAATAGAAGAAAGTTTGTGAAATTTAGTTCATGGACCGTGAAGCACAGTTCATTAAAAATAGTTCACATACTGTAAATCCTAGATCGCTGAGTGTATAACATTGTTCATGGACCTCACAGAACACAGTTCGCAGACTGAAATTCACAGGCCGCAAAGCATGGAGTTCACCGACCACATTTCATAGAGTGTGAAGCATAGCAGTTTCTGGTGAAGGTTGTACCACATCAGAGTTTTAGGAATTTTTGATTAGTTTATTTTGTGGGATTTATCTTCTTATATAAAGGAACCTAATCAAGTCATTAGATAGAGAAAGTTTTATTGGAAAATATCATCATTGGAAGAATTTGGGGAAGTCCAAAGTAGTTGATGAGGGAGGATTCTAGAAAGGAGGAAGTAGTTCATCATGTTCAATTCTGTGAAGGGGATAGTTCATGATGGCAGTTCGCAGAGATAGTTCATGGTGACAGTTCATGAGTAAAATTAATGGGAATGTTTTTAGGAAGAGTTAATGGGGGAATGTTCACAGAGAGAGTTCACGATTAAAGTTCATGGGAAAAATTCATGGTCATAGTTCATGTGCATAGTTTGTGGGGATAGTTTGTGGGGACAGTTCATGGGGATAGTTCCTAGGGATAGTTCATAGGGATAATTCACATATATAGTTCCTAGGGATAGTTTTTGAAAGGGGTTTTTCAAGGATTGGTAGCTCTCAAAGAAAACCAGACCATGAAGTAGTCACACCACGTGGTGCAACGAAGTTCATGAAGGTTTCAAGATAGTTTGTAGAGGATGCAAGATAGCTCATAGTGGGTGCACAGAAGTCTACGAAAGGACAGAAAAAGTACATGAAAGAAGTTTCAAAAAAATAATAATAATCAAACATAGAAAAGTAGATTTCATCTATTTGTTGAAAACATGACATCAAGAGAGAATCTACCAAGAATTGAAGATACATTCATTATTGTTAATGAAGGGGACTACATGTCCATAAAATGTGTGTGGATCCTTTCCAGATCTGTGAATAAAGAAAGTAGAAGAAGGTGATCCTTTCCACCGATAGTGATCCATCGAAAGAGAGTTAGGGAGCGACCCTTGGGAAAGCAATGATCTAACCCTAAATAATGTAAAGGTAGTATGCTTGGGCATAATAGAGATCTCGACCGGACATTGTATTTTGGTAGCGAGCCTTAGAGGATTTAGTACATCAACACATTGCCATTTTAGACTCCTTGGACATAGCACCGTTAGGGTGAGCCAAGTAAAATCACTGTATCTCATGCACAATTTCATTTCTATTCATACATTACTACAAGAAAGAGAGAAAATATTGTTTTATTTAACAATTAAACAAGATCCGAAGGGGCAATCATTTTAATATGTCATAACCTAATTCACCCGCTCATGGTATTTACCTTATTTTAGCTAGAAAGTAAAATATAAAATAAGTGATTTTAATTTAATTTATTCATTTCTAGAAACTAAAAATATATTAAAAAATATATTTTTTTATTATTGAATATAAAATTTTTATGAAAATAAAAGGGTAAAAAAATATTTGCATAAATTCTAAAATATTAAAACATTAAAAAATCAGAAGTCGAAAACTAATAAATTTTTTTATTTTATATATTATTAGAAATAAAATAATTTAAGAAAATAAAATATTATAAAAATTACTTAAGCATTAGTATTTTATATATTATTTATAATTTTACAAAAAATTATTGAAATGTGATTAAATTTTAGATAAATATTAGTATAATGATTTGAATTTAATTTATTCGCTTCTAAACACTTATAATATATTGAAAAAATAGTAATGAATATTATAAATAATTTAAAAATAAAAAAATCAATTAGAAAAAATGGTGATTGGATATAAGATATTATAAAAAAATATAAAATTGTAAAAACAAATAAATTAGAACTTTTATAACTAATAAAACATCTGAATTTTATATAACATGATAATTAAAATAATGAAACTAAATTTTTTTTACTAAAACTATTGAAGAAATATTATTTTATAATTTTTTTGGATTTTATAATAAAAAATTAAAAACTAATAAAATTCATAAAAACCAAAAGAACTAAAAAATATTAAGAACTAATGATATTTAAAAAAAATAATTAGATATTATAAAATATATTTAAATAAAGTAAATTAAAAACTAAAAATATATTATAAAAAATGGTTAACTATTTAAAAATATTAAATTAATTAAATTTTTTACATTTATTATTATAATTTCATTTAATTTAATTTAATCATTTTTATAAACTAATAATTTCTTTCTAAAAGTAATTACTTGTAAATATAATTATTATAAATAAAAAATAATACAACTATTATTTTCAGGAATTTAATTTTTTTTATATATTCATTTAGTTGAAATAAATTTAGTAATAATTTTTCCAAATTAATTTAATATTAGATAAAATGTAATTTTATATAATAAAATAATTAATGTCAATTTTTTAGAAAACTATAGAGCTTGGAAATAGATAATATTTTATATTATAAGATTGTAATTGGGTAAATCATTATAGAAATCCATACAGTTCTCGGATAAATCCTACCTACATCAAGAGTGTTAAAACATTTATATCATTTTAATTATCAAATTAAAAATATGTTTCAAAAGGGAAAATTAGGTGTTTGTGTAAGAAAAGAGATCCTATGAGATTTGGATCTTTTGATAATAATGGAGTTAATCTATTGCATTTTGGTTTTTAGGTAAATTCTATTATTTTTTATCAACATGATGAACATAATTTAGAGGTAAATACAAATTTTTTGGTTCCACATCTTCTACAATCTCAAAATTTAGTACCTGCAATTTATGACTTGTATTTCTAGAAAACAGAAACTCGAAAAGAAAATTTTAATCCTCAATTAGAACTCTCTAAATTTAATTATTTATTGATATCTTTTTAGGTATCCTTATATCATTGATGTAATATTTTAAAAATAAAATGCGGTTAATTTTTTTTCATCAAATTATAAAATGGAAAGTCAAATAGTTGTTTCAACAAAATATTTTCCTTGGTTAAATCTATATTTCTTGAGGAAAATATATTGCCATTAAATTTCTAAAAAATTAATAAGTTGTTCAATAATATAGATCTTAGTTATCATAATATCCATTCATGTTTAAACTGTTGCATTATATATTATGGTGGATATTATTAATTAGTTTATTTCTAGCTTTTCACAATCAATTTCCAAAGAATCACAATAAGGGAAGAACACATTTGTTCCTGTTAAAGAGTTGAGGTAATTTTCATTAACATTAATATTAGTGGAGATATTTATATCTCACAAACTAATTGTATTCATGACATAGAATATATATAATATTTCATTATTCAAAATCTTAAATCATCCATGTGATGGTGATTTTTGGAAGAACCTTGATCAATTTTAACAATATTTTTTCGAAACCTCATAGGATACATTTAGTTTTTTCGATATATATTTTTTTTCTATTATTTTCGAATGGAAATAAATATTATTATTGGTAACTTTTTATAACTCTGTATAAATTATCTCCTTGGATATTGATGGAAGAACCATATATTTATTTCATAGTATTAATTCAAGGACATTCAAATAAGAATATCGTTGTTTATTTGATACCACTGGTTGATGAGTTAATTTTATTATAGAGTAACCATGGAAGTACATGTGTTATATTTTCATAATATAATTTTACTCTAAAATTATAATTAATGTATAAAATCGATGAATTTTCAGGGTATGGTTCTTATTTGGATAAACTAAACATGGTTTAATATCTTTTCCATATTTGACGGGTAACAGAAAATCATTTATGTTTACAAATGGAATAAAACCTTGTTTTTTTACTATCATAAGAGATTTTTCCCTACATATCATCCTTTATGAAGGAATATAAATAATTTATCAAAATATAGATTTTAAAGTGGTAGATATAAAATAATGACCTCGGGTATTCCAGTTAAATCTATCATAACATCATTACCTCTTATAACTTTGAGACAAACTATAAACGAAAAAATAGGTGACTTTGGGAGAGATCACAATTAGATAAAGTTATGTTTTTTTAAGACCTGCCATATTTTTCTGTCACCTTCTAAATGAAGTGAGTATTGATAAAAACAACTATAATAACATATTTCTTACCATATTGGATGCATTGGGAAATACAAAAGATATTTTAAAGGAATAGTTAGATATTTCCAAAATTTTACCGCTTCTTGATCTTGAGTTGATTAAAAATGATAGATAAAAAATTAAGAAATACAAAATAATATTATGCACTTTATAAAAAGGTAATTTATTATTATCTTAGTGTATTATATATTTGGGGTTACTATATATTTATACTTGTAATTTGTCTCATTACACTACAAAAAACTAGAAATTTTGCGATGTTTTAAAATGGTGCTAATGAATTTACCAACGTTTCTTAAAAACATAAGTCAAAAGTGTGTGAATAATTTTGAAACATTTAAAACATTTAAAACTAGTGATGTTTATAAACATCATCAATTCACGACATAATGTTCACTAATTTTTTTTGAGAAACATCAGCAAAGTAGACATAAAATAAGCACACATTTTTGTAAACATTGATATTTTTTTATAATTTAGGATATTAAAATGTTTTTAAATAAATTTATAATTTTGTAATAGGATTTTACACCCATGCCTAAAGGACAACACCTATCCACCTCACTATTCCCAGAAACCCTCCTATCACCTATCCTCACAACCTTCCCCCACTACTCAACTAATCAGACATGCCCCCACCGACACCTGATGTCACCACCCCACCCACCCAACCCCGCCCATTTTTGCGCAATATCCTCACAAAAACCCCAACAAGATTTGATACCTGGACCTCCCTACTCCCACTCCAAGCCCTGACCAACTTATCTAAATGAATGTTGATTATAATAATATATAATTCTATTTATATATATATCAATATATTTCATTTTTAAAACATTAATATATAAGTTTATATATGTATATATATTATATAGGTATATATATCTATATATTAAATATATGTATATATATCTGTATATATATGTGTGTGCGTATATATTACAAATAATTAATATACCAATTTTGGATATATAATTGTATTATATTATATATATAAAAATAGATTTCCATATTTAAAAATTTAATATTACATATAAATATTTATATATATAATTTCATATATATTAGTATACTTATACTAATATATATATATATCTATGTGTGTGTGTGTTTATATTTAATCTATATATGATTATATATCTAAATATATATATTTTATATTATATATAAATGTTTTAATATTTTATGTATATATATATGTTTATATTATATATATTGTTTATATATATACATGTTTATATATATGTTTTTATAATTTATATATATCATATGTTTATATTTTATATATTTCATATGTTTATATTAATATATATATGTTTAAATTATATATATGTGTGTGTGTATATATATATGTTTATATATATGTGTGTTTGTATTTATATATATATATATATCAGTGTGTGTATTTATACATATATTCATTTATAATTATATATATATAATTAGGCACGTTTTATAAAACTTATAAATATGTATGTAAAATATCCACTTTTTCTTAAAAACTTTACTAAATTTAAAAAATATATGGGTTATATATATATATATATGAATATATATATATATATGTGTGTGTGTGTGTGTGTGTGTGTTTATATATATATGTGTGTTTATATAAATATATATATTTATTTATACATGTGTCTATGTTTATATATATATTTGTGTGTGTTTGTGTGTTTATATATATGTGTGTGTCTTTGTGCATTTTTATTAATATATATACATAAATACATATTTACATCGATGTGGGGAAATGGGAAATATATATATATATATATATATATATAGAAATATTTCCCTAGGGACATCATGAAATTATTGATGTTTTAGAGGAAACACTGAAAAATTAGAGATGTTTTAAAACATGGCTAAAAAATCACAAAATTATCGACATTTTTAAAAACATCACTAAGAAACATTTTTAAATTTATGTTTTTTTGTATTCTTATGATCAAAATAGTCATATTATTGCGTTAAAAAAATTATTTCCATGTAAAAAAGAAAATAATTCTTTCTATTAGTCTTAGAGGGTTGTTCAATTCTTTGATTTGAGATGTATTTACCAAAATATAATATATTTTACTGAGACATTCATGGACTAATAATAGACTATGATAAAGTGAGTATGTTATAATAATATGTTGTTCTAAAATTATTTAAATTTGAAAAATATTACTTCTTACCTTCTTTGATTCTATATAAAATTTAAAATTACATTTTCTAAATAAAGAAAACTTTTGAGGGTTATTATTGTTCTGATGTTTGTAACCATGTTAGAGATGTATGAAAAAATTGAAGGAGAATGTACTTAACAAAGAATCAGTTAAAGGTTCAATTATTGAAGTTTACTTATTGGTTGAAATGAGGCAAATTTTGATGGAATAAGATATAATAAATTATCAATATTTAATCATCTTGGGTTTTGTTTTAGTGGTGATCCCAAGTGAGTGCTTTAAAATTAAAAACAACATAGATCTTATACATATCTTCTACTCAATTGTGAAGAAATAAAATGTCTTTTTGTAATAACCACTAATAAGACCAATATTTTTCAATAATTATAAAAGGAAAATTTATTGTAATTGTTTTTCAGATTATTTAATGATCATTTAAAAAAAATATCCCAAATTATATCGCTTCTCTTGGATAGTTTTGATAGCATAATTTTTCCTACCAATTTAAAAGAATAATAAGTTAAATTATTTATGGTAAAATATATAAAATAATTTTTTTTATAAAATCTAATAGTAAAAATATTTTTTTCAAGTATCACAACATGGGAAAATTTTTATATATGATTAGGGGCACTATATATACTATAATAAAAAATGAGAAAATGTAATAACATGCATCTAGTTAATAGATATTGATTTAATATACACACATATGGCGAGTCAACAAAATCAATGAACAATGGAGTTTTTTTTAAAGGAACCAGTAACAAAGAAAGTGATGTTTTCTTTTATAACATGATGTAAGAGATAACTTAGTTATCTAGTCTAGGAAATAATTACAAAACAATATTTAAAAATAATTAGTTTGATACAGATCATGGTTTGCACATTTTTCCATTCCATAGATTCCTTGATAATAATAATAAATGCATTCTTATATAAAATGATCCATTTTTAATGGTACATCAAGAACAATATGTTTATTAAACATATTATTGTGCTACTTAATATATATTTAAATAAATTGTACAGTTTTATAAAAATGGGATCTCCTGAAAATTAGTTTATATAAAATTAACGTGGTACCATTAAAGTGGGAAAATATTGAAATTTTACAAGAAACATATCTTAATAATCACTTAATCATTGTGAGACTTGGACATAGTCATAGAGTTTAGCATCATATAACTTGGATGTTAGCCGTGCGGCTTAATGTCATATTTCAAGGCCATCGACCATGTAATTTAACATATTACGGTAAGGATAAGGGTTAAAAACTTATCAAGAGAGTGACTCTTTTGATATAGCATGGATGACACTTATTCATATTTCATGATTTTTGGAATCCATCAACTCTATCATGTCTGGAGTTACCTATCTCTCCAAGTAATCTTTGAAGATAAAGAAACACATATTGTATGTCCAAGATGTCAATGGTAGGGGAAATAGTTACTGTGACCTGTCATCCCAACCTCATTTGGATTCCCTATTGTTGGATGTTCTATCAAACCATTTTGAGGGAACTGTTAAAATTCTCAGGGACGTGTTCTTTTAGAAACAACGGGATTTTTTCAATATTGTGTTGAAAGATGACCGACAATCCCTATAAGTTATATGGATCATACACTACTTCAAAACATTTGTGTCATATTCAAAGTGCTTAGATTAATTTATTTGGGATTCAGCTCTCGGTGGTACCAATATCCCCATGTATATCTACACCTGAAGACAATCTTTATAGGAAAATCAACCTTATCTTTTGTGCTCGAGATGTCGATGTTAGATCTAATGGTTTCCATGCCCTATCATATTTCCCTCACTCATATTTTTCATCCTCAGGAGCTCTATCAAACCATTTTCCATGGCACAATTAAAGTACCTTGGAACATGTATTGTTTGGAAGGAATATACTTCTCTATGTTTTTCTTCAAGAGATGGATGAGCATGCTGCTTCTCATGTATGATATCTGTACATTTATTGGTGTGGGTTCAAGGCTGAGTTTTGAGTCTGAGGTGTAGAGTCCAAATTATTATTCATCTGGGGGAAGGATATGAAGCATTGGGGGCCTTGGATTATATAAAAACTGCAAACTGATTAAAAATTCATGACTATCTTGGTGGATTTGTGAAATAGTTGAAGTTAGATGATTTCTAAAATAACCCTAACAGGGAGGTGGAAAATATAAAACTTCTGTTAGCCCTATAGACTGGGGGTCTTGAAAATATAAAAATTCCCCCATCCATGTGTGCTGGGTTAATGAGGGAAAATGTATGGATTTCACCTGATAAGGAAATGAAAAACTTGAAAATTTACCCAGCACTGTGGGTTGGGGAACTTCAATTTAAGGTTGTCTTCCATAAGAAGGTGCTGGTACATCATTATGGGGTAGATATTATAATGAAAAAAAATTATTTATGGAAATTCCCCATTTATAATTATTTTATATGTTATAAATCACATAAAATCTCATTAAGAACACATTAAATACATTATAAATGAAGATTTAATGAAATAAGAGGTATTTTTAGAAGCCATGGAACATATACAAATTGAATAGTAACATGACCTTTGGATTAGTAATGTGAACCTTATAAATAGTGAAGAAACCAGTAGAATAATAACCTCACCCAAGAAATTATAAATAAAATTTTGATATCTTATAAATAAAAATATGACATAATTATATCATAGTATATTTAAATAAATGGTTTAAAATTTTTTAATTAAGTATAGGTATTTTTCCAAGTCATTAATATTTAATTAAAATTTTATGATTAAGTTAATAATTAAAAATAAAATGTATTTCAATTACATGTATTCATAAATTAATAATTTTTTATCTTATGATTATAAGATAATTTTATGAGACCTCAATTAAATTTTTAATGTGTTACAAATGAGCTACAATTTTAAAATTGGTATTTTCCATGTAAATGATGATTTTAATTAAAAAAATTGTTTTCTCATTTTTTGAAAATTATTTTTATAATTTTTTTTTGTTTTTTAATTATACACATCTAAAAATGGTAACAATAAATTTTAGGTATTTTTCTAAAATACTTGAATTTTTGGTGAATAGTAAAATACAGTAAATTAACGGTATATTTACATTATAAATAAAATACACTATTAATCGAGTCATGGATGATATAATCCCCATTAGATATTATTATCCTTATCTATTTACCATATTTATTCATGGAATAATCACAGCTTATTATCTTGAGGAAAAATAATAAACTAATGAACAAGATAATGAGAAAACATTCCTCTCCTCCGGTATAAATACCACCTCTCACCACCTATTCTCCCCACACATTTAAATCATGGATTCTGGTCCGAATTTTGTTCAAATAAATTCCCAAGACCATACCCCAATTCCATGATCCCCTAGTCTCATCAAAATACGAAAACCATTTCCCTAAGGAGGTTCTCAAGGAGGATGAATTCAAGAGGTAAATCCCCTTCTTTTAGTTTAATTTGTTTTCAAGTTTTTTTCATTTCTTATTCTCTTCTCACCTACCCTAATACAAATGGTGTGATAAATCTAGTAACTTAAATATAATGTAATGTTATTATTAGAAAGGAATAATCCATAATCAAACCTCTTCTCTTATTCCTTTTATTATAAAAATGAAAACATTGTCCGTGAGGTGATAATTTATCACATTCAATGAAAAAAAAAATTTAGTTTCCATTACCGCCTTCAATTATGGTCTTAAAAAATTTTAAATGGTTGAATCAGATTTTTTTTCTATAACCCATTTTATGTGTTATAACTAACATATTTACATTAGACTAAATGATAAAACTAAACGAGTTCTTCATGATCAAAAACATTGAAAATAAACCCCAAATGATTATCTTTAACTATATATCTAATGATTCCTCCTCATGTAATATAAAAAATTTATATATAATACCAATTGAACCTCTTTAATATCATTAATAACAAATAATTTCAATTCTATATAATTACCCCTACTTCACATGACTTTCTATACAAGTAAACAAGTTAACTGATTATGAAAAAAATTAAACGAATGCTCTCAAACGATGAAATTATATCTTATAACGCATATAAAAGGACATAAATGAATGTAATAAAATTATAATTAATAAAAAAAATGTATTAAAGGGTTTGAATTAACCAATTAATGGATTTAATTTTATTTCCATGACATTAATATCCAGTGCATAACCGTTTCAGATATATGGTAAGGGATTATCCAGAAATCTCGATTTTTTCCTTCAGGTTGCGCTTTATATCCCTTTACCCTAATTTACCTCTTCATTACTTTTATATACATACTATAAATTCTGTATATATCTTATAAACTCATATTATCCATATCATTTCATCCTTCTTTTCAGGGATATACATGTTTTAAAAAGGTTCCCTTCTCAAATCTTCTGGATAAGAAAGACTGATTAAAGGGAACTTTACAACTTTTTACCTATTTTTAAGTACCATACACAATCTATTTTAATCCACAATTATTTTTACAACATCACTCATTTTATCATAAAAAACTTCCTTGGTTCATTTCTGGTTTTTTACAAAAAATTATGCTTTTTTTTTCTTTAAGGAATCTTTAATATTTTCTTCAAACAACACTGAAATGTTTTATTTTCAAATTTTCATAAAACTATTTTTATAGTATTCAATTATGTTTGACATAAATTATTAGGATTTATGACTATCTCACATTATCAATGTCCATGTATGTTTTATATCAATTATTTCATGGAAAATTTTATGATATTCCCTTTTGTTATGCCTTTTGACATTATTATGATACCCAATTATTTCTATGGGTAACCATTATTTTTTTGTTTGATTCCATATATATGATTATTCATGTGGAGCACATATTAATGAACATATTATGATGGGTGTTACTTGATATTTCTCCAATGAAAGGGGTGATGTTTAGTCTCATGAGGTGTCATGTTGGGATGAGGAGTGAACTAGATTCCTTTATGATACTTTTTCCACCATGAGATACAATCTTGGTTGTTAGCCTTAAATAATGTTTATGTCATGTTATATATCATTTACTTATTTCAATGATACCATGATTATATGTTCCCATGTCATACATTTTATCCTTATTTATTTATTTATGTCATTTATGCTATCATGTTATATCTTCCAACCCATGTTCTATATTTAATTCTATCCTTACTCTCTTATAAGACCTTTTATCTAATGAATTTTTTTCATGTATTAACTAGGTTATCTAATGTTGATATAATGGCTTAATGGAGTATGGATCTCAATATTAATATTAAATAAATAAAAAATTTATTTTGGTTTCATGATTTTTGATTATGTAATTAATCTCCAAGACACTAGACTTTATGATCATTGGCTTGTAATATTAGGTTTTATTATGCTTAAAATCATGTATTAATATGTGTAAAAGTATAGGGTTGATATAGTTTATATGAGAGAGAAATTTTATTTTTTTTGGGATTAGGATTAGAAAAATCTTGTAAAAACCATATGGATAAGTCTATATATACGAAAAAATCCCTATATTTTGGTATGTATAGAGTAAGTTATTTATTAATAAAATGCATCTCTTTCAAGATACTATAAGTGTATGTGGTTCCAACACAAATGTAACTAGGAGTAACAACTTTAATATGGCATCCTAGGCCTAACTTGTGGTAACCTGGTTCATGAATACTAGGAACCACAAGTTAGTATATAATATTCTTTTATAATATTATCTTTTTTGTACAAAGTTTCTTTTTTTACATGCTTATTAGCTAAGTATTTAAGCCCCTAACTACATATTATTTTTCATAGTTAATGGAATGAAATATAAGACCATTTCTCAATAATCAATGTGATAGGAAATGTAATAATTTACCTAATGAAATGAAAAATATTATGGGAGAGGTTTCTCAAAACTTTATGATAGTATATAATCTGCTGGATCAAGTTATAAATAATAACTTGAGTCATTTGGGACAACCTTCTTCTCTAAAGAAAGAGAAATTACCCATAGCATCCTTCATGAAAAAAGGACTCCATTGTTTAGTGGATCTTATAATACCCTCTTTGAAGAGTAATTGATTAATTACATTGATAAAACATTATCATTTCTCTAGTGCCCAAAAGAAGAGAATGTTCATGTGGGGGTCTATCATTTTGATGAGGAAACTGATCAGTGGTTGACACTGATCAAGAACACAAAGTCCAAAGATATAATTGATTCCATGGAATGGGAATATTTCAAGAACATATTTTTTCAATAAATACTATACATGAACCCTCCATCTAAAGTTGGAAAGGGAATTCTTTGGACTGAAGTATAAGTAAGGTGAGATTATCTGGGCATATGAGGAAAACTTCACAAGGCTTATAAGATATTCCTCCGACTTTTTCATGGAAACTGAAGTCAAGGTGGACCGGTTCTTTAATGGACTAAAGCCAAATCTAAGAAAAGAGATGGTGATTTTATTATTTGAAAGTTATGAGGAGATTTTCCATTGTGTCCTTAATGTTGAAATTAAGATATGATACTCTCATTGATCATGTTAGATTGGTGAAAAAAAAGATGAAAATGTAGTTTAATATGGTTTGATCAATAGATAGATCCCATGATGTAAAGAAGACCCAATATCTCTAATGTCAAAAATAAGGTAAGAAGAATCCTAGAAACTTATTAAATGGGACTAAGAGATGCTTCAAACATGGAAGATATGGGAATATGGAAAATAAATCTAGAAGGCATATAAAAAATCCCACAAGTGAAGAAGAAGAAAAGAAGTTTCAGATCAATACTCTACCTATAGTGTAGTGTTTTAACTACAGGGAACATGACCATTTTTGAGAAATTACCCTAATATAGCAGTTATTGTAGGCAATCAATAATAATAGTCACTAAGGTAGGAATGAAGAGAATATACCATCACTACTAATGAGGTGGAACCCAAAAATGATGTGGTGACAGGTACTCTGGTAATTCATTCAAGAGTAGTGAATGTACTATTTGATTCTGGTTCTACACATTCTTTTATATCATGAAAGTTTAGTATAAATATTCAACCAACTTCTCAAAACTTGGTTGTTGAGTTATCTGTGAGAATAGAAAATGGGGAAATTATTTCATCCATAGGTTATAACTCATCCCTAGTTAATGATTGTGGACTAAACCTACCATAAAATCTTATCATAATCACTTTGGTAGAGTTTGATGCTATAATGGGCATGGATTGGATGTCTTTATACATGTCCAAAATTTACTATTGGGAATGGGAGATCACTCTTCACATACCGAAGAATACTCCAATTCTATACAAGTGTAAGGAGGGGGATGAACATCCTTTAGAATCATCATCTCAACTGCGTATATTGATTCCTTATGGGAAAGCATATATAACTCAAATGATTGATAGAAAGGATAGAATCAAGATAGAAGACATTACTATTGTGAGGGACTAAATTGATGTGTTCCTTGAAGAGTTTCATAGTCTTCCTTCAAATCAAGCGATTGATTTATCAATTGAACTTATCCTTAGAAGTCTGACTATATAAATGAAACCTTATAGAATGGACACCATTGAACAGGACCAACTAAATAAGTAGTTATAGGAGAATCTATAAGGGGTTTTATATGTCGGATGCTTCACCATTGGGTGCACGAGTCCTCTTCATCAAAAATAAGGATGGATAAATGCGCTTATATATTGATTATCATGAGGTAAATAAAATCATGATAAAGAACAAGTACCCCCTTCTAGGGATAAATGAATTATTTCATAATCTATGTGGTGCCAGTTACTTCTCAACGATGGACCTTTGGTCAGGATATCACTAATTAAAGGTGAGGAAGGAAGATATTTTCAAGGCTACCTTTTTACAAATGTTTGGACACTATTAGTTCATAGTGATACATTTGGGACTCACTAATGCTTCATAAATGTTCATGGATTTAATGAATATAGTCTTTATAAAAATCCTTGAAATTTATTTGGTTTTCATTATTGATGAAATTCTGATATACTTCATAATCATGGAGGAACACGAGGAGTATTTGAATACTATGTTAAGGAATTTTTTAAGGGAGAAACTATATGAAAATTAATGAAAAAATGATTTTTGGATGAAGGAAGTGACATTATTAGGGAATCTAATCACCAAAAAAGGGATATCTGTGGACCCTTCCTAGAAAAAGGCAATCGAAGAGTGTCCCTAACCAAAATTTGTAATAGAGATCAATAGATTCCTTGGTCTAATGGGGTATTACTAACAATATGTGAAGAAATTATCATGATTTTCAAACCCACTAAACAAGATGACTCAAAATGGATAAATGTTTTTCTGGATTAGTGAATGAGAATATTACATTAAATAGTTGAAAAAGAGTCTTATCACCATAGTAGTGCTCATGATACCAATAAGTAGGGAACTCTTTGTGCTATACAATGATTCTTTGAATAAGTACATTGGTTTTGTACTAATGAAAAATGATAAATTGATAGCCTAAGCCTCACAAAACCTAAAAAAGCATGAGAAAAACAATCCCACACATGACCTGGAGTTGGCAGATGTGATCTTTATGTTGAAAATCTAGTGGAATTATCTCTATAATGATAGTTGAGAGATATATAATGATCACAAGAGTCTCAAAAACATATATTATCATAGAATAACCTTAATATACACTAATGAAGATGGTAATATCTCATCAAGGATTATGATTGATTAATACACTACCATCCTGGTAATGAAAATAAGGTGGGAGATTATCCAAATATAAAGGATCATGATTCCTTATCAATGATGAGAATTGATAAGGACCCAATCTTATTATATGTTCAAAGGATGAACATGGGAATCATTTAGGAAGGAACATCATAAATCCTATTTAAAATGATTACTCAACCATCCCTCTTGGATTAAATAAAGGATGATCAAAGAAGTGTTGTGGAAATTCATAAGAATGTGGAATCCATGAGAAATGGGATATCCTTAGAGTTCAAAAAGTATGAGGAAGGATTCATGAGATTTGGGTGATGATTATGTGTATCATACAATCTAGAGATAAATAATAAGCTTTTTAATGATGCATATAGATCAACCTTTTCTATTTTCGTAGGGAGCACAATGATGTATTGAAAAATTTGAGAGAACTATTAGTGGGAAAATATGAAAAAGGATATCACAGAATATACCTAAAACTTCTTGGAATGTCAGAAAGTGAAGGATGAGAGATAGAATTATAAGGGAAATATGAAACCATTAACTTTACCAACAAGGAAATGTGAAAACATCACCATTGAATTTTTCACTAGACTTACAAGGAAATCCAGAGGAAACAATGTTGTATGGGTTTTTGTGGATCATCTTACAATGATAGCTCACTTTATTACAATTAAATAGAACTTCACACTAGAAAAACATGCATGGATATACATTAATGAAGTAATTAGAATACATGAAGTACAACTATATATTGTATCCAATCAAGATATTTGATTCCCATATAAGTTCTGGAAAAGACTCCAACATGCTGTGAACATTTAGTTGGACCTTAGTATGGCTTATCATCCTCAAACTGATGGCCAATCTAAATAGACTATTAAAACACTGAAAGACATGTTGAGAGCATGTTCTATGGACTTCAAAGGATGAGATGAGGAATATATTCCACTGGTCTATTTCTTCTACAATAATAGTTTCTACTTGAGCATCCAAATGGAACCATATGAATCCATTTATGGGAAAATCTGAAGAACACCAACATGATGGGATCAATTCAGTGAATGTAAGCTTCCTGGACATGAAATTTTATATGAAATGGTAGAGAAGGTGAAAATAATTCCGCAACACATCAAGGTATCCCAATGTCAACGTAATATCTATGTAGACAATAGTTGACGAGATTGTGGGGTTTAATGTTAGAGGGATGGTATTCCTACACTTCTCTCCATGAAAGAGGATAATGAGATTTGGGAAGAAATGAAAGCTGATTCCTAGGTACATCAACCCCTTTGAGATCCTTGATCGTGTTGGAGCAGTGGCCTATTGACTAGAACTCCCACAAAATATATCTAAATTACATTATGTATTCCTCATATCCCTCTTGAGGAAGTATATATAGTATCCCTCACATGTACTAAATTCATAGGTGGTATAATTAGGGAATGATCTCTCCTATAAGGATCATCCAGAAATGATCTAGGAATGTAGAGATAAATCTCTACACAACAAGACCACTCAACTAGTGAATGTACTATGATAGAACCATAAGAACAAAGAAGAAACATGTGAACCTGTAGAAGTGATGAAGGAGAAGTACCCACACATTTTTTCAACATAGAATGTAAAAACGTGTCAAGGGTGAAATATCATAAGGGGGAAGAATGTAACGACCTAATTTTTTTT
The DNA here is from genome assembly GCA_963277665.1 of Viscum album. NCBI lineage: Eukaryota > Viridiplantae > Streptophyta > Magnoliopsida > Santalales > Viscaceae > Viscum > Viscum album. Next base: position 457,961,534 of record OY728138.1, read on the forward strand.
AAATATAAATACCCTACTTATAATTATGTTATATAATATAAATGACATAAATCACATTAAGAACACATTACAAACATTATAAATGAAGATTTAATGAAATAAGAGGTATTTATAGTAGTTAAGGAACCTATACCAATGTAATAGTAACATGACCTTTGGAATAGTAATACGACGCTTATGAATAGAAAAGTGACCAATAGAATTGTAACCTCACCCAGGAAATTATAAATAAAATTTAGGCATATTATAAATGAAAATATGATATAATTATATCATAGTATTAGTAAATAAATGGTTTAAAAACTATTAATTAGGTGTAGGTATTTTTTAAGTCATAAGTATTTAATTAAGAATTTATGATTAAGTTAATAATTTGAAAGAAACTTTATCTCAATAAAATGTATTCATACTTTAATATTTTAATATCTTATTATTATAGGATAATTTTATGAGACCTTAATTAATTTTTCAAAGTGTTACAAATTAGTTATAATTATAAAATTGGTATTTTCCATGTAAATGATAATTTTAATTAAAAATTAAATTTATCATATTTACAAACTTATTTTCATAAAATTTAGTTCATTTTAGAATTAGACACATCGAAAAAATGTTTTTGTTGATTTTTAAGATTTTTCTAAAATACATGAATTTTTACAGAATAGTAAAATATGGTAATTTATGGTATATATTCATTATAAATTAAACTCACTATTTATTTAGGCATGGATAATTTAATTACCATAATATATAATTATTGTTCTCTATTTAATGTATTTATTAAGGTAATCACTACTATTTCTTGTCTTTAGGTCAAATAATAAACTAATGAATAAAATACTGAAAAAACAATCCTCTCCTCCACTATAAATACCACCCCTCCCCAAATATTCTCCTCACACCTCTTAGGATTTGATCCTTTTCCAAATTTTTATCAAATAACTTCCCAAGAAATCCACCCACATATAATAACTTTTTTTCTCATAAAAATACCAAAACCTTTTCCATAAAGAGGTTCTCAAGGAGGAGGAATTCAAGAGTTAAAATCCTCATTCTTTTCTATTAATTTATTTTCAAGTTCTTTTATTCTATTGTTATCTCATTACCTAACCTCATCAAAATGGTTTGATAAAAACAATACATTACACATACTAAAATTTTATTATTCTAATGGAATAATACATAATCAAACCTCTTATCCTCTTCCATTTATTCTAAAAATGAAAACATCATCCATGAGGTGTTAATTTATCGGCTTCAAGGATAAAAATTTTCATTTTCCATCAATGGCTTCAAGGATGGTCTTAAAGAAATAATTATTGAAATATATTTTAAATTTTATTATGTATTCGTTTTTATGTTTTGGAACTCACATATTTACATAGTACTAAATGATAAAACAAAACGATTTTGTTATCATCAGAAACAACAAAAGCAACACAAAATGATTATCTTTACCTATCAATCTAATGATTCATCCTCATGTAATATGACTAAAATACTTATTAGACAAATTAAAACTCTATAATATCTGTAATAAAATATGGTTTCAATTATTAATAATTACCCCCACACTACATCATTTTCCATACAAGTAAAAAAGAAAACCAATCATGAAAATAAAGGAAACAAACACTCCCAAACAATGAAATTATATATTATAATTCATAAAAGGGCCATATATAAACTTAATAAAATTATAATAAATCCAATAAATGTATAAAATTTAATTAATTAATTAATTAATGGATTTAATTTGATTACCCAAACATTAAGATCAATTGAAGCACCGTTTCAGATATAAGGCAAGTGATTCTCCCCAAACCTCCATTTTTTCAATTGGTTACAATTTTCCTCTCTTTAACCTAATTTAAATCATATTTATTTTTATATAATTATTCTAAAATCTATATATATGTTCCAAAATAATTTATCCTGATCATTTCATCATTATTTTTGGTGATATACATGTTTTAAAAAGCTTCCCTTCTCAATTATTATCGATAAGAAAGACTGATTAAAGGGAACCTCCCAACATCTTACCTATTTGTAAGTACCACCCATAATATATTTTATGACACCATTGTTTTTATAAAATCACTCATATTTCTTTTAAAAACTATCTTGGTTAATTTTTGGTTTTTTAAAAAATATTATGCCTTTTCCTCTTTAAGGAATGTTTAATATTTTCCTTAAACATCACTAATTTTTTTATAATGTTTATTAAACACTATCTTTACATGTTTTCACTATAGTTTGACGTAAATTATCATTAAATATTCCTAAAATCCCTTATTAATTTCCATGTATGTTTTAAATCAATTATTTCATGGAAGCTTTTATGATATTCCCTTTTGTTATACCTTTTGACTTGATTATGAAACCCAATTCCTTCCATTGGGGACCTTTGTGTTCTTGTTTTATTTCTTATATATGATTCTTCATATGGAACACATATTTATGAAAATATTATAATGGATGCACCTAGATATCACTCCAATGAGTTCTGGTAATGGTTTTTCTCATGAGATGTAATATTCGAACTGGGAGTGAACCCGATTCCTTCACGAGACTTTGTACACCCTATGATATAGTTTTGGTAGTTAGTCTTGAATCGTGTTTATATCATGGTATATGTAATTTTCACATTCCTATGACACCATTATTATATGTTCCCATGTTATACCTATTATCCTTAATTATTTTTATTTATGCCTTTTATGCTATCATGTCAGTCTTCTAACCCATCTAATATGTTTAATCCTATCCTTTCTCCCTTGTTGGGATTTTTAGACCATCCCTTTTGTTCATGTATTACCTAGGTAATACTATGGTGATATAAGGTCTCAATGAAGACATGATCTCTTTATCAAGAGTAAATAAAATATGTTTTTATTTTGGTTTCATGATATATAAATATGAACCTAATCTCAAAGACATTAGAATTTATGATCCTTGTCTTGTTATTTGATTTTTAATTATACATAATATCATGTAATAAAATGTGTAAAAGTCTAGTTTCACTATACAGATCTTGGGATAATTTCCAAAATTATTTCCTAGAGATCCTTATTATATCGTTGGAGTTGAATTATATTTCCCTATAATGTTTTTTCTAATCATCCTCATGGAGTTGACTGGCTGAATCCGTGACAACACTCTTTCCTCAATCGATTGTAGGGTTAGTGGAAGATGAAGATAGTCTTGAAATGGACCCTAGAGACCGATACACTGCTTCCAATGGCTACATTATCCATTATCATTATACTTTAAAATATTTACATGGTTGGTTACACCTTTTATAGATGCCTAAAAGTTACTATCAAGCCCTTCTTTTTCTTTATCAGAAGCTGAAGGTAGGTTGACCTGCTATGACTCATATAACTGTAGAAGGGTATAATTATAATATGTAAGACATTTCTAATATAGATCTAGTGAGACATCTTAATATCCAATTTTTATCATATTTACTGAGACATAAGTGGTTAGGTTCTCCTCCTCAATGGAGCGTCTCTTTTGGAAGGTTAGTGCTCGACATACCATTTGGGGTGTTAGTGCCTATTTTTCCAGTTGATGGTTCTGTTACCATTTTTCTATTTTAGAGGTCAGTGACTATATTTAATAAGATACTAGTGTAAAATATGTTATAAACTATACCATACCTATATGATATGGTGTTCCTAGGATTCCATATTCACTAAGGCTAGTAGTGATAAAATTAGAATCTCATATCTAGTAATGATATGGGGTTGATTCTGGGATACTATCAGGATTCACTGGTGAACCACAAACAGATCAAAAATAATAGGGATATAATCCTAATCTAGAGTTTTATTATTTGGATACCCTTAGTGGGATATCCAACTTGATTCCCCAACATGGATAGTTAGTGTAGGAAAAACCTTCTATATAGATTGTTGTTAAACCATAGTCTCATGCCCATGACAATGACAAGAACAGATGGGTTCACTTTTAAGAATCTCCTGAGTAATTGAGTTTTCATGTTTATTTTCATCATCCACCTCTCTGAGCTTGGGAAGGTATGTGTTGCTAAACTCTAGGGATAATATACGAAAGCAGTTGAATGTGGTAAAAAGGACCATTTTCTCTTTTGTGTCCTATCATGGGAAAGATGACCAATGGTAATCATATTTTGATGAATTTCATGATCCAAATCCAATTAAATGATGGAGATATTGATATGGTACACATTAACCAATATTTTCATCAATATGCATTGGAAGTGGTGTGTTGGTGATAACATATATCAAGGACTCGGGGCCATTGTAGCTTGTCCAGTGGTCTCAGAATCTGTTGGCACATTCGATGATGCAATTTAGATTACAAGGGATTTGGGAATTCTTGGGGAAGAAACCAGAAAAATTATCAATTAATAATCATATTTTAAGAGTAAAAGTTTGATCAATAACTTTCACAATTAAAGGATAAAGATGTGATCCCTTATTTTTATGAATGGTTTTTCATAGTTAAAATAAATGTATTGGGTTCACCATTTTGTTGAGGAATGAGTGCAGAATAAAATATCTTAATGGAAAATATAAAATATATCCCATTAACCCATGAAAGTGATGAAACCTTTAAAATATTTCACATTGGGTTCAACATTTTTTTCATCAGATAAAATATCAATGAATTTGGTATGATGGTTTGATTTTTGGGGGTTCAATGCCTTGCTAAATCACTCAAGTTATTTTTACCAGTTGTTTAATATTCCCTTGAAACTCCCAATGGTTAACACATCTATAACTGAGTACGAACCCGCTTTCTAAAGGAAGGTGGTCTTTTGGGTTTTCAGACCCAATGATTCTTAAGAACTCACTTTGGTCAGTAGGATGGGAGGTCGGGCTCATCACACACTTTTGGGAGGAATTTTTTCCTACTATGAGAGTCTTCTAAATATTTTAAGTTGTGTGCATGAAATCCTTCTTAGTACCCAATACCAGACTAGGTAACCTCGTGAAAATCACATGATTAAGACCATGTATTGATATGAACAAATGTATACATATCATGGTTTCTCCATAATTTTTTATTTATTTAAGATTCTTTAGTTTAAATCCATGTTTGGGCACTTTATATTTTATTACCATCTAGGGAGGAATTTGGTGTCTTTGGGAAGGGATTTAACCTATATGAGGCGTCCAATATATCCTATTTATAAAAAGAATAATAACCCACATAGTTTTTTCTAGAATAGTTAGTGGTAGTGTGACTAGAACAATACATGCAGTTTAATGTCATGTGATAAGGATATAAATATATGGATCATGCCTTCAGGGGGAATCATACATGTCCTATTAAGATAAGAATAAGTTTCTATTATTTCTTATGACATCATAGTCCTCTAATAGATGTGTAAGAATTATTAGTCATTGGGAGATATTGGGTCCCAGTGTTTGTAATATCAGTGAGATGGGGGGAATTACAACGCAGTGGATGCCCATTTGAGACCAGGCCTTAAAAAGGAATCCTATGTATCTTGATAATTCTAGGAATCCGAGTTCTCGTTATTTAATTAAATTCTCATTCCACTAATGGATGATGAAGAATGATCAGTCCCTATGAGAGAATAGGTCCCGATGGTTGGAATGTTGGAGACAATGGGGGACTTACACCAAATTGGATAACCATTTGATCATTGGAATTATAAAATAATCTTATGTATCCTAGTTATTGTAGGAATCATTGTTCTCATAGTTCAATTTAATTCTTATTCTACCAATGGATGAGTATGAATGATCTTCTCATAGGAGATATTGGGTCTCGATGGTTTGAATTTTTGAGATATGGTGGTTCTTAAAACAAAGTGGATGCCCATTTGAGATTGGGCCATAGAAATGTTTCATACATATCCTTGTTATTGTAAGAATTAGAGTTATAATAATTCAATGTGGTCAGGGATTACATAGAGATGTTTCCCTTTGGAATACTCATTCTCTAGCTTCTAAAAGATAAAGAGAGATGGATTACCTGAAAGATCTGTATGAGATAATGACACCAATAGGGATACATGAGTGCATAACCCTATCCCATTAAGGGGACCTTTCTTTTAAATGGGAAAAGTTTCTAAGGTTCTTAGATAGATTTCGACATGGTATGAGTCTTATAATTCCAATAAGAGAAAGTAAATAGGTCTTAGGGGATCCTCCACAAATGTATTTATTATACACCCGACATGTTTTTGTTTTCAATATGAAATAGAAGACACATTCAATGGTATCTTATTAAATGACCTAGATTCCTCACATGATCAATTGAATTTTCTTGGATTTATTTATACAATCAAATTAGACATTCCTAGGGTCTTCTACATGAAAATACAGATATGTAAAGAGTCTTTATTATGATCCAATAACTCATCTTGGATGTCTTCATATGATCTGAGAAGACATGCCTAATATGCTTTAAATAAATTAAGTAGACATTTCAAAATTATGTTTCTTGATCAAACTGAGTTTTGATCAAGTTGTTGCATGATAATTCTGACATCTCTATGGGAAATTTCATGACAATGTAGACATGTTAATAAGTTGTTGTGAGATCAACTTGGATTGTCCATAGGAAATCGCATGTCAACTCCAATATGTCAATAAGTTATAATGAGATAAACTTGAACTATACAAGGCATGTATTACAATCAATGTTATATGTCCAAGGCTACCCAAGGACAGTATGAGACAAGTGAAGAATATTTTGATCGCTTGACCTTAAAATATTCATGAAGCGAGTCTCGCGAACATGTTTATGATCATTCACCTAAAAAATTTTGAAGGTTCAAGTCCAAAGGGATAATTCCTTAAGGATGCATGAACAAAAGTTTTCCTTGTAAGAGGGGTATGTAGTTAAGTGTTTTCTTCATAACCATAGATCCTAAGATTTTCATGTAAATTAATTGGAATTTTAATCGGTTCTCTTGTGTTCCATGGTCTTATACATGTTGAATGGATCCAATATGATGGAAATACATGAAAGTCCCTTGTTTATATGACCCGCATGACCTCAAATAGATATTGTGAGGGATTTTGTGGTCATGGATGAGGATCTTCATCAAACCCATCACATGTGTGGATGGTGGTACATATGTCTTGTGGTGATGATTTCCTCATATTTAGATTTTTATGGATAGGGATCCATGGGGATGCTGCATGTCGAGGTACCCAGTTCTAGGGTTGTGTACAAGCATTATGAGACATGAACATTCCTAGAATCACAAATTTTCGGGCTTGTGCAATCACTTACTCAAGGCCCCACGAAGAAATCATATGCATAAAAAGTATGCATTAGGGAGATATATATCTTGGTTTCCAAATATAGGTGTGGAATCATGCATGATTGGGGATTCACAAGAGTGTATCACATTACATAGTGTTATCTTAAAGCTCCCCTTTTCATGCGATTCACATGCCTTCAAATGGGTCTTGTGATGGATTCTTCAGTCATCCCAAGGATCGACAGGGATACTGAATTATAGAGAAACCATGTAAAGGTAAGCCTAAGATCACTTCAAAATAGAAGGATCTTGACATCACAAGATTAAGGGTTTTTATGACCACTAGTGTATGCTTGAGGATACCAATATGGTTTTCTTATGTGTTTGAGAGAATACATTATAACATCACATGATGTTCTATTAGTCATGTGATCACATGAACTGAAGGGACCTTATGAAAATTCACATAGGGTTCATGGAAAAATAAAGATGTCATTTCACTAGAGTATTCACATGATTTTATTCTTTCATAAGATCACATGATCTTATGATCACATGATGAGGTCTTGTAGTGGAATTCCTATGGGGGGGGGGGGTTGTCATGATGAGATCCTCAGGATTATATGGAAGAGATATCTGAAGGTGGCAGTGACATTCCTCTGTTTCTCTACAACTCTCCATCCACTCATCACATGTGTATTTTTATGGGGGAATAAGGGTTTATAGAGGTCAAAGAAGCCTAAGGTTGATGTCTCTTTTCATGGGGATGATGCCACCTACACTGGATTGAGGTGGTAGAAGATTCATGTAAAAATAATCATTTGATACCATGATGGTTTCTCACAATGGTATGGTTGAAAAAATAAAAAACTTTATATGATCTTTAAAAGGGACACACATAACCACTTGTATTCATGCGCTCATGTCTTAGAATACAAGGTATCATATTGGTGGAGCATTAATTGCTTCACATTACCTTCTTTAAGACATCACATGTTCACACCAAACAGATGATGGGGGGTTTCTACAATGAAAAGATATAATATTTTCATGAAAATACTTGGTTTTGTACACGTTTCATTTCCACATCATCACACTATATTTGTGGTGCTTTTTTATAATGGCCTCTCAATAGCCTTTGGATGATTGAAATTTATACAATGGCCTCCAACACGATCAGTGGACATCCTATCCATAATATCCATTTATGAAGATGATAATACATGAATAATATTCGAGATTCATGTGATCATAAACTTCATTCGATGGCTTCAGTGGTTGTATTTACCTAATCATGTGATCAAAATAGCATCAAAAGATGGCTTCATACACTGGTGGGAGTTCTTACAACATGCCACTAGTTATTATGATGGAATTCCTGAGACATATTTTGTTCTTAAAAATAGACATACATATGAAATTATTATATTTCATGTATAGTGTATATGAAATCATGAGATATTTGGTCATTCACATGATTGATGCAGTTCATGTGATGGCTCTTGTACACGACAGATTGAGGATATCAATCATAGGGACATCCAAGTCAGTTTTCCAGTGATCATGTGGATATCAAAGAAGTACTGAAGGTCGAGAGAGATGGACGTGATGCTAAGAGATCATCAAATGTGGCTGATGAGATCAAACTAGGACATCAGGTACGATATATTTCCTTTTTATAACATAACATTTCATTAAATGGTAAAACAAAGGTCCTTTATATTCAGTTTTTTGGAAAAAGGTACCTAATACATGAAAACATAAAACATTCCTCTAAGTACACTTTAAGAAAACTTCATGGGTTCACCCTAAATTACAACATCTCATATCTTGGGGACATACATCAATGTAAAGGGGTGAGCATGATGCCCGATAAGGTTATAAGGAAGGTATATAAACAACATGTGATAATGAGATATATTAGTAAGTACATGCAGCGTAACAATATGGCATAAACAAGAGAAAAAATAAAAATAATAATAAAATGAATCATAACATGGAAATTTGTATAAAAAATTTAAATGAGACATTCATAAGAATATCACCAAGGATTATAACCATGGTTTCATAAATAAAAATTACTAAATTTATTCACCAACGTATCATAAAAAATTTCATTTATAATGATTAAATTTTTTACCCAATTCATTGGAGTTATATGAGGGTAAAACCTTCATATGTATTAATTAATTTGAGACACATAATATATAATTCCATTAATAACTTATGGATAATAAATAATTGGATTCTTATAAAAAATCTTTTCATAAAAAAGTGATTGAAGACCACATCATTACATAAATTTTTACCCATGAATGGAAATGTGGATTTCATATATATAAATTACCAAATAAAAAATTAATTTTTAAATATAGTTTAATAACTATTGAATATAAAAGATTTTTGGGTATTCGAATAAGAAAGTAAAATATAATTTCTCATGTAAAAGAGGATAATTTGAGAAGAAAATTAGGCATCATGATGGGTATAAAACATAAGTTTAGAAAAGGGGAAAATAGGAGCGGGAAAGAGACTCCAATTCATAAAATACTATTATTATAGTAATGAGAAAATATAAAGTATGAAAAAAGGAATTGATTGGAAATTGGAAGACATACCCCAAAAAGGACACTTGAATAGAAAAGAGAAGTGAATATTTTCCCTTACCTTGAAGAGTTATTCTTTAGAATTGAAGATAGAGCATTGGGGGATTCATGACACCTTGGGGGGGGCTCATTGGGATGAAAGAGATCAAAACAATAGTCCATTATGGATTGGGAGTAAATGGAAATGGACAAATGGGTGGGTATTGATAGAATAAGTGGAGGAATTGTGTAATAATTTCTAAATATATGTCTCAAAAAACAAGATTGTGGAAAATTGCAAAACCATTTGTAAACCCATGGTTCTCACTTATGGTTTTGGACATTTGGGTCAAAATTTATGATAAATTAATCCTCTAGAACCGAAATCCCTTATTTAATACATCTTTTGGAACGTAAGATTAGATATTTCACAGAGTAATGTTTTTAAAAAATAAAAACATTCTTTTTAGAAAATTTTAAGCATCTTAATCTTTAAAAAACGAATAAAATTTATTAAAACATATAATATTAACACAATATAATATGTTAGGTCATGGATTGTGTTTCATTAATTATTTCATCATTATGAAATAAATATTATGTCATTAAATATACTGAAACCCTGAAACTATATTTTCTACTATTCATGAAAATAATAAAGTATTTTATAAAATTTACATAAATTCACTATAACATAATTTTTTCATTCTAATTTCCCAAATTATGTTTATTTTATCCAAAAAATATCTAAATATGAGAATTGTAACTTTTAAATTTATAAAATCTTTATTTAATTAAAAATAGATTTTTTAAGACACATTCAAACTTCAAACATGTATAAAACAATTCTATGACTTAAAAAAATTATTTTATCATTTAATATTAAAAAAAAGAATTTTATAATTTTATCTCCTTAATATAAATAGCATTTAGAATACCTTGGATTATTATAAAGAGATGTCTATATTTTTTGAGAAAAAATACAATTATGTTTTTTCTACGTCTAAAAATAAAATTATCAAATTCATCTAAATTAAACATATATTTTATTAATAAAAATTATTCTTAATAAGAATAGATGGAATAAAAAAATTATATATAAAAATGAATTTACAATTTATGTAACTAAGGTCTGGATACGTAACTCATTATTACACCCACATACACTATCAGGGTAAAGTCTCTGAGGGTGGTAGTTTAATGGGGTGCCCCATCTGTAATTGACCATGTGGTAATCTCCACTAACATGAACTTATCCAATAGGCAATTTCATTCAAGATTCACTTGTTGAAGCTTATCTTGGGCTTGGTTAAGGGTTAACCTCAATGAGGATACCACCCTCCTATATTATGAAAAATAGGTTTCAAATGGAATGACTCTACAGGTTGAGGGCCTTGATTCTCCTTTCTATATCAATTATCCTATGTCTTTACTACTTAAAAACACTAATTATAATGGTAGAATTTTCAACCAAGGGTATAATTTCCAATATTAATATTGACCAACATTCATATTTGACCAATGAACATATAATGGTCGAATCCAAATGGTCACATTTCCTTTTATACCCTATAAATACAACCTCATTCTTACACTCAAAATTCACTACAAATCCACTTATTTTTATATTTTGATATTAATAAGATTTTGATTGGTTTACTAATATTTTATTTCATTTTTATAGAATTTGCTATGGGTTGATTATTTTAGAAGATTAAGAGGATCCTTATCTTCCCATTTTATCTTTTATATTATATATTTCGTTTCTAATTGTAATATTCAGAATTTTATTTGGTTTCATAGCTGTCTATTGTAATGGTTATTTTTAATGAGATAAAATTTGTTGGTTCCTAATTATTTTATAAGCGTATAATATTATATAATATGTAACAAAAATATATACAAATTTCATTTAAAAAGTCTATCTCATTACATTATTCCACCCTTAAGAAATTGATCTCTGGAATGTCAAATCATATTATTAGGTGAGAAAAGGTGGGGGTATTTATGTATAATTGTTTCCTCTAGTTCCCACATCACTTACTCATATTTTTGGTTTGTCCATAACAATTTCAGTATTTGGGTATTCTTTATTCATAAAAACAAGTATCTGCAATTCAAGATCTTCACCTACTACAACTCATAAGAGAGGTCATTATCCAGTTATACCCCCTCTGGATTAAGTACATGTGAGGGATCGATAATGAACTTCTTTAAGAGAGATACATGGGATACATCATGAACAAGAGAATGATTTTTTAAAAGTGCTCGATGATAAGCCACTGCTCCTTTGCAATCAATGATTTCATAGGGAACATGTACTTAGGGATAATCTTTCCTTTCTTTCCCAACCATGTTACTCTTTTCTATGTTGATATTCAAAGGAAAAATTTGTACCCAACATCAAACTCCAAGTCCCTTCTTTGATTTTTAACATATCTATTATCTTTACATTGATTATATTTTATATATTTTTGGATGTAATGAACCTTTTACATCATCTCTTACACAAGATCGAGGCCAATAAATTTCCTCTCACCAACTTCATCCTAACAAGTAGTTGTTCTATATCAATTTTTATATTGAGCCTCATAAGGTGTCATTTGAATACTCGAGTGGAAGATGTTGTTGTATGAGAAATCAAGTAATGGAAGGATTTAATCCCATTCAACTTTATACTCTATTGAGAATGTTCTCAACATGTCTTTGAGTTTCTAAATAGTCCTTTTAGACTGGTCATCAGTTTCAGGGTGATAGGCCATACAAAAATTCAATTCAGTATTTGAAGCATGTTGGAGACTTCTCTAGAATTTAGATTTGAACCATGGATCATGATCATAAATTTTATAAAGTGCAACCCCATTAAACCTCAAAAAATTAATTATATAGATATCTTGTCAATTTTATAAGGAGATAAATATTATGAAATAACGATTAAATGGGAATTCTTGGTGAGTCGATCCTCTATATCCCATTTCACATTGTTTCATTTATATTTTCTTAGGATAATAGTGATAAAGTCTATATTTATATATTCCCACTTCCATTTTTTTGGGTAGTGGTTGCAATACCCCATTAGGAAGATGTCACTTTGTCTTCACTTCTTGAAATACCATGCACCTTGTATTGTTCCTAGAAATATCCCTTTTAATATTACCCCAAAAATAATTATCACTAAGGTCCCTATACATTTTAGTGCTTCCAAGACGTATTGAGAATGTAGAGATATGATTTGAATCCATTATCACCTTCTTTATCTCTATTATAAATGGGAAACATAGTATTTTATGAAATTTCAACACACTTTATTGATTAATATAGAACTCAAAAAACATCTCATTATTCACAATCTTTATCTTCCTTTGTAACAAAGGATATTATATTTGAGTTTTCTTAATCGTATCTATTAATGATGGTTGAGAAATTATTTAGGATAAAGAGTATGATGTAACTTATCTAATTATTCCCTTGTCCAATTTTACTAAGTCCTGGATCAAAGGATCTCCCTGAATCATCATCATTTCTAGCATAACATAGTGTTTCCCACTTAATGCATAAGTGACTTTATTTTATCTTCTATAGTGATATTGAACTGAACAGTCATGGTATCTAAGAAGTTCTAAGAATCACCTTTTTCTATTGTTCAATTTATTATATGTGAAAATATAGTTTAAATTTTGATGTCTTGTATATATATTACATTTCACCCTATAAATATAGTGGCTCTATATTTTCAGCATAAAAAATAACCACAACTAGCTCTAGGTTATGTGTGGGAAAATTCTACTCATGAGAATTTAATTTTAGAGATTCATTAGGAAACACCTACTCATATTCAATGAGGACTCACCCAGTCCATTTCAAAAATAAAACCCTATAAATAAAGAATCCTTATCTAAAATAGAATAGAGTTAACAGAGGTTTATTAACCAATATCTTCTTCAGTTATTTGACACATTTTTTATAATCCTTTTTCCATATGAACATATCTCATATTCGAGTTAACATTGTTAATAGATTAAAACTTCATGAAATGTTTTTCAAAAACCTCCTATAATATCTTGATAAACCAAGGAAACTATGAATATTAGTTTCTATTATAAGATTAAGCCACTCTACTACATTCTTTGTTTCATAGGGTCAAATAATATTCCTTCATTGGCTATAACATTCCCTAAGAAAAAACTTATTCTAACCAGAATTCACATTTTATGAATTTAATTAAAATATTATCATTATTTAGAGTTCCCAATATATCCCTTAGTTTATTTTCATGCTCATCGCAACTTATGGAGTACATCGTAATGTCATCAATAAAACTACCATGAATTTATCAAGGTAGTACTTAAAAATTATATTCATAAAATCCATTAATATAGAATAATAATAAGTCAAGTTGAAGGGCATAACACAAAACTCATAATGCCCATATATTTTTCAGAAGGAATTTTCTGGAATATCTTTATTCTTCACCCTCAATTTAGGATAACTTACATGAATTTCAATCTTGTAGAATAATTGAGTCCCATGAAGATGCTCAAATAAATCATAAACCCTTGGGAGATAGTACATGCTCTTCACTTTGATCTTGTTAATTTCTCTCTAATATATGCATAACCACAATGGTAAATCCTTCTTCTTTACAAAGAAAATAGGTGATCCCAATGATTACACACTTGGTCAGATAAATACCTCCTCCAAAATATCGTTATGTTTTTTCTTTAATTCCTCTAACTCCATATTTTCTATTTTATATGAGGTTTTCAATATAGGCTTGGATCCATGTATAAGTTCAATGGATAACTCTAACTATATTTATGGGGGAGGTACATGTAAATATTTTGTAAATACATCAATGTATTCCTTAATTATGGGAAAATTATCTATCTTTATACTTTCATTTCCTTCTCCCTCTATACTAATCATCTCCATAAAGAAGGCTATGGTGGATTCTTATCAAAAAAGATCGGTCTGAGATATCTCTCCATTGAAAAAGACTATAGGTTGTGTATTTAGGAGTAATATAATTGCCATGCTTATATAGTTAATATTATAATTATACATTGAGATTTAGTCCATCACTAGTATAGTTATGAATTCCACCATGGTAATGATTACTATATTTTCAATGAAATTGTACTCTCTAAAGAAAATACTAGAGTTTCTATACACTCATGACGCTTGGATAATTACTCTAGAATTATTTACTAATAACATTAATTCATGTAGTTTAGGTATTTATTCTATATTATTTTTAAACTTGAATGTAATAAAGGAATTTTTTGAACCATAATCAAAAAAGTAATTTCTATCTTTGAGAAAACAATGAGTGTACCTTCCACCACCTCATTCAGAGCCTCCAATTCGAACGTCATGACAAAAAATTCCTGAACTTTCTCCCTTAGCCTATACTGTTGTTTATAGCAGTTCCCCTGCATTATCTTATGATTTAGACATTGATTGGAAAAGTGACCAATCTATCCAGACTTGATGTATTGAACTTATGGCCAGGCCTGAACTATCTTACCTTTTTCATTAGTTTTTAGAAGTTAATGCTTCCCCTCACCATGACAATTTCAAGCTATATGGACCTCTCTTCTACAATTGTATAACATTCCACTCCCATGTAATTAGTTCCCTAAATGTTTCTTACCGCATTTTTTGTATGTGATAAGTTACACTTTCCATAATCCTCTTACATCTACAAAGATCCTCCATGAGTTTGGCGACATTGATCCCTTCCTTTCATTCGATCTATGTAACCACTATGTCTCTCCAAACTCAAGTTCAACCTTCATAGCACATTGTACTATCTTTTCATAGCCTTCATAGTAACTATTTTCATGATTCCTCCAAACATGGGGTCTCAGTACACCGAATAATCTATTAACCATTCCCTAATGATCTAGAACGAAGCTAGAGATGTATCCAGAAATTATATTAATTTTTATTTCTTACACCCCCATCAATTAATTTCCCTTTTGATATAATTATAATAATTAGTTCTCTATTTTTTTTGAATCTAATGAGCAAAATATTTTTTGAAAAATACACCCATGAACTCTTCCCACTCTATAAAACAGATCTCCCATATTGGATTCTTGTTTTTGATTAGTGTCCACTACTGATCAAATTATCCTTCTAAGTGGTATACTTCTAGGGTTATTTTTTATTTCTCCAAACGTTGGAGTATAGATAAATTCTTTTCTATAGAGATTACACATTGTTCAAAAATCAATGGGTTGGTAGATCCACTGAATGAAAGTGGTCGTTTATGCGTAGACGACTCAATAGAAAGTTGTTCCCTTCAAGGTGAATCTAGTCTCTAGACATGATTCAAGTTATTGTTCACAACCAAATTTATATGATTCATTATCCCTGTGAATCATCCCATTCCATGTTCTATCATAACACCTCCAGTTTATCATCCATTTCACTCACTATTTACGTGGTTCCTCTTATTTCATACCATTTTTTCTAAAAGAACAAAAACATAGTGAGAAACTTCATACTTTTATGAATCTTTTATTTAAAAATGTGTTTTATTTATTGGAACATCATGCTTCAATATGTTATTATTATCTTCTAAAAAAATTAATTTTTCTATACATCATTCATATAGGATAATAAATATATTATTATTAAACAAACATATCCCCCAGGAGTGTCAAATCTTGTGTGTAACAAGGCCTATTGTCATACACCATTTCTCATTTGGGTCTATCTTAAAGTGGTGTTTTTTTGGTGTCAACACTAGGTAACTTTGCACAAGAGCCACATCTACTTGAATTATCCAGACATGGATGTATTTTTTTGGAAACCACTTACTTACTACTTAAAAAATATGAAGATATTTACTTATATTTACACTTTCCCTAGGGTTATTCATAAAGTTTTCAATTCATAATTTCCACAAATAAATAATACATCCTTTGATACCATCTATGAAATCCCACATTTTTATTACAAAACTTTTTATTACATGGTAAAAATAGAGGATCCTTTAAATTTAGTTTCTTGTAAAAAAATGTACATAATACATGAAAACATAAAACATTATTATAATTAAACTTGAAAACACATTCATGGGTTCACCCTAAATTACTTTGACGACATCTCATACCATGGGGACATATATCAAAGGAAATGGGTGAGCGTGTAGCCTAGTAAGGGAATAAGAAAGGGAGAAAAACAAAACTTGATGAAGAGACATATCAATAAAAACATGAGGTATAATAATAAATAATGAAAAAGATACATAAAATGATAATAAGAGAAAAAATCATAACATGGAAATGAGGAAATAATATTTAAATGATAAATTCATATTCATATCACCATGGTTTATCACCAAGGTTTTATAAATAAAAATTAACAAAGTTTTTCAATAAGGTATCATAAAACATGTAATCTTTAGGGATTAAATTATTTACCCAATTCATCAAAGAACTATATGGGTGAACCCTTCATATCTCTTAATTATTGTGAACCACATAATAAATAATTTCATTAATAACCTGTGGAGAATATAAAATGAGTTTCTTATAAAAAATCATGGCATACAAAAGAGCATAAAGATATGATTATTATGTAATTTTTTACCCCCAAAAAACTACTAGAAAAGTTCCCTATACCCACTATTTCAAACCGTGGGTATAGCCCATGAAACCGTGGGTATAGGATATACCCATGGTTTGATGAACTGTGGGCTCTTGAGGCGTCGAGATTGACATATACCCACGGTTTTACAAAAACCGTGGGTATATCCTACTGAAATTTCAACTTACCCATGGTTCACCAGAACCGTGGGTATAGATCTATGCCTGCGGTTTACATAACCGTGGGTATACATTTTTACAATAGAAATCAGATACCTTGGTTAAGTAAACCATAGGTATAGAGGGTTCTACAGTAGCATATTTACCCATGGTTTAAAAACCATGGGTATAGAGGGTTCTATAACTGCATATTTACCAACGGTTCTCAAACTATGGGTATATATTCTTTTCCTAGAAATAGCAGCTACCCCACTGGACAGACCCCCTATAGCCCCTCCCTTACCCCTTAGATATACCCCAAGCACATCGCCTCCCCCTTTTCACACCCCCACTCTCCCCTCTGGATAGAACATCCTGGCACACCCCCTGACAACCCTAAACACCCCCTAGACCCCCATCCAGCACCCCCACTACCCCCATCACCCCCAGTACCACCTGCACCTAGAACCCCCTCTCCCATGACACCCCCTTCACCCCCAGTACCACCTACACCCAGCCCCCACCCCCTGCACCGAGCCCCCCATCCCCCACTACCCCTGCACCCAGGTCCCCCTCCCCCCACTATCCCCCCCACATACACCCAACTTCCCCCTCCTGGACAACCCCCTTCACACCCTACACCCCCATTACCACCAGCACCCATCCCCCCCACCCATCCCCCCTGCCCCCTCACTACCCCCTGCACCCATTCCCCCTCCCCATCCCACTGCACCCCCACTGTCCACCCCCCACCTGCACCCCCTGCACCCAGCCCCCAGCCCCCCTACTACCCTCTGCACCCAGGTCCCCCTCCCCCCACCTACACCCCCACCTACACCCCCACCTGCACCTCCAGTACCACTTGCACCGAACCCTGCACCCAGCCCCCACCATCCCCTACACCCAGGCCCCCTCCCCCTACCTGCACCCCCACTGTCCACCCCACAGCTGCACCCCCACTTCAACCCCCACTCCAAGAAACACCCAAAACCCCCAGTACCACCTGCACCCAGCCCTGCACCCAGCCCCCATCCCCCCCACTACCCCCTACACCCAGGTCCCCCTCCCCCCGCCCCCACCTGCACCCCCACTGGCCACCCCCACCTACACGCCGACTGCCCCCCTTCTGGACACCCCCCTTCACCCCCATTACCACCTGCACCCAGCCCTACACCCAGCCCTACACCCAGCCCCCACCCCCTGCACCCCGAGTACCACCTGCACCCAACCCTACACCCATCCCCACCCCCCCTACACCCAGGCCCCCTCCCCCCCACTACACCCCCACTGTCCCCCCACCCACCTGCACCCCCATTTCCACCCTCCTGGACACCCCCTTGTATCCCTAGTACCACCTTCACCCTGCCCTACACCCATCCCCTCATTCCCCCTGCACCCATCCACCCCTCCCTACACCAAGCCCCACCCCCTATGAAATCACTGTGAAACAATGAAAACCATAATGAAAAAACAATGGAAACACAATGCATTTTTTTCACCAGTTAAAACATAATCAGAACTGTCAAAAGTGTTCAAAGAAGAAAAAAGTTTTTATTAGAAATGTCCTAAATAAATTTTTAACGAAAAAGTATCACAATATTTTATCTCTTATTGAAGCCAAAAAAATGTTTGATTGAGGATGAAAAAAATACAGCCTTCCTGCACTGGAGTGTGGTCAACCAGATCAGGCTACACCAATCCAATAGTCTCCCTTATTGCATCCCTTGATGAGAAAGAGGCTAAGAGTGCCCTTTTTTCTATAAATCTTGATAGTGTGGATGTTCCTCATGGGTTTGCAAATAAATTATTTATGTTATTCTGGGATATAATTCATGATGAAGTTCTTAACGCTTTGAGGGAGTTCTTTAACCATTCCTCAATGCCCTATGGAATCAACTCCAATTTTATTTCCCTGATCCCAAAGAAGGAAAATGTTGTGGATGTAAAGGATTTAAGACATATTGCTATTGGGAATACCTTTCCAAAAATCATTAGAAAAATAATTTCTATGAGGTTAGGCCCCATTTCTCATGGGTTTATTTCATCAAATCAGTTTGGGTTTATCCCTGGTAGGAATATTCAGAACTGCCTCTGAGTGTGTTAACATCCTGAAAAAAAAGGTTAAACATGGGAACTTTGCTTTAAATCTTGATATTTGAAAGAAATTTGATAAAATAAAGTGGAGTTTTATTTTTGAAATGCTCAAAAGTTATTGAAACCCCCCTGCACCCCATGCCCCCTAGACAGCCCCCTTGAACACCCCCATGCCCCCTTGGATAGCCCCCTTGCACCCCTGGACAACCCCCTTGTAGGCCCACTGGACACCCCCTCCCTTCTAGACACCCCCTAGAAACCCCTCCAGGACAACCCCCCTAGACTCCAACCCTTGAAAGTCCCTGGACACCCCCTCCTAGATAACCCACCTGCACCCTCCCCCTACCCTGGTGACCCCCCCAGACAGCCCTTAGACACCCCCTTTGGACAACCCACCTAGACACCCCACCTGCACCATGCCCCCCACCCCCCCATAGACCCCCCCGACCCCCCGGAAATCCCTTGGACACCCCCTAAGCATCCCCTCTTAGACACCCCACCTGTACCCTCCCCCTAGTCCTGATAGTTTCATTCATAGGAAGATAATTTTTATTGATCCACAAAACCAAAAAGATACATTTAATCGGGATTTCATTACACCAGTACATATTTTCACCACCAGCGATACCATTTGGAATCTGTTCTATTGACCTATAAATATTGGCCAGGAAAACCCCCATTGGAGACTTCAGGAAGACTAAACATTCCATTTAAGAAGATATAATAATGTTATCAAAACATTCACTTTTATGGTGGTTAAGAACGACCTGTCTAAAATAGGGGTAACAACATGCCTTGGCAAACAAAATGTTGGGAGTCAGACATCCTGGAAATCCAAGAGGGGAACCTACCTAGTTATCGAACTAGATGTTTATGTTTCCTCATTACACAATACACTGAGACTACTTCTTGAAAACTAGAATGTTCCCATGAAACTCCTTCCACATCCATGATACTTTCCCCCTAGATCCTTAAGGTCAGATCAATACTTTGACAGATATGAAATTTTCCCATAGAGAATGACCTTCAAGAACCTCCCAATCCAACTTAGCTTACAGAATGTGTATTGATCCCTCGACATTGCATAAGTTTATACCACAATATACTACTATTCTGGCCATCCTCATCCATATAGCCCTAGGAAACTCTTCCCTCCCCATGAGAATACAATATGAAAGAAGTCATTATCTTTTTAATATTCCCCAACAGCACTTTCAAAGCCATTAGGACCAATAACACATGAATTGTAATGGATCCAAGGATGAAATTCACCTGCATAATTGTTCCACTGAAGGATAAAAAGTGGTTCTAGAAGTTATTAATATGACTTGTTATTTTTTTATAAACCCCTCATAATGACTGATACATTATCTCCCTGGGAAAAAAGTAGAACCACGATACTCCAAAAAAAAATTCTTTCATCCACATGCTTTGGATATTTTTTCTTCCCTGTCTGGATTTAATGTTAATCTTTAAAAGACCCTAATGTTTGCGTCTGGTATCTCCCCTGATGTTTGTGATTATATTGAGTATGTTATGAGGTTTTGGAAGGGTTCTCTACCTCTTTGTTATATGGTAGTACCCCTCATCACTTCCAATCTTAGAGCTTCTGATTGTGTGGTCTTGGAAGAGAAAATTGTTTGAAGAGTTAAAGTTTGGAATAATAACTCTCTCTCCTATACTGGGAGGTTACATATTGTTCAATTAGTTTTTTTAGTATGCAAGGTTATTTGTGTTATAAATTCATTTTACCCAAGAAATTGGTCAAATACATTGAAGCGACCCTTAGGAATTTTCTTTGGAAACATCCTTCACCGGCTTCCTCTAGGGGTGGCCTGCTATTTTTTCTGTGTTGGAGGTCTGGTTTGGATGGGGGCTCGAGTACTGCTTTTGAAGGCTGTTTGTTTTGGATGTATATAGTTATAGTGTTATCTGGGTGGATGGGGTGCTAGTTTGTTGTGGAGCTGGGTGCGGGCTGGTGATGTGCAAGGGCTGGGAATTTTTGCTGTTGTGGTTGGTGTCTATGGCTGGTTTGGGCTGGAGTGTCTGGTGCGGGTTGGAATGAAGGTTGTAGGGGGCTGTGAATTTTGTCTATTGTGGTTGGTGTCTATGGCTGGTTTGGGCTGGAGTGGCCGGTGCGGGTTGGAATGCATGTTGTAGGGGGCTGGCAGGGGGCTGGTGCAGGTTGGAACAAGTGGTATGGGGTTTTTTGTAGGTGGAAGGGGGTTTGTGTGGGATAGAATGCAGGAGGCTGGGGGCTGGTGTAGGTTGGAGTGGTTTGTGCAGGTGAAATGGCATGCAGAAGGGATTTGGAAGGGGGCTGGTGCGGGATGGAACTGGTGGTTGTGGCTGTTTTGCAGGTGGAAGAGGGATGACATGAGTGTTTTTTAGGAGGCTGGGGGTGGGGGTTGGTTTGGTGGCTAGTGTGGTGGCTGGTGTGGGCTAGATTGCAGGTGGCCATGGCGTGACCGTGGAGTGACCATGGCATGACCACAGCGTGTTGACCCGGTCCAGCGACATCCACGGGGAAGCATCTTCTGGACAGGAGCGTAGGGAGCATGAGGAGGCAAGGAAACATTCCGGCCATCACCCCGCTGACAGAAATCGTGATTAGTCAGTCTCAACATTGAACAATAAAATCATGGACTACTATCACAGATCTGATCATCCATCAGATTTCCCATTGTTGTAGAAATCTCCTACTACACTATATGAGGTGTGTTTTGTTTACTGTTCTCACACAGAAAAAAAGACAATGTAGAAGAATTTTCTCTACAAGGATCAAAACACTCATCCGATCATCGGGATCATAAAAATATCAAACTCCGAAAAAAAACTTTTCCAAATAAAAATATCATTATAAAATTACTATCATGTATTATTATTGTCCTACATTTACTATGATGTCCTTGAAGCACTTAGATGGTCCTTGTATAATACATGTAGCAAGCTTCACCCACATCTCCAATGTTGTCTACAAGTGACTAAATATTTTCATGAGAGACTCAATCAATAGATTTTATACCTGAGGTCCTCACTCTCCATTAACTATGGGTGGGTAATGTATCTAAAACTCTATATTGGTATCATACATCGAATTCCATCAGGGATTCGAACCGCTGCGGGGTGTCATCTTAGAGCAGGGCCAAATCAGGGCATTACCACGGTGTGACTGCGGCGTGGCCGCAGCATCACCGCGACGTGACCATGACCTGACCACGGTCAGTTGGCCTAGTCCAGCGACATCCGTGGGGAAGAATCCTCTGGCCAGGAGTGAAGGGATCGGGAGGAGGCGAGGCAACATTTCGGTCATCGCCCCGCTAGCAGAAATGGTGATTAGTCAGTCTCGACTTTGATCACACGACTTATGGAATATATCACAGAGCTGATCATCCATCAGATTCCCCATTGTTGTAGAAAGCTCCAACTACACTATATGAGGTGTGTGTTGTTTACTGTTCTCACACAGAAAAAAAAAGATAATGTAGAATCATTTTCTCTACAAGGTTCAAAACTGTCATTAGATCATCAAGATCATAAAAATATCAAACTCTGAAAGAAAATTTTCCAAATACATATATCATTATAAAAGTATTCTCAAGTCTTCTTATTGTACAACATTTACTATGATGTCCCTAGAGCAATTAGATGGTCCTTGTAGAATACAAGTAGCAATCTTCACCCTCATATCCAATGTTTTCTACAGGTGACTAAATATTTTCATGAGAGACTCAATCCAAAGATTTTCTAGCATAGGGCCTCCCTCCCCATTTACTATGGGTGGGTAATGTATTTAAAACTCTATCTAGGTATCATACATCAAATTTCGACAGGACTGCAAACTGCTGCAGGGTTTCATCCTAAAGTAGTGCCAAATCACGGCATTAACGCGGCGTGACCGCAGAGTGACCACGACTTGACCGCAGCTTGACCACGGAGTGACTGTGGCATGAACGTGGCATGACTACAGCATGACCATGGCATGTTGGCCCAGTCCAGCGACATCCGAAGGGTATCATCTTCCGGCCAGGAGCAAATGGAGCGGGAGGAGGTGGGGTAACATTCTGGGCGTCGTCCCACCGGCAGAAATTGCGATCAGTCAGTCTCAGCATTGATCATAAGACTCATGGAATACTATCATAGAGATGATCATCACTATTCTTCTGGGCACAATATTTTTGAAAGTTGAACGTCTTACAAGGGGAATTTATTATTTTCTTATAGAGATTGAAAAGTCAATCCAGAGACCCTAATTATCATAAGGCATTTACTGTTCCTTTTCCAGATGAGTAGAATTACATGAAAAAAAACTGTGTGGGGTGGCTCTAAAAATGAAAAAAATCTTCATAGAATAACCGGTGGGATGTTTCACCCTATACCGGACATTGTACTAGAGAACAAAGGTAGCTTCAGACAATCTCAGGTATTTCTTTTGTGGATATTGTTGTATTTAGGGTTGTGTGTCACTCCACTCTGGGTATGTGACAAGGGTATAACTTTCTTTCCCCTAGTTGCAATATGATAACAAATCTTATTCCCTTACATGGGGTCAATGAAAGTTTTATTGGGAATTTCAAACCAAACTATCTAGTGTATGATAGACTATTTTTGGCACTAAAGTATTTCTATAGTTTCATTGGGATGGAGTATAATAATCAACTCCAACAATATACCATAGATCATGATATGATATTACATTATCAAATTGGTTATGAATGTGAATTTTCATTTATTAATCCCAATGCATTATCATTTCTCCACCTTTTATACCCATAAAATTTTTAGAATTAATATACATTGCATAGTCTCCCATATCTACTCATTATAAATTCCAATGTCCTTGATCTTTATTCATAGGAATTCACAATTCATTTCTAGACATTCTCAATCCCTCCCTAATTATCCTTGATTCATAGGAATTCCTATGGTTCAGACATATACTCTGATATAGGAATACTAGGATGAACTAAGGTAGATGGGATATGCCCACGGGAGGGAACAAGTGTCCGGGCATCAATGAATCACCACTCAGGAATGATTTTCCCCACAAACAATTAATTAAAATAGCATCAGAAAATAAATAAAATTTTGGCATGAATAATCTGTATGTCAGAAATCCATCCCAAAGGGAAAAAGAAAATAAATAGAAGAAACACAGTAAAAGATGACAAAAATTAAACACACCATCAATCCCTCAACTACCCCGATGTCACTCCCATGCAAAAAAACCACGTAGCCACCTCCAGTTCCCTTCTAGCCCCCTTCGCAGAATATAATTACCCTCCATCCGTAGAAGCGGTAAAAGGCTATGTGGCCGATGTGATAAAGAAAATAAAATAAAAACTCAACTACAACATACCTATATCCTATTATTAAACAAGTCACCACCCAGCATATAAGAACCACAATGCCTCATGGGTCCAATCATGTTCCTGCAAGAAAGGGATAAACAGATCCAAGATTCAGAATGATATTGTAAAATAGTAGAGTCATATTAATTAAGAACCACTATTCCTATTAACGGTATATAATCAGTTTGGCTCGAGTTTCAATGCCTCATGGGTCTTTCCCCCCTAGACAGACCCCCTATCACACCCCTTCCCACCTTGCACACCCCTACCCCCTTCCCTCTTCCCCATCACTAGCCCCCTTGAATACTTGTACCCCCCCCCCACCCAGCACACCCCCTTCCCCCTGGAAAGACCACCCCAACACATCCCCTCTCCCATTACACACCCCCACTCTTACCTTTAGACAGAACCCCCTTGAACACCCCCCTTGACACCCCCTCATGGACATACCCCCTCCCCCCGCACCCTGCCCCCTCCCTACACTCTCCTGGACTGCCACCCTCCTTGCCCCCTACACACACCTAGACAACCCCCTCCCGCTACACCCCTGCCCCCTCCCTACACACTCCTGGACTGCCCCCCTCCTAGCCCCCTACACACTCCTGGACAGCCCCCTCCCGATACACCCCTGCCCCCTCCCCCACCCCCTGCACACACCCCTGCCCCCTTCCCCCTCACCCCTACCCTCTTCCCCAACACCATCCCCCCTGAATACTTGAAAACCCCCCTCACCCAGCACACCCTCATCCCCTTCTTCCCACATCACACACCCCTGCCCTCTTCCCTAGCACCCCCACACCCCCCTGTCCTCTTCCCCAGCACTAGTGAGTGGACTTCTCGTGTCATTTCAGACAGAGATTCAACAAGATACTTCCCATGTTTCCTAGATTTTTCACCCTTGTATTTCCTAGGCATATGCATTATAAAAATGTGTTTTTATTGGTAATGTTGCTACGAACATTTCTAGTGTAAGCATTTATAGTCTAAGAACTAATAGTGTAATCATTGCTACTGTAATGATGTTAGTATAAACATTATTACTGTGAGTACTACTCCTCTAAGAAATGAAAGTGTAATGTTGCTACTAATGAAGCCAAATGTGTAAATATGTAAACTTCTCCAATGAAAACATTATTGTTATTATGGGCTGCTAGTGTAAGAAATCCTAATATAAAGGTTACAGTAGAAGTCATGCTAATGTATTAAATGCTACTTAACCACTTCTAGTCTTATTCTAGTGATAATAATGTAAATATGTATTTGAACCTATTTTTGGTGGTGAAAAATATTGGAATATTGGGATTTATCATCAATTTCTTTGCATTTATTGCTGCTATTAAAAATAATAGAACCTACATAATAGGATTTGGGAAATTATTAGATGTTTTATTTTATGGAAATTCAAATATTAAATAATATAGGAGTAATAACTGCCTAATATTTTATCTCTCATATGTTTTAATACCAAAAATGGCCATCTTTACCTTTTTTAAGAAAATATGGCATGACATATTTATATATGTTGATATCTGCACACCCTTGTTTTCTTATTTCCATGCACATGTATAGAATATAATTAATATGATTTCAATACAAATTGAAATTTGTTTAAACTATATTCATAATTCATTTCCAGAGTTTAAACTGGTTGTATAGTTCATTATGCATACACATTCATTTGAATAAAAATTGAAAGGTTTTTATTTTGATCTGATATGAGTAGTTTGAATGTAATATTCATTGTATTTTAAACAATATACAAACATAGATTACTGAATACAATCATAGACAGAAAACAACCATGATAATTATTTTAAGACACACTTAACAAACACACCTTAGTGAAACATATCTTTTGGCAAGACAAGATCCATGGAATCCCATACCTACAACCCAGCTTCAAAAAACATCATTAAACCCAACACATTCAAATATCCAGTCATACATGAGCTTATAACATTTCCATGAACACTGAGTCGCATAGCAAAAAAACACAAAAATGAAAAAAAGAAACCATGGATGTATAAAAAAGAATTTCCTTGCATACTTTTCTTCCTCTAAATCTCAGTTTTCCATCATAAACATCATGCTACAGGGCATTGATAAGATCGAATGAACTATCACAATATATAAGAAATCTTGAAAAAAATTGCATTTTTTGCTTAAATTATAAACAAAAGAAACACATGATTATCACTGTATACATGAGCTTATAACATGTTCTATGTTTTACAAGAAGTGTGGGATTACATCTGATCTGGAATTATTTTAAACAATATCTTGTGTAACTTCTTAAACCAAGAAAAAACTAATGCAGAGTAAAACAAATGCATGAGTATATGAAAGAATGCAGTGATCTGGCCTAACTTTATTATTATTGATCATAGGCTTGTATTGGAAAGGTGGAGAAAATAAAATCATATTGGAAATATAATAATGGCATCATATAACATGTTATACATTTTACTGTATGGTAAATTTTATATAATTATCGCGTAATTCCAATTATTTGTATCATGAAACTACCATAAAATTGAGCATTCAATTTGATTTCTTTACATGTCATTTCATTACATAAGGTTCCATTAATGATAATTCAATCCCCTTCACCCAGCCCCCCTCCCCCCTGCACCCTTCTTACGAAGCTACCTATAACCCAAAAACAAATATCCAGAATATACAATATACAATTCAAGGACTTATGATCTCAAAAAACCCAACCTATTCAATCAATATAACAACTTCATATTTCACAAAAATGAAAATTTTAGAAATAACAACTGAGGAATATATTCCCTTTTTACTTACATTAATTTAGACTTGTCAATTCAATAATTTATGAAAAATATAGAGATAATAAATGGAATCCAATGTCACTATATGGGATATAATTTAAGGCTAAGTATTCTATGGTAGTAAGGGAATCACTTACCCATATGCATGAATAAGGATTCTAATGTTATATTTATGTAAATTCATGCACAAATTTATGCAAAACTTTTCAGAAGAAAAAAATTAACCATTCTCATCCATACAAAAATTCAATTAATGTTTTTAAAGTACGTACATAAGTCTCCCTAATATGTCAAAAATGGAGGGGATTAATATCCCCTCCATCACCAACATCGACATACCCATGTCCATGCACATTATCATTAACATCATCATCATCAACAACATCGTCAACATCCTCATCACCAACAAGAGCATCAACAAAATCCTCATCACCAACAGTAGCATCAGAAACATCCTCACCACCAACATCTCTATCTCCACCACCATTGTTGCCACTAATACCCTGATTGGAACCACCCAAAACGTCATTTAAAGATCATATTGATGTCATATATGATTCAAAAGTAGCAACAACATTTGATGGAAGCGAATGACTCAAAACTACCATAACTTTTATGAAATGTTTGTTCATCAGCTTACTTCTTTCACGCTCCTCTAAAAATATTTTATTTTCCTCAATTGTTTCATCACGATTGATTTCCATCTTAGAGGTCTGGGAGGCTTGAGAGGATCCCAATGACGACCAATACTTAGAGGGGATGATGTTTTCTCTGGTCAACATCGTACTCTTCCCAGGTGCTCCTCACCAAATACCTAACTTAAATGATCATGTGGCCTGAAGTTATCTTCCAATAAACATTGTAAACTATAATTATAAAAGGGATATGTACTATAGAAAATAAAAATATTAGAACATAAAAAATTAATAGTTAATTCACATTTGTATTGAAAGTGACTTTATTTTTATAACCAATTTCAACCCTTTCAATTTCAGAGATTAAATTCTTACCTCTATCCTATAAAGGGATGATCAAAAAGGTAAACCATAATGGGCCAAGAAAGGTTTCATGTCTATGATAGAGTAGTATGTGTCATTATAGTTGAACTAAGGGAGAGATAAAAAATTTCATCCTCCCTTAGGTGTAACATAAAAAAATAAACTTTTAACATTAAATCACACCCTTAAACATGGGTTATTTCATTTAAAAATAAAGGGAGAGATAAAAACATTAATCCATCATCAAAAATATTTTAAACGAGCCCCATATTTAGGGAATTTAATATTTTCCATGGGTAAAATTTTTATTCAAAGGGGGAAAAATATAAACAAACAACTTCATCTCAAAGAATTAATGAAAATCATTTTTCTAATTTATATAAAACAATCATGGGTATCAAATAATAGTATAAATATAATAGAAGATGAATTTAATAAAATAAGTCACTTCATGAATTTTTTAATAAAATAATTACATAGAAACACCTACTGCATAAAAAGTATAACAAGTCACAAAAAGACACTTAAAAAGGAAAATGTCATATTGGTAAAATAAATTAATTTAAAATCAATTTAAAAATCAAATACACATTACTAGATAAATATCTAACACTAAATTTTACACACACCATGATTAGGGTTCTCATAAGAAATGAAAATGAGGGAAATTGAAGTGAAATGACTAGGGGAATCTCCCTTGGGATTTAGGTAATGTCTTATGTATCAAATGTCATCGATTACTATATTGGATTCTTATGGTGTACCCTCATTTAATTTTGAATGTTGAGTTAACTGTATTATACTTTATCTATTTGGTTAGAATACCTCCATCGTAAGCTTTGGGTTATAATATTCCCATTCTTCAAAATGTCAAGGATGGTTCCTTTAGTTTAGACTAGAATAATGGATAAGGAAGAATGGAAAGGCTCACCTATAAGTTTTATTGAGAGATAATGCTATATTTAGCCTTCACATAACGTTTTTGAAGTAACTCAAATAATTAACAAGTCATAATTAAAAATCATATATCCTTTGTCATCATTTTAATTTAATTAATATTTACCCATTTATTATAGTAAAATATTAACATGATAAATCAACTAAAATAATTTAAGAAATAATTAATATCTTAAATAAATTAATAATAGTTATAAACTTTTTTGAAATATCAAATTATCATTTTTATAATAATTTCATAAAACAAAACATTATTAATCAATTAATTTCTTAATTCTCAAATATTTAGTTTCTCATATTATTACCCTTCATTAAACCATCAATTAAATATATATTTTTTTATTTTTAAGAAGACCAAATTTAGGGATATTTTTGTTAACCCACATAAAAATATAAATCCAGACATGAAATTAAATTTTATTGGGCATCAATAGACCTATATTAGAAAATTATAATATTGGAGTCTTTTACCCTATATAATCGATATGTAATATAAATTACCCTATTTTTTGGATCATCTTTAATGAGGTCCTCAATAAAATAGACCATATTTTCCTAGGTCTTGATAAAAGGTTCATATTAATATTCCCTTCATTAAATACTCAGGAAAAAATTTTGATATTGTTTCTTGATCCACTATTTTTATTTTTCATATGAATCAAATTATATCATTTGATTTTATATTAAATAAATATCCTTTGGTGAAGGATTTATGGTCAATGTATCTATATATTCCTTAGAGTATATAATAAGATCCAAATTATATTTTGGATCAGTTTTA
Organism: Viscum album; assembly: GCA_963277665.1. NCBI lineage: Eukaryota > Viridiplantae > Streptophyta > Magnoliopsida > Santalales > Viscaceae > Viscum > Viscum album. The sequence goes on from OY728138.1 coordinate 457,992,083, forward strand.
TATTTTCATTTGTGGTCCAACAAAAAACCCTTAAATGTGTTTACTATAGTAGAATGCTTATCCTTAGAAAAGATTTCAGGTTTATGTTCTTTGTATGTTATTGTCTTTGAAAATTGGAGGTAGGTAAACTTATATATTATCCTACCTATATATTATTACTTCATTCTCAGTTTGGATTTGATCTTCTAAGGCCACTGAATCTTCATTAGGAACATCACATAGAATAGGGTGTCTAGGCTCAAGGGATTCTTTCTCTATCCCCTTAATGCTAGTAAATGTTACCATTGATATTATTACTATAGGTTTTGGAAAAGATAATAATCCTTACACCTCCATAACCTCTTCCCTTATTTATACATTTTTTATCAATTGATGGTTTTTATTCAAATTACATTTCTTCTTCAGACAAGGGTAATACAAAATACATATATTGGGAATATCAGACCCCATAATGGTGGGGGGAATACGAACCCTATCTGATCCATAGGTAGAGGATCTTATGCCCCAAACCCATGGGGTAAATTTCTAACCCTTCCTAGGAATGGTGAGATGAAATTATTCCCTAATGTAAATTTATCATCAAGGAGGGATTCTATTTACCAAGAATTATTAATAAATAAGCATGTTTACTATAATGCTGATACGATCGATCATACTGGATTCATCACATTCCACATATCTATCTTCATAAGTAGCTCCACCATCATGTCCAATGTGTAAGGTCACTTTTAAGGTATTGTTTATATGTAAAAATATAATCCTGAATGAAGATTCTGGGCCACCATATAGTGTTGGTATAGGTATATGATGTGTTCCCAAGGTAAACATCATATATACCATTGGAAATGGATATCCCATGTACAAAACCCAAAAAGGGGAAGTAGAAATATGACTATAATATATGTGGAGAGGTGAAAATGGTGTGTAGGATCTATAGGGATAGTTGGCAGGTTCTCCATCTTCATAGTTCATGTTCTATCAAGGAAAAATGGAATGTGGTATTAAATCTCATGGTTTGTGATGATACTTAGGCTTCCTTGGTGTATATTCCCTATACACAAAAAAATATCTATATAAGGGTAAAATATTGTATGATATAACCACACAATGTGTGGTATTTAACATATCCTAGAATCCCTAGCTATTATACCTACTAAAGTACATGATATGTGTTCTTTCGAACTATACGCCATGTAGATGGGTTCAAAGATCTAAGCATTACTCTCGTACTAGATTCATTTCTACTTCATCTTATTTTTCTTCATATATCACTTGAATTTCCTTTGTCCATTCTAAATAAGATAACTCCACCTATGAAAGTGCATTCTGTCCTTCGGTACCTAGATTGATGATTCGTATCACAATCGTATCGATGTGCATATTTTTATTCATGATGAAACCCCAAATCCAGACTCCCCTATCCCATTTTATCTTATCCTATAATCCTTCATCAAGCTATAATCCTACATGGGGAACACACAATGTAAATATATGGAACCTATTTTAATTGTGAAATAAAATCAATCTGTGATATTAGTTGAATCATTAGCTAAAATCTAAAGTCAATGATGAACATGTAAAGAATGGTGGGAGAAATAGAAGAAACCACAAGAATGGAAATGATAATTCTGTATGATCAGAAATCATATACATTCCCATACAATAAATAAACAAAAAGTAATTTCTATTCCCAATACCAGTTATCCCAATATCATAATTTCAACCAAATATAATAAGTTAAAAGGCCATCTGCTACCTAAATATTGATTCAATTTAAAGAAAATTATTCCATGTTCAAATCATGAAAAAAATGGGGATAAATCCATATATATAAATTCCCTACCATGATGGTGAAATGATGTTGATTTGAATCTACTTTTCAACCAAGGTACTTTTATCGACATCATTAAAAAACTGATATTTCTTCCTTGATTTATCATCACCACCAATCCCTCACTCCATATTCTTCTTCCTATCTCTCTAAGGTTCATCTGGTCATAGAAAAACTAACCTTATGGAGATTTTATAATATGTATTAAATAATGAAATTCATGGGTTTATCAGTATAATAATCAATTAAATAAATAATTAAATTATTTAATTAATCATCTCATGATGAAAAACACCCAAGATTCCCAATTCAAATGAATCTTAAGGCATGCATATGGTAAAATTCACATTTCAGATTCAATATCTATCTTGGTTTCTCAATATGAGACTATATTTAAGATATACAAGAAACTTTAAAAAATATACAATGCATGGACTAAAAATAATATAGTATATTTTTATATTATTTATGAAGATCCTTGACACTCTAATTTATATGAAAAAGCATACTTGGGGTAAAAATTACAATATAGAAGTAAAGAAACCTTCAAAAACAATTTGTGAAGTTGCATACAATAGTAAAATTACATTTTTACCCCTAATAATGTCTTAATACCTTTTTTAAACATAAAATTCATCTAATTATCATCTGATGAAAAATTAGGTCAATACACCTCCCTACTAGTTTCCACTACTTGCATAACTACCCCTATTAAAGAATTTGTTAGAATAGATTCCTCTAAAGAGATGGGTCACTCTATAATAGTAATTCTATAAACCCATGAACAAATTCCAACCCTATTTTGTGAATTACTTGTAGACCCCCTTCCACTAAAAAGAGTGGTAACATTAATACTAGTAAAAAATTATTACAAAGGAGGCTAGTGAGATTCTCTCTCCCCTCACCCCACCCCGTGAGGGAGAACTACTATGAAAAGATCCTTCCACCTACATGAGGAAAATTTTAACATAGGATTTCTTAAAGGATCCTCCATTACTCCATGCCATCATGGGATTCACCAAAAATATCGAATTTCCTTTCTATATTAGCTCCTAAAATATATCTGAAAGAGTATTAATAGAGACCCCATCCCAAATGGGAATCCTAGACTCACTACACCATAATTAGTTGGTTAATTCACTATAAAACTAGTAAACAGATTTGAGGGGGCTTCTTTCCACCCCTTTCCCTCTTTCCAAAGCCACCTCCCAGCTCGCAAAGCTGTGGAAGAGCCTCAATCCATAGCTCTAGAAGAACAAAAAATAATTATAATTCAAGTATCAAAATAGTAATAAACTCTATAAGATCATTAACATTCATCGATAAATAGAATGCAAGTATATATCAAACCACTATATGAATTTTGAGACATCAATCCATGTGACTCTCCAAAAGGTCATAGTGATGAAAATACATACATTCCTAAAAAATATTAGGGATAAGACAAGTACTATAATCATAACTAAACTAAATGAAATCTAGGAGAGTTTGATATAGTCTTGATTAAATTCATAATCTACCATGAATAGGTTGCTTCCTTGTCATTTCCAACTAATCAGCCTATAAGAACACCCTGAATGCATCACCAAAATGATTAAGAACTCTGAATGTCTTGGAATAGAGAAGAATTCTAGGGTTCGAAATAAAGAAAATTAAAAAGGAATATATTTCAATGCATGAATCACTAGATTCCAACACATTAGAAAATAATATATAGGTGGAAAATCATGAAATATATGAGACCAAACAACCCCAAATTCCTCTTCATCCACTCATCTAATAAAAAAGAGTGGGCCAAATGCTCCATAGCATCATATTTTTACTAAAAACCTCACTCTAGGTTCACTTATTGATCAAAAACATATATTGAAGTATTTCATAAGCTTTATATTGAAATCATGATAATTTTGAGAGATGATATCTCAAAATTCAACTCAATAGAACAGATCTCAGCCACTGGAAAAACAAGAAGAAAAAATTTCATACCTAGATGCCGGAGCTGGGGGCAGGGAGGCAGAGGTCGGGAAAAGACGTTACTGGAGATGGGGGAATTTGAGGTGGAGTCCAAGGTTAGGAGTAGAGGGAGCCGAGAGGGGGGACGTCATTGAAGCTGGGGGAAGGGAGGCGGAGGCTGGGATGTTGTGGTTGAGGCGAAGTCCGGGAGGGAGATTGGGAGTGGAGGCGGAGGCCGAGGAGGGGAGGATATTGCCAAGACTCGGCGGTCGGATGGCTGAGATGTGGAGGTTGGCGAGGGGAAGAGAGGGCCGAGAAGGGGAGGTCGGATGGCCAGGAGGTGGTGGTGGGGGAGGGGAGGAGAGGGCCGAGAGTTGGGTAAGCGAGGAAGAAGAAGAGGGTGATGGAAGAGAGGGTAAGGAGGAGCATGATGGAAGAGTGGAGGAGCGTAATGGAAGGGGGAGGAGGAGCACGACAGTATTTGGGTTATTGGGTATAATTTTCCCACATTTTTATTAAAACCATGGGAATAGATAATAATAAAAGAGATATCCCCATGGGTTTTCTAAACCGTGGGGATAGATGTGTGGGGAGAGATCCCCTTTCTAGTAGTGAAAGGAAATGTGGGTTAGATATTTATAAATCCTTGAATCAAAAATTCATTTTTAAATCTATTTTAACACCCATTGAAAATAAAATAGGTTTGGGTATTCAAAGAAAAAGGAAAAGATAATTTGTCATCTAAAAGATGAAAATTTGAGAAGAAAATTCAGCAGCATGATGAGTATAAAAAATGGTATTAGGAATGAAAAAATGGGGGGGGGGGAAGGTCTCTGATTCATAAAATAATATTATTACAGTAATGAGATAATATAAATTGGAAAAAATGAATTTTCATATAAATTATAATACATACCACAAAAGGACTCTTGAAAGGAAAAGGGAAGTGAAGATTTTCCATTACCTTGAAGAGTTCTTCCAAAAACATGAGGATGGAACCTTGGGGGATTGCGGATGCCTTAAGGGGACTAATTTGGATGACAATATATCAAAACGTCATAGAGGATTTGTAGGGTCCTAAAAATTCCTCAAGGGGGGAAATCCGATTACACCAAAACTTGGAAAAGGACCAAACTGGTCCGTGCACCGGATCCCAGCAACAACACGCGGCCGGTTTGGCAGACTGCCATCCCGCACTTCTGCAGACCATCTTCGTCCACGAAATGGAGGCGGGGACCCTCTGTGGGCATGAGGCAGGATAGGTGTCTGGATGGTCCACCACTGTGAGCCTCCCCCTTCGCGGACCGATGTCGTTCGTGGGATTGAGGTGGAATGGTGGACGACCAAATTGCAATTCCACGGGTCTCGGTTCCAAAAATCACTGGTTGACTGAGTCGTCCGTAGCTGGGGATTCCTTCATGGGCTTCCGCAAAGGCCGTGTGCCCATACTATTCGCGGTTATATAAATATTCATCGAGGGGAACCAAAAAAGGGGACGGAGGGAGAAAAGAAGAGTGAAAACCTATGTGGAGACTCTAGAGAAATCGCTCCACAGCCATCCACGGACCACATATCGTCCGTGGATGAACTCTTTCACGTAGAGGAGAAACCAGTCCGCGAACCACCTGCGGACAACTCCTCCGCAGCCAGGCCTTAGTGGCCATCTCCTTCGCGGATGACCATCTCTTCCGTGGACCAGTGTCATTCGCGAAATGGATGCGGAACACCTCCGCGGGCGCGAAGTAGGATGGGCGCTAGCCCCTTTGAAGACACCCTTTTCCGACAGCCATATCATCCACAAACAACCTCCTTGGCGGACAGCCTCCTCCGCGGAAATCATCCTTCGCGGATAGCACCCTTCACGGATGACCATATCATCCACGTACAACCTCCTTCGCAGATATCATCCTTTGTGGACTTCCATCTCCACCGTGGATAGCTCCTCCATGGACACCCTTCGAGGAAAACCAAACTGCTAACCACATGCGGCCCATCCCTCGTGGCCAATCCTTTGTGGATGGCTCCTTCGTGGATAGTCCCTCGCAGCCGGCATCTCGCGGCCAGCTCCTTGCGGAGAACCTCATGCACCCGCTGGTCCATAGTGCGGGGGGTTGCTCCCCCGCACCTCTGCTCGGGATCAGTGTCAGGCTGTGGTCCCGGCCCTCCAAGCCGGTCCATTCGCTACTGTCACTCACCCCCATGAAAAATGGAGCATCGCACCATGAACATTTCGGGCCAGGATATTGGGATATTCCATTGCAGCCTTATGCCACTCCAACATCCATCCTAGATGTTTCACGAGTCGAGCTACTCCTCATTACTCTTCTATAACCCTATTTCCTAGCTCCTCTTTCTAGGTTCATCCAGAAAGGGATGCCCTCACGTAAGTCCCACACCAACCATTCCTAGGTCTCTCCTACCTAGTTTTCCTAACCACATAACGTTAAACTATATGGAAACAGTCCTCTCTACATGACTCTAAACTGTAGTATACCCTATGTTCCAATAATTGGATTCCCCTTGCTCCATGCAAGAGATGCCTCATGCTATGTTCACTGTGGAATAACATCAAGAGCGCTAAAATCCATTCAAACATTTCATCACTCCACCCCACGCTTTACGTGTACTTTATTCGAATCTTCATCCTCTTTCATGTATGAAGGGACACCCTAACGGCCTGGACTCGTGCTGCATTGGCTCACCTACCATCCTGGGCCAATGCCCCTGAAAGACTTTAGACAACACTTTGAGATAGGTCATGTGTTTCGAACATAGTCAGCAGTCGACCCTCATTTGTTAGTCCCCATTTCAGGATAATGTGATATGAATGCTGTGTTTCGAACATGGTAAACAGTTGTCCTCCATCACCATGCCACCCTCATTGTGTTCCGAATGTCGGGCATGTAATTCATAATGTTCATCTCCCTTTTTTTGGACTGATTCCAATTCCCTTGGTGTTATCCCTTTTGTGCACTTGCATATAGGATTTGGCCCCCATTATATTCCTCAACCCACCAATGGGTTCGAATGCCCTCATGGACAGACATGAGGAAGACACCACAGGCATCCATCTCAGAGTAGCCCAGACCTTCTGGGCCTCTTTAGAGTGTATGCCCCAATTCATCACCCTGGGCCGCCTTCATGCGTAAGCCCCACTCCGCTTCTCACCGACGCACCTTTTGCGACATGATCCTCTAGTCCTGGTGCCTCTTTTTTATCACACCGAGCATGGATCATGCGGGCTTAGATTATGCATCGACCATGACATCCTCCTCTGGGCCTCCTTAGAGTGTAATCCCTAATCCAAAGTGAACTACGGGGACTTTGATCCATGTCAAGGCATGGTACGTAGGAATCCTCTATGAGGTTCAATCCCACCACTTGGTCGTTTCTCCACGTCGAGTTCCACCCTCGTCCAACATGACGTTAAACTATATTCCTCCATCTAGCATGACGTTAAACTGTTTATGAGAACTACGTGGAATTTGATCCCTGCCTCCTAGACAGGGTACGTAGGAAGCCTCCATGAGGTTCAAGCCCACCACCCATCGGACCACCTAGTCTCTCTTCACGTCGGTTCCCCGACACCTATCCGAACTATGTGGACATTGATCCCTACTTCCTAAGAAGGGTATGTAGTGACACCAAGATCCATAGTCCTATACCATCCCCTTAAAAACAAAAAATTCCCTTTCCCCCCATGTGCGAACTAGACCGACACGGGGTTTATATCATTGTCCTTACCGCACGACGTTAAACTGCAGGGACAATGATGTTAAAAATGCCCCTTCCCCAATGTATAGACCAGACCTGTACGGGGTGTATATCTTCGTCCTTACCCCATGACGTTAAACTGCACGAATGTTGTCCCCACCACACAATGTTAAACTGCACAGACATCCTTTTTCTTTCACATCGGGTCACCTTCATCCTTACCAGATGATGTTAAACTGTATGGAGTTTGTCCTCACCACATGACTTTAAACAGCATGGACTTCGTCGTGACCCACCCAGGACACATGGAGATATGAGATGGAGATACTCTTTGCACATTTGGATACATCCTTTCCGTACATCAAACTCTAGGACCCAGATAATTATGGATCTTCATAACCACTCATGGCCATAGGAAGTGGAAAGTCATCAACCCGTGGACACCTTTGTATGACTATGCATACCATGCCCTCAGCGGCTCTGCAAATTGATAGCCCCTGGCCCATCTACCAAAGGCAATATTTCCACAGGAGACACTCTTCCTAGCTCTGTACGCTTTCCGGCCTCAGATCCCCCACACCATATCTCTTGATCCAGAAGTTTATGGCGAAGTGGTTTAAAAGTTCATTACCCTTTTCACATTCAGGTGATGCCAGGGTTTCCCTATTTGGCTAGCCTGTGTGTGCACCAGTGGTTCACATAGCGACCTGAATCAACAAAAATCAAGATAGGACTAGGCTGCTTTGACTCAATGGACAATTTTGGTGAAGATCTTTCTTGTATACCCGGACACCATTATCCCCACGTGCCGAAATCTGCACTGTGAGCAATCGCAGATTTTCATAATCATTCACGGCCTTTAGAAGTGGAAAGTTTTCAACTCAGGGACACCTTTTTACGACTATGCATACCATGCCCTTAGCGCCTCAACATAATGATAGCCCCTGGCTCGTCCATCAAAGGAAAGATTTCTTCGGGCGGTACTTCTCCTGGCTTCATACGCCTACCAGCCTCAGAGCCCCCACACCATACCTCCTGATCCAGGAAAGCTCAAAGTTGCAGTTTACGACCTTCATCCCCCGACTTGTGCCATGTACCCCAGAACATCCTGACCAAATTATCCTTCGAGTGATTGCAGCAATAGTCACCCAATGGTCCGAGCTATATGACCGATAAACTAGGAGTACTTCGTTCTCACCGAACGACGTTAAACTGCACGGAGTGAAGGCACACCCTCGCGAGCAAGATAAATCAGCGCAGGGGGGCTCTTTAAGCTTTAATAGTAGCCAGAGACGAATATCCCCGACATGTCTAGGCATTCCTCACCAGATGACAGACTTTGTGGCTCGGACAACCGTGGATCCTCATAACTACTCACAGCCATCGAAAGTGGAAAGTTATCGACCTGTGGACACCTTTGTATGACTATGAATACCATGCCCCCAGCGGATCTACATAATGATAGCCCCTGGCTCGTCCATCAAAGTCAAGATTTCCATAGGTGATGCTCTTCCTAGCCCCGTACGCTTACCGGCCTCAGAGCACTATATCACCTTTCCTGATCCAAGAAGCCCCAAAACCATGATTTACACCATCAACCCCCCTTCCACATATGTGGCATGTTGAGGTATTCAAGCCCAGTTATATTCTGATGAAGAGCAGCCTTCACAATAATTCCCCCGTCCTCACCGCATGATGCTAAACTACACGGCAACCCTTAAAGATATCTCTGTCCTCGCTGCATGACATTAAACTGCACGAAAGCCGTCCTTGCTGCATGACGTTAAACTATATAGTGACATTCCAAAATTCACCCTATCCTCACCGAATGACGTTAAACTACACAAAAACATTTAATAATGCTCCTCTTCCTTATCGCATGATGTTAATTTGCATGGTTGAACCCATCACGGGTTCAGTAAGAAATACAGGCTTTTCTCCGTCTTGTAGTGCACGGGTCGGACCTGCACGAACTACTGCCTCACACTAGTGTGAGAAAGAATTACTTCACCTGTTCTCAGGAAGTTTAGTCTAGATATTTCCCCCGTATTCAGGTACCCTCTCATCATAAACCATACTCTATACTCAGAAAAATCAAAACTCTCATAAACCACCCCTGGTGGTTCTAAATCTAAACGTCCCTGAAGTTGCTCGGCTATCGGAAGTGGATAGTATTTGACTTAAGGACACCTTTCTACGACTATTCATACCAATCCCTCAGCGGATCTGCATATTGATTTCCCTTGGCCCGTCTACCAAGGACAAGTTTTCCTTGGGCAATGATTCTATCTGTACGCCTCTTGGCCTCTGAGCCCCCATTTCTATCTCGGGACTTGGAAACCCTCGGAGCTACATATTACCATCCTCTTTCACAATCCTACCTGAATTCGGAGAAATGTCTTTGATGATATTACTGAGAACCAGGAAAATTCGTTCCTTTCAAATGACGTCCCAGCTGCATGAATTTAAACTACGTCAATCCTCAACCATCCCTTATGCTAACTAAATGCGTATGGAGGTGGTCTTCGGACCATGCTCCAGATTAGTACGAATGTTCCCAAAACCATTTCAGATGTCACACTCTCCTTCTGAGCCACCCCTGGTAGGTTTCATTTCTTTTCATGCCACCCACCGTGGTTTCCATAAGACAGACTTCCATGAAGTCCCCTGGCCATCAGAAATGGATAAGTCTTTGACTTAAGGACACCTTTGTATGACTATGCATACCATGCCCTTAGTGGCTCTGCATATTGATTTCCCCTGGCCAGTCTACCAAAGGCAAGTTTTCCTTATGAAATGCTCTTTCGGCCTCTATACACCGACATGGCTCCCATTCCTTGAGACATGACCTGCATGCCACTCAAATCCAAATATGTTCCCCCCCACGTGCGTCTGAAGGGTGTTAAGACATATTTTAATCAGTTGAACCTTATTGGGGCCCTCTACCCACCTTATTTGGTCAAAGTTGTTTGACCTAAAACATCAGTAGTGATATTCTTGATGACGATACTTTAAACCACTCATGAAAGAAAGAGACACAAAGCCTGTTAGGCCGAAAACCTGAAAAGGGATACATAAGAAAAAGCCGGGTTATACCCGCGGGGTCCACACTAAATGGGCCCACAAAAAATCAGGGCATTAAAATAAGAAAAAGACAAAAAAGTTTTTAGGGGTTCTCTATAAAACCCTAGCAGTAGTCAGACTACACTTGCTGAGTCCCTTGGCTCAGGAAAAAGTTAGAGCATTATCCAATCAATCATCAATTTTCAGGACCACTCTACATCAGAATGGCCTCCTCTTCATTCCAATCGGACCCCATTCCAATGGGGGGCATTTGTAGGGTCTTGAAAATTCTGCAAGGGGGGAAATACGATTACCCCAAAACTTATAAAAGGACCAAACCGGTCCACGCACCGGCTCCCAACAACAGAACGCGGCCGGTTTGGCAGACTACCCTCTCGCAATTCCGCGGACCAGCTTCATCTGCGAAATGGAGGCAGGGACCCTCTGCAGGCACGAGGCAGGATATGTGTCAGGACGGTCCACCACCGCGAGCCGCCCCCTTCGCGGACCGATGTCGTTCGTGGGATAGAGGTGTAGTGGTTCACGGCCACAAAGCAATTCTGTGGGTCTCAGTTCCAAAAATTGCTGGTTGACTGAGTCGTCCGTAGTTGGGGATTCTTTCATGGGCTTCCGCAAAGGTCGTGTTCCCTACCTATTCGTGGCTCTATAAATATTCACCAAGGGGAACCAAAAAAAGGAGACGGAGGGAGAAAATATGGGTGAAAACCTGTGGGGAGACGCTGGATAAATCACTCTGCAGCCATCCGCGGACCGCATATCGTATGTGGATGAACTCTTTCGCATAGAGAAGAAACAAGTCCATGAACCACATGTGGAAAAATCTTCTGTGGCTGGCCCTTAGTGGCCATATCCTTCACGGATGACCATATCCTTCAAGGATAACCATCTCTTCCACAGACCAGTGTCGTTCGTGAAATGGAGGCGGAACACCTCCGCAGGTGCGAAGTAGGACGGGCACTGGCCCCTTTAAAGAAACCCCTCATAGACGGCCATATCATCTGCAGACAACCTCCTTCACAGACAGCCTCCTCTTTGGAAATTATTCTTCGCAAACAGCACCCTTCGCGGATGGCCATATCATCCACGGAAAACCTCCTTCACGAACAAAATCCTTCGCGGACTTCCATCTCTTCCGCGGACAGCTCCTCCATGGACACCCTTCAAGGAGAACCAAACCGCGAACCACATGCGGTCAGTCCCTCGCGGACTATCCTTCGCGGATGGATCCTTCACGGATAGTCCCTCACGGCTGGCACCTCGCGGCCAGCTCCTTACGGAAAACCCGATGCACCCACTGGTCCATACCGCGGGGAGCTACGCCCCCGCACGCCTTCTCGGGATCAGTGCTGGGCTGCGGTCCTGGCCCTCTAGGCCGGTCCCTTGGCTACTGTCACTCAGCCCCATGAAAAATGGAGCTTCACACCGGGAACTTTTCGGGCCAGGATGTCGGGATTTTCCATGGCACCCTTATTCCACTCCAACATCCGTCTTACACGTTTCATGAGTCGAGCTACTCCTCATGACTCTCCTATAATCACATTTCCTAGATCCTTTTGCTATGTTCATCTGGAAAGGGCCGCCCTCGCGTATGTCCCACACCAACCATTGCTAGGTCTCTCCTACATAGTTTTCCCAACCACATGATATTAAACTGTATTGAAACAGTCCTCTATACATGACTCTAAACTGTAGTATACCCTATGTTCCAATAATTGGATGCCTCTTGCTCCATGTAAGAGATGCCTCATGCTATGTTCACAGTGGCATAACTTCAAGAGCACTGGAATCCATTCAAACATTCCATCACTCCACCCCAAGCTTTGAGTGTCCTATATTCGGATCTTCATCCTCTTTCATGTCCGAAGGGACCCCCTAATGGCCTGGACTCATGCCACATCGGCTCACCTACCATCCTAGGCCAACGCCCCTGAAAGAATTTGGACAACACTTCGAGATAGGTCATGTGTTTCAAACATGGTCAGCAGTCGACCCTCATTTGTTCATCCCCATTTCAGGCTAACGTGATATGAATGCTGTGTTTAGAACATGGTCAATAGTTTTCCTCCATCACCATGCCTCCCTCATTGTGTTCCGAATGTCGGGCATGTAATTCACATTTTTCACCTCCCTTTGCCTGGACTGATTCCAACGCCCTTGGCATTATCCCGCTTGTACACTTGTGCATAGGCGTTGGACCCCATTATATTCCTCAACCCACCAATGGGGTTGAATTCCCTCGTGCCTAGACATGAGGAAGACACCACGACCGTCCATCTCGGAGTAATCCCCAACCTTCTGGGCCTCCTAAAAGTGTAAGCCCCAATTCATCACCCTAGGCCGCCTTCATGCGTAATCCCCAATCCACTTCTCATGGACGCACCTTTCGCGACGTGATCCTCTAGTCCCTGCTGCCTCTTGTTTCTCACACCAAGCATGGGTCACTTGGGCTTAGAGTAATCATCGACCATGAAATACTCCTATGGGCCTCCTCAGAGTGTAAGCCCCAAGCCAAAGAGAACTACATGGACTTTGATCCATGTCAGGGCATGGTATGTAGGAAGCCTCCACGAGGTTCAAGCCCACCACTCAGTCATTTCTTCACGTCGAGTTCCACCCTTGACCAATATGACGTTAAACTGTATTCCCCCGTCCATCATGACGTTAAAATATTTATGAGAACTACGTGGACTTTGATCCCTACTTCCTAGATAGGGTACATAGGAAGCCTCCATGAGGTTCAATACCACCACCCATCGGACCACCTGGTCTCTCTTCACATCTGTTCCCCGAAACCTATCATAACAACGTGGACTTTGATCCCTTCTTCCTATGAAGGGTACGTAGGAAGCCTCCCTTAAGTTCAATCCCAACAGCTGGTCGATCTGACCATCTCCACGTCAGTTCACTACACCACTCCTAATTCCACCTCAAGTGATTTCCAGCACTTCGGGGTCATTAATCCAACGAGGGATGGTAAACCTCGGGCATAAATGATTCTGAACCCCTGCGTCCAGTTGACCGTTGCCCAGCAAGGTTACATCTGTGGATACTATGTTTGGGTACAAACCAAAGATTCATGAACATATAAATACATCTTAATTATATAAGAGTGTCCCAGAAAAAGCAATAATTTCCCCCCAAAAAGGGTGTGATGAGCCCGACATCCCATCCTCTCGACCAATGTGAGTTCTTAAGAGTCACTGGTCAGACCATCCGGCAAATGCCTTCCTTTGGAAAGCAGGTCCATCAATCATTGGATATGGAGCCGTTGGGCATTTCGTGGCCGAAAACCAAGAACGAAACATGATCGATTTATTCTAAATGTAAATGGATAAATGAGTTGATATTTACAGGGGAAGTGGAATAATTATTTAAATATTTCCAAATATAGGTCTTGAAAACTATGTTGTGGAAGATGAAAAACCGTTGGCTAAACCATGGGGTTTTTTTCATGTTCTTGGAAACATGATACAATTTTAGGATACTTTAATCATACATAATTGAGAACCATTATTTAATACATTTTTTCATGGAAGATTAAATTTTTTATAAAGTAGTGTTTTAAAAATCAAAATTTCTATTTTAGACTTTGGAAAGAAACTTATATTTTTAAAAAATTAATAAAATTAATTAAAATGCATAATATGAATAAAATGAAATCATTTAGATTGTGTATTATTTTTAATTAATTATTACATTATTATACCATAAATATGATGTAATAAAATATACCAGAACTGTAAAACTATATTTTTTAAAATTCATAAAAAAATAATGTATTTTAAAAAATTCACATAAATTCACAATAACCTAATTTTTATGTGATGATTTCAAAAATTATTTCTATTTTATAAAAAAATATATATAAATTTTATAATTATAACTTTTAAATATATTTTATTTATTTATTTTAAAATAGAAAATTTTAAGGCATAGTCAAATTTCTTACACTTACAAAAAATTTCATATTCCAATATTATTATATCATTTAGTATTTAAATAAAAGTATTTTAAAAGTTTATTTCTATAAAATAAATTGTATTCAAAATAAATTGGTTTATTATTAAAATTATATATATTTTATAAAAAAAATATAATTATGTTTTATTTGCGTCCAAAAATCGAACTATCAAATTCATCTCAAATAAAGATATATTTAATCAGGAAAAAATATTCTCAAGAGAAATTTATGGAATAAAAATTTTACTTTTACAAAGGAATTTACACTTTAAGTAACTATGGTTTTGAAACATAGCCCCTTATTACACCCGCATACGCCTAGAGGGTAAGATGTGTGTTAGTGGTAGTTTCTTGGGGTACCTCAGTGAACATGGACCAAGTTGTAATACCCACTAACTTGACCATATCCCATAGGTAATTTGATTAATATTAACTTATTGAAGCTTGTATTGGGATTCGTTAAGGGTGAACCCCAGTGATGATTCCTGACTCCCAAGTTCTGACAAATGGGATTCAAACTGCACAACTCTACTGGTTGAGGCCATCAATTCTCCTTTTTGTAACAATTATCTTTTTTTCATTACTACATATAAACACTAATTGTAACAGTAAAATTATCAAGAATATGTATAGTTTTTAATATTCATATTGAAAAACTGTAATATTTTTCCAACAATCATATAACAGTCAAATACCAATAATTGAATTTCCCATTATACCCTATAAATACTACTTCATCATTACACTCAATGTTAACTAAAAACAAACTCAAGGTTATATTTTCATTTTCATAAAATGTTGATTGGTTTACTAATAATTGTTTTTAATGTATATAGAATTTTTAGTAGGGGATATGATTCTAGTAGATTTGAGAGATCCTTATTTTTCCATTATTGTTTTTTATTTTATATATTTTTTCCATTTGTAATGTTTTTAATTTTAAATAATTTCACTGAGGACTAATGTAATTATCATTGTTAATGAGATAAAATTTGTTGGGTAATAATTATTTTTTATTTGTACAATATTATATAACATGTAACAAACATTGATTCAAATTTCATTTAAAAATTATGTGTTGTTACATCAGGATGTTGAAGACAAAGTGTGTCAGATCAAATTATTTTAAATAAGTAGTGTGTGGGATCAAATTATTTCAAAAGGTAACTATGAGGGACTCTGATAGATGGATGAGGTTATATGATTAGGTGGTGCATGTTTTTTCATAGTTTTTAATGATGGATTAATTGTAACTCTACCTCAACGTCCAACATTAAAACTCCTCAGTGGCTCCATTCGGAATTATATGAAAATGTAGTACCACCATTCACCAGAAGAGAGTATGTGGATCCTCTCTTGTCCTCTGCCAGCACTGCCCCTTTTAGCCCACTCTATCACTGCACTAGGCCCCTCCAGTGTGGATCTACCCCTCATGAATGGTCGCTTACATGCGCTCCCTATACTTCCTACGATAGTCGTCTAGGTTGGATCCCTATGTGAATTTAAGGCAACTCCCACATGAGCCTTGGTTGAGTTGGATATGCTTATTATCCCGGTATATGGGTCCTTGTGTTGGTGTTTTTTTCATAGTCTCTAAAATTCTATAATTCTCAATGGAAAAGTGTGTGATGCACAATTATGTGTGCCAACAAAATTCTCCCACTTAGAATTGGATTCATTCATAATGAAAAAAAATTAATTCTAATAAGAATTTCAATCATTTTTTCATTAATCTAGACATTTGATGGGATTTAATACTAAGCACCATGTGATTATTTGTGTATAGTGTATTGACTGAGAAATTTTAGGTGAAATCAAGAGGACACTTCTAACCATGAGGTCTTGTGTGAATCCAAGATAAGAAGTAGCTTTGGATCAGATCATGATTTCCTTGAAACCAGAATGTGTATAAATTCACTGATGGAATAGGGATTGGGTGAAAAGGATCTTTGTGGCTGGATCCAAAGTAAGGTAATTGGATATCACTATGTATCCCATGATAATGGGAAATAAGCTTTATGTAGTTCTGAAATAGACCCGTTATGTAGATAAAAATAGTGAACATGGAATATGGGTTCATTAATGAAGAACTATATTATGAATTTCCTAACTTAGATCTAGTTCATAAGTAGGAAGGTGAATGCCATTATCTTATGATGAAACCATAGGTAGAGACCCATGTTTTGGTGGAGATGTTGCATGGACCATTCTTGATACCCATCTTTTTGTAATAAAAATAGACCCAAAAAACATGGATTGGGGTTCTTAACTCAGGACATATTTCTCTTGAGAAATGTTCATGGATTCCCACCAACATAAAATTTATCATTAATGTACCTTATCTAGTTTTCTTAACACCACATGATTTACAAGGATGATTAGGCTACAATATCATTCCAAGAGGTAGAATCCTCTATATCCTACTTATGTTTGGGAAATTACCGAGCGAAGTACGATTATTTATATGGCCATACGGTGGACCCCACAAGATTTGTATATATTTATTTATTTTTTGTAAATTTTTACTATGCTTATAGGTAGGAAGACAAAGTGGGCTTGGAATTGTATTTTTCTCAAGAATCCTTCTTATGGATTTTCCAACTAACATGTTTTGTGCCTTTTCCATTTCATAGATGCTCAATATTTCCTTGATCACAAAAAGTGCATGTTGAGCGAGTAAAGACCCAACTTTTACCTAGGATTATCTTATCATGTTTTCAACCTGGTGAACATTATGTCAATTTAAATTGGTTGTTTTATGGTATTGTAAGATATACCTCCATTATGTTGAAATTTAGGGTCTTCTAGATTGGACCTTATACAAATTTCATTTTAGGGAATTTCAGCTAAAGAATTAATTTGATATAGTTTAGGGTCTTTTTTTATTGGGAATTTCGCTGCTGTAGTTTAGGATATTTTAGAGCATACTTTGATATTCCATGTATTTTAATGTCTTGCTATAATCCCCTATCCCCAGAAGCCCAGATCCGGTGCATTATTACATTAAATTAGAATTATTTCAAGGAAAGAAATCCAATGGACAATTCTGTTTATCAGTATTGGAAAAAAATTACATACATAATACCTATAATACATTGGGAAAACAGAATAAACCATGCTACATGATAAACTGAAATAAAATACATCCTTGAAAGCTTATTCAATGTTCTCTTCTTCATAACCTGGGAAAATAAACATAATAAGGCTGAGATCAAATGCTCAATAAGGGTAAGTGCAACAGAAGAAATCATGAATCAATCTATATGGAAAGGTAAATATTGAGTACAATTTCCATAAAAATAGCTAGACAAGGAATAAATAATGTGGAAAGTAAGAAATAGAAACTAATTCCATAAATCAATAAACTAGGAATGATCTATGTTGATAGATATGTCGATGAAAAATATTATGGATAAAAAATAACTGATATTAAATGAGGTAAATTGTTTTCTTATCAAACGTCATTTCTCAAGCACAATAAAACCTATTACCCCCAAGACCTTTCATAAGATGGTTTAAAATAAGGATATAAAACTATTTAATTTAGCCATCTTATTTTCCTCATGAGAACCTGATGATGAATTGAGGAGTTATATAAAGTTTAAGATCCACCTTTCAGTTCCAGTCCAATGAATTCCTCATATTTAATAATCAAAATAACTAAGAAGACTTATCAAATAATATTATTCAATATGAAATACAAACACATCAATAATTCCCCAATAATCAAATAATTTTCAAAGTAATCAGCCGATGAAAAATGGTATACAGTTTAGGAAATAAATATATCCATTATATGAGAATATGGATAATAAATTAAATTTCCAATGAAAAATGATGTAAATAAAGTGATTTCTTCATGTTATGTTAACTATCACAGAAGAATCAAGAGTAAGAACATTTGAGGAGAATAATCTATATACATTCCAAAGTATCCCATACCACTTTGAAACATTTGAATCATAATCATAAAAAAGTTATGAAATAAAAATAATCTTATAATATCATGAGAATAAGAGGATTAATGATAAAATATTTTAAAATTGGTAGTATTTATTTCACACTAAATAGGTATGAAGTGAATATGACATTAGTCATACAGATTTAAAAATTGAGATGAAAATTCATTACCTTAACCTTTATCTTGTTGTCTGGTCTTTAAACACTTATATAGTGGTTTAATATATATTAATAACTAATAAAAGGAACAAAATTATTTTTATAATACCATATATTAACTTCTTAATATATTTTATTAACCTTTTTTTAACACTCATTCATTATTTTTACTATTTCGGTTGTTAATTTCATAGTTTTCTCATGTACATTTCGACTTGTTATTTTTTGTTAATATTAAATATATCATGGTTTAATAATCTGCATAATGTAATACATGAATAAATTATATTATATATTTAGTATATATTTATTTATTATATTCCAAAATATTTGGAGACTGGAAAAGAAGTGCACCGTTCATGGAGACGGTAGGTCGTACATGCGTATGAACGCTACTTTTATTTCTTTGTTGTATTGAATGAATTTAAAACTAAATGATATATATGTATATTAAAATTTATATTATAATATCTGTGTTATAAATGTTTTATAGTTCTATTTTAATGATCCTTTACACATTCCATGTATGGCATGAACGATTCATATCGCTTTGAGGGGGCTGCAGTCCACACTTCCTCAAATGAAATTATCGTATTTACATATGATGGAAGAAAAAAGGTATGTTTTAAATAAATATTATAGAAGCAAAAATATTATATAAATGACATATATATTATATATAAATATATTTTCCATTATAATGGCCACCATGAGAGGTTTTAGGGTAAAATTGAACAATCATCATTTCGTGAGGCAGTAGTTCTCTGTACACAAAAACAATATGTCTGCATCCCTTAGATGGAGTTATATGTAAATGTATGTATGATAATAAGAATAATAACATACTATTATATTTAGGATACTTGTTTTATTTTACAATTATATAAAAAATATATTTTAGGGGGTGGATAATGGAAATGAAACAAAAAAGAATGAGCGAAGGAGTTATCTCTTAATCGGGCAACTTCTTTTGGTTTATACCAAAAGGATTCATTGGGAGGATTTCATACCAAAGAGAGGATTCTAGGTAGTGGGTAATGATATTGGGAGATAATTAGGGTAGGTATTTTTCTAACTTAATAGGTTTTATAGGTGTGAAAAATGGGTAGAGTTGGTGACCTTTTATAGGGAAGGAAAAGGACACACTTGGTATTTTTTGAAACAAGTTAGTTGTGAATATGATATTTCCTAAAAAAATTCATAAAAAACCAAATAAAAGCTCATGAATGGAAATTTAATTTCATAAATATATACATTAAATTTTATTGTACAAGTTTTTAGGTCATTCGGTCCCTTAATTTAAAGGTTTAGACCTTTAATAAGAATTGTTTTACCTTAATAATTATAATTAATTTTAATAACTTCCACGAATATATTTGGTAATAAAAAAAAGATTTTTTTATTATAAATTATAAATTATTATTATTCCAAATATGGAATCCATGTTTTCCAATTATAATCACATAATTAGCAGTAGTTAATTTAAATTTAATCTAGGAGTCGGGATGATAATGTATGTTTTTAAGGTAAAAACACCATAATGTTTGAAATATTTTTATAGTTCATTTCAAAGTAAAATTGATGACAATGGACTAAATTGAATTAATTGATAAAAATATTATCTAATTAAACTTTAAAACCAATATAAAAGAAAATCTAAATTTATAATTAAACGAGATAAAAAGCAGTTTTTACCTAAAATGTAGTATTTTTAATTTTCGTTAAAAATTGAAACTTTATAGAAAATTACCAAAACATCATCATAATATAATTTTTATTTTTCAATTATAAATAATGTTTATTTTTAGAAATTTTATTATTTAAAGTAAAAAAAATTATATATGAAATGGTATTCCCATTAAAAGGTGGTAAAAATACATGAATAAAAGTATAATATTTTCTGTGTTTTATTGGGTTCGTTTGTACCTTACGCCTATAAAATACATTAGATTCATGTAAATTTTTTTATTAATATAATATATAAATAAACTATTTAAAAGTTTCATATTTTAATTGACTAAAAAATATTTGACTAAATAATATTACATTTAAATCAGGTGTTGTGTACATTAGAAGGATATCTAAGGTAAATATGTTAATGTATTGGGGTGCTACATTTTTTTCTCATAAAAAAAATTCATCCTCAAAATTTTAGGGTTATTAGCTTTAAAAATATGTGGGTAGTTTTACTTCATAAACTCCCCTGATTCCCATGTTTCATCTTACATTTTCTGATTTCTCTTGATTAACTTTATTATACGAGTTATTCGATTCCCCAATACTTGATTTCTGGTTAAAAATATCTGGATCGGTTCTCTGCAATATGAAAGGTCATATTCCAACTAAATTTCATTGGATGTGATAACATGTGTTGGGTCTAAAATGTACTTCTATAGAAGATATATATGGAACACATCATGAACCCTTGTGAGATTTGGAGGCAAAGATAAACGATAATAAACTATTCAAACTCTTTTAAGAATATAGAAAGGGCTGATATACGTGGGACTCAGTTTCTATTTCTTACCAAATCTGATAACAACCTTCTATGGAGATACCTTCCTGAAAAGATGATATCCCACTTGTAATTCCAAATCCTTCATTTGATTATTCGAATAACTCTTTTTATTACTTTGAGACATTTTTATATGAGCCTGAATATCCTTCAACTTCGTCATCGTCTATTCAACAAGTTCTGGGCCTATGAGTTTACTTTCACCAACTTCATCCCAACAAGTTGGAGTATGAAAACTCTTTTCATATAATTCTTGATATGATGTCATTTGAATACTTCAAAGAAAACTATTTTATAGTAAAACTACACTAAAGTTAATTATTGATCCCACATACCTTTAAAATAGAGTAAACATGATCTCAACATGTCTTCCGTTGTTTGAATTGTTCTTTTAGATTGTCCATCAGTTTTTCGATAATAGACAATGCTCAAATGAACTTTAGTGTAAAGATACTTTTGAAGATTATTCCAAAACATTTATGTAAAGTGGGGGTCTCGATCAGAAACTATGGATAGAGGTGCACCATGAATTCTTACAAATTCTTTAATTTAGAGACTTGTGAGGTGTTCAAGAGGAATATATTCTCTTATTGTAAGGAAATGTGCAGATTTGGTTAGGGGATAACCAATAACCCATATTCTATCATTTTTTAGGAATATTCGGATGTCCTATAACAAGGTTCATAGTATTTTAATCCCATTTCCACATAGGGATAATAAGAGGTTGTAGAACTCTTTTAGGATGATTTCTTACAGCCTTCACTTGTTGACAAACCAGACAATGAGACACATATTCCCCAATTTCATGCTTCATGTTATCCCACCAAAAGTGTTCCCTCATGTACCTATACATATTTGTTCTTCTTGTGTGTATAGAGAAATTTGAGCTATGAGAATAATCCAACAATTCCCTTTTTTACTTCAGGTAAGGATGGAACACATAGCCTCTTTCAAAATTTTAGAACAACATATTCACAAAAAAAGTCTCCTAATTTTCTATTGTTCACGCCTTTAATTTTTTTTATAAAGGTCCTCATCATCAGATTGAGAATTATTTTACCTCTGTATTAAAAGTGGTTTTGCAATAATTTGATAAATTATTGATATCTCAAATTCCTTATAAATTCCCATATACATCTTCACTAGATCTGTGAACATAGGATCCTTCTCAATCCTCATTTGGGTTTGAACTCTAAGATATTTCGTACTCAATGACTATTCAAACTTATTTTAATTCCCTAGGTGGTAGTGCATTGGGAAATCATAATCCTTGAGAAGTTTGAGCCATCGGCTTTGTGTTATTTTTATCTCCTTCTATGAGAAGATATATTTCAATCTTTTGTGATCCATGTATATCTTATATATTTCTCCATATAGGTAATGTCTTTACATTTTCAAAGTGTAGATTACAAATGGTAAATCTAGATCATGGGTTTGGTAGTTCTTTTCTTGAGTCTTCAATTGCCTTGATGCATATGCAATAACTTTTTCATTTTACAGTAAGATATAACCATGTCCCTTCTTTGATGCATCACTATATATGAAAAAACCATTACTACCAGAAGGTAGAGTCAAAATTTGAGAATTAAACAATCTTATCTTTAGATCATCAAAGAATTCTTCACATTTCTTCATCTATACAAACATAACACCTTTACACGTAAGCTTGGTTAAGGGGTCATCTAGTCATGAAAAATTATGAATGAATCACCCATAATAACCTACCAAACCAATGATACTACGTACGTCAGTTATGTTTGATGAAATATTCAATTCTATGACTACCTTTTTCTTTGCAAGATTAACCATTATTCCATCTTTAGAGACAATATGACCAAGAAAAGTGACATCTTGAAGCCATAAATCGCATTTTCTAAAATTCCTATATAACTGTACCCTTCTAAGAGTCTTAAGGATGATCTGGAAGTGATCCTCATGAACCTCATAGGTTTTAGAATACACCATAATATCCTCAAATAATACTACAAACAAATCGTTAAGATATTACTTGAATACTCTATTTATTAGGTCTATAAAAAAAGAGTGCATTAGTCATCCCAATTTGCATTAATGTAAAATAATAATTTACATACCTTATTCAAAAACATGTATTCGGAATGTATTCCTTATTCAATTACAATTAGTGATACCTAGAACGAAGATAAATCTTTGAAAAATATTGGGATCTGTGAATTTGATCAAATAATTCATAAATGTGAGGTAAGGGATACTTGTTCTTTATTGTAATGGAATTTATTTCTCTATAATCAACACACAACATCACATATCCATCTTTATTTTTGACAAAGAGGATAGAGTATCTCCAAGGTGAAACACTAGGGTGAATAAATCCTTTATTACCCAAATCCTCTATATTTTTATTCAACTCTACCGATTCCATAGTGAACATTATATAGGGAGTACATGATATTGACCCTTCATCAAGGATTAGATGAATGGATAATTCATACTCATGTTCTGGGGGATGTCTAGGTAAATCCTCAGGAAATACATGAACAAATTCTTATATAATAGATACATATTCAATTTCAAGATTACCTCATTCATCAATAGAAATATTTTTCTCTTCCTATCCAATAATTTCATTTAGTAGAGCTATTGAGGGAGGAACTAAATAAGAATTAGGCGAGGATGCTTCTGCTCTAAATATGAGGGACTCAACATAATCATCAAAAATAGTAATTTATTTCCTCATGAAATAAATATTTTGAATCATATCTTCAGAGCTAGTCTATACTGAGGATAATATCAAATCAATCCATAGGTATGATAAAACGTTCGGCACATAATGTACATTTACGTGTCATAATTGGGATTGAACACCACATTTTTGTTGCAATAATACTTACCTTTTGAGATCTGACCAAAAACTCTCTTAATAAATATAAAAGGAATTTTTTTAATTTTCCTAGAAAATGGGATAGATGTAGAAAATTCTAATGATTTGGAATCAATTAACGCATTGGTTAGATTTGAAAGTAAGATTAATGTACCTTCCACCACATCATTTGGTACTTCTACCCCCACTATAGTGATCACATAAGAATCTCCATTTCCCCTCAACCTATTATGTGGTAGACTCCTCTAATTCTTGGGAAAATCATTTGCATAATGTCCCATATTTTTATAATTATACTACTACACATCATTGATCAGCTTCTTCCCCTTACATTCATGAGCTCGAGGACCCTTATCTCCACATTTATAGAAAACTCCCTGTCCCTTCAAACATTTCCCAGGGTGTTTCTTCCCATATTTTTAAAAATATGGGAATCTATAAAACTTATTGTTATTCTTTTAATTCCCTTTCTCATGATTCTCATGTGACCTATTCTTGTATTGGATTCCCCTGAATATATTTATTGTAGAAAATTCCTTCTCCATCTTAATGGAACATAAAAATATTTCATCATATGATGAAAATATCTGATAAACGAATTCCCTTCAATGATTTTTTTAATATCTTCAAGGGAGTGATAAATATTTCACTTAGTGTTTTATATATAATCTCATGCATACCTAGCTATCCTTATGAAGGTATCTTTATAATCTACCACACTCTCTTCTTTTTTTTTAAAATATGGACCTTTCTCTAACTCTCGATTTTTTGATCAAGAGGGATGTATTTATTGAATAATGTATCTTTAAAAGTTCTCTATTCCATGAGTTAAATTTTCTCTTCCTCTCTTATATTATAGATTAAAGGCCACCACTGATCCACATAACCATGAATACAATATACTGAAAGTGAAACCTTTTCCTCTTCACTACATTTTAAGGTTATAAATATCTTCTCTAGAGACTTAATCCATTTCTCATCCACAATTGGATTAGTAGTACAACGAAAAAATAGGGGCTTCTATCACATAAAATGATCCATCTTAGGATATTCCATTCATGTAATAGGTTTCTCCATTCAGGAAAGGATTTTTTTCATAACTTGATTATGTTTCCCTAATATTTCCATGATTTTCATTGTTCCAATACCAGATTTATTGGTTTCCTCAAGAGATCAATCTATGCATTTTCCATGAGTGTTGACACAATTCTTTTTTCTAGGTGCCATATATAGACAATTAAATATACTAAGTTATCTTATAAAATAAGTAAATATCTATGACTCTAAATATGGAATAACACATAACATAAATTTATGCATAATAAATCTTAGAATCCTAAGCTTTGGTTACTTCGGGAGAATCATTAATCTCAAATCCTTCATAAGGATAGGTAAGTAGAATTTTAATTATCCTAAGAGTATACCCAAAGAGAGTCAAACCAAGTGTGTAGTAAGGTCTATTATCATGTCCATGTTACCCCATGTCAGGCTCGGAATACCTTATTGGAGTTGTTAATCTAAGTTACATCTGTTCCAGAACCACGTCCACTTGTAATATCCAGAAATAGATGTATATCAAGGAATAACCACATAATATCTACCTTACTAGAATTATAGGTTGTTCTTGTATATTTATAATCAATTTTTATCCTAGGGTTGTGCTACCTAATCTATGTTTTCTAAATATAGTTTCCATGGTTGTTGCTAAACTTTATACGATACAAATTATAATTCCCTTACCCCAAAAGTTCAAAACTGGTGCATTATTACATTACATTGGAATTATTACAAGGAAGAAAATACTAAAGGTCCATTCAGTTTAGAAGTCTTGGATGGAGATATTATATAAATAATACCCATAAAAAATTGGGAAAACATAATAAAACATGATACACCATAAACTGAAATAAAATTCATCCTTGAAAGATTATTCAAAGTTCTCTTATTCATAACCTAGGGAATGAAACATAATAAGGGTGAGATCAAATTCTCGATAAGGGTATGTACAACAGAAGAAATAATGAATCAATAAATATGGAAAGGTAAATAACTATGTAAAATTTCCATAAAAAAACTAGATATGGCATAAATAACAAGGCAAGTGAGAAATAGATTCACATTCCAAAAATCAATAAACTGATAATGAACTACATCCATCGATATGTCAATGAAAAATATCCTGGATAAACAATAAATAATACTAAATGATGTAATTTGTTTTCTTATCAGATGTTATGTAATAGGTACATAAAAAACTATTACAATAAATACCTTTCACAAGATGGTAAACATGGAGAGAAACCCATTTAATTTGACCAACATATTTGTCTCATGAGAACCTGTTAATGCATCATGGAGCTATATAAAGTCTAGTATCCATCTATAATTACTAGTCCAAATAGTTTCTCATATTTAATAAAAATAATAAATAGTAACAATTTTCAAATAATCTTATGGAATGAGAAATACAGATCTATCAATAATTCCCCAATAATCAAAAAATTGTGAAAGTAATCATTGTATGAAAAATGGTATAGTGTTTATGAAATACTAATATAAATTGTATGAGAATATGGATAATAAATTAAATTTACAAATAAAAATGATTTCAATAAATTTATTTCTTCAAGATAAGTTAACAATCAAAAAATGGAAGTGATTTTACAAATATTTGAGGAGAATAATCTTTAAACATTCCAAAGTGTCCCATACCACTTTGAAACATTTGAACAATAAAAAAAATGTATGAAATTAAACTAATATTATAATATAATGAGAAAAATAGGATTCATGATATAATATATTAAAATGGTTAGTAGTTATTTCACTCAAATTATATATGTATTGAATATGACATTAATCTCACAGATTTAAAAAGTGAGAAGAAAATCCATTAAATGAACCTTCCTCTTATTGTGTGGTATTTAACCCCATTTATCATGGTTTAAAATATGTAAATGTATAATACTAGAGCCAATATAATGTTTATAACACCCTATATTAACTTCTTACAATATTTTATTACATGATAGTTCACATTGTTTACTTATTTTGACTATTTTAGGTGTTGATTGCCTAGTTTTTTCAAGTACATTTTGAATTGTTATTTGTTTTTATTATTAAATAATTAATGGTTTCAACATCTAAAAAATATAATACATGACTAAATTATATTATATATTCATTATATATGTATTTATAATTTTTCATAATATTTCGATATTAGAAATAAAGTGAACCGTTTATGGAGATAGTAGGTCCTATGTACACTTGAATGCTACTTTCATTTCTTTATCATATTAAGATAATTTAAAACTAAATGATACATATGTATATTATAATTTATAGTATCATGTATATGTTATAAATGTTACATTTTTTATTATATCCATCTTTTATATGTTCCACGTATGTCTTGAATGAGTCATAACGATTTGAGGGGGTGGTAGTCCACACTTTCTCAAAAGGAATTATCGTATTTAAACATGATGAAAGCATAAAGGTATGTTATAAATAAAAATTACCAAATCATAAATACATTATAAATGATATATATATATATATT
Source organism: Viscum album (assembly GCA_963277665.1). Classification (NCBI taxonomy): domain Eukaryota; kingdom Viridiplantae; phylum Streptophyta; class Magnoliopsida; order Santalales; family Viscaceae; genus Viscum; species Viscum album. The sequence continues at coordinate 458,019,684 of OY728138.1, forward strand.
CCATCATAATTTCCACAATGATAGGTGGTAAGAGAAAAATAAAAAATCATTGTTTCGTGAGACAGTAGTAGTTCGTACATAGAAACAATATTTTCACATCCATTAGATGGTGTTGTGTGTAAGTGTAGGTCAGGAACTTAGCATAACAAAATAATATTATCTTTAGTATACTAGTTTTGTTGTAAAATAATATAAAAAAGATATTTTATTGGGTGGATAATGGAAATGAAACTAAAAAGCATGAGAGAAGGCGCAACCTCTTAATCAGGTAACTTCATTTGGGTTATACCAAAAGGCTTCCTTTGGAAGATTTATGACAAAATGAAGGATTCTATATCATATAAAGGGATTTTGGGAGACAAATTGGGCATGTATTTGGTGAACATAATAGGTTTCGGAGTTGTGAAGAATGGGGAGAGGTGGTATCCTTTTGTAGGGAAGGAAAAGGACTCACTTGGTATTTTTGGAAACAAGTTATGTGTGCACATGATATTTCCTAAAAAAATTCATAAAAACACAAAAAAACTCAACAATTTAAGGTTAATGGATTAAATAAGGATAGAAAATGGGTTTATTACAAGTTTCTAGGTCATTTGGTCACTTAACCTAATGGTTTTGTCCTTTATTAATCATAGTTTTACCTGAAAAACTTTAATTAATTTTAATTTCTTCCACTAATATTTTTGGTAAAAAACAAAGTTGTTCTTATTATACATTATAAAATATCCTGATTCTAAATATGGAATCCATTTTATCCAATTATAATCACATAATTGGCATTATTTAGTTTAAATTTAATCCCACAGTCAGGATGACAATGTCTGTTTTTAATGTAAAAACGTCTTAAAATTGCTATGTTTTTATAGTAAATTTAAAAGTGAAATTGATTATAATGTCCTAAATTTGACTAATTGATAAAAATATTATATAGTATAAACCAATATAAAACAAAATTTAACCTTATAATTAAATTAGATAAAAAAAATGTTTTGACCAAAAATGCAGTATTTTTAAATTTTCATTATAAATTGAAAGTTTACAGAAAATTTAAAAAACATCATCCTAAGATAATTTTTATGTTTATATTATAAATATGGATCTTATTTTGAAATATTTAAGTATATAAAGTTTAAAAATTTAGATTTTATATAGGTTCTCCATTAAAATTCCATAAAAATACATGAATAAAAATATAACATTTTATGTGTTTTATTGGCTTCATTTGTACCATATGCATATAAAATATTTTATATTACTGTAAAATCATTATTTTTAGATATATAATAAATAAATAAACTCTATAAATTTATTATAATTTAATTTAATATGAAATACGTGAGTAAATAATGAATCGTTTAAATCGAGTGATGTGCACATTGAAAGGATATCTAAGGTAAATATGTATTAGGGTGAAAACATACTGCCAGGACTCAATTGATGATTATGGAATATGGGGAAGACATTATAGGGATGAACCAAGACACCTAAAGGATCTTAGTTTCATAGTGGTTTTTCCAGGGCTCATGAGGATTGGATTTCCATTCCTACAAGGAAGAGATGCCTCTAGTTGGTAGATCAAAGCCCCTATGCATCCCCATAATAGTAAAAAAGAGGTGTACCCACTCTTTTAAAAGGGTCATTAATGTTTTCAAAGATGGTATCGACAATTTTTAAAATTATTAGAGAAACCAAATCCACTAGTATTGTTAGAATATGGGTTGTGTAAATCATGTTTCCTAGTGATTGAATCGATGAATCATGAAATGAGGCATACATATTGGGGGTGACCCAATACATCCTTTGTTTCTAAGTTCCAACATGGTGTCACCAGGGCTCATCATGATTGATGTTCCTTTCATACAAATAGGATTTTCCTTCAATTGGTAGGTCAAAGCCCTTATTCATGAGTCTATACGGCTTACATGCATGGTCATGTAGAGTTGATTACCATTATTTTTTGATGGACATGAAAGATTTATGAAGAGTCAAATATTTGGTAAATGGAGTGGGTTATGGGGAAGGGAACTAACTTGGAAGGGTTCTAGTACCCAAGGTGATTTTTCTTTTAGTTTGGGAATCATAGACCCTAAGTAATTTGGTTTTCATTCACAGGGTGTTGGTCACCAAAAGGTTTGAGAATGGAGTGTTTCATCCTTGATTTATGAATGGGTACAATTCATGTTGAAGTAAAGTCAAGGATATAGAATAATATTTAACATTCTAGTTATGAGAATTGTAACTCATAGTCCAATGTGCTTCTGTCATGGGGATGGTATGAGACAATAATACCAGGAATGGCCAAAAACCCTCTCAAGTGTTAGGTTCTACCACAGTGATGTCAGGATCACAAGAATCAAAAATCATGTTATATAAGTCCAATATGTCTCTGTTTTGAAGGTATAAGATCAAATTAAATAGTATTAAGGCCAAACATAGAAATATATTTTCAATTATGAGTTCCCTAAATGATTTTCAATGAACCAAGGTGCTCAAATCATGATGTGTGATTTAAAGAAAATGTATGATTTTAGAAGGTTTTAATATAAGATCCAAAACTTTTCTATAGAGGATATGGGATAAATTATAGGTATTATTTTGATTTTTATTAGTTACTTCTCATTTTTGTTTTTAGTTGGGGTGTGTTTGGGTGAAAATTTGGGAAAAACTAGGAGAAGAAGAGGCTGTTCATGGTTGGTGAATGATTTTTCAAAACCTTACCCTATTTGGAGTTATTTTACACCCCCATAATAAAGGGAGTAGTCTTTAGGAACATAGTTAAGGAAAACTATGTAACTCTTCCTAGAAAACCATGCACAATTATATTTTTTTTTTCATTTTTAAATTTTAAAATACCCCAAACACCCCAAACTCAACTATTTCGACCCCATTCGACCCTTGGAGGTTTTTCCTAAATTTACAGCTCTCTGAATGAATTACAAGACTTCTCAAAATCTATTATTCATGATCCATTGCCTTGATTGAAGGTCTGCTCCTCTCTCAGTTAGAAAATCATATCCCAACTAATTTCTTGTTCTTCCCATGTTCAATTAGCTTTATTTTAGAGAAGTAATCATCCTTTTGGGCATGATCTAAACATATTTTGTGAGATCTAGATATTGATTTATTTAACCCTGTTTTAGGGTTTTATGATTTGGATCTTGATTTACTTCATTATGCCACTCAATTTTTGGAAATTCCTATTTGAAGATTATTCGTCAGCGAATTGAAGAATGTGGTCTATAATTAAAATCCCAAAGTCTTAATTACAATTATGTGAATGTAATTACAGAATTTTTTTTGATTTTTGTAAATTAAATTCATGATTTAATTAATTAATTAAGGGAAATGTTCTAATTAGATATACTGGTATTATATATTATGAATAATTAATTATTGAAATAAGTAAGTGGGGATTGAGGTTGTTAATTGGGGATAATTGATTGTTCAGATTAATTATCAAAATATTGAATTGATTGATAAGGAAAAATTAATTGAGTAATTAATTGTGGATATTGAATTTGTTGAGGTGGAATATATAATTGATGAGTTAAATGGGGCTATTAAATTTTGTGCATTGGAATAATTAATTGAGGAATTAATTATAGGGTTATTGAATTGATTTAGTTGGAATAAATAATTGATGAATCAATTATGGGGATTTTTGTGATTAAGGATTTGATTAATTAATTGGAAAATTAATTAATGGAAGTAATTTGACTATTTAATTTTTGAATTAAATAATTGTATTAATGTAAAAATTAATTGATGAATTAATGAAGGTGAGTAATGTGATTACTTAATTGTTGAATTAAATAATAGTATTTAATGGACTAATTAAAGGATTAAAAAAATAATTCAAGTAATGTGATTATTTAATTGTTTAATTAAATAATGGTATTGAAGGGAATAATTCATTGATAAATTAATTAATGTGAGTAATTTGATTATTTAATTTTTGAATTAAATTACGGGGTAGTTGGGATTAATTTATCAATGAATTAACTAATGTAAGTATTACAATTAATTAATTGTGAATTAATTAATATAATTGAAGTGAACAATTAATTAGAGAATTAATTGAACAGATTGAATGTGATTAATTAATTATGGAATTAATTAATGTAAATGAGTTAGATTAATTAATTGGAACATTAATTAATGGCTGTTGTTGTGTTAATTCAATTGAATGAGTTAGATTAATTAATTGGTGAATTAATAAATGGGTATTGTTCTATTAATGTAATTTAATGAGTTAAATTAATTAATTTGTATTTTTGTGTCAATTTAATTTAATTAATTTGATTAATTAATTGTTGGATTAAATAATTTGGATTGTTGGGATATTGAATTGATAAAATGGGATAATTAGTTGTTTTATTTGATATGGGATACTATGATTTGGGAATAGAGTTAATTAATTGATGGATTAATTATGATATATTGAGATTTGATAATTGAGATTATTAATTGTGGAATTAATTTTGAAATATTGAGATTATGAAAGAGAATTAATTATGGGATTAATTATGTGATTTTCATTTTGTAGAAATTGATTAATTAATTGTTGAACTAATTAATTGGAATAACATACATAATTAATTTGGGAATTAATTATGGGTAATTATGTGAAAAAACTAATTATTAAATTATTAATGAAATTTGGTGTGATTAGTTAATTGATGAATGGAATAAAAGAATTAAAGTCATTAATTAATTTTCGAATTAATTAATGTATTTGATGGGATTAATTAATGGTCGAATTAATTAATTTTATTTTTGTGACAATTTAATTATTGAATTATCTAGAGGTGATGGATTTGATTAATTAATTATAAAATTTATTAATTTTATTGATGTGATCAGTTAATTGTTGATTTAAATAGAGGAGATTTATGTGATTCATTAACTGCTAAATTAATTATTATTATAGATGTGATTAGTTAATTGTTTAATTAACAAGAGGAATTGATGTGAATAATTAATTATAAAATTAATTGATGTTATTGATGTGATTAGATGACTATTGAATTAACTAGTGGAACATGACATGATTAATTGGTTTTTTAGTTAACTAATTTTATTTATGGGATTAGTTAATTGTTGAGTTAACTAATGAAATTGTTGTGTTTAACTAAATGTTGAATTAGTAATTTAATTGTTGTGGATAATTAGTGTTTGAATTAATTACATGTTGATGAATGATAACATGGTCATTTGATTGTGAACTTATGAATGGTTACTTGGTCATTCAGTTGTGTAATGGTGAATGGTAACATGATCATTCAATTATGTATTGTGAAATGGTGAATGCTAACATGGACATTCGACTAAGTATTATTAATTGTAACATGCTCATTCAATTATGTGTTATTAAATGATGAATGGTAACATGAAAATTCAACCAAGTATCAAGAACGATAATATGGAAATTTAAATGTGATATCCCTTAGGTATTGATAAGTCTTCGGTGTGGGATAAAATATGTATTGAGGTTTGCGTGTCATTAGGAACCTGTGGTTTTCTGTGGTTAAATAAAGATTTTTTGATAATTTGATAATTGTTCACTTATACATTGTAATTATATATTTATACAACTGTATACACTTTTTGTTGTCTAGATATTTTTTTATATACAGTTGGTGGTTGCCTACTGAGTTATACTCAAACCCTACTTAAGCTTCTTGATCGGTACCTGAATAGACATTGTGTTTTACAGATAGGTTAAGGGAAAATTCCCTGTATTAGATGGATGAGTTGGGATGGATCATGGATGAGTGAAATAGTCATGGTTCATGACCATCATTGATGAGTATTTAGTGTCTTTATTTATTTTGGTTTTTTATATTTACACTTGGCATGTAATTTAGCATGACATATCTACTATTCAGTTTTGATAATTTATTTCTTGTTTTGGGTCATCTTGTGATACAGATATTATTCTAGTTATGATTATGTTTTTTGTTATTATTAACTTATTTTATTTTGTTTATTACTCTGATAAAGTATAGTCTCCCCATGATCGATAATTGAAACTCGCTGCTAGTCGTCCGCCTCTGACATATGAGGAGGAACACTTAAGGTTATGTGGTGGTCTGGTATGGAAAATAGTTTTGTGGAACCTGGTCCAGGACATTATGGAGTGGTATATGAGGAAATTTATTTTCATTTTATTTTGTATTATTGTTTGGGAAAGGTAGACCTGAGAATGGGAAGTTTCAGGACATGGTTTTGAGCTCATATAAGAGAGTTGCTAACCCATGTATGGTAAAGAACCCAAGTACCTAGGGTGGTATTTTTTTCATTGTAGTTTTCTGTTATAGTTGAATATTATTTTACCTTGGGTAACATAGTTGTTGTGTTATGTGATTATTATTTTTGATATTTTTTGGGATTTGACTAATGTCCCAGTATGGAATGAAAGATTAGTTTTCTTGCATCATTCCAAGAACGTAGGATTATTTTGTGGCATGACTCATATTAGGGACGCACGGGAAAATAGATTTTTGTTAACTTGTTAAACATGATTTTTTTTTTCCTTTCTTGTCTAATTGAACTAAAAATAAATCACGTTATAAAATAGAGGATTGAAAAAAATGATGCAAATTGTGATCAAATGGGTGTATAATGGGAAAACTTTAATAATGAGAATCTTTTTACCCTTGTTAACTAGGACCTAGGTTTATGATGGTTAAGAGTAGTGATAGTTACTTGGTTTTTTCTATGTAGTAGGAAAAGGGGGAAAATAATTATTATGGTTTTGTATAAATCCCTCTTGTTAACTGAGTTAATGTTGTGAAATGAGAATCCTTTATGTTGATTATTTGTCCCTTGATGTGGGTGGTTTGGGTAGTGAGAATTACCTATTTTGAGAACTTGGTTGCAGGCTGTGTAAGGGACGATCTAGTTTAGGATTAGTGTGGTGAGATGTTGGGAGGTAGGGATGACTAATACATTCAATAGATTAAGGTGTATCCAAAGTGGGAGGTAACATCAGTGATGAAGGATTTGTGGTGGTCTTCATTTATGACTTATTAGCATAATTTTAATTGGTGAGGATTAAGTCCCCAACATTAAAATCATCCTGGGTATACTGAGAAAGCTCTAGATTTATTCTTATAAATCTAAAAGTGGTTAGGTTGGATATGGGTCCCCTTGGATGTTGTGCTTATGAAGTAGTATATATGTGGATCTGGATGGTGTGAGGTGTTCCATAAATAGTTCTTTTGAATGAGGTTATCAAGAGGGACTAGTGTTCGATGAATAATGTGGGTCATGGGACATGGTGTCTAAGTTTCTCGACAATGAAATGATAAAAAATCACTTATGGTGAGGAGTGATATATCATTAGTAGGCGGATGGAGCGTGACCTTGGGTTGGAAATGGAGGAATCTGAGTTCCAATGAGGAATCTGCAAGATGCATGTTTAAATTCCTCTAATAAAGGCCATGTGGTCCTTCAAAGTGGTGGATGTATGTCCCTTAAATGTGGTTTTTTATGGGGTAGTGAAGTTCTAATGTTGGATGGTGTTATTGAAGTTATTCAAAATGGTGAGTTTGAATACACGTTAGGTATGTTGTGGAAGATGATCTTCAGACAGATGTGTCCTTTGAGGATCATTCAATACGTGTGTTTGATCACAATGAGAAAGTGTTGTATGGAAAGGCCATCTATAGAATTCATTTATTTTGTAAACATGGGAATGTGAAGGAGGATACATGGGAAGTGGAGAAATATATATGGGCTTAGTGGCCTAATATGTTTGGCTCAAAATCTTATAGAATATTGGGAGGGAATCTTAAGGATGAGCTATTATAAGGTTGGGATATTATAAGATCCTGACCTTTTCCAGAGAAGGCATGGTCTTGATTACTCATATTATTTTTCCCTTTATTATGTGCTTTTAATTTGGGTTTTGGTTTGGGGTGTGTTTGGGTGATAATTTTGAAAACAATGGGTGAAGAAGGGGCAGTGCATGGTTGGTTCACGGTTTTCCCAAACTGTGCACCCTCTTTGGAGTTACTGTGTGCCCCCATCATAACTAGTGCATGACATAGGTGCAAGATTAGGGAAAACATGCATCACTGCCCTAAAAACCATGAATGATTTAAAATTTCATCCATTTTTTACATTTAAAATACCCAAAACACCCTAAAACTACTCATTTTGAGCCACATTTGACCCTTTGAGGCCATTAATGTTTTTGGAGATCTCTTAATGAAGTCCAAGCCTTATATCCATTCTTCATGACCAAATCCCGGATTGAAGGTTCACTCCTCTGCCGTTAAGTGAATCCTATTCCGGTTCTTTTCCTATTCTCCCCCTATTCGTCTCACATTATTTTAGTGATGTAATCCTATGATTGCATTAGATCTAAGTATAATTGGTGAGATCTAGTTACATGATTATAGATCTCGATCATGATTTCTTTATCCTTGATTTAGGGTTATAAAAATTCTGATCTCGTTCAATGTTGTTGTGTTGTTCAATTTTTGGGGATTTCATTTGGGTGATAACTCATTGATGAATTGATGTAGGTGTTCTATAATTCAAATCCAAAATTCTTAATTTCAATTATGTGTTGTAATTGTAGAATAGTGATTAGATGTTTAAGAATTTCATTCTTGATCTAATTAATTAATTTGGTGAATTATTTAATTAAGGGATATGTTCAAATTTGGGATATTGGGATTATAGATTACGAATAATTAATTGATGAATTAATTATGATGGGTTAGAGGTTACTAAGTTGGGATAATTAATTTTATAGATTAATTATCAGAATATTGAATTGATTGAGATAGAACAATTAATTGGGGAATTAATTATGGATGTTGAATTGATTTAGATGCAACATGTAATTGGTGGATTAAATGAGGTTATTGAATTGAGTGATTTGGAATAATTAATTGAGGAATTAACAATGGGGTTGTTGAATTAATTAATTTGGAATAATTAATTGATGACTTATTTATGGGGAATTTTTTAATTGATGATTTTGTTAATTAATTTAGAAATTAATTAATGGAATAAATGTGATAATTTAATTTTTGAAAAAAATAATGGTAATGGTGGATTAATTAATTTTTGAGTTAATGAATGTGAGTAATGTTATTATTTAATTGTTTAATTAAATAATGGAATTGAAGTGATTAATTAATTGGTGAATTAATTAATGTGAATAATGTGATTATTTAATTATTTAATTAAGTATTGAGATTGAAGGGATTAATTAATTCGTGAATTAATTAATGCGAGTAATGTGATTATTTAACTATTGAATTAAATAATGTCATTTTGGGATTAATTAATAGATAAATTAATAAATTTAAGTATTTTTATTATTTAACTGTGAATTAATTAATGAAATTGACGCGAACAATTAGTTGGTGAAATAATTGATGGTATCGAACATGATTAATTTATTTTGGAATTAATTAATGGAAATGAGTTAAATTAATCAATTGGCACATTAATTGATTAATATTGTTGTTTCAATGAAATTTAATGTGTTAGGTTAATTAATTGGAGAATTAATTAATTTGTATTATTGAGTTAATTCAATTGAATGAGTTAAATTAATTAATTGGAGAATTAATTAATGGGGTTGAAATCTTAATGCAATTGAATTAAATGAATTTAAAAAGTGGTGAAATAATTAATTTGGGTTATTGGGATATTGAAATGATAGAATGTGATAATTAATTGTTGAATTAATTAATGGATAATGAGATTTCATAATTGAGATAATTAATTGATGAATTAATTATTGGAAATTGAGATTTTAGAATTAATATAAATAATTGTGGAATTAATTATTAAATATTGATATTTTCAGTAAAATAATTAATTAAGGGATTAATTAAGGGATTTTTAGCTTGTGTATATTGATTAATTAATTGATGAATTAATTCCTGGGATTGACATACTTAATTAATTACGGAATTAATGAAGGGGACTTATGTGACAAACTAATTATTAAATTACTAATGAAATTGGTGTGATTATTTAATTTTTGAATTGAATAATATAATTTATGTGATTAATTAATTTTTGTATTAATTAATGAATTTTTTGGGATTAATTAATTGTTGAATTAATTAATATTATTGATGTGATTTGTGAATTATTGAATTAACTTGAGGATATTGATGTGAATAATTAATTGTTGAATTAATTAATATTATTGATGTTATTATTTAATTATATAATTAACTAGAGGGTATTTATGTGATTGATTAAATGTTTAATTAATTAATATTATTGATTTGATTAGTTAATTATTAAATTAAATAGTGGAATTTATGTGAATATTTAATTATTGAATTAATTAATGTTATTGATGTGATTTGTTAGTTGTTTAAATAACTATAGGAACTTGATGTGATTAATAAATTTTTGAACTAATTAATGTTATTTTTGTGATTAGTTAATTGTCGAGTTAACTAATGGAATTGTTGTGTTTGACTAACTATTGAATTAGTAATGGAATTGGTGTGGATAATTAATTTTTTAATTAATTATGCTTTGATTAATGGTAACATGGTCATTTTATTATAATGTTATGAATGGAAACATGGCCATTCAGTTGTAATATGGTGAATGGTAACATGCTCATTGAATTATGTATTGTGTAATAATGAACAGTAATAAGGAAATTCAAACAATTATTATGAATGGTAACATGCTCATTGAATTATATTTTATTAAATGGTGAATTGTAACATGGAAATTTGGCCAAGTATTAAGAACAATTACATATAAATTCAAATGTGATAACCGACGGGGATAGATCAGACTCTAGTATGGGATGAAGCAGGTATTAAGGTTCATGTTTCCTCAAGAACTCAGGGGTTTATGTGGTCAAATAAATATTTATTGATAATGTGATAACTGTTTAATTGTACATTGTAATTAATTCATTATACAGTGGTATACTCTTTTTATTAGCTGGATATTATTTTAAACGTTTTTGATAGTAGCCTATTGAGTTGTACTCACACCCTACTCATGGTTCATGATCTGTACCTGAATAGACTTTGTTTCTAGATATGTTTAAAGAAAATTCTTTGTTTTATATGGTTGATTTGGGATAGAGAATGGATGGGGGAACCCGACATTGTTTGGGACCCGTATGGATGAGTTGTCAGTGTTTTTATTTATTTTGGGTTTTTTTCATATTGAAACTTTTCACGTACTTTAGAATGACATATATACTATTCAGTTTTGATATTGTCCTTCCAGTTTTGGGTCTTCTTGTGATATTGATATTATTATGGTTAGGATTATGTTATTGGTTATTGTTTATTTGATTCCATTGGTTTATTACTCTAATTCAAGAAAGAGGGTATAGTCTCCCCATGATCGTTAATATACCCTCCTTGCTAGTAGACATACTCTAGTGTGTTGGGAGATTCTCTTGGGGTCATGTGGTGGTCCGTTTTGGGAAACAATTGTGTGGCACCCGGGATGGGATGTTACATTTGAGAAACCTAAAAGTTGTTTCATTTCATAGTGAACTAGTTTTTATGACAAGGATATGTGAAAAACAATTACTTTAACTTTTCCTTAGATTAAAGTATCCAATGATAATATCCTAGCTTACTAGGGCTACAAAGTAGGACCTATGAGCTTTAAGCCTTATCTATTTTCACTCTAATGTTTTCCTAAACTCTAGAGATGAATATTTTAGTGAGTAGAAACTTGATGTTTTTTCAGGCCTCCCTTTTCTAGTTTTCATCACGGAATTTTTTTTATGTCGATGTCACTAGAAGTTTAGGGTCTTGAGATTTGGACTACAAAGGTTAAAATTTAACATCATATAGATTTGACCAAAGAGTATGCTATTTAAGTTCATGAAACATATCGATCTGATAAGAGGGAAATGATACAAAAAATCTTAATTAGGATACCTAGGGTCATGAGTATCCTGAAATCTTTCTAATAGGGAGAAGAAAATGTTCTAAATCATGGATCTTGGTTCTTAGGTCATGGGTAGTGATATGAGACAATCATGTTGGGGATGGCCCAAAACACCCTTACGTGCTGAGTTATGCCATAGTGACATTAGAATCACAATAATAAAAAATCCCACAATATAGGGAAAATACATCTCTATTTGGTAGTTCGTATTTGTTATGAAAGAATATCAAGGCTAAAAAGATAGATTTGTTTTCATTTCAAAGTTTCATCAACGGTTTTCGAGGACCCAAGGCACTCAATAAATGAATTTTGATTTATGAATTGAGGTTCTTGAAGGATAGGGGATGCACCCCAAATTCTATTAGATGAGGGTAAGGCTCTTTTGGTCCTTAGAAAATGTATTATAAGGGTTTATGGACTAAAACTTTTAACGACATGCATTTTGGACATATTTGTTATGATTTTTAAGGTTTAGAGACCAGAACATTTACCTTGTATTTTAATCTCTTATGATGAGGACATATTTGTTTCTTTATAGTTTAGCAGAATCTGTTAAGGATGTGTAAAACGAAATAAAAAATTATGCAAGATTTACTATGTTCAAAAGAAATATATACATATATCTAACTCAAACATAGGATAAATGAGTTAGTATGACTTGACCCTTATACAGATAGGGGTGAATGTTTTCATTGGTTGTGGTAGTTGGGCCCATGATTATAGATACAAGTGTCACTATGTATCTTATGATGAAAGGAATCAAGAATAATGTAGTTCTTTAGTGAGAAACATTGTACACAGGTATGACCCATATGCGTAGGGGGGAATTGTTCCCATTTTTTGTTGCACATGGGGCTAAGATTTGCGATACAAGCATCACTATGTAACTTGTTATGGCAGGAATCAAACTCCACATAGTTATTAATTATCCATGTAGTATAAGTTCAGTCTGTACGGATGTAGGTTTCTCAACGTGGAAAGGGAGCCTTAAAACTGAACCAGATACCTGAGATCTAGGTGTCACTGTATATACATTGATGATTGATGTTAAGCCAAAAATAGTTCTTGAATGAAATTTCCCTATATAGGTTTGGTCTGTAAAAATGGAGGGGGAATTTTTATATATATTTGGTGTGGCTAGGCCCAATATTAGAGATCTAGGCATCTATACATATCATGTGATTTTAGGAATCATGCCATATATAGATCTTGGATAGTGGTGTGGTGGGAGACCGACACCAAGGGTAGGAGTCATCTTGGGAAAGGTCTATAGTGATGCATAGTTTTGTGTCATGAAAGGGACATCAACTATGCTGTTTAATGTCATGTGGAGATAAAACATGGTATTCCATTTATGATCCTTCACTCAAGACCATGTTAATATTTTCATGAATCAATATGTCTCGGTCACATGGGGAAAACAGTTACCAGTATTCCTAAGCTCACGTGATCTACGATTAATGTAAAAATAAGAAATTGAAAAGGTTCTTCATCACATTGTGGAAATTGGAGAATGTATAGGGAAATTTTGTAAAATTTTATGTATGGGAAAAGATATAGGATCTAGGTATCCCTAAATATCTCATTAGAATAAGAATCAGTCCATATGAATTTCTAGAAACCCATGTAGTTTTACGTCATACTATGAGGACATCATCCGTGTAGTTTAAAATATTGTAGTAAGGATGAAGGTAAATCGATGTTAAAGAAGAAAAATATTGTGATAGGCCCAATAATTTAGGTATATTCATCACTTAGTATCATTTTATTATTGGAATAAAGACACACACAATCCTTGGAAATCAGGGACTTTAGTGTCATGGAGAGAGGACATCATCTATGTGGTTTACCATCTTATGATAAAAACATGGGTCAAATGATTTGGAGGTAATGTAATACTGTATATTGGACCCAGAATAGAGGTTCTACCATCACTGTGTATCCTATGATTATATGAATCAATCTACATATAGATCATTAAAGAAGATATTCCCTATGTGGATTTGACTCTCACACAACGAAAAGGGAACTTCATTTTTCATTCACAAAAAATATAGATCATGCGTGGTGAATCATATGTGATATTATGATTATCATGAAATTTATCATCATACAATGAGGTTATATTCCTTTTAGTTTAACATCATGTGATAAGGACATGTTTCTTACAATTTATTATCATATGGTCAGGATGTGTTCTATATATTTTAACATCATGTGGCAAGGTTGTCTTCTGTAAAGTTTACTTCCATGATGTCAAGATGAGAGTCATTTAATAGTTTAATGTCTTTTTACTAGGATTTATTTGGGCTATTTAATGATAGACAACTAGAATGAGCTCCATACAATTTAATTTCATTTGTTCAGGGTGTGATCCATATAGCTCAATTTCATGTGGCCAGTATGTCTTCTATATAAATATCACCATGAGGTCAGGATGAGCTCTATATTATTTAATGTTATGTGTTTAGGACATGATCCATACATTTTTATTTCATGTGGCCAGGTTGTGATATCTCCAACATTAGAAGTTATTTCCTTACAGAAATTTTCTAGTCGGTCAGAGAGTTCAAATTATGTAGAGACAACATGCTATATCCATTTGTTAAGATCTTATGATTCTGGGTGTCAGGACATAGATGAAGTGGACATTATCTTCTAACAATAGAATATATTCATGATTTTGAGGTGATACTCATATACCTCATAGGGTTAGTGTCTATCCCCCAATCTCTGACAATTCAACAACATATTCAGGAAAATGTAAATCATGAAATCCATTTTTAACCCATTTGGGATCTTGTAACTATAAGTGGAAATAGGTATGAACATGTTTGGGAGGTTTTTTACACATGAAACTCTCCATATCTCTTTGTCAGCCTCTTCTTCATCAGAGTTATATGTCTTTTCTTGGTTAGACTATAGGGATTTCTAATTTGGGTCTCCTGTCGATGCCATTGAAGTGATTTTAATGGTTGATGGGGCACTATATATGGTTAACCCCAATATTTTGAGAACCTATCTATATTAAGGTGTATGAATTTTTGAGAACCCATTTATTTGATGATGTATCTGCAAGGGGAGGATTTTTTTCATGAGAGATGTCACTGTGAGGAGGTTGACCACTAAGGATGTCAATAGTAGAGTCCCTAGGATTCATATCCACACTACAACAAGGAGGACTATCAGGAGTAATGATCAGATTATACTTTGATTTAAGAGTCAACAAACCCTTTGGGTATTTTGAATGTGTCTCAAACAACCTTAAGGAAACGTGTCATTGAGAATGTCAAGCTATGAGCCTCATTCTACATCATGGTCAAAATATGTTTTTCTTTCTGGTTTGATTGAGTAGGGATATAATCCTTGTCTATGATGGATTTTAAAATAAAATGAGGACTATCTAGTGCTACAAGAGTATGATCCCACTGCTGAGAAGTTTATGCAGTATGAAAATAAGCCTCTATGGTTGGGATATGAGCATGTCCCAAGGCATGTGCAACTCCCACATAGTGGCCTCAGCTATAATGAAGATATGACTCAAATCTTGGGATTTTGGACTATATATATGGTCTTTATTGATAGGATTATGACCCTCTCTCATGGAATGTACCACTCTCACTTGGGATTCCCCATTTGGTAAGAGAATATTAGCCTAATATGAATATGCATTCCCCGTCATAATATTTCAATGGGCACTAAGAATGGGAGAAGGGATATTAACCTCCTCCTGTAAGATACTATAATATTTTCAGTAGCTTCTTTGATATGAATATGAGAATATTCCAAACCATGTTCTGCTCTCACATGGTGAGCCTTAATAAAAATGGGGATATGAGCCCAATCACGAACCTTTGGAGTATACCACCAGTATTGTTTCAATAAGAATATTATAATGTCTTGAGGCATATCTCAGTATCACTTAGTGAGCCCAAAACTGGGATATGATCCCAATATAATGCCTTTGGAATATTACATTGATGTTTTGTGATATGAATATGTGACTATCTTGAGGCATGTTCTGCACTCACTTGGTGAGCCCTGATCAGGGATATGAACCTGACCCTTATATCACACACATTATTGGAATATGTTGATAATCCTCCTATATTGGAGAAAGGATATGTGCTTTCTCCATAGTATCCACTTATTCATAGTGATCAAAGTGTTATGTTTCTCTAGCTGTTAGGATAATAATATTTTTTATCCCAGCATTTTCACAAAAATATACCAATGAATATCTCTATTATTGTTACAAAGAATTAGAACTTCAACATGGTATATAAATTAATTAATTAGTCAATGATCTCAGCTTCCAGGATATATTGGTCTATTTTTATTAATGTTGGGATAAAAACCCACTCTTATCCTCATTATTCCATTGGAAAATGTCGATGGACCTTATTTATAGGGGTGTGGACATATACAAACCCCACAATTTCTTATTGAATATGATAACAAACATTATTTGAACTAGTAGTGATAATAGACGAAACCCTTTGGTCCAAAACATTTCACATTTGACAAGGTTCCCATGGTACCTAGATATGAGTGTTTGGGGAGGTGACCTATTAGATAAATCCCTCATCAGATAGATGAGGTGGTATTGTAAATTTCTTGATACAATTGTGATTTAGGTCATGATGTCTTAGTGGTCGTTCTGAAAAATTAATTTTCCACTTAATGATGATGATGTCTCTTAGATATTGAGATGTCAGATAATTGACTATCCTGTGGCTAGGAAATATTTTGTGAAGTTTTACATCATGAAGTAAGGATGTTTCAATTTCGTTTATAAGAATGCGGTTAAGACATATTATGAGGTTTAATCATCATGAAACTAGGAAATAGTCATGAAGTTTAGTGTCATGTGACTAGGACATCATCCATGAATTTTATTGCCTTATGGTAAGGATGTTTTTGTATTGTTTATCAACATTAAACATGGATGTATCATGAACATTAATAATCATACGACCATGAAATGGTCAGGCAGTTTACTGTCATTTTACTGGAACATCAATCATGCTGTTTAATTTCATGTAGTAAAGGATGTTGTTGTGTAGTTTATCATCATGCGACCCAGACATATAGTATAGATTAATCATCATGTGACTAGAACAAGGTCATGAAGATTAGTGTCATAAAACAATGAAATCAAACATATAGTTGAATTTCATGTAGTAAAAATGTTGGCCCTGTAGTTTAACTTCTTGTGTAATTGTTAGGGTTAATAACTTATCAAGAGAGTGCCTATTATGATGGAGCGTAGATGATTCTTATGCATATTTCAAGAGTTTTTGTATCCTTTTAATTTATAAATCCTACACATACCTTTCAATCTAACTAGTCACTGAGTACAAATTAGATGCCTATTTTATTGTAAAGACATTGATGATAGGGGTAATTGTGGTTATGACCTGTCAACCTTATCTCATTTGGATTCCTAATTATTGGGAGTTACATCAAAATGTTTTCCATAGAACATTCAATATAATGAGGGATATGTTTTTATTGATGAGAATAATATTTGTTCAATATTTT
The DNA here is from genome assembly GCA_963277665.1 of Viscum album. Lineage (NCBI taxonomy): Eukaryota > Viridiplantae > Streptophyta > Magnoliopsida > Santalales > Viscaceae > Viscum > Viscum album. The sequence continues at coordinate 458,037,147 of OY728138.1, forward strand.
ATTCAAATAAGGTCTCTTATCCCTAGGATTTATGTGGCTCATTCACTGTTTCACATGTTGTGTGTCCTATTCAGAATGATCAGAATACTGGAGCGGGGATTCAGGTGTTGGTGGTTCCAACATCCCCATGTCTATCTGTGCATGAATCCATTATTTAAAGGAAAAGAAACCTTCTACTTTGTGCTCTAGATTTAAATGGTAGGGGAAATGGTTTCTATGGCCTATAATCCTATCCTCACTCAATTTTCTGAACATTAGGATCTCATTCAAATCATTTTACATTCCATAATTAAAGTACCTAGGTGCATGTCTTTATTGGAGGGAATATACTTTTCGATGTCTGTCTTCAAGAGGCCAAGGATCTTCTTTCTTATCCCACATTCAATCTATACCTCCATTGGTGTGGGTGCAAGGCTGATTTTGGATTATAATGTTTAAATTTATAGTTTTTATTGGTCCAAGGGAAGGTGTTGAAGCATTGGGGGCCTTGGATGATAGAAGTGCTCCCAACTAATTAAAAGACCCCAGCTCTCTAACAGGATTTACAACAATGATTGAATTCAAATGATTTTTGTAATATCCCTGACATGGAGGTGGAAAATATAAAAATTTATTCAACCCTCTGGAATGGGCGTCTTTAAAATATGAAAATTATCCACCCCTGTGGGCTGGGGAGAGGTGGAATAATGTATATATTTCACCCAATGAGGGGAAGAAAAACATAAAAACTCCCCCAACCCTGTGGGCTAGGGCACTTCACTGTAAGGTTGTCTTCCATAGGCATTTATGGATATATCATTCATAGGAAGAGATCCTAGTAGTATTAAAATAATTATTTCCCCAATATATATATTCTATCATTGGAGTTGATTGATATATACCTCTACAAGAATTGTCTAATCATCCTCATGGGGTTAATTGGAAGGAGTCAGTACAACACCCTTTCCTTAATCCATGGTAGGGTTATTGGATGATGATGGGGGTGTCAGTGTGGATCATAGATAATGAATACACTACTTCCACTTGCCATGTGCTCCACTTTCATTATCCTATGAAATACCAACATTGTCGGTAACACCTTATATAGATTCATCAAAGATACCGTCGAGACCTTATTTTTGTATACCAGAGGATGAAGGTAGAACAACCTATGGTGACTCTGATGAATACATGAGGGTATTCTTATAGTCTATAGGAGTGTGATCATATAAATTTGATTATATGTCCGTATATCCAATTGATATAATTTTTATTGATGCAGAAGTGGGATGGTACTCCTCCTTAACAGCGTTTGTCGGTTGGTGGTTCAGTTCCTGATATGTTGTTTTTAGGGTCGATTACCACTATATCGTTTGAGGGTTTTGAGACCATGGTACCATTTTAGGGTTCAGTTATCACATTGAAGATGATCCTAGGGTAAAATGTGTTAAAATTTCCTCAAGTTAGTAGGATGGGGTTGTCCCTGGGATTCCACGGTCAATGAGGCTAGCTGTGATGAAGTTAGAAGATCCTAGATAGTGGTGATATGGAATTTATTATGGGACACTTCTAGGATACATTGGTGGAACTCAGAAATATTGGTGGTAATAGGGATATATCCCTGATTCAGAGATGAATTATTTGGATACGCCTAGCTGGCTTGCCATCTAGATTCCTCAACTTTGATAGTGGGTGTAGGTACAACCTCCTCTATAGATCCTTGTGGAATCATGGCCTCATGTTGATTATGATGACCAGAATGTATGGGATATATCAAAGAAGGATCCGAAGTAATCTATTTCTCATGATTATTTTTCTTATCCACCCTTTTGAGGTAGGGAAGTTATGTGTTGCTAGGATATTGGGATAAGTTCCCAATGTTGTTGAATGTGGAAACATGGGAAACTTTCTCTCCTACATTCTGTCATGGGAATAATGTCCATTGGTAACTCATCCTCTAAAGGATTTCATTTGTTGATTCCAATGTTGATATAGATATGTTGATGTGGTACTCTTGGACCATGACTTTCACCAACTGCCACTAGAAGTGTTGTGTTGGTGAGATTGTATGTCGTGGCTTGAGGGATAATGCAGCTTGTCCAGCAATATCAGAATCCATTAGCACATTCAATGATTTCATTTACAATATAAGGGATATGGGAAGAATTAGGGAATAAAAAAGAAACCTTATCAGTCTATAATCATATATAAGAGTTTATGTTTGATTTATAACTTTCACATTTAAAGGATAACAAGGTGGCCCATTCATTTTATGAAATATTCTTATTGGTTAAACAAAATGTGTCGGTTCCACCCTTTTGTTTTGTAATAAGTGTTTAACAAATTGGATTGATGGGAATCATAAAATATATCTTTTTATCCCATGAAAGGGATGACACAACTAAAATATTTCATATAATGTTCACCATTTTGTTCCATCAGAAAAGACATGGATAGCCTTGGTTTGATATTTTGATTATGGGAGGTTAAATTCCTTTCCCAATCACTTGAATTGGGTTTAAAAGTTGTTTAATATTCCCTAAAAATTCCTAATTATTCCAAAATCATAACTAAATATGGACCTACTTTCCAAAGGTAGGTGGTCCTTTTGGGTTTCAAACCGAATGAAGCTTAGGAACTCACATTGGTCAAGAGGATGGGAGGTTCGTCTCATCACACCCTTTGGGGGGAACTAATTTATACAACAAGAATATATTATAAATTTAATATATGATCATGTAATCCTTCGAAGTCCATAATATATTAATAGTTACCCAAGTGTCTATGACTTAATTAAGACCATGTTTTGATAAGAACAAATGTGTTCATGTTACAAGTTCTCTATCAGTATCTTATTTATTTATGATGATTATGTTTATAACCATGTTTGAGAACTCTAGAGTTTATTTCCATCTAGGGAGGTGGTTGATGTATCAGAGATGGGATTGAACCTCTATGAATCATATCCTATTTATAAAAATAATCAAATCCCATGTAGTTTGTTATTCATAGTATAATGTCATGTGACTGGACCAATCAATAAAGTTTGAAATCAAACATGTTGGATGTAAATAATGGCCTCAGGCCTTAGAGAGGGGTCCTACATATCCTATTAATATGTGAACTAGAGTCTATTTAGTTTTTATGACTTATCATTATACTAATGGATGGGGAAGAATGATTAGTTCATGAGAGAGATTGGGTCCCGATGGTTGGAATATTAGAGATATGGGGGGACTTACACCAAAGTGGATTCCCATTTGAGATCGGGCATTAGAAAGGAATCCTATGTATCCTAGTGATTAAAAAAATCAGAGATCTCATAGTTCAATTAACTTCTCATTCCATTGATGGATGTGGATGAATGACCAATCCATGGGAGATATTTGGACCCGATGGTTGGAATATCAGAGACATGTGGGGAATTAAACTAAAGTAGAAGTTCATTTGGGCTCGATCCTTATAATGGTGCCACAATTATCCTGGTTATTTTAGGATTTATAGTTCTATTAGTTCAATTTACTTATTAGTCTAAAGATGGATGAGGAAGAATGACCTGTCCAAGAGAGATATTGGGTCCTGATGGTTGGACTGTCATAGACATAGGGGTTGTAAACCTAAGTGGATTCCCATTTGGTACAGGGCCTTATAAATATATCCTATGTATCCTGGTTATCTTAGGAATTAGAGTTCTTATTGTTCAATGGGGATGGGGATTACCCATTGTAGATTCCCTTTAACATACTCATTATCTATCTTCTGACATATAAAAAAGATATGGTTACCATGAAAGGTCTATCTGATAGAATAACACCACTAGGGTCTCATGAGTGTGTAACCATATCCCATTAATGACACTTCACTGTAAAAGGGGGAAGATGATTTAATGGTCTTGTCTTAAGGGCGACAAGGTATGAGTCTGAGTGTGCCTTTAAGACGTAGTGTACAAGTCTTTGGATATTTACTCGACATGTCATGGTTTCCATACATGAAATGTATTGATTGTCCACCCCATATATTTAGGGTGTCATTATAACATGGAAGGCTCATTCCAAGGTGTATGTCTGACATGTTCAAGAAACCTTTCAAGATTAAATGACTTGTATAGGATGTCTTCACATAATCAAAGCATACATGTATGAGGTCTTCCGGATGACAATTTTTAAATATCTAGGGAATTTATCAGGATCCAAATACTTGTATCAAATGTCTTCATATGATCCAAATATACAAGTATATGATTCTTCATATAATTAAAGACATGTCTACATGATTTTGTTTGGTCATCCTGACTTGTCCTTAGTCTATCACATGACAATTTTAACATGTCAATGGGTAATCGAATGATGAGGAAAACATGTTAATATGTTTCCGTGAGATCCACTTGGCTTATCCCTAGGAAATATCATGTAAATTCCCATATGTTAATAATAGTTTCAAGTTTAACATAAACTTTCTAATTCCTATATAGTGATCAAATTGATATTTCCAAGTCCTCCCATTGACACCATGAGGCTAGTGAAGAATATTTAAATTGTTTGACATTAATCTAATCATGTAGGTGGGTCTGGAAAAAATATTCATGATCATTTTCATGGATTAATGTTGAAGCTTCATGTTCAATGGGATCTTTCCTCATGGCTGTATTGACACCAATTTTCTTAGATATAAGTGTGCCTGGATAAGGGTTTTATTCGTAGCCACAACTCCAAAGATTTTTAGGGTAATGGAAGGGCCTCTCCATTGGTTATCTTGTGTACTAAGGCCTTTTACATGTTAAGGGGAAACCCATATGATGGAACCACATGATGGTTCCTTGTTCATGTGACTCGCATGACCTCATAGAGGTCCTGTGATGGGTGTTGTGGTCATGAACAAGGGATGTTCTTGAATTCCATCACGTGAATGGATGGAAGTACAAATGGATTATGGTGAAGACTTCATCAGTGTTGGATTTTCATAGACTAAGATCTGATGGGATGCTGTATGTTGAGGCATCTCTTTCTAGGGGAGTATGAAAGCATCATGATAATTAAAGGATTATGGAATTGAAATTATGAAGGATTGCATGATCTTTTATTCAACGCCACATGAAGGCATCAAATTCATATAGGGAGTGAGTTTGGGAATATATTTCCTATTTTTCAAAATCTACTGGTGGCATCCCACCTAATCGAGGGTTCATGATAGTGTCTCTTATTTTAGATGGATTATATGAAGTTCCCCTATTCATGTGATTCACATGACTTAAAAGTGTAATTTTGATGGGTTCTCTAGTCATGCAAAGAATCCAAGGGGTGATGTATTAAATGGAATTCATGTCCAGGTCCTCATATATGAACTGTAAGGTAAAGGGATATCAACATCACAAGATCATGGGTTGGCATGTCCACTAGTGTATGATGGAAGATACCCATATGAGTGTCATCAATGTTTGAGAGCCTATATTACTACATCAAATGAGTTTCTATTACTCATTCGATCATGTTACCTAAAGGGAGGTCTTGTGAGATAAATTTTGAACATTCATATGGGGTTCATGTCCAAGTGGATAAATCATTTCACAGTGGTATTCAAAAGATTTTTTATATCATGCGATCATGTGATCTTATGATCACATGATGAGGACTTGGAGTGGATTTCCCACAGTGGGTTCTCATGATGGGAGCCTCATTATTTCCTGGAGGACATATCCAAAGGTTTCTATGATATTATTCTTTTTCTCCACTGATCTCCCTCCATCCTTGTGTTTTTATTTTTTATAAGGGAAGCAAGGTTTATATAAGCCTATGAATGTTGTGGTTGTTTCCTCTTTGCATGGGGACGATATCATATGAACAAGATTTAGGTGGTAGAAGATTATTTTCAAAATCGTCATGTGATTGTGAAATGGTTTCTAACAATAGTTCCATGGAAATCCATCAAAACTTCATGTGATAATTCTATGGGCCTCACATGTCCACTTTTATTATTTTGGTATTTCCTTAGATATATTTGTATCGAAGGGTTGGATCTTAACTGGATTCATATGATCATCTTTGAGGAGTCCCATGGTCCAACCTCACTAAATATGAGAGGTTGTTATTGTGAAAAGTTACACTCTTTTCATTTGAAACCTTAGTTCTTTTATCCTTACATTTTTTGATAATCACACTTGATTTGTTATGCTTCTTGTGATGTCCTATCAGTGGGATTCACATGACCGACCTTTATGTGATGTCATCCTATATGGTCAGTGGACATCATCTTAATAATATCAGTTTACTCGGATGATAATACATGAAGAAAACAGGAGACTAATGTGTCTATAAACATTATACGTTGAATTCTGTGGTTGTCTTCACCCAATCTCATGATCAAAAGACCATCATGAATTGGATTCATGCACTGGTGGAAGTTTTTTTGAAATTACATTGTTTCATATGACAGGATTCATGCGACAAATTATATTCTTCAAAAGAAACCTATGTATACATAGTGTTTTGGTGAATATGGGATCCTGTGATATTTAGTAACTCTTTCGATTGATGAAATGAAGGAAACGACTCATGTACAATACAGATGGAGTCTATGGGACGAAAGGAGACGGGATGAGAGGTCGCTCTCTCTCTCTCTAGAACCCGCATGCTCTAGGGTTTCGACATCTCGTTCTTCTCCAAGATTCAGCTCTTGTTCGGCGGCACCCATTGGATCTTGGCATCGCATTTTCTTCTTCTCGATTTTATCCATATTTCCGCGGCTTGCGTCCTCGGTGGTCCAGCACCAAAGATGGAGGTCTCGGCGATTCGGCTTCAACGCCCTTTCTTCCTCGGCGTCTTGACTCCAAATCGGAGGTCTCGGTATTTCGGAGTCGGGTTTATTGGCGTTCGACTTCCCTTGTTTTGCTGAGAGATCTACAAAAATTCTTCTTTCACGGCGATTTGGTTCTGGATCTGCACACGATGTTGGTTTCTCTCCCTTTATGGCTTTTCCGCACTTTCTTGGTTTCAACCGGATTGATGAGAGGCGATCCATTGAAAGGGATGACTTCCGAGCACCAGTCCGGCTGTGTGGGGATGTGCAGGAGCAGGATTGTGCGGCTTAGCCTCTGACCAGCGCTGCTTGGTCACGAAATGGTGCTATTCAAGGTCCTGCTCGGCTGGATGTGGATGTGCTGAAGAAGGCAAGGGCGGCTAGACCAGTTGCTTCCCAACCTCGAGATATGGCTGAAGCTAGGGTTTCGGTTGGAGATTCTATGGGAGCATCGCGCGGGCAGCGATCCTTCGTGGATGTCATGAAGGCACTGACACCTGTGTCTAAGAAAGAGGACCATAGGAGGATTCTTCGGAAGTGTTGTCTTGCCCATGTGGAGGCTAACCCTGGTGTCATTGCAGAACGACTGGCACTAGGGGAGAACTCTTTGATTGCTCGTGTTGTCCTTCCTAAAGGTGTTTTGCCATGGAAATGTGAAGATTTATTCCAAAGGATTTCGACACTGTGGGGTTATGACAACTGGAAATGTGTCTCTCTTGGTCGGGGATTCTTTCACTATTTATTTCCATCGGATGATGTGAAGATGAAAGCTTGGAGCTTTGGATCCATGTTCTGAAAGCCGGGTTGGATTCATCTGCATGAATGGTCATTGGATTTTAATGTATCAAGTGCTAAGAATGTATTCGCCTAGGTATGGGTTCGTCTTCATGGGATGAACTGGGTTCTCTGGCATCCAGAAATATTGCATGATATTGGAACGACAATCGGAACACCCATCCGTCTTGATAAGGAGACGACAGATGTCAGGTATGGGCACTTTGCCAGAATTCTGGTTGAAGTTGACCTCAGGTCCACTCTCATTGACACGGTAACGCTTTCTATTCCCTCTGATCAAATTCTGATTGATGTTGAATATGAAAACAAACCCCTCTTCTGCATGAAATGCATGGCTGTGGGGAACTCTTTGGAGTCATGTCGGAAAAACATTTCTTGTAAAGAATGTGGACTGCGAGGGCACCCCTCCAATCAATGTCGTCGTAAAGTGAATCTAAAGGATCCGCCTTCACCAATGCCTGACACTAGGGACAATGACCCTCTTTTGGAATATGACACTCGTGAGCTGCCGCTTTATAGGAATGGGAAAGAGGTGATAACTGATGCTTCTCCACATCGATCTTCTGATCATATTGGAGCTCAAGAGCCTCCCTCTGGAAAGACTCTGAGTACAGCCCCCGCTATGATGGTGATTGATCCTCCACATCAGAATGCACAACCCTCCTCCTCTGCATCTGAGAAAGGAAGGGCGGAGGAATCCACTCCTGGAGTTGGGGACCTAACCCTCTGCAAAGGGGGTGCCTCTCATGTTGAGACCAAGGGAAGAGATATGGATGCAAATACGATATCATATAGTGATATTGTCCGAGGAGAAAAGAAAAGAGGCTCTGACAATGAGGGTGTCAGATCTGCCCTTGTTTCAAGGAAACCAAGGAAGGACTACTCTACAGTTCCGAGGACCGTGACCACTAGGGCATCTGCCAAGAAGGAGATTGAGAAGCTCTCGAAGGAGCAGCTGGACAAACGGATGTTCTATAAGAAGTTTCTTAAACAACACGAGACCCAATCAGAATGGGAATCAGCTGATGCTGATGACACGATCGGGTATGGGGGCGGTGACTATGAATGTTTTGACTTGTAATCTCTCTCTCTTCCTTCTCCTGTTTCTGCACTTTTATTTTATTAATAAATTTTGTGGTCCAAGCTTTCTTGGATCGGACTTTCTGGGTACAATACAGATGGAGGATGTCAATCACAAGAATATCCACACCAGTTGTCCTAGGATCTTATGGATATCAATGATGGACTAAAGGTTGGGGATATGGTGGTGGTGTCGAGAGATAATTGATCATGGTTCACGAGATCGAACCAGGGAGTTGGAAAGTTTAAGATGAAGTGCATGGGATCAACTTATTATTAATAAGCACCATGTGAGATAAAATTATTCCAAAATGGCATCACACATGACTTTGATGTATATCTGATATTGAATGATCAATCATTTTGTATTGTTTCCATGTTTTAAATGACATAGGTACAATAATGCTACCTTCATTTCTCACATCAAATCTTCTCAGATGATCCTCTCTTCTTTGTTAGTAAAGACATATCCACTGGTATCTATAATTATATATAGGGGTCCACTTTAGACCTCCATTAGAACTACCCCGTGTCAAACCACTCTACTGCTACAGTACCACCCTATGGCATGGATCTGCCCGTATTGTGTGGATGCTTTCATGTTCTCCCTATTCTTCATGTTCTAGATGGTCGAGATGTATCCCTAGTTGTGGTTGAGGTGACCCCTGTAAGAGCATGGGTTGAGATGGCTAGAATTGTTAGCCCTAGCTCCGGGTCCTAATATTGGGGTTTTCTGCGTAATCTCCAACATTCTCAAATTCTAAATGGAAATGTGTGTGATGAAATATTATGGGTTCCAATAGTCACATTATTTATTTCATATTATATGACTTATAATGTTTTTGATATGGTTTATTTTATTTTCACATAAATTGAATAATTACTATGTCATCATTGAGTAAGAATTTTATGGTAATTATTTATTCAATAAAATTTAAAAAATATTCACTTGATGTCGATAAATCATTTACATTTCAAAATAATATTTATAATTGAACATATATTATAGATATAAACATTCTAAAAATATTATACACATTTAAAATAAGAGTGCTATATTATTTTACTTTTCATTATAGAAAATATGATAAAGTTAAAAATCCCTACAAAATGGAAAAAGGGGCATATAACGAAATCATGTATGACTATGGACGAAATGGAGTCATAAAAAAATTAATTAATGATTTCGGCACAGTTTCTATTCTTTATAATATTATTTCTAACTTCAATTACTTATTTTACCATTTATTGTGGTCACAAAATTACTAAAGTTACTAATCATATTATCTAAAAATAAATGAGAATTATTTTAAAAATTTGGACCACTTTATTCCAAATATAAAATCTATTTTTCACAATTCAAAACACATAAGAAGAATTATTTAATATAAAATAAAACTATTAAAATGTATCAAAAATAGTTTTTCATAAAAATTCCCTTTAAAATACAATTTTTTTACTAAATTAAAGTATAAAATTCATATAAAATCCGTAATTAAATTATTTTAAATCAAAAAGAAAAATGAAATTATAAAACTAATCTAAAATATTATTTTATGTTTTAAATTATTTAAAAGGAAATATTGTTTTTAATAAGAAACATTATTTTCACTATTCACTAAAAGACAATCTTTTCTGAAAAATACCAAAATTTCACCAAAATATAATTTTAATATTATTATTTCAAAAAATATATCCTTTTTAAGAAATAAAATTTATAATAATTTAGTTAATTAATTATAATTATCTTATCATTAAAAAGTAATGAAAACCATATTTTAAGAAAAAATATATTTGAAGAATAAAATGGATTTAGTAAAAAATGAGTGCTTATTTACTAAAAATAAATCAATAAATTTTTTAGTATTATTACCTCTGTATATATTTTAAAAAATTATTTAATTTTATTCAAAACTACTAATTTAGTGGTTATGCTATAACGATCATATTTAAATAAAAATATTTTAATATTCATTTATGCTCGGTGATGCATATTTTGTATGCTATCAAACATAATATTTATTTTTAAAATATTAGGATATTAGATTATTAAATTTTAAATATATCATAATAAGAATCTATTATTTTTTTTAATAAATATTTAAAGGTTTTTTTATTATTTAATAGTAATTACATTCATGTTAAAAAGCCAAATATTCTGTGATTATTTTAGTTATTTTTAATAAGGGAGTAATTTTTATATGTGTTGGATGATGAATATTAAAGAGGTTGAAGAAAAATAATCTTACTAATGTGTTTCTAAGGACACAAGTGTTTGAATGTTCACACACACACACACATTGATGATACATATATATATATGTTAGAAAAAAAATCTCTCTTAATGTTGATTTGGGGTTTCTAGGATGTTGTGTTTGTTGATAAAGATGGATGAACAAGTTCAAGTGAGGTTATTGAAAAGTGTGTTGTTAATATTCTAGGACCATATGGACCTTGAAACATTCATGAATAAAGTGTAAGGAAGCTCTATAATTTTTTGAGATTTTTTAGAAAATTAGATATAGAGAAGGGTTTCCACCCATGTTCATAAGTTTTGTGAACATGTTGTCATAGAGATACAATAGATAATTTGAACAAGGGTAATATTTTCATGTAATTTAGAGGGCTCAAAGAATTGGATTTTTGTGAATGTAGTGTATGAAAAAGTGAGGTTTTCAAATGATGGTGAGTTGAATTCAGAAATCATCAATTAAAGTATCACGTTTTCTAGGTGAGAAAAGTACCAAAATACTTCTAGACACTCCTATAAATAGGCTTCCACCCATACCATTTAATGATAAATAGACATAATGAAAATAAAATAGCTTTGTTTTCATGTAATAATTATGATAATATAAATCTTTTGTGAAATATTTTACATGATCATTAGTTTTATTGATAGAGGAGATTTTATTTTCTAGATAAGTCAGTTTCATGAATGTTTTTGAGTTTTGAAAATGAATGGAGTTTCACAATGGTGTGTATGCTGTGTGAAATAAATTTTCACAAACCTTATAGGGATGGCCTATAATTCATAGTGTAAATTTTATTTCACCATTTGAATGAAAGGATAATTTCATGACATGCTACTTTTGGTTTAATAAATGGTGATTCAAGTCATTAATGTCTATCTTCTAAAGGAACAATGAGTATTGCTACACAGAGAGAGTAACAAGATTTCAACTAGTGGGTGGTTGTAAACTAGGAGGGATAATATGTCTACTTCAAGCATTATAATATTAGTGTTATTTAGTGATTCTAATAAATTATAAAATTGACTTTATATTCTCATTGGATTATCTTTGTTAGGGTAAACCATGTAAAATCTCTATGTCACTTCCATGGTTTTGTTTCAGTATTCACATTATAATGAGAAGAAGAGAGGACAATTTTTTTTAATGATGAAAAAATATAAAAGGGGATGTTGTTTTAATATATAATACCATAATTTAGACCTTCAGGTTATTTAATGTAACTGGTAAAATAACTAGTATCAGAGAGATATTCTCAATTCAGTGGTATAATATCTGATTTGAGGTAATGGAATCAATTAATCATAAAGAGATTCTAATCTTTAAAGGAAATAAATTTAAAATATTGAAGAACTAGACTAGTCACTACATCTGATCCTTATACATGGATGTTTTTACAACTACTATGCATGAAATATTGATCAATATAGAGAGTGGGGTGTTATCATAAGGTGAATATATTTAATTGGATATTGGTTCCAATAAATTTAATATGGAAACTCAAATTTCATTACAAATTTTATTTATTGACTTTACTATAATATACAAAAAAAAATCTTGAATAATCAAGACTCTAATATCTTTGGAAAATTTGACATATAAGCACAAAATAAACATGAAAAATATCATATTTAACAAAACTCTATAACTAGATATTAAATCCCATTAATATTATAATACAACAAAATATTCGTTGGGTAATACAAATAGAAAATGGGTGAGCTATAAATCCAAGTAAGGGAATATTCAGAGTAATCACCATACATATAAGAAAAAAGGGAATATGATAATAACATGGATACATGAGAATATGATATCATAAGCACAAAAAATCAATGGAATGAGGTAATAACATTGAATATGGCAATATAATCATCTGTCAAGGATCAAAACCATGATAGTATACCGTAATGGGATAGGTTAACTGCCCGTTCACCATACATAGTATCTCAGGAGAAGGAAACATTACCCAATGAATTGGAGTGATAAATGGAAACACTCTTCATATATATAAATTTATGTTTTATATGTATATCCCATATCATAATATTTTATCAATAACCCATGTATAATGGTAACATGTTTCATATAAAATTCATCGATATGAGGATAAAGCCAGGAACCTGTCATCATTTTAAACCCACAAGTAGGGAATGTGAGTTTCATACACGTAAATTCTAAATAAATGAATTAAAATTACTTATTTATGAATACCCTTGAATGATAATAGTATATCTTATTCAGATAAAAAAGAGGGTGGCTTGGAATATGAAGGATTGATTCATGCAACCTAACGAGTATACAAAATAGATAATGAAATGGGTTTAATGAGAGGGAAAGCTAGTTTTTCATTAATAAGGAATCATTTAGAATGTATGTGAATGATTATTAACACATGGAAACATAATGAGTAATAAAAAATATATTATTTCAATGTAAGTACTTAAATAAAAGGAGAGGAAAATATAATCCCTTAACCTGCAAGGTAACTTCTTAAATATTGAGATAAGTTCCTTATGATAGAAAAAACTCCATAGAAAGTATTTAGAGAGGTAAAATGAGAGAAAATTCATGATCAATGGAGTTTTAGTGATGAGTAATGGGATAATGAGTGTGTATTTATAGTAAAAAAGGAGGACTTGTTTATTAATTTCCAAAAATAGGCCTTGTAAATCTTATTTACTAACAATTCAAATCCATTGGCCTTCCCATATTTTTAACCCATAGTATGTTCAAAGGGAGATTTTTTTTATTATTTTAGTACTTTATGTGCTAAAAAACATAAAATAATTCCATCCATGACATGGAAGTGTGTCATGTTCATAAATATTTTTTTTAAAAAATATTAAAACAACCCTTATGTTTTCTGAGGGTTCTTTATAGTTTTTGAAAATTAATCTAATCAAATTAAAATAAATTATTTAAATATGGAAATTTTTTTGAGAATTCCTTTATAGTAATTTTTAGTTAAATTTTATTCCATTATACTGTCATAATACTTATCTTATATTTATAATATATTTTAAATTTTACCCTTAAATTTAATTGTCTCTTAAAATTATGAGAAATTCAATATTTTAAAATTTTGACTTGATGATTTAAAAAAAAATTATTTTATAAAAATATATTTATGAATATGAAATATATAATATAGAAATAAAATAATTATTTATTGAAAGGTACTTATTTTTAAAATATCCTCAAGTTAGCAATCCTTAAAAAACTTCATACGATTTTATAAAATTATTTTCATATTCAGATAAGATTAAATATTGTTGTTTACAATTTTTTTTACTAATAAAATTTTATTTTAAATTTTTGAACTTTTCATAAGAATTTATTTTAATGGAAATTAGACTTATATTTTTTTCAAATAAAATGGTTTAATTGTATCAAAATCAATTTTTTCTTATTTACACTATAATCAAGAGAATTTTATAATAGATTAATTGTAACAACCTAAACCCTTTTAAGTAAAATTTGCATTTTGATTGATTTAAATCGGATATTATAAGTTATGGTTATAGAAAACCAATAAAACTATTTTTATTTTTATGAGTATTATATCCCATTGAAATTAAAATACAATTAAGAATCATAACTGTTGATAATATACCTATTTAACAGTGATCATACGATTAGTATAAAGATATAGTTTTGATAAATCTAATTGATATGGAAAAGGGAATGATTGCATCAAACAACATGATTGTACTCTATGAAACACATTTATAATAGATTCCAAGGGAGATAGAATTAGTGGGATTTTACCTTGACCTTTCCAAAGATAAAATCCATAAACTAAAACATGAGAGAAACCGCTTATGGGAAAAGTTTAAGCTCATCAAGATCATCACCCAAACCATGTGCGTTAAACCACCCCATGAAAATATCACCACCACACACCTTACCATTACAGAGTTTTCTGGTGTAATAAATGTTTATGTATAATGAACCTAATAATTTGAATATCTATGTTGTATTTTTAATATAATAATTTTTATATTTACTTCTTATTGATTTCACTTTATAAATGATTTTTTTATTTTTATATGATAAAATACAAATTGTTTTTTTGCGTAATATGAAATTTTAAATAAGAAATTAAATTATTTGAATTCATGAGTTATAAAATTAAATTATATTTTAATAACATCATAATATTATATTATCTTTATTAAATAAAAATTATAATATAATTTTTTATGAAGTCAAATGTAATTTTTATAAGGGTTTGAAAATAGTTATTGTAAAGAACCCCAACATTTATAAATAATTATCGATTATGAGTTTGAAAGTTAAAATTCAAAAAATTATAGAATTATTTGGGTAAAATAAAAATTATTTAGGTAATAATCATATTTAAAATATCCAACAATGATTTATTCATAATATTCTGAGCCAATCAAATTTTTGTGTAAAAATTAAATATGGTATAAAATACGTTTTGTATTATGAAAACATAAAAGAAACAAATTGAAGTAATACATTCTAAAAAATTATTATATAAATAAATATATTTTTCCACTTTAATAAAATTTTATTTTAAGTGATTTTATTAATTTCATAAATCTATTATGAATCCCAAAAAACCTGCATAAATTTTAATGTTTTAAAATAAATTATTTATACAAATGAATCACTTCCATATCACCATAGGGAATATTTTATTGATTTTAGACCTTTTACTTATGAAATAATGAAAAAAATACTATTTGGCAGAAAATAATGTAAAAAATCTGGTATGGTTTGTGAGTTTGATAACTTTATTATATAGAGTCTAAAACCTATGTTTGCAAATCATAAAGAACACCCCTCTCTTTTCATATAAAAAAACAACCAATATACCCATTCCAATTTAATAAAAAACAATCCTTACTCTTCCATACCCACTATATAGGCCTTTTATGGTTCCCTTAGGCTCTCAAGAAGCTTCTACCACGCTTTTGGAACCACCCTCTCAAGGTAAGAAATTTCGCTCTCTTATTTTCCATTCAAGAACTGTATTTTTAATTATCCTTTGGAATATCAATTATTTATATTGTAATGAATTTATAAAAATCCATCTAGTATCGAATTTATGTCATAATAATGATATATTATTTATCCCCTCTCATTATATCATTTACCTATGTAGTAATTATGCCAAAATTTAGTAAGGGATCCTCCATTTCTAATCTTTATTCAAGAATATTATTTTTGTAATGTTATTTTTTTCCAATTTATAATGTTGGGATATTCCTTTAAATATCCCACTAGAATCCCTTCTAATAATAAAATTGCAAGAGAACCATTTCAAATTTATTTAACCATTTTATGTATCTTTAAGTACTAAAGTCATGATGCTGTAATTTCACTTTGATTTTTCATGACAAACTATTTTTCCGTGAATCTCAACACCCATTTCCACTCAAGGTTTTTCACGTAGATGCACCTATACATTATTTGTTGAGGAGTTCCATGTTTGTAACCCGAACTCTTTTATCATGGGGTTACAATTTATGAAATACATCCTTATGTTGTATGATCTATGGGGCACACTTACACATGTACATGATATGAAAATAATGGGTGCACC
Source organism: Viscum album (assembly GCA_963277665.1). Taxonomy (NCBI): domain Eukaryota; kingdom Viridiplantae; phylum Streptophyta; class Magnoliopsida; order Santalales; family Viscaceae; genus Viscum; species Viscum album. Next base: position 458,053,623 of record OY728138.1, read on the forward strand.
AAGAATTATATAGATATCAAATGTATTGTTTACTATTTTAGTCTCAGTAGACTTAATGTGTAGGATTGGAGAGTGAACCTAATCTATTATGGGACTTTTTCCACAATGTTAATATATCTTATAAGTTAACCTAGTTTGATTCTTATGATGTTATGATTAATGTTGTTTCCATATTCCCATTTTTCCACTATGTTGAAAGGTTATATCATGCCTCATTGTTCATATTTTTAATTCTCATTCCATTTATGCCCCATTTAATTTCTTATTTCATATAATTCAATAATTTAGTCATGTTATGATTTTTTATTCCCTTACTAGTATTTATAACACACCCCTTTCTTAGGATTGTCCCCAGGTTCCCATGCAGTTTTTAGAAAGATGGAAAATTATGAGAATATTAAATATATTTTCTAGAATGCCAATGTACCAACCCCCAATTTTTTGTTTTTATGTAATTTACCTAATTACTCAAATTAAATAGGCTTTCCAATCTTATGTATTATGTTATGTTTATTCTTATATAATAAATCATGAATTAATGTAGAATAATGAAAAGGTTTGTCAAAGTTGGTATCAGAGGCAAAGGAAGGGATTTGAACCTTGGAAACTCTCACGTGTGAGCGTTGGAAGAAGCATCAATCTCCACCAAAGGGATTCCAAAGGAAAGGTCTACCACTATGAATGTTGGTGTGTCTTACACCGGAGGTGTAGCTTCCCATGGAGTTTCATGATAGGTATCAATTATAGTCCACTGAAAATAATTCTAGTCTGCTATAACTAGTATAAGAGGAAAGTGTAGTTAGTTTTTTGTATTAGGATTAGGAAACCCTAAAAAACTACTTAGGGATAAAAATAAACATAATAATAAATCCGATTTTTTTTTAATGTATAGAGTAATTTTTTTCTAAGAAAATGCTTCCATTTATGGATACTATACGTAGATGTGGCTCTAGAACAAAGGTACATAGGTTTAATAATCTATAGAAGGGTACATTGAGATGGACACAATATTCACCTGGTGCATAACAATGGTCTTTGATGAAAACTAGGTTTGATAATCCTTGGTTATATGCTATGTAATAGTCACAATCTCTTTTTGAACCATTATTAAGGGAACAAAAAATCCCATTAGTATCTAGGTTTAGAAATAGATCATGTATAACATAAATTAAATCTTAAAAATTCACCATTTATGGAATGAATGTAATTTATAGATTATTTATTTAATGTTATTGGAATCTTGTTTGTGTTTTTAAAAGTTTAAAAGTACTTATCCCTAATTTTCCCTACCTGTAAATCATTTTTTTTAAATTATCAGAAGCCGGTTTATGGGTTTCGGTACCCCAAACTTTTTTAAGGAAACTGGAAACCGTTCAAACTGTTCAAAACATTCCAACCTCATACAAATTTCAGTGACATTCAAAATTCAGAAATAAAACCAAAAGTTCAATTAACACCATGTTCCCATCATCACGCGAGCCCATCACATCCAGCCTCGAGTCACGCAACTGTGATCAATGATGCCAACATGCCACTGTTGAAACCACGTGCCCCACCTCGAGCGACGAGTCCATCTCGAGGAGCGTGTCCAATCGCTGAAGAGACACCAGATCACCACGCACCACCGCATAGTCGTAAGACGCCAGGGCCATCTCCAGAACTGCACACCAATCATAGGGGGACCAACCCAAATGCTTCAGGATGCCAGAGTGATTTCTGGCTCCACCACCGTCTCACAACCATCGAAAACTTCACACCACAAGCGACATCGTCTCATCTCCTCTGAGGAAGAAATAAAAACATGGCCAGAGAACAGCCACATACGCACCCATAAAACCATCCCTAATCATCCGTGAAATCACAATACACTCTCCAAGAAGATAGCGAGAAGAAGAACTTCACCAAAATCCTAGAAATCACCCAATAGAGAAGATAAAAAGATCAAGTAGCAAAGGACATCACCATATTCAAGCAAAAACCAGCCTCAAATGATCACACACTATCCGAGAGTTCAAGGAACCTCAAACGCACAAGGAAAACCAGATCCCAATGCCACCATCCGAAAAATCCACAGAAACAACGCCCTACCGTCGAACGCCCAGATCTGGAGGAAGTGAAGGTCTCGAACCACTGGGCGAGGAACTCGGGCGCTGAATCAACACTGTGCCGATGAAAAATCCACCAGTGCGCGAATGATGAGTCAATACAAGGCCGCAACAGTAGAGTTCCACCACTATGGCCAGCCAAACCAGGAATGTGAGGGTGCACTAATCTGGGAAGGGGATGACAGCGCGAGAACCCTAGCAGAGCGCTACTATTCCCCTTACGGGCTCATTCCATTTTTCTAATTTTCCCTATATTCTATCCAATGGATGGAAAAATAATGAAACAATTCAACAAGCAAAATGATAGGAAATGGGATGGATCTAAAAAATGAAATTCCTAACATGATGGGAGGTCATGTAATACATCTTGTGACTATGAAAATATGGCTATAAAAATCATGATTAAAAACTAGAACATAGTTTAATGTCAAAAAACATCATGAAAAATGAGGATGACATCTCAAGGAATCTCATATAATAATTGTGATAATGGAAATATGACACAATTCCTTTCGTGGAAAAAATGTTGAAATGTGCATCGAGGAAAATGTCACAAAAAATAGTATAATTTTTAAGAGTAGAATTATAGGGAATAATTTTTCCAATTTCTATTAAAAAATAATAACATGATGGATAGATATAAATTTCAATCTAAAGTACCATATAGAGTTCTATGTCGTGAATGAGTAGACGGTGGGAATTATCCAGAAAATGATCTATTTCAAGGGTTGACATGCATGATGAGCACCAAAAATATCTAATAATAACGGAATAAAAAATTATTATGCTGAGATGGATCATGATGATTGAAGCATGTGTGACCTTTAATACAGAGTTGTGTATTCCATGTTTTATTTCAATTCATTCCATATTTTATCATATTGAATTTTTTATAAGAACATAGAGCCAACACCCAAAATGATTTGATATCATTGTAAAACAATATCTATGATTATTTTATCACATGTTTATGTTTGTGGGAATGTTCTTCAAGAAAATTTTATTATTCTCCCTTTAGTGTAATTTAATTTTATCATTGTAATGAAACATGTTTTACTTATATAAGTACAAAATAAATTTTTGGGGGAAGGAATTAAGCATCTGTACCATGAGTCAACCTCTTATTCTATACATGCTCAAATAATCAGATGAATATTCCCAAGTGTAACCATCTCATGAAATTAGAACTAACATGGATGGCCACTATAGGTTGAGAAACATTCTAAACTGTGTTGTTCTTGTAATGAAGACTTCGATGATCCACATTATTCTTATGTAAATATTTGTGTTTATTTTTCTATTTTTGGGAATTGAAAGTGATGTGTTCATGTTGGAGGAGAACTTCATGAATATTTTTATGAATATAAAACATTTTGGTAAAATCATCATGTAGTGATCTATCTCACGTTTCATCAATTGTTGAGGGAAATCTAGGAATGAGATGCTTGAATATTATTTGAAAAGGAGGTATCAACCATGATAAAGAATGTTGGAGGGAATTCCTTAAGGGGCAGTTGATATGAGAAAAATATAAGATGAAATTATTTCTAATGAATTTAAAATATTTAAAGAGCATAGATATTATCAAATTTAAGGTATGATAACACATCCTCCAATCCTTTCCTTAAATTTAATAAATTACAATATTTAAAGGGAAAATACAAAGAGATGATTGATTAGAATGGAAAATTTAAAGGTGATAAACCTACTTATGTTATACTTTTTTTGATGTATTTATTATATTGAGTATAGGTGATGTCTTAAAAAAATTGAATATACCCTAGAAAGAGAAATATAATTTTGTATCACATGTTTTGGTGTTTAATGGACAACTTTGATGATTAAATTAATCTCTCTTTTTATCAACCCTAAGAAATATCACATAGACTTGAATTTAGTTAATTTATGGCTACAAAATTAATTAAAGTGTTTTAACTCCCCATGTTACATCCTTTGTATTAATTATCAATAGGGGTAATAAAATTGAGATCTACTATAACCATATTGATAAAGATTTATTGAAGGATATTGAAAACAAATTGGGGGGGGGGGGGGGGTGGAGTTCCCAATTAATTGTGATGATAGTATCTATTTTCAATACGCTAATGATTTCAACATGTGTTGGATGATGATTATTTAATTTTTCAATGAATATGAATATTTATAAGAAGGGTCTGAAGAAAAATGATGTGTAAAGGTTCAGAAACACACACAAACACATATTTATAATGTGATAATTGGTGAGTAAGAATGATATTGTAACCAATGATGGGGGATGATCAATTAAAGAACTTATTCTATAATATATTATTGATTTTGAGATACTGTATATGAATGATGATGAATGAATCTCCCCATAATTTTGAGGAACCATCCTTTTGATTACATGAAATTATGAAATATGAATGAATTAAATGTGTGGCTTATTTGAAAGTTAAAAACTGAGATTAGTTGAGAAATGTGAAAATATATTTTATGATTAATCAAGTAATATTATTAAATGTATTTTGAGGATAAAATAAAAGAATTATTGGATGTGGTTTAATATATAAAAATATAACAAATTTTTGTATTTAAGTATGCTCAAATGATTTTTAAGTGATTATAAAATATTAAAATAATATTCTAGATTTATTGGAAACACTGTTATATGGATTTATGTTTCTACAGATTATATGAATTGATTTTATAAGGAAAATATTAAGCTCTATATGTTTAAAAGTTGTTTAATTTTAAATAATTATGAAATATTATGTTGTCTATGATTTAATAGTTTCATACTGGCTTATATATGATTAAGAAGGTTATAATTATACTATGTAAGAATATGTTTAAGATATGGGAGGATAAATTCAACTACATTTAATTAAAAATATGGAATACGGAACAACATAAGAAAATATACATGAAAATAGGCCATGTTAGATTATAAAAGTAACCACATAAAATAAAAATTTTATTAAAAACTCTAGAATTATATTAAATAGGTGTTGGACTACTCACATAAGTTGAACCATATGAGGTTATAGATATTTAATTATATGTTATGGGAAAGGGGTTCATGTTAGAATCAATTATGAAACCGAGGAGCTGTATATGGAGAATAATGGGGTTTCAAAGATCCCAAATACCAGTTTGAAATTAACTTTGAAACTATGTGATATTAAATTTAACAGATACAAGAGTTGTGTCAGATAAAAAATCACTAAAAATGCTTAAATAATAGTTATGATAGTGAAATGATAGATTAAATCCATTTTTTGAAGGCTACATTAGAGTAAATGAAATGATTCAAAACCAAGGGAAGTTGATCTATTTGAGAGAGAAATTATTTTTGAGAACTATTATTTTAGATTTGAAGGATAATAAAACATTACAATACTACACTGTCATTAAAATATTATAATATCATGAAGATATAATAGTTATAAAAAACTGATTTTAATAAGAAGTGTTATTCCCCATTGGGAATAAGTTCACAACACATAAAATAGTGCAGATAAATAAAATGTTCTAAGATAGTTGGACATGGATCTATAAATTCACGAAATCACAGGACATAGTGATATCTTTATGACACAAGGGTAGATAAAGTGAGGTTTGGTGGGATTTGTTGTTCTACAGTGACACTTTTTAAAGAAAATTAGGGAGAGCTTGAATAAGTTGGGAAGAATATTTTAACCATAAATAGAGATTCCATGCAATGGTATTATTATTTCATGGGATTTAAGGAGATATTCTGCATTGTAGGGATAATGTTTTCATTAAAATTTTCTATGCTTATTTATGCACATGTGGATGATAAATGGAAGGAAAATCATGGTATTTTGAAAAATAAATGATGATATATTAAGAGGATATTAAGAAAACATTTAATGGATCTCAAATATTAATATTTGAAACCATTATTAAGGATAAATAATAGATTTTTTATCAATGATTTGTTTACTAGTTTTAATGAGGAAAATTGGGGGAATGAAATGATTCAATTTTTAGGATATTTGAATAATTATTATGTTCTTAAAAATAAAAATATTTGAAATTCATTATTTATGATCATTAATAGATATTATATTGAATAAATATTCTAAAATATTTTATGAGAGAGAGAGAGTCATGATGTTGATTTCAAGAGATTTCCATATTTCAAAATATGGAAAATGTTTCCATGTGGCATATTCTGTGTCTAAAATTAGAAGAACAATATAATATTTTTATGGAGAGATCATCGAGAAGCCAACATTTTTTTGGAATATATATTACATGTTTTAGAAGAATATTAAATCATAGAAATACATGAGATATAAACCCACTTCTATGAGAGATAATAATTTTCAAAGGTAAAGAAAAGAAGAAAGAAAAAGAAGACGAGAGGGTGAGAAAGAGAAACATGTTATACTAGTTGTATATCCATTTCCATAAAATTCTTTAAATATTGAGGATATGATACTGATTGAATATTATTTAAAGGATTATAGGGTATTGAGTAGGTAAAATATATAATTTGTTTATATGTTCCCACACGTACATTTATCATTCTAAAATTATGAGAAGAACGATGATGTATATATAGTATTTATGATCATATCGTGGTAGTCAAAGTCCTTAAAGTTGAAGAAGATAATAGAATATGTTGATGTTGTGACATCTTAGTGTTACAATAAAGATATATTTCATTGTTTTAGGTTTATATCATTGTAAACCAGGGGGAACTGTTATAAATAACCAGTCTGATGACTGTTATAATTGTTTTGAAATATCCTATGGGGTAAAGGATTGCACATTCCCCATTTTTATTAGTACTCTAATATTTTTGAATCACATTCATCTCAAACTCTATATGAACACAAAAATGAGTATATAATCATATTGGTAATGATCCTTAAAAAATATAATGGGTTATACTTTGTTTACTTTTTTCATTTCATATGGTATGTTTTTTTCATGATTAATATGAGATCCATTCATCCTAATAGCTATTGGGTTGAAAATTAAACTATGTGAAAGAATATGGTAAAAATTACTCTACACTAATTCAATCCCCTATCAGTGTGACAACATGATCTTATTTCTAATGAAATAGGGTATAATAATTATTTGTTTCAAGTAGTTGAAGATGATTACAAGGAGCAATATCATATCCTCAAAAAGGGTGTTCTAACTGGTGAATATACTTATGATATGACATATGACCCACAGGATGTTACCAATACACTATCAACTTGGAGGTTTTATAACCTAGCTAGCTTGATCATTACATACCATATTACTAATAACCATCCATCTGTTGATTTTTATTAATAGCTGATACACCAAGTTAAATTTTTCATTTTATTTAATTTTCATTGATTTCTTTTATATTTTAATTTTATAATTATTTGTTTCTATTTAAATAGTTTTTTCGTACATAGTTGTTGGGTCTTCATAATTGGGTTTCTATATCATAGGTGTCATGGGATGATTTTCTCAATGATGTTAGACATCACTTGTTTGAACACTAAATTTTATATAAATAAATAATATATTTTATTTTAAATTTATTTAATCACTAAATTGATATTAATAAATTATTTATAGGGTTTATGGTTTTCAGTTGATGATTTCATGAGACCATCTATTTTGGAGTCATGATAGATTTTTATTCATGATAATTTTCATCAATTTTTACACAAAATTTGAGAGAAATCCATGAATAGAGTTTCCACTACTATTTTGACGACTCTTTAATTTTTCATTAAACTGACTACATCATTTACTAGGCTTGGGATAAATTGTGCTCCAACAATATGTGAGATTATTTCATGTGGATATCACAATTTAGTCAATATAATAGGGGAAGATAGTATGTCACACACATAGTTAGGAGTTGTATGTTTAGTACACATCAAAAAAATAGGTTACATGATATTGATTATTAAGTTCTATAACCTTTTAATACAAAATAAATATGTTATATTTATATATTATGTGGTTTATCTAGCTAATATAGAGGTTTTTTTTGAAAGAAATAAGAGGATAAACCCATTTGATTGAAAAAATAAAGATTTTCTTTTGAAGACTGGGCAAAGGAGAATCCCATTACATTGATACATTGAGAACCAGACAGGCACTAAGGACTTAACTGGATCCTAAAGACAAAGAAGAAACATATATCAAAATGAGAACCAATCAAGGGTCTTTCAACCCTGTTAGCATCTACAACAGCGAAATTAATCTAAAATGATGCACTGGCCTCCTTAATATAGAGGTTTATTTCTATAATAGAATGTAAAAAATTATAATATGGGTGAGATTTTATGTGTAAAACAACATTATATTATTATAAATATTTCTTTATTGTTTTAAAAACTAACATAAAAGATTTTCTATTTACCTTTTAAATTTTCAATTAAAATTGAATAAGATGTACGGGGGAACAAATTGTCACATGAATGAGATCCAAGCCTAGAAAAAATAGTGAGGATAATGATGGCTCATAGGAGTCATGTTTCAATAAGGAATTTTATCTACGGGTGACCATTAGTGGTATTGATAAAGGATGGGTGATCTGTTTTGGTCCACAATCGATGTTGGCCTATTATTATGGTACTACAATTATGGAATCAGTCATCGTTAAGGAATATTGTTTTGGATAATCATTATTTACTACTTTAATATATTAGAATAGGATATATATGCAGGATAAAACTATAAAATGATTTTATATAGAGAAGGAAGAGAAATAGCAGCAGTATGAGAAACAATATTAGCAACATGAGATTATCCCCACTGGTAATAAGCCTATTGATCTCAATAATGAATATCTAGGGAGGTGAAATGAAATAATATTTAGGTAGGGGATAATATCTGCTACTCAACCCAGTTGAGTGGCCCAATTGAGTTCAATCTCATGTTAGTGAGTTATGGGCTATCTGATCCATTGTGAGGAGCATCCTATGTATATTAAAGAATCAACTGGAGGAAAGATAAATATTAAACACACTAGTATAATGGGAAATGAATCTTTATATAGGCCTCATGTGTTCTCCCTAAGTTTCCATGCATTTACTCACATATTACATAAAGTATGAGTAATACTGAGAACACTCATAAATTTTTGAAATAAATTATTCATTTATTATCCCTAAATTATAAGTATTATTAATAGATCATTTGGAATATAATATTAACATTAATGTTGGACATTTATACATGAATCATAAACATGATTCATCACATTATTTAATTTTTATTTAGCTATGTTATATAATACATTTGGAATTAGTAGTTGCATGATATTACCATATCTGACATTATGATATTACATGAACCTTAGAACATGATATAACTTTTTTTCATGCATGTATTACCCTAAAACATTCACATATTGTGAAATATAATATAGCATAAAATATATCATTATTTACATTTTCTTTTAATCATAAACCTATCAATACAACATTCTTCTTTCTTTATTCATCTATATAAATGGTTAGCAAATAGATGAATATTATTGTTTGATGAAAATTTTGGGATTATAATTAATTTTTAATTTTTTGATAAATCTTACTCAGTTATTGAGTAAATACACTATGTAATGAAAATTTTATAACAAATATTCTTTATTTACTTAGTTATTGGATCATCCAAGGGATTCCTATATAATGGAGTCTAGCATGAGGTTTTTGATACATTATTGTGTATCTTTATTATAGAATAATAATTTAATATATATTTGTATAATTTATCCTCTAAAATTAAGTTTCAATTTATCCATGGAATGAAATAGAATTCCTACCAAGAAGATTTATTATAGACTCATAAATCTAGCAGATATCTTTGGAATAGTGACTATGTAGGATACTTCTTAGGGGTCACCCTAAACTATATAGAAAGTGGTTTTCCTTTACAAATATAAAGGTATATTCTTCATTAATTTAATTTATTATTATAAATATCTTATTTTACATGCTTTGGGATGAATTTTACATATTTTTCACTATATTTATGTCATATATATATATACAATATCTTTAGTGGAATGAGATCAAATTCCATGATGTTTAGAATATCCTTATACATTTAATAGTGATTTATAATTTATGAAGACCACATATAATGTGGGTAGTGATACGACAATGTTGATATTTATGATATGAAAAATACCTTCATGTAATAACAATATCCTACAATACTTAGACACTTTTCATATAATTAACAGGGTGATCAAAACCAATTTCATAGATGGGAAATATACAGTGGACTATAGGTTTGGTCGGGGTCCCCCGTTGGAAGTCAAGTGATACCCATCACACATTTTGGGATGAATATTTTATTTATATTAAATCTATACTAGGAATGATTCTTCTTCCACTATGGAATATCCCTTTATTTTGTTTCGAAACTCCCTATCATTTTGGATTATTGTTCACCAACTTCTTCTTTGACTTTTCTTATATGTCGTTGCATGTCAGCCTAGTGTGTTAAATTCACTCATGAAATCACACTATGAATTGAAATTCTTATAGGAGTGGTGTTTTGGTGTGCTCACCCCACCCTACCTTAAATATTCCCAGATCAAAGATCCCAGTCATGTTTGAATTTCATAGGAGGGTTTTGTCTCTTTCAGGGGTCTTTCATGCGGAGACTAGAAGATCAAGTAGTAGTCAGTTTTGGCCTCCTCATCCCTGGCTCTAGCTTCTTATCTAGGCTCTCTGAAATGGATCTAAATTCATGAGATGGTCCCTAGATGATTCAATTGGAGGTGGTTTATATCTCGGGTAACATCTGACCATTCCTCATTGGATTGAGGAGTGACGGGAAAGCTACTAGGCCTTATGTGACATGCCCAATATACCAAAGTCTAGAAATAAATAAAAATGGTCTAAAAACATTTAGGGGTGATTTTCCCTATGAAATAATATATATCCAAACCATAGAATAAATAACCTAAAAATCTATAAATGATTAATAAGTAAAAAATTCAACTTAAAACATAACCAATCTATAAAAACATATCAGAGTATAAGAGGAAACCAAATTATATAATAAAGAGGATAAAAAAGGCCACAATTGTCAAAACTCTAATGTGAAAAAAACTAGTGACACCCCACCCACTCCATGATCCAACTCCACATGACAATCCATAGGATCAAGATGTGTCACTAAATAAATAAGATACATTTCCATTATCTATGTCTCAACAGATGAAATCATTAAACACAAAACAATTCAAAATATGGGTGTGATTATAAACTCAGTAGGATTTCCCCAATGGCTTCCCAACTCACTCCACTAGCAAAAAACTTATTATCACAATTTATAAAATAGTATCAAGAAGTAAAAATAGTTCATATAAAATCTATAAACCAATCATCAAATGAATTAACCAAAAAATCCATTAAACTATTTCTCATTTTATTTTGAATATTCTTTTCCATGCCTGCACACACAAACATGAACACACAAAAAATATTGGTGTCACCGTTGATGGTATAAATTCACATTCATAATCCATCCCAATTTTATGAAGGTACGTCAAGACAATTCTCCATCCCAATCTACTCATTCCCAATTTATTATTCCAACATCATTCTCAATCATTTATGAAATACCAATTTCCATGCCTAAAATTTCATATAAAACCATTTTATTATTTTAAATCATGACAAAATCTAATTTACTTGCATCAAAACCAAACCATAATTTGAAAACATCATTTTAAAATTATAAAAAAGTGGTTTTTCCAAAAACCAATAAGCTTTCCACAATTTCCAAGTCAATACCAAAACAATATTTCCACCCAGAGTCACATAATAATTTCACAGCAATTTCAAGAAAATAATTTAATTAACACTAATACTTGATTTTATAATCCTAGTGGGGTTGAGAGAGAATCCACTAACTGCTCAATTATTAAAAAAATAAAAAACATCACAACAAAACATCATGTTTCAATAACAACACACATTACCTTAACTAGATCTAATAATAAATCTTCATAAAATAAATCATAACACATATATATATATCCATAAAAAAATAGATATATAGTTTCTATAGAATAAATAACCTTGGATAGAAGACGAATGAGGAATAACAGGAATATATCAATGAATATTGGCCTCTAATGGTCTTTTATTTTCCTAGGATCACTCCTAGATCAAAGGGGGTCATCTCTCATGCCTTGGGAGAAAAAAGAATTTGATTTATGTGATTAATAGGGGAAAACAAGGGATTAAGGGGTTATTTCATATTTAAAATAATTTATATAGAGTGAAAATAGTACAATGCATGATTAGGTTTTATTGTTTATCAAACCATTTACCGATTGTGTGATGCTACTATCTTCATGACTTTCCATGCATGGTTAAAAAACTAATTAACAACCACGAATTTTACTCTATTTCAAGATAAATGGTTTGTCTAGGTACTTCATTAACTTTTGAAAAACTGTGATATAACCATGTGTTTTTTCTATTCCCACTATCATTCCATGTCTAGTTTCTTAGAGATTTTTCACGGTTTCTACTAACCATGCACAAACTATGAACCACACAAAATGTATCCAAAACATGAAAAAACCCCTCCAATCCTCACAAAATGAAACTAGATAATTATATAGACTCTAAATAAAAAAAATGGCCATGAAACTAAAACGATGGGTGAAAAATTCTCCCCACCATTGGACCATATGCCCTCAAAAAGAAGAAAACCCTTGTTGTCCTAAAAGAGTTCTGGACATTTCTCCACTATTTCCTTCTCATTATCTAATGTTTCTTCTTGAATTTGACTATGTTTCAATAAAAAATATAGCAGACTGATTCTTTTACCACTCAAGATCATATATTTCATATCTTAAGTCTATAGTGGCTTGTTCATCAATGTAGAATTTGACCCTAGGTTAATTTGATCCCATTGAATCACTTGGACATGATCATGTTGGTACTTGATAAATTGAGATACATGAAACATATTGTGTAGTGAACTAAACCTTGGTGGAAAATTTAACTGGTATTCCAGCTCACCAACTTGTTCAAGTATCTCAATAGGGCCTTAAATCGAGGAAACCACATTTTCTAATTACCAAAATAATGATTCCTAAGACTTTAATTGATTTTCAGGTACACATGATCACCCAAAAAAAACAAAATTTATCATCAAAGATTATTTTAATACAATTTATGATGACTCAGATCAAACTATATTACATTTTTTATTAGCTTAATCTTCCCAATTGTATTCTACACAATAATGGTTCCAATTACTGAAGTCTTACCTATTTACATAGAAAAAAGTGTTGAATGAAAATGATGCCGATGAAATGTTTTAAAATGATACATATGTATCATGGTCTGATAACTATTATTATATGAGAACTCTACTAATAGTAAATGATCAACCCATGATCCACCAAAATCCATTACAAAATCCATAAGCATATCCTACAATATTTGTATTTTCTATTGATACATTACATCTATTTTGGGATAACTATTCATACATATACTCAACTATATTCTAGGTAATTGCAATAATGATTTCTAAAAATGAGGCATAAAACTAGATATTTTGTCCAATTAAATCGACATTGGAACATCATGCATCTTTACAATTTCTTAAATATAGATTTTAGACAAGTCCTCCATTGAATTAGTTTCAATAATAGGAATGAATTGAGTTGAATTTGTGAGGTGATCCACAATCACTAATATGGAATTATTTTTTCTAATCATCCTTAATAGAAATATTATAAAATTCACTCCTACCTACTACTATTTCTGCATGAGAATCGGTAAAGATAAGAACATACCCATTATTAATTGATTATTTGCCTTTATTTTCTGATAGGTGGGGCATCATGAGACATAATCTACTACATATATCTTCATTCCAAGCCACCAAAACTATAGTTTCAAAACTGTATACATTTTCTAAATTCTTGGGTGAATAGACCTTTACGAATGGTGGTAGACACTAAGAAGTTGTTCTTAAGAAACCAAAGGTACGACCATCAGATCTCCAAACTATAACACCGAATTACCATCTATATTCCATCCCAAAATAATATCCCCACAATTGAGTTTTGACCTTATTGAAACATATTTAGGATCATATCTCTGTTCCTTTCAATATTTTTCATCCAAATTAGGAATAACAAAATATAGAAAGAAAATGACCAAATCAACTTGGTACAATCAATTTAGATACATATTCCTTATAAATGAAATTAGTTTCCACTATTTGAGAGGCTATTTATCCAATTATGCATATGAATTCATTCTCAATGAATTATTAATAGAGTTCCCCTTACCCATTGTATTCATCAAGTTGAAGTCAAACATCTACAGATACTCCATCCATTTGAGCTATCTTGAATTCAAATCTCCTTTTTATAAAATGGGTTTAAATCTCTTATGATCCTTAAATAATATGTATTTATCAGGAAATAGGTAATTATTCCATGTATTTAAATCATGGACCACATCAGTTAATTTCAAATTGGGTGTCAGGTAGTTCATTACTGGAAACTATAATTGTCATAAACCATACACAATAACATGATATCACTTCATGAGAACACATCCCCACACAGATCCGGATGCATCACAATATACTACATAGCCCTATCCAGACTATGGAAATGTGGTGATAAAAGAATATTTAACTCTAAACTTATGATCTTGAATGGTTTTCTGGTATTCCAAATTCCATTGGGAAGGAAATCACTTTCTATTAAAAAATATCATCTATAATTCCAAAGGTAAAAAATCACTTACAAAACATATATAGTATCCTAATAATCTAAGAAAAGAACATATCTCAAAAAACATTATTTTGTGGATTTCAATAGATAAAATCTTCTATCCTTTTGGGATCTATAAAAACTCATTTTTTAGATATTATATGGCCAAGGAAATTCATTTCCTATACCTAGAAATTACATTTTTATAACTTGGCATACATATGATGCTCCCACAAGATACCCAACACTATTTCCAAGTATTGATCATGTTTCGATATTTTTTTAGATTAAACCATCATATCATGGATAACCTCCACAAAAAATGAATATTGATACCTATAAAATATGTGATTCATTAATTCCATAAATATAGTTGGTGCATCCATATGACCAATTTGGATAACCACATAATTTTAATGTCCATATCTTCTTCTAAAGGATATTTCTAGGATATCTTCTAAAAAAAGAAATTAGTGATTCCTTGAATGTAAGAAAATATTAGAGAACCACTGGGCTCCCATTAATTGTTCAAACATATCATCAATTAGTGGAATAAGATATCGATTCATTATCATAACTGGATTAAAATTATGATAATCCACACAAAACCTAAGAAATTCATCTGTATTCCTCACAAATAAAACTGATGCTACACATGGAGACATGATTGGTAAAATAAAAATTTTTATTTACATATATTCCAATTGAACATTCAATTACCTCAATGTTATTGAAAATATTTAATAAGATAATTGTGAGATAGGACTGGTCCCATATTGGAGATTAATTGTAAACTCCACTTCTATTTTGGGTGGAAACCTTGTGAAATTTCATGGTAAACCATTTGGTAACTAGTTAAAAATATTTTGGAAATTCCCTTAAAAAATATCATCCATAGATTCTAAGGTAATAACTACTAACTAATAAGATTTGTTTCCAACCACCAATGCCAAAAGTCATTATTTACTAATCCTTACATCCAAATCTCCTCTAAAGAGATGCTACACACCATCTAGATATGTGAAACTAACCTAACAGGAGTAACAATCAATATTCTCTTTAAACAATGTCATCCAATCAATACTTAGAATTAAGTTATAAGATTCCATCTCAAGCATAGATAAATACCAAATCATTTCAATCCTATCAATAGTTATAGAACAAGATTTACATATAATGGATTCATAGTCTCTTTTTTCAAGAGGATTTTGTAGTGTTAAAATATAATTCATCATATCAATAGAAAAACACATATTAATAACAACATAATAAGAAATAAAAAATTGGGATCTTCTGAAATCAAATAAATCTTGCATAAGGGTAGAATTAAAAAGAATCAAACCTCTCACCATCGAAGGACCAGATTGATCATCTATGATAATTTTATATGCTCCATATAATTGCTTACTCACTACACTTTTCTATTTGTTACATTGTTGATATTGTACTGGTTGAAGAGTCATGGTATTACTAGAATCATCTTTGGTCACTTTATTATAACAATGAGAATTATTTTGTAGCACTAATCCCATCAAATCATAAGATGAATGAGAAACATTAGAAGTGTCTCTAGCTCCTCACCATGATAATAACACTGATGACGTCACATATTTTTACAGTTCTGACATGCCCTAGGTTGTGTCATACAATATCACTTGATGTGATCTAATGAACCACAGTGAAAACTTCTTGACCGAATTTTGGATCGAGGAGGAATATTTACTAATCCCATTGTGTAATTCGAAGGTGTACCGCCACTTTAGACATAGGAATCACTATTCTACTTATTCCTAGAATTAGTGTTCCCTTGAGTTACCATAGGAATTAACATGATCCCTCCATCAATATTTTCTAATATATCCCATTTTGCTGCATTCTCTCTAATATCCATCTCTGTATATTTATTTATACAATGAATGTAATTATTTGAGTGAATAGGTGGTCATGATCCTGACTTAAAATTAAATTTCTTTAAGGAAAAAATTTCCAAAACTTCTAGGGAATGTAGAATAAATTCATAAATTTATCCATATAAAAAGTCTCAGATATATTATATTTCTTTAATCTAAAAAAAGTTTATTATTCAAGAAATCTGAATTGTGTGAGGATATAATTTCTTATTAAACGATTCTTCAAAATCCTCCTTTGTCATTCCTTGGCCTAATTTAACCTGAACTACTTATCCCACCATTGGAATGCAAAATCATCCAACATATACATTGATAAAATTAATATCACCTCTGCTGGTGTCCTAAGGAAATCCAATATTCAATTCATCCCATTAAATCAAAATTATAATTTTTTGGATCAGAATCCCCATGAATGATGGGTGAATTATAGTTTTTGAACTGAACTAAATGGTTCACATTCCATGGTTCATCATCCCTATTATACTTATAAATAAAACTTCTATAGTGATTTTTACAAGCTGTTGGTTCACCTATGGATAAGGTGAAACCACATTCTCAGTAGCCTCTTCCAGTTGGTTTCTACGATACCTACCCAATGCAATTGACTATAACTAGAAACAAACTCCAATTAGTCTCAATAATTATCAACTAAAGTCTTATTAATTTCAATTTAAAACATAAAAACATACCACAACATAGATTTTTAAAATTAAAACATCATCAATATTTCAACCATTTTTTAAAATATTACTACCTTTTTTTTCAAATAAACCATTTTCTCATTTTTCAAAAATAAACACTTTTTTCCCATTTGATAAACTGTTTTACTCCAAATGAATGATATATTACTATTGGTAAGTCTTACTATAAATTAATTTCATGTAACTCTCATCAACTAAACCCATGAAGACTCGGTGAAAACTCATTTAGAAGCCTTTAAAAACCCACATGTACCCAAATTCCTTAGCAACATGAAGTTCAGTATAAAGAGGTTAGGAATGCATTTTTATTCTCTATATACCAAGTTACAAAATTAATAATCCTTACTGCCATCTCATGAGATATAATTATATTTCCAACTCAAGGATTAAACAAAACTAAAACCATATCCTTTATCAAGGACCGAACAATGGCGATACCATTTGTGTTAAAAAGATATTTGGTCTCCTTAAGATCGATACCATTTATCACAAAATAAAAGAAAAACCAACCAAGATTGATAATATATTCTATGTCTATGATAAAACAAAATTACATAATTTTTAACATCCCTCCCATCATCATTATATTTAGGTTTGACGAGAGATGTACTAGCCCTTAGGTAACATCCCTAAGACACCAAATACTATAAATAAATACTAAAGGACTCAAAAACATTTGTGAGGAAATTTTCAGTTCAAAATATTAAAAAACCAAAACACATGATCTATAACTAAAAAACCTCTAAAATATGCATGAGTACAATATACAACTCAAAACATAACCAATCCAACAAACCATATCCTATTACAAGAAGAAACCAAAAGACATATTCTAGAGAAACCAAAAGGCCTCAAAAATGAAAACTTCAATATGATAACAACCAGAAACACCCCACCTTCTCCAAGATAACACTCCACATTCTAATCCATGATATCAAGAAACATCACTAATGATCTAAGATACCTTTCCTTTACTTTTTTCTCAATATATTTCACATACAAACACATAATATTTCCCAAGTAGGGGTTGATTCTGAACTTAGTTGGATTTATATAATGACTTCCCAACTAATGACACAATGAAAAAACATGTTAAAAAAATTTATAAAATAGTTACAAGAAGTAAAAATAGTTTATATTGAATCAATAAACTAGTTTTCAAAAGAAATAATCAATAAATCCTTTAAACCATTTCTCATTTAATTTTTAATATTGTTTCCCATATCTAGATAGACAATCATGGTGTCACAATTGAAAATATAACCTCACTTCCATACGATATCACACTTGTATTATTGTACATAATTAACATTATCCATCCCAATCAACTCACACCCAACCTTTTATTCCAACATCAAGACAATTAATTTTTCTAAAACTAATTCACATTCCAACCATTTCACATAAACCATTTTCTTCCTTGAATTAATTACCAAAACAACATTACATGTTTCAAAACCAGAACATAATTTTAAAACATCATTTTAAAATTTTAAATAATGGGTTTTACAAAAACTAATCAACTTTTAATAATTTCCGATCCAATACCAAAACGATATTTTTATTAAGAATCACATAAGAATTTCAAAACCATTTCATGAAGATAATTTAATTAATACTAAGACATTAGGTTCTAATCCAAGTGGATTCAATAGAGAATCCACCTACCTCTCAAATATTGGTGAAAATGTAGAATGGCATAACAAAACATCATGATCGGATCAAAAAACACATTCCCTTTACTAGATACAACAATATGTTATCATAAAATATTTCATAACACATAGAGATATCCATAATGTACTTGATCTATGGTTTTGGGATAGAGAATAACAATGGATCTAATAAAAATAGGAAAAATGGGAAATTATCATTGAATTTGGGCCTCTAATATACTTTGATTCTCCAAATGATTGCTTCCTGTTTTAAGGGTATCATCTCTCACACCTTGAGTGAAAAATGAATTTGAGTAATGGGAAGACTTAGAGGAAAACAAGGGATTAAGGAGTTGATTTAGATTAGATTCACCTTTTTAGGAGGTCTAACTTTTGACACCTAGTTAGGCTGTACATTTTGGAAAAATATGCACCAACCATGCAGTTCGAATATATTAAGGTTGAACCTCACATGGTTGGATCACATAATTTTACAAACCATGTTCCAAACATCCATTTCCAAAAGTTCCAAGATGCATGGTTTCTCCTGGAAATTCATACAATTTATTCAAACCATGTACAAATGGTGTTCTTTCCTATTTCTCATTATCATCCATTTTCACAGTTTACTAGATATGTTTAATGGATTCTATTAATAGTGCACAAACCTTGAACCTTCCAAAATGCCTCCAAAATAGGGAAAACCCACTCATAACCTCATGAAACATAACCTCGATGTTATATATACTCTAAACATTTGAATTAAATGTCATTTAACTAAAAATGGGGGTGCTATAGTTTGGGTGGTGGTCAGTTCATTGAGTAGTGTTTATCTATCAACTCTTCCGGGCAGCGTTGGTATGAGGTCAGGTGGATGATTAGATTTCTTTGGGTGAGGATGTTTAGAGGTAATATGGTGGTTATTGGTATTAAAATTAAATCCATGGGTCATGAAGTACTTTTCACTAATGGTACATCTTTGGGTGATTTTGGTACAGGATGGCGCTGCTGGTTCTAGTTATTCAGTGTCATTGTTTCTAGGGGAAGAGGTGGGAAATGTTTATAGATGAAGGAGTGGATTGAGTGTAAATTAGGTGGGTTAGGTTGTTTATGTATTTTTTCATTTATTATTTTCGGAAACATTCTATAGTACATTTTCCATTGGTGGTTTCAAAAATGGTTCATAAGGAGTTCACATTGATTTTTGGGACTATGGGTTTTTTGGGGTTGTTGATCTCTTCGATAGAATTGGATCTTTTATCATTTCCTTTGGTAGGTGATACAACATTTTGAAGGATCAATTGGGTTGTATAACTTCAAAGATATATGGTTGTGCTATGACTCTTCACTCAACCACCTGTCATCATTTCTTGATGGATGGATGGGTACCATATCATTGTATTTTGTATAGTTTCATTAGTATGGTTTTGTGTTGCATCAATATTGTAGTGTAATGAGTTTCTAAAAATAATTTTCAGGTGGGTGGATTAAGATAGAGATAGGTGTGTTGTAACATATCATCTGGTCCTCCCCACATGTAATTATGGATTGGAAGGGTGCTCTACTATACTGCTTTGACCAGTATGAAATAACTTCTTCATCGAGGGGGGGCACATCATCATCAACTTTTTTCACTATTTAATTTTTTGGAAGGGGTTGAAAAGGATTTATTTGGTGCTTGTCTTAATGTATTCTTCCCATTGGATAGTTTTGACCATTCTAATACCTATGGTTCATGTTTATTTAAGGATTTTCTGCTGGTGTATCTAATATTGGGTTTCCTCTTTACCCATTTTTAGAAGAGTTTTTATTTTTATGTTCTATAAAGATGGATAAACCTGAAACTTTAAAAAAGATCTATTTTACTATCCATGAATTATGAGTTTGAATAAAATAAAATGAAGGTATAGATAAATCAAATACTATATCATTTTTTGACGTTTTAATCATAATTATACATGCTAGGTTTGGTGTGGTAAAATAAAAAACAAGTCAAGATCTAATAATGATGAAGATATTCTACATGATATTGTCGATCATCATGATGAATTAATTAAATATTCATGTATTGAAACTAACGAAAAAATGAAAAGCATTTAATTATTTAAAGAAGATACTAAGAAACCATTTTCCCCATATTTCACTAAATTTGAAGTCTTTCAATATTGTTGAGGTTTGTGACCTTGAAATATATAATTGGTTGGAGTGACAACATATTTAATAAATTGTGAAAAAATTTACTCACACTTTTAGAAGCTAAAGAAATTTTAGTTTCAAATTATATGGCCAAAAATATTATTCCCTTAGGGTATAAACATATTAAAACTTTTCCCTAATGATTTTGTTCTATATAGAAAAAAAATTAATATTTTTTTATAATTTCCCAAATGTGTGAAATCACAAAATAAAATATATTAAAAATAAAAGTTTGATTATTTCTCAAGAATAGATTCCAAACCTCCCCTAATGAAATTTAGTATGTTACAATAATTCCTTATTTTGAGTGTCTATTTTCAAATTCCAATGACATAAAGAGGCTATGTAGCATACATATGAGATAATCTCTAGTGGGAGCCTACATCTCACAACTAATTCAACACAATAGAATATATTTCATATTTCTTTTGAATTTTGAAATGAAGTTAAAAATGTTATAATGGGACTATGAACAGATTGAATGTATTCATATCAAAGCCTAAGTATCCAATATAGTTTTTACCATATTATATTGTTTGATTATCAAATTCCCCCATAGATATATATTAGGAGAATATATTTTATAATATCCTTAATGATTTTTGGGGGAAATAACCTAGAAATTGTTGATGTTTTCTATCACAATTGACTATTAATTTTAAATTTCTATAGGAGATTCATATTATCTTTTTTAATGTATGAATGAAATATTATTTTATTTTTTATACCATGGTAATATTAATTATAATGAATTTCTTATATTTTAAATCTTATTTTTATATTGTGTTAAGGGGCATAAATCATAATCAATTTATGAAGAAGGGACTGCATATTTTCAATTTTAGAATTTATGAATGATAGTTCACATTTGATGTTGGAGGTTTTTAGGAATGGATCATCTGTATAAAAGATTAAAGGCAACATTTAACGGCTTATAAGAGTGTGATTTTTATCCCAAACCATTTTCAATTAAATCATATTACAATAAGGTAAAAAAATTGATTCCACATTTTCTAATAAAGGAATTCATAGTTATGAAAAAATAAAAATATGTTACTATCTATCTTATTTGAGATACCTTATTAGATATTTTTGGAGGTAAAAAATAACATTTATGTAATACATGCTGAGAAAAAAATATGTGATATTCTAATTTGAAATTTTTTGACAAAAGGAAAGAAAAAATACGGATTTTAGGAAATATTAGGATTTATTTACATGAGATTATATTTGGAGTTATCTCCCACTATAAAAATAAATATAGCATATTAACCTTTGGGTTTTCACACTTTAAGAAAGATTAGGAAGATAAATTTTTGTCAATGTTGACATGGTATTAAATCCCTCTGTGGGTTTTCATGAAATGTAAAAAATTTGAATTTATTAAAGGATTTAATGTTAATAGGTATGAAAACCAATGAATTTTATGTATTTATGTAGTAGATTCTACAAGTGTAACTATGTGATATATTACAAATACCTATAAAAAATTATGTCATTATGTTGTGATACATTTCCAAATTACATTTTTAGAAAATTCATATACCCAAATTTTTTAGATATTTTGGTTTATGAATTTATACTAATACTTTTTAAACTAGAAATTAATTTTCCACTATCATTGTTTGATATAATGGTTTATATAATGATTCATTAGATGGGAGAGAAAACAATTTGTGGGTTTTTTCGTTTAAATTGGACATATCCTTTCGAGGGATATATGAAAATTTTGATGGGAAATATAGAAATTGACATAGAATAGAGGCCTTTATTGTTAAAAAATGTATATAAAAAAAGTTTATTATGTTTTTTACTGATTATTTGTATTAATTTTAACATGTTTGTATCCATATATTAGGATAATTGACTGTTGACAGTAAATGTAAAGAGATATGGGGATTAAATGTAAAGCTAATTCCACATAATAAAGTTATATAGGAACATTTAGAAATATTGAACAAAATAGGTTAAGTTAAACACTATATATCAACACTTATGAATAGATTAATGGTTTGATATCTAAAAATAAATGAAAATTGGTTGATTATTAAACATAAAAAACATGTGTTTCATAGTTTAAGAGGAAAGGCTTCAGTAATTTATCCACATAAAAAACATTTAAATGATTAATATGTGGACTAAGATTTAATGTGATCATGTGGTCTGGTTTTTATGTTAATTGTTACATATTTTACACATACACAAACACAGACACACACATTATGATGACAAGAGTACCTTAAAAATTAGTGGATTAAGGGTTGTCGCCAAATCCTATCATTTTTTAGTTATAAATATAAAAATATAATTTCAACATAAAAAAAATATTTTGGAGTAGTTGAGGATATATGGGAGAATTATTATACTAAATTTTCAGTACTAGTGTTTTATTGTAATTGGATTAACAGAAAAAATGGAGAAAAACATGATATTTATAGATTTACACTCAATGAATTGAAAATATTTAGTTTCAAAGTGGAACCATATTTGATAGTGACACAAGTAAAGTAAATATTTTTTGTTACTAGCCCATCACCTGAGCATTCCTCAATTATTTATTTAAGGGAAAATTTAATTTGGGTGGTGAAGATATTGGCGATGATATATAATTATGTATATTTTATTTATCAATTACATGATTACCTGATGAAAATTATGACTATGATGTAGACATATTCCATGATATACAAAATGATCACATTGAATGAATACAAGAATACAATTAATTACTCTCATTATTATTTTGGTCAATTTTGATTTTCTTTTTATAGAAAATCACATATTTAAAAGATATTTTTTGATATTGGAATTTTAAATTTATATACATTTATCATTTATGTTATTTTGTGTTAATTTTTATATTCATAAATTATTGTTAAAAAATTTTGTTTAAAGAAGCTCAATATCAATACTTTTTTATGAATATTTCACAAGTAATTTTTTTTAAATGAATATATAAATCTATGTGTTCTTAATGTCATGACTTGGATCGCACTAATAGAGCTTAGGTGGGAATCATCACCATACCTAACAAATTAAATTTATTAATATAATATTTAATTTAATTAATAAAAACCCTATAGTAAGTAACACACCCCACATTTGGTTACCCAAAATAATGTTACCATATAACAACTAACCCTATATAAAGTTATTATATAATAGGGTATGCTATAATATATTACCCTATATCAGTTTTAGTTACTATTTTTTTAACAAGCATGAAATCATCAGTTTTTTTTGAAACTTTCATAAGTAATGATGCTATTTATTTACATGGATATTTAATTATTTTTTTTTGTTTTTATATATTCACTTTAATTGGATCATATTATTTAACATAATACATAGAATATTTTTATTATTATTAAAAAATTCTTTATCTTGGTCAGTTGATTTATTCTGATAATATTTAAATACATAGAATTTCATTACATTTATCTATTAAAATTATAATCACATATACATAGGGAAATTTAGAAATATGTGTAAATGTCTTTTTATATTAATATATCTATAATAATTAAATTAATTTATGAAATTAATCTTTTTTTTAATTTTTTTATCACCACCAGTAAGCCTTATAGTAAAGTGACCTCTTCCTTTTCTCTAAAGTATGTGATATCCAGAGATGGAATATGTGGGATTAAATGTTTACCAAAACATTCAGTTTATAGTAGATAAAATAAGATAAAAATTGAACATTATGATAATGATAACCCAAATGACCCATATATAAAACATTTTATGGGTGGTGACCTTGGTTGGATGACCACCGGGGGGAGGGGGTGAATCCATAGTTTCTTTTTTGAATTATTTTCCTTTTAATTAAAACTCTTAAACTCGGTAAGGTTATCAATCCAATCAATATTATCACACACCTCACCTCATGTACTTTAGTATTGAGAGATATATGGGAAAATAGTGTTTAAAAAGGTTTAGTACTAACACATTCTCCTTACCCAATTGGTAAGACAGTACATCATGTATTTTCCACTATTTTCTTGTTCAGGATTACAAACGATCAGGTAAAAACTAGTTATACACCAAAGTAATAAATACTATAGTTGACCATAGTTAGACACTCTAGACACAGTCTCTTATACCTATGTTTCTTATACACCGCAATTTTTTTTGCTGCCTCAAATGGTTATACAACTCATATATGATCCTATTTAGTAACTGGTTAAATGCTCTATGAAAAAGATCCTCCTTGCCTTCTTCGAATTATATCTAGGATTTTAAATATATTAAATTTCATTATATGATCTTCCTCCATGATCATGTAGTATTTTTATTGCTCTTGTACACCCTCAATATCTTGAAAAAATATCTAAACAAATATTTTATTTTTGAAAATTCTTCAAAATCCTATTTGATCAAGATTCTATATTGTTTCTTGAATTCTCAGTTGTATGTCCTCTATAAAATTTTGAATTTATCTCAACTTCTCTCCTCAACACATGATGTCTCTATGTCTTAGAATAATCTTCTATTAAGTACAATATATGTCAATTATGGTCAATTAATTTATCAATGACATATTCCATTTATAATCACAATAATATTATCTTAAATATATTTTTCCACGTACACAATATAGAATATCCACAAATCTTGGTTAATAGGTAATATTCATATTCAATTATGTAGGATATTATTCTAGTTTGAATCTTTATAAAACTTTCAATAAAAATTGAGTCATTATCCCTAGTTAAATATTTCGAAGACTCAGTCTTAAAATATTAATATTTAAAACTAAAATGAATATTTAGTTTTAAATAGCTCATTAAAAATCAATTAAATGTATAAAATATTCAGGTTATATTCCTTCTTCTTTAAGAATCTATTAAATATCTAATGTCTAATTATTCATAAAATCCCCTCATCTTTTTATTTTCATAAATTATGCACAAAAATACTCATCAAACAACCATTCTTCATTTGGAATTATTATTAATAACATACATATAATATCTCATCATATTAATATATGGAATGTTTGAATATCACAAGGCCTCATCCACATGGATTATGTATTAAAATTTTTGAAGGACTTGAGTTTCACTACCTCACACTACTTTTATAATAATCATGAACTCAAATCCAATTTTTTCCATCATGATTCTATTTTAGAGTATTAAAACTTTAAATGGAATACCTGATATTTTATGAAAAAAATTAGATTTAACTCCGGAAACATGAGCTCCTAGAACTTTTCATTTAATTTGAAACACTTGTACATCACTTTTCCTTCTTACACATGATTTACATGCATGAATATGAAGACTCATTCATATAAAATTACATTGAAATATCCTCTAAATATTCATACATTTTAAGTCATTTAAAACATTTCACTTGGATGAACTATTTTCATGAGATTTAATTTGTTTTAGAGACACACTTACATTTTATCTTTTTATGTATAGTCCCTTTTTATTCATTTGGTAGGTTCATATATTGTGAGGATTCATCTGGTGGGTCTTAGTAGATCGTGATCTCTTTATTATATTTTTTGATACACATTATCAATCTTCTTCTATTCTTGTAGTAGGTTCATCTATAGTGAAAACTAGAAATTTATTATGTGGTCAGACCACCTGGTACATGTGGTAGATCAAGGCATTTGATAATGTCATATTCCATGAATATGAATGCGATCAATGAAAATACTTTATACAGTAGCTTATAAGTATCACGGTAGCACTCGATAGGTATTGTAATTCTATTGGTACATCAGTTACTCATGTGATAGCTTGAAACCATGTGGTCTGTTTAGAGTTCATCAAATTTTCGATGTAGTAAGAGTATTTGTTATTTTGGTAGATTAAGTAATATGATTGATAATTTATTGTATATGTGGTAATTCCTGGAGAGGTTAATCCCAAAGATCCTATGGTTGATATCGTATTAGGGTTATCCATCAAAGAAGATAACATATCTTTTGAATGGATAGTGGAGATCAACATGATCAGACAACCTTCATTCTGTTTATATGACATAATAGTGGTTAATCATTACACCCATAGATTTTATCACACATAAATTCTTTGTGGGTTATGGAAATGATTAATAATATTCAATACACTAGAAACTACTCATCCATGAAACTATATTTACCCCCCCACAGAAAACAACACAAACACACCACATTGGTCACATCTCCCCATACTAACCCACTAGAACCCCAACATTCATCTCCATTCACCCATGCTTTCCCATTCATATACAATTCCTTCAATATAAATCTATTATCCTCCATGGCTAGCTAGGTGTTTTTGAAAATTCTCTTACTTATAGTGAGCCAGTTCCCATGACTTTAAAATGTTTTCCCATATTTGATAACTCAAAATAATTAATAAAACACTAAGTATAAAATTACTTGTCCCCAAATAAAATAAACTATAAATCATACTCCTAAAATTATCTCCCTATTATTTTTTTTAGTTTTACAAAAATATCTTCATGAAATAAAAAAAATCATAACCTTATCTCAATATTCTTATTGAAAAAATATATTTTCACATGGTCTTCTCAACATCTATTTAATATTACTTATTTCTTTATGAATGTAAAAAATGTGATCTGTCATTTGATATTGAGAAAAATTCATTAACTTATAGTCTTAAATAGATGATCAACCATGACATCCAATTCAATTTCATCATTACCTTCATTAAACACATATTTATAGATATTTATAAAAAAAAAGAAATTTGTTCTTAGGAACTTCAATCCCCACGTTTGAATTTATTATAATTACCATAAATACTCAATACCTATACTTGTGTTTAGATATATACTATTTTATCCTCCTTATTTATAATAAATACAATGGATAATGTAATGGTTTCCTAATAATTTATTCTACCTTTCAAGGAACTCATATTTTCTTACCCTTTTTATATATTATAGAATGATGATACTAAATGATTTTCTTAGCAAATATCCCTTAATTGGTCAACTGTAAATCTACTGGGGCTATCCTGAGAAATAAAACAAGTGTGGTACAACTAAGGTTTTCTAAGCTATCCATAAATTATAATATGTGTGATTCCATGGTTAGAAATTTATCATCTATCAAATAGGGATTATAAAAATCAAATTAATCAAGAAATATGTTATATTATGCACACATATTGACAAGTACATTAAAATATCTAGTGATAAGAATGAAACTCCCCCATTGTTTCATCTTTATATCAACCAAAATTCCCTTAATAAATATGTTTGACATAGACAAAGATATGGGATCAAAGTGTGATTGATATAACTCAATATTCCAATTATAAAATATATTCTTAATTTTAAAATTCACTAAAAATTTAGTGAAATGGAATATTCATCTTAGTGTTTAACCCCCTTAAGTGACACATCCATATTATTCCATTTAATTGTAGTCAATAAACTATGTGAAAGAAAATATCATCATGGTATTTAAATTTGATATCAAAAATCATTTTACTTTGTTTTATTGTGTGTTAAACACTCATTTACTTCCTTCAATTCACTACATGTTAGCTCAAAAATAAAAAAAAATATGGAATTGTGAGGGACTTTTTTGTTTTAGTAAAAGAAACAGTCAGTGAGAGATTTTCTTCTCTTTATTTATTTTTTCTAATTCCCAAAATCAACATAGTATGTAGTCTCCTTATTATTTAAACTCTTTATATATAGTGAATATATTTCATTCCCATGAATTGGCTCCCAATGTGGAGTTTTTTTCTCCATCTATGTCATCTAAATTTTTAATTCACTACTTGTGGTTTACTCCTCATGAACATTATTCATCGATTCACTTTTATTCTTATCATTGACTTGTTCTTCCTCATTTTTTTATTCTTGGCCACTTGTTCAAGACAAAAAAATTATTTCATTTCCTTATATTTATGGTCTTTTCACATGTATTCTTTACTTTTTCAATATTTTATTCATTTCAGATGGTTTTATTTTAAATTTAATTCTGTTTTTTAGTAAAGGAAACTTCTCATGGTAGACATTTCATGTAACACTCATCACTGTGATCTAAATGACCATATAAGAAAAATACTTCATTAATTTTCTAAAATATTTTCTAGGTGAATATATTTGATGTATTTATAGTCACTAAGTGTTTCTTTTTAGTTATTTCCTCTTTTTATAACCAAAACTACCCCTTTTTTGTTGTTTCATTCATGGAAAAAGAAAATTGAGCATGAATGAGTATTATTTTTGTTTATACTTACCAAACTACCAGTAAAAACTTTTAAATTTCGATTTTCCATATTTGTGTTACTCTTGTACATTTTAAAAGTATTCATGTTTTCTTATGGAATGAAATCTATTTTTATTCATCTCCTCTCCCTTACATGGTGATGAATGCCTGTTATCTATTTTTTCCTATATATATTTAATTTTTCTAACATATTTTATATTAGAAAAAAAAATTACCATTTTCCCTTGGACATTTATTCTAACCATCATGATAGTACAAATATTTTATCGAATATATATAAAATTAAAAAGAATAATTTCATACATTTTTATCTTAATAAATATTGGTTTTTTTAGTTAGTTCTTAACTCCATGAAACCCACCTATCATTTATGTATAATCCACTATATATTAGGTACACATTAATTTAATTTGGTGTTTCTTTAAAGTAATTCTAGAGGTTTTGTGGAATGAGGGTCAAAAATAGATATTTTTTCAGGATATAGACCATGAACATGATTAGTGTGTAGTTACTAATAACCATAAGGATTACATGCAGTAGAGATATGTGTTTTAATAGTAGTTTTTTCATGTGATGAGTATAGTTAAAGAAACTGTGTGTCTAACCAAGGAAAACTATGCGGGGCCTGGGAGTTGTAAAAGGGGGTTTCATGGTCTGAACAAACTATATGGAATGTCCCAAAAGTCCATGATTTATTTATTTTAAAGAGATAATACCCAAATAGTTCACACATGGTTTGTCAAACCACGTGTACAAACACAATGAGGCACTCCAAACCATTAAAAGTTTGGTTTTACCCTTTTTCCCTCGGTCTTTTTTTCTTAATAGCACCCTAATCTTATTTATTCTTCACCAATCCTTACAAAGTGATATAGAGACTTCTCTATTAGGAATCCTATTGATTTTCATTAATTCATGGAAATTTTATTGAGGTATGTTTGGGTTGTGAATAAGTTCCCTCTTCCTTTCTTAGATCATTTCTAGATCTGTCCCCCATTGTATCATTGGAACAATTATGAGATGTGTTTTTTTATCTTAGGAGTTTGAGGGAGTTTTCATTGGTTTCTTATCGATCTAGAATCACAAGGACCCGATCTACTCTTCCCAAATCTCAGTTTTCTATTTAATTTAGTTCTACCCCTATTCTTGATTTAGGTGTCTCTATAAAAAGGGTTCATTTTATGAATTTCTTATTATTCATGTACATTCCATTGGTTTATTCACTAAATAGAATTCATTTGTGATTATAATGGGTTTTTTAAAGAAATCACATTTTATTGGGATTTTTTTTTAAAAATTGTTTCTGCACACCAAGTGTTTGATAAAATGATTGAAAGTTGTTTTTGGTTTAAAAATGGGGTTTAAATCCCCAAAAGTGATTTTATTTTATTTATTTTTTTTGTAAATTGTAATCATGTATTTTTTTTAATGGGTTTGAAAAAATATAGAACATTTGTTAACATTAGGAGCATCAGGAAAATACATTCCACTCATTGTGTGTGTAATGCATCCTGAGGTTCTCTTTCACTTTAGTGTGCATAATTCCACTAGTGGTTATACCTATTGGATCCATCATAGTCCTAGATTGGGTATTTATTTTTATTTCTATTATTTATATCCATATATTTGATCCCACATAGTTTTATTTTTCATTTATGATTAGATTATCCCATTATGGATTATGTCATGGTTATTTTATCACATGATTTAACATGCTCGATTTTATTTTATTTATATGTAAAACATGATTATCATAGGGTGTTTCCATTTATTATATTTTTTATACTTTCATACTTATCATAAGTACTTTTCATATTCTATGTCTAATGATTACGAAATGTTTTTATGAAATCAAAATGATGATTTAATATTGATTTTGATTTATGAAAATAATTTATAAAAAATATTTTTTATAGATGTAACCATTGTATTATAGATTTTAGACTTTGTATATATTAAGTGGTAGTTTCATACATGGTACATTTCTCACACCCTATTTTTTCCATTGGGTAATTCTAGATGTTGTTTTGTAGGACCCAAGTAATGGTAAGGGAATTATATATTATGTTGGATTCTCCTTTTTTCATAGCCTATGTATTAGGATAGTTTGCAAGTTATGTTTAGTCATAGGGAGACTTATTCATCTTATCTAGTCATACATTCTAGTTTACCCAATTTTTCATAGATTGTATGGATCATAGATTTATATTTCCCTTACGTATTATGATCTAGTTTTTTTTCCTTGTTTTTAAATATGACAATTGTTTAAATTTACATATTTCACCTAACCACCATTGCATGCTAGCTCAAGTGGATTTTCATATAGACAAGGGTTAGATCATTATAGAATAGTATAAAAGGTAAATACTCATCTTGAAGTGTTATAGCATTTTATAGGTATAACTTTTTTTTCATGGGTATATTGGAGTTTGTGCCATTGGAATTCATGTGGTATGTATGGGAGGGTGCATGGATAGATCACTTCTGTGTTTGAACTCGAGTTACCATAGCTGGTTACTAAATTTTCACCATGTTTGAGGATTTGAATTTGAGGTCATTTTAATTAATTGGATGGTTATTTTATTTAAATATACATCTTCCTTTTAAGTGTTATGTTTTGTTGGAAAATTTCATATTAATTTATATAAAAAATATTAAAGGAATTGACCTAAATTCCAGAAGTTGCTCAAATTATTTTGTATTTTTTATAAAAAAGATAATTTGTTATTATATGATATTTATTAGATGATTCCTTCTATAAGAGATATTCTAAATCTGGGTAAGTATGTTGTGAGACCAGTTCCATAGGTGAATCCTCTAGTTTAACTTATTTTGTATATGATTTATTCTATATTATTCAGACTCTGAGTAAGTAGGGTTTCAAGAACCTAGGAAGTGCAATGGATCATGGATCATAATTCACTAGGAAACATCTAACCATATTCCTTGGTGAAAAAGGACCCCAGTAATTTGAGGAGTGGCTTGATAAGATTGATATGATCTTTAACTTATGAAAGAATCTAAGGTGTGTTTTTCATATACATGCCTGAGGCAATGGGAATGAGATGATGGGACTCTATTGTGTAACCTAAGTTCCACATAGTTGTAACCTATAACTATTTTAAGAAAATATTCTATAAAACATTTTACCCTAACTTGTTATGTGTACATAATACCTAATATTTTCTTACCATGGAGAAAGGGGAGAATAATATGTTGGAGTACTCCACCAATTTTTCTAAGTTGGTGAATTTGTCCCTAGAGCTAGTCCCCAATAAGTACCTAGAGTCTCGAGGATTTTAGTTGGGATTGAGGCCTGATATTTGGTTCATGTTGGTTATCATGTGACTTACAACCTTCATAGAGATTGTTTAAAAATAATTTTTTCTAAATCTGACATAGCTAGAATGACTATTTTGGGTGGATCTTCAGTTGGTGTAGTTTTTATCCAGTGTGTGTCATCTGGCCAGAAAAGGAAGCGCATGGGTGGTCAATTCTCTTATGAACCAGTTTTAAAGGATTAGTTAGGATAATGATTATTTTTTTATACCAATGTTGATGGTATATCTATACCAAGCCTAAATATATGGAGTATCCTAATACTTTTCATTGTTATAGACTATTAGGTAATTTGAGGAATTCTTGTGAAATGGTATCCGAGGGTAATAAGACTGTAGATACGCTTACAAAGGGTTTTTAGGTTCATATTAATTCTTCCAAGGGTGGTAGGTCTAATACATAGCCTTGGGGGTATGTTCACGTGGATAAGACTAGATGGATTTATGAGGTGGAGTGTGAGCCAGAGGAATCTAAAGCAGGGCCTACTACTATTAGAGATACGATATTTATATCATTCTTTATGGTGATAGATTTGTTCGCTATAGGTGATACTCATTATTTTATATCATTAATATTAGTTTATATTTATGGTTTATGTTCAAAACTTATTTCAATATTTTTGGATCTATCCAAGCCTTTGGGGAAGAGGTTCAAACATGGTTTCAAGTGTCCCACATGTTGGCAGATGATAATTAACTTCTTGGTTGAGTGGTTTTTTTATTTCATGATATTGAAATATATTACGTAATACTTGGAATGGAATGGATGATAAATTTTAAGGAACAAATATAATTATATCGTTATCGGTTTCAGTTTTTATCTTCAAATTAGGTCACTCATGTTTTTCTCTGTGAGTGGTACTCTAGATAGGGAAGGGAAAGTCTTGTTGATCCTTATTATAGGGTAATCTTGTTCAGGTTTATAGAGATGTTTCTTGATGTTATTGAATATTTTTATAATATTATATTATTAAGGTGGTTTGTGCATACCCAGAGGTATTTTGGATGATATTTATAGTTTACATCCATAGATATAGGTCGAGTTTAATATTGACCTACTCATTGGTATGATTCTCATTTCTATTCAATCTTATTAAATGGAACTTATGAAGTTAGTGTATCTTAAATTCCAGAATTAGGACCTAGAGGATAGGGGATTTATTCATCATATATTTCCACCTAGGGATTATCCTATCCACCATTAAAATAAGTAATATAATAGTATCATACATTTCATGGATTACCAAAAGTCGAATTGGGTGATTGTTAAGAAGAAATATCATTTACCCCAGATTTATGGTCTCTCCAACCATCTTAGAGGGGCATGTTGGTTTTAAAATGTTGACCTTCAATTAGGGTACCACTTACCGATATTCTGAAAAGATGATACACCTAATACAATGTTTAGGATCTGGTATAATCATTTTTAGTTTCTAGTTATTCCATTCGTTCTGACTAATGCAATTTTGGTATTTATGGAGTTGATGAAAAAATCATTCATTGGTTCTTAGACTCTATTTTCATTTCATTTTTGAATTATATTTTGGTGTAATTAAAGTCAGAGGGGAAAATATGGACCATTTTTGTATTATTCGTCAAACTATGAAGAACATTATAGACTTTATATGCTTTCCAAATGTGTGTTTTGGATCGGAGAATTGATGTTTATAAGGAATATTATATATGAGAGGGGTATCATAGTGGACCATCAGAATATAAAGGCAGTTATGTCCTAGGAGAAATGTATAAATGTGTTTGATATTTTAAGCTTCTTGGGTTTGGCAGGTTACTATAGATGGTTTGTTTGTGATTTATCCAAGCTCACATATTTGATGACAATATTAACCCATTAGGGTATAAAGTTTGAATAGAAGGAAGAATTTCAGAGATATTTTGGGGAGATAATGGTGAGGTTGACTTGAAAAATAGTATTTATTCTTTTAGAATTGGGTTTGAGTTATGATATAATCTATAATTATTTTGGTATTGGTTTGGGATGTGTCTTGATGTTTGGGAAAAAGGTGGTCACCTATTGATATTTATAATTACACCGTCATGAGAATAAATACCCTACCCATGATCATGAGTTAGTAGTAGTAATTAATTCACTCCAAACATTATGTCTCTATCTATTAGGTGAGAATTTTATATTTTATTATAATAATAAGATCCTAAAATATATTTTTTAATTAGAAGTTTTTAAACATGCAACAATGTCATTGGATGGTGTATCTTCAAAATTTAGATTTTGAGATTGTATACACTATTGGGAAAGAAAATTTAGTTTCCAATGTGTTGAGAAGAAAATTACCACACACATTCCATGAAGGATTCGGTTGAGGGGGTGTTCATTGATGATTTAAGTTTCTGAGATAAAATTGGGCGTGGAAGAGATTGGTGAACAAGTTTTCCGAGTATTAATTAAATATGGATAATATTTTTATGAGGGATTTGGGATAAAGAAGTTGATAGACACCGAGTTTCAATGATTTAGTAAAATTCATTATATTGGGGAGACCTCAAGTGTCTGTTCTTGGTCTCCCAATAGAGCCATGTTGTTTTATAGAAAGATGGATTTTTCTATTTTCTATCAGGCACGTGTTGATGAAAATAAACCCTATTATAG
Organism: Viscum album; assembly: GCA_963277665.1. Lineage (NCBI taxonomy): Eukaryota > Viridiplantae > Streptophyta > Magnoliopsida > Santalales > Viscaceae > Viscum > Viscum album. Next base: position 458,089,096 of record OY728138.1, read on the forward strand.
TTTTTACATACTTACTATGGATACCATGGTGTATTACATCTTGAGATGTCATCATTGGTAGTTGGGGATGATGTGGTTGATTTTAGATTTAGTATCATGGTGTCTCACCTTTTTAAAAATTAAAGAAGAAGATTAGAGACCTACTAGTTTTTTTAAACCATTATCCATTCCAATATGAAATTGGGATGAGATTTCCAAAGACTTCATCATTGGTTTTCCACAGAATCTAGGTGGGAAGGATGCAATTTGGGTGATCACTAATCAAATTATGAAATCAACTAATTTGTTACCAATCAAGGGGAAGATGACAGTAGAACAGCTCGGGGAATTATACATCTGAGAAATTATTAGAATTCATGGGGTTCCCTCTAGGATTTTTTTTTATAGGGACTTAATGTTTACATATAGGGGTTTTAATGTTTTTCATGTGGTTATTGGTTCTTTGTTGAAATTTATCACAACTAATGATCCAAATAAGGATGGAAAAACAAAGAGAGCTATCTAGATTTTTGAGGACATATCTTAGGCTTGAACACTTTTTTTGGTGGACATTGGGAAAATAATTTTCCTTTGTTTGAAGTTTACTATAAAAATAAATATCATGATTTTATAAATATGGTTCCCTTTAAAGTGTTTTATGAGTATCCTTGTATCTCTCTCTTGTGATAGGAAGAGTTTGGAGAGGGGCCCTTATTTTAGATGAGTATCATTAAAGATTTTAAAGAAATGGTGTATTTGATTTGAAATAGTTTGGTCCTAGAAAAGATCCATTAGAAATTTTTTGTGGAACATAATTGTCATCCTATAGAGTTTTAGGTTGGTGATTGAGATTCTTTCCCATACTTTCTCTTTGATCGGGACATCGTCAATTGGGTAAGAAGTATAAGTTGGCATCAAGGTTTGTTGGCCCCTTTGAGATCAAAGAGCGATTTGGAAAGTTGAAATATCTTTGGACTTACCAAAATGATTGGATTTGATTCATGATGTGTTTCATATTTTCTAGATGAGGAGGTACCGATTAGATTTTTCCCATGTTGTTGAATTAGAAAATGTTGATTTGGATCCTTATACAACAATTGTGGTGAAACCAATTCAGATTACAGATCTCCCAGATAATGTACTATATGGTTAAATGACTCCCCTATCTCATGTTCTATGGTATTGTGCATGGGATACACATGATATGTGGGTGTGGGTATCATTGATGAGGAAGCAGTGACCTTCTCGTTTTGAAGGTCCATGATATTGATAATTTTATGGGGGTATAAATTTTTATGGTAGGGATAATTATTGTACTCATTAGATCTCAAGTATGATCCAACAAAATATAGGGTTTTATTTAACGTATTTTTAGAGGTTTTGGGGTAATGAATGTCAAAATTGAAATTATTGGAGGAGATATACCATTTTCATGATTTGTGTATGGTTAGTACTAACCATGAGGAAACCCAGTGACATGGATATATGTTTTATCAATGAGGTTACTCATGGTTTCAACATGGTTAATGAAACTCTGCGAATCATAATGGAAAACCATGCATGGTATGGGTGTTTTCGAAAGGGTGTTCCTAGTTTGACCAAACCATGAGGCTTTTCCCAATATACCATGTAGCTTGACATTTTAGAGATACAATGTCCATGCATGGGTTGCACATAGTTTTTCTAACATTGCATCTTAACCATGTATGGTACTCCAAACCTTTAAGAAGTTAGTTTTTTTTTATTTTTTTACTTGGTAATTTTTATTCCTATTAATTCCCTAATCTAATATAGTCTCAATCTATTCATTCCACAATGATCTAGAGGTTTCTCTCTTGGTATTCTTGGAGATTTCCCTTCATTCATGACAAATTTCTCAAGGTATGTTATGTTTTAGGCGATTTCCCCTTCATTTCTTAGATACAAGATAGATCTCTCATTCCCAAGTCTCTTTTGAAAATCTGTGGGATGGTTATTTAATATATAATGGTTTTGATGGAAGTTTTATTTGATTTTAGGGATATAGGATCATGAGGTCCTGATCTACTCTTACCAAGCCTCCGTTTTTAAGGATATTAGTTAGACCCCCATTCTTGAGGTAGGTGTCTCCATATAAAATGTTAATTCTATAAATTTATTATTTTTACTATAAATTACTTTAGTTTATTAATTTAATTGAATTTATTTGTGATTAAAATGGATTTTTTTGGAATGAAATCAGGTTCGTAAATGGATTTTTTTTGTAAAATGGTTTTTGGATACTTAGTGTTTGATGAAATTCTTGAATGGTGGTTTTGGTTTTAAAATGGGTTTTCAGGGACTGAGGATGATTTTATTTTCTTTAATTTCTATATAAATTATGGTAATTTCTTTTTAAATGAAATTGGATAAAATTAGCTCACTGGGTAAACAAGAGTGCATCATGAATGGACATGTCAGTCATAGTGTGTGCAATACCTCTTGAGGATTTCATTCACTTTATATTTTGTAATTACAATAGAGGTTATTCCAATTGTATCCGCTGTAGGTGTAAAGACCCGTAAAATTCAAAAAAAAAATTTTCTTAATTTTCTTTAGAATTTTACAAGAGCGCGGTTTCAGACGGCACCTGATTCCGAGGCCCGGAGTGCCCGGAATTAATTTCCGAAGTTTGGCTCGGGTACGTTCAGTGAACGAACGAGCGGGAATTCCTAACTTTTGATCCGGTGCTCGGAATTGAAATCCGAGGGCACCGATGAACTCGCAGCACCGATATTCGCTTAATGAGACCTTTTCGGGAGTTGCGTTTGTTGCGGGTTGAAAGTTACGTTTTGGGGTTTTCAGTTGAGTTAAATAAAATTTGTTTAAGACAAATTTTATTTTAACTTATTAAAAACCTAACAAAGGAGGTTGGAAGTGGGACCCACACCCACTTAACCTCCCTTGGGAGGATTAAGTGTGGTGGGGCCCACACGAACCCCCACCTTTTCAACTCCCCTCTCTCCCTCTTAATGGCTTGACAAGTTAACTTCTATTTAATTATACAATTCATGTATATTAAATAAGTGAGTTAATTTTGGAGTTATCCATTTTGAATTTCAAACCTTTGAAATTCTTTTGTGTAATGTGTTAATAAAATAAGAGGTAGTCTTATTTTATTTTGGGTTGTTTGTTTGTTCCCTTGAGAGCTTTTGAGAGCTTTCCCTTCTTCTTCAAACCTTGACGAAGAACACGAAGAACGTCGTTCTTCAACGAAGAACTTCTCCGCCGAAGAACACGATCCATCCGCAACGCCGTATCCGCGACACGACGTACTTCTTCTGCGTCATCTCTTCCGCGACGGTTTTCCGCGACGAACGCCATCGACAACGACTCTTCCTCCGACGTCAAAGGAATCGACACCGATATTCCACGACTACGTCAACGTGTGACTATCGAGGTAAGGGTTCTTGAGTTCGTTGTTTCCTTTTTATTTGACTTTCCTCGAGACTTGACGTAGAACGCTCAAGTTCCGACGAAGAACGCCGCTCCGCTCTTCTTCGTCTTCGGTGTCAACGAGAGAGTACACCGCACCTTCCTCGGACAACCTTCGTCGGCGTACAAGGATTCGCCAACGACGTGCCTCTTCGGACGCGCCTCTTCGTCGTTGAATTTGACGAACGACGACCGCGTCGCCCGACCTCCACGACGTCGTCTTCCGCGGAATGTAGAACAATCTTCGAATCTTAAACCCGAGGTAGGGGTTGTTGATTCATTATTTATTTATTCCATTTCTTGAACGTGGATCTCGCATGTCAAACTTGAGGCTTGAATGTTTAAGTTGAGTTATTTGCTTAACGTGAGGGGGCCGGACCGCATGAACACGGCCGAACCCCCTCCATCGTTCTTGTTTATTTTTTTGCGGATGGAAGCAAGTGGCGTGGTGCCGTCGCACCACGCGGATGATTGTTCGTTTATTTTACGCAACGCCGTCGCGCGCACACCATGGAAGAAACATCAAGAACGCGACGCCGTCGCGCCGCGTTGATAGAACTTAAAGTGCGGCGAAAGGGGCGCGGTGCCGTCGCACCGCGCCGGACGACGAACACCGCGGCCGGTTCCGGGCCGCGGCGGGACGAGGAGACCGCGGCCAGATCCGGGCCGCGGCGGGATGTGAAGACCGGCGGCCGGGCCGCCGGCGTCGGATGCCGAAGAAGGGGACCGGAAATTCCGGTCCCGTTTGAGAAAACCGGCCGGCCAGCTGGCCGGCCGGATGTCTTAAAAACCGGGGGAATTAATCCCCCGGCCATCCCATAAAAACCCCCCTCTTAAAGAGGGGGGCGGTTCTTGAAGGAGGGGGGCAGCCGGCCCCCCTGGTTCTCTTAAATAAACCGGCCCCCACGTGGGGGGCGGTTTCAATCAAAGGGGCGCGGCTATATGCCGCGCCGACACCCAGGAACCGCGGGGCTTAGCCCCCGCGTGCGCAGCCTCGCCGCGGCCCGCCGCCGCCGCCGCCGCGGCCCGCCGCCACCGCGGCCCGCCGCCGCCGCCGCCGCCCGCCGGCCACCGCGCCGCCCAGGGGGGGGGGGGGGGGTCGGGCCGGGTCGGCCCGGACCCGGACCCCCCCGTTTCGAACCATATTCGGTTTTTGGCTCATAACTTGAGCCTCGGACCTCCGAATGACTAACCGTCTGCGGCAACGCGATCCTTGGATCGAGACGGTCGTTTCGGTATATCGCACTCAAGGATTCGGTTTACTTTGAGTTCGGCCGGGTTGGTTCGTTCACGAAACCAACCGGGCCTTCGGAGCGGAAACGCTCATATCTTGAGCTACGAACGTCCGATTGACGCGCCGTCAGTCGCGTTACGTTCCTTTTTGTGAGACGGATCTTTTGGCATACTCCGACCGAGGTTTGGACGTAGGTGGAGTACGGTCGGGTTGGTTTTGCCTTAAAAACCAACCGGGCCCCGGAGACGAAAATGCCAATAACTCTCAGACCGGGCGTCCGATCGACGCACCATCTGTTGCGTTGAGTTCCTGTTTACGATACGGAACTTTTGACATACTCCGCCCGAGTTTTGGATACAGTCGGAGTATGGCCGGGTTGGATTGTACCCGAAATCCAACCGGGCCCCTGGAACGGGAAAGCTAATATCTTTCAGACAGGACGTCCGCTTGACGAACCGTCAGCGGCGTTGGTGGTTACGTTGAGTAACGGTCCCTTTGAGTTTACCCTATGGGAGTTCGGGGTACAGTTGAGATATGGCCGAGATTGGTTCGCACTCGAAACCAACCGGGCCCCTGGGATGAAAAGGCTAATAAACTCACAGACCGGGCGTCCGATCGACGCGCCGTCTGTTGCGTTGAGACCCCTGTGACGAAACGGACCTTTGAGACACTTCTTCGTGGGACTTTGAGATACTTGGAGTATCGACCTGTAGCTCGTGGAGCGGACCCTCCCAGTGACGAGCGTGCGAAGTACGGAGACCGTGTAACTGGCTGAGACCTGACGACTGCTTGACCGACTCGACTTGGAGTGAGTCGACTAGCCCAGTGGACGGAGCACTACTTTCTGAGGTGCAGACCCATGGCGGACGGAGCACTACCTGTGTGACAGTGCAGACCCGCGGTGCTCGTCCGGAGAGTACCTCAACAGGCTACTAGGGGGTGTGCACTACGGTGTTTGGGTGGCATACCTCGGCGGGAAGCACTACTGTGTTTGGGTGGCTGGCCCGCAGTACTCGACAGGAGGAGTACTTCAGCAGTCTTAGGTTAGTGAGCAGTACCTCGGAGTCGTGACAGGACCACTGTACACTCTAGAGACGGAGCTCTTCAGCAGTTACGGTTTCGATAATGAAAATCCTGGTTTGAGCTGAGACTTTTGACCTTTGTGTTTCCTCATGATTGAGATGGGTTACTTGATAACTTAGGTATATGTATGGGCATATACCTGGGTAGTGGTTATCCGTTGATCTCATGATCCTTGTGTTTCCTCATGACTGAGATGGGTTACTTGATAACTTAGGTATATGTATGGGCATATACCTAAGTAGAGTTTATCTATTGAGATCTTCTTGTGTTTATCCTTGTTGGTTTTAGTGAGACCTTGAGGGTCTCGGGGTCCCTACTGAGTATCGTTATACTCACCCCTGCACGGGCTATGCCCGCACCTTGTTGTGTTGGTTGCAGACGACGGACAGTGCTGACAGAAGCCGAAGGTTCGAGGACTGGACGGTACCTGGAGGTGGACTATACGACGAGGCGGTACCCGGAGGTGGACCACTGGGCGGGACATACTCGGAGCGGATAGCGGGACCCGAGGAGTAGAGGAGCTATCTGTACCCACCCTTCAGGTGGGATTTCCAGTGGACATCTCAGCGTAGCAGCTTTACTTTTAAGTCGTTGTTTTCCCTTTCGAGTTGTACTTTACAGTTGGGCTTGTATTTCCGGCCCCTTTTTACTTTTCAGCTCTTCTTTTTGTACTTAGTGTTTTACTTCCGCTTGTACTCTGTGGTGCTTGTTTTCTTTATAAAGGCAATGCCTTCCCAGTTATCGGGATTTTACGCCTTTGGTGCTAGTCGCCAGCCCCTGGCCTATGGAAGGCGGGCTTGGGGTAGTCACGGCACGGGCCCCGAGGACGGGTCGTGACAAATTGGTATCAGAGGAGTTCGGTTCTACCGCAGAACTTATAACTCTGATCTTTCTTTCTGTGAAGCAATAGTGTTAAGGGTACCGAGTGTGGTTTTCAGTTCAGGGAGTCCAGTGTTGGTGCGGGCGGCCGACGTATCCATACACCAGGACCCTGACAACTGATTTCCGACTTTGTGCACGAAAACACTGATTGCGTGTGTGTTTTCAAAAGTTTTTCCCCTTAAAACAGCTCAAACCAGGTCAGCTCACCAGGTATAATCGTTTGATCGTGTTACGTTGTTTCTTTCAGGATGTCTTTTCTCAGACGATCAGCTAGAGCCCGGAGGGATGAGCGTGTTGACAGTCTGTCGAGCGACGAGGCTTCGGTTCAGGGCCCTCTTGCAGTTGAGGCACCAGCGGAGGCACCAGCGGTACTACCATACGTTGGGCCACCGATGCCACCAGCCCCAGCAGTAGGCGATGCACGACGCTTGAGCGCGCTGCACGAGTTCCAGCGCCAGAGGCCACCCAGGTTCCGGGGAGAGACAGACCCGCAGGCGGCTGAGGTTTGGCTGGAGGCTGTGGTGAGAGTCTTCAGGCTAGTGGGGACGCCGGCAGACTTCATGGTGATCTTTGCTACCAGCCTCCTTCAGGCAGCAGCAGGTAGGTGGTGGAGCCACTTGTTTCAGTTTTGCGATGAGATGAACTTCGCATGGGAAGACTTCGAGACCTTCTTCAGGGTGGAGTTTGTGCCAGTATCTCTACACCCCGAGCGTGTACAAGAGATTCTGCCTTTGCCGCGTGTTTTTCGATCAGAAGACGAGTCATCTGTGGGCAGTAGACAGATGATGCAGAGGTCCAGGAGGACCAGACCAGCAGATGGGCGATCTCGGGTTTTAGGACCGGTGGTGCGGGGCACCCGAGGTGGGGTCAGAGCCAGGCGTGCCAGAAACGGACAATGTTACTCCTGTGGCGGAAAGGGTCACATGGCTCGTGACTGCCCGACCCGCCATGCGGAGGAGCAGCAGACGGTTGAGGAACCACCTAGGCAGAGGCAGAGGTTCGACCGTGGCGGTCCACAGGGAGGAGGCGGACGAGGCAGATGAGCTGGCCGAGCAGCAGGTGGTGGACGACGCTTTGAGGCTCTGCCACCACCACCACCAGGAGGTCCACCCCGACCACAGGGAGTAGGTGAACATGCGAGAGCACAGCTTCAGGCAGGTGAAGCTTACGATCATGGAGCTCTGGGAGCAGGTGGACAGGAGCGGAACTAGTGGATACGTCTTTTGTACTTCTAGTTCCATGTTGATGTTGCTTTTGTGTAGCGTCTTGTAATATGAGCTGTAATAATAAAAGATGCATACCTTTGTGATGTTTTCTTTCCTGTCCTCTTTTGTGATGTTACTAAGAGGTTCCAGTTGACTGTTGACTTGACCCTCACTTGTGAGACATCTACTGGAGGAGACCCAGTTACCACACACTGATGCCGACAGTGTGACTCAACCCTTGGAGGCGAGAGTAACGGTTGGATCTCTTAGTAGTAGCGTCGAGGCCTTACGACGTCATCCTTGGTATGGATTAGTATCATCCATGTTAGGATTGACTGTTTTAGGCAAAGAATGTGGTTCATCCAGGGGATGAGACCAGGTTTCTCTTATCGGCAAAGAAGAAATCTCGCAGCTCTTGTGGGACCAGAGATGGTCCGGGCCACGTCAGAGGAGGTCCATGTCATCCAGGAGCGGATGAGGACAGCATAGAGCCGGCAGAAGTCATACGCTGACAGGAGGCGGAGGCCACTAGAGTTCGAGGATGGTGACCACGTCTTCTTGAGGGTCTCACCTCGACGTGGTATTCGGAGATTTGGCCGAGGCGACAAGTTATCTCCGCGCTTCATCGGACCCTTCCAGGTCCTCAGCAGGGTTGGTGAGGTGGCTTATCGCCTGGCTCTACCACCTCAGTTGCACCGGGTGCACGACGTCTTACACGTGTCTCAGCTGAGGAGATACGTGCACGACCCGACGCACATCCTTGACGATGGGGAGACTTTTACGGAGGTCCCAGTGGAGATAGAGGATCGAGAGGAGCGGGTCCTACATGGACGATCGATTCCTCTTGTGTGCAACAGATGGCGGCACGGGAATCTCCAGGAGAGCACGTGGGAGCGGGAGGCTCAGATGCGTGCTCAGTACCCTCTTTTGTTTCCCTAGTTTTTGATGTAGCTTTACGGGGACGTAAAGCCCTGAGGTGGGAGTAATGTAAAGACCCGTAAAATTCAAAAAAATTATTATTTTTTCTTAATTTTCTTTAGAATTTTACAAGAGCGCGGTTTCAGACGGCACCTGATTCCGAGGCCCGGAGTGCCCGGAATTAATTTCCGAAGTTTGGCTCGGGTACGTTCAGTGAACGAACGAGCGGGAATTCCTAACTTTTGATCCGGTGCTCGGAATTGAAATCCGAGGGCACCGATGAACTCGCAGCGCCGATATTCGCTTAATGAGACCTTTTCGGGAGTTGCGTTTGTTGCGGGTTGAAAGTTACGTTTTGGGGTTTTCAGTTGAGTTAAATAAAATTTGTTTAAGACAAATTTTATTTTAACTTATTAAAAACCTACCAAAGGAGGTTGGAAGTGGGACCCACACCCACTTAACCTCCCTTGGGAGGATTAAGTGTGGTGGGGCCCATACGAACCCCCACCTTTTCAACTCCCCTCTCTCCCTCTTAATGGCTTGACAAGTTAACTTCTATTTAATTATACAATTCATGTATATTAAATAAGTGAGTTAATTTTGGAGTTATCCATTTTGAATTTCAAACCTTTGAAATTCTTTTGTGTAATGTGTTAATAAAATAAGAGGTAGTCTTATTTTATTTTGGGTTGTTTGTTTGTTCCCTTGAGAGCTTTTGAGAGCTTTCCCTTCTTCTTCAAACTTTGACGAAGAACACGAAGAACGTCGTTCTTCAACGAAGAACTTCTCCGCCGAAGAACACGATCCATCCCCGACGCCGTATCCGCGACACGACGTACTTCTTCTGCGTCATCTCTTCCGCGACGGTTTTCCGCGACGAACGCCATCGACAACGACTCTTCCTCCGACGTCAAAGGAATCGACACCGATATTCCACGACTACGTCAACGTGTGACTATCGAGGTAAGGGTTCTTGAGTTCGTTGTTTCCTTTTTATTTGACTTTCCTCGAGACTTGACGTAGAACGCTCAAGTTCCGACGAAGAACGCCGCTCCGCTCTTCTTCGTCTTCGGTGTCAACGAGAGAGTACACCGCACCTTCCTCGGACAACCTTCGTCGGCGTACAAGGATTCGCCAACGACGTGCCTCTTCGGACGCGCCTCTTCGTCGTTGAATTTGACGAACGACGACCGCGTCGCCCGACCTCCGCGACGTCGTCTTCCGCGGAACGTAGAACAATCTTCGAATCTTAAACCCGAGGTAGGGGTTGTTGATTCATTATTTATTTATTCCATTTCTTGAACATGGATCTCGCATGTCAAACTTGAGGCTTGAATGTTTAAGTTGAGTTATTTGCTTAATGTGAGGGGGCCAGACCGCATGAACACGGCCGAACCCCCTCCATCGTTCTTGTTTATTTTTTTGCGGATGGAAGCAAGTGGCGTGGTGCCGTCGCACCACGCGGATGATTGTTCGTTTATTTTACGCAACGCCGTCGCGCGCACACCATGGAAGAAACATCAAGAACGCGACGCCGTCGCGCCGCGTTGATAGAACTTAAAGTGCGGCGAAAGGGGCGCGGTGCCGTCGTACCGCGCCGGACGACGAACACCGCAGCCGGTTCCGGGCCGCGGCGGGACGAGGAGACCGCGGCCGGATCCGGGCCGCGGCGGGATGTGAAGACCGGCGGCCGGGCCGCCGGCGTCGGATGCCGAAGAAGGGGACCGGAAATTCCGGTCCCGTTTGAGAAAACCGTCCGGCCAGCTGGCCGGCCGGATGTCTTAAAAACCGGGGGAATTAATCCCCCGGCCATCCCATAAAAACCCCCCTCTTAAAGAGGGGGGCGGTTCTTGAAGGAGGGGGGCAGCCGGCCCCCTGGTTCTCTTAAATAAACCGGCCCCCACGTGGGGGGCGGTTTCAATCAAAGGGGCGCGGCTATATGCCGCGCCGACACCCAGGAACCGCGGGGCTTAGCCCCCGCGTGCGCAGCCTCGCCGCGGCCCGCCGCCACCGCGGCCCGCCGCCGCCGCCTCCGCGGCCCGCCGCCTCCGCGGCCCGCCGCCGCCGCCGCCGCCGCGCCGCCCGCCGCCGCCGCTGCGCCGCCGCCGCCGCGCCGCCGCGCCGCCCAGGGGGGGGGGGGGGGGGTCGGGCCGGGTCGGCCCGGACCCGGACCCCCCCGTTTCGAACCAGATTCGGATTTTGGCTCATAACTTGAGCCTCAGACCTCCGAATGACGAACCGTCTGCGGCAACACGATCCTTGGATCGAGACGGTCGTTTCGGTATATCGCACTCAAGGTTTCGGTTTACTTTGAGTTCGGCCGGGTTGGTTCGTTCACGAAACCAACCGGGCCTTCGGAGCGGAAACGCTCATATCTTGAGCTACGAACGTCCGATTGACGCGCCGTCAGTCGCGTTACGTTCCTTTTTGTGAGACGGATCTTTTGGCATACTCCGCCCGAGGTTTGGACGTAGGTGGAGTACGGTCGGGTTGGTTTTGCCTTAAAAACCAACCGGGCCCCGGAGACGAAAATGCCAATAACTCTCAGACCGGGCGTCCGATCGACGCACCGTCTGTTGCGTTGAGTTCCTGTTTACGATACGGAACTTTTGACATACTCCGCCCGAGTTTTGGATACAGTCGGAGTATGGCCGGGTTGGATTGTACCCGAAATCCAACCGGGCCCCTGGAACGGGAAAGCTAATATCTTTCAGACAGGACGTCCGCTTGACGAACCGTCAGCGGCGTTGGTGGTTACGTTGAGTAACGGTCCCTTTGAGTTTACCCTATGGGAGTTCGGGGTACAGTTGAGATACGGCCGGGATTGGTTCGCACTCGAAACCAACCGGGCCCCTGGGATGAAAAGGCTAATAAACTCACAGACCGGGCGTCCGATCGACGCGCCGTCTGTTGCGTTGAGACCCCTGTGACGAAACGGACCTTTGAGACACTTCTTCGTGGGACTTTGAGATACTTGGAGTATCGACCTGTAGCTCGTGGAGCGGACCCTCCCAGTGACGAGCGTGCGAAGTACGGAGACCGTGTAACTGGCTGAGACCTGACGACTGCTTGACCGACTCGACTTGGAGTGAGTCGACTAGCCCAGTGGACGGAGCACTACTTTCTGAGGTGCAGACCCATGGCGGACGGAGCACTACCTGTGTGACAGTGCAGACCCGCGGTGCTCGTCCGGAGAGTACCTCAGCAGGCTACTAGGGGGTGTGCACTACGGTGTTTGGGTGGAATACCTCGGCGGGAAGCACTACTGTGTTTGGGTGGCTGGCCCGCAGTACTCGACAGGAGGAGTACTTCAGCAGTCTTAGGTTAGTGAGCAGTACCTCGGAGTCGTGACAGGACCACTGTACACTCTAGAGATGGAGCTCTTCAGCAGTTACGGTTTCGATAATGAAAATCCTGGTTTGAGCTGAGACTTTTGACCTTTGTGTTTCCTCATGATTGAGATGGGTTACTTGATAACTTAGGTATATGTATGGGCATATACCTGGGTAGTGGTTATCCGTTGATCTCATGATCCTTGTGTTTCCTCATGACTGAGATGGGTTACTTGATAACTTAGGTATATGTATGGGCATATACCTAAGTAGAGTTTATCTATTGAGATCTTCTTGTGTTTATCCTTGTTGGTTTTAGTGAGACCTTGAGGGTCTCGGGGTCCCTACTGAGTATCGTTATACTCACCCCTGCACGGGCTATGCCCGCACCTTGTTGTGTTGGTTGCAGACGACGGACAGTGCTGACAGAAGCCGAAGGTTCGAGGACTGGACGGTACCTGGAGGTGGACTATACGACGAGGCGGTACCCGGAGGTGGACCACTGGGCGGGACATACTCGGAGCGGATAGCGGGACCCGAGGAGCAGAGGAGCTATCTGTACCCACCCTTCAGGTGGGATTTCCAGTGGACATCTCAGCGTAGCAGCTTTACTTTTCAGTCGCTGTTTTCCCTTTCGAGTTGTACTTTACAGTTGGGCTTGTATTTCCGGCCCCTTTTTACTTTTCAGCTCTTCTTTTTGTACTTAGTGTTTTACTTCCGCTTGTACTCTGTGGTGCTTGTTTTCTTTATAAAGGCAATGCCTTCCCAGTTATCGGGATTTTACGCCTTTGGTGCTAGTCGCCAGCCCCTGGCCTATGGAAGGCGGGCTTGGGGTAGTCACGGCACGGGCCCCGAGGACGGGTCGTGACAGTAGGACTAGATTGGGGATTTAATTTTATAACTAGTACATATACCCATAGGTTAGAGCCCAAAAATAATGCTTTGTCATTTACGATTGGATTATCACATGATGGATTGCGTCATGGATACTTCGTCAAATTCTTTCACATGAAGGATTATATCATGGTTATATTGCTTATAAACTTATCTTATGGTTTAACCATGGATTATATGGATTATTATTTAATTATTATCACATTTAGTTTTTGTATTCCTTATCTTGTGAATATGAAAATATTTTATGGAAACCAAAGGATGGCCATCAAATCGTTTTGAATTATGAAAATGATTTATAAAACATTTTTTTATTTTTAAAGATAGAAATGATGCATTCTTGATACTAGACATGATATAGATTCTTTGGTAGAATAATACTAGGCTTAGTGAAGACACCCTAATTTTTCGGTTTGATTGTTTTAGACATTTTTTATAAGACCTAGGTAATGGGAAGAGAATTATGTAGCATTTAAACTTCTCTTTTCATCATAGCCATTATAGTGGGATGGTTTGGAGGTGATGGTTGGTCACAAGGAGACTTGTAAGTCTTGTATTGTAATATTTTCTAGTTTAGATAATTGTTCATATATTTTATGGATCTTATATATATATCTCTTTCTTCCCCTTTGTACTCTAGTTGTTTTTCATTTTTTATATACGAGACTTGTTTCTATTTTCTTATTTCACCCAACCCCCATGGTGTGCCGACTTGGGTTGCCTCTCTAGTTGAACTGGGTTGGTTCATTACACTTGAGACCACTAATTTTTTTCCTCATGGTTAGACTCACTCATTCTATTTTTCATGGTCTCATTCTCACCAATGGTAAATATATTTATTTCATCACTATATTAGCTTCTTGTAAATAATTAATTTATTTTATCCTTTATTCTCATTGGATTATTCATGGGGATGTTTGTTGAATAATGTTTTTTCCATTACAATTTATATATTTTGGTATTTATTTTCCTTTTATTTCCTCTTTAAACTTTTTTTAAATTTCTTGAAATAAGATAAATTATATCATAAAAATTTTGATCAGACACATTAGGATTTGGTATTCTCCTATTGTTTACATAATTCTTTGATTACATACTCAATATTTATTATATCTTTAGAGGGAACCTTTCTCTGGCACCACTTTTAATACACCAAGCCAGATAACCAAAAATAGGGGGGATTAGTGAATTATTTTATAAATTTTATTTATTTTAATTAATCCTTTGGAATTTTTCAAGGTTCTCAATCTACTCAATAGTGTCTCCTATGTCACTTCATGTATAGTATTAATGAGATATAGATCATCACACAGTATTTATACGGTTTGATGCTATGAACTACTCCTTTCCATATTTTTTATAATCCTAAACATGGATCAATCACTACTATGTCGTTGAGGATTATAAATCCATAGTTGAGGACTAGATATACATAATAGCAATCAAACCACCAATTGACGTTGGTTCTATACCCCAACCACCAAATATTATACCTCAGTTGGTTATACTCCCCAACTATCCATCTCCTCCTTTATTGGTACACACCCTATCCATGATCCTCTACCAAAACTAGTTAAACAACCCATTCATAAGATACTTCTCTTCTTATTAAAATTTGATCCCATGGCATAAATTTCTCCTCCTTCTCTTTCAGAAGATATTCCTCCATGATTCTATAGGATCTATATTTCTCATATACACCTTCATGATCATCAACAGTTGTCTAAATATAACTACCAGTCAAGAAAATTATTCCATATTGTGTGAGATTTTGATTCTCATTATCTTTCTCAAATAATAATGTGTATCTCTTTTAGGGACTCCTAGATTCATCTCAACTTCACTTCTCAATACTTGATTTGTCAATATTCAAAATAATATTAAAATATTAATAAGAGCTATCAGTTCTGAAAAATTTTATTCATCACATACAAATTCTATTTACATACACTATAATATTATCACAAATAATGATTTTCATATTCACAATATGAATTCTCTTCAAATCTTGGTTGGTAGGTGGTCTTCATATTCATCTATAGAGGATATTTTTCTAGTTTTAATTCTAAAAAAACATCATTAAAATCCATGTTATTATCTTCATTAAATTACCTATATGCTTCTTCTTAAATTAATTATATTTAAAATCAATATTAATATTTAGATTTAAATAACTCATAAATCCTCATTTATATTCCAAAATATTCATGTTATATTCCATATTCTCTATTCACCTAATGAATATCCACAATCTAATTATTCATAAAGTCACCTCATGTTTTATATGCATAAATTATGTATAACATGGCTCATCAAAATATCATTCTTTAAGAAGATTCATAATAAAATCATTAAAGGGAATATATCCTCATATGTAGGTATTTCAATCATTACTATCACAAGGCCTCATATATGCTGATTCCTTATTAAAATACTCAAAGGTGTTGGGTGTCATTATCTTGAACAATTTTTAAAATTCCCATGAACTAATCTCATATTTATTTTCATTAGGATTCTATTCTATAGTATCAAACCTATATGGGGTATCTATGATATTTCATGCAATAATCATGGATGAAACTTGATAAACTTGAGCTCCTCAAATCTTAGAAGTAATTAGAAACTCAAATACATTGGGTTTACTTTTTTAAACATGATTTAAATACATTCATATAAATTTACAAGAATATAAATTTATCATGAAATCATTTTTACATGTACAACCTTTCTCATATATATATATAACATCTCACTTGGCTCCTATATTTTCTCTAGCTTCACTTTGTTTTACAGAAACACTTATGGTCAATCATTGGACATATAGTCACTCATTCTTCATGTGGCAGGTTCATCTACTTTAGGAATGCTCATAGCTTCTCCTAATTGATTAGGATATCTTCTTGTGGTATGTTCTTGATAATGTATTTTCTTCCCCTATACTTTTAGTAGGTACATCTACAATGAAGACTCCAACTTCTTCATGTGGTCACTCTACATTGTAAATATATTAGTTCTAGGAATGATGTGTCTATATATATACCATGTGTGTGTAAGTTGTAGATGAAAATATTTTATGTGGTGGATTAAAAGGCTCACGGTTGCTCATGGTGTGTACTGACCTTCTTTTGGTAGGCCAGTTACTCACACTGTAGCTTGTAGGGGTAGGGCCAATTAGGTTTTCATCATGTTTTTGATGGAGAGACCAAAATTTTCTTGTGGTAGCTTTAAGAATACAACAAATACTTTCTTATATAAGTGGTATCTCATTGTTTGGTTGATCCTTGAGATCCCATGGTAAATCAATTGTTTGGGTTATCTAGGGAAGAAGACGACACCGTTTTTGAACAAATAGGGGAGATCAATTTGATCGAATAATCTTCATTATATATGAATGATTTAATAGTGGGTGAATAATACCCACATTTATTTTATCTCACATTAATTATACATGGGTCCATACATCAATTATTAATATTTTATGCACACCAATCCACTCTATCATAGAACTGAGGTTAGATCTCGAATGCAATATAAAAACATGGCTTATGGGTCGCCACTCCCCAAACTCATTTATAGGTAACCCTACATGCCTATGTGTTCACCTATACCTTCCCATTAATAGATACTTCATTAACTAGGAACCTCCTAGCTACCAGGTTTACTAGGTGTGGTTGAACTGTATTATTATTATAGGGATTTAGTTCATACGATTGGCTATAGTTTTCCCATTGTTTGATAACCCAAAATAATTAGTAAAATAGTAAGTATAAAATTACAACCCCCCTAATAAAATAATCTAATCAACATCGTCATAAAATATCCTTCTTCATATTTTATCTTTAATTCTCCAAAAAATAATTAATTAAATAATAACATATTCAATGACATTATCTAAATGTTATTCATGAAAAATAGTATATGTTTTCATGATCTTCTCATTAACCCTCTGGTCTTCTTTATTTCATCATTATTGTATGCAATATGATTTTCCATTCAATATGGAAACAACTACTTTAGCTTATGGGCATAAATATATGATCATTCATGACAACTAATTACACTTCACAACCACCTTTCTTAACACACATATTCAGTGACAATAACTATAAATGAAATTATTAATTGGAAACACATTAGGAGTTACATGGATATACATATTAATTATAGCATAAATATTTTATATCATTATTTGAAGAGCATCGAAAATACTAAAAAACATTAGGTGTGGGAGCCTATAATGGTTAAATAACTCAACTGATTTATTTTTTACAATTTCAAAAAATGGTATATATTTGAATTGAATAATATATAATATATTCAATTTCAAATGATACTCAGATTTCACATAATGATAGAAATTAAAGAGATGTGGTATATTTTACTTCTGTTAGATAGAGATATTAAAAAACAAACTAAAGTTTCTATTTTTGTGGAGATAAAAAAATGAAAACTCATTCCTCAAGGTCGAGTTTTTAGATGCAGAGAAGTGAGAGAAATTAATTAATAGTTAATGATAATTTAATATCCTAAAAATTAAAAGGAATAATAAAAACCCACTTATTAATAATTTATAATTGTTTTTATGTGTAAATATAATGTTTCAATAAAAATTGCTTAATAAATGTTTTAAGGATGTTGTCTAAGGGTAAGAGTCCAATTAACACCTTGGAATATTCTATGGAATATTTTTATAGTTAGATGCTAAGTTGGTGTGAAATTTAGAGTACCATAAATCATTGGTGAAGGTGGAATAAAATTATTAAATATATTATCCAAAGAGTGTGAAGTTTATTCAAAATAATTGAATAACTCCAAAACATTGTGTCATATGAAAAATATAAAACCACCATTAGGTATGACACACAGTGTTCACCCAATGTAGGGTATAAAATTGAAATGTGTTGGAAGATTGAACACATCGCTCACAAAAATAATTTATTTAATAATATTTATTATATTTTTTTTTGAAAATAATTTGATATCTCAAAAAACTATGTGTTTTATGAGAAACATGAGATAATTTTTAGGTCCAGGATGTGGTGTTTACCCTGGGAGAGGTATAACATTTGTATGCTTTATGCATTTGGATGACTCACTTGTGAGAATAAATTATTTAATAATTATTATTATATTAATTTTTATAATAATTTAATATCTCCCGAATGGCGAATCATATAAGAAATCTAAGACGACTGTTGGTTCTTGAATGTGTGATTTACCTTAGATGAGGTATAAATTGTATGTGTGTCGGGTGTTTGGAAATATCGCACATGATATTAACTTGTTTTATATTTAATTATTATTTACTAGAAATTTTATTTATAAAATAATTAATATCTCTCAAATTTTGTATTATATATGCAATCTGACCAGTATTAGGTCTGGAGCGCGAGGTTTACCCTAATAGGGTTATAAATTTAGTGAGGGTCGGGTGTTTAAGTTATTTCGAATTTGAATTTAATTTTTTGGCCAATTAAAATTATTATAATAACCATAATTCATTTTTAATATTTTAAGATTATTATTTGTGTTCATGAAATTAAAATGGGAATAACATGTGTAATTAAATTCACTTAATTAAAGAATGATGTTTTTTTCATGAGTCAATGTTTATTTTGGGGTTATATAATAATAATCATCTTATTAATTATCTGACATAAATGTAACAGTATATTAATATATTTTTATTAACCACTCTGTATTTAAGGGAGAATTTTATTTAAAATCTTAACTATGGAACTAAATTGAGATATTTAATAATAATAATAATAAATATTCTTGTTATTATTATAATAAAAAAATATGGAAAATAATTTCAAAGGTGAATATAATGAAAGTGATTTAACTATATACTTTTTTTATAATAATTATTATTACTATAAGAAATTTATAATAATAATAATTGATATTATTATTCAGTTCTGAAGAAATATTTTAGTTGTTATTAAAACACTGTTTCAATCATAACTCATTTGTACGATGTCGATTTCACATGCTGTCAGTGGCAGTGTGACCCTGGAATTGATGCGGTAAATTCAAGCACAATGTTGGATATTTTATTCAAGATTATTGAGAAGTCCTAAGAATCACCCAATATGACTATGGGTTGGTTCATGGAATTAATAGGAGAGAGCAATAAATAAGTGATGTAATTAATAAACGTAACTAAATTAATTTATAAACAAGTATTAAAAATTGTATTGGGGGGTGTGAATGGCATGGGTGGGTAGACAATTACTTCTAATGCCCCTCCACTCTCTCTTACCCTCTCTCTCTCTCAATATATATCTTCAATTTTTTTATTCTTATAAACTTCAATCCTCAATATCATCTTCATTATTGATCATATTGACATGTCATCCATTCCATTGAATTTACATCGGTGAAAATAATTTTAATCCTAATTTTTTTCATGAAAACAATGTATGTTCAATACATTTTTTAACTTTTTAAAGGATATTTTTTTTAAAAATACGAAATGATAAATTAATAAAATTAACTAATGATAATTGAAATTTTTTGACAATGAATGTTCTGAAAAATTATCAAGAGATAATTGTAAAATTTTAACAATAGATAATTATCAAAGATAATTATTGAAGTATGAATGATAATTTTTAATTAATAGTATTAAAATATTGTTATTAAAATTATCCAATCATAATTATAATAAAAATTATAAATTTAAAAATATGTTAAATTATGAGATGATAATTCTACTTTTATAAATGATTACAATATTGATTTACTGAAGAATAATTATAATCAATACCACATGTGCTCTTGATTTATTTTAGAGTTATAAATTATTGAATGTGGTTTTATAATTATTCTTAACGATAATTTTTGAAGTGAATGTCTAGAATGATAATCAAAAAATTATCTAGGAGAGAAAAGGTATTATAATATGGAATATTTTATTTCCTTTCAAAATGAAAATGATAGTTCTTGGTTTTAGGAATCCTTAATGTGAAATCGTGTTTCTGGTTGCTGTGTGAATGCAGATTCAGTTAAAACAACTTTGACAAACCTTGATGATGACATTGATGACTTTTTTGTAGGAATTTACTTAACCTTTTGGTCTCATTTTAAATGGTATTTTAATTAATATGATTATTCGTAGATATATTTTTATGACCATTCTTTATTATGATCACATATGTGGGTGTGTGTGTGTCCCTGAGAACATTATCTGGCACTAGTTTCCCTGATTAACTTATAGATTATTATTCATGTTAAATTTTGATCACAAGTATTATTATTTTTATCTTATATATGATGACATTCTTTGTTTTTTTATCCCATGATATGATTTGATTTGATTACTTGAGATTTTTGTGATAGCTTGATTCCATGATGATGTTTTATTCACATGTTGATGTATTTGATGATACTTTATTTCTCATGATATGTTCTCTATTTGTTATCATGATATGACTTGTCCTGTTTTCCTTTGGAGTATTGGTATGTGTTTACTTAATAGGTGGCCTTAATGGTATGATTACTCAATATGGTGTGCACACATGTTCTGCGGTGATGATGATAGTGAAAAATGATAACCTTATAACCTTGAATCTACTCGATGACATGTGGATTCTGAGTAGATGGATGACACCTGATGCATTTTTGGATTCCGAGTGTTACCTGACACCTTATGGATTTTGTGTAGGTTATAGATACTCAAATACTTGTGGATTCCATGTATTACCCGATGCATTTTGGATAATGGGTATGTTTTTTTCTCTCAATACCTTGTGGATTCTGAGTGACTCACTAATAGCCCTTTGGCTGGTGTTTGATACTTATTGTATACAACAATTTTTTTTATCGTGGAGTTGAAGTAGGAATGATCATGGGTTTCTGGAAGCTTGGTTAAAGCACGAATGCTCAGTTTTGGATTGTTTATTATTTTTGTTTCATATTATTATGGCATATAAATTTATATTTGAGTACATCAGGTCAAGGAAGCATTGATGGTGTCCTGCTAATTCTTGTACTCATACCCTACATAGGGATTTCTATCTGATTTTAGATTTCATGAGGGGTTTTGTGAAGGGAAAGAGACATATGGTGGATATCAGAGTAGAGGATCATGGAGCTAGTAGCAGATTGGGAAGGACTGCAGAGGATTCCCTGTTTATTTATTTACTTTTTTACTTTTTCACTTTTGGATGTGCTTTTCACTTACGAGAGATTCTTTATTTATGTTACTTTTATTCCATATTTAATTTTATGCCCATTTAATATTATTATTTATTATATTGGTTAATATTTATTATTGATCCAATTACATGATGATGAGGGTATAGTCTCCACATTGATGGAATCAGACCCTCCCTAGTAGTCAAAAGCCTCTTCCGTATGGGGAGGCCCGCATGAGGTCACTGGACATCCTTACTTGGAATCAGTGGTTCATGCAAGGATGTTACAAAAAGTTTTATTAGTGTATTAGGACTCACTAACTTGTTTCTTCTATTGTATTGGTTTAGGAAATGGTACATTGGAGTTAGAATGGTTCAGACTCGGACATGGTAACTATGTCAGTTTCTAGCCAGCACCGTGTAGTGGACCTCTGAGTATCCATAAATGGGATACTTTTTGTTTTTGTTTTTACTATTGATTAAAATCACCATGGGTAGATCACATGATGTTATATGTAATTTATGATATTTCACATATGTTCATGAATCATTACTAGGTACATAGGTTCTCATGCCATATATATACTCATTGTTGTGTTTCATAGTAATTCATTAATTAGGAAACGGCCCAAACTTTTACTAATGAAATTTTCTCTCAATATAATTAAATGTCTTATTAGGTAAAATGGGTATATAAAATATTCAATTCCTTGGTTTTATGTTTATGTATTTCAAAATACCATTATAAATTGTTATCGTTGCTAATATATTCATTGAACAGTAATCACATGATTAGTATAAATATAGGGTTTTAACAAGTCCAATTTATTTAGAAAAAGAATGTGATGGCCTCATCCAGTATAATTACTCCACATGAAGCCCATTGGTAGAAGCTAAAAAAGGAGTTGTAATCACTGGGTTTCACTCTTGACCAAACCCAAGTCGAAATTCAACATGTTAAGCTTGAATGGAACTGCCTACAGGAGAAGTGGAAGTTAATAGAGATTTCCACCTGAGCGATGTTATCCGTGCAACCCCAGGAGTCATTCACCATCACACACCTTACAATTATGCCTTATGAAAGTTTTATATAGGGATATGTAACAAGAACCTAACACCATTATTGGGTGCTTCATTTTTTGTATAAAGAATATACATTTATTTTGTAAATGGGTTTTAAAGAACAAATAGAATTTTTAATTAATATTCAATTAATAAATCTATATTTATGAATTAATGTATTTTTGAATTAATTTATATTTTAATATTATTACTAAATTAATTGTTATTAAATATAAATAATCGTATAATTTTTATGAATACAATTGATATTTTTATTAAGGTTTGAATTTTTTTTTTGTCAAAACCCATGAAATTTCGATAAATGTGTGTTTTAATTTTACAAGAAAAATTCAAATATTTAGAAAATTATTTAGATAAAATGAATATCAATTTTGGAATCAGGATGTTGAAATTATCCAATGGTGAATTTTTTATAATTTTCTGAGATAATGGAATTTTTGGGTAAAAATTAAATACCGTTTAAATATATAATGTGTTTTATAACATCATAATGACCCAATAGTGATGTAATAAAATATGATAATTTTTTTCAAAAAGTATATTTTTTAAAATTATAATTATTTGATTTAATGTTGGTTTGATTTATTTTACAAAGCCTTAGTGGACCCTCCAAAACCTATAAAACATTTTAACATATTAGTATGATTCCCTTGAAAGTGTGACACACATCCACATAATCAAGACTAATATTTTAATAAGTTAGTCCATTGGCCCTATTATATATTTTTTTCCACTTTAATTTGGAAATATTCATTGGAAAAAACCATGGTATTGTTTGTGGTTTTTTTAGTTTAATGTGTGGTGTCCAAAACCTAAATAATAAATAATTCCCTCCCCTTTCTTATATAAACCCACTCAATATCCCATTCCTATTCACTAAAACCATTTACAACTTGAACAACCTCTTCTATCCTATATCTAGAATCTTCCCAATTCAGCCCAATCCCCTAAGAAGCCTCTCTCAAGCCACACCTAAGCCATTGGGATGAAACTTCCAAGTAAGGGATTTATTCCTTTCTCATTTTTGTACAAATTTATTTATATTGTTATACACTGTTGTTTTCAATTAAAAATGTTGGGGTTTGATTTCTCCCCACCCCCATAAATCCTTAATTATGTTTAAATGATTAGATACCTCTTTATCTCTCTTTAATTCTTCCCATGAACACCTGTTACCATGCTGAAATTCCATAAGGAATTTCCCTCTTCTCATTTACATTCATGAAATTATTTTATATTATGCATATAAATTACATTAAATATGTTGGTAAATGTATCTATATAGCTCCAATGAATTACATTTAATTCACATATGATTAGATACCTTTTTCTCACTCATCAACCATTTTTATGAGTTCTTATGCCATGTCGTTATGCTGCCGAAATTGTACGGTGATTATCCAAGACAAAGTCATTGTGTACTGAATACCATGCCCATTTTTCTATCAAGGGTATTCACATTTATGAACATTCACTTATTGATTATATAGTTTCATGTATTAATTAAACATTCCTTTATTGTGGAATAAATTATGATGTTTAATGAATCCATGTTGTATGACCTATGTGGTACACTTATGCATGAAATGAGATGATTAAGAAGGGTGTGCCCTCATAGGGATACAATACATTGGATAAAGATTAATATCTTGATAATTAATGTGAAATTAGGGTTTAATAATGATAATTCAAGTTCAATGAGGTTTTACTCATGATCCATGTGCAATGAGCCTTGGTTCATGCTAATATCATGTTAAATGTTGTTTCTATGCTTTCATGTTATGATAATCATGCTATATCATGACTTAATGTTCATATTTATCTTGTGCTCTATTGATATTCCTATTTCTTAACATGTAATATATTCTTCTTGGTATGCCTTGTTTACTCCCTTACTGGGCTTTATATCTCACCCTTTTCTTATGCATGTCCTCAGGTTATCTCATGCATTGCTAAGTACGAAGGAAAGTTGTTGTCATGTAAAAGAGGTTTTCCATAAAGATGTTGTGTTTTATGTTCTACGTTGTTATTTAATGTTACTGAGACTCAAAGACACTAGAAATATCAATCTTTTATGTTGTATCAAGTGAATATTATATGTAATAAATCATTTTTAAGTGTGAAACAAAGAGCAGGGTTGTTGTAATTGGAATCAGAGGATATGATTAGATATTTTTGGGATTAGGATTAGAAAACCCAAGGGAAAGCCTTTTTAATAAGAACAAGTATAATACAAAAATCCCTAAATTTTGTTGAGTATTGAGTAAGTGGTTTATCAAGTCAATACATCCCTATCTAGATATGAGTAGGTAGAGGCGGCTCTGGCACAAATGTATCTTGGGGTAAAACCTGAAAACATCGCTTTTAAGCTAGACTCAAATGAGAATTGGTGCACAAAAATAGGCCTTGATGCACTCTTCATTGCAACACTCCCAAGGGATATTCTTTTGTAAAATCATAAGCTTATTATGAACCATTTTTAATGGGATAAAAAAATTCCCCTATGAATATATGTTGGTTTGTAGATCATGGATAACATAGATTGAAGCCTATAAATTCCTAAGTTATGGAAATATAAGTAATTTATAAGTTATCCATTTTTTTCTTTGGATTCCCCTTTTATGTGTTACACCTTACTTTCATTTTATTCTAGATAATGTCCAGTAATATGAGGACTCAGGATAACAACCAATGTGAAGATCAATGTGATGACTGTTCTAATGAGATTATCAAATCTATGATAGTAGGAATCACAAATTGTTTCACGATACTCACATAATTAACTGAAATTATGAATAGAAACATGGGCCAAGAGTAATGTTCACCCCCCCCACTAATAAAGAATAAGTCTCAATTGAGAGATTCATGAGACAAAGATATCCTACTTTTAATGGATCATTTGATCCCTCAATCGCTGAATAATTGATCAAATCCATTGAGAATATATTATCCATCCTTCAATGTTTTTAAAAAGAGAAGGTACTTACGGCTGATTATCGTATGGTGGGTGAAGCTGATCAACGGTGGGCATTGATCAAAAATATGAAGCCTGAGGAGGAGACTGAGGCGTTGGAATGTATGGATTTCTAGAAAAAAAATTGATAAAAATTTTCCTCGCACCCTCCGACTTAATATGGAAATGTAATTACTTTCCCTTAAGAAAAGATATGACGAATCCATCAAATCATATGAGGAAAACATCAAAAGTCTTACATGATATGCCTCTGACTTTCTCGTTACCCTAGAATGCTAGTTTCACCGCTTTTTGGTAGGTTAAAACCAAGCCTACGAAAAGACCTAGTGTTCCGTGACTTCAAGAGCCATGAGGAAATTGTTTGATGTGCCCTCAACATTGAAATGGTGACTTGAGATTCTTAGGGGGTATCATGGGGATAAGAAGCGTAAGTTAGAATTTAATTCTTGCATTTTTATGGATAAATCCATTGGTGCTACGAAATTCCAAAACCCCACTTTCCAAATGTTTATAAAGAAGCACCCTGAAAATTGACTAATGGGGATAGGGAAAGGCTTAATGTGAGGAAGAGATGGGAACCTAGCCATTAACTGTATGCAAGAAAAAACAGCTACTATGAAAGAGGATAGGAATTCTCCATTCTACCCTCAAAGCATTTATCATTTCTCCAACTACAAAAAACTTGGGAACTTTTCAAACCAGCGCCCTAAGACAAGGGTTTTCAGAGGCAACCAATTACCTCCAAGGAAGTAAGGGGCAATCTTTTTCCATCACTACCACCAAAGTGAAACCTATAAACAAAGTGGTGACTAGTATTCTTTTTATCCATTCCATAATAGTGAAAAAACTATTTTATTCTAGTTATGCACATTCATTTATTTCCCAAAAGTTTAGTAGAGCAATCCCAACACCACCATAAATCATGGAAGTAAAGATGTCGGTGAGAACAAAAAATGGGGAAATCATTGCATCCAATGAATATAAATTCTTTCATATCATAATTTGTGGACTGAAATTCCCGAGGAACCTCATCATACTCCCTTTGGTGGAATTTTATGAAATTATTGGCATGGATTTTCTTTAGATATATAGAGCCATCATAAATTGTTGTGAAAGGAAAATCACTCTCCATATAGGGAATCGACCCTTGATTCTGTACAAGTGCAAGGAAGAGGATAAATCTTGTTTTGAACCATCATCTAAAGCATGGATATTACTACAATATGAGCATCCATATCTTGCTCAGATGATTGAGTCCATGGAAGAAACCATCCAAAAAGACATGCCTATTATGAGGGTATCCGTTGAAGTGTTTCCTGAGAATTTCCTGGACTTCTTCCTAAAAGAGATGTTGAATTCTTAATTGATCTTATATGTGGGGTGTTTCCAATATCCAAGATTCCTTATAGAATGGAAGTTGTGGAGCTTGATGATTTGAAGAAAAAACTACAAGAGAATCTAGATAAAGGTTTTATATGCCCAAGTGATTCACCATGTGGTGCACCAGTCCTCATGGTCAAGAAGAAGGATGGGTCAATGCTCCTTTACATTGATTATCATGAGCTCAAAAAAATCACGATAAAGAAAAAGTATCCTCTTACATGAATTGAAAACTTATTTGATAATCTATGTAGTTCACAATACTTATCCAAGGTGGATATGCAGTCAGGATATTATAAAGTAAGGGTGATGAAGGAGGATATCCCCAGGATTTCTTTTCGTATAAGATACAGGCACTATGAATTAGTAGTATTGCCTTTTAGACTCACTAATTCTCCAACAGTATTCATGAAATTGATGGATATATTCTTTATAGATTACCTCGATAAAATTTTGGTAGTATTTATAGATGATATTCTAATATAATCCTAAACCAAGGAGGAGCATAAGGAGCATCTAAGGACTGTACTAGAGACCTCTTAAAAGGAGATACTCTATGAAAAGTACAACAACTATGAGTTCTTGTTTAAGGAGCTCTCATTATTGTTTCATATCATCTCAAGCCATGAGATATCTATGAATTCCTCCAAGACAACTCCAATTGAGAGATGGCTGAGGCCAACATCGGTAATGGATATCTGTAGCTTCCTGGTGTTAGCGGGATATTATTGTAGATTTTTGAACAATTTCTCACAATATTCCTACACTCTTAACAAGATAACTTTTAAGGGAGTAAAGTTTTCTTGGAGTGATGAATGTGAAGAGAGATTTAAAGAGTTTAAAAAGAGGCTTATCACTGCACTCGTGATCACACTAACCACAATTAGAGAACTTTGTTGTTGTATTTAGTGATGCTTCGAAGAAGGGAATGGGTTGTTTGTTGATACAAAATGTCCAAGTCATTTTCTATGCTTCAAGGTAATTGAAAGTTCATGAGAAAAACTATCCAACACATGATCTAGAGTTGGATGCAGTAATCTTCACTTTAATAATTTGGCGACATTGCCTTTTTGGGGAGAAGTGTGAAATATACACAGATCACAAAATCGTCAAGTATATATTCACACAGAAAGAGCTGAATATGCACCAGTGAAGATGGTTAGAGCTGATTACTACTCAATCCACTGCCACCCTGGGAAAGTGAACAAGGTGGCATATTCTCTAAGTAGAAAGGACCCAACAATTCTATCATTGATGGGAATTAAAAAGGATTGAATCTTATTAGATTTTATGAAGATGGAAATGGGAATCATAAACAAGGGAACATCATCAAACCTTTAACAAATTATTACTCAACTATGCATTTTTTTAAAGGTTATAGGATGCTCAAAAGGATGATGTGGGAATTTATAAAAAATTAGAAACTATCCGAAAATGGAAATCCTCAGAGTTCAATGTTAATGAAGAAGGAATAGTGATATTTGGGACAAGACTATGTGTTCCATCAAATCGGGAGTTAAAGAATGAACTTTTGGATGATGTATATAGTTCGAATTTATCTATTCACCCAGAAAAGTAAAAGATGTATCGAGATAATTTAGAGCTTTATTGGTGGGATAACATGAATAAGGAGATCGCTGAATATACATCAAGGTGCCTAGTATATCAACAAGTGAAGGCTGAGGTCATAATTCTAAGGGGATGATGCAACCATTACCCATACCAATGTGGAAATGGGAGAACATCACCGTGTAATTTGTCATCAGACTTCTGAAGAAATCCAAAGGAAACAATGCTATCTTGGTTGTTGTGGATCATCTTACAAAGACTGAACCATTCATTGAAATTAAGGAGGAAATCTTATAGAATCAACTACAATATATATATACATTAAAGAAGTGGTAGGGTTTCATGGAGTAAAACTATCTATTGTATCTGACTGACATCCAAGATTCACCTCTATGTTTTAGAAGATCCTCCAACACGCTCTGAATACTAATCTAAACATCAGTATAGCTTATAATCCTCAAACTGATGTCCAATCTGAGTAGACTATCCAAACACTGCAGCACACATTGAGAGAATACTCAATTGACTTGAAAGGAGCATGGGATCAACATCTTCCTCTGGTTTAGTTATCTTACATTAACAGTTTCCACTGATGCATCGAAATGGCTCTTTATGATCTCCTTTATGGGAAGAGGTGTAGAACACTGGCATGATGGGATGAAGTTGGGGATAAAAAACACCTAGGATCAGAAATGGTCAAAGAAATGGTCTATAAGGATAATACCATCCAACTGCACATTAATGCTGCTCAGAGTCGAAAAAAGAGCTATGTTGATAATCATCAAAGAGACCTAGAGTTTTATGTTGGAGACATGATATTCCACCATATATCACTGTAGAAGAGAGTCATGAGATTTGGTAATAAGGTAAAGATTAGTCCAAGGTACATCGACCCTTCTGATATCCTTGATTGCATTAGAGTAGTGGCCTATCGACTAGCACTCCCACCAAACTTATCCTAGGTACATGATGTATTCCATATATCACAATTGAGGAAGTACATACCTGACCCATCACATGTACTCATTCTAGAGGTGGTACCATTGCATAATGACCTCTCATATGAGGGGAAGTCTGTGAAAGTCATAGATCATAGGGAAAACGTTCTATGAAATAACACAATTCCCCTCATCAAGGTGTTGTGGTGAAACTACAAGTTTGAAGATGCAACATGGGAATCAGAGGAAGTGATGAAGTAGAGATAACCTATTTTATTTTTGTGTGTGTGAAGGAAAATTCGAGGGAGAAATTTCTTAAGGGGGGAAGATTGTAATGTTACAAACTTTTATGAATGAAAATTCCTCTTGATCTAATTAAATGTATTATTTTTTAAAACAGTTATATAAAATATAAACTTCCTTGGTTTTATGTTTTTTGACTTCAAAATGCCATTAAAAATGATTAACATTTCTAATATAGTCATTGAACTCTGATCACATGATTAGTATAAATATAAGGCTTCAATAAATCCAATTTACTCAGACAAAGGAATCTATGGCCTCATCCAGTAGAATTGCTCCATTATAAGCACATTTTTTGGATCTCGGAATAAAGTTGGCATCACTAGGCTTTGCTCTTGACCAAGATCAAGATGATCTTCATCATGTTATGCTTGAACAGAACCACCTATGGGAGAAGTGAATGTTAATAGAGATTGCCACCCGAGTGATGTTATCTAAGACACTGCAAGAGTCTGTCACCATCGCACACCTTACCCATATGTCTTATACAAGTGTTATAAAGGGATATGTAACAATACCCTAACACCATGATTGTTTTCTTTATTTGTTGTATAAGGAATATACATTTATTTTCTAATGACTTTTAATGCAAAAATAGTATTTTTAGTTAATATTCAATTAATAAATCTATTTTCATGATTTAATGGATTTTTGAATGAAATAATATTTTAATATTATTACTAAACTAATTTTTATTAAATATAAATGATCGTATAATTTTTATGAATACAATTGTAATTTTTATTAAGGGTTAACAGATTTTTTGTCAAAACCCATGAATTTTCAATAAATTTAGGTTTTTATTTGAAAAGTAAAAAATTAACATATATAGAAAATTATTTAGATAAAATGAATATCATTTTTTGAATCATGGCATCAAAATTATCCGACGGTGAATTTTACATTATTTTCTGAGACAATAGAATTTTTTGGTAATGATTAAATACCTTTTAAATATATACCGTGTTTTATGACATCATGATGATCCAATAGCGATGTAATAAAATAATATAAATGGATTTTTGGACAATATTAGTTTTAACATTAAAATAATGTGATTTTAGGTTTGTTTTATTTATTTTACAAAGCCTTAGTTGACACTCCAAGACTTATAAAACATTTTAACATTTTAAAATGATTTCCTTGTGAGTGTGACTCACCATCACAAAATAAATCCTAATATTTTAATAAGTTCTTCCATTGGACTTCTAAAATATTTTTCCCCTCCACTTTGGAAAAAAATATTGTATTGTTTTTGGTTTTTATTAGTATAATGTCTGGTGTCCAAAACCTAAATAATAAAGAATTCCCTCTTTTTCTTATATAAACCCACTCAATCTCTCATTCCTATTCACTAGAACCATTTGGAGCTCAACTAACATCTATCCTACTCTCTCTAAAATCCTATGAGGTCACCCCAATCCCCTAGGAATCCTCTCTCAAGCCTCTCTTAATCCTTTGGGATCACAATTACATGTAATGGATTTCTTCCTTTATCATTTTTTCCAAAATTTATTAATATTTATATACATTTTTTTCAATTAAAAATGTTGGGGTATGATTTTTCACCTCCACCATACATTCCTATTTATGTTTTAACGATGAGATACTGCTTTCTACTTCATTAATTCCTCCCATGAACACATGTTACCATGTTAAAATTATGTAAGGAATTTTTCCTTCTCATTTACATTCAAAAAATTATTTTATATTATGCATATAAATTCCATTACATATGTTGGGAAATTTATCTATATGGCCCCCTTAATTTCTATTTTATTTAATATGATTAGATAATCATTTCTCTTTCATCAACAATTTTTATGAATTCTTATGTCACGCCATTATGCTACTGAAATTGCATCACGATTTTCCAACCCAATGTCATTGTGTAGTAAATATCATACTCATTTCTATATCAAGGGTATTCACCTTTAAGCACATTCACTTATTGATTATAGAGTTTCATGTATTAATTCTACATTCCTTTATCATGGAATAAGTTATGATGTTTAATTAATCCAGGTTGTATGACCTATGTGGCACAGTTATGCATGAAATGAAATGATCAAGATTGGGGCACACTGATAGCATTCCTATGCATTGGGTAATGATTAGTATCATGATATGTCAAGGGAAATGAGGTTTTACTAAAGTTATTCAATTTGAATGAAGGTTTACTCATTATCCATGTGCAATGAGCCATGGATCATGCTAATATCATGTTAAATGTTGTTTTCACATTTCCATGTTATGATTATCATGCTATATTGTGACTTTATGTTCATGTTTCTCTTTTGATTCATTGATATGACCATTGCCTATCATGTTATATATTATTCATGTTATGACTTGTTTACTCCTTTACTAGGCTTTATATCTCACCCTTTCTTTATTCTTGTCCCGAGGTTATCCCATGCAATGTTAACTACGAAGGAATGTTGTGGTCATGTAAAAGATGTTTTAAATAAAGATGTTTTGTTTTATGTTCTAAGATGTGTTGTAATGTTCCTAATCACCAAATACGCTATAACTATTGATCTTCTATGATGTATAAATTGAAAATTATATGTAATAAATCATGTTTAAATGTTAAATAAAGAGAAGGGTTGTTATAAATTAAATGCCTTGATTTTTTCTATTTGTTTAGGATAGTTTGTTCCGTGTTATATATCTGTGTTTCCATACTATGTGATATATGTTTATTGGAATTAATTAATTGATAAAATATTGATGTCAGGTTAATATATATATATATATGACTATAACTAATGTCCAGGGGTAGAAATGAGGGTTAGTGCTAGGAGGTGTATACCTTGGGTTAAGGGTAGAGTCCTTGGAAAACCTTTTTTGATCCGTAGAATGGTTTAGAGAAAAATTGTGTGATCCCATAGATAGATTAAATTTTATCCTAGTGATTTTTTTTTCATTTCATAAGTGTATTTTATTACATTACAGAATATTTTGAATCAACGTAGTCTTATGTAACTACTTGGGAAGAAGAAAAAAATACTTCCATAAGCAAGGAGGTTTCAGCCTTACCACTCGATGTGTAAGAGAATGTAGTTAATATTTCCACCACACTTTCTATGTGGTATAGGTACCAAGGTTGCTTCTTCTAGAAGTCTTTCACTTAGAGTCTATAATAGGAACAAGATTTCAGAGCTGTGGCCGATGATTCCATGATTTTCAAATCCAGCATTCGTTATTATTCTAGAACACTAGAGTCCCCCAAGATTCTAAACAATGATTTGATATATTTTGGGGATAACCTAGTAGTGAATCTGAAAGATGTACACGATAAACTAATATTGAGTTTATGCCAAGTGAAAAGTCCATTTCAACACTACTATATCATATGTTGCCAACCACAATAAAGTATCTAATGGTACCACTAAATAAGTTGGAGAGGAAGTGATTTATCAGACCCAATAATTCACCGTGTGGTGCACCTATTTTGTTCACCAAGAAGTCATATGGTTGTCTTTGAAAATGATTTGATTATTGGGAGATTAATCAAGTGGTGGTGGAGAACTGATATACAATTCCCAGGATCGATGATCTTTTCGATCAGCTATGGAGAGCCTGATATCTCTCCAAGATTGATCTTCAATCGGGCTACTACTAGTTTTAAGTTAGTGATGAGGAATTTCTAAAGACGATGTTTCAAATAAGATATGGACTATATGATTACCTTGTGATGTCATTAGGGCTGAAGAACAAACCAAAATTGTTCATGGATGTCATGGAAATAATATTACATACATACTAAAAATATTTCATAATGGAGTTTATCGATGATATCCTCATCCACGCCAAGATACCAGAGCAACATTCTAAGAACCTTGAGATAGTCTGGAGTATGCTTCAGGCACATATGATTTATTCCAATATGTAGAAATGTGACTTCAAGATCAAATAGGTGAATTTATTAGGACACGTGGTGTTTGAGACCATTATATAAATAAAATCAGAGAAGTTTGATGCAGTCATGTCGTGGAAATGTCCCCAAAACATGTTTGAGATTAATATATTTTTGGGTTTATCAAGATATTAATGATGGTTTATCCTAGAAATTTTCAGTCTATCAACACCAATGAAAACATAGTAAAGGAAGGTAGTAAAGTTCTTGGGTTAATAATATTTTCATTAAGTTAAAGAGAATGTTGACAACCACATGAGTTTGGGATTTTTTATGTAGTATACAGCAATGCATCAGGCATTAGTCTATTAGTAGTTATAATGAATAGAGAGAAGGTATATTCCTATAGGTCTCATTAGATGTGGCCCCATGAGAATAACTACCCTACACATGTCTTGGATATGGTAGTGGTGGTTCACACTATAAAGTGTTAGATATAATGTCTCTTTTGTGAGAGATTTATTTTTTATATTGATCACAAGAGCATTTTCTATATCTTCACAAACGGGGAACTAAACATGAGACAAAGGTTTTGTATTTAGATTCATGTTTTACATCATGTTTTTTGAACGACTTATATATATCTCTAGGGACTAAGTTGATATTGAGCATGACGTACCATACTCAAACCAACATAGAGTTTGAGTGAACTATATGCATAATAGAGTAAATTCTTCAAGATTTCGTGATATACTTCGATGGTGCATGGAATGATCTCATAGCCTTGAATTAGTTCACACTCAATAATAGTTACAAGGGTTCAATTTTGATGGAACATCATGAAGTTATTTACGGGAGACCATGTTAATCAATTGTTGTTGGGTTGAGGTAGTAGTTGTGGGCCCAGTTTTGTTTAGGATCCCTCTAAGAGAGTTAATCTAATTGTGAAGAGGTTGATCACTGTTCAGAGTAGAAATATATCTTATTCCAATTATAGAAGGATACATTTCGAGTTTTCTATGAGAAATTATGCTTTTTTGAGAGTGACCCCTTGATTAGGGAATGAATGTCTGGGGAAGCAGGGAAAGATATCACCATGTTTTGTTGGAACCTGTGATATCACCAAACAGATAGGGATAGTAGCATATCATATAGGAATCCCTTCTTGCTATCATGGTATGAATAATGTGTTAGATGTGGCACAACTTTTGTAGTACATACTCGATCCTTCACATGTTATTGATTTTAAGGATATTGAGCTGGAGAGTGACACATATTATGGGGGACCTTGGAAAAGATCATATACTAAAGCAAGAAGGGGTTGTAAGGAAAGATGATACCACTAGTCCATAGTCTATGAAAACCCAGATGGATCAAAAAATAAATGTGGGAATGTGAGTTTGATGTTCTATCTCTGTGGCCATAGATGTTTGAGAAATACCACTAGAGATACTTCTTGAGGATGAGAAGTCATTACAGTGTGATAATTTTAATATCCTATTTTTTTAAAAAAATAATAACAACCTTGTTGATAATTTACAAATTTTTTAGGTGAAAATGTTATTTTTCAATAAAAAGAAATTAATAATTGTTTTAAAGATCTTTCTTAAGGGAAAAATTTCAATTAACACCTTATAATATTTAGTCGAATATTTTAAGAGTTTTATTATAATTTTTTTGAGATTCTGAGGCCTGCAAAGCCTCAGAGAAAATGGAATAAAAGTATTAAATATATTATCAAAAGATCAGGAAATTTATTTAAAATAATTTGATAACTCTAAAATTGTACATCATAGGAGAAATTTGATACCACTGTTAGTTACAAGAAGCGGCATTTACCCTAGGCAAGGTATAACATTTTTAAGCATCGGATGTTTGAATTCCTCTCTCATGATAATAATTTTTTTACAAATTGTTAATATATATATATTTGGAAAATAATTTAAAAAATCCAAAATTTTGCATCATATGAGAAATCTAAGACTTCTGTTAGGTCTAGGATGTCGTGTTTACCATTAGAGATGTAAAAAATTTGTAAGCATCAGAAATTTGGATGAATCAATTGTGAGAATAGATTATTTAATAATAATAATTATATAATTTTTAAATATAATTTAATATCTACCATATGGTTGATCATATGACAAATTTGAGATCATTGTTGGGTCTAAAACATGGGATTTACCCTTAATGAGGTATAAATTATACACGTATAAAGTGTTTTGAAACATCCCACAATATAAAACTCTATTTTATATTTAATTAAATATTTGTTAAAATTTTTAATTAATAAAGAATTAATATTTCTCAAACAGAGTTTTGTATGAGAAACGTGAGACCGATGATGCAAAACAGGTCCACAGGCTTCACAGGTGTAGGGAAGATGCAGGGTGGGGTGGACCGGAAAATTTTGTTCATTTAGAGCATGGGCCAATGCAGGTTGAGCTTGAGTGGGTGTGGGCTTACCCTCAGGCCTAACTAAAAAAACATATATATTTTCAACATATTATTTTTTAATATTTTAGTTTTTTAATAAGAAATTATGATTAAACCATGACATATGATTTCTCCCTTTAATTATCATACTAATTCACCATTAATTCAATTGTGAATTTTAAATAGGTTTATATTTATTATTTTAAAATGATATTATAATATTTATATTGTAATTATTCACCATATTCACATGATGTGTCACCCCACCTCTCGAAAAATAGAACTCATCTCCCATCAACATGGTTTCAATTCTAAATGAATTATTACAATCATAATATTTTTTTAGTCAATTTAATTTTGTTATTATTGAATTTTATTTTTTATTAAGAAAATAGAAAAGGACCTCATGGGAACCATAATAGCCTCCTTTGAAACTAGTTTCTATTTAAAAATTAATTTCTCATTCATAGGTCTAGTCATTTGTATCACCACACAACCAACATTATAATTCATTGACCCCACCGATCACTCAACTACTTTTCATTGAAACAATTCTCCACCACATCATCTTCGCCACATTCCACCATTAACCCATAAAAAATATTCCAAAACATCCCTCAAAACTATAAGTTTTTTCAATCCACATTTCTCCAAAACACAACCATTAAAAATGAGAAAAAATTAATATTTAAATGATTATAATTAGTATATTTTTTAAATGAATGTCGGAAACCAGCAGGAAACCGATAGGCTTATAGTGGGTGGGGATGGTTTGAAATTTTTTGTTCGCATTAAATATAGGCTATGGTAGAAAAACCTGTACAGGATTTCACCCCTCCCTATACCACCCATATCACATTACTATGTGAGACCACTATTAGGTCTAGAACATGGGTTTTACCCTTTTAAGGGTATAAATTTAGTGAGCATTGTACGTTTAAGTTATTTGGAAGTTGATTTTTTTGTTGGCCCATTAAAATAATTATAGTAACCATAATATGTTTTCAATATAATAGAGTTATTATTTCTGTTCCAGAAATTAAAATGGAAATTACATGTGTAATTAAATTCACTTAATTAATGAATGACGTTTCTCCTTGGTTGAAATTTTATTTCAAGGTTATATAATAATAGTGATATTATTAGTTATCTCACATAAATGCAATAGTATGGTTAATATAAATTTATTAACCACTCAATATTTAATGGAGGTTTAAATTTAAAATCTTAATCGTGAAACTAATGTTATATATTTAATAATAATAATAATAATAATAAATATTGTTGTTTTTATTATTATTAATAAATATAGATAATAATGTAAAATGTGGAAATAATAAAATCAATTTAACAGTATAATTTTGTTAAAATTATTATGAATAATATGTGATATTTAATAAGAAAAATAATTTTTGTTATTATTTCTAAGTTGTGTAGAAATATTTTATTTGTTAAAAAATACAGTTTTGTTCATAACCCATTCGTACAGTGTCGGTTTGACACATCATCAGTGTAAGCGTGAACCTGGAATTGAGGTTGTAATTTAAAGACCAATGTTGGATATTTAATTCAGGCTCTTGGGGAAGGAATATGAATTTACCAATATGATTATGGGTTGGGGCATGTAATTAATTGAAGGCAGTAATAAATAAGTAATTGCAATTAATAAATGTTACTAAAATAATTGTTTAAAAAGTATTATAAATTGGATTTCGGGTGGTGCACATGATATTAGTGGGTAGAAAATTACTAACCACACCTCTCCCCTCTCTCTTACTCTCTCTCACTCACTCAATAATTATCTTATATTTTTTTTATTATTATAAACACTAACCATCAATATCTTCTTTGGTATTGATTGTATTCACACGTTGTCGGTTCCGTTGGATTCGTATCGATAAGAAGAATTTTCATCCAAAGTAGTTTTGAAGGAAAAAAAAAATTCTCAATCCATTTTAGGAAATTTATAATGGATAAATATATGAAAAAAATTTCAAAAGATAAATTAATAAAATTTTTAAATGATAATTGCAAAATTTTAATAATGATAATTTTGGAAAATTATGAAGCATTAATTGTGGAATTTTAACAAAAGAAAATTGTCAAATATGATTATTGAATTATAAAGGTTAATTTTCAAGTAAAATTATTATAATATAATTATCGAAATTATTCAAGTGTAATAATAAGAAACATTATCAGTTGATAATGATAATATATTATCAGATGATAATTGTGCTTTTTTCATGGATTATTATTTGGGTTTACTGAAGAATAATTATAATGAATACTGCATGTGTTCTTGATTTAATTGAGAATTATAAATTATCTAATGTGTTTTTATAATTATTCTTAAAGATAATATTGTGATCGCATATCTAGAACTGTAATATAGAAATATTCTAAGAGAGAGAATGTATTTTTTTCTTGCGATATTTAATTTATTTTCAAAATAAAATAGACA
Source organism: Viscum album (assembly GCA_963277665.1). Classification (NCBI taxonomy): domain Eukaryota; kingdom Viridiplantae; phylum Streptophyta; class Magnoliopsida; order Santalales; family Viscaceae; genus Viscum; species Viscum album. Next base: position 458,127,226 of record OY728138.1, read on the forward strand.
GTTCTTGATTTTAGGAATCCTTGACTTGAAATAATATTTATGGTTCTTGGATAAACATGGTTTGGGTGACAAAAACATATATAGAATTTGATTTTGACATTGATTCATTTGAGTTAGGAATTTTCTTTAATAGTTTGGGCTCATTTTACACATGATTTCCACTAATATGATTACATGTTAACATATTTTGATAATCGTGCTAGATTATGATCCCACGTGGGTGTGTGGGTGTGTATAATGATAGAGTTATGTAACACTTGTTTACATGAGTGCCTTGTAGTTTATTATTCATTTTCTATGTTGACCACATGTATTCTTGAGCCACCTTACATATGATGATATTCTATGTGAATTTATCCAGTGATATGGTATGATTTGATTCTTTGAGATTGATGTGATACCTTTATTTGATGATGATGTTTGATTCACATATTGATGCATATAATGATTCTATATTTATCATGATGTGTGCTATGGTTTTTATCATGCTATGACTTGACATGTTTTCCTTTGGAGGATTGGTATGTGCATACTTGGTAGGTATCTGTCATGGTATGATTACTCCTTATGATGTACACACATGATGTGTGGCGATGAGGATGACATAGAATGATTAACATGAATCCTAGAATCTACTCGATTCCTTATGGATTACAATTAGATGGATGCCACTTGATTTCTTGTGGATTTTGATTATTAAACAAGGCCTCATAGATTCTAGGTACGTTACACTTACTTGATACCTTGTGGATTCCATGTATTACCTGATGCCTTGTGGATTCTAGCTAGGTTGTTTTCACTAGATTCCTTGAGGATTCCCAGTGAGTCTCCAATAGTATTGTGGATGGTTATGGATATATATTTACATACATTACATTTTCCATCATGGAACCGAAGTAGGTACGACCAATGGTTTGTGGCACATTGGTTAGAGAACGGCCACTCGGTTTTGGATTTTGTGTTATTTTTTCATGTATAATTATAGAATACACTTTTATATTTGAACATATCAGGTTAATGAAGTATTTGTGGTGTCCTACTGGGTCTTGTACTCACACCCTACTCAGGAATTTCTTTGCACTTATAGATTTCATGAGGGATTTTTCAAAGGGAAAGGGACCTATGATAGATAGATGAGAAGAGGGGCATGGAGCTAGTAGTAGATTGGGAAGGACTTTGAAGGATCCACTATTTATTTATTTAATTTATCTACTATATTTCCTTTGTACATGCTTTCCACTTATGATATCTTCTTTATTGGTATTACATGTATGTCCTATTTACTTTTCAACATATTTAATCTAATAATTTATTATTTTGGTTATTATTGATTATCAAAAATATGAAATGATACTGATGGTATAGTATCCCCATTGATCGAATCAGAACCTCAATGCTAGTCGAAAGCCTCTTACATACATGGAGGCACACATGAGATCACATGGAATTCTGACTCAGACTCAGTGGAATAGGCCAGAATGTTATAGTGATGAATCCTTTCTGGTATTATAATTTTTATATACTAAATCCCATTATAAAATTATTTTTTATTAACTGATAACTTATTTGTTTATTAATATATAACAAGTCTCTAAGGGAACTCACCGATAAATCTAATTAAAGAACATATACTCTCACACTTTATCACATGGAGAGTATTGATTATTGGAGGAGAAAATGATTACTAAAATGTTTGATACATTAAGATATAAATTCAATAGTAGATCAGAAGGATTTTAGTTTTCCATCCATCTCCTGTGAATCTCCATGAAAAATGGAATAGGTATATGATGACAAAAGGGGAATTTTTTTATGGATTAATCAAGAGAAGTAGCTTATAAAATTTTAATAAATTAATAATAAATTTTCATGCATATTTTTACTTGAAAAATTCATTACAATAATATAACATATATATATAATATTAGGATTAAGTTTAGGAACAAGTGAAAGATGTTAATTTTATCCCTATGGGTAGGATGACCATTCTTGATACTACATTAGAAAATCAACAACACCACATCAACATAAGATGATATCAGGTGAGTGTTTATATTATAAAAGTTGTTATCTATCCTAGTACAATTGAGATAGAGGGAAAATAAAAGTTAAAATTGGTACCATGAAGGAAAATTAATGATATATTAATCATTAAATCTAAAATCATATTAAATTATCTATACATGCTCTGTTTTTAGATTATATAAGAAAAATATAGCCTTTGTGGCGTACCTACCCAAATCATTCACCTCCTTCTTCGAACAAGATCTTATACTGTGAGTTTCATGTTGGGGATCCCCATGTACATATTACAACATACAAGGTTTTACATAATTTATGGGATTACATACATCATTATTTTATACAACCCATCTAAGTAATAGAATCAATGTATGATACTTTTTATCTTAATTATCCATTGTCATTTTCTACCCAGAAGTTGGCTAGAGTTGGAAATAGTATAGGTAATATTTTCTATAATGTTTTCATACATATTCCTTATATATGAATATATTAAATAAAAATAATCAGTGAGAGAATCTAATTTTTTTGGAATCATAACCATCAGTTACTTATGAGAATATTGATGGGAAAAAACAAACATAGAAATCTTTTATATTAGAGCCATATTTTGAGTTTTTGATGACTATTTACATATATGGTAGAGAGTATGTTTTAAAAATATTTAAAAATGGAATCATGGGTCTTATTAATTATGGTATGCTCTCTATAACTGTGTTTTAGTTGTTTTCATTGTATATAAATTTTATATACAATTTATTTAAAAGTAATATTACTTAAAATGACTTAACTTATTAATTATAAAATTATTTATCTCGAATATATTTGAATAAAAAATTTGATAACATTGATTTATGGATTTATATATCTTGAGTTTATTTCAATGACTATTAAATATCTGAGTGATGATGTTAGAGTTAATTTAAAATGTGAATTATTTAAAAATACAAAGATTATGTCTTGGGTTCATCCATTCATTTAAATTTAAGGTGAAAATAATATAATTATTATCAATAATCTATTAAAATTCTATTAATTTTTATCTTTTTATATTGGTATTCTTCCTATGTGAATTCTAGATATATTAGTTATTTTCTTTACTAGGAATAAGTTTTAGATTGGTTAAACAATTGATGAATTATTATGATTTTTTTGAATCTATTATTCATTTAATATTATATTTTTATTATTATAAATCCTTATGAAATTGATATATGAAATTAAAATTTTTATAAAAGGATAAAAATATACACTTATCGATAAAGAATCCGAATACAATTAAAAATTTCAAAGCGTAAGTAGAAAACTTTCATATTAGTTTTTTATTATTATTTTTTATATAAACATGGTTTTTTATTTTCGAAATGAAGTTTCATAACTATAATTTTATCATAAAAAAGGAGGAAATGAATTTGTTTATCAAATTTTCAATTCAATTACGAGATTATCACGATCAGAACAATCCCATTTATTTATAATGTTACTTCCATTTAAACTCTTATGTTTTACAAAAATAAATTATATTTTTAATTATACAACATTCATAGTTTTTAAAGGTTGTTAATGATGTTAAATCATATTTGAATAATGAATTAAAAAATCATTAATGATTATCTGAAAACTATTTTATCTCTATGATTAATTTTGATAAGTACATTTAAATGTTCAATGTATCTTTACTTATCTTTTGGTTAATAATAAAAAAATATTTTACTGCATAGTTTCTTATTGTTTAATATTTTCTTATACTATTTTTTTATAGTTTTTACTTAAAATTCATGTTACCATTGTTGGTTTTATATATACTATAATTTTATTTAAAAAATTATAATGTTTCAATGTGAATTTTATAAAAAAGTAGCACTGAAATTTTTATGGGAAGTTTATTTAAAAAAAAATCATTGTTAGTTTTCCCTAAAACAAATATTTAATGTGTGTTTAAATATTGGTTTTATTTAACATTGAAACCTACCATCAATATCACTTCTTGTATAATTTTTTGTTAAATGTAGTATTTTTTTATTTTTTATTAATTTCAATGTTAGTTTGTGTATAAGAAGATGTTGATGTTGAGTCAATAAGGTTTTCCTTATAAATTTTTCATTCCTTTATAATTGGGGGAGATTTTTGAGTCAATAAGGTTTACTTATGAACTTACCATTTTTTCTTTTTTTGAAAATCGCAAACACCTTATCATAAAGAAAATTTCATTTACTCTATGTTTTTATTATATAAGAAAAATTTTCCTTCCCGAAGGAAAATTATCCTCACCATGTTTTTCATTGTTTATTATATTGTCTATGTCTAAAATTTGGTTTCGTATCTAAAACCTCAGAATCATATAATACTTAGATAAAGAACATTCTGTTTTCATGATCCGAATTTAGACTCCGAGTTCTCTAAATTCAGACTTTGAAATATTATAAATTCAGACTCTGAGTTCTCTGAAATTAGACTCTGAACTCTTCTGATTTCTGACTCCAAATTATCATGAATTATGACTCCAAACCTAGTATGTTCTGACTCTGAATTCTCATGAACTCTAACTCCAATATTTTTAAGTTCAGACTCCGAATTCTTGTAAATCCAGACTCCAAATTTCCTTGAAATTCAGACTCCATAATTCTATAGAGTTTAGGTTCCGAATTCCTTAGAAAACAGAATCCGAATATCCTTGTATTATAAACACCGAATGTGTTTTTTGTTAGACTCCGAACATTTATTTGATTACAATAAAAATATTTTATTTTATTTTTGTAATCATATTTTTTCTTACAATTTTTTTAGTTATAAAATGATGTCATGCATTCAGTTACTTACTAACCCTTTTTTGAGTGACAAGTGTACAAGTCCCTTCGAAATTCAAGGAAAAATATGACCATCGAAGGAGGGAGACGACCATTGGAGATGTGCCTATAAATAGGATCTCATTTGAAAGAGCTCACAACTCTTTAAATTGTTCTATGACTCAATATATTACATGCGGTTGAAGTGATTTGAAGAGAGAGACTCCCATGCTTAGTGCATACTGAACACTTTGTTCAGATTTTCTTCGTGTGACTATGAATGTTATTGATTACATTCTAGGACTTTCGGGGATAGGAAGACAGAGGTTCCCACTACCTTGAAGTTGACGGATTCCTTGATGAGGAAGATAGAGGTGACGACTACCTTAAAGTTGAGGGCTTATGGGGATAGCAAGATAGAATCTGATCTTTGTATCGAGGGCATAACCTAGTGTGGGTAAGACATACTTGTTTTGAAAGTATAAATCAAGGGACCTTTATCCACAGTTGTTGGATACCATTCTATTTGTGTTAAAAGGTTTACTAGTTGTTACTTGTTTTGTTACAAGTTTTCCACTACATTTTTAAATGTTGGGGAATGTATACCTATCTTATACTTCTTTATACTTGTACTCTGATTTAGTAAGATTCTATATGATTTAAGGTATAATATTTCCCTTTGTAAACATTCATTAAGTTTCATTTTCCAGAACCATCTTTCTAGAGTTTCTTTCTCAGAATAAATTTTTCATATTCATAAATTTTATATAACTAGAGGCTTTGTGAATTTTTTCTTGTTTAGATTTGTTAAACATTTCCATCTTTAAAGATTCCAAAAGAATTTTTTAAAGTATACAGTTCACCCCCACTATGGTATATTGAGCATCATACGGTCCTACATTTGGTATCTAAGGAGAATATAATTCTCCATACCATCTCAAAAATTGGTATCAGAGTAGATCACTAAAATATTTATCTTCACGTATAAGTTTTCCTTACTCATGTTATTCATTGTTCTATATTTTCCTCATTTTAAAAATTTTATTAATAACAAGTTTGTGTATATATTTTTTATTTAAGATGGCAGTAATCAAGGTTGGTTACATAGACAACCTAAATCCAACAAGACCACCTATTTTTGTTGGGAATGATTATGAATATTGGAGAGATCATAGGAAGTCATTCATTATCAATACTAGAGTGGATAATTTTTTTATGCATACTGGAGGATATAAAATCTCTGATAAGGAAGTTAGTACTTTTAAAAATCAAGAAAATAATGAATATCAACTGAATTATAAGGTAAAAAATACATTACTTTGTTCCATGACTATAAATATATATAGCCAAATTTCATCTTGTGAAGATGCAAATTGTATTTGGAAGAAACTTGAAGTTACTCATTTGGAACTTCCAATGTGATTGAAAAAAGAAGAGGTATGCTCAAAACTGAATATCTAGGTTTTTTTCTTTCCTTATAGAGAACCCATATGTATTGTGAAACATAGATTTATGACTATCGTTAACAGTTTACAATCCATGGGTGAGAAAGGATTAGATGATGAAGCTCTTGTTGATAAGATTATTGACATCATGCCCAATGAGTGGAAATCCAAGAGGACTACTATTGATGAGAACAGAAAGGTTACTTAGATTACTCTTGATGAAATTTTTGGAACTCTTCTTCAACACAAGACTAGAATTAAGAGAGATGCTGATAATATTAAGAGGAAGAAAGGGAATGACAGTGTTGCTTTTACTAAAAAATAAAATATTATAAAATCCAAGACTCCATAGAGAGTTATAAGATCCAAATATAAGAAGGTTATTGTAAAATCTGAATCTTATAGAAGTGATTCTTCATAAAATGAACTATCCAATATTGCTCGAAGGATGAACCAGATAGTTGGACAGAAGAAAATTCAATCCAGATATAAGAAGAAAGAAAGGAAAGACGAGGAAGACTTAGAATTCACATGTTATGAATGAAAGAGAGCTGGACATATAAGAACTAATTTTCATATGCTTAAAAGAAAAGAAATAAAGGAAAATCATTCTGAGAGAAACAAAAAGAAGTATTACAAAGCTAAATATTATAATGTCTTGAAAGCTAATGACACCTAAAGTTCTAGTGGTGGTGACTGTTCAGTTGAATCATCATATTATGAATCTTATGGACAGAAGAATCTTGGTCTAATATCCAGACTACCTATTGACAATCATTGATTAATGTATAAGGTACACAATGTTGAATCATTGAGTAATGTTTCTTTAATTACAAATTATTTTAATGATAAATATTATGAATCTTTGGATGAATAATTTTATTCAGATGAAGATAATACTTTACCTTCCTATGAAGAAGTTTCTAGGTTTTCTATGCTCTTTGAGAATGAGAATTCTAAACTCAAAAAAAAATCTTGATAAGGAAAATTCTAGGATTTTTATTCATACTAATGAAATATCAGATCTTTCAGAAGATCTTGATAATAAAACAATTGATTTCGAATGTATTTCCAAAAATCTTTATGAAATAAATTATGATAAGGATAAACTTTCGAAGGATCTAGAAAATGTAATTTCTAAGAAAAATGTTATCAATCCTAACACAAGTTCCAAAACAAATGTTTTTGAAGATAATAACTTAGTTATCAAACTGAAATCTGAAATTTTTTCCTTGAGGAAGTGTTTATCAATCATTACCTTATGTAAGGAAAATTTTGATAAGATGTATTCTCAAATCCAACCTCTAAGGAATATTTCTAGTTTTGTTTATACTAGTTCTAAAATAAGTTTTATTAACAATTGTTTTGTTCCTAAAAGTGCTCCATTCTGCAGTAAGTGTCAGTTTGGTCGGTAGTGGGAAAAAAATTGTTCCCTACACAAAACTAAGTCTTTAGGATTTCATAAAGCCTATTTTTCTAAGAAAATGTGGGTGCCTAAAATGTTTCTTTCTAAAATTTATGGATCCAACAAAGTTTGGGTCCCTAAAGTCTAATATTTTTATTTTTAGGAAAATAAAGAAAGTACCAACAACAATACATGGTACATGGATAGTGGATGTTCCCGACATATGACTGGTAACAAAAAATAATTTTAAATATTATAAAAAATAAAGGAAGAAAAATAACTTTCATAGATAATGATCAGGGAGAAATTATTGGTATAGGTAACATCGTTCTTCTTAGAAAAACGTTGATTTCAAATTTTTTATTTGTTAAATGTCTTAAGAACAACCTCATTAGTATAATTCAATTTTGTGATGAAGGTTACCTTATGAATTTTAGGAATGACAAGTACTTAGTACACAATTCCAAGGAAGAATTTATTCTTTTTTCTAATAGGGAAGAGAATGTATAATCACTAAATGTAGAATACCTTAGGATAAAATACCTTCCTTCCCTTATTAAAATGGGAGATATTTCTTGGTTGTGGCATAGAAGGTTTGGAAATTGTAACCTTAGAAACCAATGAAAACTCTCTAATAAGTGAGTAGTTAAGGATCTACCGGATCATAGATTTGATTATTCAAAAGTTTGTGATCCTTTTCAATATGGAATGAAACATAAATCAAGTTTTAAATCAGTCGGTGAAGTCTCAACTACTGATGGTTTATAGTTAGTATGTATGAATCTTTTTGTTCCAACACAAAATAGAAGAATTGGAGGAAAGTATTATGTATTTGTCTTAGTTGATGATTACACTAGATTTACATAGGTCTATTTTCTAGAAAATAAATATGAGGATTTTTCTTATTTCACAAGTTATAGAGCCAAAGTTAAAAATGAGAAAAACCTTCCTTGGATAACTATTCATAGTGATCATGGAGGTGATTTTTAAAATGCTTATTTTGAAACTTTTTTTAGTAGAAAAGGCATTACTCAGAACTTCTAAGCACATAGAACACCTCAAAAAATGGTATTATTGAAAGAAGAAATAGAATTATTCAAGAGATAACAAGAACCATGTTGAGTGAATATTCTGTAGCCAAAATTTTTTGGGCTGAATCTGTAAGTACTGCTTGTTATACTATAATTCATGTTTTGATTTGAACTTTTACTAGTAAAAATATTAATGAGTTATGGAAAGGTAGAACACCTAGAGATTCCTACTTTAATGTTTTTTGGTTTCAAGGAATTAATTCAAAATACTAAAGATAATCTAAAAAAATTCACACAAAAATCTGATGAAGGAATTTTATTAGGCTAATCCATAACTTCTAAGGTTTATAAGGTTTTCAATAAAAAGACATGTAATGTTGAAGAGACATTACAAGTTAAATTTGATGGAATAGATCCTTTTGTTTTTAAATAACCCCAACCTAAATCTTCATATGTGTTTTCAAAAATTGATTGTCAACCATTGTTTGAAGAACCTTCTGATAAGGAAGATGCCCAAGAAAATGTTCTTGAAGCATTTACCCTAGAATATTTCCTAACCTATGTTGATGTATAGTTTTTACAAAACCCAAATCAGTTGTTTCTAAAGAATCATCCTAGTGATAGTATCATTGGTGATGTGAATCAACCAATAAAGACTAGATGTTCCTTAAGAAATGAAATATAACATCTAGCATTTCATTCCCAATTAGAACCAAAAATCAGTGATTAAACTTTAGGTGATGATGATTGGATAAAATCTATGCAAGATAAGCTAAATAAATTAGAAATGAATAAAGTCTGGACCCTGATTGAATGACCTAAGGAAACTTCTGTCATTGGTGTAAAATGGGTCTTCAAAAATATGTGTAATGAAAATGGAATCATAGTAAGAAATAAATCCAGATTGGTTTCTAAAGGCTATAATCAACACGAAGGAATAGACTATGAAGAAACCTATGCTACAGTAGATATTATTTAATCTATTCATATTTTAATTGTCTTTGAAACATTCTTCAACTTCAAACTTTTTCAAATGGATGTGAAATGTTCTTTTTATAATGTTTTTGTTCAAGAGGAATTTTTTGTTGAACAACCTCTTAGTTTTAAAGATACAAAACATCCTGAACATGTTTATAAACTTTCCCAAGATTTTTATGGGCTTAAGAAAACCCCTCAACCTTGGTATGATAGACTTACATGATATTTACTTCAAAATAATTATGTTAAGGGAAATGAAGATCCAACCCTTTTTATATAGAAAGATAAGAAAAATGTTTTGATTTTTCAAATTTATGTTGATGAAATTATATTTGGTTCAAGTTAGCAATGTTTAAATGATTCCTTTGTGGATCTAATTAAATCTATGTTTGAAATGAGTATTATGGGTAAGTTAACAACTTTCCTTGGTTTTAAAATTTCACAAAAACCAGAAGGAATCTATATATCCCAACATAAGTATATTAAATATCTTATTAAAAATTATGGATATGACAACACTAAGAGTATAAGTACTCTCATTGGTATCTCAAATTCACTTGATCTAGATGAAGCTGGGAAACCCGTAGATCAAACATATTTTATAGGTATGATAGGAAGTCTAATTTTCTTGACAGCTAGTCATCCAGAAATAATGTTTTCGGTATGCTTATGTGAAAGATATCAATCCAATACTAAGGAATATCATTTAATGGTAGTGACAAGAATTTTTCTGTACTTAAAGGAAACCATGGATCTTGGACTCTTTTATACTTCTGGATATGATTTGTTTTGAAAAAAAATTCAGATGCTGACTTTGGTGGGTGTAGAATAGATAGAAAAATTACATCCGGAACCTATAATTTCTTAGGAGATTCATTAGTTTCTTGGTTATTCAAGAAGAAACACTCTATAGCCCCTTCCACTGCTGAAACTGAATATGTAGTTGTTGGAAGTTGTTGTGCTCAAGTGTTGTGGATGTAACACACACTAACATACTATGGTATGTGTTTTACCAAAACACAAATTTTGTGTGATAATAACAATGCCATTTATTTAAGAAAAAACCCAGCACATCACTCTCGTGGAAAACACACAAATATTAGGCGTCACTTTCTTAGAGATCACAAAAAAAAAAGAGATATCATTCTTCCGTTAAACAGAACATAAGATCAACTTGGTGATATTTTCACAAAATATTTACCCTCCGATATATTTGAATACATTAAATAAAATTTAGGAATGATATCCATAAGGTAATATTCCTTGTTAACTTTCTATTGAAACCAATCTCCTTACAATAATAAACTCCTTTTCATAAGGGGATTACATTTACTAATAAGGGTTTTCAAATTTTTCATAATGATGTTTTTCAAATTTTCATAATGAAGTTTTTTATAATTATTTTTTTCAATTTTTTCGTAATGATGTTTTTCAATTTTTTCATAATGAAGTTTTTCAAATATTTTTTAATGACGTTTTTCAAATTTTCTGTAATAGTAGTTTTTAAAAATTTTAGTAATGAAGTTTTATAAATTTTTCGTAATGAAGTTTTCCAATTTTTTTTTAATGATGTTTTTCAAATTTTTATTATAATCATATGTTTCAGAATATAAATTTCTTTAAGAAGAAATTTTTTTCCCATTACGAATAATCTTCCTAGCAATCCAGAAGGTATGTTTCCCTTCTTGGGTTTTCATAATCATAATTTTCTTATATGTAGTTTCTTTTGTTTTTAAATTTTTAGGATTCTCTTTTCCTTAAATCCGAATGTTTTCATTTTAAAAAACATCAAAAGATCAGATCTAGTTTTTTGAGGCTATCATATCAATCATCAGATCTGATCAAAATAATTTTCAGCCATTGGATTGAGTTTGTAAGATGAACTATTACATCAAACACCTATATAAAGGACCCCCGAGGGTTGTCCCACATCGATTCTCAAGCTCCCGCATGCTGAAATGCTTCCTCTCTAATTAATCCCGTTCCAAAATTCTCATATTTTTCTCAAATCCGAATGTCTGTAGAAGAATCCTCTCAGAATGATATGTCTATTTTCAAGCCAATTTCGGAGTGATAGGTATATAGAGAAAGGTTGGTGCATCCGAACGTTTTCAACAAGTATGATTCTATAATCTCGAAGAATATCAAACTCAATGGTTGGGAGAGTGTATGCATATCAAAACCAGGGGCTTAAGATTTGGATTATCCAGATTTTCTTGTTGAGTTCTATGAATTAGTTAGTCTCTTCAGGGAAGAAGGTAGAGAAAAGTTTTCTTTTTAAGAGCTATGGTAAGAATTATGCTCTTTCATATACATAGGGAGCTACCTTGGTTGGAATTCTACATTAAGGGGAAGCCAAGTTCTGTTCCCAAAATTTTTCGGATGTCAAAGAAAGCTTTGTAAAGGTGAAATCCATGGAGTGCCTCAGTATTACTGATATCAAGACTCATAAGATTTCTCACCCATTTAAAAATAATCAGATCCTTGAATTATGGGTTCAAGGATTTATCATTCCGAGAAAAGGGGCCAAGGACACATTGAAGAAGAGTGATATGTACATCCTAGAATTTTTGGTGAACCTGTGGAAGGTTAATTTGGTTAACAATATTCTGATTACGATCGAGAATATCAAGAATGGAAATCTGAAGGCTCAGATTATCATGTACATGACTATTCTTTCTATGTTGATTTTTTGTTGTCTAGAATATTTTAAAATCCCTTTCATTTAAAAATCCTGAAATTTCAAAGTCATTCTAGTCAGTGATGATACCTTTAAGAGGATTATCATTGGTTTTTCTAAGGAATCAGATGAATTTTATGACTTACCAAATGAATAACCTGAAGCTGTTATGAAAAATCAGGAATTGGATGAACCATCGAAAAAGGTTAGAAAGAAGAGGAAGTTGAAGGAAGTGGAAGAAGAAGAGAAAACCACAAAAGTTAAGGAATCCCAATCCGCACCTCCTAAACCTTAGAGTAAAAAATCATACCTAGATGAGTTTGTATCAAAATGGAGGGAAGATAAGAAAAACTAGAAGGAAGGAGAGCCATAGTTTGGTTTGGATCCTGTAGAAGCAAAGGCTTTGAAAGATAAGGCTGTTGATGAGCTTGAAAAGAAAGATAAATAAAAGAAATAAAAGAAGAATATGTCTGAGACAGAAATTGTTCAATCCCTTCTGAGGGATACTAAGAAATCTTTAGATAATATCCCCATACCAGAATCTTTCTTGGTAGAGGCTTTACTTGAGACTCCATGTAATAAATTTCTCACTCCGAAAAAAGACCAACAAAAAGAAGGAGAAAAAGTTTTGGAAGAAGTGAAAGAAGATAAAAGTAGTGATGACACAACTAATTTGATTAAACAATTATAAGACATTAATGAGAAGGAAAGTCCAACTAAAAAATTTTCAATCTAAAACTCTCAAGCCTAATCTTTAATGCTTGATACTCCTAGGTCAGATGACAAGGATGAAGATGAAGTGAACAAGCTTTCTGAGGAATAGAGTTATAATTGTTATTTTATTCATCCTGATGATGTTGAGGCAGAAGCATAGAAAGAAGAATTAGATGAAGATAACATTGTTTAGCTGTCTGATAGCGAACATGAATCTCCAGATTAGGAAGTTGTTTAGAGTACTCATAAATGGAAAAAAGTGGTTGTTGAAACACCCACTAAATCTGTTATAAAGAATATATAAGCTAGTTTATCATCAAAGAGGAAATTTTTTGAGCTAGAGAAAGAACCCTCACCTAGCAATGTTTCAGATTCAAAATCATCATTTCTAGGACATGATTTCTTTGTCTAGTCCTTGAAAAAGTTGGTTGACACCATTCTTATTTTCCCAAGCATAGACTCTAGATGTCTGATGCTTCAACACACACTCAATCATAAAAAATATTCAGTTTCCATGGTGATGAACAAGTGTGTTAAGCATGAGGCTGATTTCAAGAAATCCTTCATTAACTAGAAAGCCCACAAGTGGTCCTACAAAAAAATGGTTGGCTGTTCAAAGAGGATAGTTGATGATTTGAGTGAACATAATTAATTCCAAGATGGTTTCTAAGAAGCTTTTGACATTGCAGATGGAAGGATCAAAGATCTTACAACCAGTTTTCAAGAAAAGTTAATATTGGAACAAAATACACAGATTCAAGAAGTGAAGGATCTAAATGGGAAATTATATTTAGTTTCCCCAATATAGAAGAGAGAAAGAGATCTTCAGATTGAGATTGAATAAAAACTGGTCAAGCAGGAAGATGTATGAAGGATCAGGCAGAGGCTCTTAAGTCTCCGGAAGAAAGAATGAAGGCTTTCGATAAGAAAGATGATAATCGAGATCTGCTTTTTAAGCGAGTAGAAGAAGATCATAAGGAGCTCGAAAAGTTGAAGACTATAGTCAAGAAGTTGATGCCGATGGAAAAGGAAGGATAACTTAGTTCCAATATGATCTTTTGTTGTATTCATCTCCTTATAAAAATTACTTCTAATCATAATGAAATTTTTGGTTGCTTGGCTTTTGGATGTATTGTACTAATCATTCAGGTACTATAATTTCTTTTCCATTCCCTAAAATTATTTTTGAAAATCAAAAAGGGGGATAAAGGAAAATGAAAACTAATTAAATAAGAAATATCTCTAAGTTGGGGGGAGGGGGTTATCTAAGGGGTAGTTTTCATTATGAAGATTTTCATATTCAAGATTATGAAAAATCTCATTTTGGAAATCTATAATACGATCCTTAGAGTTACAAAGCCTAAGAGAGAGTTAGTTTTATTCATCATTGTCCATGTATAAAGGGAGATAAGTTTTGTTTCAAAGTCTATAAAAATATTTTCTAAGTCCATATATTCTATTTCATATGGATGTTTGTGATTTCCAAAAAGGGGGAGACTGCTGAGTTAATAAGGTTTTCCTTATGAATTTTTAATTCCTTCACACTTGGGGGAGATTTTTGTGTCAATAAGTTTTCCTTATGACTTTACTATTCTTTCTTACTTTGAAAATCACAAACAGTGTACCTTAAGGAAAATTTCATTTACTCTATGTTTTAATTCTATAAGGAAAATTTTCATTCCCCAAATAAAATTATCCTCACCATGTTTTTCATTTTTCATTATATTGTCTAAGTGAAAAATTCGGTTTCATATCTAAAACCTCGGAGTTATATAATACTTAGATTAAGTGTATTCTATTTTCAGGAGCCAAATTCAAACTCTGAGTTATCCAAATTTAGACTCTGAACTATTATGAATTCAGACTCCGAGATCTCGGAAATCAGACTCCAAACTCTTATGAGTGTTGACTCTGAATTCTCATGAATTCTGACTCCAAACCTTGTATGTTCTGACTCCGAATTCTCATGAACTCTAACACTGAACTTTGTATGTTCAGGCTCCGAATTCTTGTGAATCCATATTCCAAATTTCATTGAAATTTAGACTCTGGAATTCTATAGAGTTTAGGTTCCAAATTCCTTAGAAAAAAGAATCTGAATATCATTGTATTATAGACAGACAATGTGTTTTGGTTAGATTCCGAACTATTATTTTATTACATTCCGAATAATTGATTTTGGTTATGTAACCATATTTTTTCTTACACTTTTATTGGTTATAAAACAATGTCATGCATTCAGTTAATTACTAACCATTTTTTGAGTGAAACATGTACAGGTCCCTCTGAAATTCAAGGAAAAATATGACAGTTGGAGGAGGGATCTGACCATTGGAGCCGTTCCTTTAAATATGAGCTCATTTGAAAGAGCCCACAACTTTTTAAATTGTTCTATGACTCTATAAATTACATGTTGTTGAAGTGATTTCTAGAGAGAGACTCTCATGCTTAGTTCGTACTGAACACCTTGTTCAGATTTTCTTCATGCGACTCTGAATGTTACTGATTACATTCGAGGACTTCCGGGGATAAGAAGACAGAGGTTAAAAATATCATGAAGTTGAGAGATTCCTTGCTGAGGAAGATAGAGGTGCCGACTACCTTAAATTTGAGGGATTGTGGGGATAAAAAGACAGACTCTGATCTTCATATTGAGGGCTTACCCTGGTGTTCATAACACATACTTTCTTGAAAGTATAAATCAAGGGACCTTTATCCATGTTTTTTGGATACCATTCTCTTTGGGTTAAAAGATTTACTACTTGTTACATGTTTTGTTTCAATATTTCCGTTGTGTTTTTTATTGTTGGGGAATGTATAACTATCTTATACTTCCTTATACTTGTACTCTGATTTAGTATGATTCTAAATGCTTTAAGGTAGAATCTTTATCTTTGTAAAATTTCATTAAGTTTAATTTTTTGAAACCATATTTCAGGAGTTTCTTTCTCAGAATCAATTTTCTAGATTCAAGAATGTTTATAGAACTAGAGGCATTGAGGATTTTTCCTTATTTAACTTTTTCAAACATTACCATCTTTAAAAGTTCCAAAATAATTTTTTAAAGTATACAATTCATCCCCCTCTTGTATATTGAGCATCATACAATCCTACATTTGGTATCTAAGAAGAATATCATTCTCCGTTCCATCTTAATAAATGAATGTATGTTTCAATGTTAATTTTAAATAACTGAAATTGAAACAATAATTTTTAATATTGTATGAATCGATATTATTTTTTAACCGACGATGAAAATAAAAAAAGGTTGTTATGAACCTTATTTCCACTAATGCATGTTCCTTATACACAAAATAAATTTGGATATGTATGGATATGATTAAATTTTATTTTGGATTAGTGACACAAATCATTAGATGTATAATGTTTAATATATTAATATGTTTTAAAATATGTTAATTTGGTAGAAGGTATATTTAAAAATTAATAAATTTTAGAATTATGAATATATGTGTTAAATATATAAGATAAGATGGTGAGATCAAACAAACACCCTTTGAAAATATGATGTGTTACATTCCTTCCAAAGTAAATTCTTTTTTTATCTCAATCATCCAAATGGGTTCTCCATAAAAAAATTTGGTACTCGTGTATTACCTGGTAAAAAATATGTTGGTAATGGGTGACCATAATAGGGTCAGCTACCCATAATTAATTATAATCATTGAGTTTCACATAACCGGGTTACCCCAAGAGGATTATCATCTCAAAGAAATGTTGTTAGGTTAACTTATTGATGAATTAGGGAAAAATATTTTACTCTTAACTATCAAAGATTAATATATTATATAATTGACATAATAGGATAACTAAATAGAAAAATATCAAAATAAATTAATAATTAGTTAAAAAAGATCTTTTAACACTAATATATATGATATGGAACATGAGTTATCATTTTAGTGGGTGAGTATTTAATAAAATTAATTATTAAATATATATATATATATATATATATATATAAGACATGATAATTATGTAATATATTTTTCTATTATTGATAATCTGGAATCATCATCATATATTGATTTAATTACTATGTTACACAAAAATCTTAGTCAAATAAACTGTAACAGCTCATACTTTATATATATTATTTTAATAATTTAATTTTGAATGTTTTGAGATCATGTGCTAAGAAGACATGTAATTCTGAGGCCTAGTGTGCCTAGAATAATTTGTCAAAAAATGTTCATTTTTTAATAAAGAATGTGAGAAATTTTCTTGAAATAGTGGAATAACATATAACTAGTTTCCCAAATATTAAATCCAAGTGCACCGTTGCGTTTAGAGAAACATGATTACATTAAGTAGAGCCTTACCTTGACTGTTGTGGGTCAACCATGAGTGTTAGTTTTTGGATTAATTAGTAATAAAATATTTAATAAAAATATTTTATTTCGACGTAATGACTTATTTTCTTTTTATTATAGTTTGTTAGGAATAGAGAGCCATCACCATAAACCTAGAATTCCCCTAATAGGAATAGAATGAATATATCTCGACAATGAAAATGGATCAAATATCAGAATATGAATCGATGATCAGTGACACACCTCTAATTCGAAGGCTCTTGCAAAAAATGATGATTAGAAAATCGATCTTCATCAGTGAGCGGTCCAAATCCAAGTCGGGTGTATGATCTCTTTGTGGTTTCTTCCCCATTCTTAGAATCAATGACGAATGCATACCAAAAAACAAATATGTTGATATGTGGTTTGATCATTCTTGTTGGATGGTTAGTATTGGGAATTTCTAATGGGAGTTTCATTAGAATCATAGTTCATCCCTCTAATGAGAATGAATTGAGACTGACACGAACAATGGTCGAGGATAATTTTTCATATGATGTTGGTGCCTTTATCTTCCCCCATTCTTGGTGTTCTTCACCATTGGGCCGCATGGTCCTGAATCAAATTTACTGGAGTCTCTGAATGTTATTATAACCTCATATTAGAGGAAAATAGACCAGATAGGCACTAATAGTGTAGATTGGGACCAATGAGGTCAGATATGCGACTGAAAAATTCATTGGGAATCGTAGGAGCCCCGATAGTCCATGGAAGGGACCACTAGAGTATCGGTGCCATTGACCAGTGTTGGTGGTGGAACGCTGCAGGAGCCACATGAGGGTGCAGATGAAGTTTTTAGAGTGACATAGGGACCAGGGGATAGGCACGCAGTTGGGGGAAGACCGTGTGGACTAGGTGGGATGTGGTTGGGATGGGTTGTGTTTAGTGCACAAGTCAGCCTGTAGCGCGGGCTGGAACAAGGGATCCGGGTCTCTCCAGGTAGCTGAGTGGGAAATACTCGACGGTCTGGTCGGCCCAGTGGTCTTGGTTGGGTCTAGGGGGTCAGATTAGACCTATATTAGATTGGGTCATACCTTTTTATAAAAACAACCATAACATTCAAACTGTGTGTTCGTTTGATGAGCTGTTTGCAGCATTGGGACCCTTGAAAAAATAATGTCCTTTTGAAATACTCTAAGTGAATATTTTTGTATGTGTACATTCAAAATAATGTCTTGAGTAGTAGGTTCTCCATGAATGAGTGTTCTATAAGCGGAATCCTGTTGCTGGCTGTGACTTAGAGACTACATGACTTTCTAAGACTGCGTGACTTACTAAGACTACATGTATTACCAAGGAAACATATATTTCCAAGACTACGTGTCTTACCGATACTACATGTCTTATCTAGATTTAGTGTTTCATCCATACTATGTGTCTTATCAATACTGGGTGTTTTGTGGATTATGCTAGATAATCATATTTTGCATGCTATAGACATATACCTGTGTGAGATGATAATGTATCTTCTTAGTGGTATACTTATTGTATTTATTTGTGGTATAATTCGTGTATTTTTTTCATGGTATACTTTGTTTATTTCATTTTGGTATACTTCTTGTATTTCTTAGTGGTATTCTTCTAGGGTTTTGGAGTGTCCTACTAAGTATTTTTTTAGTGACCCAAGCACATGCTTTTCCCTCACATGTCATGTATATACAGATGATCGAAACTTTCATGGAGTCCTTGGAGGAACATGACTTAGTGGTTCTTATTGAGACTAGAGAGACGAGGTGTGTTTTTATGGATTTATACAATTGTCCCTACTTCTACCATTTAGGTACGGTTTTCTATGGATGAGTTTCTGGAACTTTTTCTTTCACTTTTACAAACTCTCTCTTTGGTGTGCTTGTATTATGGCCCTGTTTACATTCAAGTATTCTACTTTCATACTCTGTTTTTTATATCATAGTAGTATGAATACTTGTTTACTTAATGTTTTTCATTTTATAATTTTGGGATTGGAGATGATTGTGTGTACAGGTACTTAGGAAAATGCCTCCCATTTGTGGGATATTCCTACTCGGTGATTGTTTCCAACTCCTGGCCAATTAGAGGTATGCTTGGGTAAGTAACAACATAGGCCCCTCTAGGATGGGTCATGAAATAAACAACCTAAATAAGTATATATACTTGAGAATCATTCACAATTAATAATTTTTTTTAACTTTTGGTGTAACCCCATTTTGAATAACCTGTTGGAAAATCTATTCTACGATAATATCTAGATACTTATTATATGTATAGAAAATGATTTGTTGGATTTTTAAAATCTTGTGTTGGTTTATATAAAGATAATTTTATAGAAGATAAATGACAATACATATGACCATAGAATGATAGGTAACCTTAAAAGCATCAATCAAAAGAATGTATGTCCTGGGTGGCTTGATGTTGAAAGGAAAAATTTCAGCCTTTATATGATTGGAGGTACTTAAATCTTGAAAAAAATTCTCAATATGATTAGGTGTATAAATGTTTAAGAATGTATAGGGTGTCCTCTAAATATGGAATTGGCTATGCATTCATTATACAATCATATCTTGAAAGGTTGTGATAATATATTTTGACCTATAATATGAATGAGTTCAAAAAATCATTTCATAATTCTTTCACTATGTTGACAGTAAAAAATAAAAAAATGGGTGGTACAAGATAATGTGTTATGATTATAATAAAAAAAAGGATAACTATAAATTCCAAAGGAATAAGAAAACTATTGGTTTATCAAATAGTAATCATGGGTAATTTAAACCTAAGGGAGGAATTCTTATGAATGGTGAATTTTTCCATTATGGAAAGATTATAAATTGAATATTTAATTTCTCAGAATACAAAAAGGGATATAAGAAACACCCTGGAGAGTCTACATCATGTATAAATGTAATAAAAGGAAATTATTATATTTTAAATGGAATGATAAAATCTGTACAACCAAAAATTGTTCTAATTTTGTAAATGAGTTCCAATTTGATTAGGGGTTAATGGATGAAGCTCCAGATTAATGTTTAGAGAGAAAGAAAGGTTTATATCTTAATAATAAGATACATTAATTTATATTTTCCAATATATTTTAGTACGCATTTGTTATTTTATTTCATTATCAATTATTTGAAAATTTAATACTTTTGACCTAAGGAAAAAGGATCGTATAATGAAATTATCTTTATGATTGAACCATAAAGTTTCTATTCATATATAGTCTATAAAATACTATTTTAAAGAATATATTATGCAATGTTATAAATTTATTTTAATTAAAGTTCTTTAACCATGTGATAAAATACTATGATATTTCATATGATAATCTTTATTTTAGTTTTTTATCTGAGTAAATAAATTATATATTCCATAAGAACGTTAGACATGATATATTTTATGAATTTATTTATTATCCTGTAATGAAAATAATATAAAATATGATTCTAGTCTCTCAATTTTTTGTGACTAATAGAAATAATATATATTCTGTGAAATAATTTTTATATGTAATTATTAGTAGTTAATATTGAGAAAAACAAAATTATACATTTAAACAAAAAAATGAAATAATATATAAATAGTGAATTATATTATATAAGTTTAACCTAACTAGAGATACATTAGTTAAATTAATTAGAATAACTAATTAAATATTTGGAATATAATTGGTAAATTAATGTGTTTAATGGAAACATTAATATCGTTACATGTTAGTAATGATCATAAAGAATGTATATATTTATTGAAATAGTTCTAAATGTTATATATTTTAACCATAAAACATAAATATATGATAATATTTTATATTTGAATGCAAATTTATTTCTATAAATTTCTTAAATTGTTTAATACGAGTTTCATGAACAATTATCTTATCATTATCCACATATTATATATTCATAGATGATATATCACTAAAACATTTAGTGAGAAATTTATTCAGATAGTTACATGACGAAGTAGCATATTTTATATTGGGATGTTATTGGTGATTCATAGAGATAAATGTTATATTTATAAAAAAAGTAAACAGATCATTATGTTCCTTGCATATTAGAATATGGTGATACTGATTCTCAAGTATATGATTTTTACATTATTTTATTAAAATTATTTTAATATTCTACAGATGTATCATTTTATACAAATGAATTCCAATACTAATTTATTCCAAAGTGACACATATATCATGAAATTAGAATGATTATTAACTTCTTAGTGAAAAATCTCTATGTTATCCATGACTTATGACCACCATGGAACCACATGTGTTATAACAAGATTTTAAAATCAACATGATTAATTGCTCATATATAAAAGAGAATTTCACTTATAAGAAATAAATTTTTTTCTATATTTTTAATTCAATATCTACTTATACTACATGTAATTTTATAAATTAAGTTATTAATATAATTATGATACCTATTTTATAGTAATAAATAATAAATTAAATTAACATATTATATCACAAGTGAACCACCATACTTTGATACCTTTCATATGATATCCTGGAGCATGATCTAATTTTGGTGTGATTAGGGTGTATTTTAGATTTGGTGTTAGGGTTTTCTTAATCAAGATAATTTTATTCCTTAAATATAAAAGTTATGATATATAGTTTTTTTGATTGGGTATGACAACCTAATTGAATGGGATTAAGAGAAATGACATGGGATGTAATTATTTACATAGATGAGTTACAAGTAGAATACTCATCTACATGGGTGGATGAAATGAGGTTTATTAAATGGTCTTATTTAGGATATAATTAATGAATTGGGAATGTGTGATATCTAATGCATGATATTGACATGTTCCATGTCTCATGGATATAATTAATCTCTTAGACAAAAAGTTTGTATGATTATGACTGATGTATGAAATAAATATGGGGGACATGTGGTTGAAGATAAATGTGTTTTATGGATATCATGTTAAATAAAATTATAAATAGAGTAAAACTAATTATTTAATAGTGGTATCTCTTTAGTAATTGTTTTCAAATTAATGAATTCATTATAATTTCAAATGGTACAAAAGATTATTTTTTTTCAAAAACATATTGTGAATGGGGTTTTTTTTATTGTAATGTGTTTCTATAAATCTAATATATTTATCTGAAAACTTATCTAAAAAGAGTTTTTAAAGATATATGAAATGTATTTTGGGTAAAAAATTACATGTTATTTCATGTGATGTGTTATTATAAGAAACTAGTATTAAATGTTTGAGGATTTAATTAAATTAGTATAATTGAAAATATATTTTAAATTAAATATACAATATGAGTGGTGATATTGGAAAAGTACTATACTTGTTATGATATAGTATATAATTTTTAATTTTTCTATTATAAGGAACATTGGAATTATATTTTTAGTTGTGGTTTTATTATGATATGCGATGTCATATTTGGTATTATCAGTTTCTCAATGCTAAAGGAAATCAAATGGTTATCTATTATCATTTAATGACATTTATGTGATTATAATGAATATTTACAACACTTAGTATTCAAAAACAATTATTGAGTAAATACACCATGTGTTACAAGTACTGAATAGATGTTCATTATTTACTTTTACTTTATAATGTACAAGGGATTCCTATATAAGGGTGGATATGTTAATGAGATCGATGCATGACTAAGTATCATGTATTGAGTATTATATATTAAAATATAATTATTTTTATGTCTCCTTTAATATTAAAATTGTTTAAATCCTCTGAGTAAATGATAAATCATTCCAAGAAGAGTTCTTTGGACTTTCATACTTCCATTACATGCGTTTTGAGGAGGGGTTTTCTTTTTTTCTTCTTATGGATCTACCATAACTATATCAAAGGATATTCAAATTCCTCAATTCAAATGTATGAAATTCACTATTATAAGTAATCATTCTAAACATTTCATGGTAAATATTGTAGCATGGATATTGTATTAGATTTCCATATTAATTTTGATATGGATATATGTAACAAATATGTTCATCAGTGAAATGTGGGTATGTTATAGTATATAATGGGAGTCACACTGGATACAATGATTAATAAATATTAAAAAACACTTATAATAAAAAAAAATAATTAAGATTTAATTAATTTAGATTGACTAATGCATGGTTATAAGAAGGTTTAGATAAATATTCTATATTGAGGGCTTATTTTTTTAATTTTATATTTTTGTTTATATAAAATTTATTTATTGTTTATGATAATGATATAGGTAATATTAATAATAATGTTAATTCCCGAAATTCTATAATTAAAAATACCAAGGTGTGGGTAGTATAAAACCTATATTGGTTTATTATCTCCCAAATACTTATATTATGTGTATACTAGCTAGAAGTAATATATATTTTTATGGTGGAGGCGCATATCAATTCAAAACCCAATTATGATATAATTTATAGTGGGGGTATAAATCCATATAAAACCTATTAATTTTACTTCTAATAATATAAAGATTAATTATTACTAACTATTTTAGAGTATAATTATTATTCTTATAATCATCCTATTTTTATTTAATATTGAAGAAATTAGTGTATTTGATCAATATATATATAATTAACCTAATACCAAGGTATTTTGAGTGTATCAGATGCTATATTTTTTACCCATCACCAAATCCTTGATGTGATGGTAACGATGACATAATAACGTGGATATTGATATGTTTTTGATATAACTAGAGAGAGGTTATGTGATATGACATGATGCATTGGGACTTGTGGTTGTGAGTTAAATATTGAATTACCTACAAAGTCCCTTTGATAAAATTCTATGTTAGTTATATTATATATAACCTATAATATTGTCTGTTTTATTTCCATGAGATATGGGATAAAAGTTAACCTATTGACTTGTATTGGTATTATTAGTTGGTTGACAAGTATTATCTCCCTCATTTTAGTATCTATTAGTATTATCTATTAACATGGATAAATAAGAGTTTGGGGGTATATTTAGTATATTTATAGCCTAATAAATTATTAATATGTTTTATTTTTTTAAATTTATATGATATATTTTGAGGTGGTTTCGACAATTCTTATCTCGTATACATGTAATTATTTTGTATAGGAGTTCTCATTTTGTTTTTCTTGAGGAATTTAGGAGATATAATTCATATTTTATAACAGTTTTTATGTGGTTCTTGAGTTGTTTTATAATGATTCATACATTGACTATATATTTTTATATTGATTCATTATTGGCTTATTCATTTTTATATCCTATAGTGATATGGTGTTTATATTTAAAGGATAATTCATTCTGTTCTTATGATTATACCCTTGAATGGATGCATAGATAATTATCCCATTTATGGTGGGAATGAGGAATACTATCTCCATCACAACATAAGAAAATTTAGGGTCTTGATGGGGTCAGGTTAAGATAATTTGGTATTACATATTGATGGATATATAGACGTGGATGGATTTTTAGAAATGAATTTAGAGAAGGAACCAATGATGATTGTATTAGTCTATAATTTTAATAGTATTCTTGAAACTAGAATGTAAATTAGCTTAAATAAACATATTATAGACGTAGAGGGACTGATTACTGTGTGGGATTATTCAGATAGTGTTTGTCTCATATGGTTCAGTTTCATTATGGATGTGTTATTGAGGCACCTGATGCTATGGAATATCTTTGACAACTAGGTGGATTTATTCCATGGTTGGCACTGTATCATTTACGCTAGTTTAATATTTGGTGATTTTTCTTGATTTGTATTCCTAGATAATGATGTCATTGATTAGATAATCTAGTTCTTGTTGCTTCTGGTGATTTATTTTTTAAAGTTCATAGTTTCTTTATGTGTTTTTTATGTTAAACATTTTGTTTAATGTGATGGCTTATTGCTGAGGCATATTATATGAAATTAAATACATTTCAAAGTGGTTGGTTTTGGAATTTTTCTTGTATGAAAGCAGATGAATCAGTTTTCTGTTAATTCATCTCACTAATAAATTATCAATTATTTGATAACGACTAGGGATGATGGACAATAGGCATTATTCCTACCTCTTTTGACCTATTTGGAGGTTACTCACAATGAGTCTACGGAATCAACAAGATTTCTGGTGATTATGATGATTAGATAGTCTTGATGGGTTGAGATGTTGAAAATGATATTGGAATGTATCAAAAACCCAAGGAAATGTAAGGATTGAGATGCGATAGACGTTACTCCTGCCAAATCATGCCCATTTGGGTTTTTTTTAAATTTTGAAGTGATGGGATGGGATCGCGAGGTTTGATATATTTTTAGGTTTATCTAGGAAATATACAGAGTAGTACTAAGCTTAAGATTTTAAAAACATGTATCTCACCAACTCTCTCCCTCATCTAGTAATTTTTATTTTTATTTGAAAAAGTGGTTATATGGTATTTTTATTTGAAATATTGGTTAAGTTGGTCTTATATTTGATTGTGTGTAGTTTTTTTTAAATTAATGTAAGGTTATCATTAATCCTGAAACCATATTCTGTAAAAATAAATAATTAAATGGGTTTATAAGATATAGTGTATCATTTTAGATAAAGGGTTATGCATCATGTGGTATAGGTACATGAAGATTTTGTGTTTTAACTATAAGATAATGGTTATTGCATTGTAAACCATTATTTAATATTCATAACGACCTTATATATCCTTATAATGATGTTATTTTATCAATATGTAATAATGATATTTGTATATTGGAATCATGGAGTTCATTTGGATTATGTATTATAATAAATTAAGGTAATATAAATTAGGTTTGATTTAAAACAAAAAATATATATTTGGTTCCCTAGAAACAACTAGATTTTCACTTTTTATTTATCAATTATTAATAAATATATTATCAAACGATGATTATTTTTTATGTAAAATTTATGTGATAATGCCCTTAAAGTATTTTTCACATAGAAAGTTTATAATAGTTCTACTCTATAACGAGAACCAAAATATGATATGAAAATATCCCTAATAATATTTCTTAGGGTATATATTGTATCTATATGATATGCCACAAATGATGTTTGACTATATGTTATATTGGGTTCATAAGACATTGTGAGTTCTTCTCAATAATTTCCCACATTGTAATATTCATGAATGGAGGTTATGAGGCAAGAACCACCAATATGAATTCCAGATGTTTTATATTACACTAAATATTTATATATATAAATGTGTGTATTGCTCTATAGAATTGAGATTATTATTAATTTATATCCTGACTATATACTTTTATATAGATGAAAACCAATATAAAAATTCTCATGATGAAGTATCATACATTGGGTGTGTCATAAGTGATATTAACTTAATTGAATAAGTCATGAAAAAATTTTCCCTTAAAAAATAATGAAATAAGATATTTTATAACCCTTTGATTGAAATGAAACTATCCGATTAAATCCATGGATAGGTTAGTAAATCGATGAGTTTATTTTAGAAATTTAAATAATTATAAATCAAACATATATAGCGATGACACAAAACTCATCATTCATGATGAGATATCATGATAGAAATATTATATAACACGGTGGAATTCTTATAAAATATTTTTTAAATAAACTTATTTATCTATAACCACCTTGATATATTTCTAGACACTATTATTAGACTTTAGGTAACTTCACATAATGCTGAAGGGAAAGAGCCCTAGAGGTCCACAGACTAAGTGTATTAAAAATACCATTAAATTCTATTGAATTTATTATTAAGAGTAAATATTATTCTTTTCTTGTGTAATAATAATTATTTAAGTATTTTTTATATCATAAATTCAATCATGATATATTATATTTTTGAATATGTGAGTTTAATTATATATCCTTTCATTATTCTAAATGAAATAAATAAATACTTTTTAATTCACTATTTTGGTGAATAGATTAATATAAATAATTATTTTGTTTTGTGAATATTAAAATAAATATTTATTCATGAGCTTAATGAATATAATATCAATATATTTATTAGAAAAAATAACATTTATTTAATTAAATAATTTATTAATAATGGTTCAATAAATTCCATTGAGGATTGATGGGTTGAGTTAATGACCATATATAAATGATATTTTTTATTTAATTTCACATAAATTAATAAATATTTATTAACTAATTAAATGATATATTAAAATGGGATTTTCATAGGATATTATATTAACATTTTTATTATTATATGATAGGTGAAATTGCATATAAAGAATATTTATCAAGTTCTATTGTTAATTTATCAAATATTTACCCTAAGTATAAATTAAAATTTATATAATTTTCAACCAAGAGAGTCGTCATTCATAATGAAGAATGTTTTGAAAATTTCTCAAGATCTCAATAGAAAACTCTCCAACCCCCCTCTGAACAACATATGTTTTAAAATATAATCCCTTGTTATGATCAATGAAGAATTAATTTAAGCTCTAGGTTCCTCCACACTAGCACTTGGAAAACCAAGAACATTGTTTAGAGATTTATGGAGCATGTGTGGATAAAAATAGGGAAGTCATCTCTTGGATTGTTAACCACAACACATACGACACAAGAGGGAACTAAAAATTGATCAAGATGAATTATCACATTCAAGGTAATTCCTATTTTTAAATTAATTATAAATTAAATTTGAATGATTCTCTTAGGGAGACTAAAAGTTTTCTTTCAAAAAGTTATTTATATTTATCCAATAAAACCAAGGAGAAACAAAAATCAGGAACTCCCCCATCACTTCTTCTATTCTGAAGAAACTTTTAGTGATATTATAGTGGTAACATTATAATTTATAAATATCTATAATTTATTTGATGAATTATTATATTTTTTAGTTTTCCAATTCTGTAATTTTTTTTCATCCAAAATTTGATATTAAATGTTTAAATATTTTTGTATAACCAAGGATATTCCAATACATGTGAGAAACAATTGAAGATCCCATTTATAGGCTCTAAGTCCATTTTTTATATGATACGAATATATGATGTGTAACATTAAATTATAGGTTGTTATCATATGGACAACCACAAAACGAGTGAGTCCGAATAATCTTGACACACTGTGTGGATCATTATATAGTGTCAGTACATGTTTCATAATGACCATCACTGTGATATGTTGATTGATAGGGATCACACAACATTCATTTATTGTAAATTCCATTAAATACCGCATAGTGTTGACACCACATAAATTTTTACATGCCTTTTGGTTAACTATATGATGTCATTACATGCCATGTATTTACTACTAGATGAGATACATGGATAGATATGATGTAAACTTCATGTAATATATGACCACCAATGAGAGTCACACATTGAGACTTTAGGAATGTAGTTTGATTCAAAAAACATGATAAATTAAGTGACACACAAACTACAACACTTGTAGCTACATATACACACTATGTGAAATGTTTTGTTTCCCACTAGGTATACTCTAAGTGATTATTATCAAGTCATGTGGGTATAAACAAGATGTAACAATCATTATACATTCCATTTAATTTACACACATTTCTAGAATTACACATTTTTTATATTTATGGTGTGACATGTAGCTATAAATCCCAAGAAGACTTCACCAATTAATCCACATAACTAGACACTATGTATATCATAGAACATAATGTGGGAATGTATGTTGTGTAAATACCTAATTTTAAAAAATGATTTTCCATATAATGAGTCACATGATATGTTATGTGACAGTACATGCCATGTAAGATTTAAATTTGATAAATGGATGTAATCTTATGTTAAAGGTACACACCATGTTTCTTCTAGAGTACATGTCAGCTACGGAATTATCTTAAATTTTAAAATTGAGTTTATATAATTTATTTAAAATAATATAAGATGATAATCTTTTCATATCTCAATGATTTTTTAGATATAATAGTATGATGGCGAATGAATGAATTAATTAGTTGATTAAATCAGCAATTATAGTATGTTTATCATAATTATAACGAATTGAATTGAATAATATCATCTATTGATGAGTTATTATTTTATATTTTGAATGATCTAGAACTTAAATGAACAGATTATGTGTTGTATTTATTAATTTATTTATTCAATAGAATTATTTTACAAATTTTTATTAAATTAAATATTATTGTGTTTGAATCATCCCTCTCACCATTATTATGTGTGAGGACATGTGTAAAATGATTACTTATTTAACCCTAAACTTCTAATACAATTCACCTATGAGTGAGTAGAAATTTGTAAATAATGGATATCCTAGTGAGTAGATACAATTTAGGACCCAATTGAAGCTGAATCTAACCAATAATATTCATAGGTGACTAGATAAATGTAGCAACTGGATCCAAGTATGGGCACTCTGAGTTTTTCTCCTAGGGTCAAATTTGGTTTATCTTTCTTATATATGATAACCTGCAGATAAAAGATCATGATCATAAAACATTTTTATTTTATTTTATCATTATATGATTATTTAATTAATTATGTGATGCATGGTTATTTTGTATAATTATAAATGATAATAGAAAGTAAAAATATTATCAATCATGCTATGATAAAACAAATAAAAATTATTTGGAATAAAATATGTTATCTGATATGGGTAATTCATGATTAAAATTCAACATAATTTTATGAAAATTGAGATGAATAAAAAGTAATACTTACACATATGTCCATAAAAACACTCAATCAAAACATTATGTTTCAAAAAAACTTCAATAACCACATTTAAAACAAAACCATAGTTCAAAGTACATGTTTGTCCCATTTTAGGGTGATTTTAATTACCAACGAGTTCTAATAAAACTCTTAGGATGATATAACAATGTTTTTATTATGGTTTTATTTCTTTATCAATAAAATTTTAAAATTGTAGGTAAGTATTGGGGATGTTCGAGTATAGAGTTTTAGAAATGTAAAGTCCACTCACCCGATCAAGGAGTTGTGAGTAAATTTTGTTAACAGGTTAATCCTACTTAAATACCTTTGATAATTTTGATCATCTACATACATGTATTATTTTAAGGGACATATGGATCCTTGGTACAATAATATCAAAGTGATGGGGTATTCTGGATCCAATAGTGAGGGAGTTTTGTAGTTGATAAAATAGTGTGAGGATAATAAAAAATAATTTTTAAAATTATAATTGGTAATCAAGATAAACTACAAAATATTTTTTTTATAGAATTTGAAATCCATTCAACCAAGTCACTATCACTACATTCCATCTTTGAAAAAGTAATCTTCTGACTAGTGATAACTTCTAAGAATTATATAGTGACATCCATATTTTAAAATTCCATGAGTATAATTTTTATATATTGGAGTCCCCAGTTCATAATGATCCTTCTTTGGATGTAAGTGAAGAGTAGGAAAACATATTCCAGAAACACATGTATCATATATTATATTTCCAATGCATCATGTTTTCATCCATGACTAGTGAGATAAATAATATTTATAAATACATAAATTCCAACTCCACGTTGTATCATCTACATGATCTCTTTTAGGAGAAATAAATACAATATAGGTATGAAATCTCTAAGTAAATCCTTACATGAAAGTTAGAAGAAGGTATTCTAGCTTGATCTCATGTAGTTAAAATGATTGGATAAATTGAGAATTTGTAAAATATGGGATTCAAGAGGCTTATAAATTTTTTAGAATATCTCATTATTACCTCAAATCCTTTAATATTATTACGTTTTCGTATCAATTTTAACTGAGAAGATATTGATAAGATGTTTGTAGATCTATTATCACTAATTTACCAAGTATTTAAATAAATTAATCCAAAAAACCATTTCTCCATCTAGTAAAAAATATAAAAGGAAAAAGAAAGAATTCTATGACAAACTATAACTCTAAGGAACCTTTACATAACCATTCAAAGGGAAAATATACATTAATATGCTAATGAGAAGGATAAAATATATTTTACTTACTGAAATATAGGCCACTATAAGAAGATGTATTCCTCAATAAAAAATAAATGTCAAGATTTAGGAATATTTTCTATCAAGTGAAATATTTATTTTTCTATTCATTTGGTATTATATACAACATGTGGTTCTCACATTTGAATCCAAATATATTAATGAAGTATATTCTAGAATATTACCATATGTGATGTTATTCCCCAAGATTTCAATGGAGCAAGGCTAGTTTCACTATATATTATATATTCCTATCTCAAATTTTTATCTTGATTGGTTCTAGTTTTAAATAAATTTTTATATTCCCACTATAACCAAATACCTTTCATATGTTTCATGGGTGTTTACAAGGAAAAATTTATAAGTATTAATTTAGTGTAAGAGCTTAATGAACTATATATATTAAAGAATTTGTTCATACAAATAGTTTTCTACCTTTCCAGTAGAATCCAGAAGTTGATTCTCCTACATAAAAACTTTTACCAAATGAATTCAATATCTTTGTATATATCTACTTAGTAAGGTATAATTATGATTCCTTTGAGAAACATAAGGAATACAATAATGAAATTTAGAATTATCTTGGTAATAACATGAAGAAACTTCACTGAGACCAAGGAATAGAGTGTCTTAACTAAGAATTAATTGATTATATAAAATATTTTGGGATATTATCATAACCCATTCCCTTTATACACCTACGTGGAATGGTATTAGTAAAAGGATAAATCACACCTTATTTGACATGGTGATATTAATAATGATTCATGAAAATATTCTATTATCTATTTGAGAATATGAATTATAATCACTATTACACACAGTAACCATAGTTCCTACTAAAGTTGAAAGGTGAATAAAACATAAGATATATTATGGAAAGATATTTGTTTTGTAATATTTACATGTGGGGTAATGATCATAATTTATTGTGGATAATTCCAAAAACAAAATAACAAATCGAGGAACTAATTATATAGTTTTGGGATATCTTAATGAAATAATGGGATATTATCTCAGTGGTCCCTCAGATAAAAAGTTAATCATCAAAATTAATTACATGTTATTATAAAGTTAGAAAATATTAAAAGGATATGGTGTGAGAAAAATATACTTTGATGAATTTTAATCCCATTATACATAAGAGTTATTAAAATAATAAATTCTATAAGTCCTAGTTGAATAAATTATTCCAGTCACATGTACTACATAGGAACATCCGAGTGGTTAGAGAAATAGAGAGATATGTATTTATAGTCACAGAGGAAGGTGGCAAATTATTATTTGAAAATAATAAACCTCTATCATACAATGAAGTATTTAACATCAAAAAAATTTCAAAGTGTCAACATACCATTAATTCTAGAATGGATTCCTTACAGCTAAACAATGTTTGGATTTTGGTAGACCCTATAATAATGTAAATCTGGTTGGTTTCAAATGAGGATTCAAGAAGAAACTAGAAATGGGTGGTAAATTAAGTTCATATAAGAAACAATTTGTTTTTAAAGGGTTTAACTATTGTGGATTGGGGGATTAACAGAATAAAACTTATTAGTAGTTTGTTCTATTGAATATGAGAGTATTTTAGAGTTGGTTCCAAGAACTAACTATATTTATAATTTTAATTACAAAATAATTAATAAATATCTTATCATGGGATTCTTTTTCTTCAGAATAACATTAACATGATAATGTCCTGAGATTATTTTCACATCCAAAGGCTGTAGCAATTTTCTATTATAATGAGAACAAAGAGATGCTTTAAACGTATTCTTAAACATATGTCTTACTGTATAGATATCTTTTTTAGAGGACACATATTATATTTGTTTATCTAGTGTTATGGGATTAAAATAAATTTAGGATTCTTCTTATTAAGTTTAAAATTATTAATCTCTATGAAGGGAGGTTAAGAGGATAAACCCACCAAAAATAATTCCGCATGTTTTATGTATTATTAGATATTCATATCAATTAATGTGTGTATTTCTCCACAGACTTGAGATTATTACTAATTTATATTATTTATCGTTAACTTTGATATATGTATTTAACCTGTGATGACATATTCTCACGGTGTGGTAACATATGTTGAGTAAATCATATGTGATATACGATTAGTTCAATAATTAAAGAAAATATTTTTCCAATACAAGTTACTGGTAGAATATCTTTTTGAGCCTTTTATTGAAATAGAACTATCTTGTTAAATCCATGGTTGTGGTAGTTCATCAATAAATTTATTTTTTAAATTCAAAGAAATATAAATTGAGCATACATGATGATGACACAAGTATGTATCCTATTAGTTTAGATATCGTGACAAATAGATTATATTACATAGTATTATTCTTATAAAGGTTGTTATTATTGAGACATTAACTTATTTTGGTATTGGTGACATAGTGTGTTGTTACTCTCGGATCATGGAATTTAGGTATGTTTACCTAATTCCACTTCGAATGTGTCCTAAAGGGTCAAACACTATGTCTATAAAAAACTTCAATAAATTCAATTAAATTTAATATTAAGAATAAATATTATTCTAAACTAATGGGATGATAATTATTGAAGTATTTTTTGTTTTATAAATTCAATCATGTGATATTTGAATTTAGAGTATGAAAATTATATTTTATCAGTGGTTTATTATTCATAAATAAATAAATAAATAATTATTCATATATTAGTTTAGTGAATACATTAGTGAAAATATTTATTTTTTATTGTGAATATTTAAATAAATATTTTTTCATTATTTTTGTGAAATTAATATTTATTTATTTATTGAATGAATAATATTTATTTGATTAAATATTTTATTATTAAATTTTTAATAAATTATTTAGAAGATTAATGAGTTGAGTTAATGGCTTGATGGAAATGATATATTTTATTTTATATCATTTAAATAAATATTAATTTATCTTTTATCAAATGATATTTAAATATATGAATGTCATATGATATAAT
This sequence comes from Viscum album, assembly GCA_963277665.1. Taxonomy (NCBI): domain Eukaryota; kingdom Viridiplantae; phylum Streptophyta; class Magnoliopsida; order Santalales; family Viscaceae; genus Viscum; species Viscum album. The sequence continues at coordinate 458,161,568 of OY728138.1, forward strand.
AATAATAATAATAATATTCTTATTCTTATTACTATTAATATATAAGGTGAATTACGTAGAATGAATATTTGATAAAGGTCCATTAAAAATTTATTAAATATTAACCATAAGTATAAATTCAAAATTATATCATTTTTCAATCTAGTGAGTTTCTTTTCATACTGGATAAACACTCAAGAATTCTCTCAAGACCAAGAGAGAAAAACCTCCACCATCCCACTCAAAAAAATATAATGAATAAAAGTACCCCTTATTATGATCAATGTCAAATGATGTGAATCTCTAGGTTCCTCTATTCTTGTAATAATAATACCCAGAATATTGTTTTAAGATTCATAGAGAACTTTTCAACACTAATAGCAGAGTCCTCACTTGAATTATCTACTGAACGAAAAATGATAGAAGAGTTGAATAAAAAATTGATTATGAATAATTACCACATTTGAGATATTTATTATTTAATATTAATAATATATTGAATGTGAAATATTCTATCTAGATGATTATGTTGTTTCTGTCTATATATGATTTTCATTTATGCATTGAAATAGATGAAAACCCAAACTTAAACACTCACCCACCACTTCTATTTTACCCAATAACTATAAAAAAATATGTAAAAATTCATTTCATGAGATTTAGAAACAATTATTACCTATGAATGAATGATTTTTATCTAAACTAATAGGATTAAGGGAGAGTATACCACCATATAAAAGGGATGGGTGAATACTTGGATCACCAAAAATACCAACCACATATAATGATTTCACATTGTTAGTTAGTGTGTATGAATCTTTATGGTTAGGTTGAAAATATGAGAGAAAGAGTAAGAATGAATACACACACAAAAAGGGAGAATACAATGTTTACTAACTCTTGTAATGAAGTTGCTAATCACTATTGTGAAATAGTTTTTATCATTCTACCCATGTTCCTATTTTATTTTCAAAAAGAATAAGGGAAAAATTATGGAGAATTTTGTTAACAACCAGTACAAGAAGGATATAAAAGTTTCAACATCTCAATAAATATCTATTACCAATACCTCGTGTACCTCTAAAATTTGGAACATGTGTGAACAATTGTTTCTCCCTTCATCTAAACACCAAAAATTCTTAAATTTTTCTTTATAACATGTGGTTTTATAACCTCTCATTACCTTCATTCTAGTACTTCTTGACTCTTGTTTTTATTCCCACTTCGTTGGGTGAATTTTGGGCCCTTTAAGGATATAAGGATTTTTTCATGGTAGGTGACCTAATTTTTTGGGATGTATATTTTTTATGAATTAATAGATTCTATGTATGAATGTTTCAATGATTTTAGAGGTTTCAATTAGGATCTATGTTGAGTAATATGTTTTTTTTGAGTTTTTCTTTATAAATTGGTTGTGTATAGTTAGTAATACATATTCACATTGTGAACATAATTCATAATGTGAATCTATTGTTCATAAGAATAAATGAAATGGTTTCATGACATTAGTAAGTTTCAAGTCATGAATATTTTTGATGAATCAAAATGATCAAGATTAGGATTTTTAACCTGAGGTGATTCTTTTTCTGAACATAAGCGAAACAGGATATTCATGTCATGAATATATGAATAACGACATGAATTCTTCATGACCATATCATTATTGTTTGCAGAATCATGAAAATTATTTCTTTTTTCCATGAAGACTCTTCACTTGAACCCCTAGGTTTACCCAATATTTTTATGCTATTTATTTCTATCCAAACATCTCCATTTGTAAGTTGGTCATTTCTGTGTTTTCTCTATATGGTTTTCTCCTTGTCAATACAACCCTTCATTTATAGCAGTGTGGTATCATTCTTACCGATTGTATTAGAGTTTGATATTGATGGTTTGTGATCTAGTATTTCCTTGAAGACCTGCTTCACCATCTTTATTCATTGGAATTTCCTATTATATGTGTTTTTTTAACGTTGATAAAAGGTAGGTGGTTCCATATGATTTTCCTTATAATTGAAACCTTAAATTTCTTAATTAATTTTAAATAATTTTTAAAATGATTTAAAGACCATGATTTGTGGTGATTAATGTACGATTTCAAAAAGGGCATGAAAATTATAAAAACCTCTGGATTTCAATGGAATTGAATTTATTGGATGGATGTAATAAAATTGATAAATTTCATTGGAAATTGATTTGATGAAATTATTTAATGTTGAACATTGAGATAAATGAATTAAATTCAAATATGATTTCAAAAAGAATGTATTGATTAAAATTTATGATTTTGTTTTGAAATGAGAAAGGAAGGTTGAAATCTAAAAATTGGAAATTGTATTATGATCTCATTTTAAATGATTTATTTCACCATGATTGATTTGTTGATTGAATTATGAACATGTCAGTTTAGTTAGTTAGTGGGTAATTAGGACAATAATTCTAGGATCTAACACCTATTAATGGTTTAATAATAAAAAAATTGACCTAAATATTTTGTGTTATGATTTACCTAATGTGAAGTTGATCCCCGACAACCTGAACCATGGGATCTGTGCACACACTGAGACAAGATCACTTGTTGAGTATTATGATTATCATATTTCCATAAAATAACATGCTGTAAGGATTATTACATGGTGTTATGCCACATTTTATTCTATTATTACATGCCAATGATTGGTGAACTATTTTATCCTTATAAAATTATTTATATAAATATTTCATAGAAAATATTTATTTAAGCCTGTTTGGTTATATCCACCATCCATTTAATTATAAAATCATTTTTTTGAAATATGTAAGTCCATTCAATTTCTTGAATAATTTAAATTGAAATAATTATTTCCTTAATTTTTAATGAATTTATTAGAATTCACATGGTGAGACCCTACTAGGAATTTTATCTCACAAATTAACTTTTCCTTTTTACAGTTATAGATTATCTTATTCTATGTCTAATAAAAGGGAAAGCACCACATGGAGATGATGGATGTTATAGATTCATAGGACCTTGAGTGATGGATGCGACCAATGGATATGTTCTCCACCTATTATATGGTATATGTATTATCTTTTATCTTGGATGTTTTCTTTATTTTTATGATGCATTGTTGGGTATTTTTTTACATATTTTTTTTTCTGGTAATTTCCCCATTTGGAGTGTTCATAATACTGACTTGTATCTTTTATATTAATCATTTTTATATAAAATTACTTCAATTGTGTTTTTTTATATTGTAAGGTGATATTTTACAACTCATAGGGATAATGAATTCCCTTCCTTTTAAGTTTGGTCTGGAATGGGTATTAGAAAACACGGTATCTGGGATGTTTTGTAACTAAGTGGTATTAGAGATTTTGGTTAGGTTTTTTAATTTAATTAATTTCACTATGTAGTTTTATATTCCCGATGTATAAGATGTAGAACTATTGGTATTTATGAGGTATTTAGGAGTGAGTTTCTATATAATTCTCATTGTATCAATCATTAAGTCACTATTAGTGTTTTGGAAAAGTATCATTGTGGAATAATATTTGTGGTTTCTAAAATTTTCCATGCTTCTAATATATGTACATTGAAATCTCAATTTTTAATTCAAATTGATGCAATTTTAATTCCTGAATATTTTGTTGATTTGTGGATGTGTGTAAGCTTTTTGATGTTTTTGTTTTCTCTGTTGATTTTATATAGCATCTTGCCTCCGAGAATACATTTTAATAGGACGTATGAAGAATTTTTTGGTGAGACACAATGATTGAATCCTCTAGTGTGTAAAAATATTATTGAGATAGTGGTGTGTTTTCTAATCTTTGGTAATATACTTGGACTTATTCCAATTTAGGCTCTAATATTTTATCCATGAAGGGATGAATCTACTGATCATGATAAAGAGTTTCTTAATAATAAGCCACCATATTTCCAAATTTTAAACGATCTTGAAGAGTCTAAGGACTGGTTAAAAAAATTAAAAGAATTTTTAGTTCTTGGAAATATATGATTCTATTAATGTGAAATGTGATACCTTAATACTTTAGGTTCCTAGGGGAGATCATAGGATTTGATGGTGATGGGGAATAATAAATACTTATTATAGTGGTTGGACTTTAGTGTTATTTTCACTTATCAATTATACCATGATTCATTTGTCTTAGAGAAATCCATGTAGTTTCTCAACCTCTAGTAGAGTGACAGGATCGTGATATAGTTTGATAACAATTTTGTAAAGATTGTATATTATTCACCTATGGTTATATCCAATGAGAAGATAAGGGCTCAAAATTTAATTATGGGTCTCTGAATTTATATTCAATAATACTCTTTATTACTAATTCTCACTTCTTATTATGATGTGTTTGATAGGGTGTTAATGTTTGAGATTGATTTGGATGGTAAGTTAGGGTTATTCAGAGGGCTCCTTTTTCTCTCGGTGGTAGCTATAAAAGTTCATTTAAAGGAAAAATAAATTTTTATGATTGTTGTAGTGGTTCTAGATATAAAGTGGAGTCCAAGCCTCTTATAGTTTCTAGAATATTTCATTTAACTTACTTTATGTGTGGAATGGTTGGGTTTATTTGGTCACTTAGGCCACCTATAGAAGTTTTTACATTTATTTTATGCTATGAATAAAAGGATGGAATCACCGGCACCAATAGGTACTATTATAAAATCAAATTCTTTAAGAATTAATGGGTTCTATCCACAATCATCCGGAACAATGCTTCTTCATGTAGTGGATGAGTCTCTAGAGGAAGCTGATGTGGGTCTCGCGGCTACGAGAGGTATCATCCGTATGGATTTATCTTTAGTGATTCTTTTATTTGAAACTAAGAAATATCAATAGTTTATATCAACTCATGTTGTTACTTCCTTAAATCATCCTATTGAAATTATATCTTATGTTAGGGGTATTACCACACCTCTCAGAATGAATAGAGATCAATTTGTTTGGTTTCATACTCATATTTTATCTTTATTAGAGTTTGAGATTGCCTATAATTTTCTAGTTCTTGACATTATTCTTATTGATATCAATTTATTTGTAGATTTTATAATTTCATATAAGGCCCATATTGACTATTAACTTTGGTAGGTCTCCTTCACTACACTCGACGTGGTGTGACATTTCATTTAGGGACAATGGGACCTGAGGTCAAGTAGAGCCGAATTTTATTTTTCTAGAGATGGGAAGGGTAATATTAGTGTTTTATTTTTACTTAGAGTTGGAATATTTTAGTTAATATCTTAGTCTAGTTGTCATGAAATTTCCATTTATTCCCCCTTCTAAATTCTTTGGATTACCACCTGTAAGATATGTGGAGTTCTCTATTGATTTAGTACCGGGTATTCACCCCATGTATATTCCTTCTTACAGTAGGGAAACCACTGAATAGAATGAGTTAAAGTCTCAATTGGATGATCCAGTAGATAAATTATTTATATTTCTAAGTATGGTAACCATAAAGGAACATGTTCTCTTTGTGAAGAAAGATAATTGAACACATTTTCAATGTTTTGACAATCGGAAACTCAGTCAATTTGTTGTAAAGAACAAGCATTCATTACCATGGATTGATGATATATTTGTCCAGCTAAAAGGGAAAATGTGGTTCTCAAATATTGATCTTTGATCTGGTTATCAACAGTTAAGAATAAATAATATGACATTTAGAAAGAATTATTTTGGAGTAGTTGTGGCCATTATGAGTATCTTATTATTCCTTTTGGTGTAACTAATTATCCTATAATTTTTATGGATTTGATTAATGGGATATTTCATGAGTACCCCTACCCTTTTATGGTGATGTTTTTGGATAAAATACTATTTAACTATAAAACTAAGGAGGATCATGTGTGTCATTTGATAGAATTTTTGGGAATCTTGATAAATCATCTACTTTATGTGAATCTTAAAAAACAATTTTTGGATTCTATATGTGAATTAACTGGGACATGTTGTCTCAGATCATGGTATATCAGTTAATCTAAAGAAGTTTAAAGTTGTTATGACATGGGAGAAACCATGTAATTATTTTGATATGGGAATATTCATGCATTTGGTGGGATATTTCTACAGTTTCATTAGATATTTATCAAATTCATCTTCTCTAATGACTACTATCATACAAAAAGAAGTTATTTTTTTGGATGATAAATGTAAGAGTTATTTTGTTTAGATGAAATGTATTTTAACTTCTACACCAATATTGACTCTTATAATGTATGGGTATCACTACATGGTCTTTTTTGAAACATCCAATTTATGTTTGGTTGGTGTCCTTGTGCAGTGTGATCACATGGTAAACTATGGTTATATAAATCTTTGTCTGCATGGGAATAATTACCTGACCCATGATCTTAGACTCATGGTTGTGATGCATGATCTCAAGATTTGGATGAATTATGTTCTTAGTGAATAATTTATCATTTTTAATGATTTTTTTTAATTATATATTCTCTATAAAATATTTTAATTTTCAACTGAGGCATTGCATGGAGTACCTACAATCTTTTGATTTTGACATTAACTACACCTCTAGGAAGGGGAATGTTTTTTACTAATGATTTGAGTAGGAAACATTCAACACATGTCATGAATGAATCGTCATAACAGTGGAATATGATGGCTCTCATTAATTAGTTTCATTTGGGATCCTGGTAGAATGAGTCTATGGTTGTTTTTGGGAGTGTGCAGTTAACCCCATCTATTATCGAGATGATTCTTCAGGGGAAGTATCATGATGATGAATTATATGTAATTATGGACACTTCTTTTAGTAGATTTGTTATTGTCTAGTGTTCATTCTCTTAAAAGGGAATCCTATGTTTTTTAAAATATATTTTGGTAACATTGCAAATGAAAAATGACAAGATGCGGAATTTCCATAATTCTCAGTGGACAGTGCACCATGGTACTGCGAAGATGTTCTATGATATGAATTGAAAATTATGGTGTCTAGGTATTAGATGAAACATCATTGGATTTTTAAATCATTTTTATACCTACCAACAGTTTGAAGAAGCACCTCAAAGAGATTGAAGTTTAATTCAGCCACTTTAAATTATGAATTGAATGTGGGATAAGATTTCTGTGGACTTAACGTTTGGGTTTGAATGTACCCCTCAAGGGAAAAATGAAACATGGGTTTTGATTGATATGCTGACCAATTTGGATCACTTTATACCCATTCAATATATAACAGTATTTTATAACTTTGGACATATCTATATATAGAAGATTTTAAGATTGTATGATGATCAATATGATATAATCTTTTAAAGGGACCCCCATTTTACTTCTCACTTCTAGGGAGGCCTCAAAGAGGCAATGAGATCCCAGATAAATTTGATCATGATATATCATCCAGATATGGATGGTGATGCTGAAATAGTTGTACCGATTCTTGAGAAAATTCTATGTTCTTTTATTATTTGCTTTGGTGGAGTTTGGGATAACCATTTAGAGTTAGTTGAGTTTTCATACAACAAAAGTTAACAGTCAACTATTAGAATGCCTCCTTTTGAGGTCTTGTATTGCTGAACATATAGATGTCCATTATTTTGGTTAGAGGGTGAACGTTCCTTCCTTGGGACAAGTAAGTCTAAGAGATGACGATGAGCATTCATTTGATTCATTAAATAATTGTGATGGTATAGAGTTAGTATAAATCCTATCACGATCATCATTGATGACCATTGGATATTTTTTGTTTGTGACCAAGAGTTTTTCAATGTCTCACCCTAGTTTACTATTTGATTTAATGGGAAATAGGCATATCTTGATCCGAGGTTTGTGGGTCATTTTGATATTTTTCACCATGTGGGTAAATTGCCTATTGTTTTTACTTCCTGTATAGTTTACTTTGATCCAAAATATGTTTCATGTAATATATCATCCAAATTTTTTATAATCATTCCTTTGTCATGATATTGGTAGATACTGATGTTTCACCAGATTTATTTGTTATTGATCATCCATTAAGGATTGTAGATTGTAAGAAAAATGTTCTTCATGGGAAGAAGAAACCTTTGGTCCACATGATATGATAGAATGGTTCTGATTCACAATAGACTTTGGAGCATGAGGCACTAATGAGAGGGAAGTGGCCTCATGTCTTTGATATGGAATCTTATTAACAAGCTTTTTAGGGACAGAAAGTGTTTATGGTGGGTAGGTTTTAATGTCCTATTACCTTATTTGAGGAAATTCTTAACTCTTGTTTTGAATCCTATTTTTTTGGGTGAATTTCAAGCCATTAAAGGATGAAGGTATTTTATTCGTGGAAATGACCTAATGTTAGGGGTTATATGTTTTTTTGAATTAATGGAGTCTAGTAAAAATTAATCAAATGTTTTAGATGGTTCTTTTTTAGGTTTGGGTTTATTTAGAGGCCTTTTATAAATTTTTCTTCATAAACTGGTTGTGTACTATATACAGGAAATATTCACATAATGGAAATAATTCAAAATATGATTTCTCTACTCAAACGAAGTTGTGAAATAGATTCATGACATCTATAAAGTTCAAGTAATGAATTATTTTCATGATGTGGAATGGTCAAGATTAGGATTGTTAACCCAAGGTGAATCCTTTTTCAGAGTATATCCCACACTAAATATTCATATCATGACTAGAGTATTCACATTTTTAATTCTTCCAGCCTAGACTTATTTATGCATTGAATCAAGGAACATATTTATTTTTTCTTGCATCGTTATCTATAAAACCCCTAGGGATACCCAAAGTAACTTATTGTTGATTTTTTTCATTTCAGAAATATCATTTTGGAATTTTATCTTTGGTTATTTTTCTCACTATGGTTTTCTCCTTCTCTATACTACCCATAATTAAAATCATTGTGGTATCATGATTTTCTGCTGAATTAGAGTTTTATCTTAAGGAATTTTTATTTAGTATTTACTTATTTATCCCTTTTCATTCTTTATTTATTGGTGTTTATCATTGTGGGTTTTACTTTGATGAGTAATAAAAGGTTCATGGTTCCATATTATTTTTCCCTATAATTTTATACTAAAATTACTTGATTGATTTTAAATGAGATTTTAAATGATTTAAAACCCCATATTTGATATGATTGATTTAATATTTTAAAAATGGAATTTAAATTGTGAAAAATCCCCAATTTTATTTGAATTAAAATTATTGATAGGATTTGATAAAATTGATTGCTTGACTTAGAAATTGATTTTATGAGATGGTTTGATTTTGAAACATAATATAAATGGATTAAATTGAATGATTATTTGCAAAGTAATTAATTGTTTAAAATTTATGATCTGATTTTTGTAGTGTCTTGACCTGGCGTCGCCTTAACTAGGGCTCTTAGCCGGTGGGTCACATGGTCTCAAGGGAGCCTACCCATACACTAGAGGATATTGACTAAATTTTGGGGTGTAAAGGTGGTATATTAGAAATATTATACCCTCATATTAGATTTCCATAATGAATAAGATAAATAAAAAGGCAATAGTGGAAGCATGATATAATATACACTAAATAATGGACCAGTAACCTGCCATTGTCAAATCACATACAATAGATAAAATAATAATAATTTTAGAAGCATAAATAATTGAAATAATGATTAATAATATCAGAATCTACTAGGAGGTGTCATATACATGAATTCATGACATACTGATGTATAGAAGGTGAACATGGGATAAGAATATACAACATTCTATAAAAAAGTATGAAATGAATAAAAAGATGATACATTAGAATATTGAGCATATTCTTGGCCCTCTTCTCCTATACTCTATCTATAAGTAAATCATATTAAATATTTGTAGCATCATTTATTATCTTATTTGTACCAGAAGACAAGTAATCTACCTGGGTAGAAAAGTATGCCTTGGGTAGGGTGTGAGATAAAATCCTTGTAGACCACTGCCAATGATGTCTAAATATAATCCAAGAAGTGTACATAGAAAGAACAATCTATAGGAATAAATGATATAATAGAGAGAGTTGATTAAATAAATAGTAGTATGTTCATGTTTCTAAAGGACACCTGGAGGTTCTACCTGCTTCAGCTCATGGTCGTAATGATTGTCAAGTTAGTAACTATAGATTTACTGTAATAATATATATACATATAGTATATTTATATATTCTATCCACTTATATAGATTCATTAAATGCTGATGTATGTATCCATATACCTTGAATACAAGGTGATGGCTAGACCAAGGTGTAACTCTGTAATCCATAACCAACCTAATGGGAATATAAGCTACAATAGTGGGTACAAGACCTAATTTTAATAGTGAGTGGGAGACATCATGCTTGTCACTCGAGATGGTGGGTGTGTCTTCATTATAATACCCAAAACTAGGGACGTGATGTGTCATTCTCACCATCCAAATAGAGTCAATGACATGAGATGTCATGCTCAACACCTGAAGTAAGGGAGTGTGAATCATCATGCCCAATATAACCATTTCCATAATTCCTTAGCATAAATTAAATATGTAATTATATTTATAATAATATCCATGATTCATTACCTCTCATGCATCTAAAAAGTCAAGTACAAATACAAAAAAGGGAATTATATTTCATATAAGTAAGTTTATTATTATAACAGATGATCCATGTCCTTTCCACGCTATTATATTTAATACATTTAATCATGTAAAACCATTTAGAAGATATTTTGTTCCAAATAAAGAGACCATTTTACAAATAAAAACATTTTAATTTTATTTCATGGTTTAATGAAGCACTTAGAAGGTGCGTAATGAATTTGGAAACTTCCAATGAGGGCTGTTTCATCTATAAGTTGGTCCAAGAAGTACGTAGGTGGCTTGGGATAAATCAACATGTATATAAAAGAGTAAATTCAATTTATTATACAAGAATAATTCTTAGAAAATGTTTTGGGAATTTGTTCAATTAATTAATAAGGGAAAATCAAACTAGCACACCCAGGGGTGTCCATGTTCTAGGTTGAAAATCTCAAATTACTAATCAACAATTATTGGGAGTATATTAGGTTCCTAAATAAATTTAAAATCAAAGACTTCATTTTAGGGAAACACACAAAAAAGGCTGACATGTGGCATAATGGATAGGCTATGAAAATAACTAAATTTTTTAGGAAAATAAATTGAAAACTGGACTTAAAGATATAGATGACACCTCACTTAATATCGACCTCAGATTCAAAGTATATTTGTAGAAATCTAATAAATGGTCCAACATCAGGAGAATTTAGAAAAATATCATTCACATTAATAGTGAAATAGATCCTATGATAAACTGAGATATGAAGTTAGATGAATGTAGATCTTACTGAGGTCGATATGTTTCTTTTGATAGTAATTTATTTATACTTCATATTGAGTAGATATTGAAAAACCTAGTTTGAAGAAGATGTCTGATTATGGGAGAAATAGGAGGAATCCATCCACTGAAGAATTAGGGGAGAAAGAAGAAAATGGATTAAAAAATTCATTTAGCATGAAGTAGTAATTTCACCGTCAAATATTGGGGTGTAAGATTTGGTAGCACCATTTTCCAAACCATGCACTATCCATTAAAAGCCTACTGCCCAAGGAGAAACCCTATATAGTTGAGGCACATAGTTTCCCTAACCATGTGAAAACTATAAAAAAGATCTTTAAAAAAATATAGATAGCCTGCATCGGTGTGAACCTTGGGTTGTACAGTTACAGAAAAAACTGTGTAGCCCTCTACTGTACAAAGGGACCTTGTATGGTAACCATGCATGGTTTCCACTAACCGTGTGATAACCATGAAGCCTGCCCTATTTTTGCATTTTCAGGAACTCTGGGCTCTAAACAAGCCCTAGATTCTCCTAGCACATTATATAGGTCATATTTTACATTTAACATGATTTAAAAAAGAATTATAATTGAAAAATTAATTATTCTTACCTTCATGAAAATATGTGTCATTACAACCTCCCCTCATTAAAGCAACTCATTCATGAGTTGACCTTCTAAGGGTAGAGAGGTATCAGTATCATAGAGTTGCAACCACTAAGCTCATATATCAACTTTCCTTTTCTTGGTATCATTATGTGCCCATCTGTGTGGCCATAGAACCTATACCAAAGTAAATGACCTGCCCCAGAGCATCTTCATATGCCATTACATAATACAAAAGGGATACTCCTATAAGGAATCATCCACATTCAACTCAAAATCATAATGCTGAAATACATTTGATGGGTCTTTATGATATCGATATAGTTAAGATACATGGAATAAATCATTCATATACTGGTATCTCTGGGGAAGAGTTATCTAGTAAGCCACCGGGGCAATCCATTTACCAACCTAAAAGGGTAAAAAATATCTAGGAAAGAGTTTACCCTTCCACTAAATATGTGTATGGACCATCCTATGTGATAATCACAAGAACACCTAATATCCGATCTTAATCTAAATTATTTGGAATTAGTTAGAATACTAATTCTATCTAGATGGAGAAATCTTCATATTCTTTAGGATCATTTGGACCTACTATGTAGTCTTTTGAACAATACATAGTCTAAGAAAAGATGCATCCCCTACCTCTATCGAATACATGGGTGAATATAAATTCTTACTAAATAAGTCTTTATATGAATCCATATCGATGACAAAATTACTGCTGTTATTACATGAAAATTCAACAAGATTAATATGTTTTTTCCAAGAACCCCTAATGTTAAGGAAATTTGTACATAGCATGTCCTCTAGCACCTGAATTTCATGCTTCATCTAACCATTGGTCTGAGGGTGATATGTTTTGACCGTAAATACCCTTTTACCAAAATCATTTTGTAACCCCTACTATAACTATGATGTAAAGCAGGAGTCTCTATAAAAAAATAGAACCAGGAGCTCCATAAAGGTGTACAACCTCCCAGACATATACCCTTAATATCTCATCAATCATGAAGGTCTCTCAAAAATGTATAAAATGTGAGACCTTCATCAATTGATAAAAAAACCCACACTGTATTTTTTCTATGAGGTTATTATGGTAAACCAATCATAAAATCCATAGAAGCATTGCCCCATTTCCACTCGATAATAGAAAATAGATGTAAAATCCAGGTTGGACACTGATGTTTCTCTTTCACCTCGTGATAGGTGGAACACTGAGTGATGAAGCAAGAAAAATTACATTTCATACCAGGCCACCAGTATTGGTTTGGAATGTCTTAATAAATCTTGGTCACATTTGAATGAACTTCCCATAGTGAGGCATGAAATTCCTGTGTTGGCTCCTCTCTGATATCGGTTGGGACCCATACACGGACATGGAATAGTATAGTATCATCCCCAACCATGGTCTAACCAGATGATTTTTCATCATCTAAAATTATTTCCCTTAATACAAGGCCCACAAGATCAGATATTATCCTCATTATTACTTATTTTAGAAGATTATGGGTCACTACTAAAGTTGTGATGATAGCCTCACCTTGATCATCCAAAACCTCAATGTGTATATATAAGAATAAGTCCATGATATACTATTCACCACTAGCCTCCTAAAATTCCTACATATGATTATTTAATCTAAGAGTATCTTCTACTACATTTACCGTACCAGAAATGTAAGAATGCTCGAAATAAAATGACTGTAGGTACTCAACCCACCTTTTCATTTGGAGATTGAGATAATGCATCTTAAATATGTACTTGAGGATTTTTTGATTAGTGTGTACCATAAAACATACTCCAAGTAGATAGTTTCTCCAGCAACATAAGTGATGAACTACAATAGCTAGCTCAAAGTCATGCAATGAGTAATTCCGTTTTTGAGGCCTCAACTAACGAGGCCCATATGTGACAACTCACTCATCCTGCATCAAAATAGCTCCATGCCTGATACATTATGATTTAAATTTTAATGTATTACTCATGAATGGATCTCTAAAAATTGGTATCAATTATAAAGTAAAAACCCCTTTAACATTTGAATGGATTCTTCACCTGATTCTTACAATATTAATTTCACTACCATATTTGTTAATCCCTTAAGGGGTGCTGCAAGATGTGATAAATATTGGATGAAGATTCTATAATATATGGATATCCCCAATAAGCTCTATGTTTCAAAAAAATTCATTGGTTTCTCCCAGGAAACTATATCTCTTAGTTTCTCTAGGTCTACTAAAACTCCTTACTTTGAGATAATATGACCTAGGAAGAGGCATTTGTCGATCCAAAAATGTCATTTACTAAGCCTATTTTAGAGATAATTCTCTCTCAGTGTATAAATAATTATCCCAATTTGTTTGGAACGTTCATGTATGGAGAGTGAATACACTAAGATAACATCAACATAGACTTCCATGAATGAATCCAGATACGGGTGGAAACACTTATTCATAAGAGCCATAAAAACTACCGGTGCATTCATAAGACTGAGTGGCATGACAAGATACTTTTATAGAACAGACCTTCAACTAAAGAATATGTGAAGTATTTTCAATGACCTGACACACACATGATGATAGTATAACCTCAAATATATCCTTTAAAACACTCTCCCTCTCTGTATCTGATTAAAGAGATCATTTATTTGAGGTAGTGCATACTGATTCTTTTCTATAATCTACGTCAATCAATAGTAATAAATGAAAATTTTCAGGGTACCATACACCTTCTTGGAAAAAGTATCGGTAAACTCCAAGGAGAAGTGTTGGGGTGTATGAATCTTGTATCCTCTAGATCCCCCAACAACTTCATGATCTCAATAATCTACATAGGTTCCATATTATAAGTGTGAATGGTCACTAGAACTGATCCTGGAACAAGTTCAATGATAAATGTTACCTCTTGAATTGGGGGATGACCAGAAAATCCATTACAAAAGACCACACTGAAATGCTCCACTGCATGGGGAAAACAAACAATTGTGACCCCTAAACATCTTGAAAAAGACTAGCAAAAGAAGCTCTCACAATACTCAGCCTATACTTTTTAGGTATGAATTGTGAGTCTTGACCATCCAATTCCCCCTTATGCACATTTCTACTTTACTAGGATGATGTAATCATAAAACTCTAATGATAGATATATATATATGTGCTCAATAAGTAACAAACCACTCCATCCCAAAAATTACATCAAATACCATCATGTTGAGGGAAAAAATCCATATGAAGATGTGTCCACATATCTAAAGGGGAAAATCCTTAAAATGGTGAAGGCCTAGTGATCAGATACCTAACGAGTTATCAATAATCATAAATCCATAGATCTATTCAATATTGAGGCCCATAATATCAAATAATGACTTAGATAAAAATGATTGACATGAACATATATCAAATAATGAAGACACTAAATTTGAGGCTACTAGAATATACCTCAAACTGTAGAAGGTCTAGCACTGTACTTCCCGAGCATAGGCTGGACTGCATGTAACTGGCCTATACTGCATCCTTAAGTCACTGGCTAACTACCCTGAGAAGCCCTATATATTGGTGTTGAGAATCATGATTCTGACCTCCTATGCCTTGATTTCCACCTTAGTCTAAGAGATCATGGGTATTATTACAACCTATATTTCATGCCCATACTATCCCAACTCTAGAACATGGAGTGGGAGTATATCCCCACTCACTAGACACGGATGGGAAGGTCCTATAAAAGAGTTGTTTATTCCCCATCATAATACAACCTTTGTATTTTTAACACCCCGACCCTAGTTACTCTGAATCAGTGTATTATTACATAACATGGCATGATACAAGGAATCATGTCCGGAAAGATCGATCAGTTTAGTATCCTTGGAATTACTAGATACATACATAAGTGTTACATTACATCATGAAATAAAAAAACAACATTGCATCCCCTTTGAACACTCTTATATCCCTTATCATATTACTTCAGGTTAATTATAATATACTACTTTGAATCCTAGGAAAAATAAAAAATAAGAAATTGATGATCTCAAATGCTCAAAAAGAATAAAAATATATTGGAAAATGTCATAAATAAGAATAAACATTTAAGGTAATGTATACGACTAGAACACAAGCCTTTTAAACTTAAACTTCAGCATAATATGGAAAATATAAATCAAATAATGCCATTTACATATTCACATGGATATTCTACTAGTTTAATAATCACATGTATTATCAATAGACAATTTCATAATGATGGAATGCATAATTAAAGACTTTATAACAATATAGTGAAGGCCTTGTGTGAAGACTACAAATAAGATTTTGTCAAGGCCTTGTGCGACGACACTACATTGTCTTATTAGACCTACCGATGCATCGAGGAGATATAGAGGGCCCCACCTATCACTTACTAAGTCCAATTCATTCCTCATATGAAGGGGTGAAACGTAATCTAATCATTCATATTAAAACTAGTATACAAAATGTCAATATTTTAACCACAAACCATGAATGGCCTAAAAATAGCACATCCACAGTCAAACATATCTCATTCAATACAATATGGATGATTGTATTCTGATAAATCAACCTCAATCAAGAATAAAATACACTAAAGGTTAATGACATAGATGAAAATAGTCATTAAAACTATTTGAGAGAAATGTCCCATTTTTCTTGAAAACATTTAAATGTCATAGTATTTATCAAAGAAGTCATTTAAAAGAGATTTTTGAATCAAAGTGTCCCATACCACATTGAAACTTTTTAAAGAAATTTTTATTTCAAAAAATTCATGTGCATATAAATAAATACTTAAAACCATTTTTTAAACGTGGACATTATTGAGAATGATTTAGAAGAATAAATATTTAAAAAATTTAAAACAATATTTTAGTTAAAGAGTTTCTAACGAAATAAGATACGTTTGTATACAAGTAATCGAAGAATAGAATTAATCAAAAAATTATAATCTCATGATAATAAAGGGAATGATGATATAATATGTCAAAGGATAGTATATACACCATATAAAAGTTAATTGGTTCTTGACGACAAAGAGGTCTCAAAGGAATGTAAATTGTGACGAAATACCTTATAAAGACTGTATCCTTAGATTAAGGATAAATCAATGAAATAATTATGTGGGAAAAATATAAATACACTCAATATAATTGGATATTCTATGTAAATCAATCATGTTTCATTCACACATATTCTTGTAAAAACAAAACCAATGACTTGGATGTTTAACTCAATGAATGGAAATTGAGTTAAGATTACCCCTAAAAAGTTCATATAAATGGAATATGAATTTATCAATGGTGTGATTATCTGTATCAAAGGTATATACATAGATTTGGGAATGGAGATTACTACATAAATAATAAATAGTGACTCCACACATATTCTTGGAGTAAAATAATCAATGAATTATGCGTAAATCCCAATGAGTGGAAATTGAAATTTGAAATTCCCTTACTGATTTGGTAACTTACGAAACATACACACCATGAAATAAGTATCATACAATGAAGATGTAAATAACAATAAATTAAGGTATATTACACAAATAATACAATCATGAGTGGTACATACACCACACAAAATGAAATAGTGGGAATATAGCATGAATATCACGAGAATAAGAAGTGAGATGAAAACCCCATACCTTGTACTTTTATTTGGTCTAGGGTACGTTAACCTCATGTATAATGGAAAAATAATTGTTATTAAATTATAAAATAACTATATACCTCAATATTATATCATATATTATCCTTTAATATTGCTTTGTTAATAATATTTTTGTAGTATCATCATTTTGGGTGTTAACTCATCCATTTTCCATTATATACTCGGTTACATAAGCCATGTTTGTTATGAATATGATGTATTTTATTAATATAAAGAATAAAATTAAGTTTTTAAACATTATTTTTAATCATAAAATGTAAATTATTTTTGAATAATTATGGTGGGGAATGAATCTCATCACGTTCGTGGAGACAGTAATACGTACGTAAGCACGAGCGACAATATAATTATATTGATGGTGAAATCATATGTAATTGGATGGTATATCATATATAAATAATCATTAACATGTTATATTTATTATTTACATCATTTATACTCATTATTATACCCATCCAAATAATTAAGAGTTGGGATAACAAACTACACCACGACGTGGAGACGGTAAGCTATACGTACACACGTGTGGTGACTTTTTCATTCATATGATGGATAGAATAAAACATATGATTATACCATTTTTATAATAACAACATAGTATATAGAAGATACTGGAGTTATTATTTTAGAATAGAAACAACAAAAAAAGAGGATGTGGATGAAGAAAAGAACTTGAAAGAGGTGATGAGATATTTACCTCTTCTTTGGGTTCTTCCTTCTGATTTGATCAAAAGGGCTCCATAGGTTGACTTTATTACCAAAGAAATCCCTCTAAGATTAAGGGAGGAAAGTTGGAAGGATATTTGGGCAGGGGATGGCCGAGCCAAATGGCTTTGGAGGTGTGAAATTAAGATAAGGGGAAGTACCCTTTTATAAGAGAGGTGAGGGTCATTTTAGGAAAAGATTGAAATATTATTTTATAATAAAATCTTTCTCCGTTTCTAATGGCTCCAAAATGATTAATTTCTAGGTTAAGGTTCGGATGGGTCAGGAAACTCTCAACAAATAGGTTTTATACTGGTTTATGTCACCATATTAACCTTATATTTTATATTTTACTCTTAGTTAAATAGTTTGACATGTACCATGTCTCTTTGTATTTTTATATTATATGGATATTAAACAAACTATAACAAGATAATAGAACCAAAAGTGGTTCATTATTAATATATGTAACCTTATATATGTCCTTTGGACGAATCTTAGATTTTTAGGAAAATTATATCAATTAATAATATAGTATTTGTTTTAAAAACTCAATTATGTAAATTTTGACACTATTTAGTATTTGGTTATTGTATTAAATCATAACTTCATCATTACTTTGAAAAAAAATTATTTAATCAAACATAACAAGTCTTTTTAACCTATAAAATTAGTGGAAGTCTTCAAAAGACTCAAATTACATTTATTTGGAAATTTATAATATAAATTATTTTAATCTTTCATTAATAAGGTAATTACTGCATCATCATTGTGTCATAAATAAATTTAATTATTTAATGTCTAAAAATAATAAATAAAATATGATTATGTAGGAAATATTTTTAGCTCTATAATTAATCTATATTGTCGAATTTATCTCATGTATAACCCTATATTAAAAATGGTTTAGTTATTAAACATTATATTTAACACTTTTAACTCTTCTTTAAATAAACTAATAATAAGTGTCCTAATCTAATCCAAGTGGACCAAAATGACAATATATTATTCCTAAGGTAGTTTTTGGTCAAATTAAACTTATCTAATAGAATTAGGACATGTGTTAGGGTAATTATAATATCATTTTTAACCTTAATTAACCTATTTACTTTTAATTGTTGTAAATAAAAATCAAAAGTTACTATTCATAAAAAATAATTTTTCACCTTATTGAACCAAATTTGACTTTATGATGTCAACCATGACTCTCAAATTTTTGAAATTCAACTCATAGAAGTGGTAAAATTATGTTTTATGCAAATTTGTAAATGCTCCTAGAAGGTGGGTAAAAGATGGTAAAAAGTTCAATAAAATACTATAAATCTAATTTTATTATAAAATGAATTAAATGAATTAAATTGATCTTATATGGGTATTATATATCTATTTTTACTTAAAATAAATTTAAATAAAAGAAATAATTATTTAAATAAAAAGTGGGTTTTTAACTATAACCCATTATTTTTCACTATTCATAAAAAATTGAATGTTTTCATAAAAATACCAAATATTTTCCCTAAGATAAATTTGATATTATGAATTCAAAAATGAATCCTATTTTAACAACTTCAAAACCTAGAAGTTTCATGAATGAATTTAAAATTAATTTCCTTTGTCAAAATCGAAAAGCGTGTTTTTAAAAAGTAAAAACTATCAAAAGATTGACATGTGTTTATGTAAAATTTAAATGTAAAATTACCTATAAAGACCTAAATTATATTAAATGATAAAAATATAATCAAATTATACTTCTAAACCATTTAAATTCATAATTAAACAGTATAAATTATTTCGATTAGAAAGAAGTAAAATTGTATTATTTGAAAAATACTTCTTTTATCTGAAAAATGAATTTGATCTTATATTTTGTTTAAGAAACACATAATATGGATTATAGAATTATATGGAGTATATGAAATTCAAAATTCAGTTAATACTATTCACAACTACTTTATGAACAACTAGTTTTATAAGTCGTGGTGCGCTCAAACTCAGTGTAGCTTATAGCGCAAGCTATTGAATTACCTTAAAGAAAATAAATTACTATAAAATCTTGGGGTGTTACAACATTCCATAGGATCTCATAAGCACTGAGGTTTTTTATGTCCCAAATTCCCACACTAGTGATATATCATAACACTTTTATCATGATTATCCTGACATCTGGTGCCTCCATGAGTATCCTGCTGAAGACTCTTTATCAAAAGAATTAACACTAATAAATCTAGGCGATGAACCTCCCAAAATTGCACCATCAGCTTCCCCAAAAATTCACTATGTAATAAGGGCTTGGTTAACTATATTTGATATATTCATTAACAAAAATACATTTACATATGACCTGATTGTGTATACCATCCTATCATCGAATCTACATGAGGACATAAGATTATTACCTTCTAGATTCGGTGCGAACTGTTGTATCTTGTCAAAATGAGAAGATTATTCCCTAAAAAACATGCCTCCCTTCCACAGTTTCATAAATTCTCTAGATCTATAATCCCTTAGAGTATGGTTAATGAAATAGACTTAAGGGATTATCTAGAAATATAACCAAACCATATCTCTATGACAATCTTCCTGGGTAATAACCCCCCACTATTTCTTGTAAGAATCACACAGTTTATAAGAAGCAAGTTTGACCCTCCACTCTGGAGGCATATCCAAATTCTTAAATATAGAAAGAATATATTTGAGCCATGCCACTACAACATGTGGTCTTCTATCCCCTTAAAATGTTGGAGAATTATACTGTTTTAACTCTTTAATCAACTCTTCCATACCTAGGGTAGGTCAAACAAAAAATTTCATATTCTGCAAAATTTATAGGAATCCCTCTCAAAAAATGGTGTCCATGGCCATATCAGTAATTATAAGAGGTTTTATAGGTGGAACTATAGGTGGGATCAAAGGTTCTTCAAGATATGACACAACTAGTACATGGTTGTCACCACCGTCATGGCATATGAATGGATGACATCATTGAGGCATGATAATAAAATTCAAAATGCATGCCTCAGAAGATATTTTACTAGTTGAAGTGATTGTATATAGAAAGAAATGATAGGTGTATATCATTTATATAAATATATCATCCCCCTATTCATTGTCCTAAAACTAGGTTGGGGTAATAGGTAAATAATACAACCAGTCATTAGAATGTAATAGAGACACTAAATACCCACAACATAGGCTAGGTTCATGTACAGGTCTATGTTTTACATATATAAGATGGTTATTTTCACATTAAATTTCATATTCCCTTCAGATTTGGGATTATTAAAATGTTTAAATATATTTAAATGGTTGAATTATATGGATCACCGATTCCAATCCAAATGGTTCCATACTCCATATAAACTGAAATATGGTTTCCAATTAGCCCATACCATAACACATTCCATACCATGCAACCAACAGTCCATTGATCAACGTTCCATAACTGATATCTTAACACATCTTCATTAACCTGTTTAAGAAATCACTTTTACGTTAAAGAAGTCAGTATAAGAGTCATTTTTGTTTTCTTATCCCTATAAATAAATTCAGCACAATTCTATTGATAATCAAATCACTAAAAATATGTATTAGGAAAATTCACAATGGAAGTAGACGTGGTATGAAAAAATGCATGGAATATTATTCCAATTGTTCCTATATTGATGTGTGTAATGAAACGCCCTCATTTCACTGTGGTTGGGTAAAATAAGTCATCATGTTAATAATACCAGTATCAATAACATCATAATACATGTGAATCACCCAACAGTGAAGTTGTATCAACTATAAATTACATAATCAATAACTACAATTACCCTTCTTAGGTAATTTGGGTTTTCCCTATACATGGGTTAGCTACATCTAGGCATAGGGTAAATTCTCTAACCCATTAAATTAGAGTCCCTTCAATAATACCCAAATAGTAATATAAATGGAAAATAACTCATATGATACCACTTTGTAACATCCCAACTAGGTGTCCACTCAATTGGGGCCCTGAGCTGGTGGGTCACATGGCCTCAAGTACGCCTCCCTGTATGCTAGAGGATACTGATTGGACTAAGCGTGTAAAAGTGTTAATATAGGAAGATTATACCCTCATATCAGAGTGTAAAATAATATATTTTAAATGAATAGAAAATAGAATAAGCTTGATAGAACAAACACTAAATACTAGACAAATAACCCATTATAGAAAAAGAACATACAACATATTCAATAATAATAAATTGGGGAAGCATAAATAATTGAACAAATTAATAATAATTTCCAAAGAAAATAGGATCTTTCGTATACATGAATGCATGGAATGATGTTATACAAATGGGGTACATGGGATATAAATATACACCATTGTATAAAAAAAGGAAAAAAGAACAAAAATCATCACCATAAGCATGTCAAGCTTATGCTTAGTCCCATTCGTCTATGCTACATCTTTAAGAAAATCAGTTCAACAATATATATCAGGGATATTACATATATCTATACATATAGACTTGTAATCTAATTGGGTACCAAAGTTGGTCTGGGTAGGGTTTGAGATAAAATACTAGTAGTCCAACACCAACAGTTTCTTGATGTAATTCAAGTAGTGTATATAGAAACAAAATTTTGTAGGAATAAATTAAATAATTAAAAATTTAAAATAAATAAAAACTAGACTACTTAGGTTTTTAAAGAATGCCTAGAATCTCTACCTAATTTTGATCAAGGTCAAAATGAGTGTCTAGTCTATAACTATATATATAGTAATAATATATAAATAGTATAGTTATATATTGAATCAACCTATATGGATTAAATACATGCGTATGTAAGTAGCCATATACATAGAATACTAGGTGCTAGTTGGACCGAGGTGTGACTCAGTCTTCTATAACCAATCTAATTGATACTATAATTATTGAGAGATATCATGCTTTCCACATGAGATAGTGGGTATGTTATCAATTAAACACCTAAAATAAGGGATTTTGGGCATCATACTGACCATCCAAATAGAGTTAATGTCATGGGATGGCATGCTCAACACCTGATGTAAGGGAGCATGAATTTCCATGCCTTATAGAACCCTTACCATAGTTCCACATCCTATATCAATGTAATGATCATATTTATAATAATAATAATGATCCATTTCCTATCATGCATTTTATTATTCAAGACCTAATATAGCCAATGGAATTACATTTCATATAATAAATTTCATTATCATAATAGATGATTCATAACCATACCAATCAATCACAATAAATCCATTTAAGAATAGAAAACCATCTAGAATCTCTGTCATTCGATATAAACAAAACATTTAATAGAGAAAATAATGTAAATTCTATTTCATGGTTTACTGAAGTACTTTAATGGTGCCTTAATAAATTAAGAAATTATCTATAAGGGCGGTTTCCTTTATAAGTCAGCCTAAGCACATAGGAGGATACTTATGTTAAATCAACATTTATATAAAATATGAAATTCAATTTATAATCCAATATGAATACTTAAATGGTGTTACAAGTAATTAATTAATTAATTATTATTTATAATTCAAACTGGCACAGAAAAGGGGTGTCTGTGTCTAAGGTTTCAATCCTAGAATTACAATGAAATGATCCTCAAGGGTATAATAAGGTGCAAAATTCAATTTAGAATCAAAGAACTCATTTGAAATAAATATGAAGAAAAGGACAACCTATGGAACAATCATGATGCTTTGAAAAAAAAATTTATTTTTAAGTAAAATAAACCAAACAACTGACCATAATGTAGTAAAAGATTCCTTAATTAATATCGACTTCAGATTTGAAAAATATTAGGAGAAATAGAACGAATGATCCAATAACCGAAAAATAGTGAAACCGATTTTTCACCTAAATAATGAAACATAACCAAAGATAAACTTATATGCGAAGGGAGGGGAATTTATATCTTACTGAGATGGGTCTGATTCTTCTAATGGAACTTGAATGGGTTTTTTGATCGAGATGATATTGAAGAACCTAGGTTGAACAATAAGTTGGATTACAGGAGAAGGAGGAGGAATCCATAATATAGACAATGAAGGGAGAAAGAATAAAATGGGTTAAAAGATTCATTAAGGGTGAAATAGTAATTTATCTCTCAAATATATGGTCACATGGTTTGGTTGTACTGTTGGGAAAACCATTTTCCAACTGTTTGAATCCAACTACCCTAGGAGATACCCCGCACATTTAAGGCACACAGTTTTCCTAAGAGTGCACAAATCATGAAAAAATACTCTATAAAAAATTAAAGATGACCCACATGGGCATTTGACTTGGGTCATATTGTTGAAAACAATTGTGTGGAACTCTTCTTTTGAAAGGTACACCACATGGTTATCGCACACAGTTTCTACTAACTATTTGTTAATCATTCGGCTAAACTTATTTTACACTTTTCTTAAACTCTGGGCTCTAACAGGTTCTGGATGATTCTATACCTTCATTCGTAAATAGTTCATGTTCTAAAAGATTTAACAAAGAATTATATCTGAAAAATGAACAAGACATACCTTTATGAAATAATGGGTCATTTCAATTTTGAAATGATATAGAAATGTTCAAAAATTGTATTTGGGTTCTTGTGTTTTGAATTGATTTTAAATTATTTATTTTCTAATGATTGATTTATTTATTGACTAAATAACATGTGAGAAAAGGTAGTACATGCTCAAATGTCCCATGAGCAAGAAGCTCACTCCTGCCAAATTTTATTAAAAAAGGAAAATACAGTCAGCAGTATAAGGGAGGTTTACATAACCTAGTAAAAACCATGCCACTCGCATCTGCCTCAACAAGATGCGTGCAACAATCAGGAATATAAAAAGACCAATCCGAAGAAGAGTCCACAATATCTTTCTTTGAAAAGGCATCAAGAACCTGATTATCCTCCCTGTAAACATGTGTCACATCAAGAATGAGACCACCAAGAAGTTGCAAACACTCAATCCAAGAATTTCACATCACCCATGAAACATCCCTAGACCGTCGTCTGAGAAGATAAATAGCCACCATTAAGTCTGATTTCAGCCAAAGGAAACACCAACCATGATGAACAACATATGTAATCTCCTTGATCATCAACCATAACTCTGCTTCAATGGAATTTCCCTGTACAATTTAGTGATAAATACATCCCTTAACGAATCCCTGATAGGTTCGGAAGACACCACCACAACCCGAAGGCCCAGGTGTACCAAAGGCCTCCCCATCAACATTAACTTTCACCCAAGACGGGATGGGAGGTATCAATCTCACTGACTTCAAAACCAATGTCTTTTAATCATTCCAAAAACACCAAAACTCCTTAAGATAACAAGATCTTCAAAGTTATTATTCATGCATTCAGCCTGCACTTTGGATGAATTACTCACTGCCCTTTGTATAGACCTCACACCATCCTGGAAAGTTGGTTTAATAACCTCAAACACCAATTCATTCTGGGCCCTCTAGATAAGCCAAAGGTTGCTGCTACTACAACCAGAAGTATATTCCCAACCTGCACACTGCACTGAGAAGCAACAACAGAGGCTAGACAACCCTCTAGGCTCTGAAGCTGCAGCCGGAAACCTGTAATGTCTTGGATATAAATCCAGAATCTTACTGAAAAAACACAGTAAAGAAAGATGTGTTAAATTGATTCCTCAACTGCGAGATAGAGTGGACATGCTAATGCAAGTTTAATTCCAGCCTTCTTGAGAAGATCCTGGATAGGGACCCTGCCTTTCCATATTTTCCATAGAAGTAGCAAATCAGAGGGTGGAATGAAATAATTCCAGAATTCCATGAGCCAACTTGGGGTGGTAATATGCCCATCGCAATTGTATAGGTATAGGGAACGAGTTGTTAGAGAGCCCATAACACCCAGATTCCATATGATGGTGTCCATATATATATATATGTAGCACTGGATATCAATATGATTCTGAGCTAGAAGGAAGTCATAAGTGGCCAAATATGTTTCCTAAATATCAGCAATTGAATTGTGCCTCAAGGAAGGTGGGAAATCCACATCTTCTTGTGTTGGCCTATTTAACCAGGGATTCCTCCATGCATTTAGAGGGGAATCCCTACAAACAATCCACCTTGTAGAGAGTATACACCTTTTAATGGTGGATTTTAGAGCAGTCCAGACAGAGGAGGAAAGATGATAAGTGTATCCACTCAGAAGCATGGGGATGAGCCTAGATGAGATGAACTCCATTGAGTTATCATTATATGTGAACAAATTACATGAAAACTTGCTGATCCAAGCCTCATTGAAGAGACAAAAGTCCTTTATACCTAATCCCCATATATCAATTGGCTTAATACATTCTCTCCAAGCCACAACAATCAGCTTCCTTTCATTAATGGAACCAGTCCATATGAAATTTCTGATAAGCCTTTGAAGATCTTTGATCAGATCCTTGGGCCATTTATAGATATAGAAACCATAAAAAACTTATAAGTAATCATCGAATTAACAAGGAAGATTCTCCCATCCTGAGACATAGATTTCCATTTCCATGTTTCCTTTTGATCAATGATATGAGAGAAGATGGCATCAAGGTAACATATCTTCACTCTACCCCGAAAGAGAGGAACTCCAAAATAATTAAAGGGAAGTAAACCCTTCTTCACCCCAAGCATCCTAGTGACCTTATTTTTCATCATGGTGGTCACTCCCCCTCTAAAGACCACAAAATATTTCTACCAACTAATGGCCTTCCCAGCCAAATCCTCATAATGCCTAAAGATGGCCTTTATTGAATACATAGTACTTGAATTTTCCTAACCAAATAAGAGAATATCATCAGCGTAAAAGAATGAGTAGGAGCAAAAAGGTCCCTCCCAGCTTTAATCTGACTATACAGACCAACATGAACAAGACTGTTCAGACAGAGGCTTAACTAATCCTCAGCAATGGGAAACAAGATCCCAGATAGGGGATCCCCTTGTCGAAAACCTCTAGAGCAATGAAAAAATCCCTTGGGGGAACCATTGACCAAGATTGATAGCCTGGAACTCCGAATAATGGCATGAACCAAGCTAATGAACTTTGGGGAAAAGCCATGCATCCTAATAATAGACAACCGAAAGCTCCATTTCATGGTGTCAAAGGCATTAGAGATGTCAATATTCACTGCAAGATTCCCATTTTTCACCTTCTTCTTCATGACATTGATGCATTCTGAGGTAGTGAAAATGAAAGATTGAATTCTCCTGCCTAGGACAAAACCAAACTGATTAGGGGTGATGATTCCCTTAATCACATTGCCCAATATCTTGACAATAATTTTAATAATGATCTTGGGAATGGTATTTCCAATTGCAACCGGCCTAAATTCCTTAATGTCAACAACATTTTCCATCTTGGGAATAAGAGCAATGAATTTGTAATTAGAACCATAAGACATGAAAGTAGTGAGAAAAAAATATCTCCCTGCATTGATAACCTGATCATGAATAATTTCCCAATTAAATATGAAAAACATGTTAGTGAAACCATCTGGACCAGCCGCACTATCAATATTTATAGAGAACAGAGCTACCTTGACCTCCTTTCCCCCAGGGGGCTCAACCAAATAGTCATTAATCCGATCATCAATAGATGAGGTGATATTGTTAACAATCATGTTTGTTTTATTAGCTCCACTATCAGAATAGAGATCAGCAAAGTAGCCAATAACCGCATCCGAAATTTCATTTTCAGAAGTGAGAAAAGTTCCATCAAAGTTGAGGGTAGTGACTCCCCTTCTGATCTGCCTTTCTTTATGAAGTCGATGAAAGAAGGTATAATTTCTATCCCCTTCTTTTAAACATTTGACATTATACAGAGACCTGGCCTAATTTTCTTTCGTGTTCAACAACCCATAAAGCTTTATAGCGCCTAAATCTCATCAATAGAGGGCATGGAGTTCAATTGATTGATGTTCTGTAAGAAAAAAAAGATGATTTTCAGCATCCTTGATGTCCTCATATATCTTAGAGAGAAAGATCTTGCTCCATTCCATCAACCTTATCTTTGAATTTTTCATCTTTGAAGAGACAATTTGGAAAGCATATCCCAATGTCACAAAATTCCAAGCAGAAATAATAGCTTCCCAACACCCTGGAATGACTAGCCATGCATTATTGAACTTAAAGTGGATAGGATCTAGAAAAATATCACCAATGGATATGCCAACCACTAATAGATTATGATCAGAGTGCATTTTTGGAAGCACAAAACCCGAGGAAAAAAAGATGTCATTCCTGTCATCAATATAGAATAACCACCTATCAAGTATTCTAGATTGCCTACCATTAAAGGTGTACCTTCCCCAAGTGAAATTAGCACCAACCATTAAAACTTCAATAAGATTGTAGTGGTCAATGCAATTATAAAAGTCATTAGCATAAGGATGGATGAAGTTGGATCCAGTTTTTTCCCCAGGTCTTAGAGCAACTTTGAAATCACCCAAAATGATCCAGTTGTGGTGGGGCTTGAGAAGATAAAGCCACAAAATAATTCCATAATTCCCTTCTTTTTACATAGGAGTTTGAAGAATAAACACAATAAACACAAAAGGTGACAACCTGTATCCCATCAACAACATAGACCATTTTCCCATCCTTAGAGTGAGAAATAATATTGACAGAATCATGATTTAGGACCCAAAGGCTCTCCACATTATCGTCATTTTGATTATGATCAACAAAAGAGTAACCAATAGAGTTCCACTTAAAGGCCTTCCAGCTAAAAAAATTTATTCATGGCTCAGCTAAACCAATAATGAAAGGTTTTTTTGTCAGGATATTATGTCTAAGGGCCTTAACCGTGGGAGCATTCCCAAGCCCCTGAAAATTATAATAGAAAATATTCATTTATTGTGGGCTATCATGGATCTTGTTTGAGCCCCCTCCACCCAAGAAGTTTCTTTCTTGACCCTGGTCTTCTTCTCCTTTTTGTAGAGGTTTTTACCCCCCTCATTTAGGCATTCTACTTCAGAGCCCTTTACTTCATCATCGGAACTATCATCAGACTGTACATTCCCTGCATCATGCAAAAAAAACACCCCAGATAATGGGGTAAATTTGTTGGAAGACTGGGGGATTCCCCCATCAGTAACCTCATCCAGTTTCTTCCTCGTAGCTCTACTTGGTGGAACCTGAGTGAACTGTGTATCCCCACCTGGGCTAGCTGAAGATGGCAAAGTGATGACCAAAGGTGGTCCTGCAATAAATCCAGTAGCATCACCACTGACAACAGGAATGTCTACATGTGGATCTAGAGCATGTCCCAACTCAGAAGTGACACCCCGAGATGATTCCACAGCTGGATGCACACTCATATCAAGAGATTAACTCACTGCTGGGTGCATAGTCGTCTCAGTTGGTGAATCAGAAGCTCCCTTAGAATGTGAATCAGTTTTCACCTCCCTCATAAACATGATTCCCAATGACTATGAAGTCAGGGCCTCACCAATAATTGGTGGCTGAATAGGTGACAAACCACTCAGATCACCATCAAGAGCCTCCACAACAAGCTTAGTCTTCAAGGGCTCATCAAGAAGATCTGGCTGAGGAGTAACAACAACATTTTTCATTGCAACAGAGGAATTATCAATAGGCTAGGTAGTCAGGGCCTCCAAATTAGAGGCAGTACCCCTCACTTGGATAATAGGATGAACATCATCAGTGAGTTCAGGTGGATGGACAGCAGCATTAGAAAGCTATGCACTAAGCTGAACATCATCAGAAAATTCAAGTGGGTGGACAACATAACAAAGACCTGTGGACCAGGCAACAGATGGCGGTCCTCATGCCAAGTATTGTCCAAAACCTCAGTCACTTCTAGTGCTTTATCAAGAACAACCTAAGAAATGAGAGAGGGGGTAGAAATCCCTTCAGTTGAATCAATTATTGTCACTAATGAGACTCTATCTTCTAGGGGGAGGAGGTCAATAAAATCATTCTCAATGTCCACAATTCCAGCAAGCAGGAGAATTTCAGACTGTAGGGTCTATATACCATCATCCACTTGCCTCTGATTAGAGGTGGATTCCTATGCTCTCCTATTTTCCATAGCCTTCCTACAATTACCCTCATCATGGACCTTTCCCATGTATAAATTACAAGTTCTCTCCCTTCTGCACTCCTCAGGAAGATGAAAAAAAAGTTGCACACCTTACAGAACATCGGCTTCCTTACATAAAAAATTCCCAAAGAGAAGCTATCATCCCTTGTATTAATAATTACTTCCTCAATCAATGTGCCTTCCATGTCAACCTTAACCAAGACACGGGAAAAGTGGCCAAATCTTTGATTGTCAGTTTGGCGATCCATACGAATTGGATTTCCCACAGCTGATGCTATATCCCCAAGAATCTGAGGATTCTAGTATAACCAGCTAAGTTTATAGATATGGACCCACACTTGCACATGTGTATTAGTGCCATTGAAGGGATCAAAATTCCGATCCCATTCATGAATGCGTATGATACCAGGCTTGAGAGAGATAGACCCGAAACTCCAAGCCCTTCTTTTACACTCATCATTTGGAAACACAACATGAAAGAAACCCCACCCCATAACAGTCATTTTCCAATCCTCAAAGTCCCAAGCAATAGCAATTTTCCGATTCATCACTTGGAATCGCCACATTCACTCACCTTTTGGGGTGATGATATGATCAATAATGGAAAATTTACAAAGAATGGGCCTTTCTCCAACGACATCCTGGTTAGCGGAGATATGCGCAACCTTACCTTTCTTGATCACCCTACCAGGTGAAGGGGAGACAATGTCCATGAAGGTTGGATTTGCAGCATATTTGACAACATCCGCAAAGGTTTTCCTCGAACACGAAGGCTCCACAGATGCTTGCAGGGCACAAAGAGATAAGATATCCTTATGCCCTATACAATTGAAAGAATTCACCAGATCCAAATCCTTAGCCAAGGGATACTCAAGAATTTTTTGAGCAGAACACCCAGAATCGCCCCGATATCTCCCCTGAGCTGCCATCAGAAAAGTTAGTACAAGGGTAATTTGGAAAATCACTATAGTATTTAACTCCCTGGAAATTGTTTGATAATGAAAAAACTAACATAAACATACTGTAGTATGACTTGTTTGATAGGTAGTTGAGTCCTGGTGGCCTGATACATCGGACGTATGGACAAATTGAGTTGTGATCACAAATTTAGTAGTGTGCGGATCCTATTTACAAAATCTAATTTACCAATGGTCTTACTACATGGTACTATGAGATTCTTTATTTGATGATTACATTTCATTGATTATTGAAATATTTTGTTCATTCCAAATGTTTTTTATAATTATTTTATAAAAAATTTCATTTAATATTTTTTATCTCCTCCCTCATTTTAATTATGAATTATTTTTTTTTGTTGAAAATAAGTAGATTTCATGAAAAGCCTTGTTTTATATAAATTTAAATTATAAATGGTTGAATTGTTATGTAATTTATTGTGGAACACTTTGTGAGACACTACAAGATTTATATCTCACAACCTACCTATTCTGTCATGAGTTTGTAGATTATCTTATGATAGGTCCAATCAAAGGGAAAGCATCAATTTGATGTGGTGCATGTTCTTCGACATTTGGGCCTAAAGCGATAGAGGTGACCAATGTATATGTGATCCATCAGTTACATGGGATATGTATGATCCTTTTTCTAGTAATATTTTGTGACTTTTAATGATGTAGCATTGGGAATTTTTTTACCTAATTGTTTCTAGTACTTTTTCCATTTGGAGAATTTAGAATATTGACTTGTATCTTTTTTCTTCAAAATGGATTGTTGAAAAACCATTCCCTTGTTTTCCTGTCTGATGTCATGTGACAGTCTCAAACACATAGGGAACAATAACACCCTATTTCCTATTTTAGGTTCATTTCGAGTATCAATGTACCAGTGTATCTAGGGTAGTTCATGATATAATGAATCTCATAAAGATCAATCACCCAATGTCTCAAGTACAACAATAATTCTTTAAATATTGAATATCACAATGTATTTATGTTCCATATAATACCAATTTTTGTAGTTATATAGATCCTAAAAATTAATATACAACACATCCATCCATTATCCCTACTCATTTAAAATATCTAGATATAATTTCATCCCAATATACCATTCATAATGTTCTTTTTTACTCCACGTAGTCCACTAGTGGTCCACTGTGGTGTGTTATTTCCTGTATTATGGAATGGTAGAATTGAATTTCAATTTAAATTCCTAGACACTATGACCATTTTCCTCTAGGTCATTTCACACAAGGAATTTAATATTTTATAATTGGATGAACCATTAGTTTTTTGTACATAGTTTCTCTTGGTGACTTCTAAAATACTCCTTTGAATTACTCTAGTGGAACCAAAATTATATGCCCAAAT
This sequence comes from Viscum album, assembly GCA_963277665.1. NCBI lineage: Eukaryota > Viridiplantae > Streptophyta > Magnoliopsida > Santalales > Viscaceae > Viscum > Viscum album. The sequence goes on from OY728138.1 coordinate 458,194,270, forward strand.
TAATATGTGCATTTTCATGGTTAGACACAACATGTAAAACGAATTTCTAGGACTCTTTATATCATACCACCATAAATCTATGAGATAATGGCCAATAAAACATTTAGGATCCCTTAAATTAATCTCATGCAATTTTAGATTCTTTGGAATTCCCATTCCCTATGACATGAGATAATTCTGTTTAATGATTTCAAATAATTTTTCATTCCATTGCATCTATACTCAACTTCAACGAATATCAAAAACATATTTGATAATGTTATTAATAAATATGAATTCAACACAATATAAAATCATGAATTTAATTTCTATAAGAAACAAGTCATAGAATCCCTCTAAGGTAAAGGTAATAAAAGATGATAATATAGGATATGATAGTGTTTGTTAGATTACTTCAACTCTAAGTGTAAGATCAATTCCATAATAATCTTGTATCAATTGATACTAACTCACGACACCCAATTTATCAATTAAATTAATGATATATCTTAAATTCCTAACACTCGTCAACATCCTCATGATCCACATTGTCTCTAATCCTCATAAAGGGATCTTATATCTCCCTCCCCTTTTTCAATTATTGGAAATATTAAAATCAATGTATGGTATTTTCTCCAAGATTTATCTACATGAATTCCATGTATCCTACTTTGTGATATAGTTATCTTTCACTTCTCTACTATAATTATGACTAGAAAAAAGAAACTAGAGTCTTAAAATTTTGAAGAAGATTTATTTTTATATTCACCATCTTTTAAAAAAATGAGAAGTAATGAAAGGGGGGAGAAATGCGAAAATTTATAGTGATTGTAGGATAAAATTATCTTCCAGCAGAACCCTCATGTGTTAGAAGGAATCCTTCAATATGGACTTCATTAAGATATCTATGAGTTTCCTCTTCATGGAAACATACTTCAGTAAAATCTCACCACAATCTACACTATATATAATACATTTCTACTTGAAATCAATATTTTTTACCCATGAATGTTTCACGAGATCATTTGAAAACATTATTTCACTTTGGTTTCCACACCAAATCACCAATGATTATGAATAAATTACCTGTATGGTTTCAACATATTACTTCATCTAAATAATTTCTGTTATTAATTAAGTCATGGAATGATACATAGCTTCCATTAAGATATGGGTGATAGAATTATTTTCGTAGAGTATTGAGAAACACGCATTCCTACAGTAAATATAGAAAACCTAGAAGTGTATTTTTTATGACCAATATCTCTTGGCTAATCTACATCAACATGTCCATAAAGATAAAATGATTAAACGTTTTTATAACTCAATCTATAATCAAGAGTTACTCTATAAAATTACAAGATCCACTTCACTACATAAAAATCATACTCTTTAGAACTACCATATAATTGTGAACATTGATTATCGAAAAAATAATGTCTAGTGTAGATGCTTAAAAATATACTAGCCTATAAATAAGCCTTCATAACTCCATTTTATTAACTATGTCTTCTTTCAAATCCAAGGAAAACTTTTTCGTTGAAATTATAGAAGTAGAAACTATAAAATCTTCAGTTATGTAATATATATACATATATAACCCTTTCAAATGAATTTTATGTTTTAATCTAAGATAATATGTGATACATTTTAATAAGGAAAACATTTCAATATCTAGTAAAAATAAATAAATTGGGAGGATGCAAGAAAAATAAAATATAATAATATTAAAAGAAGTGAAAATATGAAATAATATAAAAATAACCTGAACATATAATCTTCATCCACATTATTAGCCATGATAATCATTACACCGATCACAATTAGTAAAAAAATACTAATAAATAGATCAATAAGATATATACTTGTGAGTAAAAATAAGAGGATGTGAGTGATTTTTACATAAAGGGGAGATTATGACTGTTGTATAACTATTGGGGAAGATTATTATAGGGCCTTTTTAAAAGTGGAATAAAATACAGGGAAAATTAATTTTGAAATATTCAACAATGTTTTTTTAGAAAGAAAATGAAAATATATATTTATTAAACATGGATTAATTTTTATATCATGTTTTGAGTTAAATAATAAACATTCAACCATAACAATTTTTATTTAATGAGATGTTATGTAGTTAATTTTTAACTTATGGATAGTAAATTAATTATTATTAATTTTCAAATAATTGATGATAAGTGATATTAATGAAAAAATATATACTTAAATTTTAATTAAATATTAATAAATGTAGAAAATATGATAAAATTTAGTAAATTTATAAGTAGATTATTTTAATTTAAAGTAAAAATATTAGTAATAGTAATATAATCATTAATTAACATATATAATAATATGATAATTACGGGTGAATTTGATTAAATTTAATGATATATAATGGTAGTGTAGATTTTATTTATTATTAATTGGATGTAAATACAATTTTAAATGAATTATTATAAAAATAAATGGATGAAATAAAAAGTTTAGCTATTATATAAAATTTATTATGGTGTAAAATAGTAAAATAATTATAATTTTTGGACATATATAGGAAAAAATAAAATATAATATTAGATTATAATGAAAATAATTAAATGTTAAATAATAAATTTTTTATTTATATTTATGGAAAATTGTTTATATGAACTATATATAAATAATGGAAAGCCACCCTAAGAGTTGGAAGATAATTCCAACAAAATTTTTTGACCAATCAGTGATCTAGAACCTAGATAGTGGCAAGTAATAAGTAGAGAATGTGCATGGGAAAAAATAGGGGAAGAGTTCACATTGGTGAACACATAAAGGAGTGGTAGAGGTTAACCACACTAGGGTGTCAGTTTGGTGACCATCAAGAACCACCAGGACCACACACTATTATACACTACAATGATTCTATGGTTTTGGATATAAGAGATTATGAATTGGAAAAGAATTTCTATGTCGGATCACCTTTACATTGCACTATTCAATTTTAATTATGTGTAACACTGTGATTTAAATGATGCATAACTGTGTTTTAAAAGAAACTATTTCAAGATCATATTTAACTATATGTGTCCATGTAAAATGGGATTTCACATTTCACCGTTTCTTTAAATTCCACACCATGAGGATATTTATCACAAGAGAAACGATGATCGATCAACGGTAGAATGAATCTCACAAGTATTTGGTTACAACCTAGTATACCATTGTCTTCTCCCTCGAGTGACAACACTGGTTAATCTTCATGTTTTTTAATATGTGTGTGAATTTTTTTGTATTTATTTATGTATGTATGTATTTATGTATGTTTGTTTGTATGTATGTATATATATACACACACCAATTCATTCCATGTCTATGTGATCTCCAAGTAATTTATATATTCATGAAAAAAAATAAAAAGTTTTAATAGTCAAAACATGGAATCACTATATTCTCTAACAATTCTGTTGTAACATTATCATTTGATAAATAATAATATATATATACACAAACTTATTAAGCATCACATAAACCTCATAGGACATGTTTCAAAAAAATGTAAAACCCCACCCTTTGGGAGAGGTACGGAATATTTAAAATTATGCCAAACCATTAATGTTTGTCCTTAAAAAATGAATAATGTGGTAAGATTTGTTTCAAGAGAGTATCAAAGGTTAGATTATTTAATGTTTGTTTTAGGATAAACAAAATAGGGTACACAATTATCACACAATTGGTGCTAACAATGCACCCCAACTGTATGGGTTTGAAAAGGGTGGAGCCGAATTTGATAAACAATGTGATGGAGGTCAACAAAATATGAAAAACTTAAAACAAATTACATAGGTATTTTAAATTTATTTTATATTGTTTTTTAATAATGAAGATAACCTTTCAAGGTAGTGGATTTCTAGACAATGGAGTTCGCATGGTTTGGCTAACTATATGGCCAAACTGTTCTTCCCAGAAAAAGTGAAAATTTATCAAACTAGACATATGATTCCAACCCATTCATATATGATTTCTGGCCTCTTTTCTATACATTTTAAATGGAATGATGTAATCCTCTCCCTATTTTATCTTTTCTGGGGGAATTCCTTTGATTCAACTTAATTTTAACTTCTACCAGTCAACTTGGAAAGCTTATATTAAGACTGTCACTCAGTTTCCTTTTAATCTTTCCATTTATTCCCTTCATAATATCTCTCACCTTATTAAATATAAATACCATTTTTTCAGAGTTTTTTATGGTTTCTCAAATTTTTTTATTTATACTCAAATTAAATCTTGATATTTGCTGACTAAAACTTCTCTGACATAAGGTGGGTGGTATATAAGTTTCTCTCATAGCATCTCTTTTTTACTTTGGTGTATGATCCCTAAATTAAAAACAAAGTTTAATATATAGTTTATCCTTTCTAAATTACTATATAAATTTACTAAAAGATACAAGTGAGGTGATTCTGATGGAATACCTTAGATAATTTAAAATTTATGAAATTGTTTTGAAATTGTAAATCTAATGTTTTTGTTGTTGTGGATGAACTGTGATATCGAGATGACACCTGATATATTTTTGGTTTTCATAATTTAGAATACACCTGAAATGTGGGAGGTTTTGATAACTAAGAATACACCTGATATGTTGTGTTTTTTATGCATGAAATTACACCTAATATAGAGTGGTTTGTGATACTGGGGATGTGCCTAATATTATGTGGTTTTTGATTCTGATTATAAACTCGATATATGGTAGTATGTGATAATTTTGAGTACACATGATATTTGGGGGCTTGTAATGACTAAGGATACACTTTATTTTTGTTGTTTTGTGATATGATTAGGTTAATTTGGTTGATATGGTCTTCATAACATTCTCATATACATCTGAAACTAGATGAAGTAGGTATGTCCATCCTCAGGTGTCACTACATAACATGTTTTTGAATGTTTACAAATTTATTTACTAATTTTCAAGCTTATAAATTGTTTTAGATACTATACTAATAAAAAAACATGTTATTTATGGGATTTATTTAGGGAAGACATTGATGGTGTATTAACGAGTTGTAATAACACCCTACTCAAGATTCAATTTGGTACCTAGGTATACTTCAAGACTAGAGGTTCAAATAATGGAAAACTCCCTATGATAATGCTTTATTTCATTTTGGATAATTTTGGAAGATGGATTTTGGGATAGGGCTCAGCCCATGGAGTCACTAATATTTCTTTTTTGTTATGGTTTTTTCTTAATTTTTTACCAGAAGGATATTATATATATACCTAACATTAGAATATATACATTTATTGTTTTTGTTTCATCATGGTTATTTCATGAGTTTATGTTTAGTTCTATGATCATGTTTTATTGTTTTCTAGATCCATTATGTGATATATGTGACATTTTTTATTCGCATTTTTCTAAACTCTAACACCAAGGTTATAGTCTCCCAATGAATTTATATAGTCCCTTATCACTGGTAGGTAGCCTTTGGTATACGGGGAGGCACACATTTGGTATGTGGCGATTTTTAGTCTTGGAAATATATAGTGGTTTGGGGTGGTAGGAAATTATGAGTAAAATAATAATATATGTATAGTATGAGTAAGAGTGGATATAAAATACATTTTTAAAAAGACATTTTCTTCTTATTTTCTATATGTCTTTCTTATTAAATATTGAATTTTTTAAAAAATATTCAAGAAAATGGGAATAATAATAATATAACCAGTACAATAGAGGTTGGATTATATAAATGAGCATATGAGAGGTTGAAATTTTTTAATATTCCTTAACCAAAATAAAATAAAATTATTTTTTACCTAGTTTTTGTTATAGAGAGAAATAGAGAAATGAAGTAAAGTGAGTTTTAAGCCATTTTTCATGAGAAAGGGAACAATAATATAATTTGATTTTAGAATTAATGTTGAGTTTTTTAAATTTGCCTATATTTTCATTGTATCTCTCTATATTTTTATTTTTCTATAGTACCTAGAAAATAGTGGTATTTTTATCTATGGTATTTTAAAAATAATATTTGATTCAAAGAATGGTTTTCAATGATTATATTTAAGGAATTTCAAAATCACAATTCTATATTTATAATTAATTATTTCAAAAAAAATCCCACTATTAGTATTTTTGTTCAAGTATGTTGTCTTTTAAAAATAATTTATCTTCTTAACCAATTTTATTTGATTAATGTTATTTATGTTTAAAATATTGGATACATATGCACTATTTTTCTCATCAGTGAACTGTTTTAGTTTTTAAATGTATATATCATCACAGTGTGGTGATTGATTTATTTCCATTAATATTATTTTCTATTATATCATATCTATATTTTTTAATGTTTTTTATTTCTATAGAAAATATCCATCATAAAGTTTCCATTTGTTAACCATACCTTCATTTATATGGTTTTACTTTTATTAATATAGTTTCCTACATTAAAATAAATGAAAGAGGTATAATGTTTTTTTTAAATGGAACTATAACATTTTAAACCATAATGGGGAGTGGGGAGTGAATTAAATACTCAATGGAATCTGTTTATCAAGTGAAGGGTTATCCCAATATAGAATTCAATGTTCTAGGATGCTTCATGTATTTATTTATAATATTACATGTGTTCTTATTAAAAAACATTGGATCCATTTTATAAGAAATTATTATGAAAATTTTCAAAAGAATAATTTTTTCTTTGTTTTATTTCTTGACTTTATAAAATATTAAAGTTTTTTATTTAATGAAAGTGGTATTATAGAATTTTGAAAATCTTATAAAATAAAACATTCAACAAATAAAAATTTCCCTTTTCCATAATATTTTTTTAACAAAATTTCCCTGGGCATATCGTTCGGATTTTATAGAAATGTTTTATTTCATGATAAAAAAACATTTAAATAATCCCAAAAATTCCATTTAAAATAATAATAATTTCAAATAGTTTTCAATTATTTCAAAAATACATTGGGATTTCTTGAATATAAAACCATTTCGATGAATTTGTTCTCACTCAATGTTTTAAAAAGTTTTTTATAGGGCCTACCAATGAGTTTTATTTTTTATAAGATAGGTATTTAATAGCTTATTTAGAATGAGTGAATTTGTAGTATCATTGAAAGATATACTAATAGTAAATAAAATGATGTAACAATTTTGAATTGTTAAGATTTTTTTATAAAAAAATCAAGATTCTCTAAATCTCTAGATCAAAAAGTATTATAAGAATATAATTACTCATTATTTGGAATTGAGTTGTGAAAATAAATTTTTATCATTAGGTCACCTATTTTGTATCAAATCCATATGAATGTTTTTTTATAAATATTTGATTCGGGAGTGTGGGCATGTGTATCAAAATTTGTTCTTAGAGAAGGGTTTAAAAGTCATTAGAGATTAGGATTTTATCGAATAATGAAAACATAGGATTTGGAATTTTTTTATTTTTAATTTTAAGATTATATTTTTAAGCGATAGAAGTTATTTTTGAAAATGGTTATTCTAAAGAGAGTTATAGAAGACTATCTAGATTTTATAGGGTTTCATTGGTTTTAATTAAGGAATTGGTAATGTCATATTTAAAAATTATTATTTTTCATGGAATAATATCATATAGTTTTTTGTGAAATTAACCTTTTCCAACTCTAAAAAACCGTAACTAAGTAATAAATTATTATTTTTTGTATAAAAATGAGGTAAAATTTATTATCACATTAATGAATCAAATTATATTATGTTACACTGACAGGTTGAGGATTGGTAACAAGATGGAAGAAGGGATATAAAAAAAACTCTATTTCCCTTTCAAGATGACATGCATGAAATTATTATTACAAAGACATTCCCTTAAAATTTTGATACCATTTCCAGCATAAATCTCTCTTGAAAACAATTATATGTCCTAAAATATACCTCCTCCAGACCCTGGCATCATCATGGTTCATGGATTTTTTTCCACTAAATCATAAAATATCAATTCTATAATCATTCCCAATGAGGGAGTTATCACCTAAGGATTTTCAAATATTTTACCATTTCCTGAGATTTTAAATTATACAATGATTTTAAAATAGATACATAATAAGGATAACATCATTTTACATATATATAGTTTCAATTAATTGTCTTCTTAGAAATACATTTGGTATTTTTGAAGGGCCTATATTTAAATGAATCAATGATAAATTGGTTATAAAAATCTATATATTTTTTTCAAATATGATATTTTTATAGTTTATGTTAGACATATTATTATTAAAAACTGTATCCTTGTCCATATCAATACAACCCATATTCTGTAATATTATTTTGGAAGAATTATGATAATTATTTTGATGATGAAACAAAACATTATTACATGACATGGACAATATTTCTCAGTGAACGACACAATAATGGTGATTAGTGGCTAGCCTTATAAAGTTATAATAATTTCATAATTAATTACTCACATGGAAACCAAAAATTATTGTAGTTTGATGGAATTATATTTTCCATATGGGTAATAAACATTATATAAAAGAATATAAAATCTTATATTAGTGTTTTATCCTTTTCTTATTCAATGTAAGAGATAAAACAAATTTGGAGGACACTATTTATATGGGGTGAGAACGTAACATATCGTGTTTTGGGGTATATATATATCATTTAAATAAATGTTTTTTCATCTAATAAGATATGTAATGCATTTTAATGTGATAATGAATTTGAACATTAGATAAAAATCCATACCTTAGGATGATTCAAGGATAATCAATAATAAAAATATTATAAGGGGGATAAATGTGAAATAATATAAAAATTCCCTGAACATATAATCTCCATCCTCGTGGTTAGCCATGAAAATTATCACAAGGATTATGATTAATTTAAGAATATAGATTAAGAGAACAATATAAAACATACATTCATGTAAAAAAGAGGATATGAATCAATTTAACTTAAAGAGCTGATTATGATTGGTGTATAGTTGTTGGGTGAAATGAAGATAGGGAATTTTCGAACAAGGGAAAAACATGGGGTAAATAAATTTGAAAATATCAATCTATATTTATTTTAGAGACAAAATAGAAATAAATGTTTATTCAACATTGGGTTATTTTCCTTTCATGTTCACATTTCAAAAAAATAACTTTAATTTTTTTTTATTAAGATTTTATATTTACTTCTGAGTACATAGATAATAAATTATTTATTACTAATATGGAATCACTTGATGACAAGTGATATTAGTTAAATAATATATATTTTAATTGGGATACAACATTTTTAAATAAATATATTATAATAAAATTTAATATAATTATAAGTAGATATGTAAAATTAAAGTAAACAATTATTAATATTTATGTAATCATTAATGAATGTATATAAGATAATGATAACTATAGGTTAATTTTTTTAAATTAAAGATATTTATTTTTAAGTGTGGATTTTATTTATTATGAATTTGAAGTAAATATAATTATAAGAAAATTATATTAATTATAAATGGATGTAACAAAAAAATTTAAGAGTAATATAAAAGTTATTATGGGGTAAAATATATATAATAACTATAATTTATGGATACATATAAAGAAATTTAATCTAATATTAAAGTATATTGAAAAATATGAAACTGTAAACAATAATTTCTAAATGATATTTATTGTAAATTAATTATATGAAATAATCTAAAAATGGCCAATCATCTTAATATTGGGGAGATTAGGCTTACCAATAAGTCAACCAATCATTGACCAAGAATCAAGGTAGTGCAAAGTGTGAATTAAAGTGTATGTATGGTCATGCATAATAGAAGAGAGCATGTGGATTAGTGCATGGAGGAGAGATAGAGGTAGTCCTCACCTAGGTGTTACGTTTTAAAATGTAGGGAACCTTTAGGCCCAGACAGTCTTTAACAATGTAATTCTATCATGGTTTGTAAAAAAATTAGTATGTGTTCAAACATGAGTTCGACATGTGATAAAGAAAACTCTTCACTATTTAATTTTAATTATGTGTCATTATATTATTTAATGAGTCCCTATTAAGATATTAAAGACATATTATTAAGTTAATATTTGTCCTCAGGTATCCACATGTAATGGATGTTCACATTTTACCATGAATTTAATTCCAACACCATGATGTGATCGATCATAAGAGGGGTTTTGACCAATAAATGATAGAAGAAATAACTTAAAGAATAATTCATCATCTACTTATCCCATCAATGAATTTGGAAATAAATTTACATGAGATATGATGAAATTCACACACACACGCACACACCGGTGTGTGTGTCTAGGAAATATTATCTCCATGTAATTTATGGACTTGTGAAATAAAATGTCCTGTTATAACAGAAAAAGTAATATTTCCAAATTCTATTAGAATGGTTCTATTATATGGTCTTCGACTAGATATATTATATATATTCACATTAATTTTCACTTAAACCACACACAACAAGTTTAGAGATAAATAATAATACATTTAATAGTTCAAGAATGAGTGGGAATTAAACCAATACGAACAAAGTAATTTCTATTTCAATGTTTTTACATGTATTTATTATTTCACACTAAAAACCCTATAAAAACAATTCATAATAAAAAAATAATATAGTAGTTATAATGGAATATATAATAGAGTGTCTAAGAGGAAGGACAGTACTAAGATTTATTCACAAATGAAAAACTAAAATATGCATTTTACCCTAGTTGTTTTTATAGAGAGAGATAGAGAGAAGCATGAAAGTGAGTTTTAGGTATTTTCATTAGAGAAAGGGAAATGAAATTTAGTTATGTCATAAAAATAATGTATGGGAAAAGATATATGGTAAATTTTCAAGGTATCTATTTATCATGATATTTTTTTGATTTCTAAAAAATGAACATTATTTTATGTTAATTGAATTTTGAAAATAAAAATTGATTCAAAATAATGAGCTTATAATATGTCATTTAAGGATGTTCAAAATCATTATTTAATGTTTAAAATATTTTATTTAAAAATTTCTTACACTCTATATTCTTTAAAAGAATTATCTGAATTAAAAATGAATTTTATTCCCAATCTAGTTTCATTCATGAATGTCATTTATATTTATTTCAGTGTATTTACATGAACTTTTTCTCAATGGTTCTACATGTTTTTTTGAAAAATATATCTCATCAAAATTCATTTAATCATTTAAACCTATGATATATTTTTTCTTTTAACCCATGTCTATATTTGTTTTAAAACTACATAGTTTTCCGAGAAATATGCTTTGTAATGTTTTAATCTATTAACCATAAATTTATTAATTTTCTTTTTCTTTTATGAATCCAATTTCCTACCGTAAAATATCCAAGCTAAAAAGCATTTTCTTAAAAAATGGGGCTCATAAATTGTAAATGATGATGGGGAATGTGGAGTGAACCAAAACCTAAGGAGATATTTCCACTAAGTGACATGTCATACACTTATAGACTTCAATATTTCAGGTTTCCTCATAGATTTATTTCCAAATCATTCATTTTTTTATTGAAAATCATTTTATTTATTTTAAAATTAATTATTTAAAAAAATAAAAAGTAGATATTTATAATTGAAAAATAGATTTGTGTGTTTCACAAAGTCTCAAAGGTTTTTAAATCCAACAAATTGGTTTTACAATATTTTGAAAACTACCTGAAAGAAAATATTTGAAAAATATTATTTTTCCTTATTCCAATATATTTTTTTATAATATATAATTTATTATTGATATTTTTTTAGATTTTAAATAATTTTTTTGGAATTTTCTTTACTTATCACAAATTATTATATTTTGAAAATAAAATAATTTTAGGTAGTCTTTATGTATTAAAAAATCTAATAGATCATTATTGATTTTGAATCCTAAGTCTGAGTTTTTCTTATCAAATCATAAAAATATTTTCTCAATGGGAATATTGATTATTTATAGAACTTTTTAATACAAGTCTCGATTATCTAATTTGTAAAGAATAAAGCTAGAATATCATTCAAAGAGTTTTCAAAAGTAAAGAAAATAAACTATTCCTTTATAATTAGTATGAGTTAGTCTTTTAATAGAACTCTTAATTCTATAAATATGTAGACTAGAAAATATTTTGGGAATATCGTGGATCATTTTTTGGAATTATGCTTTGATTAAATTTTTTTAATTTTGGGTCTTTTATTTGGTTTCAAATCCATAAAAATTTATGTTTTTCTCACTAGAATTAGGAATGAGGGTATGAGGCATCACTAAGACCAATCATTATTCCACTATATCAATATTATTATGTAACTCATGATAATTATTTACTTTTGAGAGAAAGATAAATATTTTTTGTTTATACCTTATAACCCCAAGAAAAAATCAATTACATTGATTATTAAAATTTTAAAATGTTTCTTCTTTTGGGTAAGAATTTCCTTACAAGTATCCTTTTTTCTAGAGAAAATTATTTCATCACCATACACACTTTCTAAGAGTGAGTTTTTATCATCTCTCCTTAAATATATATTATAATAAACTTTTCTTTTCCTAAATTTTTACTCCTTTATCCATTTTACAACTTTTAATACCTTTCTCAAGGTGAATATTTGAGCGTATATAGTACCATCTTCTACTTACACACTCAAGAACTACCATTATGAAGGATAAATATTTTAGAAGATTCAGTGTGAGCCTATTCCTCATGTTAATCATAAAGAAATGTTGAATTTACATAAATTTATAAGAATTATAGCTTCATTAAGTATAAATTGAAAAAAGAGTCAAATAGTTATAGGCCTAAGGTTAGTAGAAAAAGTCTCATAAAAATTATTACCCTCAATTTGAGATTATCCAATGAAAATAGGATGAGATTGATTCCATGTCACTTCTCCTTTCTTATTTAGATTTCCCCCCCAAAAGAACCACTTCATCCTAATTACATTCTTATTATTGTTATGCGACATCAATTCCTAGTTTCTATTCTTCTAAATTTTATTTGGAATGTTCCATATCACTGATATCTAATCCTCATTTTGTAAGGATTATTCAATACATTTCAGTTCATCATTTTAAATTAATAAAGTATAATTATAAATTTGTAAAAAAAGTAATTTTTTAAACCATTACTATTTTTCCCAATGCTATTTCTAGGAATCACATATTTTCTTAACCTTTTGAATGTCAAACCTCATTTCTCAATGCCTTACTTATTATCAGAATTTTTAGAATCACCCTGAGAGTTTTGAAAATAATATTATATATTTGAAATAATCCTATGGTATCCAAAAATTTCATAATTGGAAACAATAATTTCATCATTAATAGAAAATGATTACAGTAAATTATTTATATTTTCGAACACAATTAAATCATATATATCAACTTTTTTTTTCTGATATTCTTGTTATATACTTGGTAATTTCTTCCATGAGTTTTGTATCTAATAAATATAACTTCATCAATACTCTATAAAAATTAAAAAATATTTTCTTTCGATCTTCATAAAAATAAAAATACCAGATACTCTCAAAATCGTAAAGTTCATATTTTTTCAAACCAAATCTCATATAGTGTGTTGATGGAATTTGAACAGCGTATGTCCCATTTTAGAGTTTATTAAACCATAGTTGTGGCTTGTCTCTAAAATAAATATGAAGTATCATGATCGAATAACATGGTTCTTCCCATGTCCACTGAAGTGTGGATCTTCTACTTAGTAACTAAAATATATTGGGGGTTTATATTGATCACCATACACATGTGTTATTAACTGAGTCAAAATATAATATTCAAAGTCTCAATTTATATACATGGACTTATTATTAGACGAAAACCATTTTACATCACTTCCCAATTAATTCTAATTAATTAATTAAAAAATTTATTGTAACTAAAGATATTTTGATGTACTTATATAAAATAAAAACAATTCATATAATTAAATTCATCAACAAAATTTAAGAAATTTTTGTCTGCATCAGTTGAACTCTAGCTCATTGTTTGACACATATTCTAGTTCAACAACACAATATCGTTATTATTTAAGAATTTCATAGTCATTTGGATTTATTTTCATTATTCTTATTTTATGAAATGTGACATAGGTGTTGAATTTTACATGATGTAGCTTTATATTACAACCAAGCGGTTTTTGTTCAATTTTTAACAATAACTACTTGAGGTATTGGTGTGATATTAACTATATATATCATACATGGATCTACTGGGATGTGAAAAATAAATAGTGGGTGGTAATAAAAAATATATTGAGTAAATGGTGAAAATATACATAGTGAACTTATTTAGTAGTTATGGATTGATGTATAATATATACATGGATAGAGGAACGTTATGTGTGTTGATATGACATGTATTATTTGAAGGTATTTTAGATTTGGAAGTGGATAATGAAACAATAAAATATTACTACATATATAGAATATACAATATGTAGATATAGAGTATAATGGAAAAACTATAACATTTTGACCCTAACCCATTTGATTTGGTAGGTGGTGACTCAGAAATGTTATAGATATTTTTTTCATATTATTCTAATGTTCCTATGTATCCACTAGATTTTGGTCATACTTCCATAGCTTTTAGAATAAGGATATTCATATTCCCCTCATGATATTTTCTCGTATATCATGAATGTAAATAATATTGTGTATGAATGAAGCATCTGACATAAGGGAAACAATATCCTAGTTAATTACATGAGTTGGCCCTAGTTTTTAATTCTTTAGTTGGGATATGTGGAAACCACTATAGACTAAACTCAGTGTTAGTGATAAAGTGATCTGATAGGATACTTCAGTAACTTTCTTATGAATTTAAAATGGGTTCACATATCGAAGAGTTAGCTTTCCTTTCTAATTAAGTCAGTGATTCCCCAACCTCATAGATATGCATAATAAAACCTTTTCATTCACATCCAAAGATAAACAATGATGAAAATTATTCAAAACTTATTTTTGATGGATTTTGGTCTTTTTAATCCACTTCAATATTACATGAATTTTATTGGTTGTCTTTTGGAAAATACTACATCCAATAATTAATGTATCCCATATATCTGACCAACAGAGTGGATATCAACATGCTCATCCATAAAATTCCTCAAAAGGATCCATATGTATTGAAGCATGAAAATTTTCAAATATGAAAGCTCTACCAAATAGAAAATGTTCCTTCTATGAACCACTTCTGTCCATAACTGTAATACCTAAGATCATCCTATAACATGTAAACATTACATTCATAAACTATTACCCCATACACATAGTATTATTTTATCATTATAATAGAAATATTTCATGGTTATATTTAAAAGTAAATTTTATAGATATTATAATTTTAATTTTATTAAAAATATGTAATTTTTTAGTTCATAATATAATATTTATCTTATTATTAATTTGTTGGATTTTTCAAAAATAGTTTCTTTTATGTGAATATTGAAAATCTCCATTTATTTTGAAAAACTATCATTTATTTGGTTTCACATAATATATTGGATTTATTTATAATAGTAACATGAGTTCATTTTTATTTAACATAATCTAGTTTAATTCATAGTAATTATCATTATATTTTATTGTGGTATAAGTTTTTTTATGCTTGAAAACACATATTTCTTTACAAAAATATTTTTCATTGTGTTTAGCACACTTATATGAAAAATAATTTCCACAACTTATAAAATATAATATTTTATATTTGGTTATATATTTTTATTCATAATAATTAATAACATAAAATTAAAGAAACATATTTTTTGGTTATATTGAATAATAACCATGGTAAATATTTATCACTTTGATTAAGGGTAAAATGAGGTAAAAGGCTTCATGTAAATGGATAAGGATTCAAAATAATAGACAACACATTATTAAATATCATTTATTGGTTGAATTTAGAACATAAAATTATCATTATCATATATATTAAAATTTTGAGTAACAGGGCATGGGAAATATATATTATATAATAATGTTTCAAGTATTTACATGTTTTCTACCCACCTCACTTATAAAAGTGATCCCGTTTTCCAATATTATACAAACAACATGAGACACTTATCTCAACCAATAATTACCCAAATACATTCCTAACATCCCTCCCTATTCCTTAGAGGTATCGGAATCACTAAAATTACATTCCGATAGGTCTTAAGGTGTAAGCCAAACAAATCTTTCCAAAGAAGATGTATAACTATTAGTCAAGTGTTTTCTTGTTTATTTCTTCTAACACCTAATTTAAATCATATATAATAATTATAATATGATATCATAATTATATTCCATAAAAATAATTTTTTAATGTTAATGGAATAACCCTTTTAATATTAATTTCTATCATACAAGATATGAAAGCATCTTTCATGTATAAGTACAGCCTACCCTCCCCACATAGTAGTGAAATTTGTTTCCCATCGCCACTTTAATTGGATGATTATAAATATATAATTAATGAATATATATAATATTTATTACATAAATACTATTATTTAAATATATTATATAATAAAATTTCTTTCTCTTCAATCTGTTAGAGAATGAAAATGTCATTCATGTCTTTGTGTGAACTACCACATCTATAATATGATGTGATTTTTTTTTCTATTACCACTAAGAATGGTTTATTCTAAAATTTTATATGATGAAAAAAATATATTTATTACATTATTAAAAAAATTTCCTTCATCAATATACCAATATAAATTTAGATAAATTGACCAAAAACATTAAGTGGTCAACCAAAATAAGAACTGTTCAATGAATTAATGATAGATGATATAAAAGTAAATTAACAAATTAAATATACATGAAAACAATTATTAGTAATGAATTTAAAAATTTTAAAATTATTTTTATGGAGGATATAATCTATCAAACCCTAAAAAATTATGAGGTATGGGTTTTTTATATAATCTTATTGTAATCCAGGATTGTCTATGTTTCTTTTGAAGAAAATTATAATCCTTTTATTTTTTTAAATCCACATATTTTCTTATCCTCTAGTTATCTATATATTTTTAATTTTTTTCTTCCATTTTACTATTTTTACATAATATTATTTAGAAAATATTTTCTAAGAAAAACTTGATGTATTTCCTCATCTGTCAATCAACCTTTTCTTCCATGCCAATGTTTCAATAATGTTTTCAAAAAAATTTATACTATGATATAGTGATTGTTTAAAGTCATTCGTTAAAATATTTAAATTCTTTATTAAAGTCTAAAAGCAATCTTATTTTCATTTTTTAAAAAATAATCTTTTAAATTTGTTCGAGAATTATTAATTATATCTTTATTTTAGAATTTACAAAGTGAATGGAATTTCTTATCATTATAACTATTTTTTTAAGCTTCTAGTACAATTTTACACGAATATTTTCCTAGAAATTAATTTTCTCAATACTACAGAAATTTTTATTTTAAATACTGTGGAAAGAGAGATATATTTTTCTCATGTTTTTAATGAATTTTTTTAATACACTTTTAAAGGTAATTTCGTCTATTTGATCTTCTATTGATGATTATTTTTATTTTTCTAGATATACACCCTATTGATACCATCCTCCATATTTCTCTAGATGGATTATAATTATGTTGTTCGGTTTATTGAATGGGGAAAAATTTTACATTTCATATGATTTTTCATTAAATATGGATGTAAAAGTTGATTATGTATTGAATTTTCATTCCTTTCATTCATATGATTAATATATTGGACATAGAATGTGATGGAATGGTACTTTTATAGGGTCTTGATACATCAGTGGGTCTCATATGAAAAAGGTAGTTTGGATATTTAGAATGGGACTTACCTATTGATGTATGATGTCTTAACGTGATGCCTTGATTAAAATAATATAATTCATGATGTTATGCATCCAATAATTATGAATAAAATTATTATTATCTATATAATTATTTATGTTGTTATGTCATCCATGGATATATTCCCCTTTAGTGATATTATTTGAATAGAATATTTAATTATTTTTATCTCTACTATATGATTCATGGTTTGTTAATTTTATAATAGATTTTATTTTATTATTAACCTTAATAAGAGTTTAAGCATGCCATTTATTATGTTTTCTTTTCCCCATGATACAATGTAGAGATATGTGAATTATTTTAGGGATATACTATAAGAAATGATAAATTTATACCTAGAATTTTATGTTTTATTTCGTGTTTTAAAATTTAATATTGGAATCCTGTATGAATATTATATCACTAGACTATAAAACTATTTTAACCATTGAGATTTTAATCTCTTGTATCTTGTGATAATTTAGTTAGATGAACATTAGCTCTAGTTTACTAAAATGTAGGTCTTATTGTAAGTGTTAAAGTAATTTTAGTATAATACTTCAGAACTAGATTTTGTATAACATGGATAACAGAACATAACCCTACTATAGACTCTAGGGTTAAGTATATGTGTAGGATAATATCATGAATTTTTAGTAAGGTAGAGAATGTTTGGTTTCATAGTAATGTAATCCTTATATGGATAATGGAATGTAGATACTACTTTTGGATAAATAAAATTAGGGGTAAACACCCCAAAAAGGTTGGTTCAGTATTAACTCAGTCCTCACTCTGGGCGTGATGAGTGGGAAATATATTAGACACCTGGATAGACACTCTAAAGGGATATTCTTTGGTTCATTAACATTCTCTTTACAAAAAACAATGAAAGATTTGAAAAAAAATTAGGATTTGATGATATTCTCAAATATACTAACCTTATGATTCAATGATTGGTTATGGATAGATTTTCAATTAATATTAAGTGTTATACTAGATTTAAAATTATGCATGAAAATTTCAAATTCGTAATGTAATAATTTAATTCAGTATATTTCAATACTTATAAATGGAACCACGAAAAAGGATTGGAAACTGTATTAATACATGTAATCTATGTAGGTATTTCCCAAATAGTCAATATAATGAAGTTATTGTTTTAAATGAAACAAATACAACTATATTGGGGTAGATAAATTAGGTTATAACAAATAACCTTAATCTAATGTAGTATTCCACTAATCCCCAAAATGGGGAGACAATTTAGGACATCTTTATGAGAGAAAAATCTCCATCATTTAGTGGGACTATAAATACATTAATTATTGAGAAATGGGTCAAGTACTTGTAGAAGAAATTTCTCTCTTTGAGAATTAGGTAAGGATTGAAAGTTAACATGACGTTAATTATCTTAAGGGAGATGGTGATCATTGGTGGGAACTAATCATAAACACTATGTAGTCTAATTAAAAAAATATCATGGAAATAATGAATTTCAAGGAGATATTATTTTAGAAAATTAATTCCTCTGGATAAATAGGCTGATGTGGAGAGTAAATTCCTAAATCTACGGTAAAAGGAATGAGAAAATGTTTTTTAATATAAAGGTAACATTACAAGGTTAAAAACTCAAGCTAATGATGATATGAATGATACAATAAGTAAGATTTAATTTTTATTTTTTTCTCTAATGGATAGATTTATAAGGGAATTAGTCTCTCAAAATATTTCATTATATGTGAATATAGAATCAAGTCCCATCAATATAGTGTTTTAATTATTCAAGTCATATAATTTATAGATAAACCATGATATATAATATTAATGACCATTGTTTTAACTATAAAGATATGTGAAACTATTCAATTGAATTCCCTAATCATGAAGGAAATTTTTTTTATAAAATCTAAATTGTGAAAGGCCATGATTATGTGATGAATATAGTTTAGATTAATGTTCTTAAAGATATGGTGGTAGTAATTTTATCATAACCAAAAAATTATAATTATTTATTTTATTTTGGATCTTCGGACTCTTTTTTAAATTCTATTTTTTCTATGAAAAATAGATATTTCCCTAGCAGCATATGAAAGGAGTTTTTAAACAAGACTCCTAGTGGAAATATTGTTGTAGTAATGATATTTCAATCATTTCACAGTATGACACATAGGCATACCCTATTTTTAAAATTTATTATTATACCCATGGTTGAAGTATATATAATTATTACTATATATATTATAAATAAAATTATCATGTGAAAAATTATTACCAATAGAAGTATATTATGATTCATGATGGAGATATGAAATCAATTTTCATCAAAGGGTAGACTACATAATTTTTAAATGTGTCTGAATCTTCAAACATTATATCCTTAAATATATTATTATAGAAGAAGATAATCATAACCTATGAATGATAAATTTATCCTTATAATAGAACATATACCTATTATGTATTAATACATTTATGTGTTTCATGAAGAACAACCTGGATATCCACTTAAGTGTGAAGTTGGGTTTTCTTTTGACCTAATCCTTAATACCAAACCTTTATCTATGAATCCTTATAGCATGTTTATACTAGTATTAATGGAACTAAGTAAAAATCTATAGGATTTGTTTGATAAGGTATTTATATGTTTGAGTGTTTACTATGGGGACACCCTATTCTTTAATTTAATAAGAAAGATGGGTATATGAGGTTATAATTTGAATACAGTGAAATAAATTTCATTATAATAAGTGAAAAGTATCTTCTTCCCCATATTGATGACTTGTTCCATCAACATCAAGGATCTAAATATTTTTCAAAGGTTGATATTTTTTCTAGGGGTCATCAACTACCAGTAAAGAATGAATATATTTCAATGACCATATTTCATTTGATGTATACAAATTAGAAATTTATAGTAATTCCCTTCAGATTGAGTAATAAACCCTATGTTCTTATAGACTCGGTGAATATATTAATCAAGGATTAACTTGATATTTTTGGTGTGGTATTTATTAATGATATCTTGGTATACTCTAAAAGTGTTTATGAGAATAAGATTAATTTTAAAATAATTTATTAATCTCTTAAATAAGAATAGGTAAATGGAAAAATTTTAAATATGAATTATAGAATTAGGAAGATTATTGTCTTTCATATATTTCCTCTAACAATAATATATTAGTTGATCCTAAAAAAATTTCATTGGTGGAATTTCCAACACTAAGGAATATAATCTAGGTATATATTTTCCTTGCATCAATTGGTTAATATTGAAGATTTGTTTAATGTTTTTTCTAGGTAACCCATTAACCAATTTGAGATGTAATGGTGTTATGTTCATAGTTAAAAGAATATAAATAATTTTTTGATTAATTAAAGAGAATATTTTTAGCATAATGATATTTAATTTACCATTGGGAAGGAATGTATTTTTAATATATAGTGATGCATCAAATTAGAGACTTGGGTTTTTACAAACAATTAATGATAGAGTTATTTCTTATTCATTGTGGAAGTTAATGATTCTTAAAAAAATATCCAATCAATTATCTTGACTTTGTTGCGGTAATCTTTTCATTGAATATATGGAATAATTTCTTTTATGGTCTAATATGTGAAGAATATCATAATAAAAAAACATTAAAATAAATATTATCATGTAATGAACTCAAAATAAGCCAAAGGAGATGGCTAAAAATAATCAAGGACTATGATTTCAAAATACAATACCACCCTGGGAAAGGTAAATAAGGTGAAAGATATTTTTAGTAGTAATGATTTTTGGGTTTGAACTAATATGAGAATTAAAAAATATCCTATATTAATGATTTTATTAAATTTTCACATGGGAATCATTAATGAAGGGGAAACCTCACATTTATTCTAAATGATATCCAAACCATCCTTATTAGAGAAAATAAAAAGTTCCCAACATGATGATAAGAATACTAGAAAATAAATAAATTATGGCAAGTTGGTATAATTCATCTATAAAAATGGTATATTGAAATTTGGAATGTTTTTATGACTTCCATCTGTTCCTGAACTAAAAAAAAGTATTAATAGTTGAATTAGATAACACAAATTTATCTATAAATCATGGTATCATAAAAAAGAATCAATATTTGAAGAAAATGCTTTGTGGTGATACTGTAAAATGGGAAATAAAAGACTATATGTAAATATAATTTGTTTTTAAATTGTTAAAGGCTAAGATACAACACCCAAAAGGATTCATGTAGCATCTAATTATTCCTTTAGATGATATGTTTATGGACTTTGTCAATATATTTCAAAAGAGTCCTAGAAATAAAGATGTTATATGTGTTATTGTTTTTCACCTTACTAAGTCCACACATTTTCTCTCTTTAAGGGAAGATGTACCCCTTGAGTGCCTAATATGACTATATACTAATAAATATTTTAGACATCATAGTTCACCGCATTTGATTGTATCATAATGTGATCTAAAATTAACAACAGAATATTGGAGGATAATTCATAAGGATCTCAACACTAAGCTGCATTTTATTACTACCTATCCTCCTCAAACTGATGGGAAGTCTAAAAAGTCTATTCAAAAATTAAAATATATGTTCAGGTTCATTCTCACTAGACTTTAAAATTATGTGGTATCATTATTTACCTTTGGTGTAATTTTTATATAATAAATTTTTTTTTCAAGAATTCAAATTGAACCTTATGAAGCATTGTACATAAATATTTTTTATACTCTAACCTTTTGGGATAAAGTTAGTGAAAGGAATCTTATCAGCCATGATCTCATGGAAGAGATGATGATGAAATGGAATACTACTCTAAATTATATTTTGGAACCTCAATGAATACAAATTAAACTACAATGATAAAAAAAGGATTGATTTATAAATTCTTGTGGGATACCATTTTTTAAGGCATCTATATAAAATGGTTTAATAAATTTGGATAAAAAATGAAAAATAAGTTATTCGAAAATTTGGACCATCAAAATCATGGAAATAATTGTGGTTGTGACTTACAGTGTTGGAATTTCACCAATCCACTGAAAATACCATCATGTGTTCCATATATCATTATTGGGAAAGTACATGCTAGAAATAATTGATGTACTCACATTTAAGGAAATATAATTTGAACTAGAATTATCTTACTATAAAGTGACTCTCATTATTTTGGACACTAGAGAACATGTGTTGTGGAATCACACTACTAAAAAATCGATTACTGTGAAAGATTATTTACAAAGGGACCCCGTTGAAAATGAACCGTTGTGGAAAACAGAAATGAAAATATTACTATCAGCAATGGACCGTCGTTAAAACTTAATATTTACGATGGGTAATAGTAGAATTTCAAAAAACATTCAGTGATTTTTTTAAGAAACTGTTTGCTACGGCATAATGACCAGTCTAAAATATTTTCATGTTTTTTACTTTCTTACAAAGGACTTCTACAATTACTAATTGTGAAGAACCATCACAATTAGTTATGTATTTATTAAAACATAAACCCTTTTATAATGGACCCATCGTAAATAGTAAATTTTTAAAAAAATATAATAAATTAATTAAATAAAATTATTCTAATAATAATATAATATAAATATAAATATAATCATATTATTAATATTAAAAGAGTAAAAATATTTATAAAATAATAAATATAATATAATATTAATATAAATAAAATAATAATATTAATCTTCTTAAATAAAATAAATTATAAACTGATTAATTAATATAATATTATTATTATTAATATTAATGAAATAATAACAATAGTGATATAATAAAATCTTGAGCATTCAAAAAAATATATATTAATTAATAAAATAATAAATATAATAAAAAAATTAAATAAATAATAAAAAACTATAATTATTGAGACAATATAAAAGACACACTATTTAAAACTTTATATAGTTAATATAAAAAAAATTCATTCAAATGTTTTATCCTAAAATAAAAATACATTCATAAGGGGGAGGGTGGTATAGAGGAGTTGGAGGAGATGGTGGTGGGAACTCTATCCCAAAAATGTGTGTCAGACATTGCATGTACTCCATTTGCTCCTGATCCTACTCATGCTACCATCGACCAATCACATTATGCATCTGCTGCTACTGTCTGAGGAATTATTCCTACTACTACGACCTCTACTGACACATCTCCTCCTACTCCCTATGCATAGTCTCTATAACCTCACTCTGAGCAGGTATCTACTCCTGATATTGTGCATGAGATGATGAATAATCTTTGGGAGCTCCTCTTGAGCTGGACACCGACATCACATAGCTGCCATAAAAACCCCCATGGGTCATTCGGGAGCCGATACCAACAACTTGGCATTTCTTGAAGCCATACTGCGTCGACTGCATCTATACTACCTCATCAAATTGGGGGGCACTAGTCTGACCATTGGTCCCAACATAACTCTCAACATCTTTATGAGACATCACTGCCTCATATGACTCTTTCAATTGAAATTTAAAATTAAAATATTTAAAATATTATTTGTAATTGAATCTAAAACTCAAAAAAAAATTATACTGACCACAATCTGATGCTGGTGAGCACCTCTAATCTCCCAAGTGGCTGGATCACTATACATCCTCCTATAATCATCGTACTCTGAAGAATTGGGCGGTGCAATAGCCTATATTAATATAAAATAAACTATTTACATTTAAAGTTATATACAATATTTAAAAAAAAATATATACCATATGCTCCCTATGTGTTCTGAATGTACGACTACCAGCTCGATGTGTCACCTCATGTCTCCCCCGATTTTGTTGACCTAATGATGATCTACTATGAAATCTCCTACTCAACCAGTGTGTACACAATCCATCCCAAACCTGAGATGGAATATAATCAGGTCGGTGGATGTGACATGTCTCATCAAAATCCCTCACTCCTGCATTTTCTATTTCTTTCATTTTCAAATTATGCAAAAACTTAATGCAACGCGGACACACAACTCCCAACCAAGCCTTCCAAATAGCCTCACACATTCCCTCCTAAATGGGATATAAAAAAAACTAAAAAAATTATTATATAATGTTAATAAAAAAATTAATTCAAAAAAATATTATTTTATTACGTACAAACAAATTCTCAAACATGCACTGCTAAACATCAATATGAATATGATCCAATGACACCCATGCATCAGAAAAATAATTTTTTAACATAACACTCCCATGTCCAATAGTTATATGTGTAAATCTGTGAAAAAAAATAATTAATAAAAAATTAGAATATAAATGAAGTAATAAAAACTAACTAAAATTCATAGGTAAACCTACCCCTATGTGTGGGGATCAAACCCAATATGTGGAAGCTGCTCAAGTATAGGGCGGGGAATCATTAGTTGGGAAGACCACTCCCCCTCTAAGTGCCCACTGAACTGCCAATAGTCTAAGGGTCGGCTGATCTAACTTCCTTCTTGTCTAAAGGTAGATCATCCTCCTATATAAAATGATACAGATCCTCGTCCATTTGAAACAAAAAATGAATATTTTTAGAAAATAGTTGAAAACAACAATTATATATAGATATATATTTTATATGATTATAACCATAATTTTACTATGTCAATGTTCATCTTCATTCTCATCATCATAGCATTTGATGTAAATGTCTCCATCTTCCACATTAGCATCATAAATTACCATATTAGTTTTATTCTCATCATCTCTTGTCATTTCAATTTCTGTTCTAACATCATTAACATCATCATCACCATCAGCCCTTAACTATGGGGTGTCATCAATGATATTCATGTCACATCTTGAAAAAGATGGATTCAAAGCAGTCTCTTGAAAATTTTCAATTCCTTTCACTTCAGCATAACCTCATTCACTTTCAGTAAATTGATCTTCTGGAGATGTAATATTTATTATGATCCACCAATCACACAACTCCCTTAAAATAGCACAGTAATTTGCGTAATAAATTTTTTGTTCCTGATGAGCCAATAAAAATGGTTTATTTAATAAAATAATTATTTTCTATTTAAAATCAATAATTCCATGGATCATATGAACATGCAAGCCTCTCTCAGTATACAACCACTAAAATTTAGACATAATTATGTAATATTGTCCCAGATAACACAGTTCAATGATTTCTTCCAACATGTCATAAAAGTCAACTTCAATTTCTCTATAATGATATCATATCAAGCAAACACCACGATTCATTATTTTTTTATTCCCCATATGCACATGTATGAAATCAAAAACCATTCACCACATATGAATTATAATATTCAACCATTTTTGTGGGGGGGATACTCAATACATATAATCGATTATCAATTTTATTAGCATTTTGAGATACATGAAAATTTGTAAAACAATTTTTACTATAAGAAGTATTGAATTTATTTTATTATCTGAAATGAAAAAAAATTATGTTACAAGTTTTTGAAACCAGTTGGATTTTTTTGAGAATGTTATACAAGAGAAGCTGCTGTAACTTGTGGAAACTATTTCTTGATATGATTATCATATAACCAAAAAATAAAATAAAATAAAATAATTTTATTAAAAATTATTGAATAAATGATAGGATCACTCACAGTACAAATGGTGTAATTTCATCATAGTTGAGCAGAATATATGTTTGAGCTCTATGATATTAATCATCTGAAATCCATCGTTCATAAACTCCTCTGAAGCCATATTTGAGCTTATTTAAAACATATAATTGATTTCTCATGTAACCGTGAACATTTACATCGTTACAACTCATGCGGTTGTGTTTTTAAGGATATTTAGATTGAAATTAATGAGAGAAAAAAATGAAATTTCTTCCTGTAAATAAGATTCTTCAATTGAGACTTCAACTGATTCTTTGTTACATACTTCTTTTCACATTATTCATGAATATATCAAATGGGTACATCCCTCAGAACCGTACCAGATAGAAATATTTTGTATCATGAGGAAAATGTAATGGCAAAATTTTCCATTGAGTCAAACAAACCCGGTGGGAATATTTTTCCCATTTTATATAAAATTAAAATGACATCTTCTTGATGTTTGGTTATGAAATCCTATTCTTTTTTCGATGCACAAATGCACAAAAAATATGATATGTCTATAAGCACATACAAAATAATAGGATTTAACAAACCTCTTAATGCAATTGGTAGAAGTCTTTCCATTAAAACATTATAGTGATGAGTTTTCAATTATGTAATTTGGCCATTTCTCACAAATCTAACAAAATTAGAAGAATAACCATATGGAAGTCTCAAATAATCAATACAATGACAAAATAATACAAGAATATATTTGCTAAGTGTATAAGAGTCTTTTTAATTCATTATATTCTATGATCTGACATTTTCAAACAGTTCAAGTTCCAATCTCTTGCAAATTTGGGTAATATCTAATCATGCCTTTACATTATATATGGTCTTACCTGATGTATCCAAAAATATATGAAATAAATTATCAAAATATTTCTTCTCAATAAGTATCTCTACCAACATGTGACAAACTAACAAATCGGACCAATATAGAAAATCCAAAAATATTCTCTATTTTATCCAATTGTTCTCTCTTCCAAACCCATCTTTTTTTGTTGGTTCATTGTTAGTCCAAATGTGACAATATGTAAGTAAGAGACAATTGAATTTAACTTTTTACATGATATCAGTGTTGGATGCCCATCTTTTCCAACTATTCCTTTTTTGAAATGATATTTCTTTCTTCGAAAAGTATTATCGATTAGAAGAAATATTCGATGATAGTCGAAAAACAATGTTTCTTCCATTGATGAGAATGAACTCTTTGACGTCTCTCATAAAGTATGGAAATTATTTTGGACCAAGTGAAATTCGTCCAAATAACTATCCATATGCTGAGATGTAACTAATTTTCAACATCAATGAAATTTTTGTAAGAATTTTTGTTTCATAGAAACATCATATGTACTGACACTATTACTCCACAATGAATTCAACTCATCAATCAATGGTTTCAAATATACTTCGATATTATTTTTTCTGATGACATGGAATTAATAAGGTTGAAATGATATATGTATCATTCATTAACATCCATAGAGATAAATTATACATAGTTATAAAGATAGGCCAACATGAATACAGACTACCGTAAGAACCTAATGGAGAGAAACCGTTAGTAGAAAGACCCAATTGCATGTTTCGGGATTCTAAAGAAAACAATAGATGTACTTGGTCCAAATTTTTTCATGAATCACCAACAGAGGGATGATCTAATATATTACTAGTTGAAATGTGGGTTTTCTGAAATTACATCAATGATATTGATTTTTGAGACAAAAATAAATTCTGCAATCTAGGTTTGAGTGGGAAATATCTAAATTGTTTTACAGGAACAAATTCAGACTTCCTTGGTAGAGCTTATTTATATCTTGATTATCAATATGAAGGATAACTATCCAACAACTCATTATTATCATAATATAAGATGCAATCATTTGAATATGCATGAATAATCTGATAACCAAGACCCAAATTACGAACCAATCTCTTTCCCTCATTGAAATATATAGGCAACACATTTCCTTCAGGTAGTAGTGTTTTTAACAAAGAGAATATATCTGATCAAAACAACTATTTGAGATTCCATTATCTGATTTAATAGCCATAAATTTAGAAACTCTTTCAAACATTCAAATATTGCAACCTGGATACAAGGTATCATCATAAAACCTCAAAAACTCATATAAATGAGATGGTTCCAACTCAGGAGTTAAATCAATATCAACACGAGTTTCATTTTTTTTGAACAGATGGACCTACCACATCATGTACCGAATTTTGAAAACATGCAAGATATAGAATTAAATTATTAATAACTTTTTTGCAATTGCATTCTCCATGTTGATACCAAAAAAATAATCTGGTTGAAGACCAAAATTAAATAAATAACCTACAACATTTTCAAATGTGTCATACATCGTTAGAGCACATTTTTTTTAAGGAATCATAATTGTCCCTTCTGAAACAATTTTTTTGATGATGCAAATGATAATAAATCTTGAACACCCTCAATATATACATGATTTAAACCAGAACTGTTCGGATTCATGCACTTAGTTATCTAAATATGATTATTTAATAATGATTATTGTCCACTTCCTTGTTCCATATTTTTCTAAAAAATATGAAATAATTAGTTGATTTGTATAATTAGATTTAAGATAAACACTATCCAAAAAAGAGATGACGATTTAATTCTCTTTTCTATAAATTTATAATAATTTATATTATTTTATAATTATTTATACTATTTTAAAACTTTTATACTAATACATACTCATTTATAAAAATCTAGACTATTTTCCACTAATTATTATTAATTTCAAGTATTTTTTACTAATTATTGTTAATTACAAGCGACATAATTTCCAATGGATTGGTCGAATCTCTTTTTCCCCACGACTCATCCCCTTACAGCTTTTTGCGACTCAGAGAAGTATGAAAACTTTTCTCAGACGGATGAATATCCATTTTTGTATGCGTGAGGATGATAATCAGGGAGGCCTCACTACACTGCTCTTAATGCTCCCATGCATAGGAAAATCATTATTCGTACGTCAGATCATACTATTCATAGTTATTTAAGTCATAGAAAGTTGTAAGGGGATAAGTCATCTGGAAAAAGAGCCTATTTTGTCTGATGGCTCACCACCTTCCAACATTCTTTGACAACAATCACTACAAAAAATATTCTCCAATACATTTTGGAGTAGATTTTTCATATTGATTCCACTAGGACAATATTGCAAGGAGATGAGGCGTCGATCAAAATGAATGTCGCTACTCCACTGAAAATTGCGTTAGTTTATCAATGAACTCGAATTTATTATGATTTATTATGATTTATTACTAATTATTTCTAATTATTAATAATTATTACTCATTTAATCCTTATTTTTACTAATTTATACTAATTATTACCAACTATTACTCATTATTATTAATTATTACTAATTATTACTAACTATTACTAACTATTATTAATTATTAATAATTATTACTAATATTCCTCATTATTATTAATTACTCATAATTATTACTAATTATTACTAACAATTACTAATTATTCCGAATTATTATTAATTATTTCCAATTAATCCTAATTATTTCTAATTATTGATAATTAATCTTAATTTTTAATAATTATTACCAATTTTTTCTAATTAATACTAATTATTACCAATTATTTCTAATTAATCGTAATTTTTACTAACTATTACCAATTATTTCTAATTAATCCTTATTATTCCTAATTAATCCTAATTATTACTAATTATTCCAATTTTTTTAATTAATCTTAATTATTACCAATTATTTATAATTTATCTTAATTATTACTAATTATTACTAATTATTGATAATTCATCATAATTATTATTAATTAATACTAATTATTGAAAATTATTCCCAATAATTACTAATTATTACTAATTATTACTTATTATTGCCAATTAATCCTAATTATTACTAATTAGTTCTAATTACTACTAAATATTTATAATTACAACTAATAATTGATAATTACAAATAATTATTGGCAATTACTACTAATTATTGATAATTACTACCAATTATTGATAATTGCAACTAATTATTGACAATTACTACTAATTTTTGATAAAAACTACTAATTATTGATAATTACTCCTAATTATTGATAATTAGAACTAATTACATATAATTATTTCAAATTTTTGCTAATAATTACTAATTATAACTATTAATTACTATTAATTACTATTTGTTACTATTTATTCCAGTTTGTTACAATTTATTTGTATTTATTACAATTTATTACAATTTATTACTATTTATTACTATTTATCACTAATTATTACTAATTATTACAAATAATTAGCATTAATTACTAATTATTACAAATTATTAAAAAAAATTACTAATTATTACAATTTTGTATAATTATTACAATTTATATCTAATTATTGATAATTATTGATAATTATTACTAATTATTATTAATTATTACTAATTAGTATTAATTATTACTAATTATTACTAATTATTACTAATTAATCTAAATTATTACTAAATAATCCAAATTATTAATAATTAATCCTAATTATTACTAATTAATCCTAATTGTTACTAATTAATCCAAATTCTTACTAATTAATCGTAATTATTGCTAATTAATCCTAATTGTTGCTAATTAATCCAAATTTTTTATAATTATTTCGAATTATTGATAACTATTGATAACTACTTCAAAAAATTTATAATTATTACTAAATATTGCTAATTAATGCTAATTATTTATAATTATTACTAATTATTGATAATTATTTCTAATTATTGCTAATTATTATTAATTATAACTAATTATTACTAATTAATCATAATTAGTCCAAACTATAAGTAATTATGAGTAATTATTTCTAATTATTACTAATTAATCCAAATTATTGTTATTTATTACTATGTAATCCAAATTAAAACTAATTAATCCTAATTATTACTAATTATTACTAATTAATCCTAATGATTGCATATTAATCCCAATTATTTCTAATTATTACTAATTATTACTAATTATTACAATTTATTACTAATTTTCATAGTTTTTTACTAATTAATACCAATTATTACAATTTATTACTAAATTATTCATAATTATTAATAATTATACCGAATTATTTCTAATTATTACGACTTTTTTCAATTTTTTCTAATTTTTTCTAATTATTACTAATTATTGCTAATTTTAACTAATTAATACAATTTATTACTAATTAAAAGAATTTATTACTAGTTATTACTAATTAATACTAGTTATTACTAATTATTACAATTTATTACTAATTAATACTTAGATATAACTATTCATAAAAATAAATACTAAAAAAAGAAATACCTATTTGTTATTTAATTAATTTACATCTAATTAACAAAAATTATAAATAATTTAAAATAAAATAAATTAACTTAACACTAAAAAAATTGATAAATACCTTGAAATTGAATCTTTCAGAGTATTAAAGTCACAAATAATGCTATGATTTAAAAAATTAAACTATGAAAAAATTTAGAAGAAAAAAATTTAGAAGAGATAGATAGAGAAGTTGAGTAAAAAGTGAAATGAGAGGAAAAAATGGATGGAGGTATGTATAGGAAAAATTATTTGCAGCGGGGGTATTGCGACTGGTCAACCGTCGCAAATTGGGGTATTTAAGACAAGCCCCACCACAATTGACTCTACCTGCATTAATTATAGTGGGATTTTGAAAAGTTATTTTTGATGGGGCAAGTATCCCATCACAAATACTAAAAACTACCACCGATTATTTGCAAAAGGAATAGGAATGCGTTGTAATACCCTTGCCCACGGTTTGGTGCGCATTTCGTGACAAAACTTTTGCAATGGGTCCTTACCAGTTGTTGCAAAAACTAGTTTTCTGCGACAGGGTAATCGGCCCGTCAAAAATAACCCCTTTTGACAGGTTATTTGTGACGAGCCCTAACCCGTCGAAAATAGCCATTTTTTCTCGTAGTGTCAAACAACTCGATTGGTGAAAGTAATTTTGAGAAATCATAAAATAGAATAGGAAAAATAGGTGATGAAAGAAGCTATGTGGAAGGATTACTCAATTTTAGTTAAGATAATAAATTTATCATAATTTCAATGAATAAGTTATTTAACAAATAGAGAATATAATATTATAATCTCCTTATAACATGTACACATTACATCCATAGACTATTTCTCACTTCACATCCAATTATTTTTTCATTATAATAGAAATAGTTCATTGTTATATTTCAAATTAAAATTTCAAAATTATATATTTTAAATTTTATTAAATGGGTATCATATTTAATTAATATGTTTGAATTTATCCTTGTGTGATTTTTTGGTATTTTTTAGAAATAGTTGATTTTTTATGTGAATAGTAAAAAATGTATTTTTTTAACTATCATTTATCTTCTTTCTCATTATGTTTTGGAATTTTTTTTAAAGTGACATAAGATCCCTTTTATTGAAAAAAATATAAAAAATTCTATAGTAATTATCATTATATTTCATTTTGGTATAATATTATTTTTTATTGCTTAAAATATATTCTTCTAAAAAAATTAAATTTGTTTTGTATACTTATATTATAATTAGTATCTACCATATCTATAAATTGAATTTTGTAAAATGGATTTTGTATTTTGAATCAACCTAATTAAAAATAGGCAATTATTTCATCTATAATTTTTTCTACAATGAATATTAACAATGATAAATATTTATCACTTCAATTAAGGGTGAAATGTGTTAAGAAGGTTAATATAAAAGGACAAGGCATCAATATAACACAAAAAATTTCTCAAATATATTTTTCTGGTTTTTTTTCAACCATACCCTTACCATTTTTTAAGCAATAATATTTTGGGTCCTCTTAACTTTAGTCAAACATATATTATATAATAATGTCTCAAGTGTTTACAAGATTTCCTCACACCTCACTTATAAAAGGGAACCCCCTCGCCTCTCTTCTCAACACTACATGGGACACATATCTTTACCAATCCCTATACAAATACATTCCAAAAATCCATCCCCATCCTATAGGACCTTGTCTCACTGAAAGACGATTCCTACGGGTCTTAATATGTAAGTAGAAAGAAATTTTCAAAAGAAGATGGATAACACATAAATGAGGGTTTTCGTGTATATTTATTCTTATACCTCCTCCAAATATTATATAACCATGCTGATATGATAACATCAGTATCATCCGTATACTTGAAATTTTTTATGTTGATATAAAAAATATTTTCCATCCCCTTTACCATCCTATGGAAAATGAAATTATCGCGTGTTCGTAGGTATGACCTAAAATCTCCACAGAGCGGTGTAATTCATTTTTCAACACTTATTTACTTGGATAATTATAAAAATGGGATTTGCAAATTTATATTATATTTATGAAATAATTATTTTTCTTTTTATACAATATATCATCTACCTTCTTACCCTTCCATCTTTTAGAGAATGACAGCATTGTTTGGGCCAACGTGTGGACTACCACCTCTATGAAGCAATGTGATTTGTTTTTTATGACCACTATGAATTTATGATTATAAAATTATATATAATGGAAAAATATTCAAGAAATTATTAACACCTTTAACCTCATTCGACATGCCAAAATATTTTTAAATAAATTTATTGAACAATATTAAGTAGTAAATATAAATATGAATTATTCAATGAATGAATGAAAAATGGTTATAAAATGTCCTTAAAAATTAATGATAGGTGAAAATTATTCATAATAAATTATTTAATCAATTTAAAATAATTATTTAGGATGATATTCCATTTCCAACCATGTGTAATTCTGAGTTAAGGGTTTATTCTACAATATCAATTTTATTCAGGATTGTGTATGTTTCCTTTGAATGAATTTATATAGATATCTCTCTTTTAAAATCCATCTATATTATTATGCTATGATTATATATGTAGGTTATATGTTTTACTTTTATTTTACTCCCTTTATTACTTAATATTATTGAAATACCTTTTTAAACAAAATCCGACCTTATTTCCTCTTTGGTCGATTAAATTTTTCTTAGTTGTCCATGTTTAAATATTGATTTCATAATTGTTTTTAGTATGATTCAAGGATTTTTTAAAGTCACATTAAACTATATTTAAATCACTTAATAATGTTTAAAAGGATCCTTCTTGTTCTTTTACAAACAAGTTACTTTTTACTTTTTACAAAAAAAGTTTAAATGGAATTTTTGTTTTAACTATTTTCAAATGAATAGATTTTCTCATCGTCATAAATATTATTTTATTTGAAGTTTAATTTATAAGTTTCTATGTTTTTTTTAAATAAATTAATTTTCTCAATATTCTAGAAAATATTAATTAAAATGATATCAAAATAAAAGGATAATTTTCTCACATTTTCAAAGAAATTCTCAAATGTTAATCTAAATGTATTTTCATATATGCGAACATCCTTTTATGATTCTCATGTTTTTAGGAGATATATACTATTGATACCATCCACCTTATTTATCTAGATGTATCATGATCTTTTTCTTCAATTTATTGATTGGGGAAAACATTATCATTTCAAAATCTAGTTTTTAATTATGAATTCTTGTGTTGATTATATATTGAATTTTTATTTATTTCATTAATATGATGAATGCATTGAACATAATAATATATGGAAAAGGCCTATTATAGAACCTCTATGCATTAGTAGGCCTCATGAAAAAAAATTGGGTTGGTATTTGGCATGTGCCTTACCATTTTATGTATGTTGTCTTGGCATGAGTCCCTAATGGTAATATTATGAAATATAAAATTATACATTCTATTATTATAAAACTATTTATTATTATCCATGGTATTATTATTGTTTTTATGTCACTAATGGATATAAAACACTTGTTGATATTAGTTTTATGGAATATTTGATTATATTTTTTCCCAGCCATATTATTTATGGTATATTACTTATATATAATCTTTTTATATGCTTTATCTTACTAAACATATGATCTCATTATTTATTATGTTTTCTTTTCCCCAAGATACCATGAATGGATATATGAACGATTTTAGAATTTACTAAGAGATATAATAAATTTATCACTAGAATTTCAAGTTGTATTTATTATTTTCCGATATAATATAAGAAAATAATATGTATCTAGTCTCCCAATACTGATAAACTTTTTAATACTTCATAATTCAATCTCTTGTATCTTATACAAATTTTTTAAGACAACCACTAATTCTGGGTTACTATATATGGGGTGTTATAGTAACACATTCCCTCAGTATATCTACCAAAATCGTAAATGTATGATCATTCTATCCATTGATTTGAGGATGGTATAATGTGATCATAACCAAATGAGTTATTAGATATTATTTCATATAATTCAAAAAATGCGAGTTAAATATAGGATCTTGGTCAAAAACAATAAAATTGGTACTCCATAAAAATTCACTAATTCTTGGATATACATCTTTTCTAGTTTTCGAACAATGCTTATTTCTCTAATTGGGATTAAATGTGTAGACTTGGTAGGTTGATCAGAAATCACCCAAATTGAATTTTGATTCATATGAATTTTTTGTAAGATAGAGATGAATTCCAGGGAAATCAATTGCTATATAAATTTCAGAATGGGTAGAAATTATAGAATTCTAGCTGATTTTTGAGTTTTTTCCTTGACTAGAAGAATGTTTAGGCATTTACCCACATACTCTAACAGATTATTCTTCATACCAAAGCACCATGAATGGTACTTTATCATGTTGGACATCATTTAAGTACTTTGGTGGACAACTCAATTTGAATGATTAAAATACCAAAGAAGTTGTTCCAAAAAAATAGGAAATACTATTCAGTATTAGAAGTGAAACACACACATTTTCTCCCTCTTTACATTCATCAAAGATCTCCCTAACATTGAGGTTTATTCTAATGGAGGGGTAGTCAGGGTCCAACTATTGATCTTACTTAATGTCCTCTACCAAATCCAAAAAAAGGAGAACTAAAAAAAATACCAAGGGATATTTTTGTGCCATATTATCAAAATACATTTATCCTAAATACATATTTGTAGTGATACCTATAAATTTCCATTGATCTGGGGATTCACCAAACACTTAGATATATGATTTAAATATAAATACATAATCCATAGAATTTCCCTTTTCTGGGTGTATAGACCAAGTCAAAGTCCAACATTTAGAGGTACTCCATCCTACATCGTTGCCTTGGGTTCAAATCCCATAATGGAATTTTGTGTTTTGAGTTTTTATGATCAGTGAACATCATGAACTTCTCACTAAATTCATAGTGTCACCATGTTTTTAATTCATGAACCACTATAATTAACTCAATGTCATACATTGGATTGTTCCTTTTATATTTCAACATCTATTGTGAGCCATTGGATTTGAAATGCCCCTATATAAAAACACAACCCAATCTAAACCCAAAAATCATAATAATATACCACATAACCCTCACTTCGTTCTATAAAGATAAGAACAGGTGTCAATGTTAGTTGAGCCTTTATCTCCATGAGTAATTCATCAAAATAATTTCTCAAATTTAATGGAATATCTATTCTATTATTTTATTCATTGGAAAATATAAGAATTATAAAACTTGTTTAATGTCATGATAATAAATAGATAACCTAAGGAATCTTGGTATCTAAAACAATTCCTTGGTGACTACCAAGAGATAAAAATACCCATCATTTCAATATGTTTTATATATACATTTATCACTTAGATAATTTATTATAGATAAAATGGTATTAGACAATTCATAGGATAATATATATATTCCTTTATTGGACATTCTTTGTGTTAAAACACGCCATAATTTCATCCAAAAAGACAATAAAAAAAGTATTTATTCATTTAAGACATATTTCATCAATTCCATTAAAATTATTGGTACATTATGATAGAAAAATTAAATTACTAAGTAC
Organism: Viscum album; assembly: GCA_963277665.1. Lineage (NCBI taxonomy): Eukaryota > Viridiplantae > Streptophyta > Magnoliopsida > Santalales > Viscaceae > Viscum > Viscum album. The sequence goes on from OY728138.1 coordinate 458,231,573, forward strand.
TCATAGTGGTCTTAAGAACTTTAAAAATATTTATTTGGAATATCCTTCTTTGTTAAACCATAGTTAGTGATGTCCAAAATGGAGATAAATTTTAGAGATCCACATATATTGCTTCATTTAATTAAAAAAATATTCAAATAAAGGAATATTATTTTTTATTTTAACCAGATTCAGTTTATAATAATTAACATAATGTTAAAGAGTAACATGCACTTTATTTATGAATAAAATCGAGATCTCAGAGGTGATACAATTTGTCTTATAAATCCATTTCTTTCTAATTATTCCAAATGGACCTTTAATTAGCTCAGTTCTATAGGTGAAATTATATATGAATAAATCTAACTAGGACTCATTCAGGCTAGAATATCCATATTAAAGGCCACCCCCTTTTAGGTCTAAGTCTTGATAAGTTTTATAGGAAGACATTTGTATATCGATATAATTTGTCCAAAATATCACTAGATATAGTTTAATCCCTATCCCCAAGTTTCATGACTTCCAAATGGTATAATATGTTTATGACCACAAGAACTAAAATTATTAATATCCCTCCATTCATGTGTCATTTCCCTTTAAATAGACACCACACTCTATCTATAAATGTAAATATAACTAGTCAACTATAATAATCAATATAAGAATTGAATTTTATAAAGTAATCAATTCCCAATATTATATTTAAAATTTACATATCTAAAACTATAAACTCTCCTATTAAGTGGGATAAATTTATGGTGATATAACATCTAACAAACCCATATCCTTTATGCTCCCATTTCCCAGAAAGTGTCATAATGATTTAAACATGAGGCATCATTTCAACATCTAACCCCATTTGAGTTACCACTCAAGATACAATAAATAAATGAGAGGAATAAAAATAAAAAAAATGCATCAATGTTGAGTTATGAATAATATTACCATGCATCATCCATGGACATAGTTCATTATTCCCCAAACCCTGTTCAGTGATGAAAAGTTTCTTCATAGCTCATACTGGGTTATATCTACTGCTATTCTAGGATTGAGTAGTCTAATACATTTGGGTGTTCCTAAAATTACTTTGATTAGGAAAAAATAGTGGAAAAATACCTTAAGAAAATATTATCTAGGTATTTGCTTTAAAAACCGAGTAATATTAGAATCACTTCCACTATTCTACCACAAAGTATTATTACATAAATGTTTCATATTCCCAATTATGCAATAATTTTAAAATTAATAGTTATTACTGTATGTTTCCATTTTAAGTTATCCAGAAAACCACAATGGAAGAAATCACTCATGTTTCTTATAAATTGAGAAATATAATCTAACATTGTAAAATAATTATCTACTATTTTTTTACCTTTCAATTAGCTATCTATCCTACTATTATTACCAACATTTGTGTTTCCACCTATTAATTGAAGGAATAAGGTGTTTCCTTCAATGATATTTATTGAAATTTACATTTCAACCGCCAAATATTTTCTCACTATGTCTGTATAAATATAAATACATAAAATGAATTATTTGGAATGGATCTATGGTCATAACCTCTACCAAAATATTTGTTCTTTGGGAGATTCACCCACCACCACTTCTGTTGTAAAACAGGTTAGATTCATAAAGTGAGATTTATACTCCATTTCAAAGAGGTCTCCTAGATTTAGATTAATGAAGTTTATTTTCTATGATACAAAAAATTATGTAGATAAAATATTTTATTAAACAATTATTCAGATCCCTCCCTAGTCATTCCTTGAAAAACCTTCTCTTGGACACCTATTTTCCACCATTTCCATGGAAACCCCTTAACCATGTAAACTAATATCATGAATTTAATTTTAGAATGAATAGTAATGTGTTTAAAATTTGTAACATCCATCCTCTCTCTTCCTCATCCCATTTGGGATTCGTATCACCACTTATGATTGGTTGGTTTTGCCTTTGAAATTCCAGTGAGTGATCTATATAACATGTTGTTGAGTAAAAACGTTTCCTTATGAGTTTTTTCATTCCTCTATTTTTTGGATAACACAAACTCACTCTTTTGAATATTATTTTCCTTACTATCTTTCTCTAAGTATTAATAATGAAATATTTTCTACACATATGTATGTCGGATAATAATCAGACTCATGTTTTCTAAAAAAAATTATAATATTTCCTACTCAGGTTTACAAACATTTTCTTAAAAATAAATAGATTAGGGAATCAATGAAAATTGAATTCATAGTTATATTTAGATGAAAAGTCTATCAGATATGATTCCCTCAGCTTATCGTATCTGATTCACCTAGTTTATTGAATATGATTCACACAGTTTGTCGAATTTGATTCTTACCATTTATAGAATATTATTCTATTTAGTTTTTTAAATATGATTATCTATTTTTTTAATTTGATTCTCACTTTTTCTAGAATTTTATTCTCTATGTTTTTAGAATATGATATTCGATATTTTCATAATCAGATTCTTAATATTTTTAGAATATGATCTCTCACTATCATAGAACTGAATTACATAATATTCCTACATAACCAATTAAAATTTTACACATATATAAAATCGTATTCATGCATATATTCAGTTAAAATTACAAATATTATTTCATATGATATTTTTATTTGTATGAAAAGTATGTCTTATTTTTTGTTATTTTTTGACCGTTTTAGGTTCCAGTTTTATATGTCCCTCTGATTTTTCCAGAAAAATATGACCATTGGAGACTATTGGAGACCATGATAACCATTTCATTCCAATAATATAAATATTCAGTCATATCACCAAATTAAATAACTTTATAGCATTGTGTGTGTGTGTGTCTACATGATGTTGATTTTCTTTCATTATACTGAAGTGTGAAACTGTGAACTGCATGTTCCCAAATTTTGTATACTTTAGTAAGAGAGTTTCAATCTTAAATAGTCATTTCCACGTTTTCTCTTCATGATTTTATTCATGCGCCTAATTGTTTAATAAAGGGATTCCTTATAATGAGAGATAGAGGTGCTGATTACCTACTTAATCGAGGGATTATTGGGATAGTAAGATAGAATCTACATCTGATCTTTTTTAAGTTGAGGGATTACCCATGTGTGGGTAAGATATACTTTCTTGAAAGTATAAATCTATGTAATATTGTCCAATGTAATTGAATACCCTTCTATTTGGGTTTAAAATTTTCAATTATTTTTTTACTTGTTCAATTACAATTTTATTAATTTTATATCAATTTATTTTTAATATATAGTGATTTTTTATATTTATTCTCTATTGTATAAACACCGATTTAAGATTCTATACACTTTAAGGTAGAATATTCTTTAAGTAAATTTGTTTCTTAAATAAACTAATCATAATCATCTGAAATATAATAAATCTATTTATCATACCCAAGGTGACAATGATACATTTTTAATCAAAATCAATGCCATTCCAATTTCTTTATTAAAGAAAAAAGTGGGTTTAGAGAATGCTATTTGTTTAGCCTCATTAAACAATGTTTTCTTTATGATTAAAAAAATGTTTTTATACATTCATTTTACCCCTTTTATAATTAAGCATCTTTACACATATTTAGATCCATCATTTGGTATTATAATAGGTTTCCACTACTCAGTATACATGCACAATATTTACTTCTGCATGTTTTCCTTACTCTTATAAACTTTTAGATTATAAATATTTTATACACTTAAATTTATAATAATAGTAATTATTATTATTCTAAAGATGGAGGTTTTAAATATAGGATAAATAGACAATTTTAATCCTATAAGACCACCTATTTTCTGTGGTATTGACTATGAATATTGGAGAGATATAATAAAGAATTTTGTAATCAATACTGGTGTTTAAAATTTTGTTATTCTTATTGGAAATTACAAAATTCCTAAAAAAGAAGTGAGACTCTTTAAAAATATATAGAGACAAGAATATATACTAAATAAAAAGGTACATTATACATTAATTTTTTAAATGACTAGAAATATATACAACCTGATAACATTATTTATGGTATAAAATAGCATTTTTAAGAAAATAGAAATTACTAATTTAGGAACATCTTATGTCATCGAGAATAGAAGAGCCATGCTTAGATCAAACTATCAGGATTTTTTCCATATAGAGAACCTTTAGTTAATGTTCAACATATATTTATGATTATTTTAAATAGATTATAATTTATAGGAGAAAAGGTATTAGAAGATGAGTTATTTTATGTGGAAAAGATCATAGCAATCATGCCCAATGAATTAGAGTCCAAGATAATAGTAGTCAATGAATCAAAAAAAATTAAAAATGTTACACATGATAAGTTATTTGAAACTATTCTAAAATATGAGAATATATTAAAGATAGATGAAGAAAAAATAATTAAAGTGTTTCTTTTACTAAAACATAAAATCTGATGAAATCCAGGACACCTAAGAAAATTGTGAAATCAATAAAGAAGAATGTTTCAGTTCAATCAGACTCAAGTGAATCTAAATATTAAGAAAATGTGTTAGCTAGTCTAACTGAAAGGATAAACAAGAATTTTGGAATGAATAATATTCAATACTGATATAAGAAAAAGGTTAACAGGGATAGGAAATATTCACAAGTTAAATATTATGAATTCAAGAAAGGTGGAAACATTAGACATGATTTTCCAAATATAAAAGAAAAGATAGAAAATATAGAAATTCTGAGTGGAATTAGAAAAAATATTACAAGATGTATGGAATGAATGTTCTGAAAGAAAATGATTCATGGAGTGAAAGTGGTGGAGACTCTTTTGATGAATCCTCAGATAATGAAAATTATAGATAGAAGAATATTGGATATCAAGGCATTATAACTTATGAGAATCGATTTTTCATGTAAAAGGTACACACTTAAAAATCCTTGACTAACATGTCATTAAATTCTAATTATCCTGATGAATAAATCTTCCTTAGCAGAAGATAATTCTTTATCTTAATTTTATGGAGATTCTATATTTTCCATGTTTCATGAAAATGAAAATTGCAAAATCCAAAGGAAAAATGAAAAGTAAAATTCTAGAATCAATGTTTTAATAAAATAAGTATCATATATTCCTATAGATTTTGATGAAAACTCCTTTAAAATTGTTAATATTTCCAAAAAGCATGAGAAATTAAATTCTAAAAAGGATAAATTTTCTAAGGATCTTGAAAAAAAAATCTGAGAAAAATGTTTTAGAGACAGATTTCAATTCTAAAACAAATTCTTGTGAGAAAGAGAATTTATCCATTAGAATAGAATATGAAATATTTTCTCTTAATAAAATCTTATCAAATTTTACCTTCAGTAAAGAAAATTTGGATAATATGTAATAAAAAATCTATCCTCTTAGGAATAGTTCTGGAATGGGTTACTATCATTCAAAAACTATTTTGAGAAACAACTATTTTTTCTCAAAAGCGCCCCATTCTTTACTACGTTTCAATGTTTTAGAAATTGGAAAAAAATTCCTTAAAAGAAAATCCAATCCATAAGATTTCATAAATCCCATCTTTCTAAACAAATGTTGATTCCTAAAATTTTAATTTAAAAATTTATAGAATCCTTTGTTCAATAAACTAATATTCCCCTTTAATAATAAGATGCTATTGAAATAGAAGTTCCTCCAACCAATAAAGGAAAAGCAGTTGTTTCAAGATTAGATCAAGGTGTAGATGAAATTTCACTTCCATGAATTTAAGATACTAATGAAAAATAACATGATGAAGAAATCTATGAAATTGGGCCGTTGAAAATCCAAAGAGATAGTCAGTCTGAAAAACTATATCTATGAACCTCCCAAGCCTCGTTATCCAAACATTCCCAATAAGAAAAATATATTAAAAATTCAGACAATAAGACTCCCAAAACCCCTTTAACATAGAAAGATAACGTTGCTAAAAGTAAAATTTATAATGTTCCTAATGATGATGATTCTTATGATGATATTATTTTCCAAAATTCTAATGAGAGGAGGATGGAATATAGAATAAAAAAATAGTTTCTAAGATAGTAAAATCAAAGCATATTGAAGTCAAAACTAGTAAACAAAATCTGTCAGATTCAGCAAAGTCATCCTCTTCTATGGGATAAGATTTTGTTTTTCAATATTTAAATATTATTATAAACTTTATTTCTTAATTTTCCAATAAAGAGTCAATATGTAATGTAATTTTATAATCATTAAATTGTATATCGGACTCAATAAACCTTCAAACAGAGAAGTTGACCAAACATGAATCTGAATTCAAAGAATTTTTTGAAGATTATAATTTTTAAATAAAATATTTTAGGGATATGACTAAGTTGTCAAGCTAGTTCAATATTGATCTTAATATTTTTATTATATGTTTGATTCAATCGATAATTTTTTAGTAGAATCAGAAGACTCACTCAATGAATTATAAAAAAACTTCTGAGAAGATGAAAGAGGAACTAGAAATTTAGTTGTAGGATGAAAAATATTTTAATTGAAATTTATATTTCTTTGTAATTGAGATAAAATTGTCGAAGTTTTACAAGGATGAGATTATGATCTTAAATAATAAAAAATAATAGATGACTAAAAAATTCAAATATCAGGAGGAAGAGCTTCATATTCAGGAAGAAAAAATTTAATGTCGTTAAAATAAAAATCAGCATAAGGAATTTCTTGTAATTTTTGAATAAGATCACAAAGTGTGGAAGAAACTAAAGGCTATTTTCATATCCATAATGTCGATGAAGTATTAATTTTGTTTTCTCTCAAACTTTTGTTTAATTTTTTTTATTATCAATTATTATAGTTCTCTTGTTTCATATATAATGATTCTTAACCCTTTTTAGGAACATTATTCTCTATATTCCTTTCTATAAATCTAAAAGGGGGTGACTATTTAATGAAAAATAGGAAGAATATTAAATAAAATAATATAAATTGTGGAAATTGTTTTATAAGAATATTAAAGAAAATATCTTCAAGTGAGGGGGATATTTTTTTAAATGAATAAGGGAACTTATATAAAGTATAAATTCTTTCAGGGGATTTCATATCATAAGGAGGAGTTAGTTGTATTTATTCTCAAACTCAAGGGGAGATATTTACTTCATTCTAAAAAAATATATAGAATATTTAGGTCATAGTATTATTTTTTAAATTATTTTTGAGATTTCTAAAAAGGGTGTGATTTTTGTGTTAAGAAATTTCCTTATGAATTTTCTCATTATTTTATGTTTTGGAAATCAAAAACTCACTTTTTCAAATATTATTTTCTTTACTACTTTTTCTATGTATTAATAGGGGAATATTTTCTAAAGATATGCAAGTCTGATAATAAATGAAATCACGTTTTCTACAAAAATTTATGTTATTTCCTAGTCAGGCTTAAAAAAATTTTCTTAAAAATAAATAGATTTTGGAATCAGTAAAAATTGAATCCATACTTATATTCAGATACACTTTTTATCAAATCAGATTACCTCAGTTTCTCAAATTCAATTCCAATAGTTTATCAAATATGATTCACATAGTTTATTGAATCCAAATCCCACTATTTATAAAGTTCATGTTTCTTTATTTTTTAAATCTTACTCACTCAATTTTATAAAACTGATTCTCACATTTTATAAAATTAATTTCGTTTCGTTTTTAGAATCTAATTCACAATATTGGAAGAATTCAATTCTCAATATTTCTAGAATCTAATTCTAAATATTTTTTGAATCCGATTTCTCATTATCTTAGAATCAAATAACATAATATTTTTATAGAACCAACTAATATTTTACTCATATATATAATTGGATTCATTCATATATTCATTTACTATTAAAAAATATTATTTCTCATGATATTTTTCTTTGTACTGAAACAATTTCATCTATTCTGTTATTTTTTGACCATTGTAAGTGCCAACTGTATTGGTCCCTGTGATTTTTCAAGAAAAATATGATGGTACGATAATATGTTGACCATTGCATCCCAAGCCTATAATTACCCGATCACTTCATTATTTTAAATAAATCATCTACTGTTTGTGTTTCTACATGATGTTTCCTTTCTCTCATGATACTGAAGTGTGAACTAATTATTACAAGTCATTTTATACCTTTGCAAGAGAGTTTTATTATTAAATAATCCTTGTCAGGTTATATCTTTATTATTTTCTTTATGAATATAATTCTTTAATCAAGGGATTCTAGCAAAAGGAAGATATATGTGCCAATTACCTACTTAATCAAGGGCTTGTGAGTATACCAAGATAGAAGCTACATCTGATCTTTTGATGATGGAGGGCTTACCTTTGTGTGGGTAAGAATGATTTTATTAAAAGTACAAATCAAGGTACTTTTATCCAAATAATCAGATAAAATTCTATTTAGGTTAAAATATTATAATTTATTTGTTTTACTTGTTCTATTACAAGTTTCTTAATGCTGCTGAAATTTATTTTAAATAGAAAGTGATAATTTATATTCATACCCTATTTTGTAAACTCTAGTTTTGGATTTGGTATACTTTAAGGTAGATTCTTCTTTAAGTACACTTTTATATTAAATAAACTAATAATATTTATCCTAAATAAAATAAATCACTTTATCAGATCCAAGGTGATTATGTTACATATTTAATCAAACTTTGGGACATTCCAATTTCCTTGTTAAAGATAGTAGAGGGTTTAGTGAATGATATTGGTTTAACCTTGTTAAAATAGTTCCTTAATATTAAAAACAAATTTTTTTAAACATTAAATTCACCCCCACTCTCTTATAACTGAGCATCTTCATACAAAATTTCGATCCAATACATGTTTTATACATTTTGGTTTTTTTATAATACCCAAAAATATTTTATACTTCTTTAAAGGAGGTAAATATTTTTTTATGGTTTACACCGAACTAAAAACAGCTCAAGACATAATATAAATATGATGCACAAATGAAACAACCCAACATAGATAGACATAATATGGAATAATAAGAGTAACATCGAACAAAAATTAAATAAAAGGCATATGTAAACATTATCTAAATAGAAAAAATAGACTAAAATACCTTTAATAGACCCCTATTTTACAATGTAATTTTCTTTAATAAATATTGTGTTAAATATCTTATAAAAAATGAAACACAAAATTTAAATGAATCACAATTCATTTTACTAAGATAAAATTATATGTAGTAAATATTAACCTTAAAATGTAGTTGTTGAATTGGTGGGTATAAATATAAATAACCATATTATTACATATACATAAAAAATAAAAAATGGTCATTTTTAATACTTATTCATTGATAAAAATAAATTAGTGTGTCTAAATAACTAATAAGATCATTATATGCATAAAAATGAATCTTTCTGGAAATTTCCTTTTTATGTTCTATGAATTTTTTATTTTTTATTTTAATATACTAATTTTATTCTGATTAAATGATGATAAAATACATTTCTGGTATGAATAATTTATTAATACTAACATAATTATTAATGAATAAAAATTAATAACAACAACATATATTATACATTTCATTTTTATATAACATTTTATTATTATATTTTTTGTTTTCATTTAAGAGTTAAATTCCAAAATTTTATAATTTTAATATAAAAGATGTATTATTTTTAATTATCATTAGAGTATTATATTACTATGAGATTTCTGGATCTTTCTAAAATGAATAATATTTAGGTGAAGAGTTTTTTATGCTCCTTTCCGTCAAAGAGTGTAATGAATGAAAAAGTTGAATACCATAAGCACAAAGAGATTCATCCTTTGAAGAACATAAAAAAATTGACAATGGAATGAACAAGGAAATCATTAAGCATGGGCCATGCAAGTTTTATTATGGTCACGCAAGTATACTTGCACACCAAATATGGTTCACGCAAGTGACTGGAGCGCCCTATTCTTTTTTCGGCCAAGGTCCTTAATGGCCTATAAATACCCCCTATGGACCCTCCATTTTGAGGATGAAAAAAAACAGAAACTCATATTGAAGCTCTGGTCACCCAAGTCTCTGTTTGAATTCTTCCAAAAACTTCTAAAGAAATTATTTACCTATAATGGATGTTCTAAAGAGGAAGAATAATGCATAAGTGTTGAAACTCATCAATATGTCTGCGCCTACGTGTCTAACCCTTAAGGGAAATGAAGAAATTTGTGCGCCGCCTTCTCTCTCAAGGAAACTTGCACACCACCTATCTGAGAACCTCTAGGGATGATACTAAGGGATCCAATCCAAAGTCTCCCAAGTATTACCCTATAGGTTCTTCGTCGCCCATGTGAACTCATGTCGCGCAAGTATACTTGCATGACCCGGACTTTCACGCCAAACCAATACTTGCACGCCTCCTTCCAATTCACTTCCTTTCCTCAAATTCATCTATACTCTTCATGATTTACCATTTAAAACCCTCTTCAATGTCATTTATGACATGGTTCCATTGTTGTCTTCTTTATCTGAAATGAATTCTGTGTAACATCGCTCAAAACCTTATGATTGACATAGATTTATGTCACTAAGGTTAGATATTTCCTTCATTCAAACTCATCCTTTAAGATGAGAAGATCATTAATATGGGAATCCTTTTTAAGAGTAAGCCCCAAGTTCCCTAATCTAGGACTCCTTATTAGGTGTAAGCCCCAAGTCTCAAATCCTCTTAAACTAGGCATCCTCCTTAGGAGTAAGCCCTAGTCTTAATTTCTTTTGATATGGACTTCATTTTCAGGAACCAAACACAATAATAAGTCCCCTATAATTTAGGAATCCTTCTTAGGAGTAAGAGATATATTAAGTATTAAAATCATTATAAATCACATATACCTTTCTAGACCCTGTTCCCAGGATTCTTCCCTAAAGTAAGTCCTGATCTTCATCTATCTGGGCAGTCATAGATACATAAGTCCCACATCATTTCTTGTGATTGCATCTTTCGTGGCACAATCATCAGGTTTTAATAATACCTCTTGTTTCTCACAATGAGCATGACTCACGTGAGCATAGAGCGTAAACGTAATTATGTCATCTTTCTTTGGGCCATATGTCATGCATAAACTCAATATTTCTTCACTAGAACTACATGGGTTCTAATTCATTTTCTAAGAAGGATACATAGGTAGCCTATCTACGGGTACAATCCCAACTCTGAAATAATCTATGTCCTTTTGAATGACAATAAACTTCAAGTGCCCCACTGAGTGGATTTAAAACCAGTATGGTTATCATAATGACCAAGATATTTCTATATAATGTGTTGAAGGATACTATTGTCTAAGAATCTCTAAAAAATACTGATGATTATATATCAATGAATAACCTCAAATACATATAAAATATTCTATAAATCTCATACATATCAATCATTTATTGTCAAATCTAAAGGAAATATCATTTTCATACTTGGTAAATTAATAAGGATTCATGAACATAACTCAAATCTATAAGAGAGTCCTGGAGTACACAATAATTCCCCCCAAAAAGGTGTGATGAGTCCAACCTCCCATCCTCTCGACCAATGAAAATTATTAAGCCTCATCGGTCCACAACTAATGATCACATACCTTTGGAAAATAGTTCCAAATGGATATAGAATCATTGGATGTTTCTGGTTCTACGAATAAACCCATTAGAAACTGATTGGAAGGTTTGAACCTTAAACAAATAAGGTCATCCACATTTCAAAAATAAAAAAAATGGTGAACCTAACGTGAAACCTTAACAAAGTTAAATGATGTTTCACTTATTTGTTAGGCCCATATTTAACTACATGTGAGGACCAAAAAAGAAATCAATAACATATGTGCTGACTCAAAAGATGTAGTGGCCAAACTTATCTTGATTATGTCTGTTATATCAAACAGGAACTCTTTTCAAAGATCTCTCTACATTACAGAAATGGCTTCTATAAAGTTCACAACTATGAATGCCCAGACCGCTACTCCTAATGGATCCTTGTCCACTCTGAAGACGACATCACTTACTCAGTGTCTTTAACGTTGGGTCTCAAATGCACTGGTTAAAAATTACCATCACCATGGTACCATTCTGAATCTGGAAGCGACTAGACAAGCCCTCCAGGTTGCAAATTCACCCTGGTTGCCCGGAAAGTGACGACCAGTGATCAAGAAGCAGGTGGTTCCAACCACTGTATCCAACCGTTTGAGGTTGTTATCCCCAGAACTCAATCACCATTCTCCGCCATATTATGGTGAGGTGAATGATAAGGTCACTCAGGTCCTTAATTCAAGAATAAATGATCCTTTCCTAAGGGATCCCATCAAGAATCGCCTCTAGACTCGTGAGGTAGTGATCTATAAACATGATTAGGGTATCACCTATTGGTGTTCGACTCAGGTTCCTCAGACCCGAGCATGCAAGACGAACTATCAGAGGAAAAATCTGGTCAACAAGGTGCATGTTCTTACTTCTGCCCCCTCCGAAGAAGTACATCAAGACAACTTGATGGGAAACAATGAGTGGGCATATACACCCACCCTTCCTAATGTTAGTACACAACAGACTCATCTGGCAGTAACATTCCAATCCCACTAGGAAATTCCGGCGAAGTATTATAGGCAGGCATATACAACTGTTTATAATCCATCAGCTAGTTATTAGGATCATCTGACTAAAAAAAAGAAACATGCCAATAAAATGTTGTGGGGAACAATCCGTAGGCACATACACATGTAATTCATCAGGCTAACCAACAGTATCATTTGGTAGCACCCGGAGATGTCAATTGGGAAGCTCTAATGACAAGTAAGAGGTAGACATAATTCTCTTCCCCCACACATGAGTACTATTAGAATTCACTGAAAAGAAAAGGATGAAAGGAGTAGGAATACACACCTACTCCAAGCATATAATGGACATATATTCCTGCTTCGGTAGCTGAAGTCACAAAGAAAATTTTAAAAATTGTGATGGAGAAGAAGTAAATCGTTGCCCATATTCTAGATGTCCGTCAGAATATTATAACAACTTCAGCAGCATCACATGGAAAGAAATATAAATTTGTCCCTATCAGTGGAGTGACACATCAACATATCACTCCGGAATAGACACACACCTCTGTTCCAGTCTAGGAGGGTAGTGGGGGCATTCTCCCCCATGTCATACGGACAATCAATTCAGGCACATACACCCGATTTGAATGGAGATAATCAGCCTAACCTGACTATTTCTCCTGAGCATGCACATACACCTGCCTGTAATAACCACTTTCATCAACAAGTGGTTCCTAAAGTGAGTAAGAAGGTGTATAAGAAAAAGATCTGTCCACCAGAGTCAAGAAATCGAGATCCAATCTGTAATAAGGCCTTGCTTGATGCTGAAGTTTTTGATGCCCTTAGACAATTATCTTTTTCAACTCAAGATTCTACTCTCTCACTTCCCAATAGTGGGAACAATTATTACAAAGGTCTTCATCAAAAACTTCCTCATGAAGTATTTCTTCATGATTGCTCGGTCGATCCCGAAGTAACATCTTCAGATGAGAGCCACGATAACCCTATGTGTGGCCAGAAGATCAAGGAGCAAAAGGTTTCATATTTTAACATAACCCACAACGGTGGTCCTCCTCATGATGATGAATTTAGCTGAAAAAGACCTCTTCGTAGTAGTAATTGACATTGCCTCGAAAATTCTTCAAAGGACAATGTAGTAACAAGAAGTCCCTCTTATCTTGAGTCACTTGCAAATGTGAATCTAGTCATGTCTAATGATTTACCGCTATTAGGTGAAATACATTCTCAATCAGAAGATAGCCTGGGGTGTAGGTCATTCTCTGAACCACCCCAAGGTAATTCATCTTCTAGTTTAATAAATGAATTCTCTACCAATCTTGTTGAAACTGATGAATCAACAAAGAATCACCATCTTTGGTCTAATCAGGTAGAATAATGTTCATCGAATGATAAGGAGGAAGAGCTGAATATGAGAAAACAACTAGAAAAAGGTGAAGTACCTGTCATGTTTTGGCCTTTGGATGACTCTCAGTATGATATTCTAGAGATGTTAATGGAAGATTGTATTAACGATATTAGTCTCAACATATGGAAAAAAAATTTGTAATTTAAATGAGAAAATATTATCTTATGATGAATATGAAAATCATGTCAAGATAATAGAAGGGTTACAATGCCAAATTGATTTGGCATCTCTCTCAGTTTCCATATATCTAAAGGTTGAAAAGCAGTAGAGAGACTTTCAGCATTCATGCCTTGGCACGTTAAAAAGGTTGCGCCAGTTAATTACCAATACCCCATCTGGTATTCATATCAAGGGATGGGGTCTTCATGGGGTACTGCATTTCATTGTACTCTCCAGTGAAAAAAGCCCGCAAAAAATGGTATCATACAATGTTATTGCCCATGGCTGGCCACAACTAGTTATTCCCAATGTTAGGAATACAAAGAACAAGTTTTCTAATTTCTCTTGAATCAGGATAATGAGAATATCGAACATGCCTCTCATTTAGAGCATGCACATCATCAGGTGACAAAAGTGTCAGAAATCATCCAACGGTCATTTGAGCCAGGTGATTTTAGTGGAAGTTGGTTGATGCATCCATCCAATTTCCAGACTAAAATCCGCTAAATCAGAAGATATTTTAAGAAATTATTAGTTGTAGCAGCTCAATAACCACCTCAACTTCCCAGATTGGGGACTCTTTTAGCTCAAACTTTGGAATCCGGAAATAGGATTAGAGGAGTTGATTAGGAATAGCAAGAATAGCCCCAGTCCACCAGACTCGAGACTTTTTCAAATCCTCAATCTCTTCCTCAATGAAATTCAGTCCTCTCTCGATTAGGGAAGAAATCACAAGAGGAACGCAGAGCCAAATTATCAGGATATTCCCTCTAAATTACGGTTCATCAAGAAGTTCCTGAGGAATCAAATCAACAAAAGACAATGTCTCATCAGGTACATGGAAGAAGATAGTATAGCAGAAATGCCGATAGAAAGGATGCAACACATTATGCATCGATAAATGGCATTAATTACATTGTCACAGATCCCCCAAAACATGAATTTCACTCCGAGGAATCATATGAGGATGTTCCTATTCAAGAAGTTGTACACACAGACATAAATGAAGAAGGTGTGCATACACGAAATCAAAGGCTTACCCAGAATCCACATATTCCTTCAAATAACCAACTTCCCCCTCTCCGAATGGTGTCCAACAAGGGGAAATGAAAAATCAGGTTACATTCCACCCTTCCTCTAGAGAAGGCCAATCACTCTCACTAGAGAAAAGGTACGCACAACAAGAGGAAGAAATTAAGGAATTATGGAGGTTGAATGCAGAAATATATCAAGGTAGTCTTCGTCCTAAGCATGTTGGAGTCAGTCGGTCAATGGAATTTGTTGCAGCTACTGAGATGGATCAAGAATATCATATTTTACCAGTACACCCTCACATGTCTAATACTATGGGTCATGCACAACAAAAATTAGTGGTGCTACCATTAGTTGCAGTACCAGCCACCATACCTATCTAAGCTCCAATTATTGAACCTACTTAGGTCCAAGATCAACCAGATTATTCTAAAAAGTTAATAACTACCATTGAGTCATTAACAGCTCAGTTGGAAGATATGGAAGGAAAGCGTGTACAAATTCAATCAGAAAATAGAGCTTACCCTGAATGGGATGATACAATTACTCCTCCATCAAACATTGCAAGTAGCACATTCCCAATTTTTAATGGTTCAGGAGACCCAGAACAACACTTAACACATTTTTCTTCTGGTTGTGACCCTATGATGGAAAATCCTCAACAACAAGAAGTAGTGAAGATCAGGTGTTTTGTATAGTCATTACAAGGGTATTCCTTTGTCTGGTATACAAGCTTTCAGTCCCGGTCAATTACTAGGTTGGAAGATCTCCATCAACGATTCCTTATTCAATTAAGATCATCATTTCAAAAGACCAAAATTTTTTATCTTAAATATTTTAAGAAAAGGTAAAATGAAAGATTCTCATATTTCATTGCTCACTGGAAGGGATTAACTTATTCCTTGATCTTAGCACTCCATCAAGAAGAGTTGTTTCTAATCTATGTGGAAAATTTTCATGACGAATTACGCACACCATTGATCCATATGAAATACAGTGGAGGGTTTTGAGACCTTAATTAGATCGTTCAGAAGATCAAAGACTCTCTTACGAAGAATAAGGATAAAACTCATGCAATTACATCAGCTCCAGGAAGGAGAATGGGTAGAGCAGAGACTGCTATAGTTACACTTAAACAAGCACCTGTACCTACTTATACTTCAAAACCGTCAAATTATCGAAGGGCTCCCCCTCTTAAGAGTCAACAACAGAGGTCGTTTCATCAATATGATCAAAGAGATCAAATACATAAACACTTTGAGGAGTTAAAGAACAAAATTTATTCTTTCTGAAATTAAAAATTTTCTGGTTACTTCATTTTGGCTCTGGAAATGATTTGGTTCAGTTTCCAAGGCCCAAAAGGCCAAACAGGGAAAGAGATGAAGACCTTCCCAACTATTTCCCATTTCATTAGATGTTGGGGAATCCCATTCAAGAGTGTTTTGTCTTCAAAGACCTCCTAAAAAAGATGGTGGACTTTGGATAGGCAAAAATGAGAGGTTCTTCAGCCCAGGTAGCATGTGTTATTTCTATAGATCCAGAGGAAGAAGGCAAGTGGCACGAAGTCAAAAACAAAACTGCACAGAAATATGATGATTGTATGGAAATAAAACAATCAACCGAACTCATGAAATTTTACAAACACAATTGATGAAACCAATTGTGTCTTATGCTATGAATTCCACAGCAAAACCCCCTTCATCAGAAGGAAAATCCTCAAATAAGCGGCAAAAATCGATGAAAGAAAAGCAGTCAGAAGAAGACGAGATCATGTCAAAGCCGAAGTTTTCTTTGACTCTGGATGATTTTATGCCATCTACTTCGAAGCCATAGGCACCACCCCACCAAACAAAACAACCTAAACTGGCTAATCAGGCAGAGTCCTCGTCAGATGAAGTGTTGATCTTTGGTTCTGTTAAAATGATTCACTTAACAGATCCCTTTGCCAGTAACAATTTAGATCTTGATGAGCCTGAGTTCCTTGTGTCAAATAGAGGAATTTGAGGGAGTTATAGAGTTCTAGGATACAGAGGAAGACGCAGATATTCCAGAATCCACTATTTCAATAATACCCCTTCTAGAACTATATATGTAGCAGAAAATCATGGTAGAGCCCTTCAATGGGCTCAATAAGAACAAGAATGTTCTTCCACACATGGAAGATTCAGTCCTGGCACAATTATTTTGGAAGATTGGTTAGAAGTTACACCTTCTTTCTCTCAGCGAATAAATAGACCTAGTCAGTCCAATCTTCCAAAGCCAAGAGTATTTCCAACTCCTACACTAATACAAGATTCATCTACTTCCAAAGCATCAACTTCTAAGGAACCTGTGAAACCACATGTTCCTATTGGGAAACGTAGACGTTTGGACCAAATGTATAGTGTCTTGAAACATTTGGCACATGTACCAGCTACGTTATCAATTCTGGATGCCATGAATTTATCAAAGGATCTTCGAGAGGCACTCATTGAGGCTTTGTCAAGTCCTCATGAATTCAAAACTGAAATTATTTTCGCTGAAGTCTGCCATATAGAGAATGATCCTATATAATTCCATGTATTTATATCTTTCATAGATGAAGATGAAGATGATGTAGTGCATGGACATATTAGACCTTTGTATTTATCTAGAAAGGTCAATGATGAAGACATCCGACTAGCTTTCATTGATAATGGTTCAGGATTCAACCTCATCCCTATTCATACACTTTGTTGATTGGGCCTCACCGAATCTGATTTATATCCTTCTATATTAATTTTTCAAGGATATGATAAAAATGAACAAGAACCTCTGGGCAATATCAAACTCAGAACTCAGTTTGGAGACCTTGTATCCAATTCAGATTTCATGGTTGTTCGTCATGACACAGCCTTCAACATTTTTCATTGAAGACCGTGGCTACATCAACATGCAGTTATCCCTTCATCATACCATCAATGTCTCATATATTGTTTCAATGGTCAAATTGGGACATTTTATGGTGATAAAGCCCCATTAAAAACATGTGAATCTCAATACATTGAGGCAGAATTCTTTCACATGGAGGGAAAGGAGATATCCATGACAAAGGAGGTTACCAAAATTAATGCTCCTTATGGTTTGGAAAAGATTCCAGTTAATTCATATATACACGTGAGTATAGATTATGTGTTTATTATCAGTCAAATTGATAGGATAGACCCAAATCCAAATACTCTTATGGAAATTTCTATAATATTAATTACGAAAATCAAGCCAGTCAGCATGCGAGAAATTGGTGATTTACCCAGAAATGACGAAAGCTCAAATGGATATGTCTTATTTCATATGTTGAAATCTAGCAGTTTTATACTTCATCAACCAGACCAGAAGAAGTTATAGCAATGTCAGAGATGAATGATGATGTCGATTCTCAATCCATAATCTCCTCTATATTACCCAAGGAAGACCCTTCATCATCAATAGGGTTATAAATGGAAGCCTCTTCTTCACGATGTTCAAATTTTAACATCTATCCTAATCATGGAGATTCTGCTTCATCATCTACTATCCAAGTAGAAATAGAAGAAATAACATGTGTTGAAGAAGAAGAGGCAGATCTCAAGGATACTCCTCCATCTTTTGAAGAGGGTATCTCTACCACTGTAGATGAACTCAGAGAAATAAATGTTGGTACAAAAGAAGATCCACACCCCAATTTAATTAGTGAGTCATTGACTCTTGAAGAAAAAGTAATGTATATTTCATTCTTAAAGCAAAATCGAGATATATTTGCTTAGAACTATACAGAAATGGCAGGGCATGATCCTAATGTTTCTACTCATCATTTGGGTTTACCAGAAGAACATTGAGGATTTAAGCAAGACGCAAGAAGAACACACCCAACATATGCTTCCAAAATTGAAGTTGAAGTGGATAATCGTATCAAAGATAACTTTGTCAGAGAAGTTCAACATACCAAATGGCTGGCTAATGTTGTCCCTATGAAAAAGAATAATGGACTAATTAGAGTTTGCATTGATTTCAGATATCTTAATCAGTATTGTCCCAAGGATGATTTTACAGTTCTGATCAAAGAACTCTTAATTGATGCAACATCTGGTTATGAAGAATTTTCCTTCACGAATGTATATTTTGGATATAATCAAATCAGAATGGCTCCAGATGATGAAGAATCTACACCCTTCAGATACCCTCAGGGCATGTTTTGCTATCGGGTAATTCCCTTTGGCCTGAAGATTGAAGGTGCAACATATCAACATGCCATGCACCGTATCTTCAAACCCCCTTAAGGGAAATTTGTTGAATGTTTTGAAGAATATTTTTTTGTTAAAACTAGAAAATGTTCTAATCACTTGTCTTATTTGAAAATCATATTCCAAAAACATTGAAAACATAATTTGAATATGAACCCCTTGAAATGTGCTTTTGGGTTAACCTCAGGAAAATTTCTTGGCTTTTTTGTATTCCATCATGGTATCACTGTGAATCCTGGGAAGAAAAAATCAATCCTTGGTATGTAACCTCCTTGAAATTTGAAGTAATTGAGAGGAATTCAATGAAACTTGGACTTTATTCGGTGTTTCATCACCAATCTAGCAGGAAAATGTTTACCCTTCACCAAATTAATGAAGAAGGGAGTTACTTACTAGTGGAATTAAGAATGTCAAGAAGCATTCAATATTCTCATGAAATATCTCTTGAGTCCACCGGTATTGATGCCACATGTTTAAGGAAGACCACTTATTCATTATGTGACAGCATTAGAGCGATCATTGGGTACCTTCCTTGCCCATAATAATGATTCTAGGAATGAAAACAAACTTTACTATCTCAGTCGGACTATGCTTGAAGCAGAAACACGATATTCAAGTATTGAAAAGTTCTAGCTAGCATTAATCATTATAGTTCAAAAATTGAGACACTACCTGCAACATCATGAGGTCCAATTGGTATCATGCAATAAACCGCTCAAATTTATCCTTAGTCGTCCAATGCTTACAGGACGTCTGGAAAGGTGGGAAGTTATTTTACATTAGTTTGATATCCAGTATGTGTCTCAAAAGGCAATAAAGGTCCATGATCTGGCTGATTTCCTTGCTGAAAACCCTTCAGTAGATGATAAATATTTAGATACTGAACTTCCGGATTTGGAAGTCTTCTCTATTCAATATAATCTTCAAACATGGGAAATGTACTTTGATGGTGCTTCTAGAAGTCCAATAGGTAAGAAAATGGAAGATCCTAAATTCAACAAATTTGAGTTAGGATTTGTGCCCATTTCCCCAGAAAGGGAACTGCTACCATATTCCTTCTTATTGTTGGAAGGCAGTATAAACAATGAAGAAGAATATTAAGATCTCATCGTAGGATTGGAATTGGTGCTTCAGGCACAGGTGAATCACAAAAAGGTTAAATGTGATTCACAAATAGTAATCAAACATGTCAATGGGTAATATGCCATCCGAAAAGAAGAGTTAATACCTTTATATGATTACTTCTGAGAGTTAATGGTGGAATTTCCTTTGGAACCGACATTTTATTATGTCCCGTGATCACAAAATGCTCAAGCTGATGCACCAGCTAATGTAGCCACAACTTTGGCAGATCCAAATCAGGAAGAACCAATCATCAGTATTTCCCAATGTCATAAAATTTCACATTATGTTCAAATTAGAATATAGGAAATCAATGAAATTAGTCCCATTTCTAAACCATGTGGTCATACTACAGTATGGATGACACTTATCAGGGAATACCTTCAAAAGGGAACACTCCCACTTGATAGAACTGGGAAAGAACAAGTCTGGCGACATGTGGTCAATTTTACTCTTTATGATAGCCCAGTTAACCTAGAGAAAATTGTGTACAAGCGAGGTATTGAAGGAATACTCGTCAGATGTATTGATGGTGAAGAGACAATGGTTGTCATGAAAGAAGTACGTGCCGGAGTGTATGGTGCTCACTAGTCTGGACATAGACTATCTGATCAAATTTGAAGGCTTGGATACTTTTGGCCTTAAATGATACAAGATTGTGTTGATTTCACTAAGAAGTGTCATTCTTTCCATGTATGTTCCAACTTTATTCATCAACCCCAAGAGTTGCTTCATACAGTTAAATACTCATGGCCATTTTCCACATGGGGAATGGATGTAGTAGGACCTTACCCTTTAGTTACATTCAATCAGTTTAAGTATATTCTTACAACTACTAACTTCTTTTCCAAATGGGAAGAGGAAATACCTCTCAAAGAAGTCAGTTTTAAAAACATTGTTAGCTTCATCAAGTCTAACATCATTACCAGATTTGGTGTCCCTCATACCATATTGACAAACAATGGATCCAACTTCTGTTCATCTGAGGTAAGGAAGTTGTATCAAGAATACAACATCAAATCCAACCATTCATCTCGGTATCATGTAGCAGCCATTGGAAAAATAGAATCCTTCAATAAGACTCTTTCAAACATACTACAAAAGATGGTGGATAAAGATAAGAAATCATGTCATGATAAACTTTTTCATGCTTTATGGGCTTATCAAACCACCACCTGCACTGCTACGTGGTCAACTCCATATTTATTGATATATGGAACAGAAGTATTATTTCCCATTGAGGTTCAATTACCCTCACTCAGAGTAGCAGATTGTGATCAATCATCTATAGATAAAAAATATCAAAATCGATTGGATGAATTGGAATGATTAGATGAGAAAAGATTGTGCACCCTACACTATTTGGAAGTCTATCAGAATCGAATAACATGAGCTTTCAACAAAAAATATCATCTTCATTCATTCATTCAAGGAGAACTGGTATTGGTCCTCATAACTCCAATGATACCAGGAAAGAAACCTCCAAAGCATGAGCCAAAGTGGGAAGGACCTTACTCAATACATAACGTCAATTACAATGGAGATTATTCTTTAATTTCAATGGATAGAGAACTCATCATGACCCCAACCAATTCCAGATTTTTAAAGAAGTGTTTTTTGTAACAAAAATACATTCTCTATTGTCCTAGCTACAAGACACTAAACTGTGCACAATTGGTCCATACAAATGACCTTAATTTATTTTAGTTCTTACTGCAAGACTTTAAACTGCACAGCTCCCATAGTCCTTACTGCAAGACTTTAAACTGCACAGTCCCTCCATTGTCCAACATGACATTAAACTGTTTCCAGTCCCTTATATGTCTTACATGACATTAAACTATTAATCATTAAGGTTGTTGCTAGCTCTTGTTTCTCACATTGAGTATGAATCGCGTGACCTTAGAGTAAACTTCTAACCATAACACCCTCTCTAGGCTGCTAACCATGCATTAGTCCCAACATCATTTTTAGGTCATTTTCCTCAAGAACCACTTGACCACCAATTCATTCTTCAATTGAACTACGCAGACTTTGATCCTTGACTTCTATGTTGGGTACGTAGGAAGCCTCTATAGGTTCATTCCAAAACCAATATCTTCACATTGGTTCACCATCGTCCTTGCTATATGACATTAAACTGTACAGTCCCCCATAGTCCTAGCTACATGACGCAAAACTATGCAGCACCAGTCCATGCATATGACCTTAAACTATTCACACTTTTTTCATGTACAACAATAACCTACAACATTCTTTGACACCCTCACCTGAGAGGGAATCATTATTTACATTGATCTCCAATCATGTTATATTCCAATGACTATGTGCATAGATGGAATTTCCTGAACCTTTAATCATGGGTCAAACCATCATTGCGCTAATGTCTCCTTTCCCCCTTCACTTGTATGAACCAAATCTATACATAGGGTATTTCAAGAACAACGTATGTCTTGATTCCCATCCTTATGGGATATGTAGGAATGTTTGATCATCCCTCTAATCCAGCCCCAAGTCTTTGGGCATAACCCCAAATTCCACTTTCAGTCCCTTGGCTGAAAAGTCCCCTAGTGAAAACATGAATGTGGTATGAAAACTCTGGTCTTCATTCACATGAGGTTTATAACAAACACACAATGTGTATTCCTCATTATGTTCCATGATCTATGACCCTAAACTACGATCTCCTACACTATTTCCTACATGACGTTAAACTATATTGCAAGAACTACGTATAGCATGATTTCCATACTTATGGGATACATAATGAAGTCCATCACTTCAATTCTAGACCTAACCACAACATTATTATGGTTAGCATTGGTCTGTGTATCTTTTTCATGCATTGGAAAATTCCGATTTCGATGTGCAATACTCTTAAACTTATATACTTTCAGATCTACATAACCCTTTTCTTGAATTCTGGTCACAAAATGTCTGATACCCGTGAATTATTTTTCCTGACTATGCAGCATGTGCCCTTAGGCGTCCTTGCATAAGTAGTCTACCTAACGTACCTATCATCCAAAAGATACTATTATTTGACTATATATCCAATACCCTTAAATGGCCATGCATAATTCAACCCCCTAACGGGTTTTTCAAATAGTGGTAACTTCATTCTTGGGAGAAAAACATCTTTTGTCTTCATTTGTCTTAACAAAAATATGTAACGATCCACAAAAATAGCTATCCTTAACATATTTTTCCCATGCTATTTTTCATGATTTGAAAGTATTCAAGTCTATGATTTATATTTACCTTCCCTACATTTGTGTCAGACCTTCGTAGGAGTTACATTCATCCAATTATTTGACAATATTAATTGGGAATATCTTCTCCATATTCAAGTACCTCTCTTCATACAGCAGACTCTATGCTTTGGAAAATTTTATTCTCCATAAACTTTCACTGGCTTTTTAACAATAAAAAAGTAAAATTTCTGAGAGTTCCTTTTCTTGACTATGCAGCATGTTCCCCTAGGTGGCCTTGCATAAGTAGTCTATATAATGGACCTGTCATCCAATAGATGCTATTAGTTGACTATGTAGCCAATGCCCTTAAGTGGCCCTACCTAATTCAACCCCATAACAGGTTTATTAAATAATGGAAACTTCACTCTTAAGAAATACTTCCTTTAATGCCTTTTATCCATTTTTTCTTATCATTCCTGAGATTCAAAATTTCTTAAGTTATTGTTTACATTTTTCCCCCATACATGAATGTAGTAATATGTTTTCAGATAAATTATCAAGGAATTGAGTCAATTTTAATCTATTCTTTATTTGATCAAAGCTATTAAACCTTAAACATTAGCCTTTTTATGTCCGTTGGGCATGACTTTAAACTGCCCACAAATGAAAAGGGAACTCTGAACAAAATTCAAGTCCCAGCACACTAAACATACATTTCGTATAATTTAGGTAATGTTGAGAAATAAAAAGAGGCAAAGTTTGTGGGGTTGTTTTTATCACCATAACAAAAATCAAACTATGCTTACTAGTCCCACTGTCTTAGGTAAAAATTTAAAGAATGTAGTAAAAGAATGTAGGAACAAATGATTGATGATTAATGTGTTTTTTATTGATGCACAAGAATTAGAAATAAATCCACAGACTGGAGTCTCTTCTCTTTTTCAGGAATTACAAGAGGATTTCAACATAACTCTTCATTTGATTTATGACATCCCGAGCTTCATCAGCAGCCACTTGAAGTTCATGCACTCGAACAGCTTCACGCTTTTCATCTTGATGGGGTGATTTATTGGCATCTGTGATGTCTTTAATACCATTTGTTTGAACTCCATCCTGTGAATTGTTACGCTAGTCAAGTTCCCCACTAACAACATCTAACTATTGCTAAAGGTGCATCTGCCGGACAAATTTCTCCTTGATCTTATGCTTCAGCTCCAACAACTTTGTAGCATGATCTGCCTCAGCTCGAAACACCGCAGCCTCAAATTAACTGATATTTGTTAATGACCACACTCTGGTCAAGTCTTGACGGTACCTTTTCTCCTGCCCCCTCCTTAAAATGACTTGGTTCACCACAACATGGATCTCTTGATATCCAAAACCGCCAAGTCCCAACATGACGAACTGGGATGACAGTTGTGGGATCTTTAAAGACAGCTCATTAAGAAGAACTTCAGATATGATCTTCCTAATGTTGTTCCATGCCTTGCGACGTAAAAATTGGAGCGCCTTTTGTACCTCCGGGTCTGGTTCAACATCACTATCACAGGGGAAATATAGTCTGAAATTAATGCACATAGAGAAGTGCCTTTTTCTTCTCCTTCCCCCCCAGACCCTTGTTTCTTCACTTTCCACTCTTGTTGGGGCGGAGGAAGAGGCTTCAACTCCAAATTTAGCCACTGAAATTGACGGCCCTACATAGTCAATTGAATGTTTTGGTTTGTTTCAAAGGATAACAAAAGTCGATTAAGATATCATGAAAATTAAGTGCAACCACAAATATTATTATCTCTTACCCAATTGTAGATTAGCAACATGAGAGGGATCCTCCTTTTCTTTCCTAGAATCAAAAAAATTTTCAGGACAGGTTTCAGTAAGCTCTGTCTAGTTAAGATCCACTTGAGCTAGTGTCTCTACAATAATAGGGTTGTCTATACCCCCTTCAGGAATTGGCATTTTAGTAGCTTTCTCAAATGGAACTACACATTTCAACTAATCATGGTCATAAATGTAATAAGAAATTGATAACTGGATGAAGGATAACCCTCACATTTAGAATCGTCAAAATTAAATGGTAATTTAACATGATCTAAAAGGTCTTCAAAATATGTGCCAAGTTTCATCATTTCATCCAGTGATATATCATATTTCTAGTTAGTCTCACCAGTGGGAGCATTCGATGTGTCTTCGTGGTGACTCTCATCCTATGGCCTCTGACCTCGAATAGCTTCTTCAGAAAATATTGTGGAATCTGTTAAAGTGGCTGAAAAATGTTTTGGTGCATGTGTGGAACCTAAAAGTATCACAGAATGGAAGTCAGTTTATGTTTTCATACAATGTTCTATGAAGTATTGTTAAGTAACTAGAAGCAGGATCTTCTCTCCTTGCAGAAGAAGCAGGAGCAGTACTGAGAACAAACGCTGGCTCTTCTTCAGGAGAAGCCAAGTCAACATGAATTTTCGATTGTTCACCACCACCCTCCATCATCCTCGGAGGAGGGACAGTCTTCTCCCTCAAGGTGGAAATTGATGAATCCACTACAATACCAAGAAGTATGAGCAATATTTTCATGGGTTATTATTCATGACTATCCAAAGGACGTAACACTACTGATGAAGCGGTTAGATGTGGACTTCCTTCGATGTCTTTGCGTCTTTGGATTTTTGGGAGTGTTGATATCATCACCTCCAAATACAGGAATTGGAGAATGAAAAGCCCTGTCTAACTCCTCATCCAGGGCTTGTAGGCCTGGAGATACCTCACCCGGTTCATGAGGAGATTTAGTAGCTCCGATAGTAGTTCCACCTGGGATATACTGTTGTGAAGGAAACTCGGTAGTTCCTTTCCTTATAAGATGCATGATGCAGAAAGTAATTTCCTTGAGTAACAAAGCTTTAACTGAAGTCAAGTTGAAAAGAAAATAAGGAACGATACTTACATCTTCAGGAGACACATAATTGTGCCATTACTCATCTGTGAAAGAACCAGTCCCCTCAGTGGTTCCACGATCCATCATTTTCTTCACACGTTTGGTGATAGGAATGAAATCATCAGTGGCATATATGATCATCTCTAGATATCTGATGTAAGACCGCACTTCATGAGGGTTATCCTCAAAATGGGTATCAGTAGAAGCCCAAAGATTCCCTACTCTAGGGATGTGTAACCCTTCGCATAAGTCCAGATAGGTAGTTTCAGCATCGCAATATAAACACCACCATGTCTAGACAACATCTAGTTGTAAATATTTAACATGTACACGAGAAGGCTGTGAGGAGGGTCCTATAATCTTGGACATCAACTTCTTCCCAACTCCTGCAATCACAGATAGAGAATAAGAAAATAAAACTTGTTTCTCAATAAAATAATGGCGATTAAATTTCCCCAATGAAGTAACTCACCAGGAGTCAATGGAGTGGGTCTCTTGACTCTGGTAGGAGGATTATATATGGAACGAGGATGCTTTTACACTTGTCATGCCTCATCATCCCCATCCTGGGAATCTGCCAAGTCATCCCTGGGTGAGGAACCCGATGAATCAGCTCAGGGTGTGGAAGAGTCACCTTCCAGACGAAGGGTTTCTTTCTAAACAGTTTATTTATTTTTCATAACCTAAGGAATCAGATGATTCAGTACCCCTTCAGGGTATTATCCTACCCAGTTCTTGGCATACCATGTAGTCAAGTGACTCGTCGCTCCAGCAAGAGGAAGATCAAACACTGCCCCTGTCTTCTTCATAGCTGTCAGCAACCAAAGATGTCTGGAAACCATTGGATGTTGTTCTGACCTGACATGCATAGGAGGGGATACAACAATCTTCTACAGGCACATGAAATGGTGTGAAAATATGTATGGAGCATAGGCCTCACATATAATCTCTCTGTCAATCCAGGTGGATAATACAAAATCTCTGCAAGCCAGCATGTATGACCTAAATTCCAGGATGACGGTTCCATCATCAACAAACCGCCCGATTGGCGGGTTTCCATAAGGAACAAAATGGGATTACTTGAACATGTTCAGCCTCACCTTCATATCATAGGAGTTGAGGGATAATAGAAAAATTCCAGAAAATGCCTACACTGAGGGCCTGAAATAACTTCCAGGAACCTGTACTCCACTCTGTACAGCATATGTTCTGAAATGCGTGGCGATCCATCTCCACAAAACATGGAATGGTCCCACTGTTCTCCAAAGAGACATACCCATATAAACATGGAGAAAGCTTCTATGGATCTTTGCCAAAATGGGGGTGGCCGACCCAACCATTTTCCTCTCAACCAACTTGGCTGCAACAACAAACGTCCCTGGCCTGACACCTCCCTTCAAATCCCTAACTGACAGAAGATAAACACTGAGCCGTAAGGCTAAGAAGGCCGCCAGATGGGTCTTCTCTGGGATTCTCTGATTCACTTCGTATCCCCACTTTTCAAATTCTACCGCTTCCAAGGTTGGCCAGAATGTGCCAAGGGAACCCCTATTCTATGTTCTGGGGCAGCTGGTAGGACGAGTACAGGTGGGCCCCTTGTCCTTCTTCTTAACAAGAAACATATCCATCCACTCCTCTAGATTAATATCTTTTCTAGAATGAGTTTTGGAGGTCTTTTAATTCTTTATATTGTAGAAAATTTCAATAATTCCTAATCGAAAGCCGGATTCTTCTCTGAATCATTCCAAGTTACCTTGTGAGGGATGAATTCATCATAAATATCGTCTAAAATTGGAGACCCCGATATCTTGTAGACATCCCAAAAACAGATGCCTACTTCTCCATGAGTCAGATGGAAAGAATTGATTTCTAGGATCCAACGGCTGATTAGCTCTGACACAAAGTCATCATTCCTATAGACATATGTCTGCTCAGCACAGACGGCTTCATATATTGCAGCTCCCTTCAGATATTCAACAAAATCTACAGAGTTTTGTCCCAAACAATATTCCCACATCCAAGTTGGCTTCACACCTATTCTAGGACGGAACTCCCAACTCATCTTCCAGCCTTTGGATTGATCCATCTGATAATTTCGAAAGATTGAGGGATAACAATGTGGCTCCAGCTCAGGCTTGTGAGGTTTCAGATCTAGAAAACATGGGCTATGATGCATTATAAATGCCTTCTCCACTATTCCATCATTTACGAATGATCCTTCAAATGTTACATTTTCTGAAGCAAAATTGGTGTAAGTCTGAATCCAAGAATGTGGGAGATAGTTATTTGTCTCAAGAATGTTCACTCCTTGAAGATGAACATGTCCATACAGAGGCAGGTAGATGCTCTGTGGGAAATTAACATGATATTTATTCAAATACTTGGCCAAATCTGGGAGAGTGTTGTTGCAGATATTATAGTAATCATGGCCAATGATGTTCATCATATCATCAATCCGCTTGCTGGCCAGCTCAACAGCCATTCCAATTCTTTTGGGAGCCATTGAATCTACACAAATATCAAATAATTAACTTTTAAGTAAGTTTATTTTTCATAAAATTTGTTAATAAATTGAAAAAATGGCTAAGGAATTAAGGCACGCAAGTCTCATATTGGAGCACAAGTCCATGTTGGTCGCACAAGTTTATCCACACTAGTGCTGGCATGCAAGTCAGAGACTGAGTACAGAATCACAATGCCACGAATAGAAGCACGGACGAGTGGAAAGCCAAGTCACTTGCACGAACGAGAGCTACTTGTGCGCCGAGAGCTCAGAAGTGTTTGACACCGAGTGCTTTGCGCGAAGTGGTGCCGCATATTTATCGGCAAGGTCGTACCCCTATGCGCTAGACCCTGCGTGCCAGAAGCATACCTACATGCCAACTACTTTCACGCTGCAGTACCTTGTTTCTCATTTTTCCTCACAATCAAATCCACTTTCCTTTCTCGCATCCAACTCTGAGGGGGGACTTTTGTTGAAACTCCTTTCCGTCACAGAGTCTAACGAATGATAAAGGGGAATAACATAAGCATAAAGAGATTCATCCTTTGAAGAAGATAAAAAATTGACAAAGGCATGAACAAGGAACTCTTTAAGCATGGGTCGCATAATTTTTATTATGGTCACACAAGTATACTTGCGCGCCACATATGGGTTGTGCAAGTCACGTGCACACCCTATTCGTTTTTTTCCCAATGTCCTCAATGGGCTCTAAAAACCCCCTATGGGCCCCCCATTTCGAGGAAGAAAAAAATCAGAAACTCAGATTCAAGCTCTGGTTACCCAAGTCTCCGTTTGACGTCTTCCAAACAATTCGATGGTAATTATTTACCTAGAATGGAAGTTCTAAAAAGGAAGAATAAGGCATATGTGTTGAAACTAATCAATAATTGCGTGCCTAAGTGTCTAACCCTTAAGGTAAATGAAGAACCTTGCGCTCTGCCTTTCCCTCTCTAGGAAACTTTCATGCCACATATCTGAGAGCCTCTAGGGATGATACTAAGGGAACTAATCCAAATTCATCCAAGTATTACCCTATAGGTTCATCACCGTCCAAGTGAGCTCATGTCGCATAAGTATACTTGCGTGACCAGGACTTTCACGCCAGACCAATAATTGCGCGCCTACTTCATTTTTACTTCCTTTCCTCAAATTCATCTCTCCTATTCCCGATTTAGCCTTCATAACCCTCTTCAAAGTCATTTATGGCATGATTCCTTTGTTGGAATCATTCTCTAAAAGGAATTCTATGGAACATATCTCAACACCTCATGATTTACATAGCTTTTATGTCACTAAGGTTAGAGATTTCTTTCATTCAAACTCATCCTTTAAGATGAGAAGATCTTTAATTTGGGCATCCTCCTTAAGAGTAAGCTCCATGTTCCCTAATCTAAGCCTATTTCTTAAGAGTAAGCCCCAAGTCTCAAATCCCCTTAAACTGGGCATCCTCTTTAGGGGTAAGCCCTAGTCTTAAAATATTTTTATCTGGAATTCCTTTTCAAGAATAAAACCCAATCACAAGTCCCCTCTAATTTGGGAATCCTAATCAAGAGTAAACCCTATGTTAAGTATTCAAATCTTCATAAAGCACATATACCTTTATGGACCCTATTCACGAGCTTCTTCACTGATGTATGTCCCAATATTCATCTATCTGGGCAGTCACACATACATAAGTCCCCCATCATTTTTTATGATTGCATCTTTCATGGAACAATTTTCAGGTTTTACTAATACCTCTTGTTTCTCACACTGAGAATGTAACAGCCCGAGATTTTATGAAAAATATTCATTTTAATTTTATTAATGTCTTGTGTTGTACGCTACACCAAAAGGAGCTTGCACAACACACATCTTTGACTTGCCTTGCATTACACGTAATCGCGACCTTCCTCGATAGCGTGTGTAGTACGCAATACCGAGTTTCACTAAACAACGATATGCTATTAAAATATTATTATAACTAGCCGTTATGAATAGTAATAACCACCTTTTAAAATTTTAGAAATTTTAGCTCTCAAAATGGACTTCATTTTTGGATTCGGAGTATCGAATTTAGCCTAAGGTGAAATTTTGGTACTTTTCGGATAACTTTCATATTCTGATGAATAGTGAAAATTACTAAATTATAATTAAAAACAACTTTTTTAATCAAAATAATTAATAGTTATAAATTATTAATTTGAGTGGTTTTAAAGTATATTTAGAATATATTTTTACAATTTAATACAATGTTGGTCATTGGATGTAATTTCACATTTAAACCAGACATAAACAAGTGTCAATCTTTTGATAGATATTGTTTCTTAAAAACACGCTATTTGATTTAAAAGCGGGATTTAATTATAAAATTAATTAATGCAACTTCTATGTTATGAATTTGGTAAAATAGACTTCATTTTTGAATTCGGAATATGAAATATAGCTTAGGATGAAATTTTGGCATTGTTCTGAAAAACATCAATTTTTGATGAATAGTGAAACTACTAAGTGGTAGTTAAAAAAACTGAATTTTTCATAAAACATAATTTTACCGCTTCTGTGAATGGAATTTCAAAAATCCGAGAGACACGGTTGATTTCAGTATGTAAAATGTGGTTCAAGGAGATGAAAATAATTTTTGGTGAATAGTAACTTTTTATTTTTATTTTCTACGGTTAAAAGTAAATAGGGTAATTAAGGGTAACAATGATATTAATATTACCCTAACACATGTCATAATCCTATTGGACAAGTGTATTTAGACCAAAAACAACCTTAAGTGTAAAATATTATCATTTGGGCCCACTTGGATTAGATTATGACATTTATTATTATTTAATTCAAAGAAGAGTTAAAAGAGTTAAAATCAAAGTTTATTTACTAAAACATTTTTCATATAGGGTTATACATAAGATAAATTCGATTGTAAATATTCATTAGAATGTTAAAAAGATTTCCTACATAATTGTATTTTATTTGTAATTTTTAGACATCACATAAGTTAATTTATTTATGACACAAAGATGATGCAGTAATTATCATATTAATGAAATATTGACATAATTGATATTATAAATACCAAAATAAATGTAATTTAAGACTTTTTATGAATTAAAATAATTTTCTAGGTTACTAAGATATATTAGTTTTGATTTAATCAACTTTTTTTGAACATATAATTCTGTTATGACTTTCACAAAAATCATATATCAAATAGTGTCAAAATTGACACTAAATAGTTTTTAAATAGAATATTATATTATTAATTGTTATTTTATTCCTAAAAATATAAAATTTGGCCAAATGACTTAGATAAGGATATATTTATTAATAATGAACAATTTGGGGTTCTTTTGGCATGTTATAGTAAGTGTATTAACCATATAGTGAAAGAAAACAAAAAGACACGGTAAAAGTTAAATTATTTAACTTAGAGTTAAATCTAATTGATAAGGTTAAAATAATACCCTAAACATGTATAAATCCTATTGGTTGATAGGATTTAGACCCATCCCCACTTTATCTTAGAAATAAGACCCTTTGGAACCATTATAAACCGATTTTGACTTTAATATAAAATAATATTTTGAGATATTCCTAGGGTGCCCCTCTCCTCCCTTATAAAAGGGCACCTCCTCCCTCTCTTCCTCACACAACTTTGAGCCTTCAAGCTCATCCAACCCCTGAAAAAATCCCTTTTACACTACCCTAGTATAATCCTAAAGGTCCTGGTCTTCTTCAAAGACCATCCTTAGTTCTTTAAGTGGAGGCTAAGAAAAGGCGCATCAAAAAGAGGTAATATCCA
The DNA here is from genome assembly GCA_963277665.1 of Viscum album. Classification (NCBI taxonomy): domain Eukaryota; kingdom Viridiplantae; phylum Streptophyta; class Magnoliopsida; order Santalales; family Viscaceae; genus Viscum; species Viscum album. The sequence continues at coordinate 458,264,452 of OY728138.1, forward strand.
TTACCGATCTTTTTCAATTTCTTTCTTCTTCAACATCTTATTCTTTAGTTGTTTCATGATAAAGTAATAACATAAGTATTTATTATATACTGATATGTTATTATAAATATGAAACAACTCTAATTAACCTTCTATCCATCCTACGGAAAAAGGAAATCACCGCGCGTGCGTACGTACGGAATACCGTCTCCACGCCGTGGTGTAATCTATTTTCCGCCACCACCATAATTGGATGGGTATAAAGGTGTAATGAGTAACTATATATTATTATTATAAATTGATATTGATACTGAAATAGTATACATACACTTCAAGACAATTCCACGACCATGGGAACGATATCATCGCTCGTGCGTACGTACGGACTACCGTCGCCACGACGCGATGAGATTCATTCTCAATGATTAACCATTCATGAATGATTATAAAGTATATATAATAAGTACTAATGAAATATATGACATAATAATTACACTGGAATTATTTATATTTATATGTATGTCATCTACTTAATTCCATTAAATTCAATAAGGAAACGAAAACAACGTTCATGCGTATGTACGGACTACCGTCTCCATGAACGGTGTATTTATTTCCATTTACTGATTTATTATATATGTATATTCTGAATATATATATATAAATCATGTTTTATATTCTGGAATTAAGTAATCATGATCTATGTAATCATATGAATAATTACAAGTTAAAAACATGAACGACAAATGAGACGATTTTACCCAAAACGCTACTTTAACATGAATTTACAAAAGAACGGGTAATATAAAGTCATAAGTGGACCATATATGATATAATAACAATGAATATGATTCTGGAATAAGTCAATAACATGATTTAAATCATTATACTGGAGGTTGGGACACTTACAAAGCAAGTCAGACCTAAGGTAAGGGAAATATCACAATCTCATTTTTATCCGAGATTGTTTATACTTTGAAATTTACTAGGGTGTATTTTATCATCCACATCCATGTTTCCTAAATATGTAATATTATTCCCATTCACCTACAATTGTTTAAATCCTATTTTACCCTTCGGTGAGTTTTTAGTAAAAGATATGAAAGGAATCTTTTGTCGTTTTTCATACGAGGTACTTTTTTGATTTTTCCGACAAAAGTACGAAGAATGTTTATTTAACTTATACGACATGAATGGATTTTTAAAACATTATTTCCAAGAAGCTTACTTTACAAGTTTTCAAGATTATTTTTAATAAAATTCTTTTTGTACGACATGTTATGGAAGGAAAAATGTTTTTGAAGAAGAAAGGATATTATCCTCAAGAATTGAGTTCAAGTGTTTTAACAAAATTATTTTCCATCTAAAATAATAAAGGGTTCGGTTTTTATCCCTATTATTACATTTATTTGATCATGTTGTGATGGAATTATTTTGATGAATTCCTTTATCTTATATGAATTGTTTTATGATGTCATGTTGTTTAAGAATCCCATTTTTATTACATGGGTTTCTCTATGATGTATGGTTTAGGATTTTGTGGCACACATAAGAATGGTATCATTATGAGATGGGTGGGACCTATATCTCCCTCCAATGCATTGGGTAATGTTTTTATATCTCATGAGATAGACATGGCTAGAATGGTAGGTTATACTGGTTCAGTGAAACAGGACTGAAACGAGGGTGACTCGATTCAGAAAGGGACTTTGTCCACTAAGATAGTCTTGGAAATGAGTCTTGACTAACAAGAAATGATTCTCTATGATTATGTGTGTATGCCACAAAGTTTCATGTTTTAAGTTATGATTATTGTGATTAAATTTCACTACCATGATTTATCCCATGATATGAAATTATGCTCTCTTTTGGAGGTTAAGATTTCCAAAAGTTATGTTCTTATGAATATGATGTGATTGATTTTTTTCTTCTGCTTACCCTTACTGAGCATTTGAGCTCACCCTTTTATTTTTTCTTTTCCCCAGGATATAAAGAAAGGTTTTAGGTAAAAAAAAGGGAAGATCTTTTTTGGAGATATTGAAGATCTTTCACCACAATTAGAAGATTACATTCCGAGTTTCCAAAGACACTAAACTATTACGATCCTTGTGTGTGTGTTTTTGTTATGTACTATGTATTCCGCAAAAGTAATGTAATGTCCATGTATGTCAGGCTTTGGGTCTCTACAGTTGGTATCAGAGGAAAGGTTTAGTCAACCTTTGGAAACTAGGATGAAAAAACGTTACTGAGATCCCTAGAGACATTTCTAAGGTATGTCTAGGGATGTCCCTAAGGATAAGTATACGTATAGAATATAGTCCTAGAACTATGGTAACGATATTAGATTAAACCAAAGATGTTAGATATTGAAGTTACTCCCCCTTTATTATGATTTTTGCCTCTCACACTATTCTTTTTGGGTTTTAGAAAATGGCTGGAAACAAGATGATTCACGATAATGGAGGATATGATGGACAATGGAATGATATTCTTCATGAGCAACCAAATGAAATGGGATTTGGAAGTCCAAAAATCATTATTATGCAGAATCAGCAATCTCATAATATGATCAATAAAGTAAAATTTGGTAAGTTTCCTGACTCGGCTAATAAGAGAAAGATGGAGTTTCATGATGATCATAGAGGAAAGAAAGTTCAATTTCCCCTATGTAAATCATGTGGGAAGAGGCATCAAGGAGAATGTTTCAAAGGAAATAGAAGATGCTTTGGGTGTGGAAAATAAGGACACAAAGCAAGTAAGTTCAAAGGAAAAGGTTCAGTTAACACCAGGGATGAGGATAATGGTATTGCTACGACATCAACAATGGTTAAATGTTTTAAATGTGGAATGTACGGGCATTATGCAAACCAATGCCCTAAGGTAAAGTCTCATGAAGAGAATCAGTATGGTCATATGGGTAGTATTTATGTTGATGATGATGAAGATACTACAAATGATATTTGAGATGAAAGAATTGTTGAAGCTCGGTCAATGGTTTAAGAATGCAGTGGAATGATGGCATGTTTATCATGTGTAATGTTGTATAAGTAATCTCATGGTAATATGGAATAATGAGACATCTAAGGATTGTTACACTGTTGTCTTTCCTTGAGTTTTGAAAGTGTATGATTAATGTTACCAGTATCCATGAAAGGTTATTCAGATATTTTTTAGAAATAAGATGATATACGCATAATGAAGGGAAAACAAGAAAATGAAATGTTTAACAGTATTCATGAGCTCATGATTGATATAAGGACTAAGTGATATCATGGTTTGAGTATATAGAATTTTGAGGATTTTGGTATGTGGAAGGTGTTAACTTTTAACTACATTAATGTTTTCACTAAGGTATTCAAGAGAATACATGATTAAGGACTTTGAATGTTTGGAATGGGACCAAAAAACATATCTTATGATATATGGGGATCGACGATGGTGTTAAATTTCTGGTAATCGTTTTCACTATGTTATGAGAGTGGACTGCAGTATTATGGATAAGCCTAAAGATTGGAATGGATTATGTTGGACATAAGTTAGTATTGTTTAAGGAAAGAAGCTTTTTTCGATATTATTGATGGGATGTTATAGTAATATAGTATTAGAAAAAGGACAACATGCAGGACGGGTGACAGCCCATGGCGTCGGACAAGGCCGTGGGAATCGAACCCACAACCGAAGTGCGATTGGACTTTATCACCTACCACTGGCCTACAGGAAGTCCCTGTTTAGTAGAAACTAGTTTTATTATATTAAGCAGTATGATATATGAAATATAAGTCCATTTTAGGAACCATATATGATTAATCTCACTATAGATCGACTTATGTATATAATTTTTGCTAACCTTTTGTTTGAGACAGATGGAATGACCCGTCATTCTATAACATGATCTGCTAACACTTCACGAATAACAAATTCAACTTCATTTATTTAATAGATGATGTGGAAATTGTTCAAGGCACGAACAACAGTGAGATTGTACCAAAATATAGTAAGTATTTATTCTAAGCAAATTTTCAACTTTAGGGAAATGATCTTGAAAAAAAAATGTTGTCCTAGTGATCTTATACCGGATGAATCAGATGGTACCTAATATCATCACAAATATAAGGATTTGTGATTACTAGATTTTCCATAGCCATGTTCTCTACCACTCTCCATCAGAACATGATGGTTAGATTTCTCTTCCATATCTATATTTTCACCTATGTGGAAACCCAGTGATTAGTTTATTTGGGTAATCGTTACATTTCATAATTTAGTTTTTAAAGCCATGTTTTGGTATTCTTTTTTTACGATGTGGGTTTCTATTAAAGAAACATTCGAATAGTAAACCATTTATAACCCCGACGAATTTCGAGGGCGAAATTCATTTTAAGGGGGGTAGAATGTAACAGCCCGAGATTTTATGAAAAATATTCTTTTTAATTTTATTAATGTCTTGTGTTGTACGCTACACCAAAAGGAGCTTCCACAACACACATCCTTGACTTGCCTTGCTTTACACGCAATCACGACCTTCCTCAATAACGTTTGTAGTACGCAATACCGAGTTTCACTAAACAACGATATGCTATTAAAATATTATTATAACTAGCCGTTATGAATAGTAATAACCACCTTTTAAAATTTTAGAAATTTTAGCTCTCAAAATGGACTTCATTTTTGGATTCGGAGTATCGAATTTAGCCTAAGGTGAAATTTTGGTACTTTTCGGATAACTTTCATATTCTGATGAATAGTGAAAATTACTAAATTATAATTAAAACAACTTTTTTAATCAAACTAATTAATAGTGATAAATTATTAATTTGAGTGGTTTTAAAGTATATTTAGAATATATTTTTACAATTTAATACAATGTTGGTCATTGGATGTAATTTCACATTTAAACCAGACATAAACAAGTGTCAATCTTTTGATAGATATTTTTTCTTAAAAACACGCTATTTGTTTTAAAAGTGGGATTTAATTATAAAATTAATTAATGCAACTTCTAAGTTATGAATTTGGTAAAATAGAATTCATTTTTGAATTCGGAATATGAAATATAGTTCAGGATAAAATTTTGGCATTGTTCTGAAAAACATCAATTTTTGATGAATAGTGAAACTACTAAGTGGTAGTTAAAAAAACTGAATTTTTCATAAAACTTAATTTTACCGCTTCTGTGAATGGAATTTAAAAAATCCGAGAGACACGGTTGATGTCAGTAAGTAAAATGTGGTTCAATGAGATGAAAATAATTTTTGGTGAATAGTAACTTTTTACTTTTATTTACCACGGTTAAAAGTAAATAGGGCAATTAAGGGTAACAATGATATTAATATTACCCTAACACATGTCCTAATCCTATTGGAAAAGTGTATATCGACCAAAAACAACCTTAAGTGTAAAATATTATCATTTAGGCCCACTTGGATTTGATTAGGACATTTATTATTATTTAATTCAAAGAAGAGTTAAAAGAGTTAAAATCAATGTTTATTTACTAAAACATTTTTAATATAGGGTTATACATAAGATAAATTCGATTGTAAATATTCATTAGAAAGATAACAATATTTCCTACATAATGGTATTTTATTTGTAATTTTTAGACATCAAATAAGTTAATTTATTTATGACACAAAGATGATGCAGTAATTATCATATTAATGAAATATTGACATAATTGATATTATAAATACCAAAATAAATGTAATTTAAGACTTTTTATGAATTCCACTAATTTTATAGGTTACTATGATATATTAGTGTTGATTTAATAAACTTGGTTCGAACATATAATTCTGTTATGACTTTCAAAAAAATCATATATCAAATAGTGTCAAAATTGACACTAAATTGTTTTTAAATCAAATATTATATTATTAATTGTTATTTTATTCCTAAAAATCTAAGGTTCGGCCAAATGACTTAGATAAGGATATATATATTAATAATAAACAATTTGGGGTTCGTTTGGCATGTTATAGTAATTGTATTAACCATATAGTGAAAGAAAACAAAAAGACACGGTAAAAGTTAAATTATTTAACTTAGAGTTAAATCTAATTGATAAGGTTAAAATAATACCCTAAACTTGTCTAAATCCTATTGGATGATATTATTTCTACCCATCCCCACTTTATCTTCCAAATAAGACCCTTTGGAACCATTATAAACCGATTTTGACTTTAATATAAAATAATATTTTGAGATATTCCTAAGGTGCCCCTCTCCTCCCTTATAAAAGGGCACCTCCTCCCTCTCTTCCTCACACAACTTTGAGCCTTCAAGCTCGGCCAAACCCTTCCAAAATACCTTCTCCACTTCCCTAGTATCATCCTAGAGGTCCTGGTCTTCTTCAAAGACCATCCTTAGTTCTTTAAGTGGAGGCTAAGAAAAGGCGCGTCAGAAAGAGGTAATATCCATTACCGATCTTTTTCAATTTCTTTGTTCTTAAAATTCTTCTTCTTTAGTTGTTTCATGATAAAGTAATAACATCAGTATTTATTATATACTGATATGTTATTATAAATATGAAACAACTCTAATTAACTTTCTATCCATCCTACAGAAAAAGGAAATCACTGCGCGTACGTACGTACGAAATACCGTCTCCACGCCGTGGTGTAATCTCTTTTCTGCCACCACCTTAATTGGATGGGTATAAAGGTGTAATGAGTAACTATATATGATTATTATAAATTTATATTGATACTGAAATAGTATACATACACTTCAAGACAATTCCCCGACCATGGGAATGATATCATCGCTCGTGCATACGTACGGACTACCATCTCCACGACGTGATGAGATTCATTCTCAATGATTAACCATTCATGAATGATTATAAAGTATATATAATAAGTAATAATGAAATATATGACATAATAATTATACTGGAATTATTTATATTTATATGTATGTCATCTACTTAATTCCATTCAATTCAATAAGGAAACGAAAACAGCGTTCATGCGTACGTACGGACTACCGTCTCTATGAACGATGTATTTCTTTCCATTTACTGATTTATTATATATGTATATTCTGAATATATATATATATAAATCATGTTTTATATTCTGGAATTAAGTAATCATGATCTAAGTAATCATATGAATAATTACAAGTTAAAAACATGAACGACAAATGAGACGATTTTACCCAAAACGCTACTTTAACATGAATTTACAAACGAACGGGTAATATAAAGTCATAAGTGGACCATATATGATATAATAACAATGAATATGATTCTGGAATAAGTCAATAACATGATTTAAATCATTATACAGGAGGTTGGGACACTTACAAAGAAAGTCAGACCTAAGGTAAGGGAAATATCACAATCTCATTTTTATCCGAGATTGTTTATACTTTGAAATTTACTGGGGTGTATTTTATCATCCACATCCATGTTTCCTCAATATGTAATATTATTCCCATTCACCTACAATTTTTTAAATCCTATTTTACCCTTCGGTGAGTTTTTAGTAAAAGATATGAAAGGAATCTTTTGTCGTTTTTCATACGAGGTACTTTTTTGATTTTTCTGACAAAAGTACGAAGAATGTTTTTTAACTTATACGGCATGAATGGATTTTTAAAACATTATTTCCAAGAAGCTTCCTTTAAAAGTTTTCAAGATTATTTTTAATAATATTCTTTTTGTACGACATGTTACGAAAGGAAAAATGTTTTTGAAGAAGAAAGGATATTTTCCTCAAGAATGGAGTTCAAGTGTTTTATCAAAATTATTTTCCATCTAAAATAATAAAGGGTTCTGTTTTTATCCCTATTATTACATTGATTTGATCATGTTGTGATGGTATTATTTTGATGAATTCCTTTATCTTATATGAATTGTTTTATGATGTCATGTTGTTTAAGAATCCCATTTTTATTACATGGGTTACGCTATGATGTATGGTTTATGATTTTGTGGCACACATATAAATGGTATCATTATGAAATGGGTGGGACCTATATCTCCCACCAATGAATTGGGTAATGATTTTATATCTCATGAGATAGACATTGCTGGAATGGTAGGTTATACCGGTTCAGTGAAACAGGACTGAAACGAGGGTGACTCGATTCAGAAAGGGACTTTGTCCACTAAGATAGTCTTGACAATGAGTCTTGACTAACAAGAAATGATTCTCTATGATTATGTGTGTATGCCACAAAGTTTCATGTTTTAAGTTATGATTATTGTGATTACATTTCACTGCCATGATTTATCCCATGATATGAAATTATGCTCTCTTTTGCAGGTTAAGATTTCCAAAAGTTCTGTTCTTATGAATATGAGGTGATTGATTTTTTTCTTTTTCTTACCCTTACTGAGCATTTGAGCTCACCCTTTTATGTTTTCTTTTCCCCAGGATATAAAGAAAGGTTTTAGGTAAAAAAGGGAAGATCTTTATGGGAGATATTGAAGATCTTTCACCACGATTAGAGGATTACGTTCTGAGTTTCCAAAGACACTAAACTATTACGATCCTTGTGTGTGTGTTTTTGTTATGTACTAAGTATTCCGCAAAAGTAATGTAATGCCCATGTATGTCAGGCTTCGGGTCTCTACAGAGAATGACTCAAGTGATCTTAGAACGTAAAAGTAATTATGAAATCTTTCTTTGGGCTATCAGTCATGCATAAACTCCATATTTATTCACTCGAACTATGTGGGTTTTGATTCCTTTTCTAACAATGATACGTAGGTAGCCCGTCTGTGGGTAGTATCCCAACTCTGAAATAATCCATGTCCTTGTGAACGACAATAAACTTCAAGTGCTCCACTGAGTATAATTAAAACCAGTATGGTTATCATAATGACCAAGATATTTATATATAAAGTGTTGAAGGATACCATTGACTAAGAATCTCTAATAAATACGGATGATTATCTATCGATGAAGAACCTCAAATATAGATAAAATATTCTTTAAATCTCATACATATCAATCATTGATTGTAAAATCTAAATGAAATCTCATTTTAATACTTGGTAAATTAATAAAGATTCACAAACATAACTCAAATCTATAAGAGAGTCTCGTAGTATACAATAATCCCCCCCCAAAAGTTGTGATCAGTATGACCTCTCATCCTCTCGATCAATGAAAATTCTTAAGCCGCATTGGTCCACAACTAATGGGAACCTAATAATGGAAAGTAGGTCAAAATGGATATAGAATCATTGGACGTTTTCAGTTCTACGAATAAACCCTTTAGAAACCAATTGGAATGTTTTAACCATAAACAAAAAAGGTCATCCCCATTTATAGAAGAAACAATAGAATAAATTTTTTAAAAAAAAAATACAGTATGTTTTTTACACCATTATGATATATAAATTAAATAAAGATTTATGAAAAAAATTTCTAGACAAAAATATATTTTATAACTAAATTTATAAATTCAATAAATATTTTAGTTTTAGTTTAGAAACCTATGTTTTACATTTCTAACCTATGTTATATTTTTTCTTAAAATATATTTTTTGTTATACATTGTTATTTAAAAATTTATGTTTATCTCAATATTAAATTTAATATTATACAAATGTATTCATATTTAGAATAATAATAAACAAGTTAGTTATTAATTTAAATTTATTCTAAGGTTATATAAAAAAATATTAAGGTAAAAAATGAGTACTATTTTCAACGTAAATTATGGTAAAAAGTTATTGTAAGGGGATATTGCATAAAATATCCCAAATTTTGTCCCTTATTTATTTTTATAAGATTTATTAACCAAGGATCATCCTATATCCATTATTATCCACTTTTGGATCCACTATCCTTTTAAATTGGCATGACTTTAATATAAAGATAATGGTATTTATAAAATTCCACCCCTCTCACTTATAAAAGTATCTCCTCACCACACCTCTAACCCCCACATAACAAGAATTTTATCTTAAAAAATTTATTCCAAAATCTATCCTTAACCATATATATATATCTCATAATTTATATATGTTCTTAACTCACTAAAAGACTACTCATTTAAGTCTAAAGGAGTTTCCCTGAAGAGTATAGTAAAAATTCCAAATCACTCATTTTTCATTTAAATTCATTTATTTATTAGTATAACTCATAAAAATATATTATACACATGAAAAAATAAATAAATAAGTATCATAAGTGTTATAAAATATTTTTTTGAATAACCAGATTCTACCTTCCAACTATTAAAAAATGTAAATGTCACTCATGGTATGTGTGAACTACCACCTCTGTAAATGTCGAATTTTATTTTTCATAACCACCATACATAGAAGGTTATACAATATTTTGGATGTATATATATTATACTATGAAGAAACATATGTCTTTAATATGTTTTGATAATGATCACACAAAAATTAACAATCATTATAAAGAATTTCATTTCTTTTCGAAAATTACCTAAAACAACCTCATCATATATACCATTCTTAAGAACTAAGCCCATAGATCCCACAAAATTAACTTGGATATGAATGAAGAGTTGAAAAAAATTTATAAATGTATTTTAAAATCAATTAATTATGAAAATGGAATCATATAATGAGGTTCAATATCACTATTATGAGACATGTGGAAACAATCAAAATTACTTGCATCTGATGATGAAAATAAACATAAATTAACTAAAGAATGTATAATGAATGATTATAATTAAATAGTATAAAATTTAATTTTTTTAATAGTTTATTAAATTTTTTATTAATATCGTCATGTTTATTATATAATAATTTAAATATCTTTCATGAAATTTAAGGGAAAATGGATATGTTTTTTTCCAACCACATTATTGATATCATTAAATTTCTACCTAGGGAAAATGAAATAAATTTCACTCTAAAACCAATTTTATTCTATTGTATTATATTTTTAATAGATTTAAATTTCCTCTTACCACTTTACTTTCCGTTTTTTCATAATCAACTCAAATTAAATCTTGTTCAGAAACAACCTTACATCTTATTTTTGGTCGAGAATCATTCTTCTTCATGTCCATATTATTCCTTTCCTCCAATGTAATCCTTTATTATTTTTAAATATAAATATGTATAATTTATTAATATCTTAAAATTTATATTTACCAATTTTCAAAAGAAATCTTAACCCTTATTTTAACAATATGAGTTTCAATAAATTTATTTTTCAATATTATTCAAGTTCATATCTTTTAATATCTACACCATATTTGTTGAGCCAAGGTTTGTTTCATTATAATGCTCAATTATTTAAATTTCAATTGTGAAATAACATCTTCACAAATATTCTTCTCATATTTATGAAAATGATATTTAAAAATGACTTCTCAGTTCTTTTTTGGTCAACATGGATATTCTTTACAATAGCGTGGAAGAAATATCTCTTTAATGTTTTCCATACTAACATATTTCCCTATTTAATTAATTAAATATTTTGAAGAGAATTATTCTCTATATTTTCATATTTTTGTAAAGAAATTTATATTCCCTTTTTTGTATATGTTTTTTCAAAAGTGATAAAAACATAAAGAGTATTACTTATTATTTATCCTAGTAAATTTTTAAGTCCTTATAAAATTGTTTTTAATCTATATTAACACGATTTAATGATTCTCATCCCTCAGTGGAAATATTAGATAAGGATACCATCCAAATTTTTTATTTTTAAATATTAAAATTACTTTTTATGTATGGTTTAATAAAACCCATTTATTTTTCCATGGTTAATCAAGTAAGAATGAATTATAAATGATTTCATGAAATCGTAGCACAAATATGTATTATTTATCCTTATTTTATGGGTGGGTCCTAAATAAACATATAATGCATTAGATAAAAATTTATATCTCATGAGATTAAATGATTCTTAGAATAGTTGTGAATCCAATTCCCTAGGGGTATCTATCCATTTTGTTTATTGAAATTAGAGTTAACACAGTCCTTTATGGGACTCTGTCAACTATGTGATTAATGTCTTCATAGTAATCCTCGATATAGAAATGAATTTCTTATTATTATGTATGTGCCACATCTATAGGGATAATTCATATTTCTTTTTATGTTTTCATATATTATGACCATCAACTCATGTTTAAACATTTTTGTTTGTACTGTTTATAATATTTTAAAATCCATATATGATGATTCCTCTTTTATGATATATAATTTATTGGGTATGATTCTTTCATGTTATTATGTAAAACATTATTATTTAATCATACCCTTATGCTCATCATGCTATGTCTTTGGATATTAAATTCATGACTCTTACATTTACCCATACATAGTATCTGATATTATGATTTATTATGTTCTTATTCCTTGAGTTTGGAAGGAGGGTATCATGTTTTATGTTCTAGGTAAAGTATCACATGAGAATACTATTTGTGGAAATATTGAAAAAAATTTAAAATAATTTTTTATGTATCTAGTCTCAAAATAAAAAATAATATTTGGGTTATGTGGTGTGATTTATTGTCCAATTATATTATTATTCAAGAAAAATGATGTCATATATATGAATGAAAATTTTGGGTCACCTAAGTTGATATTGAAGAATGGTTTAATTATTTTTAGTAATTATTTTAGTTATTTTTATATATTTAGACTAGAAAACATTAGAGACCCCCCTAATATATAAACCCAAAATTATAAAATCAACATAATATTTTGTTGCAGTATAATGTGGGAGGATTTATAACAATAACATGTGTATCTAGATATAAAATAGTGGATACACAATTTTTCATACATCCACATAGGGGTAATAACATATAAAAATGATAATTGAGTATTAAATCACTATTAAATTGGTGCATGAAAAGTGGGACCCACTATTAACCTAGTTTGAAACTCCTATGTGAAATTTATTGGTTGATTCACGTTAAATTTATAATCCATTAAAAGTATTTAAATAGAATTTTATGTTTTAATATATAACTAGTTAGGTTAGATAATCTAATAATAATATGAACATGTATAACCTAGAATTAAACCTAGAAATTTTATAACCTACATAGTTATATATTAAATTAAAACCTATAAATTCATATGTAATTATATTATGTTATTTATGATTTATTCAGTTTTTATTAATTGTTTTTCTATTTTAAATATTGTATAATTGATTATTCACATCTTTAATATTCCTTTATTTTCCGTAGGTGTCTAGAAATTGAAGGAAATTAGTTAACAATGAACGTGACTCGAAATTTAATGATTTTCCCAATGAGAAACCTAACGGTATATGAGATGGATTTTAAAATAATACAAAAATGATAACCCAATTAAATTAAAAAATTAATAGTGTTGAAAACCATTTTTATCTATTGAATACCCTAAGGAATGAGAAATTTGTTATTTAATATTTCATGTATAAATATCTTCAATTAATTTTTGGTTCGTAACATCAACTAATTTTTGAGAAATGAATCAATTCAATAGAGAATATATTTTCCAGTTTCTCATGCTCAAACCATGAAAATGTTATCTTAGTTATGTGTCATTTCAAGTGTGAGTCCAACCAATTGTGTAAATTAATTAATAATATAAGGAAAAAGGAAAAAACATGACTCTATGAAATGTGAGATGTTCAAGAATATATTCTTCACCAAATATTTTCCAAAAAATATTTTCCTGAAAATGCAAAAAGAATTCCTAGAGTCAAAAAATAGGTATGAATATATTGGTACTCATGTTGACAATTTCACAAGACTATCAAGGTATACCTTTAGTTTTATTACTAAATTCGAAAGTAAGAATGTTCTATTCCTTAATGGTATAAAACCAATTCTTTTAATGTAATTATATACAAGAGACTATGATAAATATGAGGAATTATTTTGATTTGAACTTAAGGTCATAATTAAAACTGCAGACTCTGTCGTTCTTAGGGATCTAAATACAAGAAAAAGAAAATGGATCTTCAATGAATCTTAAATGATAAATGACCTGTAGGAAGGAAATTTAATGGTCTACACATCAAAAAATGTGGGAATAAGAACCTTTTAAATTTCATGAGAGAGTATATAAAGTGATTCATGTGTGGGAAGGATACCAATCAATCTCATGATTAAAAAAAGGATTAAGAGGTCAGTTAACATGACCAAGGATATAAAGGTACTAATTAATGTGACACCCATATTTAAATGATTCATATGAAAGGAAGTTTTAAAATAAATAACCCAATCGAAGGGATTATGTGGAAAATAGGACATAGTATCCTCCTAGACCAAAGGAAAAAGAAACAGAATATTAAATCATTTCCATTAAAGTGAACCATGATAATGAAGGGGTTATAGGTACACTTATTCTCTACTCTATAATTATGTGTATCATTTTTTATCCTGATGATTTATATTCATTCAAATCATAAAAATTTAATATGAATATTGATTCATCAACTTAAAACATGGATATAGAATTATCAGTAAAAACACCTGGTGGCCTGATGATTTCATACACTATTTACAACTCTTGTCCAATCATGTTATTTTGGAAGATACAACCTATAGATCTAGCTCTTATACCCATTTTTAGAATTAGATTTTATATTGGGCATAGATTAACTCTACCTATAGAGATATAATATCAACTTTTGAGAAATGGAGATCTTATTTAATTTCCCAAATCATCCTGTTAAATATCATCCTAATTATGTTTATGATCTCTATATAGAATAACATTCTATAATATGGGAATTAATACATAATAATGAGGGACTATTGGCTTGAATACTTGGGGAAAAGGTCAACATTGAAGACATTTCTATTGTATAAGAATATATCAATGGGTTTACAAAATAAATAATTTTCCTTCTCTTAAATCAAGAGATTGAGTTTTCAATTAAATGCATACCTGGTTTTGTGTCGTTACCAATGTGTACTTACAAAATTGACCGTATTTAATTAGAATAATTAAAGAAGAAACTTTAAATTAATTTAGAAAAAATACGTATATACCCAAGTGATTCAATGTTGGGTGTGCCAATTCTTTTTTTAGAAAGAAATATGTATCAATGCATCTTTACATAGATTATCTTGAGCTTCACAAGATATAAATAAAGAACAAGTGTCCTCTTCTCTATATCTATGATTATTTTGATCAAATTATAGGAGAAAAATACTTATCAAAGGTAAATATTTGATCTAGATACTATTAGATAAGGTTAAGGAGGAAATATATACCCAAGACAACATTCTTTATAAGGTATAAAAACAATTAATTCATAGTGATTCTATTTGGGATTATAAACTCTTTGCTAATCTTTGTAAATTTTATGAGTATAGTATTTAGATATTACCACGAAATTTTTTCATATTAATTATTGATGATGTTCTATTTTATTATCAGAACATGGAATAACATGATGATCATTTTAGGATTTTGCTAATGACCCTATGAAGGGAGATATTCTTTGTTCGACATGTGTGAATTATGGAAATAAAAAGAATATATTTTTTATTCATGAACCAATAAATGAGGGTATATATATAGATCCATTAATGATTTAAGTTATTAAATAATGGATGAGAGAAACCATGATGAAATAAATCTAATTTTTCTTAGATTAGTGGGATATTAAATTTAATTTTTCATAAATTTCTTATAGTTGTTCAATCCTATAAACAAGTGAACATTGAAGGGAGCGAAGCTCCTCGGGATGAAGTAAGTTTTGGAAGGCATTTAGAAACTCAAGAAGTTATTGTTTATATCACATTTTTATTAAATTACCTTGTAAAAGTGTTGGGTTTTTAATATATAATCATTCTTCATTAAATATTTTTGGATGCATCCTTATGAAAATTAAAATTGTAATAGATTATATTTTATATCAATTAAAGATTCATGAGAATAATTTCCCAAAACATTATCTAGAGTTAGTAGTATAGTATTTTCATTGAAAATTTTGTGTCCTTATCTCTATATTGAAAATATTATATATATATATATATATATATTTATTTACCAAAAAGAGAAGAAAGTACATATTTACACAAAAGGAGTCGAACATGTTCTATAAGAGATGCTTGGAACGGGTTAATGAGTATGACCTCTCAATACATTATCACTATAAGAAGGTAATCAAGGTGGATGATACTCTATTCATGAATAATTATTATACTTTTACCATAATGAGGAATAAAAAAGAACAAATACTCATGTATTTTTAGATGATGGACCTTGAAATCATAATTTAACTATAGAAATAAAATATTTCCAAAATGAAATCCCAACCATCCATCCATATGGAGATCAAGGTGGCATAGAAGGTGGATATGTAGTTATAGAAGAATATGGAGAATATTATTATGTTTAACTTTAGTAATTATTAAAGTATAATATTTTGGAAATTTATATGTGTTCCATCAATAAAAAAATTGAAAAATTTAATATTGGATGATGCATATAGTTAATAATTATATATAACACTTTGAAGCAGAATATATATATATATTTATATGATCATTTTAGGTGGGATTACATGAATAGGGATATTGAAAATTTCGTATCATGATACTTTCTATACCAACAAATAAATGTTTAAATATATAACATAATGGGAATTATGTAACCATTACGCATACTGGTATAAAAATTGGAGAAAATCTCCTTTGATTTTGTCATAGGACTCCCCAAATTTTTTAAGGTCTGTAATGTTATTTAGGTTTTATTTGACCTCCTTATGAAGTTAATGATGTTTATTTTTTTAGAGAATATTTTTCACTTCACCAAAATTCCAAGATACACATAAGGAGAGTGGTATGTCGTCAAGGGGTACAACATTACATTATCTCAGATTGGGATAGAAGGTTAACCTTATTGTTTTGGAGAACTCTTCAACAGTATTTGGATTCTGAGATATTCTTCACTACCTCTTATAATTCTTCTATTTGTGAACAAATTGAAATAAAATTTAAACTCTAAAGGATATTTTGAGATCTTATTTGATGAATTTCAAAGTAGTTTGGGATCAACACCTTTCCAGGGTCGATTTATCCTATAAAAAATATATTCCATTCTATAATTACAAGGGAAAATATGAGGATATATATGGTAAAATATGTATAAATACAACATTTTGGTAGTAATTAAGAGAGAATAAGTAGATGGGACAATACCTTACTCAAGAGATGAGATAGATGGTCAAAATTATTAAATGAAACATTAAAAATTGAATTGCCAAAAAAATGTTATTCCAATAACCATCAACGAAATTTGGAAAATATATTACTATGAAAATATGCAAATAATAAAGTTATAATATTTGGAAAGAAGTTAAGGGTAATCCCTAGATACACTATCCCATTTAAAATTCATAATAATTTGGAGATCGTATCTTATATTCTTTCCCTTCATTGGAACATATCCCAAGTACATGATTTTCCCATCTATCACTTTCTAGGATGTAAATACTTGATTTGTCACATGTACTGAACTCAATGGTCATATAGGTTGAACATGATATCTCTTATAAGGAACAACTGGTGAAAATATTGGATCTTAAAGATAAATCATTTTGAAATATGACTACTTATCTGGTGATTATTCTATAGAGGAATCATAAGTTAAAGAGACAAGGGAACCAAATATGGAAATGAGTAAAAGGTTTACCCATCTATTTAAAAAGTTGAAAAAATGTTAGGTGAAATTTTTTCAGGGGTGGAAGAATGTTACATCCCATGATTTTACAAAGTATTTTCCGTTAATAAATACTTTATTGAATACATTATTTCATATGGAACATTGAACTAAAATTTACCATGCTACATTTCATTAAGATAAATTATGTGCACTAAATATAACCTTTAAAAACTTCTACATAGAAAACATTCAATTAGTGTAGCTAAATCAACAGTAATATTTTTTTTTCTTAATTTTTTTTTAAAATAATTTTATGCACTAGAAAAATTATATTTTTTATTTGAAGAAAGTAAATATATTATTGTTAAATTATAAAAAATTAAATTTTTGATATCAATAATATATTAACATAAATTTTATTAGTAATTTATATGAAATTAAAATAAGAAAAATTAATATTTTAAAATTCATTTTCCATAAAAACAATACTTAATTGTATTTTATGGTTTCATCTAAATGTTAAATTCCTAAATATTAAAATTTTAATTTGAAAAAATGATCTTAATTTCATTATTAGCATAAAAATATAACAATTGGATGAAATTTTGGTTTTTTATCGAAAGATTGTTTTTATGTGAATAGAACAAAATATTTTTTTTCAAACATCCTTTAATTATTTCTATCATCGTCATGAAAGAAAATTATCTTAAAACTTTACAATTTTTTTTGGACTAGACATGTATTAAATACATAAAATAATAAATTAAAAAAATATATTATATTTAATATATAACCCTATTTTGTATATTTTAAAATAGTGGTTATATTTATTCTAAGAAAATATTCTTTATACATTATAATATTAAAATTAATTTTTATCACATTTTGAAATTAAATTTTGTAAAATTGTTTTCATAATTGGAACAAGAATATATAAAATAGTTAATAAGGGAAATTTCTTTTTTTAGGTCATAAAAATTAGTTATCGAGTTTTAAATAATTAATTACAATGGTAAAAGTAAATTATGGAAAAGTTTTTATTAACAAGTAAAGTCCTCAAATATCTCAAAACATATCCCTTACTTGTGTGGATAAGTGGTGGGTGGAACAAAAATAATATACTCAACATTATTTTATACTTTTTATGCCACTTTACATTAAATGTGAAATTCCTTTAATATAATGTTAGGAGTATTTTCACAAGTGTCACACCTCTCACTTAAAAAGATCCATTCTACACACAACTTCTCATAAAACCATAATACATTTATCTATAAAATATTATCATAAAATTTCCCTAAATCTATGTCACAATTTCAAAAGGTTTTAGTCTCACCAATGTAACATTCTTATAAGTATCAATGTGTTTTCTCGTGGAGTAAGGTAAAAACTCTTAATCACCCCTTTTTCATTTCAATACCATCCTTTCTTATTCAACCTTCTCCAATTCTATTCTACCCATATGAAAATAATTACATAATTATCAAAAGTATACCAAAATTATATTATTTTGATATAATAACCATTTTCTATATTTCTCCCAAACATTAAAAAAAATGAAATTTTCACTTGTGTTATGTGAAGACCACCACCTCCATGAATGCCACATTTAATTTTTCATCATTATGTTTATAAAATATATTTGATGAATATATATGATATTAATAAGTAATATGTGTTATGAATATGGTTCAGAATGTATGGAAACACATAATGGCCATTATAATGTAATATGTTGGTATTAGTAAATTACAAGAAACATGCTATTTATGGATCTCAATACCATAATACATGCACACAGTTCAAAACAAATGAATATGGGGATATATAAATCATTGAATTAAAATAATTTCAATATAATTTCAATTATTTGAATTAATAAATTAGGATAAAAGGACGGGGTTTGACGTTTCCATTACAAAATATGTGGGAGACAATCTAAATTTCTAACATTTGATGATGAAAATAAATGATAACATAATAATGAATTATTATACCAGACATGTTGATCCAGAAGAAAAACATATGATGATTTATTAAAATAGAAGATAAGTAAACAAATGTGATGGGTGGGTCAAATAAAGTAACATACCCTCATACCTTAGGCAACAAGGTTAAATATCATAATAATACATTTCATTTCCATATTATGAATCATTAGTAGTTTACCGCTAAGATTTAGATTTATCTTGCTTGAAGATATCAGGGATATCGGTATTGACTCACTTTGAGGAGGATCTTGTGGAAATAGGATGTGTTAGGATATAATAGTCCCTCTATAGCCTTATCCTCGAAGGATTATGGGTAAAGTCTTTATTGTCAATTACCATTTCCTTGAAATATAAAAATTCATCCTTAAAATAGGAATGACCACTACCAACCATCTTTGTGCATTATTTCCCTAATTGATATTATGCATATATGTCGTCCACAAAAACCAAATTAGTTTGAACATTATCAAAAGTAATCATGTTATGTTTCATAACATCACCATAAAATTTAATGGTAGATGCATCCACTTGCATATTCTCATCCAAGAGAGAATTGTTTCCTATATGTTTCACCATCATACCATAATGGAAGCTTCACATAGGACTAGCATTCATGATATGTTTTTGAGTTTTTATGCCATCAGGACCGGGCCCTATCACCGAGGGAGGGGTCTTCCACTTCAAATCATTAGCCACAACCTTAGAAATAGGTTTCTTCACAGAATAACCTTTTCCATAATATTTATTTACATTAGTTTTCTCCTTCATTTTCCTCCTAAAAGCAGTCTCATGATGCCCTTTTAGATAGCAATAAGTGAAAATTTCATTTTTACAACATGTGTCTTTGAGATTACCAATTGTTACAAAGTTTGAGAATAAATGAAGAATTCTTTTCTATTCCACCTTAAAGTGAATGTAATCATGAAAATCTGACAACAACATATTTATAATTATTCACATGATTAAATAAACCTCCACTAGGATCCTAGAAAAGTTCCCAAACCTAGCTGCCTTAGTAGCTCTATCCATTTTTAGTTGGAATACCAACAATATAGGAAATATTAAAAAAAATATTGGTATTCCTTATAATCCAATTAAGACAAATAATTTTAATCCAAACATGGACCATATTATTCTTTAAAGAAAATGGTTTAAAATGAAAATTCCATTCTTGAAGTAAGACCATACCTAGATTTAAAGTAATTTATTTTATTCCCCACACCCTGTGCTTTTTTTCCCCTAATGAAAAAATAATATGGAAAAAACCCTACCCATGGGTATGCATCTTCAATCTAAAGAATTCCACACATAGGATAAATTTTAAACAAAATAATCAACTTTAAAAATTTATCCTCCATCATAAAGAATAATTATAGAAATAATAGAGAACTTTCAGATCTTAAATCTATCAAATATTGCCTCTTTATTAGCAATCACACAAGCAGTGTCTCCTTTTTTCATAATCTGATCTGGAATGACATCTTGCTAACATGTAAAATTCCATCTAGGTTCCCTATCATCTTCTTCTAATGATTATAATTTATGGTTATAAGTGATTTTATATATTAATAATGTTTTGAAATAGGTTATTAAGATGGTTATGATTATTATACTAGAGTATAATGATCATTAAAAAATTTTAGGAGTAAAAAAGTTAAGGGGTTTTCTTTCCAATGTCATTTTCAATTTGAGAATGATATGACTAAATTACCATATGGGATACTTTATAATTTTTATCTAAAAAATATATTTTATTCTCATATATTTTTAATAAGATTTACATATCTTGCTACAAAGTCACTTCCCCATTGGTTAATAATTTAATTGAAATGATGCAGGTAAAAAATGATGTTACCTATTCTTTTAGGTCGGGAAGATTTCCCCTCTATCTCTATATTTTTTAATCACACCAGTTTTATTATTATTTTTATAAACCTAAATATGTATTATTTCTTGTAATATTCATATTTCTCATTATCTATTTTGAAAAAGAATATTTATCTATCCTTTAATGATGTGGGTTTCAATAAAGATATTTTAAAATATTATCCATATTTGAATCTTTCAACTTCCACTTCAAATTTTTTTACTTAGACATTATTTCATTCCAAGAATCATTTATTGTGATTTCTATTTTAAAACAATTCTATAAAAATCTCCTTGTAATCCCCCTTAAATTGATATTTAGAAGTTACTTTTGACTTCATTTTTGATTAACTTTTATTTTCTTTATAATAGTGTAGAATAAATATATTTTTAATATTTTATATAATAGAATATTTTTCTGGAACCTTCCTCAGATCTCTATAAGAATCTTCTTAACCATATTTTCATGTTTTTATAAAGAAATTTTCATTTATATTTTTATAATGCCCCCAAATTATAGACCTTATAAAACTGATGTTATGTTCGATAAATTGAATTTCAAGCTACACCAAACATAAATGAATCCCAAAATATTAGAAGAAATATATTAAGAAATCAATAACAAACTCTAAGATGGTAAACCATTAAAATTATTACCTTTATAAGATAATTAATTAATATGCTATAATATTAAATATAAATATTTTCAAAAAAAAAATTCTTATCTTAGGTATTTTCCATTAAAAAACTATAATTTTTAGATTGTAAATATTATTAAATTAAATTAATTTTTTAATTATTCATATAAAAATTAACTTCGTAATAATTTTTGTGTTTTTCTATAAAAAAAATTTAGTTCAAAAATATGATTTTATAATAAATTATTATTTTTATGATTTTATCATTATGTAAGAGTATCCTAGTTGTTTAAAATCTATTTATCTACTAAAATATTTAATTATGAAATAAAATTATGTATTTTATTATATTCTTTAACTTATAAGTCCAATGATGAAATTTTTTAAAACTAAATTAAAATGTTATTCTAATAAAAATGATTTTTGGTCTTTTCATTGAATCAATTATTTTCAAGGTAATATTTTTTTGGATATAAATTAATGCATAATTAATTAACATTTTTTTATAATAAAACAGTTTATTTTTTGGTAATTCATAATATTATAACTACACCTCACACATAAATTTTATGCTTAAAAACACCTTTTTTTTCTAAAATTAGTTTTTATGCACTATGTGTGCTAATATTAAAAATAATTTTTCATGACATTAAAATTTCATTTTGATAAAATTATTTCTAAAATTGAAAATATAAGATTAAAATTTGGAAAAAGGTAAAATATTTTTTTTATTACAATTAATTACAAAGGTTGAAAATTAAATAACAAGGAAAAAAGTAAATTGGGATAAAATTTAACAAACTAAAAGAAATCCCTAAAACCCTAAATTTATTTTTGAAAATAATTGTATTAGGGTATTTTTTACCCAAACCCACTTTAAACTCTTCATGTTTATATTTTTTATTCATTTAAAATGGAATGGTTACATTGCATTATTTAAAATACAATGGTTACTTCCAAAACTACCCTTCTCCTCATTTATAAAAAGGAAACACATCCACCACTTAAAGACTCACCTGCCCTTAAATTTTATTATTTAATATATTTTAATTTTATGGTAATAATAACCCTCTACCACTTATATAATTTTATAGATACCTTTAGTTTAATTAAGTCCCTCATTTCCATGGAGTTTTCCCTGAGAAAATACTATCTTAAAATGAGAGTATTAGATTACCTTATTTTTTTCATTTAATGTAATAATAACTAACCAATAAATAACCTTATTAAAATACATAAATAAGTATAATTAGATTTAATTAAATATAATTATATTAATTTAACAGCAAATATTTTTATTACTTTCTTTATACTAAGAGATGAAATAAGATTGATCGTGCGTATGTGAGGACTACAACCCCTATACTGTAATGTTGTTCATTTTTCATCACTACCTCTCAAGGATGGAATAAATGATTAATTTTATGAATAAATATGGGTCAAAAATAAAATTATTAAATTATTATTTTTCATATACAATCATTCCTTCTCTTCATTGATAAATAAATCGTTAATCATGTATATGAGAGGATGACCACCTTCATGTGTGAACATTTTCATTTTTCATCACCATCCATCATTGATGGTTCCTAGAAATGATTTATTCATGATATATAATTTTTATTAAATATTTTATTTTCAATATATTTCACATTATAATTTCTTAAATACATCCCCTTAATCATTGAAACATTATATCATGTTACTATTTGCGTCAATTTAACCGCCTACGTAAATGATGTTCTAATTATTATGCCAAAAATAATTATGGGATGAGATATATGGGTAATGTGATTTAATAATTATATTCTTAGGATATTTTAATTATTCTAAATTTTTTTACTATTTAAAATATTTTTTAATATATCACCTTTTGATTGTTATACAAATCAAAACCCAATTCATCGCAATTTCAATTTTCACAAGATGTATTCATCTATTTCACCTAATATAAATGGGGATTTATTATTAATTTAAAAACAACGATTATTATAACTTAAATTATATGTTAATTATGAACATGAATGAACTTGTTCAGAATCAATATCATCTTCATGAAGTTGTTACAAATCATGAAACCTAAAGTTACAACACATGACAATGAAAATATAAAATAATTATTTAATATATTCATAATATATGTTTATAGAATAATTATAAAAATGGTTTTATATTTATATTTATATTGTAATATAATTTATTAATGTAATTTTTTTCATTATACATGATTTTAGATCATGTTCGAGTAAGCAGAATTCAAGGTAAGAGTTTTTCATCTCAAATTACACACTTTAATAGATATTTGGAAATATGAACCTAATTTAATTTTTATGGTTTATATAATACCTATTTGACATATAATATAATGAATTATCTTTTAATAATGTTGTTTTAAGTTAAATTACCATCAATATTGTTTAAGGGGTATTAATTAAAATGATACTCAAACTGCATGGGTTATTTTTTTGAAACATTAAAACATTAAGTCTTTTTTATGTTGCGAACCATGAGTATTTTTATGGTGTATTTTCTATAAATTGATCGAATATTAGAATACTCTTTGTTTTTTAATGCTATTTACTACTCAAACCATGGTCCATTATTCATGTGGATATTAATTTAGTTGTTTATCTAATAGTAAGGTATTTTGGTAACTCAACTTTTTTTCCTGAGTTATGATCCTTCTATTAAATTATTTAATATAATTTGGGTACATTAGGTGTTTTTGGTATTATATAGCGTTATATAATTTTTTCTAAGGATATAAATTTTTTCCCCATAAATCCTTTGGAAAATATTTGTCACCACTTTTGTTATGTTCTTTTTCTGCCATCCACCTTCTCTCTTTGTACACCTTATGATCATCTTATTCGAGTATTGAATTATTTTTATACTAATTTCTCTATACATCATGGACATAAAATTTTAAATAATTATTTTTGGATTATTATCACATAAAAGTTTTATCTATTTTATTGTCATGTTGAAATGTATTGATATTCTATATGTTTTTATTCAAATATAAATAATTATTGGTAAAGTATATTATAATTTTTTTATTCATTTTCTAATATAATGAATGCGTTGTATGTAATTAGTGATGGGGGGTATTGATATTATATTTCCCCTTGGATTAATTAGTGGGTCTCATGAGACCAAAACGATTGGTTCTTTTGGTGTATTCTACCTCAGAACATAGTATTTCCTAGACACATATCGATGATTGTAAGACTATGATGTCTAATATCATGATGTATTATCATAGAGTGTGAAATTAGGCTTTCAATATAATGAATTTCATTAATAAGGAAGAATAAATTTTTCCAAGTGATCTATTTATTTTAATTATTATACACGGATATATTATTATATTATTTTTAAATTAATAGGGAATTATGATTATTACTTATTATTTCCATAATATTTATACCATAATTTCCTAATTCATATATTTTTACTTACTGAGTGTTTAATCTCACCCCTTCTTATGTTTACATTTCCCCAGTTTATGAAATCAAATATTATACCAGATTTATCTAAAATGATATATTATGGGATATATTGAAGGTTTATTATGTATTATGTAGTTTTTTATATACTAGAAAAAATAACCATCAATTGAGAAGGACATGGGTTTTTTTAGTTTTTGTTTTTGACTAATTCTTTGATGATATAAACCTAAGTGGTCTTGTGAATTTATGTAATGAATTATTTTATTTATGTTGGGTAATTATTATTATGTTATGCCTCTGAATCTGATGTTGGTATTAATGACAATTTGTAAAGTATGTGTTTTAGGAACCAAATCTTGGATAATTGGCCTAGAGAATCACAATTTGTGTTGGAGTATATTTTAGATAAATTTATATATTATAATGTTTATTGAGTATAATTTAAGGGTTGATAATTTTGGGTTGATCACAATTATAATGGAATAGATAATCCTTTAGTATAATATTTTATTTAATTTTAAGGTAATTGTTTGCATTTTATTTAGGGATTAGGATCAAATAATTTTAATGAAAACCCAAGGGGTATGTATAAGTTAGAATTATAAGGATAGGATAACATCTTAATGTTTTGGTAAATTTCATATTAAGTGGTTATATATTAAATTACATCCATTTTTAGATACCAAAAGAATATGTAGGATCTGACACATATGTACCTATGAGTAATGACATCAAAAATGGTGTATTTGGTATTAAATCAAACATTATATAGTGTAAAAAGAGATATAACTGCACAATAGATTTGAAAATCCTGGGGGATACGCTTTAGTTAATTCACATTCTATTTATGAACCATTATGAGGTATTTTAATATGATTAATATAGATTTCCTAAATGTAATGTGACCATATATAATATATATATTTCATCATATAGATTGATAAGTTTTGATACAAATTAATTGATATGTTCTTTCTTGGATAAAGGATTATATTGATTTTGAGAGAATATATTTCAATGATATTTGGGTTTAAATTTTTATAATAAATATTATGGTAATTTTAATTCCCTATTTGGAATATTAGTTTATGAAGGTTGAGAGAATCCAACTCAAAGTAACCATGGTTGAACCAGAAAAGATATACCTTAATCTAAGGGTGATATAGATTTAACCAAGTGTGATACAAGTTGATTTATAAGATCTATAGGCAAATAGGATAGTGTTATATTGTTAGAAACCGTGATAATAAATTTTGTGACAGTTATTTATGATAGTTATCTTATAATGATCAAAATACTTGTTAACTCTTTTGGTTTTTATAAGGGATTAATCTTGAAGAAATCATTTTAATAAACAATCTGATGGAAAATAATGAAATTTTCCTGAAAAAACATAACAGGTTAAGGTTTGAAGTGAAAAATAATTTTATTATACCAAACTATTTATCATTAAATATGATTAATAATATGAACATAGTTGATTTATTAAACACCCCAAAAAAGTGAAATATGGATACCCATGAAATATCAAGTGATGAAGATGATGAAGGAAAAATTTACAATTTCTTATTGTTAAAAATCTATAAAGACCCACCAAGGGTTTTCCTCAAGGGGAAAGGAATATAGTTTACTTAAGTAATATTGTGTCATTTTTTTCATAATACTACAGTGTAAATGAATATTTAGTTTAACACTATTTAAGGAAATATACTTCATCCTAATATACATTTAATAATTTATTGTCTTATGTATGGGGAACTTGGAAATTATTGATGTTAATGCAATAATCTAAGGAATAATCTGGATGATGAGCATAAACATCCTCTAAGACCAATATGGAAATAGAATTCCTATGAAATCTCTACTTCTAAAGTAGATCCCGATATTTAAGGTACACGATCACTATAATATAGAGTTGTAGATGTATTTTTAAATTTTATTATATTAACTATAATATATCTAAGAAGTTTTCTAATATTTTTAATCCAACACTCCAATGATTTTACTGTCATGTAAATATTATAGTGGTATGATTATTTTATTCCTACTATAATTTTATTAAAATGCACACCATGGAAATCTTATTATCCATCCTTTTGGAAAATTTAACACGATGGTTGATTTCTTGGATTCACTTAGAGGAAAAATTATCTGGAGTAAGAAAGTAAATTTTCATATTATCCTATGATATTATATAAACAAATATATAGTAATAAAAATCCTCCATAAACAAATCTTATTATTTTGGTCCTGAAACTGAAAAATGATAGACTCTTGGAAAAGATAGTTAAATAAAAACTCAACACATCAAATAATCTTATTTGAAGGAAATTGGTATATTTTCTAAGATTAGAAGATTTATATCACTCAAAAAATTATGTATTGTTTCATCTCTATAATTTATAATGAATTAGTTATTTTTTTTGTATATTATGATTAAAATTAGGAGGAAATAAATTATTTAGTGGCAACGTAACGACTTAAAATTGTATGCATTATAAAAATGTTGTTGTGTTGATAAATTTTGTTACATTAAACAAACAACAAAAAAAACCAAAAAAATATTATAATTACATTACTTACAAATCTACAATAAAAACTAAGATAGTAAACAATTAAAATTTATTATCTTTAGAAGATAAATAATTAAAATAAGTTAATATTGAAAAACAATATCTTCAGTAAAAGTTGTTTTCTCTATATTATGTATTTTCCATTTAGAACATAATTTCTAAATTTTAGATTATAAATTTAATAAAACAGATTTCATTATTTATTTCCTCAAATCAAAATTTATTTATTTTTAATTTTTTAGTTTTTCTAAAAATATTGTTTTTAGTCCAAAAACACAGTTTTTGAATTTTTTTTTATTTTATCGTCATGAACGTGTATACTAAAAGGATAAAAAACACTTTAAGTAATAAAATATATAGCTAATAAATAACATTATGAATCTTAATATATTATTTTATCTTATAATTCATATTTCATACATTTTTACAACTAAATTAAATTATTAGTTCGATAAACAAATTCTGTATTTTTTAGAATCTAGTATTTTCAAGGATAGATTATATTTTAAAATGTAATGAAATAATCATACATTTAATTTTTATAACAAAAAAATTAGGTTATAGGAATTGATAAAACACACTTTTTCTAAAATCAATTTTTTTGGCATTCTTTGTGATATTCTTAAAGTTAACTTTTCAAAACATGAAAATTTTATTTGATAAAATTATTTCAAAATTGAAAATTAGAAGGTTAAAATTATTTAATAGGTCTAGTACTAATTTTTCTCTTAAAAATAAATTACTACATTTAAAAATCAGTTACCAAGGTAAAATTAAATTTGGGTAAAAGTATAAAATGTTAAATAAAATACATAAAACACTCAATTTTTTCTCCAAAATTAGTGTTTGAGGTGGTTTTAAATCCAAAATCACTTTTCCCACCACTTTTATCCATTTTGGATCCATTAAAATTTTGAAATGTGATATTACATTATTGAAAATGTAATGGTTACTTCTGAAACAACCATTCTATTTACTTATAATACAATAACATTGCCACTAGTTTATGAATAAACTGTACTTATAATTTCTTATTGAAACTATTCCAATTTTACTATCTTATAATCCTCCCCCACTAATATAATATTCTATTCACATTTAGTTTTCTTAATTCCAAAATTTTCATATAATTTTTGATGAGAAAACTCAAGCTTCTAACATAAGTATTACATTCAGTTACTCTTTTATATTACTCTACAACTTCAATAATAATATATAACCTTATTAATATAATGAAATTTTATTATATTAATTTAATATAAAATAAATCATTACTTTTCATCCACAAAGAAAGAGTAAATCATCAATCATATATACTTGAAGACTACTGTATCTACAACATGATGTAGTATTTTTCATCACCTCCTCTCAAGGAATATATAAAAGAGTTATTTTATGTAGAAATATATATAATATATAATATATAATATTCTATAATGATCATTTTTATGTACCATCATTACTTCAATTTGTTGAGAAATTTCATCATTAATCATTTGTATGTGTGGACTACTGCCTCCACGAATGAAGAATTTCATTTATTATCACCAAACACAATTGATAGATTATAGATTGGATTTAATGAGGATATATGATTTTTATTACATGTGTAATATTATGTATGTAAATATCTAAATAAATGCCCTAATTTGTATGTTTTCCCATGTTAATAATTTGAGAACAACACTTCTTATGTTTCTAATTCCCCATAGTATAAAGAAACATATTTTACATGATATATCTAATAATATAGCTTATGGTAGATGTTGAAGACTTATTATGGATTTAATAGTTTCTTATATAGTGGAAGAAATATCCATAATTTGAGAAATGAATGAGTTTTGTTAGTTTATGTTTTTATTAAATCTATAATGATCTAAACAAAAAATGTATTGGGAATATATGTAATATAGAATTTTATTTACCTCATATAATTATGAGACATTTAGGTCTATGAATCTGTATTTGGTATCAAATACATAATGTAATGTACATGTTTGAGGGTTTTTATTTGAGAGCATGAGTTTGTGGTGTCATATTTTATTTATAAATATTCATTAAATAAAGGAGAAAAATATTAAGATCAATCCTTCTTCTTTCTCCAAGTAAATATTAATTCTATTAAAAAGTGTTTTTAATATATGTCAGCATCCTTTAATTTTTCTAATTCTTTAATGGTAATATTCCCCAAGAATATTATCCAATTTATATTTATATATATCTTATGACTTTTTCTTATGGACAGTTGAGTGAAAACCCATTTACTTTTCATGGGTCAAACAAGATATAATGTATAATGAATGTTTTAATATTATTTTGGAACACATATGTATGATTAATCATTATTTTATTGTAAGGTCCTATATATCACTCCAATTCATTGGGTAAATATTTATATCTCATTACATTGCATGTTTTTAGGAATTAGAGGGAACCCAATCCCTTATGTAGCTTTCTTCACTATTTTTTTTAGAATGGTGGAGAGCCTAATCACCAATGGGAATCTATCCACTCTATGATTATTCCTTGGAATTAATCCTTGACGTGAAAAATGATATTTTTATGATTATGTATGTGCCACACTTTTATTAATCATTATTTTTCCATGTTATGTTTTCATATCTCATGAATATAAAATAATGTTTTCAATTTTTTATTAGTCTTACATTATGTTATTCTTAATGCCTTATTCAATGACTCGTGTTTTTAGATATATAGTTAATTGGGTATGATAATCTCTCATGTTATTACATGTAACATGATTAATTTATCATAAACTTATGATCATCTTATTCTTAATTATGATTTTCAACTGATGACTGTCATATTTACCATTAATGGTCATCTAAGCTCAATATTTCTTATGTTTCTATTCCTCTAGTTAGAAAGGATAGTAGTATGTCTTATGTGTTAAGTATGTTATCACTAGAGATGAATATTTGTGGTATATACTCAAAATATGATAAGTGAAACTATTTATGTATTGAATCTATAGTGACATTAA
Source organism: Viscum album (assembly GCA_963277665.1). Lineage (NCBI taxonomy): Eukaryota > Viridiplantae > Streptophyta > Magnoliopsida > Santalales > Viscaceae > Viscum > Viscum album. The sequence continues at coordinate 458,295,527 of OY728138.1, forward strand.
ACCATTGGGTTCTAGAGTGTGGTTTATTATGAGATGAAATGAATATTCACGAAAAGATTATGTAATATATATGAATGAAATGTTTTGGTCACCTCAGTGACACATGAAAAAATTACTCCATACACCATATAAAAACTACCTATATACTATAGACTCCACTAAACATAGCCACCACATCAAGGTGATCAACAAGAAAATTTAGAAACCCTTCCCTTATATGTAGAATAATAAAAACTGTCTATATATACACCAATACACATAGGAATTGGGTGACTATACAACCTAGTAAATAATCTTCAGAGACTCCCCAGATAACCCCACTAGAATAAGAATGAGTTGTCTCATAATAAAATATATTGATATAATCAGAATAATAAAAATCACTAGTCGATGTAATAATTATAAGAGAATAAAGAAATTAAATAACTAATAGAACACACTACATCATTCCTAATTAAAACGTGGCTATAAACCGACTGCATCCCCAAATAAGGAGGAATCTCCAAAAATATACCAAAATCATGATAAGAATATTGTTTTACCAAATATATGTTATCACTTGGTGATTCATATTAATCTTCCCCTAAAATCATAATTTATATCCATTTCTAAACCAATATGGCCCCACACATCCATGTCAGGAATCAACACTGCTCGATGAAACATTGTTTTACACGTTCCAAAGCGGGTCATTTGATAATAAATTCACAAGTTCAATAAATTAATGAACCATTAAATATAATGTTATATTAAATAAAACACAGAAAAATTTCGGTTCACTAGCATTCGTGTTATAGATATATGTTGAGAGGGAGATCAGCCACGTACCTCGGATATATACTTCCATCCATTTCTACGAATAAGATGAATAAATTTAGAAGAGTCATCTAAATTAATCTATTGAATCGTATGATTCTAGAACCCCAGTGATGTGAGGTGTAATGAGGGTTGTAAAAATTAAGATAATAAATAAAAAAAAGTCAAATATCATTAACTTAAATGTTTAAAATTCTCTCTGTGAACTAGTTACATTGTCAGACATTTCAAAAATCCAGATGACCCACACGATGATTTGGTTATTACCACCACAATAGAGGTTCCTTCCACTTTCTTTTATATATAGAGACCCACCATAATGAGGGATATAATATATTAAGACTTTACCATGTATTTTTCATTAAATTTTATTTTTTAATAACTTATTTTTCTTGAAAAATGAACTAAAATGAACAGATATAGAATTTTTTAAGATAAATTTATAAGTAGTAAATACAAATATTACAATGTATCCATTGAATTGGAGGGAATAAATAAGGGTAGAAAAATTATTAAATTTATGCATAAATAAAAATAAATTTTATTTTTATACTAATGTAGTGATAAAATTCAATTATTATAGTAAATAATTAATTAGAGAATTTTTTTCTTCAAAAATTATTTTTCAAAAAAATACCTTTAATGATATAAAATTATTGTTTTATGAAATTAGATAATGGTTAAATGATGATATATTATACTAAAAATATGAATAATATATTAACAGTAATTTATTTTTTATTTTTTATGAAGTAATAGTAATATCAATTAATATTTTAAAGAGTCATTTTCCTGTAAAAACATATTTTATTTATATTTCATATTTCCATTTAAATGTTAAAATCCTAAATTTTAGAAAATTAATTTGAAAAAAAGAACTTTATTTTTTAAATTATCATGAAATTAATCAATTAGGGTGAAATTATTTGACTTCTCTAAAAGATTCATTTTTAGGTGAATAATACAAAATACATTTTAACAAATATCCTCACTTTAATGCCAATATTAGGATATTAACATGAAATAAAAATTAATGAATCATTTTTTTTCACAATAAAATATGTGCATAATAAGTAAAATTATACTTTTTAATATATTATGTTTAAATTAGAATCCAATGTTAGACATTTTAGAACCTATGATATTTATTTCTAAAACAATTTTAATACGTTATACATAAATTATTTTTAAATTATTTTTTTCTATCTTATATATTTAATATGATAAAATGTATTTCATATTTCTAATAAATATTTAAAAAACCTTTAATAAGTGAAATTTCATTATTAGTTATAAAATTAAGTTACCAAGGATAAAAAATGTGTTACCATGGTAAAATTAAATTATGGTAAAAAGTTAAATTAAATGGGAAAGAACTAAAATATCTCAAAACTTATCCATTATTTATATTAATGAGTGGTAGATAACCAATTATTAATCTCTCTTCATTATTTTCCACTATCATAGCCTATTTTCATTGAAAGTGACATGCCTTTAATATAACGTAATGAATATCTAAAAAATACCCCCCCTTTCACTTATAAAAGGATCTTTTCACCACCACACTTATCATAAAACAAAAAAACTTTTATATTAACAAAATCATTACCAAATCCCTCTGATAAGTTCTAGAGAAGTTTTTATCACAAAATAACATTATAATAAGGCTTGAGGAGTTTTCTTAAGGAGTAAGTTAAAATGTCATAATCACTCATTTATTATTTCTATTCATTTCTTTCCTATTATACCTAATAAAAACATATTAAAACCATTGTAAAATAATTAAATCATTATAAGAAGATTGAAATTCTATTATTTTGATTCAATAAAAAATTTATAACTTATTCTCAACCATTCAAAAAATGAAAACATTCCTCGTCTTACAAGTAGGGTACCACCTCCTTGAATGATGTATTTTTAACTTTCACCATCAACTTATATGAAAGGTTATAAAATATATTATATTTATATATATGATATTAATTATTAATATATTTCATGAATTTTGTTCTGAAATTATAAAAATATTAACAACCATGATAATTTAATCCATTGGTATTAGAAAATTACTTTAAACAAGATCATCATAGATCACGTTCTCAGAATCTATGTCTATAGTTTCCATGAAAAGGAAATATGGATACATAAATATTTGAATGTAAATTATTTTAATATGTTTTCTACCATTTTATTGGTCTAAATAGTATTAATTTATGTTTATTAATATTTCCATTATGAAACATGCAAAAAATAATCAAAATTATTGACATTTGATGATTGAAATAAAATATTACTAACTAATTAATGTATAATGAATTATTATAATTAATGTGTATAAAAGGGTATATAAATATACATGAATACGTTTAATTCTTTGATTTAAACTATTGGGTATGATCCAAAGTTTTATAATACCTCTTGTGTGCTTCCCCATATGGAATAGGTTGTTGATTACCTGTGAGGGTTTGAATGACGTCAATGGGGAGACTATACCCTCAATATCATGCCATGCTGATAAAAAATAAATATACACAAATAAAATGTAATAATCAGCATAACATATGGAAACTAATTCTTGCAATGTAATAATGTTTGAAATACAAGTCATAAAGTAAATAAATTTGTCCCCTAGTGTGGAAATCCAAAAAGAGTAATAAGTGAAAGAAAAAAAAGATAAAGTGATAACTACATAGTCATGTGGAGTCCATATCACTTTTCTATAATCTATATTTCAATTTATTAGTATCAATCCCTTTGCCCTTACCTGGGCCCCTATACATTAATTCTTCATATGCATCGATATTCCCATACATGGTGTGAGTAATAAAAGCCTATAGGACACCATCAATGCACCCATAACAAATTTGAATAGGTATAACATATTAATTACAAGATAATAACAAATGAAAAAGGATGTATACAAAACATAAAATCATGTTCCAATAAGTCATCCACTAACCAAGCAACCAAAACCCCCCAAAAGTACATACTTGAACTCCATGTCGGACGAAAAATCAAGGAGATATTAAATGTATTATAAAATATACACAAGGATAGTAAAAAATGTATCTTGGTGGTATCAAGGTATTGATTCGGATCTGGCCTCCAAAAAATTATGTCCCGGACCTTTCACATATCAGGACTATAGGTCTCTTTACTGAGTCTATGCCTAAGGTCAGTCCTCTAGGGTATCATTCCCCTAATTCTTCCACCTCAAGTAAGGTATCTAGGAATTAATTCCCCTACCCTATCCTCATAAATTTCATCATCATTATCTCAAGCCATGTACACTCCCCCTCTAATGGATAATCATATCATGATAGTCCACCATGACCATTTACTATGAAATAACATCCAAAGTCATGGTGAAATATAACAGGGTAGAGAATACAAGAAAATAATAACATATTATCGTTATAATATAGTATCAACTTATAAAAACATTTGAACAAAGAGAAACATGGTAAAAAAATATGCTGGAAATACTCATGGAATCAAGGACTATAAACAAGCCTCATAGGCTATACACATACACATGCACATGTGATCATAATCAAGCATGATTAAAATGGTATACCAACACAAGAATTATCCGAAGGAAAAAAGTTTATAAGAGAGAACCAAATGGTAAATAACTTACTAGCTCAATATTCTTGATGTCAACATAAATGTAAGTCAAGGGTATCAACTGATACCATGATCTCTAACCAACAAAATCTATATTGCTTACCAGGAACTCTAAGAACAAGTTTCACATAAAATAATACATATTTTAGAGAATGACACAAGGAAGAAAAACAAAAGGGTCATATCAAAAGATACCTTATAAAAACATCCATAAATGGTAGAATAAAATTCAAATTGATTATAAACATCAAATATAGAAGGCAAGGGACATTCCATGGAAGGGGACACAAAGAGATTCACCAACAAGACACTGAATAAAACCAACATTCCCCAACAAAGCTATAGGTTATCTTCTGGATCATCCAAAAATATTAGTAAAAGAAAATTAGTATTAAATAAGGCCTTAGAACAATAATTATAAGATTGATCCAAACAAGGAAGAAGTCTACACCTAGAATAAGGCTATAACACCACATTTCATTATATCAAAATACACCCAAAAATATTAAATCAATGAAAGGGGATAATAATACAGATGTTTGATCAATTGAAAATGAATAAAAGGGTATTAATCACTCTCCCATAATGCTTAAAAATGGTTTTATGTCCAAATATAGAACATTGAATGAGGTCTGATGAGGGAGGAGATTTTTTCATCTATTTAGAAGAAACTTGGTTGTCGCCATTCCTTACACAACAATTTGGAGATGGATCGTGTATCCTTGATAACATAGAAAAAAAAATTTCACCTATAGTGTGTTTCCATCCCATATACTATTTTACCCTCACCACACCCTCCAACATGGGTGTGGTGGGGCCCCTAGGTTATAGCCAATAAAATACCCTCATCATACCACAAAAATTGCCAAAACATTTTCCCCTTTCCCATTTTGTTTTTTGTACAAACCAAGTCCACCATAAAATACACCAAACTATGTTGTTTCCTATTTTTGGACATAAAAACAAAAAAAACACCCATTTATGCCTCAATAAGATACTATATTATCTTATGTCTTTACTCATTCAGGGAATCAATTAAAAAAAATCAATGGATAATTTAAGAAATAAGGATTTTCATATTTCAATAAAAAGATTCAGTATTTTACAACCTTTGCCTATAAGAATGTATATTTTGAGATAAGAATCTATAATGGTCCCACTCTAAAAGCCATTCAACTAAGCTCAAATGTCAATTTCCTTATCCCATGTCTCCTCTTGGATCCGTCTATGGTTCCAAAAGACCTTGAAAAGAAGTACAATATTCATTAATATTATGTTCTCTATGCCTTCTACAAAATTCACTGGGTGATCCACATACAATGATTTAGGATCCACTTTAACATCCTTATAGTCGATGACATGCAAGTGATTGTGCATATACCTCTAGAGATAAGACACATAAAAAATGTTCATAACAAAGTAATGTGAAGGATGATATTGACTATGAACCACTTCCCCAACACACTCATTTTTTGAGGGGTCTAACAAAACATGGTGTTAGCTTCCATTTCTTCCTAAAATGTCAATATCCAAATTGAGGAGTTACTTGAAAAAGAACCTGATCACCAATAAAATATTATAAAGGACTTATTATGTGGTCAGTATTATATATCTTCCTATTATAAACTTTTATCAACCTATTTTAAATCAACACCACTCTTTTTGAGGAATCTGGTACCATATGGGGCACCACAACTTCTACCCCACCAACATCATGAAAATAAAGAAGATAATGAAATGCCCTCCCAAAAATATCCTCATAAGGTGAATTCTGAATCAAAGTATATTAATTGTTTTTATATTTGAACTCAACCCAGTATAGATGATTATCCCATGTTCCACTGAATACTATAAGGAAATATCAGAGAATATAATCTAATATATGTATCATTCTATCTAACATTTTATCTACATCGGGACGGTACATTGTTCTTAACCTCAATTTTATCCCTAGGCCTTTTGTAAGCCTTATCGAAACTGTGATGTAAAACCTATGAATATATCAGACATGATGGTCAAGGTAACAATATGGAAGACATATATCTCAAAAATATAAATATGTACCATCTTGGCTACAGAGTCAGTGTCATAGACTGGTAAAAAATGAGAAACATTTTTTTTAGTCAATCGATAATCACCCATACATCTTCATGAATTTTTGATGTCCTAGGTCACTCCCCCACAATTTCCATCATGATTTCGTAAAACATCTGTAAGGGGAAAAAAGTGGCTAGAGAAACCAACTGGGATGTTAGTTCATAAACATCATCCTCTTGTAAATAAGGCATCAAGAAATGATTCCAACAATGTCCCTCTACATCCATAACCACTTTAACTATCACCTAAAGTCATGGTACATCTTTGTTTCTCTAGGATGAAAAACGCACATAGAGAAGTGCCTCATCAAATTTTTCCTAAGGGGATCATGGAATAAAACTATCCCATATATAAATATAACATCATTAATGTACAATAACTACTCTAGAATCAGGTCACCACCCATTAATTGTTCCCTCATCGCAACACATTCAAGGTCAGATTCATGACCATCCTTAAACCAGTTTACTAGAGAAGATGTTATCTGTAATGTAGAATATTTCATTGATCACAAATCTTTAGAAGCATACATCTTCCAGTCGTCCAATAATTTCTTCAAATTCCCTTGTTCATCTAATGTTTGTTCACCAATCTCATAATATCTATGTCATACAACTATTAGAATATAAAATTATGTTACCTTACACTAGAGTGAAGTCCATATAAAATTCTAATGACTACATGAACTCCACTCAGTTCCCCTACCTTGGATTTGTGTCCAATCATGTGAAGATACAGTGGAGGATCTTATAGTCTGAGTAGATAAAAAAAACCTCTCACCAAAGTTATCATGTCACGAAAACTTCTAAAATTTGACCACTACTACCATATCTAAGTCATAGGTAGTATATTTTAACTAATGGGGACATAAAGGATGTGACCTATAAGCCACTACCAACTTTTTTTGAATCACTACTACACCCAAACCAACTCTTGATGCATCACAATAAATGGTATAACCAATCTGTTTCTCCAGAAGTAACAACAATAGGGTTGTATCCAACCTCTTATTTAGCTCTAGAAAATATTTTTCACACATTTCAAACCATTAGAGCTTCAGATCCTTATTTTTTAGTTTATTCATTGGTGGTGATATATTGTAAATTTCATAGATAAACAAAAACATTTATCATGGTAAAACCAGAAAGGTAATTTTTTTGAACAAGTTCTGAGGATATTTACAAGAAAGAATTACCTCTAAATTCTCTATATCTATTGATATATCAGACTAAAGAATAAATTCCCCAATAAGTGAACAATATAAATCCCAAATTTATGCTTTGATGTCTTGTAAAAAAGATAACATTCTCAATGTGTACTCAGGACTATCTCAAGATTTATAGCATGAAACTCTGAGGTTGGAATGTAGATGAGGATTTTATCATCGAACACCATGATGAACGAATTAAGCAATGAGTAGAGAATTCTTTTCATGAGATCCATGAACACTTTTGGTGAATTTATATTCTAAATGACATCACTATTTACTTTTATAGGCCATTCCATATCTGAAATTTCATCTTTAGGATATCCTCATCTTTATCCTATAATTGGTGATAGAATGATCAAATATCGATCATATAGAACCACCAAGATTCCAAAAACTAATTAACGAGATCATCAATCCTAAGAAAATGATACCTATTCTTCACCATCACCTTGTTCAGTTTCTAGTAATACATGTAGAGATAAATACTATTGTCTTCTTTTTTAGAGATCAAAAATAGGTTCACCCCATAGTGAAGTACTTGGCCTGAAAATATTTAATTTTCAATCTCCTCGAGCTTTACTTTGAGATCCTTCAACTCAGCCAGCATCATATAATAAGTGGTTATCAAAATTGGGTTTTCACATAGAAATTCTTCTATATTAAACTCAAGTCCTCTATCTAGGGAGAATTCCTATGATTCCATCCAGAAATACATCCTGATAGTGAACCGCAACAAGAGGAAAAAATGAGGGGAACCAATAATCCTATTGAAAGATCTAGTCTTGCAATATGCTTCATGACCATCCCAAGTTAGCTCATGTCTATATCCACTCTAACAACTCCCAAATCCCACTCACTAATCATCATGATATTCTCTCCATTGGGTGATTCAAAAATTAATTATCAATGATAGTAATCAATGTGATATTGGTAGTTGGTCAACCATTCCATGATAAGAATCACATGAAATATTTTAATCTATATAATCATGATTTCCTATATATTTCAATAACTATCAGTAAATATAGAACTCTAGGAATCACCAAATATGGTTCAATTTAATTTCCAAAAGTGTATCATGTTAAAGAAACATAGAAGATAACATGACTTGTAAGTCAATACCCACAATAACTTTTGTGGATATAAAGGAAATGGAAACACCAATTTCCAAAAAATAAGTAGATAGCAAAAATTTGATTGTGACCATACCTCAATAGTAGAAGGAACATCACCACTATCATTTGGAGTCTGAACCACTTAATACACTTTCCCTACCTCAAATACATGGCCATGACCATGGTATACATGAATTTCCATATTCATCATCATTTGGGGGTCTGAACCTGCTACGAAAAAACTATTCTTGTCCTGTAGATCGACACCCACATCTGAGTCAAAACCCAATGATATCTCATATGCGAAGACTTTGAGATGATATTTTATAGATACCACTTCTTTCCACACCAATGACACTTAATATGAGGTTTTGGGAATAAATTATGACAAGGCCCCCTGTTCCATGGTTGAAACATTTTGGACCACATTCCCACAATATAAGTTGTAGAAGAGACTCTAATCATATCTAGATGTCTTCCACTAATCTATTGGGAATAGTATTCATACCCCTTCATACAATCTGAAGTATCACAAGGAATTTCACTAAATCTAGAAAGAATACCTAAATATACATCCTCCTTCAAACCTGTCTCGATCGTCAGCTATTTGAAAATCACTAAAGTATATATTGGTAGGTTGAAGTTATTGACCTGATATCTCAAAAATATTTGAATCCCTAACTCAAAATTCTTAGATTTATGTTCTCTATCACCTACTAAGATATGAGAAAAGAATATAAACTAAGTGAAAATTTTGAGTATGTAGACACCATAATATTTCCCTAGAAAATATTGACGAACTCATGCACACATCCTGTCTTCATCGTACTTGAGAAGAACTCCTCGACGAAAAGGTTCTTGAAATCCTACTAGATAAGACCCCCATGCCTAGTTTCCTATCCCATTCCCTACTATATCGTACAGGTTCTATATAAAATGAAAGATTTCAACATCACCTTTTTGTCTTGAGTTGTCTCAATGAGGACAAATACACCCTTGATGATGCTTATAACATCCTCTACATCCTATATTCCTCTAGTGTGCTGAATGGATGGTGGATTCTAGAGCATAAAGTCTATAGTATATTTGTCCATGGACTTCGATACCCCAAAGCATTAGATTATAAGAATATGAAGAACTCTTGGTTGAGTTGGGCCTACTTTTGATATCAAAGAAATTTTGGAAATGTGAATTGTATAACCCTTCTATATAGAAAGTGGTGGAATAGGGGTTTCCTCATTAAACGGAGAATCGAATCCCAAATCAGCTGGAGGAACCATTAGTCTCCTTCAAGGATAATATTTTTGTAACACAAAGGAGAAAATTTAAATCCTTAAAGATATATCCAATCACTACTGGAAAGATGATATTTCCCAACACTTCTATACCAACGGTTTGTAAAAACCGTTGGTATGGCTACCATTTCCCAACGGTTCACCAAAACCATTGGGAAAGTCATAGATTTCCCCATCTTTCCCAACGGTTTGGTAAACCATTGGGAAAGAGTGACCTTTCCCAACGGTTCACCAAAACCGTTGGGAAAGGGTGTTGGGAAAGAGTGACCTTTCCCAACGGTTCACCAAAACCGTTGGGAAAGAGTGACCTTTCCCAATGGTTCACCAAAACCGTTGGGAAAGGGTGACCTTTCTCAACGGTTCACCAAAACCGTTGGGAAAAAACAGCCAAAAAAACAACCTTCGGCCTAAACAAACTCAACCCACCCCTAACCTATCCCAACAGTTTTGAAAACCGTTGGGATAGGTTCTTTCATTTTTTTCCAGCCCTACTAACCGAGAACATTATATAAATCAAAATTTTAAATAAGTATGATAATACATATATATCATTATGAAATTATGTTTACAAAAAGTGATGTTAGCTTAGTGGTTAAGTCATTCGATTATAAACGAGGGGTCCTGAGATCAAATCCCAGCGGATGTTTTATTTTTGGAATTTATATACCAACGGTTCCATTACCGTTGGTATAGATTTCATATTACCTATACCAACGGTTTCCAAAACCGTTGGTATAGGTCTATACCAACGGTTTTTCATAAACCTCTGGTATAGACCTATCCCAACGGCTTTCATGGCTATGGTTCTCCAAACAGTTGGTATAGGCTATACCAATAGTTTGGAGGCCTATACCAACGGTTCCAAACCATTGGTAAAGGTTAGTTTTTCAGTAGTTAATTCACATTATGTGATTAGACAATGGTTTCCCTAGGAGGATTCCCACAACCCATGTTGTATCCATCCTAGAAAAAAATCAAGCTAATCCATCCCTACATGTTATCCATAGTCATATATATACTTACATAATATAATTCATAGGTTATACTAATTAAATCCTATATATATATATATATATATTATAAAACCAAGAATAAGATACATCAGTCAATTTATAATATGATTCTTTCCAAAAAAGATAGCACAAATCAATAAATTAAATTAGAAAATTAGTATACATCATAAAAACATGTATATATATGGTTTGTGACCCTAAGTTGTGACTAAGTATGTATTCATGAACATAAAATATGATAAAACTATAATATCTACATAAAAATGGTAACTTGGAGTTTTGTTACACATGAGTAGGACAAGAACATGGAAACTCCCCAACCTAAGTTTCACATAACATATCTCATTTCTTCCATGTCCTGGGTTGGTCCAAAAGAAAGAATAAAATAGTGCACCGATTGAATTTTCTAATTCCCAAAACTGAATCTTTGGGACCAATATAGAGATCCATAAGACCACATGTGTTATTAATTATAGGTAAGATGCTTTTGAATGAATGTGATGGTTTTAATGTCATCATTGGGTAGAATATACCCTCAGTATCTTTTCATACCCATACCCAATAAACACAAACATATATACTATAATAATCAGAGTAATATGAGGGAACTGATAATCATAATGTAATAATATATATCCCACCATTCATACATGTAATGAAATTGGTCTCCCAGTACAATATGCTAAACTAGAGTAATAAGGGTATGAAAAAACGATAATGTAAACTATACAGAGTCATTTGGATTTTGTCTTGGTCCACCACTATTTCCATACTCATCTATTCAATTATCATCTTCAGACCCCTTTCCCTTACCTAGTTCCCTATACATGAATTCCTCATTCGTATCAAGATGCCCATGCAAGGTGTAACACCCCAGGTAAATAAATAATATGACATCTTTATATTCATACATATTTGTGAATCAAATATTAATATTACATTAAAGGGAATGTTATGCTCGATGGCGTACCAAATACGCAACAATGAGTTTCTTAGGAATCTTACATTGCACTCTAATAGTAAAATAATATTATTTTAAATGGTAGTTAATGCCTAGCCGTTGTAACGGCGAGAATGAATATAACTAACTACAAAAATGATTATATATGTTTGTCAAATATTTTTACTTTTTACAATAAATGTTAGAGGATTAAAAATGAGAATGAATCCAATTTTAAACGTAAACATTCTAATATTCTTTAAAAGGTCGATTAACCGCCTTTTGATGGAGAACCTCTTTTAAATCAACTTTTTGACAATTTTATGTGTTATATTTGACAAAATAAAATTTTTCTTTAGAATCGGGACATCAAAATTAACTTTGTGTAAATTTTTAGTATTTTTCCAAAAAAGTTCAATTTTTAATGAATAGTGAAAAATGTAGTATTTTAATTCAAAACCACTTTTAATATAATTTATTTATATGATTAGATTATCTTTTGAATTGGTTTTAAAGTGAAATTAGGATATATTTTTACCATTTAATCCAATAGTGTTCGTTGGAATTAATTTCACTTTGAAATCGGACATAAACTAGTGTCAATCTTTTGATACATTTTGTTTCATAAAAACACAATATTTGTTTTGATAGTGGGAATTGATTATTAAATTAATTAATTCAACATATAAGTTTTGAATTTTGTAAAATAGAATTAATTTTTGAATTCAGAATATCAAATATAGTTTAGGGTTAACTTTTGGTAATTTTCTGAAAAACTTCAATTTTTGATGAATAGTGAAACCACTAAGTTTTACTTATAAAAACTGATTTTCCGTTTAAATGAAATTTTGCCATCTTTGTGTTTTCAATTTCAAAAATCCGACATACATGGTTGTAATTAAGAAGTAAAATGTAGTTCAATGGGATTAAAATAATTTTTTGGTGAATAGTAACTTATTAAGTTTTTAATCGCGATTAGAGGTAATTAGTGTAGTTTAAGGTAAGAATAATGTTTTAATAAAATGAAATGACCCAGACACATGTCCTACCCTCTTTTTATGTGTCATTTCCGAACAATACAATCCATGGGTCAACTTGGGGACCCCATGGAGCCACTTTGGTTGGAAAATGACATAAATACCTTTTTATTTAATGATAAGGTAAAAATGACACAAACATGAAATGTTTTATTAAAACAATTTTTACATAGGGTTATACAAGTCATATTTTTGACTATAAATAGTCATTGAAAATCTAAAAAGATTTCATACATCATAGTATTTTTTTATAATTTTTAGACATTAAATAAATTAAATTATTTATGACATCATGATGATGCAGCGATGACCTCATTATTTAACGATTTAAATAAAATGGAAAGATAATGTAATATCTAAGACCTAAACATGTACAAAACCTATTGGATGGGTGGATTTATATCCCTTATCACCATATCCACGAATTATATCAATGTGGGACCTTTGCAATCCGAAACTCATTTTCAAATAAAGTATCATTTGCTGACTTTCCAAGAGTGCCCCTCCTCTCCTCTTATAAAAGGCCCCCACCTCTACCTCCTTACCCACACCTATCAAGCCTTTGGCTCGGCCAAACTCTACCCATTTTGTCTCTCCACATCCGTCTCTATCTCCTTGAAGCCTAACATTGGGATTAAGTCTTCCCAAGGAAGCCTTTGAGCTCAAACCAAATGGAGTTACCCGATTTTAAGGTAATGTCTTCACTTGTGTCCTTTTGTTTTATTTTGCTTCTCCAACCCCCTAAACTCTTTTTATTAATTTATATTGTAACAAATACAGTATCTTCAATATACTAGGATGTTTTTATAAGAATTATTCGATCTAAACTTACACACACCTACATCTAATGGTTAAAGAACAACTGTTTCCGTGGATGGCAAATTACTCCCTCCCGAAACGATGATTGTTCAACTTTCTTCTAACACCTTCAAAGGTGGACATTAAGATGACACTATATATATATATATATGATATATAATATTTTTATGTTTTACTTAATCTTCTTTATTTTTCATTTATGGAATACCTTTATGGTTTCCATTATGGGTAAACGTGATATCTTCATTTAAGGAAGTGCGGACTACTGCCCCCTCAATGTGATTTGATTCGTTAATACCATATGTGGTACGTATAAATGTTATATTTAATGATATTATATATGATAACATACTCTAATTAAAATAATATTGTGTATCATTATGTTTTAATTCCATTAAATATGAAATAGATATGGAAGTAGCGTTCATGCGTATGTACGACTTACCGTCTCCATGAACAGTGCATTTCATTTCTTAACTCTAAAAGTTAAGTAATATTATAAATGCATGAATATACTGGATTTATATGATATATATGATATCTAAATCATAAATAAAACTCTGGATATAAGGAACCTTTTACCACATGAACAACATGTAATTGTAAGAAGTCCACTTTCGACTTAAGAACCAAATATTGACAAAACAAACATTATTAACTTAAATGATTACATAATGTCTATGACATGGTAATAAGTGATATAAAAGGAATAATGAAATTGAAAAAGGTTTCTTAAGGATGTAAAAATTAACTCAGGTTTATTATTCAGGAGATTAAAGAACGATCGAGTCAAGTCGTACCCAAGGAAAGGGATCCTACTTTTCTCTTTCTTTTTAAGTACACTCTTTTATGTCATTCCTTTTAAAGATCATCTTTCTTGTTATTGGGATGTTCTTTTATATTAATCTTACTGTAATTTTTATTTTCATGTGATGAGAGACCCTATTATCTCTCATCAATCCATTTTGGAAGTTTTGAGTGGCGCCGTTAGGCTACCGAATTTTCGTAAGAGATCTAACCTCTCTCTTTCTTTTTAAGTACTCTCCTTTATGTCACTTCTATTAAGCTCCTCTTGGTTATGTTAGGTGATGTTAATTTATATTCCTCTTTCTATAAAATTTATGTTAATATGATTAGATACCCTATTTTATCTCATCAATCCATTTTTGTAATTTTTATGTGGCGCCGTTAGGCTGCCGAGTTTTCGTAAGGGATTTTTCATATCACTTTTATTCCCGTGAGATTTATGCTACATTTGCCACAATTTCCTTTGAGTGGTGTATGTACTGCCCATTATACTAAACTTTGTGTAATATAATTTCTTTTATGAGTATTTAAATCAATGGTGTATTGTCCTTCTTTCATGGGGTGTATGTTTTGAAAGATACCCAAGTCGGTAAGGGAACCTTTCACCCTCCTCTTTTTAAAAAGACTTCTTTTGTTGGGTCTTTTAATTTACATATTATTATGTTCGGATATGTTCTCATATATACTTATTGATGTAAATTTTATTTCCAAGTGACGAGATTCCCTTTTTATCTCTCATCAACTCATTTTTGGAATTTTGAAGTGATGCCGTTAGGCTGTCGAATTTTACCAAGGGACCTTTTTAACCCATTTTTGATTTCTTTGGGTTCAACATGTAGTTATTGAATATGTCATCCTTTGAATATGTGTGAAGGAACTTTTATTGTTTTACACTTAATATCCACTTATATTTGGTGTATTTATATTTGTCACACGTAATTTTGAGATTGATTTATTTTTAATTTAAGGATACCTTCTTTATAAGGGATTTCATCACATTTGACATTTCTATTGAGACTTCATTGTTGTTATGAACCAATTCACTCTTATATGGTGTATATACTGTCCTTTGGAATATTATATCATGAATCCATTTATTCTCATGATATTATAAATTTCTTACTAAATGTTATTCCTCAATTATTGTATTCAAGTGTCTCTAATTTTGGTAAAACCCCTTTAACCAAAATATCGCTTTAAATGTTTTAATTATTTGGTCTTATTAATATCCATGTTTTCAAAATGGTTTTTAAGATTTATTTATATGGATATTAATGGTTTAAAATTTTAAAAGAATCAAGGTGGTATGGGACACTTTGATTCAAAAATCACTTTATTAAATGTTTTAAATGGTTTCTTTTTGAGTGGATTCATTATTTCAATATACTAAAATGTTATATTGTGATTGAAATGTGGAAGTGTTATGTTTCCTTTATGCATGTTTTATGTGATACATTTTTGTTATGGTTCTTGGGCATTGTTATTAAAATGGGTGGTTCCGTGATAAACTAAGGGCGGGTGAGCCCAATATAGCTCTCCAATGCATTGGGTAATGCGAAGGAGTGAAACGTTAAGGTTTCTCCGAAGAGATTTTGGGAATATACTGTGGTGGGTATTCCAAACATAACTAAGAGGGTTACTCCCTACGTAAGAATGTTATGAATGCCTCAAGTTACCTTTTATGTCTTATGATTTCTATGATTTATTCATGATTTTAGGAGGTATGTTAAAGTGCTTATGTTTTATGGGTAAAGTATGATTTAATTCTTATGTATACATGTACTCATGTTTCCTTTCCATATTTTTATATCCCTTACTGATCTTTTTATGCTCATCCCATGTTTTTGAAATGTTTTTCACAGGTCAAGGGAAGGGTACATGATATGATGATAGTGTCAAGGAAGTGTCAAGAAAGAATCCATGTTTTATTTTAAATATGTTTTCGTTGATGGGAGAAATGAATACTATCTTTTATGTAACCACTTTGTTTAAATGTGGAATGTAATGAAAGTTTTATGATCTAATTATCTAAAACTCTAAACCTGAAATGATCCTCAATGTGTAATCTTGTAATAACTCAAGATTAAGTAAGGTTTAAGGCTGGGGCCTTATAGTTGGTATCAGAGGTCGGTTTAGATAACTTTAGAGGTTAGGGTATTCTCTATGCATAAGTGACAGTACCATAATGGATAGGATTTCAGAAAGAGTCCTAGTTTTAGATCAAGTGAATGAGTAAGTATATATTTGTGTTCATATTCCTCATTAGTACATGATGGTTATGTTGATATACTCACACTGACCTTTCTGTTTTTAGTGAATGGATGGATCTAGCAGGCACCAAAGAGACAACAGGTTTGAAGGAAACTGTGGTGGTTCTCTGATTAAGATACTAGATAAAATGGGGAATTCAATGAGGAAACTCAAGGTTGTTCTAAACCAACTATCAAGGAATCATGATCAACCACTTGAACCTTGTTATGTTCTATAATGCATCATGTACGAGATGACCAATCGATGTGGAAGTTAAGGTAATAATTATAAAGGTAACCATTAGAGTTTAATTAATCCTTACTTTTGAGGTAATTATAGGTTATTATATGATATGCTGGAAAATGAAAGGCATGAGATAAACTTGAGGTTAAAATATGTTATGATCATTTTTGATGATTTTATCTCTTTTTGGGAATTATTTGAGAATTATATAGTTTTGGAAAAAGGACAACACACAGACCATGTGACCACCCGTCGCGTCGGACAAAGTTGTGGGAATCGAACCCACAACCAAAGTGCGACTGGTATTTATCACCTACCACTCGACTACATGAAGTCCCTGGTTAGTTTGACCGATTCTTTTTAGTTAGATGATTTTATGAATTATGAGTAAGTTGATTTTGTTTTATCTATGGAAATTTATTAACCTATCATTGAGGATATGTGATTAAGTTAATTACTTGTCAATACGAGACATTAAGAGCAACTGATGTTGTTTGGAGATAAATATTATGATTTAACTTGGAAGACTATGTGACTAAATCCTTAAAATATTTGGGTTTCAATCTTAGATTGGTTTAGTTTGAAGAATTTTTATGGAAAAATTGTTTATCGAATGGTCCTCGATGAACTTTGGGCTTCGTTGGACAATTTTTGGAGATTAGGAATAGATTTTATTTTTATAAAGGGTTATCCTTTTCTGGATTATCTGATCTTGTACTAACCTTTTTGGTTTTGGTTTTGGTTAGAGTCTAAAGACATGGAATGTATATAGTTCTCTATTGTGGATTATGTGATTCTCTAGAAATTTATTATAGTACTCTTAATGTGAACAAGTTTTCCTAAATACTCATCTTTTGGAGAAAATATGAGTTTGTGTAAGGAATGTAGTAAAAGTTGAAAGTCAACATGATAAGTGATTATGTTTCCTTATGAATAAATTCCTCAATAAAAAGTAACTTAAAACAAAAATGTTGTCTATTAACTTTTCCTACTAGGGAATCAAATACCGTCTAACCCATCACAAGTTTGTGATTTTCATGTGGTTAACTTTCTCCTAAACATGTTTTCTATCACTCTCCATCAGAACATGACCCTATGTTTTCTCCTCCATGTCCATATTTTTCTACATGGAATCCTAGTATGGGTTAACTCGGGTGACCTTTGTACTTATCTTTCTTTATTTTAAAGTGATTGTTTTACCGACTCTTGTTCCGATGTGGGACTTTCAAGGATGTTTCCAAGCCCAATTTTAAAATTGCGAGGACACAATTCCCAAAAGGGGGGAAGGATGTAACACCCCAAGTAAATAATGAATATTACATCTTTATATTTATCCATATTTGTGAATCAAATATTAATATTACTTTAAAGGGGATGCTATGCTCGATGGCGTACCCAATACGCAACAACGAGTTTCATACGAGTCTTACGTTGCACTCTAATAGTAAAATAATATTATTTTAAATGGTAGTTAACGCCTAGCCGTTGTAATGGTGGGAATGAACAGAACTAACTACAAAATGATTATATATGTTTGTCAAATATTTTTTCTTTTTAAAATAAATGTTAGAGGATTAAAAATGAGAATGAATCAAATTTTAAACGTAGACATTGTAATATTCTTTAAAAGGTCGATTAACCTCCTTTTGATGGCGAACCTCTTTTAAATCCACTTTTTGACAATTTTATGTGTTATATTTGACAAAATAAAATTCATCTTTAGAATCGGGACATAATAATTTACGTTGTGTAATTTTTTGGTATTTTCCCGAAAAAGTTCAATTTTTAATAAATAGTGAAAAATGTTGTATTTTAATTCAAAACACCTTTTAATATAATTTATTTATATGATTATATTATCTTTTGAATTGGTTTTAAAGTGAAATTATAATATATTTTTACCATTTAATCCAATAGTGGTCGTTGGAATTAATTTCACTTTGAAATCGGACTTAAACTAGTGTCAATCTTTTGATACATTTTGTTTCATAAAAACACGCTATTTGTTTTGACAGTGGAAATTAATTATTAAATTAATTAATTAAACTTATATGTTTTGAATTTTGTAAAATAGACATCATTTTTGAATTCGGAATATCAAATATAGCTTAGGGTGAAATTTTGGTAATTTTCTGAAAAACTTCTATTTTTGATGAATAGTGAAACCACTAAGTGGTACTTATAAAAACTGATTTTTCGTTTAAATGAAATTTTTCCATATTTGTGTTCTGAATTTCAAAAATCCGACATACATGGTTGTCATTAAGAAGTAAAATGTGGTTCAATGGGATTAAAATAATTTTTTGGTGAATAGTAACTTATTAAGTTTTTAATCGCAATTAGAGGTAATTTGTGTAGTTTAAGGTAAGAATAATGTTTGAATTAAATGAAATGACCTAGAAACATGTCCTACCCTCATTGGATGTGTCATGTCCGACCATTAAAATCCATGGGTAAACTTGGGGACCCCATGGAGCCACTTTGGTTGGAAAATGACATAAATACCTTTTTATTTAATGATAAAGTAAGAATGACACAAACAGGAGATGTTTTATTAAAACAATTTTTCCATGGGGTTATAAAAGTCATATTTTTGACTATAAATAGTCCTTTGAAATATAAAAAGATTTCCTACATCATAGTATTTTTTTTATAATTTTTAGACATTAAATAAATTAAATTATTTATGACATCATGATGATGCGGCGATGACCTCATTATTTAACGATTTAAATAAAATTGAAAGATAATGTAATATCTAAGACCCACACATGTACAAAACCTATTGTATGGGTGGCTTTAGAACCCTTATCACCTTATCCACGAATTATATCAATGTGGGACCTTTTAAATCCGAAACTTATTTTCAAATAAAGTAACATTTTCTTACATTCCAAGAGTTCCCCTCCTCTCCTCTTATAAAAGGCCCCCCACCTCTTCCTCTTTACCCACACCTCTCAAGCCATTGGCTCATCAAAACTCTGCCCATTTTGTCTCTCAACATCCCGCTATAACTCCTTGAATCCTCACTTTGGGAAGAAGTCTTCCCAAGGAATCCTTGGATCTCAAACCAAAGGGAGTTACCCGATTTTAAGGTAATGTCTTCACTTGTGTCCTTTTGTTTTATTTTGCTTCTCCAACCACCTAAACTCTTTTTATTAATTTATTTTGTAAAAAATTCAGTATCTTCAGTATACTAGTATGTTGTTATAAGAATTATTCGAGCTACACTTACACACACCTACATCTAATGGTTAAAGAACATACTGTTTCCGTGGATGGTGAATTTCTGCCTCCCGAAACGATGATTGTTCAACTTTCTTCTAACACCTTAAAAGGTGGCCATTAAGATGACACTATATTTAAATATGATATCTAATATGTTTATGTTTTACTTAATCTTATTTATTTTTCAATTATGGCATACCTTTATGGTTTCCATTATGGGTAAACGCGATATCTTCATTTAAAGAAGTGCGGACTACCGCCCCCTCAAAGTGATTTGATTCGTTAATACCATATGTGGTACGTTAAAGTATATAATAAATGATATTATATATGATACCATTCTGGAATTAAAATACTATTATGTATCATTATGTTTTAATTCCATTAAATATGAAATAGAAATGGAAGTAGCGTTCATGCGTACGTACGGCTTACCGTCTCCATGAACGGTGCATTTCATTTCTTAACTCTAAATGTAATGTAATATTATAAATTCATGAATATACTGGATATATATGATATATATGATATCTACATCATGAATAAAACTCTGGATATAATTATCCTTTGACCACACGAACAACATGTAATTGTAAGAAGTCCACTTTCGACTGAAGAACCAAATATCGACAAAACAAACATTATTAACTTAAATGATTACATAATGTTTATGACATGGTAATAAGTGATATAAAAGGAATAATGAACGTGAAAAAGGGTTCTTATTTAAGTAGAAATTAACTCAAGTTTATTATTTAGGATATTAAAGAACGACCGTGTCATGTCAGACCTGAGGTAAGGGATCCTACTCCTCTCTTTCTTTTTAAGTACACTCTTTTATGTCATTCCTTTTAAAGCTCATCTTTCTTGTTATTGGGATGTTATTTTATTTTAATCTTACTTTAATTTTTATGGTCAGGTGATGAGAGACCCTATTATCTCTCATCAATCCATTTTGGATGTTTTGAGTGGCGTCGTTAGGCTTGCGAATTTTTGTAAGAGATCTACCCTCTCTCTTTCTTTTTAAGTACTCTCATTTATGTCACTTCTTTTAAGCTCCTCTTAGTTATGTTGGGGGATGTTATTTTATATTCCACATTCTATAAACTTTATTTTAATATGATTATATACCCTATTTTATCTCATCAATCCATTTTTTAAGTTTTATGTGGCGCCGTTAGGCTGCCGAGTTTTCGTAAGGGATTTTTCATCTCACTTTTATTCCCGTGAGATTTATGCTTCATTTGCCACAATTTCCTATGAGTGGTGTATGTACTACCCATTATACTACTCTATGTGTAATATAATTTCTTTTATGAGTATTTAAATCAATGGTGTATTTTCCTTCTTTCATGGGGTGTATGTTTTGAAAGATACCCAAGTCGGTAAGGGAACCTTTCACCCTCTTCTTTTTAAAAAGACTTCTTTTGTTGGGTCTTTTAATTAACATATTGTTATGTTGGGATATGTTCTCATATATCCTTATTGATGTAAATTTTATGTCCAAGTGATGAGATGCCATTTTTATCTCTCATCAACTCATTTTCTGAATTTTGAAGTAATGCCGTTAGGCTGTCGAATTTTACCAAGGGAACTTTTTAACCAAATTTCGATTTATTTGGATTCAACATGTAGTTATTGAATATGTCATCCTTTAAATATGTGTGAATGACCTTTTATTGTTTTACACTTAATATCCACTTATATTGGGTGTATTTATATTTGTCACACATAATTTTGAGATTGATTTATCCTTAATTTAAGGATACCTTCTTTATAAGGGATTTCATCACATTTGACATTTATATTGAGACTTCATTGTTGTTATGAACCAATTCACTCTTATATGGTGTATATACTGTCCTCTGGAATATTATATCATGAATCCATTTATTCTCATCATATTATAAATTTCTGACTAAATGTTATTCCTCAATTATTGTATTCAAGTGTCTCTAATTTTGGTAAAACCCCTTTAATCAAAATATCACTTTAAATGTTTTTATTATTTGTTCTTATTAATATCCATGTTTTCAAAATGGTTTTAAGGATTTATTTATATGGATATAAATGGTTTAAAATTTTAAAAGCTTCAAGGTGGTATGGGACACTTTGATTCAAAAATCTCTTTATTAAATGTTTTAAATGGTTTTGGAAATGGCTTCTTTTTGAATGGATTCATTATTTCAATATACTAAAATGTTATATTGTGATTGAAATGTGGAAATGTTATGTTTCCTTTATGCATGTTTTATGTGATACATTTATGTTATGTTTCTTGGGAATTGTTATGAAAAATGGTGGTTCCATGACAAACTAAGGGCGGGTGAGCCCAATATAGCTCTCTAATGCATTGGGTAACGCGAAGGAGTGAAGCGTTAAGGTTTCTCAGAAGAGATTTAGGGAATATACTGTGATGGGTATTCCAAATGTAACCAAGAGGGTTAATCCCTATATAAGAATGTTATGAATGCCTCAAGTTACCTTTTATGTCTTATGATTTCTATGATTTATTCATGATTTTATGAGGTATGTTAAAGTGCTTATGTTTTATGGGTAAAATATGATTTAATTATTATGTATACATGTACTCATGTTTCCTTTCCATATTTTTATATCCCTTACTGAGATTTTTATGCTCATCCCATGATTTTGAAAGGTTTTTCATAGGTAAAGGGAAGGGTACATGATATAATGATAGTGTCAAGGAAGTGTCAAGAAAGAATCCATGTTTTATTTTAAATATGTTTTCGTTGATGGGAAAAATGAATACTATCTTTTATGTAAAAGCTTTGTTTAAATGTGGAATGTAATGCAAGTTTTATGATCTAATTCTCTAAAACTTTAAACCTGAAAAGATCCTCAATGTGTAATCTTGTAATAACTCAAGATTAAGTAAGGTATAAGGCTGGGGCCTTATACAAGGTGTTAGTAATAAACCCAATAAGACACTACCAATGTATCCTTAATAAATTATTATAAGCATAAAAGGTATATTCTATGTATAATATAGGGAAATCAAGAATAATATACATTCAATTTGTCCAGAGTATCATGAACTATCCAAGACACTACAAACCCTTAGTCATACCTACTTCATATCTATAATGGAAGTATA
Organism: Viscum album; assembly: GCA_963277665.1. Lineage (NCBI taxonomy): Eukaryota > Viridiplantae > Streptophyta > Magnoliopsida > Santalales > Viscaceae > Viscum > Viscum album. The sequence continues at coordinate 458,319,142 of OY728138.1, forward strand.
ATAAAATATATGTTGGAAGTAATATAAAAGATTAATAAGGATAGTAATCGTGTCTCTCGGTAGTATTAAATAATCATGTGTGTTGAGTCCTCCATACCATTGTATCCTATCCCCATCATGAGTCAGTCTTTTTCATCATCATTCCCCATCTATTCCCTAGTTCATGTCTCTTGGATTTCATGTCGCTAGTATATCTACATTGGGTCATGCCTCTAGGCTATCATTCCCCTATTATATGCTTAGGTGATTTTTCGTTATCATCATAAGTTGTTCACACTACCCATCTAAGGGATAGTAAAATATTCATAGTCCACCTATCCCAAGTACCACAAAAAACACTGAAAAGGAATGGTGGCACATATAATTGGGTATATATATAATGAAATAATAACAAATCATCATGAGAATATTGCAGCATAATATAAAAAATATGATCAATTTTAGACATTGTAATAATCTACTCTAGAAAAACACATTGCATAAAGAATTGTAAATAAGCCTCATGGGAGACACACAAATCCACATGTGATCAGAATAAATCATATTTAACAAGGTATTACAAAACAATAATTATTCCATGGAAAAAAGTGTATACATGATCCCTAATTCCTAAGGAACTTCTTTACTCAATATTGTTGACGTTAACACTGAGTTTCATCAAGGACTTCTTTTGAACCATGTTATCACACCAACTAGATCATGCTAGCTCTCAAAAAACTCCTATAATTGGTTCCACGTCAAATAATATGGGTTCTAGAGAAATATAAATGGAAGAAAAATCACTCGGATTGATAAAGACTTACGAACTGGAAACCACCATAAATGGTCGAATCTCAGTATGGTTAAATTGAAACGTCAATGCTAAGACATGAGAGACTCACCATGGAAGTGTTCACTAAGATATTCGCCCCAAGACATTAAATAATTCCAATGGTCATCAATAGATATATGTTCACTCAAAAAAATCCCCCAAAAACAAAATTAGTAGTAAAGGAGGATGAAGTGAGGACAAAGACTGATAAAATTTGAGACAATATCGATCCAAAAAAATGATTAAATAAAAGCTTGAAACAAGGACAGGGCACAACTAGTCCTCTTATCAAATAACTCCCAAAAATCATCATTCACTATATGGGGATAAGAATAGAAATTTTTAATCAATGAAAATGAGTGAAAAGTGTATTAATCACTCCACCATAACATATAAAAATTTATTGATGACCAAATTAAAAATAGGCCCTCTCATGCACCATGAGTTGTCTAATCCATTTACCACTTTCCAATTTTTCACTAAAGCACGCAAAAGGTCCACCATAGATTTCACTAGGTTTTCATGTTTCCTGTTTTGGATAGAAAAAAACCAAAACTCTATTTTAAACATCTTCAAGATACTCTATGGTCTCAAGACTTTACCCAAGAATGGGTCTACATTATAAACTCAAATAGAAAAGAGGAAACAAGGATATTCATATATAAAAATATGATCGAATATCTTACAAAAAAGGTTATAAAATAGGTTATTTTGGTGGTTATGTTTATTATTTAGAAGGTTAAAGATAATTTATGGATGTCTATTATAAAAAAGTAACGGTTATTATTCCCAATCTCATTTTTAATTTGGGGTTTATATAACTAAATTACCATTTGAGAAAAATGTGTGATCTTTCAGTAAAAAAACATTTATTTTCTTATCCTATTTTGGTTCATGATATTTAAATGACCTCATTAAATTTCACTGATTCTTTAGTTCATAATTTACATGATTTTTTTCTTTTCAAAAAAAACTAACGGTGTCTCTTTTTTGGTTAGGAAACATTCTTCCCTAGGTACATATCCTTCCTTCCCACTAATGGTTTCATATCTTACATTGAAATAAAAATATTTATTATTTACATTAATCTTCAGATTTACCTTTCACTCATTTAAAAATTAATATTTATCAACCTTTTAGTGATACAAGTTTCAATAAAGATATTATGAAATATTATTCATATTTTTATATTTTATCTCTCACCCCACATTTGTGGAGGTAGACTCCTATTTTTTTGAACAAGATTAAATTCCATTCGAATATGAATTTCATCATTTGGTGGATAGTACATCCTTTAAAACAAATAATTTAATGTAGTTTAGAGAGTTTAAAAATAGAAATGTGTTGTTTTTAGACCTGGTTTGTAGCTTGAGAGGTGTCAGAGGTATCCAGTTCAGTTTTGGGAACATCAGGATGTAAAAAATCATTTTTGGAAGGACAGGTAAGGGATCACAGTTTGTTTTAAATTATGTAGACCACCAGGGGAAACCATGTGGGACATAAATTGAAGCTAATGTTCTTTCATATTTTATTATAACCATGTGAGAGGGTCCACATGATCATGTGAGTTTTTTTATCTTCTACAGAGATATTTTTTCATTGTTTGTTCATGGTTTTCCAAAACATACAGCTTGCACGTGTGAGGGGGTTCCTTAAGAAATGGATCTAGCATGGTTAGTGCACAGTTTGGCCAACCATATGGGCAAATGGTGTGGCTATTTAAATGGGGTGTGAATTTCCAAAATTCCATTCTAGCCATTTAATTTATTATCCTATTTTTTTCCTCTCACCCACATATAACACCCTCCCATGAGATCTCCTCCTCCTTTCATCTAGTCATGGATTCATATCTTTTACCTAGACTCTGTTTCCTTACCCATTGGATTCATTGGATTGATATTGGTAAAATATTCAATCATATTTATTTTATTCTTCCCTTAACTTTCCATCTTATACACTATTTTGGTGTAATCTAATTCACCCTATTTTAAGGTGTCCAATAGTTTCTTCACATTCTCTCAAAATAAATTAAAGAAATCCTAAATTTTGGAAAAATAAAGTGTCCTTGGTATATGGTAGGTATTATATATCTTTTTCCATGAATTTCTCTCTATTTAAAAATTTTGTCATTATGCAATGTGCCTGTATTTTTATGTGATGCCTCTTAAATGTGTAATTAATTTTGTAGAACCTAAATCCCTAATTACAGTGTACAATATTTATTTATTTTTCATCATTGATGGTCATGGACCTCAATTTCTAACCACCATTGAGGGGTGTATCCCTATAATTATCTTAGTTAATCAATTGTTTTCTAATAAAACCTCTCGATGAGGCTTGTTATCTTCAAAAATGTAATGAGTATGACAGTTGGAATGTGGAAGTGTGTATCCCCCTATACTATATTCACTCATTGTGACTGAACCACAATGGGTTTATAAACATGTCTTATTAAATTATTTTGATGATTCCAATGTCGTATACCAATTAAAATGATTTATTTAACTCCTCTTCCATGTAAGGTGATATCTTCTATGTGAATTCCACCAGTCCTTGACATTGTAATCAAATGATGATTATTCCTTGATAATGTATAGGACCATTTATTGAAAAAAATTACATGTTATTGGAATGAACTTATTATTATTAAAATTGAAATTGTAAATTAGTGCGGCCCTCTATAGTGTACTTTACTTTTTGTGTCGCATTATTAAGTATATGGTCGAATCAATTCCCTTTATACATGAACTATGATGAGTCATAGCCTTTATTTTTTTAATTGAACATTAATGAATAAATTAACCTTGAATTAATTGAGTGATACTCGGGTTCCTTATTAAAAAATTACTTGTATGGGTTATTAGAGATTACATGCACCATAGATGATACATGGGTATCCTAATTAAAAAACAAAATGGATCGATGTATAGGTGGAATAATGTGTATATATTCTTGGAGTAATACTTGGTATGCCTCGAGACACTTTTAAATATAACAGTTTTTCAAAAAACAACCTTATATTAATTGGTTTCCCTTATAAAGATGTGTTACTCTGTCTCTTGGGAATGGTTACCCATATAATTAAATTCTTAAATGAACAACTATACCTAGATAGGTCAGTTGGGAAATATTTTTATGAGATAGACTTTACTTGAACAAATTAGGTTGTCCATAGTGAAAAATTATCTTTATGTAAACCCACTAAGGGTGTTTATATCTAAATGTTTAACTTCCTTCAAGTTGCAATATTATAAAACAAGAATATTTTAAATAAGACCCTTATAGGTCAAACATATCTTGTTATTCCTTTTTATATCCCCATGGGGTTTTTATTATGTTATATAAGGATTTTTATTTAATGAGTTTTTAATCATTTATATGGTTTTACATATAATCATATGGTGGAATATTACTTTTTCGGACCCCAAATTAATTAATAAAAGACCTTTTATCTACTTTTGAGAGGTACTTGTGTGAGGTGTCAGTTAATTAAAATTCCAATTTTAATATAAAGGGTTTTTTCCTCTATTGATTGGAGTTGAAAATTTCTTTAAGTACACCCAATTATGAATATCCTTATGGATAAAAAATTATTAAGAAAGAATTTTGTGATAAATTACCTAACTATGGAAGGATGTTAGTAAAATAAATAATCTTTAAAAGGAAGTTTGATAAGACTTTCTTGAGTGCCATTTGGATTTAGCAAAATAAAGTATCAAATCATTTTTCCCTTATGAATGGCATTGGGGGTTCAAACAAGGTTTTAAATGATTGAAGATAAGATGTAGATAAATTTATAATCTTAAATAAAAACTTAAGGAGGTGTTTATCTTCAACCCTCATGTAAGGGTAGGTTCAGTGTTTCTTAATATTACCTTAGAATGGGAGCATCAGTGTTACCAATAGGCTTCTCCTTCCACAGTTTGAACATAACGATAGGTGTTAGAGCATAGTGACCTTTTTAGTGTGACCCAGCTATAGGGTCAATGCTTTCTACATTGTAAGTGGGATATCTTGAAGTTGGTAGTTCCCTCATTTCCCTGAAATCCTTGATAAATTCTTGTGAGCCTTTTTAGTCAAGTGGTATTATTTTAGAGTCATAGTCCCGTGTAGGAATATTTGTTCTTAATCGACACCTTTATATGGATAGATGTTCATTCATTATTTGACCCCTTTTATAGGCATGAGAATTGCATAATTTTAGTTTTAGTGGAATGGAATTGGACAGGTCATAGTAAGCCTCTTTGTAGTTAATGTGACCCTTCTTATTCTTACTCTTCAATGATGGGTGACTCGATATGTCATCAGTCAGTTAAACTGTCATATGAAATAATGTGACTTTGGGATTGATCTTTCTTATGGGCCATCATATACAATGGTTCATAGGGCTAATACACCTATGGATAATATCATGGATGTTTTGTTTTTCTGAGGAAACCCCGAGGTAGTATGCATTATTTCATGTGGTACATGTTAAGATACTCAAATGATTCAGAAAACCATATGAGTTCAGTATTAATATTTTAATACAATGATTTTACACCATGATTCAAAGGTCGTCTCTAAAATAGAGTAACCCGGGTATTAAATACGAACTACACTCATTCCAATTCTCTAGATGTTGTCTTAATTTGGATCAAGTGTTTTGAAATGATAGTTATTCATTTTGGATTTTACACCAAATGTTATGGAACAAATAGACATAACTTAGGAGGATTTTCACATATATATCTAAATTTAATTCTAATACGGAACTTTTAAGTATATGGTTTCCTATATCTTTCATTAAATGATTTCTAGAGCATGATGACCACATCTATATGCCATGTTTAGTGGTCAATGGAGCATGCTCTATCAAAAAAGTTTTTTTTAGATAATATGATAATAATGAAACTCCTATGGTAGGGATAGTCACTTAGAATTTGGTTAAAATGTACTTCCAAGTATAATGATGACAACCAAGAAGGAAAATTTGAGAATCGTCAGATTCTTTTTTAAAATTCATGGAGATGGAATGATTGAAGGTATGTAAGGTAGCATGATGATTTAGTAGTTTCCTAAGTAAAAAACCCATAGAAGAACAGAATTATTTAGGATGGGACTTTGGTGGTTATGCTTTAGAGATCATGGGGTTACGTGGGTGGTAATAGAATTGTTATTAGTTAGTGGTGATGTGTTAGTAGGTGATGATGTGTTATTCTAAAAAAGTCATCCTGATAGGTACTAATGTCATTTATGTATTTAGTTTGGCATGGTTGGTTCAAAACCGTACTGAACACTTCACACTTTATGAAGTAGAAGTTACATAGGTTGTTTTAAAAAATCATTCAAACCATCTTAGTGTACTCTTAGATAATTGATGATCATGTCCCTAATCCTAACATAATCTAGCTGTACTTTGAGAGAATTGGTTATACACCGCAATAAAATTTAAATGTTGTTGGGCTTGAAAAATAAAACCATCAGATTTACACACTGGAAAATGGTTATTATCAAGAAATGGTCATTATTGGTTGATACCTAGGTTTTAGAGTATGAATTCCTTGGACGGAGTCATAAAGACTAGTAGGTTCTTTTAGATGACTGCATTTGGGCTTAATCAGTGTTTAAATTCATAGATGTTTTGTTCTTTTACTGACATATCACCTGTAAATACTAGATTATATAATATGTTAGATGAGATCCTTAGACTCTATTTGGTGACATTGATTTTCCCTTGAACTAAAATTCACGCTTGGATGTGATTTTTATTATTTTCTGAACCAAATGTGTTTGATCAGTTATGAACCCATTTCTATTCTAAGGCATTAAAACATAAATAGATGTTTTGGATAACAATGTAACAAGAAGCTAGTTATAGGATTTAGATGAAATTTTCAAAGTAAACAAGAGGTGAATTAGGAGAAGTTATGGGTTTTTGGGTATTTTAATGCACGAGCTTTCTAAGATGAGTGTTTTGAAGATGGTCAACCAAAGATGATTTGATTTTATACTTCTCTCTCTATTCATATACGGTTGGTGAGGAACCAATCTTAGCACATCATCAGGATGAGGATTGAGAAGAGTGGATCAATCCGTACTTCTAGGAAAATTTATATTAACCATAATAAATAAGTTCAAATTGGAATCAACACTTCTAGAAAATTAGGATTCTTGGTGTGAGCACCATTAGAACCCTACAAAAACTCTTAAATGGGAAATTATAATGGTATAGGTATCATTTCTTAGATATGGAAATTAAAATTTAGAACTTATTGTGGGAGATCTGTAGGTAATTTAATCAATGGGATGATGGGATGATCATGTCCCATGATTGTTGGGCTCAGTCAAGCATCTTTGTAATGTTTTAGTTCATAAAATGAGCATTGAATCGAGTTTTAATGGCTCTTGTAGAATACGATCAAGTGATGCTTTGTTGTGTATTGAGAATTTAGAAATGCAATAGGATCACTGTAGAAACATCATGAACTGAGTAGGATCTGTGTAGTTTCCATTATTTTCCCAAGGCTTCTTGGGGATTGGAAATTCTACGGTTGGGATATTATTGCATCCCGTGTTTTTGAACTAGATAAAATTCAACCAAAAATTGAATTTTATCATTTGGTTGATAATACATCCTTTAAAATGAGGATAATAATGTAATTCAAATACTTGGATCACACAAATATGTTTTTAATACTTTTTTAAGGAATGATATGTGTCACAGGTGTTCCGTTGAGTTTCTAAAGTGCTTGACACTAGAAAATCAAATTTAGATGGACTGGTAAGGGCTTATGGTTTATCTAAAACCATGTGGAGCACTAGGGAAAACAACATGATTCATCTAGTAGAGTTGGAGGTCTCATAAGGTTTGGTCTAACCGTGCGAGAGGGGATTCATGATCATGAGAGTTTGTGTTGATATTTGATGGAGAAATGTTTCTTAAGTTGCATAGTGTAATCCAAACCGTGAATCTAAACAGTGTGAGGGGGCTCCTAGGGTAGTGGATCCATAACTCTTGGTGCACAGTTTGTCCAACCATGTGACGAAACCATATTCCACATTAAACAATATTGAAATTACCAAAATTTTCCTCCATGTTTTTAATTACTTATCCTTCTTTCTTTTCCTCTCTCATGTGCATAAAACCCTCCCATGATCTCTCCTACTATCCCCATCTAGGAATTTATGCGTCTCTTTTTGATGGAATTTTTTTCTCATACCACTACAAGAAAAATAACCTCATTGCGGAATTTTTTTTGATATTGCATCAGTTCAAACCCTTGCAATATGTTGTAGTGGTGGTTTCAAAAAGCGACGCTAAATTTGGTTCCAACATACAATATGCGGTGAATTCTACAATTCAGCGGTGATTTACGGTAACCGTCATAGGGAATGCATTCTGTGGAGGTTTTTATGGTTTTAGTGGTAGTTTTCCTGGTAGGAAAATTATTTCCTCACGGTGGTTTACACCACCACAAAAAAATAATTTGATTTTATCTAAGAAACCCACCACTAAAACCAAGATAACCACCATGAAATGATAATGGATGATGAAAACTATATAGTAATGGTTTTAACCACCACTAAATTATTGTATGTTGAGGCGGTTTTAACCACCTCTGATAGTAAAATACTAAATTATAGAGGCGTATTTAACCGCTGCTAAATATAATCTAGTTAATTAGTTGTGGTTTAAACTACTATTAAAGATAGATTTACAAAAAAACACTGCTGATTTTACTACCCCATTACCAATGACATGAAAAAAACCATTCCAATCTCACATGAACATGAATTCTACATCCAAATGAATAAAATGAAACCAATATTTTTATAATAAAATGTACTTTCAAATCCAGACACACTTGTTTTATTATCACTCCTTATATGGTCTAATAATCATGTCATTGAGGTCATCCATGTGTTCCCCATTAAGAACCACTTTTACTCATATGAAGGTAAGTAACCCAAATAGTGTGATCATCTAGGATATAACATGTATCACCCCTAACATGCACAGTATCAAAAACCTCTGATACCATCCTTAGTATTCCATAAAGTGGAAAAAACATTTCTTTCAAGGTGTAATTAATACATTTATTTCCATTATGTTTTAAATACTAATTATGTTATGTGTAGTGCCATGCCATCTTATAAATAATGTTGATTTAATGAGGTTCACACCAATAATACATTTAAATTATGAATTCATAAGGGAAACATAGTAATCAATCCATAACTCATTCCATTTCATTTAATTAAGTATGTAGTTCATTCCATAATTAATGGTTTCTGAGAATTGAATAAAAGTAATTGGTCCATGTGGAATACCCATGGTAGTTTACACCATAAATTCAAATGAATGTGGTAGGCCATGCTAGCATGAATTCCATATGATAACATCTAGTTCACTCAATAAGACTTATTCCCTAACCACCTAAAAGAGGGTCTGGTCACTATGGTATACATAGGGGTTTTAACTCCTTCCCAAAATTCATTTGAACTTAACATTGATAGTTTCAAAAAAATTCACTTAAAAGGGGGTTTTATTAGAAATAAAAACTGTTTATATTAAGTCATTAAAGTATTACATCATTATGTGTGGTTCACATTTGAGGTTAATGGTCTTTAACATGGCCAATTTAATAAACAAGGGATACTAATCCTAATGAATTATGATCAATAAATTAAAAAACAAATTCAAAAGTCACCACATGGAAGTACCACTATAAATCATAGTGACATGATTTATAAAACATCAAGAATCTAAGAGAAATGTTTTAGACCACTGACCAAATACCATAGATGATAGATATGACCAATATCAAGGCATTTTTCTATCCATATCGAGATAAATTATTGAAACAGATGAATTCCCTGATAATATCGTGAATTTAGTTTGACCAAAATAATGCATCTAGAGAGGAGATAAATGTCGAAATAATGAAGGAAGATTCCTAGACTCACTATGTGATATACAACTCACTTGACAGAGGTGGAATTCAACACCATATAATGGGGATCAATAAAAAACTTTGAAGGGATTTGATAGGAGGAGAATGGACAGGATCCCCCTTGAGGGCATGAAGGAGAAATAAAGACATGGTGAAAAGAAACAAGGATGGAGGGGAATTTTTGTAATTTATATCCTTTTCAATGAGGAACACAATTGTTCTACACGGTTATCCATAAAGTGTGCCAACCATTATCATTCCAATGATTATAGAGGGTGTTCGCACAGTTCATGAGAAAAAATTGGGAAACCATGCACAAAATCCTCATTCTAACTCTTTTCAATACCTAGATCATGTTGTACTAGAGAAGGGATCTTTTTTTGTTTTCACTAAAATTATTCCAATATTAGGATGATTTAGTAATGATCTAGTGGGATGATGTCGAGTGTGTCATCCACCATATATTGATACATTTACAAAATTTTCCATATTGTATTCATAGCATGACACTAGTGGGTCATATAATCTTGGCGAAATTATAGAACATGCCAAAGAATAGCCTTTGGTTTGTAAAGGAGAAAAATGTAAATATTTTTTTCTCTTGAGTGTGTGTTTTGGGTTGAGTTGATCAACATAAAAAAGATAATGTGATTGAGAGAATAATAGAATCACTCACTTAAATCTGACTAAGTAAAACATAATAGGGATTGAATATTATTAATTGGACTCCAACACTGATTCAATCCCCATTTCAGTATTTATCATAATCCCCCTTGGATCCTATAAATTGGTATTAGATTGTAGGTTCATATATGATTCAGTTATCTATTATAATTTTATTCCCTTTTTAATGATTGAACTTTATTTCATGATTTATAATGAATTTTAGTTTTAGATAAGAATGATATGACTTGGATCAGAATTTAGTTTCTTCCATAACATTGATAAATACAAAAATAAAGGAAATAATTAAATTAGAATGATGTACATATTTAGTAAGGAAGATTTTTCTCCATAACATATTAATAAAAATGAAAGATCCAATTTATAAGGGGAAGTGATGGGGTTTTATTCTTCTACTAATGAAGTGGACAATCCCTCTACCGTAACAGGATCAAGACTGTCAAGTGTTCAATAGATATTTGTAAATTATTATCAAAACTATTTTGAATGATTGGAAAAATAAGTGGGAGTGATAACATGTTAACTATAAAACATAATAAGATAATACTATAAAATTTGATTAAAAAGGGATATCCACTAAAAACAAGTTGGATGGAGTTACAAAATTGGATATTCCCAAGAAAATCAACAACAAGGTTGATCGTTCATCCTTGGGTAACAAACCTAATAAATTTAGGAAAAATTAATCATAACAAATGATTCATGACAATAAAGAAACTTAGAAGATTCCATGTGGGAAGTCAAAGAAGGTTGTAAATATACCTAAAGATATTTTAATGATTTTAGAAATAACACTTAAAACCTCTTCCTAGTCATCTATACCATAGATATAACAACATAGAAATTTTTACACATTATTATATAATTTATAAATATAAATGTACAATAATAAAACTTAAGTATATTAAATTTCTAGTTTCTTTTGAATACTAGGTTAATAATACATAAAAGGAATCATGAGAAATCAAGAAAATGTTAGGTCATAAAAATGTTTGGTGGAAACTCTATGTCACACATGATACATATACAAAATTAATGTTACCATATTTTTCCAACATACCATCAATAAAACTAATCAATTCTCAATGATTAACACAAATTTTCACCCTCTACACCTCCATCTCTACATCCTCCTACCACTGGTATGAATATTATATTAAAAATTAAATACTATTGTATATTTATATTTAAATTTAAATCCAATAAATGATTAAAAACTAAATGATTATTATTTTTTTGGTTCACCTACTCACCCCCAGTAAATGAAATACCACTGGGAGAAGATCTGGTCATCCTCTGATATGAATCAATCAATGCATTTTGCAAAGCAGATATCTGTGTCCCATATTCTTAAAATATGTTTCATAGAGAAACAATCTACCTATGAGTATCTTGAGGTATGGATAAATGAAAACGATGAGTATTTGTAGCTACAATCTCTAGTTTCCTTCCAAAGTCCATAGATAGTATGAGTCCCAAACCCATACCACACACTCTACCAGAATGCTCCTTCCCAAGGAAGTTAGCAACTGGGTCATCTTGGTAGACTGAGTAGGACTGCACAGGATTGGCATCCCATAGTTCTTTAATTTTTACCAATAAATAAAATATTATTCATATAAGAAGAAATATATATTAACATAGTAACAACTGATAATAATTTATTATAACGAAAATTGTGTTCATACCCCAACTTCTTTGGAAAGCTCATTAACAAAACATCCATCAGATATTTTATAAACATTTAAGCACACTTCCGTTCAGATTTCCTGGTGCCCTGAACTCTGTGACTTCATTGAAAAATTATAAATCAACAATTTAATATATTAAATAAATAATACTTTATTATAAATATTTAAACTAATGAAAAGATTACCAGAGCTGGTCAGCTTCTAAAACAATTCTTTAACCTTGCAATGTGAGGGATGCCTTGTCTAGCCCGCCATGATGCATTCTTCCTTGAAAGATCCTAAAATAAATAAAATATAATTTAATAGTAATTTATTCAATTCCATATCCTCTTTATATATATATATTAATGTAAAATGAGATTAATATAGTAATATATATTTAAATATAATATTCTTCTCATCACGATGTCTGTCAATAAAAACATTCCATTCCTATTTGGGTACCCCATCAGGTATCTTATCCTACAAATATTGGGTGGTCAAAAAATTATCATTGTCATCAATCCACAATATCTGTTTAAAATCTTTCCATTTCTTTCCCATATTTTTCAATGTCCACTTTCATGCTAGCACATTAGCAACCGTAAAGTTGAAAAACATCTTTACACAGAAATTCATTTTGAAAATATTATATTTTAATAACATGACATTAAATAAAACCATAATGTATAAAATAACCTTTATTTGTGAATAAAAAACATCATTTTCCAATTTTAAGGCATATGCCTTTAACAATCATACAAAATATGGTGGTAAACCGGCTCCGCGACCAACTGGCCAATAATCTGGCCAAGTAATCCTACGGTGTCATCTGTATGGACCCCATATGAATCAAATGGGACAACTGTCTTCTCTCTAGTCAGATTCCACAAATGTTAACTTTTTATATTTTTCACCACACTTGCATTGTTCCCACCTTTAATTACCAAACATTTAGTATAAAAAAAGTGAAATAAATTTATTCATATAATTTTTTTACCTATAATAGTCACCCTCGATTATCTTCATGAAGAACTAGATATGGAATGTTGTTCCCTCATTGTTGAGGCCCTTGAAGGGGGAGGTGATTACTGAGCTATTAAAGGGATACACATAGAGGGTGTCAGAGATGGTGTAGGGGCAAGCAGATGTTGGCTCAGATGATGTAGGGATGGAGATAGATGGATCGTCATCTATAGTAATAGTCGATGAAATAGTATAATGCTTCTTCCTTGGAATTCATGTCAATTAATCAAATAAAACTAAGTTCATAACATATATTTCAAAATAATTATGCAGGAAATTTTTTTTAAAAATGGTAACAGTTTCCCAGTACTAACAAACAAAATACCCATAACAATGACAATGAATGACTGCACAAATGAAATAAGTGGTTTCTAAATGATTGCATAATAATACATACAATCATTTTCCCATTCAATAATGTCAGTTTCCTACTACATTACCTCATCCACTTCATTCATCCTTGCTAGATGAATATTTTAAATATTATTATGGACAAATAAGTGTGCTTCTTGATTTTGATGAGATTCATTGTCAGAGGTAACCTCTTCCACTTCATCACCCATATCATACAAATATCTTTGTTCTATATGAGAAAATACACTCCACCCTTCATCCACAACATCATTCACATAATATACCATTTTTTCTTGCGATGATAAGATATAAAGATCATAAATATCCCAATAACCAACATCCATCAAAAGAGAGAGATTCACAGAAGTAAATTGTATGGAATCTCTTTTAACACCTATGGTAATATCAACCTAATTTCATTTGAATAAAATAACTGAAAAATTATTGTGGTATTTTAATTGTATAATTTCAGTTAGCTTTCCATAGTATCCCACTTCATAAAATGTTAATATAGCACTATTCTATGTTTTCAAACCCTCTTCTTGATCAACGATACGAAATCTAAATCCATTAACATTATAAGCATCCAACTTTCTATCTTGTTTTAGAGGACCTCATGCAAGAGAATTCAAATCATCTGACAACTCTGCTCGAGTATCAATATTCATGATCTAAAAAATATATAAATTATTATATTTACAAAATATATGTTTCAACCTAATATCCCTATTAATTGTAATATTTATGAACTTACACGTCATGAAAACCATTCTACAAGCTCTTTATTAACAGCATTCATTTTATCATTCTAATTTTGTATTTGGAATCTCATTAATCTCTTTTTTTGTATCCTCAACTCTTCAATAAATGTATATGAAATTTCAGTATCTAGCAGCACATATCTATATTCCTGTAATAATTTCATTTCTATCAGTGTAACATATTAGGCCCTCCCAACAGATTGGCCAATAGCAGGAAATATTTTTGATTTCCCAGGTATTTGAGATTGATTCTATGTGTAATAAACACATAAAACTTGAGTAAATCTTGTCTCAATATCATCCAACTATCTTGAACAAAAACTCCTCTTCCAAATAGCCTTCACTGACAGAGCCTTTTGGCCGAGCTTTATTTTTCACATATGATTTCAAATTCCCAAGATATCTATGAATAAAAATAAATACACATAATTAAGAATTTAATTAAGTGCCAAATTTTTTTTACTTAACTGAAAAACATATAAATGAATTACCTCTCAATTGGATACATCCATCAATAATGTTCAGGGCCTCATAATTTAGCTTCCTCAACCAAATGTACAGTTAAATTCATCTTGAAAATAAAAAACAACAGAGGAAAGATAATATCCATTGCATAACGTGTTAATAAAAACCTCTCCTAAAGATTTTCATGCTCAAATGGATGTATATATTTCTCACATAGTAGTCTAAAAAATGTGAAAAATTATAGTACCATAGCAGTAACTTTTTTCGATAATAATGTACACAATGAAAAAGGTAGTAACTATTGTAACAGAATATGTGAATCATGACTTTTCAATCCACGTAACCTATGACTCTTTAAGTCAACACACCAAGAGAGGATACTTGAATACCCATCAGATACCTTCACATGATTAAAAAATTTAAGAAATGTATCGTTATACCTATTTTTCATTACCATAATTTATGGAGCATACTTTTGATTCTCATCTATCTAAAGATCACGTTTTATGTTCATTACATGTTTTTCATTCCATGAATTGAGATAATACTTCAACTTTATCTTCTCTTTACGAAATTTGAAGATAAAATTGTCACCTACATTATTCTCAATATGCATCACATCAATATTATGCCGCAACAAATTAAATTCCCAATATGAAAGATTGAAGAATTTGCTTTTTTTCTTTCATTGTTGCATTCTGATTTCACTTGACGATGCACTTAGAACTCATTTCCCACAATCATAGAAATGATTAACCTTCCCAAATTATATTTCAATGTTTCCATTTTGTGCCAATATTTCTGAACCAGTTAACAACTTTGGATGTGGTATATGACCAATGGAACTATTAAATTTTGAATTTTTCAGCCAAAATCTTGAAGATGCATCGATAAAACATAGATTTCACAAGAAACACCATTTTCTACTATAATGTATCTGTTTGGCCTTAAAATGAATATTACAAATAGGATAAGATAATCCCATGTAAGTGTTCCAACTAGATAAATTCCCAAGTATAGGGAAATCACTAATGGTCCACATTAAAGTAGCATGCATTTTAACCATTGTTTTAGAAGAAGCATCATATGTATCGACACCGTTTCTCCATAAATCCTATAATTATTTAATTAAAGGATTAAAGTATACATCAATATCATTTCCAGGCATTTTGTTCCATGGATAATTATCAAAATTATAAAAGACTTTTGTTTCATACATATCCATAGAGGTATGTTGCATGGGATCAAAACAACTGGCCAAATGCTATAACTGGTACTCAAAGTCCCAAATGGGTCGAATTCATCAAAAGCCAATCCCAATCAAACATTATGTGGATGAGGTGATAAATCTAAATATAATGTATCAAATTTCCTCCATGATTGTGAGTATCATGGATGTCTCATTAACCCGTCATTGTTATTATCTATAGAATGTTACTTCATGTGTTGGACGGTTTTCGATGGCACGAATAATCTTTGCAATTGAGGGTTCAAAGTAAAGTAATGAAAAAACTTTTCAAGTGTGTTCCTTTCCTTATTATTTATGAGAGTATGTTGATTCAGAATTCTAACATCACCCATTTACTTCCATATAGAAGAAGAACATTTTTTGAAATCCTATCTACTTGAATCCTCTCACCAATAAAGAATACAATCATTGGAACACCCATGTATTTTTGTATAATTCAGACCAAGCCTGTTAAAAACTTTTTTCATATCATAAAAATATTCGAGCATTTTTTATTTATGAAATGCATCATGAAACAATTCCAATATCATGAAAATTTCCTTATTTTTTAATTACACATAGACATTTGATACGTTACAACTTTAGGTGAAAATAATGTTTTGAATATTTCAAAAAACCACTATACAACTCTTGATTTCCATTATCAACTAAACCATGAAACATATTTTCCTCAGTAAAGTTATCTCTTAAATTAGTCTCCACGTAATAAAGAGGAGGATCTAATTATATGTTACAATCCAGATCGGGTTGTTCTACAATCTCAAAAACATCACTTGTCATATTTCTATATATATAACCTTGATCTAGTTGTTCTTATATGTTTAGATGTTGATGGTCGGGTCTTTCAATTCCTAATTCATCATTTATAAGGTTTTTCATTTCATATTCCATCTTTGATGAAGTTGGGAGCTCATTTTGTGGATTTACATCATTTCTTAACCTTTCTATACAGTTTTATTCTCTGTGTCAAATCCAACAAAAATATTTACAAGGGAATTTCTTCAATATTAAATTTTCATAAACTTCATATCTCTTCAGCCATCTTCTAAATTTACATTTAGGACATGGACATCTTTTTCTCCCTTCAACGGGTCAATTGGAAATTGAAAAATCTAAAAACTCTACCAAACCCATAGCATAATGATGTGTGTTTCTTGGAAATGTAATCCAAATTTTATCCATGTATATCATAATGTTCCTACACAATATAAAGAAATAAAATGCATAACTGTTACTAAATAGGGAATGAGATTCATATATACTAGGTGAAAAATATATAAATATGTTTAATAAGGTCTTCCAATATAAATACATATGCTAAATAATGAACCCACCCACTAGAAAACCAAAGCATGAAAATAAAAAATAACCATAAAAGAATATAAATATAATAAAAAACATATGTCTAACAAAAAATGGGAGTTAGAATATTAATGTGGATGTGTTTTTGTATTTGTTTTGGAATTTAAATTATTTGGTGGTTATATAAGGAAATATTAATTTTTTTATCTTTATATTTTACTTAAATTTAATAATTAATTCTATTAATTAATCCATTTAATGTAGCTTAAAAACCAAGAGGTTAATTTTTTTTTCTTATTCAGCCTGAATTTCACAAAAATTATAAGAAACTATGAGAGACACATGTATTACAAGAGTGGGGATGATATAATTTTTTGGGACTCCAAAAATATTGTATGGATTCTTATACCATAATTGACATACTATATTTTTTTCATGAATATATATAAATTTTCATTACATATTAGCATCATCCAAATGTTGTATTCTTCTAAAGTAGTGAAAAAACATGTCAAACTATTTTTTGATGTATGATTTTAATTTCATTACTACATATATATTTTTTAGAGGGATAATAGTGATTCATTTACATTAACACATATAAATTCTTATTTTATAAGAAATTCATAAAATGTATCAACAAAAATTTCATCCCCAATTTTTTTCTTACTCATACAGTCCCCTTGGGAACTATCATTACAATATGAGTCTGATTGTTTGACACATTAAACATTCATTGTGATCCAAAAAATATCATTGAAAAATATTAACTAAATTTTTAATGATTGAACTAGGGATCAATCCATATAAAATACATTATATAGAATATAACATAGATAACAAGACTAATAACATTAGCATATTATTCCTTTTGATGGGAACCATAATTGTATCATATCATATAATATGATTTAGAATGCAAGTTATGTAAGTATACCATAAATTGTATCTATATCAATAATGTCATAGATTTATAATAAAAAATGTTTCACACCCCATTAGAACGTATTATTACATTGAAAATTCCACTTGAACAAAAATATCTCAAAAATTTTAAAATAATGTAATTATGTTACATCACGTGTAATTTTTTTTAAATAATTCAGAAAATATCAACGGTGAAGGTTCGGGAGGTGCAGTGAGGGGTGGCGATTGGCAGTGAGGTGTGGTGAGGGGCAGTGAGATGTGTCAAGGGATTTGGGGTGTTTCTAGGGTCACAAGGGATTCTGGGGTCATAGGCTCATAGGGTTCCTGGGGGTCGCGATGGGTGGTAAGGCGCAGTGAGGGGTGGTGAGGTGCAGTGAGTGCTTCGGGGGGTCTCCAGGGTTATCGGGGTCACACGGGTCGCCGGGGTCCTAGGGTTTCAGGGGTTGTGGGGGTCAGGGGGTTCAGGGGTGTCGGGGGAGTAATGGGATGGGGTTAGAGATGTGTCAAGACTATAGAAAAACACATTACGCATCGGTTTATTAAAAAATAATGCTAATTTATTTTTTTAAAAATATTATAGGTTTATTAAACCACTTCTAAAAAGAAACCGTTAAAGGATAATAATTTTATAGTGTACCATCATATGAATTGAATAGATAATGGTATGACATTTAATCTATTTAATTTTATTATTTGTTTATATTTCCATATTCTGTACAATTTTTTTGCAGCCTAATTTTCCCTATATTCATGCCATTTTTATATTACTTAATTTTCTCTCATATCAGACTGAATAATGACTAAATTTTAGATAAATAAATAATCATTGGTATATGGTAGTTTTTTAAATCTTTTTCCCTCAAAATTTAACTATATATAAATGGAATCATTTTCCACATGCCAGTATTTCCATGTGCTACCTCTGAAATGTGAAATTCATTTTTTAGAACTTAATTCCCTCATTATAGTATCATATATATATATATATATATCATTTTTCATTTTTATGTTCAGGGACCTCAATTACTATCCTCTCTTAAGGGTTATTTCTATTTAATACCCTTAGTTAATCAATTATTTTCAAATAAAACTCATCGATGATGTGTGTTTTATTAAAAAAATGTAATGAGTTGGTTAGTTGGAATTTATAAGGGTGTATCCTTCCACTCTATTCACTCTTAATTATAAAACCTCAGCCTTAGGGGTTTTCATTATATCATATTAAATTAATTTTATTATTCTGGTGTTGTATACCTATTATCATGAATTATTTAACTTCTCTTGCATATAAAGTGACCTCTTTCATGGGTAGTCCACCTAGACTTTCCAATTTAATCAAAAGATTAGTATTTTTCGAAAATGGAATGGTATATTTAATGAACTAAATGATATTCTCTAGTCACATCCTTTTTATTCTTGAAATAGAAATGGTAAATGGTTGTGTCCTTCTATAGTGTACTTTCCTTGTAGTGTGTTATTATCAAGTATGTATACAACTTAATTTCAATATAATTTAACTATGATGAGGCATGTACTTTATTTTATAATTGAACTTAATGGAATAAATGAACTATAAATTCCATGGGTGATTCCCGGGGTTTCTAATTACAAAATTCCTTGGATGGGCTCATAGGCTATTAGAGATTGTATGTTCCAAGGGTGATACATGGGTCTCCGATTTAAAAAATGCCAAATATGGGATCACAAGTGACCTAATATGTATATACTTCAAGAGAGACTCTTGGTATTACATGGACATGCATTCCGCGTGTTTTCTTCCCATTTCACAAGCGATACTAGTTCCTTTGGGAAGAAACCATGGATGGTCTCATGGTAATATAGTAATCCCAAGTCATGAGTGATACATGGTCCCCTATGTTATTACATTTATGGATCTCCTTGGATAGAGTCAAATGATAATGAGTATTTATAGTTCCCTTGGAGCGATACTTGGGATTCCATTTATGTATCTCCTTGGACAGGCTCAGGGTTCCACTTGTTAAATTCTGATGATAACTTGAATATTTAAGACCAAGAACTCTTAGTAGTTATCTACGTACTCTTCCACGAAGACAAATAACATGATTGGGATCAATAAATCTCATGATACTTATTTAAGATGAATTTTTATCATTAAAATCATATTTCATATGTACAGGTTCTCCTATTTTCATAGTCACTCTATCTTGGTCCAAAGTAATTATGGTCGGCCAAGTGTCCTTGAGGAACCTAATCATAACCTGATATGTTTATTTAGTTCTTCATATTCTATTTATTTATTATCCCCAATAAAATCTATATTTATTTTCATGAACATGATTTATATTTAGATACCATTGGTGGGGGTATGCTGAGTAAATCTCACACCATGCTCAGGTCATCATTGCACTGGGGTACCATATAAGACCTCATGTTTGTAGATCCTTTAGACTATACTTGTTCTATCACGCATGTGCATGGATGTTAGGAGAACAGGATGGGGATAGAGATCAAGATTCTCATGGGGTTATCCCCAAAGGATTTTTATTCTTTTTTATGTGTGGTATTCCCTACTATATGTTTAATTCTTTGGATTATTGTAGCATCATATTGACAAGTATTAATTGTTGTATATTTGGTGGAATCCATGTTGTTAGACTATTATATTTATCCTCCATTTCTCTTTTATTTATTATTATGGCCTTTTTTATTGTTTAATTTATCCATTTTCACTTATCTAGATGTTCTACTCAAATCATGGGGGTATATTCTACCAATCATTCCACTATTGGACCCTAGCTACTAGTTGACATCCTCTGGCATACATGGAGGTGCGCATGAGACCATGTGGTGATGGGTTTATATACTGGTTTCATAGTCAGTTGGGATGGGGCATTAGAGTTTACATAGCCTTTATTTTATTCTAAGGAACCATTGTTGTGATTTCTATATTCAAATAATTTATTGAAAATTCTTCCTCTCATATCCTAAAAAAGTATTTATTTTAAAAGTGACATGTGACTTTATTTTATATTAATATAGAATTTCATTACAATAGTGTGGAAGGAATATTTTTGTATCATTTTCCATACTAATTTATATTTGATATGAAATAAATAGTCCTTAACTTTTATTTAGTACTTATTAAAAAATGTTTGGGTTTCCATAAGGACTATATCACCATAGGTTAACCTTAACTATTTTCATACCACCAAGACTTATAAAACAATATAGAGATTCCTCCGAGGAAAGTTCAAAACCCTATTTGATTGATCGATCCTCACTTGCTACAAAGACACCCCGAAAACCAACATGGAATGTTTTTTATCCCTATTTTTCCTATGGTGACTCCCAAAACACCATTGAAAAACCATGATATTTTAATATATATTAATTTAACTAAATATTGTGTTGAATGTAGTGTGATATATGAAAAACAAAAATAAATTAATTAATAATCAATTAAAATTAATGGAAAAAATAAATTAATTACAAATATATAATGTGAAAAAATTATCACTCATCGGTAAATGATGTCAAATAAATTTAAGAACACATAATGTTAAAAAGGGTCTTTTTATAATATTTTTATCCAACATTTATGATTTAATATTAATTATAAATTTTTGAATTTTTGATTTCAATTTAATGAAACTAACTTAATTTTAGAATTCATAAAGTTAAAATGAGCTTAGTTGAAATTTTTTGGATTTTTGTAAAATGATTGATTTTTTGTGAATAGTGAAAAATAATGATTTTTGAAATACAAGGAATTTTTATTAAATTATTATGATATAATAATAATACAAAATTTATAAATCCTTTTAAATTAACCAAATATATATCTTTTAAGACAAATAATTCATTTAAATATATAATCTCGAACTCATAAATCTATGTTTGATGTTTTGGAAATATAAATAATGATATTATTCAAATAAAAACTATTTTTTGTTAATCCATTTTAATTAAATATTACCAATAAATAATTATATTTTTTATAGTATTAATATAATATAAGTCTCCTTTGATTAAACATAATCCAAAAAACATACATTGGATCCAACATTAACAATGTTTTTTTGTATATAATCAATTTTATGGTTGAAATAAAAACATTTTCTATAAACTATTTTTCATTGTGTTATGTGTACATATTTTAAATTTTTTTACCACTTATAGAAGTTGAATATTTTAAAATGGGTTATCTATTTGGTATCATTGTATTCAAATTATTTAATTTTTTTCATTTAATATTTTAGTTACAATGAATAAATAACATATTAAATATTTGTTTTTTCACAATAAGTTTTTAAAGGGTCAATAGGGATTAAACTAATATATAATGATTTAAATATCACATAAACTAGTCTAAATTTTATTGGATGAGTGGGATTAGACCACAAATTATTCTATCTTAAAATTTGGACTAAATTTTATCCACATTCCATTGGAAATGAAATTATTATATTTAAAAGTTATTAATATTTATATGATTGTCACTCCCCCCACTTACCAAAGAGAACATCCTCTCCTCACTATTACAAACACATTGAGAACTATATCTCAATAAATCTCTACCAAATTACGTCCAAATTTTTAAACTTATGCCGTAGAGGTCCTACTCTATCCAAAAAACTAATCCAAGAAGGATTAAAATTTATTCCAAAGGAGGATATCCAAAGAGGTGGTATAAGTCCTAATGGAATTATTTTTAGTTGATTTCTTTTTATAAATCCATAAAATATGTTATAAAAATAATAAAAAATGAAATTATTATCATTAATATAATTAAATTTTATTATACTGATGGAATAATTGTAAGGATGGAATAATACCAATACACACAAGTGGGGGGTGAATTGTGTCTTTTAGAAAATATCAATAAATTGTATATTTTAAATATCTCTACGATTTATGCAGATATGTAGTCTTCTATTTTTTAATAAGTATGAGCATTAGATAAACATAAAGAATGAACACAATAAATTTATAGTGGTTTGGGGCACAAAGATCCTCTAGTACACTCCCCCAACACTATATCAATGAGTTTTCTAAATTTCCCTAGAAATGTACTCTTATCCAAAGACATTTTATTAATTCAAAACCGCGTGAAGGAAGTTCAAACTTTTCCAACAAGGCAAGAAAGAACCTTCTGGTTATTTTTTAGGGAATCAATTATCAACAGATTAATAGAAGAAGCTAACACTTTATACACAACTAGGTCCGATAAAATTAAACACCACTAAATCAAAAGAGTTTTATTTGATGATTTTTTTCGTTGAACTTCACAATTCCAGTAGTAGGAAACGAAAGTAGATGGAACTTATTCTTTAGAAATGAATGTCTTCAATAAATAAAAACTCTAAAGTGATCCTCATTGTAAATGATATTCAATTTTAGTAGTAACAAAAATCAATAGAAATTTTATAGTAGTATGAGGCCGAAAAATGTATGTCTCTAGAGTGTAGCCTCTTTAGAAAATAATATATTCCATAATTAAATATAGTAGAACTATAAAATACATTCCCAGGTATACATTTCTATATGTCTTTCAAAAGTAATTGCAATAGAATATAAAGAACATATAGCTTGTTTTGGTATTCTAGATCCATTAAAATCACCTGACAGATCACGGATATTCAACTAAATAATAATAATGGGAGTCGTAACCTCCCTTAAGAATAAGATTTATTTTCTCCAATGAATATTGTTCTTTAGATAAATCAAAATGAGATTCTGAATCAGTCATATGAAAGATTTTATCAGATCATTATTCTGATAAAATCATTGAAAGAATCTAGGCTAAAATCTCAGATTTAAATTTCCGACTCTGAGTAGTCAAACATTGGGTTCCTTCAAAAAATGAAAAAAATACCAAACGTACGGTTCAAATATATAGCGTTCATTCTATGGAAATAAGGTTTAAAACATAAGGCATATCATAACATTAAGTTTTATGAATAATAATTTTTTTTCCCACACGTAGGTATCCATACTTACGTTGGATTCCTTAAATATACATTCTTCTATTAGAAAATGTAAGGGTTCATCCAAATATATTGTTACATAACCATATTTTTCTGAAAAATTGTTTATGATCATACATACATACTTATCGGAATGTAGGTTTCATTCTTTATGCGATGTTATGAACGTAGGGTATGAACAATGTTTCTAGAAAACATAAAAACACACTCCAAACGATTTGATGAAGAATACTTAGAGATTAACACGTTGAATAGAATTTCAGAATAAATATTGAAAAGAATATTAATTTCTTAAAATAAATTAAAACTAATATCATTAGTAAAAAAATAACGATATTTGTGAGCATTAAAATCAGTAAGATTTATAGAGTATTTTTGAGACAATACATTCCCAACAATCTCCCCCTTTTTAATGATCACAAAACCCATAAAATAATTTATAGAAAAAATTGGATTTTGTAAACACTAAAGAAATAATACTTTAAATTAAAAAATTTATATTAAAATTAATTTTATCAATGAAACATTTCTATTTCACAGAACTATTTTGATTAAACAAAATATTTGAATTTTGTGTTTGATTGTTGTGTTCAGACACTTTTCTACCCCTTTTTGTGATATCAAAAATAAAGTATTATAAAAAGGATTAAAACAATTAAATTTTAAATGAACAATAAATGAATGTTAAGGTGTATTGGTTAGGAGAATGAGGCATCAGTTCTAGAAGTAAATATAAATATATAATGAAATATTGAAATAAAGCACATTATATAAAAATAAAAATGGATGTTTTATTATTAAATCATTAAACATACACTTGTGGATTTTTTTACAAATGTTTTTAATAAAAGGACTGTTAGATGGTGGATGGTTTTGATCAAGAGTGGTTTTTATTTCTAGTGAAGCTTGAGCATCCTGGAAAACTTCTTTCAAAGATGTTATCTAAATTTGATGTTGTTTTAAAGATTATATTCCAACTACCTTATGAAAATTCTTGAATATTTAATTAAATACAAATTTTCAATCAAATTTACATTCAAAAAGTCATATAATTTCTCTTCTGTCTATAGAAACCGAGATAACATATCACTGCACTTATTATGCGGCAGCCTGATGCTAGGTTCACTAAAAGTGAGTTTCTCCAAAAAAAAAATTATTATCAAATAGAACTAACAAATTTTTATAATTACGCTGATGTGATTGGGTCCTTTCATTCATATCATCCATTACTAATGTGATATCTTGAAATCTTCTAATCATTTCTGATGATGTTAAAGGTTCACAGGTTGATGTTCTAGAATGATTGAAACTCCCCTTTATCAAAAAAATTGACTTCCCAAATACCATTTCAAATAGGAAAAAAAATGTTTTAGAAATAGATTCTGATTTCAGTTTAACAAACTAATCCAACAAATCTCTCTTAAAAGCATCAAAATGTCTTTTTTACACACACTTTTTCCTAAATTCTTGAAGCTGATTCTAAACATTATATAATTTCATCCTTTAAGAAGATGAGTTTCTTAATCCTAAATGGATCTTCTTGTTGTATCCAGTTCTTATCGAAGACTTGAGTTCTCCTTCTGGACTTTATTAAACTTTATAGGTATGTATTCAATATGTTTTTCCTAGAATCATTTGTTCCTCCATGATGATTCTTTGACTGAGGAGAAACTCTCACAATAGCTAAAGATTTATCAACATACATCTCACATAAAAATGGAATACCATAAAGTACCTCTATCATTTAACGATAAATAAATGTTGTTCATTCCATGTATTGACCAATGATAAAGATAGCCTGAAGATCAAAAATCTAAGTGGCCTCAGTTAATGATTTTTGAAAATTCTATTCTACTTTTTTAGTTCACTTCTATTGATCTAGTTAAGTAACAACCTAAAGTAATTAATCTTATAATTTTCCATTTTGATCCACAACATGATCTGGTTATTGAAAATGGACTGAATGAGTTTCATCTCCACATCCTAACACTTGATCCTCATGCTAGGTTTCTTATCTAATCCCTGGTCTAAAGAAAATTTCCTTAAAGTTTTCATCTTCTAAACCTTCTTCATCAAGATCAGTATCATCATATCGAATATTTCTTTTTGTAGGATGGGTAATGCCTTCTATTTTGGATTCTCTAACTTTTTGATTTCATAATCAAGTTGAACCTACAAACATGAGGTTTCATTTCTCCCATTTAGAAAAATATCAAGATTTTTGTTGGTGTTCCACACCAACATGAATAGTTTACCTTCTACTATACTCCAATTGAAATCAAATTTTATTAGATTCCCAAAATTCACGCATTGCATGGGTGACATCTAACTCGAGAATCAAATATACGTAAAAAAAGTTCATAAAAAATAAGAGAAAGGATCCTTCCAAGGATAGAATGGAATCCTTGCCTCTATATGCAAACAATAACTCATATATCACATAATATATCAAGGAATGTTCATATTTATGTCAATAATAAAAATAAGCATAATATAAAATTTGGGGTACAAAATATTCTCCATTTCATTAACCATTTGAGCAATAACAGTTCGAATAAAATTTACCAAAAACTTATAGTCTACCTCAAGAACCTTTACATATATTTTCCTAATATTTTTTGAAAAAAAATGAAATGATATATTCTAATTAGTGATCCTTATTAACAATTGATCAAAGATCAAAATGGAATACTCTTTCAGAAGGGAATTTTAAAATCTATGAAATTTTAACTAAGGAGATAAAAAGTCCTTATCTTTTATTAGAGGAGATATGGTATCATTTATTTCCCAAAATATATACATGGAATTACTATAATATAACATCTGTTCAATATTATAATGAAAATATGTATTCTCCTTATTAAAAAGAAATTCCAATCCTTATAAGGAAAAAGCTTTCATGAGCAGAAGATTTTTCTAATACATCCATTTGAAATCTATGACTTTTATATGACGAATCTTCTAGAAGGAGACATGATGATACTTCAGATTTCTTAGTTCACCATCATCTTTTCTATTAGTTTCTTTTATTTATAAGAATCATATGGTTGACAGTTTTTAGATTCTATGGTTAGAATGAAAGATGAGGGCTCTCGTAGGAGAAATGATTTGAAAACAAATGGTAAGGAAATATGAACGATTTTATAATGGGTGATGATATGGTCTGGTTTCTCATGACGATTACAAAGGGTAATCATTTTTTTATAAAAAAGGTTTAAAAACAAAAAGTGAGAAAACAAAAAAAATTAATCAAATAAATGAAGTAATAATTTGACAAAAAATTATAATAAACTAAAAAAATTTAAAACTATAAATACATTAAATGAAATAAATCAGTAAACATTATTTTATATTAAATGAACCTAACTCCCCCTTAATAAAATAAAAACTATCTATAGGAAGTGTTTTAGTACAAATACCAGTGAATTGATATTCATTATTTACTATTTCTAAAGATATATCCTTTTTAAGAATATTATCCCTTTGAAAATGATGCCTTATATGAATATGATTATTCCTATAATGACATACTATATTTTTGAAAACATTTATAGAACTAGTAATATCACATAAAACACAAATATTATAAAAAAAAATTCCAAAATTCAATACATTGTGTTTCATATACAACACATGTGCAAAGAAATTATGAACATAAATATAATATGCATCCATTATTGATAGGGAAACTAAGTGTTGTTTTTACCCAACTATGATACTAAAGAAAATCCAAAAAAGTGAGAGGTTCCTAAGGTTCTTTTTTAGTCTAATCTAAAACCTCCAAAATCATTATCTAAATATAAAACTAAATTAAAATCATAATTTTTGGGTATGTAAGAGATTAAAAATAATATATTTTAAATTTCTAAAATTTTTATTAACAACATTAGGATGGGTTTATTTTGGATTTTTCTAAAATCTAGCACATAAGCATATGAAAAACAGTATGCATGGTCTGATAGTAGTAATATAAAACAAACTACCAATCATGTCTTTATATAACTTTTTGTAAAGAAGTTTTCCAGCTTCATCCAAATCATGTTTTATATTTGAAAACATGAGAGTTATATAGGTCTCACTATTTTTAAGTCCACATATTTTCAATAAATCAATAAAATATTTACTTTGATTTAAAAAATTCCCATAATCTTTTTAATAAATCTAAAATTCTGAAAAAGGTAGTTCTCATATCATACTCACTTCCAATTCATTTTTCATTAAATTTGTGAAATTTTCAAAAATATTTTTATTTATTGAACGAAAAATAACATCATCAACATAAATTTGTATAAAAAATATTAAAAAAAATAGTTTTCCTGAAATGATTAGGATCAACTAAAACTTCTAAAAATAAATTTCCAATGAAAAATTATCTCAATATTTCATACCAAGCTCTGGGTGCTTGTTTAAGGGCATAAATTGATTTTTTATGTATAAAATAGAATTTGTTTTATGAGTGTTTTCAAAACCTGGGGTTTTTTCAATAAAAAATTCCTCCCATAAATAAACATTTAGAAAGGAATATTTTACATCCATATGATATAAGTTATACTTCATGTGAGATGCATAATCTAAAAGGATTATGATGGATTCTAATATACTTACAGGTGAAATGGTTTCCTCATAATCTATACCTTCTTCCTAATTATATCCTTTAGCTACTAATGTAGCTTTGTTTCTCTTTATAATTCCTTGATCATCCTTTTTATTTATAAATATCGATTTAGTTCCTATTAATGGATAATCTGATGGTATTTAAACTAAATATCAAACTTAATTTATTTTGAATTGGTTTAGTTCCTAATTCATGGATAAAATAAAACTCTCATATTATAATAATATATTTAGGTCCTAAATGATATAGAAAGGTAGAGAATTAAACTAGGTTTCCAACATTTCTTCTAGTTCAAATTCCTATGTCTAATTCTCCTATAACAGTTTCAAAATTATGGTTCTTTATGATTCTAGACTGTCTAGGTAAGAAACTTTGAGGTTATTTAGTTTCATGTTCTTCTAAACAGGAATGAATTTTATTTAAATAATTTTTGAAATCATTCTTAGGAGCATCAAGTCGCATGTTGTCAAAAGTGTTAGTATTTTCTTCTATTTGATATTTTTATTTATTAAAAGGGTATGTTTCATCAAACATCAAATGAAGTTATTATTAATTAATATTTGTATTTTTATTAAACACTATATAGGATTTATAAGTGGTAGAATAAAATAAAAATATACCTTTATCAACATTTTATTCAAAATTACCACGGTTTCCCTTAGTATTCAAGCTATAAACCTTGCATCCCAAAACATTAAAGTATTTTACTGTAGGATTGTCGTTATTAAAAAAATTTTAGGGTGTATTTTTTATAATAAATCTTATTAAAACGATATTCATTATATAGAAAGTAGTTAGTATTGCTTCTCCCCATAAATAGATATGAACACTATATTTATTCAGCATCATCCTTTTCAATTAATTTAATAGTTATATTTCTTTCATCAATAATTCCATTTTGTTGAGGTGTTCTTGGTGTAGAGAAGGTGTGTTTAGTACATGGAATTGAGAAAAAAAATTAATTCTTCATTCTCAAATTCTAAACCATGATCACTTCTTAATGATTTTTTTTTTAAATAATTTTCATTTTGTATAATTTTTCAAAATAATTCAAAACTAGTGAATACTTCACTTTTTGGTTTTATAAAATAAACTTCATTAATTTTTTTTATAATCATCAACTAAAACCTAAAAATATACTTTTCCATCCAAACATGTTACTCTAGATGGTTGAAAAAATCTATATAGATAAGTTCTAATGGTTTATATATAGTAATTTTGTTAGTTTATTTTAAAGATGATTGTTATTGTTTGTCGATTTAGCATGAATCATAGAATATATCATTTACAAACATAAGACTAGATAAATTAAAAAATAATTTTTTCTTAGATAATTTATGTATAGAATATATATTACAATTTCCAAGTATTATAAGGGAGATTCATGACTCATTTTTCTTAGCAGTTAAACAGTTCAGTTGTAGTTTACATATGGAATTATGATACAAAGTATAAAGATTCTCAATTATATGTTCTCTAAATTTAAGTAGACTAACTATGTAAACTGGTTATGAATTGTTAAAGAAATAAAAGTAGTATTCATCGTCAAAAAGTTCTGAGATACTTATCAGGTTATGTTTTTTCCCTTGTACATACAGTAAATTATTTATTGATTTAGTATATGGATCTCTAACAGTTCCAACTCCAACAATCATTCCTTTTTCATTTTCTTCATATTTGACAAGACAACCATTATTTTGATTCAATGTATGGAAATTGGAAGAGTTTCAACTAATGTGGCTGGAGAATCAATTGTCCATAAAACATATCGATTTTCTATTCATATTTCCCTTTTCATACAAATTAAAATAAATATGTGTTAGTTTTGGCACCCATATTTTCTTTGGTCCAACTATTTAAGA
The DNA here is from genome assembly GCA_963277665.1 of Viscum album. Taxonomy (NCBI): domain Eukaryota; kingdom Viridiplantae; phylum Streptophyta; class Magnoliopsida; order Santalales; family Viscaceae; genus Viscum; species Viscum album. The sequence goes on from OY728138.1 coordinate 458,349,773, forward strand.
GAGAAATGATCTGGGAATCCAGATCTTCCTAATTTTTCTAAAATTTGAATTTGAAACTTTTGACAAACTTTTAGAAATAAAATACTTATTAATACAACAAATTTTAGGATTTATCAAATAAAAATTTGTAGTAAAATGACTTTTTATTCCATAATAATAGCTGCTAGCATTTTTTGAATTGGGTAAAAAATATTTTTTATGTATTTTTGATTTTTGACCCTTACATCTTATTCCATCATTTTCTCATTTAATATCATTCTTTATAAGAATATAATTCAGATAATTTAATATTTTTGATCAAATATTTTTCTAACTATTATAATATTTCCAATCCATCCTATAGTTTTTAATCCATTTTTCATGGTAAATACATTTTGATTTATATGAATTGAATTTTTCAATTAGATATTGATACTGTTTTAGCATTGTGTCTCTTTCAACTAAAACAAAATTATCTATATTTTTTAATGAGTTATTTATCTTTCATAAGAATCATATTTTTATTCTAGAATAGAACAATAAGCATCGAATTTACCATTTGAACAACTATCAGATTTAGAGGCACAAGAACAATATGTTTTTTCACCTCTTCTTATTCCTTAACCATAAATCACATATTGGCTTGTAGATATTTTGTATCTTTTTCAGAATCAGTTTTCAAAGGGATTATGATGTTTTCAGATACAATCCACATAACATTAATTTCCCTTTTCCCTTTATTCTCATAATCTTAATTAAACTGATATTTCTTTTTTGTACTTCATCATTCTTCTTTTAATTATGGGTAATCGGGTTTGATGTGGCCCAAATTTTTTGCATTCGCATAATCTCAATTTTCTTGGCTCCTTTACTGCTTCTTAAATGATTTTTAAATCCACTTTTCTTATTTTATAATGTGCAGAATTTTTTGGATAACAGAGACAGTTCCATTTAATAGTTCATGGTTTTTTATTTTTTCCTTTTGACTTCTTTTTTTTATTTTCTTTCATGATTCTGGGATGTTACCTTAGTGATAATATTTTTCCTTTTCAAATGATTCTTGTGATGTTCAACTTCATCTTTCATTTCTGCTTCATACATAATCAATGTTCCAATCAATTCTTTCATAGTAAAATTCTTGATAGGTGATGATTGTCGAATGGTTTTAGATATTCCATTCCATTTTGAGGGTAGTACTCTATGTACCTTTAGTTCTTGATCATATTGACTGAGGGGATCTCCGAAATTAGTAATATTTTTGGTAATATATCTTAATTTTCCATTCATTTGTTTGATTCTTTCACCATCAAACATTCTAAATTTGTTAAACTTTATTTTTGTAGTAGTGTATCTCATTTGTCTCCTGTGATATGATCTTTTATAATAAACTATGATTGTATGCCACATTTCATAGGCAGTATGACATTGTGTGCAACATCCAAAGTAATTAAAGAATAATATATTTTTATACTTATGTATATTTATAAATTAGATAGTGTTTTAGAGGCTTAAAATGTGAAAAAATCTAATCTTAATCATAGAATACTCTAATATTTTTAAAAGATTCTTTTACCGCCTTTTTATGTAAAACCATTTTAAATAAAACTTTTGAAAATTTTATAAGATATATTTGTCAAAATAAACATATTATTTAGAATTTGGACATTGAAATTTACTTTTGATAAATTTTTGTTATTTTTCTAACAATGATCATTTTTTAATAAATAGTGAAAAATACTGTATTCTACTTCAAAACTTCTTTTTAATATAATTTAATTATATGGTTAGATTATATTTTTAAATAGTTTTAAAGTGTAATTAGAATATATTTTTACCATTTAATCAAATACTGGTCCTTATAATTATTTTCACTTTGAAATTTTACATAAAAAATTGTCAATCTTTGGATAGATATTGTTTCTTAAAAACACGCTATTTGTTTTGACAACGGGAATTATTTTTAAATTAATTACTGCAATTTCTGTGTTTGGAATTTGGTAAAATGGATTCCATATTTGGAATCATAAGGTCCAAATTATTTAATTAATACTCTTTTTTTTTTGGACATTCTGAATAGTGATGATGAACATTATCTTTAATTCTCGTGATTAATTAGTAATCGGGTAGTTAAGGGTAATAAATTAATATCATAACAACAAAAAATGACCCCAACTTGTGTCCAAATCCTTTTTTGAGTCATGGACGACCATGAGATTCCTTGTGAAAACTTTGGGAGCCCATGGAATTACTTTACTGTGATAGTGACCTTTTATTATATTATTATTAATGAATGGAAAATATAACCAAAGTATGTATCACATAAGTAAAACAATTTTACTTTTGTATATATAAATGATATCTAGATCTATAAATAGTCACTAGAAATCTAAAAATATTTCCTACATCATGGTATTTTTTTTATAATTTCTAGACATTAAATAAATAAATTTATTTATGACACGATGATGATGCAGTGATTACCTCATTAATGAACAATTTGAATAAAATGAAAAGATAATGTAAAATATAAGACTTAAACTGGTCAAAACCTATTGTATGGGTGGATTTAGAACCCTTATCACCTTATCCTTGAAATATATCATTTTTGGACTTTTCAAATTCCGAAAATCATTTATAATAAAGTTACATTTCAAGACTTTGCAAAAGTAACCATCCTACCTCTTATTAAAGGCCCCCACCTCTACCCCCTTACCCACACCTCTCAATCCGTTGGCTCTCCAACCCCTACTCATATTATCTCTCCACATCCCTATATTCATCCTAGAAGCCTTACCTTAGGCAAAAATATCTTCAAGAAATCCTTTTTGTTCAAACCAAGGGGAGTTACCCGATTTAAAGGCAATGTCTTCTCTTATGTTCTTTTATTTTATTTTTCATCTCCAACCCCATAAACGCTTTTAATTATTTTCATTTTTAACAACACCAATATTGTAAATATACTAGGATGTTGTTATGAGAATTATTTGAGCTACACTTATACACAACTCCATCTAATGGGTGAAGAACATACTGTTTCTGTGGAAGGCGAACTACTGCCTCACGAAACGATGATTGTTCCCAACGACTTCTGAAGGCCTTTCCATGAATGGTGTATTTCATTTATTACCTATAAATGTTATGTAATATTATAAATGAATGTATATACTATTTATATATAATATATATTATATCTACATCATGAATATAATTCTGGATATAAGGGATATTTTTCAACGTGAACAACTTGTAATTATAAAAAGTTTATTTTTGACTCAAGTACCAAAAATTGAAAAAACGACTGTTATTAACTTAAATGATTATATAATGTTCATAACATGTTAATAAGTGATATAAAAGTAATAATTAACTTTAAAATGGTTCTTAATAATGTATAAATTAACTCCAATTTACTATTCAAGAGATTAAAGAACGATCGAGTCAAGTCGGACACAAGGTAAGGGACTTCAGCTCAATCTCCTTTCATTGAGGCATGTTTTGTTTTATACACAAAATTATTTTATACAATGTATAAACCCCTTAAAAGTTGAATTTTATTCAAAAGGAATCTTTTCTCTATGAAGCATTTTACTAAACGACAAAAATTATGCTTCTTTTTAATTTACACGGTGACAATGACCTTTCCACCACCGCGGGTATTATTTGATCTTTGGATTCCTTAACAAGACATAATGTTTTTAAAAGGAAAATAAATACCATATACTCTTTTATGTATTTTGGAATTGAAAATGGTTTTGATAATGGATTTTATATGTCAATATATTGTGATTGAAATGCGGAAATGTTTTCTTTCCTTTATATTTTTGTATGTGTTATGATTTTATAATGGTACTTAGACATTTGATGTATGGTTACGTGATAAACCAAATGATGGGTGGTTCCCTGGAAACCAAGATGGTTGGTTACATTATAACCTCCAATTCATTGGGAATGTAAGTTGGTCATATGGATATTCCATTTAGTGATATGTGTGGAAGTCTACTGTATGGTTATTCCATTTATGTATGTTTATGTCCCAAGATACCGTTATATGTTATGTGTTCTTTATATGGGTTTTATGATGATCATTTGGTTACAAAAGAGTATGAAATTATCATTTATTTAGTGAAGAGTATTTACTACTTCATAAAGGTTAAAATTTTTACTTTGGATGAAGTATTCATGATTTACTTGTTGTTTTGAGAAGATAATAGTTTTCCTTATTTTTGTATCCCTTACTAAGATATTTATGCTCATCCCAAGTTTTTGAAATGTTTTCCACAGGACTTCAAGATGAATAGGGTCAAGGATGGGATCAAGGAAGGACATGCTATCTAAAACATGGAACTGGACATGTTTCTTTTTAAGAGTATTTATTTTATGAAAATAATGGAAACTGAGTAGAAGTGTCTACTTTGTAATCTTTTGAGATGTAATAGTTATGGACTAATTCTCTAAAACTCTAAACCTGAAAAGATCCTCAATGTTAATTGTTCATTTAATTCATGATTATGTAATGTTTTAAGGTCGCGTCCTAATAGTTGGTATCAGAGGTTGGTTTAGACAACTTTTGGAGTTAGAATATTGTTAAATTCATGTCCATAAATCAATTTGTGGTATGATTGAAATGATATAGAATTTATGGATTACCATGTGTCATTGCCTAATTTATTTATGTGTTCAGAATGGTTTTCCGCAGAGGAAATGGGGAAGCTCTGTTGGGAAGACATCAGGAGGAAAACAATCTTTTAATACATCAACCTAAGACGGTCGAAATCATAACTAAACAATTTTTTTGCTGTGATGGAACATTTAACTCGGGTTATAAATAGTGGTGGTATCCATACACGAGACTAGCCAGATCAACCACAGAAGAAAATGTCAGTAGTAGATCATTTCATGAGGCAATATCCCACATCATTCAATGTTTCATCAGACCATGTGCTAGCAGAAGGGTGGATTAATGTACTGGAGAAGATTTTTGATGTCATGGGGTGTTCAAAATATCAAAAGTTTTGTCTCATTGTTTACCATTTTGAAGATGAAGCTGATCTATGGTGGTCAATGGTGAAGAATATCAAGGATAGTGAGGAGATTGATGATCTTGATAGGGATGAATTCAACGTAATGTTCCTTGAGAAATAGTTTCCTAAGTTGGTTCATCTTAGGATGGAAAAAAATTCCTATAATTGAGGTAGGAGGATGACTCAGTGGCTGATTATGAAGAAAAGTTCTGTAACGGTCTTGAATTACTACCATTGGACTGTAATTGATACCTATCAGGGCACTCCATGGGCGGCTACACCCCCTGGGCGGGACACACCATGATCCCCAGTGGCATCCATTTCCTCATGAAGCCCTTGGGCGGAGAGCCATGCTTTGTCCAACGCTCACATGTGAGAGTTCCCAAGGATTGGATACATTCCTACCTCTTTTGCCTCTGATACCAACAGTAGAGACCCGAAGCTTGATGTATATAGATATTACATTACTTTTGTAGAATACTTAATACATAAAAAAACAAACACACAAGGACCGTAATAGTTTAGTGTCTTTGGAAACATGGAATGTAATCTTCTAATCGTGGTGAAATATCTTCAACATCTCCCATAAAGATCTTCCACTTTTTGTTTCCTTACCTAAAACCTTTATTTTAATCCTAGGGGAAAATAAAACATAAAAAGGGTGAGCTCATATGCTCAGTAAGGGTAAGCATGGATAAAAAAACATACCATATACATTTGAACTTAAAAACATGAACATAATGTTTAAACATAAAAATCTTGAGCAATGACAAAAAACATGGAAGTATATAAGGCATAGATTATAATGGAACCTAAATAATGATAAAATAGCATGGGAATAAAACATGTAATTGTGGAATACATTAGGCACATGTAGTGATTTCTATAGTAGCCATGGCATTTCTGCCGAGACCATCTTAGTGGACAAAGTCCCTTTCTGAATCGAGTTCACTCCTCATTCCAGTCCTGTAATACTGAACCACATTAACTTACCAATCCATCCATGTCTATCTCATGAGATATAAATTTTTACCCAATGCATTGGAGGGCGATATAGGTCCCACCCATCTCATAATGAAATCATTCTTACTTGTGCCTCAAAATAAAAATACATCATTCATAAAAACCCAATAAATAAAATTGGTTTCATACACATCATCCCATCATCACATAATCCATATAAAAGAAATGGATATCATTTCATAATAAGAGAAGTGAAACCATGTAAATAATAGAGACATTATACTTGAAACATACACATATGAAATAATTTCATCTTAGAGGAAAAATGGTTTTGATAAAACACTGGAAATGAATTCTTGAGGAAAATATCCTTTTTTCTTAAAAATCATTTCCTTTTCACAAAATTTCGTGAAATTTTAAAGGAAAAGGATTTTTTTGAAAATATTCATGAAATATTTTGGAGGAATCTTCATGAAAACAAGGCTTTATAAAACCGTAAAATTCCTTTAATGCTATATACGTTAAAAAAACATTCTTCTCGTACTTTTGTCAAAAACGTCAAAAAGTACCTTGTAGGGTAAATAAAAGAAAGATTCCTTCCATACCAGTGGGTAAAATTAAAAATGGGTAAAAAGGACGTTAAACATACATGAAACCATTTTTAGGAAACATTGACATGGATGAGAACAATAACCCCAGTATATACTTATGAATACACAATCTCGTAATAGAACGAGTTTGGAAAAGTTATCCCTTACCTTTGGTCTGATTTGTTTCGTACGTATCTGAACCTCCTGTATAATGGTTTAAATAATTTCATTGACTTATTACAGAATCATATTCATTTTTAGGATATTATATATGGTTCACTTATGGCTTTATATTACCCGTTCCTTTGTAAGTTCCATGTTTAAGTATCGTTTTGGGTAAAATCGTTTTTTTATCATACATGTTTGGACTTGTTGTTCTTGATATTATTACTTATAACCTGATTTACATAATTCCATAATGTTAAAAATGATTTATATATAATATATATTCATTATATAAATATATATTATAGATCGATAAAAGGAATGAAATACACCGTTCCTGGGGACAGTAGGCCGTACGTATGCATGAACGCTGTTTTCGTTTCCTTATTGAATTGAATGAAACTAAATAGATGACATTCATATATATATACATAAATCTAGTGGAATTATTATTTCATATATTTCATTATTATTCATTATATAAAATTTATGATCATTCATTTATTTTTATCATGGAGAATTAATCTCATCGCGTCGTGGAGACGGTAGTCCGTACGTACGCACAAGCGATGATAACGTTCCCATAATTATTCAATAGAATTGGAGTGGATGGTATAATATATCAGAATCAGTATGATGTTATAATAACCATATATGTTTATTCTTTACACCATTATACGCATCCATGTATGGTGTTGGTGGAAAAACAAATTACACCACGGTGTGGAGACGATATTCCGTACGTACGCACGTGCGGTGATTTCATTTTTCGTAGGATGGATAGATAGTGAAATAGGGTTGTTTAATACATATAATAACATATCATTATAGTTTTGATACTGGTGTTATTACTTCATAATGAAACAACTAAATAAGAAGAAGTGGAAGAATAAATAAATTGAATGAATCGGTAACGGACATTACCTATTCTTTGAAGCGCCTCTTTGAGACCTCCTTTTAGGGCACTAAAATTGCACTTTTAAGAAGAACATGACCTCTAGGATGTTTCTAGAGAAGTGTAAAAGAGAATTTGGCAGGGTTTGGCCGAGCTTGAAGGCTCAAAGTGGTGAGAGGAAGAGAGGGAGGAGGTGTCCTTTTATAAGGGAGGAGAGGGGCACCTTTGGAAAAACTAAAAATATTATTTTATTATAAAGTCATATTCGGTTTTTAATAGCTCTAAATTGAGTTATTTAGAGTATAAGGTGGGTATGGGTCGCAATCCTCTCATCCATTAGAATTTAGACAAGTTTAGGTTTCTATTTTAACCTTATCATTTAGATTTAACCTTAAGTTAAATAATTTTACTTTTACTGTGTCTTCTTGTTTTATTACACTATAAGGTTAATAAACATACTTTATCCAGCCAAAATAACTCCAAGTTGTTTATTATTTATATATATATATCATTATCTAAGTCATTTGGCTGAACCTTAGATTTTTATGAATAAAATAATAATTAATAATATAATATTTGTTTTAAAAACTATTTTATGTCAATTTTGAAACTATTTGGTACATGATTTTTGTGAAACTCACAACAACATGATTAGTTCAATAATAGTTACTCAAATCAATAATAACATTTCATATTAACCTAGAAAATTAGTGTAATTCATAAAAAGTCTCAAATTACATTTATTTAGGTATTTATAACATCAATTATGTCAATATTTCATTAATAAGATAATTACTGCATCATCATTGGGTCATAAATAAATTAAATTATTTAATTTCTAAAAATTATAAATAAAACACCACTATGTAGGAAATATTTTTATATTTATAATTAATATTTATAGTCGAATTTATCTTATGTATAACCCTATATTAAAAATTATTTAGTTATTAAACTTTGATTTTACCTATTTTAACCCTTCTTTAAATAAATTAATAATAAATGTCCTAATCTAATCCAAGTAGGTATGAATGGTCATATTTTATTCCTAAGGTTGTTTTTGGTCGAATTAAACTTATCCAATAGAATTATGACATGTTTTAGGGTAATAATAATATCATTTGTACCCTTAATTATCCTATTTACTTTTAACTATGGTAAATAAAAGTAAAAAGTTACTAATCACCAAAAAATATTTTCATCTCATTGAACCAAATTTTAGTCCTTGATATTAACCGTGTCTCTCAGATTTTAGAAATTCCACTCATAGAAGCTGTAAAATTATGTTTTATGAAAAATTCAGTTTTTTAACTACCACTTAGTGGTTTCACTATTCAACAAAAAAATGAAAGTTTCCAGAAAAATACCAAAAATTAGGCCTAAGCTAAATTTGATATTATGAATTAAAAAATGATGTCTATTTTACCAAATTCAAAACATTTCAGTTTCATTAATTAATTTAAAAATTAATTCTCGTCGTCAAAACAAATAGCGTGTTTTTAAGAGATAATAACTATCAAAAGATTGACACTTGTTTATGTCTGGTTTAAATGTGAAATTGCATCAAATGACCAAAATTGTATTAAATGGTAAAAATATATTCTAAGTATACATTAAAACCACTTAAATTAATAATTTATCACTATTAATTATTTCTATTAAAAAGTGGTTTTTAATTAAAATTTAGAAATTTTCACTATTCATCAGAATATGAAAGTTATCCGAAAAGTACCAAAATTTCACCCTAATATAATTTAAATATTCTGAATCCAAAAATAAAGTCCATTTTGAAAGATAAAATTTATAAAATTTCAAAAAGTGGGTATTAATATTCATTATGACTAGTTCATAATAATATTATAATAGTATCTCGTTTAGTGAAACTCGGTATTGCGTACTACACACGCTATCGAGGAAGTTCTTTATTACATGTAATGAAAGCCATGTCAGGGATGCATGTTGTGCAAGATCCTTTTGGTGTAGCGTACAACACAAGACATTAATAAAATTAAATAGAATATTTTTCATAAAATCTCAGGGTGTTACATTCTACTCCCCTTAAAATGAATTTCGCCCTCGAAATTTGTCAGGGTTATAAATGGTTTACTACTCCAAAGTTTCTTTAATATAAACCCACATCGTAAAAAATAATACCAAAACATGGATTTAAAAACTAAAGTATGAAACGTAACGGTTACTCAAATTAACTCATCATTGGGTTTTCACGTAGGAGAACATAGGTGAAAATATGGATATGGACAAAAAATCTAACCAACAAGTGCTGATGGAGTGTGGTAGAAAACATGGATATGAAAAATCCAACAATCACAAAGGCATAAATTTTTGATGATCTACGGTACCATCTGATTCATCGGATATAAGGGCACTAGGACAACATTTTTGGTTTTCAAGATCATTTCCCTAAAGTTAAAGAATTTTAATTAGAATAAATACTTACTTTATTTTGGTATAATCTCATTGTTCTTCATGACTTGAACAATTTCCACTTCATCTCTTAAAGAAATGAAGTTGAATTTGTTATTCGCGAAGTGTTAGAAGATCATGTGATAGAATGACAGGTCATTCCATCTGTCCCAAACAAAAGGATAGAAAAAGTTATTAAATATACATAAGTCGATCTATAGTGAGATTAATCCTATATGGTTCCTAAAATGGACTTATACTTCATATATCATACTGGTTAATATAATAAAACTAGTTTCTACTAAACAGGGACTTCCTGTAGGCCAGTGGTAGGCAATAAAGGCCAGTCGCACTTCGGTTGTGGGTTCGATTCCCACAGCCTTTTCTGACGCGATGGGTTGTCGCCCATCCTGCAGGTTGTCCTTTTTTTCCAAAAATAAATTATTATAACTTTCCATCAATAATATCAAAAAAGTTCTAGCCTTAAACAATAATAACTTATGTCCAACATAATCCATTCAAATCTTTAGGATTATCCAAAATACTGTTGTCCAATATCATATTATAATGTAAACGATTACCAAAGACTTCATATAATAAGCATGTTAATACCATCGTTGATCCCCATATATCATAAGATATGTCTTGTTGGTCACATTCCAATCATTCAAAGGCCTTAATCATGTATTCTCCTGAAAAAATGAATACCCATTGAACCTTAGTGAAAACATGAATGCAGTTAAATGTTAACACTTTCCACATACTGAAATCCTCAAAATTCTATATACTCAAACCATGATATGAACTTCTCCTTATACCAGTCATGAGCTCATGAATACTATGAAACATTTAATTTTATCCTTATCCCTTCATTATGCGCATATCACCTACTTTTCAAAAATATCTGAATAACCTTCCATGGTCACTGGTACTATTCATCATATACTTTCAACACTTAAGGAAAGACACTAGTGTAACAATACTTAGATGTCTCTTTATTCCATAGTACCATGATATTACTTATACGACATTACACTTGATAAACATGTAATCATTCCACTACCTTCTTAAACCATTGACCGAGCTTCAACAATTATTTCATCTCACATATCATTTGTAGTCTCTTTATCATCATCAACATAAATACTACCCATACAACCATACTGATTCTCTTCATGAGACTTTCCCTTAGGGAATTGGTTTGCATAATGCCCGTACATTCCACATTTGAAACATTTAACCATTGTTGATGTCGTAACAATACCATTATCCTCATCCATGGTGTTAACTGAACATTTTCCTTTGCACTTACTGGCTTTGTGTCTTTATTTTCCACACCCAAAGCATCTTCCAGTTCCTTTGAAACATTATCCTTGATGCCTCTTCCAACATGATTTACATAGGGGAGACTGAACTTTCTTTCCTATATGATCATCATGAAACTTCATCTTTCTCTTATTAGCTGAGTCAGGAAACTTACCAAATTTGAGTTTATTGATCATATTATGAGATTGATGATTCGGCATAACAATGATGTTTGGACTTCCAAATCCCATTTCATTTGGTTTCTCATGAAAAATATCATTCCATTTTCCATCATATCCTCTGATACAAACTGTAACGGTCTGGAATTACATCCAGTGGACTCTAATTAATACCTATCAGGACACTCCATGTGTTGCTACAACCCCTGGGAGGGACAGACCACCATCCCCAGTGGCATCCATTTCCTCATGAAGACCTTGGGCTGAGAGCCATGCTTCGTCCAACGCTCACATCTGAGAGTTCCCAAGGATCAGATACATTCCTACCTTCTTTGCCTCTAATACCAACTGTAGAGACCCAAAGCTTGACCTACATAGATATTTCATTACTTTTGCAGAATACGTAATACATAACAAAAACATACACACAAGGACCGTAAAAGTTTAGTGTCTTGGGAACTTGAAACATAATCTTCTAATCGTGGTGAAAGATCTTCAACATCTCCCATAATGATCTTCCGATTTTTGTTTCCTTACCTAAAACCTTTCATTTAATCCTGGGGGACAATAAAACATAAAAAGGGTGAGCTCAAATGCTCAGTAATGGTAAGCATGGATTAAATAAAACATACCAGATACATTTGAACTTAAAAACATTAAAATAATGTTTAAACATCAAAATCTTTAACAACGACATAAAACATGGAAGTACATAAGGCATAGATCATAATGGAACATAAATAATGATAAAATATCATGGGAATAAAACATGTAATTGTGGAATCCATTAATCACATGTAGTGATTTCCATAGTAGCAAAGGCATTGCTGCCAAGACCATCTTAGTGGACAAAGTCCCTTTCTGAATCTAGTTCACTCCTCATTCCAGTCCTGTAATACTGAACCAGATTAACATACCGTTATAGCCATGTCTATCTCATGAGATATAAATATTTAACCAATTCATTGGAGGGATATATTGGTCCCACCCATCTCATAATGAAATCATTCTTACTTGTGCCACAAAATAAACATACATCATTCATAAAAACCCAATAAATAAAATGGGTTTCATAAATATCATCCCATAATCACATAATCCATATAAAAGAAATGGATATCATTTCATAACAAGAGAAGTGAAACCATGTAAATCATAAATACTTTATACTTGAAACATACACATATGAAATAATGTCATCTTAGATGAAAAATGGTTTTGATAAAACACTTGAAATGAATTATTGAGGAAAATATCCTTTTTTATTCAAAATCATTTTAATTTCACAACATTTCGTGCAATTTTAAAGGAAAGGGATTTTGTTGAAAATATTCATGAAATATTTTGGAGTAAGATTCATGAGAACAAGAATTTATAAAACTGTAAAAATACTTTCATGCCGTATACATTAAAAAAACATTCTTCTCGTACTTTTGTCAAAAATGTCAAAAAGTACCTTGTAGGGTAAAAAAAAGAAATATTCCTTCCATACCATTGGGTAAAAGTAAAAATGGGTAAAAAGGACTTTAAACATACATGAAACCATTTTTAGGAAACATTGACATGGATGAGAACAATAACCCCATTATACACTTAGGAATAAACAATCTCGGATAAGAACGAGATTGGAAAAGTTATCACTTACCTTAGGTCTGATATGATTCGTACGTATCTGAACCTCCTGTATAATGATTTAAATAATGTAATTGACTTATTATAGAATCATATTCATTTTTATGATATCATATATGGTTCACTTATGACTTTATATTACCCGTTATTTTGTAATTCCATGTTAAAGTATCGTTTTGGGTAAAAGCGTTTTATTTATCGTATATGTTTGGACTTGTTGTTCTTGATATTATTACTTATAACCAGATTTACATAATTACAGAATGTAAAACAAGATTTATATATAATATATATTCATCATATACATATATATTATAGATTGATAAAAGGAATGAAATACACTGTTCATGGAGACAGTAGGCCGTACGTACGCATGAACGATGTTTTCGTTTCCTTATTGAATTGAATGAAACTAAAGAGATGACATACATATATATATACATAAATCCTGTAGCATTATTATTTCATATATTTCATTATTATTCATTATATAAACTTTATGATCATTCATGTATGGTTTACATGGAGAGTGAATCTCATCGCGTCGTGGAGACCGTTGTCCGTACGTACGCACGAGCGATGATATCGTTCCCATAATTATTAAATATAATTGGAGTGGATGGTATAATATAATAGAATCAGTATGATGTTATAATAACCATATATAGTTATTCTTTACACTGTTATACCCATCCATGTAAGGTGTTGGTGGAAAAACATATTACACAACGACGTGGAGACGGTATTCCGTACGTACGCACGCACGGTGATTTCATTTTCCATTGGATGGATAGATGGTGAAATAGGGTTGTTTCATACTTATAATAACACATCAGTATATTAGTGATACTTATGTTATTACATCATAATTAAACAACTAAATAAGAATAAGTGTATGAAGAAATAATGTTGAAAGAATCGGTAACGGACATTACCTCTTCTTTGAAGTGCCTCTTTGAGACCTACTTTTAGGGCACTAAAATTGGACTTTGAAGAAGGCCAGGACCTATAGTAATTTTCTAGGGAAGTGGAGAAGAGAATTTTTCAGGTTTTGGCCGAGCATGAAGGCTCAAAGAGCTGTGAGAAAGAGAGGGAGGAGGTGCCCTTTTATAAGGGAGGAGAGGGGCACCTTTGAAAAAACTAAAAATATTATTTTATTATAAAGTCATATTCGGTTTTTAATAGCTCTAAATTGAGTTATTTCTAAGATAAGGTAGGGATGGGTCTAAAACCTCTCATCCAATAGAATTTATACAAGTTTAGGTTTCTATTTTAACCTTATCATTTATATTTAACCTTAAGTTAAATAATTTTACTTTTACCGTGTCTTCTTGTTTTCTTACACTATAAGGTTAATAAACTTACTATAACAAGAAAAAGGAATCTCAAGTTGTTAATTATTAATATATATATATATCCTTATCTAAGTCATTTGGTTTAACCTTATATTTTTAGGAATAAAATAACAATTAATAATAAAATATTTTTTTTAAAAAAACTATTTTATGTCAATTTTGACACTATTTGGTACTTGACTTTTGTGAAACTTATAACAGCATGATTATTTCTAAAAAATTTACTTAAATCAATAATAACATGTCATATTAACCTATAAAATTAGTGTAATTCATAAAAAGTCTCAAATTACATTTATTTAGGTATTTATAACATCAATTGTGTCAATATTTCATTAATAAGATAATTACTGCTTCATCATTGGGTCATAAATAAATTAAATCATTTAATGTATAAAAATTATAAATAAAACACCATTATGTAGGAAAGCTTTTTATCTTTCTAATGAATATTTATAGTAGAATTTACCTTATGTATAACCCTATATTAATAATGATTTAGTTATTAAACATTGATTTTACCTATTTTAACCCTTCTTTAAATAAATTAATAATATATGTCCTAATCTATTCCAAGTGGGGATAAATGGTCATATTTTATTCCTAAGGTTGTTTTTGGTCGAATTACACTTATCCAATAGAATTAGTACATGTTATAGGGTAATAATAATATCATTTTTACCCTTAATTATCTTATTTACTTTTAACCGTGGTAAATAAAAGTAAAAAGTTACAATTCACCAAAAATTATTTTCATCTCAGTGAACCAAATTTTAGCCCTTAATATTAACCGTGTCTCTCAGATTTTCAAAATTCCACTTACAGAAGCATTAAAATTATGTTTGATGAAAAATTCAGTTTTATAACTACCACTTAGTGGTTTCACTATTCATCAAAAAATTAAAGTTTCCAGAAAAATACCAAAAATTAGGCCTAACCTATATTTGATATTATGAATTTGAAAATGATGTCTATTTTACCAAATTAAAAACATATTAATTTAATTAATTAATTTAAAAATTAATTATCATCGTCAAAACAAATAGCATGTTTTTAAGAGATAATAACTATCAAACAATTGACACTTGCTTATGTCTGGTTTAAATGTGAAATTACATCCAATAACCATCATTGTATTAAATGGTAAAAATATATTCTATTTATACTTTAAAACAACTAATATTAATAATTTATCACTATTAATTATTTCGATAAAAAAAAAATTTTAATTAAAATTTAGAAATTTTCACTATTCATCAAAATATGAAAGTTATCCAAAAAGTACTAAAATTTCACCCTAAGCTAATTTCAATATTCCAAATCCAAAAAAGAAGTCCATTTTGAAAGAAAAAATTTATAAAATTTCAAAAAGTGGGTATTACTATTCATAACGGCTAGTTCATAATAATATTATAATAATATCTCGTTTAGTGAAACTCGGTATTGAGTACTACACACGCTTTCGAGGAAGGTCTTTATTGCATGTAATGCATGACAAGTTAGGGATGCATGTTATGAAAGCTCCTTTTAGTGTAGCGTACAACACAAGACATTAATGAAATTAAAAAAATATTTTTTATAAAATCTCGAGGGTGTTACAAGTTCACTCGATGAGCAAGTTATGCACCAAATTTCATACGAGCTCTTAATAGTAAAATAAACCGTTTTTACTCTGGGTTAAAGTCAATTTATAGAAGGTCTTTAGATTCTTGCGGGTTCAAAAGTTATGAAAAACTTGTTCGATGTGTGGAGACGGTGGAAATGAAGTTTTCCGATGATCATGTGTTCTTTGAAAACAACAGAATAAGAGGTCTAGTTGGAAAGAAAAGGGAAAGAATTCATCAAAGAATCCTGGAGGTAAGAAAACCAAATATCCATATTATGAGAAGTGTGGTAAAATACATCCTAGAAAATGTTTATCCATGTCCGGAAGGTGCTTTCAGTGTGGTATGTCTGGTCATATTGCTCATAACTATAAAGAATATGGTCAAGCAGGCAATGAAAAACCAACGGTAAGATGTTTTAAGTAAAATGAAATGGGCCATTATGGAAATGAGTGTCTAAAGATAAACTCAAATGATTTAAAGCACCCATACTACAAGAAGAAAGGGGTGGTGAAATCTTTTGCAACTACTTCAGTAGATGTTGGTCCATCGAATGAAGTAGTATCAGGTATACTGATTGTTTATTTAGATTATGCCAATGTGTTGTTTGATTCAGGCTATACACATTCTTTCATTTCGGACAAGTTTTCTAGTAAATTGGGAATTCAATCAAATGATATGAATCCTAAACTTATGGTAAAAACACCCAGAGGAAATGTTGAGACAAAAAGAAATCATAAGAACCTTCTTGTCCTTGTGTGCGGAAAGAATCTTCCTACAAACCTTATTGTTTTTCTTCTAGTAGAGTTTGTTGTTATTTTGGCCATGGATTGGTTTTCTGTTTATCATGCTAAGATTGACTGTAGAGCTAAGTATGTTTCTTTTCAGAAAGATTTTCAATTTGTGTACAAGAATGAACCCTTGATTTTGATAACATATCTGGAAGCTGAGAAACTAGTAATCGAAGGAAATGAATTCTACCTTGCACATATTATTGAAAATAAAGGAACTGTTCAAATTAATGATGTTCCAATGGTAAATGAGTATCTTGATGTTTTTTCTGATGAGTTGTCTCGTATTATACCTGATCGAGAAGTTGAATTTACTAAGGACTTAATTCATGATTATAAGCCAATTTCAAAACCACCTTATCGAATGGATCAAGTTGAACTTTTAAGGTTAAAGAATCAATTACAGGAGTTATTAGAGAAAGGTTTAATTCAACCTAGCACATCACCATGGGGTGCCCCGGTCTTGTTTGTTAAAAATAAAGACGGTTCATTGATACTTCGCATTGATTATAGAACATTGAACGACATCACTATTAAGAACAAGTATTCATTGACTCATATCGATGATTTGTTTGATCAGCACCAGGAGGCTCAGTATTTTTCAAAGATTAACTTGAGGTCGGGGTACCATCAGTTGAAAGTAAAAGAAGTAGATATTCTGAAGATCGCGTTTCTTACAAGATATGGCCATTATGAATTTGTAGTTATGGCTTTTGGGTTAACTAATGCACCTTCTTGTATTCATGGACCTTATGAATATAATTTTCCATGAGTTCTTGGATAAGTTTTTGGTTGTTTTCATTGATGATATGTTTATGTTTTCTAAAATTAAAGAGGAGAATGAAAGTAATTTAAGTTCTATCTTGCAAACCGTAAAGAAAAGAATCTTTATTTAAAATTCCGCAAGTGTGAGTTTTAGTCACAAAAAATTTCTTTCCTTGGTCACATTGTTTAAAAAAATGGCATAATTGTTGATCCCACTAAAACAAAAGTTGTTGAAGAATGGAAAAGTCCTACAAATATAATCGAGATTCATAGTTTTCTTGGTTTGACTGGTTATTACTAGAGGTTTGTTGAGAATTTTTCATGGTTATCTAGTCTGATGACTAAGTTAAATAAAAAAGGTGTTAAGTTCATCTAGACAAAATAATGTGATGATTGTTTTGAGTAATTGAAAATAAAATTGGTGAATTCTCTATTTTTGGCACTTCCTTCTAGAAATGGTGAGTTTGTTATCTATAGTGATGCTTCGTTGAAAGGAATTGGTTGTGTCCTTATGAAGAATGATCGGGTAATTTTTTATGCTTCACCTCATTTGAAAACTCATTAGTAAAATTACCCTACACATGATTTAGAATTAGCTGCTGTCGTTTTTTCTTTAAAAATTTAGAGGCAACATTTCTATGGAGTAATGTGTGAAATATATACTGATCACAAAAGTTTAAAGTATATATTCACTCAGTAATAATTGAACATGTGATAGAGGAGATGGATGGAATTAATCAAGGATTATGATTGTATAATTCATTACTATCCTGGAAAAGAAAATAAAGTGGATGATGATTTGAGTCGAAAAACAAATGCTTCATTAACCATGATACGTTTTGAACTAGATCCTTTGGTTTTGATTTGATGAACATTGGCATAGAAGTTGGTGGTGTAGGAAGTTCTTCTGTTTTTTTCAGGTTTTAGTGAGATAAGCTCTATCAGACAGAATTAAGCAAGCGCAGAAGAAAGACAATGGGTTGCAGAAAAAGGTAGTGCTGGTTCAGAAGGGTATGTTGCCTGAATTTATCATTGATAATGATTGTGATTTGAGGTTTGGGAAGAGATTATGTTTTCCCTGTGATTAAAAGTTGAATAATGAGTTGTTATATGAGGCTCATAGTTCCCCATTTTTAGTTCATCCTGGCAGTACTAAGATGTATATAGATATGCAGGAGTATTACTAGTGGGATGAAATGAAAAGAGATATTAATGATTTTACTGTGAAGTGTTTGACTTGTCAGCCTGTTAAAGTAGAGCAGTAGTTACCAAAATGGATGCTTTAGCCATTACCAGTGACAGAGTGGAAATGAGAAAATATATCCATGTACTTCGTTGTGGGATTATCAAATCAATGTAATAATGAAATCTGGGTTATTGTTGATCTCTCGACTAAATCTCTTCATTTCCTGGCTATACGAGATAATTTTTCCCTAGATCAAATTTCTCAACTGTATCTTAAAGTAATAAACAGGTTACACGGAGTTATCCTCTCTATTGTATCTGATCGTGATCCCATGTTCAGTTCTAACTTTGGAAAGGCCTTCAGAAGTCGTTAGAAACTGAATTAAATTTTAGTACAACTTTTAATCCTCAATCAGATGGGCAGTCGGAATGAAAAATTCAGACCTTGGAGGATATGTTACGTGTTTGCATGATGTATTACTAGGGATGTTGGGACCAACATCTTTTTTGGTTGAATTTTCTTATAATAACAGTTTTCATTCTAGTATACAGATGACTCTATTTGAGGAATTATATGGAAAGCAGTGTCGAACTCCGGATTTTTGGGATGAAGTAGTTGAAAGGAAGCTGACCAGACTAGAATTGGTAGAAGAGATTGTAGAAAAAGTGCAGTTGATTTAGAAGAACATGAGAACAGATCAAAGTCGGCAGAAAAGTTATGCAGATAATAGGTGGAAGGATCATTCCTTTGAGGTATGTGATCGTGTTTTTCTCAATGTTTCTCCATGGAAAAGTGTGATGTTTTTGGAAAGAAAGGTAAGTTGAGTACGAGGTTCATTGGACCTTATGGAATCCTAGAGAACATTGGATCAGTTGCATATAGAGTGTCAATATCACCAAGTTTGTCACAGGTACATAATGTTTCTCATGTTTCAAAGTTAAAGAAGTACATTCCAGATCCATCTCATGTTTTGAGTCCAGAGATTGTTCAGCTGGAAGAGAATCTATCTTATGAGGAACATCCTGTCCAGATTCTTGACTATAGGGAGAAAGTGTGGCAGAATAAGGAGATTCATCAAGAAAAGGTTCTAGGAAAAAACCATATAGTGGAAGAGGCAACATGAGAATATGGAAATGCAATGAGGAAAAAATACCCCAACTTATTCGATAAGTAAATAAATAATGGGGACACAATTTCCTAAAGGGGGGAAGGATATAACATCCCATGTAAGTAAGGAATAATATATTCTCATATCTATGTCTATTTATAAATTAAATAGTGTTTTAGATCCCTAAAATGAGAATAAATCAAATCTTAATCATAGAGTAGTCTAATATTTTTAAAAGATTGTTTTACAACCTTTTGATGGAAAACTATTTTATAATATAACTTTTCACAATTTTATAAGATATATTTGTCAAAATACACTTATTCATTAGAATTGGGACATTGAAATTTAATATGGATAATTTTTTGGTATTTTTCTGACAATGTTCATTTTTTAGTGAATAGTGAAAAATACGGCATTTTGATTCAAAACTGCTTTTTCATCTAATTTAATTATATGGTTAGATTATCTTTTTAATTGGTTTTAAAGTGTAATTAGAATATATTTTTATCATTTAATCCAATGGTGTTCATTAGAATTAATTTCACTTTGAAATTTAACATAAACAATTATAAATCTTTTAATAGATATTGTTTCATAAAAACACGCTATTTGTTTTGACAACAGTGATTATTTTTAAATTAATTAATGCAATTTCTGTGTTTGGAATTAGGTAAAATGGATTCCATATTTTGAATCATAAGTTCCAAATTATTTAATTAAGACTCTTGTTTTTTGGACATTATGAATAGTAGCTACGACAATTATCTTTAATTGTAGTGATTAATTAGTAATCGGGTAGTTAAGGGTAATAAAAAATATCATAATAATATAAAATAACCCGAACCAGTGTCCAAATCCTTTTTTGAGTCATGGCCATCCATGGGATGCCTTATGAAACCTTCGGAACCCCATGGAACCACTTTAGTGTGATAGTGACCTTTTATTATATTATTTTTAATGAAAGGAAAATATAACCAAAGTATGTATCACCTAAGTAAAACAATATTAGTTTTTTCAATATTAATGATCTATTAGACTATAAATAGTAATTGGAAATATATCAATCTTTCCTACATCATGGTATTTTTTTTGTAATTTTTGGACATTAAATAAATAAATTTATTTAGGACACCACGATGGTGCATTGACTACCTCATTAATGAATGATTTAAAATAAATGAAAAGATAAGGTAAAAGATAAGACATAAAATTTTCTAAAACCTATTTTATGGGTGGATTTTGAAACCTTATCACCTTGTACTTGAAAAATATTATTTTGGGACCTTTCAAAATCTAAAAATCATTTTATAATAAAGTAACATTTCAAGACATTCCAAAAGTAACCCTCCACCCTCTTATAAAAGTCCCCCAGCTCTACCACCTTACCCACACCTCTAAAGCCATTGGATCGTCCAAACCGTGCTCATATTAACTCTCCACATACCTCTCTTCATCCTAGAAGCCTTACCTTAGGCAAAAAGTTCTTCAAAAAACCCTTTTGGTTCAAACCAAGGGGAGTTACCTAATTTTAAGGTAATGTCTTCTCTTATGTTCTTTTGTTTTATTTTTCTTCTCCAACCCCTAAAATATTTTTATTATTTTCTCTTTTAAGAAAAAAATTAAATTAAATATACTAGGATGTTTTTATGATAATTTTGTGAGCTACACTTTCACACAGCTCTATCTAATGGGTGAAGAACATATTGTTTTTTTGGAAGGAGAACTTCTACCTCATAAAACGATGACTATTCAAATATCTCCTACCACCTCCCATGGTGTCCATTAAGATGTCACTATATTTATATATGATATATATTATGTTTATGTTTTACTTATACTTTTGTATTTCTCATTTATGGCATACCTTTATTGCTTCCCTAATGGATAAACGCGATGATTTCATTTTAGGAAGTGCAGACTACCGTCCCTCAAAGTGATTTGAATCGTTAATGCCATATGTGGGACGTATAGAGGGTGGAGTTAATAATATTATATATGATATTATATTTTAATTATAATTTACCTCTATATCATAATGTTTTCATTCCATTAAATGCGAAATAGAAATGAAAGTTGCGTTCATGCGTATGTACAACTTATTGTCTCCAAGAATGATGCATTTCATTTCTTACATATAAATGTTATGTTATATTATAAATGAATGTATATACTAGGTATATATGATATATATGATATCTACATCATGAATATAATTCTCGATATAATGGATATTTATCCACATGAACAACTTGTAATTATAAGAAGTTTATTTTTGACTCAAGCACCAATGATCAAAAAATCGACCGTTATTAACTTAAATGACTACATAATGATCATAACATGGTAAAAACTGATATAAAAGGAATAATGAACTTGAAAAGGGTTCTTAAGCAAGTATAAATTAACTCTTGTTTATTATTCAAGAGATTAAAGAACTATCGTGTCAAGTCGGACATGAGGTAAGGGACAACGTCTCAATCTCCTTTCATTGAGGCATATTTTGTTTTATACACAACATTCTTTTATACGGTGTATAAACCCCTTTTACTTTTACTTTTATTCAAAATAAATATTTTCTCTACGAAGCATTCTATTAAATGACAAATATTGTGTTTCTTTTTAATGTACGTGGTGACAACGACCTTTCCGCCGCTGTAGGTATTATTTGATCTTTGGCTTCCTTAAAACGCCGTAATGTTTTTAAAAAGAAAATAAATACCACATACTCTTTTATGTATTTTGGTATTGAAAATGGGTTTGATAATGGATTTTATATGTCAATATATTGTTATTGAAATGTGGAAATGTTTTCTTTCCATTATATTTTTGTATGTGTTATGATTTTATAATGGTAATTAGACATTTGACAGGTGGTTACGTAATAAACCAAATGACGGGTGGTGTAATGAAAACCAGGATGGGTGGTTACATTATAAATTCCAATTCATTGGGTATGAAAGTCAGTCGTATGGTTATTCCATTTAGTGATATGTGTGGAAGTCGACCGTATGATTATTCCATTTAAGTATGTTTATGTCCCAAGATACCTTTATATGTTATGTGTTCTTTATATGGGTTTAATGGTGATCTTTTGGTTACAAAAGGGTAAGCAATGATATATTATTCAATGAAGAGTATTTACTACTTCATAAAGATGTAAAGTATTACTTATGATGAGGTATTCATTATTTACTTGTTGTTTTCAGAAGCTAATACTTTTCCTTTTTATGTATCCCTTATTGAGATATTTATGCTCATCCCAAGTTTTTGAAATGTTTTCCACAGGACTTAAAGATTAATAGGTTCAAGGATGGGATCAAGGAAAGACATGCTATCTAAAACATGGAGCTAGACATGTTTCTTTTTAAGAGTTTTTATTTTATGAAAAAATGGAAACTGAGTAGAAGTGTCTACTTTGTAATCATTTGAGATCTAATAGTTATGGACTAATTCTCTAAAACTATAAATCTGAAAAGATCTTCAACGTGAATTGTTCATTTCATTCATGATTATGTAATTTTTTAAGGCCGAGTCCTTATAGTTGGTATCAGAGGTCCGTTTAGACAACTTTAGGAGTTAGAATATTGTTAAATTCATGTCCATAAATAAATTTATGATATGATTGAAATGATATAGCATTTAATGATTACCATGTTGCTTCGCCTAATATATTTCTATGTTGAGAATGGTTTTTTGTAGAGGAAACATGGAAGCTATGTTGAGACGACATCATGAGGAAAACAACCTTCCAAATCAGAAACTTGAGATGGTCGGAATCAGAGCTCAACAGTTTTTTGCAGTGATGGAACATTTAACTCATGCTATAAATGGTGGTGGTATCCATACTCAAGAACAACTAGATCAACCATAGAGGAACATGTCAGTAGTGAAGCATTTCATGAGGCAACATCCCCCATCATTCAGAGGATCATCAAACCCTGTGCTAGCAGAAGGGTGAATTAAAGTACTGGATAAGATTTTTAATGTCATGGGGTGTTCAGATCATCAAAAGGTTAGTCTCACTATTTACCGTTTTGAAGGTGAAGCTAATCAGTGGTGGTCGATAGTGAAAAATATTAGGGATAGTGAGGAGATTGATGATCTTGACTAGGACGAATTAATAGGTATGTTTCTTGAGAAATATTTTCCTAAGGTGGTTCATCTTAGGATGGAAAAACTATTCCTAGAATTGAGGTAGGAGGATGACTTAGTGGCTTCTTATGAAGCAACGTTCACTCGACTAGCATGGTATTCTCTAAATTTCATATGAGATCTTGATAGTAAAATCAACCGTTTTTACTAAGGGTTAAAGACAAAGTATCAAAGGTCATTAGCTTCTCGTGAGTTCAAAAGTTATAAAAAACATGTTCGATGTGCGGAGATGGTGGAAATTGAGTTTTCCAATGATCAGGTGTTCTTTGAAAAACAACAGAATAAGATGTCCAGTTGGCAGGAAAAGGGAAATAATTCATCAAAGAAGCCTAGGGGTAAGAAAAATAAATATCCATCCTATGAGAAGTGTGGTAAAATGCATCATGGAGAATTTTTATCCAAGTATGGAAAGTTCTTTCAGTGTGGTATGTATAGTCATATTTTTCGTAACTGTAAGGAAAATGGTCAAGCAGGCAATGAAAAACTAGCGGTAATATGTTTTAAGTGTAATGAAATGGGCCATTATTCAAATGAGTGTCTAATGAAGAACTCAAATTATATAAAGCAGCCAGACTACAAGTAGAAAGGGGTTGTGAAATCCTTTGAAACTACTTCAGCAGATGTTGGGACACTGAATGAAGTAGTATCAGGTGCACTGTTTGTTTGTTTAGATTTTGCCATTGTGTGGTTTGATTCAGGGTCTACACATTCTTTCATTTCGGAGATTTTTTCTAGTAAATTGGGAATTCCATTTCATGATATGAATCCTAAACTAATGATAAAAACACCTGGAGGAAATGTCGAGACAAAAAAATCATCAGAACCTTCCTGTCCTTGTGTGCGGAAAGAATCTACCTACAAATCATATTATTTTTCCTCTAGTAGAGTTTGATGTTATTTTGGGCATGAATTGGATTTTTGTTTATCATTCTAAGATTAACTTCAAGGGTAAAGAAGTTTCTTTTCAGAAATATTTTCAATTTGTGTACAAGAATGAACCCTTGCTTTTGATAACATATTGGGAAGATGAGAAACTAGTAAATGTAGGAAATGAATGTTACCTTGCACATATTGTTGAAAAGAAAGGAACTGTTCAGATTAATGATGTTCTAGTGGTAAATGAGTATCTTGATTTTTTTTCTGATGAGTTTCCTAGTATTATACATGATTGGGAAGTTTAATTTACTGTTGACTTAGTTCCTGATTATAATCTAATTTTAAAACCCCCTTAACGAATGGCTCAAGTTAAACTTTTTGAGTTAAGGATGCAATTACAACAGTTATTAGATAAAGGTTTCATTTGACATAGAACATCCCCATGGGGTGCTGTAGTAATGTTTGTTAAAAATAAAGACGGTTCAATGAGAAGTTTCCTTGATTATAGAGCATTGAATAACATCACGGATAAGAACAAGTATCCTTTGCCTCATATCAATGATTGGTTTGATCAGTTCCTAGAAGCTCAGTATTTTTCGAAGATTGACTTGAGGTCGGGGTACCATCAGTTGAAAGTAAAAGAAGCAGACATTCCGAACACCACATTTTGTACTAGATATGGCCATTATGAATTTGTAGTTATGCCTTTTGGGTTAACCAATGCACCTAATGTATTTATTGAACTTATGAATAGAATTTTCCAGGAGTTCTTGGATAAGTTTTTGGTTGTTTTCCTTGATGATATTTTGGTGTTTTCTAAAAGTAAATAAGAGCATGAAAGTCAATTAAGGGTTATCTTGAAAACCTTAAAAGAATAGAAACTATATGGGAAATTCAGCAAGTGTGGGTTTTGGTCACAACAAATTTCATTCCTTGGTCACATTGTTTAAAAAAATGGCATAACTGTTGATCCTGCTAAAACAAAAGTTGTTGAAGAATGGCCAACACCTACAAATATAACCGAGATCTGTAGTTTTCATGGTTTTTCAGGTTATTACTAGAGGTTTATTGATATGTTTTCACGGTTTTCTAGTCCATTGACTACGTTAACTCGAAATGTTGTTAAGTTCAGCTGGACAAAATAATGTGATGATTTTTTTCAGTAATTGAAAGGAAGATTGGTGAATGATCCAGTTTTGGAACATCCTTCTAGAATTGGTGAGTTTGTTATCTATAGTGACACTTTGATGAAAGGGATTGGTTTTTTCCCTATGCAGAATAATCTGGTAATTTTTTATGATTCACGTTAGTTGAAAACACATGAGTTAAATTACATTACACATGATTTGGAATAAGCTATTGTTGTTTTTTCTTAAAAAATTTAGAGGCATAATTTGTATGGAGTAAAGTGTGAAATATATACTGATCATAGAAGTTTAAAGTATATATTTACTTAGAAATAATTGAACATGAGATAGATGGGATGGATGGAATTAATCAAGTATTATGATTGTATAATTTATTACAATTCGGGAAAATCAAATAAAGTGGCTAATGCTTTGAGTCGAAAAAGTAATGCTTAATTAACCATTCTACGTTTGGAATGAGATCCTTTGGTTTTGATTTGATGAACTTTGGCATAGAAATTATTGGTGTAGGATGTTATTTTGTTTTGTTTTAGGTTTCAGTGAGATCATTTCTACCAGAAAGAATTAAGAAAGTGCAAAAGAAAGACAGTGGGTTACCGAAAAAGGTAAAGCTGGTTCAAAAGGGTATGTTTCCTAAATTTAACATTGATAATGATTGTGTTTTTAGGTTTGGGAAGAGATTATGTGTGCCTTGTGATTCATAGTTGAAGAATGAGTTGTTATGTGAGGCTCATAGTTCCTCGTATTCTGTTCATCATGGAAATACTAAGATGTATAGAGATATGTGGGAGTATTACTAGTGGGATGGAATGAAAATAGATATTGCTGATTTTACTGTGAAGTGTTTAACTTGTCAGCATGTTAATGTAGAGCAGCTATTACCAAAAGGGACTCTTCAGCCTTTACCGGTGCCATAGTGGAAATGAGAAAATATATCTATGGATTTTGTAGTTGGTTTATCAAAGACACTTCATGGTAACAATGCAAATTGGGTTATTGTTGATCACTTGACTAAATATGCTCATTTACTTGATATAAGAGATACTTTTTTCCTAGATCAAAATTCTAGATTGTATATTAAAGAGATTTTCAGTTTATATGGAGTTCCCCTCTCCATTTTATCTGACCTTGATCCCATGTTCACTTATAACTTTCAGAAAGGCCTTCAGAAGTCATTGGGAACTGAATTAAATTTTAGTACAGCTTTTCATCCTCAATCAGATGGGCAGTCATAACGAACAATTCAAACCTTGGAGGATATGTTATGCGCTTCCATGATGGATTACTAGGGAAGTTGGGACCAACATCTTTCTTTGGTTGAATTTTCTTATAATAATAGCTTTCATTCCTACATAAAGATGGCTCTGTTTGAGGCATTATATGTAAAGCGGTGTCGAACTCCAGCTTTTTGGGATGAAGTAGGGGAAAGGAAGCTGGTCATACTCGAATTGGTAGAAGAGATGGCAGAAAATGTTCAGTTGATTCATAAGAACATGATAACAGCTCAGAGTCCATATAAAAGTTATGTGGATTACAAGAGGAAGGATCTTTCTTTTGAGGTAGGTGATCATGTTTTTCCCAATGTTTGTCAATCGAAAAGGGTGGTGCGTTTTAGAAAGAAAGGTAAGCTGAGTCTGAGGTTCATTGGACCTTATGAGATCTTGGAGAACATCGGATCAGTTGCAAACAGAGTGGCATTACCTCCATGTTTGTCCCAGGTACATAATATTTTTCATGTTTCAATGTTAAGGAAGTTAATGCTAGATCCATCTCATGTTTTGAGTCCAGAGGTAGTTCAGTTGGAAGAGAATCTGTCTTTTGAGGAAAAACCAGTCCCGATTCTTAACCACAGGGATACAGTGTCTTTGAATAAGGTGATTCATCAATTATTGGTTCTATGGAAAAACCATATAGTTGAATTGCAACATGGGAATCTGAAAATGCAATGAGAAATAAATACCCCCACTTATTTGATAACTAAATAAATTGTGGCGACAAAATTTCCTAAATGGGGGAAGGATGTAACATCCCAAGTAAGTAAAGAATAATATATTTTAATATATATGTCTATTTTTAAAATATATAGTGTTTTAGGGGCCTAAAATGAGAATAAATCAAATCTTAGCACAAAATACTCTAATATTTTTAAAATATTTTTTTACCTCCTTTTGATGGAAAACCATTTTTAAATCTAGATTTGGACAATTTTATAATATCAATTTGTCAAAATAAACTTATTCTTTATAATTGGGACATTGAAATTTAATTTGGATAATTTTCTGGTATTTTTCAGACAATGTTCATTTTGTAATGAATAGTGAAAAATACTGCGTTTTACTTCATAACTGTGTTTTCATATAATTTAATTATATGGTTATATTATCTTTATAATTGGTTTTAATGTGTAATTAGAATATATTTTTACCATTTAATCCAATGGTGGTAATTAGAATTAATTTCACTTTGAAATTGGACATAAACAATTGTCAATCGTTTGATAGATATAGTTTCTTAAAAACACGCTATTTGTTTTGACAACGGTAATTATTTTTTAATTAATTACTGCAATTTCTGTGTTTGGAATTTGGTAAAATGGATTCCATATTTAGAATCAGATGGTCCAAATTATATAATTATTACTTTTTTTACATTATGAATAGTAACGACGACAACTATCTTTAATTATCGTGATTAATTAGTAATCGGGTAGTTAAGGGTAATAAAATAATATCATAATAATATAAAATGGCCCTAAATTGTGTCCAAATACTTTTTTTGAATCATGTACGACCATGGTATGCCTTGTAACAACTTTGGGACCCCATTTAATTACATTAGTGTGATAGTGACCTTTTATTATTTTATTTTTATAGAGAGGAAAATATAACCAAAGTATGTATCACCTAAGTAAAACAATTTATTTTTGTTTTTATAAATTATTTCTTATACTATAAATAGTCATGATAATATAAAATTATTTCATACATCATGTAATTTTTTAAAAAATTTAGACATTCAATAAATAAATTTATTTATAACACCATGATGCTGTAGTGATTACCTCATTAATGAATGATAAAATTAAATGAAAAGTTAAGGTAAAATCTAAGACTTACCCTTGTCAAAAAATTATTGGTTGGGCTTATTTCGAACACTTATCACCATATCCTAGAAGTATAACATTTGGGGACCTATAAACTACTAAAAGCATTTTATAATAAAGTAATATTTCAAGACTTTCCAAAAGTAACCATTATCCCTTTTATAAAAGGCCCCCACCTCTACCCCCTTACCCACACGTCTCAAGCCATTGCCACATCCACCCCATTCTCATATTATCTCTCCACATACCTCTATTTATCCTTGAGCCTTACCTTAGTCCTAAATCCCTTCAAGAAACCCTTTTGGTTCAAACCAAGGGGAGTTACCCGATTTAAAGGTAATGTCTTCTCTTATGTTCTTTTGTTTTATTTTGCTTCTCCAACCCCCTAAACTCTTTTTATTCGTTTATCTTGTAACAAAAACAGTATTTTAAATATACTAGGTTGTTTTTATGAGAATTATTTGTGGTAAACATACACACACCTCCATCTAATGGGTGAAGAACATACTATTTCTGTGGACGGCAAACTACTGCCTCACGAAACAATGATTGTTCAAATATCTCTTATTGCCACTCACGGTGGCCATTAAAATGTCACTGTATTTATATATGATATATAAAATTTTAATTTTTTCCTTATTATAATTTATTTTTCATGTATGGAATAACTTTATGGTTTCCATAATGGATAAATGCGATAATTTCATTTTAAGAAGAGCAGACTACCGCCCCCTCAAATTGATTTGAATCATTAATGCCATATGTTGGAGGTATAAAGGAAGAATTTAATAATAAGATATATGATATTATACTGGAGTTATAATTTACCTCTATATCATAATGTTTTCATTCCATTAAATGTGAAATAGAAATTAAAGTAGCATTCATGCGTACGTACGGCTTACCGTCTCCATGAACGGTGCATTTCATTTCTTACCTATAAATGTTATGTAATATTATAAATGCATGTATATACTGTATATATATGACATATATGATATCTACATCATGAATATATTTATGGAGATAATGGATATTTTACAACATGAATAACTTGTAATTATAAGAAGTTTATTTTTGACTCAAGTACCAAAGATCGACAAAATGACCGTTATTAACTTAAATGATTACATAATGCTCATAACATGGTCATAAGTGATATAGAAGGAACAATGAACTTGAAAAAGTTTTTTATGCAAGTATAAATTAACTTTAGTTTGTTAGTCAAGAGATAAATAAATGATCGAGTCAAGTCGGACCCGAGGTAAAGGACTTCTTCTCAATCTCCATTCATTGAGGCATATTTTGTTTTATACACAATGTTCTTTTATATGGTGTAGAAACCCCTTTGACTTTTAATTTTATTCAAAATAAATCTTTTCTCTACAAATTATTTTACTAAATGACAAAAAGTATGTTTCTTTTTAACGTACACGGTGACAATGACCTTTCTGCCACCGCACATATTATTTGATCCTTGGCTTCCTTAACAAGCCCTAATGTTTTTAAAATGAAAGTAAATACCTTATCCTCTTTTATGTATTTTGTATTTAAAATGGTTTTAATAATGGATTTGATATGTCAATATATTATGATTGAAATGTGGAAATGTTTTCTTTCCTTTATATTTTTCTATGAGTTATGTTTTTATAATGGTACTTGGACATTTGACGGGTGGTTACATGATAAACCAAATGACAGGTGGTGCCGTGAAAACCAGGACAGGTGGTTACATTATAACTTCCAATGCATTGGGTATGAAAGTCAGTTGTATGGCTATTCCATTTAGTGATATGTGTGGATACCGACCATATGGTTATTCTATTTAACTATGTTTATGTCCCAAGTTACTTGTATATGTTATGTCTTCTTTATATGGGTTTTATGGTGATATTTTGGTTACAAAAGGGTTAGCAATGATATTTTATTCAGTGAAGAGAATTTACTACTTCATAAAGGTGAAAAGTATTACTTATGATGAAGTATTAATGATTTACTTGTAGTTTTTAGAATCTAATAGTTATCCTACTTTTTGTATTCCTTACTGAGCTATTTATGCTCATCCCAAGTTTTTGAAATGTTTTCCAGAGGACATAAAGATGAATAGGGTCTAGGATGGGATCATGGAAAGACAAGCAATCTAAAACATGGAACTAGACATGTTTCTTTTTAAGAGTTTTTATTTTATGAAAAAAAGGGAAACTGAGTAGAAGTGTCTACTTTGTAATCTTTTGAGATGTAATAGTTATGGCGTAATTCTATAAAACTCTAAATCTCAAAAGATCCTCAATTTGAATTATTTTTTTAATTCAAGATCATGTAATTTTTTAAGGTCGGGTCCTTATATCTTATGTCACACATATGTATAGTAATCATTTTGTGAATGGTGGAATTGGAATTATAAATCTCTCCAATACATTACATAAAACCTGATATCTTATGAGATAATATGAAGGGAAATCTGGAGTGAACCCCGTCCATTTGTGAACCTACAGAGTATGATAGTCTTAGTAGTGATCATTGACTAAGGGAAATAATTTTCCATGATTATCTAAATTATCATGAACCAATTGGGATTCACCAAATATCTATAACCCATGTAAATACTAACACGGACCAAAGAGAGTTTCCATTCTAAACAGGCTAGTGAAAAGTTCCTGGACAATAAGAACTACATTCATAAACAAATTTTCCACAAAGAACCTAGAATAAGATGTTATATATAATATAAATGTTCCTATTACAAAATGGTTAGAAGGATAAAATTTAAAACCATAAGGAAAAATAGGTGAAAATATCCCTAAACATAAACAAGTTACACATGTTATATAAAACCTAACTCCATGTGACAAAATGTCACGTCCATACTCCTACGCCCTCTTAATGAACAAAGCCACCACCATTATATGGAACCATGCCCCGACCTGCATCAGATAAAAAAATATCTACATACAACCAATGGTGTATTTAGTGTGTAATAAAAATATCCCTATAGGATTATACAATGTTTTTTATAAGTAAAAATTATAATATAAAAAAATTATTCTCAATTAAATAATTATGAATAAAAAGATACAATATTATATAGTTGTTATCAAAGAATAAAAAATAACCCCATATGAAATTATTAAAACCACACAAAGAGACCGATTTTAAAAATATTTCAATATAAATTGTAGTATACTTTTCAAATATATCCATTATTGAAAAACTATCCCTTCAATAGCAATATATATATTTTATTATGTATCTATGTTCATT
The DNA here is from genome assembly GCA_963277665.1 of Viscum album. Classification (NCBI taxonomy): domain Eukaryota; kingdom Viridiplantae; phylum Streptophyta; class Magnoliopsida; order Santalales; family Viscaceae; genus Viscum; species Viscum album. The sequence goes on from OY728138.1 coordinate 458,382,278, forward strand.
TATTCTAATTAGTATGCCACCTGGTGTGCACATTTCCCAAGTAGAACATGTCTAGGGTATAAGAGTTCACACATAAGAGTGAATCCTTGTCATAAATTAAGAAATCCGGAATACATGTAACAGACAAGGTAATGATATGAAAAATGATATATAAGAGTATTAATAATAATTATATAGTTATATTAATTATAAAAATATTAAGTAATTATTTAATTAAAAAGGAAATATATTTAACTAAACTCTCTTCATATAAGGTTTTTATTTAAAATATTAATATATAAATCTTATAATTATAATTTAAAAAAAATAATTTCAATTTCAATATAATCATATAGAAATTTACATATCGTGAAATATTGGGAATCTTTTGAAAAATAATTATTTTTTAGAGAATAGTGAAAATGCATATTTTTATAAAATATCATTTATTTTCAATAAATTAAGTGATTTAAAAGTCCTATTATGTTTTTAATATAATTTAAGGTAACATAAATACTATTTATTTATATTTAAACCACTTATTTAATTTTTAATAAGCATTATTTTTTTAGTATAATTGTTTTTTGTTTAAGATGGTATGTTTTGAAAATTATTTTAAAGTGTATAATATTTTGAAATTATCATTAATTAAAATAAAAACTAATTATGAATGTTTTAAGTTAAATTTATAGATTATATATCAATAAAAATTAATTAATATTAATGAAATTATTATTATTAATCATAGAGTTAATATAAAATCAAATTTTCATTGAAAAATAAAATTCTTTAAAACCTTCTTTTAGTTTGTGTTAGTGGGATGAAATTTAAATTAATATTTTATACTTATATGGATTGAATTTGGTAAAATGGAATCCATTTTTTTGAATTAAGTTAATTCATATTTTCTATTTTTTTCAAATTAATTTTTGTCTATTAATAATATTTAAGACATTAAAAAAAGTGATTATTGCAATTAATGTTAAAACGAATTTATCGGTGGTTAAATTAAAAATAAAAGTGTCAAAAATAATTAAAAACATGTAAAATATATATTTTATGGAAAAATTTCTACCTTATCATTTCTTAGAATCTATAATGGTCCTTTTTGGATCCTTTTTGCATGTGAAATACATGGGCACACCTTATTCTTTTAATAATTACAATTGTGCCACTCACATCACTTATAAAAGGACACTCCCTATCCACTCCTTTTCACACATTCAAATTCCCTTTAATATACAAATAATTTCCCAAATAATTTAATTTATTTCCTCCACATGACCTATATCCCTTATAGTTATGATAAATCTATTCTATGAAGGATTTTGGGATTTCTGAAGGAGGTCGTTCGAAGATGAGGTATCATGCTTAACCGAGAATTTTATTTTATTTATTCTTCCACCTCCTAATAATACTCTTAAAATTTTCTAATATAATACAACCATTATATATAATTTAATTATAATTTATTATGTTAATTTATTAACCTAAATTCATCACCTCATTCATAAAATGCGTATGAAATCACCATTCATGTGTACAGTGGGATACCATATCGTGAACCAGTGTCATTCATTTTCCATCATCAAAACTCAATGCTTATTATAATTATGGAATTGAAATATATATATATATATATGTATGTATATGATTTCAGTAACATATTTATATGTACATAGTTATTATATGACATATAAATTCTTAATTTTTACTATGTGGGGGATACGATAATGTAGCTCGTGTAAACAATGGACTATCGCCCCGGGAAGCGTCGTGATTCATTTTTCACTAATGTTTTACATTAAAGCTAGTGAAGATAAATTAAAAAAATATATGTGATATAATTTATATAATTATGATATTAATGATGTCTTAATCATTTTTAAATATAATATATCATTTTCACTGTTACACAGAAAATGATAATGTCATTCATGTGTACGTATGGACTACCGACTCCATGAAGTGATGTGACACTTTTTTATTATCAAAACACATGTATGATATATATAAGTATTTTTACTGAAATAATATTTATTAATTATATTATTATTATTCTATCAAGAGAAAACTTTACATAAATTATTTTCATATTGATCATTGAAAAATTGAAATTTAAATCATGTGTACGTACGACCTACCATCTCTATGATCGTAACATTGTTAATTTTTCAAAAGTGTCATTCATGGTTGATTATAAAATTATAATTGATGTAAAAATTTATAATTATTTATTGAGGCATATTTTGAGGATATGCACCTATATTAATTTATAAGGTGTATATAAATCCCATTTTTAATTTTATGTCATTAATTTATCTATTCACGTGATATTTAATGTTTTTATTAATTTTATCATTTCATGGGAATTACAATTCAAATGTTTCAAAAGATTTCCTCTAATAAAAAAATCTTCTTTCAATGTTTTCCTTCAAACTTTTAATCTTCCTTGCCCATATTTTTTGAAATAATTTTATGAATGTAATTATTTTTAAATGTGTGTTTTATAAAAGAAATTATTTTTATTTTAAAAAAAATTATAAAGGGACTTTTTTGACAGAAGTTTTGACTTTATTTACCAAAAACAAATGGAATGGTCTATTTTGACATATATAGAGGCAGTGACTTCTCCCACCACCATAAACATTAATTTATGTTTGGATTCCAATAAAATTATTAATTTCTTATTCAAATAAATGCCTCTTTTCCATTTATCTTATTATTTAGGTATTGAAAATAGGGTTTTATAATAAAAGGGTATTTTTTATAGAAAATGGGTTTTAAAATGAAAAGTGCATTTTGATATCTGAAATTGATTTTCATAAAAGTTTAACAGTTATTTTAAAATGTTATATGTAGAAAAATTCCAAGTATAAAATTTTTTATTCATGATATGATACTTGGAAATTATATGAGAAATGGTGAGATCGATATTGATTATACAATGGGTGCACCCAGATAGAGCTGGGTGAGCCTGATATAGTTTATATGATGGTTGGACCTAGATAACATTAGATGAGCCTAATATAGCTTATTTGACAGTTGCACCAATATAGTTCTCTAAATCATTCGGTAATGTTCCATTAGTTAATTGAAAATAAAAAGGGAGTAACCAATGGGATTCTCAATGACAACCTTGTTCTTTATTACGCACTAAAACATCATTTATTACATAAACTTCACTTGATAAAACATAGAAGATCGAGATGTATAGTGTATTTGAGGCTTAGGATCATTACATAATAAATTAAAACATGAAATACAAAATAATTTTTGAAAACTTCCTAGACATGACCACTATATTCCATCGTACTTAGAATTATGTGGGATAACCCGATGACATGCATACGAAAAGGGTAGGCTATAAAGCCCAGTAAGGGAATAAATGAGGAATAAAATTAGGAATACAGTACACGTTAGAAAATAAGCATATAAATAGATCACAGTAGATACATGAACATAAATGCATGATAAATAAAGATAATCATAACATGGAAATGTGGAAATAACACTTAACATAGAATTAGCATGAGCCAAGGATCATTGAAAAATGAGCATGATTAAACACTAATTGAACATGAAGAACACGTAAACTCTAATTTAACTTGAATTATAATGAGTAAACACTCATTGAACAAGATATATCATGATACTATACTTTACCCAATCCATTAGAGTGCTATTAGGGCGCACCCTTCGTAAACCTTTCATTTCATGCATAAGTGTGCCACATGGATCATATAACATGGAATCAATCAACATCATAAGTTATTCCAATATTAATTAACAAGGATTAAATAAATTAAAGTACCATTTAATATGTATATGAGTATAAAGATTAATACCCTTGATAGAGATATGGGTTTGGTATTCACTACACAATGATCTTGTCTTGGAAATAATGCGATGTAATTTCGGCAGCATAACGGCGTGACATAAGGATTAATAAAAATGGTTGATGAGATAGAAATGGGTGTCTCATAATATGTATATAAAATGGATAGTAATGGGGTTATATATATACATTTCCCAACAAACATAATGGAATTTAGATGCATAACACAAAATAATTACTTGGATGTAAAAGTGGAGAGTGATATCCCTCACAGAATTTCAGCATTGTAACGTGTCACGACCCGTCCTTGGGGCCCGTGTCGTGACTACCCCAATCCCGCCTTCCATAGGCCAGGGGCTGGCCACTAGCACCAAGGCGTAAATCCCAACAAAAACGGAAGGCATTGCCTTTGAAAAGTAAACAAACACCACAGAGTAAGCAAGCAGAAAAGTAAACACTAAGTAAGAACAGAGTACTACTGAAAGTGTGGAAAAGTAAATGGGCCAGTATACAAACCCAAACTGAATGTAAAGTACAACTCTAAAGGGAAAACAACAACTGTAAAGTAAAAGCCGCTACACCAGCTGTCCACTGGAAATCCCACCTAAAGGGTGGGTACAGATAGCTCCACTGCTCTACGGGTCCCGCCGTCCGCTCCGAACACGTCCTGCCCAGAGGTCCACCTCTGGGTACCGTCCTGCTCTGCAAGCCTCAGCCAAGATCAACGTTGTCTGTCGTCTGCAACCAACACAACATAGTGCAGGCATAGCCCGTGCAGGGGTGAGTATAATCTACTCAGTAGGGACCCCGAGACCCCTGAAGGTCTCCCAAAATCCACAAAGGATAAACCACAAAGGAAGATACAATCACGAAGTAACAGCCGAAACTGCTTAGGTATATTCCCATACATATACCTAAGTCATCAATTCCAATACGCTCCAACCTCCGAGCCCAAGTACAACTCAGTCCACACAGGAATGTAAACGTATTCCACATAGGAAAGAAAAACGAAATCCACACAGGATAGCACAACTCAATCCACACAGGAAAGCAATAGGATTCATCTCACACAGGTATACTTCTTCGAAAGACGATAAAGATGATCTCTGATCCATCTAAGTCGTCGGACCCATGAAGGATCGATAGGTAACTAACCCCCGCAAAGACCCACACAGGATCGGGCCCACACAGGACCTGTAGCACTGATCCACGTAGGATCGCTGAGTACTGTAGTCGTCGTCGAATCCACAAAGGATCTCTGTACTGTCGTCGTCGTAGTCACAGTAGCAGTAGCAGTAGCAGTAGCCGTAGCAGTCACAGACGCAGCCAGCTCTAGGGTTCCCGCACACAGTAAGCTCGTTCGGTAGGGTCCGCTCCACAAGCTGAGAGGCTGATACATCAACTCCATGGCCCCCTCCTCTTCCCTCTGGCGGCGCGGCTGAAGCCACGCCTTTGAGAAACCGGCCCCCACGTGGGGGCCTGCTTTTGAGAAAAGGGGGGGGGGGTGGCGCTGCCCCCCCTTTGTGAAACCGCCCCCCCCCCCTCACGTGGGGGGCCTGCTTTGAGGAAAAATGGGGGGGCGCTGCCCCCCCCCCCCCCCCTTGGTGTAACCGCCCCCCCCCCCCACCTTAATGGGGTACCGGTTTTTGGCCAGCCAGGGGAATTTATTCCCCCGGTCCTTCTTCCTTCCGGCCGGCCCAACATGGCCGGCCGGTTCTTCCTCAACAGGACCGGCAAGGCTGGTCCCCCTTCTGGATTCCGACACCGGCGGCCCGGCTTGCCGCCGGTCTTCTCGTTCCGCCACAGCCTGGAACCGGCCGCAACGTTCGTAGTCCGGCGCGGTGCGATGGAACCGCGCCCCTCCGCCGCGGCCCCGCTCCGGCCGCGGCGCCTTCAGTTTCCTTCAACGCGGCGCGACAGCGTCGTGTTCTTGATAATCTTTCCACGGCACAGCGCGAAGGCGCCGCGCAATTTATAGTCTTGCAATTTCCGCATGGTGCGACGACACCACGCCATCTTGTTTCATCCGCAAGAAAAATAATATTCAAGAACAAAGGAGGGGGAATTCGGCCGTGTTTGTGCGTTCCAACCCCCCTCTACTTAGATGATAACACAATATCATTTATCCTCAAGATTATCATACTAGAACCAAGAACGAGTATAAATAAATAATCAACAACAAACCCCTACCTCGGTTTCAAGTACGATGTTCGTCAATGACCCGCGGAAGACAAACGTCGCGGAGGTCGGGCATCGCGGTAATCGTTCCTCAATTCTGTTGACGAAGAGGTACGTCCGAAGAGGTACGTCATTGGTGAATCTTCGTAAGCCGACGAAGGAAGTCCGAGGAGGAATCGGTGTTCCCTTTCGTTGACATGGAAGGCGTCGTCGATCTTCGGAAACAAACCAGCTACGAAGAAGAGAGGATCGGCGTTCTTCGTCGGAGCTTGAGTGTTCTTCGTCAATGTTTGAAGAAGAAGAAGGAGCTCTCAAATCCTCTCAAGATGGCTAACCAAAATAAAATAAGCTAAGGCTTATTTAATTTACACAAATATCAACTTGAATTTCAACGGTTTGAAATTCAAATCAACCCACCACAATTAATTAAATCAAGTTGTCAAACATTAATTAAAGGGGGTTATAGGGGAGTTTTGGGAGAAGATGAGGAGTTGGGGTTCGTGTGGGCCCCACCACACTTAATCCTCCCAAGGGAGGTTAAGTGGATGTGGGTCCCACCCCTAACTCCCTTTGGGAGGTTAAAACTAACAAAAGAAATAAATTATGTTTCCACATTTTATTTAACTTTATTTTAAAAACCCAAAAACTAACTCTCAACCCGCAATAAACGCAACCTCGGAAATGGTCTCCTTAAGCGAAAATCGGCACTGCGAGTTCATCGGTGCCCTCAGAATTTGATTCCGGGCACCGGTTCAAAAGTTAGAAATTCCCGCTCGTTCGTTCACTGAACGTACCCGAGCCAAAATTCGGAAAATGATTCTGGGCACTCTGGGCCTCGGAATCAGGTGCCGTTAGAAACCGCGCTCTTGTAAAATTCTAAAGAAAATTAAGAAAAAATTTCCCTTGAATTTTTACGGGTCTTTACATAATGGGTGTACATGGGAGGAATTAAGAGAGAAAGGGGTCTCCCATCATCCAAACATAAATATGGACTTATTGGAGAGGTTAGAAATCATACCCCAACATTGGTAATTGAAAAAAGCATAAAAATTAAAGAAAAATGGACAAAAATGAGAAATGATGAAATCTCTTACATGGATGTGCGATCCCAAAATCTTGGGAGAGTCTTGAGAGAGGATTATTGGGAGCATGGGGAACCTTGCTAGGATTATAGAGAGATCATGGTAGGTTTTGGTTGAACTCCAAAGTCTTTGAGTGAATAGGAAGTGGGAGCTTGGGTGGGTTTATATAGGAAAGGAGAGGGAATTATTTATTATTTAGGTTTGGGACACCTCACATTAAACAAGAAAAAATAACAAACCCTCCCATTGTGTTTTCACATGGTTTTTTGCCAAAGGGGAGTGGAAAAAAATATTTTATAAGGCCAATGGCCTAAAATATTAAAATAAAGGGTTGCTTATGTTGAGGTGAGTCACTCTCTCAAGGAAACCAATTTAAAAAGAAAAAATGTTTTATAAGCCTTGAAGGGTCCACTAATGCATTGTAAAATAAATAAAAAAACCATAATCACATTATTTTAATGATAAAACATATATTGGACGAAAATAAAGTTTATAGTATTTTATTAAATCACTATTGGGTCATTATGATGTTGTAAAACACATTATATATTTAAATGGTATTTAATTTTTACCCAAAGATTTGACTATCTCAGAAAATAATGAAAAATTCACCGTTGGATAATTTCAACATCTTGATTCCAAAAATAATATTCATTTATTCTAAATAACTTTATAAATATGTGAATTTTTTACTTTTAAAATAAAAACTAACATTTATCGAAAATTCATGGGTTTTGACAAAAACTATTTTCAAATATTAATTAAAATTACAATTGCATTCATAAAATTATAAAATAATTTATATTTAATAAAAATTAATTTAATAATAATAATAATATTTTATTAAAATATTATTTAAAATTAAAAATCCATTATTTCATAAAAATAAAATTCTTAGTTGAATATTAACAAAAAATACTATTTGAGCTTTAAAAACTATTTACAAAGTAACAATAATTAAAATAATTTATATTCTCTATACAAGAATAATATACATAATCGTAGTATTAGGGTCTTGTTACATAACCTCTTAAAACACATGCATAAGACCTTAGGGTATGGTGTGCGATGGTGATGGACTCTTTGGGTTGCTCAGATAAAATTTCTCGAGTCATAATCTCTATCAACTTCCACTTCTCTCAATGGAAGTTCCACTCGAGCTTAAAGTTTTCAAGCTCAGCATGGGCTTGGTCAAGAGTGACGCCCAATTAAGCCACCTCCTTTTCGAGCTACAAAAAATGGGCTTCGCATGGGGAAAGTCTACTATATGAGGCCATCACTTCCTTTTTCTGAGTAAATTGGAATTGTTAAAGCCCAATATTTATACTAATCATGTTATCACAGTTCAATGGATATATTACCAACGGTCAAAATTCTTAATGGTATTTTAAAATCCAAAACATATAACCAAATAAGTGCATATGTTTTACCTAACCATAAGAAGATATTTAAATAGACCAAGTGGAATTTTCATTAATAAATTATTTGGTCGTTATAATCTTCCCCACTTAAGAAATTTCTGCCTCGAAATTTCCTTTTCCCACACTCAAACAAATGTGGGTAACTCTACATCATCACTTCCTCTGATTCCCACATCGCTTCTTCAAAATTGTGGTTTTTACACAACACTTAGATGAGGGGAATTGTCTTATTTCGTAGAACGTTTTCTCTATGATCTAATACCTTCATTAGTTTCTCCTCATAAGAAAGATCATTCTCTAGCTATACTACCTCAAAATAGAGTACATGTGAAGGGTCTGTTATGTACTTCCTTAAGAGGGATACAAGAAGGACATCATGTACTTTGGACATGGTAGGTAGAATTACTAGTTGATAGGCCACAACCCAAACACGATCAAGAATATTGAAGGGGTAAATGTACCTAGGAATTAACTTCCCTTTCATTCCAAACCTCCTGACCTTATTCCAAGGAGATATGCATAGAAATACCATGTCTCCAACGTTAATCTAAAGGTATGGTCGATGGTTATCTGAATAACTCTTCTGTCCACTCTGGGCTTCCTTGATATGTTTCTGAATGGTTTTCACCTTCTCCACCATTTCATTGACTATTTCTAGTCCTAGAAGCTTACGCTCACCGACTTCATCCCAACATGTTGGTGTTCTAGACCTCTTCCCATATTGTGTTTCATAAGGTGTCATTTGGATGCTCGAGTGGAAACTGTTACATAGGATAATTCAACCAGAGGATTATGTTGATCCCAACCTCCTTTAAATTCCATTGAACATGGTCTTAACATATCTTCCAGTGTCTAAATAGTTTTCTTATATTGGCCATAGTTTGAGGATGATAGGTCGTACTGAAGTTTAGTTCAGTGTCAAGAGTATGTTGATGACTCTTAAAAAACATAGAGGTGAATCTTGGGTCTAGATCAGATAAAATATATAGTGGTACTCCATGTAGTTTTACCACTTCCCTAATGTATATCTGTGCTAGTTTATCCAATGAGAAATCCTCCTGAATTGCAATGAAGTGTTCAGACATTATAAGATGATCCATAACAACTCATATTGCATTGTTTACTTTGGATGTCTGACCACACTGTCATTACACATCTAATTGATTATGATTTTAAGATTGATTTATTATCCAGTAAAGACCCTAGGTTTTCTCTCAAGGAGCGTAGATAGGTTTTTGAGTATGTATTTTTAATGATAATTACTACAAGAGGGGGAGGTTTTGAAAACATATTTAAGTAAATTACTTAATTAAAGAGTTAAATAGTTGAAAAATAAAGGTGGTGTATTAATAATTATGATAGAATAATATCATTTCAAGTTCACTCCACATCTTGGATAGTTCATTGTTCTAAAAATTTAACATGGTTTTGTTTAATTCTTTGGTTGAAGGTGGTCGAGATCTTGACTCCCCTATTGCCTCTTCAAATGATGCTTAAAGAACCACCCCTTGGCACAAAAATCATGTTTCCACGATTTGGTTATCAAACATAGAATAAAAGGTATACCAAAACATACTTAAATCTTATGTATGTGTGATATAAATAGGATTATTATGTTGTCCAATCGTAATAACCCAATATTCCCACTTGGAATCTCAACCCAATCGGTGTTGAAATTAAAAGCATTCCACATAATTATATAAAATGAAATTTAATCAGGGGGATGCATGTCAAGAAAAAAAATAAGTGAAATATTCAACACATAAATTATACAAAACTAGTTGAAGAATAGGTGGTGGAACTCCCTCCCATGTTTGTGTAGCTCCCTCAAAATGATTGTCAACAGTTTAGCTCACTATCAAGAGGAGGATGAGGCTCGGGTGGAACTCCCTCTTCATCATTGATTCCTCTATGAAGATAGGGCCCTCCAGAACTCCTTGTATGATGATGAAACCTATTTGGGTCTCCAAAATACGATATATTTGCCTCCTGGACGAACTTACAAATGGGGATCCCAAGGTGCCATTTTATAGGAAAATGGGAAGGTGGTTTTGAGCAGACATATTCCTTAAAACCACTTTTCACATGAGTTTTGACCTCTAGAAATCCTTATCTAGATTTAGTGAAAATTAAAAAGTTGTATTCCAACCTATTGGATGTCTCCACCAACTTTTTGGAACAATTTGGACACCTATAGATCTAGATATGAAGATATCACAACACACCACTTTTGACTTCATGCAGATGTAGTGTGCCGGAGAGATCAGGTCGGTTAGGCAAACTGATGGTCAAATGCATCCTGGGTTTCTTCATAGGGAATGTAGCCCAATGTATTTTGGACCAGACCAGAAAATTTCATCCCATTTGGATGCACCTTTTAGGAGAAGTGCACAAATGAGTCCACTGGTGTTTATGGATCTTGCGTAGTTTTGCCCATTTTTCTTGGACATCATCATGGGCCCTCCAAATCACCTCCTCCTACAATGGAATCATCAAAACAAGTAACATTTCCCTTTTTAACAGTGATAAAAAATAAATGATTAAAAAATAGAATGAAACTTGTCATTATTTGTATAATTTTCAATATAAAACAATTTTAGAACAGTGGTGTAAAGGTTAAAATTACATAATGAATCGTGGTACGATCACAGCCCCAAAACTCAACATTTTCACCCCTATGAAAAGTCTAATATCCAAATAAAATGATGCATATATATATATTCCCAAAATTGTGATGATTTAACATTTTAAGAAATTTTAATTCATTAAAGTAATGTGATCAATGCACGAACCACACCAAGATGTTTTTCCTAGTGAAAATGTAAAAAGATATCTCATAAATCATATGACAATGAAATTCAAAGAGATTTATGGTACCAAAAAGACAACATAATTCAAAATAGAACCATTTCACAAACTCTTCTTGTGTGTGTGTGTGAAAACCATTCCATGCTATTGTTTCCACTTCCACTTTAACAAGTATAGGGTATTTTAACATTATTCAGCTTTAAATGTACATCCTTTGCAATCATATTTCAAGACCCACTCACATAAGAATTACAAAAAGTTAAACCATAAGCTCCCTACCTAGATATCCGTACATATCTCACATTTCATCACTCACCTCATTTATTTTTTTGATATTATTGTTTTTTAGAAGTGGCATTTGAAATAAATATTACACTCATATCTCAATCCTTTTTTGATCTCCTCACGACACTAATTGAAATAGTTATAACAAGATCAACGGTTGAGGAGGAGTGGTTTTTGACCTGCCTAAGACACAACCCAATCAAAATTTTGAGGGCGTACACCAGTTGGACATTAGGTACACAAGAATAGGTCAATCTGGTATAGTAATGAAACAGATCAGATAATGAATGAATATATGGAATTATCATTTAAATATAAAACATATTAACCTAACATATATTTACCATATATTAAGTAAGAAATATAAACACTTTATGGGTTGGTGCAAAATTGTGTGGACATATTAGTGACATATTTTTTAAAAAAACTACTCACACTAGGGGAATCAATCATCTCAACCGTTTCATAGTGATACAACCATTTATAACATTGATAGAAAACCAATTCACTAAACATCACTCCCTGATGATAAATTCATACAGAAATTCCTATTCACCTTCAATATGGTATTTTTACTTTCCCCCCTTTATGGTCACCGAATCATGGAACTTTGAAAATTTTTATGGGGGAAATAAAAATACCATAAAGAAGGAAAAAATAGAAGAAAGAAAGAGAAAAAAACGATGAAAATTCCTAACTAACCCAATAATGTATCCATCCCCCAACACTAAGAAAGTGTAGTGTTCTCACTTTAATAATTGAGAATCTTAGAAGGAAGGATAAAAGTTGGTGTGTTTCATTGGCATGTTGCTTCTTGAACATAGAGTTCCTCCATCTGGAACACCAAAAGGGCTTCGTGGAAGTGCTTCAGCCATTGTCCATTGAAAATGAAGGATTTCTTGGTTTCATCATTTTGAACCTAAACAACACGAAATATAGATTCATTAATAACAGTGTATGGGCCAAACCAGCAGGAACGAAGCTTACCTGGATGAAACTCAAGCCTTGAATTATAAAAGAGGACCTTATTCCCAATGAGAAACTGATGATGAAGGATGAGATAGTCATGGGTAGCTTTGGTACACTCTTTATAAATCCTGAAGTTCTCATATGAATCTATTCTCATGTCTTCTAGCTCCTGAGTCTCCAACTTCTTTGGAGGACCTACACCCGAAAGATTAGAATTTCATTTTTTGATGGGCTAGTAGGCCCGATTATCAATCCTAACAGGGAGGCGACAACTCATTCCAAACACAAGATGATAGGGTGACATTCCAATGGGAGTTTTGAAATCATTACGATAGGCCCATAATGAATCATCAAGTCGAAGACTCCAATATTTTCTATTGGGTTGAACCATTTTTTCAAGAATATGTTTTACCTATCTATTTGACACCTCGGATTCACCATTTTTTTGTGGGTGATATGAAGTAGAAACTCTATGACCGACCCCAAACCGATGCAAAAGTGATTTCATTGTTCTGTTGTACAAATTAGAACCCTGGTCACTAATGATGAACCTAGGTAATCCAAACCTACAAAATATCTGATTTCTCAAAAAGTACACTACTGTTTTGGAATTATCTCTCCTTGTGGCTTGAGCCTCTACCCATTTTGACACATAATTGACCCCCCGAATAATATACATGTTTCTGAAGGAATTGGGAAAGGGACCCATAATGTAAATTCCCCAAACATCAAAAATTTCATTAAAGAGCCACGGTTGTTGTGGAATTTCATTTCTTTTTGATAAATTCACCATTCATTGACAATAACGACAAGATTTTAAAAAATCATGTGCATCCAAAAAAAGTGTTTGCAAAAAGAGGCCAGAAACCATGACCTTGCGAGTAGTCCATTGTGAACCAAAGTGGCCCCCACAAGAAAGAGTGTGACAGGATATAATGACATAATGAAACTCACTATCAGGAAAACAACGCCTATGGACTTGATCACTACATATGCGCCATAGGTATGGGGAATCCCAAATTTAGCAATGAGACTAATGTTTTAGATGACCAACTTGGTTATTATAGAAATCACTAGGAATGCAATATGCTACTAAATAATTTACAATTTCAGCATACCATGGAATAAAATCTTGAAATCAGTACAATTTCTCATCAGGAAACATACAATTTATAGGAATACTGGCGGAAGAGTCAATGTATGAGGATGGAGGAATCCTACTAATATGACCAACCACCACATTCTCTACTCGTTTTTATCTCAAATTTCTATATTAAATCCTTGAAGGAGGAGCATCCATTAAATGAGACAAGGTTTTGCTTCCAATTTCATAATAGGATAGCGGAGGGCTGAATGGCCTGAGAACACAATGACTTTTGACCCCAAAATGTATGACCTGAATTTGTCCATGTCAAACCCAGTGGAAAAGAATTGTTTTTAATTTGTGGTGTAGTTTTCTTAGGCAGGGTCCAAAGTACGTGAGGCATAGGCAATGACATGTGGATCTCGATCAACCCTTTGTGACAGGACTGCCCCAATTGCATAGTTAGAGGCGTCACACCTGAGCTCAAGTGTTACATCCCACTAAGGTGGTTGGATTACCACGGGTGATGTGAGACTCCATTTTAAATCATTAAATGATTCTTCACATTCTTTATCAAAAAAAATTTGTCCTTTTTAGAGTAACTAGGATAGGGGGAGTACAATTTTACAAATGTCACGAATGAAATGATGGTAAAATCCGACATGACCTAGGAAAGACCACATATCCTGTACATTTTTGGGGAATGGTAAGGAAGAAATGACATCCACTTGTGATTTATCCACTTGGATACCATCCCCTGAAATGACATTCCCCAAAACTATACCATGTCGCACCATGAAATAGTATTTCTTATAATTTAATACAAGATTATTTTCAATACAACGACATAGTAATGAACCAAGACTACTTGAACATTCATCAAAAGATGAGCCATAAATAGTGAAATCTTCCATGAATACGTCCATGAAATTCTCTAGGTATTTTGAAAAAACACTAATCATGCAACGTTGGAAAGTAACCGGAGCATTGCACAGAACAAATGGCATCCTTCTATAGGAAAATGTTCCAAAGGGGAAGGTGTAGGTTGTATTTTCATGATCCTCGGGGGAAATATGGATTTGAAAGTATCCAGAATACCCATCAAGGAAATAGTATTGGGACTTACCCACTAGCCTTTCTGGAATTTGTTTAATGAATGGCAAAGGGAAATGGTCCTACCTAGTGTGTTGGTTTAGTTGGCGATATTTTATAAAGACACCCCAACTATTCTACACATGAGTTGGATCCAATTAATTGTTTTATTTTTTGATTACTGTAAGGATGGTCTTTTTAAGAACTATTTGAAAAGGACTGACCCATTAGCTGTCAGATATGGGGTAAATGATTCTAGCAGCCAATAATTTTGTTACCTCATTTTTCACAACAACCAGGAGGTTTGGGTTCAGTCTAAGTTGTGGATGCCTCATTGGATTAGACTAATCAATTAATAAAATATTATGTGTACAAATTGATGGGATAATTCCAAGAATGTCAGCAAGTGTCCTTCCTATCGATTGTTTATAATCCTTCAAAAGTTCATGTAGTTCCAATTCTTTCTCAGGAGGGAGTGAACTAGAAATGATGACGGGAAACATGTTTCCATACTAAAGATATGAATATTTTAAATATTTAGGAAATTGTTTCAGTTCCAATTCAGGTGGATTTTGGATTGATGGGAGTGTGTACAAAAGTGAGAGGTCACTGATCTCATCTAACTGCTCATCGGTACCATCCTCAATAGAGGAATGAGCTTTTATAATCTCATCTATATCATCGATAGTCAGTAGACCCTCAATGTTAATGAAATCATCAATTAACAAACATGCATGAAATTTTTCTAATACACTGCAACAATCGTTGCATGACTCATTTCATATAATTTCAATCTATGAAGAAAACTCAGAAAGGGGATCAGGGGAAAGAAAATTTGTTTTTTAGGGGTAGGGAGTACATCAATTGAATTAACAGAGAGAGAAGAATGTTCTTCTGAGGGGTGCTTCATGGAATCTAGGATTTTGAAATGGACTATGTCACCACCAAATTCCATAGATAATGTGCCATTGTGGACCTTAATTATGGTTTTGGCGGTTTTCAAGAAGGGTCTCTCTAATATAATCAGGGCATGCCCATTCATCCTATCATCCCCCATTTTAAGCACATAAAATTTGACATGAAAAATTAAAAATTCAACCCTCATAAGAACATCCTCTAACACACCATAGGGTTGTGCGGTACTCTAGTTATCCAATTGAACAATAATTCTAGTGGGCTTCAATTCCCTGGCCTTCAATATAGAGTAAATAGAGTGAGGCATCACATTTATAGAAACTCTTAAATTAAGCATATCATTAGAAAAATAATATTCCCATATGGTGAATGGAATTGAGAATGTTCCAAGATAGTTTCATTTGGTGGGAAGTGATGTCTCTATAAATGCTGAAACATTCCTCCCCAAGCTCACTTTCTCATCACCTCGAAGTCACCTTCAGTGTGTACACATCTCCTTTAGAAACTTGACGTACCGTGGAATTTGCTTCACAACATCAATCAATGGGATTTTAACCTGCACTTTCTTAAAAATATCCAATATTTCCTTATCAAGTTCAATTTCCTTTTTTTTCAGGGTTGGGTGGCCCTTTGAAGAAATGGAAGAGGATTGGTTGGGCAAGGTGACTCATCAATGTACATATTCTTTCCCTTGGATGGGATTCTCTCAGGACATTGTTCTTCAACATTTAGAACATTTTTAATAGTTGGGATGGAGGTTTTCCTCAAGAGATAATGACTCTAATGGAGGATTCATTTTACATTCTAGTTGTTTTCCACTCATAATGGTGATGGCACTAACATATCCTTTATCACTAGGGTTAACTACTTTTTGAGAGGTAATTTTACCTGATCGGTGACTTAGAATTTCACCAACTAAGTTTGCTAGTTGGTCTAATTGGGTTTTGAGGTCTTGTATAGCTTCCTTATTGGTTTTTTGGAATTTAATATTGTTGGCACCCATTTGTTTCATCATATCTTCTAGGCTAGGCTCAGTATTTGGAGGGGTTTGTTTGAATGGCCTTTGAGGTGGTTGAGGATTTCTGGGTGGTGGTGGTGGATGACTACTCTCCCCCTATTGGTTACATTTTTGTTGAGGTTCGTTTGAATATCCCCCTTGCTTATAGGAATGGTTCTCCTTCCACCCATGGTTGGATGGATAGTAAGGTTCTTTCCTAAAAGGTTGGTTATAGGGCGGCCTGGAAATATTGCCTCACAAATCTCAAATGTTTCCCTCAATTGAGGACATTGATCAGAGTAGTGGGTGTCAGAATAACATATACCACAACGGATGGGAGGTAGAGTGTGGGATTTCCCGTGGGAATGACCAAGTGGTTGAAGAGGGGTACTTTCCTCTTCGAACATTGTGTCCACATTCTTCTCGAAATCAGTAATTTACACCTCATGGACACCTCAAATCAGTACATTGGACCTTGAACTAAATTGTTGTGTGTTTTGCGCCATGTTCTCAATTAGGGTTCTTACAAAAATTGGGGTCTTATCAACAAGAACACCACTTGCAGCAGCATTGATCATATTTCGATCAACATGGATTAATCCTTCATAAAAATATTTATTTAAAAGTTGATCACTTATTTGGTAGTGTGGGCAACTTGAACATAACATTTTAAAGCAATCCCAATATTCATGTAATGTTTCCCCTTGAGATTGAATTATACAAAAAATTTCTTTCATTATTGTTGAAATTAGAGAGGCTAGGAAATATTTTACATGAAAAAGGTGTTTCATGTCTTCCCAACCTCTTATTGGGGAATTTACATAATATAACAAATCTTTTGTTTTTTCTTCTAATGAAAATGGGAATTTCCTTAACATTACTTTTTATCCATCCATATTTGCAGGTTTTAATGTAGAATACATAGTGTGAAAATAATTTAAATGCTTATGTATATCCTCTCAAGGAAGCCCATGAAATCATGGTAATAGATGAATTAAACTAGATTTTAGTTATAAATTGGGTGCCTCGCCTTGTAATTGAATATTGGTGGGTTGGATATCAACATCAGTTGAGGTTAGTTATTTAAGTGTTATAATGTTTTCATCCATGATATTAATGTTAATTTCAGTTTTAATGTGGGTTTTCAAAGAAGAAGAAGAAAGATAAATATGAGTGTTGATGTTTTGTGCGTCCTCATTCAAAGGTTCCTCTTGTGTATCTCGGGGTTTCTAATGTAGGATCCTCTCCGGTTCGGGTTCTAAAGGCTGTAAGTCACTCGGATTAGAATGCGTCATACAAGGAACCTACCCATGAAATAAATTAGAACTCAAAAATAAATGTAAAGGAAGAAGATAAAACAAACAATCATTCACAAAATTTACAAAGTAAATTATAAAAAACACACAATAAAACCAAAGCGCTCCCCATCAATGGCGCTATAATTTGATCGTTCTGTCATGAAATGTCAAATTTATTGTGAATTTAAGATCTATTTATAGTCTACTGAAGACCCTAGGTTGTCTCTTTAATAGAATTGATAGGTTTGTTGTGTGTATTTTTAATAAGAACTACTAAAAGTGGGCGGAGGATTTGAAAATAGATTTAAGTAAATTACTTAATTAAAGAGTTAAATAGTTGACAAATAAAGGTGGTGAATTAATAATTATGAGACGATAAGATCATTTAAAGTTCACTACACATATTGGATAGTTCATTATTATAAAAATTTAACAAGGTTTTGTTTAATTCTTTGGTTGAAGGTGGTCAAGATCTTGGCTCCCCTCTTGCCTCTTCAAATGATGCTTAATTAACCACCCCTTGGAAAAAAATTGTTTTGAAAAAAATTTGGTTATCAAACATAGAATAAGTGGTCTACCAAGGAATACATAAATATTATGAATGTGTGATATAAATAGGATTATTGTGATGTCCAATTTGAACAACCCAAGATTCCCACTTGAAATCTCAACCCAATCGATGTTGAAATAAAAAGTGTTTCACTTAATTATATAAAATTAAATGTAATCAGAGGGAATCATGTCAAGAAACAAAATAATTGAAATTTTAAACACATAAATTATACAAAACCAGTAGAACATGTTCTGGAACTCCCTTCCATGTTTGTGTAGCTCCCTCGAAATGATCATCCACAGTTTAGCTCGCCATCAAGAGGAGGAGGAGGCTCAGGTGGAACTCCCTCTTCATCCTTGATTCCTATATGAAGATAGGGGAATCCATAACTCTTTGAATGATGATAGAACCTCTTTGGGTCTCCAGAATACCAGAGACTTACCACTTGGCAGAACATAGAAATGGGGAACCCAATGTTCCATTTTATAGGAAAATGGGAAGGTGGTTTTGAGCACACAGATTTATTAGAACCACTTGTCACATGCATTTCGACCTCCAGACAGCCTTATCTAGATTTGGAGAAGATAAAAAATTTATATCCCGACCTCTTGGCTGTCTCCCCAGAATGTTTGGAATAATTTGGGCACCTATACACCTAGATATGAACATTTCACAACACACCACTTTCGACTTTTTGCAGATGTAGTGTGCTAGACAGATCAGGTCGGTTTTGCAACCAGATGGCCGAATGTGTCTTGGATTCTTCATAGGTAATGTATACCAATGAATTATGGACCAAAAAAAAATTTAATCCCTTTTGGATTCGCGGTTCACGATTACGGTGCAGAATAGTCTACTGGTGTTCATGGATCTTGCACAGTTTGGCCCATTTCTCTAGGACATCATCATGGGCCCTCCAAATCACCTCCTCCTGTAATGGAATCATCAAAATAAGTAACATTTACCTTTTTAATAGTGATAAAAAAATAAATGATTCAAACAAAGATTGAAAATTGTCATTATTTTTGTAATTATCAATATAAAACAAGTTTAGCACAGTGGTGTAAAGGTGAAAATTACACAGTGAATTGTGGTATGATCAATGTCTTCGGAAGTCCAGTGAAAAATTCCACGGTGATTTTCTCCCATTTATATTCTAGTATAGAAAATGGTTGCATCGTCCCCTTATACTTCTGTCTCTCTAACTTCATGTGCTGACACACCAGGCACTTTGATGTATAATAAGTGATCTCATTCTTCATATTCCCCCCCCCAATAATGCTCTCAGAGATCTCTAAACATATTTTTGTTTCCTGGGTGGATAGAGAAATTTGAACTCTGTGCATCATCCAAAAGTTCCTTCTTCACCTATGGACTTTGTGGAAGACATAGTCTTTTCCAAAATCTCACAATTCCTTCTACATTAACATTGAACTCCGAGAATTCCCCATTTCTGATAGCTTCCAATTTTTTCTGAATTCCCAGATCATTCTTTTGAGCATCCTGTAACCTTTCCAAAAGAGACGGTTGAGAAATCATTTGTGAAAGGATTTATGATGTTCCCTTATTTATGATTATCATGTCCATATTTGTCAAATCTAAGAATATTGGATCCTTTTCAATTTTCATCAATGATAGAATTGTTGGGTCCTTTCTTCTTAGAGCATTTTCTATCTTGTTCGCTTTCACAGTGTGGTAATGGATTGATCAGTCATAGTATTTGATCACATCTAACCATCATCGTTGGTGCATGATTGACTCTTTCTATGTGAATATATACTTGAGGATTTTATGGTTCGTATATATTTCACACTTCCCCCCAAAGAGATAATGCTGCCAAATTTTTAAAGTGTTGATCATCACAGCCAACTCCTGATCATGTGTTGGATAATTCTACTCATGAACATTCAATTTCCTTGAAGCATAGGTAATGACTTTGTCATTTTTCATCAACACACAGCCCATGACCTTCTTCTAAGCATCACTGAATACCACAAAAAGTTCTCCACTTGTTGGTAATGTGAGAATGAGCGTAGTGATAAGCCTCATTTTTAACTCCTTGAAGCATTCTTCACATTCATCAATCTAAGAAAACATTACTCCCTTGCAAGTTATCTTGGTAAGAGGGTTGGACAATCATGAGAAATTTCTCACAAATCGTCGATACTATCCAGCCAACCCCAAGAAGCTATTGATTTCTGTTACTGATGTTGGCCTCAGCCATCCCTCTATTCCTGTTGTCTTGAAGGGATCCACATATATCCCATTACTTGTGATGATATAACCCAAGAATGATACCTCCTTTAGCTATAAATCACACTTGATGTACTTTGCATAGACCTTATCCTTTTTAAAGGTATCTAGTATAGTTCTTAAATGATCCTCATAGTCCTCCTTGTTTTTGGTGTATATTAGAATATCATCTATAAAGACAACCACAAATTTCTTGAGGTAATCTATCAAGACTCTATTCATTATGTCCAAGAATATTTCTGGAGCATTAGTGAGTCTGAAAGGCATTACTATGAATTCGTAGTTCTTGTACAATGTGTGAAAATCAGTCTTGGAAATATCTTCCTTCTTCACCATTACTTGATAATATCCTAACCAAAAATCAACCTTGAAAAGGTCTTGTGCTCCACGTAGCTGATCAGACAAGTCATCAATTCATGGGAGAGGATAATTGTTCTTTATCGTGATTTTGTTAAGCTCTTGGTAATCGATGCAAAGGTGCATTGATCCATTCTTCTTCCTGGTGAATAGGACTAGTGCATCCCCATGGTGAAGCACTTGGGCATATAAAACCTTTATCCAGATTCTCCTATAGTTTTTTCTTTAGCTCCTCATTCTCTACAACAACCATTCTATACAATGTTATGATATTGGAAACTCCCCAGGTATAAGGTCAATTGAGAATTCAATATCTCTTCTAGGAGGAAGCCCAGAAAATTCGTTAAGAAACACTTCAGCGAATTCCCTCACAATAGGAATGTCTTAATGGATGGTTTCCTCATTAGTCTCAATCATCTAAGCAAGATATGAATGCTCATTGGGAAGTATTGTCCATGCTTGAGATGATAGAGTTAAATAAAATTCATCTTCCTTCTTGAACTTGTACCGAATCGAGAGTTGATTCTCTTTATGGAGAGTGATTTCCCTCTCATGGAAATTTATGTTGGATCTATATAGGGATAGTCAATCCATGCCATGAATTGCATCAAATTATGATGAGGTTCACAGGGAAGTTCAATCCACTGATTATGACAGGGGATAAGTTATATTCATGGGATGCAATTATTGCCCCATTTTATGTAATCACCAACATCTTTACATCCATGAGTTTTGGTGGTGTTGGAATTTCTCTACTAAACATTCGAGATATAAAAGAATGTATAGAACCTGAATAAATAAGAATGTTCACTATTCTTGACCGAATAACTAGAATACCTATCACCACTTCATTGTCGGGGTTCTCATTGGTGGTAGTGATGGTGAAAGCTCGCCCTTGCCTCATTAGAGGTTGTTGGTTACCTCAAAAAACCCCTGGCTTAGGGAACTGATTTTCAGGATGCCTTGGTTCTTTACAGTTGAAGCAATGAACAACACATTAAGAGTTGAATGGATCATTACTATCCTCTATCATAGGCTCTAGTTTTTCTTTTCGGTATTTAATAGCTAGGTGCCCTTCTCTTCCGCACCAAAAGAATTTTCTCATCCCCTTCAGGAAACTTTTAGGGTGCTTCTTTCCACACCTTTGGAAAGCAGGGTGCTAGATTTTCTTAGCACCATTGGATTTATCCATCAGACTTCCATAATTGATTTCCACCTTACACTTCATATCTCCATGATACCCTTGAGATTCTCCTATCTCCATTTCAACCTTGATGTCACATTAGAAAATTTCCTCACAGGTGTCGAAGTCATGGATCGTCGAGGATTTCCACATACTAGGTTTCATCCCACCAAAGAAGCGGTCGCCTTTCATTCGGGGGAAATGAAAAAGCATGAGGTGTATCATGAAAGACTTTTGAAGTTTTCCTTGTATTCTCTAACAGATTATTCGTCTTTTTGATTGAGGGTAAGGAAGTCTATTTCAATCTTAAGTCAAAGGGTGAGTGGAAAATATTTATCGAAAAACTTTTTCCATAAATTCTTCCATTCTAGTGCCTTGATCTCCTCCTCAAGATTCATATTTCGGATCGATGTCCACCATTGATCAGCTTCACCCACCATATGATAAGAAACAATAAGAGCCTTCTCTTGTTCAGAACATTTTAGGATGGAGAATATCTTTTCAATGGAGTTGAACCATTTTTCGATGATTGAGGGATCATATGATCCATTAAAAGTATAATGCCTTTTTCTCATGAATATTTTGATAATGAATTGTTCTTTCATGGGTGGGGGGGGGGGGGTTGAACGTTCTTCTTGACCCATGATTATTTTCAAAGCCTGAGGTAACTAGATATATAATCATGAAAAAGTTCATGATTCACGCTCCTATCAGATTGGGAAACTCATTAGAAAAATCATCACATTGATCTTCACATCGGTTGTTAGCCCGAGTGCTCCTATTATTGGACATTGGTATGAATAAAAGGAAAGTTAGGGGTAACACATAAAGGGTAATCCAAGGTAAAAATAGATGACTTATAAATACCTTTTATTCCTTTAACTTATGAATCTCTAGGCTTCAATCTATGTTATCCAACATATATTTTTATGGATTTTTTTTAATTCCCTTAATATTGGTTCATACCAAGCATGTAAATTTACCAAAGCATATACCTTAAGAGTATCATAGCTAAGAGTGCAGTAAGGCCTATTGTCGTGTCCCAGGATACCCCAGGTCAAACTTGAAACTCCATGTCATAGTTTTCACCCCCTATGTACATCTGTGCTATGGCCACCTCTACCTGCTCATATCCAGGAAGCGATGTATTTTCTGGACAAACCACTTACTCAATTCCCACTGAAACATATGGATGTTTTATTATACTTAGTTTTTTCTCTAAGGCTTCACTATGGTTTTCTAATCCAAATCCCAAACATAACTAAACATGTCCTCTAATACCAACTTTGACAACCCTGTTCTTTATTACACACTAAAACATGAATTATTATATAAAGTTCACTTGATACAAAATAGAAGATCGATAGGTCTAGTGTATTTGGGGCAACATATATTTTTATTAAAATTTAAACATAAAATAAAAAATCTTTGTTGAAAACATTCATTACATGACAACTACATTCCCTCTTACTTAGCATTGTTTGGGATAACCTGAGGACATCCAAAAAAAAGGGGGAGCTATAAATCCTAGTAAGAAAATAAACATGGAATAACATGAAGAATGAAATACATGTTAGACAATAGTCATATCAATGGATCATAATAGAAACATTAAAATAAAATCCGGATAAAGCATGATAATCATAACATGGAAATGTGGCAACAACACTTAACATGGAATTAGCATGAGCCAAGGCTCAATGCACAAGGAGCATGAGTAAACCCTCATTGCACATGAAGCATGATTAAAAACTTATTGAACTTGAATTAGAATGAGTCAACACTAATTTCACATGATGTATCATGATACTATACTATAACCAAGGCATTATAGCGCTATTAGGGAACACCCTTCTTAACCATTTCTTTTCATGCATAAGTGTGCCACACGGATCATTTAACATGGAATCAATCAACATAATAAGTTATTCCAAAATTATGTAATTTTGAATAAATAAATGAAATTACAATTAAATAAGTATATGTTCATAAAGGTTAATACCATTAATATAGACATGGGTATGGTATTCACTACACAATGATCTTGCATTAGAAAAAAAAACACGGTGCAATTTCAACAGCATGACGACGTGAAGTAAGGATTCATGAAAATGGTTGGTAAGAGATAAATTGGTGTATCATCATATGTACATGTAATGGATAGTAAGGGGGTCATCTAGAAAAATGTACCAACAAATTTAATGGATTTTAGATTCATAATACAAAATAATTACTTGGATGTAAAAGAGGAGAGAGAAATCCCTCCCGGAATTTTGGCATGGTAACATGTGTACATGGGAGGAATTAATGAGAGATAAAGGGGTATCCCATAATCCAAACATAAATATGGAAGTATTGGGGAGGTGTGAAATCATACAAAAAATTTTTATTTTAAAAAAAGGGTATAACATCTTAAATAAACTTGGGCACAAATGGGGAAGGATGAAATCCATTACTTGGAAGTGAATCCCCAAAAGCTTGGGAGAGGCTTATTGGGATCTTAGGGAACATTTGGGGGTTTTTATAGAGATAAGGGAAAGGGTAGGTCTAACTCAAAAGGATTTTAGTAAAGATGAAGTGGGATATTTGGTGCTTTATATAGGAAAGGAGAGAGGATTTTTTATTATTTTAGTTTGTGACACCTCACATTAAACTAATAAAAACCACAAATCAGCCCATGGTTTTTGCCAATGGTTTTTTTCAAATAAGAGTGAAAAAAAATATTTTATAATTACAATGTCATAGCTTCTTTAAATAATAGGGTTGAATATGTGGAGGTGAGTCACACTCTCAAGGAAAAAAATTTAAAAAGACAAAATGTTTTATAAGCCTTGAAGGGTCCATTGAAGCTTTGTAAAATTATTAAAACATACCCAAAATTACATTATTTTAATGATAAAAAATATATTGGACGAAAATAATGTTTATAGTATTTTATTAAAACACTATCAGGTCATTATGATGTCATAAACTACACTATATATTTAAACGGTATTTCATTTTTACCCAAAAATTTGACCATATCAAAAAATTATGGAAAAATATCCATTGGATAATTTAGATGTCTGGATTCCTAAAATAATATTCATTTTATCTAAATAATTTTCTAAATATTTTAATTTTTACTAATAAACTAAAACCATCATTTTTCAAAAATTCATGGCTTTTGAAAAAAACAGCTTTCAAAACTTAATAAAAATTACAATTTCATTCATAAAATTATATGATAATTTATATTAAAAAAAACTAATATAATAACAAAAATAATACTTTATTAAATTATTTTATAATTAAGGAATCCATTAATTCATCAAAATATATTTCTTAGTTGAATATGAACTATAAATACTATTTTTTCTTTAAAAACTATTTTTAAAGTAACAATAATAAATAGAATGTATATTATCTATAAATAAATTATTTACATAATCATATTAATAGGGTCTTATTACATAAGCACTTAAAACACCTACCTAAGACCTTAGGGAAAGGATCCCGGTGGTGAAAAACTCATGGGGTAGCTCAGATAACATTGCTCGAGTGGTAATCTTTATCAACATCCACTTCTCTCATAGGCGGTTCTTCTCGAGCTTAATGTATTAAAGCTTGGATTGGGCTTGGTCAAGTGGGAAGCAAAATGATTCCACCTACTTTTTGAGCACTGAAAAATGAGCTTCATATGGGGAAAGTCTACAGGATGATTCCATTACTTCCTTTTTCTGTGTAAATTGGATTTTTTAAAGCCCTATATTTATACTAATCATGTGATCACTGTTCATCGACTATATTAGAAACGGTCACAATTCATAATGGTATTTTAAAATCTAAAACATTGAACCAAAAAAGATCATATGTTTTATATAACCATAATAAGATATTTAAATAGACCAAGATGAATTTTCATTAATAAATTTTTGGGTCATTACATTCTCTTATGGATTTATCTACTCTCTAATACTTCTGAAATTAGTTTAAAAATGGTTGTGAATATGATTTTCTATGTTACCAAAAAAGTGTTTTGATTTTCTTGCTATGGGTTTTAGTGATTATGATTTGGTAAAAAGTCTGTTTTTTCATGTAAAAATGATTCATTTATTTAACTCAAAGAAATTTAATATAAATTTAAAACATTTCATGGGTTTTCATTTTTTTAATGGATTAACATTTTTTTATTCTTTTTATGTCACTTACAGAGATTTTTTTTACTCATACCACTTTAAAAAATCATTGGGTTTAATGATAGTGTAAAAGAAGATTTCAAGTTGGAATTTGTGAATATTTTCCTTGAAAATAAATATTATTTATTTTAAATGTTTTATATTATGGTTAAAATAGATAATAATCACAATTTTACTCTTTATAATTGATGTGTTTTGTTATGTAAGAGTTATGAACTAATTTTATAATACTCTAAACCAAAAAATGTCCTCAAAGTCAAGAAAATTATTTAGTCACTTAGAAAATATGGTTATGTAATTTTTAAGGTTAGGTTATTATATTCGGTATTATAAGTTAGTTTGGATAAATTTATAGGTTAGTATAATTTTAAAATCAGTCATTTGAATGATTATACTTTACGGTTTAGTTTAAATAATATGTAATTTTTTGATGACGTTGTTTATTCACCTTAACTATATTTGTTCGTAATAGTTTACTATAGAGGAAATAGAGGAGCTATAGTGGGAATTCACTAAGAGGAAAATATACATCCAAATAAGTATCCTGAGATGGTTGGAATTGGAATTGAATAGTTTGTTGATGTGATGACTCAGTTGATACAAGTAATAAATAGTTTTGGTATTTATGATAGAGAAGAACTCTATCTTCCATGAAGGAAGATGTCTATAGTAGGGCATTTGTTGAGAAGATATCCCCTATTATTTAGTGGATCATCTAACCCTATGGTTACTGAAGTAAGGATCAATGAATAATAAAAGATATTTAATGTCATGGGATGTTTTTAATTTAAAAAGGTAACCCTATCCATTTATCACTTTGAAGGTAATCTTGATCAATGGTTTTCTTTGGCTTAAAAATATAGTGAGAAAGATGATATTGATGTCATGGAATATAAAACTTTCAAAAAAAATTTCTTTTGAAACATTTCCCAATGGTTTTTATCATAGGATAAATAAAAAATTACGAGGATTGAGTTAAAGGGGAGATTATTCTGTAGAATCATATGAAGAAAACATCACAATATTTTCTAGGTATGTTCTAGATATTATTCAGGACACGGATGGTATAATTAATATATTTTAATCAGGGTTGAAACCAAGTTTATGAATAGATTTTTGCTCAATAGAATTTAAATTATATAATAAATTGGTTCTTTTTTATAAGAATGTTGAGATTTAGTTTTCCAACACTTATGTTCCAAGATATGATAATGGTAAGAAAAGGTCAAGGTGGTCGGAAACAATGACACAAATAGATAAAAAGTATGAAGGTATGCTCCATGAATGTTCCAAATATGTTAAATGATATTTTATGGAATATTTGATGAGATATAAATGGAATTTTAGGTGTGTTCAATTTGGTTATAGTTCTCGTAACTATCAATAAAAGATTCCTGAACAACTAACAAATGTGGTAACCAATTGGTATCCAAAAGTGAGGTGTTTTTAGTTTTAATGAGTTGGCTGATTATGCTAACATGTGTTTTATGTTAGTTTAATACCATGTAAATAATCATGATATGAAATAGAAAGGTGTAGAAAATTGATTTACAACTACTAAAGTTAATTTTGGACCATAGAATGAAGTGGTGATATGTACCATATTCGTTTATTCGAATTATGTGAAAGCCTTGTTTGACTCTGGTTCATTTAATTTTTTTTTTGGGAATTTAAATGTAAAATGGGAATACCACCACATGAAAATATATAAATTTTGGTGAAAAAATTATGTGGAAATATTAAAGTAATTTAGATTTATTGTAATCTCCATATTGTTATTAGTGGGGTAGTCCTTCCTATAAATATTTTTGAACTTCCCATAGTAGAGTTTGAAATTATTTTTGGTACATATTATATTTCAATTGATCATGAAATAAAATAGTTAAAATCTAATAATTTTTTATTTAATGATTTTATACCATTGAAAATATACCAAGAAATGAGAAATTGAGTAAAAATTGTATTGAAAGTTAACTAGATCATATTATTGAAAAATAAGAAAATATGAAAATTATTTATGTGATAATAATAAATGAATACATGGAATTATATATCGATGATTATTCTAGTGTTATTCTTGATTAATAGGTTGATTATACTATAGAATTTGTGCATCATTCTAAGACTCTTTCTAAACCCCCTTATTGAATGTATCAAGTGGAAATTTTATAATTGAAAAATAAATTATATGAGTTATTAGATAATGATTTCATTCAACCTATCACTACACTATTGGGTGATCCTATTTTTTTAAAAGAAATTTATTTCAAGGATACTTTTCATTTATTACTGATCCTTTAATAACAACATCATTGTGTAAAAATACCATTTTACTCATATGGATGATTTGTTTGATCAGCTCTTGGTAGGTCAATATTTTCAGATGGTTGATATAAGGTCAAGGTACCATTTTTTGAATGTGAAGGGGGATTAAATTTTGAAGATTTCATTTTAGACAAGATATGGTGACTAAGAGTTTTTAATTATACCATTTGGGTTTTCTAATGATCCTTCTATATTTTTGGACCCAACGAATGAAGTTTTCTATTATTTATTAGATACGTTTTTGGATGTATTTATTGATACATTTTGTCTTATTATAAAATCCAAGTGTTACATGAATGACACATAAGGAGTTTTTGCGAAAAATAAAGGAAAATAAATTGTATATGATATTTAGTAACTAAGAATTTTGGTTTTGAAAAATTTATTTCATTGGAAATATTTTTTTAATTATTTAATTACTCTTAACCCTACTAAAACTAATCTTTTTCATGATCGTACAAGACCAATAAATGCCACAAGGATTCATATATTTATTAGTTTACTAGGTTATTACTAATGGGTTGTTGAAAACTTCATTTGGATTTCTATCCTACTGACTAAGTTAACTCGAAAAGGATTTAAATTCATATAGAGAGAGGAATGTGATGATTGTTTTAAGGAACTATAAATAAGATTATTGAATGCTCCCGTTTTAGTCATTCCTTCCATAAATGGTGATTTTTTCATCTACAATGATGCTTTATTAAGGGAAATTGGTTGTGTCCTGATTTAGAATGATCATTTAATTACTTATGTTTCATGTTAGTTGAAACCTCATGAGTTAATTTAACCTACCCATGATCTATAATTAAAAGTTATGTTTTTTTATTTAAAAATATGGAGGTACAATTTTTATGGATCAATGTTTTAATGATATGATCATAAAAAATGTTTGAAGTATATATTCACTCAGAAATATTTTATCATGAGACAAAGAATATTTCTTGAACAAATCATGGATTATGGTTTCATGATTCATTACCAACTTGGAAAATCAAAAAAAAGTAGACAATTATCTCAGTTGGGAAAATAAGGCTACATTAACCATGTTATGTTTGGAACATGATCCATTTGCTAATGATTTGATATTTTTTTCTTGAAGCTTTGGATATAATGATATCCTCTATTTAGTTTTAGGTTTCAATGCAATAAAATTTGTTAGAAAGAGATATGTAAGCTCATAATAAGGATAATGATTTATAGAAAAATGTAGAGTCATTTAAGAACATTACATTTAAAGAGTTTAATACAGATAATGATGGTGTTATTATAATTGGAAAAAGATTATGTTCTCCTAGTCATTCCTATCTAAAGAAGTATTTTTTGAGTGAATATTATAGTTCTCAGTTTTATATTTATTCAAGAAATACTAATATATACCGAGACCATTGGGAGTATTATTGGTGGGATATCATGAAAATGATATTTCTTCCTTTAAAATTAGAATTTTTTCTTGTTATAAGTTTAAATAATAACAACAATTAATGAACATAATTCTTCAACCTTTTCCAATGCTGGAGTTGAAATAGTAAAATATATCCATGGATTTAATGATGGGATTACCAAAGACATATCGAGCTAAAAATAAGATTTTCGATATTGTTGATATATTAAAAAATCTGCACATTTTATTTCCATTTTAGATACTATATATTTATAAAAACTTTTTCAATAGTATATAAAGTATATGGTCATGTTATGTGAAGTTCCTCTCTCCATTATATCAGACCATTATCTCATATTCACATCTATTTTTAGAAAGGACATCAGAAGTCATTTGGTTCTGAATTAAATTTTAGTATAAATCTTCATCCTCAAATTGAGGTTCATTCTGAGTGGATGATTTAGACTATGGAATATATGATACATTATTATTCAATTTATTATAAGGTATATTGGTATCAACATATTTCATTGGTTTATGTTTCTTATGAAAATAGTTTCTAATACAATATATATATTGTCATGTCCCAAAATTTTATAAATGGAATTTACATTATTATAATTATTTTATATAGTATCAATAGAATTTCCAAAGTAATATTCTTCTTTTTGTGGATCATTCATTGCTTGTAAAGATGGTAGTTTTTGGAAAAGGAACCCTTAAGCCAGATTCTTGGCCTCATCCCTTAGAGGTTCTACCACTCAAACCTAAATATAGGTAGGCTTCACACCATGGTTCATAGTATGGACCATGATCGAAACTTCTTTGATTAGATTTAGATAAATTGGAGTAATTTCCAACCATGGTTCATCGGCAAAATCCTTCTAAGGAATTATTGGCATTTTTCTAGGGGGTATGATACTAACCATAAACAGACAAAGTGACACCATAATATAATATCCATGAATATATTCCAATTAAAAATAGAATACATAAATAAAAATTATCAATATACATATAAAAAGAAATACTGGTATTAAGACACTCTGGATCCTAAAAGACATTGTTCCCAACAACTGTTGTAACTTAATGCTCATCTTAATGAGAGCAATTGAAAAACTCACTTGTTAATTACCCCTTAAGTTCCAAAATTACTATGTCATGTCTATCCTAAATCTCCATATGTATACCAATAATGGAGACATATGAACCTCCATTCAGAAATAATTTTTCACGAACTGACTTAGATTACCCAACTATCGATAACATGAGCCGGTCTTGGAATAAACCGATAAGAGTTAGTTGTCCCCATGGGCTAGTTATGATCTCCGACACATTAAGAACTACCTTTGTTAATGATTTTGAAACAAATAACTTGGAATATGTTGATATATATAAAGAAAATTTTGGTA
Source organism: Viscum album (assembly GCA_963277665.1). Lineage (NCBI taxonomy): Eukaryota > Viridiplantae > Streptophyta > Magnoliopsida > Santalales > Viscaceae > Viscum > Viscum album. The sequence goes on from OY728138.1 coordinate 458,413,869, forward strand.
TTCCAAAATAGTTGAATATGAAAAATGATACATCCATTAAGAAAAAGAGGTTCCAAAATCTATAAAAACAACTTAAGTATACATGTGTTATGAAAACCCAACTCTATGTAACATTATACCACCTTTATAATACCACTCTATACTTACAAACAAACCCACCTCTACTCTATGGTGCATTTCATTACCATTATAAGATCATGAAAGATCTACATACACTCAAATGTGTATGGAGGGTGTGAGAAAAAGAGACTAGTAGGATCCTGTCAAAATTTTCGTAAGAAGGTTTTATAAAATAAAAGAATTATTCTCAAGTAAAATATTATAAGGATGTGATATAATTTTAATAGTTTATATCAAAACATGAAAATCACCCCTCTTTATAATTATTAAAACCACACTGATAGCCCAATTTTTAAATAATTTAAATGAACATTTCAAAATACATTTCAATTATAATAAACATAGAAAAATAACAATTCAGACATAATGGATCTATATTAGTGAGTATCCTCATTCCATTATCATGATGAATAGTCTGCCTAGTTTTCACATTACACTAATAGAACAAGTCTAGGAGTAAGAGTTCACTCTTGAGAGAGACTCCTTACCATAGCTTATGAAACCTAGTGCACACATTACCCTTTAAGAATAGGACTTAGGGGAAATATTTCATCCCCTTCATCATCAATCACATTAAATCTTACCATTTTACAATCTTTCAATAATAACTTCAAATTTAAAACTATATTAATCATGATTAAAATCCATTTCAATTAACAACACCAAGTTAAATCCATTTTCAAAAAAATACCAAAATCAACACATTTAATTATAAAATTTATTATAACATTTTTAAACCATTACAAAACCATTTCCAAGATAAATACAAAAATAATTCTTTCCAACCATTTTCGAAACCAAATTGAAAGATAAATAAAGAAACACATTTAGAATAAATCTGAATCATGAAACCACCCAACATAAACCACATTGAATATCAACATCAATATGGAAACCACAAGACCAGATACGGAAAGGATCCTAGAAATAAAATATGGATACTAAATCAATAAATCATAGTCATAAATATGAAAATTTGAAATCACTAGAATAAAGTAATCAAATAGAAACACTTACCACCATAATTTTTGAGAAACATTCCTAGAGGATTAAAGACCTAGATAAAACCCCACAATTCTAAAATAGATAAGAAAATAATTAAATTTAAAACATGGACTAAAGAAATCCCTACCATTGGTAAAGTTGATCCATGGAAAAAAGGTAGATACAAGGAATAATGAGATCCCAAACCAGAACAAAGATCATGTTACAAAAATAGGTTTATAGTCTAGATTACCAGACTTATCATTCAAGTAATTATGTTGGGAGAGACCAATATTTCTCAATAGAGCCTACGGTTTTGAATGGGTAGAATCCGGATCTAGTTATGTGGGATAATTAATTAAACAACGGTTTATGTGGCATTAATTGATAACAATACCCTTACTTAGCTAGATTAGATCGATGCCACTACAAACTAGTGGAAACAAACTAGTATTCTGGTGTACACTGCAAAAATGTTGTGGATATTGTCTTACCAACTTATAGGTTAGTGGAGGCCTAATAGTTTGATGGTAGATACAAAAAACATTCAACATTAGCAAGACCACTGGTCAGCAGGTGGCCCTCAACAGCTAATTTGTGGCTGAGGCACTAGCGCTTCTTCAAGGTATAAAAATGTGTATGGAAAGATCTATCCATCTACCTAAAATTGAATCAGATTCTGCCATTGTGATTAATTCCCCTAAAGGTAAAGTGGATTGTCCCTGGAATATTAATTATTCAATTGGTGCTTACAAGGTGTGAATTCTTTCAAACATGTTGGTTCTCCATACACTGCGTGAAGGTAATATGCTGGCATACATCTTGGCTTCTAAAGGAAATCTAGATGAAAGGCTTCAGATTTTTTCTATCACAGGCTCTCTTCTGATTGAGTGTTCTATTATTTTATAAGGGGATGCCCTCGGTCTTCATCATTTTCAACCCCCGTGAACTTTTTATCTTGTGTTATTTCCATTATTTCTCTTTATTTTAATAAAATTTTATAATTTTCAGTCAGTCCATTCCTCATCTAATCCTAAAAACACACTATCTTCCCCTCTTACTGACTAAAAATATTCAAAACATGCTGGAAATGACAAATGGGAGAATAAAATGAAATGTGAGTAATGTAGTACCTATAAAAAATATTAAGATGTTACATCTATATCACAAAATTTTGTATTACTCTTATGATATTCTCTTATGGTTCATGATAGATTATTGATGATTCAACAATCTTATGACTGATGCATTTTGTTATGGAAAATATTTATTACATAAATCATGATCTATGGTCAATATATTTTTTGTATTTTTTCTTAAGATATGATCATGTTCTCATACACATATGATCATCATATTCTCACTTTTGATCTTCAATTCATAATTCATATATCTACCCTTACTGTGCGGTTGAGATCACCCTTCTTATTTTTCTATTTTCAAAAGCTATAATGAATGATAAAATGTAATATATCTATATAAGGATATCATGTGTGGAGGAATTTATGAGATATATTAAAGAATTATTATGTAATCATAAGTTCATGGTATAATGGAAAATTATCATTTGATGTGAAAGATTTGGATTTTTTCATTTAAAGGGTTTTGAATATTATCTAAAACATTTAACCTAAAAGGTATTGGGTATGTAAATGAATCAATAATTTTTAATGAAATTTTAATTTAGAATTTTTATTTTGGATTTATTTGTTTGGTATCCAATCCATTATTTAAATAAGTATAATTTCTTTCACTGGATCTGAGTGTGTGAGTCTAGGGCATCTCAACCATACCTTAGTATGCACCTAACCACTCACCATTTTAGGCTCATCATTTTACATATGATGCCTTTCCCTGAGTTACCCAAGAAAAACAAATGATTTATTGGGTGTGGTGTTCTTCATGATAAATAAAAACCACTTCGGTCTTCTTACAACACCATGCCTGCCAAAATAGTTAGCTCCTTATCATAGAAGATGAAGGATCTAAATTTAGTAAAAGATCCTTTGGGAAATATCCAACTCAATTTTTTTTTGAAATCAAGGAATAATCATATATATATATAGTAACATCATGGTCAATAGATTTAAATTTATTTTAATTTAATATTACACAAGAACAAAAAAGATAGGATCACCATTTATAATTTATAATTAATTTATTTGGATAAAGAAACACCTTATATTGAATTTATCTCTATATTTTTAAATTCCTCAACCTATTATTGTAGTTACTTTGTTTTGGTGATACGGTTCAAGGGTAGAATCCGTATTGTGCTAATCCACACATGCACCATAAATTTATGAGTGACTTCAAGGATATCCTTCGGTGTTGGCCTGGATTATTCCGACACTTCAATCATTATTTGAAGATCACCACAAGAATCACTTAATGTGTAACAAATATTCCTGATCTCTCATGTCTCAAGAGGTTTACTGATAAGGATCATTATCTTTTCATGAGAGTGTTTTTTGATAAAAACACTATAGGGATTGATTGAATTATTTCTAGAATTTCATTGTCCATAATGATGATTATGTTTAAAAATACCATTATCATCTTTATATAGAGATAAGGTAAGATAAAAAAATTCATCCAAGCCCTTATTACTTTTATAAAACCTCATAAATTTTAATGTCTAAAATAATAATAATATTATTATTTACATGAACTGTTCCAAAGTCATAGATAAAATTAATATTATTTTCCCCCAATAAATAAATCTTTTTTTATTATAATAATATATACTATGTATTTTTCTTATCGGTTCATTGACTCGACTAACATCCTATTAAATATTTATTAATCAATGAATAATAACTATAAGTATCACTACATTATTCTTTGATAAATTAATAAATATGATTTTTTATTAAATATAAAATAAATATTTATTAAAAATTCACCTCACATATATATTCTCTCAAATAATTGGGAACTGGGTATTTTTGATCAATCATATATGTTAAATTATTAAACCATATACATGAATAACACTAATTAAACATGTGAAATTTACGTATAAATTAAACTATGTTCGGAATAAAATTAATATGTGAACCTCTAGGCCATAATATCAGTGGAATTAGGTTATTACACTTAATGTTAAAGGTTAAAGTCTATGAAAAATGCCAAGAAACCCATAGAGAAATATGTTAAATATTGTAAAGAAAATAAAAAAAATGAGCTCACACTATGTAATATAATCCCTTTACCATAATATCTCTAATCAAGAAGGTCACATTCTGGTGTTATAATCCAATGTACTAAATTTTTCTTTATTTGAATTTCTATAAATTTACTTCCTGACATAATTCAATGGACATGAACTTAATTAGGCAGTTCCATAGCCATCAAAATTCCTATGATATCAACATTCAATAAACTAGGAATGGATACATCCTTTATCTCAATATCTCTTAAATAAATATCACCCATAACACACATAATGAATCCACCCTCACCATGAGCATATGTCATCATAGGTTTCATCAATATATCAAAGAACTGAACTCATGATATGCATTAATAATATTTTTAAATCCCAAGTACCATTACATGTGATCAAATATATGAAAAACAAATTACACATTTGAATGTTTATTTTCTAATACCGAATCGTGTTCTTATAATCTCATTTATTGAGACTACAAAAAATTAATGTAATGAGAAGAAGTATTAATGTCTTAATTGCCCATGCCCCTAATAAATTTTATATTTTTTACTTATAAAATTATATCATATATCCATAAAATATATATTTAAGAGTAATATCATAACACTTATAGGTTCTCATCATACAGGGAACTTCATTGACTATTTAGTACAACAATTACCCTTAAGACATCATCACATAAAATTTCACATAGAAGAACAATCCTGGTATGATAAGAAGTATATAAATTTTTTAAAACCCAGAATATGGGTAATCAAAATTAAATAGAAGTTTTCTATAGACAAACAATTCCAATAAACTCTAAATATCACTATATCCACCTACAAAAGACTCTTAGTACATATGATCTCACATAATATCCATTCCTCTACTAAGATAAGTTGTTTTTCAAGGGGTCTACCATGTTTGTATTCACAGAAACTCTACTCACCGTGACTTCACCACTCTGAGAAAAATACATCATGTGGTGATACTTATCATGTATGTTCATTATCTATTGGTATGACCTTGTCTTATTTAAGAGAACCATTTTTAGTATGATTATAATATAATGTGATAGGGTCTCTACATATATAAACCATGCCCATATCCTAGAATTATTTTCAATCCAAATATATTCTTTGGATAACTTAGAAGTCAGTATATACTACAAATTTTCTATACAATTAGTGAAAACTATCTTCTTTTAACTCTTCTCACTCAAAGATCATCTATTAAGACTTAATACGTATCCTAAATGCAACATCATGTTATTATGATTACTTTTAAAGATATAATATGTATAACCCCTGATGACCTTCTCCTTCTCTCCTCCAAACACCGAGAACTTAAACATAGTTTTGACTAGATACATAAGGATAAATTTGATATCAAGATTATGTTTTTCACCATGATAAAATTGATTTATATTAAACATTCTTAATGATAAGGAAACATCAATTCCAATACATAATAATGCATGCATGATTAATCCTATCACAGAAGTTTATGAGATATTATTTATTCTATTTCTATTTATTATTGTGTTTGAGGAAAATTTATTTTGGAAATGTATGTACCATTTACCACTAGAACCAATATCTTATTATATTATCCCATACTAAATCTCTTTAGTATTTGGTTAGTGTACGTACCTTGAATTAGACCAAGAAACATCTTGGATCTATTATGAATAATCTTGATACCACAGATAAAAGATAATTCAAAATTTTCATTCATTGAGAAGTACTTTTTCAAAAAGTTCTCAACTTACTTTAAGACTGGTATTCTATTTCTAATAATTAATTTTCCATTGACATATACTACTAGGATAACAACCGCACTCCCACACAAATACTTGAAAACACATGGTAGGAATTCAATTCTAATGAAACCAAGTTATCTTATGGATTCATAAAAACAAATTGTTACACTGAATATATTAATTCTTCAATCTATAAAAGGAATTCTATAACATACACAACATTTTAGAATTATTTGGAGTCATGAACCCTTCTGGATGTTTCATATAGACATCTATTTGAAGTTTTCATTTAGGAAGGCTATTTTGATATCCATAAATCAAATCTTATAATCATGAACATATGTTATATCAAGTAGAATTTTGATTTATTTAAACATGGATATTGTAGGATCCGTTTCATTATATTCAATGCACTGATATTGATTAGACACTTTATCCACTAGATTTTCCTTATAGGTACTCACTTTACCATTCATGCCCATTAGTCTCTTGAATACCCATTTACACCAAATAGGATTTACATCAAATAGTAAATCGATCATAACCTATACTTGGTTATTATACATGGGATCTATCATAAATTAATTGGATTATTTACATATTATATATTCTTAGTTATCAACATAAAACTTTTATGAGATATGATCATTATTTTAATTAAAACATTATTCAACATCATGAGTGACTATAAAAGTATATATTTATAGTTATCTAACCCCTTTGGGGATACTATGTTGTAATTATGTTTATGGAACATATTCTTTTATGAGGACAGGTGGAATATGTCCCTTCACCAACTCTTGTGTTTCTTGATCATTACCTTTATAAAATTCAATCTCTCTCACATTATCACTTCTGGAGTTATTCTCTGTCTCAAAAATAAATATTTTCTTGACAAAATGACTTTCTTGTATAATGGGTCAGATAGGTAATACCCCTAATTTCCATGGGATATCCTATGAAGATACACTTTTTGCACATGGGTACAAGTTTTTTTTATAGCCATAGATTTACAAAAATCCTTATAACCCCATACACGGGTTTGTGATAAAAGAAATTTCATTTCATACGTCAACTCTTAAGGTATTCATTCTTCCACCTAGTTAGTACTAGATTTATAATGTGTTGTCTAGTTTCTAATACATATCCTAAAAATGATAAAGGAATATATGAATGAATCATTATCATTCTTACCATGTCAAGTAAGGTAGAAATCCAATTTTAACTCAACTAATTCCACTATGGTGTATAGGGAGAAGTGAGTTTATATTGAATCCAATACTCTTATAAATGATTGATAAACTCTTAGTAATAATCTCATCAACCAAATCAATTAAGTTCTTCTTTACCTTCTTCGCAATTTGATTCTATACATTATTCTTGAAATAATTTAATTTCTTAAATGAATTAGACTTATACATAATTAAGTATACATTTAAATATCTTATAAAGTCACTAGTATAATCTTCAAGGTAAGAACACTAACATCTACCTTTTAATAGGATATTTCAACACACATTATAGTGAACCAATCATAGAAGTTCTTTAGCTCTTTCACCATTCCCAAAAAAGTTGTCATCATTGTTCTTTCTTATAAACAAGTTAAATATATAAATTGGGTTTATTTAAAAAGAATCTAAATTGCCAAATTGATATTTATTTATCAATAGATTGTCATTAACATGATCAAGTTACTAATTCCACCACTAGGTGTGACATGAGTAATGTGATCATAAATCATTATCAATTTACAATACTTGGCTTTAATAATTTAAAAAATAAATACCATTATTTAAATATTTGATTCCATAATATATGTAGGATTTTCAAAATAAACAACTTTTATTTTCAAATAGGAAATAAATCTATATGGATCATCTCATAATATTGATATTAAATTTTTGGTAACACTAGGTATATAATAACATTATTTGGAGACCAGGATCATCTATGATAGTAATTGATGGTGGTAGTCACATATAGTTATGGTAATAAGTCATTGTCTATTGGCTAATTGAATGTCCACCTCTCCTCTATCAATATTTTCAAATCTTCATGATTCTAGTATTTGGATATAGATGTTAGTAACATAAGTAATATCAAATACCCTATTAATAGATATTAAAATATTGTCGTTAATAATTAATACACCATAATCACTCCATTTATTCTTTAACATAGAGTCATTCTTCTTCTAGTGGCCAATATATCCACATGAAAAACATATTATGTCTATTTACTACACTTTTCTTTAGATATTTCCATTATTAGAATGATGGATCTCAGAATACTTATGCTTGGAATGAGTCTTGGGTACCTTCACCTTTTTCTTATTTTTATTCACCAGAAGGATAACAGGTTCGTCAGGCCCCATGTCCTTATCAACATGGAAAATCAATGTGAGGAGTTCTAAAAGAGGATTCTCACTATTCCTCATATTATAAGGAATATTGAAATTGGAGAACTTAGGTAATGAGGAATGAATGAGATCTATGGGAATCTCATCAAGGATTTTAAAACCCAAGATTTCCAAAAGCTCAATGTATCCAATCACCTTTACTAAACGTTTACCAAATGGTTTTGTATCTATAATATTTTATAAAAATAGTGCATTGGATATCATTAATAAATCTTGTCTCATCATAAAATGATAGAGATCCCAAAGGTGAGAAATAATTATATACAAACCAATTTTCATATGTTTCATCACAAGATCAATAAACCTTTATTATAGCATGATAAATTGGAGTTTTTTTACAAATTACACATGTTTAAGGTAGATAGATACTAATTCCTCATAGTTTTCTTTCACAAGAGGCTTAGGACTTATGGTTTCAAGAATATATAATTCATGCTCATGGTATAGTATAATACCTATGAAATTACACAATTCCTATAAATTCATTCCAATAAGAAGGTTACCCTCAATTATTATGGATCAAAATGATATAATTGATGTCATGTTATTTTCTATTTCTATAATAAATAAGATAATAATTTTAGTACTTTATATGGATTATAAAAAATATATAATAACTTTTATAATTTATTACTCTCTTACTAATTTTTTAAAAACCCAATAGCCCTCATGACAAGTTTTAAAATGTTTTTCTATAGGGATATTAAAGTGGAGAGGATCAATATTCTCCTTATCATATCCCAAATAGAGGATTATTATGATATTCAAAGGTATTTATGTGTGTGTAACTCACCAAATACAATAACTAATAGCTCCTAGATCCATTGAGTGGACACCCTGATCTTGAAATCCAACAAATGTATTTCCTCTATAATTTCATACAACTTTATCTAAGTCTCATGGATGTGATCAACCATTTATGAAAACTATATTAAGCCAACCAACCACTCCTGTTAGAAATTCCTCAATAATTGAATATACCACAATATATGTTAGTTAAGAACATTGAACTATTATTTTATTTATAATCAAGTATTTGAATAATACTCTATCTTAATAACATTTTTTGAGAGGTTTTATAGTAACCCATGCCTTTAAACCAAATTATTACATGATTTTTAACATAAAAATATATTAATTACAACCTGAGATATCATGAGGCCTAGTGTCCTTAGAAGACTAGGTTCATAATTCATCAAATTGGGGCAAAAATAAAACTTTTTATTTTGTTCCCAATAATGAGCTCCAAAATACATTAAAACTCATAAAATTGCATAGGATAACCTAAGGAATAAATAAAAGAAACGGGTGATCTAAAATACCAATAAAAAAAATGATAAATAAGTGTAACATATGAGTCAAAGGTATAAAATAATAGCATAAATGGGGTGATTTATGGGAAATAACAAAGAAGAATGTGGTATTGTAAGATCAAGGTAACATAGGAAATGTGGTAGGAACATATTACTTGATATAAATATGATTTAAGGATAAAAAATAGACAATATCACATTTTGGAAAAGGTCCCATAATGGATTATGTTTTATTCTTAATCCCATTAATGATGTATCATGAGTCTATAACATTACTCAATGTATTGGAGTAATATCTAGGCATACCCACCGTATAAGATATATCGGGCTCACCTAGAACTATTTAGGAACACCCAACATATCATGTTCATGATTTATGTGTTAAATGAAAGGGAAATAAATCATAATACGTAGACATAAGAATAAAACATGGTAAGAAAAGGGTTTCATAATCTTTTATCTTATCATAATCTAAGGAACATTTGTAATAAAGGCATTTGAGAGATGACAATAAGGCATATATTTCCCCATAAAATAAAAGGAGAGTGAGAAATTTATATATTTAATAGAAATATATATAGTATTTATAATAATTTCATAACAATAAATTATTTTTTATGATTATAATTACTTCAAAAAGATTAAAAACATTCTTAAGGAAAATTTTCTTTCCACTTTGAAGATCACTTTTGAAAAAATAAAATTGAAAAAATATTATGGAAATAATTTTATTTTAAAATAACCTTGAGAAATTAGAGTAATATTCAAGGAAATTTATTTTCATATATAATAAACATATTTTTTATGCTATACATGTTAAAATAATGCTTCCTTCCACATTCTCTATAAATAGTTAAGAAATACCTTGTTCATAAAATGACAAGAAGATTACATTTAGAACATTATTTTAAAATAAAAAAAATTTAATATAAAAATCCTTGGATAATATAAAAAATAGTTTTTTTAAAACACTAATAATAAAACATGGAAAAAGAAGAGATAAAGGTATATAATGAAAAGAGAAATAAATTCAATTTTCCATAAGTAATTTTATATATTTTTAAGTAAAAGAGAGAGGAAAATAAAACTATTACTCAAAATGTTCATGATTAAATATAAGAGAATAAAATGGAAGGTTTTTATTAGGAAATTATAATAAAATTTATGAAAATTAAAATTCATTCATAAACACTTCTGATGTGATTGAAACATAAACCCTTACAATTTTGGTAAATTTTATATCAAAACCCTCATGATTGAAGTAAATAAACTATAACTTGATATGTCATGAATTCTAAATTATTCATTATATAATATGTAAAGGGGTATTTTATACACTATTGAAAATAAATTATGTTCATAAAATAATATACATCTCAAAAATAGAAGTTTTGAGAAATATCCCTTACCTAAAACCCAGATCATTACGAGAATTTCATATCTTCATAAATAATAATATTATTTTAATTATTTATTTTATTAGGAACCATTTGAAAGTTTATTATTCCATTTATTCCATTTTTTACCATTTCATATTCAGTTTCTTAACCAATTAATTTCACATTGGATATTTGGATAATAAATGGATCATATGTCTAAAAGCACTTTGCTAAGTCGAATAAGGTCAAATAGATAATTATTTATCAATATATGAAATTTTAATCATTATGAAAATATATTATCAATAAGTAAATAATAATTTCAAATCCAACCATTAAATATTATTATGAAAAATGATATATGTTACAATCATAGAGATAGTAGGCCGTACATACACATGAGTAACATTTCCATTTTTCAAATATAATCATGAAAGAAAGTGAGTGTTATTTTATATTTCCAAAATTATCATCGTATAATTAATGTATTATTATTTCATTAAATAAAATCACATAGTCCATTTATGTAATGCAATAAAAAACAAATCACATCACTTCATGAGGTGGTAGTGTGCCGTACACATGAACAAAATTATCATTTATTAAATGGATGGTAATGTATGAAATTATGAGGTATAATAATTTTAAATAATGATTATTATTTTTATTAATATTATATATAAACATAAAATTAATCCTTATTACATTTCGTTTAAAGAGTAAGTGAAAAAAGAATCAAATCTCTTTGGGTGGCGGTATTCTGCCAAACACACGAGCAATGTTATTATATTCCCTACAAAATCTTAAGTAAAAATATATATGGGATTTTATAATTTCAAAGGGATAATTATATCATAAATATTGTATATGAAAATTAAATACATCATTATATACAGTTGTGATAAGTAGTGATGAAAAATAATGTATATCGATTTGTGAGGTAGTAGTATGGTGTACAAACGATCAACAGTTTCGTTTCTCATTTGAGGTCGGAGTATATGGATTTAGGTTCGTAAATTAATATAATTCAATTTAATTATAAGTAATTTACTAATTTTATTATATAATCATTGTTTAAAAATAGTGGAATGGGTTTTAAAAATAAAAAATATAAAATGATCAGTTAAGGACGTTACATCTTCTTCAAACAAATTTTGTATGTTTGCACCAGAAATATTCATAGGTTGAATTTAAAATCAAATAAAAGATTATATGATTATGAGAGGAAGTTATTTAAGTGATTTAGGTAATTATTCTCTAAATCAATTTCTTTTTATGTGTGAAAATGATATGATAGTGGGAGGCATTTTATATGTGTGGGAGAGGACACATATGGATTTTTCAATAAAAAAATTAAACACACATTTTTCTAATGAAAAAGGGTCCAAAATGGAAAAATTTATAACATTAAAATATATAAGGACTAGATATTACCAAAAAATAATTATTATTTAGGGTTTGGTTTATTTTTAACCTTAATTGTTTAATTTAACCCCTATGCACAATAATTATTTGCTGGTGTTTTAATATTAATTTTGGTAACAAATTAAGTTGAAATTATTATATAATATAAATTATTCTAATTAAAAATTTGGAATAAATTTTTCTAAATTAATCTCATAGAAGTGATCATAATTATGTTAAAATCAAACCTGTAGATGTGTTGAAAAATGGGTTTTTCAAGAAATTGATTTTTCAAGCTTAATAAGGTCTTACAATAAATATGTGAAAAGTAAAAAAAAGTAAATTATTTTAAATTCACAATCACAAATATATATATATATATATATAATCTACACATTTAATTTAAGTAATTTTTCATTATGGATTATTTAATTTAATTAAAATGGAGAAATCTTATGCACTTGAAAATAGTTTTCAAAAAATTGTGTTTTTAAGCCTAAGAGTAAAATTATGAATGAATATTGTAAAAATATATGTTAAATATTATTAATTGGATTTAATATATATAAATAATAAAAATTTTAATTTTATATTAAATTAAAATAATAATTGGACTTAATTAATTAAATAGAAATGAAACTTTTATAAAAATCGATATTTTTTACTATTCATTAAACAATAAATATTTTATTAAAAATCCAAAAATCTCACCCTAAGTTAATATCTATATGATTATTTCAAAAATTATTTTTATTTTATAAATTAAATTTCCTAAAATTTAAAAAAAAATAATTCTAATAAATTTCACAAAAAGAAATAAAAATCATTTTTGGAAAAAATTATTAAAATTTGACTACTTATTTTATAAGAGCTTATCAATACAATTATATTAGGTAGTAAGTTTATATAAATTTATTAATGTATTTAATCATATTCAAATCCTCCCATTTAATTTCTAGTTTACAATGATATTATTTAAATAATAAAATTCTAATAATATGGTGTTGATCATTTATACTCAACATTGCATGTTAAATATGCTATAGAGCATAGTGTATTTTTCTAATGTAGGGGAGTTAAATTGTACCCCCCTTAAATAAATTTTATCCTCGCAATTTGATTTTTTTTCAATAATCACAGATTAATCATTTAAAAATTCATTTATGGAAATTCCACATCGTAAAAAAGGTTAATTAAACTTCCACTTCAAAATAGGGGAAGGGAAATATGACAGTAATCAAATTACTCTGTTTCGACATTGGAGAACATTAGTGAAAAGTGAATATATAGAAATATAATAAAAGAATAAATAAATACGGAATGTGATACCTATTATTGATCTCAAGAAAGCGAATGGTCAAGTGAAAGTTACGGACCTCAAAACCATAATTATGTGATGAGTTAAAATACTATTAAATTGTCAAATAGGAATGTAATAGGGTAACATTTTTATTTGCTGATATTTTAGATAGTTTTGGAATTAATTTTTCACATAGAAGAATAAAATAATTAAATATACATACATGATGTATTTAATATAATCTTTTAACCAGTTTCCACAAAAATCTCAACATTTCTCCAAATGATTAGTAATAAATATGAATTTTTTATACTCAAAGAACTAAAATTAACTTCTAACGGATCACCATATTGAAAAAATGATGTCAAGATGTTTCTATTTTACATTTGGGGTTATAAAAAACATAATATAGTTATCAAAATTTAATATAATTCCCAAAATTAATACATATTAATATTAAACTCTAAATATAATGTCTAAGATAAATCACTCCATAACGAAATAACCCAACAACCCAAATCACCTTAACACTCAAGGATTTATTTATTTTCTTCCAAAATAATAAATATTTTTAAATAAAATTTTAAACATAGGGGTTATATATACCTCAACCCAATGAAACATCTACCAAAATATGATGAACATCCTCAAAATACAATTAATCATAAAATCAGTTTTATCCTCAAAAATTGTCTATACAGATTATTTTTTCCACAAAATCAAATAATTTTAATTTAATATAATTTCCTCAACACAAAGAAGATATTAAATATTATATTTTCCTCAATTATATGTTTCCCATAAAATATTACCTTACCATTCAATCTCAATTCTATTTCATTAGTACCATAGAGAATATTCTTACAAATCCTTAAAGAAAAACTAATGCAGATTAATCCTTAGAAGTGTCATGATTCATATAATCATTATATCATTTATATAAATAATTCAAAACTATATTCTAGAGTTTCAAAACCCAAGAAACAAGACACCTTCACTTTAATGATTGTCAAAACATAATCTTTTTGTAGTTAATACATGGATTAGGGCATTGGATTTGATAATGAACAAGTTCCCAAAATATAGGACCTAAATTTTCTTGGTAATTAATTTCTCTATGCCCTTTATTTCTACATAAAATACATAATCCGTTAAATTTGAGATATTATTAAAGGGTTTTATTCCCACATTATTAATTTGTATGAAATTGAATCTTTTTTTCATCTTTAAGACCTGAACATCAATGAGATTCCATCGTTTTATTCTTTTATGTATTTAGAAATTAAACTACATTATAATTATCAATCATAATTTGAGATATCTGATTTGGAATGATCAAAATATGTCTAACTATTTTCCCATTAATTTAGGCATCTCAAAAAATAAATTATTTCATTTACCATTACATTTTTTGTTTGCATGAGTTCTTTTATTCCCCACTATTTACTAAGAATATTAAAAGAAATAAGATAAGAATACATTAAATAATAAAAATATGAAAGTTAAACTTATAAAATTTGTATGAATAACTTATAAAATATATGTGGGTATTAACTTATGGGCCTCTAGGTTTGAAAGTATGTTATCCATGGTAACATATCCTATGATTTTTTTAACCTAACAATTTGTTCAGTTCCTTGAAAATGGGTTGTCAGTAGTTAGTGAATTTCCAAATAATATCCTGATGGAGTGTCAAACCATATGTGCATCAATTAAATTTTTCTTGTACCAAGTAATGATCTAGTCATGACTGATGAGAAGTTTTCAAAGTTATTGCCCCTAGGTATATTTATTCCAGAACCATGTCTACCTGTAGCATCCAGATAGGTATGTAATTATTTGGATACAACTTTCTCTATACATCACCAAGGTTTTAGGATATTTTTCTATACATAGTATTAGCATTATACATATCTCTATAGTTATCATTAATGTTTTCTCATCCTATCTTTAAAAGGTTAAATAAACTATGTCTTCAAAACCAATTATAGTGATCCATTACTTGTAAACATATAGTTACATTATTTTTAATAAAAACTTATATTAATTGAACCCAAAATATTGTAATTACTGGTGTATTTGTAATACTAGGATCATGATACAATAATGTGAAACAAATAAAAAACATTTTATTTTTTTCTCTATAATGAGCTCTTGTATCCTTTTGAGCTCCTCAAATTGCATAGGATAACCTATGGAATAAATAAAATAAAGGGGTTAAATAGAAACCCAGTAATGAAACGAAAATGATAAGTATTCATAAAATGAGAGTCAAAGTATTCACATGATATCATAAAATAATAGGAATAAGGTAAATTACATGGAATCATAACAAAAAATCATTGAATCATAAGATCATGATAATATAAGAAATATGGAAACAACATATAACTTGATATAAACATGAGCCATGGATATCTACCTAGGAAATATTACATGGTGAAAAAATTCCCATAATTGATTAAGTTTACTCTATAATATTATGCCTGAATTCTCATGACACTATAACATTACCTAATGCATTGGAGCATTGTCTAGGATTACTCATCGTATAAACTATATTGGGATCCCCTAGGCTATATGGGTAACCCATCATAACATGTTCATGATTTATGTGTCTCATAAATAGTAAATCAATCATAAGGTATAAACATAATAAATATAAATGTAAATAAATGGTTTATATAATCTTGTCTCGTGTCAATATCATATGAAATTTCATAATAAAAGCATTTGATATATGAACATAATACATGTATTAAACCATCAATTTAAGTGTAAGTGAGAATGGTATATATATAAGGTAAATATATATAGTATTTATAATCATTTCATTAGATTAAAGGATGTTTTCATTGAGGAATACAAATCATTTAAAAAACAATTAACACTTTCTTAAGGAAAATAACCTTTCAACTTTCAAGATCACTTTTGGAAAACTAAAATTTACAAAATATAGTTGAAATAATATTATTTTAAAATAACCTTGGAAACTTATGAACCATGATTCAAGGAAAACAATGTTCATGATGGTGGAAAATATCGTTTAATCTCTACTCATTAAAACAATGATTCCTTTCACATTTTTGGTAAAAATTCAAAAAATTCCTCATTTGGAAATGTGAACATGATAACTTTTATACCTTATATAAAAATAAAAAAGGGTAAAAATGAATTTTAAAAATCATAGTTTTTTTAAATGAACACTTTAAATAAAACATGTATATGGGAGAGATAGGGAATTTTCCTTAATAGAGAACGAAATTCAATTTTCCTTGAAAACATTTTAAACAAAATTTACTACTAGAGAGAGAAAAATTTTACTCAGAATTTAAAATTAGATTAATAAACATAAGAGAATAAAATTTAAGGGTTTTATTAGTCAATTATTATATAATATCTCATAATTATATGTCAAGAATAAGCAATACTGATTTAATTGAGATTGAAACATAAAACCTTACCACATTCAAAAAATTTGAACCATAACTAAAAAGAGTGAATTAAATTAATTTTCACTTCAAAAATAATGATTTATTAATTATTCATGATATAATATCTAAATGGATATTTTATAAACTATAAAAAATTAATTTGGTTCTTAAAAGAATACACATCTCATGAAAGGATGTTTTGAGATGAAACCCTTACCAGAATCCTGAATCATCGTGCACATTACTTATCATCCAAAATAATAAAAACATAGTGATTATTTAATTTATTAATAACAATTTTAAAGTTTATTATTCAATTTTTATTTATTTATTACCATACCATATTCAATTACTTAACCAATTAGTTTCACATCTGACGTTTTTCCGAAAAACGGCCCATATATCCAAAATCACTTGGTAAAGATGTCTATGGTAAAAGAGATTTTTATTTAACTATTTGTAGAAATTTAATCCTGATATAATTATCATTTTAATGAAAAAAATATACTTTTAGAACCATCCATTAAATATTTTTCTGAAAATGAACTACACTACAATCATAGAGAAGGTTGGTCATACGTACGAATTAGTAACATTTTTATTTCTCAAAAATCATGATTTAGGGAATGTTGAGTGTTATTTTATATTTCAATAATGATAACTATATCCTAAATTTATTATTATTTCTTTAAATAAATTTACATATATCATCCATGTGATGTAGTAAAAAATAAATCCCATCGCTTTTTGAGGGGGTAGTCTTCCGTACACATGAACGACATTATAATTTATTAAATGGATGGTAAGGTAAGAAATTATATGATATTTTTATTTTAAATAATTATTATTATGTTGTTTATAAAATATAAAAAACATAAAATTAATCTTTATTAACTTCCATGTAAATCATAAGTGAAAAGTTATTCATATCGCTCCGCGAGGCGGTAGTCTGTCGTACACATGATTGATGTTATAATATTCTCTATGAAATTGATGGTAAGAAGATGTATGTGATATTGTCATTAAAAATATATAATTATATCATATAGTTAATGTATATATATATATATATATATATAAATTAAATAAATGATTGTATCCATCCATGAGAACTGTTTATGGAAAAAAATTGTGTCGGTTCAAAAGGAGGTAGTCCATCGTAGACACGATCAAGAGTTGGATTTCCAATTTGAGGTAGGAGTAGATGAATGTAGTTTAGGCCCTTAATGTAATAACATATCAGTATATTTAATTTGTTTATTTTATTATATAATTATGGTTTAATAATATTTTATGTTGTTTTAAAAAGAAATAAAAAATCTCGATTAAGGATGTTACGTCTTCTTCGAATAACTTCTTTAGGGTTGAGGAAAAAGTATTCATAGGTTGGATTTCTGATAAAAAGGGATTATAGGAATATAAGATGGAATTATGTATTTTATTTTGGAAATTAATTTCATAAATAATGGTTTGCGTAAGTGTGATGAGTATAGAATAGGGGTTTCCTTTTATTAGTGGGGGAGAGGACACCCTTGGTATTTTTGAAATGAATTAATTAAACCCACATTTTTCTAATGCCACATAGATAAAAAATGGTTAATTATTGAACTATAGAAGATATAAGGTAAAACTGTTACTATAAAATAGTAATTATCATTGTTTTTGGTCATTTTTAACAATATTCTTTTTTACATTAATCCTTTTGTAAACTCAATTTTACCTTAACTGTGATAATTAATTTATACTCTTTTTATAATTCATTATGGTAGGAAATTAATTTAACTTTATTAGATAATATAAATTATTCTAATTCAAAATTTTGAATCAATTTTTCTAGATTCAACTCACATAATTAAAATAATTCAACTTGAAATTAAAATTTCAGACGCCTCGAAAATTTTTTTTCTCATGAAATTATTTTTTCAAGCATAAGTTGATATTATAATAACTACAGGTAAGGTAATAATAATAAAAAGAATTTATATTAATATTTATATGTATAAAATCTATACTGTTCATTTAAATCATAACTCATTAGGGATTATTTTAATTAATTAATATTAAGAAACATTAGGCACTTTAAAATAGTTTTCAAAAAAAGTGTTTTCAGGCGTAAGATTAAACATATAATAAAATCCAATATAAATATTATTTAAATATAATTAATTAGATTTAATATAAATAAATAATACTTATTTTAATTTTAAATTAAATTAAAATAATAATAGAAATTAATTTATTAAATATAAATTACAATTCAATAAAAATTTATATTTTAACTATTCACTGAAAATTTAATATTTTCTTAAAAATACAAAATGTTCACCGTAAGAAAATATCTATATGTTGATTTAAAAAATGATGTTCATTTTATTAAAATATCTTCTAAATTGTATAAAAATTAATTATAATATTTCTCAAAAAATGAAATAAAAAACATTTTTGAAATAAATGATCTTATTAAAAATTGATTGCTTATTTCCTAAGCATTTATAGATACATTAATATTGGGTAGTACCTTTATATATGTTTGTAAAGTAGTAAATAAAATTATTACCCACCAAATTAATATATAGGTTTTAAGAATATTATTTAAATAATAATATTTTAGTAATATGACCTGGTTCACATAAACATTGTGTTTCATGTTGAATACACTAATGAACATAGTGCATTGATAAATAATAACAGGATGTTGAAATTTTATTTTTTGTAAATAACCCATTTTATGTTATTTCTTACATGTTATATTTAATTGGATTTCACTTATATTATTAACTATATGTAGATCAAAATTGTGTGTAATCCATCTTATTTTAATTCGATCTTGAATTCTTATTAATTCATAAATTTTTGTGAATGTATCAATGCATCCAAAAATTAAATAACCATGAAAATTGACATAAATAATGAAATAAATGTGTTATGGTCTTAGAAATTTATAATGTCTAGTTTTTTGGAAGATAATAGAATAACGATCAACACTTGGTAAAAAATCCTTGAATTGTGACTAGGTTTGTTCTACAGTATCTCTTATTTCCACCTATGTATGTCCTATAATGGTTATTTAACATACTAAAACATTAAAAAAATTTACTTTCATTTGATCATTATTCATTATATACAAATTAATTAAAAAATGGAATGGGGAACCAAATTATTTGTTACGTGGTTTATATGAAATAAATTGTAGGGAAACATGCCCTTAAATATTGAGGGGGTTTGACGCATAGGAAATAATTTAGTTTAATAATTAAAATCAAAGAAATAATAAACATAATTAGGTTTTGTATTATCTCATGATCACCCATATGCATGTATAAAATACACATTTTCAATTTAGCTAGCATTAAAATAAATTCATTCTTTAATTAAGATAAAATTCCTTGAATTAAAATGTATGTACTATCAAAATACAAGTACTCTTACAAACTACCTATCATGATACATGTACTATAAACTCACATGGAATATAGTATTCATGGAGAAACATGTAATTAAAATGTGTGTACTATAAATTAAATGGGACCATGACACATGTAAATTATACAACATGTAATTTTATTATCACATGTGAAGTACACTACAATTAAAGACTACACACAACTCATATTTCAGGATTTAAGATATAAATTAATTTAATATATAAAAAATAATTCAATCACATGGACTACATTTTAAATGAATGAAACATTGAAGCGTGTTCATTATGTTTAATTATACCATTAATTTTAATTATATTCCAAATTAATCACACAAGTTCCAATGGGTTTCATAGTGCGTACTGGGTATACAAATATGTAATGTATTTTATAGAAATTTATGATACATTCCTAGGGGATGAGTGTGTTTTGCAGCCATATAATTTTATTAGGTATATGATGTGTACTCCAAAAAAATATTTTTTGATCTTAAAGTTTCATAGATGTTAGTCACACATATCATGTAATGAATACATAATGCATTTTTTACTATTATTTTTTCCCTGAAAAAATACACTGCATGATGAGTTTATTGGTGACCCTCCTTATTTTTTGAAATTTCATGTTCTATCCTCATTAGTAAATATGAAATTTTCATTTTTTCAATTTTGTGTATACTTATTTCACAAAGACCACGATTTCTCATGGTATGTCCTACTGTAATGAACATGGGTACACAACACGTACTAATGGGATACATGCCATGTATTCTTGCGTTATCCATCCAAAACACTTAGCACCATCCAATAGAGTCTTGTAATTTTCTTCATATTAATTTAACTTATTATTGATTATATAATTGAGAATAAATCATGGGAAGAAAATATTTTGGGGGTCATATTTAAAGAAAGAATATTCAAAAAATGAAAAATAATAGTGAATTCATATCACCAGTTAGTAATTAGTAAAAAATTATAAATTAATTCATTGGTCACCTAGATACCTTTTGAATATTTTATGAAAAACTGAAGCACCTTTTGGTTATATATAACTCATATTTTTTTTCATAATTAATGAATAATCTATGATACACATGATTAATAACATCATGAACAAAAAAAATAAATAAAATATTAAATGCCTACTATGCCAAAACCATAAATACAGGACCATCACATATAATTTATAATTAATATATTTAGATAATTATATACCTTGAGTTGAATCTATTTCCTTTTTTGATGAATCTATAGACCACTTTTTTGGATTCATTAATGTGGTGAGAGGATTTGAGTGTAGAATATCTCTAGTGATGATCCAAACAAGCATTGTCAACCAATGAACATCATCATAGAAATCATCAGGTTCTAGCATAGAATATTTTGATGGTTTTATGCTTTTTTAATGATATCAATATGTATTTATTTAGATGGAAGGACACTACTTGATCTCTCTAGAGTTTATGTTGTTGGAGGGTGATTGATCCCGGTTCATGGGAGTATTCTAGGAGAAAATAATTCTAGGTCTTGATAGAATTTCTTCTAGACATTTGTTGTGTACAATAATTATTAAGTATTAGAAGGACATAATCAGATTCATATAGATCTAGGGTTTGATAAATAATAATTACACATAGGACCTTATTAGTTTCCTAAATCCCCAAATAGACCATATCTAAAATAATAATAATTTTATTATTTACTTGACATGTGCTAAACTCGTTAATAAAATAAATATTTTTTACAAAAATAAATAAATCAATATTAATTCATATAATATATAATATTTATTTTGTTCATTGGTCTTTTAACTCAGCCCCATCCTCCTACATTTTTATCAGACATTGAATAATGACTATAAATATCACTACATTATTCCCTAGTAAATAAAAATATTATATTAACTACAAATTAATATAATTATTTTTATAAATATTCAACTCATATATATTTTCTATCAAATAATTGTTGTCAAGATATTTGAGACCAATAATACGAGAATATGTATTCAAGTATGTATGGGAATAATATTTATTATATATCTAAAATTTATATATAATTTATCGATGGTAATGAATAAACTTAGTGTGTGTCCCTCTAGGACCCTTTCTTAGTGGAATTTGTTTGTTATACCTGAAATACAAGGTTATCACCTTGAAAAATGAAACGACACAAATATTGAATGAATTTAAATTTAATAATGATAAAAAATACACATGAATGTAAAATTTTTAATATGTTTTATTTATCATTATATCTATAATCAAGAAGGTTGTATAATGGTGTCATCAACCTATGTATTTAATGTCTCTCTCTTTGAATTTTGAAAAATGTAATTTTTAATAGAATGACATTGATATTGACATAATTATTAAATTATATTTAAAATATAGGACCTGATATATTAACATCCACAGAATTGTTAAGGGAAAAATACTTTCTAACATTACTGATTAATGAAATGTAAATCATGAAACACCCAACTTATCTCACCCCTTCATGGGTATATACCATTATTGTTTTCATCGATAC
The DNA here is from genome assembly GCA_963277665.1 of Viscum album. Lineage (NCBI taxonomy): Eukaryota > Viridiplantae > Streptophyta > Magnoliopsida > Santalales > Viscaceae > Viscum > Viscum album. The sequence goes on from OY728138.1 coordinate 458,437,094, forward strand.
GTAAATGTGACACATTATTTGAATTAATTATAATCCTAAATTCTAAGGACCAATATCCACATATTAATGTAGGAATATCCAATTAAACATATTATTGTGTATTTATTACCATCAGTTCATTCACATATAATCTCCTTTCTTCTAATTATCAATGATAATAATTACGAGAATAACTCACAATGTCTTCTAGTCCCCATACCACTAATAGGATGTATCATTTGTGTCCTATTAATGATATCATCCATACATAGAATACATATTTATGAATACTATTTTATCACTCATAAGTTATCATCATATAATGGAACTGCTATTAACATTCATTGTAAAAATTAACCTAAGGACAATTTCACATACACCATCACATAGAAGAACAATGATGTTGTGATAAGAATGTTTATAAATTATAAATTACCATAAAAATAGGTAATAAAAATTAAATAAATGTTGGATATAGGGAACCAACATCAATAATGGCATCATCCCCAAGTATCCCATTCAGCACTCCTATAGCAAAAACATGCATAGGACCACAAACTCCACCACAATCAATACTATGCACTGGTGGATCGCATAAAGCCCCAAAACTACTTATTATAATAAAAAAATCCCTCCCATTAATCCCATAACTAACCAAAAGTACCCCATAACATTAAATACATAACTAAACAGTAAAATAATTTGAACCAGGGGTGTTATAATATCCATGGCTATAACAACTATGCCTAGTTAGGAAATATTTTCACTGTGAAAGGTGTCTATCTTTTACAGTGTTTGAAAAATTTAGGGTACAAAAAATTTAGAGGATATTTTTATGTTTATTGGTGGATGTTAAAATTTCATTTTGGTTCTAAGGAAGGTGTTTCATAGTGTTCTTAGTTAATTTATAAAAGTATTAGTGATATATGCATACTTGTTAACATAGGTTACATACAAAAGTCATGAACTCTAGTGGAGTAGGGAATAGTGCCCTTATTTCACACTAATTGAGGATTTGTGAACTATTTATAGGAACCACACAAGTGGATCTAAGTAAATGATGCTCTAAAATTTTAATAGTGAGGAATAAGTGAATAATATTATTTTACTTAGTTCCCATGAGACATAAATCATTTTAATTATAAATGGGAATATATATCCATTTTTAAATATCCCTTTATTAGGATTATTAAATCCTCCATCCTATTAATGGATTATCAATTATTTTATCAAATCAACTCCTTACCATTATCACAAAGTTGAGAGACACTCAATAGATTTTGTGTCAACAATTTATCCAAAATAAAATCCCTGGATTTTGTTTTCCTAGATATGGTATATACAAATCCTTTAGCACTAAGTGGGTTAAAATTTTATAAATAGATAACTCTTATATTGTAATTTTGGATATAATTCATTAGATTATTTTTTCAGTCATCTACGAAGAGAACCCAATCTTGAGTATCCTTGATTTTATTTCATTTTCATATTTTTTTTATAACATCATCCACTATCTCTTTCTCTTGATTATTAATTCTCTTAATAGATTTAGAGTTATATTTATTATTTAGCTCCTTCTATAGTATGGTCAGACACATTCTTGTGGTGTGTATAGGCTAATGACCCCATAAAAAAGCTTCCTCAAGAGAATCAAAAGATTCTTAAAATTTTAACTTATATTTTTAGTGTTTTCATAGATTCACTATAAGATCATTAGGTTTAATCCAAAAAAATTCAAATGCTTCCTTCAATTTGGGAAGGAATAAATTGTGAAATAACAGATAATTATTAAGTATACATACTATAAAACACTATTATATTCATTCAAAATAAAATATCCTGATTTAATAATAGATTCTTCAAAATATTCTAGATGTTCTTCCTCAGGATTTGAAATTTATTACTTGTTTTTATAAATCTCAAGATTATGATCTTTTTAATTCCGTTAAACATTTCTTTTAGGATTATTTTTCTTGTTCTACTCCAACAATAATTTTTTTTAAATTTAAGAAACACTATTTATTTTAACAGCACACAATTTTTTCTTCTTAGGCATGTAATAACTTTATTCTTCCCATTTTCACTACTACTACCATTTTTATTATAATTCCATGTTTACAAATCAGGTTTTTATGGTACCATAGGACAATCTCTATGTTTCTTAATAGAATTATAAAGCTTCTATACAAATTTTTAACTTTCACAAACTTCATTGATGGAATTTTAAAATATATTTTTAGTTATTCACATGTAATTATCATCATCACACTATTTTAATCAAGATATATTACTTCTTGATTATTTAAAATGTGATTTTTTGTGGTACTATCAATAATATCAACATTATCATGAGGAATTATATTGAGATATCTCATCATTCATGTAAATTCCACTTTCATTTCGGAAATTTATTTATCTATTGAATCACTAGAAGATTACTATAATGAATCATTATTTGATTTCAATAAGTTTTCTCTATCTCAAGATTTTTGGTTCTATCTATGAATACCAAGAGATATTTTCTTAATGAAAACTCTTTTGATGTTTCCTCATATTTTATTATTTTTTATTCTAGAGTTGACTAATATTTTGATTGATTTTTTATCTATAAAATTCATTGGTCCTTTATCTTCCATACCATACTTCTATCATTCACTTTACTCATGAAAATATGTGAATTTATTCTTTTATTATAAATTATTCTTCTTTGATATATTATCCTTTAATTTATAATTGAATAATTTTCACCCATTGACACTACACTCAACCTTATTTTTCCTTGTTATCCTTTTTGAATGATCATCCACATAATATTTTTCTTATGGATTCTTAACGAAATATTCTAAAAAATAACCAATTTAATACACAATTAAAACATTTAAATTATAATTTTCCATTTAATTTATCTTTTAAACAATTATTTTCTATATATAATAAATATATAAACAGAAATTTATATAGAATCATATTTTTTATCAGTTTATTCCTCAAGGTACTTTTTTATATCCAACTATTTTGATGATTTGTATGGTATATCAATCTCAAATTTCCCATTTATCAATATATAAGGCCCTCTATTAATCTTTAATACAATAAAAATTTGATAAATTTTTATAAAGACAACTCATCCAAGTCTTGATCCTCTAAGGAAGAAATTTCTGCATCAAATTTATCAGTGAGGATTCTCATCGGAATCCTCAACATTGTTGAATATTCTAGAACTGTTTTATAGATTCAAATCAAGCTCACAATTTTTTTCATCAAAATAATTTTTTCCACCATTTCATATTATCTCATTTAGATATATTTTAATTTATATGGAATGTTTTTAATATGGAATCCTTTACCTTTTTTTCACCCTCACAGATATCATAGAGTTTTGGATGAGAGTAATACAAGGCATGCTCTCCCATAAGCATTGATATTATTCTTGTAAATAATAGTAGTGTTTGTTTAACTTCAAAAATATATACAATATTTATTTTGATATCAATAATGTCTAATAAAAGATATAGAAGTTATGGAAATTTCATATCTCTCTCTAGAGATAGAATTAGTTACCATCCAAAATAGTAACTGCTTTGTTTTTAAAATTGTTCATAGAATCCGTAAATATATTAAATTAAATATATAAGTAAAAAATTAAAATAAATTCTATGAGAATAATTGGAACCATTTCATGAATTATTTGATACCAAATAATAGGCTATAGAGAGAGTGTACCACCTTTGATATGAGGGTGGGGGAATTAGTGGTTCACAAAAAACACCTACACTAAAATATTGATTTATTTTTTATGGCTGGTGAATATGGATATCAATGGTAAAAAAAACAGTGATAGAAATATTGAGAAAGAAAAAACATAAAAAAGTGATAATATAAGGTTCACTGACTCTTGTCATCAAGTTTCTAATCCCTAGTGTAAAATTATTGGGATCCCCCTACCCATGATTCTATTTTGTTATCAATAAAATCAGGGAAATATTTTGGGAAATGGATGTAAACTATTATCATATGACATAATGACAAGAATCAACTAGTAAATCAATATATACTTCTCATACCTTTAAGTGGCTTTGGGATTTGAATCATGTGTTCACCCATGTTATTCTCCTCAATTAATCACCAAAAGCATTGGGAATTCTCACTAAAATATCTGGATGAATATCATCAAAATTACTCAATCCATGTGTTGAAGAGATTATCTATTATTTAAAGATATAATAAAGTCATGGTGTAGTTTTACCTATGACTCTCATTTCAATGTTAGCTAGATCATATATATACATCTATATCTCATACAATTGATATCTTATTCTCTTTCAAATCTCTATATATAAACTCAACTCAAAACTCCCATTTTTATCTATGTGATCAACCACCAGTCCTATAATACATGGTTCAACATATAATGAAGTGTTTTCTACTTAGTTTTAAACTGAAACACTACTATATTATGTTTTTTTCCTGGAATACATTTCATATAATAATATTTCTATTCTGTAATATGATTTATCATGCATGTTTTGTGCATTGATTCCCATGGTAACTTCTCAATCCCACCATTGAATTTATAATATATATAATCTGGTTTCCATACCTAAAATAATATAGATGTCTTCATGGTTATCAACAATAATAAATGCACAAATTTTAAACCTCCACATCACATATTACTATTAATCCAAGAGATAATTCCTAAAAAAACATTCAATTCCCCTTGAAATTTTCATAAGTTATTTTTTATTCATTAAAATGCCTAATATATAGAGAATATATGTTTTCATTTTGAATATTTCTCAAAATTTTATTCATTACTTTGTATCTTCACTCAAATTTAATGATATTATCAATCATAAGTGATCTTTTGTTCTATAAATACAACACTAATAGACATTAAAATACCTACTGACTTTCCTTTCGAAATAAGTCAAATAATTCCTCTAATGAGTAGATAAAAAAACAATGTATGATAGAATTTTGTTTATTAGTCTACTCGAGATATTTATTTAAAATCAATTCCATATTGATAACATCTCAATTAATGTAGACTCACATTTATGATGTCTTAATTTTAATTCATGATATATCTGCAACTCAAAGGACACATCACCATCTTCAGGTTCTAAGGATTATTTAATATTTATAAGGGATCTTCAAAAACATGATATTAAACACAAGTTATGATAACTGGAGATAAAATTCCAGCTGATTTAGGAATTGGATAATCACTATGTTCCCTTAGTAGTTAGTTTTTTATGGGTCAAAACATGTGTTTTGGATCTCATTCTTTCGGGATTGAGGCATGTAAATGATCAAGTGAGCTCAATTCTACAATCTATTTGTGAAATAGTCTTTATATAAGACTCTTTAATTTAAAATACAATAATACCTAATTATTATTTAAAATTTATATTTGACCATTAGATATATTTTTTCATGTGATTCAAGTAGTTTTTGACTTACTCTCAATATTTTATGATTGATTATTGGATAATACCTCTTAATTCTCAGTGACATTTTTAAATAGAGATCCAGAGACAATTGGTGATCATTTATCTAAGTTATTTTTTCACGATATCCAATGATCTTGATATGGTGAGGAATCTATTAACATATATGGGTTTTTTATAGATATTTAATAACAAGTTATTGTTTAGAGTGGATCCACAGGATGAAGTTCTTAATCTTATAAATAGTAAAGGTTTATCCAAAATTTATGAAATCAAATAAAAATAGGATCCCATTTCTATTCTATGTGTAGTATGAAACGATTGAGGGGGTTTTAGGATGTCGTGTTTTTCTCTTTTATATGTACAGGTCATCACCAAATTATATGATAATTATGTTAATATGGAAAACTAATGCAATGTGGTGATATAAGAAACATCATAGTGGTGGTCCTCGTATTGATGTATTGATAGATGATAAAATAAGAGCTTGAGCCAAGTTGTATGGGAAAAAATTTAGAGGTGATAATCAACGATAACCTCATGTGGTGGAAGTTCAATAGATCGACAGACTAAAGGTGGTTTGATTTAAGATTTTTTTTATTAAATTTCATATATTCTGATTGAATATAAAAACATGCATAAATTTATCATGGATACACTAGTTCAAGGGTTAAGTCTTGTAATTGATATGATTTAGATAAAATTGGATTAAACTACTCAAATTGAAAGTAGGGTGATATTTTTTTATGTATATTAGGTTCTCTAGCTAGTTTTAGTATATTATTATTGTGAAGGAACCTGAAAATTTTTAGATGAATTTATATGAATTCAACATTAGGATGAATTAGTTGTATTCTCTACACACTTGTGACTATTTCTATAAATGACGGATGATATTCTATAATATTAAAATGGATGTTATGGTATTTATTAGGGATAAATAATTTTATATGGTACATATATTATCAACATCTAAATAATTACTGTGAAATAGAAAATCTTAATCATTTTTTAATTTCAATAAAAGGTAAAATAATTTCTTACATTTTTTAAGAAATATTCTAATGTTTTCCTAGAATAATTAATGTCATAACATCAATGTTGTGAGATAATGTTTTGGAAATTTTTATATATAGATGTTTTCCTTATTTTTCTGAAATCATATTCTATTAAATATACTATGATTAAATATTTTATTATTTAACTTATTGAAATTTTATAGAGTGGATTTGTTTTTTAGAGTATATATATATGATCTACTCTATTTTTGTTATACAAAAAAATATACAAGAATGAGGTTGTAAAAAAATTATTTATTCATGAGTTAAGTGATGGTAGAGAACTATTATCAATATCCTATAGTAAGTAATTTTTTCACCAGTTGAATGCATTTTACTAGTTTTAAATGATATATTTAAAAATATCTATTGTCATTTTATAGTTAAAGATATGGAATTCCCAAAAAAAAAAATTAATGTTGTTATAGACACATATAATTTTAATTAATTCCATTTGGAGTTATAAATGAACAAGATTTGTTATTAGTTTTTATGAATTTTTTTGATTCCATCCTATTTTGAGGAAATTTTCGAGATATTTATATAAGAATTTATTATTTATCCACATATAGAGGAGGATAACATTGAAAATTTTGGAATGGTTGTTCAGTTATCCACAAAACATCAATGTTATAAAATTTTATCTAAATGTCAATTTTGGATACATAAAGTCTACTTATTGGGTCATGTTATATAGAATCATGAGGTAGCAGCTAAAAAAATTAGATTGATAATGTTATTTCTTATAAATATTTACTTAGTTTTTTTATGGTTGAAATTATCTAATGAATGGATGATCAATATAACCGGTTTTTACTATATTTTTTTATATTGGAAATCATTAAATAATTTTGACTATGAAATTTCATTCCTTTTCTTAGATGATGATTTTTTTGAATGTGTTATGAATAAGATAATGAATTAAACTTTTATTTGATTTCATAAATAAATATTAACTAGGTTATATATTTTAATTCATATTATATATATTTGGATGTCCCCAATTATTAGAGATAGAATTTATTACATTTGGGTCGTGAATGTTAATCCCTCATGAACCTAACCATGCTACTCATGAATTTGTTCTTATAGTGGTAGTATTTATTCTTATTTTTTAGATATACTATGTTCATGTTAAATAAATTGTAGTATAAAAATGTTGTAATATTTTATTATATCTCTCCTCTTATAAAAATTTGAATTTATAAATGAGAAGACATTTAATGTATCTAGAATTCGGTAGTGCTTCTTTTTATTAAATCCCAGATCATAGATAAAAATTTAGTCCCTACAACGATTTTAGCAGTGTTATTGTTAGTAAAGGAACAATTCAGATGGGTTATCATGGGATCAGGGCTAGAATATAGTAACAAACCGAATGCAATATCATGATATAGATGGATCACTGAGTTATGAGACGTTATTTTGTTTTGGGATGAAGGTCATGTTTGGGACTATAGAAATAATGACCTAAAGGTTGAGAGGATTTATTTCAATATGTTTATATTTTAAATGAATGATTTGAGTTGAATTTTGGGAATGATATTCTGGAATTTGGAGTCTTGGTGTTTTCTGGATAAATTTGGGTATATTTTTGAGTTGTAGTAAATTTTTGAGAATTTAAAAAACTTTATATATAAGGGTTATTTTATGATGAATTAGAGTTATCATGAATTAATTTTTTGGTGTTTGGATAATTTTGTTTAGTCAAATTCATAAGATTAACCTTGTGATGAGTTGGGTAAAATGGGTAAGTCATGGAAAACATCATGTGTGAATGTTACTCTTTCACATGGGTACCCCATTTGTAAGATTCTTGTTTTTATAAAGATTTTCATAAGAGAGGGAAGATAATATAACATTTTAGAGTGAATTTTTAACATGTTTGAGTAATTATCTAATACATATGATTTTTCTTTTTGAGATATCTAAAAGTGGTTGTGTATGATATTTAAGAGAAACTCAAAAGTTTCCATTTATATGTAAATATATTTTTATTCAAATTAGAATACATAAGAGTAATTTTTTCAGGAATATAAGATTAATTTGACATATAAGGGTCTATATATTTCAAAAAATTCGTAATTGTTTAGAATTCTTATGATACATACATATCATTTACCTTTATATGTAAGATTAATTCAATACATAAGGGTCAAAAAATGGTAACATCCCTGAGTATTACTTGTGATACATAAGGGTTATTTTCCCCATACATAAGGGTCCTTCCCTTGTTCAAAAATAAACGAAGGGTTGGATCATGATATACATAAGGTCCTGAAATGGGGGTGACACATATGGTTAATTTTCCATATGTAAGGTTCAAGAACATTGTAAAAATTTTAGTGTGATGGATTTTTTTAGATTATTATAAAATGATTAATATTTGATTTATTAAGAATCAAAAATGTTAATTATAGATATTTTAATTCAAATATCATGTTAATTCCGTAGTTCTCACTTCTCATTTAATTTTTCTTCCATCATTATTGTTCTTAATTGATTCATACTTTTTATTTAATCATTTTGTTATAGAAAGTAGCGTTGGGTAAGTCTATATTATTTAAGGTATTAACTTTTATTTTATCTCTCCATATTTATATTTTTTTCAGTTATTCAATAAATGTGGTTCTTTATTATCTATTTCTTTCTGATTAAAGCCAAATCAACCAAAAATTCATGACAAGTGGAATCCTAGTCCCTACAGGTAAGAAATGTCAAGATATATTTTGTGTTATACATGTGTTTATGATGTATGGAATAAATGAACTTGGGTATGGTTATTTGGGTGACCCAGAGCAGAACCACTTATGGTTTTTATTATTAATTAGAAATACCTGAGGGTAGTATAATGTGGAAATAATGGGTTTCTCCAAGTAAAGGTGGGTTTTGTAGTTTTAGGGAATGATGGGAATAATTTCATATATTGTAAGGTGCTGAATAATTAGAATTGTTGGTTAATGTGGTTTATTGGAAACATTATAAGTGTATGTTGTATCTATATGGGTGATCTGATCACAATAAATGGGTGGAGACATAAGTTTACTGGTATGATTAAAATGGTGCTGACCATTACTATTAGCAGTGATGGAAATTAAATAAGTTATGGTTATTTGTTGTTAGTAATTTTTCTCAATATCGGGGATGAGGATTTTGGGATCATGTCCACATAGTATCGGGCACATTAAGTAGTTATAAAACACTAGTTTTTTGGCATCAACCTCCATTGTTAAGAATAATATGGTGGGTTATGTCAAGGTTCATCGATATAGAGTATGATATATCATATTTTTCTATAGATGGTGGTATGTGACATCACTTAGTGGGAGAAAGACACTGACCATATATTTGGGATACGATAGGGCCAATCATATTGACTTGTGAATTGATGGGTGTGGGTTTTCATGGGGTGTCATTAGTCTATTGAGATGAAATGAGGTAAAGGGTTTTGGAGAACATGTGTCTTGTTATTTGGATTCTGGAATATCTTTTGGGTAATCATGGATGATTTGGAATGGTGGTGCTATGTTTCATAAAATGGATTAGAAATTTGAGGATACATCCAGTATGGTAGACCATGGATACATCATTACACACTAACACACATCATGGAAGGTAAAGGATCACATATAGTTTGTTTGTTATAGGTGGAGTATATTGGACGGTGTGGTTTAGTTGTTGTTGTAGATTTTTTCATACACTAGTATACATATGGTTTTATCATTATGTGACTTATAATTGTGAATAAGATTAAAAAATTATGCATTTATAGCTCAGTTAATTTTTCCATATAAAACATGATAAATTTATCTTCCACTTTCATGAGTTTGAAAAATTATTTTACCATTGATATAGAGAATTTGAGTAAATATACATAATTTTTTTATTTTATTTCCATAAAAAAAATTATACTCTAGTTTTTTATCAATTAGTTTTCCATCTATGATTAATTTAATATTCACAATTACAGATAATAATGATGAATTTTTCATGCATGAAGCACTAAAAATTACATCAAATAGATGACATGTTATTCCTCCTATCTCTATACATTTACTTATGGATCATTTTTGAAAGTTTAAAACTAATAAGAATATTTTTTATTAGGTTTGAGTAAGTTATTTTTTTTTACTAAAATAAATGTCAATTTTAAATAAAATAAAGAACTTTGAGTCATATTCATCACATCGTTTATCTATTTGAGGTATGGATGATTCTTACACCTCTCAAAGTTTCAAAATAATCCCAACTATAAATGTTATTAGTATTTACATTGGATTTATTTATCTAACCTCCAAAACTTCATATTGAGTCAATGATCTTAGCCTAAAAAGGAAGATAGTTTAAAGAAAAATATGAATTTCCAAAAGATATATGAAGAAACTAAATATGTATTAGATAAAAATAATAATGAAATTAACTTAAAAATATTATTTAAAATGATGAAAAAATAATTAAATAATTATAAGGAATACACCTTTTTATGATGGTTGTATACATTCATAACCCATTTCCTTGTTTTTATTATCTTAGTGCCAATTTTGAAGACCAATCTCTCATGAACAAGTGAACCTTCAATCAAACCAAACCAACTCGAACAAAATAATCCACCTATATAAGAAAAAATAATAATATGAATAATAATAAAAATAAATAAAAAACATAAATATGAAACAACACATTAATAATATGGATAATGATTTTTCTATGAAAACATCTGGATTATCTCTATGACTGAGCATAGGTAGCATCAGTGCTCTTCAAGTAACTGTATCATAGGGAATGTTAAGGAAAGAGGTAAATGTAAACATACATGGATGAAAAGGTTTTGAGGGAGAATATGTATTTGGATATTTTGGTGAAGAAATGAATGAATTATGAAAATAAATCTTCTAAAATAAACGAATTGTGAAAATATGAATGTCCAAATAATATGTGAAGAAAACTAAATAAGCATTACATATAAATGATATGGAACATAAATTTAAAATAATAGATAAAATGATGACAAAATAATTTCAATTAGTAGTAGGAATTCATATTTTCATGATGATTGTGGACATTCTTGACACATTTCCTTATTTTCATTGTAATAGTTATAGCCCAAAAGTCCAATCTCTCACGAGCATGAGCAGTTTCAAACAAACCCCCGCAACTCGAACAAAAGAATCCACCTGTATTAGAAAAAATAATTATATGAGTAATACTAAAAATAAAATAAAATAAAATAAATATAAAATAATACATTTATTCCATGGGAAATTATTTTATTTTTCAAACATCATGATTGCCTCTACAATTCAATAGAGGCATTGTCATTTCTCTTCTTTCGAAGGAAATAGGGGAATCTTGAAGGAAAGTGATAAGTTCCAACACTACAGAGGTGAAAAGTTGTTGGGGGAGAATGTGTATGAAAATATTTTGGTGCAAAAAGGCATGAATGATGGGTAAAAATATTCTAAAATAAATGAACACAATATGAATTAATGAAAATTAAATCAACATTTCACTATATAATTTTTTTGTTGAAATAGAGAATGTATATCAAAAAGTTACTATTACATATTACTAATGGGATTCCTCCATTATAGTCTATTCTTACAAAATATTGGTAACATAATCATTTGAAGAAGTCATTATCTGTATGAGTAGTCTAACATTTAGTTTATATTATGTTAACATAGTGGAAGACATAAAATATTTTGAGGAAAACATAGTATATTAAAAAAATTATAATATCATTGAAGTCTCTTTCTTTTATTAAACATTTTAGGGATTTTTCACCTCTATGAGAATAGAAATTCCCTCTTTGTGTTCCCATATAATGTACATGACATTTTTTATATTGGGACCGACATGAACTTATTTCGATCTCCCAATGAAATGGTCATCATCGAATAAATTTTCATATGATCCAAAAAAATAATTACCATCTTTAAAATTGACCAATTAATGTTTGTTGGATCTAATACATAAAATAATTTCACTACTTGTGATGTCATTATGAACGACTAATCTTTTTCCCTTCTACCCTGAAACTCACCTTCACGAATCCCATTTCATCAACTTTCACTAAACTCTAATTTAAAAACCATTTACAATGGAAAATTATCACTTGAAATGTTATATAATCCAAACTTAATATATATTCTATAATATAAAAATATGAAATATTTGCATAAATTGGATTTCAATCATTAGAACCAGATATGTGCATCTCTTCCTCAAAAATAATAACACCGCTATTTTTCATCCTACTATATTCATCATGTTCTTTTGTATAGAACATATAACCATTGATTAAATAACCTATGTAAGATATAACATTTTTAATCAGACCCTTGGCTAGCCATCGAGGTTATCCAGAAATTGAATTTGTATTTTTAGATAACATGTTACCTATTTGATCTCGAAACCATCTTGTAAACTGTTGATTATGTGTACTTGATATCCATCCTTCAACCCATGATGGATTTAAATTTCTAATAATTTATTTGTAGTCTTGAATTTATGGATTGATATCTTTACTATCATGTAAAATGTAAAGGTGTGCTTTCTCCCACTCTATTAATGTAATTGTAACCACATCTCTTTTCGAAATCAATTCACCCATAAGGAATCTGTTATGAAAAGACTTTGGGAGAGTGATAATGTCTACATATGATAGGTAATTGGTATAGAATTCAGAATATTATTCAATAATATATCATTTTGAAATACATCCTTCTAGATAAATTTGATTCTTGACATACCCGTTCAAAATATATATATACCATTAAATTGGGTGCATGCATCTATAATGGACAGGGCCATATATTTGAACCTATCTAACCATGTGAACCATCAAGTGTACAATTATATCAATGAATTATGGTGGGAAGAACATCTCTAATTCACATAATATGACTACAACCTTCTTATTCATGACTGAAAACTTAATCGTGTCTAAACCAATACTACATATGGCTTTGAAAAAGAAGTAGATTTTTCTTAATGTATGTAAAATATTTTTTAGGCATAATGAAAAAGTATGAAAAAGGAATCAAATCTTGAATTATTGCATGATGTTCATGGAATTTTAGTCACTAAAACAAAAAATTATTCATTAACATGACATTATTGATATTTGATTAATACCTCTCTTGAAGTTTTACACTATTAAGGAAAAGGAAAATTTCCGATTTTTCCTATCTATATAGAGTGTAAGCTACTAGAGGAACAAATTTCCTCCCTTCACCCTACATCAATTCTTAATATTCCTTTATCCCCATTTAAATCATATCCAAATTAGCTTTGATTCGAACTATAATTTTTAAATTAATATTTAGTAATGTTCCAATAACACTATCAAATACATTGTTTTCTATGTACATGAATTAATGAAAATTTCTGATGTAAAAACAATATTAATAGAGCAATTAAAAGAAAATTTATGCCTTCCTCCAAGCATATTTCATATGTTTTTTCAGAAAAAAATTAGAAAATAGTGACAATATATTTTACATTATTGAAAAGTTGATCACCCATTAGTGGATATGGTGTTGTACCTTATTCCATATCCCCATAGAATGTTGTTATCTAGGATTGATATTTACATTGTTGAGGAAAAAAAGTACTATTTCATAAAAAAATATCCTTTGAGGAATCTTTCAACCTAACTGAGTGTGTGCATTCATCAAAAAATGGGGCACCGCAAAATTCAATTAACGATGTAGCTTGACAAATTTACATAAGCAGGGAAGTTATTTATTGTCCTTTATAACATGGCCATCAATATGGATTATTCACTTCAATGAGCATCATACATTGTAACACATGTATCCCCCCATCAATTTTAGATCACTGATCAATGGACCCAAATAGACATCAATATCGTTACTGTGTTTCTTTCGTGTAGATATAAGTTGAGACCATATAATGTATTTTTTCTTCATGCATAACCATAGAGAAAAGTTATAATTTACCTAAATTATGGTCTATGTACTATGAGAAATACTAAATGCACCAAAAGTATTTATTCCATTTGTAGAAAATGTAAGACAAACGTTTCTTGACTCAATTCCAAATTCAGGATACTCGTAATCAGTTTTCTTCTACTAAGTAGAATCTACTAGATGACATAGGTTCTCATATTTAATTCTTGTATCTGCATGTCATAAAAATTGTCTTGTGTTTTCATAACATCCATATATTCTTATAAATCATGTAATGATAGGAAATTACCATATATATTTCGATAGACTTGATTCATTTCTCTTTTATCTATCTATGGCATAGTTAGGGAATTTTATGAGTGATTCATGGTCTTTGGAAAACAATATTCAATCATTTGGAAAAACATGTATTTTTTAGAAATAATGCCCATTTAAGGTAGATTTTTTTCATCATATAATAAACATGGTTGTTCATTTTATTCTAGTATGATATCATTTAGTATACCAGGTATTTTTTTACTGTCAGTGTAATTCGATTTTCTTCCAGCTTTAAAATTATATAACTTCAACACAGCTAAAAATTTTGTGCATTTAGTAAAACTAGTATACAATAGTCTCTTAGGAGAATTATTTATCATCTAAAATAACATTGGATAATCATGAAGGTCTTCTTAAATTTCAATTTTCATTTCTTTCATGCAATCTCCATCATCATTTAGACTAGTATTCATATCAAATGATCGATAAACTGCAGTATCATCCCAATCTAAGTGCATGTTCAGTTTTTTCCTCTATTTAGTCCAACATTTATATCTCTAATATATTTTTTGAAAAAATCAAATTTTATTACAACTATTCCAGAATAAATTTACTTAAATAATGACAGTGTAAACAGATAAAAAGTTTTTGAGAAGGGTCATATGTATTCTCTATTGCGAATTTGATGATTTACTATACTCTATCTTCATAATATTTTTTCAAATGATTAGGGTTCATAAATTACCAATTCATATACATCATATTGGGTTTATAAAATATTCATTTTTTATAATAAATAAATAAATACACATATGATATTCATTATCAAAAGTAAAAGTTATAGAAAAAATCTAATAAAGGAAACACACAATTTGATTTTTTCAAAGAATTTCAGAATTGTTTGATGAAAATGGGTAATTGAATTTAAGAGAATAATTACTCCACCATGGTAGCTGCTATGCTCTTAATTTACCCAAAGGTGAATGTTAAAGGTAACTATCATCCCCATTATCTCATATCCTGAACATTTATCTTTTCATTTTTTTTGTTGAACACTCATCTCCTATCTCTTGTGGAAATGCACTAATGTTTCTTGAAATACTCTATGTTGTTTTACATGTCACACATTGACCTTTGGAGTTCTTTAATTTTATTCTTTTACTATATTTGAATTTTATGGTCTTTTGGGAAATTGATGTTTTGAGTTTGAAAGTTTCTAGAACATGGGGTGGAAAACTATGCATCCAGCCCATGCATGTTCCCCTTTATTCTAGTAGGGTGTGCAAGTTTGGTGCATGGTATGATAGAAAGTGTAACCAAAACATACATCTTTCCTTGTTTTCAAAAAAAAAAATAACAATATAAATTCATTTAAAATAAATAAGAGAAAGATAGAAAAATAAAAACAAAATAATTTATTATAATAATAATGAAAATATTATTATTATAGTTATTATGTATATTATTATTATTATTAAAACTATTATTAGTATTATTATTATTGATTTTCTTTTTATTTGTTTTGTTTTATTTTTTTAAAACCCCAAGGACCCCACTCCCTTTCCTCTACCTCATGCGGCCTGACCCCCTCCCTCTCCCTATATAATGCCACCCTAACCTCTCCCTATATCATGATACCCCTCCGTCTTCCTGCATCGTGCCACCCATGTAACCCCCACCAAATGAGGTACTTTGGAGCCACCTCTTTCACCTTCTCTGGCATGAGACCCTCCTCTAGCTAGATACTCCTCACACCACCCCTCCTCCTCACACCAAAACACTCCCTTGCATGACCACCCTATTCCTGACCCCCCGTTATCAGCCGACCCTCTTCTCCTCTGACACTCCCTCCAATGACCACACCTTCCTCCAGTGAGTAACCTTATTTTTATGATTTTACTTGATTTTGAGAGTTTCATAGGGTTTGGTCAAACCATAATTCGTTTTAGGGGTTTTGTTATAGCTGATTCTTGATGATTAGGTTTTGGTTTTCCCCGTTATTGATTTTTCTTTCCACTATTGACGAAGGCAGCTGGTTTCTCCATGATATTTTGGTATGAATTCCTCGATTTCTTCATTGTATCTTTTTTTTATAATTATGGATTTTCTGATTTTTATGGTTTCAGTAATTTTTGGGTGTGTGGGTTTTTTTTGTGAGGTATTTGATTATTTGGTATTTTTTGTAGTGTGTTTTGGACCTCGCTATAGTGGTTTCGGGCTGCGAGTATCAAGAACGCCTATATAAACATGCATAGGTTAGGATATATATATATATATATATGCCATCTTTGTACATATTCCCTCACAACATGGGTATTATGTGTAATGTATCAAAGGGTGTTTATATAAATCAATAAATGCATGTGAGTGTATGCACCAAGGGTTGGTTCGAGTGGTCATTGAAAAATGGTTGCATGTTTGAGATAGGTTCCCTATGCATTTCCCCTTAATTTTAATTCCATAAATTCTTTATTGTTTTAATTTTTTTATATTTATGTAGTACAGGTATAAGTGATATATCCTAGTTGTGATTTTTAGTAATGGGTTTTCATCGTTTTTAATAATTTATGAATGTTTCCAATATGTGTTTTTCTGGTTGGTCTTTACTCTCGACCTTGTTTGGAAAATGTAATACCCTTATAATGCTGTATTTATTTTATATGTTGAATCTTTAAAACTCATTCCTAAATGGTTTTGGGAGTGTGATAAGTATTTACCCAAATTGTTTGTGTATATTTTAGTTATGAAAGATGATTTTGAATTAAGATGGGTTAGTGTGTGATGTTAAAAAGGGAAATTTCATTTTTTTTAACTTGAAAAAATGAAGGCTTTTCTGTATGTATTTGAGGATAATTGGCAATTAATCTTCCTTAAAAGGTCTACATTGTTTTATGTATGGTTTCAAGGATTACATGGCTATTTCACTAAGCTTTTGAATTTTTTTGGGATTAAAATTATTTGCGTCATGATGTTTTATAAAATGATAACAATATCTGAAAATTAATGAGGCCCAAATTTTACTTTGACAATAGGTTTAGAAAGTGGAAAACCATCTATAGACCATCCCCATAGTTTTATAAATGTGATGCACATGTTATTGTGTGATTGTGATATGTGATTGGTGAAGAGGATTATGTTTTGTTGTGTGAAAAAAAAGTGAATTCACTTGAGGGGGTGTTCAGTTTTGAGAGGATGAATGTGTTTTTGAATAATGGAGTTTATTTTTTTATGTATTTTTGTTTGATAAAAACTCAGCACCATATTAAAATTGAGCGCATGGGAAGCCTAATTTATCTATGTAGGTGGACTAGGACTCGTACACTAGTCTATTCGGAAGTGGATTATCCCATTTTCTCCTAGAAATATTCACTACCACAATACTAAATAAATATTTTGATAATTATTGCAGACCACTAGGGTTAAGGGGATGTCCCCTACTACTGTCTCATGCATGAGAACACATGTTTTTGTGGTTTCTATACCACTTTTCATTGAGGTACGAGGTTTCCAGGGTCCCATTTGTTCTAGTTACCACCAGGGGTTGACCATGGTGCTCGCTTATCACATGGTGTTTGTGAAATTATTTCCATTTTAGTTACTTAAATCCTGTTTCCTTCTTTATAAAATCCATATTTCTAATTTAAATAATTTTAATTTCATTTTAAAATGACCATGCATACTTGTAAATTATTTTTAAAATTTGAAAAAAGGGAAAAGTTTTTCTTTGAGATGTAAACTTGTTAAATAAATTTTGAGGAATGGAAAATATTATTTTTATGTTGTTCTATTTTAAAACTAGAATTTTTTGGGTTTCTTTTTAAACGTAAGGGTATATGGTGTTGTTATTACTTGGAATTCCTAATGAGCAGTTTGGTGCTCACGCCTTCTTTATCCTTTCAGTTTTTTGTTCCTCTAGTTTGATATCTCTTGGAGTGGGCATGGTTCTGTGTTTGGTGGTGACCCATAAGGTCCCTTAGAGGTATGTTCAACTGTGGAACATTACTCTTTTGTTTTTGTTACTAGTGAACATCTGTTTTTATAGTTCATAGTTTATTAATTGTCCTATGGATATGGGAAAAATTGTTCTCAAATATTTTATTTTGATCCTCTACACTAGTTTACATCTCATGGGTATCCAGAACGCCCATTGGGGCTTGTCGTGGGCCGGCTCAGGTAACCAGTTTTGAGTTTACCTGGGTTGGTTTGTGAGAAAATGGTATTAGTGGAGGACCTAGTTATTTGGGGTGTCATGTATCATGGATATTAGGTGTGTCAGGACTAGATATGTAGGTGTATAGAGGACATCATGAACCCTTTCCCATTCTGATCCTCGAGTTTCTAGGGGTAGTTAGAGATTTGAATTTTTCATTTGCTTAGCATTTGTGGATAATGGATGATAATTAAAGTGAATTGGTGTTATATGATGAGATTTCAAGGAGTAAAGACCCATGTATATCCCAAGTGCACATTTCAGATACTTTATGTGGTTGATGCTCTCTTGGATCATGTTATACTAAGCCATGTTGTCTATTTCGTATAGCCACTAGTTCGTTATTTTTGGAAATTTTGATTTGATTTATGTTTGGCCTTTATTTTGTTTGTAATGAGTGGATATCAAAAATTAAAATGGCTTTTAGTGAAAGGTCTTGTCAAAAAAGAATTTGGTTTTTGGAGTAGAAAAGTGGTTTTTAGAATGGAAATTTTTTTCTTTTAATGGTATATGTGGCTTCAAAGGAAAAAAAGAGGTGTTTTGGAAGTTTTTTGGGATCCTTGAAACACGTTTTTTGAATTTTAAATGGACAATGTTTTACAATTTGGAAATGTGATCCTTTAATGATACGTAAAATTGTCAAATTGGATGGGAATTTCTGCTTTATGTTGAGTGATCTATTTTAAAAATGTGAAGTGTTTTGGAATTAACCCTTTGTATTCCCATTAGAGATCACATATATGGATGTATACATGTGACGTAGAGATAATTGGTGTTATGTGAGGATAGTTACTAGAGATATCAAAAGGATATATATATATATATACGTGAGTATTTAAGGAATACTAGTGGTGGATATTTAAGTAGGTTTTTTTGATGAAAAAAATGGCTTTCAAAAAGGGTAGAATCAATATTTTGAAAAGTTAGTGGGAAATCATTTAACATTTTTTATTTTCATGTTTGATATCATTTTTGGGGGGATTTGGTTTTTTCATTCTGATATTGTGGTCAAAATGGTGATTTGAGTTTGAGTTTTTGGTTTTGATTGACGTGTGTAATTTTGATTAACGATGCTCTTAGATTCAGCTTCGTGATTTGTTTTGAGTATGCCTCCCAGAAATGTATGAAAGGGTTCTAGTGAGTCTCTTATAGTTTTTTGTTCTATTCGGACTCTTAGAAGAGTTGTGGAATTGAGTTATTTTTTGTCCTTTTCTATCTTATGTGGTGATCATGACCTATTAATGTCAGCAGACTAGCTTAGTGAAATCATTGGTGTTCCTGAGTTATTGGGAACTCTGAAAGATACGAGAGCTCATACTAGATCGAGTTCATTTGAAGGTCAAAATTTGGATTTGTAAAGTATATTATCCAAGTGTCGTTGCATGATGGGTTTTCTTGGAAGGTGTTTAAGACGGATTTTTTGATGTTTCATACCTGGTGATGTGAAGGAGAGAAAAGTGGTAGAGCTCATGAGTGTCCAGTGTGATCAGCGAACAGTGAAGGCCTATGTTGGGAATCTCAAGGATTTGGTTTCCTTTTCATTAAATATAATATTGTGGAATTAGTTATTATTTCTCTTGTGAGGGGTCTCAGTCTAAGCATCGAGGACAGATTCCTTTTTGGCATTCGGGATGGTTCCCCATCCGGTTAGGAGAGTGAACCAGAGGAGCATGTTTCTAAAAATTCTTTTAGTTAGTTCAATATTTTAATAGTCTAGACACTCTCTTGTTCTCTTCTGGTTTAGTCTGTTTGAGTACTTTATGTTTCTTTATTTTCATCCTTCTGAGGTGTGTCATTGGTGTTTGTCATCATTTAGTGTCTTAAAATTGTAAAAACTGGGGTGGTTAATTATTTTGAGGAAATTATAAATGAGTGTTTCCCTAATTATTTTCATTGATAACTCTACAAAAAACTCTGAATTGAGTGGTTGATCTAGATCCTTTCTTGATTATAGACCACACCTGAGTCTTATTGGTTTTTTCCGTCCTTTTATAATATAAAACAGAAGAATGTTTCATTCAAAAGTGAAAATATGTTCTGGTGATTGTGGTCTCTTGGGTTATTTAAATGGATTCTAGGAGTCTCACCATTGAAAGAAAAGTTTTGTTTAAATATCACCAGCTCGTAACTCTAGGGAAGCTGATGCCTCAAGACATCGGAGCTGAATCTATGTATCTCAAAGTGAAGCTTTTCATGTAGTCATAAAATCCTTAGGAGGGGTGGACCTTGGTCTGTCTTTTGGCTCCAGTGCTGGAATAGAGAAGGATTAAACTTCACTATTTTAGCATCCTCATATTTGAAGGTTCTAATTTTCTATAATAGGTGTAGAGGTAGAATTTCCTCATTATGACCTTTGTTATTTATATAGCACACTTTGGTTGTATGATGGAAAGGTGATCTCATTTTCTTGTAATTCCAGTGGTTTGCCTCTTCAAATGTGATTCTTTGAATGGTTTTCTCTCTTGTGTCATTAAACATTTTTGGATCATTCTTAATTTGACATTGAGTTAGTCTTAAAGATACTCATGTCTGGTGTAAATAAAGAATTGTGGTTCATTTAGTTGTTTGGTTTGATATCTTTTTGTAGCTTTCCCTATGTGACAAAGGTTTCTGGTTTCATTTGGAAGTTCTTGTATCATTCTATGTTGGTTTTTCTAACATCATCGGTTCTTAAATGGTGGGGAGATAGACCATAGATCTTGTTGTGCCTTCTTCGATAGTTGGTATATGTGTGAGTTTTGGACTGTGTTGGAAATTTTCTCCTTGGTTCAAGTTAGCAGTTCTAGAGTTAGCCCATGTTGTGAGTCTCAATGTTGGCCAAGCTAGTTAAGCCCCCATGATATTGATAATCCTTCAATTTTACCTATGGTTCTTCTTGTTATGACTTCTCTTAGAGGTGGTTGGGTGTGACTGGTTGAGTGAAATGTCACACCAAATTCTTGATTTCATTGGACTCATTCAGATTTTGAACCCAAGTTTGATTCCTAATTTGGCTGTGTGACCATCTGGGTTAGAAAGTGTTTGTGGTGGGGAGAATTGGCACACCATGAACTTTGGAGTTATTTAATTTTATTATTTTCTTTTATTTTTTTTGAGTTTTAGGTTGATTCCTAATTTGGATTTCATTGAATTTTTGTGAAAGAAATGATGTTTTGAGTTTGAAAGCATCTGGAGAAGGGGGTGGAAAACTGTGCGGCCAGCCTTTGCATGTACCCCTTTATTCCCATAGGGTGTGCACAATTGGCACACGGTCTGGCAGACCATGCAACCAAAACACGTGTCTTTCTTTATTTTCAAAAAAAATAAGAAAAATTAAATGAAAATAAGTAATAGGAATATTGTAGAAAATAAAATCAAAAAAATTAATATAATAATAATATTGACATTTTTATTAGTATTATAATAATAATTATTATTAAAACTATTATTATTATTATTATCATTGATTTTATTTTTATTTTTATTTGTTTTATTTATTTTAAAACCCTAAACACCCCCTCCCTTTCTTCTCCCTCATGCAACCTGACCCCCTCTCTCTAGCTGTATTGTACCACCCCTCTATCTCTCGATGTCGCACCTCCCCTCCCTTTCCTTGAATCATGTTACCCATGCGACCCCAACCATTTGGGGGCTTCCTATACCTCATAATTCTCTTTCCCCGGTGTTTGACCCACATTCATTTGGATCCTCCTCACACCACCCCTCCTCTTCCCACCACACATATCCCTAGTATAGCCTACCTGTTCCCAAACCCCCTTCACCGACCGACCCTCCTCTACTTCGACACTCCCCACAACAGCCGCACCTTGCTCCGGTAAGTACATCTTTGTTGTGGTTTACCTGGATTTTTCAATTTATGTGGGGTTTGGTAGACCCCTAATTCAAATAGGGGGACTTCTTTTGGTCGATTCTTGATGAATAGTTTTTTTGTCCTTTTGTTGATTTTTTATTCAATTGTTGATGAAGGCAGTGGGTTTCTCAATATATTTTGGGTAAGAATTATTTTATTTATTCATTGTATCTTAATTTTAGTTAGGTATTTTGTGATTTTTAAGTTTTCAGTAATTTTTTGGGTGTGTGGGTCTTTTACAGGGTGTTTTTTAGTTGTTGGAAATTTTATTTTGTGTGTTGAACATCTCTGCAGTGGTTTTGGGATATGAGTATAAAGAACACCTATATGTACATACATAGGGTAAGACATATATATATAGATATATATATATATATATACCCTCTTGGTATATATTACCTCATAGAATGTGGAATATATGCAATGCAGTAAGGGGTATATATATATTTGTTTAAATGTATGTGTGTGTATGCGTAGAGGGTCAGTTTGAGTGGTCATCGACAAATAGTAGCATGTTTGAGGTAGGTTCCCTATGCCGATCCCTTTAATTTTAATTCCGCAAATGTTTTATTTTTTTTAAAAAAATATATTTTATATTTTTATAGTATATGAATAAGTGATGAAATCTGTTTGTGTTTTTTAGTGATGGTTTTGCCTTGTTTTTAATAAATTATGTACGTTTCCAATGGGTGTTTTATTTGTTGATATACACTCTTAAACTTGTTTGGAAAATGTAATACCCTTATAATTCTCAATTGGTTTTAGATGTTAAATCTTTAAAAGTTCTTACTAAATGGTTTTCTGAGTGTGATATGTATTTCCCCAAATTTTTGGTGTCTATGTTAGTTATGAATGTTGATTTTGAATGAATATGGGTTAGTGTGTGATTTTAAAAAGGAAAATTTCATATTTTGGTTATTTTGAAAAAATGCATGGGTTTTTCATATGGATTTGAGAATAATTGGTAATTATCTATGTGGAAAGGGCTACTTTATTTTATGTATCATTTCAAGTAATTTTAAATTGTTTGATTCCTTGGTTGTTTCATTGAGATTTTGAATAGTTTGGGATTAAAAATAATTGGGTGAAAATGTTTTATAAAATGATAATTTTATCTAAAAATTGATGAGGCTCATCGTTCACTTTGAGAATGGTTTGAGAGAGAGGAAAAACAATCTTGAGACCATCCCTGTAGTTTTAGAAATGGGATGCATGTGTTAATGTGTGATTGTGATATGTTTTTGGTGATGAGGTTTATTATTTTTTCTATGGAAAAAAAATGGGAATGTTCTCGAGGGGGAGTTCAGTGGTGAGAGGTTAAATGTGTTTTTCAATAAATAAAATGACGTGTTAATGTATTATATTTTGATGAAATCCAATTACCACTTGAAATAGATCACATGGGAAGCATGGGGTATCTAGGTTGGTGGACTAAGACTAGTGCACTAGTAGATTCGAAAGTGGATTGTCCTAGTTTCTCCTAGAAGGATTGATGATTACAAAACTAACTGTATATTTAGATGATGATTGGAGACCACTACGGTTACAAGGATATACCCGAATAGTGGCTTGTTATTAGAATGCAAGTTGTCGTGGGTTCCTATACCACTTTTCACTAAGGTATGAGGTTCCTAGGGTCCCATTTGTGCTAGTTACCTATATGGGTTGACAATGGTACACACTTATGACATGGTATTTGTGAAATTATTTCTATTTTAGTTATTTCAATCCTGTTTCCTTTGTAAAATTCATGTTTTTAATTAAAACTATTTGAATTTCATTTTAAAATGACTATGCATGCATGTAAATTGTTTTGTAAATGTGAATGAAAGGGAAAAGTTTTTCATTGAGATGGAAGCTTGTGACCAAAATTTGAAGGAATGGAAAATTTTATTTATATGTGGTTGTATTTTCAAACTAACATGTTTTGGGTTTTTTTATAATGGTAAGGGAATAGGGTGTTGTTTTTCCTTGTCAATCCTATTGAGAATTTTGGTACTCACACCTACTTTATCATTTCAGTTTTAGGTTACTATATTTGGATCTCTCCAGGAGTGATCATGGTTATATGTCTTGTGGTGACACATGATGTCCCTTGGAGGTATGTTCAACTATGGAACTTTAATCTTTTATTTTTGATACTAGTTTTCATCAGCTTTTTTCAGTTTATAGTAGTTTAATTGTCTTCTAGTTTACGAAAAAATCATTCCCAACTATTCTATTTTGATGCCCAACACTAGTTTCCAGCCCATGGTGGTTAGGAACTCCCTTCAGACCTTATCACGGGCTAACTCGGGTAACCATTTTAGGGTTGCCCTAGGTTGGTTCGTGACAGCATTAGCAACATAAAAGATATGGGGTTGAATCTCAAGAAACAAATTTCAATAATAACTATTTGAGATATGAGGTTGATGATGATGACATTTTTACTCTATTGTGCTCTATAAAATGGGTAATTCCTCCCATTTGTGAGAATTACACCATTGGCACTGCTTATTAACACATGGACTATTAAAGGTGAGATTGGGGGGGCATACGCATTCTTGATTGGGTTTTAAGGGGTCATGGCTGGGACATGTTATGATATCTAAATCCTTGGGGCCTATATGATTTCTATATTTATATGAGAAATCTCACTTTTATACTTTCAACTATCTAACTAAGACTAGACCTACCACTATTTAAATGACCCATAATGTTATTATTAAATACACTAAACAAATGAAATCATAATATATGAAATAAAAGAGTAATAATAAACCCAAATATGATTAAAAAGAATAATAAACTCTCATTTTATCAATTTGATGATATAAAAAAATATTGATAAAAATGTTTAATAAATAAAGTGTAATTTCATATACATGGATGTTAATCAATGATTCCGAGTGGTGGAACCAATAAAAGTAGACCTAAAAATATAAATACCACAAAATAATTTCTCATAATTATTCCAACATATATAGAATTTGAAAAACTTCATTCCATTTTTTGTAACAATTGATGTAACAACCTAGAGAATTATTACCGTTAATATCAATGATATATCAAATTTTTGAAAACATATCAAAATTATAATTTAAATTTCAATTAAAATCGATAAGGGATGGAGAAAATAGTTTTAGGAAGAGAATATAACTAATAATTATAATGTTTTTAAACACCTAACACTTCTTAGTTGATAAAATGATTCAATAATATTTTCTAGACCAATTGAATACAATGATATATAGGTTTTATGTTAAAGGGGATATAACCAACTCTTAACAAAATACCGTTGAAGTTAAAAAAATTATTATCTGTTAAATTGGTTGATGAATTTTAACCATTGAATGAACTCTATTGAACATGTGTAAAATTAGACGGTTGTATAAAGGATTATCAAGATTTTATAAAAAATCAGATGAATGTGAAGAAATAATTATAAATGAATTATATGAAAAATAATATTGATGTCACACTAATCGATTTACAAAAGAAACATTATTTCATATTAGATATTGGGTTTTTATCTCACATATGATAGCAAAATTTATCTAGTTAAATAATCTTGAAAAGTTCAAAGGGTACTTATTATTTTAGAAATGGTGGATATCTTAAGATAAATTTATCTCATTTAAAATATGTTAGAAATAAAAGGAAATGTTAAAGAATTATATATTTTTAGATGGATTAATGTTAAATAAAAAAATTGTCTATTAGATGCGTGAGGAAAGAAATGAAGTTATTTTAATAAGTATTAACGAGTGGGTTATATTTTCAAGGATTGATATATATTTAAAAAGGTATTGAAAACTGGAATGAAAATATTCTAATTTGGGGAAGGTAAATATTTATGGTAATTGTGTTTGAAAGGAAAAATTGATTTGTGGTTGTGAAAATGTTATCATATTACATAATGAGACAATTAATTACTGACATACCTCAAAACATGTATTTAAATTATTGATAAGACACATTATATTTAAATGGGAAGCGTACATAAATATTCACAATAGCATCAATTTACACAGACCATCACAAGAAAAAAAAAATATCTCATTAAATGCTATGAAATACCCAAAAAAGCAACTATAACCATCATCACCATAACATAAATCCAAAATAATGCACCCTATTTTAAAATTCAAACATGATTCCATCATTACTTCCTTGAAATTATCACCTTGCGATGTGCACGTAGACCCACATCAGCCAAAGTCACATCATCTACCATCTGCCATCATTAAAGGTACACCATTATCATCATTGAAACCAGCCATCACCATCAGAGCAATCAAAACTATATGATCCCTTAAACCTCTCAACCTCATCGTCAACCCTACACTGTTGTTGTCCTCATGTAGCTACTTTAGTGCTCCAACAATGCCACCATAAGGGAATCATAATACTACTTCACAGACTTCCAAACCTTCGTCGATGAGAGGAATAAAAATTCTAGTCTCCCACTCAGAGTCTATATGCCACTCAAACTACACCTCCCTAAACCTTTTTCGAGAGGAGATATTGTTTAAGGTGTGGAAAAGGAACACCACTGGATACTGAAATTGAGGGGGGGGACAGGGTGGAGAAAATCATGGGTATAAGGGGGGCTGAAATCAAGCGCGGTGTGACTCAAATCAAGGGTGGTGGTGGAAACAATGATGATAAAAAAATGCAAATAGATATTTTCAAACATTCCATCATTCAGTGAGGAGGAGGAGAAAATAACATAACTTGGATGGAAACTTAGAATCATCTGAGAGAAAGTAGATATATCACAAAACCTATAATTCATTCATGTTTTGGATTCATCCAACCATTAAATATTTGATCCTCCGACTCATGACTTATAATTGTTCGAGCCTTGATTCAAGCTTAGATTTAGTGAGGAGGAGCGTCAACGGTAGGTGGCTTTCACAGAAAGCTTCAGATATAGACATTGGTTTGTGATTGGATAGGGTTTATAAAATAGAATGGGACACTTTTATAATCACTTTCTAAACATTGATAAAGATAGAGCTCTATCAACGCTAAAAAATCATTAATAAAGATGTTATTTTTTAGGGTTTATTACTTAAGCACTGATAAAGAATTTTTAATTATAATTAAAAATATTTTTTTTGTAAATATATTTATATAAATAAATATATATATATATATATATATTTAATAAATATATATAAATAAAAATAATGAAAATATATTCATTATTTTAAAAAATTATAATATAATAATTATTCAAATATATAATTATTTATTTATAATTATATAAATACTTTTTTCTAGATAATAATAATATTTGTATCATCATATATATTTATATATTTATATATATATATTTATAAATATATTTAAAGAATTATATACTAAATATATTCATTATTTTAATAATGTAATTATAATTTTATTATTTTTTAAATATATATAATTATTTATTTATAATTGAAAAATACTTTTGAAAATGTAATATTTATTTATTTATAATTATAAATATATAAATATATATATTGAAAATATACATTTGTAAATATTTTTTTTATAAATAATTATTTACAAATTTATTTTTAACATTATTAATAAATATTTAATTTTAAGTGTATTTTTGATAAAAATGATTAAAATTGAATGATTAAAAATGAGTATACATTTACAATATTGAAAAATGGATAAGTTTTTTTAGTAAAATATATATTATTTAAAAAAATTGTCATGTATTGAAATAAATATTAATAAATATTTAACATATTAAAACATAGTAAATAAATATATAAAAAATAAATAATATAATTTATTAAATTATAAAAAACATATAAAATAAAAAATATTAAAAATGAATTAATACATAACTGTAATAAAATTAAAAATAAATAACTAAATTTTACTGAATAAAAAACTATATATTAAATGTATCTTGTTATAATGAAATTCTAAAATTAATACTAAAATTTGAATAAATTACATAAGTATTATGTGTATGTGTTTCTATATAATATTTCACTAATTGAGAAAGTATTTGTATGTGCATGTTCTATATTAAAATTCATTAACTACACATACATATATATATATATATATATATGGGTGTGTGTGTGTGTGTGTCGGTGTGAAATCAAAATAATAAAAATTTTAGATATTCTAAATTGAGAAATCAAACGAAATTTAATTATGTTAATTACTCTATGTAATTAGTCAGTATTTTTTGTTCATATCAATTTTTAATTGTAAATAAAATTTTCAATAAATATATGACTATTTAATGTGAAGAAAAAATATTTTGATATATAAATCATATTTATATACATTCACGTATATATATATGTCTATATATTTAATACGTACTATTTATTAATATTATAAATAGTATTTTAATTAATAAAATGTTTAATATTTTTCTTAATGTATGTATTTTTAATTTTTAATTGTTTATTTTTCATTTCTAATATATCTATATATTTAATGTATATTAGTTATAAGTTTTTATAATTTATATATAGTATAATCAATTCAATCATTTTTATCAATAATTATGTAATTTATAATTTTTTAAATAATTTTTTAGTAAACTCATTTTTTCCATTTTATTTGGGACCTTTATCAATGCTAAAAACACTAATTTTATGAGTGCTTTTTTTCTAACACTGATAAAGGCCTGTGTTTTTAATGACTTGTTTTGTAATAATGAATTCTCATAAAGATTTCTAAAAAAATCTTAAATAGAAATTATTAAATAATATGAGAAAAAACTATATATATATAGGTGTGAATAGGGTTAACACCTCTCTAGACATGGAAAAGAAGCTATCATGAACAATATTCATGCATCTCATTGAAATTGACAGGTGTGAACATGATTCACGTCTCTCTGAACATTTTATTTAAATAATGTAGAAACCTTTCTCTTTATAGGTTTTATAAATCGTAAATCACTTAAAAAACTCCCCTTAGAAAGTGAATGTATATTTCTCCTCTTGAAGGAACCAAAGCAACCTATCATCCTTCATCTACCTTTCCCTATCCATCTCCAATGTTGGTCTATCTGAAATCTTCATCATCAATAGAGAAGGAACTTTATCAAAGATGAAAAACCTTTATACCATCTCGACATCAGTTCCCACAAGCACTAATCCCTCAATGTTTCAACCACTATGAACCCACTTACCCCACTTCTCATAGCCATGGATTCATTCATTCGTTAGTCTCAAACATTAAATGGAATACCTCACACAAATAGAGTTATCAAAAATATTTATTTGAGGAATTTTTTTTGAACTGATAGAGTGAATCATTCAGCAAGCTTATAGCCGGGGTATGGAAGAGCACTAAAGCCCTGTCACCATCATATACATAATTCACGCAATACAACTTTATCCTGTGTCAAAACCTTTTTAAAGTGCATTATATCAAAGACTCATCTTACTCATCATGATCTATTCTTTCCTCAGTCTCAAGTCATCTTTCACATGCTTCATTAAGTTCAATGATCATCAGTAAAATAATGGAATATTGAACTAATTAACTCCACCATATGAACATTATTAAAAACACATCAAAAATAAACATTTCAATTAAAATCATTAAGAACAAATTACTAAAATTAGTTCCAATAATAGATATTTCAAATAAAAAAATAATTTGGAACTCTAAAGCATTCATTCCTTCAAAATAAGTTTTGAATGAATATATGATCAAAATCAATCATAATTTAGTTCTTGAGAGGTATGAAAATTAAATTAAAGAACTTTATACCAATTAAACACAAAAAATACAAATTTTAGTGAAATTATTTAAGAAGTTACTATTTTTATGAATGAATTATTTACTACTTAAAACTCATCTAATCAAAAAATATAATCAATAATTAAACAAAATTGTTTGAGGAATATGTATTCAAATTAGGAGACATCAAGTATCCTGTAGAAATTCTTGATCATCAAGACATATTTATATGTAGAGGAGTTAGTCTCTTAGGACTAGTTCTTTGGAGGTATGTAAAAATATATTGACATACTTACAAAAGGGTTTCTCATATGATAGTATATTAATAATAATAATTCCTATTGTTTTTCATATACTGGAATTATGATTTAATGATTGATATTAATGTAATAAGAATTATTTGTGATATTATTTTCCATTATTATTAACAATGGGAATGTTTTTATGGAAAAAATGTTTTGCTGATGGGAAGAATATGGATCACCAATTATTAAATTCATGGATTTTGTTAATTTTTTTGGTGTTTCAATTTTTTTATCTTTGAAGGATAAAATTATTATTCTTCCAATATTATGAAACAATTTTGAGTGTGACTTTGATCTTGTAATTACATATTTACACATGGGTTAAATTTTAATAAATTTATATAGTGGTTAGAATTTTGGAAAACATTGAAAATTTGTGGAATGATTATATATTTAATTATGAATTACTTTACGGGTTATTTTTTATAAATAAATTACATTATTCATTTTAGAGATGGTTGAAAAGTAATATTAAATTTATTGGGTGGAGGAAGGTTCCAATGGTTTAATGTGATAAAGTACATATCTTCAAGTAGATTAATCGGTTACTTCATTCAGAAAGTCAACGAATAACATTCAAAGGGAACTACAATAATTATAGGACCATTATAATCAAATAAATTAGTGTTTTTGATAGATTAATCCTCTATAAATAAGGGTCTTGAAAACTAATTTTTTTCACAAATAGACTTACTCCTTTATTATCTCCTTTAATAAATCCCATTGAGTCTCACATTATGTGGTTAATCAAGGGTTCTAAATGAAAATTGAGGAGTAATTAACAATGAAGGATTATTTATAAAAATAGAAACATCATGGAATTATAGTTGGTGACTAGATATTTACATATATTTCTAATCCATAATAATTTTAATTGATATTTTATATATTATAATATTAATTTATACTCATTTGTAATTAATATTTTATTTCTATGATGAAATATAGATTTTATAGAAATAATTAATCATGATTAATAAAACATTGAAAATTAATAACAGTGACATATAGGAATTATTGAAATAATGTTTTCAAGAAAAATTGACCTTATTTCTTGATTTAGGTTGAGAATATTTCTCTTCCATGTCCACGTTCTTAATTTTTTTAATATTGTAGTCATATTTTAGGGTTTAATAAAAGTCTTTCAATACTACCATTAAATTTCGTTAGAATTGTTTTAAAAGAATATTTTTAAATTTTTTTCCAAACCGGTTATTATTATATTTTTATAAAAGTGAGAAAGGAATGTTCTTTTTAATGAATATAGTGTGGATGTATTTTTTGGCCTCTAGGATAAATATTCTCTATTTATTTCCAACATATATTTTCAAGGGTTTTCAATGAAAATATTTTTTCCATTATTCTATAAATTTTATGATTTTTTATTAAAATAAAGAAGCACTATTTTCGAAAGGGTTGAATATAATTTTAGAAATGATTTATAACATTTTTTTTATCATAATGTTATAAAATCTTTAAGGAATGCTTTTTAAGTTTCACAAAACCTTTTCTCTCTAATTATCAAATTAATTTCCTTTACTTTAATTTTTTATTCAGATGTCTTGATGGAATTTTATCATCCTTTATGGATTTTACATTATTTTATGATCATTCACTTTCTTGTGATTATGTTCTATATCACTCTCCACTATTCATTGGAAATTAGTTTTCTCTTACATGTCCATGTTATTAGTATCATGTATATATTTATGAATTCATTTTCACCTTTACTATATAAAACCACTTCATATAGATTTAGTTGAAAAAAATATATTAAGAAATTTATTTCATGTTCTCCTTAAATATTGACATTCAATATTCATTATTCCATTAAGATATTTGTTTATTAATAAATCACATTGATTATGTATTGTATTATTTATTCAATTAATTAGTAATGAATTATACATAAATAATAGAAGTGTGGGGTCTAATTATAGATATCCCCAAAATGCATCGACGTGTCTTATGAGTAAAATAGTTGGCTAAATTAGTTGAGTATTTGGGTTATACCAACATAATCATTAACATTTTGTGGCACAAGACCTTTCCGATAAGTTTGGTGATGGCATATAATGATTCCATGATGGAAAGATAATAATGTCTAACATTATATATTTGTTCCATTAAAATTTTAATTATTATTATTATCCATGTGATTCCATATTGATATTTTCAAGGGATACTTTTTGACTCTAATGGTATAAATTAAATGAACAATACATTGATTATCCACTCTACCATATTGTTAATTCCTTATCTACTCATGATAGAATCAATTTTATATAACTCTTACTGAGATTTGGAGCTCACCCATTATCTTGTTTTCCTTTCATATGATATGAAAAAGGAATATTTGAATTTTTTTCAAGGATGGAATAATGTTTTTCATGATATGTTTTTTTCCTATATAATATGGAAGTAATGTATGTATTTAGTCTATAATGGTTACAAAACTAATCTATCCATTCTTTTCTGATTACTCGTACCATATACTAATGTATTAAATTAAATAACAAATTTATGTTTCTGGATTTGGGGTTGTTACATAAAAAATAATGTATATATATATGCTTATTTATAGGGGTATATGTATCAAGGATAACATAAAATAATTATAAAATGGGATACATTGAATAATATCTATCTTTATTAATTATGTTAAAAGACTTAAGATCTTGAAATTAATCTTTTAAAAAATAAAATTATCATTAATGTTTCAATAAAACCTTTTAAAATCAATTTAAAAATCCAAATACAATTATTAATTTTATAATACATAATAAATAAATCCATATAAAAAATATGTCTAAACCATTGGAATGTATAGTTAGGGAAAATCAAATTTGAATTATCCTTTGAAGTAGGAAAACCATTCACATTCTATGAAAACCATGTTGAAATGTAATTTTGTATTTATAAATTTCATATAAATTCAAAATACTACAATTGGGTATCAAAAACATAAATTTAATATCCTTAAAATCAATGGTTTTAAAATTTAAGTTTAATGAATGGGTAAAACCTACCTCAAATTGGTGGATAATGGTATGAAACATTGAATACAAGATAAAGGGTTCCCAAAAAAGAGATAGAACTCTATAAGGGTAAGGAAAAAAGGAAAAAATAGTAAATATTATACCCTAGGTATTGGCTACCCATGCATCATAGTGAGGGAATATGAAATAAATGAGGGAGAATAAGATGAGGAAGAAGAGAAAATTAAGATATAAAATTGAATATTTCCTCTTGATATCCAAATGAATAGAGCCAAGAAATTGTTGTGGGGAAAAATAGGGAAACACACTTGGGGGTATCCAAGTTGGGAGTCATGTGAGTAAGGAGTGAGAGGGGATAAATACAATGATTTGGTAATTAAATTAAAAAGAGAGAAATTTTAAAATCCATTTATTAAAACTGGTTAAGTCATATTGTTACCGTATAGTTTACCTAACCATGTTCCAATCACACACCCCTTACTAGACACTTCAAGGAACACATATGTTTAGAGAAACCATGAAACAACTATGAAAAATGGATCTCAAATAATACAAATCCCCATCACACAACTTTTATATGGTTAACAGTAATTGTTCACTAACTGTGAGGCCTAAATAAATTTGAAAGCATCAAGGTTCCCAAAATAATATTATCCGAACCTCATGAATAAAAACAATGATTAATAAACAATAAGTTAATTTGTAAATTATGGATTAGGGTGTGACAAAATACATTATATTTTGTTATTTTAAAAAAAATCACTATATATGCAAGCATGCACGCACACGAAGATCTTCTTCCTCCTCACCAAAAATCACTCTGATGATCATCCATTAGATTTACCTGCCTCAACAAAATATAAAATAAATCATATAGTATAGGTTATAATTCTATAGTTATTCTATATTTTTGATGTAGAATCTCTTCAACAAACTAGAGTATTGGATAGTCTTCACAATTCCCACACACCAGTTTTCTTTCGTTATTTTTCTTTTTTAATCATATATATTTAGGAATAATATTTATATACAAAAATATGAAAAATCCCATATATATATTTATATTCTAATTCTTTTCATTCATATACGGTTAACAACTTCTGAAAAATATCTCATATTTCACCTTATTTAAATATCATTAAAATCTCATCCATGATATTAATATAAATCCCAATGAGACTTCAAACATTCTTTATGACATATTTTAATTATCATTATTTCATTTTCTCCTAAAAAATATTGAATTTAGTTTGTTTAATTATTCCATGTGTGTTTGTAAACATTTATCATTCCAAAAGAGAACATCAATTCATGACACATAATTCCCAAAAATAATCTTGAATCATAAATATTCCAATTTATTATAACGTTTGAATCAATGAGGAATAAGACCCAAAGCATCATCTAATTAAATTTCATGTTTTCCAATTTTTCAAAAAGTAATAAACCTTATATGGTTTCTATGTACCATATGATATATTATGGATAACCATATCGAATCCCTAAAATTAACCTTAAAAAGATTAATTTGTTCAATGTAATGAACCTTATGAACTTATTGTACCTTACAAAGTCTCAGTATGTATCATGTGATTCCTAGAATAAACTTAAAATTCCCATGCATCAACAATACAAAGTAGATAGGAACATTATGAATATTCTAATGTGTATTCAAATTTTAGGTAAACCTTAAAAAGAATTGTATTCACATTATGAAATACTAGGAATGTATCTTATGAAAAGATAAAATTTCCATTTTTCTACCTTAGTATAAAAATCCAGACTTTCCCCAAAAAATAAACAAATCTCTTACATCTATTATAATATGTCCCCAAATAACCCAAATAACACACGAACCATGTTCTCAAACATCATGAATAAATTCAATCTCTTTTTTAAACAAATACAATTACTTTAAACATTCCATTTGGTACTTCAATGTCCCCTTTATATTTGTTAGAAACCTGAAACATTTATTTTTGAAATCCCACAAAATAATTCAATAAATATCAAATTACCTCTTATCTCACATTAGATGTATCATGGGATTAAACCAAATTATAATTTAGTGTTTTTAGAGACATCAATTCCCCAAAGATAATGATATTAGGTCCAACTAATTCATATTTTCTCTCACTTAACTCCAGAAATTTCCGGTCAATTTTCTCCCCCTTTTGAAAATAAAGAACTCGTAGATTAAATTGAAATAATGAGAATTACTACCTTACTTAATAATATTTACGCCCCATTTATCCCCCATTAAAAAACAATCAAATTATATATGTGGGTATTCCTAGAGTCCCTAAAGAGAGAAGGAAGGTTTGGACATTCACTTTATACCTCATAGTCTCTTACTTATATTTAGGAATTTCCTTGGTGGAAATATCTATATGTTGGTATTAGTAAGTATATAATTATAGCCTGATATTACCATTGGAAACCATCTCTTTGCTGAATTGAAGCCTGATGTCAATGTACATTGATTTTGAGTATTGAACAATACTTTTAGAAAGATCCATAAAATTTTATTTTCATATTAAATTCTAGGATATATTTAAATATTTACCCTCAAATTTTCAAATTTTCATTTTATCTAAATCATCTGGGTGAAGCTAATGGTGATATCCACATAGTAAAATAATATCAAGCTTAAGGTAACATTGATTTTATTTTTATAGTGCCATCCAGAAAAGCGTTCTTCAAAAAAAATTCCACTTAAAATATATCTTATATAATCCAAATATCTTACCAAGTAGGAATATGTATACCCAAATATATTTAGGTTCTTTATTATCTTGTAAATAAATCCATAACTCATAGTTCAATTGATATATTACATTACCCTATTAGAAACCATAAAATTCATTTCCTTAGGATCACTTTGAATCATTTCACATAATCTCAAAACATATAATATATTTGGTCTCGATGAAATGAGATAGTGTAGGTTTTCAATAAAAATTCTAAACCCATTTTAATTTACACCACCCCCTTTAATATATTTTCCCATTTTCAAAACAACGTATATAGAGGTAGATGATATCTTGGTGTCTCCCATGCTAAAATTATTCAATAATTCCTTTACATACTTTTATTGGGAAAGAAAAATTTAATCTTCCTTTTGAAACTATTTTACTCCTAAAAAATATCACAACTCTCCAAGTATAGGTATTTAAAAATGTTTCTTCATTTTTAAAGAAGACTTTTTATAGGAACTATATTGAAAACTCAAAAAAATAATTTCATCATTATATATTTTTATAATGAAACTAGCCAATTTCATTTTTTCCATATAATGATTGTCTTCCACTTTTCTTTTTGTTAATATCATGTCTTTCAAGCATCTTTCCATATTTTAATACCTTGACCTAGTAGAATTCTATAATCAATATAAGGGATTCTTTAATATTTAAACAATATGAACATCACATTCAAGCATAAAAGCTTTAGGAAACTCAATATTCACTTACTCTTCCAAATCACTATTAAAAAAATATTTAACATCCATTAGATGATTTTTTTCACTAGTTATAAGATACAAATACTAGTAATTTCCCAATGACCTCTAACCTTGAAATAGTAGAAAAGGCCTATTTTAAATAAGCCCCTTCATATTTAGAGAAACCCTTGAGATCCGGTTTTGAAATATTCCATGTAAATCCCCCCTAATCATTCATCTTATTCCTGAATACCCACTTGGTCCCAATCAATTTTTTTATCATTTTGTCAACAGATATTATCCCAAGTGTAATTATTCTCTATTTTGAAAAGTTCCTCATTCATAGCTCCAACCGATTCATTATTATTGATATCCTCATCCACTGAATGTGTCTTGATATATGAAATTAATGATGGTTAATTCTCACAACTCAATCTTCTTCTTGTCTGAAAAATTGTATCATAAATTCTTATTATGTTTTCTACTGTTAAACGCCTCTTCCACATATGATACATCAATTTATGATTTTTTAGCCTCCTCCGCATCAATAGTTTTATCAGATTCAATATTAACTACATGATTGTAAAGGTAAATAATATTACCGAGCCCTTTTCCATTCTTCGGTGTCTGGTGATTCTTGAGAAATTTCATGTAGTTTAGAAGTTGTTGTAGATTTTTAATTTTAAAAAATATTTTAAAAAAATGGATTCCAAATTATTAAATTGATTTTAATGTATTAAAATTTTATTTGAGAAATTAGTTGGTAGTTTTTATAGTGATAAAATATTTTTTAAGGGTTTTTAGAGTATCAGAAATGATTTAATAAATAATGGATGTATTTTAACTATTTTTGGAAATGATAATAATCCCTTATCGAAATTATTTTTAAGTTAGTTTTCTTAAAAAATTTATATTTTCAAAGAAATATTTACCCTAATGTATTAAAATTGAGTTTCATATGAGTAATTATGGTTTATAATGTCTTATGTAATGGTTACCTCCCTTTTCTATAGGTTATATAAGGGTAATAGGCTAGTTATGTATGGTTAAGCTTCTATTTATTTTAGTTACCTAATGGTATCATGGGATTATCATGCACTACGTAAAGGTAACCATGGTTTTGTAAGGGTTGTGTTGGAATATATAATGATTCATAAGATTCATGTGTGTCTCATGTAAGGGTACTCCCCTATTACACAAGGGTAATATGAACTTTACACAAGGGTACTAGTTTCATAAGGTTATATAAGGGAATGATTTGAGCTGTGTAAGGGTGGTATGTTGCGTAATGGTGAAACGTAAGGATATCTGGCACACTATATAATGGTAACCCACTTGTGTAAGGGCTCTTTATAAGGGTATGAATACATTTTGTTAGATTATCCCTCTCATGTAAGGGTACTGTGTAAGGGTCAGCTGAAGTTTTCAAAGTATGAGTAAGGGTATGCCCAATATACCTTTATTTGAACCTTTCTAAGGTACTGTGTAAAGATAAACATGTTGAACTAACATAGTTCATGCCTCTTGCATATGAGTAGCATAAATTCTTAAAAATTAATGTTTTCTTTTTAGAACTTCTTGAAATAGGTTTCCAATGAATTCAAAATCCAAAAATAATGGTTTTATTTATTTTGATTTGATTAAATAATTTCTAAAAATTTTAAATCCTTTGGTTGGATTGCATTTAGGATTTTTTTGGATGTGAAATAAATGTAAAATTAAATATGATTTTTTATGATGTTTTTCAGATATCCACAGAGGGATATTTGTGATTGCTAAAATGAGTTTATTATTCTTGTATGAGTCTCTATTAATTCTTATAGATTTCGGCAGATCCAAGCCTCACCTTTCAGTATTTGGAATCCCACTACAAATCATCTAAGGAATCTATTGAATTTTCCAAACATTGAAAAATCCAATTTCCCTTATCTCCATTTGAGTGTAGTGATTTAAAGTAGAAAATAAATTCTATATAGGGGATCCTTTATGTTTAATCTATTGTAACTTCTAGGAGGGATCATGCTCTTGTTTACAATTTTGGAAGATTCTATCTACCAGCCTAATAAAGATAAATAATTGTATTTAATAAATTTGATGGGGATGGGGAATTTTTCTGGTATTCTTAAATAATTAATTCATGTTTTTGTATTTTTTCCCCCAAAATTATTAACGCGTGTGTGGATTATTATTCTTATTATTATATCTAATTGTGATAAATATGATAATAGACTGATTATACTGGGAAGAAAAAATTATTATCAAATTATGATAATTAATTTTTTTACCATGCTATTGTTTCACCATGATAGTGTGCAATATATTGTTGATTGTGAAATGTGATTATTACTATGAATATATTGTTGTTTTCAGAAATATTATTTTGAAATCATCTTTAATGAAAAGATTAAAGCTCATAAAGATGGAAATTGAATTGTCCATATTTAAATAATAAGTTGTTGTGTTTCCCCAATGTTTATAGAGTTGATTAATGTTATGGTATGTGAAATGTTTTGAATTATGGTTGTGGTTTCCTATTGAGATTGACTTGTGGGGCTTTAGTGTTGATGTGTAATGTTGCAATATAATGTTGGTATGGGAATAGTTGGTGATGTTGTGAGTTGGCTTAGTAGGTGACCAATTGATTTAAAATTCATGAAATTGAAACCCTTCTAATATGGAAATGATTGGAAATGGGAACAAATGAAATGAAAATTTGGTGATAATGTTTAATTTGAGTATGGAATTATGATTAATGAATGTGATAACAGTTGTTATATGATATAGTTAGTTAATAACCCTAGAAATGATGTGTGGGGTCTGACTTTAATGAAATTGTATGGTAATGGAAAATATAAAAATTATAATAAATTTTAAAAGAAAACTGGAATGTTTCATGTGACTTTCGTATGTGGTGTTATGCATTTATAATGTTAGCGAACATGGTGGAGTTTTTGAGGCCTTTGTGGTGATGTTGTGAGTGGGATGGTATTCTTATCGAAAACCCATAGATTGGTATTGTGTGTTTGGATATTATATATTTTATTTTCCTTTTTTATATGCACGCCACTCACAATGAGAACTATGTGACGACGCCCAAATGTTTTGGGGGTGTATTTTGAAACATCCTGATCATGGGGATAAATGACCGGATACCCTTACATCACTTCTATCACTTCTAGGAAATATTATATGCATGAGTTTTGATTAATGGTTTATATAGTTCAATCATTTATATTACAAATGGTATTTTATGGATTGTGGTTATAGTTCACATGTTGTGATGTCTAATGATAGGACAATGTGGTTTACAATAGGGGACATTCATGGAAGGATGAGGGAAAGAGGTTGATGTCCTTCATGTTCACGATACCCAACTATTATTTTTATGGAAGTGGTAATGATGGGATTACGAGGTGTCTTTGGCTGAGAAGTGATGTGAAGGCTTATGTTTCTTCAAGACAAATGTGATGTGATGACATAGGATTCTTCATGTAGGTTTATTATTTGGAAGAGATTGGAATGCTAGGATGTATGACGTTGGGGTGTGAGAGAAGCACACTAGTTGGAATGTTTTATGGGGTACCCTCTTCTGGATATGATTCATATTATGTTACTATACAAAGATGTGTTGTTTGGTGAGCATTCCTTTGTGAGGATAGAATTGGTTAATTGACTTTTTTA
This sequence comes from Viscum album, assembly GCA_963277665.1. Lineage (NCBI taxonomy): Eukaryota > Viridiplantae > Streptophyta > Magnoliopsida > Santalales > Viscaceae > Viscum > Viscum album. The sequence continues at coordinate 458,477,958 of OY728138.1, forward strand.
GGTATTCTTGGTTTTACTATTTTTTTCATTGGTTCATTAGTATGATTTTTTTCATGTGCATGAAATAATTTGAGTATTATCAAACTATATATAAATTTATTCTCAGTATACATATATATAAACCATTTTTCTGGTTTCTAGGGTGACATAAAGGACCAATCTAGACATACTAGCTTAGGTGTTAGATCTGTTGTTGAGTTGCTATCATAGGATTGTCTTTAATGTTTTACTTAGAGACCTTCATTTTTTTTGAATGACATTATATGTATTCGGAATATTGTTGATTTATAACTATATATTATGTGATGAAATTACTTTGCATTTGATTTATCCTATCTCTCGGTCATGTTTTATTTAGAGGGTAATGTAACCCATATGTGTGTTTTTTGAACCCTCATTGTTAATAACAAACCTAGGGCCTATTAGATAATGAACATGGGGGGGAATTATCTATCTTAATTAATTTCTATCCTAGGAGGGGTACCATGGGAGGAATAAGGGCCTGTTAATGTGCTATCAAAGGTTTTTGATGAGATATATAATGAAGTTTGGAGTTAGGAATAGTGTGGATATCACTGGTTTGTAGGAAAATGAAATTTGCTGATCTTTGTGGGTGATATAGGATAAGTAATATTGGTTAGGACATTGTATTTTATATCCCTCTGTGATCTTATGTATGGAATATTATCCAAATGAATGACCAAGTAAGATATCACATCTTTTTGGGTATAGACCCACGAGAGGTATATGAATAATAAATAGTTTTATTGTGATTGAATGAGCTGGTTTTGGGAAGTAAAGGAATTTTATTAAATAAATCTTGATATATTATTTTTATTCCATTAATTGTGCCTATATTGTGTCTTCTGATGAACTATTATTATTTTCTAAAATAATATTATCACTTAAAATCCAAAAAATTTTGATTAACATGAAAAATTAATTATTTGAAACCCTTTTTATAGTTGAATGTTTTATTTCCTAGATTGTTATATCTTGGTTCTTCATGAATAATTTTTTTTTCATTATTAAAATTTATAACATGATAACATGTTTTCATAATGTTTGAAATTATTAGAGAAGTATGATTGGAATACCATATTGTGAATAATTATTACATTTTTAAAACAGTTATGAAGGATGTCTCCTTGAGTTTATTTTATACTATTGTACCAAAAATATTATTTGAAAACCCATGCTTAGAAGTATTCAAGTTCCCATGAGAGTTGATATATCATTCATTTCTTTCTATTTTTAAATTTCCATGAAAATGTGTTATGAAATTATCAAGAAACATGGTTTAGGAAATTAAATTTATGAAATTTCAAAAAAATGACCATCATGATTATAGATAATTCACATGATATTTTTAATTATTTTATATGAATAACTTTCTCCTTCTTTTCAGAATGATTTTAATTCTTTAGAATTATTCTATTCATATATTTTATGTAAGTGTTGGGTTATAATTTTGATGAAATTTTAAAATTCCTTGAAAATGATAATCATGGCTTGTGGTAACCTTTTGAGACTATAGACTTCAAAAATAATAGATCCTATTCTTTTAAGGATGATAAGAATTTTTATTACTAAAATAAATTTTCATTTCATGTTAATCCCTGAGAAGTTTGTTATGAACAACAACTTAATGATGGAAACATCTATTCAATAATTAAAAAAATTCTATCATGTGACTCTTAATCGTGTGTATTGTCTAATATATCATCATGAGACTATGAAATCAAGTTATCTATGTATCATTTTGTATTTAATTGTGGAATCAAAATCATATTATTCTTATTAATAGAATATGAGAAAATTTTCATAATTAATAAAATGTTTAAATAAAGATAAGTTTAAGAGTAATAGTAATCACACTTATTAATACAACATGTTCAATTTTTTTGTTTAAATTGAAGGAATTTAAATGAATGGAATGGTGTATTTCTGCCTGTGACTCAGAAATATTGAATGTCATTTGTGGTTTTATTATTTATTATTGCATTGGTGTGTTGTTATGACTTTATTAAAACATGTTTATAAATTATAAAATAATATTATAAAGGATTTTTAAGAATGTTAATGGAAAATAAACAAATGTTTTACCACTGTTTATGTTTTTTATATTATACATGCTTGATGCCTTTGATGAAAATCATGGTTTTTGGGAGAATTTATTATGTTATTGTTAATATAATTGTGTAATTAGTGTAGTGTGATTGGACAATGTCACCTTGAATGAAATTGGATAAGAATGTATAAATGACTAATAAATTGGTTTCCCATTAAATTTAATTTTGTGGGAGAATAAACTTGAAAATTAGAGGATTAAATGAATTGAAATCTGTTTTGCTAAAATAAATTGAAGGACACAAAAACTAGTTGGGTTTTTTGTTATGATGTGACAGTTGTGATGAGGTGTCACTGTAATGTGGTGGTTGTGATGAGTTGTGTTTGTGATGTGGCGGTTGTGACTGTTGGTTCTTGGTAGAGAGGAATCATGAAGTGGTAGGCGATATATTAAAATTTCTTTTATTATTTATTTACTAGAAACCTTGAGTAAGGTTGTTTCATGTAGAATTTACAATTAACATATTTAATATCAAAACAAAAGAATACCTTGGATTTGTATCTTACCTCAATGTGGATTTTGAACATCCAAAATGACACTTTCAGATTGCATTTGTCGCACTGTGAGGATATAATAATTGAATCCCTCTAGCGGTGATCTACACATGATCCTTTGATCTATATAAAACACAGATCGATCTCCACATTCTAGAGTGGTGAATCAATTGTCTTGCATTGTTCATATTGATTTCTTATCCGACATTCTTGATGAAATCAATCTTATATTTTTCATTCTCTAGAGGGGGATAGAAGGATGAGTTTAGAGATAATTGAGTGTGAAAAAATTCCATATTTTTGTTTTTTGGATAAAACACACAATAGACATAACCATTTATTAATATAGCTAAGGTTTATGTAAAAGTATTATTTAATTGGTTGAAGACACTTGAATAATATTATAATTTTCAATAAACCATATTACAAAAAATAATATTAATAATATTATTATTTTGTGTTGCGTGATAACTTTCCCAATAAAAAAATTTATTTATTCATCTTGTTAATTAATATATTTCACCAGACACAGTCTTGGTCCTTTTGAACTCCTATATAATTTATTTAACATCCATATAAATATTTAATTTATATATTTCATTCATCAATAAGTATTTACATTCGATAAAACGCGAATAAAATTATTCCTTAGTCTTGAGAATACTATTTATTAAATTAATTAAATAAAATTAGACTTTATTAGAGATTATTAGAAACACATTGTGTGTGACCTTCTAGGATTCATTCTCACTATAATTAAAATATCTTTCCTAAAATACAATATTACTATCCTACAATAGGTCATGAAACCTAATAGAAATAACTTAATGTCACAATAATGAAAACAATACATGAATAATCACAATGTTATATAATCCATTTTTTTTACAATATAACATCCAGAAGGATGAACATCTATGTCACCATCCTATATACTCGATATGTCTCTCATTGACTATCTAAAATAAACATGTCATTACACCATGGACATAGAAGTTAGACATATGTTTTTATTCAAAAAAGTGTTGAGATATCAGATTCCATCATGAAGAAAGGGAAAATATTTCCTTGACTTATCCATTAATGACATGTCATTCACGACAAACTCAATATAACCTATCTCACCGGGAACATATGGGGTCACTATTTTCATTAGAAATTTTAAGTACATGAGTTGTGACATTAATTAATGATAATATTAATGTCTAAGGGCCAATACACACGCTCGAAAATTGGAATATCAAAATGGCACTAAATCATAAAGAATTCCTATTAGAGGGTATGTTCTCATAATCTCTCATCTTGGTGATTACCAAGTGTGATATTAATGTGAAGAAGCCTCATACTCTTATGAGTACTCACACCTAAAATTATATATACCCTGTGTCCCATTATAGTATATTATCTGAATGCAGAACTATATTTATGTATATCCTCATATCACTTCAAGGTTCACATCATATTAGGGAATTGTTATGACCTTAACAATGCATCATATACTCTGTAAAATTATTACATTAATGTCATGAAAAATAATGAAAAATATGTAATGAGAAGCTTTATTAATATTTTATACATATAATAAACATGTATTAAAAGTAAAAATAGTTGGTCCGATGAAACAAACTCTAATAGCAGTGAGGTACAGTTTTGATGTGGTGGTTATGATTAGGTGTTGTTGTGATGTGGTTTTTTATGTGTTGTAGTTGTGAAGTGGTAGTTATGATGAGGTGTGGTAGTGATGTCAAAATTTTAATGAGGTTCGGTTATGATGAATATATTTTGATGAGATGTGGTTGTAATATGGTAGTCGTTGTGTGGGGTAGTAGTGTTATGGTGGTTATGATGGATGCATTTGTGATGTGGTGATGTTGTGCTGTGTGAGTGCATTGATATGAAATTATAATATTGTGGGGCTTGTTGAAACAAGTATTATTGTTTATTTTGTATTCTATTATGGTTTTACTGATGAAATCAACAACCTACCATAAAATGGTTAATTAATTGATGTCATCATTAAAAGAAAATGGGTTTTGGATAATCATGAAAATTGATGAAAATACTATTTCTTACAACACCTTAATTATTATAAATGAAGTAATGAAAGTGATTTACTGTAATATTGATGGTTGTGTTTGTTTTGATTGATCCTATTCAAGATAAATGAGTAAATCATTAGACCATAAATATAATGAAAACCCATTTTCTAATAAATATGTGTTATATGAAATGTTATAAAACCATGTCGGTGAGTCAATGAAACCCAAAAAATAAAATATCTTAATATGAAAGGTTGATTTTCCTTGATTTGTATTCTTATGGAAGATCTAGTTATGTAGATTTATGTTATTTTGTTAGTTGTGAATATTTATGTTATGCATTTGGAAGTACTGGAATGCACCCATAGAAAAATTAAATTGAAACATTGATTCCAATGGTTTTTATGAGTTTTCTCCTAGAAAAAATGTTTCATTAACAAAATTGGGACAATTTAAAAACTAACTAGAGTGAATTTTTTAAACATTATCATTTTTTTTGTAATTAATATGACATGGTAAATGGTAATTTATGTGTCAAAATATTGATTTTCTTAAGAGAATGGTATAGTTGTTAAGGTTGAAGAAAAATATTTTGATGAATGAATGTTTTAATTTTTCCCACAATTATTAATAGGTAAAAATTATAAGGATGGTCGATAAATTAAAATAATTTTTTGTAATAAAATTTAATTAAATAGTTTATTGAAAAGTATTATTGTTTCTATTATTAATAAAAAAATTGGAAAAATATTTTTTTTGGGAACATGTTTCTTAAATAAGAAATTATATATTTCTATAATACTTGAGTTTATATTAAAAATAGATTAACAAAATTCCCTGGTATTTTTTTACAAGTGACTTCAAGTAGAGTTTTTAACACAATGTTTTGAAATCCTTTACCAACACGACTTAATTAAATGTTGTAAATATCATAGCCATGTCTTTTTAATAAATTTTTATTCCAGAATTCTAATCTAACTTATTTATGACATGTTAAGGAAATATGTTTTTAATGTAATGAATTTATATTTTATATCATGATAAATAAGGATAAAGAATGTATAGACCTTCATTTGATAGAATTACTGAGTAATTTATTGAATGGAAGCACTTAATAATGTTTTATATAATAATATTATCTATGTTTTTTGTTTAACGCAATATGAGGTGTTTATTTCTAGAAGTGTTCCATATGTGCCGAAAATTTAATGTAATGTTTTTTTTGAAATATATGTATTGTTTTTGGGTTTTTCATGGCTGCCTATGCATCCTTGTTATTTTTTGAGAGGTACGTCCCCAAATAGTTGACTTTCTAGTTGTTATTTTTTTCTTAAAATAATAGGAACCTTTAGTGGTATCTCATGAGGTGGTTAAATTATCTCTCATTAATACCCCAATCCTTGAGGATGAGAATAGTTTGAGATGTATCTGATATAATGGTACAAAATATTCCTAATCCTTCCATTTCCATTATAGGTTATTCAGTGATTTGGGTGAAATTTCAAATAATATAGATGTTTTTTATAGTGATTTTATAATTTATAATGTTTTTTTGAAAAAAGTTTTTCAAATATTAAATGTAATTCAAAATTGTCAAAAGTTTTTTAAAAAATTAAATTGTAAGTTCATATTGTGATTTAAGTATTTTAGAAGTGTTTTTGGATCTTTATAAATGATTTAATTAATTGGGGAAGTATTTTAGATTTTTTTTGGAATTTAGAAACACCCTTTTTCACTATTATTTATAAGTTAATTTGAATGAAAAGTTAATATTTCTAAAGAAATATTTACCCTTACGCGTGAAAATGGAGTTTTGTAAGGGTAATGGTTGTTTTTAATAGATTATAATAGAGTATTATCCCATTCATAAAATGTTACATAAGGGTAGTACTCTATTTATTTAAGGGTAATATTTTGTTATTATTTGTGTAAAGGTAACCTAGGAATCTCATGTATGGCATAAATGTACCCCTAGTCCCATAAGGGTAGAAATGGAATCCCGAAGGATGTGTAAGGATAAGGTTGTCTCACACAAGGTTAATACTTTATTATATAAGGGTAATTTGAACTTCACATAAGGGTAAGTCATAGTTTCTTAAGGCTATATAATGGTAATTTTTGACCTAAGTAAGGGTAGAATGTTATGTCAGGGTATCACATAAGGGTTCCTGGTGCACTGTGTAATGTTGACCTGCATGAGTAAGGGAGCTTTGTAAGGGTACCAGAGCGCTACGTAAGGGTATCCGGATCTTGTAAGGGTGTTATGTAAGGGTATTCCAGGGTTTTCAAAGAATGCACATGGGTAATCCTAAGATACCCTTATGAGATATTTTCTATGGTTTTGTGTAAGGGTAAAACTTGTCACCTTTTTGCAGTGCATTCCTCCTGCGTATGGGTGATGTAAATTCATAACAATATTATTTTTCTTCCAAGAACCACTAGAAATGTGTTTTTCATGATTTTAAAATCCAAAAATAATGTGTTTATTACAATTTATTCTTTTAAATCATCTCTAATAGTTTCAAAAGCTTTGGTAGCTTCAAATTTAAGTCCTTTATTGGATGAAAATTAAATTTGAAATAAAACAAAAAAGTTCTATAGAGATTCTTAAGTATCTATAGAGGGATATATGTAAACGTTTAAAAAAAGTTTCTACCTATTTTTTGAGTCTCTTTTCATTCCACTTGAGTTTGGGTGGTTCCAAAATCACATAATAGGATTTAAATCCTACTAAAAATCATTCAAGTTGTCTCCTACGTTTTCCTAGTATGGAAAAATCCCAATCTCTCCATTATCCTTCTGGGGGAAATGATTTACAGTGGAAAATAAATACCAGGTGGGAAATCCCTGATCATTATTCTAGATGAAACATGAGTGAGGGTTCATGCCCTTGTTTACCCTTTGAGAAGATTTTATTCACTAACCAAATGAAGATAAATAATTGGATGTAATAAAATTGATGGAAATGGGTAGTTTCACCAATATATTTTATAATTGCTTTATGTTTTAGTATTTTTCTCCCCAAAAATTATCATCACATTCATGGATAATTATTATTATTATCTCTTACTTTTTACAATTATATGTTCTAAAAATTATTATACAATGATAAATTATTACCACCTGAAGAAAATTAATATTGTTTCCCATGATATTTCTTATCCCTAATAGTGTGAAAGATATTGTTGACTATGAAATGGATTTTATTTTATTGATACAGTATTGTTTAATAAAATTTAATTGTGAAACAACATCACATGAAAATGGAAAAGTGATCTAATATTGTAATTGAATTGGATATGTGTAAATAATAAGTCATTATGTTTCCCCTTTTTTGTGGAGTTGACTGATGTGATGGTCTGTAAAATGGGTGGAATGATGGGTATGGTTTCCAATTGATATTTTATTGTGGTAGTTTTGTGGTGATGTGTGATACAAGAATATAGAGTTGGTATAGGAATGGTTGGTGGTGTTTTGGGTTTTCTAGGTAGGTGCCAAATAGTTATGAAAGTATTTAATGGGAAATCATAGTAATATGGAAATGATTTGTGTTGGAAATAAGTAGCATGTAAGTAGGGTGATGATGTTTGATTTGAGTATCAAAAGATGATTAATTAATGTGAAAATGATTGGAAATTGATATGGTTAAATGAAAGGTCTGGAAATGGTGTGTGGTGTTTGGATTTATGGATATTGGTTGGTAAAGGAAAATTTATAATTTAGTTTAACTATGAAAATAAAGGTGGAAAGTGTCTTGAAAATTTTGACTTTTTTATGTGGTGTTATGAATTTAGAAGTGGAAATTAATGTGGTAGAGTTAGTGAGGCATTTTTGTGATGTTGTGAGTGGGATGGTATTCTTGTTAAAAACTGATAGGTTGGGTGTATGTGTGTGACTATTATATATTATATTTTCATTTTCATTTCTATATGCACCACACTTTCATCCATCTACATGTTCCATCACCCAAATATTTTGGGGGTGTATTTTCCAACATCTTGATAGTGATGATGGATGGCTAGATATCCCCTCTTCCTCACTCTCTCTTCAAGATTATTTTGATGTTCATGATCATTGATGAGTTGTGTATATAGTGTATGAGTTTTTATAATTCATGTGCTATGATGTGTTATGGTTATAGTGAACTTATAGTGATTTTTGATGAAAGGATAATGTGTTTTATAGTGGCGGTATTGTATGGTAGGAGGAAGGAATAAGGTTCATTCCCATCATGTTCAAGATACTATATTGTTCTTGTTATAATTTTGGTTGTGATGAGATCCTCATGTATCTTCTATAGAGATCTGATGTGATGGACCATGTGACTTTAACAAGATGTGATGTGATGACCCACGTATATTTGGTAAGGTTTATTATTCAAAAGAAATGTGAGCACCAAGATATATGCTGTTGGGGTGTGAGATTGGAACACCAGTGGGAAAGTGGTGTAGGATTCCCTTGTATTTTTATTATTCTTATTATGTTAATATACTTGGATTTTTTAATTTTTGAGAAATCCTTACTTAGGAATAGATTAGTTATTTGAGAAATTTAGGGGATGTGGGTTTTACTATTTTCTCAATGGGGAATTATTATGATATTTTCAGATGAATATTAGAGGCTTTGGTTATAATACTACTAAGTATACATGTATTTCCACATTACGTATATATAATCTGTTTCTTTGGTTTCCAGGGGACTTTGGGGATCATCTAGACATTAATATCATTGGTGTTGGATCTGTTGCTGAATAGATATAATAGGATTATCTTTTATATTTTACTTGTGGAGCTTTTTTCTTATTTATATGAAATTACATTAACTATGGATATTTCTAATTTTTTTCTCTATATTATGTGATGTAGTTACTTTATGGATGATTTATCTTTTCCCATAATCATGTTTATATAAGAAAAATGCCTTGTATATATTATAATTTTATACCCTCGGTTGTAGTTTCCTACCCAGGGCCTACTAGAGGTAGGACTCAAGGGTCATTATCCTTATTCCTTTAATTCCAGCCTTGGAGGGGTACCTTTGTAGAGAGGGGTTGTGATAATGCGACTCAATAATAGCTTATTCTTCATTATCCTTACCAGAATTATGCTCATTGTAGTTAGTAAAAACCTCAAATTTTCTTCTTCTGAGATATTAATATTAGAATTACTTACCATAAATTTCACATCAATGCAATCAATAACTATATAAATCCATTTTTTCCAAAATATTTATCCCTTTACATTGGATATGTATCTAATAAAAATCCCATCCTAGACCTTCCAATCAAATTTTCCCAGGTCGGTGTTCTTAATTATCATAAAATAAGGGATGCAAAAAAAGTTATTAATATTTGGATTTTTTTTATAAGATATTTCATAAGAATTCATGTGAGTGTTTTGTCTTAGTAAACACCTATTCTGAATATGCAAAACTATGCACACAATTTCCCTGAATGAAATTTTCACATCTTAAAGTCAACTGATTTTATTCTAACCATTTCAAAAATGATTATATTCATTATCTTAGAGAGTCTATTCTAGTGATTAGTATTAGTAAAACTATATTAGTTCTTAATACCATGATTTGTTTTTAAGGACTCTAAATAACTTCAAGTGGACTCCATTCTATTATCTTTCACTATGTTTTTTATTTAAATTTGATGTTCTTTCTAATATTCTATTTTAGAAACATTAATCATATCCACTACATGTGGCATGTGTCTAATGGACTAAAGTATTTTAATTATTTTATATTATATAATTAATATATAAAAAGTATAAGTCATATATAGTTTATTAGTGTTTCATATGCCCACATAAATCTGAGTGAACCAGCTCAGGTGGATTTGTTAATTTTTTAATCACTCTTGTATGCTCTTATTAGACTATCATACCCTTTTGATAAGAAATACATACAAAATATCTATATCTAATAAGATAAAGTAAATGAATTAAACCATTTTAATTTCATATTTTTATCAAATTACTTTGTTCATGACGTCCAAGATTCCTATTCCCAATATAATATTCTTCTTTATCACCGAGGTCACATGAATTGACGGGATCTCAAATTTAAAATATATTCCCATTAGTTCATTATCCACTAATAATGATTCTTCTATATCTGATTATTTTAGAATGTAAATTATTATTTTTAAAAATTGATTATTTACCCTTATCACAAAGTAGTCGCACACTCTAAACATTGTGTGTATTCCCATTAATAAATAATATTTCTGTTGTCTTTAACTTTTATGCTTCTATATTTGATGTTCCAATTCTATTAAATTTTAGGGAGATTTCATTACAAAAGGATACAAGACCACATTCACAATCATCAATATCCTTTAAGACCATTATGTCCCTAGTAATGTGTGATGAGACACAACTATTATGAATCCATATATTTCCCCACCTATTAACTCTATGAGACATTACAATAATTTGCAACTTCATAGCCTTGTCCCTTATATGATTAATAAATTTTCTTATTATTATGTATTTTTGACCTGAAAGAGTGGTTATACACTCTTATATATAGTGAAATTTCTATCATATATTTTAAAAATCACCTCAACGAAAATCAAACTATTTTGGAAAGGTACCATGGATGGACATTCATTCATCGTCTACTTCATTTTAGGATTTATACATATATTCTCTAAATACCTTCCCTTAATTTGGACCTTATATGGTTCCATGGGATATACATATCATACAAGAAATAATATTCTTAGTTTATTTATACTCAAAATCCCCATCAGTTCCCTTTGAACTATATTCTTTCACAAAACTGTTAGCCATTTGTTCGATTTCCATATTTTTATTTTTTGGATAAATCAATCATTTGTTTACATAGGTTCTAAAAACTTTTCTTTTCTATGACTCTTTCAACATTCCTTATTTTAGATTTTATATTCTATGAGTTTTTATTAGCCCCAAATTTTCCAGATAGATCTTTAGAACATTCATTGTTAGATAAAATAATTTTAACCTACTTATGTGAAATAGGTACATAATTTACCTAAATATGAGGGAAATATTTCTCATTTCATTATTATGAATCTACATTCAATTCCATTAACTTTATTAGTAATATCTCATTTTTCATGATTCTTTAATCCTTAAGGAACCCTTACTATGTCATGTTATTTTCATATTCTTTAGTAGTAAACTTTTTTATATGTTCCTCTACCATTATTCCTTATTCAGTCTTCTTCACCTTGATAAGATTAATCTCTCAAAAATGGTGTCAGTTTTCAATTAGACCATATTTATTTTTCTTAAACATCTAATCTGACTTCTTTTAACATTATATTTTTATTTTATGTTGTGAGTATCTCTCAAAAAAACCCCAAGATCATATTTCAACATATATTCTATATAGGATTCTTTACCACCCTCTTAAGGGATTGAACTTTCCTGTTTTCCCTCAATATGCGACATAAAATTACAATTTTTACCAACACTATCTCCCATATAACTAATTTAATAATATTTTTTATCTTCTTCGTTTCTAAAAAACCATTTTCTTTCTACATTAATTTTTTTAACCTCACCAACCATCTAGTAATCTTCATTACATCTTCATTTATCATTTTTAGATGCCTCTATTTTATTTCTTCATCCTCAAACTCCTCCCTTATTCTCTTTAAAAAAATAATCCACAAATGTTTGAAAACCCCCACACCAAAAGCACTTGAGAAGGAGTTTCCCCCTGTACATACCATTACTTTTTTTTATAGTTAAAGGACCTAATAATTTTCTTAATTATCATCATTATAAACACATTATCTTGAATAATAATAATATTAGGTTTCCTCTTCTCTAATCCCCATCATATTCATTTATTTAATGGTGATTTTATATTTAAATTTCTTCTTATAAATAAGTGACTTCCTCATATCACATTTATTTATAGTATTGGGAAACTCATCTAGAGAAAGGTCATATGTTTCCTCTATAGCAAGAAACTTTTGACTAAATATGTTAATGAAATTCATTATTATATTTCTTTAATATTTAACCCTTAAATATATTCCTAAAATTCCTTAATGATACAAAATATCTCATTAAATATAGTAAAATAGTCATTAATTATTTTATCTTATTGCACTGTAATATATTAAAACAATTGTCTCAAAATTTTTAAACAATATATTTTTATTTTGAAATTTATTTCATACATATTATCTAAATTTTACCCAGTTTATTTTTATATATTATTCCCCAATATCATATTGTATAATTTATCAAACAATGATGAAATAATTTTATTAATTACTTTTCAATACACTTCCTATTTTTTATGTTAAACCAAGGTCATATGAGAATATCTCTTAAGAGATGGAATTTCCATCACAACAACATCAGTAACCTACAAAACTTGTGTAGTGATTAATAAGAATTCAGTTCTCTATCCATGGAAGTTCATTCATTCCATGATAAGGACTACCATAGTTTTCAAAAAAATTATTTTTCCATTCTTCTCCTTTAAAATAGTAAGATATAAAAGGGAATCAAGTTTTTCATGATGCTACTTGTGGATCATAGGTTTATAGAATTACCACTGGGGGCGAATCAATTGTTCTAGTGTTAATAAACAATATTTTAACAAAACATCTATGATTGATTAAGTTTTTGATACAATCTACTTCAATATATTCTTCATGCTTATTGAAAAAAATGAAATCCAATCAACACACATGAAATATTATAAGTTTAGTCATTAAGGTGATAGACTATCCTTCACTATGTATAACATTTTCTAAGATAAAAATTATAATATCACCATTGGTTTAATATGATTTCAAGTGTAGTTCAATTCATACATAATGGTTGTGTTGATATCATCCCCATAAAAATGTAGGTATCATCCACTTACTAAATAAAATGTGGCTTTTTTATACTTGAAATACCAATATTTAGGGATTCTCATTTTCCCCAAGTAGTGAAAAAAATCTGTGGTACATATTAGGTTGTCAGAAAATTAGATAATAAGATCATATTCTGATGAGTTCTTTGACTATCATATAGATATCAATAAATAATATTCACATCAACCTTCAACTACAATTAATTAGAATAATAATCATTTACATGAGATAATGGATTCATATGACCATCTTCTTCCACATTACAAGAAAGTTATCAAATAATTAGAAATAAAATCTTCTTGAATCAACATAATTATAAATCCAATATGTATTACTTGTTGGCGTTATTCAATTATTCAATCTCCTATAATCAAAATATATTAACAAAATAGAGTATTTGAATCTGTTATCATTTATCACATCCTAAATTTCATTCCATATTTCTTCTTTTTATAATCATAAATTCATGAATAAAAATATAAAAATAAAATTTGGAAACTACTGATGATATTTAAAATTCACGATCATCGCATTGAAATCTGATTAATAGCTTCTAAAAGTCTCCAGTGTTTTAATTTATTTAATTCTAATTCAATATATAGTTATAATATCTATTTAAATCACGAAGAGACAGATGATATTTCATTACGAAATATTATAATTATCATTAATTATTTTTATCTATAAAATCCATGATATTTAATTATATTAATTCTTCCAAATGTGTATAGTTTAATTCATCATTGAAACATGTCACACCTCTTTAAGATATGGATCTATAAAACATTAGATTTAATAATAACTCTTCATAATTATTATCATGTTTGAATCAATTGATCAAAACACTCTAAATATTCTCTGAATAAATTCCCAATTTTAGTATTTATCATAAAGTAACAAATCATATGATGTTTTTATGTATCTTATGATATACTATAGATACCGTTATGAATTACCTAAAATGAACCACAACAGGATAAACTTTATCTATGTAATAAACATTATAAATTTTAAAAACCAATAAAAGTCTAAACATATACCTGATAAATTCCAAGAATAAACAAACAATGACTATATATCAAACTTATAAAGTTGGTAGGATCCTTATAAATATTAAAATATCTTTTCCATATTTACAAATCTTAGGTTAACCTTACAAAGATCTGTATTCACCTTATTAAGTCATATGAATGTACCTTACAAAGAAAGTTAAAATCCATTTTTATATCCTGGAATCAAAATAATAGAATTAACTAAAATAATAATAGAATCTCTCCCATAAATTCCATGAAATTTTTAAATAACCCAGAAACACTTCAACCATTTTCTTAAACATGCTTCACATCTTCTATATAATTTTTGACAACAAATAAAACACCTTTAACAATTCCACTGGGCAATTCATTTTTATTTTATATTCATCAAGGTAAAATCTCCCCAAGGTTCTTTTAGACCCTCAACACTAGTTAATAATCTAGAATATGGGTTGGCATACTTTAGTCCATGTAGGGATCCATATTGAGTATCTAATAAGTAATTTAATTCAGTTAATTATAATAATTATCTAAATTTTCATCCAATATATATTTTTATTTCTATTGATCATAGTCATTTATAGGATGTATGTTTTTCATTGAGATATTTTATCATCAGTAAAATATATATTTTCCTTCATTTGTTTTATAAATTCTCAAAAAAAACATGGTTTTATTGGTTTTCATAAGATGATTATTTTTATCCATTTACCTATGTGGTCTACCATGCTCCACGCATTAATTATAATCATTTTTATAAAACATTTAAATTATTATTCCATGATATATATTCTATTTGGTGTATTGTAATGGATATATAGGGTTTTTACCTATTTGAAAAAAGTGAATGCATCAAGAAATTTATTTTCAATATTATATAATTTGATGAAAATTTAAAAATCATTTTCAATTATATTTTTTAAGGGTCCATGAATGAATAACTATGGAACTTACCATGAAATTGCTTTTGATATTTATTTATTTTCCCATGTAGTTTGTTCCATATTTTTTCAAAGTTATATTCAATGAACCTTGACATAAAAATTAATTTCTTCATTTCAAGGTATTTTATTATTAAATATGACTCAAATAAAAAAATCACTGGGGTCCAATATTTTGTTATTATTGGGGGTGTTATGGATACATAAATAATCCAATAAAAGGTTATTAAGTGTGAAATATCTTGTTTCTAGATATAATATTACAATAAAGTAAAATATTAATGATAGATGGAAGGTATAATTTAAACCAAAGTTGTTTTTTCATAAAAAAAATTATATCCCTATAATGAATTGAGTAATTTTTATCACTTGGGAAGTGATATATACAAAAGGTACAAATAATTTATAAATGATACAAATATACTATTTTAAGTTTGAACATGAGATAAATTTTTCCAGTATTTATAAAAATTAATATAGAATAATTATTATGCTAATTGAAATAATTCTGCAGTATTATCATGTAAAAATATTTTTAATTTATTAATATGGGAATTATTCCACTAATAAAATTATGTAGGAATGAAATCTTGAAAAGACTACATTACTGGTTGGATATAAAAAAACATGAGACCATAGAGTATATGTATCAATATAATTATAAAATAATTAAATTATTTCCAATAACATATAAAATGTATTCTTGATTTTTGGTAACGATGGTATTATAATTAATTTTCCGAGAGAACAATCATCACATAAAAACTCATTTGGTGTAATAATATTTTTATCATTTAATGGATGAAAATTAGTATATATAGTAATAATTCAAATTGAAATTAATATTTAGTGAATCAAAAATTTATTCCATTCAATGAATGCATCTGCGTTTGGAAATATTTGGTTTCCCATGTTTGGACAAAATTATGTAAATACCCATATAGTACAAACCAAATGTAAACCATGAAAATTTAAATCAAATAAAAGTTTCCTATTTTTAATTCTTTTTATATAATAATGTTCAAAACTATTGTGCCCCAAATTGTATTAAATGATTATTACATCATATTAAAGATAAACAACAGAAAAGTGTTACAAATTTATGATCCAGATGTTTAGTGTCTTGGGAAAATTTGGATTATACATAAAATTTACATAATAATATATAAATATTTGTTTCATTCCTTCTTCTCTAGATTCTTATAGGCACTTGGGTTCTATTTAGTAAAACTATTCACCTGAGCATATATATCAAAAAAGGGATGAGATAAATCCTATTAAGAGGATGGATAAGAGACACGAAACATGGGTGACCCTAGTCATCATCATAAAATCATCTTCGTAATCATGAGTGAAAGAATTATAAAAAGGCACAGAATGTGGAAATTCATAAAAATGAACATCATGGATAAGTGGTCAAATACCACACATACTTTTGAACAAAGATAGCACCATGTTCAAACATATTTCACTTTAACTCATGACATAAAACACATTACCCAATGTATAAGAGCACAATATAATTCTGGGCACACTTGTCAGATCATAACACTTTCATGTGCTAATTAATTCCTGTTTCACCCATCACATCATAAAATTTTCGTTATCATGCATGCCACCTAGAACATATAATAATAATAGATGTTATATAATCTATGAAAAGAAATGGGTTTCATTTCACAAATAATACATTCATTAATAAACAATAGGGTTTACAAATTAAAGAGGGAATAATATACATAGTATAATAATCATAAATAATGAGTGAAGAAGACATAATATCATGAGAAGTAAAATATGTATTTTTGGAAAACCTATAAAAAAATTAGTAATTAGTGACAGTTTAATAAATGACAGCTATTTTTTTCAAAATATAACATCAATTTTTTAGAAATCACAGCTATTTTTTTCTGCAAGAAACTTCTTCCCCTCTACCCCTCCCACTCACCCACCTCGAGAATGAAATTCCCAAACCCTCTTCCTTTGACCTCGTTGAACCCCTCCTCACTAACCCCTTATCCCATCAAACTCTTACCCACTATACCCTAAACCCTTCTAGCCCCTCTTTGCCGGCCCCTGACCCCGTCAAACCCTCACCCCTAACATTCATCCCCATACCCAATCAATCCCAGTATAATCTAATCCCATATCCTCTAGCCCTTAACCTCATCCAACTGTATACCGTTAACCCCTTATCCCCTGCTCCACCGAACCCTTTCTCCGTTGACACCTTCAAGTCCTACTTCGCCAAATTGTCTCTACCCAGTTTGAGGTAATTCAACCATTTATTATATATTTTTTATTTTATATAATTTTGGTGTTTGGGATTATGTCTATTCTAGGTAAGGGAACCTTGGACTCATATTCATGGGATGACATGACTAATAAGATGAGATTCTTATCATGAGTTATAAATTCTACAAGTTGGATGCATATATTTTTTGTTTGTGTTTGTGAATTGTTGAATA
Organism: Viscum album; assembly: GCA_963277665.1. Taxonomy (NCBI): domain Eukaryota; kingdom Viridiplantae; phylum Streptophyta; class Magnoliopsida; order Santalales; family Viscaceae; genus Viscum; species Viscum album. Next base: position 458,495,940 of record OY728138.1, read on the forward strand.
GATATTCCATGTTTATGAAAGGGATAAATTATTTATAATGTTTATGTTTAATTGAAATAAATTAGTATGTTGTTTTAGATTTTCTCTATATAGTTTTATTTATATTTTGAACTGTGAGCTATGATTTTCTATTTCCAGTGGCATGTGTGGTAATATTTTTGTTGGATTTCTTATTGTGTATGATTACTATCCCCAAACAAATGAAGATTGGTACATTTTCAGATGATGTTTTCCATTATATTAAAAAGAGTAATATTTTTTTATTTATCTATTATTTCTCTGAACATAGATGTCTGGAATCAGATCCTTGGAGTAGCTCATTCCCATACAGCCTAGGGTGGCTCCAATGTTTTTTCGCAAGTCATGATTTATTATGGTGTCTCATTTTCTAGATTCATATTTTCCTACCAATTTGATATTTTTAGATATTTTTGTTATTTTTTATTTGTATTGGTTATGTTTCTCAAAACATATAGTTTGGTATTTCATTATAGCCTTGACAGGTTGCGATTTTTTTAAGGGAAAATCGTCCCCCAATGATTTAGTGAGACCATGTAATTTTTTGATAACCATTGGTGTCTTGTTTCTCTCTATTAAAAATAAAAATGATAAATTAGTAGGAAAGGGATTTAATTTTATATATAATGGCTGGAATACAGATAAAAATATATTTGTGTTTCTTAACTCAATGGTTTACACTTACTATAAAAGATATAAAGTATCAAACAATTTTTCATTTAATAAATAGTAATATACATCAAATTAATCAAAAGTTATATCATCTTCATATGGTTGGATATCATATTTATGTTTTTCCAAATTTTTTTTAATCAAATTTGTAGATTTTTATTTGTTTCCCAGATGAATTTTTTTATATCAATCAAATTTATTCCCATGTATTATACTCATCATAATGTGAAAGTTGACAATTGAGTTATCTTATTATGGGTACATGATAGAATCAAAAATACTAATGTGGAAATTATTTTACCCAAACTCTATTATTATAGAACCATTATGGACATTAAGAATTGCATTTTATATTTCTAAGAAAGGTTTATCAAATATTATATGTGACTAAGAAGTTTTTATATCCTTCTCTATGATTAAAACATAAAAATCAACAGGGAATATCAAAGTATTCACTCCAAATAAAACATATTAAAATAAAATTTCTAATAATTAAGTGGATTTGTTTAATAATTTTAAAACCAATCAAGTTGGTTTAAGATGTACCATATGTAAATAAAAAGATATATAATATGATATATATAAATAGAATCACTTATATCACCACAAGAAGTGATATTAAAGAATTATGTGACACCCCCTCTAGCTGTAGATGTCTTAGAACTCTAAATCCTCTATTATAGTGATGGGGAATTACTAGGTTCACCTAGAATTAGTGTCCCTAAGGTGTTCCTTCCATGATTCCTACTTTAAATTAATGAATGTATGATTTTTCTTTTTCTTATATTTTATATAATATCATCCATGATTGATTTCCTTTTTTAATTTTACATTTTTAGTAATTATATGACTCTTCTTATAACTTCTTGGGCATATTTTTTTCACTTCAATTTATCTCTTTTCCTAAGTAATAACACTTATGTGTTCTAAATTTTTTTAAAAGTGTGGGAAAAATGTGATATGGATAAAAGTTGGATTATATTACTGATGAACACACCTTATAATGTTATGGGTTTATAGGAGTTTTTAGATTTATCAATATCTAAATGATATGTTGTGAGGAGAATAATATTTCAATGTATTAAATATATATTTATAATATGTTTAATGAGAGATTATGTTTTTGAACACATGATATTGATGAAATTCACTAATCAATATTTTTTTTGGATTTGACACTGAGAATTGAATGTTATAGAATGTTTGAGAAATGATATCAATCGATGGGATGAGATCCCAACTTCATTGATAAAGGAAAATGAAATGAAAAACATTATAAAAAATGCATTTGGTTCTTTAAAACACCAACATCAACATTAAAAATATTATAACAACTAGTTTAGGGTGATACAAATAACAACATGAATGGAAATATTTTTAAGACTATAGGACATCCAGATCAAGATTCCAACATATCATTGGATACTCTTATTAATTTTGTGTATACCAATGTAAAAAAACTCCACTGAGTAGGAAAATGTGTTTCATGGTTTTGTTGATGATGGAAATTAAGAGTTGTATAGTGGATGTTTGAAATATTCAAAACATTCTTTTCTGCTAAAGTTGTAACATATAAAATGCCTATGTGGAATTAAAAATAAAGTGATTTCCATGATATTGGAGTTATTGTGTGATTCATTTACTAATTAAAATATACCCAAATATTTTTTTAGTTATGAATAGTGGTGAAACAAATCATGGTCTGAATCATACAAAAATACATGTGTGTCCCAATGATTGTATGCTTTATTGGGGAGAGGATTCAAGCAGACATGATTTGGTAAAATGTTCTTCTTATAGATAGTAGTCAATTGGTGATGTTGGATGTATAAGTCAACATACTACTACTACAAAGAAGAAAAGGAACACACCCACAATGTTTTTGTGTTACTTTATTTTAAATACTCAATTGTAAAGATTATTCATGTCATTGAAAACCTCGAAAAACACGAAGTGGCAGTCTATAGTTAAAAATAATGATGGGTTAATGCGATATCCAAGAGATTCACAACTATGGAAGACATATGATTCATTAAATCCATATTTCTCATCTGATCCTAGGAATGTTTTATTGGAATTGGATACTGATGGATTCAACCCATTTGGTACTTTGAGCATAAGTTATAGAATTTGTCCGGTTGTTTTGATCCCTTATAATCTACCTATGTCGATGAGTATGAAACAAATTTCTATTAACATCTCAATGATTATTCCTAGAAATAAAATTCACAGAAATGGTGTTTATCTATACTTTCATCCTCTAATTGAAGTATTACATGGGTTATAGAGAATTGTTTTGAGACATATGATTTATATTATTAAACTATTTTCAAAATGAATGATGCTCTAATGTAGACCATAAGTGAATTCCCCAGACTTGGGAATTTAGATAGTTGCAACAATTACACAGGTTGGCCTTTTCATTTTTGTAACTTTGATTTTGATCCCAAATGACTAACACAGAATAGAAAATAGTTATTCTTATATCATCTAATATTTCTCTATGTGTATCCATGATTTCGGTTAAACAATTCGAAATTAAATGGTTCTATTTATCATATAACACCTTCATAGTTGTTTACATGTTATGAAATATTAATAAAACTTAGAAATGTAAAACCATAATTTGGGAATGTGTGTGATTTTAATGGTAGTGGGAAACAAGTTCGAAGTGTATCATCAAATTAAATAGGTACACAACAATGGAACAAAGATAGTATATTCTTTAAACATCCATATTGGGAATTTAATTTGATGTGGAACAATCTTGATGTGATATATATTGAGAATAATGTTTATGAAAATTTGATCTTCACATTTTTTAATGCGAATGAAAAATTTAAGGATCATCTCAATGATTTAATATACTTAAAAGAAATGACCATAACGTGTGATCTCTAGCCAAATACGAATGGAAAGTATGATCCAACAATTTTTGCAATGAAAAAATAGGGATAAATACACATTCCTTCAAATTTTAAATCATTTTAATGTATATTATGGGTATTCAAGTAAAATCTGAAGGTTTTTTTTTCTTAAAAAATTATAGGTTACATGGATTGAAAAGTAATTATTCACATATTTTGTTACAGTAGTTAATTTCATTGGCATTGTGTAAATTATTTCCTAAAAATGTTACTACTGGTGTACTCATATTTTGCACACTCTTCAGAAAAATATGTGAGAAACCTCTATAAAAATATGACATTGAAAACCTTTAGGAGAGGTTTTTATAGACACTTTGTGAAATGGAGATTATCTTTCTTCCATTGTTTTTTACTTTCATGATGCATTTAAATATGAATTTGGTCGAGGAAGCTAAACTAGGAGGCCCCGTACATTATATATGGATGTATCTAATTAGGAGGTACATTGTTTAAATTTTTTTCATTTATGTAAAAAATTATTGGAACTTTATTAAATACAGAATTATGTGTTTTTCTTTTATTTCATAGATATATTGTGAATTTGAAGTCATACGTGAAAATTAATGCTCGAACTAAAGGATCTATTTCTGAAGTATATTTGGTAGAGGAGTGTCTTAATTTTTGTTAAAGATACTTGGATGATACTGAGACAGGATGCAATGAGTTTGACATGTTAATGAAAAATTTATTCAATATCAACTTAATCGGAAATCAAAAATCTTTCCCCTTATTGACCAATCAGTTGGGAGGATCTCAAATGTTACAATGACATAAAAAATTATTATAGGCACATAGATATGTTCTATTGAATAGTGAAATTATAGATCCATTTATTCAATAGTTGAGGATATATATGATTATAAAAATGAGAGGGAGAAGGATAAATGAGAAATAAATAACAAAATATGTTAATAAAGACCTTGTAGAATGGTTTTCATAATGTGTATGTTTATAAATATTTAAATCAATACAAATATTAGGTTGAAAAATATATTTTGTAAATATAATATATATATATATATTACTTTTTTAGATAATAAATAATGATACTAGAGCTTATTTTTTAGAATATTCAATGTTTCAATCTTGAGGTCCTCTAAAATAGGCTAGAAAGTTCGACACTTACATTATGAATGGAATTAAATTTTGTATAGTACATTAGAAAGGGTGTATGAAAACATAGAATAGTGGTATATTTATGTTTTGTGAAGTGGTATACTATGAAAATTTGACTGATATTATCGAATTAAACTACCATGGGAAATTTTTAATTATTTTATTCAAATTCAATTGGTTTTATATTATTAGGGGTGTTAAAAGAGATTCCTTGAAATTTATTTTGTAAACTTCTCACACTTGAAGAATATTGGTGACCATGAATTACATGATCTTTTATATTATAATCTCAATAGAAAATGGCATATTTTGTGTATGATGTTGTGGATGAAATTTGGAGTGTAGTTGCTCATGAAAAATAAAGAGACTTATATGATATGGGTAATGAAGTGGAATATTTGACCTTTGACAATGAATCCTATAAAAACAAGAAGAAAAATTATTTTTCCTTTATGATATTGAAAATATTAGTCTTTTAAGGGTGGATGAAGTAGATGATGTAATTATGGAGTAGGAAAATGACAAGATTGATATAGAAAATGAATGTATGTGTAGTCATCCATTCATTTATCAACCACACATGTCATTTGTGTATTCATTAATTATCATAGTTATGTATATTTTGTTTTTCATTATTCTGCATATGTTACCTTTTATAATATTTTCTGCATGAATTTTTTGAAATATATGTTCTGAATTTATTTTTATTTGATTAAATGATAGGAATACTGAAGAATGTTAAAATGATGTTCGTTGGCTCGCTGTTGAAAGTCTCTTGACCTACAGAGAGATGATGATCCATCTATATCAATCCCTATAGAATATGATACACCAACCTCATGCCCCATACATTTTCTCTGACACCCTCTGTTAATGTCCCATTAGCAAATCTGTCAATGCCTCCACATTTAGCTGCCTTAATAGTAATGGAGTACGTCGCCACTCTTGGTTCTTCTTGGGGATATTAGAGGGTGACTTTTTTTGGTACAAATTTTAATATGAATAAATTTATTGCAATTTTTATACTACTAATTTTTGTTTTCTTAAAATATGGAAACAATGATACTATGGTGAAAACTATGAAAAGTTTAGATGTTTGGAATTTGACCAGACTAAGAATAGTTGTCCAATTTTAAAACTATGTGGTCTCTATGGATGGCGCCACAAGATTATTTTTCTTGATTCTAGGAAAACTAGCAGCGGAGCTGGTTACCCTTATGAATATGTATGTTTATTGGAGTAATATTTTTTCATCTTCAAAAAATAATGTTTCTATTCATAGATAAATGAAATTTTAATAAATTACGGTGTAATTGCAAGTATTTATGTTATTAAATTCTAATATTTTAAAAATGAATCTTTTTGTACATGTCTTTTTCCACTATCCCAATGTTGATATTATAGCATAAAAGAATATATTGAAAAATTTGGGAATGAAATGGAATGATCTTAAATAGATATTATGGAATGAATTCAATAATACTTCATTAAGAACCCAAAACTATATGATAAGGTACTCAATATGGTACATATAGAGAAATGAAATGTTTTTATTGATATATATAGTGATGAAAAGAATGTAGTAATAAGATATATATTATTTTGTTAATCTCATTTTACATTTATACACTAATATGAAATGGAGATGAAATTGGATAAGTCACTATTAAATTATATTTTATTTATTTCAGGTTGTTTGAAGGAATAATGCATCAAGTTAGTATAAGAAAATAACCCCTCACACTACATGTTAAAAGAGTTTTTCTAAAAGCTAATCGAATCTAGTAATATTTTCATTAGTCTAAATATTTATATAAAAATATTTTATATTCCATATATTAAATATTTGATTTATCTTCGTTTAATGCAGTCATATAATTTAGTGCACTAAGCCTCCAGAATAGAACTATGGTTGGATATTAATAAAAAAATTTCTTGGAGTGTTTTTAATGAGCCAGCCAAAGATGTTGGGGTATGAATTCATTTTTTATTATAAGAAATTATTATCAGTTGTCACTATTTTGTTATATATTTCTTGAAATATAACTTTAATTTTATTTATAGGCAATAATTAATGAAATATTGGACATCAATACTGTATAGTCCTAGTCAATCTCTCAGGATGACCCGTTTGTAATGTTTTTGGGGAGGAGAATCATGGTGGAGTGAATGTGATGGGTTTGGTACTAGTACCATCTAAGGTATTCAGATGGCCATCAGTGATTTCATCTGCATCTACTCTGGTTGTAGTTACTCCATACATATAGATGCTCATAGATTGTTTTTTTCTATGCAAAGCACAATTCAGGAACAAGGGGATCAGATATTAACTTTATAGAAAGTGTTGGTTGATTAATATCAAAAGATGACCAGTTCTATCCTAGGTGATATTTTATCAATGACTGGTGGTGAGAAGGAATATAAGACAACATAAAAATCATTTAATTCACAAAATTTTATGGGTTTTATATTTAAATATAAATATAAAATATTTTTTATTTTTTAATACAATTTATTTACATGTACCGATAGTAGGAAGTAGAGATATGGATGGAGAGGGTGAAGACCAATGTTTATCATCAAGTAGTTATTAATGGTCTTTTTGATTTCTTAGACTAATAAGAAAAGAGAGGGTTTATTTATGTATCATTTATGGCATAGAGTATTCACATGAAAATTTCATGGATTCCCATGTTTTAAGAGGATGAAACTATTTATGGTTCCTGTATATAAATATACTTGTTTATATATGATTACATTCCTTAATTCATTTTTTTGGAGACTGTGTAGATGAATGTGTTCTAAGAAAACTACAGAGAAATATAACATATTTTTTTGGGCATTGTAAGCTCAGAATAAGTTATCTATTGAACATAGGTAATTAGAATTGGAGATCTATGTAATTGGATCTGTGCCATAGTTGTAATTTTATGTGTGTGATTTTGTGTTCTTATAAAAGGTGATACACTTGGTCTGTGTATTTTTTTCAAGGTAGTTATGGGGATAAACAATTTATAGCTATTTTTTGTAAATCATCGTAGAGCAGTAGTTTAAACATACACTATATATGACATATTTTTTTAGAGGTGGTTTAAACAGCTACAATAAATGACAAAATATTATTTTATAGGTGGATTATTTTATTTAATAGATGGTTTTTTGGTAAAATAAAACATTATATTTTAATATAAATTAAAACCACAACTAAATCTTGCTCATTTTTGTAATGGAAAAGTGGTGCTAAAACAAGTAATACAACCGTTTATATGAATTCTAGGAAACTTACTCGAAACTAATGCTATATATAAGTAAAAACAATGTATTGGATGCCAACAGCAAAGTTCGTGGTTATTTTTTAAATGATCACAGAACCATTTGGTGTAAATTTAAAATGCTTTAAATTAAAAACACCTCCACTACTCAGCGATTTACTTATAGTGGAAGGGTTATTTTGGAAAAATATTTTCATTTTTCATTAAACAATATTGAAAACTTTTATATCCCAGAAAATAAAAGGGAATGAAAAATAAATTATATATAAGTTACAATAATGGTGCATCCATATAGAAAATGGAGTAAAACATGGAGAACCCAATGGAAGAGAGTTGGGTTCAGTAATCCCCTTACCTTATGTATAAATGATTTATTCACTTTAATATCTTCTATAATCAAATTAAACTCATCAATTTACAAATCCATAAACTTTTATTGATTCATTTTATTCATTTAAGTTCCATTATGTTCATTTATGGGCTTTTTTATTAGTTATAGAGTTCAATTTCACCGTTCGGGGGTGTTCTCTTTCTTGGGTGTCAGGATCGATTTGCATGTATATTAGTATGAAAGTTCACGTAAAATAAGAATTGTTATCCATAATTTAACATATATTATATTAATGAAATTTTAAAATATTTAATGATATTATATATAATTTTTTATGTTATGAGGATGTTTTATTAGATTGAACGTTAATGAAAATTATTTAATTTGTTTTTGTAGTTTTGTGACCAATATGAGATTATTTCATTTTATTTAACATAAAGTTTATATATTTTTTATAAAATATTATATAACTTATAATATGAATAAGAAAATATTATTTATCCATAATTATGGTTTGATGACCAGCCATGAAGGCGGCAGTGAAAAATGAAATTGCATAAACCATAGTGGTTGTAAATCGATGCAACACAAACGATATTGTCATGTTTAAAAAAATAAAAGGGAAGTGACTTGAATATGAATTATTCAATTAACATAATAATATTTTAGTATATAAATGATAACGGATTTATCAATCCTCTTGGATAGGTTTAGGTGAGGAGAGTATAAAAAATGATATTGAAAAGAAAATAATAGAAAAAGAAAGTGGATTTCACCTCATGATTTTCTCCTCCTTGAGAACCTCCTTAAGGAAAAGGGATTGGTATTTTGACGAGACTAAGAGATCCTAGACATGGGGGAGGGGGTTTTAATGAATACTGGGCCAAATATAGAAAATTATCAAGGCTTTGGAGGTTTGAGGAGAGGAGGTGGTGAGGGTGATATTTATAGGGGTAAAGGGCTGTTTTCTCAATATTTTATTCATTAATTTATAATTTTGGATCAAAATTATTAATATTTTGAACATTATCCCTAAATATATTAAAATAACATAGTGGGGTTTTATATTTTTGTATTACAGTATCCATACACCATCTATGACTCAATAATTGATGTATTTTGCTTTCATCGAAAATTATAATAATTTACCAATCACAAAAAAACTCATGTACTTTATAAAAATTCCAAAAAAAAATTCCTAACCATTTTTAGATGTGTATAATTAAATAAAGGAATCCCATTTTTGAAAATAATTTTCTAAATATAAGGAATTTACTTTTTAATTAAAATCATCATTAACATGGAAAATATTGATTTTAAAATTATAACAGATTTTATAACCATTTAAAAAAGTAATTAAGGTCTCATATAATTATCTTATAGTCAAAAGACAAAAATATAATTTTTTATGAATTTTTTTATTGAAATAGAACTTTATTTTAGGTCACTATATTAATAATAAAATTGTAAATAATTATTTCTATTTTATAAAAGGCCAACACTTATTAATAATTTTAAAAATATTTATTTACTTATACGATTATATAATTATATCATATTATCTTTTATAATATGAAATAATTATATTTATACCTTCATAGATGAGGTTACTATTCTATTGTCCAATTTACTATTCCTAATGTTCACATTACTATTCCAATGATTATGTTACTATTTTATTGGAAAGGGTTCCTTAACTTCTCGAAATAACTCTTATTTCATTTATTCGTTATTAATAATGTTATTATTATGTTTGAAAATTTATTTTATGTGGTTTATACAATAAGAAATAATTATATGAAGGAATTTTCATTGAAAAAATTTTGTGTCGTTACACTCTTCTATGCTTATAAAATTTCATCATCAAATTTTTATTGCACATTCTATGTTGAAAATAGGTGACAATACTTCTCCTTCATTGCATCCTCTAGTTCATATGTTTCCTCTTTTTACCTATGGTTCTACCATAGTATTTTTACCATGTGAGTAGTATTTTTATGTAGAATATAATCTCTATGGTCCATGATCTTCACTAGATGCTCCTCATAAAAGAGATATTCTTCCTATTTTACCACCTCAAGATTCAGTATATGTTAGGGATATGGTATGTACTTCCATAAGAGGGATACATGGAATACATCGTGTACTTGAGACATTGTAGGTGGATGTGCCAGTCAATAGGTCATAGCTTTGACATAATCAAGGATCTCGAAGGGGACTATGTGCCTCAGGCTTAGCTTTCCTTTCTTCGTAAATCTCATTATCCTCTTACATTGAGATATGAAGAGGAATATCATGTCTCCAAAATTAAAATCTAGCTATCATCGATTATTGTATACATAGATATTCTATTGAAATTGGGATGACTTGTTGTGATACAGAATGGTTTTCACCTTTTCAACCATTTCTTTGACAATTTTAGGTCCTAGAAGCTTACATTCACTAACTCTATCCCAAAATGAAAGTTTTATTCATCTTTTACCATAAATATACTAATAGGGAGCTATTTTATGTTAGAGTCGAAGCTATTATTGTACGTGAAATCATTTAGAGGAAGATGTTGGTCCCATCCTCCTTTGAAGTTCATAGAATAATCCCTAAACATGTCTTCCAATGACTGAATAGTCCGATCTTATTTGAAATCAATTTGAGGATGACAAGACATACTGAAGTTCAACTTAGTGTGTAGAGAATGTTGGAGACTTTTCCTAAATGTTTTGGTGAATATCAAATCTTGATCAGTTACAATTGATAGTGGTACTCCATGCAGACTTACGACTTCTTTTATGTATATTCATGCTTGTTAATACAATGATAAGTCAACTTTAATTATGATAATGTGATCTATATTTTTATCATGATCCATAACAACCCATATAGAATTGTTTCCTCTATATTTCTTTTGATTCCTTGTGAAAAAATCCAATGTTTTCTTCCCATTTAAATGGTGGTATGGGTAATGGTTTCATCATCCGCTAAATTTTTTTTCTTTGAACCTTAACATTATGACATATCAGGAACTTTTATGTACATTCAAAAATATCCCTCTTCATATTATCCCAATAATATTTCATTCAAAAATCTCAATACGTCTTTATTCTCCTTGGCAAAATAGAGAAGGTTGAGCTATGTTCGTTATTTAGAAGATCATTATTTATCTATCAATTGAATGGTACAACTAGTCATGAACCAAATCATAAAATTCCTTCCTTACATATTTTAAACCTTGACTATTTCTATTTTTCATGTCTTCCACCTTCTGAATTTTCACATCATTTCTTCGAGCATCCTATATTTTCTCCATGAGGGATGGTTGTGCAATCATTTGAGAAATGATTGGCGATGCTCCTTAAATAATGATACCCATGTCCATCCTTTGAAAATATAAGTATATTATATCCTTCTAAATTCTCATCATTGATAATGTTATAAGATCCTTTCTACATAGAGCATCCTCCACTTTATTTGCATTTCCAGGATGATAGTGGATTGATATGTAATAATCCATGATGATCTCTAACCATATTTTTTTTGAACACATTCACCTCCTTTTATATGAATATACAATTGAGGCTCTTATGATTAGTTTATATTTCACACTTCTCCCCCATATAGATAATGCCGGCAAAGTTTTAATGCAATGATCATAGCTGACAACCCCATATCACGTCTATGATAGATTTTCTCATAATTCATAAACTACGTAGAGGTGTTGGATATAAAATTATCTTTTTTCATCAGAACATATCCTACAACCTTCTTTGATGTATCTTTGTATATCATAAAGAGTCCCCTATTAGTCAGAAGTGTGATTAATGGCAATGTGATAATCCTTTTTTAACTCTTTGAAGTAGTATTTACATTAACTAGCCCAGATAAAATTTTATACCTTCCAATTCAGCTTGATTAGTGGGGTTTATAATCATGTAAATTTACTCAAAAATCACTGGTAATGCCCATCTAGACCATGGAAACTTCAGTTCTATTTTACATATGTTTTTATGGGCCACTCTTCGATTGCCTTTGACTTAGAAGGGCCCATAGATATTCCCATACTTGAGATAACTTACTGCAAGAATGATATTTCCTCCATCTAGAACTCACATTTACATTACATTTCATAATGCTTACCTCTTCTCAAAGTCTCTATCATAGTATTCAAATTCTTCTCATGTTCTTCCTTACTCTTTGAGTATATAAGAATATCAATGATAAAGACTACCACAAATTTTTCGAGGTAACCTATAATGACTATTCATTAAATCCATGAATATTGATGGAGCGTTAGTGAGTCTGAAAGGCACCACTATGAACTCATAGTGTCTATACCTCATTTTAAATGTAATCTTGGGAATATGTTCCTTCATCACCTTTAAGAGGTGATGTCCCAGCTGAAGGTCCAACTTTGAGAAATAATTTTCCCCAAACAGTTGATCGAATAAGTCCTCTATCCCAGGAATGGGATACTTGTTCTATATCATGATATTGAAAAGATAAATATAATCAATGTAGATAGGCATGGATCCATAATCTTCTTGATTAAGAGAACTAGTGCACCCCTAATGAAACAGTGAAGCACATAAAACCCTTGACTATATTCTATTGTAATTTTTTATTCACTTCCTCTAACCTAATTGTGGTCATTCTATAAGTTATATTTTTTATGGGTCGAGATCTAGGAAGAATTCAATTCAGAACTCAACTTCTCAGTGAGGAGGATGAAAAAATAGTTCCTTAGAGAAAAAATCAGTGTAGTCCCTCACAATAGGCATTTCCTCGATCATGTTTCTCTCCATTTTCTGAAACAATTGAGCTAGATATGATTTCTCATAATTCAATAATATTTAAAATTGAGATGATGATTCTGAAAGAGATTTATCCTCCTCCTTTCACTTGTACAAAATTGGAGGATGCCTTAGGATGTTAAGAGTGATCAACCTTTCTGGATGGTTGATGTTGGATTTGTATAAATACTTCCAATACATGTCCAAAATAGATTTAAAAACCACCAAAGGTTGTTAGGAAAGATTTTATGGGTGGTTTAGTCCACAAACATTAACTAGAGAGATGTTTTATACTTTGGATAAAATAATTTCCCCATTTTATGTTCTCATAGATAACTCAACCTCCATATTTTTTGGTGGTGTTTTAATAGTTATATTAATATTTCATGATATGAAATAATGAATAGAACCATAATCAAATAGTACATTTTCTATTCTTGAATGAATAACCAACATACCCATTACCACAAAATTTTTGAGCTCCACCTCAGTAGTAGTGATGGCATATGCCCTCCCTTCCTCCTTTGGATTTGGTGCTTGATGATGCTAATTACCCTAAAAGACTCAAGTTTTAGGGACATGACTTGAATAGTTCCCTTGATACCTATAGTTGAATCATTGAACCATTGGTGGTGCTCTCCTTTCCTCCATCATATCAGCCGATTTTTTATTTTTTTTTTAACATTCATGAGCTTGGTGGCCTTCTCTCACAGAATTATATTATCTACCCATCCATTTGAGCTATTTCCAATGATGCATGTTCCCACGTTTTGACATGTGAGTGGTAGAGTTTTCTTTCCACTTTTATCATTATATCCCCCAACATGAAACTCTATCTTTAGATTCTTATCACCATAAAAATGGGATCATTCTCCCAACTCTATCTCCACTTTGAGAGCACATCAAACAACATCTATATAACTCTCAAAGTCACTAATTACTAGAGACATTTGAAGGTCTGGTTTTAAACCACTAAAGAATCTATCAATTTTTCTATTATTATTGATTACAAACCCCAAAGCATACCTTGTAAGCCTTATGAAAATAATTTTGTTGGACTTGACAGTTTCACCTTTTTATTTATTCATCTCCATTAATTCTCTATCCATCTTTGTATAAATAGCTTCATAAAAATACTTGTTATGAAACATTATCTTAAAGTCATCCCATTTAAACTCTTAGATTTCTTACATCATCTTCATGTTTTTAATCAACTCCAACAATTGATCAGCCTCTACATATAGATGATAAATGACCATATTGACATTCTCATTCTCAGAATAGTAGAGCACATTAATGATATTATATATTGATTTTAACAAGTATTCTATGACTAGTGGATCAGATGATCCACTAAATGTCGGTGTCCATTACTGTATAAAAGATTTTATTTCCAGTTCCTCCCTCTTATATGAATGATAATGTTCCACATTATTCAAGTTTTTTGTTATAGCATGAAAAACCTAGGTAAGTACCACCATTAAATTTTGAACTCCACAACCCAAAGAAATGGAGATTTTATTTGGGAAATCACTACATTGTCCCTCATATGTATTTTTTTTCTAGGTTTCTTCTTGCTCCCACTATTTTCTAAAATATAAATTGTTAGAAAAAACATAATTCAATAAGTAATTAATAAATAAATTATTCCTTTATTCAATTAACATTAAATTTATATCTTGTGGGATCCATATGTTTATAATTTTCCAAAAAATTTATTCATGGGTGATTAAATTTAATTAGTCTCATCCTAAGGGTTTTCCCTAAGGTTCTATAATCATGATTCCCAAATATTCTAATTTTTTCATTGAGACCAACTATAGAGACCGTAATTTTCTTACATGATTATTACATAATTTTTAAGATTAAAACATAACAGTGTTACAAATCCAGGATCGAAAGGTTTAGTGTCTTGGTAAAATAAAGACCAAAAATATCTTTTACATAACAAATCATAAACATTTATTCAATTCATTCTTCTCTAGATTCTTATTTGATATCATTTCCTATTTATTATAAGTATTCACCAGAGGATATACATTAAAAGAAGGAGTGATCTAAATGAAAAATAAGAGGATGAATAAGAGACATAAAAAATGGGAGAGCATAATCAACGTTATTAAATAATCATCATAATCATGTTTGAAAGCATTATATAAAGTCATAGAATGTGTAAATGCATAAAAATTGAACATTATTTCTTAGTCGTCAAATACCACACATTGTTTTAAACAAAGATATCACCATGTTCAAGAATATTTCACATTATCTCATGAGATACATCACAATACACAACGAATTGGAGTGCTATAAAATTCCACCCTCACCTATCACGTCATAAGATTTTCATGCTCTATATTATTTCTGGTGTACCCATCACATCAAAACATTTTCATTATCATGCATTCCACATAGTAGACATATCAATCATGGACATAAAATAACCCATGGAATGAAATGATATACATTTAATAAAGAATAAATTAATAAATTAATTGTGGGTTTCCCAAACTAAATAGGGAAAAACAATATTGGTATAATAATAATCAATCTTTACTGAATAATAAAAAATCTGACGAGGAGTAAAACATGTATTTTTGGAAAGAAGAGTTCTTTTGAAAAAAATCACGGAATTTTTCAAAATAAAATACTGGAAACATGTATATACCATAAAAAAAGAATGAAAAAAAATGATATTTATGTGACATTAAAGGAATATCCATATAGAAAATGTAGTGAAAAGGGGAAAACCAAAAGGAAGAGAGTTGTTTTTGAGAATCCCTTTACCTTTTGTCTGAATGCTTTCTTCACTTTAATATCCTAGATAATCAAATTAAATTCATTAATTACGACATCTATATAATTTTATATAATAATTTTATTCATTATTAATTCATTAAGTTCATTTATGGGCTTTTATATGAGATATAGTGTTTAATTTTATCATCCAAGTGTATTCATTATCTGGGTTTTCATGATCACTTTATTTGTATAAGAAAATTGAAGTTCATGTAAAATTTTAATAGTTATCCAAAATTGAAGATATATATTGTTAATGAAGTTTTATAGGATTAAATTATCTTATATATCCTTTGGTTATTGTATGAGGATGATTTATTATATTTACCATTAATGAAAATGATTTAATTAGTTTTGAAAGTTTTCAGACCATTATGAGATTATATCATTTTATTTAACATAATATATATATATTTCTTAAAGAATAATATATAAATTATAATTAGTATAATACAATATTATTTAACCATAATTATGTATTTATGGCCATCCTTTGAGGCATTAGTGGAAAATGAAAACACATCATCCACAGTGGTGGTAAATCAACACACCAAAGACAATATTTTCATGCTTAAAAAATGAAAAGGAGAAGAAAATTGATGAGGAATTATTAAAATAACATAATAATATTACAGTATATAATATATAAAAGAGTTATCATTCCTTTAGGATATGTGGAGGTAAGTATAGTATAAGAAAAAAATTAAACAAAAAAGAATATAAAATAAATATAAAGAGGATTTTACCTCTCCATTTTCCCCTACTTGAGAACCTCCTCATGGAAAAATGTGTGGTCCTTTGATGAGACCAAGAGATCCTAGATGTGGGGGAGGGGTTTGGAAAGGGTATTGGGCATAATATATACATGATTCAAGCCTTTTTCTATGTGCAAATAAGAGGTGGTGAGGGGTGGTATTCATAGGGATGGAGATGGGTGTTTCCTCATTATTTTGTTCATTAGTTTATTATTTTGGTCAAGACTATGAATAGTTTAAACCTATCAATAAACATATTAAAATAATGAAGTGGGAATAAATATTGTTCGATTTAAATTAGACATACATCATCTAGGACTCAATAATTCTTGTATTTAGATTTTATCCTAAATTATCAAATTTTACTATTCACAAAAATTCAAGTATTTTATAAAGTTAACAATAATTTAGCCAACACATTTTTAGATGTGTAGAATTAAAAAATGAACAAAGTTTTATGAAAATAGTTATCTAAACATGATAAATTTATTTTTTAAATAAAATAATAATATACTTGGAAAATACTAATATTAAAATTATAATTGATTTTATAAAAATTTGAAAAATTAATTAAGGTGTCATATAATTATATTATTGTCATAAGAAAACAAAATATTATTTGATGATTATATTTTATGAAAATATGTTTTATTTTAAATAATTATATCAATAAAAAATTATAAATAAACATTTATGTTTTATAAAAAACCAACATTTAATTAATAATATTTAAAATATTTACTTACTTAAACAATGATATAATTATATCATATTATCACTTATAAGATGCAAAAATTTATTTATACATTCATAGATTAGGTAACTATTATATATGATTATTTACTATTTCTAATGGTCCCATTACTATAATAATTCTCATGTTACCATTCCTTTTAAGAAGGTTCCTTAACTTCTATAAAATATATATTATTTCATTCGTTATTTATTTATAAAGTTCATATTGTGTTCTCACGGTGATTTAAAGTGGTTTATAGGATATAAAATAATTACAAGAATGAAATTTTCATCGATAAAATTTTGGGTTGTTACAAATCCAACCTACATCTATAGTCTCAATATGATACCCATTATAATTAATATCTATAAATCTTAATAAATTCTATTGAGACTTAGGAGAAAGAAAATTATATTTATTATTATTTTTATACCACTAGTTTGTAATCTATTTACTCTTTTAAATTATTATATTATTGGTTCACTATTAGTTATGTTACATATATGATTACTATTAATGTTAAGTTTGATGATATTGTTATCATTTTTAATATTTTTATGAATCCTTACTTTATCAATGAGACCAATATTTTCAACATGGGGACTAATATCAATGAAGCAAATGATAATAGAAATTTATAGTAAAATCAAACATAATACATAAAAAAGTAAAAATAAAAGAAAATATAAAATATAAACTATTTATTAAGATATTAGAAAAAGAAATAAAATATTTTTTTGGGAATTTACAATTTATTAACATGATTAGTATCTCTAGTTTTTACAATGAAATCAAAAATATAGAAAAATATTATGTCATAATCATAATATAAGGCCTGATAATGAACCCATGCTTTAATAATTTTATTGATTCATTTTATTAACTATTGAAAATGATAAAAAAATATCTTACAAATGATATTAAACATGGACTATTTCATAATATGTTGATAACAATTATTTTCAATATTTTAGATTTCTTTAAATTTAGTTGTCTATCACTCAATCACTTATGATATTGACATTTAATATTTTAATTTAATGTTTTATTGTTTCCATATTGATTATATTTTTTTTCTTATATCATGACCACATTAATTTTTACAATGTGTTTATCTATTAACATTTTCATATAAAGTCACATTCACTTCCGGGAATGGATCTAAAATAATTTAAGGGTTTCTTTGGATATATCGATACCCAAATAAAATGAAATTAAAAATGAAACCAAACTACTATATTAACCAGGACTGTAAATTATTAAATGAGTTGAAATAAAACAAGGCATAACATATGTTTTATGATATATATTCCCCAATTTTGAGCTTCATAGAAATCCCTTTGATCCAATCAATAAAATCCTTCTTCCAAAGGTAACCACCAGCTAATGGATTCCTCAAATGGTTTAGTTGGAACTATTATACATCAAATTAAATTTCAGAACCCCTACTATGGTTAACTAAAATAAGATAGCATGATAGAGTTTGGGATTGTTATAGAGTTATCTTATATGATATAAATATGTTCTCTAAGCTTTATTCACTTCATTAAATCAAGAATCCACATAAAGATTATATGTTTTTTACATTATGAAATAAACAAACATTTTTATCTATATGTTATAATAGTTTTAATATAAACCTAATTTATTTATGTGATTATGAAGATCCTTTAATATTTTATTAATAATAAACACATCATAAATAAATGTGTCACCAGCCAACATTGTGATAAAAATTTCATAAGATTTATCCAAATGAAATCTAATATAATTCCGGATGAATACAAAATTTTGGAATAAAGAAATAACATCAAAACATAGACCATGAAATGGATAATTTGAACACATCATGATTTATTATTTAGTTTAAAAATATAACAACCTCCCATATACTCTGAAGAATTTATCAATTTCCCTTAAACTTGGTTTTTTAATCAATCAAAGATCAAATGGATATGATTATCATATAAGCTCTCTCAAATTTTAATGAATACCCTTATAATAAAATTAACAATTGTTTTATAGTTTATTCTGTAAACCTACATCAATTGTTATCATTAATAGAAATCATAAATTCATTAATCAATAATTATAATCAAAGAGTGGCCTTAAGAAAAGTTTCATTTCTACTGATTCTATGAAGGGGACATTAATAATTTCAATAAAAACACACTCATATATACAAATCACCTTGTAAAATAAAATACGAAACTCTATAATTCAATTTTATTATTATATAGTTCCCCTTTACATGACAGCAAATAAACCAATAGTTATAAAACATGTTAATAAAGTATATGATAATTCTTATATTCTGTATTATCTAATGTAAGGAGACTAAATAAAATTAATACTTCAAATTTCATTCATCCAATTAGATGAGATCATCCCATGTCACTGCAATAAGAATAAACTTGTCTTTCATCGGCCTAATTTATTTGAATGTCCAAATATCATACATTCCATATATGAGGAAAAATATTATCATGATTAACAAAAAACATACCACTCGATCAATAAATTACCAAACTACCCACAATTATACAAACAATAATATTAGTGTAAGGAATATATCAATATATGAAAGTTAAAATTAAATATAACTTGATAACCTCTGGTGATGGGAATTAATATAGTCAGACACACCTTAAGTATATCAATAAACATATTTATAACATTCAATGTGATGTAATTTGTTGTTTTAATGTAAACAATAAGTCACAAATTATTATCTCATTACTGTAATTAATATCACATATGATACACTACTCATGGTAATATTAACATATTATCAGAGACCATAATACTCTTTGATGTTCATCAATTTGGGGAAATTCAAATCCATACTATTATTGGTTTTTATTCCACTATTAATGTAAAATAAATATCACACATTAATGATTTATGAATAGAGATTTCCTTCACTATAAATCAATAATATATTTATAATGACATGTACCACTATTTCTATTACCACATATATCTAATACATAGATATTTTTAATGATCTTAATGATTCTAATTAGTTAAAGGATTTATTAATTGATCTAATAAATTCAAATATATATCCTTTAGGAATATCTTTACATCACCCTTCTCAAAGATTTATTATATGAGATTGTATTTGTGAAGGATGTATTTTTTCATATGTTTTGGGTTATGTGGAAAAAGAAATCGATCCATTATTATCATAATACGTCTTTATTATTCCAAATATTTCATTAGCCACTCCAAGCTTAGTGATAGAAATCTTAATACACATAAATTATTTAGAAACATTTGATGCAAAAAATACACTCTTCCTTTGCTATTGAGTCTTCCATAGTGGGGTTTTTATGTATTCATACTAATTGATTCATCATAAAGGGAAAAAAATAAAATTGATATATTGAATTATCCAGGTTATTTTTGAGTTAATTATCGTTATATATCATTACAATGAGATCTTCCTCAACTCAAAAGGCCAAGAATAAGCCATGGATCTTCTCAAGTATTCAAATAATTTTTTATTGATTCCTAGTGACTCTCAATATGATTATATTGGTATAAAATGAAAAATAAAAAAGTATATAAAACTGTTTTTAGAGTATTCAAAATAACATACATATTTCATCAAATTACCGAAGAATAATCAATCTCATATATTTGTTTTATTTCCAATTAATTATAATGACATTAATTTTTTTTATGATTCACACCATATAACATCAGTAAAATACCCTTATATTAGTTACCCATCTTAAAACACTTCAAAATTTTACAAAATTATTTGTTACAAATCATAAAAATATACCTCTTATACAAGTATTTATAGATCTTCATTATTACTATATAGGATGCTTCAACCATGTCATTAATTGAGAAACATTTTTCCAATAATTCATTTATAGAATATAAAGTTGGGATATCCTTTTTTATGAGTATTATGTATTCTATATATACAACCATAAATTTAAAAACACTCCTAATAATGATATTTTATACATAAGATTTTTATATGTTCATTATGAAACTAAACTCTTTGATTACATCATCAAAAAATATGTCCTGACATTAAAAATATTGCTTTGAACTTTAAATAAATCTTTATAACTTTCATAACTAATAAAAATCATTTACATCCTAAAAAGCATTTATTTTTTCAATTATAATTCCTTATCTAAATTATAATTAAGTAATGTAGTATTTTTATTGAATTAAATACCAAAAAGGATATTATCATCCCTGTCAGTGAAAATGATTTTTCATAGTAAATAATATTAATTTGATTACATCATATTAAAAAAAATTATATTAGTAAAAAATATACAATATTTTTAAATTATCTTATGAAAAATAATATTTTACCCTATTGGGATCACCCCTTCAACTATAACCACAATGTTACAAACATAGTTAATTTATATGGAGTCTACCTCTTATCTTATGGTTTTTTTTAGAATTATATCTCTGAATGGGATTCCAATATGTATTATTTTCATCCCCTATAAAATTTATATCACTATGATCATTATTTTCCATCAGAAATTCATATATTTCATAAATATAAAAAATATTACTATTATAGAACCTAAGTCGAATCTATTTCTATAACTACTTATAAAACTGAATAAATCTTTTTATCAACAATCATTCTTATTAATTAAAATTTATCATTTTTAAATTAAACTTTACTCTCACTGATTCATTGATTCAAATTTTCATTTCTATAGAATACTCTATATTGGGACACAAACACTATGTGTTATGATTGATTATAAACATAATTGGCCTTCATTTATTTGGGATAATTGTTTTTTTATTTATGGAAATTTTTATATGAATCATGTTTTTATATGTATCATTTGTAACCCAAATTAATCATAAAATAAAAATTTATATTCCTCCCATTTCATATAACATATTTTTTATTTATGTCTCTTTAACATAAAATATAGTTCAATTAGACTATGGTAGTTTCTAGATCATACACAGAGAATTATATAGGAAGGTCACAATAACTCACCATAGTTCGAAAAATACTAAAAATCTTATTATTTTTATCTCAGATACACCACACAACTATATTTTTATAGGAGTAATGAGTTATTATACAATTCCACTATATTTCATTTGATTAGTAAATTTTTTACTCAAGGATTCACTCCACATATCCGATTAAAGAATTTCAGCTATTTTTTAGTGTGTTATGTACTTAATTTTTAAACTCATGGAACTTTTAAAAGGTTTTAAACTCATGTCTCATAATAAAGATACAACCATCCCTACTAAAGTAATTATTAATTGTTGCAAATTACATATACATACTCTTTCCTTATATACTCATTTACTTGCATACATAATTATATATTTTATTCAATATCTCATTAATCATCTCATATGTTCCCATAAAATATGATCGGATAATTTTTATTAATAAAAATTATTCACATTTATTAATTTATTTTTCAATAAATTTATTCAATCAATTAATCCTAATGAATTCTTCATATGAATTTCTCTATATGTCTAAAGTGTAAATTCTAAAGTTAAGTGGTGTTATAAAAAAATTCCTTGACTTTATTATGTTTAATGGAATATACTAGATTATCCATGTCCATAATTTGTAAAATATTCATTATAATCTAAATTCAGAAAAACATTTCATTTATATATATATAATGTTTTCTTAATCTGGATAAAAAACCATTATTTTATATATTAGACATAAAATTCAAATTTCTATTTATTTTGGGAACACAAAAATAGTTTTATACATCTAGAATTAATCCAATTTTCTAATATAGATCATATATATTTCCACTATATCATATATTTACCCATTTTTAACATCTTGATATACCTCAATTTTCTTTAATTATCATATACTTTTGTGTCCATTCACATTAGCACAAATGTGTGATGGACACTTGATATATAATACCCACAAAGAAAATTTAGATAAATTTCTTTATATGACATTCACATCCTTATGATAATAGTGATTATCCTTGATAACACTTCTCCAACTTACAAATAAATTAATTAATATATATCCATGTAGAAAAATGTGGGTATTGATATTTATAATCTGTATTCAATAAATAATTTCTTGAAATATTCAGCCGCATAATAAATGGTGTCTTCGTTTCTTTTCACTAATGTGGGAGGATGCATATAAGTTTCAGATATGAGTCACTCAAAGGTATATCCTCATAGAATCATTGAAAAAGTGTCTTGAAAAGGAATTTCTCCATAGGGTTATCCTTAAACCACTTCAGTTCACAGGTGGATGAAATCCCCTCTTTGAACCACTAACGAATTTAGTTTTTTGGGGGACTATTTCACTAACTCTTAAAGGCACCTTTTGGTTAGGGAAAATTTCTAGTTGGTGAAGAAAATTTCTATGTGTGACATTAGAATTTCCTAATTTTCATTTTGGTTAAAATGTATCATGACTTTTAATGTTCAAAAATTTTGATTTGTAAGTCCATTTGGTATTCGTAAGTAGTCAAATAGAAGAATATGTAGTGGATTACACACCAATATAAGGTGTATAAACCCTATAAGGTTCTATTAAAATTCAAAAAAACTCCATGTAAGACCATCAAAATTAGGTTTTAAGACATCAACATCTTTTGTTTGAAATTAAAAAACCCACTTCCAACACCCAAAGGGAGGTTCTCACCAACGCACCACCAAATTAGGTATAATTTCTGAGTAATCTTAATTATTCAGTGCGTAAGCAGTGTTGAGGCTCATGGAATACTATATGATTATTCTTCCATGCTATAGATATATCCTTACTCAAACTGATCATTTGTTTTCTATGTGAGGATAGTATCATGAGTCATACAAAAAAAAGGAATGGCATAAATATCATGATGATAAAAGTATGGTATTAATATTTACTAAAATATTGGTAGAAAAAAAATAATAAGATTGATTATGATTGGAAATGATTAAATAAAATAAGGCATACACATTTCCCATGTTATATATTACACAAAAGTTATCTATATAGATATCTTTGTATCTATTGAAAAATAAAATCCTTAAGTTATTCACTAAGAAGTTGATTATTTCATATAGAATTCTTTAACATCCTCCATGGTTATTCAATAATATATAATTTGTGACAGTTTTATCTTGTTAGTTAATTATATTATGTCTTCAAAATATAGACCCTAATTAATTTTATATTTAAATACTTCATTGAATTAATTATATATTTAATAACATTATGAAATGGCCAAGTCGTTGACTCTATGAACAATAATATTTATGACTACCACCACATATATTTGAAATATTATGAAACTCCTTAGACACTCACTTAATAATCAACACATCAACACATGATGTGTTACAAGATAGTGATATGGAAATCATTGTAGTAGATGTATTCAAGGGATAATTTATATCTTTCTATATGAATACAACTATGAGGAATAAAAACCCATGTAAAAACACACACCATGGAATGGTGACATTACCTACATCATGGTCTATTATTTAGTGGAAAAAGCCATCACCTGTTAGGTGGATTTCATGATTCCACATCAAAATTTTATTATTTTATTCTATAAAAGGAGGAAAAGAATGAAATTTAAAATATTTACCGAATGAAATTTCATGATATTGTTATTGGAAAAGTATTTTTATTGAATTTAATATCAAAAATGTTTTTTCAAATATATCAACATCATCTGTATATTTTCAAAATAATTTTAATTTCAAAACTATTATAAATATAATAGAATTAAACTCACTTACCAACTTGAAATCGTATAGTTTAAAATGACTCCAATCACTACATTACCTTAGAATGATGACCCATATAAAGTGGTTGTACATTTGTGTTATATTTTTCCAAAAGGATAAAGGATACTTCAACGTTATATATTCTTTATTAAAATCTATTTAGAGATTATTGTTGAGGGATATCATGTCTTTAGAAATTTCATGTGTGGAATCATTATTATTAATTTGATCATTTCACTAAGCCCATTTTAATTAAAATTCATTTCAACATCATTAATCCGTGAAAATGATTTTATATAATAATTAATAATGGGAGTAAATTTTTTAGTAATTTTTACCATGTTAAATATATCTTTTTAGATAAAACATTCATTTTGTTGGAAAATTATATCACATAATGATAACATGTTGGAAAATATTTTTTGGTATGATGATTGAAAATGAAAGTAATA
Source organism: Viscum album (assembly GCA_963277665.1). Classification (NCBI taxonomy): domain Eukaryota; kingdom Viridiplantae; phylum Streptophyta; class Magnoliopsida; order Santalales; family Viscaceae; genus Viscum; species Viscum album. Next base: position 458,521,545 of record OY728138.1, read on the forward strand.
AAATCATATACATAACATCAATTGTAAAATATGATAATGAAAAATAATCCCAAAACACATATAATAAAAATAGAATTGAGTGATAAGGAGAGAAAATATAGAGAAAAATGTATCCTTTTATGACCATTAAATCCCATATTATAGACATCAAACAATATAATTAGCGATAAAAAATATTCCTTATCCTCTATATTGGATTCCATGACCATGATCACTTCATATGTATAATGAAAAAATGTGGAAAAATGAAAAATGAAACCCATGAGATTTACCATACATGGGAATTACGACATCCATTCATAATAAGGTTTTATATCATATTCTAATTTTTATACCTATCACTAATTATAGGAAGAACATAATGAGGAAAAATTGTATGAACCATAATAAATATTTTCTCCTAAAAAATCACAACATGGATTGATATACATTATAATATTAATTCATTATATAAAATAATAAATTTATAACATTGAAAATTTTGGTAAGTACCATTCATAATAATTTTATGATCATTAATTTTGAATATTAAAATTAATAAAATTGATATTAACAAATATGGTTGTGAGAATTTTTAACATTGTATTTAACAATGTAAGGTTATGAAAATAAAAAAATATCCATACTTTTATAAAAAAATCACAAATTTAACTTACCCACTTAATGTATTTGAACATATTATTATTAATAAATCTAAATCAAAATAACATGTGTTATATTTAGTTTCTAGATACTTTATTTTCATATATTAATTTGGTAAATTTTGAAACAATTTTTATTAGATTTTCTATAAATTAAGGTGTTTTATTTGTAGAATTAATTACATAGAAAATTAATTGAAAATTAATTATCAATTACTTATAATATTAATTATATTATAATTATATATGGGTAATATGAAATCATATATTATATGACACTTTTGACTTCTCTGTATGCTAATTTACTATTCTTATAATTTTAGAATATAATTTTTGTTTATATACAATAATTTTAAAATACATTTATATTATTATATAAAACTATTATTTCTAATTATTTTATATATATTATCTAATAATGTTTATTTTAATATCATTATTATTGTAACATCCGAATTTTTTATTAAATACTTCTAATGAACTCCTGTTCCTAAATTTATTATTTAAATGCCAAAATCATCTATTTGTTATATATTTTCGACTTATGTTGTCTCCTTATATATTTCAAGTATATAGTTTAATTTAATATAAAATAATTAGTAGAATAATAATTTTAACAAATTTTGTATGGTTTTAGGACACTTTTATTCTAAAATTATACCATAACATATTTTTTTATTTTACATTATAATTCATTTTATTTTATAATGCTTCTGTCATATTCTATGTATATGTTTAGTTATTGGAATTCCATTTTAAATAATTAACTAATATGTTTTATAACAAAATATACTATAAAATATTAAATTTTTTTATTTTAAAATGTAATTCTACTTATTAATAATCTATTATAATATCAAATTTTCTATAAATACTTGATAATGTGGTTTTCAGAAAAGAAAAATCGTCATCAACATGTCATTGAAATTTGGAAAATTCAAAGCTGTTACCCTAATACCCATTTTGTGGAATATATATTTAAAAAAATATATTAAAAATAATTACAAGTGTAATTTCAAGAAATTAATAAAATCATTTGACATTAATATATTCTACGTTTATATAAATACTTAAATATTTCTCAAAATAGAATTAAATATTCTTAAATAATTGTTTTTTATTTTTACGCACTGAATGTTGGATTTTGAAATAAATATGTATTTTTAAATTTCATATATAAGGAGAATTATTTCTATAAAAATAAATTTATTTTTTTGACTCACAATATCAAAATTATCTGAGGGTGAATTTTTGGTATTTTTTAACCAATGTTGATTTTTTGGGTGAAAATGGAAAATCAATATTTTCTAGTTACTATGATTTTGATGAAATCCTTATGATGTCAGCAATACATAAAAATTAAAGAAAATATATTATTCGATTAGAAATTAGTTTAAGGAGTATAACAATGAAACTCAAATTATGAATTTTAATTTTGAAATTTATCTTTGAAATGTTGGATACTTAATTAGATTTTTCATTAATTAAATATATTTTTGGTTTCTATACATTTAATGAGGTGGTTAGAAGATTAAATTAATATTTAGAATAATTAAATGGTCATATAATCAGAATTTTATCATAAATTTTATACAAAATTTATTTTCATTAATTCCTAACACAAGTTTCTATCTTTAATATTAAAATAAAAGATATTTTAACCCTTAAATACCTCACTTATCATGTATAAATACCCACCCATTATTCCCTCACTCTCCACTCCAATTCCATTAAACATGAATCCTATTTTATTTCATCTCTAATGAGTAATTTAAAGGTGGTTCTATGTTTTTATTTTTTCAATATCAATATTTTGGAATAGCCCCATCAAGGTATGGTTCCATATTACCCCTCTTTCCTTTTCATGTAAATTACATTAGTTATTTTATCTTTTAAGTTATTTTTTCATATAATTTTTTGGTTATTATATGGTATTATATTCTAATTTTTATATTCTTAATGATATTTTTATATTTCCTCTCCATATATCATTTTACTAAGTCGTTAATATGATGAAATTTTGATCTCTCACCCATTTATCCCTTTACTTTGTGATTATTTTCATTATAGTGGGAAATATAATTATGCATCATTGATATATTTTCCTCTTTATATTGTCTATTAGTAATCATTATCCCCTCTTATTATAATATATTAGTAGGACATTATAATTATGAAACAATCCCAAGGCTATTAAACCATTCTATGAATTTGGTATGGTGTGTATAATGGCCTAATATTTTTATAAAAAAATATTATATGTATTTTTATAAATATTCAATAAAAAAATTTAAACATTCTAGAGCTGTAAATGTTTAGAGAATTTAGAGATTATAAATACAATCTTCTTTTTTATGAAATATCTTTAACATCTCCCTTAAAAATCTTCCCTCATTGTACCTTTCATAAGAATACACTACTAAAAACATTCCTCCTAACATGGGGAAAGGGAAAATAAAAAAAATTGTGATCAAATGAATTTTAAGGGTAATCATGAAATATATCAATAGATTATCATATATAAGTATAAGATAATCATAAGTGTATGATTTCTTGACCATAACATACAAAGTTCACACCCAATGCGAAACAAATCTTAAACATGAGTCATGTAAAAAAACGTTAGCATTTAAAAATACATGAATCATATAAAATAAAAAATCATTATAACTCAGTCATAAACTATCACAAACCAGCTTGGGTACCATGGTAGCCTAATAACCAAGCCAGTCCTAACATAGACTAATGGGCATTCCCGATCCTCATGGGTTGATGACTAGCACCAGCATCATACAAAAGGAAAGTGAGAACATTATTTCCACAAACCATGCCGAAGTAAAAGAAATAAGGAATTATTTATATCAAAAGAAACTCCACTAGGAGTAATTTAATTGAATTCAAATAGGAATAAACAAGACAAAGTACTTCAACTAAGTATCAGAAAAAAACCACCCAAGTCCCAACTTAGATGTTACAAACCAAGTCCAAGGGTTAATAACTAGAACCACATACAAGAGATTCTTTAACATTACTTCAACCTGGATGGATATAATCTAAAAACACCTAAAGGAAAAAAGTAGGGTTTGAGACCAATCCCTGTAGGATTCCACCAAAATATTCCATACCAACATTCCAATATCCAATTAACCAATAATGAGCTTTCAATTATAAAATTAACGGGTATTATATTTAAATGCATATTTAAAAAAATCTTTTAATTAAATTTAAAAGGATAGAAATATTTTAGCAATTCATGATTCACATTTAAAATGATGGAAATGAATTTCAAACAATGGAATTACCTTTAAACAATGGGGTTATTTTAACAAATGGAAATTTTCAAAACCCTCTGACCAACACTATAGATATCTACAAGCCCGACCATACAAGGTCTCAAAAGGAGCCATCCTAATAATAGACTAGAAACTAATATTATAAGAAAAATCAACCAACCCCATGTGATAATACCAAGTGCCACCAAATACAAGAACAAAAGTGTGAAGCATATCCTCATGAATCGGTACAATAATTCGTGTCTATCCATATGACAACAGATGGTATGCCATGCCTAAACGGACTTGATATCCTAATTCCTCTTTAAGACATCTCCAAAAGTGATAAGGGGACTGAGGATCCCTATCAGAGACTATAGTAGAAGGTAATTTGTGCAAAAAAACTGTCTCTTTCATAGAGATATTTCTCAAGTCCCCATCTTTGGTTGTGTCATGAATGGGAAAAATGTGAGATGACATGGTCAGCCTATCTATAACAACCCAAATCACATTGTTATTTATTTGGATACATTACAACCCAACCAAAATGTCCATAGAGATATCATCCCACTTCCAATTAGGGATTAAAAGTGGTTGAAGTATGCTTGAAGGTTTCTTTTGCTTGGCCTTCACCTATTGTCATATATGGAAACACAAAACAATATCATTAATGCCTCATATAATACCTATCCTCCATAAAATCCATGGTATATCAAGAAACATATACATGGTTCTTGGGGGAAAAACTCACTATGAGTTATAGATCTCTCCCATAACAGTTTTCCTTACAACTAATAGTACAACATTTTGATTCTCATAGCCTATAATTTCCGCTTTAGAGAAAGACCACTGAAAAATGGTCTCCCAATCATAAATAGAGTATCTAATTCTAGAAAATACATAATTAAGCTACTGTTCAAGAAGAATAAATTAGAGAAAAGTGGATTTCAATTGAACATTGGCCAATGAAACCTTAGCCTCTGATACCACATTGTCATGAACTATCCCAAGTACCCTAGTAACCCAATAACTGAGCTGGTCTTCACATAGATTGAGGCGAATTACCGATCCCAATAGGTTAGTGACTGAAACCTAGCATCTTACAAAACGAAATTAGTAATTATTCTTCCAAAAACATTATGGAAGTAAAAGAAACAAGAAAATATAAATATCAAAAGAAACTCCACTTGGAGTAATCTACTAGAAGTAAAAAAGACATAAACAAGACCAAGTACTACAACTAAGTACCAAAAAAAAAGAAAACCCACCCATATCCCAACTCATATGAAAGAAACCAAGTCGAAGGGTCTATAAATAGAACCACATCCAAGATATTATTTTCCCCTACTCGAAACTAGAAGGAGATAATCTACAAACCCCAAAAGGTACAAGTTGGGTGTGAATCAAAGACCAACAGGATTTTACCCAAAAAAATCCACAAAAATATTATAATATTAAATTAACCAAGAATGTTCTTATAATTTTCAAATTAATAGTATTTTCATTTAAAATTCATATTTAAACAAATCGTGCATTAAATTTCAATGAATATAAATAGTTTAGAAATTCATGATTCACATTTCAAATAATGGAAATACTTTCAAATGATGGAATTAACTTTATAAAAATGTTTTCAATTCACAAATGGCTTAAATAAATACTTTTTATATAAAAAAGATTATATAAATTCTCATGGAATCAAAAATAGTTTACAAAAATGGATTATATTCATTTGAAATATAAAAAAGTGAGCAACATGGTCATATGCCTAATAAGTTACAATAGTTCTAGGATATATTGACCCCATACTCAAAGTGATATGAAAAATATGTACATACAAATAATTGAATGAATTCCATACATGACTCATCACCATATCTTAATGGATGTGATTTGCTAATATGATATTTTTAAATATTGTAAACCATAAATTTCTATCTAAATAGCTCACTAACTAACTATGTATTTCATGATCCCTATAATAAAACAATTATGGTAAAATTATTTTAAGATCTATAAGAATAAAAAAAATCTCATTCTCCATTTAAAATATTCCAATTTTCCATTTTAAAAGAAAAATTGTTTTTTAATAAAAACATTCCATTTCACAAAGATAAAACCCTATGGTTTCTATAAAAACCATTTTTATGAAATTTTCCCAAACATGGATTTCAAATCAATTCACCATTCAATTTCATAATCCAATTTCCTAATTAAATTCAACAATTTAATTTCACAAAATAATCAATCAATTTCATAACAATACCCCAATAATATGGAAATGAGGTTTTTCATATTTTTCTATAAAACAATTTCAACAATTAAATTTAGAAATTTAATTGAATGAAATTCCAAACATTCCACAATTAATATTAGATAATTTAAATTTTTATAATTTCTATAAACACAACCAAATTCCATGGATTTAGGATTCTCCATTAAAAAAATGGATGACAGTTATTCAAAACCAAGAAATTGTATTTAAATCCTAAAATTGAAATTAAACATATATATTTAGGTTTAATATAAATTGGAAATAATAATATAACCACCTACCTTATGATCAAATGATCTCAAATCACAACACCGTAAATGGAAAACTCTAATGGAGAATGATGATAACCAAGATTTATGAATAAAGCATAGATATAGATCCAAAATAGTGGGTATTAGATCTCCAAATCAACATGGAGTTCTACGTAACCCTAAATATAAAAGGAGAGATATAGGGATAATGAGATCAATATAAGGAAACAAAATGAGAGAAGATCAGAGGGTATTCCTCAAGATTTAGATCAATTTGAGGAGGGATATGAGGGGCCAATAATCCTTATTGGGAGCTCTAAGGATGTGACAAAATAATTGTAGGTTATACTAGTGTGTTGGGTTCCAAAATATGGGGTTAAAAACTTTTTAATAAATAATTGGATCACTTGATATCCCATCCGCATTGTTTCCTACGCCGATGCCCATTGTTTTGACAAAATGTGCTCAAGATGTATGCATGCTATAAATTGGATGCATAGTTTCTCCTAATAAGGCACACTTCTTGACTAACTGTGAGTTAACCATGAAAGATCCCACTGCCTTAGGTTGCACAGTTTTCTCTGATAGGGTCTACAGTTTGGGAATCCATAAGCCAACTATGCATTGGCCCAAAGTTTTCAAAACTCATAAAATTTTAACTCGAAATAACCCGAAACGAGAATCCACTAAATCTAGAATAAAATAAGGGATTGAGAATACATAAAAATAGTAATATGATGATACATGAACCATAATTTTATGTCATAAATGTGTTTGGAACACTCATAAGTATATAAAATATGTCAAATTTCAAGGTAAACTTCTAAGACTCTTGGATCAGGCACAACACATGTTTCCCATAGTGGATCAAGTACATTAACTTGTTTCCCATGATATATCAAGCACATCAGTTTGTTTCCCATTAAAAAATTAACATATAAATTTTTTCCTCACAAATATCACATGAGATATAATACATTACCTAATTAATTTGATGGATATATATGCCTCACCCGTCATATAATGAAATCCTTACATATGTTTTCCACAAGATCATAAATCACTCAACATATCAGAACCCACGAAAATAAAATGGTTTCAAAAACATCTCATCTTTTCATAATTAATATACACCATCCAGAGAGAAAATATGGATTTAACCTTGGATATTATCCCTTTTAAATAATATCTAAAATCAAAGGATTTCATCTTAGAGGGAAGATCATTTTGAAATATCACTTGGAATAATTCTTCAGGAAAATAACTTTTTCATTTTAAAATCAATTTCAATTATAAAAAACAACACACTTATAAATAAGAAAATTTTAATTGAGAATAAAATAATTAACTTGTAAAGTAATCTTAAATCTTTGAGGTTTCACAAATTTGTAAAAATATTCTAAACCTGTATATTTTAAAAAACATTCCTTATGTATTTTTTTTAAAAATGTCACAAAGTACCATGTTTGGAAAATGAATAAAATATTCCTTCCCAAACATTTTTTAAAAAGTAATAATTCGGTAAAAATAATTATAAAAAGTTTCAAGATAATAAAAAATTATTTTTTTTAGGAAACTTGTGCATGGAAGATAAATATTAATAAACAGTGAAATAAACATAAACAATCCCAAATAATTATAAGATTGTGAAATAAACCATTACCCCAAGTCATAACTCACATCATTAACATTAAAACCTCCGGAATAATAAACATGGGTTTATTATACTTGTACTACTTAACAATATTCATATATATGAGACCATTTACCATTTATTTATAAAATATTATCACCTATATAATAATATTTTTATTAAAATCATTGTTATGGGTGACAACATATTTGTTTTCCAATCATGTTTCAGTTTTTCTATCTTGATCCTTTTGATCCAAGTCCCATAATTCGAATAATTTAATTCTTGGTTTAAAAATAATATATATTATTTGTATAGATATTTATAATCACTCATAATAAATTTAGATTGAAAAATGAGTTACCTAATTCATATAGGTGGTAAGTCATACATATGGTTGAACGATGTTTCCATTTATCAAATAATGGAATAAAAGAAAGTTAAATAATAATTCACCTTTAAAGAATAATTATTATATAATATATATAATATATATTCATAAAATTCATTCTTATTACAATCCAAGTAAAATATAAATGGAAAATAATTTTATCACATCATGGAGGTGGTAATATACATATATTCACACACAACAGTATCATTTCCCAAAGTATTGGATGGTAAGTAGGTAAATTTGATATTATAATTTAATAAATATAATTATGTAATTAATTTCATACATAAATATTAAAACCATAATAATACCCATCAATATAATGTGGTGATAAAAATGAATCATATCACCACGTGGAGATATTATGTCGTACATATGAACGAGCGATACTTTCACTACGTGATTGATGGGAAATAGGGTTTATAATGGTGTTTTCATAATAATAATTACATTTTACTATATTTATAATTATATATATATTATTTTCTGATAAATATAATCAATTTATAGGTTTTAAATAAGTGTATAAAAAGAAAGAGATCGATTAAGGTTATTAACTCTTCTTCTAAATAACTACTTTAGATCTTTTATAAAGGTGACTTAGTTTCGGATTTTTGGAAAAATTGAGCCTATATAATGTGTATTGGAGAGTTAAAAGTGAAATTTAAATAGTATTTTTGATTTATAATGATCCATGTGGCGTAAATAAGTGAGGGAGTAGGTTCCCTTTTATAAGAGAGGGGAGGGGAACTCTTTGAATTTCTTAAAAATATAAAAGATAATAAGACCATTATAGATCCAAATACATCAAAATAGTCATGAATCATAAAATTTGGTATTAAATGTTTTAAATATAATAAAAAAATAAAAATTATATAGGCTTAAGTTATATTTTGATCCTTATCCTTTGGTTTAACCCCTTAGTTAACCTATTTTATCATTAAACATGGTAACATATTTTTCACTCTTAAAAGGCTATTTTTTATTATATAACTAAATATTGACTCATAAATGAATAAGGGATTTTATTTTAGAGTATATATTATCTATTTTTGGTTATTTAATATTTTTTATGGTTTTTAAATAATTTTATAAAATATTATTTTCCTAAAATGTCATTATTTTCAATTTTGACACCATTCTTTACACTGACTATTATAACCTCAATAAAAGACATATAATTATAAATAATTATTTTTAAAACATCAAAAACATATCATGGAAATATTATATTTCATTTGACCACCATAATTACCTCAAATATTAATAATTATAATACTTTTATTATCATTATTTGATTTTTCCATTAACTGAATAATTACTGCATCAATATTATGCAAGCATTCCTGGTAACTATTTTATCACTAAAAATTGAAAATAAATTATCATGATGAATATAAATATTTTATATTTCAAAATAATATTCATAGTAGAAAACATACTCTCTATTAGTCCATATTATAAAATTTAAAATTATTAAAAACAAAAGTGTGGCATGTTTAACTTTTCATGAAATAGAATATTTTAAATATTATAATATCATTCAAATTGAAATAAAATTCCATATAAATGAATATTTTATTACAATATATAAAATTAAAGAATAAAATAAAATAAATGTATGATTTAGGGTCATTTCATAAAACTTATCATTTTATTTTTATTTTTACTTACTCAATTTACTTTGTACCATGGTAATAAATATTATTAAAGATGCTATTCATAATGACAAAAAATAAAGGGGAACTATTTAATAAATTTTTACCACATGATTCTAAACATAGAATCAATATTTAAAAATTTAAAACACATCAATAGAATAAATTAATTTAAAATTAAGCCATCAAAATGCAACGAAAAAAATTCTTTGAAAAATTCCCTCTTTAAATTTAAAATTTATTGATGCTAAATTCAAGTATAAAATACATCTCTAAGATGATAATTTAAATAAAACATTTCTAATGAAAATTATAAACAAATAGAAAACCTAATTTTACATTATAAATAATTTAAAATAAGATAATTTTTTACTAAAAATTGGTATTTCTCGCTATTCATTGAAAAAAATCTTTTCTCAAAATTATCAAAAACTAATATTAAAATAATTTTGGAAATATGATTTAAAAATGTGTTGTATTTTCTCAAATAAATATTATAAAATGTAATTAAATTATTTATATTATTTTCTCACAAACAATCATAAAAATGATTTCAAAGAAGATGTGTTTTTAAAGAATAAAATTGCATTACTAAAAATCGAGTTCTTATTTTCAAACTATTAATTAGTATATTAGAAATGAATAGAAGCATTATATATTTCATAAATTAGTTATTACTATTAATACCAAAACATTTAATGATTAGGATACAATAAAAACATAATATTTTAATAATGTTTCATGATTCGACTAAACTCGATGTTGTGTGTAACTCAAGCTACCAACTAAATAAAATTATTTAATGAAATATTTTTCATTGTGATATCAGGGTGTTAAATTATTCCACCTTAAATTGAATTTATCCCATGAAATTCATCACTTTGATACAAACTAATGGAGAAATTTTTCCTCATCACATCCTTAGGTTCCTAAATAGCTTCCTCAAATTAGGAATTCCTCCACAAAACATTAACTAGGAGAGTGGTCATGTTTCATATAAATTTCTCTATTTGATCTATAATCTCTACTATTTGTTCTTCAATAGAAATATCTTTCTCCAAGGGTATGACCTGTTATTTAATTACATGTGAATGATTAGTTATGCACTTCCTCAGGAGAGATACATGGAACACATCATGAAGAGGATAAAGATTCAGTGGAGTTTCTAATCAATAAGATACAATCACGAGATGATCAGTAATTTCAAATAGATCAATATAAATAAGGATTTACTTCATCTTCTTTCGAAATATCACCACTCTCTTCTAGGTAGATATTCTTAGGAATAAATTATCACAACATCAAACTCTATAACGTTCCAATGATTTTCATCATAGATTTTTTGTAAACTATGATCTTCTATTTTGTGTAGTTTAATTGATATATCCTTTAATACTATTTCATCAACGTGAATAGATCAAAAATATATTTCTTTCTCCGACTTCATTCCATCATGTAGGATTTCTCCACTTCATACCATATATGTATTCATAAAGATAAATCATAATTTTTGAGTGAAAGTTATTATTGTTTGAAAATTCTACCAATGAATGTGTTAATCCCAAACACCATTAAAATACATTGTGAAATACATCTAAATGTCTTCCAGAGTTTTAATGTTCCTCCTAGACTGAACATACCAATAATTATGATAAGTATTTCTAAATCATAACACTATATATAGATCTTGCTGAAGAATTCTCTGTAACTTCTTGAGAATCCTCATATCCCAATCATATATAATGGGAAGTGGTGCTCAATGAAATCCAACCACTTCTTTAATATTTATTCTCAAAATCTAGTCATGATAAAACTATTCTATAATATCAATGAAGTGTTCCAAATTTGTTAGTTGATCAACTATAACACATATAAAATTACGACCTTTGGATGTTTTGGGACGCCTAATTACAAAATACATGGTGATGTTTTTCCATTTCCATTGATACATAGTTAATAGATGTAACATCTCCTTAGACATCTATCTCCCAAATACAACTTGTGTATGAACCAAGCACCAAGAAGCATACTATGAAATATTTCTCTATATTTCATCCAACTAGAGATAATATTTTTGGTCTCTATTTATATTTTTTCATCCAGGATGAATAGAGAATAGTGAAAAATGAGCCTTATCTAATATCTCCTTCTTCAAATACGTATGGATGGGATACATATACAGTTACTAAAATGTATTATTCCATTTTAATCATGGATGAACTCAAGAACATTTACCACCATATTTTCCTCTCTATATCATCTTTTTGCACATATTTAATCCTCACATTGATAGATGGTTAGACATTCATTAGGGCTAGATAATATTTATCCCCTTCCTTTTCAAGGTCAATCCTTTGTAAATCCATAAATATTAGATCTTTTGTAATCATCATTATTGATAACCTAGAAAGACCCTTTTGGAATAAATCATCTTCCAACTTATTCTCTTTCCCATGGTGGAAATGTATTGAGAAGTCACAATCAGTAATTCACTCCAACAATATTTTGTGGTTATTGTTCATCTCATTTTGAGTGAAAATATAATTGAAAATTTTATGATCAGTATATATGTCACACCATTATCCATATAGATAATTCCTCTATATTTTTAATGAAAAAATTACCGTAGGTAACTCTGAATCTTGATTTCGGTAATTTTTCTCATCGACCTTCAATTGGAATGAGGAATTATATATCACCATATAATTTTATGAGAACACATCCCAATCCCAAATTGGATGTATCACTATAGTTCACAAACCCGTATCCACTATAAGGTAGTGGGATTATAGTTTCATTGACCAAATTTATTTGCAACTTTTTGTAATTATCTTCACATTCCTCTATCCAGAAGAACATAACCCCATTGTTAGTCAACATAGTGATTGGATTAGATAACCATGATAAATATTTAAAAAACATCAATAATGTAAAACCAACCAATGAAAAAATGAATTTTAGTTAACATTATTGGTCTAGTACATTTCTCAATAACTTATGTCTTTGAAGGATCTACTGATATACCCTCACTAGAGATTATACAACTCATGAATGAAACCTTTTAAAGAAAAAAATCATACATGGTACATTTTTTATAAATATTATCCTCCCTCGGGGTATTTAGAAAAATCCTCAAGTGATATTCATGCTCTTCTTTTATATTTGAGTATATAAAAATATCATCAATAATGACTATAACAAACTGAACAAGATTTTTTCAAAAGAATCTATTCATTACATCCATGAATATATTAGGGTAATTAGTAATATCATAAGGTACCAATATAAGTTCATAGTGTCTATACCTTGTACAAAATATCATCTTGGGTTATCCTCTTTCTTGATCCTCAATTTATTATATCTATAATGAAGATAAATCTTGTTAAAGCATTGAGATCCAATTACTTGATCAAATAATTCATTAATATGGGGGATTGGATTCTGATTCTTGATAGTAATTGTGTTAAGTTATAGATAATCAATACAAATTCACATTGATCTATCTTTATTATTAAAAAACCAAAGTGGTGTATCCTATGGTGATATACTAGTGTGTTTGAATCCTTTATAAATATTCCTTAGGTGACGCTTATTTAATTTCTGTAACTCAATTGGGGTCATTCTACAAGTAGTATTTGAAATAAGAATAGCACTATGTATGAGTTCTATTGAAAAATCATGTTCACAATTAGATGGTAGAATTGAAAATTATTATAGAAATACATCAAAAAACATACATAAAATAGGTGAATCATAAATTATTGAGTTTCTCCCCAACTATATAAGATATATAACCTTCATTTAAATGAATTAATACCCACAATATAGAAGCAATTTTTATTGGAATTTCAAATTCATCCTTGCATTGATAAATTATTATATGAACGTTTGGAATATGAAATGTGACTTACCTTCCATGGAAATTGATATGAGATCCATATAGAGAAATATAATCCATTCCATGAATCACATTGAATTCATATAAAGAGAGAATCAAAATATTGGAAGAAAGTTATTTCTCATAAACATCAATTAAAGAAGAAAAAAACATGAGATATGGTCATTTATTCAGTAGGAGTTCTCAATGATAAAACAACATCTAATTATTATTCTGATATTCTGATACCATTAATAAAATATTTAAAAATAAAGAGTGGGTAGATCCAAATTCATATAACATATTTTTTGTTATAGAGTGGATGATAAGTGTACCTTTCATCATGTCATTATCATAACCCACATTAGATATCATGATCACATGATATTTCCCTTTTTCATGTATAGTTAAAATGTTTTTGAAATTGATCATAAAAACTTTGGATTCATTCACTCATTGGAATAATTCCCATAATCCTAGTAGTTGAATAATTATATCATGGCTAGTGAATTAGTTGGTGTTCTCTTTTTCTCCATTGAATAAACCATCATATTTATCACCATTCGATATCTAGGTTTTTTATAACCCTTATTAACACATTTAATGCACCTCCCTAATCCATTCCAACTGTTCCTTTAATGTTTTTCCCACTATTCTGGCATGTATATTGATGGAAATTCATTCTAATATGTGATTTATTTGAGTTTTTAGGGGACTTGATATTTATTTTCTTATCAAATCCTTAATAATGGTGGAAATATGCAATTTCTATTTCTACATTAGTGCACATTAAATTATTTATTCATAGATACTTAATTATCTTATATCTAATGCCTTTCAGAGACCTGGTTTTAAACCACTAATGAATTTATAAATTTTACTTTTAGGGGTGTAAACTGAACTAGGGAAATACCTTAAATGTGTAGTAAAATTTTCCTCATAGGTACTAGTGTATTATTAATCCTTTTTCTTCATCTCAAGAAATTCAGTCCCTATCTTTTTATTTCTTATATGAGGGAAGTAAAAAGTGAATAATATCCCATTAATCTCCTCACATTCAATGGATTCAATTTCATTATCTTACCTCATTTTATTGATAAGATTCTACCATTTATATGATTCTTCATCTAGACGATTAGTATCTAGGAAAATGTTTTCTTTACTTGAGAATTGAAGACAAAAAAATATTTCTCAATTTTTTTGATCCATCAATCAACCACCAGTAGATAAAAAGATCCAATAAAAGAAGGTATATGTCACCTTATTAATTATTCAGTAGTAAATTGTTCCATCTTTTGATCATTTTGAAAGTTGGTGTGTTTCATATTTGAATAAATTTGTGTTAGAATAACATCAAGATTTGGAATTCCAACTCACATGAAATTTGGTTGATCAGGTGTGTAATAATTTCATTTTCCATCACATTCAGAATTAACACAATTTCATATGTTATGGACCACTGAAAAAAAGAAAACATCATAGTTTGTCAAACAATTATCATTATGGAAACCATACAATTCTAACAAATTGTTTATAGAATGTCTAAATCATAAAACCTTCTTTTCTAAAACCTTAGGATTAACTTATACCATTCATGATTATTACAAAAACATTAGGACTTTATCCTATACTTAGAATGATACCCAAAGTTTTCATAAATTCCTTATAAACATAATATCTAAATATTGACTAAACCCTACACTGATACCAACTAAAATGACCTGATATTATTATACACAAATGTTACATAATATTAAATAAATATTCAATACATAACATTATGATCTGTGCCAAATCATAAATTTTTAAATTATTTTTATATTGGGTATAAAATATTCTTATTTTATATAATATCTTCAATATATCCCATAAATATTTTCCCTCATAGTACTCTTCAGAGGCATACCCAATTAAAAAATTTATTCACAACCAAGAAAAAGGAAACATAAGAAAAGGGTGAGATCCTATGCTCAGTAAGGGTAAACATGGGAGATATCAATAAGTGATCATATATAAGAATAAACTAAGAATAAGGGTTTATTATCTTCAAAATAACATAAAAGATTTTAGATAATGATAGTAAATATTACTTATGACATAAAACATTAGTATTTCAAAAGACATGAATCGTAAGAATGAAAAATTTATCACAACTCAATCAAGAACAATAATTTTATCTCATATATGTTTGTGGAACAATCATAAGTATTGAAACCATTTAATATTTCTAGGATAAATTCCAAGATAATTAGATCACACATCAACACCTATTCGTTATATTGGATATATCACATCTACTTGTTTTCCATACAGATCAATCAAATCAAGATATTTCCTATAAAAGATAATGCACATCTACCTGTTCCCCATATATATCTCATGAGATATAATACTTCACCCAATAAATTAGAGGGATATATCAGTACCATAAAATATATAATGAAAACTATACATATTTGTGCCAAAATATTATAAAACATTTATCATATCAGAACCAATGAAAAGAAATGGGTTTCATAAACATTTCACATTTTCATAATAAATATAAACCATCCACAAAATCAATATGGATAGTATACTTGGATCATATCCCTAATAAAGTAAAATAAACATAAATGGATTTAATATTATATAGAATATGAGTTTGAAATATCACTTATAATAATTATTGAAAAAAATAACTTTTCTATTTTCAAATCCCTTCTCTTTTTTAAAATATATGCACTTATAAATGAGATAATTTTATTTCAAAATTAAATTATAAAATTGGAAAGGAATATTAAAATTACTTAGTAATAATGATCATGGTAAAATCATGTAACACTATATATGTTAAGAAAATATTCCTTCCATATTTTTGTTGGAAAATTCACATAGTATCTCATTTGGAAAATGGCAAAAATATTTCTTCTTGAACTATTTTGTGCAATGTCAAATATGGCCAAAAATTATTTTAATTTTTTTTAAAATATTAAAAATATTAAAAAAATTTATAAAACATTGATATAAAATATAATTATTTACTAGTAGAGAGTGAAACATAAACAGTCTTGAATAATGATTAGATTGTTAAATAAACCCTTACCTCAAGTCTCACCTTTCTTCTTTCACATTAAATACTCTTTTATAATAAATAGTTTTTTTGTTATAAATTTATTATATAACCATATTAATATCTATCACAAAATTTATGATATATTTATAATATATTATAACCTATTTATTACTAATTTGTTTCTAAATTCACTGTTCTATGGGTAACTGCTTTTTTTCATGCTTCTTTCTATCCAGCAGTCATGGTCCTTATGCATTGATCAGGATACCATAACTTCCTGAATATTAATAATTTTATAAAAATATTATATATTAATTATATATTTATTTATTTATAATAATTCATAATAATTATAGATAGAAAAAAGAATTAGAGCATTCATGGAGACGGTTGGTTGTACATACGTATGAACGCTGTTTCCATTTCCTGACTGGTAGAATAAATGATTGTTAAATAAAAATTCATCTTTAAAGAATCATTATTATATAAAATATAACATATATATTCATAAAATTCATCCTTATTACAATTAAAGTGAAATATAAAAGAAAAACGAATATTATTGCATCATTAAGGTGTTTGTCCACACGTACGCATAAATGACGCTTTTGTTTCCCAAAGTATTAGATGGTAAGAACATTGAAATGATATTATCATTAAAAAATTATAATTATTTAATAATTGTAATATATAAAAATTAAACCCATTATAATAACCATCTATAAAATATGTTGATGAAAAATTAATTGTATCGTTACGTGGAAACGGTAAGTCGAAAATATGCATTGGCGATGCGTTCAAATCATATTTGATGGGAAAGAGGGTGTATAAGGGTGTTTTAATAAAAATAATAAAATTTGACCATATTTATGATATTTAATTTATAAATTTATGATTAATATAATCGATCTATATGAGTTAAATAAGTTTAGAAAAAAGAAAGCGATCAGTTAAAGAGATTACCTTTTCATCGAAGCGACACCTTTAGATCGCATCTAAAGGGATCGAGGGTTGGTATTTTGGGAATATCAGTACCTATAAATTGTGTATATGGAATTTGGGAAGATATATTTTTAGATTATGGTTAGGAAATATGACTCCATGTTGTGTAAATAAGTGAGTGGTGAGGTTCCCTTTTATAAGAGAGGAGAGGGGCACTCTTGGAAATTTTTTAAAAATAAAATATAATAGGGTTATACTCTTGAAAAAAATGGTTAAGAATGATAACCTATGGTAGTATATGGTTTAAAAATTATCCAAAAATAAAATTTTAATAGGATTAGGTTCTATTTTCAACCTTATATTTTGGTTTAACCCCTGAATTAACCTATTGTAATATTATCTATGCTAACATATTTTTAACTCTTAAAAGGTTATGAATTTTTATATAAGGTAAATATTGAGTCATAAATAGATAAGTGATGGAATTACAGACAATATATAAAAAAATATTACTTATTTAATATGTCTATGTTTTTTAAATAATTTAATATAATATTATTTTCATAAAATATCATTATTGTCAAATTTTACACTATTCATTACTTTGACTTTAATAACATCATGAAAATGCATATAATTAAAAAATGTTATTTTTAAATTTCCCCAACATATCACATAAATCTATAGAATTGGAGTATCACCTTAAATTATCTCAATTTATAGAAATTTTAATGTTTTTAATATTATTTATTTTATTTTTCCATTAATTGAATAATTACCGAAATAGCGTTGTGTAAGAATTTAAGGTATTTATTGCTTCACCGAGAATAAAAAATAAATTATATTGATGAATATAAATACATTATTTTTCAAAATAATATTTATATTCAAATATATCATCTAGATAACTTCATATTAAAAATAAAGTAGTTATTTAAAACAAAAGTGTGACATGGTAGACTTTTCTTGAAATAAAATGTAATAAAGGTCATAATGTCATAAAAATGGTCACACAATGTCATATAACCTAATGTTTTATTAATATGAATGAAATTAACTCATAAAAAAATTAATTCATGTTTCAGGGTTATTTTATAATACTTGTCATTTTTTAACTTTAATTGCCCAATTTAACATTTATCGTAGTAACAAAAATCACAAGGTTACTATTCATATTGACTAAAAATAAAAGGGACCGATTTAATAAAGTTAGAACTACTGATTATAATTGTTGAATATATTTTTAAATATTCAAAACAAATAAATTTTTTAAATTCAATTACATGTTAACAGGAAAAATAAAACAAAAAAAACTGTTTTTCATAAAATGCCCCTTTAAAATATAGAATTTATTTATTCAAAATTGAATTATAAAATCCATTACATGAATATGAAACATAATATTTTAATAATGACTATGAATTAACAGACACATAAAATTTTAATTACTATGACTTAACAGACACATAATGACAATGAATTAACAGACACATAATATTTAATGACTATGACACATAATATTCATACACTCCAATTTAATGACTATGACTTAATAGACACATAATATTTTAATAATGTTTCATTATTAAACTAAACATGATATTTCTTGTATAAAAAGATATCTAAGAAAAAAAATTATTTAAAGAAAGTTATTTCATTTTGATAATATGGTGTTACAGTGTGTTTGGTTTTCAAATAAATGAAATTTCTATCTAGATACAAAAAAGTGGATATAGGATCTAATAAAAATTTACCAAGGTGTTGTAATCTAGATTCGGGTTTATTAGGTATTGGATCAATAATCACCTGGGTCAAAACAAAGATATCTAACTACACACCTAGTTTGACACTCCCATGACATATGATTTGGATAATTCACAAAATAATTATGATCCATAATAATGTATTTGAATATATGGATTTAAATTCAACATTAATTGGTATTAATATGACATAAAATTTAGCTCTTGTACTATTTTGTTAACGTTTAATTGATATGGGTACTTCCCATTGCATTTTGAATTACTTATAGTTTATAAAGTCGATTATAGGATGTTGAATTAGTTATCCACATCAATCCATTAATGGGGATTCTAACCTTCTCCATTTATAACCAATTAATACATTATCAATCACCCTCTATCATTTTCATGGATTTTACCTTTATCCTTAATTTCCATATTCTTATGTCTATGTGGAAATGAAATGTCCATAAGGAATAATCTGTCAATGCCTTTTTCATTCCACACAATCAAAAATGTATAATCATAACTATTCTTTGAATTTAGTTTCATTATAAATACCCTTGAATGATTACTCTAATTATATAGTGTTCACCTAGTTACCCCTACATTGTTTTTATATGGAATTTATTAACTCATCATATATCCTTGATTTAATAAAGTTTTAATATCTTATAGTACAATATCTTGATTGAAGGGTATTTACCGAGATAGTTACTTAATTTCATTTTCAACCTTTTAATTTCCACATATTTTTCATGTTATTATTGGTTAATGATTGGTATTCTCATTATTTTCCATATTATTCCATTGAAGGGGAAAATATTGACAATTTGTATTCTCATTATTTTTGTATGGTTATCCATTTATCAACTACCCATTATTGTGTCTAAGGTTCCTCCAATAACATGATTGTATTTATTATATAGATATTCTATTTATATGATGGTTTCATTGGACTTAATATGTGATAGGTAGGGTATAATTACAAATATTCTATTGATGCACCAGCAAGTATCATGAGATGAAAAAGTTGGGTTTTTGTGTTTACCTCTTCTTAGTTATATATGAAATATATTTTGGTTGTGGAATAGATAGTAATATTATGATTTAAGGCATTGTGCATTTCATCACTTCGAGGGAAAGTACTAATATTCATTTGATTGTAAACATGTATACTTCTCATGAATATATTATTCTAAAAAAATCATTGATTATGTAATTTTCTATTTATCCATTCATGTTATATTATGCCATGCTTAAGTTAGGATAGATTTGTCATATGCTTCTCCTTAATGAGGATCTATAATCAATCGTTTATATTTTATTCCTTTTCCCTAGGAAAATAACAATATTATTACATGTGTAGAATATAATATTAATAGTGGAATAATGATATGTTTTATGTCTTTTGTTTATGTAACATATTTTTTTCATTGTAATGGAATACTCAATTATCAATATTTTCTATGACACCAATAAAATGTGGATATCATATCCTTCATAATGTAAAAAATTCATATAATAACCATTGACTATAGGGTGATAGATTTAGGGTAGCTACAGTTGGCATCAATGTTTAGTAGAACCCTTGGGAACTTGGCCTTGATGAACTTAGATAAATAAAATAATCATATGATTCACCAAAAAGGTATTCGATAAATTCTATTCGATTACATGATTCACATAATAATTATATATCATTATTTTGATTAATATGATATCTCTCTAATCTCTCAGCCTCACATTTCCCACTCCTAGGGTTTTCCTCAAAATCCCTTATAGAGGCTATATTCCTCTTCAAATCTCCATTCATTCTCATGTAGGTTTTCAACGGTGTAGTTTTTAGGAAGTTTTAATAATTTTTTTGCGTCCCTTCTTACTTCTTTTCTTCTTGAGGTCATCCTCATATCACAATGGTTCCCGTTAACCCACTCTCATAGTGGTGCTTTTATATCCATTCTTCCTCTATTCTCGCATTGATAGTGTGCTTGTTTCCATATTTGGTTTTTCAATAATGGTATTAAGTTTGGGAGAGTGGAGTGCATGGTCCTCCATCTTCATATCTGGCTTTATCCAGATCTAGGAACCTTGGTCATCTTTCTATTAATGTGTAATTTGAGGAGGATGGTGCTCGTTGGATGGAAATCGAATGAGATTGAGGGGTAGAAGGTTTGTCATACTCCCTTGTTCGACATGAGGAATTCATCTCTTGATTCCCAACAAAATAGGTCTTCATCTGGATGGGGTGGTGTGTATGGATGAATGGAATTGGTTATGGATTCCTAAATATCCCTGGGAATTGGTTGTCTTAGGAGTGGTGTTCTTATTCTTTTGGGTACTTTTTGTTGATCGGATCTATATTTTAGTTCTTGATATAATGTTTGTATCATTGTGTTTGGAAATTTCATGCTACATTATTTCCTTGTATATTTTGTCAGGTGGGAATCCTCAAAAAAGGTATGGGTTTTATAAAACCCCAGACGCATCTATTTTACCTCATTTTAGGGAAGGGAATGGACACACTTCCTCAGATCACTCTACATGATGAATTCATTATGTTTCTGTGAAGAATCGGGTTGAAAGGGATGTGAGTTTCTTGCAAGAAACATTAGGTCGGTGGCTCAATAGAGATATGGTTGTTTTATAACCTATTATCCATTCCACCTCCAACATGTTCGTACAGGGGGGAGGTTGCTATGCCATGTTGTCTTGGACTAGCATAATGCAATTTCATGGTAGGGGGTGACACATCATTCTTGATTGGATTCATTGGTGCATAACTTGGCAGAGGGGCCATCAAGATGGCTATTTGGAAATTTTCATAAAGTGTGCTTCCTTTTGGGAATTAAATTATTCCAAGAAGTGTGATGTTTTTGCATTTCACACATAGGTAGTTTTTCCCTCTTAGAAATGTCAAGGCCCTCAGGTCTTTTTTCTCAAGAATTTACACTTTTAGGACTTGGAACATATAATGGGATCCCTATTTTCCCATTTCCTAAAATAGGTTATAATTTCTCTATTCTATAAATGTTGATTCACCCTAAAACATTTAAAAAATATTTGTGTCATTATTTTTTATTTTTATATATTAACTAATTATGTAAATGAATTTTTTTATAAATGTTTTTTTATTGAATAATGTAAAATTATTTCAACACCTATAACCAATGTAAAAATTAACCTATAAAAAATGTTTTTAGATATATTGATACATTAGTATGATATATGTTTAGGATAATTTAATATTTACAAGTAAAATCATGGGTTAATAAGTCTATGGGTGATCATAAGTGAAAATTGTAGACAATAATTTATGGTTTTCTATGATGGTATTTTAAGGTGATCAATTATATTTTATGAAAAGTTTATTAGGTCTTATAACGAATAATTGATTCAGGGATGAATAAACTTTTTGGTTTTAATAAGCCTCAATTTTTTTTCTATTATTATCATTTCAAAATTTGGTAATCCTATTATTAAGAACATTTGATGAAAACTACTGATATTATAAGGCATTGAAAATTTGAATTTGGTGACTAGATGATTAATGGTGTCTTGGAATAAGTTCAATATGTTATTTAGAAAATTATTTGATAGTATGTGATTTTGATTAGGAAAATTTTTTACTTATTATTATGTAAGGATTCTATTATGAATCATACTATTTTTTAGGATTCGTACTTATTTTTTGGGAATTGTGAATTAAAATATTTCTGTAAAAATACATAAATTAATAACCATTTTCTCAAGAGAACAAGGTTGTGTATAAATATTATGACCACATTATCGAATCTATGTATAAAGAGTAATTAAAAGTATCAAGTAGAAAAAATATTTCTTATGAGGTTCATTTTTTCTGAACATGGAAATGAGGTAGCATCATTTAGGTTTTCCCTAGACCAATCCCAAGATGAACATTAAAAAATACTTCTTAAGTATGATATTCTATAGGAGAAGTTCAAACTCATGGAAATAACAATAAGATCCATGTTAGATAAACCACAACTCATGACTAACATCCATAAATATATTACCATTATATTATATGCTGATATCTTAAGGGTGGTTTTATGTATAAATTAGAAGGAAAATAATTATTAACATGATAAATCATTTATTTCATTACTAAATGTATTTACATACCATAAGTATTATTATAAAATTTTCTTATAAATCATGATTTAATGTATTCTAATATAAATAATTTGTTATATAAAATAAATTATGAGGGTATAATTTATTTAAATAGGGTAAAATATAACATGATATATTTCTAATAAATACTTTTTATGAATTTTTTTTCCAAAATTAAATATTTAAATGATATACTTTCTCATTGTAACATATTTACCACATATGTTTGTTATAAGTAAAAAATAATAATTTTATTCAAAATAAATATATATCTCTATTCAATTTATAAAAACTCGTTTGTCTAAAAATTGACTATTATGTTAGTAAAATTTAAAAATCCATATTTTAGAAATTCTAATTTTATTTTATGAAATATGTGAGTATTTATATTAACATTGATTATATTGTTACGAAATTATCTTATTCATTTAATGAAATTATAATTCTATTTTAGTGTATTTAATTTTTTAATAGATAATTCATAAAATTGGTTTTAGTATTAAAACCTCTATGTTTCATAATTTCAATGAAATGTTGATGACTAAGTAAATTTTCTTAAAACCGAATTATTAAGTATTTACGACCATTTTGTGATTATAAAAACAATAAATAATATTACTTACAGTTTCAAATAACAATAATTTCTATTTCGTAGTATATTTTTTATGAAACATATTAATTAATTTTTTAATGGGAATTTTTAATAATAAAATATATATATTGAAGAAGATAAACCAATTTAGAAATTGATGAACTTTCACGTAAAGTAAAAAATCCGGATAAAGTATGATTTTAGAATAAAAAATATTATTTAATCAAACATCATATGTTTTGAATAAAATTTTATTTGACATTACTTTTAATTTTTAACAGCTATGTGTCTTTGGAAACATGTATTTAATTTTTTTGGTTCAATGGAATTATATTCAAATTGGTATGTTTAGATTTAATTTTATTTAATTTCTCTTAGTATAGCCTTTTCCATAGCCATTACTAAGCTGAAATAAGGGTTCCTCAGCCCTCTATCCCTTTACTTTGTGATCCTTTTTAATTCAATTTAATTCAAATGGGAAATGTTATAATAATTCATTAGTAAAATTTATATATTATTTTACTAATGATAGATCACCATTACCTATCATTATACCACATTTATAAGCTGTTATAATTCATATATGATCACATACCTATAAAACCATTCTATGATTTTTTTTAAAGTAATCCGTATGTGGTTTTCATAACAATTAATTCCTTATGTGGATATTAATAAAAAGATGATGATTCTGGAATATATGTACCTAGGGGTAGTAAGCTTAAATGGAAAGATTTGGTTTTGACTCAATCGTTAGCTGGATCACAATAAAGAGGCATAACATTACACATGGTTTGACACTCACATTGGTTATGCTTTGGATAATTCAACAGATCTTTATAAGCGATAATGTAGGTTTTTAATATATGGATTAAGATTCACATTCTATTGATATTCCTATACCATGGATGTACCCTTAATCATTAACTTGTTTTTTATAAGGGTACATTCAATTGAATTATGATTGTCATGTTGTTTTTAAATTTGATTTTTATATATTCAATTAGTTATCAACATTAATCCATTTAAGTGGATTCTTTACCATTACTTTTATAACCATTTAATATGTTCCTAACCAATCACCATATTTCTCAGGGATTTTACAATTCTCCTTTATGTCTATGTTCTTAAATATATGTGGAAATGAAATCTCTATGAATAATGAGCCATCATTACCTATGTCTCCCAGAACCATCAACTATGTGTATACATAATGTTTCTTCAATTTCATTTCCTTTTTAAATAAACATAAATTATTACTATAATTATAGGGTTTTCACTTAGATACCCATACATTCAGTTGCCTAGGGAATTTATTAACTCAACATATACCCTTGATTCTATATGGAATAAATAACGTGTAATAAAATATATAGATTAAAGTGTATTTACCTATAAAGTTAGAAAATTAAATTAAATATCTATTTAACTTTCATGGAGTTTTCATGTTATGACTATTGAATGATGATGATTCACCTATTTATCCGCATTATTCATTTGAATGGAGAAATGTTGATAATTTTTATTCCCATTATTTTTTTATGGATATTCAATGATTGCCTACCCATGATTATTTATAAGGTTCCACTAGGAACATGAAGATACGTATTGATTATCCATTCAATTCATTTGATGGATGTGTTGGGCATAATATATAATAGGTGGTGTCTGATTATAGAGAGACCCTTCCTGTATTGGAAGATATCACGAGACGAACAAGTTGGGTTTTGGTGTATACCTATTAAAATTTATGTAAGAATTATGTATTTGTTGAGGCCTTGATAGTATGATTATTGTCACGACCCGACCTCGGGGTCCGTGCCGTGACTACCCCAAGCCCGCCTTCCATAGGCCAGGGGCTGGCGACTAGCACCAAGGCGTAAAATCTCGGTAAACAGGGAAGGAATTGCCTTTATAAGTAACAACCACCACAGAGTCAGCAAGCGGAAAGTAACTACAAAGTGCAGAAAAGTAAAGGGGGCCGGAATACAAGCCCAACTGAAAGTACAACTGAAAAGGAAAAGAACAGCAACTGAAGAAAAGATGGCGGCCTCGTGTCGTCCACTGGCAATCCCACCTGAAGGGTGGGTACAGATAGCCTCCAAGCTCCTCGGGTCCCACGTCCGCTCCGAGCACGTCCCGCCCAGTGGTCCACCTCCAGGTACCGTCCTGCTCCACGCCCCAACCGTGATCAGCGCTGTCCGTCGTCTGCATCCAACACAACAAGGTGCGGGCATAGCCCGTGCAGGGGTGAGTATAAGCTACTCAGTAAGGACCCCGAGACCCCCGAAGGTCTCCCGAAATCCACAAAGGATATAGCACAAAAGGAAGGTGCAATCACGAAGTAACATCTGACTCGACTTAGGTATATGCCCATACATATACCTAAGTCCCCAATTCTAGCTCTGCTAACGAGCTCAAGAACAACTAAATCCACACAGGAAAGCAAGACTCAAATCCACAAAGGAGAGTAAACAGTAAATCCACATAGGATAGTTCAACATATTCCACAAAGGAGAGTAACATAAGATTCAGCTCAACCAGGTATACTTTTTCAGATGACGTCAAAGATGATCACTGATCCATCTAAGTCGCCGGACCCACGAAGGATCGATTGGAACTAACCCCCGCAAAAGACCCACGCAGGATCGGGCTCACACAGAACCTGTAGGCAGTGGCTCACACAGAACCGGTAGTAAGGACCCACACAGGATCGGGCCCACACAGGACCTGTAGCACTGATCCACGTAGGATCGCTGAGTGCCGTAGTCGACGAAGTCCACTGAGGATCTCTGCACAGTCGTCGCCGCAGTCCACGAAGGATCTCTGCTCTGTCGTCGTCGCAGTCCACGGAGGATCTCTGCTCTGTCGTCGAAGTCACAGCCAGCGCTAGGGTTCCCGCACACAGCGAGCTCGTTTAGGAGGGTCCGCTCCACGAGCCGAGAGGCTGATACATCAACTGACACGTAGTCCGAAGTTGATGTATCCAAAAGTTCCGTATCGACAACAGGATCTCAACGCAACAGACGGCGCGTCAATCGGACGCCCGGTCTGAGAGTTATTGGCATTTTCGTCCCAGGGGCCCGGTTGGTTTTTAGGGCAAAACCAACCCGACCGTACTCCGCCTGTGTCCGATCCTTGGGCGGAGTATGCCAAAAGTTCCATCTCACTTAGAGGAAACTACCACAGCTGACGGTACGTCGATCGGACGTCCGTAGCTCAAGTTATGAGTGTTTCCGCTCCGAGGGCCCGGTAGGTTTCGTGTACGAACCAACCCGGCCAAACCCAAAGTCTTCCGAAACCTTGAGTGTAATATACAGAAACGACCGTATCGATCCAAGTATCGCGTAGCCGCTGACGGTTCATCAATCGGAGGTCCTAGGCCCAAGATATGGGCAAAAGAACGGAGAGGGCCCGAAAACGGGGGTTCTGGGCCCGGTGCGACCCGGCCCGAACCCCCCCTGGGGGTCGGCCGAACCGGGTCGACCCGACCCGGCCCGGCCTGGGCGCGGCCCGGCCGACCGGACCGGCCGGCTCGGCCTCGGCCGAGCGGCCACGGGGCGCCGCGGGTTTGACCCGCGGCTTAGGTGGAACGCGGCCCGCGCGGGCCGCGTGTTGGGTGGCCGGACCGCGGACGCGGTCCGGCGGTTCGCCGCCGCCGCGCCAGTGACCCGCGCCGCCGCTGCCTTCCGCGGGCCGCCGGAGTTGCTCCGGTGGCCCGTTTTTCCTCCCGTCTGCGCCATAGCTCCTCCCGGGGGCCGATCTTCACTGCGGGATCAACGGATCGCCCCTGCCGCACGGTTCGTCGTCGTCCGCCAAATCCGCACAACAAAAAGATCGGTGGAGGGTTGCCGGGTCTTGTTCGTTAGACCCGCACCCTCCGCGTTAGTCATAAAATCATCGGGAGGGATTAAGGCAGCCACAATTTTATCCAAAAAATAAAATTGTTTAAGTTTGGTTCTTTAATTAAAAAGAATTATATCACGGGAACAAATCACCAAGAAAAATAAAATCCCTACCTCGATGTCGCCGTGGGACGTGAGGTCGTCGCGGAATCGCTCGTCGCGGAAGGAGGGGATCGTCGCGTCGTCACAGAAGAGATGTTCGTCGCACCGCGGGAAAAATGTCGCGCTGACGATCTCCAGATCTAGAACAAACGGATTTAATTAATTAAATCCGTTGTCATTGAAATTAAAAGGGAGAATTAAACGATCCGTTTCTCACCTTAGTTGCCGAACGAGGATCGGCCGTGGAAGAAGAGGCGTCGCCGAAGAACGTCGCGGGTAGAGCTCGTCGACGTTGCAGATCACGGTGTGCGTCATTGAATTCCGGTAGCCGACGTTCTTCGCGTTCTTCGCGTTCTTCGCGAGGAGGGTGGAGGCTCAGAGAATTCGCACAACGATAGCAATCCTCCAAAATAGACAAGTTTTTCTATTTTATTAATTCGCCAAAGAACGCAAACGCGTAAGTAACGACCCATTAAATTCGTTGAATTAATTCAAAGAATGAAACAGCCCATTTAATTCACGAAATAAACTGCCCAATTAAATGGTTTGTTAAGAAATTAAAGAAAACACGCCGGTTGACTTTTCAGTTACTTTGACGGGTTTTCGCGGGTGCGTTACTTAGCGAAAGAAACGGCGGAGCTCGTGTGGGCCCCACCTCACAAATATCCTTCCAAGGGGTAGGGTATTTCCGGATAGCACCCTATCCGCTTTAACTCAGTTCAAGTGGCTTCCAAGTGACTTCCAAGCGGCTTAAGTGAAATAAAATAAAGTTGTCGCACAACCTTTATTTTATTTCCGACTTAAAACCCAAAATTTTAAAAACCACGGTTGAGCAAACGCAACTCCGGAAGAGGCGTTTCTAAGCAAATATCGGCGCTGCGATTTCATTGGTGCCCTCAGAATTCGATTCCGGGCACCGGTTCAAAAGATAGAAAAACTCGCTGTCCGTTCATTGAACGTACCCGAGCCAAACTTCGGAAATTGATTCCGGGCACACCGGGCCTCGGAATCAGGTGCCGTCTGAAGCTGCGCTCTTGCAAAATTCCAAAGAAAATTAAGAAAAAAATTTCCTTGAAATTTGCGGGTCTTTACATTACTCCCATCTCAGGGCTTTACATCCCCGTAAAGATACATCAAAAACTAGGGGAACAAATGGGGGTACTGAGCACGCATCTGAGCCTCCCGCTCCCAAGTGCTCTCTTGGAGGTTCCCGTGCTGCCATCTGACGCGCACAAGAGGAATCGACCGCCCACGTAGGACCCGCTCCTGTCAATCCTCGATCTCCACTGGGACCTCCGCAAAAGTCGCCCCATCGTCCACGTCCATCTCCCCAAAGTCGATGATGTGCGTCGGGTCGTGCACGTATCTCCTTAGCTGAGACACGTGGAAGACGTCGTGCACCCGGTGAAACTGAGGTGGTAGAGCCAGGCGATAAGCCACCTCTCCTATCCTGCTGAGGACCTGGAAAGGCCCGATGAAGCGTGGAGACAACTTGCCACCTCGGCCAAATGTCCGTAAACCACGTCGAGGTGAGACACGCAAAAAGACGTGGTCGACATCCTCGAACTCTAGTGGCCTCCGCCTCCTGTCAACATATGACTTGTGTCGGCTCTGAGCTGTCCTCATCCTCTCCTGGATGATCTGGACCTTCTCTGTCGTGGCTCAGACCATCTCTGGTCCCACGAGTGCTGACTCCCCAGGGTCTGTCCAGCACAACGGTGATCTGCAGGGTCTGCCGTACAACGCCTCGTATGGTGCCATCCCGATGGTGGAGTGGTAGCTGTTGTTGTACGCGAACTCCACCAAGGGTAGGTGGTCCTCCCAGCTGCGACCAAAGTCGAGAACACATGCACGGAGCATGTCCTCGAGTGTCTGTATGGTTCTCTCAGTCTGACCATCCGTCTGAGGGTGGAAGGCTGTGCTCAGATGGAGCCGCGTCCCGAACGCCTCCTGCAACCCCTTCCAAAGCCGGGAAGTGAAACGAGCATCTCGATCGGAGATGATAGACAATGTCACACCGTGAAGCCGTACGATCTCCTGGACGTAAAGACGTCCCAAGATCTCTACTGAGCCCTACTCTCTGATGGGTAAGAAGTGTGCCGACTTGGTGAGTCGGTCGACAATCACCCAAATGGAGTCGTGACCTCTGGAAGTGCGTGGAAGTCCAGTCACGAAGTCCATAGACATGCCGTCCCACTTCCACTCCGGGACCTCCAAGGGCTGTACCAAGCCTGCTGGTACCTAATGCTCTGCCTTCACCTGCTGGCAGGTGAGGCATCGTGAAACGAACTCTGCCACAGCTTTCTTCATGCCCGGCCACCAGTGCTGTCGTCTGAGATCCTGGTACATCTTCGCCACTCCGGGATGCACCGCCAAGGGAGAAGTGTGAAACTCTCTCAGCACCTCCTCTCGTAAAGCGACTGGTACGAAGGTACGTCCTCTGAAAAGGATGTCGTGCTCTGCTCCAAGGGAGAAGCCATCAGGCGCCTGACCTGAGGATATCAGGGCACGCCGGGTCTCACAGTCAGCGTCCCCACGCTGAGCCTCTCTGACCCGCTGTAGAAGTGGAGGAGAGACTGTGAGAGACTGAAGAAAGGCTGCTCCGTCTCTATCCATGAAGGATATCTGTAAGGAGGCTAGCTGCTCCGTCGCCTCCTCAAGTAGCTGAATGCCCGTCCTCCTGCTGAGGGCATCGGCTACCACGTTCCCCTTCCCAGGAGTATAGACTATCTCAAAGTCATAGTCCTGGAGGAACTCAAGCCATCTCCGCTGTCTCAGGTTCAGGTCCTTCTGATAGAAGATATACCTGAGTCTCTGGTGGTCAGAAAAGACTGTGAAGCGCTCGCCCAAGAAGCTCCGCACCTCCGTCACGCTCCTGGGTGGCTCCCAAGCTAGCACTGCCTCGATCTTCGCGGGATCCACTGCAACTCCCGCCTCAGAGATGACGTGCCCCAAGAAATGGACCTCACGTAACCAGAACTGGCACTTTGAGAGCTTGCCATAAAGCTGGTGCTCTCGGAGTGTGTCTAGCACAACTCGCAGGTGGTAGGCATGCTCCTCCTCAGTCGTCGAGTATACCAAAATGTCGTCAATGAAGACCACGACAAATCGGTCGAGGTATGGCTGGAAGATCCTGTTCATGAGGCTCATGAACACTGCTGGAGCATTGGTTACGCTGAACGGCATAACCAAGAACTCATAATGGCCATACCGACACCTGAAGGTCGTCTTCTGCACGTCCTCGTCTCAAACTCTGAGCTGATGATAGCCTGACCGGAGGTCTATCTTCCAGAACCACCGCGCTCCCTTGAGTTGATCGAAGAGGTCATCAATCTGTGGCAGCGGATACTTGTTCCTCACTGTCACCTGGTTCAGGCGACGATAGTCGACACACAGTCGCAAGCTCCCGTCCGCCTTCTTGGCGAACAATATCGGGGAAGCCCAGGGTGAAACACTGGGTCGGATAAACCCCTTGCTCTGCAAGTCCTCCAACTGTACCCGCAGCTCTCGAAGCTTGGCGGGGGCCATTCGATATGCTGGAGTAGATATCGGGGCTGTCCCGGGGTACAAGTCTCTGTAAAAGTCTACCTCTCTACGAGGAGTTAGCCCTGGAACGTCGTCGGGAAAGACGTCCACGTACTGGTCCACCACGGCAGGAAAAACTGGACTCCGCACGTCCACTGCTCCTAGGATGAGGCTAGCCAACTGATGAGAGATGGGCTGCACTCTCCTCCGCGGAAGTCCATCCTGTGCTGCAAAGGTTCCCTTCTCGCCGGTGAAGGTAAACCTGCTCCCGTCGGTGCGAACACATCGCACCTTGCGCCTAAAACAGTCGATCTGGGCATGAACCATGGATAGCCAATCCATGCCCAAGATGACGTCGTAAGGCCTCGACGCCGCTACAAGGAGATCCCAGCCGAAGCTCTCGCCTCCTAGAGTAAGCTCACACTGCCGGCACTAGTGCATAATCGTCGAGTCTGCTCCCGTAGGAGTCTCTAGCCGTAAGGATCGAGCCAACGGCTCAGTCGGAATCTCCGAGCTCCGAACAAGGGCAGAGGCTATGAAAGAGTGACTCGCTCATGTGTCTATAAGTACTGCAGCAAGGGTGGAATAGACACAGATCGTACCTCGAATCATCTCTGGCATGTCGGGGTCGTAAGCCTCCACTGCCTGGAGCTGGGCATGTCCCTGCCCGCCAGCTCCCTGTGGTCGAGGTGGCCCTCCTGGTGGTGGTGGGGGTAGAGCCTGGAAGCGTCGCCCACCACCCGCTGCTCGGCCAGCTCCTCTGCCTCGTCCGCCTCCTCCCTGCGGACCGCCACGGTCGACCCTCTGCCTCTGCCTGGGTGGCCCCTCCACCGTCTCCTGCTCCTCTGGTCGGCGAGTCGGGCAGTCACGAGCCATGTGACCCTACCCGCCGCAGGAGTAGCACAGCCTGCCTCTCGGAAGGCTGGCACTCCGCTGTGTGCCCCGCACTGCTGAGCCGGTGTCCTGAGGCCGTCTGCGTGGGGGTCTGGTCTGCCTGGACCCGAGAGTCATCCATCGGCTACCTGCTGCCGAAGACTCAGCTACCTGCCGCCCTGTGCTAGGTCTCTCCGCTGAAGAAGGCTCTGCCAGGAAGCTCTCGATCAAGAGGGCTCGTTCCAGCACTCCCGCCTGGGTCGGAATGCTGAGGGAGATCAGCGACGCCCGAATCTCCTACCGCAAGCCCTGCTCGAAGGTCCGGGCCCGGAAGAAGGGGTCCCGTACCATGTCGGTCGAGTAGCGAGATAGGTCAGTGAACCTCGCCGCGTACTGAGCGACCGTCATGCTGCCCTGGCGCAGCTGGAGAAGCTCCTGGATGCGCACCGCTCGGAGGGTGGCCGGGACGAACTCAGAGCGGAAGAGGCTCTCGAAGTCCGTCCAGAGCAAGGATGCCTCATCGTGAACCTGGAGCATCAAGCTCCACCATCGTCCTGCCGCCGCCTGCAGGAGGCTCGCCACGAGAATCACCATGAGATCCGCTGGTGTCCTCACTAGCCTAAAGATCCGTACCACCGCCTCTAGCCAGTCCTCGGTGGCCTGGGGGTCCGCCTCACCGCGAAACCTGGGCGGTCGCTGGCTCTGAAACTCATGCAGTGCCCTGAGGCGACGTGCATCGT
Source organism: Viscum album (assembly GCA_963277665.1). Lineage (NCBI taxonomy): Eukaryota > Viridiplantae > Streptophyta > Magnoliopsida > Santalales > Viscaceae > Viscum > Viscum album. The sequence continues at coordinate 458,555,159 of OY728138.1, forward strand.
CAGCGTCTGGTACTGGTAGCATCGGTGGCTCGGCGGGTAAAGCTACTGCCGGTGCCACTGCTGGCAAAGGGCCCTGCACCGAGGCCTCGTCGCTCGGTGGGCTGCCGTCGCGCCCTACACTCGGAACCCTAGCTGGCTGTCGTCGCGGGGCCATCCTGAAAAGGAGAACAAGAGCACCATAGTCAGAACAGTATACCTGGTGAGCTGGCACAAGTAATCACAAGGAAAACTTGAGACTTTCATGAAGCAGATCAGTATACCCGGTGAGCTGACACAAGTAATCACAAGAAAACATGAAACACACACGCAATCAATGTTTTCATGCATTAAGTCGGAAATCAGGAGTCAGGGTCCTGGTGTACGGATACGTCGGCCGCCGCACCAACACTGGGCTCCCTAAACTGATAACCACACTCAATACACTAAATACTATTGCTTCATATAGGAAGAAAAGACGATTAGAGTCTGCGGTAGAACCGACCGCCTCTGATACCAATTTGTCACGACCCGACCTCGGGGCCCGTGCCGTGACTACCCCAAGCCCGCCTTCCATAGGCCAGGGGCTGGCGACTAGCACCAAGGCGTAAAATCCCGGTAAACAGGGAAGGCATTGCCTTTATAAGTAACAACCACCACAGAGTCAGCAAGCGGAAAGTAACTACAAAGTGTAGAAAAGTAAAGGGGGCCAGAATACAAGCCCAACTGAAAGTACAACTGAAAAGGAAAAGAACAGCAACTGAAGAAAAGATGGCGGCCTCGTGTCGTCCACTGGAAATCCCACCTGAAGGGTGGGTACAGATAGCCTCCAGGCTCCTCGGGTCCCACGTCCGCTCCGAGCACGTCCCGCCCAGTGGTCCACCTCCAGGTACCGTCCTGCTCCACGCCCCAACCGTGATCAGCGTTGTCCGTCGTCTGCATCCAACACAACAAGGTGCGGGCATAGCCCGTGCAGGGGTGAGTATAAGCTACTCAGTAAGGACCCCGAGACCCCCGAAGGACTCCCGAAATCCACAAAGGATATAGCACAAAAGGAAGGTGCAATCACGAAGTAACATCTGACTCGACTTAGGTATATGCCCATACATATACCTAAGTCCCCAATTCTAGCTCTGCTCATGAGCTCAAGAACAACTCAATCCACACAGGAAAGCAAGACTCAAATCCACAAAGGAGAGTAAACAGTAAATCCACATAGGATAGTTCAACATATTCCACAAAGGAGAGTAACATAAGATTCAGCTCAACCAGGTATAGTTTTTCAGATGACGTCAAAGATGATCACTGATCCATCTAAGTCGCCGGACCCACGAAGGATCGATAGGTACTAACCCCTGCAAAAGACCCACGCAGGATCGGGCTCACACAGAACCTGTAGGCAGTGGCTCACACAGAACCGGTAGTAAGGACCCACACAGGATCAGGCCCACACAGGACCTGTAGCACTGATCCACGTAGGATCGCTGAGTGCCGTAGTCGACGAAGTCCACTGAGGATCTCTGCACAGTCGTCGCCGCAGTCCACGAAGGATCTCTGCTCTGTCGTCGTCGCAGTCCACGGAGGATCTCTGCTCTGTCGTCGAAGTCACAGCCAGCGCTAGGGTTCCCGCACACAGCGAGCTCGTTTAGGAGGGTCCGCTCCACGAGCCGAGAGGCTGATACATCAACTGACACGTAGTCCGAAGTTGATGTATCCAAAAGTTCCGTATCGACAACAGGATCTCAACGCAACAGACGACGCGTCAATCGGACGCCCGGTCTGAGAGTTATTGGCATTTTCGTCCCAGGGGCCCGGTTGGTTTTTAGGGAAAAACCAACCCGACCGTACTCCGCCTGTGTCCGATCCTCGGGCGGAGTATGCCAAAAGTTCCGTCTCACTTAGAGGAAACTACCAAAGCTGACGGTACGTCGATCGGACGTCCGTAGCTCAAGTTATGAGCGTTTCCGCTCCGAGGGCCCGGTTGGTTTCGTGTACGAACCAACCCGGCCGAACCTAAAGTCTTCCGAAACATTGAGTGTAATATACCGAAACGACCGTATCGATCCAAGGATCGCGTAGCCGCTGACGGTTCGTCAATCGGAGGTCCTAGGCCCAAGATATGGGCAAAAGACCGGAGAGGGCCCGAAAACGGGGGTTCTGGGCCCGGGGCGACCCGGCCCGAACCCCCCTGGGGGTCGGCCGAACCGGGTCGACCCGACCCGGCCTGGGCGCGGCCCGGCCGACCGGACCGGCCGGCTCGGCCTCGGCCGATCGGCCAAGGGGCGCCGCGGGTTTGACCCGCGGCTTAGTTGGAACGCGGCCCGCGCGGGCCGCGTGTTGGGTGGCCGGACCGCGGACGCGGTCCGGCGGTTTGTCGCCACCGCGGCCGAGCCGCGGCGGATCCTCCGGCGGCGCGCTGGGCGCCGGCGACCCGCGCCGCCGCTGCCTTCCGCGGGCCGCCGGAGTTTCTCCGGTGGCCCGTTTTGCCTCCCGTCTGCGCCATAGCTCCTCCCGGGGGCCGATCTTCACTGCGGGATCAACGGATCGCCCCTGCCGCAGGGTTCGTCGTCGTCCGCCAAATCCGCACAACAAAAAGATCGGCGGAGGGTTGCCGGGTCTTGTTCGTTAGACCCGCACCCTCCGCGTTAGTCATAAAATCATCGGGAGGGATTAAGGCAGCCACAATTTTATCCAAAAAATAAAATTGTTCAAGTTTGGTTCTTTAATTAAAAAGAATTAGATCACGGGAACAAATCACCAAGAAAAATAAAATCCCTACCTCGATGTCGCCGTCGGACGTGAGGTCGTCGCGGAATCGCTCATCGCGGAAGGAGGGGATCGTCGCGTCGTCGCGGAAGAGATGTTCGTCGCACCGCGGGAAAAACGTCGCGCCGACGATTTCCAGATCTAGAACAAACGGATTTAATTAATTAAATCCGTTGTCATTGAAATTAAAAGGGAGAATTAAACGATCCGTTTCTCACCTTAATTGCCGAACGAGGATCGGCCGCGGAAGAAGAGGCGTCGCCGAAGAACGTCGCGGGTAGAGCTCGTCGACGTCGCAGATCACGGTGTGCGTCGTCGAATTCCGGTCGTCGGCGTTCTTCGCGTTCTTCGCGTTCTTCGCGAGGAGGGTGGAGGCTCAGAGAATTCGCACAACGATAGCAATCCTCCAAAATAGACAAGTTTGTCTATTTTATTAATTCGCCAACGAACGCAAACGCATAAGTAACGACCCATTAAATTCGTTGAATTAATTCAACGAATGAAACAGCCCATTTAATTCACGAAATAAACCGCCCAATTAAATGGTTTGTTAAGAAATTAAAGAAAACGCGCCGGTTGACTTTTCAGTTACTTTGACGGGTTTTCGCGGGTGCGTTACTTAGCGAAAGAAGCGGCGGGGCTCGTGTGGGCCCCACCTCACAAATATCCTACCAAGGGGTAGGGTATTTCCGGATAGCACCCTATCCGCTTTAACTCAGTTCAAGTGGCTTCCAAGTGACTTCCAAGCGGCTTAAGTGAAATAAAATAAAGTTGTCGCACAACCTTTATTTTATTTCCGACTTAAAGCCCAAAATTTTAAAAACCACGGTTGAGAAAACGCAACTCCGGAAGAGGCGTTTCTAAGCAAATATCGGCGCTAGAATATAATTACATATTTTTAGTATCCCTTAATCTATAAAATGAGGTATTAAATCAATAATTTCCCAGTGTACAACTAAGTGAAATAATGATTCAACTGGTTTGACACTCCCAGGGAATATGATTTGGATAATTAACAAGATCTTTATGAGTAATAATGAAGGATTGGAATGTATGGATTGAAATTTAGATTCAATTTACAATAATATAAAATGTAATTACACTTCAATACTACCTTGTTAATATTTCCTTGATAAGTTTACTTCTCATTACATTGTGAATTTCCTATGGTTTCAAAAGTTCATTTATGTATATTAACATAGCCTCATCAATCCATTAATGGGGATTATTTAAAAATCCTTCTATAACTAATGTATATTTTCTCAATCACATGCCATATTTATCATAGATTTTACCATTCTTATCCATTTTAATGTTCCTCAGAATATTTAAAAGTGAAATATTTATTAAGAGTGATCCATCACTGCTATTTTCTTTCCACACCATTAACTATATAGAAAAAAATTATTCCCATTCCTTTCAATTATATATATTGTTGAATTATTCATTCAATTACAGTGTTCATCGAGTTACCCATATGACAATTTTTATTGGTAATTTATTAACTCATTATATACCCTTGATTTTATATAGTGTAATTACCTTTTAGTACAATATATTTAATGAAGGGTATTTTCCAAGTGAGTTAGTTAATTTCATTGTGTATCCATTTAATTTCAATGGTCTTTTCAGGATATAATTTTTTAATGATGAATATCCACCCTCTTATCATCATTATTCTATTGAATGTGAAAATATTCATAATTCATATTCAAGTTATTTCTAAATGGGTATCCAATGAATAAATGCTTGTGATTATGCATAAGTTTCATTTGAGAACATGATTATATGTATTATTTAGAAATTATCTTCATATTAGGGATCAATTATACATAATATGTGATGTGTGGGGCCCAATTATATATAACACCTCGATGCATCCGTAGGTCTCCTAAGATGAACAAGTTGGGGTTATTTTGTATACCTCTCCTCATTTATACTTGAAATATGTATTGGATGGGGAATTAACAGTAAGAATATGATGTATAAAATTATTCATTCCATCAATATGATATAAAATACTGATATCCATGTGTTTATTTATTATAATACTTACCATGGATGTAGTATTCATACAAAATAGTTGATTAATTCATTTCATATTTATCTATTTATACCATATTATGTCTTGGTTATGCTATGATAGATTATGATGTATGAAAATATATAATAAGCATCTTAGTGAACATATTTTTATTTTTTTACTATTCTTTAGGAAACGAAGAAAATTGTTACACATGAATAGTGGAATATCCAAGGTAGAATAATGATGTTTTTTTATGTATTTAGTTGATGAAACTTAATTTCTCAGTGTAATGGAATGTTCAATCATGTATCTATTTCTTAGGACTACTAAACTATTGGTCCTTTATCATGTATACTATACCAATGTGATATAATAACCATCAGATCTATAGTTCTAGGGGTGGGGTTTTAGAGTTACGATTTTTTATTCATTAATGTATTACAAAAATGAGAACATTAATATACATTTGATGTTTTTATATAAATAAATGTATTTTTATTTATAACACAAAGCATTAATTTTAAGAATTTGTATATTTTATTTATTCATAATTTATATTTTAACACAAATGAAATATTTATTTCAATCATAAATGGGATAGTTGAATACTGGGAAGCTAGGGTAGAAAAGAGGATTTCTAATATAAAAATCATGCAAGAAGATTATTTATCCTCATAAAAAATTCCACCAAGCATGGTTGAGTATAAGAGAGAGGAATCCTTCTATATTATTCCAAATTTAATGTTTATTACATTTTTCCTACATCAGAGAAAAATTACTTCTTTATACTTTAATTTTCTTACCTTAGTCTAAAGAGATTTCCCTTAAATTACTTCCTATGAGAGAATTTAGTCAATACAGTTCCTACTGTCCTTGATGCTTCTAAAATTAATACCTCCCTCTCTAATGGATATGGCCAGCATCATCCGTCTTTCCTAGTGGTATTTCCCTTCCTGATGCGAGTCACAAGAAAAACCATTCATAATGATTTCAATGTCATCAATGATATCCTTAAAAACTATATGGAATTAAAGGACATGCCTTGGAATAAAAGAGGGAATGATGTTAATAAGGATGATCCTAAATCTTAATTAGAGGAACATGATTTTGTAGTTATCATTTCATGATTTGATCTGGTTTATCATTCCATCAATGTGATAAATATTAATTTTACCCAAGTAAAAATAATCTCCCAAGTATTCCATGGGAATATTCTTCCTCGCAATATGCAACCACTCCTCAATCGAATTTGAGTTCCCTATAGTAAATGTATTTGAGATATATGTATTTATTTTATGTTAGTGGATATGCTATACACTCCATCTACTATGGTATTATATAATCTTACTTAACACTTTAATAGAGAAATGCATTCAATTAATATTGAAGAGAATATCAACCACAATGAATAGATGTTAAATTTTGATGAAACATATCCTACCTATGAGTGGGGATACTAATCTTATATATATTGTGTGATTGGAATTTATACTAAGATAATCATGATCTATAATGAATATGTTCATAGATTGAGGTTCTCTCTGATGAAGACCATGGGGGTACTTAATGAAAATAAACCTTTTCCCCATGAGAGATATAGAGAACCAATAACACTAACAACATCAAAATAATAGTCCATGAAAGAATCCAAGATTCCTATATATTTCATTTTTATTAAATTGAAATTACATTCCATCTTATCATAATACATATCCATGTAAACTTTAGCCAGTATATTGGATCTCACTATTTTTCAGTTGAGGTCAGGTATCATTTCATACCCCAAACAAATGGACCACGAATAATCTTTCCTTTCATGAAGATATATTACTCATATGATATAATTTTAGGGATTAAACTTTAATGTCTATTATTTATGATCCAGGATAGGAACTTCTATGGGAATTTACAATAGAGATTGACAGATATTGATAAAAATAGATTAAAAATTTTACAATTGGAATGAGAATGATTGTAGAAGAATGAGAAATTCATAGTTGAACACCCCATATTAAGAATTTATACACTAATTGAATAAATTTATATTTTACTATATACCAAAATTAAATGAATCCTGATCCCGGAAACCATCGAGTATAGGATTGTAATTTTGGTTGAGGCAATATAAAATATTATTTATTTCTGTATTCAATAGATTTTATTTTATAACATCATTTTCAATATCATCCACCATCCTTAGAATATTTTTGAATAATGTTTGAACATATTCTTCTCTAGATATTTATCTCCCATGTCATACCTTATACCTAAAAGAAATTAATTGTAGTTGAATACATCAATATTTCCACCAACCATAGTTTCAAGTGTATAAAAGTTGTCATTGATGAGGAAATTCAGGATCCTTATAAAAATATTCTCCTTTATACATGCTTAGAAAAAAGTATTGTTTTCTACCTACCACAACTATAAGTCTATATATATCTCCTAAACATTTATTTCTTCCATTAGTAGCTTTTCTAAAAAGTTACTTTGTCTAATCATAAGGAGATAAAAATTTCAATCCTACCATCACTCCTAAAAATCTATATAGATGTTATTGATTTTAGATTTAGGATCCTATAAACTAGAGTTCATATTGAGAATTTTGTTTTTCACTATAATATTTCCCCTTAGATACAAAAATTTTTATTGTGAAGGGATTTTATGTATATCTTTTTATAGAGAGATTATATAATTTACTAACAACATGTAATAAACATATATTCTCAATCAAATGATAGAAGAAAAATAATATTCTATATCTTCCTTCAGTAATTTCATATTTAATAAAGAGTATAAATTGGTCCTAAATACCCTATAAATTTGAGTCACACTAGATCGGGGAAAAGAATAAATCATTTTTATATCACCTATGTAGCGATCCAAACTAATACAAATTCAACTATTTATCATCTTGTTATTACACCATATAATTTTTATCTAATGTACCCCATGTTTATTAAATATTTTGATATGAGAATGTTTTTAAATCCTGACTAGATTTACTCAAATAAATCAACACCCCTCTCTTCTTAGTTTATTAATAATAGTTTCAAATTCTCGTACTACGATCTAGGATAAGTCACCTAGATTGAATGCAACTAGCGACTACTAGAGATCCTTCCTTACTGACATTCCACATTAGAAATATATTATTGATATAAGCATAGAGGAAAAAAAATTAAATAAACATAAAAAGGATGTGCTTGGGTGAATATTTAACCTTCTCCACAATTAAAAAAGATTTACATAATATCCTGATACGTTTGTATATAGTGTTGTCATTCATGCATGCCCTAATACCCATTTTTCCTCAAAATCCTATAGGAGATCTATTTTTTGATTCAATTGAAGAATAAAAATTATATAAGAATGATTATTGTGATGTTAATTAGTGATAAATTTGAACTTTTCATAGGATCCTAAATCGTAGATATCCTTTTGATGAAGGTGATAAATGGATGTGAAGGTGGTTAACTATAAAAATTGAAGCCTCTGGTATCTATTGAGAATAAAATGAAACTATATATGTATTTCAAGATCTATATTGAGTTAACATAGCATAATAATTCACAATAGACTGTATCCCCTTATGGGGATTTCCTCTAGTTGCTGATTCAATTGGAATAATTTCATTAACACCATCAAGACCATTATAGGGGTTCGGGGGGGGGGGGACAGGCTCAGTGATGAGAGTATCTTTAATCAAAATGGGAGCATAATCTAGGTGAATACTAGAGGAAGTATCATTGATAATTTCATCATTATAAATATAATAATAAAATAATGTTATAATAACAACACCTTCCTTTACTGACTACACTAAGAGCTCAAAAAAATCATCATCTATCTAAGAAAGACTCACCACCTTGAGATTATTGACATTAATGATTACCAAAACAAATATTTATGATACTGCAATATAGTCTTTAAGATATTTAATTGAGTAATAATGGGGTATATCATCCCCAAAATTAAAATTATGAAGAGATTTATCCACTTTGGAATGGGTTCTTTACCACTCAAAAAGTAAGACCAAACATAGAAGAGGTGGGACATGAGGTGGAATCTTGAGAGCTATTGTGCTACATTTTAGGTGATATTATTACCATTCTAGGGTAACTCTATTGAAAAACACATTAAAACAAAAAAAACCTTTTTAGATGGAATATCGTTTCTATTGAAGCATATAGTCAGAAAAATACCATGTACTATACTGAAAAAAAATCTTCCATTAGAAGATAGGATCACCGGTAAAAAGAAAGATATATGTGGGGAAATAAATTGATAGATCCATCTATAAACAAATAAACAGCATCATCATGTTCCAAATTCATAGAGATACATTACCTATAGAACGTAAATAGTCATTAAATTCCCTAATTCTCTTGAGAACAAAATTATATTCAAATTTCAAATCCAACATTAGTTACAAAAACCCACAAAGTATCCATCATGGGATCTCAATCAGTGTGAATATCCATGGACCATCAACTATAAGCATACTTTGGACACCACTAAGCTTGTACTCGACCCAATCTTCTACAACACCCACATAGTACTCCTAATCCTCATGGGATTCCAAATATTTCATAGGTCTACGAAATGAAAACTTAGGAACGATTTCACCCTCGTATACGCATATAAAAATAAGTAGAAGCTAATGATAATATGGAATAAAAAATCCTAACATTGTACATCATTGAATATTAAATATAATGCATATAAATAAATAGACAATCCAAATTTTGTATAATCACATAACAATCCATCCAAAATATCAAATTAGAAAATTTTAATAAAATATAGAAAAAATAGAAAGCAGAAAATATAGAAGATAAAAATACACTAGGATTAATTAGCCAATACAACAATGAAAAAAAATGTAGAACTTCAATAGATCCAACATCACCTCTACGTGGCCCTTGTTTACAAAAAAATTCTAAATATATCCAACGATAGAATCAAAAAACATTCAATGAACACATTCATAAAATGAGAGCTTGAGAAAAAATATAAGAGATGAAAACAAACAATCACACACACACACACACATGTTGTTGTATATACAAGGTGTTAGCCATACATTAAAAATATTATTTCATAAAAGAGTAGTTGTTATTTCTTTTATAATAATTCTCATATATTCTAGTTTGAACAGAATTTATAACATCATTTTATCACATGTGAATTTAAAAGGAAAAAATTATCATATTTCTCCCCTTTCTTTCTAAAATGCATGAAGTAATGATCTTTTGAAAATAAGTGTGGATTAGGTGACCTAAAACCATAATTTTATACCCAACCAAAAATAATATATTTCTTTTAAAATATCTCTGACACCATGAAAATAAGACTTTTAAATTAGTAAGAAAACAAACCATTTATTCACCATTTTCAGATACAGTACTCAATTTCATTTATATAAAAAAATAGACATTACTTTTTTAAATCCACACATTCCAAAACATTAATAAATTGGATATAAATTAAATCAAAACCACAAAAAATATGTTGAATAAACACAATGAGGATTATGATGTCAATGAAATAAAATAAAACCCCACAACCAATCCATTTTTTCGTAGAACCAAATCAAAAGTTAAGATATAAAAATATGGAATATAAATATCATTAATACTAAAACATATTCAATAGGATCAAATAATTATGTGAAACTCACTAGGATTTTAAAATAATTATATTCGAATTTTTTCATCGTATTACACTCTTTAGTCCACCCAATTTTAAACAAGATCATCCCACTCAACTCCCCTTTAAGTTCACCAAGTGTAGTAAAAACCCCTAGGAGGGAATTAAAATCCTAGGGAACTATCTCACCCATACATTCTAGAAATTGTAACATAATTCCATACATTTTTCTTAGCAACCAATAGTTTCATTGATATCAATAAATGAAAGAGAGTAAAAAATGGATCACAAGAATCAACAATATTGGGAAAATATCTCTTCTAACCAACAATATCCTCATAAAAATAACCTTTTTCACAACCATATAGAAACACAAATAATATAAATATGACATGTAATCTCAATGTGAATATTATGGATGCAGTGGAAGTGATTATTGGGTAATATTCAAATAATATATTATTGAATTAAATGGATATTCTACAATGTACATGATGATTAATGTCATGAAATGTTTTCCCCAAATAATATTGAAAAATAATAATAAAACCAAGGGGGATTAATTTTCGCATTAAGTTTATAATTAATTTAAAACCCAAAGAAAAAAATAACCTCAACATTGAGTTATTTCTTTGTTGATGGTGTTGGTCATTTGAAACCTATTTGGTGTATCATAATTCTATTAGGAGGACATAAAAATGATCCTCTCTAGTGGGGATCCAAGGATTCCCCTTTAATCATTGAACAACACTGATGAAACATAGGGTACTAGAATATACTATTGATCACCTTTAATTTTTCACCTTGATCACTTCATATTCCTTAACTATTGAATACATCTCTCTTATTCTTCTTGATCGTGAGAAGAAAAAAGGTTTATTAAATGGTTCCCTCAATCATGGGAGAAAAACATACAGAAATTCTTCATTGGGAGAGAATTATCTATGTAAAGAATAATGTACACAACCATTAACCTCTTTAAAAATGGAATAATAGTCTATATAAATACATAGGGTTGGGGTTAAATATTTTTTTAATTCCATTTAATCTCTTAATAATATATTAAACCCATAAATAATCACATTCCATATAATGTAAAAATATTATTATTTTATCACAAATCATTTTCAAACCCCAAAAATGATAAATATTATTTTATAGTATGGTTTTTAATGATTTATCTCTATAATGAAATATTAGTATCTTCATCCTTCTTGATATTTACTAAAATATTTAACAAATATTAAAATAAATATTTTTCTTTCAATAAATAAATAAATATTATATTTATAGTTTGGAGAATAAGTAAATAAATAAATATTTATTATAGGTATGGTTTATTGTAAGAAACAAAACAAAACATACTACCAAACACCATAGTGATTCAAGCATCATCCATCCACACAAGGAATAATAAGTACCCACTAAACCTATTTTATTATATTAAATGGGAAAAAGGTCCAATGGGTTTGAATGCCCATATAAGGACTTAATTCCCTTAACAGCATCATTGTGGAATTGGTTTTTTACCCCATGCACATGTCTCCCGGCATCACTTCCTGCTCATGTAACCACCTCGAAACCCCCAAAGGGGATGCCACAAATTACACACCAATCACTTAGATGTGGAGGCCAATGGTTAGTACCTATAAATCATGACTCATTAACAATTTATTTAATATTAATATACCTAAATAAAAACTATATTTAATAAATATTCACTTATTACCTTATGAATAATAAGAAATAGATATATATTATATATCCATGCAATTAAAAAATTACCTTGTAAATTAATATTTATTAACTATTTGTGATCACTAAATTTTGAATAAATGTTAAATCTCAGTCTGTATAATAATACTCATTCCAATTTTAAAATACAAAATATACTTAATTTATTAAAATGGAAGCAATTTATGTGTGAACCTATAGGGAACTTCCTCATTATCATTACGCATACTTGTCCAAAATCCAATATTACTTTCTAGAAAAGGGTCAAGACACCCATATAGGGAGATGATAATCCACAAAAACAATAAACAAGTATTATATTTTCATTGTTTGATATAATCCCTTTGTATAAATATCTCATTGTTGGTTTCAAAAATGTGTCTCACATCCCAAAATACTAGTTTTGAATAAGTCGACTATGTGACCCACCCAAATGGAACATTCTATGTTTGAGGAGAAATTTTTTAAAAAATTGAAGTGATTTTAAGAAACAAGTGGACATTATTGAAACATAATTATGCATCAAAGGAGATTCTAGTGGACAAATGTTCCAAGGGAACACTTGAATCCATAGAGGATGCCCAAGGTATGTTGGTGAAAATGGAGGGCTTTTCCTGCAAATTCATAATGAAAACATCTATTTATGAATTAAATTACCCATCTAACCATAGTATTTTCATAGTCAATCCCCATCAATAAGGTGATGGGATGTGTTCCAACCAATTCCTCACTACAATGAAGTTGCAAGACATCAACCACTATTTTTGGATATAAATGGATCCAACACCAACACTAGGGAGATTGGTTTTCCAAATATGATGTGACACTCTCACTCACACAAAACCCTCTTCAAGAAAATCACACAACACTAGAATACCATGAACATTCAAATGTAGATAACTTGAGTGACTGGCCTCCCATGGGAACCAATGTGGCTCGATATACAGTTGAGAGTTCCTCATACAACACCTCTTAAGACTGGTCAGGTTCATGCAAGGGATTCAGCCTTTACAAAACTATGATCCACATGAAATACCAAATATTTCATGATGAAACACCTCAAAAATCCATGTTATTGAATTTTTATAGATTTCATGGCTCACACAACCCTATTTTCAGACAATATAATAAGGATACAAGAAAAAAATATATGGCCCCTGACCCGATGCCCGCTATGATTCAAGAACATCCTTGACCATTACCCGACCTTTTGATTCTAATAACAGGTACCATAATTCCTCCCATTCTTATGAATAGTAACCATAATGTTAGGTTCCATGGGTTCCACTCCTCTGAGACAATTTTTATGTCATTTCCCACCTATATGATCTTGAAGAGTATACACATTATACCTAAAGTTGGTATTACTAAGGGACAAGACTTACCTATCTCAATAGAGAGTCTATTTTTTGAATATTGCTCTCACCTTGAGAAGGTCCTCCTCAGGATGCAAGGCCCATCCACATCCGAGATACAATTCATAAAACTATATAGCTTTATGTCCTAGTCGTATGACATTAAAATGCATGACAACGCCCTCAATAAATGAAATTAAATTGCACCCGTACCCTATGTGATGAACACAGGATGAACCATGTATGATCATCATGGGATTCCACTCCTCCCCTCCCATGGGATGTCAAACTTCTTCTAGCACCCAAGGAACCTTCTATACATAATCTTCAAAACATCCCATGTTGATGCTCCTTCATTAATATGATCATCCATATCAAATTATAATTAATTTAATGGACCAATTCTATCATATGACCTAAAAATATAGCATTGAACTACATGGGTTTTCATCTGTGTTTATCTATAGGGTATGTAGGGTGCCTTCATGAGTTTCAATACTGACACTCCAACATCACCATTAAAGCCTGAGTGTGAAATCATCTTCCTTGGGGATACACTCAACCACCCAACCTATCATTTGAATATATTAAACTAGAACTCGACCTATCCCTAGATGACATTACACCTTCACCAAATTTGTCTCCAAAAGATGATAAACTTATGCCTAACTTGTCCCTACAAGATGTTAAACCAACATCTAACCTTTCGCTACAATTTTTTAAACATTCACTGAACCTATACTTTCAAGAAGTAAAACCTATTCCCAAACTGTCCCCATAAGACATTAAACACACAACCATGATTTTTATATAAGACATTAAACATGTACCCAGCCTATACCTACAATACATTAAACCTACACCCAAAATGTCCCCACAAGATATTAAATCTGATCCCAACATATCCCTAAAAGATGTTAAAACTATGCCCAACCTTTCACCAAAATATGTTAAACCCTCACCCATTATGTCCCTAGAATATGATAAACCTTCACCCAACCCATCCTCACATTATGTTAAAAATGCCTCAAATATTTCCCTATTAGATATTAAACCAAAACCCAAACTGCCTCATCCATATTTTAATCCAATCCCTAATCCATCTCCAGAAGGCATTACAATTTTTCCCAACCTATCCCTCAAAGGTGTTAAACATACATCCAACTTGTCCTTATAAGATGGTAAACGTGTGGTCCACCTATCTCCACAGGATGCTAAACATGTTATATAATCCCTAATCAATACACCAAACAATAAACACGGGACGACTGAGGTTAAAAATACTTAGATTCATTTTTCCCTTGGGGTCAAATACCTTGTGATAGATATAGGATGCCTTAGGTTCTCTACATAACATACCTCACACATGAGATTCCCTCTAAAAGAGGAATACATTACCGGTTCCCATCCAACCAAATTTCTTGACATACTGATTGTCCCCAACATTACTACCTCTTTTGATTGAAGGTCTCTGCCCTTTTGAGATATAAGTAGTATATTTAATGGGAGTCTACCTTGAGATGGCACCAAAAATAGTTTCATTAACACAACTTAAATCTATAAGGGTGACTCGTACTAGGTGACGAGTTCTAAGGAGGAGTCCATGGAATGAAGAAATTACATCCCATCATCCTATTTTGATCAAGGATCCGACATTGCTTATTAAAGTGATAAAATTAGCCCACCTTTGTAAAGAGATAATATGGGGAAACAAGCAATGTGGATGATGTAGGACCCAACCAAAATCATTTCAAACAAATATGGAGAACCTAATGTGAAAATATTCTCTTTAAACTATGTGGACTATTAATGTTTTAGGAACCATTAGATTTTCATGTCACCATATCCAAATATTCTATGCTAGTTCCCACCAAGAAAATGGTTATCCCAGCATGAAACTCTCATATGACTTAGGGAAGATAATGTTAGTAATCCTCGGTTTGCGACATCATTAGTGTGGATCCCTCATCCTATTCAAGAAGAAAATAATACATTAGGGTAGTGGTAATCGATTTCACTATATATGTATTGACAGTTGATTTAACATGTCTTTTAGGACACAATCTATTAGAAGTCGATGACCTAACACCATCAGGCACAGTGGCAGGTGAAACATTGGTGTGGTAATGTCACGTGACAATACTCCTACCACAATGAACACTACACCTTTAGCTGTTGTGAACCCACGCCCTAATTTCACCCTCTAATCTCATCCATAAGTGGGTTATTGACACCCTTTTTCATCAATATGAGTAGTAATGGGTCATTCTCACAATGGACATGTCCTTCCCAAATCATGAGGCATAAAAAGCTCACTGACACTACCACCCATGACAGTAATGTAGGGGGAAACCATCACCCATTACAATGGAGAACCTCATTAGGATCCCTCCCCAAAGTGCTCTAACAACTCACTCCCCTATTCCAATTTGGTAGGGTATATTCGAACCATACCCACCATGGCCCAAACTCTGGCGCTCCCAAGAATTATCACACTAGGCCTTATCAGCACAAACTCTAATTGGTCTCCTAAGTGGATGCGAGGATTGATTTCATCCCTACTCTACTGGCCTCAGACTAGATCACTTGATGCCAACATTCAGTTATGAACCTAAACATTTCTAATATAGAGGAATCTTATACAGCTCTAGTATCCCCTTCCACTGCTGGAATATCCCATTAGATCCCCATAACTTTTCAATGGGAATCTATCTTAGTCCACCTAGAATTGAGACCCTAAGAACCTTACAAGAGTTCTTAGTTGATACTCTTAGTCACTGAAACCACTGAAAGATATTAAAATCCATATCATGAAGAAGAATACCATTGAATTGGTCCTCACCACACTACCTCTAACTAGCACAGAGGTCATCCCCATGCCAAAAACATACCCTTATCTAAAGAAATATTCTATTGAAGGAGGGTGAACAGCTATTGTGGTGTTCATTCCTATGGAATAGGTCCTAAACAACATATAAAAATCATAATTGACTCTAAAAAATCCTTTCTTGTAGATATCCAAATCTATTATAGTTAATACACTTGGAAGTTTCATGTCATCATCAACCTCCCAGAATCTGATTTGACAGAAAAATCACTGATGGAACCATCAAATCCACTACTAGAGCCTGAGAAAAAGAATTTCAATTACTGCTAAAAATATTGGAATCTATGTTCTATAATATTATCAAATCTCTCTGTAGATACATAAATGTGGAGTAAATTCTATACACCTTATGACATGTAGTACAACCATATCCATCACCATATGTTTCTCTCCTCTCTACATCCATGAAAGACGTTTAAGTGATGTAATGATTTGTTTTGATTCCCATGAATGATGGTGGGAACTCTGATGAGTCTCAAAGATATTTTGTTTCCCTCATGCATGAGGAAGTGTAAAACACTCCATAAATCTTGGATATGATCATAAAACAAGATCTTCCTCCATGATAAATCCCGAAATATATCAGATATTTGACTCATACAATATTCCCTCTCCTAGTAGATCAACCAAAAATTAGTTATACATTGATGAAACTTCAATTATCATGACTCCTTCCAATCATGGAATAGGCTGACCAGAAGTAGGGTCATCCCCCTAGAAGTGAAAAAGATAACATGAGGGAGATTCTAGCCACCGACTAGCTATTAATAATGTTTTTTCCTCCCAAATATCAATATATTTTATCCCAGAGTCCCACATTGAGAACAAGGATGTTTTAATTTTCATTACTATTGGGATGATTCTTCACTGCCTTCGAGACTGTCAAATGGATCACCTTGGAATCCATGGGCACCTTGATGTCGTTCAACAATAGTGATAGAGGATTGAGATCACAACACGCTGGGCAGCTCAGTGTTCGAAGTTATATGGGTACCTACAAACTCTGTAGAAAACCTACATTAAGATCCTCACTATGCTCTATCAGCTCATGAATGATGTCTCCATGTGTCTATATCCGAGGATGGGGGTAGTATTCCACCCTCTCTTTCAGTCCTATCCAAAAAATGTGTTCAGAATTTCATTTAGACCCATATTATAAAAATAATTTCTCCCCTTTGAGTACAAATACATTTACTTTGGTCACCATCAACCCACCAAAGTATCAGTAGAACAGAGCCACCAACATAGGAAATGATAGGGAAAACCCGCCTCAAGGGGAAACACAGTACTAGGTAGACACTTGAGTAGGCATCTATACTCATCTGCAAAGATAGGAACTGGGCATCATGATTCAAACCATGAGATGTTTTTGGATAAACATTGATTTGTTGAAAAGGCAAGGGATATATGGAGCTCGATGATCCATCCAAGGTTTTTCCAAATATAGAGGTAGACCTAAGTTTAACTTCCATAATTCAAGAGCATAAGGAATATAAAAGGATCACTATTAAGATTTTTTATGTACAGTGCCTGGATACTAACAACATCATAAGAAACCCCATATATCTTATAGTGGGGAACCTATTCCACCTCATTTTTATTTCCCAATTTTAAATTGGTGTCCCCGTACACCCTATCAGGGTAGAATATGGGTGATACAAAATTAAACTGAGGTATTATTCACCCACCTCACTTGAGAAATTTGATTATCCACCTCAGGATCAATTTCATGATTTTTTATGAGTGGATGAAACTATTAATGCATTGGTAACAACAAATATTTTCCAACATAATGTGATAACAACTCTAGTACCCCACCTCAAGGATCTAAAAACATGACAAGTGGTACTTCTTTCCGATGGAATGTCATACCCATAATATGTGGACAATGTTCTAGTACCTCTAGAGTTTGGTTATCCTAGATTTACACTATTTATTGGGATTAGTTCCAAACTATAGAAATTGTCCAATATTACCTCAAGGTGTTCCCCAATGTCAATGAATCCAAAATAGTAGGAATTTTCCAAGCTCTGATGCTTTTTATAGACTCTATAAGGACCTGCATTTGTCCGGTACAACTAGTTTTACGAAGGGTTTATTGATGGTTGGGAGGACCACCATAGATAGTTCTTCAACTATTTCAGCTCTACCTTGCAAAATATGAGTATAATCTATCTATTTAAATGAAAACATAGTCCCAATGAGATATTCTTCAACTTCTTCACTTGATGAAATGGATTCACACATTCACTTGAAATGACACTATCCCAGGAACAAATAATTATGATGTTCATGGAGAATATTAAGAACGATCTAGTTTATAACCTCATCTCCATTAACTACCAAAATGGATTTTTGCAACTCTCCGAAAAGGGTTGTCATCTAGACGAATCCTTTATGTTTACTAAACTGTAGTCACACCCATTTCCACTTATAGGTCCAATGAGAAGGCATGCAAAATCATAGATAGATGATCCTATAAATGTAGAGGCCCACAAGATGATACACATAATGACAACTTTCCTAGATGATATTTGATGATTGTAACCCTTCCATTGTATCCACATCCAGTATAGCCTCGTCAGGAAAAACCTTCCCAGGTTCATCCCTCTCAATGAGAAAATATTTCTCCATCCCTCTATCAAGGACCATCTCCCAGGGTACCTTTCAAAGAAATTAGAAATATGACTTATTCCTTCAGGTATTCAAAAGTCCTATGGCATTTCATCTACACCATTGATAAAGAAATCCTTATATTTTCAGAGTGTAGAATAAATCTATTGGATTAACACAGTAACCATGTCGATTACTTACCATATCACATAATCCTCAGAAATGGAATCAAAAAATTATTTGTATTCGAATATTAGTTCTAGGAAAAAGTGGATTGTGTCTTTGTTAAGTTGGGTGAAATTTCAGTGTAGGTGACACATGTCTCTACTAAACCTGACCGTGACAATAAAGACTCAGTTGAGTTGTAACAGGCCCCCATCCATTGGATGAAAAAGTACAATGAGTGGTTGGCCTACAAAGTACTCCCTCGTGCCCAAGGTATCATTCTTTCCAACATGAGAAGTTCATAACCTTATATGGTTTCAGCACCTCCTCTGACTGATGGATCCACATCTGCATCATATCATTCCATATCTTGAAAGAATAGGCATCGACAATGCAAGGGAAATTATATTCCACCAATGGTGATGAAGTAAGCTCACACTCTTAGATATTTCATCCCACCCAAATTAAGATATGCACATTGTCTATTCCCTACCAATGACTATTTCACTTAAGAGGTGAAATATTACACCTTTTACAATGATGTGGAGCGTGTGAACCATTCCACGTCACCCAAAAGGAGGAATTCAATGGATACCCCTCGGGAAACTCTAGCTGACGTTGTCAAAGGATATTTGGAGGAAACATAGGAAAACATAATTCTCATGAAAGTGGTCAAAAATAGTTTATTCATGATACTCGTATTGGGAAATGAGTCTTTAACATGGCTCATCAAGAACTTCCCCCCCAATCCACATCGTCAGGTACACCTCCACAACCGATTGTATTGATTGACTATGCATATCAACCTTGAGAATACTATAATTAGTCATATATAGAAAGGGTATGACCTTAGCTGGATGAAACTCATCCTATAGTTTTTAATAGAAAAACAGTATGTGAGAAAAAAAAATACCTCAAGTATTATCCATGAACCAATGGTTCATCCAACAATATCCACTATGCCCTTTGCTAACATGTGACCCTCTACAGGTGAAAACATTGCCCTGAAATGAATTTATAATGTTCTAAGTCACCCCTACATCACACCCACAAGGCCATCGATCCTAAAGGATCTCTTCTTTCCAAAAGAAATGTGTGAGTCCCAAACTGAATTCTTAAAAATCCTACTTCAATTCGAGGCAGATTCAGTCTCTATTGAGGCCTACAACGTAGAGGAGGACGAGAAAGAGGAATTTGAAGACATTTTATCATTTTCTAGAGAGTATGAGTGTGTCACTATTTAGGTTAACATAAAATTAATGTTTATCCCAGGTCAATTTAATGGCATGGAAACACACCATTACTTAGTGTATATTGGGTTTGGTATCAACCCCATATTACTAAACATGCTCCATAGGATGGGACTTACAGAAGAATATCTAACTCCATCCAACCAAAAAAATTAATGGTATTATAATAATGAGTATAAAAAATAAAAAAATATTGTCGATGACTTAGTTTTTTGGTCTAATATTTAACACTAAATTTATGGTACTCTCATAGGATACAAAATATAATGCAATGTTGGGATGGCCCTAGCTTCATTTGCATGCAGTGATTCCCTATTCATACAACTAATGCCTCAAATACTCTCTTGATAGTCAATTACAGTTACTCCAAGGTGATTCATACATATTTTACTATAGTTAATCCTACTACCTATATACTGGGTACTAAAAAATAGAATAAAATAAGGTCCATATTGAAGAGTATGTGCACATCAGTACCCCTAAAAAATAGTTTCCACTATAGATGATCCTTGGGTAAAATTGAAGGATGGATTTCATCTCCAAATTCATCGGTTATATCTCACAATGCTATAATTGGGGTTTTTTTGCTGTCTCCACCAAAATGGAGAACACATAGATTACCTTATAACCTATGGAGGACAAACACGACTGATTTCAAAAGACCCTTCTCATATGAAGTACCAAGAATTTTTCCCCTGACCACCGATCTAAATCATTACAACATATTACTCAATGAAGGTATCAATTTATTAAGTTCATCTCATGACCATTTCTTAGATATCAAGAGTGGACCTCAAAACTAGAAACCGAACCGAATTGGCTTAACAGCTTATATAACCATAGTCTCGACGGAGTAAGAACACCTCATTGAGGATATTTTATTTTCCAGAGTAGCTTATAATTCTCCCTTTAGGAAATTTGTTAAAAAATATCCACTTAATCCTTTTTATACCCCTAATTTAGATGATGAAGAGGATTTGGAAGAAACACTTTCATTTGAAGAGGGTGTCTCTACCACTATTGATGAGTTAACCTAGGTAAAAATTGGCACTGAAGAAGATACAAGGTTGACACAAACCAACACAAACATGTCTTAAGAATAGTAGGAAAAATATATGGTCTTACTAAGATAGAACCATGATGTATTATCCTTGATCTATGATTATATGTCAAGGATTGACCCTTGGGTCACAGTTCATCCCTATAGATTCCAAATGAGCCATTGTGGGTTCAAAGAGCCTCTTAAAAAGATGCACACCTCTCATGGTGCTATGGTTGAGGATGTTGTTGAAAAAATTATAAAAAATAACTTCATTGGGGAGGTTCAATACCCTAGGTGGATAACTAACATTGTCCCAGTTAGGAAGAATAATGGGAAGATCAATGTTTTCATTAAAATCTATGATCTCAATTGAAATTGTTTAAGGAATGATTTTCCTATTATAGTGACAGAGCTATTCATTGTTTTTATGACTCAATTCCAATTCTTATACTCCATCGAAATATACTCTGGGTAAAATTGGATACATATTTCCCCTATGGATGATGATTCCAACACCTTCAGGGTGCCTCAAGGAACGTTTTTCTATCAGGTGATGTCATTCATCTTGAAGAATGAAAAAAGAAATTATCAACAAGAAATGAACCACATATTTATACCAATTAATGAGAAAATTTTTTAATGATACATGGATGATATTTTGGTCATATACATCTAGTGTTAAGACCATGTCATGTATCATAAGATAGTTTTCAACATTATCCGCTCCTGACACATGAAGAATCACCCCTAAAGTTTGAACTTGGGCTTAACTCTATGAAATTTATTGGCCTTATCATAAGATACATAGGAATAATTAATGAAATATAGGAAATCAGGGATATCATCCAACTTTATCCCTAAGAAATCTTTAGGATTTGTGAGGCCTCCAAGATCACTTAGTCTATATATGCCTATGTATTTCAAATCTGGCTGGAGTGTAATCCCTTTTCAAGGATAATGAAATACGGAACCACTAAATAGTGGGATGAGTATTTATAGACTTCTATTGATGAATTCAAGTATTACCTACAATAACCTATGGTTCTGATGCTACCCATCTCCAAAAGTTTGTTATTCCTTTATGTGACTACTGTAGAACGGTCCCTTTCCACCCTTATAGCCCAAAAATAAAATGGGGGTAGGGAGAAAATCCTATAATATCTCAGTCTCATGCTCCACAAAATGAATACTAGATACTCCCCCACTGATATGAATTTCTATATGAAATATATTTTAGTGAATAATTTTTTACATTACTTGCAGCACCATGAGATAGAGCTATTGTTCTAAGTAGAATCACTGATGTATATCATCAATCACTCCATACCAAAAGGATGAATGTAATGATGGGAGTTAATCCTATAACAATCTGAAATTAGGGTTTTCCCACATAACTATATTATAGACTAGGCACTAGCATAATATTTTTCCCCACATAAAACCCCTGATGAATTGTCCTTGGATATTTATTTCTCAAGTGGATTTATTATCTCAATAGATAATTTTTAACCATGTTGGTAGATTCATTTCGGTGGTGCCTCCCAGATTCCAATAGGTAGAAGGATCATTGAACCCATGATAAATAGGGTAGGACTAGGTATTATCTTTATCACCTCAAAACATGCCATCTTTCCATACTTATTCTTATTTTCAGAAGGCTGCACCAACATTGAGGAATAGTTTCAAGATATCATTTTTAGTCTCAAGTTGTACCTTGATATTGATTTCCCCAATTTACATGTGAATGGATACTCTAAGGTGGTCATTAATAAAATCAAGGGTGACCTTGTTGTTAGAAAACAAGAGATAATGCCTCTACTATAAGGTACATGTTGGCTGATGGCCAAATTCACTTTCTAGATGAAAGTGACTCATCTTCCTCGATCGTAGAATGGTTGGGCCAATGCTTTGTCAAGACAGATTATGTATCTTGAAAAACCTGATCGGGATGATCTGATCATTCATGTAGAATACCATAGGGTAATCGAAACTACCAACTCATGTGATGGGAACCAATTTTTATGCAAGATGGTTGTCAATACTTCTGTTCTAGAGACCTCAATTACCCACACATGTGAGGAAATACCTAGTAGGATAACTCATTTTCTTGTGTATATTTATTGTCAGATTCTACTAGTGGATTGAGTTTAGTGCAAGAAAATCCATAGACATGAAGTTTGGTTTACCCAACAGGGTGTTCCTTACCTCATGTTAACCCTTTACAAGCATGGGTTTGATGAATTTGACCCTATTTCATCCAAGGTGGAAAGAGACCAATATTTATGAAAGAGGTACATGTTGTATGCTATGGTTCCAATAAAGTTTTACTGGAACTCTCCCACCAAATTATGAGATTGGGATACTTTTATCCTATCATATTTTGTGACTACATTGAGTTCCCCAAAAGGTTTCATGCATGTTAGATCCAAACCAAATTTTTTTATCAAATTTTGGTTGTTCTTCACACTACCAAATATTCCTTGTACTTTGTAGTATAGGGAATGAACATTATGGTATCATACACACCAGTTAAAACTTTACAGTAGATATTAATTTTGTCCACAATATATTTCATTACCAATATAGAAGAAGAAGTCCCCCTCAAGGAATTCAAAAACTTATCATTGAAAGAGTTCATTAGTTCCCACATCATTCATTAATTTGGAGTACCTCACAATATTTTCATAGAAAAAACTAACTTACATGATAATGATTTGAAGAAATTATTTGCCATGTATAATATCCTATTCAACCATACATCTTTCTACCATGCATAGAGAAAATGGGCAGAATGAGGTACTCAACATGAACCACTCTAACATCTTGTAAAAAACGGTGGGCCAAAATAAAAGGATTTGAAAAATCAAGATCCAAAATTCTATCTTGTCCTATAATATGACAACTTAAAATTCCACCTAGGAGATACCTTGCACCCTGGTGTATAGACTATAGCTATTATTTAAAATTTTATTTGTTTTCCATCAATAAAAATGATTATTTATGACTAAAATACAGCAGACATACTGTTAAAATTCTGTATACCTGAGTTGGAAGCCCTCAAGGAAAACAGATGAATGACATAAATTGCATAGAGTGGAACCATAATGGTTTAGTGAGACTATTCAACAATAAGGTTCACCTCTTCACTTTCCTCTAATGTGACATGGTACTAGGTTTCAGAACACTGATGATACCCAGAACAAATCCCCCAAAATTTCGAGCCAAAGTTGGAAAGACCTTATATTATCCACAAGGTCTATTCTAAAAGAGAATAATATTTAATCACTATCGTATGAGATCATATCACACATCCTACCAACAATAAGGATTTCATGTAGTACTTCACATGAAACCTATGTGGTCTAGGAATTTTGAACATAAACTATTTTCAATGCGTCCAAACTCTATGGCCTTAAACTATAATCCATGATCAAAGTTATGTGACCTTAAACTATAGATACTAGGATCTAAGTTCAATGGTCTTAATCTAATAGAATCTTTATGGTTCATGAATTTTAAAAATAAACTATTTTTATCGCTTATAGTTTGATCTCTAAACCAAAAACTATTAGCAATTATTGTCTAATTTATATGAATTTAAACAATAAAGTACAATGACCTCAGTTCATGATGTTAAAATGTAGTCATACCCTATAGAATAGACATCATATTCCTCACATAACAAGTGTGGGAATAAAAAATTAGTGAACATCCTCATCACATGATGATAGACTATAGCTTTACCCCATGTCATAAGCAAATAATGCCTCATGGAAACCATGGGAGGCCTCAGTGCCCTTATCTGAGAGGAAAATCCATCACATTTGACATTGGTCCCCTACTATTCCATATATCAAATAATATGTGTGGCTTGATTCCCATTCCCATGGCATACATAGTGATGCATATACCCCTATCATTGGTACCATCTTCTAATTCTTCAAAAAACTTTCCCTTGGGGGGAGTTATACTCACCAACCTTTGGCCCTTTGGCCTTACTTATGGTCCATGCCTTATAACCCTAAATAATGTGCATTTCATTTTAGGATATTTATGTGGAACATGGGATTTCATCTCCCTCATTTAACATTGGATTTGACATATTTCTTGGCACACAAATATCTTTAAAACAAACACTCACCAAGTCCAATCATTGTGAATTTAAACTATTTAATAAATTCCCCTATGTCCAAGATGCATGACCTTAATCTGCATTGCCAGTATCCTTCTATATGAATTCTAAACTATAGAACTTATATCTGATCCTCATAAGAGTGGTTGGCCTTGGCATCTTTTGGTATTGGTCTTCTACCATACCATATCTCTAGAACTATGTGTGGCTTGATTCCCATTCCCAGGGAATATGTAGTGATTTCTAGAACTACATTCATCGATCCTAGTAGAAAATTCATCATAAAACAACCCATTGACTATGGAACAATCACCCCTAAATTCCATTGGGCCTCCTCCTCAACTGTCATACCTGATCATATTCCCCAGACCATTATCATATAGAGAACACCTTATGACTTGACGTGAGTAATAAGAATGACCAAATCGATACATAAGACCTACGTATATCCTTAGAACATGATAATAAACAAAAATACTTACCTTGTATAAAATTAGGATGCATCGTATGTTAATTATGGTTTGAAAAAACCCACATCCTCTGCACACAATGTTAAAATATAGAATTACCCCATATAAATTGGGGGTGTCTCATAGCATAAATGTGAGATGATTCAATGTGCTCACAAGAGAAGACATTGACCTTATAGTATCAGTCTTATATAGCTCTATTTCCTAGAACTACATGTTACATGATTACCATTTCTATGAAATATATAGTGATGCCTTGACCTCCATTCTTCGAGCCCAGCCTCAACACAAACCTTCTTGATGTCTCCCAAACCCCAAACCGTAGGACATTAAACTGTTTCCATGATTCCAAGGATAATTTTTCTTACTGTAGATCTTTCTTGGATCCTTCATGTTGGGAGTGGTGAAAAGACCCCTTGTATCCATTTCATTGGGTTTTACTCAAAAGAAATTCCCAGACATCATTTAATTGCATGTAACCTCATGGTCTAAGACTTATGACCTTAAACTATGTGCATTTGGCCTATTTTTAGCCATATTGTAACATCCCAAGTAAGTAATGAATAATAGATATTTTTATCTATGTCTATTAATGATTAAGATAGTGTTATAGAGGCTTAAAATGAAAATAAATACAATCTTATGCATGGAATACACTAATATTCTTAAAAGATTGTTTTACTGCCTTTTGATGGCAAACCATTTTTGAATCCATATTTTGACAATTTTATAAACTATGTTTGTCAAAATAAACTTATCCTTTATTATTGGGACATCAAAATTTACCTTGTGTGAATTTTTGGTATTTTTCTGACAATATTCATTTTTTTAATGAATAGTGAAAAATACTGCATTTTACATCAAAACTGCTTTTTAACCTAATTTATTTATATGATTAGAATATTATTTGAATTGGTTTTGAAGTGAAATTAGAATATATTTTTACAATTTTATCCAATGGTGGTCATTGGAATCAATTTCACTTTGAAATTAGACTTAAACTGGTGTCAATCTTTTGATACTTATTGTTTTGTAAAAACACGCTTTTTGCTCTGGCAGCGGGAATTAATTATTAAATTAATTAATGTGACCTATATGTTTTGAATTTTGTAAAATAGACTTCATTTTTGAATTTGGAATATCAAATATAGCTTAGGGTGAATTTTTGGAAATTTTCTGAAAAACTCCAATTTTTGATGAATAGTGAAACCACTAAGTGGTACTTATAAAGACTGATTTTCCGTTTAAATGAAATTTTACCATAATTGTGTTTTGAATTTCAAAAATCCGACATACATGGTTTTCATTAAGAAGTAAAATGTGGTTCAATGAGATTATAATAATTTTTTGGTGAATAGTAACTTATTAAGTTCTTAATCGCGATTAGTGGTAATTAGTGTAGTTTAAGGTATAAATAATGCTTTAATAATATGAAATGACCTAGAAACATGTCCCAACCTTATTGGTTGTTTCATTTCAGACCAAGACATGCCATGGGCAACTTGGGGACCCCATGGATCCACTTTTGTTGGGAAATGACATAAATTACTTTTTATTTAATGTTAAAGTGAAAATGACTCAAACATAATATGTTTTACGAAAACAATTTTTAAGTGGGGTTATACAAGTCCAACTTTTGATTATAAATAGTCATTGGAAAGATAAAAATATTTCCTACATCATATTATTTTTTTTATGATTTTTAGACATTAAATAAATTAAATTATTTATGACATAATAATGATGAAGCGATGACATCATTATTTGACGATTTAAATAAAATGGGAAGATAATGTAAAATCTATGAACTACACATGGCCAAAACCAATTGGATGAGTGGATTTCGAACCCTTGTCACCTTATCCACGAATTATATCAATGTGGGACCTTTTAAAACCGAAACACATTTTCAAATAATGTAATATTTCTTTACTTTCCAAAAGTGCCCCTCCTCTCCTCTTATAAAAGGCCCCCACCTCTACCTCATTTCACACACTCCTCAAGCCTTTGGCTCGGCCAAACCCTGACCATTTAATCTCTCCACATCCCTCTCCTCATCCTAGAGGATTCCATTTGGGCAGAATCCTTTCAAAGGAATCTTTTAGACTCAAATCAAAAGGAGTTACACCTTTTAAGGTAATTCATTCTCTCATGTTCATTTGTTTTATTTTGTTTCTCCAACCCCCTAAACTCTTTTTATTTAATTATTTTGTAACAAAACCGGTATCTTCAATATACTAGGATGTTGTTATAAGATTTATTTGAGCTACACTCTCACACAACTTCATCAAATGGTTAAAGAACATACGGTTTCCGTGGATGGCGAAATTCTGCCTCTCGAAACGATGATTGTTCAACACTCATTTAACACCTTCAAAGGTGGCCATTATGATGTCAATATTTTTATATATGATATATAATATGTTTATGTTTTCCTTAAGCTTATGTTTTTTTTTCATTTTGGGCATACCTTTATGGTTTCCATTATGGGTAAAACACGATATCTTCATTTTAGGAAGTGCGGACTACCGCCCCCTAAAAGTGATTTGATTCGTTAATACCATATGTGGGATGTGTAAAGGATAAAGTTAATGATATTATATATGTTATTATACTGGAATTATAATATACTCCTATATAATTATGATTCAATTCCAGAAAATATGAAATAGAAATGGAAGTAGCGTTCATGCGTACGTACGGTTTACCGTCTCCATGAACGGTGCATTTCATTTCTTACCTCTAAATGTGATGTAATATTATAAATGCATGTATGTACTGGATATATATGACATATATGATATCTAAATCATGAATACCATTCTGGATATAGTGAACCTTTGACCAAATTAACAACATGTAAGTGTAAGAAGTCTATTTTTGACTTAAGAACCAAATACCGACAAAATGAACATTATTAACTTAACTGATTACATGATGTTCATAACATGGTATAAAAGGAATAATGAACTTGAAAAAGATTCATAAGAAAGTGGAGATTAACTCAAGTTTATTATTCAGGAGATTAAAGAACGGTCGGGTCAAGTCTGATACGAGGTATGGGACTTCGTCTCAATCTCCTTTCATTGAGGCATATTTTATTTTATACACAACTTTCTTTTATATGGTGTATAAACCACTTTGACTTTTAAGTTTATTCAAAAGGAATCTTTTTTATACGAAGCGTTTAATAAACGACAAAAGGGAATGTTTTTGTCGTACGTATGCGGCGACAACGACTTCTCCACCGTCATGACCGTTATTTGAGTTTCGGCTTCCTCTACAAGCCATACCTTCTTTTTAAAAGAAAAATAAATACCATATTTTACTTTTCTTTTATTTTGGTATTGAAAATGGTTTTCATAATGTTTTTATATCAATGTGTTGTATTGATATCTCGTGATTGAAATGTGGAAATTTTATGTTTCCTTTATGCATGTTTTGTGTGATATGATTATGTTATGGTTCTTGGGCATTATTATGAAGACGGGTGTTTCCGTGATAAACTAAGGGCGGGTGAGCCCGTTATAGCTCTCCAATGCATTGGGTAACGCGAAGGAGTGAAACGTTAAGGTTTCTTCGAAGAGATTTTAGGGAATATACTGTGATGGGTATTCCAAACGTAACCAAGAGGGTTACTCCCTACGTAAGAATGATATGAATGCCTCAAGTTACCTTTGTGTCTTATGATTTCTATGATTTATTCATGATTTTATGAGGTATGTTAAAGTGCCTATGTTTTATGGGTAAAGTATGATTTCATTCTTATGTATATATGAACTCATGTTTCCTTTCCATGTTTTTTTTGATAACCCATACTGAGTTTTTATTCTCATCCCAAGTTTTTTAAATGTATTTCACATGTCAAGGGAAAGGTACATGATAAGATGATAGAGTCAAGGATGTGTCAAGAAATAATCCATGTTTTATTTTAAATGTGTTTCCATTGATGGGAATGAAGAATACTATCTTTATGTAACCACTTTGTTTATATGTGGAATGTAATGCAAGTTTTATGATCTAATTCTCTAAAACTCTAAACTCGAAAAGATCCTCAATGTGTAATCTTGTAATAACTGAAGATTTAGTAAGGTTTAAGGCTGGGGCCTTATAGTTGGTATCAGAGGCTCGGTTTAGATAACTTTAGGAGTTAGAATTCTATTAAATGATTATCCAACAATATTTTTTTTGAAATGATATAGCATTTAAAGATTACCATGTTGCTTCATCTAAGACATGTTTGTTCAGAATGGTTTTCCGCAGAGAAAACCGGGAAGCAGTGCTAGGAAGGCATACAGAAGGAAATAACCTTCCGAATCAGCATCCAGAAATGGTCGGAATTGGAACCGAACTGTTTGTTGTAGTAATGGCGCAGTTGACTCAAGCGATAAATGGCGGTGGTATCCATGCACGAGATCAGGCAGATCAACCGCAGAGGAACATGTCAGTGGTGAAACATTTCATGAGGCAACATCCCCCATCATTCAGAGGATCATCTGACCCTGTGCTAGCTGAAGGGTGGATTAAAGCACTGGAGAAGATTTTTGATGTCATGGGGTGTTCAGACAATCAAAAGGTTAGTCTTGCTATTTACCATTTGGAGGGTGAAGCAGATCAGTGGTGGTCTATGGTTAAAAATATCAGGGACGCCGATGAGATTGATGCTCTTGACTGGGATGAATTCAAAGGTATGTTTCTTGAGAAGTATTTTCCTAAGGCTGTTCGAATTAGGATGGAAAAGCAATTCTTGGAATTGAGGCAAGAGGAAGACTCAGTGGCTGCCTATGAAGAAAGGTTCACTCGATTGGCAAGGTATGCTCCAAATTTTATCCGGGACCTTGATAGTAAAATCAATCGTTTTTACTCAGGATTAAAGACAAAGTATCGAAGGGCATTAGCTTCTCGTGAGTTTAAAAGTTATGAAAAGCTTGTTCGATGTGCTGAGAAGGTGGAAATGGAGTTTGCCGATGACCAAGTGTTCTATAACAACCAGCAGAAGAAGAGACTGAGGTGGCAGGAGAAAGGTAAGAATTCTTCAAAAAAGTCTGATGGTAAGAAAACTAAGTTTCCAGTTTGTGATAAATGTGGAAAAAGGCATGCTAGGGAATGTCTTCTGAATTCTGGGAAGTGCTACCGATGTGGTAAGATGGGACATAAGGCTCGTGATTGCACTGAAAATGATCAAGCTGAAGGTAAGAACAAATTTGATTTACAGTTAGTGAAATGTTTTAAGTGCAATGAGATGGGTCACTATGCAAATGAGGGTCCGGCAAAGAGCTTGAGTGATGGGAAGTAGTTAGACTACAAGCAGAAAGGGGTGGTGAAATCCTTTGCAACTACTTCAGCAGATGTCGGGCCATCAAATGATGTTGTATCGGGTACTTTGTTTGTTTTTTCAGATTATTCCAGTGTGTTGTTTGATACGGTGTCTACACATTCTTTCATCTCTGAAACCTTTTCTAGTAAAATGGGAATACCATCTCAAGAAACGACTCCTGAACTTTAGGTAAAAACACCTGGGGGAAATGTTGAGGCAAAAAGAATTTATAAGAATCTTCCTATCCTTATCCGTGGAAAGAACCTACTTGCAATCCTTATTGTTCTACCTCTAGTAGAGTTTGATGTTATCCTGGGTATGGATTGGCTCTCTATTTACGATGCTAAGATTGACTGTAGAGTTAAAGAAGTTTCTTTTCAGAAAGACTTTCAGTTTGTTTACAAGAATGAACCCTTACTTTTGATAACATATCAAGAGGCCGAGAAACTTGTAAAAGATGGAAATGAATGTTACCTTGCACACGTCGTTGAAAATAAAGGAACTGTTCAGATTAATGATGTGCCATTGGTAAATGAGTATCCTGATGTTTTTCCTGATGAGTTTCCTGGAATAATACCAGATCGGGAAGTTGAGTTTACTGTTGACTTAGTTCCTGATGCTAAGCCAATTTCAAAACCCCCTTATCGAATGGCACAAATTGAACTTTTAGAGTTGAAGGAGCAATTGCAAGATTTATTAGAGAAAGGTTTCATTAGACCTAGCACATCACCATGGGGTGCTCCTGTTTTATTTGTTAAAAAGAAACATGGTTCTATGAGACTTTGTATTGATTATAGAGCCTTGAATAATATCAATGTTATGAACAAATATCCTTTGCCTCATATCGATGATTTGTTTGATCAGCTCCAGGGAGCTCAGTTTTTTTCAAAGATTGACTTGAGATCGGGATACCATCAGCTGAAGGTAAAGGAGGCAGATATTCCGAAGACCGCATTCCGTACGAGATATGGCCATTATGAATTTGTAGTAATTCCTTTTGGGCTAACCAATGCACCTATTGTATTCATGGACTTAATGAATAGAATTTTCCATGAGTTCTTGGATAAGTTTGTGGTGGTTTTCATTGATGATATTTTGGTGTTTTCTAAAAGTAAAGAGGAGCATGAAAAACATTTAAGGGTTATCTTGCAAACCTTAAAAGAAAAAAAACTGTATGGTAAATTCAGCAAGTGTGAGTTTTGGTTGCAACAAATTTCTTTCCTTGGTCACATTGTTTCTAAAGATGGAATAACTGTTGATCCTGCAAAAACAAAAGTTGTGGAAGAATGGCCAAGACCCACAAATGTAACTGAGATTCGTAGCTTCCTTGGTTTGGCGGGCTATTACCGAAGGTTTGTTAGAAATTTTTCACGGTTATCTAGTCCAATGACTAAGCTAACTCGTAAGGGTGTTAAGTTTATCTGGACAAAAGAATGTGATGATTGTTTTCAGGAATTGAAAAGAAGATTGGTGAATGCTCCAGTTTTGGCACTACCTTCCAGGAATGGTGAGTTTGTTATATACAGTGATGCTTCATTGAAAGGACTTGGTTGCCTCCTAATGCAGAATGATCAGGTAATTGCTTATGCTTCACGACAGTTGAAAACTCATGAGGTAAATTACCCTACACATGATTTGGAATTAGCTGCTGTTGTTTTTGCTTTAAAAATTTGGAGGCATCATTTGTATGGAGTAAAGTGTGAAATATATACCGATCAAAAAAGTTTAAAGTATATATTCACTCAGAAAGAGTTAAACATGAGACAAAGGAGATGGCTGGAATTAATCAAGGATTATGATTATACAATTCATTACCATCTGGGAAAAACAAATAAAGTGGCTGATGCTTTGAGTCAAAAAAGTAATGCTTCATTAACAATGTTGCGTTTGGAACGTGATCCTTTGGTTAAGGATTTGATGAACTTTGGCATAGAAGTTGTTGGTGTAGGAAGTCTTTCTGTTTTGTTTCAGGTATCAGTGAGATCATCTCTATCAGATAGAATCAAGCAAGCATAGAAGCAAGACAGTGAGTTGCAGAAAAGGGTAGAGCTGGTTCAGAAAGGTAAGTTGCCTGAATTCAACATTGATAATGATTGTGTTTTGAGATTTGGGAAGAGATTGTGTGTGCCTTGTAATTCACATTTGAAGAGATAATTGTTATGTGAAGCTCATAGTTCTCCGTTTTCAGTTCATCCGGGCAGTACTAAGATGTATAGAGATCTGCGGGAGTATTACTGGTGGGATGGAATGAAAAGAGATATTGCTGATTTTACTGTGAAGTATTTGACTTGTCAGCAGGTTAAAGCAGAGTGGCAGTTACCGAAAGGGATGCTTCAGCCTTTACCAGTGCCAGAGTGGAAATGGGAGAATATATCCATGGACTTTGTTGTTGGATTACCGAAGACATCTCGAGGTAATAATGCAATCTGGGTTATTGTTGATCGCTTGACCAAATCTGCTCATTTCCTTGCTATACAAGATACTTTCTCTCTTGATCAACTTTCCCGTTTGTATCTTAAAGAGATAGTCAGGTTACATGGAGTTCCTATCTCCATTGTATCAGATCGCGATCCCAGGTTTACTTCTAACTTTTGGAAAGACCTTCAGAAGTCGTTGGGTACTGAATTAAATTTTATTACAGCTTTTCATCCTCAATCAGATGGGCAGTCAGAACGAACAATCCAGACATTGGAGGATATGCTATGAGCTTGTTCTATGGATTATCAGGGATGTTGGGGCCAACATCTTTCTTTAGTTGAATTTTCATATAATAACAGTTTTCATTCCAGTATACAGATGGCACCATTTCAGGCATTATATGGGAAGCGGTGTCGAACTCCAGCTTTCTGGGATGAAGTGGGTGAACGGAAGTTGATGGGACCAGAATTGGTAGAAGAGATGGCAGAAAAAGTTCAGCTGATTCAGAAACACATGAGAACAGCTCAGAGCAGGCAGAAGAGTTATGCGGATAACCGGAGGAAGGATCTATCTTTCGAGGTAGGTGATCATGTTTTTCTCAAGGTTTCTCCTTGGAAATGTGTGATTAGATTTGGTAAGAAAGGAAAGTTGAGTCCGAGGTTCATTGGACCATACGAAATTCTAGAGAGAGTTGGATCAGTTGCATACCGAGTGGCTTTACCTCCAAGTTTATCTCAGGTACACAATGTTTTTCACGTTTCGATGTTGAGAAAGTACATGCCAGATCCATCTCATGTTTTGAGTCCAGAGGTAGTTCAGCTGGAAGAGAACCTATCTTATGAGGAACAACCGGTCCAGATTCTTGACCACAGGGAGCAAGTGTTACAGAATAAAGTGATTCACCAGGTAAAGGTTTTGTGGAAAAACCACATGATTGAAGAGGCAACATGGGAATCTGAAAATGCAATGAGGGATAAGTACCCCCATTTATTCGATAA
This sequence comes from Viscum album, assembly GCA_963277665.1. Taxonomy (NCBI): domain Eukaryota; kingdom Viridiplantae; phylum Streptophyta; class Magnoliopsida; order Santalales; family Viscaceae; genus Viscum; species Viscum album. Next base: position 458,589,960 of record OY728138.1, read on the forward strand.
GTAAATAAATTGCGGGGACGCAATTTTCTAAAGGGGGGAAGGATGTAACATCCCAAGTAAGTAATGAATAATAGATATTTTTATCTATGTCTATTAATGATTAAGATAGTGTTATAGAGGCTTAAAATGAAAATAAATACAATCTTATGCATGGAATACACTAATATTCTTAAAAGATTGTTTTACTGCCTTTTGATGGAAAACCATTTTTGAATCTATATTTTGACAATTTTATAAACTATGTTTGTCAAAATAAACTTATCCTTTATGATTGGGACATCAAAATTTACCTTGTGTGAATTTTTGGTATTTTTCTGACAATATTCATTTTTTAATGAATAGTGAAAAATACTGCATTTTACATCAAAAATGCTTTTTAACCTAATTTATTTATATTATTAGATTATGATTTGAATTGGTTTTGAAGTGAAATTAGAATATATTTTTACCATTTTATCCAATGGTGGTCATTGGAATCAATTTCACTTTGAAATTAGACTTAAACTGGTGTCAATCTTTTGATACTTATTGTTTTGTAAAAACACGCTTTTTGCTCTGGCAGCGGGAATTAATTATTAAATTAATTAATGTGACCTTTATGTTTTGAATTTTGTAAAATAGACTTCATTTTTGAATTCGGAATATCAAATATAGCTTAGGGTGAATTTTTGGTAATTTTCTGAAAAACTCCAATTTTTTATGAATAGTGAAACCACTAAGTGGTACTTATAAAGACTGATTTTCCGTTTAAATGAAATTTTACCATCATTGTGTTTTGAATTTCAAAAATCCGACATAAATGGTTGTCATTAAGAAGTAAAATGTGGTTCAATGAGATTATAATAATTTTTTGGTGAATAGTAACTTATTAAGTTCTTAATCGCGATTAGTGGTAATTAGTGTAGTTTAAGGTATAAATAATGCTTTAATAATATGAAATTACCTAGAAACATGTCCCAACATTATTGGTTGTGTCATGGCAGACCAAGACATGCCATGGGTCAACTTGGGGACCCCATGGATCCACTTTTGTTGGGAAATGACATAAATTACTTTTTATTTAATGTTAAAGTGAAAATGACAAAAACATAATATGTTTTACAAAAACAATTTTTAAGTTGGGTTATACAAGACCAAATTTTGATTATAAATAGTCATTGGAAATCTAAAAAGATTTACTACATCATAGTATTTTTTTATGATTTTTAGAAATTAAATAAATTAAATTATTTATGACATAATAATGATGCAGCGATGACATCATTATTTGACGATTTAAATAAAATGGGAAGATAATGTAAAATCTATGAACTACACATGGCCAAAACCAATTGGATGAGTGGATTTCGAACCCTTATAACCTTATCCACGAATTATATCAATGTGGGACCTTTTAAAACCGAAAAACATTTTCAAATAATGTAATATTTCTTTACTTTCCAAAAGTGCCCCTCCTCTCCTCTTATAAAAGGCCCCCACCTCTACCTCATTTCACACACTCCTCAAGCCTTTGGCTCGGCCAACCCCTGCCCATTTACTCTCTCCACATCCCTCTCCTAATACTAGAGGATTCCCTTTGGGCAGAATCCTTTCAAAGGAATCCTTTAGACTCAAATCAAAAGGAGTTACACCTTTTAAGATAATTCATTCTCTCATGTTCATTTGTTTTATTTTGCTTCTCCAACCCCCTAAACTCTTTTTATTTAATTCTTTTGTAACAACACCAGTATCTTAAATATACTAGGAAGTTGTTATAAGATTTATTTGAGCTACACTCTCACTCAATTTCATCAAATGGTTAAAGAACATACGGTTTCCGTGGATGGAGAAATTCTGCCTCCCGAAACGATGATTGTTCAACACTCATTTAACACCTTCAAAGGTGGCCATTATGATGTCACTATTTTTATATATGATATATAATATGTTTATGTTTTCCTTAAGCTTATGTTTTTTTTTATTTTGGGCATACCTTTATGGTTTCCATTATGGGTAAAACACGATATCTTCATTTTAGGAAGTGCGGACTACCGCCCCCTAAAAGTGATTTGATTCGTTAATACCATATGTGGGATGTGTAAAGGATAAAGTTAATGATATTATATATGTTATTATACAGGAATTATAATAGACTCTTATATAATTATGATTCCATTCCAGAAAATATGAAATAGAAATGGAAGCAGTGTTCATGCGTACGTACGACTTACCGTCTCCATGAACGGTGCATTTCATTTCTTACCTCTAAATGTGATGTAATATTATAAATGCATGTATGTACTGGATATATATGACATATATGATATCTACATCATGAATACCATTCTAGATATAGTGAACCTTTGACCAAATTAACAACATGTAAGTGTAAGAAGTCTATTTTTCACTTAAGAACCAAATACTGACAAAATGAACATTATTAACTTAACTGATTAAATGATGTTCATAACATGGTATAAAGGGAATAATGAACTTGATAAAGATTCATAAGAAATTGGAGATTACCTCAATTTTATTATTCAGGAGATTAAAGAACGGTCGGGTCAAGTCGGATACGAGGTATGGGACTTCGTCTCAATCTCCTTTCATTAAGGCATATTTTATTTTATACACAACTTTCTTTTATACGGTGTATAAACCACTTTGACTTTTAAGTTTATTCAAAAGGAATCTTTTTTATACGAAGCGTTTACTAAACGACAAAAGGGAATGTTTTTGTCGTACGTATGCGGCGACAACGACTTCTCCGCCGTCATGACCGTTATTTGAGTTTCGGCTTCCTCTACAAGCCATACCTTCTTTTTAAAAGAAAAATAAATACCATATTTTACTTTTCTTTTATTTTGGTATTGAAAATGGTTTTCAAAATGTTTTTATATCAATGTGTTGTATTGATATCTCGTGATTGAAATGTGGAAATTTTATGTTTCCTTTATGCATGTTTTATGTGATATGATTATGTTATGGTTCTTGGGCATTTTTATGAAGACGGGTGGTTCCGTGATAAACTAAGGGCGGGTGAGCCCGTTATAGCTCTCTAATGCATTGGGTAACGCGAAGGAGTGAAACGTTAAGGTTTCCCCGAAGAGATTTTAGGGAATATACTGTGATGGGTATTCCAAACGTAACCAAGAGGGTTACTCCCTACGTAAGAATGATATGAATGCCTCAAGTTACCTTTATGTCTTATGATTTCTATGATTTATTCATGATTTTATGAGGTATGTTAAAGTGCCTATGTTTTATGGGTAAAGTATGATTTCATTCTTATGTATATATGAACTCATGTTTCCTTTCCATGTTTTTTTTGATAACCCATACTGAGTTTTTATGCTCATCCCATGTTTTTGAAATGTATTTCACAGGTCAAGGGAAAGGTACATGATAAGATGATAGAGTCAAGGATGTGTCAAGAAATAATCCATGTTTTATTTTAAATGTGTTTCCATTGATGGGAATGAATAATACTATCTTTATGTAACCACTTTGTTTATATGTGGAATGTAATGCAAGTTTTATGATCTAATTCTCTAAAACTCTAAACCCGAAAAGATCCTCAATGTGTAATCTTGTAATAACTCTAGATTTAGTAAGGTTTAAGGCTAGGGCCTTATACATATCTCAACATATATTTCTTTACCCTCAGTTTTTCATCAAGCCAATTCACCTTATCATTCTCATCAAATCCTTGATCGAGTGGATATCCCCTTTTTGTATTGGTCTTCTACCACACCATTTTCGAGAACTATGTGTTACTTAATCCCCATTGTCATGAGTCATGTAGTGATTCTTGAATCTCATTTCATGTGTCCCTCCCACTTTAACCACTCATTATAAGGTCTTTCCTACCTCGACATCAAGTCATAGACTTGGGTATTGTTTTTCAAGTTTTTAGGTTATAGGTTCTCTTTATCCTTACATTCATGCTGTTTTATCACGCTTTCATTCCATACAAACATCACTAAGACAACCACTCCCTTTGGTCAAAGCTACATGACCATCAACCAACAACCACCACTATTTTCTATGATTTATTATCATAAAGAACTGGAAACCATACTCTAAGTTATATGACATTAAAATAAAAATTATAACATCCTCAAGACATGATGTTAAATTTTAGCCATACCCTATATGCTCGAATGGACTGAAGGCCTTACTTTTTATTTAGTTATGGATAATCCCCCTTTTAAGGGTTGATGATGAACCCGTACATGACTCGTAGGCCCAAGGCACAAGGCCCGACAGACCCACAATACACGACTCAAAGGCCCAGAGGCATACCATGACCAATACCTAACCAGTCGAACCAGCCCACTTGAACTTCCCCTCCCCATATTTTGCATCATTGATCACCTAGATCCCCACCTTGAATTTGAAGATCGACTAGCATTACCCCATACAAAGCTGTATGGTGCCTGGTCCTGATGGCGGCTACCATACCCTCTCATTCATCCAATCTGGTTAGCTCTACTTCTGGTGGCTACTACTCTTGTTGCCCTGATATTCTTCTGGGGCCGGTTCTATGTGAACTAGGCTACTCTATGGTCTATGTGTCATAAAGACCCTGTGGCCTGAAGGCTTTTGATGACCTGAAGGCCCTTGAGACCCATAGTCCCAAATCAGTGGATCGAAAGCCCAAATCAGGTGAATAGTTCCTGCAACTATAGTACCGAACAGTAACTGCAACAACACTACTATATTAACTGCTATAGTAATGGTACAGTCTTATTACAGTAACCCAGAAATTCGCCACCACCCGGTTTTGAACCTGGTTCTCCTGGATGCCAAGCAGGAGCCCTTACCACTCATGTACGGGCTCGTTGGTGCCTTACCCCATATGAAATTGGGATGCCTCATATGATAAATATGAGATGAATCAAAAAATATATCCTTAGTACATGACATTAAACATTAGAATTACCCAATATTAAATCAGTATTCCTCATACAACAAGTATGGGATGACCAAAACCAATGAGCTCAATGAATTTTTTTAAAATAATGTATTACCCTTTTCTAAAAACATTGGATGATTCATATAACTAATCTGAGAGGTTTTGATGTCCTCAACCAAGAGGGAACCACCCATTCAATGTGTGTCTCCTACCTCACTGTAATACATAGCTAAATACATCTTGACTCTCATTCCCATAGGATATGTAGTGTGACACAAATCTCATATAGTGGGTGCAACCCTACCATAAACTCATTTTGGGGTATTTACCCGTATTGTAAAGGATTGATCCTCACCTACTGATGTGATTATCTAGTGTGTTTGAGGGCATGGTGGAGTATCTCCCAAGGTACTACATTCTCTACGATACATTTCCCCCTTCCACTTCCTTGATTCATGATTTAATTGATAAGGATAATAATAAATCTCTAGATATAAAGGGCCCCCCTATTGAAAACGGTGCTTGGAAATATGGGTTTACCTTCCATCCTAAGATCACACCTTGAAAGACCCCTAGTAATAGAAGGTACCTCTCATGTTTCAAACTTGATCAATGGAAAATCCCACATTTGGTTTCCCCACCATAAAATAATGTGGATGTAGAGCCAATGTTTTGAACATGGTCAAAATTTATTCCCTTCTCATTGGTCATTCCCATTTTATTATCCAAGTATTTATATTCAGGATATACCCTCATGGGATTTTCATAAATTTTTTCCCCTGTTTTTTATCCCCTACAAACAATGGGTACTCTATAACGCTCCTTGTTTCTCACACTGTGAATGAATCACTTGGGACTAGGAGTTGGGATAGGATATTTTCTCTAGAAAGGTTGAGATACATGGGTGCCTTTTGGTCCAAAATCTATAAGTATAAAATGGGAGCCCAACTCCAAGAATCATTACATTAAATTATATTCAATTCATTTTGGTAATGTTTCATGTGGCGCTATGCTTCATCACCCCTTAATTCACATCGGTTAACCTCTCTTTTATTCCATGAAAACTCCTTTGAGACCCACTTCCATATGGTCCATGAATTATGACATTAAACTATTTACAGGTAGTTCAAACTCTACACCCTTAAACTACACACCCAGGTCTAAGCATTGGGACTTTAAATCCATACAGGAGGTGTATGAGATGTTCTGTGTGGTGGGGTCTCTTATAGCCGTCATTTAAATTAAGTTACATCCCCACTCTTCCAAAAACATACCCTTTGAAAAACCCAACATTTTGGTCCTAGCATCACAACCATAAACAATAGTCGACCCACCCTATATTATTTTTCTTGGTGTAGGGCCTCCTAGGAACACCATTATTGTATGTTTTGAACTCTAAGGAATCCGAAAAACATTATCTATGATGATCCCTCTTCAGGTAAAATCATTAAGACCATAAACTACTTACAACCCCATGGTCTATACTATATGACCTTAAAATAGGATTCATGGTTCAATCATTTTGACTTTAATCTATTCGTAACCCTGTGGTCCAATAATTACCACCCTAAACTATTTTCAATATCATAGTTTGACTGGTTTGTATATAAAATAGCAATGGAATGAGGAAATAATGTCTCTCAAGTTGAAAACCCATAGGATAAACCTAAGCAATAGTTAGAATCCCCCCACTAGGTCACTCATGAATCATAGGAAAAAATATGGGGATAAAAATAAGGATGTAAAAAGTCAGAAAGGACCCACTATGGACCCCAAAAAACACTAGTTGTACTCGATGGACCCATAAATTCAAGGAAAAGTTAGATCAAAATCATAAGAATACTTTTCCTCAGAAGAACCTCTAGTGAGTCCCCCTATTGTGTTACCCTACTACACCCCCACCACCATGTATGGTTGGGTGTTATTTATATCAGTTCACACATCGTAGTTTCAATATGGTAAATTATGTTATGAATATCCAGATAACATGTTGTTAAACAATGAAGTACATCATCCTCAGTGTATAATGTTAAAATATGAATCCATCATCGTCTTTTCATAATGTCAAACTATGATGTAACTTAAGCCCTTTCTAGATAAGCCTCTTTCCTCCTTTGGTTCTAGTCACATACCTCATCATTCATGTTCCTTGACAATCAATCAGTATCCAAGATGATTCTCCACTAAGAAGATGAGTCTAACCTATATTCAAACTTATACACCTACCCAATGTTCTCAAATCCTTGGTTGCATAATTATGAGAGTATTAATCTCCATTTGAACTTTCAATTAGTTCATTCCCATGCATCACATATCCATTGATTTTGATCACCATAATCCTCCACATCTGAATGGTCCAAAAATGGAAATGGTGTACTACAACACAAGAACAAACACCATCCTAGGTACACTCCCTAGAATAATTATAATTAATTTTTCAGAGAGTCATGTGTTTCAAACATGATCAATAGTCATTCCTCATTTTTTTTGTCCCCATAATCATCAAAATGATAATTAATTCTATGTTTCAAATAGGGTTAAAATCAATCCTCTATCATAAATCCCCCCATTGTATTCCAGATCCTGGAAATCTCAATTCGTAATCTTCATTAATCTTTGTTTGGGTAGAATTCAATTCACCTGCAGCTACCCCATTCATGTGCTAGTGAACATTGTGAAAAAAAGTAAGCTATAATGAGAGTCTCAATTTCCACTAAAAATTTCTCAATTAGGACACTTCTATTATTCAATAAACATGTTCATACCCCAAGTGTTCAAACATTTTATGAAAAGCTCATACAAATGATCAATATTATAATCATTCCTTGTTTATCACACCGAGCACAACGTACATGGGATTAAGGATTGATTTTTAGTTGTCTCATTAATGTGATTTATGTGTGAAATAGAAGTGATGATAATGAAACGTGTTCCATCATATAAGGAATTAGAAAAAGAACATGAAATGTTTGTGAGGGTTATCCACACACCAGAGACTATATTTTGTTCCAATAAAAATAACATTCCCTGGCGATTTGTATTGGAAATTGACTACTCCATCCCATCTATCCTTTAGCGTGTATCATATGGAACTTATTTTAGCCTAGTAATATTTTCCTCTTCATCCTCATAAATGTAGAAACTCACCTCAGTATTGACTCCCACCATGTCCTTCTCATCTTAGGATTCATTTTTCTGAGATACCACCTCTTCTGAATGAGATTCGGTTTCCACCAGTTGAGCCCTCAACTGACTAATGATATCTTCTTGGGAATTTATGATGGTTGTATTCTCATTCATTTACCATTCTATCCATTGATGTTTCTAATTACCTTCCTGAAGATTCTTTGTTCGATAATATTTCTCTTAGTTCCATGAAATTTAAAATTCTTTACTATCTGTATGCACATAATCTGCAAGATAATCACAGACCAGCACATAGAGACTACAAGAATCAACTCCTCTAGTGCTCAAATTTCATACCAAGTGGTGGAGGAAACCAATTTTAATCAATATATGTGGTTATATGGTGTGGATAATAATGCACCACACACTCCTATACACCCCGCGCCATATGATGTAATTATCCTCAGCAACATCACACCTGAAATCATTGAATTTATTGAGTGGCATAGGTTTATACTCAGATAAGGCTATGAGAACAGCGAAAATAAGATACTCCAATATGATCATCTTAGATTGTCCATGTTATTTGGTTGAGAGGGAAACATTCTCCATTTGATTCATCATTGGAAGCAATATTTAGGACATCCTTGAACTCCACCTCCCTCGAGATATCACCCACATCCACAATGGGATTCCCTCTCAGTATTATGTCCAGTTAATCTTGAATTATAAGATCCCCGAGAGTTGGAAAACCCATTAAGGGTGGGGCCAGAAGTTCCACAACCACATCCATTTTCGAGGAATAGACCATCTCAATCACTTTTTTAAAAAACCATGGCAGCTAGTTTGACTAGTGATGACAGATTGGGAAACCATGTATCACATAAGGGAAAACATCTTACAATGAGGAAGAGTTTAGAAGAAATATCGTACCACTGTTTCAAAAGGGAACTCAACCACTATAGACTCCTCGATATGAGATGGTGCATCAAAAAATGATATTATATACCTTTGGATTGGTTGGGTGGGATCTGTATAAAAAACAAATATGTTGATTAAATTAATTGGAATGCTCCATGAATGTTTTAAGAGAGCCAAGATGATCGAGGTTCAGTATTACCCGAAGGCATAGGGATATAAAAGTTGAGTCACCCCACATGGTCTTCCTCACTATTGATAGATTCCATATTCATAATTTCAGGGTATAGTCCCCCATAGATGACTGTTAGGACTAGGGGATCCAAAACCACCCTTCCAAACTCTTTGTTTGACCCCTTTATTGTGGAGGTCTTAGGAATAAACAATTTGGTGTGACCACCGGTACTTATTAGGGAACCCCCATCCCATCCAACTAGGTTCCCTTATTCCTCTACAACTAGATCCTATATAAGAACAAATACCACAATAGAACATTTAAAAAAAGAAGATGGGGATGGGTTGGAAGAGACATGATGGTCAAATAAATAAGCATACCTCACTAAATAGAATCCCAGTCAAGTCATCTAACATAAGAATGAACTATCCGCAATTTTATGGATTTTCTTATTCATCTTCCAATCCATAGGTTTCTTCTTCATTGGTTCTTTTCATGTCGGCGCTGAGGGAAGATGCCACCAGGGTTTATTCTTTATTATATGTTTTCCACTTAGGTTACCACATAGCATCAAGCATACCTATCTATTAAGAAGATAACATTACCCATGTTGGTGTGAAAAGGTATCTATATCCCCTGTGTTTGAAAATATATTATAAGAGAATACCTTGAAATTGATTTTACTAAGACTAACCTATGGCAGCTCAATTACCTCTCGTATCACACTTCATTACATCTGTTACTCCTTTAGAGTCAGCTAAAACATTCCTCAGACTGACTATAGAATAAGGAAGGAATAATTAGTATATTTTTTGTATCAAATACCATAGAATATTTTTTCAAACCTTATTAGTTCTATTGGTCCCAACTTGAGAACTGTTTCCCTGCTCCGGTGGTCACTTATGTGGGAGGCCCTCCCATTCATGAGGTGGGGTGTAGTAAAACATTGAGTTACCCCCTCTGTATCCCAAGTGGTTGCCTTTTATGCTTGATGATCACCTCAAAAATAACCCCATATACTTCTATTATACTCTTTTACCTCTCCTAATGGAACTATTCTCCTCACATTTTTGGGTAGGATCATGTTCAGATACTCTACTATCCAATTGCTAGAAAACCCATAAGAGAGACTAATATTTACATTGGTTAGAATAAACATGAATAACTACCCCATGCCTTCTCTTGTGAACATCCACTATGACAAAAAGATGATCCATTTATTCCTTTCTTGATGGATCTCAATGTATACCTGTTTCGTCAACTGTTGGATGCATCAAAGCTACCACATAGACCCAGACAGAGTGTATGATTGAAAATTAGTGTTATCATATATCTTAGAAAACAATAATACCATTGATTAGGATTGATGAAACTCGTGTTCTTCAAATATAACCTCAATATAATCAAACATCTATTAAAAAGGATTTGAGAATTGTCGAATGTTTAATTTTTCATAACTTTTGATATTGATCATAACAAAGACTTCATTGGGAGGTATTGGTCAAACCATTAAAATATTAAGTAGTGAGGGACATAGATGAGTAATTGGAGGAGTAATGGTGTTCAAAAATTTATATCTGAAAACATGTGCTACAATCAACCCATGTGTGAACTAGAACTGACCATATATCCTTCATGGAATGATTCCTCTTACCATGTGGCCAACATGGTTGTAGAGACAAGCCAGCACTGGTGCTCCTAGTTTCAATTGGTTTTCGAATCCCAAAATCACTGCCATTACAAGAATCTCACAGCGCAGGTCCATGCATTTTTCCCTCACTAGAAGAATCCAACCATTGTCTAAGATTCCCAGATAGATACTATAGTGGACCACCAAATGTCATCCTTCCTCATGTTTTAGTCCCACTCATGATATTTCCCTTCCTCCATGATCAACCAATTAGATCATGATTTACTCGTATGTTGTGTAGCTGGAAATTGTTTTTTCTAACATGGAATCTTCACAGTCATAGTCATCTAGAACTTCCCTATCTAGGTTTTGAATTCCATGTTTTAATGGAAGGGAGGATGATACTTTAGTATCTAGGATAACTCATCCAGAAAAATCTATGCTATAATTGGGGGTTTAATCCTTGTAACCCCAGAAATTTAGTACCAGAAGAAAATATTCACACTGAAATCCAATTTGTGGGATCCCTTTAATGTAGTGGAGATCCCACAGGATGATCCCCAACTCCCCGTGATGTATGTGTAAAATTTTGGTATCCATGGACCATTGGATGAGGATCTCAGGCAGTAACTCCTATTGGCAGTAAATGTTGAAATGAGATTTCCACATTACACCATAAAATCTGATGTATTGTAGTTTATCCCCATATTCATGATAGGGGAATCTTACACAATATTCCCATTCCCACTCAACAGTAAAATTATCCACATCACGTAGGTCTCAAACCATGTACCAGTCCTTGCTGTTATTATGGATGTTGGTATGGAATATGCTCACATAATAGGATGGGATCTCCTCATTCTCTTGGAGTTCCCTAGTGATCATCCATATCCATCCACAAAGAGTGTAATAGATAATGACTTCATGTTGTATTGAAGTATGACCTAGAGAAGTGTTGTTCCAGTTAGAATGATCATCTTGATGGGGGAACCAGAACTATGACATTTTTACTTTGATGGTTGTGAGTGATATGTCAAACATCAGCCCAATGTTGTAGATGGGTAGGTAATTTCATACAAGGTATCCTATTTAGACATTGGTCAGTAGGCCCTGGTACACCATATTATTAAAAATAAATTTTCCAGCATAGTTAATTTTTGGATTTCCCACCGTTTTAACCCTTTGGATCACAACAACAAATTCAATCATAGATTTATCAATAGTGTTCTCCATTTATCAAAGAATTATCAATCAAACACTAGATCACACATATCTGGGATACGTTCTGGAAAAGTCATTGATTTGTACAACCTATGAAGTGGTTGTGCAAAAGTCCGACTAAAGCACAAGAACTATTTTTTGAAAACAAGAGTTCACACCAAAATCATGGATAGAAGATCTTTTTTTTGAAAAGGAGATAAATTTTATGCACGAGAGATATATTATCCCACAAAAAAGTCAGATGATCATACAAATGAACCCTATCCCTATTTATAGGCACATGGTCACATGCTTGAGCCAGTACGCAACACAATTTCATAACACTAATCGAAAGTTGACTGACCATGAAGAGATCTTCTGTCAACTTCATTGTTTCCCTCAGAACCTAATCGGCTGGTCCCTTAGTTGGTTTGATTCTGAGGGGATATTTTTTGTCACTAAAAACGTATATCACATCCTGAAAGACTTTTTTTCTTAAAATAACTATGTGAGCCACTCCAAAATAACATTATGAGGATAAGGAGAAAGTTTTTCACAAATTTGGAGTGATTTATATGTACTTTCACAAGAAAGGTTATGTTGGTGAAAAAATGGTCCACATGTACTCCTGAATCTAGAAGGTATTTCCATGGTATGTGCATGAAAAAGAAGATCATTGTTCTCAAATTCTATGTGCAATCATCCAGTTGTACATGAATAGAGATGTCAACCCATGGAATTTTCATGTTCAAACCTCATCAACAATGGGTTAGGAATAACACAACCTTATTCCATGCTATAGTGAAATTTTTCAATATTAACCGTTGATTTAGGATACAAATAGAACCACCCCCAAAACTTTGTAGATGGATATTCGAAAGCTAAATAATTGTTATCGCACATGAAAACATATCCTCTGTGATATCATGAAACACCAGTGTACCATGGACCCTCAATGGGTGAGAACTTTTACAAATGACCTCCCATGGGCCATAAAATTTCATTCCCTATGGTTGAGATCTCCTCACACAACACATATTAAGGATGATTGTGTTTCTCAATATAATAAAACTTTACAAAAAATTGTTCTGTATGAAACAAAAAATATTCCATGCATCCACACCTCTAGAATCAATGTAGCATACTAGTGCTACATCCCATTTCTTACACATCCATATTTACATGCAATATAATAATGTTGTACCCAATAACATTCTTTTCCCGGGCCTGACACCCCCAATGATTCAGGCATAGAATAGTCCATCAAACTATTTTTTTGCCTAGAATAGGGACCCTAACCCCCCTCTCACATAATAATTGGTACCCTAATGTTAGGACCCTGATTACCACACCTCTATGATAGTATTTACACAATTTTTCACCCAAAGTTACACATTCAGTAAATGCATAATCTCTAAAGGGGGAATCACTAAGGGAACTGAATTACCTATCTTGATAGAGAGTACTTTTTCTGAATCTTTCTCTCCCCTTGACACAGACCCCCTTAGGATGTAATCCCCATCGATTTACAAGATGAAATAACTAAAATATCCTAACTCCATTTCCTAGTCATTTTATTTTAAAATGAACGACAACATCCTCATTACATGACATTGAACTATAGCCTTACCCTATGTGATGAAAAAAAGATTCTCCTTATATGATCATGATGAGATTCCATTCCTCCCCTTCCATGGGATGTCACCATTCTCCTAGTACACATTAGAATCTTCTACACACACGCACCACACCATCCCTCATTGATTCTTCATCCAGGACAAGATTGTCCTTAGCACGTGATGTTAAACTGCATGGACAAGACCTATCACGCGACCTTAAACCATGACATAGAACATCATGGGTTTTAATCCCTATTTACAGATAAGGTATCTAAGATACCTCCATTAGGTTCAATCCCGAAACCCTAACATCATCATCAAATCCCGAGGGTGAATGCTTCCCCCCTAGGGACACACTCCACCAGGCAAATTATCCCTAAATGATATTAAACATGAACACAAATTATCCCCACTATATGTTAAACTTATACCCACTCTGTCTCCACAAGACATTAAACCTACACCCAACCATTCCCCGCAATACATTAATAATTCACCTAACCATTCCCCAAAAAATGTTAATCATACACCCAAAATATCCTTAAAAGATGTTAAAATTTCTCCCAAACTCTTTTCACAAGCCTTTAATCCTACACCCAAACTATTCCTACAAGACATTAAACCTCCACCCTACCTATCCCTACAAGATATTAAACCTATGATCAACTTGTCCCTATAAGACATTAAACTTATACCCAACCTATCCATCCAAGACACTAACCTTATTCCCAACCTATATTCATAAGACATTAAACCTACACCCAAAATTTCCTGACAATATGTTAAACCTTATAACGATAAATCATTGTAAGATGTTAAACCTATAATTTGTTTCCCTACAATAAAATATACCTACACCCAAACTATCCCTATAAGACGTTAAACCTATACCAAAACTATCCCCACATGATATTAAACCTCTACCCAATATATCCTAATAAGACATTAAACTTATGCCCAACCTATCCCTACAAGATGTTAAACTAGTACCAAATCTTCCCAACAAGACATTAAACTTACAATATATTTTTATACATAAGACATTAATCTTGGGACATGATCTAGAATCCCTAACTCATACAATAAACATTGGATTCCTAAGGTAAAAAGACTTAGATACAATATTCTCCTGGACTTAGTTACATCACGAACAATACATGATGACTTAGGTTCCACACTAAAGATGCCTCACACCTGAGATTCCCTCCAAAAGATAAATACATTACAGGTGTGCTACCAACAAAACAAACAGGCATGCCCAATGTGCCCGGTGTTACCATGTCCTTTCATCAAAGGTTTCTTCCCTATCGAGATAGAAATAGGGTAATTATCCAACATCCACCTAAATATGGAAGTGTGAATTAGTTTTAAAAAAAAGACTTAAATCTAATAGGGAGACTCATACTAGGCGATGAGTTATTAGGATGTGTCCGTGGAAGGAAGAACCAATATCCCATTATCCCACTTCAATCAAGGAAATAAAAGAAATGTGAAAACCATGTACCTGGTGGAAAGTGTTAGAAACACTCATCAAGAAGGTTTCATACTCATGTCACCAACCTATATACATGATATATATATATACATATTTTCTATATAAAGTTAACATATCAATACACCACATCCATGGAAGTTAATATGGATGTTCTATTTCAATCAAAGGGTTGAGATATCAACTTCCATAGAAGTGAAAAATCCTTCCTTAATTTATTCATTAATACATTATCACTCACAATGCACTAAAAACCCTATTTCATTATGAACATATGATGTCATGATTTACAATAATACATCTAAGGGAATGGTTCATGATTTTCATTTATAATAATATTAAAGTCCAAGGATCATTAAACACTCTCACAGATAGTAATATCCAATGAAATATATGTATGGAATTCCTATAAGTAGGTATGTCCTCAATATCTCCACTCATGGATATTTATTACTACGAACTTCATGATTTAAAGTTTCATCCTCTTTTGAGTACTTGAACCTAAATGTAGACATAAAATGTGTCCCTTATTTTCATGTTATCTAACTGCAAGACATATCTTAAAAAATAATAATTACATTTTATGGTTCTCATCATAGTAGGGAACTATTGTGATGTTTTCAATATGACATACACTATAGGATATTATTACATTGAAATCATCTAGGGCATGGAACAATGAGTAATATGATATTTTTATTAATATTAACTTCATTGAATATACATGTAATATGAATTAAAAATATTTGGTTCTAGGAAAATAACACCAAATATTTAATTCTTTGAATATATATATAATCCAAATTACAAATAGTAGGTACATGGAAAATAACACAAACATCATCCCACTAGGACTATATCTAACTAATATTGAATTTTATCCCACTATTTATCACATGATGATCAAGTTATTGTTAACCTAAAGACTTAGTTAAGGGTTTTATGACATTTTTTTCCATGGATACTCTGCTCATCATGACATCACATCTCTGAAAAGAATCCTTCGATGTATAATATATATGGATTATGTATTTTATTTGTTGATGTGACCTTAGATCCTTTTTATGGGCGACTACTATAGTATTCTAAAAATAAATTGTAATAGGATCATTAATTTTAGAAATAACATTAGGTTATTAAATAAAGTCTCATATTCAAAATAATTTATTTTTTGTGTTAGTATCTATAATATACTCAAGAACAACTATATAATTGGAGAATATGTCTTTCTTTTAGCTATTCCAAATCACAACACCTAGATTTAGTGTGAAGATGTATTCTGACTATGATTTCAAATATTCCTAATTTTTTCAAAACTAGCACCGATATATCCCCTGGTGACTAATTCCTCATCTCCTCCATAGAACCAGAACATATCCTTAGTTTTCCTTATACACATAAGTATAGTCTTGAAAACTATTTAATTGTGTAACCTAGGTTATTTTGGTATCTTCCAACTATTCTTAAGGCATATGCGACCTATATCCTAGTACATAACATAACATTCATGAATAACAACATCAATGATACTTATAGAATTATTTCCATAAACTTTGTGTCCTCATGTGTCTAAGGAAACGTTTTATTCGAAATTTTAAGCCAATATGACATTGGAATCTATCCTATCTTGGATTTTTTCCATTTATAATCTCTTTAGAATATTATTATTGTGCATAATTTGACTTAATCAAAGCATCCCATTGTATCTATCTCGATTAATCTTGATCCCAAAAATATGTGCTTATTTTAATAACTTATTTATAGGGAACCATGTATTTAAGCATTTCTTAATAGACTATAACACTATTATTTCATTTTATATATGTAATATTCCATTAATATATACTAAAAGGAAAATAACCACATCCCCACTAACCTTCTTATAGAAAAAAGACCAGATTTGTCCTTTTTGAAACTAAATTTTTTTATTGATTCCTTAAAAAATATTTGATGAATTATATGGTTAATTTAATTTATTAGTTGGTATTTATGGCTGTCAAACTTTATTAGAATTCATTGGATTCAAAACATCTTCATGAAATGGCATGTGGACATCTTCTTGAAGGTTCTCATTAAAGAAAGATGTTTTGAAATTAAATTTTAAAATATTATAGTTATGAAAAAAAATTATGGTATGTATATTTTTTGTAAATTTTAACATAGAAATAGGTGATAGGTTATTATAATATTCAATTACTTAATGTTGTTGTCATTTTATTACTACCAGTCATGCCTTATAGGTACTGGCTTTTCCATCCATGTCCTGTTTGTTCTTGATCACCCTTTTGAAACCTATAGTAAATTCATAAACTAGAGGATCTACAAAAATCTAGACATGATATTGGTACATGTGATCCATCTCATAATTAATAGATTATTTACATTTAGCATCTTCTATGCTAATTATTTCGTTCTTATAGGTTATATGATCATTATTATCAATTAATAACGTGTCACCATCCCTGATGACTAGAAAACCACATCTTTCTAGTCCACTAATACAACTTTAACTCTTACAATACTTGTTTTAAAGGAAAATCCTATTCCATAGTGATTTATAGAAATAATTCCAACGGAAACTCCTATGTATCTTGATACAAAAAAATTTAAATTATATCTCCCTCACATTATTTCTTTTATATATGTGATCTCTCTCAAGAAATGTGAGATTTATATCAAATATAGCCTTCTTATGTGAGGTATTAGATTGATAATATCCCCTCATTTCCATGATGTTAGCCTATAAATATACACATAGTGCCTTAGAGTTAAATTTCATTACATGATATAAACTTAATAAATACTTCACAATACCACACTCATATATGTAACAAAAAATATTTATTTACATAATTGGGTTCATATGGAATACCATTTTATGCTTTAGTAGGAACACAGTTCATAATTTTTGCAATAGTATCTAACTAATATCCCTAAAAATATAATTTTAGAATGACATGGCTCATCATTGATCACACCATGTATAATAATATGTGGTTTATCATTTCAGTTACACCATTCCATTTTCAGGTATAAAGTGAAGTAAGTCCTGAGAGAACCCCAAAGTCCCCAATAAAATTAATGAATATTTGGTTAAGATATTATCGGCCACATTCTATGCAGAGTTTCATTATTTTTGTTTTAAATTTACCCTGAACATCATTATTTTATTCTCTGAATTTTTCAAAATAATCATAGGTAGAACTCATTAAGTAGATATATCTATATCTACTATGGTCATTTGAAAAATTCATGAAGTATGACTATACACCTCTTAATTCAATGATAAATAGTACACATACATATGTATCTTCCAATTCAATAATATTTTTGGACCTTTAACCCATTCCACTATATTGACCCTTAGCAATTTTTCCTTTCAAGCAAGTTTGACATACACTAAGGTGTTTTAGATAAAAAGAATCTAAATATCACTCTTCATGTAATCTAATCATGTTATTTTTGTTTACATGAACTATCCAGTGATTCCATATCTAGGTGTTATATGATACATGTGATATTGATTTATTATTAATTTCCATTACATTGTTTGAGTAATACAACAAATAAAGAGTATTATTTGGATGTTCCTTACCATAAAAATGAATTCTTTATAAAATAAGTTACATTTATTTTCAAATTTAAAAATATGTATATATATATAAAGTATGGACATAGTAATATTGTTTTTTATCATTGAGGGAGCCTAATAATTTTTTTTCAAAACCAAGATTATTATAGTCAAAAAAATAACGTGGATGTCTCCAATATCTAAGTAGTAAATCCGACACCATTAACAACTTATAGGCTCACCACACTATAGGAAATTTCTATGAATTTATATGGTTCCTATATGTTAATATGAATATGAGAACCACATATAGTATCTAATAACTAGTTTATAGAAAAATATATTTTGAACTAAATAATCAATGCACTTAAAACTTCCCCTTCCCTCATTGTCTAGGTTTAATTTTTCTTCATGTTTCCCTTTTTCCCAAATGAAAAACAAACAACATTCTATTCCATGGATTTCCCCTTAATCCAAATCTTCGTGGAAATGTGTTTTGAATGAGCCTTGGACTTTGTGTTAGTCATAGGGATTATCTATTTTCCCTTCCTATTGTTCAATATAAGAATTGGATGCTTTTTTAGGATTCATGTCATTGTTTACTTAGAAAATCTGATTGAGGATATCTGGGAGAGACTATTAAATGTTGTTAATATTACAATTAACAATAATGTTTGAGAATATCTGAGGGATTGATGAAGAAATTTGGCAGGTATAATTGATTTTGGTAGAATAAACACTAGAACCTCTCGAAAATCAATTAATCCAATGAGATTGACTAAATTAAGCCCCAATGGCACACCTTATTTATTATTTATCATAATGAGAGGCTTGGATATCTCTAATTTTTCATTTCCATCTCTATCTTGATAAATATCACAAATATTCATGGGAAATATATAGGAATCAATATTCTAGTGAAACATCATGAGTTTTCTGGAAATGTATTATAACATCAAACACTAAACATCTAGAATAATGTTCAAGAGTTTTTCATTGATAGTGAACTCCTCATCACTCTCCTCCTTAGTAGGTAGATCACGAATTCAGGTTTCAAGGATTTAAGACATTCATTGATAGTGCAACACAATATATAGGTTCTTAAACCATTCTTAGAAGTTACTTCCAATTAGGTGATCATCATTATCTACAATTGATTATAGTGATAATGTGGTCGATGAAAATTACATTTTTCCATATTAATATGAGATTATATTATTATTGTTTTATTTTATTACTACATGAGACATAATAAATTATGTTTTTTTAGTCACCCACTATTTTACCAAACTATATGACCCCCAACATTGGATTCATAATATAATGTCGAATGAACATTCCAGAGGAAAGGATCCCAATTTCCCTTATTATAGTCTAGGTAGAGGCCATGAAAATTATAATAATGTTTTTACATAAGTGTTTTTTCCAACTACTATATAGAATATCATTGATCTATTGATTGGACACCCTGATAAAGAAATCCCTAATTTTACTTAATCATTGGATTCCTCAAAATTTATATTAGATAGACTATTTACATTAAACAAAATATATATCTAGTTAATTCATCCCACTATGTTAATTAATTTGTCCCTATAAAAAATATACCCCGATGGAGGCCAATCCTACTTGTTATATATGAATATATCTTTTTTGTGGTGTTCTGGGCTTGACTTAATATTTTTTTTTTAGGTAAATTTTTTTAGTTTGGGTAAATTATCTTATTTTATCATTTTTATATTTTCTTCTATATTAAGTGGACATTACCTAATTGATTAACAATGTAAAGTTAAATCATTTAATTATAATCCATTCATTTATATGAGATCATGATATAGAATCCATAAAATAAATCATGAACAATATAGAATTAAAATAAATTAATATATTTTATCATAAGATCATCTATTGGTTGACTTATTGAAGAGATAATAATTCAACCTCTAAACAGAAAATATGAAATCCTTATTCCGATCAGGTCATGAGTAATAACATTCCACTGATACTGTTATATACCACCTAAAATGGTTTCACCTCTACTCTATCAGGAACCACCTCCATATTCGTATATAGTATTTCCATTACATATGTTTTAAACTCACATGAAGGTGACGAGAAACAAAGGATTTGTTAAGTATAAATTATATAAAATATCCTTGGACACACAAATACTAAATAATGATGGAGGTAGGAATAAAACTTAGGCCATAAAATTTAATTTAATAATAAATAATCACAAAACTATGAAATTAATATTGAATTGTATAAAACCAACACAAACATAGGTCGGGTATATGATAATGATCAGTTACATGTATATAAGGACTATGAATTTAAAATAACTTGCTTTAAATCATTTAAATTATTTCTTTAGTAAGATAAAACATGCCTAGAATAATTTTATTAATTATTAGATTAATCAATTAAGCAATTTTATCTTAATCACCATCTATTATGTCTTGAAGATAAACATATACTACAATTTTAAATAAATTAAGGAAATTAATTTTACTTAAAATTTAACAAAATAAGTACATAGATTTCACTTTTATGAAGCTCAATGAGTACCCATTTGAACTACATGACATAGCCCTTATGGAATATAATTCATCTACAAACCATATCATGCACACAACATGTGTAGAAAATTCACAAAGTATACTATCAATAAATGAAACATGGAACACATGAAAATTATTCTTTTTTATTGATTAAATGCATGTGGATTATGTAGTATCTCACAACCATACCTAACATGTATTTCTGAAAATTACATGGAAAAAAATTAAGTAATCAATATCATAAAAAAATATCATATGGAATGTACTATCAATAAATGAAATAGACACACAATGATGATATTGAATAGAGTAATATATTAGAATTTAATATTCCTCCTATAAAGGTAAATTACATAGTGTTTATATCCTATTACATGTTGTGTATCATACTTGTTATAGGTTCACGATCCACACCAAAGGAATGAGTGTGTATTTCTATACAAATATTTATGAGGTATAAAGAATGTATAGATAGTGCATGTTATGTAACATCCTTATAACATGGATATCAGTACTTATTTTTCTTTTAATCAATACATGATGTATATTTTACTAAGAACATTCACTATAAAAATTCAAGGTCTATACAACATGTAACCCATCTACGTGATGTGTAGTTTAGAAAGTTATGTTTCTAACTATTCTAGTCAACACTCAGTATGTATTTAATAAATACATGAATATTTATAGCATGATGACACTTATAATATGTGGTTCATCCTAGTATAATGTAAGGGGACAAAAAGTGTGTACATTTGGGTTACATGTCGTGTGCTCCTGTACTATATAACATGAATTACCAGCACCTCAAAATTGGTTCTTTGGATGTTATTAATCTATTATTACCCATTTCAAGATTATATAAGTGTGAAATGTAAGTGGGAATAAGTGATCTCCACAATCAAGTAATGAGAATTAATTTATCGAAATGAAAAAAAAAAATTGGGCATGTAAACGACCATCAATCAATAAATAATTATAAATTTAAACATGAATACTTTGATAATACTTGAAGATTCTAGATGTACTGGAAGTGCCTATTAAGAGATATCCAACTCTTCTTTTGGTTGGACTAATTGGATAATATGAAATGTATATGATGGATAATGTCATGAACAGTGAAATATTTCCAAGGAATACTGATAAATAACATTATTACCAATTGGTGGAATTTTTCATGTTAAATTTATAATTAATTTAAATCAGAAGAAGAAAGAATACATTAATCTTATGTTCTTTTCTGTTGAAGGTGTTAATCACTCAAACAATGTTTGGAATATCATCATTGTATTTTTAGTTCCCAAAACAAATACATTATAATAGTTATCCATATGTGCACCTTCAATCATAGAACAACACTGTAAAGACCTGGATTTTCCATATAATTTTTCTTAATTATATGGAATTATTACAAGTCTGGGAAAATTGACGGAACGTGATTTCGAGGCCCAGTATTCCTGGAATGAATTTCTGTACTTTTCTTAAGGTATGTTCATTAAACGCAAGGGAAACATTTTTTATATTTTGAACCAGTGCTCAGATTAAAAATATGCGGGCACTATGGAATCTGTAGTGCGGGGATTCTCTTAAGGGAGGCTTCACTTCGACCGTAGAAAGTCTGGAGAAAAAGATAGACTTTTGACTTTTTAAAAGAATAATAAATTAACTTTTTTATTTTTTTTCATTCTTTATTTTCCTCCAACAGACATAAGACTATGTCGGGACCAATGACATGTCAAGACATTAAATGGATTGACTCCTCAAATCCTTTGTAACAGCACCATTAAAATTAGGAAGGTTCCTATTAAATGAACCCCCATTAATTCCATGGGTGTTAATCACCCTCCCCCTCTCCTATTTATATGGAGGTTGGGGAGATGTATTGGCACAGCTTCACTAAGAGATGAAGTTCTGATAAAGTGTCGGGATTCCAATCACATGGAGGATGGAGTAGTTTCTAGAGAGCGGTGAAGAGCGTCACCGAATCATGAACCGAAGGATGACGTTTGATCGGAAACATTGGTGACTTGTTGTGGGGATGATGAACATCGACTCTTCCTAAATTTTAGGCATTCTCCAACGATATTGAGGTAGGGGGTTTTTTTAAAGTTCATCATAGATATTTTCCTTGCGTCCATTCATTATCATATTAACACGGATGGTATGGGACAAACAAACAAGTCCTAGACCCCCACTGCTCCGTTTACGTAGTGTTTCTTAGGGACGTTTTCCTCAGGGTTATGGCAACGAGAAGACGATGACAGCATATAAGAAACCACCAAACCGCCAGCACGCCAATTCAGTGGCGGCCGACAGTGGTCGGAGGAGACCTACAGAAACCAGCCACCATTGGTTGAGGGAGGTACGCGACGACATTCCCTAGTGACCAAATGCAGTCGAATGTGTGGGAAAATGGACATCACCTATAGGCACCGTCAGTGGCTACAGTCACAGTAGATGGAGAGCAGCGCGGCGCCACATCGGGTTGGTAGACCCCCCCCCCCCGGTTGACCAAAATGGCTAACCGTTACATGGCAGGGAAGCACCCCACCAACTGGTTGAAATGGCCCTGCACCTGCAGGTCTAGCTGGGAAGACTGGTCTACCTTCTGGAGGACCGGGTTGGATGCGTGCCGGTCAAGCGGTTCGGACCTACTTAAGAGAATGAACCCGCCCAGCGGGCCGAACCCATGGCATAGTGGGACAATGTGGGTGGGTCAATCCCCACTTGATGGGTCAGTCCAACCACAGCCTTGTCCTGGGAACCAAACCTGGCCGACCTCGATAGGCTGGACCTAGAAAACTAGGCCGACTCTTAGCGGGTCAGACCTGAGCGGGGTCAGATAGACCCCGGGACCCATTGTGTTGGGTAGGCCTGACCAAGTTGTACTTGGCCCAAACCCAACCAATACCTGAATAAAAAATACCCATAACATGTGAACCGGGTATCCGTTCGACACGTTGTAAGTGGATTTGGGACCCCATTTGGGAAGCGGTCCATTTGGCATATTCTGGCGGGCCTGACTGAGTCGGGCCAGACCAAGGTCTGATCACCCTTATTTCACCTAAATGTGTGTAACTAAAAGACCAAGAATCCATTTGATGATCTTCTTGTAGAACTAGAACCTTTATAATGTGGTAACTCTTTTGGTACACTCTTCTTGGGTTTTGGAGAATGTTTGAGTGTGGCTGAGTTGGATCAAACCCGAACATAACCGCGCCCTCAGAACTAAAACTCTTATAAGTCACAGAACGGGCATCCGATTGGCGTGCCATCTATCAAGTTGGGACCCTTACAACATGGTGGTGTGTTGGGATACCTCTTCATGGAACTTGGAGGTGGTTGAGGAAAGACTAATGGCTTGAGGAGAGGTTCTCCCAAACATTCTATGAGGGGGAATCAAGTGTATAGAAGTGAGGCAAAGATTGGAGACAGAACATATGGAGGTTAGTACCTATCGATCCTATATGGTTCAGCACAGATCTTGTGTGGGTCAGATCTTGTGTGGGTTAGCGTTCAGCGGTCCTATGTGGGTCAGTGTATACGGATCCTCTGTGGGTCAGATCCTGTGTGGATCAGCGCTCAGAGATCCTGTGTGGGTCAGCGCATACTAATCATGTGTGGGTTCAATCCTTCGTGTTTCAATAGGGGTTAGTACCTATCGATCCTATGTGGGTCAGACTCTGTATAGTCAGTAGTAGTGCCTCTCGACAAAACAAGATGATCTAGATTTTCAACTAATCATATGTACTTCTATTCCATAAATTTATACCTGGTGTGAGCTGAGTATTTTACCTTCATGGTGTTACCTTTGTGATACCTTCACCTTCATGGTGTTATCTTCATGTTGTTACATGTGTGGTACTTTTACCTTCGTGGTGTTACATTTGTGGTGTTATCATTGTGTTACTTTTACATTCATGGTGTTACGTTTTTGGTACTCTTCCCTTATGTTTGAGATGGGTGACTTTTGATAACTTAGGTATATATATGGGTATATACCCAAGAAGAGTTGTTGACTACTTCATGATTTGTGATTGAGGTCTTTCTTTTTGGTTTTTCCTTTGTGGGACTCTGGGAGACCTTGGGGGTCTCAGGGTCCCTACTGAGTATTGTTATACTCACCCATGCATGGTCTCTGCCCGCACCTTGTTGGGCCTTGTGCAGATGACATACAAAATTGATCGAGGCTAAGGGAGACAAGATTGGACAGTGCTCAGAGGTGGACCATTTGACGTGACGTGATGTAGGACTACTGATCATGAGTTGTACCTACCTTTCAGATAGGATCAACGATGGGCGTTCCAATAACTATTTTTTCATTTCACGATGTACTTGTACTTTCCAGTTGGGCTTGTATTCCAGCCCCTTTTTCATTCATCACACTTTTTTACTGTAGTAATTTACTTCATGGTTGCTTCTTGTTGTGTTATTGGATTGTGTGTTTTTATAGGTTTAATGGAAAAGCCTTCCCATTAAAGGATATTCCTTTTCGGTGCTAGTCACTATCCCTGGGCCTATGGAAGGTGGGTATGGGGTATTCACAGCACGGGCCCTTGGGAACGGGTCGTGACAAAGTGGTATCAGCGGAGTCAATTTTATTGAAAAACTAGGACTCTAATCTTTTCAATGGGGAAATAGTGTTAATTTTTATGAGTGTGGTTTTCAGTTTGGGGAATCCAGTGTTAGTGCGGTGGTCGATGTATCCATAAACCAGGACCGTGAATTTTTTTCCCGAATCAATGCATGAAATTAATGATTGTGTGGGTTTTGAAAAGTTTTTCTTATGATTTCATTGAGTCAGCTCACCAGGTATAACTTATTGACTTTGGCGCACCTGTTTTTTTCTTCAAGATGCCACCACGTAGACAGCTAGCCCGGATTCTCAAGATAGTACACGATGACGGCCCACTGAGCAATGAAGCTTCGGTGTAGGGCCCTCTTATAGAGATAGTAACATCGGGTGGTGCACCAATATCACCATCACATCTTATGAAGTAAATTCCACCAGCCGCACTAGAAGAGGGTGCACACCGACTAAGCACATTTCACAAGTTTCAGCGGCAAAGAGCTCTGAGGTTCCATGGGGAGATGGATCCGAAGGTAGCTGAGGACTGGATGGAGGCTGTGGCCAATTTTTTTTCTTAGTTGGTACACCAGCTGATCTGATGGGGATCCTAGCTACCAATCTCTTCTGGGGAGCGGCTGTGAGATGGTGGATTCTAACACTCTAGTTACACAATTAGATGACCCAGAGCTGGGTGACCTTCGATGACCTTTTTAGCGCAGAGTTCATCCTAGTGACTCTATGATCAGTGTGTATACAGGATCTAACACACTTACAACATGGAGACATGAGCATGGACCATTACTCAGTGAGGTTCGGTGATCTCTCCCACTACTCCACTGACATGGTATGAGGCCCTTTCTTTAGGGCCCAGACCTTTGATAAGGGTCTTTAGCCGGAGATTGTAGAATTGATGATATTTCTCAGTATTCCGATGTAGGAAGGGGTACTAGAGAGAGTGCATTTGGTGGAGATCTTCTTATCTGAGGAGGCACCAATAGTGAGATCAACCATCGTATGTTAGGTAGTGATGTCATCTGCATAAATCAGTAGATGGATGACGTAGGTATCCAAGAGGGATAGACCTTCTGGTGGACGACCTCAGGATACATTTTCGGTGGTTAGGGTCTCATAGGATAGAGGAGGACAGTTGAGGATTAGGAAATGCTAATCGTATGGTCGGCAGGGTCACATGGCTCATGACTAGCCGACCCGCCGTATGGATGACTAGTTGACTGTAGAGGAACCACTGAGGTAGAGTTAGAGGTATCTGTGAGGAGGTCCACAGTGCAGTGGATGTGGTAGAGGATATGGTCGGGCAGCAAGCAATGGGTGGCGATTTGACGTTCTACTGCCACCACCTCCAGGTGGTCCACTCCAACCAGAGGGAGTGGGAGGACAGGGATGAGATCAACTCTAGGTAGCTGAGGCCTATGACCATAGTTCTCTAGAGATGATTAGTGGTATGATATGTGTCTATTATACCCTAGCTTAATACTTATAGAAACAGGTTCCAGTCACTCTTTTATTTTCATATCCCTCGTTTGGAGCATAGAGATTTCGACAGATATGTTGTATCAATCCTTATGGATAGAGACTCCTATTAGAGGGGATTCGATGATTACCCATAGGTTCTAGTAGTATGAGAATACTATAGGAGACGAGAGCTTTGGATAGGATCTTATAGTAGATGAGTCAAGGCCTTATGACGTCATCTAGGGTATGGACTGGTTATCCACAGTCCATGCTCAGATTGATTGTATTTGGTGCCAAGTCTGGTGTGTCCGTGAGGATGGGACTAGGTTTTCCTTCACCGGTGAGAAGGGAAAATTTACAACATAGGATAGACTTTCCCAGATGAGGGTGTAACCGATCACACCTTAGTTTTCTAGCCTAACCCTTGGGGAAGTTGTTATTGAGAGTCCGAGCTATCCTGTAGTGGTGGACCTGTATGTCGATGTCTTTCCTGACGATGTTTTGCGACTACCTCCACGTAGAGAACTGGACTTTTACATTGACATGTACCCTGGAACAACACATATATCTACACCATCATATTTGAAGGATCCCTTGGACCTTCTTGAGTTATGGGTACAGTTGGAGGACTTGTAGTGGAAGGCGTTTATAGGGCCTAGTGTTTCTGCATGGGTGGCCCAATTTTGTTCGCTATGACGATAGATAATAGTTTGAGACTCTGTGGGGACTATTAGTTCCCAAACCAGGTGACTGTGAC
Organism: Viscum album; assembly: GCA_963277665.1. NCBI lineage: Eukaryota > Viridiplantae > Streptophyta > Magnoliopsida > Santalales > Viscaceae > Viscum > Viscum album. The sequence goes on from OY728138.1 coordinate 458,617,949, forward strand.
GAAAAAGTACCCACTTCTGAGGATTGATGATCTTTTTTATCAGTTGAAGGGAGATCGATGTTTTTTAAAGATAGACCTCAGATCTGGTTATCATCAGCTTAGTGTACAAGAATTGGATGTGCAGAAGACAACCTTTAGATGTTGGTATGGCCACTATGAGTTCTTGGTTATGTCATTCGGCATGACCAACACCCCTGTAGTGTTCATGGGACTCATGAATAGGATCTTCCATCCATACATCAATAACATTGTGGTGGTCTTCATCAATGAAATCTTCATGTACTTAGCGACAGAGGAGGAGCATGTCTATCATCTGTAGATAGACCTGGATACACTATGAGAGCACCAGCTTTATGGTAAGCTCTTGAAGTTCTAGTTCTGGATACGATAGGTTCACTTTCTAAGACATGTTATCTCAGAAGCTATAGTTGCAGTATATCCGATGAAGATAGAGGTTGTGCTAGCTTGGGAGCCACCCAAATGTGTGACCAAGGTACACAGTTTCCTGGGGTCGGCTGGGTACTACTGGAGATTTTCACCCGACTTTTATGGAGTTTCAACACCATTTTCAGAATTTATGAAGAAGGGACAATCCTTTGTGTTGACGGAGAGATGCCAGCATAGTTTTCAGGAGATGAGGCAGAGACTGATGAGTGCCCCCATCTTGAGGATACCCAAAGGGGGAATTGAGTATGTAGTCTATTGTGATGCATCAAGGGCCGTACATGGATGTGTTTTGATGCAGGAGTGAGCAGTGATCGTGTATGTCTCTTAAAAACTAAGATAGAATAAGTAAAACTATGATACACATGACCTGGAGTTAGTAGCAGTGGTCTTCGCCTTGATGATGTGGCGACATTATCTGGTGGACGAACATTTTATAGTCTACTGTAATCAAAAGAATCTCAGGTATATCTTCTCATAGAAGTACCTAAAACTAAGACAACATAAAGGTTTAGATTTCCTCTAGGATTATGACTTTGAGATAGTCTATACTCTTGGGAAGGGGAATGTAGTGGCAGACACAGTCACCAGGAGGTCTGGTCTACAGTTGCTGAGTGAGCTGGCATAGCAGCTAGCCACATTGTAGATATCCTTTGTGGATAGAGATGGAGAAGCATACCTCTAGTTTATTACTGTCACTCCTCCATATTTTCAGTGAGTTAAAATGGAACATCTTGGGGACATTGACTGCGAGGCACGACGTGCACAGATATTCCCATGATAGGCACCTGATGGATTTTCTGAAGGAGGGGAGCATGTCATCCTTTTTAGAGGATGCACCATGGTAATGGGGGTTCTGTGAGAGGAGGTGTTGAGGGAGTTACATACATCCCCTCTGGCGGTACATCCTGGTGTGGAGAAGATGTACCAGGACCTCCGGTGCCAACACATGTGGTCATGGATGAAGAAGGAAGTGGAAGAGTTTTTTCATGATGACTCACTTGTCAGCAAGTGAAGGCCGAGCATCAGGTTCCAACAGGCTTTGCATAGCCACTAGAGGTTCCAGAGTGGAAGTGGGATGGTATTTCTATGGACTTTGTGATAGGGATTCCTTGTAAATCCATGGGACATGATTCTATCTAGGTGATCATTGACCAACTCACCATGTCGCCCCACTTCCTACCTATCCAAGAGCAGGGATCAGTAGAGGGATTTGGAAGCATCTACGTATAGGTGATTATACAACTTCATGGGGTTCCATCGATGATTTTCTCTGACCATCATGCATGTTTTACATATGGGATGTGGAAGGAATTATAGGAGGACTTCGAGACTAAACTATATTTGAGCACCGCCTTTTATCCAAAGACAGATGGTCAGACGGAGTGGACCATTCAAACACTAGAGGACATGCTATGTGCTTGCATCCTAGATTTTGGCCAAAGTTGGAGGATCAAATTTCCTTGTTGGCGTTCGCATAGAACAACAGCTATCACTCCACCATCTATGAGGCACCATTCGAGGCCTTATACGGTCGACCTAGTAGATCACCTCTATGCTAGATAGACCAAGGGTAGTCCGCACTTATGGGTCCAGAGTTGGTACGGGCTGCCACTGAGAATGTTCAGATCATCTAGGAGTGGATGAAGAATGCACAAAGTAGACATAAGTCTTATGCTGACAGGAGACGGAGGCCCTAGGAGTTCTATGAGGGAGACCACGTCTTCCTATGGGTCTTTCCTTGATGTGGTTTGCGGAGATTTGGATGAGGCGGAAAACTCTCACCGAGGTTTATCAGAAATTTTTGGATACTTAATAGGATTGGTGAGGTAGCATACCACTTGGAACTACCTACGTGGTTTGAGAGGGTGCATGACATCTTCCATGTATCCAAGTTGAGGAGATACGTGCATGAACGGTCTCACATCATCGACCATAGAGAGTTGTACTTTGAGGATGGGGAGACATTTACGGAGATTCTGGTGGAGAGTGAGGATTGAAAGGAGCGGGTCCTTCATGGATGATTGATACCTCTGGTGTGCATTTTCTGGCAGCATAAGAACCTATAGGAGAGAACATTGGAACGGGAGGCTCAGATTCCGACCCCGTACCCCAATTTGTTTCCTTAGCCTATGTTGTGCCATTCGAGTACGAAAATACCTAAGGTGGGTAGAATGTAAAGACCTGGATTTTTCCATGTAATTGTTTTAAAATATATGGAATAATTATGAGTATGAGAAAATTAAAAGTGCATGATTTTGAGGCCCAGTGTGAACGAAATGAATTTCTGAACTTTTTTTAAGGTACATTTAGTAGACACGCGGGTGAAATTTATTATCTTTTGAATCGATACTCAGATTAAATATCTGAGGGAACTGTTGAATCCATAGAACTAGGATTCACTTAAGGGAGGATTCACATAGACCAAAATAAGTCTAGAAAAAAGATAGATTTTGGACTTTTTAAAAGAATAATAAAATAACATTATTATTTTATTTCTTTCATTATTTTCCTCAAACAGTCAAGCGGTACTGGGAAGCCCAATGAAATTTCATGCCATTAAATGGCTTGACTCCTCAAATCCATTGCAACAGTGTTGTTGGAATTAGGAAGGTTCCTATTAAATGAACCCCCATTAATTCCACAGGAATTAATCACCCTCCACCTCTCCTATTTATATAGATCCTGGGGAGAGGAATTGGCATGACTTCACCAAGAGATGAAGTTCTGATAAAGTGTCGTGAAACCAATCACTTGGAAGACGAGTTGGTTCTAGTAGGTGGTGATGAGCGACACCGAATCACAAACCGAGGGACAACTTTTGAGCTGCAATGTTGGCTGCTAGTTGTGGGGATGAAGAACACATACTCTTCCTCAATCGTGGGCCTTTTCCAATGATCTTGAGGTATGGGTTTTTGGGAAGTTTATCTTTGATCTTTTCCTTGAGTTTTTTCATAGTCATATTACTGTGGAACGTATGGTCCAACGAACAAGGACCAAACCCCCTACCGCTCCCTTTATGTTTTGTTCTTTGGGGATGTTTTCCTCAGGGCGACTGTAGAGAGAAGATGGCAGGTGGAAGTGCGTAGGAAACCACCGAACCACCGGCATGCCAAGTCAGCGGAGGATAGCGGTGGTCATAGTTGACCTGCGGAAACCGGCCATGGGTGGTGGAGGGCGGCACATGATGGCATGCTATGGAGGTTGGCGGGGGCCGGACTGAGTCGGCCACACTGGACAATGGGTGGCGCCCGCATGAACTGTCAGAGACTATAGGCATGGCCAGCAGGCTGCGGAAGGTGGAGAGTGGTGTGGCCTAGCACCATGTTGGGTTGTCGGACCCCCCGGTCAGCCAAAACGGATGACCATTACATGGTGCGACAACACCACACCGGTTAGATGAAACAGACCCACACCCATGGGGCCAGTTTGGAAGACCGATCCGCATTCTGGAAGATCAGGCCACCCATACAGGCCAAACCCAGTAAACTGGGCCGAACCTTAGTGTGCCAGACTTGAGAGGGGTCAGATAGATCCCATGACCCATTATGTTGGGCCTACATGACCGAGTCAGTCCGAGCTGAGACCCAACTGATCCCCGAATAAAGAAATTCTCATAACTGACGAACTAGGAGTCTGTTCGATACGCCGTCAGTGGAATTGGGATCCCTTTTTGGAATTGGTCCCTTTCGAATATTCTAGAGGCCCGACAAAGCCAGGCTATACCAAGGTGTGATCACCCCCGTTACACAAAAGGGGTGTAACTAATAGACCGGGTGTCCGTTTGGCAAACTGTCTACAGTACTAGAACCCTTAGGGCAAGGTGGCCCTTTAAGTATAATCCACTTATGTATTATAGAATGTTGGAGTGTGGCCAGGTTGGATCGAACCAGAACCCAATAGGGCCCTCAGAACTAAAATGCTTATAAGTCACATACCAGATGTCTGATTAACGTGTTGTCTGTCGCGTTGAGACCCTTATGACATTGTAGTACTTTCAGATACCTCTTTTTAGAACTTCATGGTGGTTGAGGTATGACTGATGTCTTCAGGAGTGGTTCTCTAAAATTTTTAATGAGTGGGAATCCAATGGCTGTGAGTGTGGAGGAGGTTAGAGACTAATCACACGGAGGTTAGTACCAATCGATCATGTGTGGGTCAGCACTAATCTTGTGTGGGTAAGATTTGCTGTTGGATAGCTCTTAGTTATCTTGTGTGGGTCAGGGCATACAGATCCTTTGTGGGTCAGCAGGGGTAAGTACCTATCGATCTTGTGTGGATGAGACTTTGTATAGTTAGAAGTAGTTCCATTCAATAGAATAAGTTGATCTAGGCTCTCGACTAATCATATTTACTTGTGTGCCTTACTTATATAACTGGTGTTAGATGAGTCTTTTACCTTCGTTGTGTTACCCTTGTGGTACATTCACCTTCGTGGTGTTATCTTCATGGTGTTATATATGTGGTACTTTTACCTTCGTGGTGTTATATTCATGGTGTTAACTTTGTGGTACTTTTAGCTTTGTGGTGTTATGTTTGCGGTACTCTTACATTAGGTTTGAGATGAGTGTCTTTTGATAACTTAGGTATATGTATGGGAATATACCTAAGAATAGTTGATGAGTTCTTCATTCTTTGTGATTGAGGTCTTGCCTTTTGTTTTTTCCTTTGTGGGACTCTGGAAGTCCTTTGGGGGTCTCGGGGTCCCTACTAAGTATTATTATAATCACCCCTACATGGAATTCACACACACCTTGTTGTGTTTTGTGTAGATGAAGGACATCATTGATCGACGATGAGAGAGCCAGGATAGGACGGTGCTCAGAGATGGACTATTTGACATGACGTGACACATGACTACTAATCGTGAGTTGTACCTACCCTTCTGGTAGGATCATCGATGGACATTCTAGGAGATGTTTTTCTTTTTCTTGATGTACTTGTACTCTCTAGTTGGGCTTGTATTCCAGTCCCTTTTTCTTTCATCGCACTTTTTACTACAGTAATTTACATCATGGTTTCTTCTTTTTGTGCTCTTGGATTGTGTGTTTGTACATGTTTAAAGGAAATGTCTTCCTGTTAAAGGATGTCCCTTTTTTGTTCTAGTCTCCAGCCCTGGGCCTATGGAAGGTGGGATTGGGGTAGTCATGGAATGGGCCCCGGGGAATGGGTCGTGACAAAATAGTATCAGAGGAGTTAGTTCTACAAAAAATCTTGGACTCTGATCTTTTCAACGCTGCAATAGTGTTTAGAGTTATGATTGTGGTTTTCAGTTTGGAGAATCCTATGTTGGTGCAGTGGTTGATGTATCTATACACCATGACGTTGCATTCTAATTTCTGGTCCAGTGCATGAAAATAATAATTGTGTCTATTTTGAAAAGTTTTTCTTTTGATTTATTTGAGTCATCTCACCAGGTATAACTTATTGAATATGGAACACATATTTTCATTAAAGATTCCACCACAGAGGCATCCAACCAGGTTTCCCGATAGAGTACATGATGATGACCCACCAAGTAATGAGACTTTGGTACAGGGCCCTCTTATGGCAATAGTACCATTGAGTTGTGCACTAGTAGCACCGCAACCTATTATTCTGCTGATTCCACCGATCCCACCAAGAGAGGGTGAACGCCGACTAAGCGTGTTTCATGAGTTTCAGTGGCAGAGATATCTGAGGTTCCAATGAGTGACAGATCCGTAGGCGGCTGAGGACTGGCTGGAGGCTGTGGCCTATGTTTATCTCTTATTTGGGACACGAGCTGATCTGATGGAGATCCTAGCTACCAATCTCTTCCCAAGAGTAGCTAGGAGATGGTGGAGTCTGGAACTCCAGTTACACGATGAGAAGACCCTCACCTGGGAGGACTTCGAGGTCATTTTCAGGGCCGAGTTCATCCCAGTGACTCTATGATTAGTGCATATACTAGAGATGCCACACATACAGTAGGAATGCATGACCGTGGCCCAGTACATGGTGAGGTTCACTGATCTCTCCCACTACCCTAATGAGATGGTTCATGACCCTTTCTTTAGGGCCCTAACCTTTGAGCATTTTCTTCGGTGGGTTATCACAACATCGTTGATATCGATCAGCATTCCGACATTGGATGGGGTGCTAGAGTGATCAAATTTGGTGGATAGATTCTTAGATAAAAAGGCACTAATAGAAAGAGCCTCCCCAGATGTTTGGTAGCTAAGTCATCTCTAGAAAGTAGTAGATGGATGATGCAAGGAGCCAAGTAGGCCAGACCATCTAGTCGACGACCTCAAGATACAGGGTCAGTGGTGAGGGTATCACATGATAGAGGAGGACATTTGAAGGTTAGGAAATGCTACTTATATGGTGGGAATTGTTCCATGGCTCGCGACAACCTAACCCACCATACAGAAGAGTAGTTGATGGTTTAGGGACCGCATAGGCATAGGCATAGGTTTGAGTGATGAGGTCTGCAAGGCGGTAGACATGATAGAGGAGCTGGCCGTGCAGCAAGCGGTGGGTGGCGATTCGAGTTTCTGCTACCACCACCTCCAGGTGGTCCACCATGACTACAGGGAGTAGGAGGATAGGGACAAGATCAGCTTCAGGCAGTTGAGGCCTATGACCACGTTTCTCTGAAATGAATAGTGGTATGATTTGTGCCTATTCCACCCTATTTTTAGTACTTATAGACACAGGTTTCAGTCACTCTTTTTTTTTGACAAAACCCTATTTTAGAGCTTCGAGATTCCGAGAGAGCCGTTGGATCGATCCATACGGCTAGAGACTCCAATGGGAGAGGATTCACCGGTTACACACTGGTGACAACATTGCGAGCTTACTCTAGGAGGCGAGAGAATTAGATGATATCTTTTAGTAGCGGCGCCAAGTCTTTACAACACCATCTACTATATGGACTGGTTATCCACAGTACATGCTCATATTAACTGTATTAGGTGCTAAGTGTGGTGGGTCCATGAGGTTGAGACTATTTTTTCCTTAACTGGTGAGAAGGGAACCTTTGTAGCACATGATGGACTTTCCCAGAGGAGGGTGCAACTAATCACACATCAGTTGTCTAGCCATACCCTTGGGGTAGTTGATGTTGAGAGTTCGATCTATCCTGTAGTGGTGGACCGGTATGCTGATGCATTTCATGATGATGTTTAGGGACTATGTCCACGTAGATAAGTAGAATTTTAGATAGACGTGTCACCTAGAATGGCATTGATATCTACACCAACAGATCAGATGGATCCTGTGGAACTTCATGAGTTACGAGTACAGTTGGAGGAATTTTAGAGGAAGGGGTTCATAAGGCCTAGTGTTTCTCCATTGGAAGCCCCAATTTTGTTCACCAAGAAGAAGGATGGGAGTTTGAGACTCTGTGTGAACTATCGTTGCCTAAACCAGGTGACCATGAAGAACAAGTACCCGCTTCTAAGGATTGATGATATTTTTTATCAAATGAAGGGAGCTAGATGTTTTTCGAAGATAGACCTCAGATCGGGTTATCATCAGCTCAGGGTACAAGATGAGGATATGTGGAAGACGAACTTTAGATGTCTGTATAGCCACTATGAGATCATGGTTATGTCATTAGGCAACACTGACGCCCCTAAAGTGTTCATGGGACTCATGAACAGGATCTTCCATACATACCTCTGTCACTTTTTGGTGGTCTTCATCAATTATATATTGTTGTACTTAGAGACAGAGGAGGAGCATGCCTATCATCTAAAGATAGTTCTAGATACACTCTGATAGCATCAGCTTTATGGTAAGCTCTTGAAGTGCCAGTTCTAGATACGATAGGTTCAATTTTTAGGACACATTATCTCAAAGGATGGAGTTGTAGTAAATTCGGTGATGATAGAGGTTGTGCTAGCTTAGGAGACACCCAAGAGTGTGACCGAGATGCGGAGTTTCCTGGGGTTGTCGGGGTACTATCGGAGATTCGTACCTAACTTTTATAGAGTTGTGTAACCCTTGTTAGCATTGATGAAGAAGGGACAACACTTTCGGTGGATGGATAGATGTCAAAATAGTTTTAAGGAGCTCAGGCAGAGACTAACAAGTGCCCCTACCTTGAGACTATTAGAAGAGGGCATTGAGTATGTAGTCTATTGAAATCCATCAGGGGATGGACTTGGATGTGTCCAGATGCAGGAGTGAGAAGTGATGACATATGGCTCTCGGTATCTAAGACATCATGAGAAAAACTATGCTACCCATGACTTGGAGTTAGTAGCAGTGGTCTTTTCCTTGATGATGTGGCAACATTACTTGATGGGTGAACGTTTTATAGTCTAATCTGATCACAAGAATCTCATGTATATCTTCTCACAGAAGGACCTAAACTTGAGACAATGACGTTGGAGAGATTTCCTCCAAGACTATGACTTTGAGAAAGTCTATACTCGTGGGAAGGTGAATGTAGTGGCATACGCACTCATCATGTGGTTTTGTATGTAGTTGATGACTTGCTGACATAGTATCTAGCTGCGTTGAAGATATCCATTATGGATAGAGATAGAGAATAATACCACCAGTCTATAACTATCACTCACCCAATTTTTCAGTGAGTTTGGGAGGCACAACTTCAGGACATTGACTGCGAGGCACGATGTACTCAGATATCCACAGGAAAATCACCTAAAAGATTTTCTGAAGGTTGGGAGCATGTCCTCCACTTTAGAAGATGCACCAATGTACTAGAGGTTCTATGGGAGGAGGCATTTAGGGTGTTCTGTACGTACCCTCTAGTGGTACATCCGTGTGTGGAGAAGATGTACCAAGACCTCCGACATCAGCACTGGTGGCCAGGGATGAAGAAAGGAGTGCTACTGTTTGTTCATGATGCCTCACTTGTCAACAAGGAGGTTATTTTAGTATACTACACTTGTTTTTTTGGATAAAGTTGTAGTGCTGCTGGGTTGGATTGAACCCGAACCCAATTGGGAACTCGAAAATAAAACATTTATAAGTCACAGGACAGACATCCAATTAACGTGTCGTCTATTGGATTAGGACCCTTATGACATGGTGGTACTTAAGGATACTTATATTTTCAACTTTATGATGGTTGAGGTAAAAATGATTGAGTTATGAGTGGTTCTACCAAATGTTCTATGAGTTGGAATCCGATGACTGGTAGTGAGGAGGAGGTTGGAGACAGATCATACATAGGTTAGTACCGAGTGATCCTGTGTGGGTTAGCACTAATCCTGTGTGGGTCAAATTATTTGTGGGTATACACTCTGTGATCCTATGTGGGTCAGCGCATACCTATCATGTGTCGGTCAAATCCTATGTGGGTTAGCGGGTGTTAGTACCTATCGATCCTATGTGAGTCAGACATTGTATAGTCAACAGTAGTGCCTCTCGAGAGAATAAGATGATCTATCTTTTTGACTAATAATTTATACTTATGTTCCTTACTTATATACCTGGTGTGAGATGAGTCTTTTACCTTTGTGGTGTTACCTTTTTGGTACCTTCACCTTCGTGGTGTTATCTGTGTGGTACTTTTACCATCACGGTGTTACCCTTGTGATACTTTAACCTTTGTGGTGTCTCCTTTGTGGTATTCTTCCATCATTTTTGAGACAAGTGTCTTTTGATAACATAGGTATTTGTATGGTAATATACCCAAGAAGAGTTAATGACTGCTTCATGCTTTGTGATTGAGGTCTCGCCATGTGGTTTTTCCTTTTGGGAACTCTGGGAAACCTTCGGGGGTCTCAGGGTCCCTACTGAGTATTTTTATACTAAACCCTACATGAGCTTCACCCGCACCTTGTTGTGTCATGTGCAGACGATGCACAATGTTTATTGAGGTTGAGGGAGCTAGGACTGGACGGTGCTCAGAGGTGGACCATTTAACGTGACGTGATGCAAGAATATGGATCATGAGTTGTACCTACTGTTTATGTAGGATCCTTGATGGAAATTCCTGGAGATATTTTTTGCTTTTCCATATGTACTTGTAATTTCCAGTTGGGCTTGTATTCCATCCCCTTTTTCTTTCGGCATAGTTTTTAGTACAACAATTTACTTCGTGGTTGCTTCTTGTTGTGTTCTTGGATTGTGTGTTTATAAAGGTTTAAAGGAAATTACTTCTAATTAAAGGATACACCATTCTGTTGCTATTTTCCATCCATTGGCCTATAGAATGCGGGCTGGGCGTAGTCATGGCACATGCCCTAGGGGACAGGTCATGAAAAGCACCAATGAAGCACTAGGTGATATCATGATAGAAAGATTGCATTACATTATTCACTAGGATATTTGAATGAATTTATCTTGTTCTTCTTAGTCATGATAGGAAGATAAGAAAATTAATATATTATTTCATGTTTCATAGAATATTCTACACAAAATTATTCATTGGGAAAGAATTATTTAGGTAGGGAATGTGGTTCACCACCATTAACATTTTCATAAATTACATGAAAACGTTTTTAAAGATTAAATTTTAGGGTAAAATATTTATTAATTTTACAAAGCATTAATAAAATATTAATTCCATAAAGAACCCCATTCTATATAAAATAATTATACTATTATTTTATCTCATTATGTGCACAAAACAACACAACGGAAAATATTATTTTAGAGTTTTTAAAACAAATATATTTATCTCTAGGACTAAAAATCAATACATTAATCCTTATATATATTAATTTAATTATTGAATAAATATTAAAATAAATATTGTTAATTCAATAAATTAATAAATATTCTATTCACGGTCGGGTGAATATATATTTATTTAATATTCACATAATTAATTAAATTTTTTATTTTATAAATAATAATTTATTACCATGTGAATAACGAGAGATAAAAAATATTATATATCCAAGTAATTAGATAAATCCCTTATGAATTAATATTTATTTATTATTTATGATTAATAACAACTGAATCAATATTACTTCTATTTTTAGAAAATATCATTCCTTATAATTGTTAAATATAAATAATATTTAACTGAGATAAATAGAAATACATTGTGTGTGGCCCTCTTGGTATCATCCTTTGTGGAATTAGGTAGGCTTGCCTAAATTTTAAGATTATCATCTTATGGCAGGTTGAAGAACCCATAAAGGAAGAAGATAAATTGCAATGATAACAACCACATACAAGTTCTTACAATGTAATATAATATCTTTATCTCAATAACTTATCATGCATGTTGTATACTCTTATCAGGAATATGGAGCATATATATATATATATTACTATCTAAAACTAACTCATAATAATACCATAGAGATGGAATTTAATTTTCAGATTTAATTTAAAAAAAACAGTTGATATGTAAACTTTTATTAAGAAAAAAATGGACATTTCTTCCTCAAATTATTCATTAATAGCATATGACTCATGAAACACCCAATGCACCCTACTTTATGGTGAACATATTGTTTTATGGGTTATCAAAATACATCTTGGTGCATAACTCATGATACGAATTAATAATTATGATCTTAAAGTCCAAGGATAATTATACACAATCATAGATAAAAATATCCAATGAAACATAATCACGCGGAATTATTATTGTTGGTTATTTCATTATAATATTTCATCTTTGAGATTACCAAGTGAGAAATTATTGAGATGAAGCCTCATTTTCTTATGAATACTCGCACTTAAAATCCAACGTACTATGTGTCCCATCATAGCATGTTATCCAAATACATAAAAATGTTTAAGAATATCAAAATAGAATTTCATGTTTCTAATTATAGAAAAGAACTACTATGAATTTTTCAATGAAAAAACATTCTAGGAAATTACTAAACTAATGTCACCTGGAATTATGAATAATATGTAATAATATATTTTTATTAATATTCATATTATTATATATATATGTAATCCAATGTCAAATTTTCATATAGCACATAAACTCCAAAATACTCCCACTTATACTAGAGACAACTACTAATGAATTTCAGTCCTCTAGGTTATCACATAATCATCAAGTCTCTATTGAGCCATGGATTTAGATAAATTATCTCCCACGTTTTCTTTTTTGGAAACTCTTTTTACATCAAAATCACCTTTTTAAGAAAAATTATTAATGTGATTACATTTCCAATGTGTTTTTTTTGTTCACTAGAGAGACCTTAGAACCTTTTCAAGGGCCGCCTATGTAGTACTATTACTATATATTGTGATAGGGTCATTATTGTCACACATCATTCAAGGATCTTTGATAAATTTCATATCCAAAACTTTTCCTTGGGTAAATTGGAAGCCACGATATACTTGGAATCCAATTTAGAATTGGCGACCATAAATTTTTTTGAGACCATATATCTCATAACATCTCCATTGGGATTGAAGTTGTATTCTGACTGTGATTCTATATCATATTAATCTCTTTGGAAACTTGAATTTTTATATCCATTGATGACTAATTTTGCGTCTTCTCCATACACGAAAAATATATCCTTAGAATACCATAGATACTTATAGATAGTGTTGAATTCCATCTAATGACAGTCCCCATGATCAAATTGATATCTTCCTATACCACTTAAGACATATTTGACATTTATTCTAGTATATAACATTACATATATGACTAACCAAATTGTTGAAATTTATGGAATACTTGACATCATCTATCTCTACTCATGTGTTTAGGGAAACATTTTATTTGAAATAAAATTGGCATCTTACATTGGAATCATTACTTGAAAAGATGGTTCCATATAAAACATCATCTATATCTTGTCAATGTATGTACTTTGAGTTAGTCCAAATAGCCACTTGGATATATCATCAATAATCTTGATCCAAAGAATAAATTCTTCCTCAACTAAGTCTATTATAGTGAATCAGGTGTTTTAAAAAGTATTACCATACTATATGATTAGCATATCAATTCCAATAAGCAAAATGTCATCAATATATACTATATAGAAAAAAAATGTACTTCCACTAAACCAATTTTTCATATAAGTCTTACATTCATTTTTTATGAAACTAAATTTTTTACAGATTCATCAAAATTAATATTATAGGACTTGTATGATTACTTAAATCCATAAACGGGTCAATGAAACATGTATACATTGTTAGTATCCTTATAATTCAAAATCCATTAAGGTTGGGTTATGTTAAAAAATTTCTAATGATTCCCATTACATAGAGATACTTTGACATACATCTTCCAAATATCATAGTCAAGGTAAGATACTATGGTTATTATAACATTAATATATTTTATTATAGAAATTGGTGAAAAGTAAATTTCATTGTCAATTCCTTGAGGTAGTTTGTAACCATTTTCAACCAATAATGCCTTATAGGTACTGACTTTCCCATCTATATCCAATTTATTCTTTCACACCCATTTGAAACTAATGTGATTTACATCCTCCATGGGATCTAAACAAACCAATATTTTGTTTTGGTAAATGGAATACATTCCTAAATTTACGGTTCCTTTCAATTTGTAAATTTCTAGGCCACTTAATTCTTCCTTATAGGTTATATGACCATTATTATCAACTAATAACAAGTATACATCCTAGGTTACTAGAAATCCATATCTTTTAGGTTCTCTTAACTATCTTGTACTTCTAAAAAGTGCCGGTGTCTATGGAACACCCTAGTATACTACTATTTGTGGAATTTTTTCATCTACAAACACTTGTTTATCTTGATCCATTACTTCATCAAAATCCACATCTCTCCCACTATCATTTTTATATATGTAATCCTCCAAGGAACTTGAGATGTCTATTAACTAAAAACATCTTATATGAGGGTTAATATATGTAATACCCTCTAGTATACTTGGAAAATCCTAAAAATATAAACATAATGCCCCAAGAATAAATTTCATTTGCAGAAATAGCCTTGAAAATCCTTTATATCCCTACAATTATATTTGAAATAACATCAGTTTATTTTTATGCTACCATTAATATGGAATAGAATTTATTAATATATTTGGCACTCAGTTCAGAATGTGTGTTTATGTCTATAATTAAAATATGCAAAATGATAATGGTAAACTAACTTGACTCATCATTGATCTCACCATTTCTAGTAATGTGTGGTTCCACTTTTCACTTACACAATTCCATTTTCACGTATAAGGAAAAGTGAGCTAGTATATAACCCCAAAACTCCCAGACATAAATAATGAATAAATAGATAATATATTCCTTGCCTCATATTTATTAGACTTTAATTATTCTCTAATAATTCTCATTCCCAAAATCAATTTTTTTTTCATTGAATTTTTCAAAAGAACAAAACACATTGAACATTAAGTTGATAGATCCATATCTACTATAGTGTTAAATAAATATTGTTATGTATGACTATCTACCCCTTGAATCTACTAGAAATACCCCCAAGTACATTTTTATGTATAGATTCAATAATCTCTATTCCCCTTTAACATATTACACTAAATGAGTATTTCGTTTTTTTTCATGCATGAAAGTGTGACATACACCAAATGGTTATTTTTTAAAATAATATAAATATTAATTATGGTTTAATATTTTCAAGAGTTTTTATTATACAAAACATATTCAGTTATTCTATTTTAGGGTGTTTTAAAATTAAAGTGATATTTATTTTTTTCCAATTTCCATTACTCAATTTGTGTAATCTAACTCTTAAATATAATTATTTAGATTTGATTATCCAAACAAAATATCTCCTTATCAATGGAACAAAATATATTTCTAATTTTGAAAACAAAACCATCTGCATCAGGCATGTATTCATAAAAGTTTTTATAAAATAAGGGGGATACTAAAAATATTTGAAAACCAAGATCATTCTAGTTAGTGATATGATGTGGAATTCTTTAATAGACACAATGGAATGTTTATCTTTATTGGATAGTCATAGATACACCTATGATAATTTTTTTAATATACTTGTTTCCTATATTAAAACAAAAATGTGATCACCATATGATGTTTTTAACATTAAATTTTATAGAAATAGACATATGTCACTCAATAATGAATGCACCTAAAACTTCCCCTTGCTTTATTTTGGTTGTTATTTTTATCCCATATTACCTTATTTTAATATGAAAAAATATAGAGGTTTTTATTAACTTTATTACCCCTTGTTATGCCACTTATTAGAAAGTAATTTAGATGAATTATTATATATAGTGTTAATTTTCTATATTTTTTATTTTCCCTTCCTCTTATTTACCATAAAGATGAAATTACTTCCACAGTTTATGTATGTTTTAACATGGTGAAGCATAGTGAAGATATTTGGTAGATACTTATAATTTTTCTTCATATTAAAATTAATAAAAAAATATAGATAAGCTTTTAGGGTGTGATGAAAAAAATGAGTTCGGTGTGACTTTCATCATGTATAATAATCCAAAGAACCTTAAGAAACTCAATATTGACAATGAGTTTGAATTTATAAGTCCTAGATGGAATAAATTATCCAATATTGATATTAAATAGAGCCATGGAGATATAAAAGCATCCATATCTACCTATCTACTAAAAATGATCATGATGAGTCTTGAGTATTCTATCAGTATCCATGTTTTCATGCAACCTTATGAGTTCTCAGGGGTTGAATGAAATAATATAAAACTAAATCTATAGGTTATAGTTCATTTTTTAGAGAATGATAACTTCATATTACTTTCCTCTTTTGCAGGTATATCAAGTTTTATGGTTTCTATAATGTAATACTTCCATACATGGCACAACATAACATGTAAGAATCTAAACAATTCCTGGATTTTACAGCCTGATAAAAGATAAAATTTATCTAGAATTTATCATATTCATAATGTGGTTGATGAACATTATATTTTTACAATAATAATGTGATATAATATTTTTTCAAATTTATTTTATTAATAGATGTGACATAATAATTTTTTTATTAGTGTCCCATTCTTTTAAAAACATAATTTCCCACAATGTTAGATTAATAATATCTTTTTATATGGAAATTATAGTGTCAGGGATTTATATTTCCCCGCATATAATCTATACAAAGGACAAGAATGTTATAACAAATTATTTAGTTGTTCAACCTTTCCAACTATAAGCTGACAACTCTTTGATTCATTGAAGATGCTACCCAATCTAGATATCCTTATTTTGACTTCCTCAACACCCGGATGCAATTTTTCTAGATAAGAAATGGGCATTAAAACAAATATATTTATTCCATTAATTAAACCCATGATCTTAGTTAAGACTTCATGATAATTAATAGTTCCTCCGACATAGGCTGAATTGATACATTAACTATGGGTCTACCATAATTTAGATGATTGTTGACTTGGTTTGAATTAACATTTATTGAGTTAGTTTTTTATTTATTATCTGTAAGTTATCACTTTTTATCCTTTTTATATGTCTAGTAATTTTATGTGAATTTTAACTAATTTATTCACCACGTACTAAATAAAACATTGACACAAATTCCATTTATTTTAATTCTATCCTTACATGTTAATCTATTTATTTATATCTGATCAATTTTAGGAATCCATAATATATATATTTCATAAGACAAAAAATAAATAATTAAATTCATAATGATCTTATCTATCGATTTATTTACTAAGAAACCAATATACCAACCTATGGCCATATGGATTAAACACATTCTTCCAATCTAGGCATGAGTTGCAATATTCGACTTATCCTCCTACATATCGCCTGGGTTTCTTTCACATCAACATCATATTTAACCACCTATATAAACATTAATACTCCTTCCAATTCTTATGTTTTAAACTCACATGCAGTTGGGGGGATACAAATTATTGGTTAAGGGAAAATTACATAAAAAAATTTCACATGAAATCCCTATATAATAAAGGAGGGAGGAATAACACATAGGCCATCATATTTAATTAAATATTAAAATATCACAATACCCTAAAGTTAATATTAAATTAAATTAAAAAAATAGATATATAGTTTTTCATTAAAATCATGAGCAGTCACATACAAGAAATGATAATTTATTTAATATAAATATGTTAAAATCATTTCAATTCATTCTCCCTTATGTTAAAACATGTGTGAATTAATCTAATTCACTGTATGATTAATTAATTAATTATTTTTATATTAATCACTATCCAATCTTTCCTATAGATACCCATCCATTGGGATTTTAAATAAAATAAATAAATTATACTAAATTAAAAAATTAAAAAATTAAAAAAAAACTACAAAAATTAATTTTTTTTAAAATTTAATAAAATATGGTTACAAATTTTACGTATAAGAAAATTAGTGAGTATCATTTCAATATTCTTATCATGGGCCTTATGGCATAGAATCAACCCATGTGATATATCATATACGCAACATGTGACATAATTTCAAAACATGTACAATCAATAAATGACACATTGGACACATGAAAATTAAAATGCCCTTACTGATTTAATGCACAAAGAACATGTAGTATGTAATTACCATAAAAGATTTTAGTTCTGAATATTTCATAGAATAAAATTTATCATTTAATACTATATAAGATTTATCATATTAGATGTACTTTCAATAAAGTGAAAAATAAATAATAATTATGATGTTTAATGGACTAATAAATTAATTGCTAATATTATACATATATTGGTAAAGTAAATGTTTTTTATATCTAGAAACATTTCTTGCATCTTTCTCTCTATTTATCTAAAAAACAAGCCTAGATACTGGGCATTTATTTTAGCGCAAACAATTCTGAGGTACATGTTGTGCATAGATGGTACACTCTATATAAGGTCCTTATGTAATTGATGTCATTCCTTTAGCATCATGAAATTAATACATGACATGTAATTGATGATAAATTTTTCATCATGAAAAAACATGGACTACATAGAATGTAACCCAATTGCATGGAGTATAACCCAGTTATATGGCATTTATTCCAACAAGTCATGTCCCATATTATTCTGGTCAATAAAAAACATTTTTTAATACATATACATGTATTATTGCATAAAAACCTACAGAATTCATGGTTTATCATGGAGAAATATACTGTGATACGTAGATTTTACCTTCAAGTTACATGATGTGTACTCCTATACTCTCCATCTAAAATCACCTACACCATTGAATGTGTTATTTGGATGTTAATCATTTACTATTAAATATATTTTGCTATTATTTTTTGAGAAATTTAGAGAAGAATAGATCCTAGAAATTGGATTATTTGAATAAATTTATTGAAACACAAATTAACTTTTAAACCTATAAAAAATTAATAATAAAAAAAATTATAAATTTAAACATGACCACTATGATATCACATAAATGTTTTTGATGTATAAAAAACACATATAGGTAAATATCCTACTTGTATTTTGTCAAATTCAATATATAATATGAAATGTACATGATTTTGAACGTCATGACCAATTAAATTTTTACAAATAATATTGACAAATAACATTGGATCAAAAATGGGATATTTGTCACATTAAATTTTTAATTATGTTAAAACATAAGAAGAATTCTTTACCTTGATAATTAGTTCATTCTTGGTTTAAGGTGGTGATTGTTCAAACATCATTTAGTGTGTTTTTATTATGTCACAAGGAACAAAAATAGTTCCCCTATAGTTGTGATCTACACATGATCATTCGCTATTCAAACAACATCGATGAAATGTTGAGTGCTAGAATGAGTAATTGATCACCTAACAAATATTATATTGATCACTTCTTGTTTCAAAAGGATGGATGAACTCTCTCTTGTTCTTCTTTGTCTTGAGATGAAGTGAGTTTGATTGGTTCTCTTGATATTTAGAGAAAACCCTTGACAAATTATTTATGGATAAATATTTCTCAATGATAGGGAATGTTGTGCACAACAATTAACCTCTTCAAAAATAAAATAATAGTCTTTGTAAAGACTCAGAGAAGGGGTTTAATATTTATTAATTTCATGTAGGCCCTTAGTAGTATATTAAATCCAAAAATAACCCCATCCTAAAGAAGATGATAATAATATTGGGTTATCTCACAGTGTACACAAACTCTTACAATTATCAATATTATTTTACTTTCTAGTCGAAAATATTTATCATCAGACCCAAATCTTGGTTCATTTTCCCTCATGGATATTTATTGAATACACATAAAAATATTTAAATATGTATTATTTATTCAAAATAAATAAATAAATATTATATTCAAAATTAGGGAAATAAATATTTATTTAATATTCATGTAACTAAATTAATTATTTATATAATAAAATTTATTTATTACATTTCTAATAAAAAGAAATAAAAAAGTTTTATATATCCTAATAATTAAATAATTACCCTGTGATGTAATATTTATTTATTATTTTTGATCAATAAATCCATTACAAATATTACTTCATAGTATCATGAATAATATTCATTCTAATTCTTAAATATAAATAATATTTAATAGAAATTCATTGAAACATATTGTGCCTGACCCTCAAAGCCTCTTACTTAGTGGAATTAGATGGTCTTGACTGAACTCCAAATTACTATCTAGATAGAGGTTAAGCCACCCATAGAAGAAGAAGGTATATTTTAATGATAAGAACCTCATAAGAGTGATCACAGTGCAATATAATAACACTTTTTTGATATCTCATCAAGTAGGTTTCATAATTATGTCATCAACTTGTATACCTAATATGCCTTTCATTGATTATTTGAAACAAACTCATCTATACACCATGGACAATGAATTTAATTTTACATTCCCATTTTATTCAAAAAAATTATATCAAATTTCATTAAGATATAATGGAAAAATACATCCTTGACTTATTTAAAAACATCATATCACTCATGATGCACCCAAAGTACCCTACTCTACCACGAACATATGGTGAAATTGTTTAATAAAATACATATATCTTCATGATTCATGATATGAATTAATAATATTCATATTTTATAAGGTTAATTACACACTCTCAAAAATAGGAATATCCAATGACATGTAAATAGGTGAAATTCCTACATGTGGGTCTTTCCACATATTCTACAGCCTTAGAGATTACAAAGTGGGAACTTCTTGAGATAAATTATCATTAACATTCGATCCCTCACAACTGAATATAAACACACTATTTGTCCCACCAAATATTTTTATCTAACTATAGCTTATATGGTTAAGAATACTTTAATATATTTTCAAGTTTCTCGTCATAATAGGGAACTATTATGATATATTCAATGCAAAAAAACACCCTAACAAATTATTACATTAAATCAATCAAGAAAAATGGGCTATATATAATAATAATTTTTATTTAATATTACAATATTTTTATACAAATATAATCTAAATTAAAAATAATTAATTCAGGGTAACCAACAAGAAACAAATAAACAATGAGTTCAACATAAATTAAAGAATATCAACACTAAAGGAACCTATAGTTTCAAATCAAATATTTTTAACATTGTTCCAAAATTAGACTTTGAAAACACCCTTATGATTCGAAACCACATAATTAACCTTTAAAAATCACTCCATAAAAACACCCTTTGGAGTCCATTTTAAAACTGATACTCTAAATTGAATCCACTAAAAATTTAATATAAGATTAAAGAGTTAAAAAACAATTTCACATGATGAAACCCACCCTTTTTCATAAATTACTCCTTAAAAAATAACATATATCTCTTTAATATAAACAATCGTGTCAAAACCACTTAATAATTAGTTTCTATTGAAATAGATACTCAAAAAAAATTACAAAAACAGGGAATGAAAAAATTACATTAGAAGTATAGAAACCATTTAAAAACCATTCCCAAACACCTCATGGATAAAACAGATAGGTAAAATTTGTAATGAAAATAATTTAAAACCATCCATGATTCTAATAACATGTATTATTGTCTAGTTACAACAAAAAAATAACTTAATCCCTGGAAATGAGTTGAAATATGTCCCTTTTGATGGTGAAGGAAAAAAAATGTATGAATAGTGACCCAATAATTTCGTACATAAATGTTACATCTTATGAGATGAATATTAAATGATTATAATAACATTAAACACCTTAGAATCATAAATATTTTTGTGAACATGGAGTCTAAATATATAAAAAAACTTATTTCACGAATGATATTTAATATCTCTCATAAATGTTTTCTCACATTATTCCCTTCTTTTATATACCCTACATAGGACCCTTTTTCATAAACAGGGGGAAGGAAGCATAAAAAATGGTGAGATAAGATGATCAGTAGAAGTAAACATATTAGATTTCAAACTATGATCATATGCAAGCATAATATAAGAATAAAGATATGATATCATAATTAAATTTCATACCCAATTTGTGATTGGTCATAAATAAGAGTTATAGAATAAAACTATATCATTTCAAAATTAATTAAATATAATATTGAGGGATCATCATAAATAAATCATGTGACATGTGTTCAAAATATAGGCCTAAAAATATGACAGAAGAGTGTGGATCCATCTTATGTATAGAAACTATGTCATATGTAATGATTAACTATCAAGACAATCATATAATAATAGATAAATTATATTAACATATATCTCATATCGTAGAGTATTAAGAATAACCACATATTTCCCATAGTATATATGATTAAGAATCACCACCTATTTCACATATCACATTGGATCGATAAACTCTATCTATTTCCCAGAGTGGATCGAATACATTAACTCATTTACATAACCATCTATGATATATAAGGCTTTACCCACTAAATTAGAGAGCTTTAATGGACCAACCCATTACACATTAAAAACCATATATATCTTTTTAATAATATCATGAACCATTTGCAATTTCAAAATATCATTACCCATGGAAAAGAAATAATTTTCATAATTATTTCATCAAAACATAATGAACCCATTTGAAAAAAATTGGTTTCCTGCCATCATCATAATATCTTAATAATAATAATTCATATAGGAAAAAAAAGAATGAAATAAAAATATCATATCCCCAATTAAACAAAAAAATCTTTAAATTATGTTTACATAGATAAATATTACATTACAAAACATTCAAACATTTCCTAAAAAATAATGAGAAATATATCTTTTTTATTTTGATGAATGTTTAACTAAAAAATAATTGAATATTTGGAAAATAATGTTATTTGAAAATAATTATAAAATATTATAATTTAATATTCACATCAATTAACTATCATTACAATGGTAAAATCCATTTTTTCCATATATGTTAAAATAAAACATTCCTTTCACGCCTTTAAAAAAACTAATTTACAACTTGTTTGAAAAAAATTAATTAAAATATTCTTTTTTTAAAAATTATAAATAAGGTCAAAAATATTTATCAATAACTTTTTAAAACATTTAATTTATATTTAATAACATTTATAAAATAATCTTTTAAGAGTATAGACATAGAAGAAAAGGTTCATTGACCAAAGAGGAAATACGGTTGACATTTCATTAAAAACGTTTTCTCTATCATTCTATTTACTGAATAGAGAAAAATGGTACTAATACATGAAAATTATATGAATAATCAAAGGATAAGAAAATATATCGGGGTAAAGATTAAAATCAATAAATCTTTTATCTAAAGAAATTTAGCAAAGACAATCTCAATAATAATTTAGATTGTAACATAAACCCTTATTACCTAAGTAACTTTTGAATCATAAGCCCCATACGATAATATAATCAAATGAAAAATTAAATATAATTTAAAGAATTATATTAATGAAATAACATGTCAATGTTTTCTTATATACATCTCATAGTAGAAGATAGGTTCATAACATAACATATGTCGCAAATAAGATAATTTGGGATGATAAACCCTTGCCACTTCGGTAATCTCAAAATACAAATATCATGAAAGAGAGAAACATAGATGGATTTTTATATAAAATTAATTTTTATTATAATAATAATAAAATTAATTCTTGGGAATTATATACACCACATAAAATAATCAAGTGATGAATATTCCATATGTCTTAGAGAAATAAAAGTGAGATGAGAAACCCTTACCTCAAGTATTTTCTTGCTTCATACATATTCAAACCACATATATAATAAATATATATTTATTATAAATATATAAAAAAAACAGATATATATAATACCATATATTTTTTAATTATAATATCTTATCTTATGCTTCTTAAAAACTATTTATAAAACCATTGTTTTGGGTGATAACTGCTTTTTTTCATGCATGTTTTGGTTCGAAAGTCCCAGTCCTTATAATCTGATCATGTTCCATAATATAAATAATTTTAATCATTTAAAGAGTATAAAATTTAATTTGTATATAAGAGTTTATTAAAAGTCATATAAAGTTGTGTTAAAAATGAATTATATAACTTCATGGTGACGATAGTCCATACATATGCATGACTGATGATTTGAGTTTTTGATGGTTGGAATGAATGATAGGCAAATAATAAGTCACCATTATAAAATAATTAATTTATTATATATATATATAAATATTCATAAAATATATCCTTATATACATCTATGAAAAGTGAAAGTAAAAAATGAATCACATCGATTTGTGGAGGTGGTAGTCCACACATACTCTCAAGCGACATTATCATTTTACAATGGATGAAAGAGAAAGAAGGTCGATAATATATATTATAGTTTTAAAAGTATAATTATTTAATAAATACCATATAAAAACATTAAATCTATCATAATAACCAACAACTATTTATGGTTATGGAGAATGAATCATATCATCACGTTGGGGCGGTAATCTCCATGTACGCACGAGAAATGATTTTCATTTACAATTTAATTGAAAGGATGTGGAAACTTTTTAATCAATCATCATAATAATTAATTATATTTATGATACTAAATTTTTTAATAAATATTTGATACCCTATATTTAAACGAGGTATAATAAGAAATAAAATTGAAAGTACTCGATTAAGAGTTACACCTCTTCATCGACAAGCCTCTTTTGGATTAAAGATTAACTATTTAAAGGATGGTATTTTGGAAAGAAACAAATATATAGGATATGGGGAAGGAAAATATTATGGTATTTATTTAGATATTGGTTTATATAAATGGATAAAACATTTTGAATAATGAATAAGATAAGGTGTATTATTATGTGATGGAAATAACTCAGTTGAGATTACCAAAAATTTTAAATAATAAATATATACATATATATATATATCATAATCATGTTAATTGGAACCAAGAAACCAAATATTTGAAGATCATATGTTATGAGGTTGAAATAAACTAAAAAAATCATATTTGTTCATGTTTTGGATATATTTTAATCCTTATCTCATAATTAAACTTCATTAAACCCATTTCAACCTTAACCACAATGACTTCACTTTTTACCATTATAACATAATTTTATGGAAACAAATAAAAGGATTATTGTAATTTTTTTGGAAATAATGAATAAATATTTTTAATCTATTTTATCATATTAAATTTCAATAGTTGTAAGAAATTACTTTTAATAGAAGAACATAAAACACATGAGAATTTGTTTTTCAGAAAATAAATGATTTTATCATTAAAATAATTTTAAATTGAAATCATGTAAGAATTTGGTTAAATTTGATTTTTGATAAATAATAAAATGTAATGCTTTTAAAAAAAATTATCAAATGACAAATTTAATGGAATATCCCATCCTTTCCATTTACTACAAAGACCCTAAAATATATTTTTTTATTTGAATAGAATAAATCATTCTGTCACAAAAGTCATGATTGTGTTCGTAATTTAAAAATAATGAACATAAATACAATATTTAACTCATTAAACATATAATTTTTTGAAAAACACTCATAAAATAGGATAAAGGTAAGTGTTAGTAAGATCTTAAGGCTTTACCACATAGTTTTGACCATGTTTTACCTCTTTTACCGAGGAGATAGATCTTTACAATGGTTAAAATTCATATAAAAAAAATTAAGTTTTCCCTATTAAATTATATTAATTTTAATGATTGGATACGTTAAATTAATTTTAAAATATTAAATTTCAATAACTTTATGAAATTAATTTTAATATAAATGGATAAAATGTAATGAAAAATAGTTTTTAGAAAAAATACATTATTAATCCCAAAAGAAAACATATACCAAAATAAAATATAAAGATTATTAATATGGAATTAAATATATTATTTATAACTAGATAATCCTCATATAAGTTTTGGATCAAATTCATCACATTATGGGATATTTTAATGAAAGTAATTGATAATTTTATTAGAAATTATATTTTTATTATTCTGTGAAAAATCAATATTTTCATAAAATACTGAAATTTCACCCTAATATAATTTTCATATGATGATTTGAAAAATTATTTAAATTATAAAAAGTAAAATTTCTAAAATTAGAATAAACTAATTATAATACTTACTCACAAAAAGAAATAAAAAACATTGTTTTAGAAAATATATTTTTGAAGCATAAATTGATTATTCGAAAAATTGAGTACTAATATATCATCCATTAATAACTAAATTTGAATTAATTAAAACATTAATATATATACATGTATATTTTATAATGTGTTCAGTCTTATCCATACACATAAATTTTATGGATGTGTAATAATATATCAAAATTTGCATTAAAATTAGTGTTGTATGTTAAGAATGTTATCGAACTCCAAGATTTATGAATTAAAACTCATCCAAACCAAAAAATTATCTCCCATGAGCATTTGGGTTTCTAAGAGAAAGAGAAACTAATATGAAATGGAAGGATGAAGAAAGAAAAGAGAAAAAGATGACTTTATCGTAGAAATTTGACCGAAACTGAGGAATAATAGGATTTGAATAGAATGATAAAAATAAAAAAGCTACCCTTGAATTCTACATTTATGGGTTACATTAGGGAGGTAAGATATTGTGTAAAAAACACTAAAAATACAGGGGAAATAGTAAAATACAAACATTAGAACTGAGAACATATGTGTTGTGGTGTGACCTACCTGTCATGCTACAAATTCAACATCCAAAATAAAACCACTACCAAGAAACCCTAAAGGTATGGTGTAATCCCATTTTTTTCATCACACACCTCTAATGAATAAACCCACAATACATGATTTTATGGATATGTGACACTTCATCAGTCACAGTATGACCTATTATAGGTCTAGACCTGAAACTTCGCGGGCTACCCAAACAATTGAAAAAATTCCGAAACATGAAGAACATAAAAAATTTAATAACTAAATATTATTAAATACCACATTGGCGTGTGGGTGTCAAAAATCTCCCTATGATGCAACTTTATACCCCTATAATTCCATTGGAAAAGGTAAAATAAATTAAAATCCAAAACCTCAGCACTCAGATAAGAGGTTAGAGGGTGGGGAGAAACAAAAGATGAACCCTATGAAATGGGAACACCACCCATAAAATAAGTATCTTAAGATTAAAAATTCCCATAATAGTTCTCCCACAATTCATAAACCATTAAATATTGAAAAACAAAGGATACGAACACCCAAGAGAATGAATACAACTATAACAAATGTGTTTACACTAATCATGAATGGAAAATACAAGACTCTAATAACCATAGATTATAAAAAATATATATCCACTCTATAAATGAATTTCATCATCATAGAACATAAGAATAGTCCCTAAATTAGATCACCAATCCACCACATAAACTATGTATTATTAGAACACACCTATTGGGTCCTAATAACTCTACATAAAAAGAGAAAAGAATACATGAATTTTGAAAATTAAATTAAAATATTTGGACAAAAGATTCAAGAAAATGTTCAAAGGGGGTGAATCTATGAAGGAAGGCTTGATCCTGTGAACTAAAAATCACTTCTAAAACTACCACTCTGCATGGAAATCCTCTACTTGGTGAGGCACCACAAAAATAAAATTGTTCAAGGAATGAGATGGTACTACTACCCACTGTTAATGAAACCAAGTCATTTTTTGATCTAAATAGTGATTTTTGTCAACATTGAATGACTAACCCTGAAAAAAATATTCATTCATATGTACTAATTTTTTTTCTTTGTCTCACAAATGAAATCATCTTCAAGTCTGGGTGCTCTTTTGTGATCAAAAAAATGAATCCCCATGGCCAACTACCAATGATTGGACATCCCAATTTCTAGTTCCTCCATTCTTCAATATAATACCCTAAATGGAATTGATAAAAAATGATGAAAGGTGGATGGAAGACACACATCAGAAGTGAGACATGGAGGATAATTGGTAGAGAGATTTTGATTCATATTAGGTAAACATACCGCATAATGTTAAGGAAGAAACTAAATTCGTCTAGTGTCTGAAAACCAAATAATCCTTCACAGAAATCACACTGTGGAGCATAAGTGTATGCCCTTTTTATAGAAAACTATCCTGAATAGAAAAAATCTATGTAGAGTGATCTCTTCCACCCAAAGATAAATTCAATGTGGGGTGAACTCGAGCACATGTACCAAAACACTACATCAGTAGAACCCATCCCTGTGTAGAAAAATTCTATACAAGAGGAACACGAGTCCTCCTAGCACAGTTTTATGTGTACAGTACCATCATCTATATAGAAACATGTTACGTGGTGGGAACCCTATCCCACATAAGAACATGTTATGTAGAATGGGTAATGCTAGGGTGTTCTACTCTGCAACTCCCATGAATTCCTTTTATCGTACCATGGGGCCCCGCTTTGGAACCTCCATGAACTGATGAAACAAAACCTATCCAAGGATTCTTCTAAATCCACCATATATGTATGATTATATCAATAACCACATTAGAATATCCTCTCAAATATACGTACATGTGGTAATCAGTGTCCTGGTGGTATCCTTGTTGACCAGGCAGACCCTCAAAATGATTTCAAGTCTATATTACCATGGTTATGAGTGTCTCAGCCTTGGATGTGCTAATATGGACCTCCTTTTTCTAGCTAGGGAGATATGGGATCATTCTTAACATTACCTTTGAGGCATTGTGGCTTATCCTCCTTTCTCCCCTAGGAACCAGAAGGGCATTTTTCCTAGAGTAAGACCCTATTAATTCTTTTTAGAGGTGGAAAATTTTCTCCTCACCACTATCCCATGTCATATCATGATTGATCATTATATGTTACTACCCAAATTACCAAAATAAGGGTAGAGAAGAGAACAAGAAAATACCTCTCCCTCTCCCTTTGGGCTCTAGTATCCATCCACCAGTAGAAAAACTGGATTGTGTGATATTTTGATCTATATATTTCTCTTGTTTCTCACACTAAGCATTAATCACAAGGGATTAGAGGTTAGTGGAGATCATGAAATATTCAAGATCCTGAACCTCATTGGGCCTCCTATATGGTATAATCCAAAATCATATCAACTCAAATGCGCCTCCTCTACAAGTGTAAGCCCCAACCCAACCAAATTACATGTGCATTGATTCCAAACTAACTAGGATACATACAAATCCTCCCTGAGGTATAAACCAAACACCCAAATTCACCCTAATGTTCTCTGGGATACATCCCCAGTAGGGACATATCCAACCAATAGGGCTATAATATTTATGGCCCCCTTTTATCTCCATCCTTATTTAGGAAATATTCTTCATAAAATCATACCCGATCTGGGAGACCACGTCTCTTCCAGTTCCCTTGGTCTTGTTCAGTGTATGTATTGTACAATTCTTTGACTAGAAACATTTTGTACGGACGTCCTTACAACATGGAATTAAACTGATTCATTGGGTCCACATCACGCGACCATAAAATGTTTTGTTTCATGTTATGTTTCACTAAACTATTTGGGTTCTAATTAATTTTTCAAGGATACCTAAGAAGAACATATTATGGGTTTTATCCTGAAATCCAGACAGCTTATATCTCCCATGATGATAGTAAACTCTAGAGAACCTCATCAAGTAGCTCAGAACCGACTTCATCCTAAGGAATGACCAATGAATTTTTGCTCCATTCATAAAAGGGTACCATTGATGGAGAACCTCAGATACATACATATATAACCATTAATATAGAACCTCAGATACATATAGAACATTCCAAACACATTCGTATAATTGGTTGTTAATTAGGGTGATCTATGTCATACTTTGGAATGAACAAAAGATTCAGGAACATATATTAAATCTTTTAGAGAGTCTCGGAACATGAAATAATCCCCCCAATGGGTGAGATGATCTTGACTTCTCATACTATCAACCAATGTCATTTATTAAGTATTTTTGACAATGTTACCCAATAATCCCATACCATTGGAATGTAGGTCCATGAATCATCATAGATATGAGAACTATGGGGTGTTTTTTGTTCCACAATAAAAATCTCATTAAAAACTGACCCTTATGATGTGAGTGCGAGATAAGAATGGTACACACAATATAAACAATTATAAAACATTAAAACTCCCTCAATCAATCACACCATAAACATATTCCCTGATTCATTCATAGGATTTCCCATCGTATGGGACAAACCCATGATTCCCTCTTTTCAAAAACAGAATGGTGAAACTCACCAGAATCCATGACCAAGATGATGGTGTCAACCACCCGACAGGCCTATTTCGATCTCAAATTGAAATAGAGAAAAATAAAATATTGACTGCACATGTGCTCATTTATAGAGATACTCATTTGATGGGGTGTTCTTGTGTATATTTTGACCACATATTGCATCACTTTTTACCAGAACACTCTTCAACTTAATGGAATCTCACAAGCTCTCATGGACATGTCGATCAACCACTAAATAGGTTGGGACCATGAACCAATAGAGGATGTCATCACCCACCTATCAACTTCAACAACGTGTTAAAAATTCATTGGTTAGGGAGTACCATCCAAATTCTACTCTCCCCACCATGGATGAAGCTTTATTGGCCCTCTATCTTATTAAACCTTACCAAGATTCTTCCCAATAACGATTGGTGATACCAAAAAATTCCCTAGTAGCCATATATAATTATTTCAGGAGCCAACCATGGAATTCTATAACAAGTTCCACCCTTACCTTAAAGAGCCTAATGGATTGCTTGATATTAGCTTCATCCCAACGGAATAAGGGTCTCTCCTATGAGACCCTTCCGGTAATTGTCACTACCAAAATCATGTGGCTCAATATCCTTACCATAAATAGGATATCCCCTCATGGGTCCCATCCAATTTCATGTGGACTAGGGTCTCTAGGGTGACTTGTGGAGGGTTTTGTTTAAACAATCTAGAGTAGGCCATCATCCATGTTCCTTCCAAATAATCCACCATGAAAATAGGGATGAAAACTATGAGTATATGTAAATTATATCTCATTTACAACAATCACACCATGAAAATATTGAATAAAACTACAAGAAGATGAAAATAACTACATTTACATATAAATCCCTTCATGACAACATAATGACTATTATAGGATTTAGTTGAAATATCTCAGCTATAAAATAGGGGAAGACTCACTTTCATTCCATGAGACCATGATGGGCATATATTATTATTCCATCTAGGATTTTTTCTCAACATATAATTTCAATGATGGGGGGATAAACATTATTACAAAATAATATCCAATATACTTGATAATATGTGATCACATCATTATAAATAGTAAGGATTCAAGACCATAAACCCGCCACCTTAAATGGGGTGATTCATTCACACAAAAATATGAACACTCACGATAATATATGCATCACTTCTTGTATCTAGGAGGGTCTTCAAAAAAATTCTATAATAAATAGATAATAGGACTGGGCCCAAATACCACTCCAACTGTGGGGTATCAGTCCATATCAGTAGAGACTATAGGGAAAGCATATATCTCTACCAAAACTATAGATTCTTACCAACACTTCCCAGAATAATCATGGGAGCCACTGAAATAGGCAACCATATATAAAGGTTTTCCCTTGTAATTAGCATCCCTAGTCGCTCATAAGAGAGAACCTAGAAAAGAAATCATGCAAAAGGTGACTGGAAAATGAAGATCTGACTCATAAACCTTCTCTTATGGAGGCTATAATTCTTGAAGCCATAAAATATCTATTTATGGTGGTTTAAGATCTCAATAATCTATAACCAAATGATGGAAATGATAGTTTTTGTTGAAAATGTCCTACCCATGTCATTTTTACTAGCAACTCTGAATGACTTCCCGAGAGCATCTACTATGAATTCTTCCTTTGTCAAAATAAACTAATGGATCATGGGAGAATATATCCTAACGAGAATCATAGTAGTCATCCTCAAGGCCTGAATATAAAATAGAAAGAAGGTACTCCCCTATCTTTTGTCCACCTGAGTGGTCCTCCCCAGGGTATACACTATAGAAATTATCCATACAGTCGGACATCAAGATATTATGGTAGTCCCCACCATGATGGAATTTTCTACAAAGTTCCTCCCTATACTAACTTCCCATTTTAGAAAAAAGGCCCCCCTTTCTCATCTCCTCCCTAAAGGTCCTCCCCATGGTATACATTATAGAAAGTGTCTCTATAGTTAGAAATAGATATATTATGGTCATCCTCACCATGATGGTATTACCAACAAATGTTCTTCCTATAGTGACATCTCATTTTAGTAGGATGGTCCTCCCCTTGCTGAGTCAAATACGATAAATTCCCCAAATTCTAAGGTGCATGAAAAATATGACAAAAAATTAGAGATACCCTATTAATGAAAAGTGAAATCTTTTATCAACTAGAATATGGATTAGGGTAACACTAATCCTCTAAGATAACCATGGATAGTTCCCATGCTAATGAGACCTCCACTAGCCCCACTATATGCAACAAAACCATCAAGAAGTACTCATGTTGTGATGATAATGTTGAGCAGTCTCTGGTGTAGTTATAGAAGTATATGTTTCTCGTGAGAAGGAGATTGTATAAGGATAATATACCTACAATGTTTTGGCCCTCATCCACTTCTCAATTATACGTTCCAAAGGACTTTTCGAAAATAATTCATGTAGAGAATCCATCTAAATATCTAGAAAAATATTTTTCACCTGAAAAAATAATTATTGAATTACAATGGGTTTGAAGACCATGTAAATATATTAGGATAACATCATCATCAAATTGACTTGAAATCCCACCAATATATTTGGTGACCATGATTATATAAGTGATGTGAAGATCATTGATTAGGATTCCTCAACTATTTTCACGACTTGTGTCATCTAATTTTTGATGCCATTCCTGGTGTTCACAACCGAGGATGGGGGACATAGAGATTTGTATTTCCACCCACATGCCATTCAAAAGAACCTACTAGATATTAAATCATGTAATTTCATTCTTCCAATTTGGCTACCATGCAAGACCCATTCTCAGGAAATATGGACCACTAAGCAAGAATCATACCCGAATAAGTATTAAATATTCATGAAACAATGATAGAAATCCATTCAGAAACAGTTATGCTGGGAAACTAAAAATTGTAAGTAGTCTTCTCAGTAAAGGTAATCCAATCATCAAGAACTGATAATTCCCCCGGATGTATGGAGTTCACATGTAGACCCATAATTCCTCCTCGATCATTCTTGAACATTGAGTCATGAGATCAAGAGAGCTATAATTGTATTAATATCCACAACAATCAAGGATTCTCCCTAGCTCACAAAAGATGGGGATTTAAAACAAAAAATTCCCCTAAAAGGCTAGAAAGCACAGCCTGAGGCACAAAAATAATGGAATGGGAGCATCGATAGACAGTATATTTGGATGAATTTTTAACTCACCCCCCCCCCCCCCCCGATGGAAATTTGTCTTTTCCCATCAATTGAGGAACAAATTAGGTGAGGCCTCCTAGTTCATCTAACCTAATGATCCATTTCCTTGAGAATGAAGGCATACTACCAAGGTGTAGGGAGGTTCTATCTGAGTTACCCTCCATTAGGAAACCCAATGAAGACCCCTAAAATGAAGGAATAGATACAAAAAAGGATGACAACAACTATTCTATCATTAAATATATAGTATCATGGCCAAAAATACATTAGGAATCAATAGATTTTGTGGATTTCAATCCTGTATACGACATCAAAAATTATGTAAACACATAGGAGTAAGTATAAGATGGTTACATCTACAATACATACCACACTGAGAAAAACAAAAGTGTGCATACCTAGAATTAGAGGATATCCCAAAATTTTAGTTCTCCCTTGACCAATCCCTCACATACTCCTCAGTAAATCTCTCCCAAAGTGAAGAATAAATGGAAAGACACATACAACCCACCTCCTCCTCTTGATGTGGGTGATCTCTCTACGCTCGATGAATGATTCACTTAGAAGGACGAAGAAATGAAATAGTTTAGCAGAATCAATGTCCAGTTTCTCTGAGGTACCATTCCTACCGAATATGCTCCACAGGAAGAGCCTCAACATTCACTTCCAATAGGTGTACCTCAACAACAAGGGTTCATCCTAGTGACTGTAGTAAGTATAATATATATTTCCAACCCTATTCATAGACCATAATTTTTCCAAGATCCAATCAGGGGAAAATATCAAGACTTACTTCCATTTAAGAGACAGCCAAAACCATTTTAGTAAAATCCCCAAAATATATCCCCAACTGGGTATCATCCAAAATTAAATGAAGAACTAATGTGTTAGTACCAACCCTTTCATTCTCTTTTCATTGTTCCTATTCAATCAAATATTAATGAGAGGCTTATAAAATCTTTCGATTCATTGAGAGATTTATTGGAAGCCATGGAGGAGCAGCGTACACCAACAAAGCCCAAAAAGAAACCTTACCCTAAATGGATGGGAGACACCCCACCCCACCTAGCCTTTGGGAGTCTTAAATTTCTGATATTAAATGGCTCAAGTAACTCATAACAATATATAAGGAACTTTTCTTATAATTGTGATCCGATGATGGGAACCCTTGATCAAAATGACGTAGTGAAAAATAGATACATCATGAGAACCTTAAAAAGGACAGACTTTGTATGGCACACCAGTTCTCCAAATCAGTCGATCCCTGGTTGGATGGATCTCCATAAAAAATTCCTTGTTCAATTCATCTCAACATTAAAAAAGAAAAAAATAACTGAACTCTAAAATTGTTAACCTTGAGAAAATGATAGACACTTTGATTTTATTGTCAGATGGAAAGGGTTGACCTGCTCCCTGAACCCACCTCACCCCGAGGAGGATATGCTCGCTCTCTATATTGAGAACCTTTAAAATGATATGAAAATTATTCTCATCTAAGTGAAATATATATGATGATTTCATTAATTTTCCACCTTTCTTAAAATAATGGATGATTCCATATAGCAGACTGAGATCAAGTGCAAAATAACTAAACTGATCTAAGGGAAACCAACAGGAAAAGCAGAGGTGACATCCATCACACTTAAGCTTGTATCTGCACTAGCCCCATATCCATAACACACACCATATCATGTAGCACCCATTTGGAATCAATGACCATCCTACATCATCAGGATGATTGAAGTGGTACCCGGAGGAATCGATTCATGGCTTTAAGGAACAAACTCTACTCGTTCAAAGATGATCAGGACTGTGGCTACTTAATATAATCCATGTAATGTGATTTTATGTGCCTACTAGAGCCAAATAGGCCTTACCAGGTAGGTCTTGATGAATAGACATATTATTTCCCCTTCAATTGGATGTCGGTGAACACCATTGAAGAATGTTTCTTATTAAAAAAAACCCTATAGAAAATGGTGGGTTTTGGGAAGGTAATGTTGGGAAATCACTAGCATAAGTAACATATGTTTACAATGCTTCCCATTATGAAGGATATGAGTGGAAAAAATTCATTATAAGAAGGTTACAAAAGTTTTATGGTTTGATGAATCAAAATATAATAAAAAAACTCAAGCTATTCTCTATGAATAGTTAAAACCACAAACTATTCCCCCAGATTTATCCAATACGACACTACTAACGTCATCGACTCCACAAAACACCAAAATAACACCTCTCAAAAAAGAATTATGGTCGAAGGAGGATGAGCCTATGAAAAGACCAAAATTGGATTTAACTCTCTCAAAATTACTTCCCATAGATTTGAAACAACAGGAACTGTCCTACCAAACAGCTCCACCAAAAATGGTCAACTGGAAAAAATTTTCACTATATGAGCAAATAATCAACAGTTCAATTACTTTAATTCATATAATTGATACCTTAATTAATGATGAGTATAGCTATGAACCCATGTTCCATGCCCCTGATTGGGTAACCTGAGGAAGAGGCTGCAGGAGTCAAGGATACTGAGAAGACATATTAATGTAAGGAACTATAATTCTAGTCACATCCCTACTCAGACTGTTAATGTTATTGAAACACACAAAAGCTCCCTTCTACAGGTCCAACAGGATAAGTAAAAACCCCATACACCATCTAAAATCCATGCTGACCCAATAACTATATAATATCAATCGGAGGGGATTCAGGTTTCCAATCACCTTTAGCAAGTATCTAGACCTACCTGACCCTACCCACAAAAAACATGAGCACCTTTAACTCCTATTTCAAGGGACAATCCTTCAACATAAAGTATTATGGTCCCTAAAAATACAATAAAATAACATCCCCACACTAGGAAGTGTAGGCCTTTAGACCATAAGTATGACATCCTGAAATAGTTATCCTTGGTATCGGCTAAGCTATCAATCCCAGATGCCATGATATTTTCAAGAGGCCTAAGGGAACCACCCATATAGGATTTTCTAAGCCCCCTATGATTTTAAATCAAAAGTATTTCAACTAAGGTCTATCAAGCAATGAATGATCCAACAGAATGTTATATGGTTATCTACTTCACAAATGAAGATGGAGATGTTGTTATATAGGGACACAACCAACCCATGTATGTGCCTATCCATATAAAAGGGTTTGATGTCCAAAATGAATTAAATGAAAATTAATTTTTGTTTAATCTCATATTATTATGAACACTTTTCTGGCTGAGCTACAATGAGGATGACCCATCACATTCTTATTTGACACTACATGGCTTTGAAAAAAGTGAGCATAGGACACTAAGCCAAATTATGATTAGCTCTCAACTTGGAGGCCTCATATATAACTAAAAATTTCTGGTCATCTAGTAGGATATGACATTCAATTTATTACTTGGAAGCTCATGGTTAAATCAATAAGTTGTTATCCCCTCATCATACCATTAATAAATCAAATACACTATTAATGGAAAAATCAAGATATTTCACACTGATAAATCCTCATTCAAATCTTATGAGTCACATTATATCAATGTTGGATTCTATTAGAGGGAAGGGAAACAACCCCTAGTTGGTAGTATTTCTTAGTTAACTACCCTAAAAGGTTTTTAAATGATCTCGACAGACCCTTTAAAACATCTTAGTGAAGAATATATGTTACCCATCAATAATATTGACAATATGAGTCCAATTTTAGATACATATTAATGTGTATTCATGATTTCATTCATGACAACAAAAACCACTAGTGTTGAATAGTTTGCAGACTCCCGAAAAAATGTTGAATGCTCAGATGCAAATGACTTTATTCCATAATTAGGGATCAAAGGAGACCCTACCAAATTATATGAGGTAGAACAGATTGCCTATACACCCAAAGATGATGAAGACACTTCCCCTCTATCATATACAGAGTTTAGAGGAATTCTCACACTTTCAGATGGATTAGAGGAAGTTGCTTAATCTTTTGAATGTATACATATAAACTCATCTCCAAAATCAAGGGAGCATAACTCAGTAATTTATCCATATATACAACAAGAGTAAGATGAAGAGGAGGGAGAAGAGTTGGAGTAAGACCTTAGGGATGTCCCTCCCGCATTTGAGGAGGGTATATCTACAACCATTTAGGAACTCAGAGAAATAAATCT
The DNA here is from genome assembly GCA_963277665.1 of Viscum album. Taxonomy (NCBI): domain Eukaryota; kingdom Viridiplantae; phylum Streptophyta; class Magnoliopsida; order Santalales; family Viscaceae; genus Viscum; species Viscum album. The sequence goes on from OY728138.1 coordinate 458,655,294, forward strand.
GGGTATAGAAGAAGACCCATGAACCAATTTGATAGGAAATACCATGTATTCTGAAGAGAAAGAGGTATATAATTCCTTCCTAAATAAGTATCAAGATGTTTTCTCCTAGAAATTCATAGAAATTCCAATCCATGACCCCCCGAGTGGCCACTCATCACTTAGTCTTACCAGAGGACCACTATGAATCCAAAAAAGAAGCAAAAAGGATGTAACAAACACTTGCTACCAAAATTGGGGCCGAAGTTGACAAGATCATTAGATCCAATGTCAATTGAGAGGTCTAATATAAAAATGGTAGGCTAATATAGTCCATGTCAAGAATAAGATTAATAAATTCAGAGTCTGCATCAATTTCGGAGATCTCAAAAGGCACTACCTGTAAGATGATTTCCCCATCTCGATCCCAATATTTCTGATCAATGCAATAACTAAATATCAAGATCTCCCCTTAATTGATGGATATTTAGGATATAATAAAATCTTAATGGCCTAAGAAGATGAAGAATACACTTCCTTCAGTCCCCCCAAAGAGTATTTTTCTATCATGTAATTCCCTTTTGTCCGAAAACTGGAAGATCTATGTACCAATGGTCCATGCATAGCATCTTCAAACCCTTACAGGGATAGTTGTTATAATGATACATTGATGATATGGTGGTGAAATATCTTCAATCATTGGACCACTTGAATGATCCTGAAACTATCTTCAACAAATTACAACAACTCATCCTAAAAAATGAACACTATTATGTGTGATTTCATGGTTACCTAAATGAAATGTATCATCTTCATCAGGCACCGTTTTGGAATCATAGTCAACCCCAAGAAGGAAAAGGATATCCTCAGCACGTCACCTCCTTGAAAACTCACATAGTTGATAGGAATTAAATGAAGCTTATCCTACATCCAATTCTTTATAGCCAAACTTTTTGTAAAATTACATCCCTTCACCAGGTTAATGAAAAAGGGAGAAAAATATTAGTGGAATGATAATTATCAATAATCATTTTATAGTATGAAGAAATATCTCTTGATCCCACAAATGTTGATGTCACATAATAAAGGAAGACAACTTATTTTGTATGTTATAGCCTTAGATAAATCAATGGGTTCCTTCCTCACATAAAAGAATGTCATATGAAATGAAAACAACCTTTATTACCACTATAGTACAATGATCAATACTGATAGTTGTTTTTAAGATATTGATAAGTGTTTTCTAGTGCTAATATTTTCATTCTAGAAATTGAGGCACTACCTACATCATCACAAGTTCTATATGATCTATTGTAGGAACCCAATCAAATGTATTATCAACCATAAGATGTTGATGAGATGTCTGCCATGGTGGGAGGTCATCCTACAGTAGTTTTATATTTAGTTAGTTCCTCAAGAATTAGTCCAAGGATAGGAATAAAAAAATTTCTAGAAGATCACCCCTTGGCATAAATGAATCCATTGGATTCTGAATTACCTGATGAAGAGGTATTATCTATTCAAGAGGGGCCCCAGATATGGGGGATTCATTTTAATGTTGAATCTAGAAGCCTAACATGGGGGAGGTTGGAATACCCCAAGCATAACGAAGTGGGGATGGGATTTATACTCATTTCTCTAGTAAATACAGTCCTTAAATACTCTTTTACTAAAATATAAAGGGTGGAAAAAAAGGAAGTAGAATACCAGGATCTCATTTCTAGGCTACAGCTAGCACTTTATGTTCAAGTGAATCAATTGATGATAAATGGGGATTCATAACTAGTCATGAAACATGTAGATAGATATTATTCTATCAAATAGAATGATTTAATTCCCATGTTAAACCACTTATGAGGAATAATGGAGGAATTTCATGTGGATCCAATATAGACTCACATCGCATAATTACAAAAGTACCAAGCAGATACCTTGGAAAAATACATCCTAATCTCTAGTAGATCTAGACCAGGATAAAAAATTCATCCACACTACACACTACAGGATAGTCTCACATGTATTTCAATCGAACAGCGAAGAGATCAATGGAGTTAATTATATCCCAAAACTATATGGTCCTACCACATGTTGGATGACACTCATTGTGGAATACCATCAAAATAATGAACAACCATCAGACATATCTATAAAATAGAAAATACGTAGATGACAATTATCATTTTTTTTGTATAGTGACACAAATCATAAAAAATTACTCTATAAGAGGATCCTTGATGGGGTCCTTCTCAGATTCATTAATGGATACGATACTATTACTTCCATTAAGGTGGCGCACATCAGTGCCTACAATAGTCACCATATAGGATTCATGATTTCCCATCAAATCTGAGTGCTTGGGTACTATTGGCCCACTATAACACTGGACGACACAAAATATACCAAAAATTTCTATTCCTATAATGTTCACAACATCATCATTAACCAACCCCCATAGTTTCTACACACAATCAGGTACTCCTTTCCATTTTTTGAATGTGTAATGGATATCATGGGACCATATCCTCCTTCTATAGCCAAGTAGTTCAAGAACATTCTTAATAAAATTGAATTTTTCTCCAAGTGGGCCAAATCTATACCCCTCAATGAATTCTAGGCAAGGAACATTGTCAACATCATGAAAACTGACATTTTCACTAGATTTGGTGTCCCTTATAAAATATTGATAAAAATGGTGCCAATTTCGGTTCATAATAATTGGAGAAGCTATATCGGGAGTATAACATCAAGTCCGTTTATTCATCCCAACTACCACACAACAACTAATAGATAGATTGTGGCCTCCAACTATACCCTATAAAATATACTACATAAGATTGTAGATAAGGATAGAAAGTCTTATCTCAAAAATAATCAACATTCATTTTCATATTACCAAACCACGACCCGCACTACCACACAGGCAAGCTGTGACTCGTTTGTATATGGGATAGAGGCGGTCTTTTCCATCTTCATTCAATTTCCCTCACTCTGAGTTTCCATCTTCAATCAGTTATCTGTAGATGAGAAATCCTATAAATATATGTATTAATTAGAGAAACTAGATGAGAAAATATTTTATATCTTGCATCATTTTGAAATCCACCAAACTTGGATCACGTGAGACTTTAAGAATATGATTCATCTCTGATATTTCCATGAAGGAGAGATGGTGTTGGACCTCAAGACTCTGATGATACACAAACAAATCTACAAATTTGGAACTCAAATGTGATGGATCGTACTCTATATATGTAGTCTACCCCCATGGATAATATTCTATGCTTTCAATGGAGGGATATGTTACCATGGATACTAGTAACATAAGGTTCCTGCAAAATTAGTTCATGAACTCACATGGTAAATCATCCTGATCACATGAAGTTAAAATGAATGGTAAATCATTCTAATTACATGATACCAAACCACATGGTAAATCATCCTGATCACATGATGTTAAAACAAATGGTAAGTTTTCTTGAGCAGATGATGTTATAACACAATGTAAATATTATTTATCGCATGAGGTTAAAATGAATGATAAATCATCTTAATCTCACAATGTTAAACTTCATTGTAAATAATCATAATCACAAGATGTTAAACAACATGGTAAATTGTCCTAGTAGAAAGATGTTAAAATACATAGCTATTATTTTTTACATTACATTAGAAAGAACAACATCTTTATCCATTATTGAAGAAAATAAACTACATGATACCAACATCCTTTTTGTATAATTTTAAAATGCATGACACCATATTTTCCCCACTATAATGTAATTCACCCATGACATCTATCATCTACCATTTAATACTCAAGAAATATGTGTGGATTGATTACTTACATCACAATATATGTAGTGGTGATCGTACATTTAATCTTAGGCCCATCCACAATACTTCATTCCTTCTATGTCGGGTGACCCATGTCCATGCTGCAAAATGTTAAACTACATGGTTCCTCGATAACTATGTGTGGGTTGATTATCATTCCAATGGGATATATAGTGATTCCCAACACCTAATTCCTACTCCCATCAATAAAATAAGGGAAAGATTCCCCCATGTGTATGTGGATCTGAACTATGTAAAGAGTTCTTATCCAGTACAACATGATGCTTGATGTTTTCCAACATAGGATACACAGTGAGGCCCCGATCTCCAATCACGGGATCGTCCATAACATTCCCCCACTTTAATTTTGTGTCACCTTCATCGTTACCACATGTTGTTAAACTATATGAGGTCCTAGAACTATGTGTTCCTTGAATCCTATTTAAACACGATACACAGTAATGCTCAGGTCTCCAATCCCAGATCTAGCCACAACAATCAATATAATAAAAGCGGAAAATGCCCCCTCCCAGTGTAAGAGTTAAACCTATATAGAGAGCCAGTTCTGAAACTACACATGGATTGATATTCAATATAATGGGATACATAGTGATGTATGAATCTCCAATCATACTTCATCCACCTCAAAATGAAAAATCCCTTATCCTTCATTTTTATTTCACATGTGTAGAGGAGTAATACATTACCACACCTTGTTTCTCACACTGAAAATAGATCCCATAATATTAGGATTTTTGGAATAGAATTCCCCACGAGGTCAAGCCATATCGATTCAGATCTGGGTTACTATGGTCCCAGTCGCAAGACATTAAAAAGCTCATCATAATTCTTTACTTCACGATGTTGAAATGAACAGTCACGACTAGTTACAGATCTATGTATGAATTGATTCAAGTTATCAAAGGATACATAGTCAGACCCATGTATTTAAAATTGGGTGCCACCATAATATTTCATCTTTACGTTGGGGAAACTACATCCATACCACATGACATTAAAATGCATGGAAAACATCCTTTTTATCTAAAATTAAATTTTTTGGATCTTCAAGAACAACATGTGTCTTGATACACATTTTTAAGAGATATGTAGTGACTTCTAGAAATCATTTCCTAGTCCTATACATTGGGTAAAAAGGGAAAAATGTCCCAATATTCTGTACATAAACAATGTGCTATGTAAGAGATCTCAAATTTGGGTTCCTCATTTAGGTATACTTCATGTTCACAAAACTTTCCCCTACATATGAATCATATCGAAGTTGGGAAATTTATACTCCAACAACAATCATGGTATGGTTGCATATTACATAATCATATTCATTTCTTACATTTATCATACTCTATATAGAAATCCTAGAATTTTACACATAACATTACATGATTTTAAGCATAATAAAACAACATATTAAAATCCAAGGATCATGAATTCTAGTGTCTTGGAAGACTAGGTACATAAAATTGAAAACAAGGGACTAAATAAAAAATGTAGTTATTTAATCTTCATAAAGATCTCCTAAAATCCATTGCGCTCATAACTCTACATTGGGTAACTTGGGGATAACATGAACAAAATGTATGAGTAAAAAACCCAGTAATGGAACAATCCAAGTAATAAAGCTTTAGCACATGGCTTAAAAGGCATGGAATAATGATATAAAAATGCATGGAGTGTGTGAGATAATAACATATATACATGGGTTCATATAAACATGGAGTCATAATAATGTGGTTGAAACATAAAATATGACTTTAGAGTGATTCAAGGATTGTTTCACATAGTGGATCACAAGTTAAGGCTAACTCCCAAGACTATTGCACATGGTAGCATATGTCAAGGCTAACGACCAATACCGTTGCGCATAACGTCTCATGATACTCAAATTTACCCAATTCATTAGATTGATATCTAGGCATACTCATCTTAACATATTAATGAATATACTTGACACATTAATAGTCATACATAAGCAGTCATACATAAATATAAGGGTACCCATGGAAAGAAATGGGTATCTTAATCATGTCATAAAGCATAATGAATGGGTGTATCATAAAAGTGTTCATGAAAGAAAGAAATTGAAATATAACTAGGAATTAATAAGGTAAAATAAACATATATCATGGAACTTGATGCCAAACAGAATTGACAACATCCAAGAAGAGTATTTAAGAGAGTTTAGCATTAAAACATTTTAGTGTGGTTTTAAGGAAAAAACTAACGGGAAATTAAAATAGAAAATAGAAAAATATTTTATATAAAAAAAGAAGTGAAACAATAAGGTTTTCACTATTAAAACACTATTTTTTAGAAACAATTATGTCTTAAAACATATGGTATATTGAACATGAAATTTGGTACGAATTCAGGAAGTTCCCTTAAAATGGGTTTGCTTATCGGGAAATATTGAAAATGGAATCACATAAAAGCATGTATATACCTAAAAGAGAATGGATAATGGATCATGATAAATGATTTTTTAAATATAAATAAAAATTATTAGATGTACATAAATAGAATATATTTTTTCTTTTGGGTAAAAATAGGGAAAGAATAACCTAATGGAATAATGGAGGATCGGGTAGAATCCCTTACCATAAGACCGAATGTGTTCCCCAATTGATATTAGCAGCTTGAATAACAAAATTAGGTTCATTAATTAATAATGACAGAACGTTTTTTACATTTAATTGAACTAGTATAACCTTTTTATTTTCATTCATAAACTTTTTTATTGGTTATGAGGATCAATTTCATTGTTTCGCTCCATTAGTTTCATGATCATTTTACTTTTATATATGAACATACAATAATTTAAAATGAGGATAGTTTTCCAGAATTTGAGTTATATTGTATTATGTAACATACATATAGTTAAATGTTTTTATATTTAATTTGGTTACTTGGAGTAAAGTTTAATAATTATATAAAACTTCAGTGATGGCCTTTTTGGTTAATTAGTGGTTTTTTTCGCAACGAAAATATTTTGTTTTATAAATCAAAAACTTGTGTAAAAAAAGATTCAAGAACCATAGATTAGACATAATACAATTATTGCAGTTTGTTTCAACCATATTAATGCTTTCATTTCCATATATGAAGATATTAATGTAAATTGAAAACCCATCTTCATTGAATGTGGTAAATTAACACATCTTGGATGGTGTATTTACTACTAAAAAAATAAGGGTAAATGAAATGTGATTATAAATTATTCCATTATAATAACAACATTATAGTAAATTTATGGTACTATATTTTTCATAACATTTGTAGAAGGAGAGGTATGTATAGAAAAGAATATTAAGGAACATTAAATGAAAGTAAACGAATTGAAAAAAGGAATCAACCACTTGAATTAATCTTCTGTTAGAGCGTCATAAGGGGGAAGGATTTGGTATTTAAGGGACCAAGGGATGACGGACACCGGGGAAGACCTTATGGAGATATTTGACTAGAATTTATCCATAAAACAAGGCTTTAGAAGATTGAAGAGAAGAGGGGAGTGTGGGTGGTTTTATAGTGGCAAGGATGAGGGTTTTCTTAATATTTTAATCATTAGTTTATTATTATTCCATAAGAAAAGAAATAATGATGACTGTATAACCCAAAATAGTAATATGTGCATGTGAGTTTGAACCAAGGGTTCTTAACTCAGTGATGATTCTAGGAATACATCATTTTTCTTATAATGTATATATATAGTAAATTACCGTATTTTACTATTCATCAAAAAATTCAAGTATTTTAGAAAAATCCCAAAAATTCACCCCAACCATTTTTCGATGGTTATAATCCAAAAATGAACTCCATTTTATAATTATAATTTTATATAGATGTGTAATTTAATTTTTAAATAAAATCATCATTTTGTTGAAAGATACATTTTTTAAAATTATATCTTGTTTTATAATACATTGAAAAAATAACTAAGGTCTCATAAAATTATCCTATATTCATAAGACATCAGAAAAATAATTTATGAATAAATCATATGAAAATACTTTTTTAAATTATTCAATTATTCATAAATGTTTAATTAAATATTTATGACTTATAAAAATACCAACACTTTTATATTGTCACTTGTAAGATGGTTAAATTTTATTTATATTTTCATTTTTAAGGTTACTATTTACATGGATGATTTAACATTCATAAGTGTCATATTACTATTCACAAGGGTAACATTACTGATTAGCGTTGTCACACATGCTCTCAAAAATGTTGGTAATTTAACTAAGTGCAGCACAGTGGCTTACCTAGCTCATTCTCTCACGGATGAAGTGAATTAAACAACCCTTAATAGGTTCGAAGAAAACAAAAATAAAGAAATAATTGAAAACAAATGACACACAAGTTGGGGGGGTTGGTTTTTGTAAATTTCGAACAATACACTAAACAAATGAATGAGATAGAACATTCAAAGACACAGTTTCTTTAAAAATACTTATATGAGAAGACGTAGTTAATCTAATCTGATCCCTTAATTATTAATTTATCCTTATCCCATATTATTATAATTAATTCAATTTTTATCCCATAACCATGTCAACCCTTTAACCCTAGGGAAATTAACATGACCAAAAATATTGGAAAATGATCCTTCTGTCAACTTTGGGACTTCCAATCTCAGAACCCTACATTGATTGTGATGAAAAATCCAACAAATGGTCAATGGTAATTTTGGTCAGCATATCCTCCATATATTTCAGAATTAATTGTGCATAGGTATGAGACATTAACACTATAATTATACCCCAAGTTGAGTATATTTTTCAATTTATGTTTCACTCACACACATTACACAAGCCCGACCATACAGTCAAGTGCAAGTCGATTAAGTAAGAATATAAATTAAAACTCAATTAATTGATCAGAATTTATGAATTAAAGCATGTTTATGGATTCAAAATAAATAAATTAAGGGAGTATGGATTAGATCAACTACAAACGAAATCACTCTTCCATAGGCAGAGTTGTCATCGTGGAGACGTTTTGCATAAGTAATGGATTGATAGGGAAACACACAATCTTGTCTCCAATATTAGATTACAACCTATGAAGAAAAATAAAAAGATGAAAAGAGAAAAACATAGAAGATTAATTGAAGAAAAATTCATTGTACAAGCATGAAAACAAAGAAAAACAAAGTGGAGGTGGGAGACGAGAGCCTTCTTGGAAGAGAACTTTTCACAATGTCTTACTTCTTCCAAGGGTTTTTAGGTGTTCCCATGAACCACCCATTCGTCCAAACCATCCCAAAGCCTCTACACACCCTCCCAAAGAGTGAAAAAATCCATTAAATAGAGTTGGGGAGGGAAAGTGTTACAATAATATTTTAATTGTTAAAGGGAAATTCAAAAAAAAATTAATCCTACTTTCATCACATAGTTGGCCTCCAAAATGCATGAATTGGATGGCCTTTTAGCCAGATGATTTGTGAATAATAATTTCTATGAGATTACCTCAAAATTTTGGCTAAATAAAACTTTGAATGAAGAAGATACGGCCCAAATGGTGAAGTGATGTCCAATCTAGATAGATCAGTGAAACTTTGTCCTCATGGCCCATTTACTCCACCCAAATGCACGATCCACCTCCCATGTCCTAAATATAATTTGTAGCAAAATATGTTAGAAACATATTTTCATAATTTAAGTAAAAATAAATTACAAAAAACATTTATTCCTGAAATACTGTAGTGAATTTAGAAAGGGTAAAACTGGAATTTCCATCAAATTTTCAAATAATTGATCTAATCCCAAATATTTTATAAATTAACATATTTATCACAATGTGAGGAAATTATTTCTGTTATTATCAATAAAATATTCAATAAAATTTTGATATTTTATCTCCCCCACACTTAACCTTTTTCAATGCTGGGAAAAACCTCATATCATAAATTCCAAACAAATTTTTTTTTGATATGATATGCATGTTCATATTCCACAATATATAGTAGTAAAAAATGAAAAGTAATAATCCAATAAAGATTCAATATCAATAAATTTTAAATTCATTGTCTCGAAGGTTGTGTCAAAACCAAATCCAGTGAGATTATTAAAACTAATCAGAAAAAAAAATTCATGGGTCTACCATTCCACTAATTCACCACGTGTGTGTGTGCCAATCATTTCAAGCTTGAATCTCCACCGTTTATCCAGTATATTTAGTTCAATAACAACTTTCTTCTTACCTGATTCTATTCCACTGAAATTGTTCAACATCCTTTGTAATCAAATTCCAAAACCCACTCATTTAAGCATTCTCAGAAGTCAAACCATGAGCTCCCGACCTAAATATCCCCACATGTTGTACATTTCTTCACTCCCCTATTTATTGATTTTTATTGATTTTTGATTTTTTATATATAATTTTTTGTTTTTTAAGGGAGTACAACAGTCAGATATTAGGTTCACACACATAGGTCAATTTGGTACAATAATTTAAGTTATTGGATGAGAAACAAACGTATAAAAGACCATGTTATTAGATGAAAATAATTACATACCCTAAATAAAAACTCAATTTGGTAAGAGAAACTCACAAGTCATAATTGTGTGAAAATATGTGTGGAGAAATTAATGAAACAATTTAGCATGAACAAAAATCACAATGAATGGTGTCAAAATCTAAAAGATTTTATTAGATATAACCAATCATACCATAGAAGACTTCCATTTTTTAAAAAAATCAACCCTTGATGATGAAATTTTACTCATGATTATCATTCTACTAATGAATTTTGAAATACATGAATTTTCCATATTTTTCACATGAGAATGATACATGATATATATATATATATATGGTTTTTTTTTGTTTGGTTTTTTTTGAAAATTTTAACAAAACACTTAATACAAACAAAACATGCGAATGAAAATCCTAAATATCTACCCCAAAATGTTGTCCCCTCCCCCACACTTAAAATATTGAATTTTCCTCAATGTAAACTCATGAGATCATATATGCAAAGGAAATACTGAATTATAAATAGGAAAATTAATATAAAAGTGAAAGGGTTAGGAACAGCCTGATATGGTCAAGTGATAATGGGGTCATGTAGTGTGATGAAATCCACTACATCAGTATAAAGTCCCACAATGTATTTCATCAAGTGTTTCACATTGACTGTAAAGCTCCTTCCAGTGTCCTCTTTCTTAATCTCCATTGCACCATAAGAAAAAACATCAAATACAATATAAGGACCCAACCATCTATAACGCAACGTACTGTGCATCAGCTTCAGCTGTGAACTATATAGAAGGGCCTTCTCTCCAAAATTAAACTCCAATTGTTGGATTATTCTACCCTGAGATTCTTTTGATCTTTCCTTGTAGTTCCTTGAATTCTTATATGAAGAAAATCAAATTTCCTCAAGATCTTGAATTTGAATATTCCTTTGAATTCCAGCTTGGGTGATATCCATGTTTGATTTCTTTATAGCCTAATAAACCCGATTCTTGAATTTCAAAGGGAGATTACTAGCCTTCCCAAAGACAATCCAAAACGGGGACATACCAATGGGAGTCTTGTATGATATCATATAATCCCATAGAACAATATCCAAGTGCTTGCTCCAATCCTTCATATTCGGCTGGACATTTTTCTCCAAAATCCGTTTCAACTAATGGTATGAAACCTCAACCTGGACATTTGTTTAGGATGGTATGGTGTTGAAGTTTAATGTGTCACCCCATAGTTACAATGGAGGGAATCCAAATTTTGATTACAGAAGTGTGTCCCCTCATCATTTATGATAGCCTTTGGAGCTCCAAACCTACAAAAATATGTTCTTTGAAAAATTCCACAACAACATGAGAGTCATCAGTCATGGTGGCCTTATCTTCCACCCATTTACTCACATAATCAATAGAAACCAAAATAAATATAAAACCAAATGAACTGGGAAAAGGTCCCATAAAATCAAAGCCCCATACATAAAATATCTCACAGAATAGTATGGGTTGTTGGGGAATCTCATGTCACCTAGAAATTTTCCATGTGTGTTGGCAATGAGAGTATGACTTACAAAACACATGGGCATCTTGGAATAAGCTTGGCCAATGTAATCAAGATTCTGTCACTTTCTTAGCTGTTCGTTGGGGTCCAAAGATTCATCCACATAAAAATTGTATTGAATAAATGCAGAACAGACTCAAACTCATGATCATGAACACACCTTTTAATAACATGATCTCTACACATGTGCCAAAGGTATGGATAATCCCAAACATAATACTGAGACACACTTTTTAATTTTTGGACTTGATGTTTCTTTAAATTTGTAGGGATTTCAGATGCAACAAGGTATTTCACTAAATGAGTATACCAATGATGCATACATGAGATGGAATAAAGATTCTCATTGGGTAAAGTGTCCTGAAGGGGTACATCGTCCAAGGTGTCAGCCTATAGTGTGTGAGTAATCCTATTCATGTGGTCCACCACCAGGTTTTATGACCCCTTCTTTTCCTTTATTTCAATATTTAATTCTTGAAGAAGGAGAATCCATCAGATAAATATGGGATTTGTATCTAGCTTCATCAAAAGGTACCTCAGAGATGCATGGTCATAAAAAAACTACATTAGATTCCAATAGATATGAAGGTAATTTATCTAAAGAAAATATGATGGAAAGAAAATCCTTTTCTTGTGGTAGTGTAGTTTTATTGGGCTGAATCCAATGTCCTTGATGAATATGTAATCACATGTGAACATCCCTCCACCTTTTGTGATAAGACAGCTCCAACTGCAAAGTTTGATGTGTCACACATAAGCTCAAAAGGAATGTCTCATTGTGGGGACTGTATGATTGGTGGTGTGGTCATACACTTCTTCAACTCATCAAATGCTACCATTCATGAATCATTAAGCACAAAATCAAAATCCTATTGAAGTAATCATGAAAAAGGAAGGGTAATCTTACTAAAATATTTTATGAAGTGCTGATAAAAGATGTCATTCCCTAGGAATGATATAATATCATGCAACATGAAGGATAGGGTAAGGATGAAATAATTTCTATCCTAGATATATAAACCCCTAACCCATGTTTTGACACTACATGCCCTAATACAATTCTATGCTCCACCATGAAATGACGCTTTTCAATGTTTAGGACCAGATTCTTGTCAATACAATGATTCAAAACCTTTCCCAAACTATTTATACATTCATCAAATGAGGATCCATATACTATTAAGTCATCTGTAAATACCTACATGAAGGTCTCAAGAAAATCAGAAAAAATACTCCCCATGCATCTTTGGAAGGTACATGGGGCATTGCAAAGTCCAAATGGAATCATCCAGTAGGAAAATGTGATGAAGGGATAGGTGAATGTAGTCTTCTCCAGATCTTATAGAACTAAAAGAACCTACAAATATCCCAAAAATCCATCCAGGAAATAATAAGGTGTCTTCGCAGCTAGTCTCTCAAACATTTGATCAATAAATGATATGGGAATTGGTCCTTGCAAGTGGTTTGATTTAGTTTCCTATAATCAATACACACACGCCAACTGTTTTGAAACCTCATTGGAACTAACTCATTAATCTCATTTTTAATTAAAGTAACACAAACTTTCTTTGGAATAACCTGAATAGGACTCACCCACTGGGAATCTGAAATGGGATAGATTATACCTACCTCAAGTAATTTTTCGACGTATTTTTCACAACTTCTAGAAGAGTTGGGTTCAATATCCTTTGTGGATTCCTAACTGGCTTATCCCCATCCTCCAAAATATTACTATGAATGAAAATAGAGGGACTAATATCTGATATTTTAGCCAAGGTCCACCTTATTTCCCTAATGATTTTCCTCATAATATTCAAATGATTTTCTACATGTTCATAAGAGAGATTGTTAGCAATGATAACATGTAATTTTTTACCACTCAACAAGTATCAGTATTTGAGAATAGGTGGAAATGGATTGAGTTCCAATATAGGGGGTGTTGAATAGATGGAGATAGTAAAGGAACTGATATATGTACACAAATATCCTCAATATCATAATATATATCATCAAAATCAAAGAATAGTTCATCAAATCCATCAGTATACTCAACAAACATGTTATAATCAGAGTTCAAATGATCAAAATCAGAATATGAATCTATTTTATAATCAAATATAAGAGAGTATTGATCATTAGAAATGGGTGTGTAAGTTCTCTTTAACATCAAACTAGAATCATTTCTTATAATCTCCCTAATCATTGGACAATCAAATTTCATGGGGTTTTTACTTGGTGGTTCGAAATGGGAGATAACAAAAGTAGAATGGTCCTCTAAGTGGTACTTTATAGAGTCCATAAAATTAAATATTACAACATCATCTCCAAAATCCTTGGAAATTTTACCCTCAGGTACATTTATGATAGTTTTTCAGTTTTGAGGAAGGTCCTACCTAAGATAATTGGAGAACAAAAACTTACTTGATCATCCTCTATGTTAAGAATGTATAAGCCTGCTGGAAAGATCATGTCTCTTAACATAAGAAGTACATCATCAAGGACTCCCACTGGATATGTTTTAGCTCTATTTTCTAACTACACCACTACTCTTGTCAGTTTCAAATCCCCAAACTGTAGAGAAGAGAATATGGAGTTAGGAATCTCATTTATAGGAGCTTATAAATCACATAAAGCATTAGAAAAGTGTAACTCCCCTATGGTACATGGGATGGTGAATGTACATGGATCCTTATAATTCATTGACATTACTTGAGTTTGTGTAATGATTGCTGAAAATTTCCTTACAAGATTCAACCTCTCAACTCCCTTAAGTCCTCTTTGATTGGTACAATGTTATTTTCATAATTTGGCTTACCTTGTGATTTTTTTAATGGCCTTGATCAAGGGAATGTTTATCTCTACATGCTTGAATGTGTCCAAAACCTATTTTTTTCATTTCCTATTAATCCATTTTCTTGGTCTGAACAACCATTAATAGGTTAGAAGAAAACACAAAAAATTCAGTGAAAAAAAATGACACGCAAGTTCGGGGGTTTGGTTTTCATGACTTTCGATCAATACACTAAACAAGTGAATGAGATGGAACAATACACTTATATGAGATGATATAGTCAATATAATATACCCCATTCATTGTTCATTTATCCTTATATCATATTATTATAATTTATTTAATTATAATCCCCTAACCATGTCAACCCTCAAACCTTATGGAAATTAACACATCAAAAAATATTGGAAAATGAGCCTTCAGTCAACATTGGGACTTCCAATCACAGAACCCTACTTTGATTGTGATCCAAAAACCATATTATGGTCTTGTTATATTAGGGAATTATATCCTCCCTAGATTTTAAAATTAATTTTTGTTTGGGATGAGACTTGGACCCTATAATTCGATCCCAAGTTGATTAGATTTTGTGATTGAGGTTTCACTCACACGCATTACACAAGCTCAACCATGCAGTCAACTGCAAGTCGATCGTGTAATCATAGAAATTGAAACTCAATTAATTGATCAAAATTTATGAATTAAAATATGTTTATGGATTCAAAATAAATTAATTAATTGAGTATAGATTAGATCAACTACAAACAAAATCACTCTTCCATGGGAAGAGTTATCATCATGGAGAAATTTGGCATAAGCAATGGATTGAAAGTGGAACACCCAATCTCATCTCCAATCTTAGACTACAGCCCAAGAATAAAAATAAGAACATGAAAAGAGAAAAACAGAGAATATTAATTGATGAAAAATTTAAGATACAAGCATGAAAATAAAGAAAAACAAAGTGGAGGTGGGAGAAGAGATCCTTTTTGGAAGAGATCATTGCACAAGGCCTTACTTCTTCCAAGGGTTGTGAGGTTTTCAAAAGAACCACAATTTCGGCCACACCTTCCCAAATCCTCTAACCACACTACCAAATAGTGAAAATATCTTTCAAATAGATATTTGGTAGGATGGGGTTAGAATACTTTTTTAAATGTGAAAGGGAAATTCAACCAAATTTTTTAATCCCAATTGAATAGACCATTTGACATCATAAACGCATGGATTAGATGACCTTCTAGAAGGAAGTTTTGTGTATAATAATGTCAATGATCTTCCCTCCAAATTTGGGCTTAATAAAACGTCAGATGAAGAAGATAATCCCCAAATGGTGAGGTGATGTCCAATCTAGATAGTTCAGTACATCTTTTTTATTTATGGCCCGTTTAATCCACAAAAATGCATGATACAATTATCATGTCATAAATAAAATTTTTAGCTAATTATGTCATAAAAATAGTTAAAAAATTATATGTCAAAATAAATTAGAGAAAAATATTCATACTCAAAATATTACAGTGCATTGTAAAAGGGTAAAACTGAATATCCATCCAATTTTCAAATGAATGATCCAATCCAAAATATTCTATAAATTAACATATTTAGCACAATGTGAGGAAATTATTTCATTTATTATCAATTAAATATTCAATAAAATTGTGTTTTATAAATTACTATTCATAAGAGTCAGTTACTATTCACCAAAAATTATGTTTGTTCAATTAGACCCTAAAAAACACCCTGAACGCAACATGGTATATCAGATTTTGTAAATTTTAAACACAGAAGTGGAAAAATTAAATTTAACATCTTGGTTATAAATATCTACTTTAATTTTTTTTGTTTTATATATACTTTTTATTTCATGCATTTCAATAAATTTATTTGTAAATCATTGGGGTGTTATATTCTTCCCCCCTTATGAAATTTCACACTTGAAATTTCATTTTACATACTAAGGTGAAAACAAGTGAAGGTTTCAATACATATCTAATAATAAAAAATAAACATTAAACATAAATGGATAAAATATTAAAGGAAAGGTATATAACAACTTGTGATTATTTAGGTTTCAATCTATGTTGTCCATGATCTATTTCATAATATATATTCTTATAGGCTTCTTTATTATTGGTTTCTTTAATAATGGTTCGTACTAAGCTTATGAATTTACCAATGCATATCCCCTAAGACTTTCATACCAATAGTGATGCAAGACTTGTTGTCATGCACTAGTTCCTATTCAAGACTAGATCAAAGTGGTTTTTTTGGTGTTTTACCCCTAGATACATATGTTCTAGAGCCAGCTCTACTTTTTTGTATCCAGACAGGGATGTATTTTCTTGATAAACAACTTATGTTATACTTACCAAAAGATATGGATGTTTTCTTATACTTAGTATTATCCTTATGGTTCTTACGAATGTGTTATATTCATAATCTCAAAAAATTACTTTTCCATCCTTTGATACAAACTATATCAACCGTAGCATTTTACACATAACATTACATGATTTTAAGCATAATAAAACGTCATATTAAAAGACAAAGATCATGAAGTCTAGTGTCTCGGAAGACTTGATACATAAAACTGAAAACAAGGGACTACATAAAACATTTTTTTATTAAATATTCATAATGAGATCCTGATATACATTGTGCTCATAGATCTTCATAGGGTAACCTGGTGATAACATGAACAAAGGGATGGATTAAAATACAAATAAGGGAAAAATTATAGTAATAATGCTTTAGAACATGGGATAAGAGGTATGGAATAATGATATAAAAATTCTCGGATCATGTAAAATCATAACATATAAACATGGGATCATATAATAATGGATTCATAATAATATTTCAGAAACATAAAACATGAATTTAGAATGACTGAAGGCTCATTTCACATAGAGGAGCACATGTAAAGGTTAACCACAAAGACTGTTGCACATGGTAGCACCAGTCAAGGCTAACTACCAAGATTGTTGCACATAACATCTCATGAGACTCAACATTATCCAATTAATTGGAGAGATATCTTGGTTCACCCATCTTAAAATGGTCCTGAATATTCTTAACACATTATGAATCATACATAATCAATCATACATAAACATAAGGGTACCCCTGGAATGAAATGGGTATCATAATCATGTCATAAAGCATAATGAATGGGTGTATCATATAAGTGTACATGAAAGAAAAGAATTAAAATATACCTATACATTAATAAGGTAAAATAATAATATATCATGGAATGTGATGTGAAATAGAATTGACAACATATAATAAGAATATTTAATCAATTTTAGCATTAAAACATATTTGTTGTGGTTTTATGGAAAATACTGAAAAACATTTAAATTATAAAAGGGAATAATATTTAATATAAACCCAGAAGTGATCAAAGAATATTTTCATAATAAAAACACTAGATTTATAAAAATTATATTTTTTTCGAACATATGATAGACTGCGCATGAAATTGGGTATGAATTCAGGAAGTTCCCTTAAAACGGGTTTTCTTATGAGCATGTATTGAGGAAGGAATCATGTAAAAGCATGTATATCCCTGAATTAGAAGGGATAATGGATCAGGATACATGAGTTTCAAAATATAAATATAAATTAGAATATCTACATAAACAGAATATAGGATATCATTTGGGACAAAAGTGAGTAAGAATCACCTGATGGAATAATGGAGGTTCGGGAAGAATCCATTACCTTATCTCCAAATGTGTTCCCATATTGATATTGATGACCTGAATAATCAAATTAGGTTCATTAATTAATAATTAAAGAACCTACATTATATATAATTGAATTAGTATAACCTTTTTAATTTCATTGATAACATTTTTTATTGGTTATGATGATCAATTTCATTGTTTAAGTCCGTTTGTTTCATGATCGTTTTACATATATATGAATGGAAAATCATGTAAAATGAGGATATTTTTTCAGAATTGAGGTTATATTTTATTATTGAACATCTATAAGTTCACATTGTTGTAAATTTAATTTTTTCACTTGGACTGATGTTGATTCATTATATAACAATTTAGTGATAACCTTTTGGGTTAATTGGGAGTTTTTTTATCACAATTAATATATTTTGTTGTATAAATGAAACACATGTGTACAAAATTATTCTAGAACCATACATGAGAAAAAATGAATATATTCTAGTCTGGTTTAACCATATTAATGGTTTCATTACTTTAATTTAAGATTCCAATGGAAATTGATAACCCATCGTCCTTGAATGTGGTAAATCAACACATCTCAAATGATGTCTTTACTACAAGAATAAAAGAAGTGTAAATGAAAGATGATATAAATCATTATATTATAATAAAAAAATTAATTTACATATAAGTTAATGGATTTTACATAACATTTGGAGGAGGATAGGTATGGATATAAAAGAAAACAAAGGAACTTGAAAAAAAGTAAAAGAATTGAAAATAGGAATTTACCTCTAGAATTAATCTTCTTTGGAGCCTCTTAAGGGGATAGTATTTGGTCTTTTAAATATACCAAGGGCTTTTGGACATGGGGGAGGATCTTAGAGAGATATTTTAGTGGAACTTCAGCAAGGTAAAAGGCTTGAGAGGAGTGAAGAGATGAGGGGAGTGTGGGTGGTTTTTATTGTGGAGGAGAGGAGGGTTTTCATAATATTTTATTCATTAGCTTATTATTTTTCAATAAAACAAGAAATAGTGACAATTCCATGAAAAAATAGTAGTATGTGCATGTGAGTTCGAAATAAGTGTTCTTACCTCTGTGATGATGTCAGGAATAGTGCATTTAACTTAAAATGTATATATGCGGTAAATTATCATATTTTACTATTCATAAATTTTTTTATGTATTTTCGAAAAATACCAGAAATTAACCCTAACCATTTTTTAATTTGTAGATACAAAAAATGAACTCCATTTTATGAAAATAAATTTATGATTATGAGAAATTTAATTTTTAACTAAAATCATCATTTACTTTAAAAATACATATTTTAGAATTATTACTAATTTTACAATACATTGAAAAATTAACTAAGGTCTCCTAAAATTATCCTATAATCATAAGACATAAACACAATAATTTAGGAATACATTTTATGAAAAAAAAATCTTTTTTAATTATTAAATTATTCATATCGTTTTAATTTAATAATTAGTTCTTATAAAAATACAAACAATGTCATATTGTCACTTATAAGATGGATAAATTTTATTTATTCTTTCATTGGTAAGGTTACTACTTACTTGGAAGATTTACTATTCATAAGGTTCATATTACTATTCATCAGGGTAACATTACTTTTCATAAGATTCAGTTAATATTCACCAAAAATTATGTTTGTTCATTCATACACCAAAAAAACACCATGAACGCAACCGTGTATGTAAGATTTTTTAAATTCAAAGCACAGAAGTGGAAAATTTTAGTTTAACATCTAGGTTATAAATATATCTTTAAAACAAAGTGTTGTTTTATAGAGACTCAGTGTTTCATGCATTTCATTAAATTTATTTGTAAATCCTTTGGGTTCTACACTCTATGTCTTGGGAAAAATTAGATCTCTACAATCTTTATATGGAAATTGAAGATAGAGGGTTAGTGTCCTGGGGAAACCTTTATTTAACTATGCATAATATGCCCATGATGGCTATGCATAAGTTTCCCACACAAAAGGAATGTCAAGAAAATGCAAATTCATTTATTGGAGAGGCCTCTTTTAACTCTATAATACCCAACATAATTCTATCACCATATCATTTCTCCTTATCTAGATAATCCAGAATAATGGTTTAAATTTTCTTTCCCCCTCATGTACAAGGAATTCTATAACATATGGTCCTAATGATATTTTTTTAACATCATTTACATAACATATGGCCCTAACCGTATGACTTAAATCTGCAAGACCCAAATTCATCCTTTATGAATGATTTTAAATATGCATGGATGGTGTTCTGGTCCTATGATATTAAACTAGAGGGTTTCTAAGAAATATACTTGTATTGATTCTTATTATCACAAGATACCAAATAATACCCAAATCTTAAATATTGGGTCCATTCATGGCATAAAAGTGCCTCCCCCTATCTTGTGTATGGGTAATACATGCATAAAATGTTTCCAAAACTAGAACAACTTATGGAATGATTCTCAATTTGATGAAATATATAGAAACTCCATGATCTTATATCATAGTCTGACCACAATGACAAACCCCTCCACATTCCTATTCATGAGCTAGATTTGAATAGTAGTGTCCAATATGCATTTCATCCCACTCATGAGATTGTGCTCAATGGAAGGTTTCCCATTCCCCACATAATGTTTGATCAATATGTGGAGAAACCTTCCCAGAACTATTTATAGCTTGATTCATACCATCACATGATAATTAGTGACATTCGGAACTCAAATCCAAGGTATAACCGCAACAAAATCTAAAAATGTCCCCTCCAAGTGTATAGGAAATACCTTCACATGAAACCTTCTTAGAACTACATATTTCATTATTTTAATTTTGAAATAATATTTAGTGACTCACACACCTAATATATTGGGCCTATCTATAACAAAAAAAATCCTTTTATCCTACTATAGGTAAAACATGCAGAAGGGAAACATTTTAACCCATTATCAAAAAAATTACATGAAATTTTCCTTTCATATATTGGTACATTGCTTTCATAAAACAAAATCTTTTTTTAGAAGTATAAATCTCCACAAACCTCCTTGGCCATTCGAAATAGAGGTCCAGTGTCCCAAGGATAAATTTGTTTGACAATGCACAATATTCCCTAGTTGGATCTGCATATGTTTCCCAAGTAAGAGGCCTATCATCCCAAGGAAAACTCATATTTAAGAGAAAATTTTCCTATCCCCGTATGCCCCAATTATGTTTTGTCCCATATCTCTGCTCATATTCAAAAAAACCTAGATTATAGCTCCCAATATTTCCCCATCATATCTGAACATGATGGAATACTCTTGAATATATTACCATGAAAAGGTAAAATTGTTTATCTCCTGGTCGAAACTAATTGACCTTAAACAATAGCCTTTTAATATCCGATTTGTAATACATCAAACTGCATGGTCCATGTACTAGTCATGCAATATTAAAATAGAACTGTTCTCCAACCCTCCATTACACAATCCAAATTTGTGAGGGAGTGGTTTCTCATAAATGGTTAGAGCTTGTATAGATGCCCCCATCATTTTTAGACATCATTCTATTGAAAATACACCATTCCTGGTATTGGGAAATTAGAATTTTTACAATCTATATGGCCATATGAATTGGAGGGTCATGTCTTCAGGACACATTTTTCTCTCTATGAACAATATTTCCTAGTTGGATCCTTATAGGTATCCAACAAAAATGGTCTTTCTACCCAATGTAGATTTTTCCTTATGAGAAACCTTTCTTATCCCCATATGACCTAACACAATCATGATGGAAACTATTTTTATCGTATCTCATCACATTCTTGTCCCATATCATGTATCAGATTTAAAACCTACAATACCAGGGTCTAAAATCCAATTCATGTCTGGAAAATATTGGGAAATTATAAATCTATAAGCCATATTAAGGTAATTAACCCATAATTTATGGTCAATGATATCTGAACTAAAACATCTGTCACATTAGTTCAATTGGAAATACTCTAAACTGCCGAAAAAAAGAGACATAGTACTCAGTAGCTTGATAACTCACAAAGGGAACCTGAGATGAAATTCATGTTCTAGCTCACTAAAACAATTTTTTAATGGTTAAGGTAACAATTAAGTAATCTATATAAAATCACATAAAACTTTTTTGGTCGAAAACCTAATAATGGAATACTAAGAAAAAGTCTAGTTTCAACCACTAAGCTCATACCATAGTGAAATTATAAAAAAATTAGGGTTCTAACAGAAATTACAAAAGAATTATATGGTTTTTTCAAGTAACCTGAAAAATAGTCGAAATTATACACATTCAGTCCCTTGTATCATGAAAAATTTATCACATTATATGATCATGTTATTTTCGTTATCCTGGGTTATGATTGAAATTGATATCCAATGTAGATTATCTTTCAAAACATGACTAGTTAGGATTAATTGGCAGTGCAGGATAAGATATTCAAAAATTACCAGGAGATGAATAAGTTTTCATTGATCTATTTAATGGGAACAAAGGAAGAGTGTCCACATCCTATAGTCTATCCCATATGTTATTAAAAAAATATGAAGAAAACCACAATGACTAAAACGAAACATGGCATTACCTATTCAATAGATTGGATAGTGCTTAAAATGATCCATCAAGAGAATTATAAAGATTGGTTCTTTTCATCACTTCATATTCATCTATTTGGATGATTTCTCTAATAAAGGACCTTAGATCTTGACATCCCTACTTGGCAGATCCATGTTCTACATTTGGTGATTATAACGACACCTTTAAACTAGTAATCCAAGACTCACATTATAATAGATAAATAGTGTATGAAATATACGAATCAATATTTTTTCTTAGATAGTAACTATGTGATAAAAATTAGTAGAATTATCCTTTCGAACTTCCACCTGACGGTTAGAGGAATTAAATTTGAAAAGTTCACATTTGTGTGCAGCCAAATCTTCTTGAGTAACAAGAATTTTGTGGATAAAGATATGTATGTGTTATTAATAAAATATTCACATGCCTAAGACAATGAAAATTAGATGGAAGGTGTCCAAATTATCAATAACTTTCGCTAAGGGGTTCCCCATTATGATAGTTTATTTCTGATTCCATGTACATTTCCTCATAGCCTGATGTTTGATGGTGGCATCAGGATCTTGTAAATGTTCATCCATTTCTATGGGCTTATAGTCTAGGATTTCATTTATAGTTTATAATTTTTCTCTAAGTTGTGACACCTAGGTGGGATAGTCCTCCATCACTTTTTCTAGTCAAATATCAGAAGAAAAGTAGGAAGG
Source organism: Viscum album (assembly GCA_963277665.1). Classification (NCBI taxonomy): domain Eukaryota; kingdom Viridiplantae; phylum Streptophyta; class Magnoliopsida; order Santalales; family Viscaceae; genus Viscum; species Viscum album. Next base: position 458,678,947 of record OY728138.1, read on the forward strand.
GTTGACATCAATCAGTGAAATACCTGATATTATCCCTCTTGGTCCAACCTCAGTGGGATTTCCAATTGCATCAATCCAAATTATGGATTATGCACCAATCCACACAATAAGAGTACTTGTAGATGAAGATCCCTCATTATTCCTATAATAATAGGACAAATAACTTCTTCCTATGAATGTGGGTAGAGATGTAAGAGTAGGTGAAGGATTAGGAGTGTCTAACAATTTATACACCTATCGGATGACTTCCATAGTACTCCATCAGGATAGTACTCAACCCAAATTTGGGCATACTCCCATGATAATTTTTTTGAATATCCCATTATAGGTAAAATTATTTTTTTTATTAGAACCCTAACACATCACCATCCTCCAAAATTGATGAATAATGACTGGGTGTGATTCCCTTCTAATCTGGGTTATGGGTAAAGATGAAACCTAATTTAGGAATCCAAATTATCTTGAATAAGGATTATAAGGTTCATAAATGGATATATCATCCAAATGATCTATCAGAATCCCATCTCACAATGAGATGATGTAGGAACATTATTCTAGTGAATCCTTCAATTACCCACCTCCACCCCACAGTTTGCTGGATAAGGCCTGAATGAAAATTGAAAAACATTATTTAACTTCTCAACAACACCATTGATTCCTAGGTAATTAGGAGACCATCATCACTATTGATCTGGGAAGAGATAAATTTTAAATGATGGGTTATTACAGTATGTTGATACTCATATAATCAATAGTTTTCTTTCACCCTATTGTATAAGAATTGAAATGTCCCTCTAAGGCTATGCATGATCATTCCTCCAATATTTGATCCAAAAATTCATAAATTTGATCATGCGTTGGTATAACCAGGTTAATAGGTTTTCCCACCACCAATTTTTCTACCTTCATTATGGTACAAATTCAGACACTAGTATAGACATCATAAGATGGAAATAGCTATATTCTCAGGAACATGGAGAAAAATCCCACCAAACCAAAGTTAGAAGATATGTCTGGATGGATTTTATAGCCTCACAAGGTATGTCGGCATGCTTAAAGAGTACCCCAGTATGAACCCTGAATACATCATGACTATTGAGTTGGATGAGTCTTTCAATGCCGAACCTTCTGCCTTATAACACTAACTTATATAACCAACTTTATCCAATAATTGAATTGAATAAGTGAGAGGGTATGGAGGGATTGGCCAAGAAATACCTCTGTCACGGTTATTAGGTCCCTCACCAATTGAGATACTTTATTAGTGTACTCCTAATTATTGGATGAAGTAATGAATTCATCGAACGTATTATCGAGAAATGGGGATTCTCCCTAAATGATAGATATCCCCTAAGATGTCCTCTATCTCAACATGTGAGAGGAGGAAAGGATTAGTGCTCTAACCCCATTGACTGGTCAATTCAGGCAATATATTAGTCTGTGAGTAAACCAAAAAATAAGAAACCAATATTTCTTGATATAAACCAAGGACCTCCAGTCGACCTAAATTATCTTCAATTATGGTGTACCCAGATTTCCCAAGACCATTTCTCTAAGAAACTCCCTCCAAACTATAAGTCCCACTAAGAACTCCAACATCAATTTGGATCACCTCAAGAGAGGTTGAAAATGGATAGATAATTTCTAGTGGAGAATTTCAAGGATATTTCATGACTGTGTTGGATGCTTTAAGTCCACGTATAACCATTCAGAAAAAATAATTTCTCTTGACCTGACACACAAACGATATTCCTTATAGAAAATTTTTTAACTTGGGAATCATTCTGAGAAAACTCATACCAAGAGGATAAGATATTTTAATCAATTTATGGAAGGGGAGCATCATCTTGTATTATGATGTTGTAAATTGGTATTCAATTAGATAATGAGAAAGTTTAAACTCTAGATAAAGGAGGTTATATAGAATACCATCTTAAGGGATTATGTGATATTGAAGGTTGTCTTCAATATTCTCAGTTGTTGATGTTTTTCTCCTAATCATGGCCATCGAGGTGAAATCCATAACCATTTTATCCCAATAACATGATAATAAAAGTTATGTGACATTAATTAAAATGAGTATATATAAATGTTTCAAAAATGATGATACTTCTGTCATGAGGTGATCAACCCGTGAGGCAGTTAGCCCCCATAACACTTAGTCTTGGGAGATCATGGACTATGAATTAATGATGTAGACAACTGAGTCTCTATGAAGGTGAGAAAAAATCCCAATCATAGATAATGAGTTTGAGTAGGTAGAATTTTTTTGTTATAAATAAATAACACTTCATGGAAGAAACAACGTAGTAGGACCGTTTTTTGAGAACTCATTCACAAAGAAGACCTTGTAAAAGAAAAATGAGTTAGGCCCCCTTTTATAGTCATGTTACCCTTTTACATTTTTACCTATATACTACAACAAAATTGAAAACAAGACTGCTTTCTTCATCAGATCTACCTCCTCTTCATCTCAATCTAACCCCATTCCAATAAGGGAATTTTCTAGGTCCAGAAAACTGTTCATGAAAGGAGAAATGAATCCATGAATTTAGAAAATTAAAAGAATAATTATGGAGAAATGTTTGAAAAAAAATGTTTAATGGGGGAAATTCATGAAGAATGGCTTGATCCCATGAAGTGAAAATCAATTCACAGACCACCGCTCCACATGGAATTTTTCCACTCTGTGAGGCACATTGTAAATGAAATATATCACAGGATGATTTGATACCACAAAACCTAGTGAACAAAACCATGTTCTTTTTAGGGCTAGACTATGTTTTCTATCTTCAGTGAATGATAGACCCAATGAATGAAAATAATTCATGGGAAATTAGGGTAATTTTTATCTCCCAGAAATGAAATCATTCTTGGGATATGGCTTCCTTTTTGGTATCCCACAAATGAAACCTCAAGGTCCGCCTTGGATGGCTGGCTATCTTGGTGTCTTGTTCCTCTATTCTTTTATAAACGACACTGAAGACAAATGGGGAAAGAAAGAAGAATAGGATATAGAAGACCCATGAAAGAGATGAGACACATAGAATATTTGGGATAGATCCTTCGATTCCCAAAGGTTAAACCCAACACATATTGTTAAGGAAGAACCTAAATTCATCCAACATCCACTAACCCAAGACACATTTGTGAACACCACACCATGGAGAATAATCAGATAAAACTTTTATGGACCACCATCTCATGTATAAAAAAATGTGTGGATGGATCCTTGCCCTGTATATAAAAATGATATGCGAGAGGAAATCAATCCCACATAAAAATTGCTATGTGGGTGGAACCCAAACCTAGAGAGAGAAAATCTAAATGAGAGGAACTTACGTCCACATTGCATAATGAAAATTATATCATAAACTCACCTACATAAAACCATGATTCAACAAGTGATCCTGATCCCACATAAAAACATGATATGTGGAATGGGGCATCTTATGGTGGTATACTCTCAGGATTCCATCACTTATTTATTTCATACCATTGGGTCCCACTTTGGACCCTATATGAACCAATATAATGGAGTTAGTCCATGGCCTCTTCCAAATCCACCTGACATGAATGATAATATCATTGGTCACATTATCATATCCTCCCAAGTCTACATACACAAGGTAAGTAGAGTCCTGGTGGTAACCTCCTTGACATGGCGCACCCTCAGAACGTTTTCATGTCTACATTACCATGATAATGAGGGTCCCATACTTAGTGGTGATAATGTTGACCTCCCCAGTCTATTTAAAGAGGGACGGGATCATACATTCCTTTCCTTTTGAGGAATCATTACGTATCTTATTTTCTTCCCTAGTAAGTACAAGTAAACCCCTATTCTCTCTTCAGGTGGCGTAACATAACATTTTCTCTTATTGTCTAGCCCAATTCATAGTAAGATAGATCACTAGATGTGACTATCGTAGTTATCAAAATAAGTTGTATGATTTGAAAACTCAATTCCCTCTCCATCGCCCCTTAGGCACTAGAATTCGTCCAGCAGTGGACAAAGTGGATCATGCACTACTGGAAATAAGATCTATACCAATGGTTTTGGCTAAAACCATTGGTATAGTTCACTTATATGGACCTATACCAACTGTTTGGCCAAAACCATTGGTATAGGTCACTAATTTGGACATATGCCAACAGTTTGTCCAAAATAGTTGGTATTGGGTCTTTATTATGGACCTATACCAACAGTTTTGGCCAAACCAATGGGCTAGGTCCATAATAGATACCCTATACAAACAGTTTCTCAAAAACTGTTGGTATATATCCCAAAATCAAAGAATCTATACCAACGGTTCTCAAAACCGTTGGTATAGTTACATGTATTTTTTTATGGAATATTCTAATTGAGAAAATTAAATAAATCAAAATTTAAAACATGTATGATAAAAAATATATATTTATGAAATTATGTTCACAAAAGTAAAGTTAGGTTAGTGGTTAGGTCATTCAATCATAAACCGAAGGTACTCAGATCAAAACCAATAGAATGCCTCTTTTTTGAAATACGTATACCAAATGTTTTATGGAGACGTTGGTATAGATTTTTCATATTATCTATAAAAATGGTTTTGAAAACCGTTGGTATAGACCTATCCCAAAGGCTTACTAGCCAAAGGTTCTCAAAACAGTTGGTATAGGATAAAACCATTGGTTTGGAGGCATATAGAAACGGTTTCAAACCGTTGATATATGGTATGTTTCTAGTAGTGATGTGATCTTTCGATATACCGCTTCCTCTTATTTCTCACACTAAGAATGACTCACATGGGAGTAGTGTTCATTGGTGATCATGACATCCATATGACCCAAAACACCCTTGGTCCTCCTATATGGTATAAGTCCTAATCATATTCACTCAAATGGATATCCTCTATTGGTGTAATCCTCAACTCATATGATATACTTCAGATTTTATTCCCCATGTAACTAGGATACGTAGGAAGCCTTCCTGAGGTCCAAACCCAACCCCCATAGTCACCCTAATGTTCTTTGGGATGCATCCCCAGTATGGGCATGTCCAACTCAAAGGGCCATATTCTTTATAGGTCTCATTCATAGCCATCATTATTCGGGCCATATTATTGATAAGATCATACCCCCACCTGGGAGATGACATCTCTAGCATGACCCTCATGCCCCTTCGGTATGATTCCCACACCATGATTGAACTAGGTACCTTTTGCCTGGATATCCTTGTTGCATGATGTTAAACTACATGGTTGGGTCCTCGTCACATAATCATAAAAGGTGATGTTTCATGTTATTTTGCACCAAATTACAAGGGTTCTAATTCCTTTCACAAGGATATGTAGGAATCCCATATTTACGGCTCCAATCTCAACATCAAAACATCATCTATCTCCATAGATGATAGTAAAATCTAGAGAGACTCACCATGTGGATCAATACCAACATGATCCTAATTAATGACCAAATAATTCTAATCCATTAGTAAAATTGTACCATTAATGGAGAAGCTTGGATACATACATATATCCCAATCAAAGAAAAGCATGAGAAAATAAAGATGATTTCGAACACATGTATACTATTGGTTTCAATTCGGGTGATTCACATCATATTCCAGAATGAACAATGGATTTGTAAATATATCTTAAATCCATATGAGAGTCTCATAAAAGGAATTATTTCCCTAAAAAAAGTGTGTTGAGACGAAATTCTATTCCCCTCGACCAATGTGAATTCTTAGGTATCATTGGCCAAGTTACCCAATGAGTTCCCACCTTTGGAATGAAGGTCCACTACTAGAAAAGGGGGCAGTGGAGCCCCCCTAGACTCTGGCGACCACCATTGGCGGTCGCTATAGATTACCATTAGCGACCGCCAATGGCGGTCGCTAACCTGCATAAAAAAATTCGGGGGGTTTCTGCCCCCCCCCCCCCCCCGCGCCCTCGATCTCGCTCCGCCCTAACCCCCTCCCTCCCTCGCCGCTCTCCCTCGCCGCCCTCCCCCTCCCCCGCTGCCCGGCCTCCCCCGCCGCCCGGCCTCCCCCGCTGCCCAGCCTCCCCAGCCGCCCGCCCTCCCCGCCGCCCACCCTCCCCCGCCGCCCGCCCTCCCCCCGCCGCCCGGCCTCCCTCGCCGCCTGCCCTCCCCCGCCGCCTGCCATCCGGCCTCCGGCCGCCGCCCTCCGCCCTCGGGCCTCCGGCCGCCGCCCTCCGGCCTCTCGGCCCTCCCCCCCCCCCCCCACCCCCCGGACGGCACCCGCACCCCGGACAGCCCCCGGCGCGCACTCCGGACCGCCCCCCGCACCCCGGACGCCTCCCCGCACCCCGGACAGCACCCCATGCGCACTCCGGACCGCCCCCGCACCCCGGACGCCTCCCCGCACCCCCGGACAGCCCCCCCCCCCCCCCCCCCGCGCACTCCGGACCACCCCCCCGCACCCCGGAAGCCTCCCCCGCACCCGGACAGCCCCCCCCTGTACTCGGACACCCCCCTCCGAACCCGGACAGCCCCCCTGCACCCCGGACAGCCCCCCCCCCCCCCCCCCCCCCCCCGCACTCGGACACCCCCCCCCCTCCGAACCCCGGACACCCCCCCCCCCCCCCCCCCCCGCACCCCGGACAGGCCCCCCGCACCCCGGGACACCCCACCCCGCACCCCCAACAGCCCCCCTGCACCCCCAGATAGCCCCCCTCCCCCGCACCCCCGGACACCCCCGCACCCCCGAACACCCCTGCCCGCACCCCTGACAGGCCCCCGACACCCCGGACACCCCTCCCCGCACCTCGGACAGCCCCCCCCCCCCCCCCCCCCGACCCCGGACACCCCCCCCTCGCTGCCCGTCCCCCGTCCCTCACCACCTCCTCTCCTCCAGCTCCCCGCCGCCGCTGCCGCCCATCCCCTCCCTTGCCGCACCGCCTTTGGCTCCGGCTCCCCTTCGCTGCCTCCTCTCCCTCGCAGCACCGCCTTCGGCTCCCCTCCCTTTCAGGTTTGTAGCTCAATCAGGTAACATGAGCTTTCAGTTACATTATTATTTTATCAATGGTTCATAAACAAATGGTTAATATTTATTTTGAATATAGTTGATTTGAAAAATGTAAATGTAATACGTATTGTTTAAATGTTTGTTATACAGATATTATTATGGATAAGAGTTGGATTGATCTTCCAAATCGAACGTCTAGAGAATATTTCAATGGCATTATGCAGTTTATTGAATTCACAAGAGGATTTGAAAGTGACTATATTAGTTGTCCATGTAGAAAATGTGCTAACAGATATCAATTCACACGAGATACTGTGAAGGAGCACCTTTTCTTTAATGGATTTCTGAAAAATTATAAGAGTTGGACTCGTCATGGAGAAGAATATGTTCGTTGTCAAAATACAGATGCAGCTCAGATGGATGTTGATGCAAGGATGAATGATCCAATGCATGAAATGCTTACTGAAATGGTACGTGGGTTTGATCCTGAAGGCATTGACATCCAGAATCTTGAGACCAGTGAGATAAATCTTCGCTCTGGTGCAGATCGTGATTCGAGGAGGTTTTATGAAGTACTTGATGATGCGAAAACAGAATTATATCCTGGATGTACTTCTTACAATAAACTGTCATTTATCGTGGAGTTGTTGCATTTGAAGACTTTGAATAATTGGTCAGACACATCATTCGACATGCTTTTGGTTTTATTGAAAAAATTTCTTCCTGTCGACGCTAAGATTCCTGAGTCGTATTACTATGCTCGTAAGTTGACAGAGAACTTAGGTTTTACATATGAGACTATAGATGCATGTGCAAACAACTGTATGTTGTTTAGAAATGAAACTGCTCATTTGGATATCTGTACGGTTTGTGGCGCTTCCAGATGGAAAGAGAACAGGGGAAATAAGACTCATCAAAGTCAGATTGCGGTACATGGGAAACCGATTGCCGTAAAGCAAATGCATTACTTTCCCCTTAAACCGAGGTTGAAAAGGTTTTTTATGTCATCTAAAGTTTCTAATTTAATGAGATGGCATGCAGAAAGAGTTCATGAAAGTGACATGTTAACCCACCCAGCAGACTCTCATGCATGGATGGATTTTGATAAGAGACATCCCGACTTTGCTAAAGATGTTCGTAATGTCCGATTGGGATTGGCAGCAGATGGTTTCAATCCATTCAAGTCTATGGTTGGTGCAACTCATAGCACAAGGCCCGTGGTGTTGGTTCCATATAATCTTCCTCCGTGGCTTTGTATGAAGCAACAATTTATATTACTTTCCACTCTTATTGATGGACCTAAAAGTCCGGGGGATAAGATTGATGTTTACCTTCATCCATTGATTGATGAGTTGAATGAATTTTGGGGCGATGGTGTGATGACTTATGACTGCGAAACGAATGAAATGTTCAAACTGCATGCTGCTTTATTGTGGACAATCAATGACTTCCCAGCTTATGCAAATTTATCAGGCTGGAGTACGAAAGGGGAATTTGCTTGCCATTATTGCAATAAAATTAAAAAATCTGTATGGCTTAAACATTCCAAAAAATGGGCATACATGGGTCACAGGCGTTTTCTCCCTCCCCAGCACAGGTTCAGAAAGGACAGAGTGGCATTTGATGGTTCTAGAGAGTTCAGCCCAGCACCAAAGATCATGACAGGAGTCGAAATTTTATCGCAGATTGAGGAAGAAAACATCCGCACGGTATATGAAATTCAGGATTTGGTGGCTCCTCCAGTACGTAATATTCATGCTGTGGGTAGGCAGCGCAGTCACAATTGGAAAAAGAAAAGTATTTTTTATAGTCTTCCGTATTGGAAAACTAACATGTTGAGGCATAATTTGGATGTCATGCACATTGAAAAAAATGTTTGTGATAACATATTGTGGACCATTTTAGGGGTCAGTGGAAAGTCAAAGGACCATGTTAATGCACGCCGTGATTTGGAAGAAATGGGTTTAAGGAAACAGTTGCATTTACAGTTAGCTGAGGGAAACAAGGCATATATGCCTGCTGCACAGTATTCGATGACTACAGAGGAGAAAGAGACATTTCTTTCCATTTTGAAGATGGTCAAGGTGCCTGATGGTTACTCTTCTAATATTTCAAAGTGTGTGAATCTGACGAGCAAGACATTGCAAGGGTTGAAAAGTCATGATAATCACATATTACTTCAGCAGTTGATTCCAATCGCAATTTGTGATTGTTTATCCCCCAATGTTGTTCAGCCCTTGATTGAGATGAGTAATTTTTTTAGACAGCTTTGTTTAAGAAATCAACGAATGAGTGATTTAAAAAGTTTGCAGGAACGAATTGTACTTACGCTTTGTCACTTTGAGAAACTTTCCCCCCCCTTATTTTTCGATGTTATGGTCCACTTAACAGTGCACCTAATTGATGAAGTAATGGCTGCTGGTCCAGTGCAATTCAGGTGGATGTATCCTATTGAACGGTATTTGGGTACATTGAAAAGATTTGTACGCAACAGAGCTCGTCCAGAGGCATCAATAGCCAATGGTTATTTGATGGACGAGTGTACTACCTTTTGTGCAGAATATCTTACGGATGTTGAAACAAAATTAGATAATCCCTCTCGGATTCATGATGGTCCAGTTGGAGAAGGAACCACATTTGATATGGAAAACATCGAGTGGATACAAGCACATCGATATATCTTGTTCAATACTCCATCAGTTGCACCATTAATGCAGTAAGTATCTTATCAATGTGCTTGTATAACTTTTACATGTTTTCTTTGCATAAGTTGATCTTTTAAACATCGCGTAATCATTTGTAGGAAACACATTAATGAGATAAAAGAAGAGATGCATCGTGCGACTGAGTTGCAAATTCAACAATCTCATTATGCGGCATTTCATGATTGGTTCAAGGATTATGTATGTATAAATTGATTTTCATTATGAGTGAAGTATTAAACTAATTCTTTCTGCATATATCAGTATTGATTTTTATAAATTATGTAGGTTCGTAAGCTGAGGGAGTTAGGGGACCCCACGCTACCTGAAGTATTTATCCAACTGGCTGAGGGTCCATCTATAACGGCTCGTCGTTATAAATCTATTGATGCTAATGGTTTTCGATTTCGCATTAAAGATGTTGACGACAAACAAGCAACACAAAACAGTGGAATCGGTTGTCCCTTTATCGATTCTGGTTATTACTATGGTCAATTGATAGACATCATTGAAGTTGTATACACACACGGTTTGAAGTACATATTGTTAAAGTGTAATTGGGTTGATCCAGTGCGTGGATGTAAAGTCAATCAATATCAGTTTTTATTGGTGAATTTTAACTATATGTTATACAGAAATAATGAACGAGTTGAGAATGAACCTTTCATCTTGACATCACAAGCGGAACAAGTATTCTTCGTTACTTTGCCTTCGGATCCAAGTTGGAAAGTTGTTGTCAAAATGTCTCGGCGAGGAGTGTTTTTATTTGAAGAAGATGAACCCGAGACTGTTCCGTTTGTTTACCAACAACTTGATCAACATACCGTAGTTCAATGTGAAGAAGATATTTATTGGGTCAGAGCGGCTATTGAAGGAGAAACGGTCGATTTGCATGCTTAATGAAAGGTATAATTGTTTTCCCGCTATTCAGTAGAATGTCCTAGGAACGATAGAAATATTATTCCTGAGATGCAGGAGGAGGCCGCACGTCCATCGGACGTGCGGTGCGCGCGGCACGTCCGATTGTGTCGTTTTCAGCAGCGCGGCGCGTGCTGAAATGGCGCGTTGGGGGGTCAAAACCACCCGAACGACCTCCGAATGCCACAAAACCGTACGACAACATCCGGGGCGTGAATTGTGAAATGGTCGGCAAGACGGCACATCATTCAAAGGTTCCGTGTGACCACGGCGGCCGGAAACGCGTTTCCGGCACCATTAAACACCAAAACGGCGTGCGGCGGTCCAATTTGGAGCAAACATGCTCCGAACGACCTGAAACCGCACAGGAACGATAGAAATATTATTCCTAAGATGCAGGAGGAGGCCGCACGTCCATCGGACGTGCGGGTGCGCGCGGCACGTCCGATTGTGTCGTTTTCAGTAGCGCGGCGCGCGCTGAAATGGCGCGTTGGGGGGTCAAAACTACCCGAACGACCTCCGAATGCCACGAAACTGTACGACAACATCCGAGGCGGTGAATTGTGAAATGGTCGGCCAGACGGCACCTCATTCGGAGGTGCCGTGTGACCGCGGCGGCCGGAAACGCGTTTCCGGCGCCATTAAACACCAAAACGGCGTGCGGCGGTCCAATTCGGAGCAAACGTGCTCCGAACGACCTGAAACCGCATGGGAACGATAGAAATATTATTCCTGAGATGCAGTAGGAGGCCGCACGTCCATCGGACGTGCGGTGCGCGCGGCACATCCGATTGTGTCCTTTTCAGCAGCGCGGCGCGCGCTGAAATGGCGCGTTGGGGGGTCAAAACCACCTGAACGACCTCCGAATGCCACGAAACCGTACGACAACATCCGGGGCGTGAATTGTGAAATGGTCGGCCAGACGGCTCCTCATTCGGAGGTGTCGTGTGACCGCGGCAGCCGGAAACGTGTTTCCGGCGCCATTAAACACCAAAACGGCGTGCTGCGGTCCAATTCGGAGCAAACGTGCTCCGAACAACCTGAAACCGCACGGGAACGATAGAAATATTATTCCGGAGATGCAGGAGGAGGCCGCACGTCCATCAGACGCGCGGTGCGCGCGGCACGTCCGATTGTGTCGTTTTCAGCAGCGCGGCGCGCGCTGAAATGGCGCGTTGGGGGGTCAAAACCACCCGAACGACCTCCGAATGCCACGAAACCGTACGACAACATCCGGCGCGTGAATTTTGAAATGGTCGGCCAGACGGCACCTCATTCGGAGGTGCCGTGTGACCGCGGCGGCTGGAAACGCGTTTCCGGCGCCATTAAACACCAAAACGGCGTGCGGCGGTCCAATTCGGAGCAAACGTGCTCCGAACGACCTGAAACCGCATGGGAACGATAGAAATATTATTCCTGAGATGCAGGAGGAGGCCGCACGTCCATCGGACGTGCGGTGCGCGCGGCACGTCCGATTGTGTCGTTTTCAGCAGCGCGGCGCGCGCTGAAATGGCGCGTTGGGGGGTCAAAACCACCCGAACAACGTCCGAATGCCACGAAACCGTACGACAACACCCGGGGCGTGAATTGTGAAATGGTCGGCCAGACGGAACCTCATTCGGAGGTGCCGTGTGACCGCGGCGGCCAGAAACGCATTTCCGGCGCCATTAAACACCAAAACGGCGGGCGGCGGTCCAATTCGGAGCAAACGTGCTCCGAACGACCTGAAACCGCACAGGAACGATAGAAATATTATTCCTGAGATGCAGGAGTAGGCCGCACGTCCATCGGACGTGCGGTGCGCGCGGCACGTCCGATTGTGTCGTTTTCAGCAGCGCGGCGCGCTGAAATGGCGCGTTGGGGGGTCAAAACCACCCGAACGACCTCCGAATGCCACGAAACCGTACGACAACATCCGGAGCGTGAATTGTGAACTGGTCGGCTAGACGGCACATCATTCGGAGGTGTCGTGTGACCGCGGCGGCCGGAAACGCGTTTCCGGCGCCATTAAACACCAAAACGGCGTGCGGCGGTCCAATTCGGAGAAAACGTGCTCCGAACGACCTGAAACCGCACAAGAACGATAGAAATATTATTCCTGAGATGCAGGAGGAGGCCGCATGTCCATCGGACGTGCGGTGCGCGCGGCACGTCCGATTGTGTCGTTTTCAGCAGCGCGGCGTGCGCTGAAATGGCGCGTTGGGGGGTCAAAACCACCCGAACGACCTTCGAATGCCACGAAACCGTACGACAACATCCGGGGCGTGAATTGTGAAATGGTCGGCCAGACGGCACCTCATTCGGAGGTGCCATGTGACCGCGGAGGCCGGAAACGCATTTCCGGCGCCATTAAACACCAAAACGGCGTGCGGCGGTCCAATTCGGAGCAAACTTGCTCCGAACGACCTAAAACCGCACGAGAATGATAGAAATATTATTCCTGAGATGCAGGAGGAGGCCGCACGTCCATCGGATGTGCGGTGCGCGCGGCACGTCCGATTGTGTCGTTTTCAGCAGCGCGGCGCGCGCTGAAATGGAGCGTTGGGGGTCAAAACCACCCGAACGACCTCAGAATGCCACGAAACCGTACGACAACATCCGGGGCGTGAATTGTGAAATGGTCGGCCAGACGACACCTCATTCGGAGGTTCCGTGTGACCGCGGCGGCCGGAAACGCGTTTCCGGCGCCATTAAACACCAAAACGGCGTGCGGCGGTCCAATTCGGAGCAAACGTGCTCCGAACGACCTGAAACCGCACGGGAACGATAGAAATATTATTCCTGAGATGCAAGAGGAGGCCGCACGTCCATTGGACGTGCGGTGCGCGCGGCACGTCCGATTGTGTCGTTTTCAGCAGCGCGGCGCGCACTGAAATGGCGGGTTGGGGGGTCAAAACCACCCGAACGACGTCCAAATGCCACGAAACCGTACGACAACATCCGGGGCGTGAATTGTGAAATGGTCGGCCAGACGACACATCATTCAGAGGTGCCGTGTGACCGCGGCGGCCGGAAACGCGTTTCCAGCGCCATTAAACACCAAAACGGCGTGCGACGGTCCAATTCGGAGCAAACGTGCTCCGAACGACCTAAAACCGCACGGGAACGATAGAAATATTCTTCCTGAGATGCAGGAGGAGGCCGCACGTCCATCGGACGTGCGGTGCGCCCGGCACGTCCGATTGTGTCGTTTTCAGCAGCGCGGCGCGCGCTGAAATGGCGCGTTGGGGGGTCAAAACCACCCAAACGACGTCCGAATTCCACGAAACCGTACGAAAACATCCGGGGCGTGAATTGTGAAATGGTCAGCCAGACGGCACCTCATTCGGAGGTGTCGTGTGACCGCGGCGGCCGGAAACGCGTTTCCGGCGCCATTAAACACCAAAACGGCGTGCGGCGGTCCAATTCGGAGCAAACGTGCTCCGAACGACCTGAAACCGCACGGGAACGATAGAAATATTATTCCTGAGATGCAGGAGGAGGTCACACGTCCATCAGACGTGCGGTGCGCGCGGCACGTCCGATTGTGCCGTTTTCAGCAGCGCGGCGCGCGCTGAAATGGCGCGTTGGGGGGTCAAAACCACCCGAACGACCTCCGAATGCCACGAAACCGTACGACAACATCCGGGGCGTGAATTTTGAAATGGTCGGCCAGACGGCACCTCATTCGGAGGTTCCGTGTGACCGCGGCGGCCGGAAACGCGTTTCCAGCGCCATTAAACACCAAAACGCCGTGCGGCGGTCCAATTCGGAGCAAACGTGCTCCGAACGACCTGAAACCGCACGGGAACGATAGAAATATTATTCCTGAGATGTAGGAGGAGGATGCATGTCCATCGGACGTGCGGTGCGCGCGGCACGTCCGATTGTGTCGTTTTCAGCAGCGCGGCGCGCGCTGAAATGGCGCGTTGGGGGGTCAAAACCACCCGAACGACCTCCGAATGCCACGAAACCGTACGACAACATCCGGGGCGTTAATTGTGAAATGGTCGGCCAGACGGCACCTCATTCGGAGGTGTCGTGTGACCGCGGCGGCCGGAAACGCGTTTCCGGCGCCATTAAACACCAAAACGGCGTGCAGCGGTCCAATTTGGAGCAAACCTGCTCCGAACGAGCTGAAACCACACGGGAATGATAGAAATATTATTCCTGAGATGCAGGAGGAGGCCGCACGTCCATCGGATGTGCGGTGCGCGCGGCACGTCCGATTGTGTCGTTTTCAGCAGCGCGGCGCGCACTGAAATGGCGCGTTGGGGGGTCAAAACCACCCGAACGACCTCCGAATGCCACGAAACCGTACGACAACATCCGCGGCGTGAATTGTGAAATGGTCGGCCAGACGGAACCTCATTCGGAGGTGCCGTGTGACCGCGGCGGCCGGAAACGCGTTTCCGGCGCCATTAAACACCAAAACGGGGTGCGGCGGTCCAATTCGGAGCAAACGTGCTCCGAACGACCTGAAACCGCACGGGAACGATAGAAATATTATTCCTAAGATGCAGGAGGAGGCCGCACGTCCATCGGACGTGCGGTGCGCGCGGCACGTCCGATTGTGTCGTTTTCAGCAGCGCGGCGCGCGCTGAAATGACGCGTTGGGGGGTCAAAACCACCCGAACGACCTCCGAATGCCACGAAACCGTACGACAACATCCGGGGCGTGAATTGTGAAATGGTTGGCCAGACGGCACCTCATTCGGAGGTGCCGTGTGACCGCGGCGGCCGAAAACGCGTTTCCGGCGCCATTAAACACCAAAACGGCGTGCATCGGTCCAATTCGGAGCAAACGTGCTCCGAACGACCTGAAACCGCACGGGAACGATAGAAATATTATTCCTGAGATGCAGGAGGAGGCCGCACGTCCATCGGACGTGCGGTGCGCGCGACACGTCTGATTGTGTCGTTTTCAGCAGCGCGGCGCGCGCTGAAATGGCGCGTTGGGGGGTCAAAACCACCTGAACTACCTCCGAATGCCACGAAACCATACGACAACATCCGGGGCGTGAATTGTGAAATGGTCGGCCAGACGGCACCTCATTCGGAGGTGCGGTGTGACCGCGGCGGCCGGAAACGCGTTTCCGGCACCATAAAACACCAAAACGGCGTGCGGCGGTCCCATTCGGAGCAAACGTGCTCCGAACGACCTGAAATGAGATTATTTCTTGAATCGATGTTTTTAATTTATTATAGCACAATGATTTGATATTATATATATATTAAATATATATTAAAACATTTAAAATATTATATATATATATATATATATATATATATATTTAAAATATTGTATTTAATAGTATATATATGAATATTTATATATATATATTTATATATTTATATTCAATTCAATAAAAAAAATTTAAAATTATTTTTTTTTAGAATAGCGACCGCCATAGGCGGTCGCTATAGGGTGCCCGGCAGAGGGGCTTCAGCGACCGCCAGGCGGTCGCTGAAGGCCGATCTCCCGGCCTTCTATAGCGACCGCCATTGGCGGTCGCTAAAGGCCTCTACCGACGTGGCAACAGCGACCGCCAATGGCGGTCGCTGCGCGGCCGCTAAAGACCTTTAGCGACCGCCAATGGCGGTCGCTAATAGCCTTATTTACAGTAGTGGTCCATGAATCATTACAGTTATGAGAACCATTTGGTGTGTCTAGTTCAATGAAGAATCCTTGTTGGTAATGAACCATCACAAGTGGGTGTGTGATAGGAATGGTAAACCGAATACTAATGATTTTGAAACATTCAAACACTCACAATTAGTCCTACAATAAATGGATTCCATGATTATTTTTTATGATTTCCCATTGTTTGGGACAACACCACAATTCTCTATCATCCAAAACAATTCAAATCAAGAACATTCATCTATAAAAAATAACATGGTTCTGACCTTGGGTCACAAAACTACAATAAAGGGTAACTCTGGGCCATAATTATGGAACATTGACTCATTGTGATCTTGAAAAGAAATCCAAATATGGTAGTGCTCTTGGTCTAACCAATAACCAATTCATCATTCCCATTAACTAACACACACCAAAGGTATCCCCATTATTTCTATCAACAAACCCAATCTAATGGTCCACACCATGCATGAACAACAATACACATGATAAGTGAATGAGGTATGAAAATTCTAAAATAGATATCATTAACACATGGAAAATCCATAAAGTTGCCCAAAATATACACCAAATGGTGGTCACCTAAAAAACTCAACTTCTCTAAGTTATTAAAGAATGAATTCCAAAACAAATCATCATATATATAAGAACCCCATCCAAACATCATCCACATCATATCCTTATGAAACTGATAATGGTCCCCCAATCGAACACCTATAATAACGTCCAAGGGTTCAAAACCACCAGGGAATAAATTAATAGGGTTATATACTATGGAACTCAAAATACCAGAGTTCTAAAAGAATACCTCCTCCATGGAAATGAAAAAAAATCATTGCAGGCCTTCACTACATACTCACCATAATGAAATGTCTCTGTAGTCAAAAGATTCTCCCCTTGCATGATATCGGGATAATTCCACTGAAAAAACCATATTAAATAATTATCCAAGACACACTATTGTACAAAAATATAGAATAGTGGACTGTTATAATCTAGTTAGATTTTGGGAAGTGCCATCCATTAAGATGATCATATCCAAGGAACAAGTGTAATCACCCAAATAGTTATCCCAAGAAATCGACATGATACCTTTCATCAAATCCTTTATTAGAGGCACTCTTACAAAACATGAAACATGAATCGAACCCATTAATGTTTCCCAAAATAAATCAATAGTCACAACACACTAAGGGATAAAATCCAAAATCACCCTTTAATTAAAGAAAAGAACTGGATAAATGTCCCTTTCACAAATTCACACATCCATTAAAAACCGCATTCATAAGGATTCAAAATTATTCTTTCAAAAATTACTGTTCTTATAAAACAAAGAAAAAATTAAAAATATTCCATGTTATTAAAAATTATCCCAACTTACCAAAGTAAATTTATAAACTTGTTACCTGAATCCTAATATCACAAAATTATTTGTATGAAAAGAAACCTAATAAAAGTTTATAAAGCTCCATTTTTTGTTTCAAAATAATTTATTAAATTATAATTTCTATTTTTAATTAATAAAACCCTAAAAATAATTTAACATATTTTTTTTAAACCAACCACTCTTGAATATGAAATCTATGTTAGTAAAAATAATTTCTAAATCACCACCAAACAAGGTTTTAACAAAAATATTTATTTATTACAACAAGAAATATAAAAAATTCCAAAAAAAATAATGAAAAACAAATAGATTTACAAAAAAAATATAAGGCCTATTTTCAAACCCAAAACATTTTGTAAGAAATCCCGCATTTTCCCTCACAAAATTAATTTCTCAACAATGACATAATTAATTCACACAAAAAAATCTAAAAAATATAAAATATTAAAAAATATAAACATCAAAAAAATCCCTTTATTTCATCCCCATTATTGGGTATCAATCATGTTCTGTCTAATTTTTAATTATGTGGATTCCTCTTATTACTTCTTGGGTGAAAGTTAATGTTGATGGAGTGGCTTTAGGTGCACCTGGGCCTTCTGGCAATGGCAGTGTATTCTGTAACTATTAGGGCATCGTTAAGGGCTATTTCAGTCATTATATTGGACATGTTTCTTCCATTGAGGCAACGTTGTGGGCTATGATCAAAGCCATCACCTATGTGGTTCATCATGGATGGTGCTTTCTTTGGTTAGAATAGGATTCAACGGTGGTTGTTGAAATTTTTCAGAGATGGTCCAGGAATGTCCCTTGGGTGATGTTGTCTTCTTGGATTACATGTTTATGACTTCTTGATGGTCTCATGGTTGATGTGGCTCATGTCTATAGGGAGGTTAATCATGTGGTTGATGAATTGTCAAATAATTCTATTGCGGAGTCATGTTCGGAGTTTTCCTTTCTAGTTCAAGAATGTTGTTTTCACTTAGTTAAGGTAGATGCCCATCACACTTTTGTTACTATGATTTTTAAACCTACATTATGATGTCATGAATTTGACTTTTATTTTTATTAATAATTTTTTTAGGAGTGAGTTTGACTCGCTCCTGGGACTTTTGATTATTGTTAGGCCATGTGAGCCATTAGTGAACCAAAAATATTTCAAAATTATTATATCAAAACATGATGAATCACTAGGGAAACTCTAAAAATTCCAATGAGGATCAAACACCCTCAAATAAAATGAAAATAAAAAAAATAATTAAAATTGAATCCAAATGACAAACTCCCATGAAATATCAAGTTTCATCACAAAATGTAGGGATAAAATTCCTATTCATGAACAACATCTCATGTTTTGATGATAATATAATCACCATAATATAATACATCCAAAATAATTATAGGGTGCTCCATAAACATATGCATTTTTTAAAACCTAGGCTCTAATAATATTCTGTAATAGAGTAGCATGGGATACTACCAAACTAGTACCCAACCCAACCCTCCACAAGGATCAAAGGAAATTACCAATCCCCTTGGGATGGAAAATAGAGTATGGGACTTTAGAATTCACAGTTGGGAATGATTTCACCCTTATATAGGCCTAAAAACAGGTAGTGAAAACTACCAAGAATTAGACATAACCTATCAACATATTGGGAATCCATGGGTAAAAAATTGAAATATATAAATAAGTAGATAGTAAAAACATGGAATAAGAACATAAAAATCCATAAAAATATATAACTATATTATATAACAAAAATAAAGAATAATTATAAATTAGAAAATAAAAAAGATAAAATTACATTGGGTTGTATTGGTTGTTACAACATCCAAAAAAACTAGAAATAGAACAATTCCATAATCATGTCTAATTAAATCACAATAATCCACTACATCCCAACACATTAAAAAAACTAAAATGAACCACCAATGAATGATGTTATAAACTATACATCGATGAAGAACACAAGATATGCAAACACACACACGTAGGTGTATATATAGGGTGCGAAACAAATATGCATAATAGGATTTCACTAAAGAGTATTTGTAATTACTTTTATAATGAATTACATAGATATTAGTTTGAACATAATTTATAAAATAGGTTTTACAATTGATAAAGAATAATGAAAATAAGTATCATATTTTCCCATATTTGATTAAAAAATCAAAAAATAGATCCCTTTTGAAAACAACTAAGTCTTATCTAGCCTAAAACTCAACTTTTAAACCCAATAAATAAATAAAATAATTCCATTAAAATATATTTAAAACCATGAAAACAGTACTTAAAAATTTATAATCAAACTTAACAGTTATTCTATTATTCTAAAAACATTACATAAATTATTTTTCAAATAAGAAAAACTATTTTCATTTTAAAACAAATACTATCCCATTTGTAGTTTAAAATCAAAAAAACCATAACCAAATATATGTCATAAACGAAACTAGAACCATGATGTAAAGAGAGTAAAAAAACAACATAACTATGACATGCTTCTATGAAACCAAATCAAAATATAATTGATAAAAACAAACTATATAAATATTTAATCCACTAAGTCATCCTCAGAAGGATATAAGAATCATGTTAAAATCACCATGGTCTTACATGAATGATACTAAACATAGTTTATTAGATCACTCACTCTAATGGTCCCATGTGTGAAACTAGAATTTCCTCATCATCTCCCATTTTAAGTGATTATTCCCAATATCCTCAGATAGATTAACTTCCCTAGAGATTTGGCTATCCTACATAGTCTAAGACAGTGTAACATGCATGTAGACACCCTACATATCTACATAGGGTTCCAAATAGATAGTGATTTATTTACTCGGTTTATCCTGAATGAATGTATTATTATCTTTATGGGTTCCAAGTTTTAACACACGTTTTTTATGGTATGTACGATATTTTATTGAACTCTTATATAAATTATAATATGATGATAAAGTAATTAATATTTTATTATTAGATCATGCCTTTTTTAATTATAGTTTACATTATATTTTCATATATACGACATGGGATGTGTATGCATTGAAAGGGATATACCTTCCCACTAAGAGCGGGGGATGGTTTAATCAATGGTCAATGTCTAATATGAATATTCCACCTTTTCATTTCACCACACTAATTTCCCAAATCATTATTTATTATATTGATAAAATGAAAATCCACTTGATTATAATTAAAATGATATATGGGAGATATAACACACAAGATATTGGGAATACATGTTTTAAAACACTTTTGTTATCGTGTGGTCACATCCATGGTGTACAATAATTATCATACCATTATCCACTACACCATATTTATATCAATAACTAATGAAATGATAATGGCTTAGGAATATATTCCTGAACTCCTATACAAAATTCAAATACAATTACAAAGGAAATAGATTATGAACAAGAATTAATACAACATGTATGAACCTTCCTCCATCTTCCTCAATTTTAGCTGAAATCTAGAAAGGGTATGAACCCTTTTTCTTATCGTTAAAAAATGTTGAATGAGTGACACACTCATGAAATAATGTGAATGTTTTTTTGGTTAATTCTACTATTTAAATTTCATAGAAGCATTAATGATAATTTTATAAAGATATTTCATATCATCATATCTTCATGAATGATTCAAATCAATCAATGATTCTTAGATAAACACATCTTCTTCCTCATTTTATCTTCATTAACTCATGATTCAAATTTATTATAACATCCCAGTTTTTGGTGCTTCCCAAAGGTTCCCCATACCTGGTTGGTCACATGGCCTCAAGTGCATTTCCCAAATGCTAGAGGCTTCTGACTAGCAGCGAGGGTCTTGGGTGTAATAGTGGGGAATCTATTCCCTCAATGATATAGTAACACATATGAAAAATAGTAAATAATATTAGATGTAGTAATACCATACAATATAAGTAAACAATTGAAGACTGAAAGTAATGAAACAACTGGAGCACTTGTAAAAATGATTCACGTCACATGTGTCTAGGAAAACAGCCAAATTGGTCACAATGAAAGAAATTCAATACAAAAACCAAATTAAAAATAATAATAAACTACAACAGCATCACAATAATCATCTTAGTCCCATTCTTTCATGATCTAATAGAAATCAAGTACTTGATGAAGAAGGGAGATTTCCCTTACCTATACCTGCAAGAATATAATCTGTTTGGGTCCAAAATCATGACCCAAACAGGGTGTTAGATGAATCCTAGTAGGAAACCACCAAAATATCTATGCCTAGCTATCGAGGAATATATATATCAAGAAATATACAAAATGAATCAATAAACTTAGAAGTACTCAAATGTAATTAATCCTACAGTTTCCTATTACAATCATTGCATTTATTAATTATTTAAACCATTGAATAATGTAACCTCAGGATCTAGTCTATGATTGATATCCCCCTATATAATTTAACAAACAAATGTCTCAAAATACCATCTAAAAAATCAGGTAAGACTGAGTCCAAGCTTGTTCTTTGGCTTAGAAGACTCTTTAAAATCATTTAATCATTTAAAAATAACCTGCTAGGAAATTTCTCACACTATGACCCCTTTGGTTCAACATATCATTAATTAAATAAATAATGAACCATTGGGAAAGCTCACTCAGTATAACCCATTTGAACCCTCTTATCACTAATCAATTACAAAGTACCACCTAGGTAGCTCTCACGGTCAATACCCCTTGGTCTGCATAGCAACAATAATTTATAATTACCCATGTCATCTCTCACAATCAATGCCCTATAGTCCAGCATTTATTTAATAACGACCCTATGGGTAGCTCTCATGGTCTAACCCCTCTGGTATATGACCACATGAAAGCTGTCATCGTCAACACCTCTGGGTCAACATAACATCAATTATACATAAATGACCATACCTCAAGAATCTCTCACCATCAATTCCCCTTGGTCATTCTTTCACAATGAAAAATACATTAATCTCCAATCAACAGTAAATCCATCCTAACAACACAAGTGATGGAAACAAGTAAGACTAATAGAAAATTCTTGACCAAAAGGACATAAACAATAAATCACGGGGATGCACCCATGGGGTGTCCCATAATAAGGTATAAAACCATATGCATAAGAAATTTTCTTTTTATCAGACTAGAAAAACATATCAGGTATTAAATAGGGTTGAAATCTGAAACCTGCAATAACCCAAACATGTTTATTTGGCACTTTATGAATATATAATCCAATGAAAATCAAATAAAGGAATAAACCATTCATCTTGATGTTGTACGATGAAAATTTTTGAATGTTGGCCCTTGAATCAGCCAACAATGATGTGGATCTATGAAAAGGGAAAAAACAATCAACCCTCGACAACTCATGGGAGTGGATAAATCAGGAAGATAAGATTAAGAAGAAGGAAGAAATCATCGGTGGGATTCCAATGCACACGCAAGAGTTCAAATCAGGTCTTGGATGGAGAATTGGGGGCTATGTCTTTGATCGTTGCTCATGGTCACTCCTGGATGAACCATGTTTAGAAAAAGAATGATCTGAAAATGAGACATGTCCCCACTCTGAAATATCAATTAAAAATAAATGTACACAATGTTTTATTTAAAAAGAAATGGTGTGTATCATCCTTTACTAGGTCCCCCCTTAAGTGGCCTTGACACGTCATCTCATGATCATGTATGCGGTCATGAAATGGTAAAACATGGTCTCGATATGGTGCCATAGTACACAGCATGTACAAAGAAGTAGACGTCGTGTAAATCAAAAAAAATTCATTCTTTTCATTTTCCACATAAAAAACCTTAAATAATCATCCATACTTGAAATGAAGATCTGGGTTCTTAAAAAATTTCCCCCTTAAATCAATTCATCCATGAATTACCCTTATAAGGGTGGTTGAAAAGAAAAGTCAAACAACTCTGGCCACTGTGATCATACGTCGGCCTACCTCTCCCAAGTATCATCTTGTACTCACTCATGCTGCATAAATCCCATAGTAGTGGAACATACAATCGACAAAGAAATTTCATTCTAAGATCCACAGTTTTAATAAAGTACCCCTCAAAGGATGCATCCACCTCGAACTGAACCTCCTCGGGTTGAAAAAAATGATACGGGTATGAAAAGTAACATCATAGCTGAGAAACATGAAAGACATCGTGCATAACCCAATACCTCTGAGGTAACTACAACAGATAGGTTACCGGCCTAAATCTATCCAAAACCTAAAACTGCTCGATGTATATCAGTAAATTCTTTCCTTGTCTCATAATCCTCCTACGTCCCAACCTTGGTGTGACAGTAAGAAAACATGAACTTTGACCACGGACTCCAGAGGCCATCTCCATCAATCAACATATGAATTTTTCCATGACTATATTATAGTCATCCTCATACGAATCAACTCTACCTTCTTATTGGTCTCTTAGACAAGGCAAGGTCCTAGCATAGCTTTCTCTCTTACCACAATCCACAATAGGGTTGATCGACATGGCCTACTATAAAAACCCTCATAAGGATCCAATTGAATTGATTCCTGAAAACTATTATTGTAGGAAAAATCTACTAGGGGTATGTGTCTCTCCCAAGATATCCCTAAATCTAGGATACATTCTCATAACATTTCCTCCGAAACCTAAATCGTGTACTCAGACTAGCCATCTATTTATAGATGTTAAGATATACTCATAAGTACCTTTGTACCTAAAGCCCTATGCAGTCCCTGATAGACATGAAAAGTCAATCAGGCATCCCTATCTAAAATGATAGATTGTGGGACCCCATATAGATGCACACTCTCTTGGATGTAAAACATTCCATGTTCGTCAACATTGACGTTTTCCTTAATATGAAAGAAATGTCAAACTTTCATAAGTCTGTCAACAACAACACAAACTACATCATTCCCTCAAGGTAACCTCGGTAAACCCATCACAAAATCCATCATGATATCATTACACTTACACTCGGGAATGGGATTTTTTTATAAAAGCATTATTGGTCATTGATGACCCTCTTTAACCTATTGATATGTGGATAATCAACTAAAAAACCATCTACATCCCTCTTTATTCTTTTCCACTAATATTGGTGGTGTAGATCTCAATACATCTTGGTGACACTAGGATGAACTTCCCAAACCGAGGTATAAAAATTCTGCATCAACTCCACACATATGTCTACTGACACCCATATGAATCCATGAAAATGAAAGACCTCATCTTTGCCTATATTCCACCCAGGATTAGGTTCACTCCTAACACACTCTCATGTAGGGCTAGGCATTTGGAATATGATAGCTGCCTCATTTTCACTAGATCCAGTAGAGTATAGGAAACAGCTATAGAAGAAAGAACCATCTTCCCATGTCGAGTGTGCACCTCCAAATGCATCTTTGATAATAGATCCATAAGCGTAAACTCACTACTAGCCTTCTGAACTGCCTGAATATGAGTCCTCATGCACAATGCATCAGCCACTATGTTGCCTTTCCCAAGCATGTAGGCAAGCTCAAAGTCGAAAGACTAAAGGTACTCAACCCACCTTTGATGTATCAAATTCGGATCATGCTGAGTAAATATTTAATTGAGGATTTTGTGCTTAGTGTGTACCAAAAAATTATCTCCCAAAAGATAATGTCTCCAATAGTAGAAAACATGCACAACTACAGCTAACTCAATATCATGTGTTGGGTAATTCCTATCATGTGGCCTCAAATATTGAGACCCATACACAATGAATCCCCCCCCCCTACATAAGCACTACTACTAGCCCAATACCTGATGCATCACAATAAATGGTGTAACTCATTATTGGCTCTAGAAAAATCAGTATCAGTGCTGATGTTAATCTCTATTTTAAATCCTGAAAGGCTGAATCGAAGGAATTTTTCCAAAAGTAAATTGCACCCTTCTTTATCAGGACAGTCAGTGGTGCTGCGTATTGTGAAAAGTTCTATATAATGTGCATGTATTAACTAGCTATCTCCAAAGAACTTTTTAACTCCAAGATTTTCTTTAGCTACACCCAGGAAACTACTGCTCTCACTTTGTCTGGGTTTACTGATACTCTTGTCTCTGAGATAACATGACCCAAGAAGTAAATCTGATCCATCTAAAAGTGATATTTTGCGATCTTAACTGATGCTCTCTCAGTGTGCTCAAAATGATATCAAAATGGGTGGAATGGTTGGGTCGTGTGTGAGAGTACACCATGATATCATCTAATAAGACTACCATAAAAGAATCCAAGTAAGGATAGAACAATCAGTTCATCAGTTCCATGAAAACTATAGGCACATTTGTGAGATCGAACGACATAACTATATACTCGTATAGACCATACAATATCCAAAAGATCGTAATAGGTATATCTAATGGTATAACATGCAACTGATGATAATAAGATCTTAATTAAATCTTTGAGAACACTTGGGATCCTCAAATTTGATCAAAGAGATCATCAATCCTTGACAAGGGATATCGGTTCTTGACCATCAACTGGTTCAGCTTCTCATAGTCCACATAATGTCTAATGGTACCAACCACCTTCGTCATAGAATGGACAGGTGAACCCTATAGAGAAGTTACGGGTTAGATGAAACTCTTTTCCTAAAACTCCTCTAACTACTTCGTGAGCTCATATAACTATACTTTATCCCACCTATAATGTGGAATGAACACTGGTGTCACTCCTGGAACAAGATCAATATTGAAATATACATCTTTCTCTAGATGTAAACCTGAAAATTTATCTAGAAAGACATCTTTGAAACTATCTACCACTGGAGGAAATTCCATCTGTGAAGTCCCCTGGTCATCCAGATATAAACTACAAATATGGGATGCAATTCCACCCAACCCATGATGCTCGGGTCCCTCTATTCTCACCTACACATCCCAATCACCCTTGTATATAAATGATCTACCATTTGGTGAAGTGAAACTCCTCCTGTGATGATAGTAGTCAAAAAAATCCTAGAAAGAAACCAACCAGTCCGTTTTGAGAATGACATTGAAGCCAATTATCTCCAGGACATAGATGTCCCACATGAAATGACACCCACCAACCTCAAAAGGGAACTCCTTAAACTGATGTATAATAGCCATCCTAATCCCCAACATAGTTTCTAGTGTAATAACATCCTCAAAATTAATGATACATAGCCCTAGGATCTCCACAATGGAAACAAATATAAAACTATGGGACACCCTTGTATAAAAAATATAAGAAGCTAAAACGAAGCAACTAGAGTCATACATCTAACTGTAGAGGGTCCGTGACCCAGCTCATACTGGGTCTGCTCCACTGAAAAATTATGAACTATACCGCAGCCTTGTGAGCCAACTTGACTACACTGCTCTGATCCAACCTATTGTTTCTGAAAACCAGTAGCATGACTATTGTGGCCACGACCTCCTCCTCAGCCTAAACAGCTAGATGAACTCGAGTTCTCTGACTGAGGAGAAACTAGTGGCCCTTCTCCAAAATGAGGAGTCATAACTGATCCCCTCTCACAATATTTTGGATTGAAGGAACATAAAAAACACTGAATATGACACATATTATTGCAAGATTAGTAATAAACTAGGTCTCTTGGGCTCTGAGGTCTCATGTTCCCACTATTCCCACACTGGTAGCACCTCACATGGATTCGTGTAGATATATCCCTAATACCGGAATCACCATGTGAAGGCTCTCTTCAGCACTCCCTACTATCAATCGAAGGAGTACCAGCCCTAGATGTTGAACCACCCTGGATCACAACTCCATAATCCCTCATATTGTGCTCAGTAATCCGCACCTAGTTCACTATAGCCATCACAAAATTCATCCTGAAAACATGAACTTCTTATCAGATGTCATAAATGAGACCATCCTCAAATATCCTTTCCAAATATAACTCTTCACCTCCCATGACATGTGTAAAACACTAATGCTCTGTAAAATGGGATGAGTAATCCATCACTGAAAGAACAGCCTACTCCAAATGCATGAACTATTGGGCATGATCGGGCCTCAATGTCTCCAAATCAAAATAATCACAAAAAGGTCCTCTGAAACTCTTCCCAAGCCATATCCTTCTGAATTACCACCTGTGAGATATCATCCCACCACCTCCAGAAAGAATCACATGGAATGTATGTATAAAGCTTCACCCTTCCTTTCGGAGGCATATACATCTACTGAAAGATAGAGAGCATGGCCTCAAACATTGAATCTAAAGCCTATGGTCCTACATTATCAAACAATGTGGGAGGATGTTGCTACTTGAACACCCACATCAGAACTTCCATAGATGGGTCAGGATGCAGTGCTCCCAAGATCATCTGTAACATCCTCAAAATGCCATCAAAGAACTGGGCGTCAACACCTATGTCCAGTATAACAGCTTGTGCCAAGATGGGAACAATAGGAGGATCTGTGGTAGTTCCTGATCTTCAAATTTTGTTGTCTTGTCATCACCCTGAACCTGGTGTACCAAAAGAGGGCATCTCAGCATCAAGAATCTTCGAGATCAAGTGCACACCTCAATTCAATATTATCATGGACTGAAACATAGATGTTAAATAAAGGAACATGAGAAGAAAGCAATCAAGTTTTACCAAACTAGGTTACATAGTGTTTGTAACCACCACACGGTGTGTTCCCTTTAATCCCCACATGGAAATGTACTTCTTCCCAACCTGGTCATTTAACACCCCTTACACACAATTTGTGCCTCTAGAGACATGGTGTGTACTTGGATTTTACCTCCTACCCAAGTACTTCTACATGGAAAAATCACATGGGGTCTCTCGGTGTAACACTACATGGTGTGTTCATCCTAGACATTGTGTGTACTAGTTAATTCTATTGGACCAGGTTAATTGGTCACACATATAGATACACGGTTGATTCTACATGGCGTGTATAAACAAGAAACATTGTGTAAAACCTATGTTTCACCCACCTGTGTCATTAGTCACACGACCAGATACACATTCAATCTCCACACACTGTGTACAATCTGGACACGATGTGTACCATCCAAACATTTATCAACCCCATTTCTCCTAAAAAATTCAGTAAAAAGTTAAATACTACACGGCGTGTATATAGGGTACATGGAATGTACTAAAAATAGTTGTTTCCTCTATAATAGAATAACACATGGAGTGTTTTCATAACACCACATGCCATGTTGTCTGGATTTCTGGACAGTAAGCCTCTTGAACTTCCTTGGAACCCCAGAAAATATACAATTTTGGTCTAGGGCATGAAAAATTCCATCCCATGAGAGCCAATACTCCCTGTTAATCAAAAATTTGTATCCTTTTTTATGTAATATCATAGAATTATTCAATTAATGTTCAAACATGACACACGAAATTCTGATCCAAGAGGGCCCATAACACCTCAAGGACCAAAGTTTGGCATCCATCCAAATGAAAATTTACAATTTATAATACCCTATCAAAATAGTTAGTATTATATCGAGGAAAATATCACAACAGAATTCATATCTAGAACAAAATCAATCAAAACAACATGCAATCCGTATTTCATCCTAAATGGAATGACAATAATACATGACATGGGATCTCTAGAAAGTTACTATATGATGCATCAGATTGAATACCCACATCTCATCGATTTGTAACAAAAATAGAATCACAATAATATTAATGATAATAGCACAATACAAGTTAATCACCCAATGGTGAAATCAAATCAACTGTAATAATTGAAAAACTAGAAAAATTATAATAATTGAGGTAAATTGGATTTTCCCTATACACAGATTAGCTACTTTTGGGAACAACTTATTACCAACCACCTATTCCTTTATATCCCTATCTATTAGATAGAAATAATAAGACAAAGAATAAAATAAACTCCTCTAATACCAATTTGTAATTTCTCAGTTCCAAGTGCCACTCAAAGGTGCCCTGTACCTGGTTGGTCACATTACCTCAAGCGCATTTCCCTGAACGCCAGAGGCTGCCAACTTGCAGCAAGGTACTTGGGTGTGATAATGGGGAAACTATTCCCTCAATGGCAGAATAAAAAAGTGGACACAAATAGTAAATAATAGAAGAATTAGTAACACCATACGACATAATTAAACAGTAGAAGACTAATAGTAATGAAACAACTAGAGAACATATATAAATGATGCATGTCACATGTGTCTAAGAAAGAATCCAAACAAGTCACAATACTGGAAATACAATACTAAAACCAAAGTACTGAAAACGGTAAAATCTAACAGCATCTCATGCATCAGCTTAGTCCCATGCTCTCCATCTCCAATAGTAATCAAGTACCTGGTGAAGAAGGGTGCTTTCCCATATCTATACCTGTAACGATTTAATCAGTTTGGGGCTAAAAGCATTACCCAAATAGGTTGTGAGATGAATCTCAATAATAGAACACCAAAAGATTTGTGCCTAACTATCAGGTAATATATATAGCATGTAATATGAAGAATGAAGCAATAAACTAGGAAGTTCGTAAAAATAACCTATCCTATAGTTTCCAATTACATTCATTACATTTATTAATTATTCAAACTATTGAATAATGTGACCTTGGGATCTAGACTATTATCTATATCCACTGTATAATATAACAAACAGAATTCTCCAAATACCATATAAACAATCATGTAAGACCGAGTCCAAGATTGCTGTTTTCCTTGACAGCCTCATCACAATCATTGAATCATTTAAAAACAACCCTCTAAGAATGTTTTTATATTCTTACCCCTCTTGTTCAACATATCATCAATTCAATAAATAATGATTCTTTTGGAAAGCTCCCTGAGTCTAACCCCTTTGGTCCCACATAGCACTAATCAATTAAAAATGACAACCTATGTAGCTCTCACTATCAATACCCCTTTGTTTACATATCAACAATAAATTATAATGACCACTAGATAGCTCTCACAATCAGTTACCTATGGTCTGTCATTCATTTAATAATGACCCTCTAGGTAGCTCTCATGGTCTAAACCCTCTAGTCTATGACAACCCAACAACCCTCATAGTCAATACCTCTTGTTCAACATAAAATATATTATACATAAATAATCCTACCTTGAGAATATCTCATAGTCAATTCCCCTAGGTCAAATGTTCACAATGTGAAACGCATTCATCTCAAATAAATAGTATCTCCATCCTAACAACATGAGGCATGGAAACAAGCAAGCCTAACCAGAATTTATAGACCAAATGGACATAAAAAATCAATCATGGGGATATACCCATGGGGTGTCCCATAACAAGGTATAAAACTTTATGCATGAGCAATTACCCTTTTATCAATATACCAAAACATAACAGGTAACAAAAAGGGTCGAAATCCAAAACCCACAATACCCCCAAACATGGGTATTCGGCACTTTATGCATATATAATCCAAAGGAAATCAACAAAAGGCACTAACCACAGACCATGATGTTTTACGATGAAAACATATAATATTCCGCCATTGAATCATCCTAGAATGACTTAGATCTATGAAAAGGTTACAACTGATCAACCCTCAATAACTCGTGAGAGATGATAAATCAGGAAGAGAGGATCAAGAGGAAGGAAGAACTCTCAGGTGGGATTCCAATGCACCTTCCAATGTTCGGATTGGACCTTGGACGGATAATCGTTGGCTCAAAATTTTATTGTCACTCCCGATCAATCCTAATTGAACCAAATTTAGAATTTATCCAATATAATATGTGGCCCCACTCTGAAATATCAATTAAAACTAAAATTATATAATACATTCTTTAAATAGACACGTTGTGTATCAGCCTTTATCGGGTACTTCCTTAAGCGGCCCTGCCATGTCATCACAAGGTCGTGTACGCTGCTATGACATGGCCAAATACGTTCTGGATGTGGTTCTATAGTACACAGCATGTACAAGTAAGTACATAGTGTGTACTTAAAAAAATTTCTGTCTTTTCTTTTTCCTAAAAAACAACCCAAAATAAATATCCATTCCTAAAATGAAGATATGGGTTCTTACATTCATCTAGTTTTTTATTGATGTGTAATAATATAATTCCTTGTTTTATACAAAAAATATAGGGAAATTTATCTTCAGAGATTTTTTAATTAACTTGAATATTGTATGATTAACCAACTAACGGTGTAATGTATACTATGAAAATTTGATAGTTGAAATATGATTCATTCAAACTCAAATCCAAAAAATAAATTGATTAATTATCTTAAAATATCATGGAATATATTGTTTCACTTTGAAAAAAATTGGGACATGGTTTTTTATATTACAGTGTGATCACTATGTCTTCTTATATATGCACTAGGTATATTGTTGGAGAGATAGATTTATTATGGTGTGTAGTCATCATATTCATGAGAACTAGTGAATAAATAAATGTTTTATATTTATCTCACTACAACATGGGATTATTATTTAACATGTGATGCAATCTATGATGACATGACACTATTCAGGTTGTGAGATATTTTAGCACCAAATTTTTAAATATTCCAACCATGATAATCATTCCACCCCATAACTCCTTAAAAACGTCCTTCATAATGAGAATTTTTTTGTGGCATGAATCATCATATATAAGAGAAAATTGTTCCTTTGCCACACCTCCTCCATGATTCAATAAGAATAACTATGTTGTGGCACTTATATATGTGAGTAAAATCATCTCCAAGAACAATGAATAATGGAATAATAATCTGTCTTACACCATGATTTCATCTAACTCCAAGAATACCTTATTTCTAATTCTCCATATAATCTATAGTTTTCTATAGAATTTATTATGTTCTCTAATCTTGATCATGATGCTAACTTATCTGTTGAAGCCTATTCATTATCATTTTGCCTCAAAATTCATCTTCTATATTCATTATCCATGGGATATGTATATAATATTATATGGGTCATTTCAATCTCAAGATAATCTTCTCAAGAGTACCTATAGGACATAACTACCAAACACACATTGATAAAGTAAATTCGAATTTCATGAATTAAACAACATATGAAGGATGCAAAGCCAACTCCATTAATACAGTTTATACTAATAATCCATTTGTTTAAATAAAATTTTTGGGAGCTATACATCCCTTGAAGAACATGAAATCCTGTGAATATTGTAAAATGTATAGATGATCACAATGAGTCAAAATATACATCTTGTACTTTAGAGTCAATGAAATTATAAACTATTTTAAGAATTCTTCATGATAAAACCAATAAATGTGTTCCTTAACGTATTTATTTAGAAATATATCAATTTACACTATCATAAATATCATCAATG
The DNA here is from genome assembly GCA_963277665.1 of Viscum album. Taxonomy (NCBI): domain Eukaryota; kingdom Viridiplantae; phylum Streptophyta; class Magnoliopsida; order Santalales; family Viscaceae; genus Viscum; species Viscum album. The sequence goes on from OY728138.1 coordinate 458,711,864, forward strand.
AAATTAGAAATCTAGAATTTTTGAACGGTATCTTTAACTATTGAAATCTAATACAACATGGAAAAACAATTCATTTATGAACTCCATAATTATGATATGAATGGGAACATAAATCTTCCTATAGGGATTTATTAGAAACAAAACCAACATAAATCATCCATCTAGTATTTATTTATAAAAAGCATGAAATAAATCAATAAATGTTAGTAACAACAAGATATTATTCCATTTTAATCAGCGAAACTTTTTTCAATAAATGTAGATTTTGTTTCCGATGTTTCTTTTCCCCTTTAAATAAATAATCCAAAAGTAAAATAGTGAGTAATTTACGGGTATTATAAACCTATCTCCCCAACATGATGGGTTTGAGAAATTGTATCCCAATTTGAATGATCCTTACTTCTTTAGCTTCATAATGATAAAAGAAATTTACCCACAAATATATTTAATACCCCTTAGATAGATATTCGTTATATTATTTCTACCATTTTGATACTAATGAATATATTTACAAAATAATAATGTATATTGGATAATAATATTCAAATTTTTAGGGGTAATCTCTCTATCAATCATACATTAGAAAACTCTACTCTTTGCTATCTATAATAATAGCTAAGATAATCCCTATATCTGAATACATAAAAATGTAAATACCAATTAACCACTCTAATCCTACAAGAGAAAACTCAATATAAGAAATACAATTACTAAAAAAAAAATATTTAGTCCACAACTATTCCTTAATAAAAAAATTGTTTTGAAATATGCTCATTGATTTTTTAGAAAAACACCCTTGTTTATTCTAAAATATCTTAACATACTTTAAGTATATATAGGGGAAGAGGATTTGTCAACTAATACCTTAGGTTTTTATAGGATGAGGTTTTCACACATGGAATATACTTGGTATCCTGAGATTTGTTAATTTACCTCTTGGTCACTTTACTGTTTTATATGAACCATCTAGATCAATTCCCTTCATCAATTCCATGGGAAAATCAACAACCAGTTAGTGTTCACCATTAATCATTCCAACCACATCTATCATCTTCCTAATTAAATTTAAAATTTTTGAGGTTCCAATGGGTTTCAGCCTGTGTGATGTTTTTTCAACACTCATTATTACTATTATAGGTATCCACTTAAAACTACACTCTATTTAATCTTTAAATTGTATTATGCATATTGAACCATAAGAAAAGTTTCAAAAAATATTTGAGTGAATAGAATTTTATTATCATCAATATTTTCTTTGTGTTTAGGGTGATACTCTTGATTTTCCAGAAATAAATTTTTAATAAAATAAAGATTACTTTACTTCATGGAAGGATCATCATGTAATTATAATTTCTTCAGTATCCATGTAAGATATTCTTTTTGAGTTTGACCCAAATGATTGTGCCATAAAAAATTTTCCCTGAGTTCACCATGTTAGTAGAATAAGATGATTGATTAATATTCTTAGATTTATATAATTAAATTTTATTTTGTTAGTTCATAATCCATTGACCAAAAAACCATAACATTGAGTAATAATATAACTTCTTTAAATCCAATATGGCACATGTGTCCAAATCAGATTTCAAGTGTTTCATTCCATTATTTTAATTATCATTTGTAATTGAATCCATATTATTTGATATGGTATTTAATGAATGTAACACCAAAATAATTTAAAATATATTTATTTTATAATGAATTGAATCACTTAAATTGCTTTTTATGAATGAAACACTAGGTTTAAATGATACATGATGCTCTATTTAAAAGTTATTGTTCAATCCTGAGCATTATAACATAGCCATTAAATTTGAGGGTATGAATAATACTAACTAAATTATTAAGATCAAATAGTTTAAAAATTCATTAAATAAATAAAATTTATATTTATTAACTTGTTATTAAATTATATCCGTTTGAAATAAAAATAAATGTTTTTTAAAAAATAGTATTCATTCTAAAAGGTGGTTTTGTCAAGATTTGCAAACACAATTTATAATTATTTTTATAATTTTAGAAAATTTATATTGTAAAATAAACTAAATTTTTGAAATAATTATATAGTAATTATGTTCAGGTGAATTGTTTATATTTTCCTAAATTGTTTCATATTTCAATGAATATTGAAAATAATTTTACAAACAATTGAGGAAGGAAATCTATAATGCTATAAAGAACCATGAAAACAAAAAAATTTATAAAATTATTTCAATTTTATTAAAATATTACTAATTTTGGTTATTATAATCATTTTTATATTGAATATTGATATAAAATCTTTGTAAACTTGTGAAAATTTCTCTTTGAAAATCATTTTTCTCATCGTGACTATTGGATTAATTTTAAATTAAAATTTTCATATTATGTGATGGAATTTGTAAAATTGGATTTAATATCTAGAATCCTAAAAATTTATATTATATATTAATAAAAAATAATTTTTTACCAAAACAAACAGTAAAAATAGAAAAAATTAATTACCACGGTTGAGGTAAAATGGGTTTTTTCATGGAGTTAATCTAAGATGATAAAGGTTAGAAATGACCTAACAACAATTAAAAATATTATTTCATGGAAATATTTCAACCTTATCCTACCAAGTTTATAATCTAGGTTCAGTTGGAAGCTTTTTTCACATGAATTAATTTATCATTTTGTATTTGTTTTGGAAATTTCTAAGTAATTGTCAATAGGCTTCCCTTTCCCCACTTATAAAAGCAAACTCCCTCCCATCATGTTATCACACCTCCCATTCCATTTTAATCAACAAAAAACTACCAAATTATTTCCCCAACATCATTTTTCACATTATAGAGCTACTTTTTCTCTAAAAAATCCTAACCTAGGGTCCTTCAGAGAAGATCTAAAGGAGTTTTCTCATAGAGAATGTAATTATATTGACAAATATATTTCATTTAATTTCATCCATTTAAAAAATTAAATATTACTCAAAAATTACAATATAAAAACAAAATTAAAAAAAATATATGAATATGTTATTATTTTTATGGAAAAGGTTTTAGCTGTCTCCACTTCCACCAAATGAGAAACAAATTAGTTTATCATGTGTATGGTGGACTACCGCCTCGTGAACCGATTTAATTAATTTTCTATAAACACCTTTCAAGGATTTATATAATGATTAAATTAATATTTATATATTATATTAATGATATTAATATTCTTCTTAAATTATAATATAACATATCTCTTCTTACTTTCCAGGCTGTTTAAAATAGGATAATGTTTCTCATGTGTACAAAGGACTACCGCATCGCGAAGTGATGTGAATTGTTTTTTCACTTAATATTTACATGGAATGTAATAAATATGAGGATAATAAAAATAATATATATATCTGAGATGATATTGATTATTTATATTTAATATATCACCCACTTACTAACTCTTTTACTCATTAAGGGAAATATATCATTGCGCGTGCATACGTATGGTCTACTATCTACACAAAGTGATGCGATTCATTTTCCTTGAAAAAAATAAGAGTGGTTATAATAATGTGTCTATTGAGTAAATATTATAATTTTATAATTATAATCATTATGTACATGATTTAATTTTATTCTATGTAAATGAACTAGAACATTCATTACAAAAAATACCTGAGAAACCAGGGCAATTAGCACCTACAATAATGAAAATAATGAAATATTATTAACAAATGGGTGATAAAATGTAATATAAGTATCATATATGATATTATAATTATTACTATGGTTTTGGTATAAATTAATAACATACATTAAACCATTATACATGAGGTTATATCATTTTCAACAAAATTAATGTGTGAGGTAAGGGACTTCATCTCAGTTTTCAATCATTGAGGAATATTGTAATGTTACAAACCTAATTTATTTTATATGATGTATATATTTACCATTGAAAAGTAATATCATGAATTTTAAATAACTAGAATTTTTTTTATTTTGAATTATTTTATCCAAGGGGATTTTAATTGAAAATTACCCAGTGGTAAAAGTTATTTTACAATCTCACTTTATTTGTGATTGTTAAATTTATTTTGAAGCAATCAATTTATTATGCTCATTTTTCATTTTATGTTACATTTGTATTAAATATTAATATTATTGAATGATGGATACGATTGTTTTATAAATCATATACTATTATTACATACAAATTTTACTTTTATTTGATTAACTAGGGAAATATTGATAAATCTATATCCTTTATTCAATGAATATATCTGATGATAAGGTATACTAATTCATAAATTAAATTCATTAATATATATGCAAGGAATTATTTTTACCTGTAGTGATTGTGGGTAGGAATTTTGTATCCATTTGATTCATCAATATGTCTAATGAGATAAATCATTTGGCTAAATTAAACTGGTTTTTACCAATAGTTTTAAATTATATTGGGAAATATTTTGATGGCTAATGTATCAATTTTTTGATAAAATAACATTCAATTATTAAAAAATTCTTTAATTTAGAATTTTGTTATTATTATCCATGATATTTTTACAATGACATTATATATGGATGCATTTCATTCTTATTTTATTGTTTAATTGGAATATGTGTTCAATTATTTACTTTTCCATATTTATAATTATTGTTGAGAAATTATAGGTTTTTTTGTAATTATTCCTTATTAAGAATTTTATCACACCCTTGTTTTTTTCCATTCCATAGTATATAAAGAATAATTCTTTGATTGAGTTCAAGGATTCCAAATGCTTTCCATTTCATTGATTTTTATTTTTTATCCCAATGTAAAGTGATTATTATGTATGTTTTCTGTTTTCCAAAACATCTAAATTGGTCATTTCATTCGGATTTTATACCTTATATCTATGGTAATGTAATAAATTTGAAACTTGATATGGGATATAGGGTATGGTTTCTTTATAGTTAGTATTCATGGATGTTTAGTGGAAAAAATTGGGAACTGGATTAAAGGAAAAATAAGTTATGGAACATAACCTAATGACATAACATGAGGATATGTATATATTAACCTCATAATCTTTGGTAAGGAAGTGATTATGTGGGTTTTTTTTGCAAAACCTCACTATCTGGATACTAAAAGTGGATGTTGTTATGACACAAACATACCTAGGGTTAATAAATCCAAAAATGGTGTATTAATTTGGCTTGACCAGACCATCGTGTAGTACGTGACAATGAGTTCTACCACGCACCTGGTTTGAAACTTTGGTAAATATGGTTAGGATAATTCACATTTTCATTACTAATAATTAAAAAGGAATTTAAAATAAAGATATCCCAAAAGAAACCAATTTTATGATTCCAATATTAAAAATGAAAAAAAAATTAATTTATGTTAAGAATTACACCATATTAGTAATTATACATTATTATTTAAAAATCAAAATTTTATGATATAATCGAGTATATTACATTATTTCAAAATGGTTACTATAAAGAATAAGGTTATAAATACTCATTTACAATGTATATATTTTCCTATTAAGGAAGCCAATGTATGTATTATTGGAATTAAGGAAATTATGGCTACATTTGGGTTGCATAATCGGGTTATGAAAAATAACCTTTCCCAGATGGAGAAATCTCTTCCACAATGTGATTCTCCAATTTTGGATATCTTTATGCAATAAAATTCAATCCTTTGGTAGGAATATTAATCCAATAGTACGCAATAAATGGATTATGTTTCTGGAGAAGATATTTATGGCTTTGGGATGCGATAAAAAGGAAAAGGTTACATTTGATGTTTATTATCTTAAAGGAGATTTTGATCAATGGTAGTAATTTATCCAGAATAAAATAAAGGTAGATTAAGCAAAACTCTTAGAATGGAATGTTTTTATGGATACATTCTTCAGAAAATATTTCCATCTTGAAAAATAAATTAAAATGAATACAATTTTCCTCATCTTAAAGAAATAAGAAGGTGAATGTATTTCTAATTATGAGAATACCTTTAAAAGGTTATATAGGTATGATCTAGATTACATACATAACACAAATTTAAAGATTGACCATATATTTTAAGGTATTAAAAAAATTATTTGAAAAGAATTTTGTGTCACAAAAATTTCATCATATGATGAAATAGTTTTATGTGCCATCAATTAAAATAATGAATTCTATAGATCATACACATCCAAGGAAAACCAAGAAAATAAGAGGTTGAACGAGAAGCATAAAAAAGGAAAAACATCAATAAATAAGAACAAAATGAAGAAATTTCACCTTATAAAAACTAAGAAAATATTTATCATAGGAAATGCCTGAAGGGAATGGTTGTTTGAAGTAAGTGTTGAGATAAGTTTCATCATTCTCATCAATTGAAAGGGAAGAAACAAATAAATGATTTATAGTGAATCATTTTAGTTAATTAGGGAATTATTTACACCAATGATCCAGGAATCAAGATAATATACCACATAAGAGGACTACGGTAGAATTTAAAGCTTATAAAATCATTACAACTAAGGTGGATGTTTTTTATATTGTGGTGGAAGATAGATTAATCGTACCATCAAATTTAGCAAAGGATTTATTTGATTACGGATACTTAAACTCATTTATATCATTTATTTTTTTATGAAAATTATATGTTTCCCTTTTAATTTAGTAATGGAGTTGTCATTCAACACTACTAGGGGGAGTCTCACTACAACAAGGATGTGTTAGAATGTCCCCATTATGACTCAACCTGAAGCCTTATTTTCTAAAATTATTATCATACCTAATTTTGACATCGATATAATCCTATGTTTGGGATATATTTCAAAAATATGATGAAAAAAATTATTTCAAGAAGGAATTAATTTTCAATTAATTTTGAAGATATAGAAATCTTATCTTCATAGTACATAAATCTGTATATGATACATGTCTATATCCACCCCTAGTATCTCTACTGAATGAGATTCTTTGTTATTAAGTGAAAAAATATGGGGATGGAGAAGGTAATCTTTAATTTTAGGATGTTACAATTGTATAGGAATACATTTATTTATTTTTTTAGCAATTTCCTAGACATCCCCCAGAGTGTGAAGTTGAGTTTTCCATTGGTTTAAACCTTGATGGAAGAACAATATCAAATAATCCCTATAGAATGGCTAATATAAAATTAGTGGAGTTAAAGAAAAAAATAGGATTTGGGTGATAAGGGATTTATTCACCTTAGTGTTTCACCATGGGGATCCTTTATTCTCTTTAATAATAAGAAACATTGATCCATGAGGATATGCATTTATTAGAGTCAAATCATTGTTGTTAAGATAAATAATGAATATCTGTTACCTCACATTGAAGAATTATATTGTTCAACTTTAAAGAGTCTAATATTTTTCAAAGATTAACCTTCATTCTGGGTATCATCAATTGTAGGTAAAGAATAAATTAATTCCAAAATATATTTTTTAACGATGTATGTGTTTGTAGTAATTCAATTTGGATTGACTAATTCACCATCTATTATTATCGATCTAATGAATTGATTATTTTAAGTCTCTATTGAGGATTTTGTTGTGGTATTAATTTATGAAATCTTTTGTATTCTAAAATCAATGAGGACCATGAAAATCACTTTTGGGTTATTAATGAGACTCTTTGAAGGAAGAAGTATATTGATAAATTTAGTGATTGTGATTTTTGGAATCAAGAAGTTTTTTTCTTTTTCATATTTTCTTCCAGGATGGAGTCTCAATTATGAATCCAAATGAAATTAATGAATGTACTACACCAATGAACATTATTTAGGTGTGTAGTTTCATTGGTTTTACTAGTTACTGTCAGTGATTCATTCAGAATTATGCCCGATTGGCTAACCCATTAACCAAGAGTACACATCAATGTGTTAATTTCCATTGAAAAAATGATTGTAAATAATTTTTTGATTAATTGAATTAAATACTGGAAAATAATCTTATTTTTAAATTACCATAAAAAATTATGTGTTTTTTATATATTGCTAAGAATAAAAGGAATTAATTGGTTTTTTTCATGTGGAAAATGATAATGTTATTGCATCTGAGTCAAGGAAGTTGAAGACTCACGAACAAGACTATCAAACCCATGATTGTGAGTTAGAAGTTGAAATATAAATTTGATGATATGGATACATTATCTATATGGTCAAATATTTGAGATATTGATAGACTATATAACACTAAAAAACATATTTTCATAGAAAGATCTCAAAATGAGGAAAATGGGGTGGCTTGAGATACTCAAGGATATTATTTCTAATTACTGTACCTCTCTGGGGAAGAAAATAAGGTAGAGGATGCATTGATTAGGAATGATGATGGAGTTATAAGGAAAATGAGGATTTAGGGATAATATGTTCAGGGATATAGTAAATATAGATATAAGAATTATTAAAAAAGGGGATACATTACTCCTTTTTCAAAAGACTAAGAAACCATGTCTATTATGAAAGATAAAAATTTATTAGTATGGTCATGATAACTTTCAAAAGAAAATAAAAGCTATGAATGATGGGATATTTGAAGACTTATTTTGTGATGATGGTGTTCTAAAATTTCAAAATTTATTATGTGATCCATCATAACATGAGCTAAAAAGGTAATTATTGGATGACACTCACAGCTATAATTTATCTATACACCCTAGTAGCATATAAATCTATAGGGTTCTGAGGGAACATTTTCATGTGATAACATAATGAAGGAAATGACAGATTATGTGCCTAGATGTTAGGTTTTTCAACATGCTAAATCTATAAGGAAAAATCTTATTGTATTCATGAAAACAATTCTTATTACTATGTGAAAATAGAATGGTATTAATATGTAATTTTTCACAGTACAACCAAATACCCTTATGAAGAACAATGCAATATGGGTAAATATTTATCAACTAACCAAAAATTCAAATTTCCTCACTAAATGAGAATATTTATCTCATGATAAACTCATAAGTCTATATATTAATGGATTTTTAAGAACTAATGCCACACCTCATTCTGTTGTGTCTAATCATGATCCCCCTTTTACATAAAAATTTGAGAAGGGTCTTCCTAATGCTCCTGATACTAAGACACCTCTGAGAACTGCCTACTATCCTCATACTGATGGATAGTCTGAAAGAACTATTTAAATAATGGAAGATATATTTAGTTCATGATAAAATGGATTTCAAAGTATGTTGGATTTTTATTCAGATTTATTACAGTTTTCCTCTAAAACAATTTCCCCTTAGGTATTCAAAAAATTCTATATGAAGCATTATATGAAATGATATTTCATATTCTAAATTGTTGGGATGAAGTTGGTGAATGGAAACTTGTATGACTAAAAATTTATTAATATACAATGAAATATTTAGAGACTATTCAGGATCACATTAAAGAAGCTCAAAGTAGGCAAAAGTGTTATAATAATAATTGATGTAAGGATTTTAAATTCCGTGTAGGAGATCATGTTCTCTTGAAAGTATCTCTATATATGGGTGTTATAATGTTCAAAAAGAAGGGAAATTAGAGGCATAGGAACATTTGAACCTTTTTAATTCATTAAATAATTGGATATATGAATTATAATTTCTAAATTCCGCCATGTATCTTAAAATTCCATTATGTGTTCCATGTGTCATTATAGAGGAAGGAAATGTCAAAACCAATGTATTTGATCACCTCTGATGAAGTAGGATTAGAAGCTGGTATATCTCACCATGAAGAACCCATCTAAATTCTTGATACAAGAGAGAGAACATTTTGTGGAATTAGATGACTTTACAGGTAATGGAACTTTAGAGAAATAAAAAAATAAAGCAAGTTATATGGGAACTAGAGAATGTTATAAATAAGAACTACCCTAATATGTTAGGAAGGTAATATCAATGAAATTTCATTGTTGATGTTTTTTAAGGTGGGAAAAATGTAACCCCCAAATAATTTAAAATAATTTTTCTTTTTGAATAAATGAAATCTCTTTAATATCTTATGAGGCATGCAAAACTATGTTGAAACAAAACATGATACTCTATTACAAAGTTATTATTTAAACATGATTATTATAACCAAGAAATTAAATTGGTGGGTATGAATAGTACCAACTAAATTATAAAAATATAAAGTTTTTAATATTTATGAAATACATAAAATTTATTTCTATATATTAGTTATAAAAATATAACCATTTGTAAAAAAAGAAATTCATTCTTAAACACAATTTTTTCTCTTAAAGGTAGTTTACTCTCTCTTTTCCCAAATAATTTTTAATAAATTTTTACTAATTTTAGAAACATTTTTTGATAAAACAAAATTCATTTTTAAATCATAATATTAAATTTAGAATGTGGTTAGTTTTTAGTTTTTTACTGAAATGATTCAATTTTTGATGAATATTGAAAAATAATGATTTTCACTAAAAATTCCCTTTTCATTTATATTATTTAAAAAGATTAATTGTATTTTAAATTTGTTTTAAAGTAAACACATTTCAATAGTATGACTATTTAACTAATTTATTCCATTAAAATAAAATTTATATTGAATTTTGTATATAAACATTGTAAACATTTGAACATTTTATTTTTGACATCCCACATTCTCCTCGTACCTACAAGACTAAATTTAAAGTGAAATTTTAAGCTTCTATGAATAATTTTTTTAAATATGAATTACATATTTTTAATCGTAATAGTTTATATTATATAATAGGTTCAACTTAATTTTTAATAAAATTAATAGTGGAAATAGTAATAATTATTTATCGTAGTTAACGCAAAAATTGGTATGTTTTGTTATTGAAAAACATGGGGGGTTGATTGAATTTTATGATAGTGGTGGAACAAACATTCAATTAAAATAAATATTTGCATTTCCTTTTAACGAGGTTTCCATTGGGTTTTATTCACATAATCAGTAACACCCAATGGTTTCCTTATTTGTAATGTTTCACGAACCTACATTCAAAAGGTAGGTGGTCATTATGAGATGGCTCAAATAATGCTTAGGGTCTCACAGTGGTTGAGAATATTGGAGGTTCCTTCATTGCACCATTATGGATGGATTATTTCCTAATTCTGTACTCTATTATAGATTTAATACATATTCATGAATCCATTATTAAATACAAAATAGAAAATGTGTCTGCCTTAGGTTAACAACTAATTATTAGCATGTATTGTTTTTCGAATAATCAATATGTATATGAGGTTCTTCAATGATTGAGATATTTGTATGTATCTAATATTCCCAATCGATGCTACCCATTTGTGTGAAAATTTAGATATTCTTATATGATTTATTGTCATAATTCGATTGTTAAGACGCATAGTGGGGCACTCTAAAATTTATCATCAACCAGGAAGAAGAGATTTATTTTGATATCAGGATTGGGCCCAGGATATGGGGTTCCTACGTAAACTTGTGAAAGGAATCAGAACACACATAGTTTTATGGAACTTAATAGGACACATCATACCTTTTAAGTTCAAGTTATGAGGACGAAAACATTCAATTTGATATTCTTCAATGAGGTGTTTGAATGGATTGGTCTGGGTCATTTCTACTTTGTTCGGGGTAGTGACCATGGAGACACTATTATCCATGAGTTATTTCCCTTCCCTTTGGTATAATCTGGCGTCAATGTATTGTTATTTTCATGATTGAAATGGGGATTTATTACTATGTAACATCCCAATTTCAATATTAATTCATTATTTGATCCATTGGTTTTATGATGAGGGGATTGTCGTGTGATGATGAAACCAAGGCCTTCCTAACAGAACATTGAAAGATATATCTTTCCAAATAACTAGAAATTATGATTTAGATACAAGGTCTTATAAATGATCCCCAATATTGATTTTTATGTGGGTATTTTTAATATTTGTTTCATAACCCTGTAGCATTATAGTGAATGGGGGTTTATTGACCTTACTATAAACCATTCGATGATGTTTTTTTGAATATAATGAGGTTTAATCTAGATCCATTTCCAATAAAGGATCATCAGACATCAACATCATTTATCCTAATAAAAATATACAAGTTTCTGATGTGCCCATGTATAATGTAATTTTTATCGTTATCCATGAAAGATATGATCATGTGTAATTATATAGGATCTATCTCCAAATGATATATTTTAGTAGAGGAAACCTAAACATTAAAATCTTGAGGGCTCAAAAAATCATTGTGAGTGCTTCTCAGGTTTCTTTTGATAGACCGAGGGAATCCATAATTAACAACTAGGCCAGTGCTAGGCCCAATTACATTAGAATTTCGTACTTATGGGATAATATTATACACTTCATAGTGTGAGGCTTCTCTTTAATGAGTGATTTAGGAACTAAAGAACTCAAAGTGGGCATATCATCCCTTGGAATAGGCGTTGTAAGTGATCATATCCTTGGTGAATTGGGAAAACAAATCTGCTTATGCATCAAGATTCATTTAATGATAGTTATCCCTCTAATATATCTTCCAAGATGACTATGATAGGGAAAATCTTGGTCTATATGGGGGGATTTTACTACTCTTTATAGGACTATTGGAGGTATCTTTCGTAGGTTTCCATAACATAAACAGTTCGAGAGGGGACATTAATATAGTATTGATTTCTACTATGATATCATCTTCCCCAGTATCCTCATCTATTGTGATCTCTTACTCTAGTTCCCCACTCAAATAATAAGAACATGATTTCATAGCCATATTCATCATTAGTTAGGGGATCCATTAATTGAATTTCATTAATGTAACTGAGGATTAATTCCTCATCTGTTGAGAATTCCATCCAGAATGTCAAATCTTATGACACTGTTTGGTGGGATAGTTCCCTTTATGTTGAGGGAATGAAATTTGAGAGATTCTGGGATGGTTTTGGAAACCATATAGTCTCATATTCCTTTTATTTATTTTTTCTTATTTGATTGTTCCATATATTATAGGTATGGTTATAAGAATACTGCGACATCGATGAGGTCAATCGTTCCACCAAGGGAGAAACTAATGACACAGTTGGTTGATTTAACTACAACTTAAGAATTTAATGAGATTGATAAATTTTCCTCTAGATCATTCAATAATTATATTTATGATAACCTTTCCTTTTAACTTCCTTTTATTCACTATATTCCTCATGATTGGAAACAAGAAAATACACAACCTGTGCGGCTATATATACTAGCTTCTCTCGGAAAAAGTTATCTATTTTTTATTGGATGTATTAGAAAATGAAGTATTCCAAGATGGTGTGCCCAATGTATGTTGATTTGGGAAACAATTTGGGAGTTACTTGAGACTAGTCTAATCAGGCATCTTGGGATTTATTAACTTGATAAAGTTATACTCTAAATCCATAATTAAGAAGAAAGAGAATTTCTCATCTCAAAGTGAATAAAATTTATTTTTTAGTACCAGAAACTGTTATCATATCTGTCTTCTCTTCAAATCATGTTGAGGAGGTCATTATTTTTTATTCTTGGGAGGGGATGATGCATGATAGGGAATTTTATTTGGAGTGGTATCTGACAAAGCAATTGGTTTAATCATAACAACAATGGAACATTCATTCCCAATTCTATGACCTTGAGTTAATGGACTTATCAGGACATGGACTTGTTTTTCAAGATGTAATATTCCAATGTTTGATTAATTATGGAAAGATATAAAAACTATCCTATTTATTTCACTAGAATGGTCATTGTTCACAAATCGTCATGGATATTCACTATACCGATGGAAGAAAAAATATTCTTGGTGAAAAGGATGGTTTATAGAAAAGATTAAACCCTTCAACTGTGTTATGAAATCTATGACCCTCTCACTATACTAAAATTTTTAGTTTTAGAAGTCATGTACTATTTTCTTTTATATTTTTGATCATAATTGAAAATGAAACTACCTACATAGATCATCCCATCCCATAATTTATTTATCTAGAAAACTATTGTACAATATAAAGGAAATCTCATAGTTTGTTTTTATAAATAACTTGTTTTTCACTAATGGTTTTGTGTGGGGTTCCGATAATGGGATCCCAGTGTGACATGAAATGTTTCAAACACATATGTGGGTCCCCTAAGTGGTTAAAAAAATGGAATCTTAGGGTGGGGGTCCGATCTACCCATTTAGGGTAAGGCCTCCTTTCCTGATGTAGCGGTTCACAGCATTCCTCCATATTTTCGAATCAAGCTACCCAAGACTCATGTTATTGATAAGACCTTGAGGGATGTATGGATGAACATGTCATTGAACATGGGTAGAAACATGTAGGGCCATAAATGTTTTCTCTATTTGTTTCTACGATGGTTTGGCTACAGGGTCCAGTTTGGGAAGCTCTCTCTAACCTAGACCTAGTTTTGTACCCAAGGGGTGAATTCCTAACATCTTGTTTTCATGTGGTCTAAATATATTGTTCTTAAAACCCCCATGTTGAATGAATATTTTGTATCCATTTAATTTTATGGGGTGAAACCTCTTGGTTAATGAATTATGGTTGGGATTTAGAGTTTCATCTCTTATTCTAAAACATATCTAGTAGGGAGGTTTCCTCATAGTAGTTCCGTGACGAGTTTTCTCAACTCATTCATCTCTTCCTCGTACTAAGAAAATATTTCATCATGTGTGAGGTTTTCGACATTTTTGAGTGGTGGGTTAGGAAATACATTATTTATTCACTATTTTTGATTGTTTCTAAATAAGGATGTAGTAATTGAGTGATTGAGGGAATCACAAAATTCATAGATTTCCTCTTGTTTTTCATATGCACACCTCCTTCAACCATTTTAGTGTGGACCAAATTATGAACAAACAATTCCTCTTACCACTCCTCTACAGAAGTCTCGTGTTCTATTGCATCTATAGGTTTGGTTCTAATAATGTTCACTAATTCATAATACATTGTTGACATTTCATCAACCTCCTTATGATATTTCTTTATATTTTTTTCACCCTGAGGCCTCGTACTCCTCTTTTTTATTACTATTGAAATTGTTTAATGAAAGATGATATGAACGGAATCACATGACTATTTGGTCATGCTTGTTCCAAGTGATGATACTGATTCATGGGATAGGATGAACTGGGAGGATTTTTTCTGCAGTTCTCCCCATAAATAAGAAAAGATTAACATCCCATTTAGGAAGATTCTGGGGTAAAAAATTCCTAGACTTATGTGATGGGGGATCTCCTATTATATTTCCACAACCTTTGGATCATGGTTTTTCATCCTATATGGTTGTGTAAAAATAATCCCCAACCATGCAGGATGGGGTTACTCCTGTATTTTCATGGATTCTACTACCATGGTTACCGTCTTGATTTTATACAGCTTTGTTCTAACATGGGTGAGGTGAATAGTGTCGTTCGAAACGTAGACACTTTCTTCAAAATATATTATTGATACCCGATGATTGGATTACATAATGTTGGAGGATTTTTCAATATTTTCATATACTAAACATATGAGTCTATTGTTGAATTTCTCTCTTTTAGCCCAACATATTCAAGATTATTTCATGGATGGATTTTTCTGAGCACAGAAACTTGTTGTGTACAGAAACCACATGTTAATGTTGTTCTAAGGCTATGATATTTCATGATTTCACCTTTGGTGGGATTTTATGATCAAGAAGTGAGGTGAAATGAAATTCTCTATGCTCACCCAATCCTCTGATATAAATAATTGATGGGGAATCAATGATCAATTGAATCAAATCTATTAATGTGTCATGAAATTCTTTTTAAGGGCCTCCATACTATTTTCCAAATTATGGGTTCCACTCATCTTTGAGGTCTGCCAAGTGGATTTGATGGTGTATCCCATCTATCACCTTAAAATTTCTAGGATATCCATCATAAGGTAATAAATTCTATTTTTAGTGACAAATAGTGGTCCATATATTTTTGTTGATGTCATGCACAAAATCATGTGAAAATGACTCTAAAATGCTGCATTGGGTAGGGAATAAAGGCCAGAACATTACTAGTATACTGTCTTTATCCAAATATCTCCTCATGAGAATCATAACTTCTTCATCATTATTTATAGAATCTAAACCCGATCTAAACAATATGGAGGTTTTCCTATTTATTTATTTGTAAAAAATACGATCAGTGGGGGTTGGCTCTGTCATATTGGAATACAGTCAATCCAAGGGTGGTTCATATGATGAGTGCTTCCTTGAGATATCATTCGTTTGAGAAATTATATCACCTTTCAACAAAGATGCCTCTAGAATGATTTAACTCATTTTATCATGTTCCTCAAAATAGGAAGTATTTATCAAGGTTAATTTGGAAAGATGAGGATGTTATTAATGAAATGAAATTCCACTATAGGGATGAACTCACATTGAATTCCTTCATAGGGATGACTGTAATCACAAAATGATGTCTAACTACAAATAAATTTTTATTAGCATGTACCCAAGGGGGGACCTTTAGGTTAGATGATATAAATGGGTGGATTTCCTATTTGATTTTTCTTATACCCACATGGAGGGCTGCCATGTCACTAATCTGTTGATTGGATATTATGATCAATCAGATTCATGACATGATGTAAGACTTTATGGTAAGTTGTTCATGGAGTACATTCAAAATTTCTGACAACAATATTATAAGAAGGGCATACACAATTTTGGCTACTATTTTTTTTAATTTAAAAATATTAGAGTAGGGTCCTAAGCCTCTATAGATAAACATATGAGGAATCCAAGAACTCCAGAACTAATAATTATTGGATAGTTGTACAGCTATTCATTTTCCAATTTCCTTTAGTGAGGTTTATTTTTTGATGGATTATTTCAGCTGACTAAGACCTCTTTCTGTGTATATATGCTTTTATATACGGAATCTTGTTTGATTATCTCTCGTATTGTTACTTGAATTTTTTTATAGGTTTATAACTTTGGAAGGGATATGTGCCTACCCTAGAGTTGCCACTTGGGTATACCAATGACCTCTAGTTGTAATCGAGATATGGACTTGATCTTACTATCCATATATTATGGGATTTGGCCCATGACCCTCCTATATGGGAGAAAAGATGTGTGTTTGCTCCAGAGTGACCCTTGTTTTGTGAGGATGAGTCATCCTAGCTATGTGGATGGATTTGTGTGTCTACACCTCAACCACTACTACTGATGTTATTTTATCGTGGTAGGTTTTTATGTTTTGGGGAGGAAGTTGGGTACTACCTATAATTATTTCCAGGATATTATGGGTGAATTTAGTAGGTAGAACTTGGATATATTCCCTTTCCCTAGATGAAGAAGGGATATGTTCTTACCTCCATTTCCTAGTTGTATATACTAACAACAATCCGGTGCGGGGTAAGGATATGGGTCTTCACTTATTTGATGTCATGATTTTCAATGTGGTTCCAATGAAAACTTCTAGACTAGGTTTTAAATCTTGATAAATAAAATCATGAGTTTTTGGATGATCACATTTTTTTCCAACATATTTTTGGTGGGATTCTCTGGACAATGTCAAACTATTTTGATAGTCTTGGTTGATGCTACATGGTGTGTGTTCTTTCTCATGGGTTTCCTCTATATTTGGTTGGTGGGATTCACTATAGGGAGTGTAGGTGTGGTCATGTTTCCTATCAACTCACCAATTCCCTCAGCGGGATTCACTGAGTGCTTGGGTTTAGGTGACCTGGGCCGGACTCTTGGGGGGAAAAACCACATCGTGATGATGTTTTGATGTTGTGTGATGTTGGTGGTGGGGACTTATGATAATATCCCTTTCAAGGGGACACTATTTCATCAAGATGATGTTGTTAGTGACCTCTTTATCTAACTCCCTATGTTATGGGATGACCTTTTTAGTGTTCTAGAGATATGGTCATGAGACAATTTTAGATGGAAACTAGTGGCTCTGACTTCTTGGCCATCAGATATCGTTCAGTAGATAGTTTGTGGGGATTAATGAGATAGATGGATTTTTTAAAAGCCCCTAGGTTTATAACCATACCATTGATTTGGTACTCTCAAAACAGTGCATTCAGGACCCATCATTAAATATGTTGGGTTGGAAAAAGTTTAATCTATTTAGTTGAGGACCCAACTTGTGTAGTATCCAAAGAATATGCATTCCAGAAGTATTAATATTCAATTTGGATCTAAGGTAGATCTATTTTAATGTTCAAGAATATATATTAAAAATACAAACAAAAATACCTCATCAAAAAATCATCTTAATAAATGAACACATGAAAATTGATTATTTTGTATCTGTTTATTGGACCTCTATCATTTTGGGTCTGAAATAGCCTAGAATGTGAGATACACATTCATCTTGTTTAATGATTCAAGTTGCCTTCACCAATTTTGAATTATTCCTAATAACCATGTGGGGTTGTATAAATTTTTTTTGGTTATGGGGGAATGACCATTCATGTCAAACACATATGTCCAAATCTTTTCTGGGAAGTTTTCAATAGGTTTTATTCATGGAACCCGAAATACAGAACAGTTCCCTTATTCGGAATGTTTTGTGAACCTATATTCCAAAGGCAAGTGGTCATTAGAATATGACCCCAAAAATTATTTTAGGATCACATTAGACAATGTGACGGGATTTTGGGCTCATTGCACCATTTTGGGGGGAATTATTGCCTACTCTAGGTCTCTATTATAGATTTAAGACATATTTTTTAATTATTTTTTAATTACCTAATATAAGATGGGCCACCCTTAGGTTAACAATCAATTATTATCATGTAATGGATTTAGAGTCATCAATATGTATACAAAGATTTTATTCAATGGATAAATCTATATATATCTGAGATTTTCCATCAACGGTACCCTTATTTGTGTGAATTCACAAATTATTATATCATTTGTTATCAAGATGCTGGTGTTAAGCCACATAATGGGGCACTATGGAATTTATGATCACCAAGGAAGACATGAGTTCCTTTGATGTTGAGATCAATCCCATGAGATGGGATTCCTATGTAACCTTGTTAAATGGATCAAAACCCACATCGTTTAGTTCCACATAATGTGATGCATCATACCTTTTATGAACACGTGATGAGGAATGAACCATGTAGTTTAAAAAACATGCATCAAGGACGTCTATGTGGAAGGTTCCTAGAAAACGTTTGGTGTGGGACTTATCTTGAAGTGGCACAAAGGACCTAGAAGGGATGTAGCCTCCCTGGGTGGATATAACACTAATGGGAATGGGGACTACAGGAAATTATAGTGAATTTGGGGTGCTAGATTTGCATCTTTGGGAGGCTTCCTACATATCCCATTTAGATGGAAATAAAAGCCCATGTAGTTCAGATGGTTATGGATTACACCTATGTAGGAGACCCATTAAAGGTTTTTCTCATAGGGGATATGAACCGTTGAGATAGATACATGGTTTTGGGGACCCATTCCTTTGAAGTCCCTTTGACAGTTTGGCTCACTGAGGATATAACACTTTTAGGTGGATACTTGTATTGGAGGACCCATGCCTATGGAAGACAATTGAAAATGTGAGAGGAAAATATGAAAATGGATTCATTAATGAGACATGTATTTCATCATGTGGATGTCATGATCGTCACTATGCTTTAATCCCACATGAGTCTTGTTCTGTGTGGGAAATAAGAGGATGTGGAAGATTTGAGATAACAACCATATATCTATCATACACTAGTGGATAGGGCCGAGGAAATGGTTCATTATTAAGTTCTCTCTTTTTTCATAACCTAAGGTCTATAATTATACACCCATGTAGGTACAACTAGAAAGAATGTTTATGGAATTACTCTAGGAGGGATTCCCCTTTCCCAATTTCGAAGATGATGAGATAAGTTCAAAGGGATTCAATCTATTTTTGAAATGGGTATGTCCTTGGAATTTCATACAAGGTTTTGGTCTTCATTGTTGGTGGGATGCACAATTACGAACACCCTAAGGAACCTACCAATCAGGTAGGACAAGTGCATGAAAAATCTTATTGGGGAAACGAAAAATTGAATGGGAGACACACTAGTGTGTCTTTTACCATGATCAGGAATACATGGTTGCCTTAATAGATGCATTTATTTTCTCCCCCTTAAATGAGAGTCCCATGGAAAGGGGTCACCTATCATAAGTCGCAAAGGAGAGGTACTATAGAGTGCCTCATACTGGTGAGATATGGGAAAGTAGAAGGTGTATCTTACTGGGTGGTTTAGGGTGAGCTGAGGATGCTTCATGTAGGGTAAGACTACACAAGATGAAGGTTATACGTGCAGGGTAAAAAAGCAATAGATGTCATTGAGTGATGGAAAACCTTGGTGATCGAACTTAGGAAATTGATTTATCTAGCCTCCAAGGGCCTCCTCAGGTGTATTTGGATGATTGGGATAGATGTTTCGATCTAAAGAAAGGAACATCACCCTAGAACACTTATACTAGGGGAGATAGTGCACATAGGTGTTTTTGGTTTCAAATACTATATGAATTATAATCCCTCTGACCTACTTAATTTTCTCTTTTTTCAAGTCCTAAGTCACTCATTAATGGTTTGATGGACATGGTGAAAGAATCATGATAGAATATCTTCGAGACATCTTTGAACATTCAATTCATTCAAATGATGATTCTAAGGGTCCCTTTAATTAGAATTTTTAATACCCCAGGTGAAATGAGTTAACATACAAAGGTTTGTCACACTGGACAATATATAGGGGTGTCATGCTGGTCATCACACATGTGCTACCTAAGTGAGTCTCCAGGGCATGCCTCTATGGGCCTTGTGTGATAGATCTGGAATATAAGTCAGACTGCATGGTGCCACTTGTTGGGCCCTGCATGGTATTTACTGGGGGACCACATTCTACACTTGACATCTATCACTAGTAATTTTTTTGAGGCATTTCCCTTTGAAATTTCTCATTCAAAAATGATAGAAAGCAGTGCCAATAGGGTTTACCCGGTGATAAACTTAGAATATAAGTGTTAAAAATGACCTAAAAAGTTCTAAAAATCTTAATGTATGTATATATTCCTATATAATATTTAGAAATTTAGAATCTAGGGTCATTTTTAATCTTTTCTCATGTGAATAACTATCAATTTTTATCATTTTGGGAAATTTTGTGGTAATTTATAAGAGGTTTCCATTTCCCTACTTATAAGAGGGTACTACCCCATCACATTTTCTCACCTACCTAGCCCTTTTTCTCAACTAAACTATAAAAAATTATATACATAACATAAATAGTCACATTCTATATCTTTCAGTACACCCAAAATTCCATCCCTAGGGTCCTTGAGGGGAGATCCAAAGGCGGTTCCTCCACAGGAAGGTAATTATTTTAACAATGTTCATTAATTTATTTTTTTTATTTTCCACCTTAAATTATTAATTATAACTTCAAATATAATAAAAATAGTATCTCCCATATATTTATATGTTATTATTTTGATGTAATAATATATAGCCATGTCCACTTTCATCAAATGAGAAACTAAATCATCAGTCCTGTGTATGGAAGACTACTACCTCAAGAATAGATTTAATTATTTTCCCTTCACCACTTTTGAAGTCTACATATAATGATGGAATTAATGTTTATATATAATGTTAATTATAAAGATATTATTTTGTAATCATAATATCACATATATATTCTCACTTTCATTCATTTTAAAGTACTCTAATGATGCTCATGTGTATAGAGGACTACTACCCTGCGAAGCGACGTGAATCATTTTTCATTTACACTTTACATAGAATGTAATATGGATATAATTAATGAATATATTTGATATATATGAGATTATATTTACTATATAAGTTTAATATATAACCCATTTTCTTAACCTTTCACTCATTAAGAGAATGATATCTTGATTTTTGCATAAGTATGACCTACCATCGGCATAAAGAGATATGATTTATTTTCCATACCCAATCATAAAAGTGGTTTTACTGATGTATCTACTAAGTAAATATGATATCTATAGAATTATTATCATTATATATATTATTTAATTTAATCCTATTCATGAGAATTGGAACATTCATTACTAAAGAAAAATGATAAAATAATGAAATCAACACCCTAAATAACTAAAAAATGAAATATTATTAACAAAATAGAGGTAAAATGATATAATAGGATCATATATGATATTATAAATATGAATATTGTTCTGTTATAAATTAACAACATTAATAAAATCATTATACAAGAGGTTAAATCATGTTCAACTAAAATAAATCATGAGTTAACAGACTTCATCGTAATTTCCATTCATTAAGGTATATTATAGTGTTATGCAATGAATTTCTTTTATACAGTGTATATAATTCCGTTTGACATTTAATATCATGATCCCTTATTAATTCTTGGTATTTTAAATTTCAATTTGAATCACATCATCTAAGGGTATTTGAATTAAAAATTACCATGTGGTAAAAGTTACTATACAACCTCACTTTCTTTTTTGATTGTTAAATATCTCATGAAAAATCACTTTATTATAATCTTTTTTCGGTGTATATTTACATTTATCTTAAATATAAATATTCTTGTATGATTTATAATATTAATTCCTAAACCATATACCATTTTTACATACAGTTTTTACTTAAAAATTTATTTGATTAAGTGAAGAAATATTTATAAATATTAATCCTTAACTCAATAAAGATATTTGTTGATAAGGAATATTGATTCATTCATTAAATTGAAATTAAATCTATTAATAATGCTTTTTACTTACTGTGATGAGTGAGGACTAGAATTTTATGGCCCCTCTATTCATCTGTAGGTATCATGAGATAAAAAAGTTTTCCAAATTAAATAGGTTTCAACCTATAGTTTCAAAACATCTTATGAAAGGTCATAACATTAGAGGTTTCATTCACCTGAGAACATGAAATAAAATGATTAATAATTTACTTAATTTAGAATTCAGTTATTATTATCCTTGGTATTTTCAAAATGATATTATCTTTTGATGCATTTCATTCTCTTTTTATTAACTAAATGGAATGTGTGTTCAATTATTTACCTTTTTTATTAATTAATATTATATATTAATAATATACTCCAATATACTTATCCCTTATTGATCATTTTATATCACCCTTAGTTCGTTTCCTTTCCTTTAGATATGAAGAAGGATTCTTGGAATGTGTTTAGGGATTCCAAATGATTTATATTTCTATGTTTTTATTTTATATCCCTATGTAAAATGGGATTCATGTATGTATTTTCATCTCCAAAAATTCCTAACTAATCTATCCTTTGGGATTTGAATCATTGTATAAATTTTAATGTAATAATGTAGACACCAGCTTTGATATGCTAGGAATTAGGTCACTACAATGAACTCTCCCCATTATAGGAGATTCCCTTGTTTGACTCTTTCCCATTATCCATTCGAATGATTTGTTTCTTAATGTATTTATTTATATTCTATTTATGTTGATATAAATTACTGTATCTTAGTAATGAATATATATTATTCTTTTCAAACCCATCCATCTTTGGGTTTCATTCTAAATTTTGGCTTCCGTATTACAATAACTGCTTTTAACCTTGGAACTTGTTCCACCATTTTGAATCCTCAATGAATACTTCAAAGTTTCTCCTTTAGATATTATTTTATTAATTATTATAGGTATCCACTTGGTTTTATAAACCAATGAAAAAGTATTTTCTATTTTTTTATTTTTCAATAATCTCTTGATGCAATACGATTATGAAAAATTCATTATCCCCAAAATCCGAAACTGCCATTTAAATATGTTGAACTATAGTTCTATAATTGTAAAAATCCTTACAAATATTTAAATAATCCCATCGTAACCATTTATTTATTGTCACATAATCCTTCTATGAAATCTTGGTGAATAATTAATCTAGATATATTGGAATATACATAATCTTTGATTTATGACACATATCCATTCCTGAAATCCATATCTTATTTATCCAAATCAAGATTCCACATGATTATTTGATAATTAATATGAATATTCAAGATTTATTAATCAATATCCACAAAATATTCATATATAAAAATATGAAAATCCATTTTTGAGCTCATAAATATTCTAAAAATATCTAACTCCCTTTTTATTTGATATCTCAATGTCTTTCTATACATACACTTCACTTAACCATTAGTAACATTCTACGAAAAGATACAGTAATTCTCATAAAAATTAAACATTGTTGTGTATGGGAGTAAAAAAATAAAGTAATCAAAGTAATAAAATTATTAGAAAATATGTCTCAAAAAATATATATGTCATAAGAAATCCTCCAATGAATAATTTGGTTATAAAATTAACTTGTATTTTCCAAATCATTGAGTGAAATTATATATTAATTAAAAACATATAATTGTATAAATGTAGTTCCAAATAAAATATCTTCCATTACTATATCTTTAGAAGCTCATGATCTCATGGGGGTTGATAAGGACATGTTACATTGAAACGCAATAGAATTTGTGATCATCATTGTCATTCTCAACATGATATCAATTATAGAATATAAATAAAGAAGTGGTTACTATCTATATAGGTGAAATAGATTTTATATAATTTATAGGTCCTTAATGGGATATTATAATCCACTGAGAGGTGTGGTGAATCAATTGTGAAATTCTAATATTCACTTTCCTTGTTTTAACTATTCCACACTACTTTTACCTTATTACTGATTAATTAATCAATCACATGATTGTCCACATAAGAATGATAATGGTGAGAGATAAAAGATAAAAAAACACATGTCACATGTGATATACGGTCTAAAAAAATATTTTTATCATTTTGTAACATCCTTGGTGTAAAGCTATTATTGCTATGTTCTCCACTTTGTTTTCTTGTTATCAATGATGAATGAAATGATCTATAGAGTTAGAAGATAGTCTTAAAATATTAAAATAATGTATAATATAATTAAAAGGTAAATATATCTACAAGAATGAAAACTACAACATGTGATATCATTCCACCATATTGGTAAAGTGTCTCTATAATGTGAACTTAGTGTGAACCCTTGTTCTTCTCTCAAGAATAACTTAGATGGGTGGATATCTCATGAATTATTTTAAGTGGATATTATGTTAACTCATTCAGACCCTTTTCAAAATCAATGTGGTTAATCATTTTATAGAGATATTTCAAATTCACATATCATTATCAATGATCCAGGAGTCTAGGACAGCTTCATCTTCCTCTAGGTACTTTCCTTAATAACTATCGAGTAAAAGTCATCTGATATATTATTTATGTGCCATAATTTAATTAATTATTTCTTCTCTAAAATATATGCATGGATTTTTTGTTATATTGTAGAATTAATGGTCTTATTTCATGATGAAACAAATAGTGGTGCAATGTAGAATAATATATCCAGATATATCCATTAATAGTACATGATTTATTAAATCTCAGATAAAAAATGAATGAAATATTTCAATAAATCATTGAATATTTCATTTCACTTTGACCATCATTGTGGAATATCTTCTTACATTATTCCATGATCTCTTTCACATATCAAAAATATCGATGATATATTGATCCATGGAACGATTTATTACTAAAAAAGCATTATATAATTTAAGAACTAGTGAAGAACTCATATTCTAATTTCTATAACACTACTATGTGACCTTCTCCATTATGAATTGAAATAAAATATTTCAGCGTGACACCATTCAACTTCTAAGATATAGAGACCCCAAATTCTTGTGGCTTCCCATAATATTTTACATTATAACATAAATATACATCGAATATCTATCATGGAACAATATCATATTCTATAGTGTGACCCTTCATGAATAAGAGTAATTGGTTCATTTACATCAATCTTCATGATTTTATATGAAATAATGTGGCATCATACACATATGTGAGAGTAAACACTTCTCCTCACTCAACGAATCATGTTTTGTTGATCTCCCTTACATCATGATTTCCTACAAATCTATGAATCCTTCAGATATAAGTGTATGTATCATCTCAAGTATTATAAATTAATTATAATGATCCATTATTTTTATCCTAATGATATTGGATCACCTCAGTCTACTTTGTTAGTTTTGATCCTTAAAATTTATCTTCCTTCTTCATTATCCATGTAACAAGAATAAGATATTTCAATCTTCATAGGAATCACTTGAACATAATATCAAGAGTAATTACAATATATTAATATAAAATAGATATGTATATATATATATATAATTTATGGTATTGTGTTATGAACACCTCATAATTTTTAGGATTCATATCCAACTTCATCAAAAATTTCAGACCATAACATAGTATGTTTGCTTAAGTTATTTGGGATATATCCACCCATTAGTGATCTTAAAATCATATGCCTAATGGAAAAATCCTAGATATTAAGATATATATTGTTTTTCATACTCTATATTACACACCATTCCTTCAAGATTCCTTCATGAGATAACCATGGAACGTGTTCTTAAATTTATGGATTTCAAAATAGATCCACATCTTCATACATCTCCTCAATGACAATCCAAATCTATCTTTGTAAAAAGTTTCAACCAATATTGATAAAAATGAAAACATTAAATAACAATTCAATCATGGAATTATTATTTATGACATGAATGGGAACATATAGAAGATTTTTTTTGAATATATGTTTATTTCTCAAAATAGGGACTTCCACATAATGGGGTCCTCACTGTGATTATTTAAGGATCCTTATTCAATGATCCATGATAGTGTAAATATATTGAAGTTATTAATGTTAATTTTTTATGGAGTTGTTTTTTACTGATCGGAAATTAATGGAATACATAATGTAGTCCATGTTTGGATATATGGAAATGTTTGAAAATGATTTGTATAAGTTTATAAAAATATCATTTCATATAATATAGGAAAATTTCTTCCATATATACTTGGAATATAAAATTATTGAAGGAATATTGTCTATAATATTCAAATAAGAATGATACAATGGGTACATATCATAAAAGATAACAGAGGCAACATAGGTTGTGGTGTCATTGCCCAGGACTCTAATGGGTTGATCATTGAATCTCCCCACTCTTCCTACATTGCCTCTCTCTTACCCATAGTCACTGAAGCAAAGAAATTGTTCATGGAATGGTATTATCTTTGGAGAAATTTTGGGAATTCATCACTCTAGAATCATATTTCCTCACTATTATCTATGCTATCTCTGCTCTAGAAGAAGTCCTTCAGCCTTTTGGCCTCCTGATCTTGAAGATCCTATCACATCAGCTTCCCTTTTTTTAATTTCTCCTCCTATTTTAAAAAATGGAAGGTAATATGGTAGCTCATCATTGAGCTATTTGAGGCCTCTCAAATCACCCACAACTTAGGTTGGACCAGCTCCCTATTTGGATGTCTTTTCTTGTTTTACCTAATCTTCAATCTCTTAATATATGAGGTCTCATTTTTTCAAAAAACATAATTGATATTTTCATATAATTTAATGTGAATATTTAGTATATTTGAAGATTAATTATCACTTGAATATATATAAACATAGAAGTTATATTGTATTATTATTCAAATTCTTAACCTATAACTATAGTAATAAGAAAGAATGTAAACTATAAATTTTAAGAATATGATAGATTTATCATATAACATTGGGATTTCATACATTATGAGATAGGGTAATATATTGATAATTAAGAAGAAATTTCTATTAAAATATTGATTTTTCCTTCAAATATTAATTTCGTACCACAAAATATATGAAAAAAACATAAAAATTCCCTAAATCCTTACTTTCCCACTAAAACATATATATGGGTTCTAATATGTCATGAACTATAACATAAGTAAAATAGTGTCTATCAATAGATTAATGAAAAAATAAGTGTTGTTGTATATGGTAAATTTTATATTTCATAAAAATTTACATGGAATATTATATGATGATACGGTATCATATATAATATTATTGTTAAATTAAAAATATGATGAGTCATGTCATTTAAATAATAATATCATTTTCATTGAATATTTCATGGGAGAATGTGGGGTCATTTTTATGATCATGTGACACATGACCTGAAATTATCATTACAATGAATATCATGGTGTGTATAATGGTAAAACATGACATAGTGGTTTGATAATGGGAATGTGTATCGATGTGAATTGGAATCATAAATAGGTAATTTTTTTTATGAAATTCAATGAGGTGGATTGAAACATTCTGGGTTTTCTATAGTTGTTTTCATAAATTTTCATTTTAAAATTTATATATATGTATGATAAGGGAATTTTCATTATTTTGTTTTTAAGATATGGACCTAAAATTTATATTTATAATTAAATAATTTTTTTCCCCAAAATTTTAATTAACTTACAAACTAATATTATCAGTAATAAAAATTCATTAAAAATTATTTATTAAGATCTATTATACTAAATTAATAATACTTGTTATATATATTCTTTTATTTTGTTACCAAATTACTCTTATTATTAGTTTTTTAACATTTAAATTTAAATAGAAATTTATACAATATAATCTAATTTGAAAATAAGTATGATACATTTTTCATAGTCACATAATTATGACGTATGTCCATTGAATGTAATGTATTTAATTGTAAATATTATATGTTTAGAAGTTGGAAAAAATTGTTAAATTATTTGTCTGCACAGAATATATATATACAAATGAATTTATATTTTTTTCATCCCTTTAAAATTTTATAAATTTTAAAATTATTTATACTAATTGGATGCTTATTTTCTATAAATATTTCCTATTAAAATGTTGAAAAACATGTTTTACATTGAAATAACACAACAGAGTATTTTTTATATTCATTTGAAAGTATAATTTCTCATTTATATAATTTTTTATTATGAAAAAATAAACAATATATTTGTATAAGGTTATCACTATATATGTAATATCATCATTGAAATGGAATTTTAATTAAAATGTTAATTCTTCATCAAAATAAATTGGTTTCCATAAATATTAATTAAAATGGAAGGTTTCACAAAATTTGAAAGTGTATTTTATCAATTTTATATGATTTACAATTAAAAATAATTAATTATAAATATTATAGCCTCATAAAATTATCATAAATCATAAAATAATTTTATGTGTAAATTTTAATAAAGTTGATTTTAATTTGTTCAGTAAAAAATATATATATATATATATATTGATTTAAAATTTATCTTTTTATTTTTTATATTAAATTTTATTACAACAAATGTAATAATAATTTATCCATCACATAATAATTATAATTAAATAATAAAGAGAATTTTATCACTCATAACAAAATAAATAATATTTATATAAAATAAAATTTTCCCATTTTTTATTTGATTTTAATTAAATATTAATTTTTTAGATTAAATATTTTTTTAAAATGGAATTTATTATTAAAATTATCATATTTAAAATTTATTGGGTGATGAATTAAGATTGTTCTGAAAAATTGACAATTTAGTGAATAAAACAAATTGTCTTTACTAATACCGTATGTTTTATAACATCATCATGATATAAATATATATTATAAATTTAGAAGAAGCATTTTATATACTTGAAGTTAATTTAATGTTTAAATAATTCATTTAAAAATAATAAGTTTAATTTTAAAACATATATTTGAAATTTTGAATCCTAAGTATGATTTTATTCAAATAAAAAAATATTTTTAATTATTTTCCCTAATTTAAGAGTTTTAAGATACCATTCAGTTTTGGATTTTTTTAATGTCAAATATTTCTATGGTTTTTAATCATAAGAAAATAAAATTCAAAATAATCAATGTAATTTATAATATATATCCTAAATTATTGCAAACTTCCTTTTTCTTATATGAATATTTCATCTCTGTAAAGATAAAAAACATAATAGTTATACATTCAAGGATCGAAATGTATAGTATCTTGGGAAAATTAGGATCATGCATAACTTTTATATAATAATAAATAATTATTCTTTAAATAATTCTTCTTTATCAGCTTAAAATATCCTACTTTCTCTTTAGTACATATATTCACCTGAGGATATACATCAAAGAAAGGGGAGAGCTAAAAGCCTAATAAGAGGAAGGATATAATATTATAAGTAAGAGACATGAACTAATTAAACATGGGTGAGCATAATCATCATAATCATTTTATAAGAATGGGATAATAATTTCATTCATGAGAAACTCATTGGAAAAAGGAATGGAAAGTGTCAGTTCTAAAAATGAAACATCAATTTATAGTTGTCAAATACCATATAAAGTTGTGAGCAAATCTAGTATCATGTTCTCAATTAATATTTGTTCAAAAGTCATAACATTATAATTGTGAAAAATAATAGCATCATGTTCACATTTAATACACATAATCTCATGATATAAATCACATTATGCAATTCATTGGATGTATATATAATTATGATCCTACCCATCACATCATAATATTTACAAAATCATGTGTGCCACATGGAATGTATAAAAATCATTATTAAGAAATAACCTATGGAATGGAATGAGTTTCATAAGGATTTAATAAATAATTATTTCCAGGATAAACTTGGGGTTCCCAAATGAAAAATAAAGATCATACTTTGGAATAAAAGAACAATTTTTGTTGGGTAAGAAACAAAAAATGAGGAGTTAAATATGTTTTTGGAAGGAAAAGTATTTAATTGAAATCATTTTACTTGTATTAAAAATGAAGGTGGAAGCATGTATATCCAATAAAAAAAATTAATATTGGAATTAGCTTTATTTAATATTAAAATAATAAACATTTCTGATGTTTTTGTGAAATAGGGATCACCTAAAGAATGGGAGTTATGTTCAAGAATCCCCTTACATTAAATCCAGCATTATTTAGTTGTATTTGAATATCCTTGATAATACACATTTATTTATTAGAAAAATTACAAAAATAAGTGAATTATGATAATTTTTATCACTAAATATCAATTATAACAATTGGACTATATTTCTTAATTTTTGTTGTTGAAGTTAAAGTGTTTTGATATCGTGTTTTCCATAAAATTTCCCATTTCACTTTGATTTCTCTACTTTGTTCATGGTAAATTATTCTTAAGTATAATAAATTTCAGATGCATAAAATACATATATTTATAAATTTATAAAAAATAAATGATTTAATCTAACTATATTTTAGGTTTTTTATAATTATATACGTTTGAAACATCCACATGTTTTGGTAAACCGACTATTAATGGAAACATTGTCCAATTATAAATAAAAAGAGGGATAAAATATAAATACTGCAAAAATATATTTTTTTACGTCAGTTTAACATTATTAATATAATGTTAAAATTATTCATAATGAATTCATATATTATTTTATTTTGAAATTAATTGGGAAAAGAGAGATAAGAAGAAGAAAATGAGGAATGAGTTTGAAAAATACATACTCTTTCATTAGTGTGTCTTCTCTTGTATGATAATAGAATTCATTGATGAATGGAGTTGGTTTACTCCAAAACATACATAATGTTTATAAGGTATTAATAGAGAGTATTTGGGTAGAACATTGGGGTTGTACAGTGAGGGTGGAGTTACATTCCAATGGGAGGGAGAGGGGTATTTTTAGAATAATATATAAAATGAAATACTAAATCAAATGTAATACATGTAATAGATAATTATTCAAAATATAAATCATATATAAATATAATATAATAATTTTTCTACATTAAACCCATTTCTATTTTTAATTCAATTTATTTAATAAAATTAAATGTATAAAATGAAAAAGATTTATTTAAAGGGATCACTTTTGACGTTAGGTTTTGGAAAATAATTTTTATGTTTGGAAATTAACATTACTATGTTTTAATGAAAATTTATGAAATTAAATATATTTTTTCTAAACCTCATGTTTTATAAATCATTAGGTAAATATTACATCATGAATGATATAATTTGAGATACAAAAGTTAAGTTTAAAACTGTATTTCTACTATTCACTTGAAAATTGATGTCTTTTAGAAAATTACAAAAAAAATTCCATTGTAAAATATAAAAATTATTATTTTAAAAATTATATAAAAATTTATAAATTAAATTTATTACCTAGTAAATTTTAAATTTCAATATTAAAAATATGCTTTTTATGAAATACTTTAAAACATAGTTAATTAAAAATATGCCTATATTTTCTATGAGTTTTTAACATGATATTTATTTTTAATCATTATAAAATTTTTATTTACTTTCATTAAAAATGATAAATATTATTTATATAACACGTTATTATTTTGAGGTTAAATTACTATTTCAATAGTTGGGTTACTATTACCAATGGTCGGGTTACTATTCCCAATGAACATATTACTATTCCTAGAGCCACATTACTATTCTATGTGTCAAATTACCTCTTATAAATAGAAGTTAATTATTTAAATAAATATTCAATACAATTCTTCCAAAGGTTACATATTTTCATTTTCAAATATGTCAATCGGTATACTAATATTTTTTTCATTTCTAAAGTGTTGGTCATGGGACTGTTATTGTTATATATTATAGAAATCCATATTTATCCATTTTGTATTTTAAATTTTATGATTTTTTTTCCAATTATAATTTTTGGAATCTTCATTAGTTTCATATATAACTAATATAGGAATCTTTATTAATGAATTAAAATGTTGTTGGTTTCTATATGTGCTCTATGCATATAATTCTTATATAATATAATATAATACAAATTTATTTATGAAAAAATTATCAATAAAAAAATAATTTGTTGTTATATAAATGATGAAATAATCAATAGTTTATTCTAAAGTCCCCTCCCCCATGACTATATAAATACCTCTCCTCCTACACATTATCTATACTTCCAAAATTCATTTATTTTCCAACTATATACCAAACTACCACTCTAATATCCCATACCCACATCCTTAATCCCATAGTGTGAAAAAAATACTATCATTCAAGGTATTTAATCTAAATCCAAATTAGGCCACTTTATTATCATGGTAATGTTTCAAAACATCAATCTCCTTTCTTATTTTTTATTCATATCCATAAAAATATTTTTAAACACTTATTTTTCATACATGATATCATTATAATGGTATATGGATATTTTTATACATATATTATGAGATATCACCCATTAACATTCACCACACACTTTTTCAAAACCAGTTACTATAATGAAATAATGATTTCTTAATTCTCTCTCTTTTCATTTATTATATGAGATTCCATTTCTATAAAATAAAAAAAAATAAAAAAAATTATTTTAATTTTTTTCCCTGATTTTTATCAATTTATGGTGAGATATTACTAATTCCCTATCATTATACCCTTTTAGAAAAGTCTTTTATATGTCAAAATTATGGGTTTTAACACCAATGACTTTTCATTTCAATTATCCTCTTACACCCTTATATGTTAGAAGAAACCTCAAAATCAATCTTAAAAATTATATTAATTATATCCAATTTTTTCTAAAAATATAATATTTATTTTATTCTCTATTAATTAAATAATTTTTTAAAGAATCTACCATATTTGGTTGTTTTTCACTAGTGAGGTGAATGATGATATTTTATTAAACTTATGTATGTGATGAATATTATTCAGAATTGATTTAATGAATGATCATAATATTAACATTAAATTTATTTCTTTTTATAATTAAATAATAATAAAATATCCATAGTAATAATGAAATCAAATTTAAACAATGATTGTATTTTTTAACATAAAAAACAAGGTTTCCAAGTAACATTTTTAGAATTTGTGACTATATACACAAATATTGAACTCTATCACATATAATATAGTATTAAACTTATAAAATAACATGTATGGATCTTATTTAATCATTTTAAATTTATTTTTTTCCATTACCACTAAATAAATAGTTTTGAACATTATGAACCCAGTGACCTAATTTTTTTTCTAAAATATATTAATTTAGTAAATAAATTAAAAATTGTAATAAATCAATTAAACGGAATTATAATAAGGATATGAAAATGAAAAAAAAATACTCTAGTACGTAAATAATTAATATAGTTTAATTATTCAATATTTTAGGGTATATATAATGAAAATTAGGACTGAGATAAGAAATTCTCTCAAAATCTCCATTACATTAAAGTATTGTTACTCTATTTGATATATCGTTTTCTATATCTCATGAAAATGTTCTTGAATTTATTAATTACTATTTTAAAATATTTTTATTTTAAATTTTTGGTTTCATATTATCATTTATGTTTTTATAGTTTATACCTTACCTATTCAGAAGGAGCACTCCGCACATATTTCATTGTCACATTTCTATTCCCTATCACTATCTCTCCTTATGTTCATCTTTCATACTTTATAACATGATTATTTAATTTTATTAATGCATCATTTTCATCCCATTTTTTATATATATTCATGTCTTTATTTACCCCTTCTTAATAATCCATTAAGTTCAACTGCATTATGTTTATAAAAGAAACTAGAATGATTTCATATCTTCTTGTCCAAGATTATTTTATTATAAATATATTTATTTAAAAGTTTATAATATTGGGAAATTTTATTGTTAAATAACTTTTATAGTACTTTTTATCATCCTTTGAAAGTGGTTTTCTTAAAGTTTCCAAACTCTCTTTTTTTACAAAAACATCAACAAAACTTATGAAAAATATTTTCATGATTTATCTTCTAATTTTATATTTATTCTTATCTAGATTATAATTCAAATATTTTAATTATATGATATGTATTAGTTATTATACCTTTTTAAAATATCATTTTCCTTTTAAAATAATCTAATATTTATATCATTTGGTAATGGGTTTTTCTTTATTTAATTCAACATTTTGTAAAAACCATGAAATTATTTTCATGAAACATATATAATTTTTATATTCATTTAAAGGATCTACTTAAATTTAAATAATACTTCATATTCAAAATATTATAATTCATTTTGTTTTATTACATGAATTATATCATTCTAATAAAGGGAGAAAATAAAATAATTTCATGATTCATTATCCAGTTTCTAATGTATGTGCAGTTTAGTGGAAAAAAATATCTATAAGATAAATGACCCATAACTACCTTTTTGTTTCCTCATAATCATCCATACATAAATCCAATATTTTTTCCAATTATTTACCTCAATTAATACCTTTCACTTCCTTATTTTTATTTAAGGGTGTTAACCTAAATACCCATATATTCATTTGAATATGGAAATTATTTAATTGATTGTATACCACATATTCTATATGGTGTTAAATGATTATTTCGAAGAATATAGTAGAAACTAGTGGG
Organism: Viscum album; assembly: GCA_963277665.1. Classification (NCBI taxonomy): domain Eukaryota; kingdom Viridiplantae; phylum Streptophyta; class Magnoliopsida; order Santalales; family Viscaceae; genus Viscum; species Viscum album. Next base: position 458,747,148 of record OY728138.1, read on the forward strand.
TTGGGAATTTAATTTTATTATCAAAAATGTAATTAAACTTATAATAACCAAAAATTTGTTCCTCGGTATAGGTCTCAGGATCTCTTGTGAATTTAATAAGCCTAAAAATAAAAATGAACATTTTCCTCGTTTGAATTGAACATCACTTGTCTATCACTTATTGTCGATGATGTTTACTTGAAGGATTAAAATAGGAACCCATCTATAATATACACACACATTCCTTGAATCCTCATTCTCACCATTCACAAAATTCTAGGTGTTACCGTAGAGATCCCATGAATCTTTCGACATTGAGATGATCACTTTGATCTCATGTCATCGATCAGTCAAATGCATTCTTGGATAGATCACTCATAGAGAGACTATCTCTATCTCTCTATAGAAGGTGGTATGATATAGAGACTCTCATAAAAAAGGAATGAAAACTCATCAAAATGAACCTATCCTCCTACTTATATAGAGGGTGGAAAAAATAATCAGTTAGGGTTCCCAGACCTCAAAAAATATAATTCCCACAAAATAAGAAGTAATTAAATAATTTTTATGAACGAATATACTTCATAATTTTATTTTTCTTTATCAAATACTTGTAATATATACTATATATATTACAAATTTAAACTAAGTCACATTTCCTGACTCATAATTTGTGCTAATATTAAAAGAACATGGAATATTAAACGAGCATCCTTCCATATAATATTTTTCCCATTTTCACTAAATTCCTCTGGAATAAATTTAGTAAATCGATTTAACGCAGGTATTCTATAGTCAAATAATAATTAATTTACTTATTCAAAAGTGATCTTCAATACTTGGAAAACCCTCATTCCCCATGGTGGGTCCCACCAATCCCTAATTACATATTCATCGTAATAGGGAAGGTTCTTGAAAACACTATTCTGTGTGACCCTATATAAATATATCTCTATAGTAGTGAATAGTATTCACAAACTAGGAGTCAAGTCTATCAACCCATCAGAGCCCCTAAAGAGATAATCAAAAGTCATAGTAATGAAAACCATCCAACAAACATGAACTTTGTAATTTAATCACATTATCTTTTGATATATCAAAAAGTAGAACATAGACTTGTGTCATTATCCTTTACTAATTTGTTATTTATTGATCAAAATGGGCAGAAATACATTGAAATATCTTGGCCAAGGATTTATTAATGTACTGCCATTCTGACCAACAAGGACTGACATATTACATCCTCAACTCGGAATGAACATATTATATCTTGACCATTCAACAAATGTCATACCAAAAATGATGCACCCAACAAAATATACCATGTCGTGATTTAATTATCAAGATTTGTTTCATGCATCAAGGTATATGATCAAATGCCACACATTGATAATGATTTCAAGCTAGAAGACCAATAAACTAGTCTGTAGACTTGAATAACCAATGACACCTGAAACATATGGTGTTCATATTGAGATGTTGTACTCATGATCTCACATACTATATATCATCAAGTGTGATCTTCAAGAGAATAATTGTCAGTGATTATGAGACCTCATCACCTAATATTCATAAATCATCTATATCCAGTTAGTAATATATATCTAGACCATAGCGAATATATTTAAGATAAATTTCATAGTATCTCTAGGTTCTCATTATATCTCAAGATCTAATATAATATTTTAATTCAAAAATTAATCTATGGACATTACCATTTAAATAGTTTATGTAGAAATGTATACACTATTTTGGTATGTTAACTTAATTTATATCTCACTATATACACGAAATGGTAATAAAAATGTATTGTTTAGTTGGGTAAAAGGCACCCACTATTATAGAACTCCGACCTGCACTAGATCCACCTTGATAACAAACCATGTTTTCTCTCACATGATTAAGATCAGGTTTCTACTGATTTATATCTTTAGCTACATGGCCTTAAACATCTATAATTTGTGGAAATTATTCTCTGTGTGTCTTTACCTCCTTGGGTAAAACATGTCAAGAGATTATAATCCCAAGTATATCCCTTTTTACCAATTTCAAAATTTTACGTCTTACCTAGTACGAATAAAATAATTATCATCATGATAAAACATTAATAATTAGGAGAAATTCCAAGAAATAAAATAAAAATATTCTCTATTATATACCAAGCTTCATACCTAACTCAAAATTCCCAATGTACTCGATATTTATAGATATTGATACCACTGTCTTTTATTAGTCTTTACCAGTCATTACCTTATCCTAATTGTGATATTAGATAATATTGATATAAGAAAGACTAGTTTGTTTCCCCTTAAAACAAGTATATTTTTTCTCCACAAAAAAAGTATATATCCTTTGTACATTCACTCATGTATAATTTGATAGTATTGACTACTTCCCTAGAAGTTCATCTGGAAATAAATAACATTTATCTATTCTAAAATATATGGTTTAAATATAACTTTTATTTTATAACATGGAATACAACATTGATCCATAGAAGTAGTGTATAAAATTCAACTCCCCACATTAATATTCTCCTATACTTTAAGCATGAATACATTGAGAGAATTATTCCAGTGACATTGGAAATAATATTCTATTTAATTGTTATAAATTGAACATTTTAATACCATGCAAATAAATGTCTGAATGAGTGGGTTTAATAAACTGTGAGATCTAACTCAGTAGGTCCCATTCCTTATAACTTAGGTTCATACATTAAGACAATCTCAAGAGAATTACTTTCATCATGGTCTAAACTAACAATAATACCAATAATTATTTTCCTTATGTTATCAAACATATTTTACATGTAAAACCATGGTTCTCCCACTATCCTTTGGTAGATATGTGAAAAATATTCATTCCAAATGAATATTATATGATATTGTTACTTACCATAACTCTGAACTGGGTTTGAGTATCTTTATCCCATTATTTGAATTTATGGTGTCACAATCCCATTCTAGTTGTGTCGTATAGACACCTTAGATTTTTAGTGGTCTTGAAATCCAATTACAAATAAAATTATCATATAAATTAGTTATGAAAAATAAAATTCGAATGTATTTATGCATAAAAACATTTTATAATAAATCAAGCCTTATTGTCACCATGCTTGTACAATACATGTATAATCTCACTTGAATACCCACCTCATCATTCAAACTAATAATAGCCTAAACTTTAATAAATGGAATCCAATATTGAATTTTAACTGATCTGGAAATATTTAGCTAATTCCCATACACTTCTTAATTTTTGTAATTATTATTCACAATGAATATTGTATCACCTACCGTTATGTGTATAAAACCTCATAATGGTTTTAAACTTCATATGTAGTATGTGTATCTATAACAATATCCTTCAACACCTCTTATGGATCTTGATCCTAATAAAACTTCTTGTGAATCTTTGAAATTGACTAAACCCAAGTCAATCTTTCTCCCACAATCCCAAATAACGATGTGCACCTATTTATAGAATTGTAGTCTATGAGTTGAATATAACAATTAAATCATAGGGATATTTGTAATATCCTAATAAACATCAAGGATAATTACATTATATATCCAATTTTTTTATTGATGTAATTTTTTTTATATCCTTAACAAACTCTTTGAATCTAAACAGTACGTTTTTTTAACATAATATATTTCCATCACACTATAACTCATATGATATCTATTTTTCATGGTGGTTGGAATTATGTTGTGGGACACAATTTTTATTTTCAAGTAATATATTGAAACATAATGGAAGTTTGTAAAATGATTATTAGTCTCAAAATTGATACACTTTTTACTAACATCATCTTATTGATGTGCATAAGAAAATATTCATTTAATAATTTCTCCATTGTAATTTTTATTGATAAATTTTAACATGAAATAATCATCATCAATCCTATGTAGTAGAATCATATACCTGATTTAGATAAGGTAATGCGAGTTTATAAATTACTCCACACTACATTATATTTATATATGATTTCTTGGTCAAGATATTCTTTGACAGTATAGTATGAAGCATCTCATATCTTCTAACCATGCATATACCATAATTCACTTTAAAGTTCTATGATAATTACTAAAAAGAATCTAATGGAGTATAAATAACCTTACTTCCCTTAGAATATTTTTCTCTCTCTAGTTAAACTACTTCCACAAGATTTATGGCGTACCTCCAATTATAAAGGTTTCATTTTCAAAAACTAAATACACAAGTGTTTCAAAAATACCTCAGGTCTTTGGCTCCACTAAATCTAAACACCATACCAGCTATATTTTAATGACCCAATGTTTTAGAAATGGAAATTCCATTCTTATAATTATGTAACGTAAAGTCACATTTGGAAACACAATTCCACGTTATACTTAAATGAACTACTAAATAATATGTTGCCTTTATAGCATACCCGTTAAAAATAATTTTTTCCCACGTCTATGTTTCTAATTTAAAACATATGATATATACTATTGTGAATAGTAAGATATTTAGAGTCTTATAGAACAAACATATTTTTTGTGTGAATATTAGCTTACCCTTGTGAATAGTAATGTTACCCTTATGAATAGTAATATGACCCTTATGAATACTAAATCATCCAAATGAATAGTAATGATACCCATTATATTATAAATAATATTTATCCATCTTATATGTTATAATATGATATAATTATATAATAGTATGAGTAAATAAATATTTTAAAAATTATTAATTAATTGTCGGAATTTTTCAATCATAAATATTTTATAATTAAATTAAAAGAAATTTTAATTTCACAAATTGTATTTGTAAATTAATATTATTAGTTCTTATGATTTTAAGATAATACTATGCAAGTTTAAGTAATTTTCAAAGTGTTATAAAGTTAGATATAATTTCAAAAATTTGTATTTTCCAAGTAAATGATGATTTTTAATTTAAATATAAATTTATCATATTTCAAAAATTATTTTCATAAAATGGAGTTAATTTTTTCATTCAACACATCAAAAAATGGTTTTGGAGAATTTTTAGTATTTTTCTAAAATAGATGATTTTTTTGTGAACAGTAAAATACTATAATTGCTAAGTGCCTGAATTTTTTAGTCATGATTGAGTCATGGATGATGTAATAGACCATTTGTTGGAACAAAAATTCAATAATTACTGTATTTTTTCACAAGAATCCTCACTATTTCTTGTCTTGAGAAAAAATAAACTAATGAATAAAATAATAAGAAAGCACCTCTCTCCACCACTATAAATACCACCCCTCACACCCTCTTCTCCTCACACCTCTCAAGATTCAATTCTTGCATTTATTTTTCCCAATAACCTTCCCTAGTACCGACACCATGCTCATGATAACTTGGTATCATCAAAATACCAATCATAGGTTCCTTGAGTTGGATCTCAAGAGGGGAATTCAAGAGGTAAATCGTCTCTCTTTTCTTTTAATTTATTTTAAATTTCAATTTCTTTTCTTATTCTATCCTCACCTCCCTTGATCTAAATTGAATTATATCCCCTATAAAATTAATATAATATAATTATATCATGTTAATGGATGTTCAATCATTAAAATTTTCCATATATCTCTTTTTTCTTAAACACTAAATAGTCACCCGTGAAGTGTCAATTTACAGACATCGTGGGTGATGAAATTTCATTTTCCATAAATGAATTCAAGGTTATTAATAAAACCATTAAATGGTTGAGAAATATTTTAAATTTTATTTTTAACCCATTTTATGTTCTGGAAAAAACTTATACACATAATAATAAATGATAATAAAACAAGTTCGTTGTAATAAAAAAAATTCAAAATTAACCTAAAACGTTCATCATTAAATTTTATCTATTGAATAATTTTCATGGAATATAACTAAATACTTCATAAGATCATTAAAATTTCTTGAATATCACTAAAAACTTTTAATAATAATTTTTTATTTTTATCCTTATCTTAGACGAACTTCTACTCATGTATACATGTGAACTGATCATGAAAACTTAGAAAAAAACACTCCCAAAAAATGAATTTAAACTCTATGACTCTTCTAAAGGACTATAAAAGAACGTAATAAAACCATAATATTTATATTCATGTATATAATTCTCTTTAATTTTTAATTATAGAATATAATTTGACTATATAGTATATTAACTTGAAGGAAACTTTTGGACAAAAGGTATGTGGATTTATCAAACCCAAATCTATTTCTTTGGGTTTTCCCTCCTTCAACCCATTTTCAATATGGTTATTCATTAAAAATAATTTCTTCATAATTAACTTATATTTTATCTATTATACATGTTTTATACTAGTTTTTAAGGAAAACACAATGTTTTACAAAATAAATCTTCTATCAAAACACTTGTTTTACTTATAACTCAAGGTTTATGATTCTTATATGAAGTATGTTATTCCTTCATGTTGGATTTGGTGGCCTAGAACCAACTAATTTTTACTTTATTCACTAATAAAATCCTTATCACATCTTGATTTTTCTTCTGCCTGACAATGCATGTGATAATGTCTTAAGGACAAATTTTGCATTAAAGGGTCATAGCGGATCCCTGCTATGATGAGAACCCAGAAGTGCCATAACACTATTCTTGAATATATATTATATGGACGGATGATATTATTTTAGGGGCACAAATAATACATGTCATTAGGGGTGAGTACTCATAAAACTTTGAGGCACCTTCTCATGGTGTGTGCCCTTGGTAATATCCAGGAGGATATTATGAGAACGAGGCCCTCCAGTAGTAAATCCACATTTATAGTGTCATTGGATGTTCCTATCTGCAGACGTGTGTATTGGTCCTTATACTTTAAGATTACTATTAATGGGTATTAAAATTCACGCACTTATATGTATTGAAAAAAACTGTGACAAAACATTGTTCATAATGAGGTAGGATACGTTGGGTGCATCACGAGTAATACTGCATTAATAGATAATGCGATAAAGGATTCTTCCCTTCTATTTCATAAACAGAAGTAGATATCTCTGGACCATTGATGGAATTGATAAAGCCTAAATAAATCCATGGCCATGGTAAGGTATGGGCGAGTAAAATTCCAAGAATTCAAAGAATGAATAATCAAGCACATGGGTTGATGGCACTAGCATGCAACCAGCTTGATTAGAGTTATCGAGACAAAGAGATTATATTACAAGCTAAGCGTTCGTAAGAGGCGACAAGTCACTGCAGCGTTATCTTCTTTCTCTATGGGTTCCTTGGCGTGTTGCTAGACGCTAACCGTGGACTTTAGGCAGTCTTCACCTGATGCCACTGAGAAAGAGGCCTAGAGGGGAACACACTAAGTGTGTCCATGTATCTCAGTTAAATATTAATTTAACAAGTTAAATAAAGATTATTCCTGAATACGGTTTAATAATTATTTAAGGATTCCTGATCACATTTATTTCGACACTAGTTATTCAAGAGATTATGTTTTTGGCGAAATAATAAGTTTATTAGTGAGTAATGCTGTTACATTTATTTAAGAAATAAATAGCCATTACTCAAGGTGTAATAAATGTGGTGGAAGAAATAAAGGAAAATAAAAGTACCAGCCGTGTATATTAAATATACACGCCGTGTATTTTTATGGAAAACGAGTACATGCCGTGTATTAATGATTATACGCCCTATATTTTTTCCAATTGAAATTTTGAGGATATAATATATTTTTTATTAAATGATATTTATTGTAATCAGCGTGGGTGCATGTCAAGGAATTAATAATTTGAAATGGAGGTTTTAATAATAGTTAATGGGATAAATAAAATGCATAACATGTTTATTTATTGTCATAACTCTATAACCTCAAACCCGATTATAAATATCCTCACAACCGCAACACCTTTTCATTACAATAGAATCGTTGTTCACAACAACTCTTATAAATTCTTTCAAGACCGAAAGAACTCCTTCCTCCAAGAACGCTCTCAAGACCGAATGATCAAGGTGATCTAAGGCGGACATCGCAAGCGAAGGTTCTTATGTGTTAGCACCTAAATATCCCTTAAGTGACATACGGAGATACGTGGAACACTTGTGGATCACCGCTAGACGAATCGTACACATGGATTCTACGAAGTAATGAAAGATCACCGAATCGTGACCGGACACATCAAAAAAGAAATAATTCCACCAAGGTAATTCTTGTGAATTAATTAAATTAATTATAACCAATATATGTTGATCCTATCTCTTTGGTTCTAGGATTCCCTCTTTTTTTTCGTTCTTCGTTCTATTCTGAAGATCTAACATTTTATATCGTGACAGATCTCGGTTTGAACGTTGTTTAACGCTAAAGTTAAAGTTGTTCAAACCCACCGACGCGCTTCCACTGCTCCCGAAACCTACAAGTGGTATCAGAGCGGGTCATATCATTGATTATAATTATTTAGTTTTTCGTTGATGTTTTATGCATTTAATAATTTAGTTGTCTCAAAGTCACGTTTAATCATTCTGCAAAATATAAATCTCGAGATCTGTTCCTCCTCCATCGTTTCACGTTCACCTTATAGAAACAAATTTTTCTTCTAATTTTTATTAAAATAAAATAGAGGAACTCATCCAAAGGAGCCAAATGTTTCTGGCCATACAAAACCATAATACGCGACATGTATTCGGAAGTACACGCCATGTAGTCTAGATTCATGCATCAGACTGATCCACCAAATCAGGCCATGTATTGGATCTTATCTAAGTCATTAATGACACTGTGTGTTGACCAGGAATAGGTGGCACACGGTTTCCAGATTACACGCTGTGTGGTCCAATGAACATGTCGTGTAGTCTCTTCGGGTTAGGGTTGGACCGTGTACCCCGTACACGGCTTGCCCAGCTGGAAACCGTGTAATGAGGAAACTACAAGGCATGTGTCCCACTGAACACAACATGTAATCCAAAAATTTCTGAAGTACATTACCACGCCATGTCCCCAGGGGTGTACTTCTAATGGATGGTGAACAAAAGTACACACCATGTAGTCAGAACTACACGCCGTGTACAAGTTCATATTACGCAATGAATTAGAATTCAACGGGTTGCCTCCAAGGTACAAGTTACGTACAAGGATAATTTTAAATGATTTATTTATTTAAAATTATAATGGATGAGAATCTCAAGGAAATTTAGAAAAAGGGGTTAAGATAAAAGGATTGATTAGTTAAAGATAATTAATTAATTCGAGTGTGATTTATCTTAAACAAGAATGATTAATGAATTGAATGCTAGTTTAATTTATGTGTAAATATCATTGCATGTATGGATGATCATGAGCTAGACCAAGACTTTTGTATGTGAATGGTTTCTTTTAATTAATTTATTTAAATTAAATTTTTTGGCATGTGAGCCATATCTTCATTAATATGTAGGGCCTGCACGCCCAAGGGTTTTTACATAAAACCCCATTTTACCCCTCACCTCCATGTGAGATAAATGCATTTGTAATGGATGGAGCTCCCAAGCTAGTGGAGGCGGCTCAATTCAGGAGCCAAGGTGAAACCAATCCAAGGAGATACAAAGGTGGATAGGTGGAAAGCTGTAAACAAGAACCCACAAGGTTCAAGGAGTTTCTCCCCTAGGTCTTGGGTTAGTTTATCAACCACTAGATAAACTAACCAATAGAACAATATCATGATCATACAATTTATTTTATTTCTATCAGTTGCATGGTTTATTTATTGTGGGTGTGTTGTCACGATCACACAATTAATGAATTAAACAAGCATGCAAGATGGAACTAAAATAAAACAGGCTTATGCGTAAATATTATCTTAGACAAGGTTAATCACTTAAGAATATCCCACTTAATATTAACAAGCATGTAATCAAAGATAATAAATTGGAAATTTACGTATAGGGATAAAATCCCTCAAAGAAATATTAAGTCAGTATAGCCTTCTATATTCTTGGTTAGAATCAAACCATAGTTCAAAGTGCTTGACCAACCCTAGTTGGGGTTCTTTCAATTATAAAAAATTCTAATTCATGGTTTTGGGTTGAATTAACATGGTTCACATCAAGGGTTGACTTCCACAGTAGGACTTTGTGTGTCCATGAGGTAAAGGATGAGGAAATCCAAAATAAAAGTATTTCAGGATTGGGGAGTCCACACAGCGAATCAAGGAGATGTGAGTTAAATGCAGTTGGAATTTGGAATGCCTACCTAAAAACCCTTTAAGTTGCTTGACCAACCCTATTTGGGGTAATTAGAAGGGAAATATAGATCCTTTCCACTAGAATATTCATGAAACATGATATTCTGAAGTCAATGGTGAGGGATATTTGATTTCAAAAAATAATGTGGGAGACTAATAAGTATTAATTTATTTATTTGTCTCTGCTTTTCAATAAAGTACTAAACCATTGATCATCTTAATTTGTAGAAACTGCAAGAAAATGACTTCAAACATATCATTGTGAACCATACTCGAGAAGGAAAGCCTTCTCACCGGCACCAATTTCCAAGAGTGGTAGAGGTATTTACGCATTATTCGTCACCACGAGAGGAAATTGTATGTGATGAAAGAGCCTATTCTAGTTTCTCCTAGATCGGAACTTCTACCCCTAACTCACCAGGTATATAAGGACATGGGGCGTGGCAAACTTGCATTCCTTATCGTGAATAAGAATAGGAAGGACAAGGAAAAGGGGACAAAGGATTATAAATGGTCTGAAGCCCCTGAGCACCGACCCTCTAAGAAGGGGAAGATCCAGAGGAAAGGAAAGGAATGGGAGGAAATGTGTTTTGCAAGTGGCAAGCAAGGCCATTGGAAGAGGAACTGCACCCAGAAGCGTCGAGACGCTAATGGTGTGTTCGTTATCGAGTGTAATCTTTCTACTTCTACAGATTTGGGTATTAGATCCAACTTGTGGGGATCACATATGCATTCAAATGCAAGAACCAAGTAGATTTATAAATATTTATAGAGGACAGGTGGATCTTTGAGCTGCCAATGGTGCAAGGCCAGATGCGTTTTCTATTGGGGAATACCACCTCTCATTGCCGACTGGAATGATTTTGGTTTTACATAACTGTTATTATGTGCCTAGTGTTACCAAGAATAGAATTTCTGTATCTTGTTTGGATATGGATGGATTTATTTTCAAGTTTGGAAATAAGGATTGTCTCTTTTATAATAACAACGTATGTTATGGTATGACACATTTAAATAATTGTTTGTATGTATTAAATTACAAAAACCATGTGTTGGCAATTGATAATGAAACAAACTCACATGACTCATACATCACCCAGTTGTGGCATCACTATCTCAGTAATGTAAATGAGAAGCGCTTGATGAAGCTCTGCCAGGATGGCTATTTAGACTCTACTAAGATAAAACCACTTGATAGATGTCACTTTTTTTTACAAGGAAAAATGACCAAGCCACCTTTTGGTGTACATGGTGAAAGGGCCACAGAGCTTCTAGGATTGGTACACACGTATGTGTGTGAACCATTTCTAGTAGAAGCTAGAGGTGGATATTCTTACATCATTACTTTTACTGATGATTTGAGTAGAAATGGTTATGTCTACTTAATGAGGTATAAGTCAGAGTCCTTAGAGAAATTTAAGGAATTCAAGAATGAAGTATAGAATCTGCTTGGTAAGAAGATAAAGAAGCTTCGATCGGATCGAGGTAGAGAATATCTGAACCATGATTTAATCGATCTTCTACGGGAGTCTAGGATTCTATATCATCTCACTCCTCCTCATACACCACAATGGAATGGTGTTAGTGAAAGGAGGAACCACACCTTTTTGGACATGGTGAGGTCAATGATGAGTCATGTGGATCTTCCATTATCATTTTGGGGATATTCATTACAAACTGCAGCATACACATTGAACCGAGTACCAACTAAGGTGGAGAATATAATTACCTCCGAGTTATAGAATGGAATGAAACCCATTTTGTCGCATACACATGTATGGGGATGTGAGGAATTTTTTAAGGTCTTCTCAGGCAACAAACTTGCACCCCGGGGCATGCAGTGTATCTTTCTAGGATATCCTATGTAAACGAAAGGATATTACCTATATAACCCTCAAGACAACAAAGTGACTATTGCTAGACAAACCGTCTTTCTTGAGAGGGAGCACATCCTCAAAAAGGATAGTGGGAGCAAGATTGACTTCAATGATGTTAATGCTCAAGATACACAGGAGTTGGTACAGGAACAACTTCCAAAGGTCCCCGTGGAAGAGGTTCCAGAAACACAAGTACTGCGTAAGAGCTCAAGAGAGGTAAGGTAAACATAATGATTTGGTTTCCTAGTCACATAGGATGGTGAATCATTATTGTTAGACAATGATGAACCTCTATCTAACAAGGAAGTAGTACAAAGGTCAAAAGATACAAAATGGCTAGAAGCATTGAATTCTGAGATAGATTCCATGTATCAGAACCAAGTCTGAGTTCTGGTCGATGAGCCAGTTAATGTAAAGCTTGTTGGATGCAAATTGGTATTCAAGAGAAAACTGGACATGAAAATTCATGTCAGCACCTATAAAGCAGGGCTAGTGGCAAAAGGATTCATACAGCGTCAAGGAATTGACTATGATGAAACCTTCTCACCAGTTGCCATGTTTAAATCCATAAGAATCATACTTGCAATAGCAGCTTACCATGACTATGAGATTTGGAAAATGGATGTCAAAACAGAATTCCTTAATGGGAACCTTCAGGAAGATGTCTATATGACACAACCAGAAGTGTTTGTGACGCCAGGTGAAGCCATATGGGTTTGGAAGTTGTAGAAATCCATTTATGGAATGATGCAAGCATCCAGGTCATGGAACATTCGATTTGATGAATCTATAACAGAATTTAGTTTCATTAAGAATGAATGTGAGAAATGTGTTTATAAGTGGTTTAATGGGAATGCGATCGTTATCCTAGTAGTATATGGTGAAGACATATTACTTATTGGAAGCAATGTACCAATCTTACAGTCTGTTAATGAATGGATGAACAAGTGTTTCTCCATGAAGGACTTAAGAGAAGCAACTTACATTCTAGGGATCAAGATCATTCTTGATAGATCCAAGAGGCTTCTTGGACTATGTTAGGGTACATACATTGACCAGATACTAAAGAGATTTAGAATGGAGAAATCCAAGTGGGTCTTAGTTCGAGTGTCACATAGACTATATATTTCTGATAAAATGTGTCCTCAGATACCACAAGAGAAAGATAGAATGAGTAAGATCCCATGCGCTTCGGCTATAGGATCCATCATGTATGCCATGTTATATAACAGGCTTGATGTTTCCTATGCACTGATCATGGTAGGAAGATATCAAGCTGATCCAAGATAACAACATTGGACTACTGTTAAGACTATCCTTAAGTATCTGAGAAGAACTAAGGATATGTTCCTGGTGTATGGATGAGACTAGGAGCTTTTCATCAGAGGGTATACTGATGCTGGTTTTTAGATAGATCAGAATGATCTAAAGTCGCAATATGGATATGTTTTTTGTCTCAATAGAGGATCTATGAGCTGGAAGAGTTCCAAGAAGCCAGTTGTCGCCGATTCTACAGTGGATTCTCAATATATAGCGGCCTCTAATGCAGCCAAAGAAGCCGTCTGGATTCAGAACATTGTCCATGAGCTTGATGTGGTGCCTAGAAGTAAAGATCCCATTACATTGTATTGTGATAATACTGCAGTGGTGGCTCTTGAAAAAAAACCATGGTCACACCAACAAACAAAGCACATACTCGGGAGGTATCACCTCTTGAGGGATTTCTATCAAAGGGGTGAATTTGAAGTGAGCAGAGTGTCCACGGAAGAGAATATGGTGGAACACATGACCAAAGGATTATCATAGCAGAATCATGAATATCATGTGAGAGCTAGCGGGTTAATGGTTGTTAGTAGTTGGCTCTAGTCCAAGTGGGAGTCTGTTGGAGTTGGTGGCCTAGAACTAACTACTTTGTACTTTATTCATTAATAAATTCCTTATCACATCTTGATTGTTCTTCTGCGTGACAATTCATGTGATAATATCCTAAGGACAACTGTTGCATTAAAGGGTCATAGAAGATCCCTGCTATGATGAGAAACCAGAAGTTCCATAACACTATTCTTGAATATATGTTCTATGGCCGGATGATATTATTTGAGGGGCACAAATAATACAGGTCATTTGGGGTGAGGACTCATTAAACATTGAGGCACCTTCTCATGGTGTGTGCTCATGGTAATATCATGGAGGATATTATAAGAACAAGGCCCGCCAGTAGGAAATCCACATTTCATAGTGTTATTGGATGTTTCTATCTATAGATGTGTGTATTGGCCCTCAACCATTAGGATTATTATTAATGGGTATTACAACTCGCGCACTTAGATGTATTGAATAAAACTGTGATGAAACACTGTTCTCAGTGAGGTAGGATACGTTGGGTGCATCACGAGTAATACTGCATTAATATATAATGCGAGAAATGATTTGTCCTTTCTGTTCCATAAATAGAAGTAGATATCTCGGGCCCTTTGATGGAATTGATATAGCCAAAATAAATCCATGGCCATGGTAAGGTATGGGTGAGTTCAATTTCGGGAATTCAAAGAATGAATAGTCAAGGACATGGGTTGATGGAACTAGAATGCAACCTTTTTGATTAGAGATATCGAGAAAAATGGATTATATTACACGGTAAGCATTCGTATGAGGTGACATGTCATTTCTGCGTTAACTTCATTCTCTATGGGTGTCTTGGCATGTTGCTAGATTCTATCCTAGGACTTTAGGCAGGCTCTGCCTAATGAAACTGAGAAAGAGGCCTAGAGGGTCACACACTAATTGTGTCTATGTATCTCAGTTAAATATTAATTTAACAAGTTAAATAAAGATTATTCCCGACTATGGTTTAATAATTATTTAAGGATGTCTGATCACATTTATTTCTACACTTGTTATTCGAGATAATATATTGTGGGAGAAATGATATGTTTATTACCGAGTAATGAAGTTACATTTATTTAATAATTAAATAGCAATTACTCAAGGTCTAATAAATGTGGTGGATGAAATAAAGGAAAATAAAAGTACACGCCGTGTATATTAAATATACACGCTGTGTAGGTTTATGGAAAATGAGTACACATCATGTATTAATGATTACATGTCGTGTAGTTTTTCTAGTTGGAATTTTGATAATATAATATTGTTTTATTAAATGATATTTATTTTAATCATCATGGGCACATGTCAAGGAATTAATAATTCGACATGGGGGTTTTAATAACAGTTAAAGAAATAAATAAAATGTGTAACATGTTTAATTATTGTCATAACTCTATAATGTCAAACCTGATTATAAATATCCTCACAACCCCAACACCTTTTCATTACAAGAGAATTGTTGTGAACAACAATTATGAATAATTCTTTCAAGCCCGAAAGAACTCCTTCCTCCAAGAACACTCTCAAGACCGAGAGATCAAGGTGATCAAAGGCAGCGAATGTTCTTCTGCGCTAGCACTTGGAGATCCCTTCGGTGACATCCGGAGATACGTGGAACACGTTTGTATCACCGCTAGAGGAATCCTACAATTGGATTCTACGAAGCAACGATGGATCACCGAATCATGACCAGACACATCAACAAAGAAATAATTCCACCAAGGTTATTCTTGTGAATTAATTAAATTAATTATAACCAACATATGATGATCCTATCTTTGTGGTTCTGGGATTCCCTCTTTTGTTTTTCGTTCTTTGTTCTATTCTGATGATCCGGCATTTTATATCATGACGGATCTCGGTTTGAATGTTGTTTAACGCTAAAATTAAAGTTGGGCAAACCCACTAATGTGCTTCCACTATGCCCGGAACCTACACTCCATTAATTTGGGAACACAAAGATTATGAATATATGCTTATGAGAAAAAAACCATTTCTTTTTAATGGGTTACTTATGTTCATTATTGATATATTTTCTATGTTTCATGCATGATAATGTAAATTATATGATCGGATGGGTGTGCCTGGAATTATATACCGCAACGTAAATGTTATGATGTAATGAATGTGCTTGGAATCATATAGCATTGAAATGAATTGTATAATGTGAATAATCTCATTATAAATGTGAAATATATTTCAACATGATTCTATCTTTTTTTAACTTTGTTTGGTAGTTGACCACTAAGACATTGTGTTTCATTTTCATGCATTTCCACATTCCATGCCTTTTATTAATACTTCCTCTCGAGATTATGATCATATGCCTTTGTTATGTTGATAATGATTATTATCACCCCATGTTATATTGTTTCATATACTTATAGATCCTATTACTATTTTTTTAGCTCACCCCTTTTGGATGTATATCCTTAGGATACTATATGTTATAAGGAGAACATAAGGGGCAATGAGAAGCTAGAGAAGAAGGAATTAAATAAATTTTTATGTTTTATATTGTAAAAGTTATCTATGGTCTTATTTTGAACAAGACAATAAAATTCGGATCCTATTTGTGTAATGTTTTTGTATAAATTTTCATTAAAAAGATGTAATAGCACTCTAAGAAAAAACATGGTTGCTATTGTTGGTAATCGAGGATACTTTAGTTAATTTGGGAATTTGGATTAGAGAACCTTGGTTCAATCCTTTAGAATGAGACTATGTATAAGTAAGAACAAAATATGTATTGATAAACATAGTCATCCCATAATATTTGTCGTTATAATTAATTTGACAATGGAATAAATTATATATTCATGACTTGTTGACTTGTGTTTTTTCTAACCTTTTATATTTTAGGAAATAGTTGGAACTAGAAGATACTAAGCCAAAAACCTGTGCGAGGGATAGTGTAGAAATTTCATGAATGACATCCCTAATGCTTTTAGAGGTGGATTTAAAATTTTCATTGGGATTATTAACTATATATTTCAGGTTATGAATAATAACCTAAATAATTTAGAACTCCCCCTTTTACAAAAGAGGGAGAAACTAGATATCATGGGTTTTAAGAGGTAATGACCACCAACATTTAGTGGATCCTATGGTCAAAAAGTTGTGTAATAGTGGGTCAACTCAATATAGAAGATATTATTTGTTCTTCACTATTATAATATAGAGAAGGTGAGTCTTTCTCTTTATCATCTAGATGGAGAGGTCGATCAATAATGGGATTTGATTGAGAACACCAAGCTAAGGGAGGAAATTGAAGAGATGCGGTGGGAAGACGATAAAATAATAATTATTAATAAGTATTTCCCTTGACCTCTTCAATCTATGATATATAGAGAATTCATATAGATGATTAAAAATGATAGAGAATCTTCTACGGCCTACAAAGAGAAATTCACAAGGATTTTAGGGTTTGCATCAGATTTTGTTATAAAAAATGATAGAAAATATGATAGAATCTTTAGTGGTTTAAAAACACACCTTCGAAAGTATATTGAAATTTTATACATTAGGATTTATGTAGAAGTTGTTCGATGTGCTCTCAAAGTATAGATGAAGTTTCTAGAATGGTCCTATGGCTAAGGTGATAAGAAATGAAATATGGAGTTTCATGTTGGAGGATCTATTGAAAAAGGCAGAAATATAAATCAACCACCCACATGTCAAAAATTTGGGAAGAAATATCATGGGAACTTCCTCAATGGGGTGAGGAAATGCTTCAAATGTGTAAGAGAAGGCAAAAAATATCAATAATTTCAAAAATACATAAAAAGGATGGAAAATGTGGTGGAGGAAAGGAGATAACCACACATGGTCCACTACTACAACAATAGGGACCAAGGGACCTATGCAAGCCAGTGCACTAAACATTGAATTCTTGAGGGTAATTAGTGTCATTATCCACCAAATAAAAAAGGTAAAGGGAAGGATTATGCCATAACTACTGTAGAAGTAGACCAAGAAAATGAATTCATACTAGGTACACTTCCTATTCACTCATGAATTGATAAATTCGTTTTTTATTATAGTTCTACGCATTCCATTATATCTCACAATTTTTCATGAACTATTGAATATAAACCAAGAAACCTTCTAGTAGAGATATCTATAAAAACACATAGTGGTGCAATCATTACAACCCAAGTGTTGCATGATTCACCTATTGGCGTATGTGGGAAGATTCTTCTAGAAAATCTTATGATACTTCCCATGGTGGAATTAGATGATATACAAGGGATGGGTTGGATCACTTTATATAGAGAATATATAAATTTTTGGGAAAAAGAAATATATTGTCATATTAAAAAGCATCCCATGCTCCACTAAAAATTCCAGGAATATCATGAATCTCCTTTGAAAAATCCTTCAATGGTTTAGATGTTGACTCCATATGATGAGGCATACATCACTCAAATGGTTGAGTCAAATTAATTTATCCACCTTGGGGAAATTCCCAGTGTGAGGAAATATAGATATGTAATTCCTAAAGAGTTACCCTGAATACCCCAAGATCGTGAGGTAGAATTCTTAACAGACCTTAAACCTAGAGCTAATCCTATATAAAAGCATCCCAATATGATTTCTCCTATCAAACTAGAGTGGTACCAACCAATGGTTTTAAAAATAATTTGAAATTCATGTAACTTTATTTTAAGTAGATATTTATATCTAGCCTTTAAAAATAATATATCCACTTCAATGTTTTGAATTTCGAAAAACGGTCATCAAAAATTGCGTTTAGTAGTTTATTTAGAGCCTAATGGAACCAGATTTGTTTATTGAATAGTAACACACCCTTATGAATAGTAATATGAATAGTAATATGACCCTAATGAATAGTAAATTGTATTGTTATTTTTTTATTAAGTATTGAAGAAAATTACATTTTTGTTAGTTTTTCAATTTGATATAAAAGCAGTTGTAGTTTAAAAACTATTAATTTTTGAATAAAGTATGATTTTATTTTAAAATTAAATTAATAAAATTTAGAAAATTATTTTCCTAAAAATGAATTCATTTTTTTATTCTACATGTCAAGAAATGGTAAGGGTGAATTTTTTGGATTTTTCTAAAATTCATGAATTTTAGATGAATAGTGAAATACAGTAAAATACTGTATATTCAAATAATTAGTAAAATACAATATATATGACATCATAAGTGATGTAAGGCCACTTGGTTCAAACTCACAAGCCATTATTACTATTTCTTATCACATGAGTTAAGACTATTCAGAGTCTGGAGAAAAAATATTATAATAATGATTAAAATAATGTAAAATACCGCCCCTCCTCCACTATAAATACCGCCCTCATTCCCATCTTTCGTCAACTCCTCTCAAGACTTTATCCTTACCTATATTCTTCCCAAAACTACTAAAAAGGCTCTTCCCCACGTCCTAGGTCTTCTGTGTAAGAACCTAGATCTTCATTTCAGTTATGTTTTTCCCTTTTCTGGTGTTTTTAAGAAAAATGAACTTTCTGGAAATTTTCAATGTACACGCCGTGTACATTATGAGTACACGTCATGTACTCTTCTCTGGCTCGAAGCCGTGTGCTGGCCGTGCCTGGGCCACACACACGGTGTGTAGGGGTAACTTGGAGGCCGATTTTGGCGGAGTACGGAAAAGACCCAGTACACAATGTGTACTCTAAAAGTACACGTCGAGTACTTTTATTTTTTTCACTAAACACACCGGGGCCGCGTCTCATCATGATATTCATCTTCATTTAAGCCTGGTTCGTCTGAGAGCGACCTGTATAGACGAATCTTCAATGAGCTTCTATATCGTCATCCGTTCTTCGATTCGAGCATGGTCGGTTGCGTAGGAATCACAACGGTAAGATCTTCCTTCTGCTGGAGCTTTGTTTTCTGATTCCTCTTCATTTTCAAGTTACTGTGGGTTGATATTTTTGTGCGTTTTCTCAGATCTACGACTTTATAAGGGGAATCAATAGTTGTGATTCACATATATCGATCTCCTTGGATCGAGGTAGGTGGTTTGCGCCTTTCTGTTGAAAGTCGATGAGTATTATGTGCGATTACCACCAATTCCCTTGAACGGGGAATTGTGTGTTTCCTATTTTTTCCCCTACTTTTTTCCTTCTTTGCTTGATTGCTATAGTAGAGGTTTACCTTTGTTAATACAATAGTTTTTATTGTACTCGATATTCTTGAAATGCTTGTTTTACTTTTTGGCATTTTCCTGTTTTCATGCCTAGTTGTAGGATAGTGGAATTATTGCTTATTTATTGTTGTTGAGCCTTAGAATGATAGCCAGGTAGTTTTGGAGGTTTTCTTGGTGGATATACGCATGCTGAGCATGTTTATTTTCACATTGGACTATGAGTACCTAGTGTGCAGACCATAGGGAGAATTGACGTAATGGCTTCTCCAGAGTGTCTTTTAATATGATGCAAGACTACAGGGGGAATTGACGATGAGTGCTTCCCCAGAGAGTCTGTAGTTCCTCGATGTGGGCCACAGGGGGAATGAGACATTGAGTGCTTCCCTAGAGAGCCTTTAGTACGATATGAGACTATAAGGGGGAATTAATGGTGAATGCTTCCTTAGAGAGTCTATTAATTTCATAGCTAAACCAGAAGGATGAGACTGTGTGTGCTCATAGAGGGTTGCTAGTACTTATAGGTTGAACCATAGGGGTTAGGATGTGAGATCTACCCAGAGGGTTACCTTTTTTCCTTCTTGTTCCTGGCTGTTTACTTGTGTACCTTGTTTGCTAGAACTGTGGATTGTAGCTGTTGTGTGCATTACTGTTTACTGCATTTCCACTTTTACTTGCCTTGTATTCATTGACTAATAGGCACAAATCTTTGGGTGGTTACCTACTGGGATTGTATCTCACACCCTATTTAGGACATGCTTTTGGGCCCAAACAGACTATGTTGTTGCAGGTATAGATAAGGGCATGCTCCCTTCAACTTCAGGTTCTTGATTGAACTGGAGCTGGAGAGCATGGGACCGAGCCGGGGCTCCCGATGATGGGGAGTTTATCTTGTTTTCCATTGCACTTTGTTTTTCAGTTGTACTTCAGCATGTTGGTTTGTTTTCTGCTTTCCATAGACATATGTATCGTGTTGCATCATCATTATTTTATACATATCTTCTGTTGTTCAGTTCAGTTGTTGTATGTTGTTTATTGTTTCCGCTATTGTGTTCAGTTGTTCTTACGCTATATACTTTACCGAATGAGGGTATTGTTTCCCCACTGACTCACCAATGCCCTCGCTGCTAGTTGGCAGCCTCTGGAATTTGGGGAAATGCGCTTGAGGTCATGTGGTGAACCGGGTGCGGGGCACCAGTAGAGGGGCTCCAAATTCGGGTCATTACAAAGTGGTATAAAATGAATTCTTTTCTCTTGATGTAATGTTTGGAGACTTTAGCTATGGATAGGATGGATTCAGTACTTGGTATTAGGCTGTGCTCAGGAGTAGCTAACCCGTGTACAGGGAAAATCCATTCTACCTCGTTAATTGCAGTTTCTGGTTTTGAGATTTTATAGTAGATCTGATTTCACCTAGAGTGATTCACATGACTTGTGCTATTTTTTTTCATATTTCAGTTCTCTTTCTATCACAACCTGATGAGATGAGGGTATTACATCTCATGCATCATATAAGAACATGTAGAATCACATTCCATGCATTCTTTCCATTCCATCTAGGGTGCATTAGCGATGCATGCTATTATGATAGACTTCGTGTAGATTATGCATGGTGTTGTGATAGATTCTTGATAGAATCCCAGCTGTTATGTTAGAGAGATATTTGTTTTCCCTTGTATGTGATTGTATGATATGCCAGTCTTTGATTCATGGGGAGTATGGGCCCTCACGAATCGGAATTTGGCACCTCTTCGCCTTGTTTTTAGTGTTTCTGGGGTTTTGTGCAGTTTCTGAGCTACTGCATAGAAAAACCCTGAATATATGGTGTGTACTTTTTGGATACACACCATGTAGTTTTCAGGCTGTGTCAGTGACGGTGTGAGCAGAACACGGTGTCGTGAAAGTAACTTTAGGAACACACTGTGTATGGTAAGTACACGCCATGTAGTAATGAGCCTTGTACCTGGCCGTGTCACTAACAACACGCGTCGGGGAAGCTCTAGTAGCACACGCTGTGTTGTACTGGAACATGCCGTGTAGTCCCTTCTAGGTACCCGACCATGTCACAAACAACATTGGTCGACATGACCTTCTCTCTAACACTCCGTGTTTCTTTTAGAGCTTGCCGTGTAGTCTTTACAGGTACCTGGTCGTGTCATGAACAACACGGGACGATGTCACCTTGCCTATACACGCCGTGTTTTTTCGGAGCATGCCATCTAAGGTTCAGCCATGTAGACGGCCGTGTGATTAACAACACGGGCCACTGAAGCTTTTTCCACTACACACCATGTCTGCAGGGAACATGCCTTGTAGTCTCAGTTTAAGAATACCGTGTGGGTTTGTCATGTAAGGGACTCGGGCAGGAGAACACACCCATGTCAATGGCTTAATAAGACACACCATGTATGTTTTATACTGGTTGTGACGTCGAGTTTTGTAAACTTGTGTGTTTTCCATCCCCTGTTTCCATTTTGTATTCTTGTGATCTTTGCCCTTGTTTTCCTGACCTATGTCATACTTTGATCTTTCAGATCTATACCACCGAGATGTCCTCTGGTAGTACGCCTATTGTCAGGCAGTGATCAGATGTCAGGTAGGGCTGATCAGGGACTTCCTGCCGATCCTCCAGTCGGGCCAGCCTTGGCACTGGCCGTTAAACCAGTTGCAGGCGCTGATGCACAGTTCAGGGAAGGTTTCATGAGGATTATGCAGGACTTCTAGGGAGCGCATCCTCCTACCACGATTATGGAAGACTTGACGTGAGTTTTTTAGATGCAGCATCCTCCCACATTCTCGGGGGAAGGAGGACCTCGGGCTGTAGTGTCATTGCTGGAATCCATACTGACTATCTTCGAGCATCTAGAGGCGCCTCCAGAGTGGTGGGTTAAACTCGCCACCTATATGCTACGAGACTCTGCAAATAGGTTGTGGGATGTGATATCATAGGCGGGTCATCAGCATGCTACGGCTTGGGAGGAGTTCCAGCGCGTGTTCTATGACTACTTCTACCCGGAGAACCTGGGGGCCGACCGAGCTCGAGAGTTCATGAGCTTAGAGCAGGGTAATATTTCAGTCATGGAGTATTCCTCTCGCTACACCGAGCTGCATCATTTCACACCCCTCCGGGATGGAAGTGGGGTGTTCTTAGAAAGGAAGTTTGAGGATGGTCTTAGGAGGGTGATCCACTCACAGGTGAACATCTTCCAGCTGACTTCCATCACTTCCATCATCAACCAGAAACTGATTGCGGAGTGCAAACTAAGAGAATATGGAGCTGCGAGCCAGGGCGGTTCTGCTTCCAACGCTATTTTGACTCTAGATTGTAGCAAGAAGCGTCATAGGGAGTCTACTCGTGGTGATCCGGGGAAGTGTGATGCATCGTCAGGCATCCAGGTGACATGCTACCAATGTGACCGGTCAGGGCACATGAGGCCGCAGTGCCAGAGGGACCCCGTGGAGTGCCGATCTTGTGGAATGATGGGTCACCTTCAATGTTTCTGCCAGGTTTTCTCACCAATAGCTGGTGACCAGGGTTTTCCATGACTCCACATTTAGGAACAACACCACTAGTTTCTCACAAGTCAGGGAACTGGAGTTCTTCCAACCATTTGGGCCGAGGTGGAGGTCGAAGCTGTGGCGGTCAGCCACCAGTCCTGTGGCATCAATAATGCAGATCAGCTCAGAGTGGTCATCCAAGGGTGCAAGGTCACTGTGCAGGCCAGTCCTTCACCGTGGAGCAGATCTATCAGAAGCAGGATCCCGACCCTTCTACTGTTCGAGGTATGATTTTAGTATCCTCAGTTTTATCTTTAGCCCTTTTCGATACTGTTTCTACACATAGCTTTAACTCTGTTGCAGTCATGCAGAGCCTTGGTCTCTGCATCTTTTCTTCTGCCGACTCATTGACACTAGACACACCTTTGGGGATGAGGACATCTAGTATACGCCAGGGTAGAGAGTGCCCTCTCGAGGTTGTAGGGTATCATTTCCTATGGGACCTCTAAGTCCTAGAGATGACAGACTATGATGTCATCCTTGGGATGTACTGGTTGGTTCCTTTCTTGGCCTTCGTCGACTGTTATCACCGCAGAGTGAGTTTTGTTTCACCAGAGGGTGAGTCCTTCCATCATAAAGGTGAATGGGACATTCGGGCGATTCGAGCATGACTCGAGAATCATGGGCTAGGAAGGGTGACGACCCAAATTTCTAGTCTTTATCTGAATGATTAGGGGACTTCACAGTTGGACTTTCCCCTAGTGGATGATCGTTTTAGGAATGTCTTTCTAGAGTACTTTCTAGGTTTTCCTCCGGAGCATGAGGTAGACTTCTCTTTTGAGCTTGTTCTAGGAGTGGCACCGGTGTCCATTACTCCCTATAGAATAGCCACAACTGAGTTACAGGAGCTCAAGAAGTAGTTAGAGGAGTTTCAAGAAAAGGGTTTTATCCGACCCAGTACTTCTCCTTGGGGTTCGCCTATCCTGTTTACGAAGAAGGCAGACGGTACCCCTGGGCTTTGTGTGGACTATCAGAATCTAAACCAGTTGACGGTGAAGAATTGATATCCCTTGCCTAGGATCAATGACTTCTTTGATCATCTTCGAGGAGCTCGGGTGTTCTCATAGATTAATTTGAGGTCTGGATATCATCATTTTCATGTTAGACCATCAGATATACCTCTAACAGCCTTCATGAGTAGGTATGGTCTCTACGAGTATACGGTCATGCCATTCGGTCTCACGAACGCACTGGAATTTTTCATGGAACTGATGAACAGAGTGTTCCATCCTTATTTGGACTCCTTCATCGTGGTCTTCATGGATGATATCTTGGTGTACTCTCAAACTTGACACGACCATGCCACGCATCTTGAGATCATTCAGAGTATACTAAGAGAGCATCGAATTTATGCTAAACTCTCGAAGTGCCACTTCTGGATGGATCAGATTCACTTCTTGGGTCACATCATCTCAGATTCAAGAGTATCTATAAACCCAGATATAATGAGAGCTACAGTTTCCTAGGAGAATCTGAAGAACTTCTTTGAGGTACAATGTCTCTTAGGACCGGCTGGATACTAAAGATGCTTCATTTAGGACTTTTCTCATCTAGCAGCACCTTTGACAGGTCTGTCCAAGAAGGGGTCGAAGTTCCTATTGTCAGATTCTTGTGAGTCAGCCTTTTAGGAGCTGAAAGGAAGGTTGACGTCAGTGTCGATACTAGTCTTACCAAAGTCAGGAAGGATCTACACTATTTATTGTGATGCTTCACATATCGGACTAGGTGTTGTCCTTATGCATGGAGATGGAGTTGATGCATACGGGTCTCGGCAGTTGAGGCCACATGAGAGGAACTACCCTACGCACAATTTGGAGTTGGAATATGTTGTTCATGACTTATTCTTTTAGAGACACTATCTGATTGGAGTGAACTTTGTGGTCTTCACCAACCAAAATATTCTCAAGTACATCTTCACTTAGCGTGATCTGAATCTGAGGTAGTGCAGGTGGGTCGTGTATCATCAGTGTTTTGATTTCGAGCTTGCTTATACACCGAGAAAGGGAAACACAGTGGCAGATGCGTTGAGTAGGAGAACTCAGATTTAGGTAGTTCATGAGGCCAGCAGTGAGTGGCAGCTCATGGATCTGTTCTCTGAGATGCATATAGAGGTGCACAACAGACAGGGACATGCTTTCCTTTCTTCTATGGATGTTACATCTACACTTCTTGATCGGGTACGGATGAAGCATATATCAGACTCAGAAGGCTTAGTCCTACGGGAGAGTGTGTTAGGAGAGTACCCTATTTTTAAATGGACAGTGGGTGAGGATGAGATCTTGCGCTTTTAGGGACGTGTATGGGTGCCAGCAGACATACGCGAGGAGCTGATGCTGGATTTTTATTCCTCTATTTGGGCAGTTCATTCTGGCATCACCAATATGTATCAGGATCTTCATCACCAGTACTGGTGGCCAGGTATGAAGAAGGATTTTGTTGGTTTTGTTTTGAGATGTTCTACTTTTGAGTAGGTGAAGGCGGAGCATCAAAAACCAGTAGGCCTTTTATAATAGTTACCCATTCCGGAGTGGAAGTGGAATGATGTTGCGATGGACTTCATGACTGGGTTACTGAGGTCGCCTCGAGGAGACGATGTTGATTGGGTTGTCATCGATAGGTTCACAAATGTTTCTCCCTTATTTCGGATCAAGGATACTTTCAGTGTCGATGATATGGGAAGACTTTACATCCGAGAGATCGTTCGTCTTCATGGAGTTTCACACTCCATTTTTCAGATAGGGATGTGCGCTTTACTTCTCGGTTCTGGAAAGGGATTTAGAAGGCCATGGGTACACATGTAAGTATAGAATACCATCCCCAGACTGATGGCCAGTCCGAGTGCATGATCTAGGTGCTTGAGGATATGCTCCGAGCATGCATTCTAGACATTGGTAGTTCTTGGGAGAATCATATTCCACTGGTGGGGTTCACCTACAACAACAGTTTCTAGGCAACCATTCCGATGGCACCATACGAGGCTTTGTACGGTAGGCCATGCCAATCACCCTTATGCTGGCTGGAGGCAGGAGAGGAAACCTTTCTAGGACCTCGTCTCATTCAGGAGACCTCAGAGCAGATAGAGCTGATTCGGAAGAGGATGGCTATAACACAGTCTCAACAGAAGTCTTATGCTGATCAGCAAAGATGAACTCTAGGTTAGAGGTTGGGGATCGGTTTTTCCTACGTGTCACACCAAGGTTGGGACACAAGAGGAATCAAAGACAGGGTAAGCTTTCTTCATGGTACGTCGGGCCGTTTGAGGTCTGGGATAGAGTGGGGCCAGTTTCTTATCAGCTGCAGTTCCCTCAATGGTACTGGGCCATGCACGATGTCTTCCATGTCTCTCATCTCTGATGCTACTTTTCAGAACCATCTCATGTCTTTCAGCCTGAGGACGTTGAGCTTGAAGCGGATGCATCATTTGGGGAGAATCCTATCTAGATTGTCTATCCCAGTACGAAGGTTCTCTCTGGGCAGTCTGTTCCACTGCTACGGGTGTTATGGCAACATGAGCGAGTACAAGACGAGACTTTGGAAAGGGAGGCCTATGTACGATCACAGTGGCCGAAGCTGTTCGGGGATTCCACTTCTATGCCACATTAGGGAAATTTGGGAAAGAATTTCATTAAGGGGGGAAGTTTGAAATATCTCGAATCTGCGTTTCAGGTATGTTTTTCCCCTTTTCTAGAGTTTTTGAGAAAAATGAACTTTCTGGAAATTTTCAAAGTACACGTCTTGTACTTTCTGAGTACACTTTGTGTACTCTTCTCCAGCTCGAAGCCGTGTGTTGGCCATGCCCGGGCCACACACACAGTGTGTAGGGGGGACGTGGAGGCTAATTTTGGCGAAGTACGGAAAAGACCCAGTACACACCGTGTACTCTAAAAGTACACGTCGTGTACTTTTCTTTTTTTCACTAAACGCACTAGTGTCATGCCTCATCGCGATATTTATCTTCTTTCATGTATGGTTCGTCTGAGAGTGACCCGTACGACTAAATCTTTGACGAGATCCTGTCCCTTCATCCGTTCTCCGATTTAAGCACGGTCGGTTGCATTGGAATCGCATCGGTAAGATCTTCCTTCTGCTTGAGATTAGTTTTCTGATTCCTTTTCTTTTCCAGGTTTTCGTGGGTTGAGATTTTTGTGCATTTTCTCATATCTATGACGTTATAAGGGGAATCAATCATCGTGACTCACATATATCGATCTATTATGATCGAGGTAGGTGGTTTGTGCCTTTTTATTGAACTTCGATGAGTATTATGTGCGATTACCACCAATTCCCTTGAATGAGGAATTGTGTGTTTCCTATTTTTCCCCTTTTGTTAGATTTCAATGCTTGATTACTATAGTAAAGGTTTACCTTTTTGAATAGAGTAGTTTTTATTGTACTCTCGATGCTTGACATGCTTGTTTTACTTTTTGGTGTTTTCCATTTGCCATGCCTAGTTGTAGGATAGTGGAACTGTTGCTTATTTATTGCAGTTGAGCCTTAGAATGATAGCCAAGTAGTTTTAGAGGTTTAATTGGACGATGTATGTGCGCTGAGCATGTTTATTTTTACACTGGACTGTGAGTACCTAGTGTAGTAGACCATAGAGAGAATTGACGTAAGGGCTTCTTCAGAGTGTCTTTTAATACGATGCGAGACCACAGGGGGAATTGATGACGAGTGCTTCCCCCGAGAGTCTGTATTTTCTTAACACAGGCCACAGGGGGAATGAGACATTGAGTGCTTCCCCAGAGAGCCTTTAGTATGATACAAGACTATAGGGGGAATTGACGGTGAGTGCTTCCTCAGAGAGTCTATTAATTTCATTGCTGAACCAGAAGGATGAGACTCTGTATGCTCTTAGATGGTTGCTAGTACTTATAGGTTGAACCACAGGGGTTAGGCTGTGAGAGCTACCCAGAGGGTTACCTTTTTCATTCTTGTTGGTGGCTGTTTACTTGTGTACCTTGTTTGTTAGAACTATGGATTGTAGTTGTTGTGTGCATTACTGTTTACTGATTTCTGCACTTTTACTTGCATTGTATTCAATGACTTTTAGGCACAAATATTTGGGTGGTTGCCTACTGGGATTGTATCTCACACCGTGTTTGGGCCATGCTTTTGGGCCCAAGCAGACTATGTTGCGGTAGGTACAGATAAGGGCAAGAACCTATCTACTTCAGGTTCTTGATTACACTGGATCTGGAGAACATGGGACCGAGCCGGGGCTCGCGATGCTGAGGAGTTTATCTTGTTTTCCTTTTCACATTGTTTTTCAGTTTTAATTCAGCACGTTGGTTTTTTTGTTGCTTTCCATAGACATATGTACCATGTTGCATCATCATTATTTTATACATTGCTTCCGTTGTTCACATCAGTTGTTGTATGTTGGTTATTGTTTCCGCTATTGTGTTTGGTTTTTCTTCCACTATATACTTTACCGAATGAGGGCATAGTTTCCCCCATAGACTGACCAAAGCCCTCATTTCTAGTCGACAGCCTCTGGCATTTGGGGAAACATGCTTGAGGTCATGTGGCGAACCGAGTGCAGGGCACCAGTGGATGGGCTCCAGATTCGGGTCGTTACATTCTGGTCTCTTTAAAAGTCCAAAACCCGAGGCATTAAGAGGGATCTCAAGGAGAAGAGATCAATAGGTAAAAATCATCTTTTATTTTCCTTCTTTCTTTCAGTTTATGTTATTAGTCTTCATTAGCATTGTCTAATGTTATTATATTCCATTATATATCCCACTTACTTCCCATATTATTTAATATTGGTGAGAGGCCTGTTTTCTCTCATCAAATTTTTTAATGAAATTTTATGCGACATTGTTAGGCTGCCAAATTTTCATAAGGAATTTCTCAAATTTTCTTTTATTTTGAGTTCATTTCATTTATTCTTATTTCCTCACCTCCTCTAATCTAAGTGGAATGAAATATATAGAATCTTTTAAATTTTGTATGTTCTCATGTTCATGTAAAATTCATCATCAATATTCATCTCCTCCCCCTTTTATTCAAGAAATTAAAAACATTGTCTCAGATGTGTCGAATTACCGAATATGTGGACAATGTGATATAAATTTGATTTAATTATTTCATGTATAGAAATGAAACCATTTTTATGGTTAAAACTGGTTATAATATATGTATTATTTCTCATCCATCATTCTATAATTCTTTTTCACACATGGTTTTAAATTATAAAACAAAATGAGGTCGTTATTATCAAAGAACCACTAAAATGATCTAAACGAACATCATTGATGTTTTATCTTATGAATCATCCACACGTAAGAATTAAAATTGGTAAATGGTATAATTTATGGTACTAGAAATATGTAAATACCATTCCATTCCAATTCTGGAGTTTCATTTCCAATCGAATTGAAAAATCCATCATGAACCAATCATGAGGATCATGTAAAGAACTCGCCCAAAATAGCGGAAGGAACAAAATACTAACAATTAAAGGAAGAAATTATGTAATGAAATGAATATATAAGGTATTGTAGAGATATATATATTTTTTTAAGATACTACTAACACTCTTTTAACCATTATACTAGAGTTTTAAACTAGTTTTAAGTAAGAAAAATCCAAGGTAAGGGAATTCTTAACTCGATTTTCATTCATTGGGTTAACATTCAACTTCCTTATTTATGTGGTATTATTTTTATTTGTGTGATTAGTATTAATTATATTATTTTCAGTTATGTCTATTTACATTTTATATACATATTCCATCCACTCTATTATGTCTCTCTTCAATTATATGATTTATGTAAGGGGATTTACTTTTAAAATCCTATTTTAAAATTCTGTTTTAAGAAATTAAAACTAAATGTTTTAATGAAATTATTCATGTTGTATGATTATGTTCTGGTTCTTATGAATTTTATATAATGAAGGGTGGGACCTATATCCCCTTCCAATTCATTGGTTATGTGTAAGTTGGAGGCCAGTTGTATGGTTAATCCAGGTGTAAATGTGATGGTTACACAAAATATAAGGTAGCCGTGAGAGTTACAAATTATAAGGTAGCAGAGAGGGTTGCATGATTATGTAAGTAATTCCCCAAGATACCTTTATGATTCAATTTATGTTCTTATGTTTTGTTTTTATCTTTTGTAATTATCATGTTTTACAAAGTAAGTATATATGGGTGAAAAGTATGTCTTTTGAAAATGACTTCATAAATTACATGAATTCATGGACTAATGTGTTATTTCAATATTTTAATATCTGTTACTGAGCTTTTGTGCTCATCCCATGTTTTTAAATGATTTCCACAGGTTATAAGTATGTTTAATTCAAATAAGTATGCCAAGTTAAATGTTTGAATTATAGTCAAACTAATCAAGTTTTATGTGGAATGTTTTATATTTTTCACAAAAGGAATAATGTTTTTATGGTATCCACTCTATAATAATGTCTAATTTTATGAATGTTTTTGTCCCAATTATCTAATTCTCTAAACATAAAAATATCCTTAATGTGAAATGAAGTTAATTATTGACTAAATTCAAGATTATGTAATGTAATATGTTCGAGTCCTTATAGTTGGTATCAGAGGATAGTTTAGATAACTTTAGGGGTTAGGATGATGTTGAAGGAATACCATAAATGATATTTACCTTATGATTAATTTGAAATGTTATAGGATTTAAATATTACCATTTTCATTTTTCTAATATATATTTGTTTAGAATGGTTTTTTATAGAAGAAACAGGGAAGGTGAAGAGGAGAGACATCGATAGAACGATATGCTTACGAATCTACAGCTTAGAATGGTAGTGATTGGATCCAAGAGGTTTGTGATAGTAATGGATCAGCATAAGCTGGTAATAAATTTTGGTGGCATCTATGAAAGAGAAAAAATAGATTTACCACAATAGAACATGAAAATAGATGAACATTTAATGAGACAACACCCTCATACTTTCAATGGATCTTTTGACCACGTAGCAGATGAAGGATGGATTAATGTCCTTGAAAAGATATTCGATGTATTGGGATGTCCAGACAATAAAAAGGTAAGTATTTCCATTTATCATTTTGATGGTGAAGCTGATTAGCGAAGGTCAATGGTAAAGAATATCAGGGATAGAGTAGATATTGATTCCTTATAGCGGGATCAATTAAAAATTCTTTTCCTTGAAAAATATTTTCCTAAGGTGGTGCAACTTATAAAGGAAAATAAAATCCTTGAATTGAATCCGAAAAAAGTAGATTAAGTGGTTGTGTATGAAGCGAACTTCACCCGACCGGTGGGGTATGCTCCAAATCTTATTCTGGATCTTGATAGAAAAATCAATCGATTCTAATCAGGACTTATGGAAAGATATCGAAGGGCGTTGGACTCCTGTGAGTTCAGAAGTTATGAGAAAATTGACTGATGTGATGAGAGGGTAAAGATAGATTTTGTTTATGATAATGTTAACTTTGGAAACAGGGAGAAGAAGAGGTCTAGATGGTAAGAGATGGGTAAGAATCATCCATAAAAATCTGATGGTAAGAAAATCCAATTTTGAGTTAGTGAAATGTGTGGCAAGAAGTACCCTATGGAATGTCATCCCAAAACTAGGAAGTTTTTTAAATGTGGTATGTTTGGACATATGGCCCGAGATTATAATGAAAATGATCATAAGACTAATCCTGATAAGAAAATTGTAAGGTGTTTTAAATGTGGTGAGATGGTTCATTAAGCAAATGCATGTCCAAAGAAAGATCCAAATGATTCAAAGAATCCAAACTATAAGCAGGATGGTGTAGTGATATCTTTTACGACTACATCAGCAAATGCTGAGCCATTAAATAAAGTTGTATTAGGTACTTCGTTTGTTTACTCGTATTTTTCTCATGTCTTGTTTGATATAGGGTCTACACATTCCTTCGTCTCTGAGAAATTATCAGGTAAATTAGAAATATCACCTCAACAAATGAAAATGGAACTTGCTGTTAAAACATCAGGGGGTAATATTATAGAAAATATGAATTATAAGAATATTTCGATTGTGGTCTATAGAAATAAATTACCTACGAAACATGTTGTTTTCCCTTAGTCGAGATTGATGTTATTCTGGGAATCGATTGGCATTCTGTTTATCATGCTAAGATTGACTGTAGAGCTAAACAGTTTTTTTTTCAGAAAGTTTTTTTTTCTGAATACATGAATGAACTCATAAAATTGATAACATATCAAGATGCTGAGAAACTATTGAATGATGGAAATGAAAGTTTTCTTAATCCTATTTTGAAAACTGAGGGAACTGTTCAGATTAATGATGTCCCAATAGTAAATTAATACCTTGATGTTCTTCCTGATGAGTTACTTGGTGTCATACTTGATCGAGAAGTAAAATTCACAATTTACTTAGTTCCTGATGCTAAGCCAATTTCAAAACCCCCATATCATTTGTCAAAAATAGAACTTCTTGAATTGAAAAATCAGTTTTAGGATTTTCTTAATAGAGGATTCATTCATCCTAGAACTTCAGCATGGGGGGATCCAGTTTTGTTTATCAAAAAGAAAGATGGTTCAACGAGACTTTTCATTGATTATAGATATTTAAATAACATCATTGTTAAAACAAGTATCCTTTGGCTCAAACTAATATATTTTTTGATCAGCTCTTGGGAGCTCAATTCTTTTCTAAGATTGACTTGAGATCTGAATTACAACAACTAAAGGTGAAGGAGGATGATATCCCGAAAATAGCCTTTCGTATTATATATGGCCATTATGATTTAGTTGTTTTTTCATTTGGGTTAACAAATGAACCTACTATATTCATGAATATTATGAATAGAATATTGCATGAGTTCTTGGATAAGTTTATGGTTGTGTTTATTGATGACATTCTGGTATTTCATAAAAATAAAGAGAAGAATTAAAAACATATAAGGGTTATTTTACAAACCTTAAAGGAAAAGAAAAAGTATAGAAAATTCAGAATGTGTGATTTTTGGTTGCAACGGATTTCTATTCTTGGGAAAATTGTAAATAAGGATGGAATAATAGTTGATCCTACCAAAACAAAAGTGGTTGGTGAATGGACAAGACCAACAAATGTTACCGAGATTCATAGTTTTCTTGGCTTACTAGGTTATTACTGATGTTTTGTTAAGAACATTGTATGGTTATCTAGCTCGATAACTAAGTTAACATGAAAATGGGATAAATTTATTTTGATAGAAGAATGTGATATTTCTTTCAGGAATTGAAGAAGGGATTGGTGAATGATCCAGTTTTGGCCTTGCCTTCCCAAAATGGTGATTTTCTTATCTATAGTGATGCTTCATTGAAGGTATATGGTTGTGTTTTGATGAAGAATGATCAGGTAATTGTTTACGCTTCAAGACAACTTAAACATAATGAGTTAAATTATCCCACACATGATTTTTAATAGGATGTTGTGGTTTTTTATTTGAAAATTTTGAGGCATCATTTATGTAGATCCAAATGTCAAATATATACTGGCCATAAAAGTCTGAAGTATATATTCACTTATAAGGAATTAAACATGGGGTGGAAAACATGGCGAGAACTGAAAAAGGATTATGGTTGCATGATCAATTACCATCTGAGAAAAGAAAACAAAGTGGCTGATACCATGAGTCGATAAAATCATGCATCATTAACCATTTTTCGTTTGAATCATGATCCCTTAACTGATGATTTGATGAAACTTGTATTATAAGTTGCTGGTGTAAGGAATAAATCTATTTTGTCTCAGGTTTCACATCAGTCATCATTATTAGATAGAATTAAGAAAGTGCATAAGGAAGACCAAGAGCTACAGAAAAAGGTACAATTGGTTAAAATGGGAAAGTTTCCTGAATTTAAACTTTATAAATATTGTGTTATATGATTTGGAAAATGTTGTGTGTGCCATGTGATTCTCTATTAAAGAAGGGATTTTTCTATGAAGATCATAGTTATCCATTTTCAATTCATCCTGGCTGTACTAAGATGTACAGAGACCTTCAGAAGTATTACTTGTGGGGTGGAATGAAAAGAGATATTTCTGATTTTACTATGAAATGTTTGACATGTCAATAGGTTAAAGTAGAGTGACAGTTACCGAAGGGGATGCTTCAGCCTTTTCTAATGCTAGAGTGGAAGTGGTAGAATGTATCCATGGAATTTTTGGTTGGACTACCTATGAAATATGAAGGTAACAATGCAATTTGGGTTATTGTTGATCAGCTTAAAAATATGCACATTTTCATTATATTCAAGATACAATGTATTTGGATTAGCATTCTCGACTACACCTCAAAGAGATTATCTGGCTACATGGAGTTCCTCTTTCCATTATATCTGACCGAGATCCCAGGATCACTTTTCACTTTTGGATGGGACTTTAGAAGCCGTTGGGCACATAATTTAATTTCTGTACATATTTTCATCCTCAATCAAATGGGCTGTCCGAACGAACGATTCAGACTTTAGAGGATAGGATTCAAGCTTGTTCACTGGACTACTAGGGTAGTTGGGATCAATATCTTTCTTTATTTGAGTTTTCTTCTTATAATATTATTCATTCTAGTATACAGATGGCACCTTTTGAGGCATTATATAGAAATCAGTGTCAGACTCCAGCATTTTGGGATGTAGATAGTGAAAGAAAGTTTATGGGGCAAAAATTAGTAGAAGAAGTGGCTAAGAAAGTGAATATGATTCAGCAGCACATGAGAACATGTCAGAGCATGCAGAAAATTTATGTAGATAACCGAAGTAAAGACTTCTATTTCGAGGTAGGTGACTGTGTTTTCCTTAAAAGCACTCATTGGAAAATTGTGATGTGTTTTGTTAATAAAGGGAAGATAAGCAAGTAATTCATCGATCCTTTTGAAATCCTATAAAAAGTTAGTCTAGTTGCATAACAAGTAGATTTGTCTCTGAGTTTATCTCAGGTACGCAATGTTTTTAATGTTTTGAGGTTAAATAATTATGGGCTAGATTCATCTCATGTCTTGATCCTAGAAGAATTTTAGCTTGTATAGAACCATTCTTATGAAGACAAACTAGTTCAAATTCATCATCGAAGGGAACTGGTATTGAGGAATTAGGTAATCTACCAGGTAAAGGTTTTGTGGGAAACCAAATGGTAGAATAAGTATCATGGGAGTCTGAAAATGCAATGAGGGAAAATACCCTCTCTTGTTTAATAAGTAAATAAAATTATGAGGATGCAATTTCCAGAGGGTGGGGATAATGTAACACCCTAAGATTTTAAAAATAATTTGAAATGAAAGAAACTTTGTTTTAAGTGTATATTTATAACTACCCTTTAAAAATAATTTTTCCACTTTTATGTTTTGAATTTTGAAAAATAACCATCTAAAATTGTGTTCAATAAGTTATTCAGAGCCTAACAGAACCAACTTTTTTTTGTGTGAATAGTTATATACCCTTATGAATAGTAATATGACCCTGTTGAATAGTAAATTGTACTATTATTTTATTTTCCTAAGGCTTGAAGATAATTACATTTTGGTTAATTTTTCAATGTGATATAAAAGTAGTTGTAGTTTTAAAATTGATAATTTTTGAATTAAGTATGATTATATTAAAAATTAA
The DNA here is from genome assembly GCA_963277665.1 of Viscum album. NCBI lineage: Eukaryota > Viridiplantae > Streptophyta > Magnoliopsida > Santalales > Viscaceae > Viscum > Viscum album. Next base: position 458,783,353 of record OY728138.1, read on the forward strand.
ATTTATAATATTTAGAAAATTATTTTCAAATAATGGTCTTCATTTTTAAACTCTAAACATTAGGAAATGGTAGTGGTGAATTTTTGGAATTTTTCTAAAATTCATGAATTTTTTATGAATAGTTAAATACAGTAAAATACCTTATATTCAAATTATCAGTAAAATACACAATTTAAGACATCATAATTTATGTAAAGACACATGTTTCAAACTCACCTTCCATTATTACTATTTTGTGTCACATCAATTAAGACTATTCATAATCTTGAAAAAAAATATTACAATAATGAATAAAATAATGTAAAATACCTCGTCTCTTCCACTATAAATACTTCCTTCATTCCCCTCTTCATCCAAAACCTCTCCATCCTTGATCCTTACATATGTTCTACCAAAAAATACTCCCCAGGATCTTCCCTACTTCTTAGAGCTGCTAGTATTATCAAAAGGCCAAAACCCAATGCCTTTTCCATTTGGTTCAAACTTACATGCCATTATTACCATTTTAGTACGGTTATTCAATAGAAATAATTTATTAATCATTACATTATATTTTCTAGGGTTGAAATTTTTTCTAGTCTACTTTATGAAAAACACAATGTTTTCTAAAGGAACTCTTCTTTCAAGACACACCTTTTACTTCTTACTCAAGGTCGATGATTCTATATAAAGTATGTTATTACCCCTTTCATTTGAGAACCCGAAATTTATGAATGTATTCTTATGAGATGTAACCCATTCCATTACATGGGTTATTTATTTTCATGGTTGATATATGTTCTATGTTTCATTCATGATAATGTAAAAGTTATGATGTGACGGGTGCACCCTGAATTATATAGCGAAATTTAAATTTTATGGTGTGATGGGTGAACCCAAAATTATATAGCGATCCAATGAATTGGGAACTATGAAGAACCTCATGAGTAATGTGAAATATTATTGAACATGATGTTAGATGTTTTGAGAAACTATGTGTGGTAGTTGAACACTAAGACATTATGTTTCATTTTTATGAATTTCCATATTCCATGTCTTATCATAATGATTCATCTCATGATTATGATTTTTTTCTTATTTTATGTTGATAATGATTATTCCCTCCCCATGTTATATTGTATCATGTAATTATATATCTGTTTTACTGGAATTTTACCACCCACCATTTTTTATTTATATCCTCTAGAGATTACATGTACTAAGGAGAACACAATGGACAATCAGAAGGTAGAGAATAAAGAATTAAATAAATTTTTTTGGTTTTATGTTATAAAAGTTATGTATTTTAAATATTTTTCCAATACACTAAACCTTACTATCCTGGTTGTGTAATGTTTTTATGTAATTTATCATTAAAATTATGTAATTAAATGTATGATAATGTAGGGTCACTATATATATCCTTGATGTCCACTTTTAGTTTTAACTGAAAAATAATTATCTTTCTACAACTTTGTATATTAGTCAGAAATTTTGTATTCGTCACATATTTCCCATGCTTCAAGAATTATTTAACTATTGGTTGAGTGTTAAAAAAACAAAAAAAAACAAATTCCCTAATTGGAATAATGTCTCATTATTTCAAAAGGGCATCTAAGATAAATTTTTTTGGTGATACTTAACAAAATTTCTCTAAGAATCAACAAAATTGGGAATATAAAAGATTTGTTCTACTCATCAATTTCTTACGAACCACTGTTTCTCATATTCTAGTAGAAAATCTTTACTTATTATAACATTTTCTATTAATTACATGGTTATTATATTTAAATACACATATGTGATAATAATATTGTATTTAATACCCAAGAATTATAATATAATCAATACTTACAATTGATGAATATACTTAAAGAAGTGATTAATTGTTTATTTAATATATTTCACTGCATTTAAACTTCCTTGAATTTTATTTCATGACATGTGCATCAAATAACCTCATGTTTGATATATATCTACTTTGAAGGAGGTTGTAAAGGTTCCTAGAAAATCTCTCTTGCTATTGGACTTTTCTCCTCATCTTTCAAATTATTCAACAAAAGAATTAAATAGTATAATTTATTTAAGTTCTTATTTACTTATTGAACCATACCCAAATGATAAGAAAGAGTTTTATACACACTATTCATTTTTTAATATCAAATGAAACTGTAGTAAATGGGTAAAAATGATATGATAAATGGATTTTTATGAAGATTTTGATCCATCATTTAATTTAAACATATCTAGTGTAATCATCACCCATTCACATATCACATCACTTTTCACTTTTATTCATATCAAAGATGATAAAATAATTATTAAAATAAATTTCTTGATTTATTATCCACAACTTACATTGGATGTTGATGGTAAGATTAGAATGTAACCATCATTTTTGTCAAACATGAGTCTCCTGTAAGCATTTTTGACACCCTTGCCTCTAGAGGTGGATCAACATGTATTAGAGACAAAATCACCATGAATTTCTTATATAGTTGATGTTATTAATATTTTAATGACTTATTATGTACCCCCTTAACTGATTTTATATGAAATGTGCATAGTTTGTGTGAAATATTAATGTTTTAATACTAAGTATAATTTTTAAGAATTTTTAGAAGTATTCAAATTGAGTTAGTTGACTTTTTTATTTATACCTATCACCCATTAGATCAAAATATTGTGGTTACTATTGTTTAGGATTCCTTATTCAATAAAAGACATTTTATTAGAAGGGATGATGGTCCAATTCTTCCATTTGAAGGCCCGTATGGACCACACAAGAAGGCCTACAGAATCTGTGAAGAAACTGGACCATCCATAAATATTTAATTTCTAGGCACAATCAGGAATTAAAAATGCCTTTATTATCCTCCCACGTTATGTGTTAAACTTAAGGAGTTTTGGATAAACATTTCAAGGCCCAAATCCAAATACAAGGGGTTGATATTATTCATTTAGACATTGCCCACCATTCAGGCCAGAAAATAAAAGCAGTATAGTATTCAGGACATATCTTATAATGTAAGAATCCAATAAAGTTGTGAGTTTGCAGTGTGAAGGAGGAGCTATTGTTGGTCAAATTTTGTGAATAAATAATTCGGATTTTAAGGCATATTCCTATTCAAAAACCCATTCAGATTTTGGCCTTCAAAAAGTTTTAATTGAAATGGACAGATAAAAATGTTTAATAAAACCGCTCTAGCAGTGGCTCCTTACGTCCAATGGAAAGAAAAATTTTCACAGTAGACAGAGGAGATATTTATATACAACTTTTAAAAATATCAGATATTGATATTTTGTTGTCTAATTTATCAAAGTGGAGATGCCAGTGGAGGGGAAATTTTGGAATGTAAACAGACCCCAACATTGAGCTATAAATACATCCCCTCCTCTTCTTTCAAAGAGATGGCATTTCAGAGAAAAGGAGGATAGGTTGGAACGACCAAGGATCTTCCAAAGGCTTGGGAGGATCTTCCGTACTCAGGTTTTTACTTGTGAAACCATCCCTCCATGCTTCCTTTCATTTACTTTTGTGTTGTTATTCGTTTGTAATTGTGTAAGTGTTTGTGTTTTGTAATTTTGTTTTAATGAAAGTTTCTTCTTCAATATCTCTTTTTATCATCCAAATTCTGTAGTTTAATATTAATATTCTTAAAATAGTTTAAATATTGTTGAATCCCCTTCCCTTATTTTCCTTTCTCATTCAATCTAAAGTTCATTTTTATCATCATTATTTGTGTGTGTGTTCATTGCACAAATCTTTTCTTAGCCCTTTATTTTTATTATCTTCTTAATTTATCATCATAATAATTATAACTAGTTTGATATAATGGTATGGAGTATGATATTATACTTTGTTACCAATTATAGGATCAAAATGATATTGATTGTAGTATCAGAATAATGATGTAGCTACTCAATATACAAGAGGGGGGTGAATTGTATACTTTAAAAAGTTCATTTGGATCATTTAAAAATGGTAATATTTAACAAATTTAAACAAGGTAAATTCAAAAAAAAACTCTTTGTTCTACAAATTTTCTTGATTCTGGAAATGTGGTTCCGGAAATGAAAATTAAGAAATGTTTACAATGATAATGATTCTACCTTAAAGCGTATAGAATCTAAATAATCAGAGTACAAGTATACAAAAGTATAAGATATTTATATATTTATCAACAACCAAAATGCAGCGGAAAACATGAAACAATACAAGTAACAAGTAGAAAATATTTTAACCCAAAGAGAAGGGTACCCAACAACCTTGGATAAATGTCCCTTGATTTATACTTTCAATAAAGTATGTCTTACCCACACCAGGGTAAGCCCTCAATATGAATATCGATGTTTGTCTTGCTATCCCGGCAAACCCTCAGACATCAAGGTAGTTGGTACCTCTGTCTTCTTATCCCTGGAATCCCTTGAATATACTCAGTAATATTCAGAGTCGCAAGAAGAAATTCTGAACAAGATGTTCAGTACACACAAATTATTAAGTCTCTCTCTCTAGAAATAACTTTATCATCATGTAATATCTATATTGATCAACCACATTGTTGATCTCATTCAAATGAGCTCCTACTTATAGGAACATATTCAAAGGTCGGATCCCTCCTCCAATGGTCATATTTTTCTTTGAATTTTGGAGGGACCTGTACACGTGTCACTCAAACAACTGTTGGTTAGAAATAGAAATAACGAAATCATTTTATAACTATAATAAGAGTAAGAAAAAATATTTTTTCTTAAACAAATAAATTTTTAGAATGTAAGGAAAAATAAATGTTTGGAATCTAACCAAAAAACCATTCCGTGTCTATAATTCATGAATATTTGGATTCTGTCTTCAAAAGAATTCGGAACCTAAATTCTATAGAATTTAGAAGTCTGAACTCAGAAATTTTAGAGTCTGAATTCATATGATTTAGGAATCATAATTCATAGAATTTGGATTATGAACTCAAAATGTTTGAAGTCTGAATTTAGATAATTCAAAGTCTGAATTCAGAAAGTTTAGAGTATGAATTCAGAGAATTCATAACCTAAATCTAGATCCTGAAAACATAATTCTCTATGTCTAAGTATTTATAAGATTCTGAGGTTTTAGATATGAAACCTAATTTTATTCATAGAATGAAAATATGTTATTTTTAGAGAAAATTATTCCATGAACAATGAAAACAAGGTAATGATAAATTTCCTTGAGGATGGAAAATTTCCCTTATGAAAGAAAAATCGGGTAAGGATAAAATTTTCATGGGGAAGGAAAATTTCCTTAAGGAAGGAAAAATATCCTTATCAAGATATAACATAGGGGAAAATAAATATGCCTTAAGATAGAGTGTTTGTGATTTTCAAAACAAGAAGGAATGGAAAATTCATAAGGTAACCTTATTGATTCAACAATCTCCTCCTTTATGGAAATCACAAACATCCTTACAAAAAATAATATAATGACTCAGAAAATATTTTTCCGAACTTTGAAAATAAAACTTATCTTCCTTAACACATGGGAAAAGATGAATACGACTATATCCTCCTTTGGATTTGGAAGCACTAAGGATCATATTCTTGATTTCGGGATTGAGACTTTGCATTTTATTGCATACCAAAATATTCTTGGATAAGAACTCCTCCTTAGATGAATTCCCCTTACTTAAGGGAAATTTATTCTTTCACTTTGTATTATTTTTTATATTATTTTCTCCCCCTTTCTGTTTTTCAAAAAGGAATACAGGGAATGGAAAAGGAAATATGGTACCTAAAATATTAGTACTAAACAAAAAACAATATAAATAGAAACCCAAAATTTCATTAGGATTAGAAATATTTATACAAGGAAGAAATAAAACAAAAAATTGCAATTGAACAATGTTATCCATCCTTCTCCTTCAGAAAAAACTTCTTTACTGTGGTTTGAAGATTCTTGAGTTCCTTGTGATCCTCTTATCCACGTTTGAGAATCCGATCCTGCTCTTCTATTTTCTTTACTAAAGAATTTATTTTTTCTCTCTGATCCTTAAGAGATTATGTTTTCCCCTTCAGAACTTCTTCTTGCTTAGAAAATTTATCCTCATGTTCGATTATAAGATCTCTTTCCCTCTTCTAATTCTGAGAAATTGAATACAACTTACCATTCAAATCTTTCACTTCTTGTATCTAATAATTCTGTACCAGAGATAGATTTTCCCCAAAACTATTTGTGAGATCCTTGATCTTCACATCTTCGGTGTCAAATGAATCCTTGACACTTTCATGGAACTCATCAAGAATTCTCATGTCTTCTATAGTTTTCATTGACCAGATGCTCATTTTCTTGAATGATCTTTTTTGGGCTTGGTAATTTATGAAAAAGGTTTTGAAATCTTCCACAAGTTTGATGCACTTATCAATCACCATGGATACTGAATCTGATTTCTAATTTAAGAAGTGTTGACGCATTTGGAATCTCGAGTCTATACTAGGAAATATTGGTATAGTCCAAACAAGTTTCTTCAAAGACAGGACTAAAAAATCATGTCCACGGGAGGAAGATTCCGAATATGAAGTTTTTCTTAGTGAGGTTTCTTTTTCTAACTCAGTAGCTTTCCTCATTGAAGAACCACCAAAATATTTTTTATTTACCATAACCTTGGTATGTGCTTCGTGTGATACCTATTTTACCATATCAACCTTCATAATGACTTCCTCTTGATCAGGAGATTCATTTTCACTATCAGATAGATGAACGATTTTGTCTTCATCAAATGCTTCATTTTCAGATCCTACCTCAGCATCATATGGGTGAATAAAATCTTTATTGATGCTTTCTTCTTCATATGGGTTGTCTACTTCATCTTCATCTTTCTCTTCATCCTTCCTATGAGTATCAAGCCTTGATGATTCAGTTTGAGAGGTTCAGAATGATAACTTTTTATAAGGTCTTTCCTTCTTGCTGAAATCCTCAACTTGCTTTATCAGATCTTCTGTATCACCACTATATTCTTCTTCTTTTTCATATAGTTATTTTTCTTCTACTTTTTTTTCTTGGAATTTTTTCTGGAGTTACAAACTTATTTCCCAATGACTCTGGTAATGATTCTATATTGAAGTATTTTGGTACCGGATTATTCTCAGATTCTTTCTCAGAAGTCTTAAAGAAGGTATTGAACTATTTCAGCCTCAGATAACTTCTTTTTTTGCTTCTTTTCTTTCTCTTGATTCTCATGCTCTTCAGCTGCCTTTTATTTCAAACATTTTTCTTCAGCAGGGTCCAAGCCAAACTTAGGCTCCCCTTCTTTCTAATTTATCTTTTCTTATCTTAATTTAGTGACATCCTCTTTAGGATATTATTTTTTATTCTTTGGCTTCGGTAGTGCGGAATGGGTTTCCATATCCATTGGGGTTTTTTCTTTCTCTTCTGCATCCTTCAACTTCCTCTTCCTTCCACCCTGTTAAGAGGTCTCAGCCACTTCTTGTTTCTTTGAAATAGCTTCAAATTACACTTTAAGAAAGTCATATAATTTTTCATATTCTATGGAAAAGCCATCTTTCATTATTCTCAATGTGTCATCACTTAACAACATAACTTTGTGATTCCTCGACGTAGATCTGAAAGGAATTTTGAAGGATTCTAGACACCAAACAATCATCTTTGAAAGAATGGATAGATACATAATAATTCAAGCCTTTAGATTTCCACTATTTAGTTTCTCAATCATAACCAAGATATGATTCACCAGGTTTATATTCCTTAGGTTTACCAAGAAATCCAGAATGTACATATCAATTTTCTTCAAAGTATCATTGTCTTTTTTGCTCGGTATGATGAATCCTTGAACCCACAATTCATGAATCTGATAATTTGTAGTCACGTGAAGAATATTTGGAGTCTTTACATATGAGATACCAAGTCAAGACATGGCCTTCACCTTATTAAAACATCCTTGAACATCAGGCAGCTTAAGAGAACAAAACTGATCTTCCCCTTCATAAGGAATACCAACCAAGATGAAATCCCTAGTGTAAGAAAGTGCATATGTATTTCCCTAAAACATGAAATAAAAATTACTCCTCCATTCTTCCTTGAAGAAAATTAATGACTAATATAATTCTATTAACAAATCCATATATACCAAATCATGAGCTTTTGGTTTTGAAAGGTAAGAACATTCCCACCCATTCAGCTTTATATTCTTAGAGATAATAGAATGATAGATTATGAAAACCATCAGATAAACTAATATTTATCTGTATATATGCCATTCAAATATTGGTTTTACAGTTGACATATCTTTCAGAGAGGAGACTTCGGTAGAAATTCAGAATTAAGAAAGATCTGAGAAATTCAGAACGGGATTATGTAGGAGGGTAGAGATTCAGCATGAAAAGGCTTGAGTTTCGATATGGGACAACCATCGGGGGGTCCATTATATAGGAAATTGAGGTGATGTTTTAACTTCTATACTCACTCCAATGGTTTAAAAACCTTCAGATCTACTCTGACGATTGAGATGATAGCCGGAAGGAAATTTTGATAGAATCCGATCTTTTGAGGTTCATTAAAAAACATTCAAATATAAGAAAATGTGAATACGAAAATTTAAAAATAGATGAAAATACAAACAAGTAAAAGATGATTATGAAAATTTAAGAAAGTAAACACACCTTTATAATTGTAAGGAAGATTATTTGTAATGAGGAAAATTATTCTTGAAGAACTCCAGATTCCGAAAATTTTGGTTACAAAAATTTTCAATACGAAAATCTCCATTACGAAAATTTTATGTACAAAAATATTTATTACTAAAATTATAGGTATGAAAATTTTAAGTACGAAAATCTCTATTATGAAAATTTTAAGTATGAAAATATTTATTTACAAAAATTTTAAGTATGAAAATCATCATTAAAAAAATTTTAAGTACAAAAATCTTAATTAAGATAATTTTATGTACAAAAATTATCATTACAAAAAATTTAAGACTAAGAAAAATAATTTACACCATAAAAAGAATATACTACGAAAAAAATTTAGACTACGAAAAATTTTATTACCAAAAAATTGATTACCTAATAAGAAAATGGACTACCCCTATTAAAAAGGGTTTGTTACATCACCAATGATACTATCACTGGGATGATTCTTTAGAAACAACTGATTTGGGTTTTGTAAAACCAAGTTCGTCAACATAGGGTAGGAATTCTTCTGTGGTAAATGCTTTGGAAATATTTTATTGAACATTTTCCTTATCAGAAGGATGATCTAACAAAGGTTGATAATCAGTTTTTTAAAACACATCCAAAGATGTAGGTTAAGGTTGTTTATAAAAAAAAGGATTGGTTTTATCAAATTTTACATTTACTGTTTCTTCAACAGTACAAGTATTTTAATTGAAAACTCTATAAGCCCTAGAAGTTGTGGAGTAGCCTACTAAAATTATTTAATCAGATTCTGGTGTGAATTTGTTTATATTATCTTTAGTATTCAGAATTAATACCTTGCAACCAAAAACCTTGAGGTTAGAAAGTCTTGATTTTCTACCATTCCATAACTCACAAGGAGTTTTATTAATAAAAGGTCTAATCAAAACAAAATTTATAGTAGAAAAAGAAGTACTTACAGCTTCAGCCCAAAAATGTTTGGCTACCGAATATTCACTCAACATGGTTCTTGTTATATCCTGAAGAATTATATTTATTCTTTCAACAACACCATTTTGTTGAGGTGTTCTTGGTGTGAGAAGTTGTTAGTAATGACTTTTATACTACAAAAAGTTTCTAAATCAAAATTTTGATATTCTCCCCCATGATCACTACGAATAGTTATCAAAGGAAGGTTTTTCTCGTTTTTAACTTGGTCTATAAAAGATTTGAAATAAGAGAAAGCGTGAGATCAATTCGCTATAAAATAGACCCACATAAATCTAATGTAATCATCAACTAAAAAAATACATAATATTTTACTCCAATTCTTCAAGTTTTTGTTGGACCAAAAAGATCCATATGCACTAACTGTAATGCATCTGTGGTTGAGACTTCACCAACTGATATAAAACATTATTTATGTTGATTTCCATAGTGACAAGGACCACAAACCTTTGAAGAATAAAATATAAGCTCTGTTAGATCCTTAATTAGTCTTTTCTTAAAAAGTTTTCATAGGTTCTTAATGTTATAGTGTCCAAAACTTCTATTCCACAACCAAGAATGATCTTCCATTGCACTAAGGCAAGGTAGATCATGGATCCTAATTTCTTCTAAGTTTAGTGTGTAATAATTCTCTTTCCTATGGGAAGAAAGAATAAACGCTTCCTTGTAATTGTGTACTAAGCACTTGTAATTCCTAAAATTCAAAAGGTAACCTTCATCACATAATTGACATATGCTTATGAGGTTGTGCTTAATGCCCTTAACAAATAAAACATTTGAAATCAATGTTTTTCAAGAAGAACAATGTTACCTATACCAATAATTTCACCCTTAAGATTATCTCTGAATGACAATTTTCCTCCTTTAATCTTGATAATCTTTTCAATGATTTTTTTTACGAGTCATATGCTGTGAACATCCACTATCCATGTACAAATTACTGTTGTTGGTACTTTCTTTGTTTTCTTGAAAATAAGAGTGTTAGACTTTCGGAACACAAACCTTATTGGATTCAGAAACATCAGAAAGAAAAATTTTAGGAATCCACATTTTCATTGAAAAAAATAAGCTCTATGAAAACCTAAAGACTGAGTTTTGTTTAAGGAACAATTTATTTCCCAATGCCCACCACACTGACAATTTTTGCATAATGGAATACTTTGAGGAAGAAAATAATTTTTACTAAAAATCGGTTTTGAACTAGTATAACCAAATCAAAATTTATTCATTAGAGGTCTAATTTGGGAATATATTCTATCAAAATTTTCCATACCTAAGGTAATGTTTGAAAAACACTTCCTCAAGGAAAATATTTCTGACATTAGTCTAATAACTAAGTTCTTATCCAAAAAAACATCAGTTTTAGTACTAGAGTTATGCTTGAAAACTTTTTTCTTAGAAATTATGTTTTCTAGATCCATAGAAATATTACCCTTTCAAAATTAACCTCTTCAAGGATTTTTTAAATCCTTTCAAAATAAATGGTTTTCTTATCAAGATTTATAGAAATATATGATAATTCCTTAGTAAGAATAGAAATCCTAGAATTTTCCTTATCAAGATTTTTGTTGACATTATAATTTTCATTCTCAAGAAGCATAGCAAACCTAGAATCTTCTTCGAATGTAGGTAAAGTATTATCTTCATCAGTAAAAGATTCATCATCTAAAGATTCATATTATTTAATATAATTATAATTCAAGGATACATTGGTGATGAGTTCAGCATTTTGTACCTTATCCATTAAACAACAATTTTCAATAAGTAGTTTGGCTATTAGACCCTGATTCTTCTGTATAGAATTTTCGTAATCTGAGGACTCATCAAAAGAGTCTCCACCACCGGTACTCCAATTGTCATTAGATTTCAAAATTTCATAGATATATCTTTATAGTAATTATTTCTATTTCTCTTAGACTGCTGTTGCATTCTATCTTTTCTCTTAACCATAGGACAATTTGGTCTAATATGTCCAGCTCTTTTGCATTCATAACAAGTGACTTTAGAGTCTTTCTTATCCTTTATTTCTTTTATATTTTATCTATACTGAATGTATTTCTTCCCAACTATCTTGTTCATTCATCTATCAAGATTAGCTAGTTCATTCTCAGAATGTTACTTTCAATTAATTCAAATAAAATAGTAACCTTCTCAGACTTAGATCTTATATCTCTCTCAAGATTCATGGATTTAATATGATTCAAAGTAGTTGTAAAAGAAACACTTCCATTTCCATTATTCTTCTTAAAATTATCTACATTTCTCTTCATTTTAGTCTCATGTTAAAGAAGAGTTCCAAAAATCCCATCAAGAGTGATCTGTGAGTCTTTCCTATTCTCATCTATAACTGTTCTCTGCGATTCCCACTCATTAGGCATGATGTCTATAATCATGTCTACAAGTGCCTCATCATCCAAAACTTTTTCACCCATGGATTGTAATATTTTGACAATAGTCATAAATCTCTGTTGTAACCTATATATAGGTTCTCCATAAGGAAAAAAACCATGGTACTTAGCTCTAAGAATAGCTCTTCTAGTTTCAATAACTTTGGAAGTACCAAAATGTGTAACATCATGTTTTATTCCGAATACAATTCACAGCTTCACAAGAAGAAATCTGCCTATATATATATTCCCAATCATGGAACACAATAATGTATTGCGTACCTTGTACTTAAGTATATATTCAGAATTACCTTGATTAGTAAAAGTTCTGAATTCCTTATCAGGAATCTTGTAATCTCCAGTGATCATTACAAAGTTATCCACTCTAGTGATAATAAAAAAAGTCTTCATTTGTAATCATTTCCAAAAAAAATAGTGGGTCTCGTAGGATTAAGATTGTCAATTGAACCAATATTCATTCATGCCATATTAAAGAAAATCATTCCACACAAACTTTTCAATAATAAAAGTTTATAAACAGGGTTAAAAATATCCTAAACACGGAAAATAATGAACAATGACAAACATGATCAAGAAAACATATATGTGAATATAAGTATTTCAAGGACCTGCACTGATACCAATTGATAGGTTGGTATGGAGTATGATATTCTCCGTTGATACGAATTATAGGATCGAAATGATACTGATTGTAGTATCAGAATAATGATGTAGATGCTCAATATAAACGAGGGTGGGGGTGAATTGTATAATTTAAAAAATTCCTTTGGAACTTTTAAAGATTTTAGTGTTAAATAGAGTTAAACAAGGTAAATTCACAAAACATCATAGTTCTACAAACTTGATCGATTTCAAAAATGTGGTTCTGGAAATGAAACTTAAGAAAAGTTTATAATGATAATGATTCTACCTTAATGTGTATAGAATCTAACTAATTAGAGTACTAGTATATAAAGTATAATATATATACAATTTCCTCAACAATAAAAATGCAGCGGAAAACATGAAACAATACAAGTAACAAGTAGTAAATCTTTTAACCCAAATAGAAGTGTATCCAAAAACCTGGGATAAACGTCCCTTGATTTATACATTCAAGAAAGTATGTCTTGCCCAGAATAGGGTAAGCCCTTGATAAGAATATCGAATTCTATCTTGCTATCCCCGCAAGCCCTAGAACTTCAAGGTAGTCAGTACCTCTATCTTCCAATCCCTGGAAGCCCTTGAAATGTACTCACTAACATTCTAAGTTGCAAGAAAGAAATTCTGAACAAGATGTTCATTACACACAAAGAATTAAAGTCTCTCTCTCTAGAAATCACATCAGCAGCATGTAATATCTAGATTGACCAACCTCATTATTGAGCCCATTCAAATGAGGTCATATTTATAGGAACATCTTTAATTGTTGTCTCCCTCCTCCAATGGTCATATTTTTCTATGAATTTCGGAGGGACCTATACATGTGTAACTCACACTACAGTTGGTTAGAAACAGAAAGCCCGATATCATTTTATAACTATAACAAGATTAACAAAAAATATTGTTTCATAACCAAATCCATATGTCATAATGTAAGGAAAAATAAAAGTTCAGAGTCTAACCAAAACAACACTCGGTGTCAATAATTCACGAATATTCGTATTATGTCTTCAAAATATTCAAACCCTAAATTCTATAAAATTCCAGAGTCTCAACTAAGAATGTTTGGAGTTTGAATTCAAAAGAATTCGGAATCTGAATTCATAGTATTCGGAGTCTCAACTCAGAATGTCCGAAGTCTGAATTTAGAGAATCCAGAGTCTGAATTCAGAAAGTTCGGAGTGTGAATTTAGAGAATTCGGAAACTTAATTCAGATCTTGAAAACAGAATGCTATATGTTCATGTATTTATAAGATTCAAAGGTTTTATATATGATACTGAATTTTATTCTTAGAAATAAAATGAGTTAGATTTAGAGAAATTATTCCATGAATAATGAAAACAAGGTAAGGATAAATTTTCTTGGGGAAGGAAAATTTCCCTTATAAAAGAAAAACTAGGTATGGATAAAATTTTCTTGAGTAAGTAAAATTTCCTTAAGGATGAAAATTTTTCCTTATCAACATAAAACATTGGGGAAAAGAAATTTTCCTTAAGATAGAGTTTTTGTGATTTTCAAAACAGGAAGGAATGGAAAAGTCATAATGACACCTTATTAACTCAACAAAAAATACTAATTATTTCAATGGTACGTAAATCTCCCATTGGGGTGAGTCATTATTTAGAGATGTTAAGTGATTGAGAGCTTTTTCTTGATGAGTATTTTTAATTTAACATTGTTCATGTGGAATATAACATGTCATGGGTTAATGACTTATTTTTTTAACTTGTGGTTTCCATGAATTATTGGAACCATAAATACACAACTATAAACATGATCTAATTGAGATTAGAACCCTAATATAAGTTATGGGTTGGATTAAAGCCTTAACACTTAGGAATTCCAATCAGCATTATCTTGTGATATGGGTGTTAATTTAAATGAAATATAAAGCAATGCTCAAGGAAATAAAAAGATTAACTCTCTAATAATGAACTCACCCCAATCATTTTCAATATGTTAAATCAATATTAATCAATCAATCATTTCATAATCTTTATAAACCCCCCCAATCAAAATACAACCAACTAAAAACATTCGATTATTAAAAAAGTATCATCACTGAGGATTTGACCCGAGTGCTACTATACACATTATCAGAGCATTAGAACATTAAACAGTCAATAGGCGACAAGTGACCACACTTTCAAAAGGTGACGTTGATGAGGATGGTGCATTAAGTAGTCATTAGTTTCTGGTTATTGTAAAAAAAATGCAAATAATAAAATTTAAAAAAATTGAAAATAACACAAAAAAAATTCCTTCTCATAAAAATCATAAACTGAAAAAAAAACAACACAATGAAAAACCCATATTCTTCTTGTCTTTCAACATCTCTCTAAATGCCCCATATCCTCCCAAGCAATCCCTCAGATTTTTTTAACCCTGAAATTGAGCGAACTATTCGCCAACTTAGGAGGAACATTAGGGATAATCAAATAATACTAGAACCAGTCCTTGTCCAACCAATTGAATTAGATATTTCCAATCCTAGGGAAAAATACTTAAAGAACTTACCATCCCTGATATGTATTATCAACATCTTGGTATTCAATATCAAAACATAAAAGATGACATTGAATTAAAATCTGTTTTGATTCATCTTCCCTTTCAATTCCACAAGCTATATGTAAAGGATTCACATCTTCAACATAATGAGTTCCAAGTGGTGTGCTCTACTATGATGCCTCAAGGGGTTTCCAAGGAACAAATCAAACTATGAGCATTCCCTTTCTCCCTAGCTGACACTGATAAGTGATGGCTCTACTGCCTTCCTCCTAGTTTTATAACCACATGGAATGACATTAAGTGACTCTTCTTAGAGAAATTATTAATTTCTTCTCATACTACTTCTATCCGAGAGGAAATATGTGGTATTTGTCAATTCCCATGTGAATCGCTCCATGAGTACTAGGCGAGGTTCAAAAATCTTGTTGCAGCCTTCCCACACCACAAAATCCCTAACCAACTCTTGATCCAATACATCTTTAAGTGGTTATTGGCTATGGAGATAACTCTCATTGATGTCGCAAGTGGTCGTGCACTTATTGATAAAACACCTACACCTACAAGAGATCTTATAAGAAACAAGGCTGAAAACACAAAAAAATTCCATACTCAAGCACCTGCTCAAGTAAAATAAGTCCAAGAAAATCAATCAATAGAGCCGAACAGGATGAGAAAATGGAGGAGTGAACTTACAGGTCTTGTGTGACTACTAGATGTGGCATCCAAATCCCCTACTTCATCTTCTCCACAATCAATGTTTCCTGGACCTGTCAAAAACTGTGGAATCTACAACTCACTAGATCATCCAATAGACACCAATCCACAACTTTAAGAGGATCAATCTTATTCATCTAGACAAACAGAGCTCAATGCAGCATATGCTCAGTGGAACCCCAACCCTCAACAATTAGGTCAGTACATTAGAAATCTCAACCAAACACACTCTGATCCCTTCTCTTCTTCCTATAAAAAATGCCTAAGGTATGGTAATCCCGTCTCTCGTCCCCCTCAATTCCCTCCTCAAAACCCAAAAAAGTTTTAATATGTTCAAGGTTTCGGTAACATCCAATAACCTTATCCTTTTGTTCCTCAACAAAAAAGGAAAAATCCTCCTACAGGAATCCACTATCCTAGTGATCCTTCTCAATTCCCAAACTAATACAATCACATTCCCAAGAACCAAAATCAAGGCAATACCAATCCTAGACAGACCTCTTCTTCCAAGAAACCATGGGAAAGTGCAGTACAAGATCTTGCCTCCTCCACCCATTACAGCCTAAAAAACATTGAAACACAAATTGGTCAACTTACATCCCACCTGATCCAGAAAAAACCATCAGATTCTTCCCAACTCTCAGCTCAACCATTAACCAACCACAAGGGTAATGTTAGTGCAATTTCACTTAGATCAGGAAAGAAAATTTCTAGGCCTCAAGATAAGTCCTTGAACTCACCCCTTTAAATGTTAGCCTAGAATATTAAATGAAAAAGAAACATGAAATGGAATATCAATCAATTCCCTCACCTCCATCCATCCCACTTGGGAAACCAATTCCTTTTCCTCAAGCCCTTTCTAAGACAAAGATGTCATTTGAACCAGATCCTGAAATTCTAGACATGTTTAGATGTGTTGAAGTTAACATTCTCCTATTGTATTCCATAAAACAAATCCATAAGTATACCAAGTTTCTTAAAGAAATTTTCCACCCATAAGAGGAAACTTAGGACCATTGAAAATGTTTCCACCCAGTAGTTTATTCCCCTGAAGTGAAAAGATCCAAGGACCATTATTGTTCCATGAAAAATTAGAAGTTCTAACTTTGATGATGCAATCATTGACTTATGAGGCTCAATTAATTTCATGCCAAAATCCGTCTTCTCAAACCTTGGTCTAGGTCCCTTACATCTGACGGGTGTTTTCATTCAATTATCCCTTTGAATCATAGAAAGTCCTGAGGGAATAATTGAGGATGTCCTTGTTCGTGTCAATGATCTTATCTCCCCTGCTAATTTCTATGTCCTTGACATGGAAGGTGAGACAAACTCTTCTCGATCTACCCTAATTCTAGGAAGAACATTCTTCATGACTGCTAGAACTATGATTGATGTCCATTCAGTCATCTTATCTTTGGAATTTGGTGACCAACTGGTCAAGTTCAACATTTTCCATGCCATGTGATAGCCATATGAGGATCACTCTACATTCACAATCCATGCTTCTAAGTACACTTCTAAGAGTCAATTGAACCCCAATCCATCATGTTCTTAAAATTTAAATGATAAAGGATCTTGTAAAATATGTACCATGATTAACCAAGTTATAAATGGTGAAGTTGATGTTGAACTCTCATTCATATACTCCATCACTCTATAGGATCGTGAAATCTCTCTTGAATCCCACATCAACTTTGATCTATACTAATCCACCTTGGAAAATATTAATGAAAATTAATCTGAAGAAACTGAAGTCCCTTCATCCATTCATGAGATGTCTAACCCACAAATGAGAGATGATACTGATCTAAAACCTCTTCCAAAACACCTGAAATATGAATTTTTTTTCCTTGATCACTCTTATCCTGTCATTATCTCTACTTCACATACTGAAAATGTGATGTCCAAACTTGTTGAAGTGTTATAGGAAAAAAAGGCTTTAGGTTGGACCCTAGATGACATACCAGGAATCAACCCTGCTCTTTGCATACTTCACATCCATATTGAAAAATCATCCAAACCAATTAGACAACCCCAAAGAAGACTCAATTCACTCATACTTGAGGTAGTTAGGGAAGAGATCTCCAAGATTCTTCAAGATGGTATTATCTACCCAATTTATGATAGTGAATTGGTTAGTCCAATTCAAGTTGTACCTAAGAATGGTGGCATAACTGTTGCCACAAATGTACATGGGGAGGTAGTCACAACTCGAGTGAAGAACAAATGGCGTGTGTGCATAAATTATAGGAAATTGAATATTGAAATAAGAAAATATCACTACCCTCTTCCATTAATTGATCAAATTCTAGAATGATTAGCTGGAAAGTCACAATATTTATTTTTTAATAGATACACCGACTAATTCCAAATCCCAATCACACCTCAGGACTAAGAAAATACTATATTCACTTACCCCTTTAAAACATATGCATAAAGGTGAATTCCTTCTGAACTTTTCAATACTCACGAAACATTCTAGAGGTGTATGATGAGTATATTTTTTGAATTCATTATACACCACATGGAAGTATTCATGGATGACTTTACCATTTACGGTGAGTCATTTGAATCTTGCTTGAATTCACACTCTCTATTCCTCAAAAAGTGTGTCAAGTGTAACCATGTGTTAAATTTTTAAAAATTTCACTTCATGGTTTCAAATGGGATTGTTCAAGGGAACATTGTTTCAAAATATAGTATTGAAGTCGATCCTGACAAAATTGAAGCGATTCAATCACATCCTGAACCTACCACTATTTGAGACATCCGTTCATTCCTCAGTCATGATGGTTTCTATTGGAGATTCATCCACAACTTCAATAGTATTTCCCTCCCACTAATTCAGTTTCTCCAAAATGATGTCACATTCCATTTCTATGAGGTCTTCAAGAGAGCCTTCGTTGAACTCAAAATTGCGCTTACATCAACCCCAATAATCCAACCCCCAGATTGGTCCTTACCCTTTGAGTTGATGTGTAATGCTTCTGATTGGGCCATTGGGGCTATTCTTGCTCAAAGAAGAGAAAATATTAATCATGTCTTCTATTATGCCTCAAAAAAATTGGATGAAACTCAATCTCACTACACTGTTACTGAAAAGGAACATTTATTAGTTGTTTTTGCCTTATATAAATTCGTGCCCTATCTCTCAGGTGCCAAAATCATCATCTTCACAGACCATTCGGTTATAAAGTTCTTACTCAAGAAATGTGATTCCAAACTGAGGCTAATAAGATGGATCGTAATGATCCAAGTTTTTTACCTTGAAATCAAAGATAGACTAGGAAAATAAAACCCTTTGGCTGATCACTTGAGTATAATTTGTAATTATTAACATTCAGAAATAATTGATCCATAATTTTCATCTAAGAACCATTCATCTCTCACTACAAAAATACCATGGTATTCCTCAATTGTAAATTACTTAGTTTTTTGTGTTTTTCCTGAAAAATTTTCAAAAGAACAAAAAATAATGTTGACAAGTGAATCAAAATACCATTTTTGGGAATAAAATAAACATTCAAAAACTAGGGAAGATGTGGTAATTAAGAGATGTGTTGATGAAAATGAACATTCATCCATCTTCGAATTCTGTCACTCAATGCCTGGGGGTGGCCACTTTGGACCACAAAGGACTTACTAGAAGGTCCTAGACTCTAGATTATTCTAGACTTAACTATTCAAGGACACACATGAGTTTTATCAATCATGTCCCACTATCCAAAATTTTGGCACAATTTCCCAGATAAATGAAATTCCCCAAAAGCCTTTAAATTTCTATGAGATCTTCGATGTTTGGGGTATCAATTTCATGGGACCATTCCCCCCTTCCAATGGATTATCATACATTCTTCTTGCAGTTGATTATTTTTCTAGGTGGGTTGATGCCAAACCCACTAGAAAATACGATTCACATACTTTTAGTGAGTTCATAAATACACACATCTTCCACTGGTTTGGCACACCACTTGCCTTGATATGTGACCTAGGAACCCATTTTTGTAATAGAACCATTGAAAAACATTTGAAAAATAATGGTGTTTTATATATAACATCCACTATATACCACCCCCAAACAAATGGAATGGCTGAACTTTCTAATAGATAAGTGAAAAGTGTTCTTGAGAGAATTGTAAAACCAACCAGAAAAGACTATCCTGAAAGACATGGTGATGAACTTTGGGCTTATCATACTGCCTATAAAACACCCATTAGGATGTATCATTTTAGGCTAGTTTTTGGTAAAGCGTGTCATTTTCTAGATGAAATACAACATAAGTCATTTTGGGTAGTGAAAACTTGTAATTTTGATCTTGAAAAATCTGGTGAAAAATGATTGTTGAAATTGGCTAAACTGGAGGAGGATCGACTTGATTCTTATGAGAAAAATAATCTCTACAAATAAAATCCAAGGAAATCCATGATAAACACATCTTAGGAAAGGTATTTCATCAAGGTGAAAATTTAATGCTCTTCAATTTTCAATTTTGGCATCTCCCAGGTAAGAATAATTCTCATTGGGAAGGACTTTTTATTATTACTAATGTTTACCCATTTGGTGCAGTGCAAGTCCAAGATCCCTCTTCAAAAAGGACATTCATGGTTAATGGTCATCAGTTAAAGAATCACCAACATAGGACACAAAATCCTGGAACAACATCAACATCCATAAAATTCTAAACTTCTGCAGCCAACCCACCACTGGATGGAGATGGAAACCCACTAAATCCAAACCAGGGGGCACCTCATTCCATTTAACTCTCTCTATCTCTTCCTCTCTCCCACTCTTTATTCTTCTTCCCCTCTCTTTCATTTTTTACAACTTTTTTTATCAAACCCTTTTATTTACTCTTTCTCTTTTGTTTGGGGGTGTCTTTATAAAAAACTAAAATAAAAACTTAAAAAACCTAAAAAATCATTTAAAAAAATATGGAAAAACAGTAGTTATGATTAATCACCTTCAAATTTTCAAATTTTTTACAACCATCTTAGGGAGTTAAAATACATGGTTTCCTCTCAATTTTTTTTCATCATATATTTGGATAAATAATATTGTGTCAAAATCAATAAATTTTTAATGCTCGGTTTTTGATTTAGAAAACGATTTCCCCACCTGTGAGGAAAACCATTTGCTTTCATTCAAAGGTTACCTATGGATATATTTTCAAGATGTGTGTTTTTATCCCCAATTTGTGACTCATGAGTTTGTGTACCTTTCAACTGAATTTCCTAATTTTGTGTGCATTAATATGATAGAGGCATTTTCTGAACCACATGAGAATCACAATGGCCAAATAGACTCCCATTTCCCTTACATTAATCCTCCTTTTGAAAGCCTCTTAGAGCCTATGAAAACCTTTTATTTTTTAGAAAAATTACAAGACTAATACCTTATCCCACCCAATATCAACATGGATTTTTAATTACATATTACTTTTAAAATTTAAGTGTGGGGGGAATTGATTACATTTTGGGAACCCTTTATTGATTTCACCATGTTATCATATGTTTGATGGAATACATCCATTACAGTGTGTGGGAGAGGTTGTCATTCAGTGTGTTTTTGGGAATATAATGTACTTTAATTTATGTGATTTTTTAGATGTTATTAACAAGTGTTTAAGAAAATAAAAAAATAAAAAAAAGAACAAAAAAAATTGGGTTGTTTCTTGGGTAGGTCAAAAATCACACTTCCCCAACCTTTGATCATGTTATAACTATTAAATTTACTATTATGATGAGATCATTCATGGGTTGGTATATGATTGTGAGATCTTTTCCAAGTTTAACATTCGATAAAAGAGAAAAAAAGAGAAAAAAAGAGAAAAAAAGAAAAAAAAGAAAACTTGCATTATATTATTATGGCTTTGGGAGATGTTTTGTGTTTTGTAAATATTTAATCTTGTCATCCCCTAAAAATTTTCATAATATCTTGTGACTTTATTCACAGAATCATTCCCTTGAATATATGTGTTTTCATTTCCTTCCATGTTTCATTTCAAAAAAAAATATGCATTTCTTTTTCGGTGTCGGTGTTTTAATCCCTTTTTCTTATCTTTTGGATATCATCTTCCTACCACCCCATAGCTACAGAAAAACCCCTAAAAAGACCTCTAAATTTTTGAGAACATTAGGATAGAGAATGTAAGCCAAGATATTTCAATATATAAGATTTTCACTTTTGGTTGGTGAATGAGTGAAGCTCCATAAATTAATTTTATCATCTTGAGAGGAGTATGTTTTTTCTGCCACCATTTTCCATTTCTAAATTTGAGCATGAAAAAATGAATTGTTTTTTGAACATTTCTTTTCTAACAACTTGTGGTGGAATTAAATATGGATGAGTGAAATTGTCTAAACCTCCCCAGATTGGAAAAAAAAACTTTTAATATTTTTCAGTGAGTGAAAATGATTTTGTCATGTTTTTATATTTGTTGCACCTGAGAGAATGCACAAGACTAAGTGTGGGGGATTGGAAGTTACTAATATTTTCATGACTTATTATATACCCACTTTACTGATTTTATATGAAATGTGCATAATTTGTGTGAAATATTTATGTTTTAATACTAAGTATAATTTTTTAGCATTTTTAGAAGTAGTCCAACTGAGTCAGTATACTATGTTATTTATAACTCTCACCATAATAATCCAAATTTTTTGGTTCCTATTTTTTAGGATATCTCATTAAATATCCAACATTTCATTATAATGGATCATGGGCCAATTCTGCCATTTGAAGGCCCTTATGTACCACACAAGAAGGCCTATAGAATCTGTGAAGAAACTGGACTAGCCATAAGCTTTAATTTTTGGGCTCAATCAGGATGATGAAATTCCTTTATTATCCTCCCAAGTTTGGGGTACAATTTAAGAAGTCTTGGATAAAACTTTCAAGGCCCAAACCCAAAGACAAGAGGCCCAAATCATTCATTTAAACTCAATCCACCATTTTGAATGACAAATAAAATCAGTACAGTATTCATGACATATCCCAAGATTTAAGCATCCAATCAAGATAAGATTTTTCAGTGTGAAATAGTAGATATATGAAGACAAAGTTGTTGAATAAATCATTCTTATTTGAATTAATCTTCCTATTCGAAAATGAAT
Source organism: Viscum album (assembly GCA_963277665.1). Lineage (NCBI taxonomy): Eukaryota > Viridiplantae > Streptophyta > Magnoliopsida > Santalales > Viscaceae > Viscum > Viscum album. Next base: position 458,806,358 of record OY728138.1, read on the forward strand.
TCAAATTTTGGCCTTCAAAAAGTTTGTATTGAAATGGACATATTACAATTGTTTAATACAACAACCATAATTTTGCCTCCTTAAGTCCAATGGCCCCCAAATTTTTATAGTAGACAGAGGAGATATTTATATAAAACATGTAAGAATATCCTATCTTGAGATTCTGCTGTCTAATTTATAAAAGTGGCGATGCTAGTGGAGGTGTTGTTTTGGAATGCAAATAGCCCACAACATTGAGCTATAAATACATCCCATCTTCTCATTTCAAAAAGGTTGGCATTTAGAGAAAAGGAGGATAGGTTGGCATGACCATGGCTCTTCCAAAGTCATGGGAGGTTATTAAATACTCATGTTCTTACTTGAGAAACCATCCCTCATTGCTTCCTTTCATTTACTTTTGAGTTGTTCTTTGTTTGTAATCGTTTAAGTGTTTGTGTTTTGAAATTCTATTTTAATGAAAGATTCTTATTCAATATCTCTTATTTTCATCCACCTTATGTAGTTTAATATTAATTTTCATAAAATAATTTTAATACAGTGGAATACCCTTCCCTTATTTTCCTTTCTCATTCAATCTAAAGTTCTTTTTTTATCATCATCATTTGTGTGTGAGTTCGTCGCACAAATCTTTTCTTATCCCTTTATTTTTATTATCTTCTTAATTTAAGATCATAATAATTCTAACCAGATTACTAATTATTTCAATGGCTGAGTAAATCTCTCATTGGGTTGAGTCATTATTTAGAGATGTTAAGTGACTGAGAGATTTTGCTCGATGAGTATTCTTTAATTTAACATTGTGTATATTAGACTTACCATTTCATGGATTAATGACTTTTTTTTAACTTTTGGTTTCCATGAATTATTGGAACCATAAATACACAACCATAAACAATATCTAATTGATATAAGAACCCTAAGATAAGTTAAGTCTTGGATTAAATCCTTAACACCTAGGAATTCCAATCAGCGTTATTTGTGAAGTGGGAGTTAATTTAAATGCAATATAAAGCAAAGCTCAAAGAAATCACAAGCCTAACTCCCTAATAATGATCTCACCACAATATTTTTAAATTTCTTAAATCAATATTAATAAATCAGTAATTTCATAATCTCTATTAACAAACACATCTAGTCAAAATACAATCAACAAAAAACATTCAACTATTAAAAAAGTATAATTACTGAGGATTCGACCCGAGTGATGCTATACACATTAGCTGAGAATCGAAACTTTAAATGGCCTATAGGTGAAAATTGAACACAATTAGAATCGTAGTGTTATGATAAAGTGTATGTACTACTCTTTGAAAACTCATGCTGGATAGGACATTGATTTTGTTCTAATAAATATTGTAGTGTACTTGAGGTATTACTTTTTATTTTCCTCAAAATATAAAATCTAGCTGGTTAGTAATTTTTATCATGATTACTAATTTATACGTTGTTGATTATTTAAATAAATAAATTTCTCCAACTATTTTATAGAAATTTAGAAAACCTATTTACTTTAATCAGAAAACTATGCTTCCTGAGTATTTTAGTCACAATGATCATTGATCCTCCCCTTATAGCCTATAATATTTAGTTATTCCACTACTCATAGAGTTAAAGGTAGGTGTTTAACTAAAAAATTTTATTAACTCATGGATCAATGATCTTTTTAGTGAAGTCTATGCTTCTAAAATTATAAATATTATTTAATAAATACATCTAATAATGTTTCAATGAGCCATATTTGGGTACTTATTTTCTTTCAACATCATTTAAGTCAACCCATCAATCAAATAAGAACTCCTCGGTAGTATGAGGTACTCTCAACTTTGGCTTACAAGAACTCTATACACCTGGTTTTGTTCAATCTAAAATGATAGAAGGTATTGATGACTTAGAATTTTTTCTGGAAATTTTTAGTTTTTTGCAATGGTTGTTTTTCATTTCAATTAATATTTTCATTATGTTTTTCTGCACTCATAACTTATCATTTAAAATAAAACAGTCATTGTGTTTTTATGAATTTTATTATTTATTATTTTATGTTATTTCCACTATCATGTAAAATCATAAAATAATAAAAAAATGTAGAAGGAAAATAAATTAACCAATCAGCCTTGAGAATCTAATATTGGATGATAAATTTAAACTCAATGGATCAATCATGATATATGGGGTATAAAACATGAGTAGTATATTGACTCATGATGTCGATCGTCCTCATATAATGTATGGAAATATAATCTAGATTTCATATCTATTTGAATTTGGTGTATCTTATACTGTCCTCAACATAGTATAAATGTACTCGCACGTTTGAGAGGGGGTCTCAAGAGTACAATATAGTGACTGATAAATTGGCTGCACATGCCCTTATAAAGATTGACTGAAAAGAGGATGATGCACATACCATATTATTTAATTACATTCATTATATGTAAATAAATAAATTAATAAATAAATTAATAAAATATACATACACAGTTCGGTGACTTTTCAAGACAAGTTAGTGGGTAAATTTAAAATTCTAAAAAATTAAATTCAATAGATTTAAAGCATGCGGGTTTTCATATATATTAAATGAATTTAAATTCAAATAATTTATTTAATTCCCACTTGTTGTGATGAATAATTTTATTTTTTATCCTAAAATTAATGTAATCAATTAATTTGTATATTTATTTTTATTCTAAATTAAAATAATATTTTTTTTAATAATGATAAAAATATTTTAATTTTTTAAAAAAAGAATTAATGAAATTTTATTTTTGATTAAAATAATAATTATTGAGATTTGAAACCCCTCCCAATCCTATTTCAAATCATGCTAAACTCATGCAGTCACACCTAGACCTATACTATGTTTGGAAGACCTAATCATTCATGTTTCAAGGTGGGTTGGGTCTGATAGGACCTACTAGAAGTGGGTTACTAGGCTGAAAAAGAAGGGGTTACCTCATCAGTGGTGCTCATGCAGTTGTGGCGATGTACAACAGTTATATGGAATGATCTTTTTTGGGGGCACGTGGTGGGTTGATGAGGCATCCAACTGGGTTGATGGAGGATCGGTCGAGTAGTGCTAGCCTGAGGGAGGCGGTTGCTTGCTGTAGGGAGGATGAAGGTGTCACATAGATTCCAATGATGACCCTCATATTATTCTTGTCATTATACTACCAGATTTATTATGGGTATCATCCCCAATATTTTATATTTAATATTCTACTTATTTTGTTTCAATTTTTTCCACCACCACATTTTTTTTGTATTATTATTCACCATAAGGTCTTATTTCCCTCTTTTGAATGAATTAAAGACAATATATTATCAGCAAGGCCAGTCCACCCAAATAAAATAAACCCACAATTTTATTTTTTTTTAAAAAATAATTACATCTAAATAATATGATATTAAACAACTAAAAAAATAATTTTAAAATTTAATTTCCACAGATTGGTGGAATGAACTCCTATCAGGAAACACAATCTTGACCACATAAGTACCATTTAAAAAATGTGTTTTACCAAAATTAGTTTTTTATGTCTATGGGTAAAACTAAATATATATAAAATATATTAATATTTCAAATTTAATTTCATTAAAAATGACCGCATTCAATCCATTCAATTTTTTAGATGGACGTAACATAGCTATCAAAACTCAGACCGATTCATAGTTAGATCTGTTGGGAACAATATAATCCCCTCAAATTAATTTAATGAAAATTAATTATTATTTATCTATAAAAATATACAAAATTAATTTGATACTAATTTCAGGTATTGGGGTATGTAATGGAAGCCGGTGATCCTGGGATTTAAAATTACTCATCACCAGAATGATGAAACATGTCGTATCTTATCATCTAAGTCTCGGTAGAGTTATGAGGATCTCACATGAATTTAATAGGAACAAAAAATAAAACTAAACATTTTCCTCATTTGAATTGAAGTTCCCTTGACTGCAGCTCATTATCATCAACCGTTCCTTGAAGGATTTGAATCTGAACCCCTCTAGATCATGCACTCATGCTCCAATTATCCATGTGATCGCAGTTCATCATGTTTGGGGTTCTGGGGAAGAGCATTGATGATCCATTCAGTATCACAACCATCACCTTGATCTCGTTTCATCGATCTATCGAAGGGATTCTTGGATTGATCTCTCAGAGGGAGACTCTCTATATAAATAGTGATGACATAGAGTCTATCATTCCAAAATAATGAAAAAAAGATAGAATGGACCTTTCCGCCTCCTTATATAGTTTATGGAAAAAATTCCCAGTTAGGGTTCCTTGACCCCCATAAATAAAATTCCAATTAATTAGAAATAAATAAATAATTATGATGAAATAAAATATGTTATAAATATTATTTATATTTTATCAAATACTTATAAAATATACTAAATATATTAAGTCATAAAACTGATTCATTTAAGTCAAATAATTATTCATTCTAATATTAAACAAATATGGAAAATTAAAATAATATTTGTTTTTATAAAATTGTCATGTATTCACAAAATAACTCATGAATACTTTTAGTAAATAAATTCAACTCAATTATTCTTTAGTCAAATAATTATAAAGTTATTTATTCATCAATTATCATCAATAATTAGACTACCCTCATACCACATGGATGGTCCCCCATGTCATATTTACATATTTACCAAAATATAGTAGATTCTTGAATACACTATTGTGTGTGAACTTCTAGGCTCTTATCTTGATCGATAATAGTGAATAGTGTTCAAAGACCAAGAGAATAGTTTATGACCCCATCAAGGACCCAAAAGAGATATGGAATAGTCAGAGAAATGAAAACCATCCATTAAACACACATTGTATTATATAATATCATTATATTTTAATATCTCATAAAGTAGGATGCACACTCATGTAAAAATACATTCATTCTATATTAATTTTTGATCTTACTGGAAGTACATACCTTCTACAACATTGACTAAGGATTTATGAAGGAATTACCATCTTGATCATCCAAGTCCTAGATATTACTTCTTCAATAAAAAAGTGAAAAATTCTATCATGAGCGTTAAAATAATGGAATACCCCTTATGATGCACCCAACACAAGCTACCTCTCAAAAATTTCTTTTTTATGGCTTCCGTCCTCGGATCAAAGTATTCAATCAAATAGAACACATTGATAATGATCTTGAGTTAAGACACCAATACACATGTTCATAGATTAGAACAACCAATGACTCCTGGAACATATGGCATTCCTATTGGCGGGTTATTCCTCATGATATATCCTACTATAGATCACCAATTGGAAACTTAATGGGAAAATGTTACAACGCTTCTAATACCCTAGGACAAGATAGTCAGAAGTCAACTGTGTCCAGTCAGTATAATGCATCAAGACCATTGGACATATATTTAAGATTAATGTCATAATACCTAAATGTTCTCATTATAGTCTTTTATTTTTCTATAACCTTTTGATCTGAAAACTAATATATGAACATTACAATTTAAGTAGTAGATGAAGAAATATACATACTGTAATTGTATGTGTACATCATGTCTATCTCAATGAATGTATCAAATAGAAATTAAAAAGTAATGTTAAGTAAGATATAGGTAAACCAATATTACAAATGAATACCCTATAATTAATTAAGATGTTTTAAGGGTAATTACTATGAATGATATTTTATTTAAATGGATACCTATTTTACTTCCATCGGTTAATCATAAAATTATTTTTATGGATTTATTATTTTTCGTATTCATGTGGAAAATTTTTATGGATATATAAAAATGATAATGGATGGGATAAAATTTATATAAACCACCAATACATTGGGAAAAGGACTATGCCACATAATATGTCACATCCCAACCCTAACCCATTGGGTTGGGTGGGACCAAAATCCCAGTAACCATGGGATACATCCTGCATACCCTAAATATGGTAATAAATTCCAATGATTTACAATGTTAGTAGGATACTATTTACCCTGTTAATAAATAAACTTCAATTGAAAACAATATAGAGAAATAATATTATGCATGATATAAAACCAAAACATCTACAAAATAGGTAAAAAAGATAACCAGAGTAGTAGTAAATGACTATAAAAGACAAAATTTTATAATCCCCAAATACAATACTAAAAAGACATTGTGTACTAAGGTGGAACTACCTTAGACTTCATTACATAGCCACAACCATACTCTAACTCTCATAAACCATGATTGTAGCATCATGGTTCTCCACTAATGAAATATAAAATCTTCCCCTAGAACATATCATGATTCAAAACATTTTCAAATGCACCAAGGTGCATATATAGGGGGTGAGTATACCACCCATTAGGAAAACCTCAAGACTTACAAAACATTATACTACAACATAACTAGGAAATCACTCATTTTTAAGATATAATAGAAAGTATGTATAGAGAAAATCGTCCAGATAACAAATATAAATCTATAAAATAACCCTAAAAAAATTGATTCAAATGAACCCTTTCACTAGTAAAATACCCCAACCCAATGCATCTCAAATCCCGAAAATCCATTTGAACCATCAAAATTGGGAGTGAAAACCCATCCCTCCAGTCCCAATTCATCGCACAATGGTATAATCTAGTGCGTAATATAATTGGTCCAATGAACATGTATAACCCACCTAACCTTTCCCATATAGATATGGACACACACCGACCATGTAAATTCCATGTTCTCACAAAAAAAATTCTTTTTTTGAAATTACATAAAATCATTTTATCAAGCACATTGTGGGAATCACCCATTACCTATGTTTAATAGAACATTAAATAAGAGAGTTTCCAACCATGATTTAAGAAGATATTCACAAATAAGAATCAAGGAAAATTTCTTTATAAAACAAGAGCCTTCATATTCTAGAATAAATTTTAATGGGTGAGAATCCACCAACTTCTATTATGTTCAACATGTAAAATCATTCCATGATTCATAGATCCATGATACCTTATGTGTCCCTTCAATTAATCCTAAATAATTTCTATTAAAACAATCTCTCAGACATATATCTATGTATGAGAGACCTAGTGTAGAGTTTCTCCCAAAATAAAATGTGGATATTACAAGGGAGAAGAAGAACTATAATTATTTCCATTGATTACCTAGGTCCAATTCCCAAAAATCATTGATATTAGTTTTTAGGTGGAATAGGATAATAAATTACTTAGTGGAAGCTTATAATATTAGAGGAACAAATTATGACCAATGAGAACTAATGTGGTGAGGTAATTAATCGGATGTATATAGATAGCATAACTAATGGCATTCCAATAGAGTCCCCATTATGAATTTCAATGGAAGATGCTATTCATTTCTCAATAATTATTTAATGTCCTGAATGGTCAGCCTCCAAAAATTAAGCCACCTTATACTTTTAATACCCAAAACCCATTCACACTATCATATTTTACATATTTAATGAAGATATATCAAAACTCTCTAAAATTCACCAACAAATCACTTACAACATAAAATTGTATTTGACATCATGAACCACTTCTTGCATCTAGATTTTTGCAATAGTTTGATTTCTAACTCCTTGAAAACAATCAAAACCTTCCAAAACATCATTAAAAATAATGAAACCATATCATAACATAATATAATAAAAACAATGAAAATTATCAAATTGGGGGTGTTATGAACCATCCCAGGTTGACACTGAACTAGTCACCTGAGCTTGTCTCCATCGTGGACCGAATGGTGTTCCTGATTCCTATGAGATGAAAACTAGTGACGGGTATCAAAACAAGAAGTTTGGAATGATTTAGCCCTGAAAAATAAAAGATAGATAAAAAATAAACTGAAAAAAATAGGTCAGCACTAACTGCAGAAAATAATGTAATGATAACCAGCTAGACATACCTCCATGTGACCCCATGGGTCACCACTAAACATAGAACCATGCTCTCCCAAGATCGATCCAGGACAAGAACCTAAAACTGAAAAGTAAAGTGTGTGTGAGAACCAAGATGCTTAGTAGGAAAGCCGAGAGATAACAATTCCCTATGTCCTTACCATTTAAAAGAAACCCAAAACATGCTAGACTGAAAATAAGACGCATTAGAATCTTTTTTTAATTAGTTTCAATATCAAGTAACATGTTTAAATTTGTAAGGAATACATTTCTATTGCAGTACATTTTCAAAATAGAATCTGAACATGCATTAACATTTCACAATGGAAGTGAGTAAATATAAATTTAAAAATGTTTTTCAAGGTAGAGGAAATAATCATGAAAAACCTTAATTGAAAATCATATCATAATTATTATTCTACAAAAGAGCACCATGGAAAATCCCTATAGGTATCTATCACATGTGGGACCCTAGAGACCTCGTACCTCGATGAAAACATGGAAAAACAGCCACAATGGTCAACGTTATAATGCACAAGCCACTAGAAGGGAACACACCCATATCATAGTGGTCTCCAATCATCACATGTACTTAGTTAGTGTTGTAACATTAACCATACTAGGTGAAACTAGGAAAAATCACTCACATAACATCTGGTGTACTAGTGCTAGTCTACCCACCTAGATACCCAGGTTTTCCATTGATCTGTATTTCAAATGGTGGTGAGTTTTATTAACAAGTAAAGACACACACACATCAAATTCTTTATCTTGATACTTTCCAGTTTTCACCAATGACCCCCCCTAAGCACATCCCATTTTTTCAAAAAACACACATCATTTCACAAGCCTCTTCACCAGACACATAACAATTCATAAATTTATCATACAAATCATTTTTCTAAAGCAATAGGGTATGCCTTAAGAGGGGTTTTCCTTTTTCATAAATCATTCTTAACGTTCCAAATGGGATTAATCACTTACAAGAAACACATTTCATTTTAGAAACATAATTACCCACCATTTTATGTTTCTAAAATATTTTGAAATCTATACTAACAAGTAAGGTACTACATGTTTAAAGTAATCTTAAAAACACACTTAAAATGAAGAAATACTTTTATGAAAATAAAACCACCCTTTTCCTTGAATTTACACCAAACCCCAATTTGGAAATCACTTTTGAAATTATTTGTAAAAACAAACATGTCATTCAACTTTTATAACAAAACGGCTGAAAGACCACACGTCTTTGGAAATAACCATTTTTCATTTAAAATATACAAGAAACAACTTTTCATGAACCAAAAGCATTTATTCATAAACATATATATATATATATATATATATTTCATATGAATTTAATATAAAGGTAGAAGAAACACTTTTAAAAGAATACCAAGCAGTAATGAAAATTCAAATTAATGATCGATGAATTGGTAACCTACCTCATGGTGGTAACAATCTATCCACTTCAGCTCTTGGAAATTTATAACTAATAGATGCTACTTCCCCACTAAGAATATGAACATTCACATACATATAAGGACACATAGCCCTTATGAACACATCTTCATGGAATAAACATTAGTTAGGGGATCCTTACAAATATGATTATATGCATATACTAGTTTCCACTCTCCTATGCATGCATTTTTGTATATATACATAGGAACACCTAGACCCATACACGTATATTCACTACCATGGATGAATATATGTGTAATGGGGAACCTACATATATACATATACTTACATATTCATTTTCATGCGAGTCTCCCTTGACTTGGTGACTCGAAACCACCATGTAGGGACCACACACTATACATAAATATTCATAGATCAATAAAAAAATAAATGAAACACATCAAAGTTGGCACCATAAATATTTACACCAAAAAACTCTTTAAACAAAAACTCACACTAAAACCATTTTAAAATACATTTCATACCACTTACATTGTTTATCAAATTCCATTTTTATTACACAAGAAAACACACACAATAAAGACCAACCAAGACAATGGCCCTCACCCCCTTCATAAAATCATTAATGATTTTAAAATATATTCAAAACATGATTTTCACCATTAAAACATTTTAAAATTTAAAATCAAGATGCACCACCAAGATAACAATCTAAAAAAAACATTTTCCAATGAATATCCCATTCAAATACAGACACACATAAAGTTACTTGAAAACAAATTTCGCACCCACCGAATAACCCTTGAAATCCTTTTTAGAAATATTACACCAAAGAACACACAAAAACACAGCCAATTCATTTATTAAAAATCCATTTCCAACCAATAAACACATAAGACACTTCAAAACACCATACACACCATATAAACAAACCAATAGACACATTTATAAACACAAAAAAATATATTAAAATTTATCTAATAATGAATAAACTTTTATTCACCTACCACTTATGAAGAAATTTTTGGAAAAATGGGGCGGAGTCTGACCCCACCTCCACCACACCATAAGGGAGACAAGAAACACCCTAAACAAGGTAAAATTTGAGCAAACACCAATATGAAACCCTAATTTGATTCCATAACCACTATTATCTTAGAACCTCAAAAAAACAAGGACCAAAACCCTTACAAGGAGGAAGAACGATATACCCATGAAAAGATGTGTATACCAGAGGAGAGATGAGCACCAAAAAGGGGAGCCCAGACAAGGGGGGTTTGTCGCACTTCCTGGCTATGCGCTGTAGGAGTGGGTCATGAGTGGAGGGCAACAGGCTTTGCGTGCCAGAGAAGAATGACAGGGCGACGACAGAGACGGGCTCAGGGGAGGAGGTCGTCTACGTGGCTTGTCAGTTAGTGAGGAAGGGGTTAGGCTCAGGGGGGGGGGGGGGGGGGTTATACATGACACACTGGAAGAGGGGGATGGTTCCACATGAATCACATGGGATAAGAAGGGGAGAAAGAAGGAGAGGGAAATAAATTAATAAAATAAAAAAATAAAAACTAAAAAAAATAAATTCAAACTTGATAATAATAATAACATTGATAATAATATAAGCCAAAACAATGTTATAGAGAAAAATAAAACATAATTTTCCTGGTCAGGGTGTGACAGTTCTCCCCACCATGACACTTTTTACCCCTAGAAAGTCCCAAAATACTCAGCTATTCAATGCTCGAAACAAGGACTCAAAAATTCTTAAAAAAAATACCTACCACTTGAGAATCAAACAATCACTTTACACCCAAGAACTAAAACCTTGATACCCAGACTACCATGTGAAAGAACCAATGACACAAGAATCACATTTACAAACATAACCACAACCTGGAACACCCTGACCCCTAACTTATAAATCACTAGAGTCCACTTGAGTTCTCAAATGTACACTCTTTATACGACCCATCACATGGGATAACCATCTACATTGATGGGAGTTGGGCACAATAGAGGAAAAGAGTTTCTAGAAAAATAAAACCTTGAAAGATATGTTCTCCATGATTTTTTCCTATGTTAGTCTCCCCACCACATTAGGACTCTAGATGAATACTGAATTCCCCAAATAAAAAAATCCGGAAACAAATCAAGAAACCTGCAGCTGTTGTGACCCCTTAACATCTCGAGTTTCACCCAACTAGCTTGATTGAATGAATTTTAGAGACACATAGTGGGTCTCACCAATATATTATATACTATGAATTATAATTACACCCACCTACAAACACTCAATTTAGTTTAAAAAATACAGATTTATTTTTTCATCATGAACGCATCAACATGGGCCAACCCCAAACATAGGGAGAAACATCAACATAGACCATCCTAAAACACCCAATCTATAGGGAATCCAAAAAAAAGAGACACCAGATGAACACAAAGTAAATCCATGATTCATAAGATCCATGACCTGCATATTTCTCTAAATGAGAATCACTTAATAGCTATAATTGATTCAAATAAAGACAAATAATTCATGTTTACACTAACAAGGCACAACCATTTAAATATTATATTAGAGGCCACAAAGACCTATAAAACAAGGGAAAAAATAAAAAATTATGAGAAATTAAAATCCAACTGACGTCTCTCCGATGTTAGAGGAAAATGGTTGGATTTGCCTCCCCCCACCAAGTGATATCCTGACTATATGAAAAGTGTTTCTCTGTGACATATGGATGGAGTCCTGATGTCTTGAAGCCTCGATAGAACTGTTTTCATGAACCTCTAACCTCCAAATGTGGCTTCATATTCTGGAAATATATCTTACATACTTCCCCAAGTTACCCAAATATCCACACCATTGACAAGCCATTATAAGATTTTGACGAACAACTTTGAGTACCTAAATCAACCACATTAGAAACAAATGAGTGTGTGGTACTAGGAAAGAGAAATAGGAACTGATGAAAGAATCATGAAAAGAACATATTCTTCTGGTTCACCCTCTGTAGTAGACGGGGAACCCTTAATGAGAACCTAGAAAAAAAAGATTTTCTTTTGTCACAGTTCACTCGTTGTGACCCCAATTAGTAAGGAGAATGTAGTAATCACCCTTCTCTAGCCTGAACATTACCCTTCAAACAAAACTAGGACAATTTTCCCATTACAACATCTAGAGTTTTTAAAGACTTGAAGAAACACTAGACTTCCTCAAGTTACACCATAACCCCATTCAAACCTTTTCCACCACAAAGAAAACAAGAAATAATGAAAATAAAACAACCCCACCACTCCACTGGGGTTCTGGAAAAAACTAACTACTAAAAATGAAACCTCATGACCTATGGACATTTTTGGGTGGAATAATTTAAACAAGAAGAACAAAACCAACCTGATGCACATTGAAAAACTACCCTCCATATTTAACCATAAATCATTAACTCAAACTCAAAAAACAATTTCAATATTGAAACACCAACTCAGAAACAAGCATCAATCCCATAAACTAATACATAACAAAACCAAACCATAACTAAATCAAATATTGACCAAAATAATACCAAAGAAACATCACCAACCATTCATAATCCACACTTTCACAAATAACCATTTTCAATACTATAACATTTTAAAACCATCCAAACAATAAAAAACCCTTTTCAAAAGCCGCATTCCTTTTTTTGATTTATTAAATAAAAATCATCCTAATAAATAAAAATCAAAACCTACTTTTGAAAAAAAAAGCCTTGAAAACCGAACACCCACCATTGGTATTCCATGAAACCTCACATACAAACATTCCTAAGCCAACTCAGGCACCCATCCACATGTACCAAAAATCATCCACATCCAATTACATTCATCCATACATGTGGGTGTCTATAGAATTACCAAAGGTCAAATAAATAATTTCCAAATTCTAATTTCCATGAAACATGCATTCCACTTTTCATAAAACATTTCAATAACTCCAAAAAATTACATTTACATTTCCACTTCACACTTCATAAAATCTTTCAAAGATCCCCAAATAGTTCCCAAAAGACATTCCATTTTCAAATTAACATGTTTCATTTTCAAAAAAAACCAATATTTTCATTTTAGAAATCCTTTTTTAATAAATCTCTTACCAATTTTATGTCAAAAGAAAAACACCCCCAAAAAAATTAAAACCCACATCAATAAAATCCCAAAATAATTAATTTACTCAACAAATCAAGATTGAAAATTCAAAAATAAACAACTACTATACATGACTTGGGCACAAAACTTGGTAGACTGTACACCAACTGGGTGAGAACATAAAATTTTATTAGAAGAAATTACATGCTCGACACATGGCTTGACAAGGAATGCACAACAATTGTGCTCTCCTCAAAATGAACATAAAATCTCAAGACTAACCAGAAACACCAAAACAGGACTAAGGACCTTTAAAACAACTGAGCGCTAAACACTGACTTTGAGACAAGATAATCTTAGACAACCCTTGTAATTCATGTCTCATTACTAATAGGTAGTGATCAAGCACATACACACAATTGACCACTTGAAATCCAACAATCCTAACTCCAAACTATCAGAAATACCCAAAAGACATGGGCTAAACCTCCCTTTGATAACATTTTGTTACAAACTGACCATAGTTGGTTCATGAAAGGGGGTGTTACATACAATCTCTATCTTTTGAATGGATATGACATTCATATCTCTGTTCACAATGTTTTGTATTAGTATGAAGAAAGTATATTTCTTTATAATTTTATTTGTAAACAAGGTATAGTTATATTTTATTATTTTGTTATGTGGGGGTATTATATAGTTATATTTTTGTAAAATGACATGATGGTCTCGGTCGAGAGAATTTAATTTTTTTATGATTTTCTATTCTTATATGTGGACTAAATTTGTATTTATTTCACTATAGTTCCTTATTTTTTAATACTATTTCATATCCCTATACCATGGTATATATTATAATTATTGATAAACCCCTATGGTTCTTATTATATATCCATGTCTTATGATGAATTTATTTTTATTTATAATAGCTTTTTATGATTTTGAGAACTTATTTCATTAATTATTCCATGTATATATTTTTTTATTATCCAATACTAACTCTTACATGTTTTAATGATAACATTTACTAATTATAGAGAATTCAAGAGCACTCCTTTTTTATGTGTCTTAATTTATATTAGAATATCTATGTAGAAAGATTTATAAGATCATTTTTTGTGTTGAATTCTGTGAATAAATTTTCACTATTTTATGAGTTAAGTTGAATATGTACCTTGTTCTCAAAGACACTAATTTTTTAATCATGGGTGTTGGTTATAATTTTTGAGATGTATGAAAAGTAAGTATGTTTAGAACTAAATATGGTTTTTCATTTATGGGGTGTAGCCGTTATTATTAAAGAAAAGTTAAGTTATTATTTACAGTCAATATTTTAAATTTGTTACTGTAATTCCAGAGATATATAGTCTTTATTTAGAGAGTACTAAGTTAACTTTATCTTGAGTAACAAAAAAATATTAACATATCTAATGTAGTTATGTTGAGACTTACTTTGGACTCACTATAGTCAATGTTAATGGTAAAAGTATGGAATAATATTTTGTTTTGATAAAATTAATGAAAACATTAATAGGTGTTTATGAAAGGAAAAAATTGAGAGGAATCAATTTTTAAGGGGGTAGAATATAACATCTCATATTTTTAATGAATATTTTTTTATAAATTCTCTTTATGAAATTTAAATATGTATATGATAAGTGAACTAACATTATTTTTTTAATGATATGAATTTCGAATTTATTTTCACATTTGAATATATGTTTTTACTAAACTTTTTAATTTATGTATAAAGTAATTTTATCAATAATAATTGTTTATTATATTTTTATAAAATCAATTTTTTAAATTAATGATTTCTTTACACATAATGTTTTAATTTATAACTACATTACTCTAAATAATATATTTTTTGACACTAAAATTTAAATATTAATTTAGTTATTATAATCGAATTGGTAACAATGTATGATACATGATTTCATATCCATATAATTATAAAATATAACTATTTAAAGTAATGTAGTAAATTTAAAAGTTATATGACATTATATGTGTATTAGTAGGAAAAATGGTTAAATTATATTTTTTCACTAAATATATATATATATACACACATTTATATAGGTTTTTGGCAGTCATGTATAATATTATATAATTTTAAAATTATTGATACAAAATGAATGATTTTAACTTTCTATATTTTCTGTTAAAACATTAAAAAAAACAGGGTTTTCAATGAAATGATACTATATAGTATATATTATATTCATTTAATATCATAATTTATCATTTATATAATGTACTTTTATCATGATATATACATTATATTTGGATAATGTTTTCACTATAAATATAATATGGTAATTGATGTAGCATTTTAACTATATTGTGTATTATTCCTCCAAATAAATCTATTTTTATTAATATTTAATTAAATATTAAAATTTACAAAATTTAAAAAATAAATTTTATAAAATGTACATGTTTAACATGTATAAATAATTAATTATAAATACTGTAACCTTGAAAAAGTGTCATATAACTTATATTAAAATTAACAATAAATATTAGTAATGTACGGTTTAACAAATTTAGTAAAATATTAATTTTTATATAAAAATTAAATTATCTAAATATAAATATTATTTTTTGACAAAGATATTAATTAATTAATTATTAATCACAACAGAATATTGAAATAATAATAAATTATAATATGAAAACTCAAAATGAAAAATTTGTATATATTAGAAATAATGTTTTTCCATGTGTTATATGATTTTATTTTATATATTTAAATTCTAAATTTTACAATTTGAATTCTATAAAATGGAATTAATTTTTGAATCATCACTTTTAATTAATCATTGAGGTATTTTTTAATATTTGTTTTTGAAAAATATGATTTTTTTAATTATTAGTAAAAAATTCATTTTTTGAAATACCATAACTTTTATAATATTATCTAGATATAAATATGAAAAAAATTATCATAACCATTTCCTCAACTTAAATTGAATTTAAGTATAAAAATAATTCATCTAAAATAATAACTTTAATATATAAACCTATATTTTAAATTTTGAATCCTAAGTTATATTTTATTTGAATAAAACACAATTTTTGATTCTTTACATTTTATTGAGTGTTTATAAGATTCCATTCAGTTTTAGATTTATTTGTATTTTTAAATAATCCTAATTTTTTATTCATACTTCAATAAAATTGATAGGAATATATTGTATTGAGAATTTAACCTTGTTATTTTAATGATATTAGATCACGGATCAATGTTGTCAATGAATTTCACGTTTTATTTTAGTCAATTGTTTTTCTCACAAAACATAAAGAAATGGTTAAGTCTTTGAACTAACTGTGAAGGTCAAGTGACAATGTGGAACCTACCACATGTTGTACTCCAACTAAACACATGAAAAAACTGTCTACCATGCATCATATGAGAACATTATTTATATGTCATAAACTGTGCATAGGTTGTAGGACAACCAATCGTGCATGGAAGATCAACTTACTGCATGAACAACCAAGCTACTATGTGTCATATAAGATGAATTTCTCTAAGACTTATACTGACTGTGTGTACCTTTTTATATTAATAGTAAGAGAAACTACCTATCATGTGGATTTTTACCAACCATGTGTATACAATAAGTGATTTTGTAAATTTTTGAAACAACCATAATAAAATGTTAAGTGACCATAAAAAGATAAGTACCCACCACAAGAAATCTTGAACCTACCACATGTAGAAATAAAGTGACTATGCTTAGATTGAATTTAAAATGGTTATGTTACCTTACCATGATCTCAGGTAACCATGATTTATGTAAAGACAAACTGTCACGTCTAACGTAAAGAGTAGAGCATTTTTCAAATCTCCAATGGCTATTTTATGGATCATTCATTATAGATCCAAAAAATTTAAGAATAAAAATTATGTGGATTAAATATTGTATATCCATTAATGGATAGTTTAGAGACATTTTTTAATGATATAAATCCTCTCTCACATGTAGTGGAGATAATGATATATATAGTAAGATATTCTGATACACAAGATAGACTAAAACAACAACTCTATGACACACTGTGTTTCCATAGAATTATTTCCAAAATCTAGTTGATGCTCTTAAAACATAAATTCATAGAATTATAGAAAAACATAGATGATTAGACTAAAATGCATCTAATCCCCCACTCCATTTATTTTTTCCCTTTATTTTTTAGCTTAAACATCAATATGTGTTTTTTTACTAGGTTTATCTATTAAAAAAATACTCCTCTAATGAACTTGAGATTTCTAGAAACTCTATTTCAATTATTTTCATTTTTACTCGCATCTATAAATTTTGAAGAGTTATTGTGTGACTTAGACCCTTTTTATCCAAAGAATAACATTGGAAGAGGATTTTTTTGGCCTGAAATTTTTTATTACAGTTGTTTGAAAAACTCGATATATGTTTTGGATCAATTTATTTTAAAATAAACTGAGTGGAAGTATTTGATTTTGAATTAGAGGGGACTAGGACTGAGAACCCCTAGTTTTATTACACTGTTAATTTATCTATTTCTTTTACTCAATATTAAACCAAACTAGTATATGTTTTTAGAACTGTTTCACAAAACATTAATTTGATAGTTGGATATATCTAGTGTTTTATATATGTTTTTTGTTTCAAGTAAAAATATTTGTAAATATGAAATTGTGTTATAACATTTTTACCTAATTTCTAATCAAACTTCTATAAAACCATTTCAAACATAAAAATAAAAAATTATATAGTTTTAGTTGACTCTGTGTTTTAAAATATTAGATGTTTAATTTTTAAAAAACTTTAAGAGAAATTTTTATTGGAAACATAATTCAACCCCTCCTTATTGATTCGTCTAGACCAATAGAATCTATAAAATTCATATACATTGACATAAATGATTAAATACTAATACCCCATCCACCTAGGCTATATTAAGACCCATTTCCACCAAATTATCTATACATCCAAAAATCCTTCCCATATTAATGATCTACCAAAATTCAACTCTATACTCCCCTTCCCATATTCTTATGAATTTTGTGTGACCACAACACTCTCCTATAAATGATTCATATTCAATCCAAAGGTACTGAACTGAAGATCATATTATGGTTTCCAAACATCATTCTTGTTTCTTATCTGTCATTATTTTCCTTGAAGATATTTAAAAATAATATTATTTTTCTTATATGATTTCATTATATTTGTATTGGGATCTATTTTATCCACTAATTATGATATTACACTCATTAACTCCCACCGAACTCTTTTTCAGAACTAGTTACTAGGACAAAATAACAGTTTCCTAATTCTATCACATTTCATTTCCTATGTGTTATTATTTTTCCACAAACTAATTTAAAAATCATTTTAATATGGTTCCATGATATTTTTACCATGTAATTATCATCAATTGTATATATTCAATGTGTGATATTACCAATTTATTCTCATTAAAATCTTATTTATATGTCATTCCCATATCGAAAATATAGGTTTCGAAACAAATTAATTTTCATTTTAGTTATCCTCTTACTCCTTTATTTGTCATAAGTAACCTATAAGGTTACCATAAAATATTAGTTTAATTATAACCAAATTTTTTTATAAGACTCAAATATATTTTTAGTTTTTCCCTTATTTTAAAATCCTTTGAAAACCATCGCTCCATTGTGGTGCTTTGGAACAATTGAAATTAATGATGTTATTTTATTACACTTATGAATTTAATGGAGATATTTTAGAATTAATTTTATGATTTAATATAATATTAAAATAAAATTAATTTCATTTTTATGATTCTATAATTGTAAAATATCTTTACTAATAATGAAATTAAATATAAAAAATCATTGACCTTTTGAAACATCTAAAAAAATTACAGAGATTGATTCTCAGAATTTATAACAATATACTCATCCATTAAACTAAAACAAATTTATAATGAAATGAAATATATTATATGAAACTTATAGAGCTTATAAAATAATTTGAAATTGAGGATTTCCCATTAGCACTACATCAAAGAGGTTTTGGAGATTCTGAACCAAATGACCTCAAAATTAGTGGTGTGAACTATACAAAATTTTGAAATGAATGAAAAATGTTAATCAATGAATTAAAGTAATAAAAATAATTAAATTTACATTAAAATATTTTTAAATCTTAAAAATAATTAATTTCATTTAATTATTCAAGACGTTAGATGAAATGTGTAGCGAGTAGAGACTTGGGTTAAGAGTTTCTCTCTAGATCTCCATTTTTCATGCATTTTTATTTTCCAATATATATCAGGAATAATTTCTCTATTATATTACTTAAATATTTAACAAATTTTTTGTTGAATTTATTTTCTCATTTAATCCCTAATGGTTTTATAGTTTATACCTTACTTATTCATAAGAAGTATTCCCCATACATTTTTATTATCACAGTAATGTTCTCCATCATTCTCTATCTCCCTATTTTAGTCTTTTTTTAAAGTTTAGGGATGAAACCTCATTTAATTATTAAATAAAATCAAAGGCCTGTTTTAACTGGGTAGAGGTAGGCCCATTACATAGCCCGTAGGCCCAAATATTTGGCCAAATTTCCATTCTATGAATAGTAACATGGCTGTTATAGTCCCCACTGCTGCTACAGTGCCATGCCGCCGCTATAGTGTCCTACCACCGCTACACTACCACGATTACTATATTTTAAATATATTTATAATTATGGTTCTAATATTTTGAAATTTTATTATTATAATAATTTTAATGGAACTTTTAACTACTTTTCAAAAAATTTATCTTAAATTGAATCAATTTTCAATTTAAAAAAACCAAAAAAATAATATAAACCTATTCGTTGTTTCCGTTATAGTATCTTATTTGTTTTTATAAAGAGTAAATTTCAAAAAAAAAATCAATTAAATGATATTAATTATTAATTATTAATTTTATTAATATCATTTTTAAACAAAATTATCTTCATGTACTTCTTTTTAAGTTACTCATTTCAAATTTACTTCAACATTGCATAAAAAATTAATTTATAAAACATATATAAATTTTAATCTTCCTCAAAAGGATTTTAACCAATATAAATAACCTTTAATTTCCCAAAAGCAATCATTTTATTATGATGTATTTCTATTAATGTTATGTTTCTCAAAAAATAATAGTATTTAAAAAAATACTTTGATTCAGTTTCCATGTTTATATGTTTATCTGTTATTGTGGAAACAAAATATCTATAAGATAAATGATCCATATTTTTGTTTCTCTTAACTTTATGATCAACTATGGAAAAATATATACTTTTTTCTAATGCATTTCCTTTATGAATAACATGTACTTCACTATTTTTAATTAATCTCTTTCACTAGGATTCATATACATTTGATTGACTAGGAAAATGAATGACATGATTGTATACCACTTATTATATATGGTGTGAGTACCCTATACTTCATTATCCAGATCAGAGTGTATTCACCTAGATTGATAATTTCTTTTAATTAAAGGATATTTTTTTCAATGAGTTAATCAGAACAAGATTTTTATTGATTTATAATTATTTATATTTATGTAGAACAAATAATTATTGATATATCATTATTAATATGATTTGAAATATTTATATAATCCCCCTATTCATGGGTAAATATTTAAATCTCATGAGTTCTCCATGTTATGAGGGAACATGATGTGGTTGATATTTTTCATATTTTTATTCATTGTTATAATGTGATTTTATTTTCCCACAATATTTTTTTTCACTCTATTAAGTAAAATACCCTCATAAGGTGGGAATTGGGGCATGAAAAAATATAACAACCACCCCTTCAGATCTTGTTTTGTAGTTGAACAAAACACACTTCTCCCTTCTTTCTGTAGTAATATATGAAAAGAAATGAAATCATGCAAAAAAAAATCAATTTTAATAGGGTTGTCCCTCACTAGGATACATCTATGAATCATAAAATAGCAATGTGCCGATGTAGAAAATCCACTAAGGCTCACATCCAAATTTTATGATTCGGGCTAGATCACGTTTATATCTAGTATCAGAACCATTACAATATTTAGGGTCGGATTAATGAATTCTGAAGGGTCTCTCTCTATGTACCTTTCTCTGGCTAAATGCTGGTGGAACAGATCACCATCTTCTTCTTCCTTTTCTCACTACTCCTGGAATTGATCCACTCAAAGTTTATGGACATGTAGTTCCCTTGATTTATATTAATGCACACAACCTCAACTACAGATAGATTACCTATTGTAGTCCCATTTTCACCCATATATTAAGTAATATTACTTGCATACTTTTAGTTTTTCAAAATTAATTTTAAGAACTATTTTGGTATTTTTATGAACTTTATTGATTCCTCCATTGAATTCCCTATATCCTAAACAAATTTTTCTACATTATGTGGCATGACTACTTCATGGAACACCTATACTCTTCGGATTACCTCCACTTCCACAGACTGACCTCCTTCCACAAACAACTTCTTCTTCCATGGACCAAATATTCTTCTGTGGACCAACTCTCCCTTAATAGGCCCTTTTAATATGTGATCTATAGATATCCACAAAACCCTTTTGGTGGACTGTTCCCATGATCTAATACACCCCTCTTGGAATTCTCCCTTGAAAACTATTCACTTCATGGAATCCTCCCTCGCAAACCCCTTCAGATTTCTTCTAATTGATTATCAGAGTGTTGATTTTCTCTAATGAAATTTACTCTAAGTAAATATGGGATTATTAGTCCTTATATAGGAAAATATATCCACAAAGTTCACTAATTCGTTATACTCAAATATTTGATGCAGTAAAGCCATCACCATAGACTGTGCTCCTTCCATGAAGATTTTTTCCCTCCATTGTCCGCGTAGTTCTTTGACCCTCTAAGGTGGCCGATATCTTCCATGAGGAAATAAATTTGAGTCTACTAAACTCTATATCTCATTTCCTGATACGATGATCCATCTAGTGAAATTATATCCTCCTATGAACTGTAAGACTTCCCCCAAACCATTTTCTATGTGCGGTCTGTGTATTGGGCTTCACAGTCAGCATAACACCGCTATGTTTAAATCTATTATTGGTTGATTTCCTTAAAAGTTCTTCAATCATACTTTGTAGTCTATGAACTATGATTTTTGGTCCAAAATATGTGATGTCCCTTTCATAAATCCTTCCTTTTCCCAAAATCACCCAATTTTGAGGAAAAACTTTTTGGAAATCACTGGGAAACTGTGCCACTTTCAAAACCTGGTTTAGAAAACACCAACCACACTAATTTTCGATAATATGGTTTCTTCAACAGACATAATAACAGCCAAAAACCCTAGTAGGATTCCTCAAGGGATTTTTCCAGAAACCCCCATTGGGTTTTTTGAAAATTCTTCACCATTTGATTCATCGATAAAGCTTCTTCCATTTTCTACCAGAATCCAATCCTTTTGATTAAGATAGTGACCAAGGATTAAATTAATATATACTGTAAGCCCACATGATCTATTATTATCATGAGAAAGAAGAGTATAATGAGAACTTCATTAGTGAATCACTTCATTCTATTACAAAATCACTCATCTTCATTCATCAGGAACCACATATATCATGATATATATCATTTTATAGATCACTTCTAGCATCATTAGATTTATTACTCCCTCTGTCTCACTGCTCCCCCTTTCCGCTTCCCCCTATCATTATAAGTACATTTTAAACCATTTTATAGAGACAATTTCTCCCCATTTTTCAATGAACATGATGAATATTCTATTTAGGCCTACAACATGGTAAAGAACACATATTATCACCTTAAGGAAAAACACACCATACCTCTGAGAGTGGGGTCCTACATCCATACTTTTCATGAGAGGGGAGTTTACTAAACATATACACCCAGTCAATTCATTTTAAATGCATCTTTGAGAAAGGAATTTTTCAGAATATTTGAAACGTGTAGTTTTTAGGAAAATAATCCAACATCACAAGCCAGTGCTCCACCTTCTACATGATGAAATGATAATTTATTTTTATGGGATTTTTCCTTGAGTGGTGGAATTAATTTTTTTCTATGATTTTTAGAACATTAGTTATCGTAATGGATTCTGATCAGAGACATCACTTCTATTAGCATATCAACATGTTGTTGTTTCATCCAAAATAACTATATACATTCTTGAGTAGCCAATATATATTTATATTTTGAGGTTCTAAATTAAAATAAATATTGCTTATTTATTATCTAGGAAATACATAATCTTGGAAGACAGGATTCACCACCTAATATTTATTTTCAATCATATGTTGAACAAGCCCAATATGTATCTGTATATATCAATAAATCTTGATGAAACTTGTCATTATACATCAAATTTAAATACAATGTTCCCTTGAATAATGATGAATTCTTTATACTAGAAGTAGGTGGGTATTCTTGTGATTTTATTTATATCTTTTTGCCTGACATGTGGAAAAAACATATCATGTCTTGTCACTCTCATGTACAATAGATTACCAATGATTTTCCTGTATTTTGTAATGTTGATTACATTTGCTTCTTCATCCTGTGGAAATTTCATCTGGGTAGCCACTTGAGTTTTAATCTCCTTAAAATTATCCAATACAAATATTCTTTTAACCTTCTGGTAATATTTGGATTGATAAATGAATGTGCCATTCATTCCTTATATCACCTACAAATATATGGAAAACGTTAATTCACTGATCATACTTTGATTACTATTATGATTGAAATATATATTATAATCAACTACACTATGCTGAAAACTAAGATTTTTCAAAAATAGATCTAGTCTTCAATACCAAGCTGTTGTTGCTTGCTTTAACTCATATAAGTACTTCTTCAGATGAAAAACTATGTTATCATCTCCTTGATTGGGGAAACCATATAGTTTCTAAATTTAAACTTCTTCTTCCAAAACACCATTCATAGATGCTAACTTGACGTATATCTAGAAAAAATTGAACTTTATTTTCACTCATATGACTAGGATTAATTTGATTCTCTCTTTCCTTGCAAATGGTGAAAATTTTCCATCAATATCAATGACCTCTATTTGGGTGTATCCTTTGAAACTATTCATTAATTTTTTTCAAATTACCACACCATATTCATTAATTTTATTGTGAAAGAACCATTTAGTCTTAATTACATTCTTATATGTTAGCCTCGAAAAAATATGTCATGTTCAATTCTTATCATTTTCGTAAATCTCTTCATTCATAGCCTTAACCAAATTATTATCTCCAGCAACTTCATCAAAACATTTAGGCTCTACCAATGATATGTATGAAGCCTATTGTAGAGTCTTTATCCTCTTTATCTGCACTGGTGCTATTTGATCACCAATTATTTTATGTCTCTCAATTTTGGATCTTATCTTCTATCTTTGAGAAGATAATAAATTGTGATCATCCTTTTCATTATTAGAATATTCTTCTGAATTATACTTTGGAACTAGAGCATCCCTTGATCTGGTTATTTCTTCATCACTATCTTCCTAATACTTATCATTTATTTTCTGAATATTCTGCTCATTTTCCACTATTGTTACATCATGTCTTTCAAAAAACATTTCCAACTTGTTATTAGAGCATTTATAAGATTTTATTTTCATTGAGTAGACAAGAAATATCCCTTTATCTCCACGAGATTAAAAATTATTGTGTTTCACCATATTGAGAATGAAACACTTCTGAAGACTCAAAAGTACTTCAACGATGGCTTCTTTCAATACCATTGTTCATATGCAGTCTCCTCTTCTTCCATACATACCAACACTCTATTTGATGTGTAGACTGATCTCATCACTAATTATTTCCATAACCTCTCTGGAAGGTGATAGAGATTATATTTTCATCATTTTATATATGCATTACATTTATTTCAACCATCCCTATTTATCAACTTGATTTTATATAGATATATTTTGGATCTATGGTGCGTTTTGAGAAAAAATGTAAAAATTGATTAAATATGGATTTTGGGATAAGATTATCACAAGGGTATTTTAGGATTAAAATTTCTAATATTATTCCAATTTAAGTGATTATTTCTTAGGATTTCCTGATTAATTTAGATCAATATTTTCTTTAGGAGTAAGAACTGATTCACTAATATTTATCCCTGAAAAAGTCAATCATTTTGAGAAAGTATTCAGGTGGAATGTGAGGACCCCACATCCATAACAGAAGAAAAGGTTGGGATAAACACCCTTAATTGAGGTTATTACCCCTAGAATGGAATAGGACACATATTAACATTACATTTAAAATTTTCATAAAATTTTGAAACCATTAAGGTGGAAAGTAGATGTTATACATTGAAGGAGGATTCCTAGAAATATCTAACATAACAAGTAACTATCACTAAAAAATTAATTACTCATACATCCCAGGGATAATAAAGCTCAAATTTGAAGTGTTAACTCAATAATATAATTATGAACAATGTTTATAAAGGTTGGAACACACGAATCATCCATTTATTTGGTAAACAATGTGTAATCTTTAGGAGTACACATTCTAGCCTACAAAAGGAGGAGATCTATTCCTTCCCAAATCATTCCAATCCATTCCATCCCTATCCATTTGAGGAACTGATGATTTGATCTACACAGGGGAAGGCCAACCAAAAATATTCCCCTTTCCTTATTAATTTATTTTTTTTCTTTATTTTAGTTTTACTTTTCAATTGCAATATATATGTCTAATAAATTAAGGAATTGTTTTTATTTTTGTTCCCATCTTATTCAGCCTTATTTTTATTCTATTTTTCTTCTTCTTCTTTTATTGTCCTATTCTCATATTTCCATAGTGAACTATAATACCCATGATCATGATTAACTAAAGCAAGGAATAACCCGAGTGGGAGTAATCATGCTCTTGAACCCAAGACCGTGATTTTGATCTTCACTGATTTAATTATAAAGATAATTTATAGTGGATGAATTCTTCACTGTGTTTGTCCAAAGTTTAACTTATTTATAATAAACCATTTTCTCTTGATTGAGGAGGTTAATGGAGGGTGTTCTTGATGATTTCTATGTATACTTTTCACTCATAACTGGTGTAGATTGAGGTGTTCACACATATAATGGAGTGTACTCACTAAGGTGATTTGAAGTTTGTCAATGAAGGTGCTCCCTGAAATTTCTCTCAAGAGAAATTCCTTTCTTCAATAATTCCATTCTATTTAATCATTGTATGTAACACCTATGTAATTATTTTAATAGATATTAATAATTTAAAATAATGTTTTTAATTAATAATAAAACCTCTAAATAATTATAATTTATAGCTTTCAAATTAACTAATGTTCTTAATAAAATAAATTCAATTTTACATCATTATTTTTGAGAAAAATTATATTTTCATATGAATATATATATATGATCATTTTTTCAAGAATCGTTTTTATCAAAATATTATTTAACTAAATAATATATATATATTGAATATTATAATTTTTTTATATACACTAAATTATGGAAGAAATATTTTCACCATTAATATGACACTTCGAGATTTTATGGTATATTTCATCATAAAAAACATCAATTCATTAGATTTCATATATTCACATAACACTAGGTCTCTAGGAAGAAACACTTTTTTATGGATATAACCTAGCCACGAAACATAATTTTTCTACTTATATGCTTTGAATTTTAAAAAATGGACATAAAATGTTACCATCAGAAAGTTTGTTAGACTTTAATATAAGCAACTTATTTTTTTTGGTGAATAGTAACATGACAATTTGGAATAGTAATGTATACTTATGAATAGTAATGTTAACCTTATGAATCAAAACATGAATCTTTTGAATAGTAACCTCACCCATGGAAGAATGAATCACATTTAGTCACCTTATAAATGAGATTGAATGTTTTAATAAATTAATAATTAAGTGTTGATATTTTTATGAGTAATATATATTTATTAATAATTTTAAATTAATAAAAATATTCAAAATAAAAAAAATTCCTGAAATTTATTCCTAAATATATATTTTTTGTCCTATGATATTAGGATATTTTTATGAAACCTCACTTAATTTTTGGAAGTATTATAAAATCTTTTTTATATTTAAAATATGTATTGTTTTTGTAAATAACAGTTTTTATTAAAAATTTAAATTTCACATTTTTAGAAAGTTATTTTGTTAAAATGGAGTCCATTACTGAATTATAAATGTTAAAAAATGGTAAGGGTGTTTTTTTGGATTTTTCTGAAATACATGAATTGCTATGAACAGTGAAATTCGATAATTTACAAAATATGCAAAATAAATGAATTTATGCATCATTCTTGTGTCATGTATGATGTAAATTACCATTTTTTAGATCCCACATGCACTTATTTCTTATTTTAGTCACATTAATCAATACGATTCATAGTCTTGAGAGAAAATAATAAAATAACGATTAAAATAATGGAAAAACCCTCCTCTCCTCCACTATAAAAACCACCCTCACTCCCTATTATCATCACTTACATATGAAAGAATGATTCTAAATTTTTTCACAATACCCTTACCTAGTCCCTCCCCACCTCTAAGAGCCCTTTTTCTTTCCAAGATTCCAAAACCCCTTCTCTTAATGAGGTTCTCAAGGAGGATATTTCAAGAAGTAAGCCATTTCACTTTTTCAATTAGATTCATTTTCAATTGGTTTTATATTTCTATATTATCCTCACTTACTCTATCAAAATGATAAAGATAACTCTATTATCATATATATAATATAATTAAATAATTTTAATGTAAGATACATCATCAATATTCTTACTATCTATCTTGTATTTTAAAAATGAAATCATCGTCAGGGAGGTGCCAATTTACAACCTTCATGGATGACAAACTGTCATTTATCATTTTATCCTTAAAGGATGGTCATGATAGAATATTTATGGTTGAAATATATTTTAAAATATACATTATATCTTATTTCATGATTCTGGAACAATCATTTTTTACATGATACTAAATAATATGACAAAACTAGTTCGTTGTGATTGAAAAAACCACCATAAAAATCTAAACAAATTATCTAATGAATTATCATCATACCATGTAACCAAATGATATATATACCCATTTAAACGAATTTATGTTCATAAGTAATATATAAATTAAATCGTGGATAACTATATCCACTCCACATGAACTTCCATAATTATAATCAAGTGAACTTATCATCAATATCTAGAAACGAAAAATTTGGAATGACGAAATTCAATCTTATAACATATAAAAAGTACATAAATGAGCTTAATAAAATTATAATATATTATATAAATCTAATATATGTGCTTAATTAAATTATTAATTGGTCTAATTTCATATTCTAGGGCCATTAGTCCATGTACAGAACACGTTCGGACATATGGTGAGGGTTTTCTCATCTCACTTCCATTTTTGTGAGATAATCCTTATTCACCACTGTACCTTACGAATTGTTTAAGTATACATCCCATTTCTATATCATATCATTAATATATTTATTTTTATGGTATTAAATGTATCATTTTATGATTATTCTTTCTGGGCATATGATTCGATTGATTATAAATTGGTATGGATTTTCTACCCGAACATCCATTTTTATTTCGGGTTACTCTTATTCTCTATGTAAGAACCCGAATCATCATTTCTGAGATGTTTTTCATTTAATTTTTTTTGAGGAAAAATGGGAAGAAGAAAAATTTTAGGATTACATGCCTTGTACTTCCTTGTACACGCCATGCACCATGACTCTGAGTCCAAGCTGTGTCTGGCCATGTCATGAGGGTGTACACGACCGTGTGATGATGTGGTGGGGCCGCCTATGGTGGGGCCTAGAAAAGGCCCATACACTCCATATATCCCTATATAACATGTTGTGTATTTTTATTTTTATTTTATTAAATGGACCGAGGTCGCGACTAATTTGAAGAACCCACTTCTTCTCGACTAATCTCATCCAGGAGAGACCGAAGCTGACGATTCTTCTCTGAGACCCCGACCCATCATATTTTCTCCGAATCAATCACTGCCAATTGAATTAGAAAAAAAATTGAGTTCTTACTTCTTCTAGAGCCTCATTCCTTGATTTATCCTCTTTTTTGAGATATCCTTGGTTTAACATTTTAGATGTTTTTGTAGATATATGTCATTCAAGGATGATTCAAGGGAAAAAGTTGGAGTATATCGATCATACAACACTGAGGTAGGTGGTTTGTGCCATTCCATAGTTATTATTTTAATATTGTGTGAAAACGTACCCAATACACAAGATTGTGGTATTGTGTGTTTAGGTATTTTAAGCCTGTTGATGCTAGATATTCTTGTTTTATTGAGTTAGCGATATTGTTTGTAAATATAGTTATTTTCTATTCTATGGAGGTTTTTTCCCATTTTTGATTTCATATTTTCCATTTGGTCATGCTTTTCTTATTAGTATTATAGCATTCCATGCCTAATATTTTTAGGATGGAGTGATATTATCTGATGTTGTGGTATGCCTTGTATCTATTTAGCCAAGTAGTTCTTTTTGGTTTATTTTTCTGCTAAACATTTTTTTTGGGTGATTGATTTACACAGGGTTGTGGGAACCTGGTGTAGTGAGACCATAAATGGAATTGATGTTTACGGATTCCCCAGAGTGTCTGTTATTTTTATCGTGTTGCGAGACCATAGGGGGGATTGATGTTGTGTTCTCCCTTAAAGGGTCTGTAGTTACCATTACGAGACCACCGTTGGAATTGACATTGAGTTCTTCCTCAGAGTGTTAGCAATTTATCATTAAAAGACTATTGGAAGAATATACAGTGAGTTATTTCTCAAGGAATCTATTTTTTTCATGATACCAAAGGGGTAAGACTGTGTGAGCTTACCCAAGAGGTAATTATATCCTTGTATAAGTTGAACTAGTGGGTTTAGGATATGAGACCTTACCCCGAGGGTTAATTGAGATTCATTAGTCAAACCAAATGGGATAGGCTATGAGAAATTCCCAGACGGTTTTTGTTTTCGTTTGGTTGGATAATTGATGAATGTAAATGAATGTAATTAAAACTGTAGGATTGTCTACTTTTGAGTACTTCATTGTTTATTGATTCATTTTTCTTGTTACCATCCATATATATTCACTAACTATTTGGAATAGATCTTTGGGTGGTTTCCTATTGGTATTCATTCCACACCATATTTTGACCATGCATTTGGGCCCAAAATGATTATATTATTGCAGGTATAGATAAGGGAAAGCTCCCATCTGCTTCAGGTACATGATTGGTATGGAGTTTGGGAGCATGAAATCAAGCTAAGGATTTTGATACCGAGGAGTTGTTGAATTTGTTTTCTTTATATGTTGGTTTAGTATTGTATTCCAGTATTGTGAATTTTTTGGATACTTTCTTTGATACTTGTGACATGCATCATTATTGATATATATATATATATATGCTGAAGTTGTTTATTTACTTCCAGTCTACCATTGTTTACTGTTGTATGGTATTATTATTTCTAATGCTACTATTATTTGTTTCTTTCAACTGAATTAATCTTCTAATGAGGGAATAGTTTCTCCACTATCACACCCATGGTCCTCACTTCTAGTTGGTAGAGTCTGGTGTTTGGGGAAATTCTCTTGAGGTCATGTGACCAACCGAGTACGGGGAACCTATGGGCGGCACCTAGAACCAGGACAATACACTCTACATACCTCAATGAAATTCTTAATTATTATTATATACTCATTAGTAATTATGTTTTAATGTTATATATATATATATACCAAATAGAATAATTCTTTATTTTATGGATATTTACATGTTTTAAAAGGATCTTAAAAAAATTCTTGCTGATAAAAAATCCCGATTCAAGGGAACCTCTCGAATTATTACCCATTTTCAAGGGAAATTTATATTCTATTTTAATCCATAATTTTTTGAATAACACATTTTATCCTAAAGAAAAATCATGGTTCATTTCTTTTTTTATTAAAACAAACATTCTATTCTGATTTAAAATCTCTTTAATATTTTCCTTAAACCGCACTAAAATGTATTATTTTTAAATCATCATTAAAAACTCTTTTTACATGATTTCAATTCAGTTGGATTACATTTATGCATAAATTATAATTTAAAAGTATTTAACTTTTCTTTTATGGTGTAATAATCTTTACATATTAATTTTATGAAAAATAAAACTGGTTTTTAAAAGATATCTTCTTTCCAAAATAAAAGGATTTTTCTCAACTCGCTTTTTATTCTATGATATTTATGACTTGTTCACCATATATTTCTTGCATGTGGTTTATGTAATTCCATTTGATATATCAAATCACATGTATTATTATTATTATTATGATATTATATATAATTAGGAAGTAAATATTTCATAGTGGTATGGTACACTTTGGAATGTTTAATGATCATATTCTTTAAGAGTTTACCAATAATTTAATTAGAGTATTTTCATCTATGATTATGATTAAAATATTTCAAGGTTTTATGAAAATCATTGACCTAAAAATTTATTTTACTACACAAATTAGGAATGCATTGGGCTTGGAATGTGATAGGTGGGGCTCACTATAGCCCGTCAAAGCACCGATAGGTCTCATGAGACAAAATAGAATTGGGTTTTGGATGAGGCCTTACACTAGTATTTTCAAATGTCTTTTCTAAGGACTCAACAAAAGGTTTATGATTTCCAAAATATGAATTCCCTCATTATAATATTAGTAATAGATAAATAATGTGATTATTCAACTAGTATAATATCCATAGTGAAGATTCATGTGATTATTTATATGGAATTATTCATGGAGTTTTTATTCCTGCTATATTATAATCTAGATTTTGTTTTAATGGTACGATTTAGTAACTTTGACTTATTGTTTATGATATCTTATACAATAAAACATACCCTTACTGAACCTATGGTCTCACACCCTTCATATGTTTCCTTTCCCCAAGATAAAAAGAACATAACTTTGAATAATCTTTCCATTATGTTGTTTATTTCATATTGTATCATGTTTTATTTTATTTTTGGAATGTATTATGGTTATCATGACAGTAATATGGTCTTCCAAGGCTACTAAAATGATTGGTACTTTATGATTTGATTCCTTATAATCATAACAATGTATTAAAATAATTTATCGGCTCTAGGATTCTAGGGTCGGGGTGTTACAGTTGGTATCATATGAAATTTAGCAGCAACCTTGGAAATGAGATTTTGAAAACAAAGGTTGGGGAACATAAGCCTAAGATAAAAATTAAGTATAATAGAAGAAAAACATCATAGAATTTCGGTAAGGTATAGATTATGTGTATCTTCCTATTAAATAAATTCTTTTATGAATACTATTAGTGGATGTGGTTTTGGAGCAGATATAACTAGGGGTAACAACTCCAATAAGGTGTTCCGAGCTTGACTTGGGGTAACCTAGTACACGACAACTGACCATACTGTGCACCAGGTTTGACACTCTCTAGATATATTATTATGATAATTGACATTTTTATTATGAACCATTATGAAGTATTTATGATTCCAATGTAACCAATGTATATGGTTTCATGATTTATGATGAATAAATTTATGCTATATGTTGTACCATGATTAGAGTTATAGAATGTTCATAATTATATGAGATAATATAGTATATGGAATTGTTTATAATTGTGTTTTAGTAGAAGGAATGAGAACTCTACTAATGCACTTGATGAAAAGTGTTATAAGGACTATATCTTTCTTGGTACTACGCTAAAATTTTGACGGGAAGGAGTTTACAAGGTATCCTCATCATATGACGAAAATAATACCTGGTGTTAATATGATATGTAAATAATTCTATGATTCCTATGGATTTAAAGGGACGAAAGATAATAAAAGAATGGAAAGAAAAATATGGATAAAGGGAAAAAAGGGAATTAAGGGTTTTCCCACAAGTGATAACTGTAGAAAGAACCATCATGAAAAATGCTTGAATATAATGAGAGTTTTTTATAAGTATAGAGAAAAAGGGATCCATTTTTGTGATTTCAAGGGTAGGAAAAATGATTCTAATGTACAATTATTTAATTTTGAGGTGATGGGACACTATATGAATCAATGTCCAAAGCGTTAGAGAAATATACCCAAATTATGCTAATAGATAATGATCAAGTAATTCTACTTCCACATATGAAGGGGCATAATTAATATGTATATTCATGAATTATGTTATTGGAATATTTTATTAGAAATATACTGGTTATAATAATTAAGGAATATATGAGTATTTTACAACAATACTTTTTCATTAAGGATTTGAGACCATATATTGAATCGTACCAAGAAAAGATATTTAGATGAATGTTAAACGATTTTTAAACCACATGACTGAGGGAAATACAACTCTTAATATATTTATGGTATTGAGATAAATGATGAATAAATGATTTATTTTGATAAGTATTTAATACCATGGAATTTATTATTTACTTCTCTACAAGTTCCCTATGCTATCATTGATGGAGTTTACAACAGGTTTGTATTTATGGAATATATCCAATAACATGTTTCTTTCTTAAGGAATATAGAATAATGTTTGTTTCCAATATGGTTTTATGGAAATTAGAGTCATTACCATATTTCAAGAAAATTCATGATGAAGTTACTCACATGTTTGGAATGTAAAAATTTAGAGCTACTTTATGGATAAGTTCATCATGTT
The DNA here is from genome assembly GCA_963277665.1 of Viscum album. Lineage (NCBI taxonomy): Eukaryota > Viridiplantae > Streptophyta > Magnoliopsida > Santalales > Viscaceae > Viscum > Viscum album. The sequence goes on from OY728138.1 coordinate 458,840,559, forward strand.
AATTCAGTGACCTTCTTTCGAAAGTGTTGAATCATTATATTATAGAAAATTTAACCATTTATGAATGGTTTAATTTGATCATTGTGTGAGGTTTTAGAGTTAAATTCATTGCATCACCACATAAGGTAACCTTTTCTAAGAGATGATGTATAGATAGTTCAAGGAATGATCAAAGGATAAGAGTGTGTTTATGAAATAGAAACATATATTTTTATTTTTATATAGTTGAATAATTCCTCAACTCACAGAAAAGATACTTAAAAAATATTTTGACATATTATTATAATATTTTAAAATATTAATGATTTTTTTACAATTTTTTGTAGTTTTTTAGTAATCAAATTTCATCTAAACATGTTCTCTATCACTTTACATCTGAAATTCATAGTTTGATTTTTTTCCATGTCCAGGTTTTTACTTCTTACTAATTTCACCCCATTCGATAGCATAATTTTTATGGTGACCACATCATTTCCCTTAAACTACATTAGAAGAGGATATTTTTGTAACCCTGTTTCTGATGTGGTTTTCCCAAAATGGAATTTTCAAGCATCCACCTTTAACTTTCGAAGTGTAGTTTCTAATTAAGAGGGCATAATTCTGTTTTGGGGGGAATAATGAAACAGCACGGTAATTTGCTTAATAATTGGAAATAATTTAAAAATATTTGTTTAAATTAATAATAATTATTATAAATAATAATAATTTATATCTTCTAAATTAATTAATGTCCTAAAAAATAAAATACAATTTTACAATATTATTTTTATGTAAAAGAATATTTTAATATGAATATACATATTTTATTATTTTTACAAAATTTAGTTTTATATATGTTTTATTTAGCTAAAAGTAATATATACATTGACTATTATAATTACATTGAGAAATAATAAATTATGTTATGAATGTATTCACCTTTAATATGACACCCAATAATTTTATGGTATATTTCTTCATAAATAAATTCAATTAATTAGATAACTTATCTGTGCATAACACTAAATCTCTATGAATAAACATTTTTTATAGTTATAACCCAGCCATGAAACGCATTTTTTCCACATCTATGTTTTGAATTTCAAAAAACAGAGATACACCATTGTGATTTGTATGTTTTTTAGAGTATAATAGGATCAACTCAAATTTTTGGTGAACATTAACTTGGCCCTTGTGAATAGTAATATACCCTTATGAATAGTGATGTTACAATTATGAACATTAACTTTACCTATATGAATATTAAACTCACCCATGAAAGTATAAATAAAATTTAGGCACCCTATAAATGAGAGTGAATGTTTTAAAAATAATTAATTTAGTGTTTGTAGTTTTGTGAGTCATACATATTAATTTAAAATATTAAATTTATATAAAAATTTAAAATAAAATTAATTTTCCTAAAATGTATTATAAAATAAATATTTTTTTCACTAATATTTTGGGATAATTTTATGAGACCTCAGTTATTTTTTGAAAGTATTATAAAATCGGTTTTAAAATTTAAATATTTATTTTTCAAGTAAATAAGGATTTCTTTTAAAAATTAAATTTCACATATATAGAAAATTATTTTGGTAAAATATAGTCCATATTTGAATTATATATATTTTAAAATGGCCAGGGTGAAATTTTGGGTTTTTTCTAAAATACTTGAATTTTGTGAATAGTGAAATTCCATAATTTACGAAATATGATAATTAAATGAATTTTTGCAACATGCTTGAGTCATGATAGATGTGAAGAGACATTGTTTCGAACCCAATTGAACTTATTACTATTTCTAGTCACAAGAATCTAGACTATTCATAGTATTGAGCCGAAATTATAAAATAATGATTAAAATAATTGAAAACCCTCCTCTCCCCCACTATAAAAACCACCCCTCACCCTCACTTAGCTTCACTCCTATAATCCATGGAGCTTTTCAATTTTATGAAAAAATACTATTTCATAGTCCTTTCCCACCTCCATGATCCCTTGGTCTTGGCCAAATACCAAAACCCTTTCTCTTAAAGAGGTTCTCAAAGAGGATATTTCAATAGGTAAACATAATCCCTTTTAATTTCATTTTCAATTTGTTTTATATTCCTATATTATACTCACAACAAATGTAAAAATTATCAATATAAACATAATATTATATATATATATATATAGTGTAATTATATCATTTTAATGTAAGATAAATCATCAATATTCTTACTCTCTCTCTTTTATTTTAAAAACGAAATCATCACCCTGGAGGTGCCAATTTAGAACCTTCGTGGACGACGATCCTTCGTTCTTCATTTTATCCCTCAAGGTAGGTCATGAAACAATTTTTAAGATTGGAACACATTATAAAATATTTATTATATATTGGTTAATTTTTTTCGATCCATCATTTTTATGTGATACTAAACAATATAACAAACCTAGTTCGTTGTGATCGAAAAACCATCGTAAAAATCTAAACTACTTATCTATTGATTCATCCTCATTCCATGTAACCAAATGATATATAAAACCATTTAAACATAATTATATTCATCAATAACATATAAATTCAATCTTGTAGAGTTATGTAAATTCCACATGAGTTTCCATACTTATAATCAATCGAATTGATCATGAATACCAAGAAATGAACACTTTGGAACAATGAAATTCAATCTTATAACTTATCAAAATTAAATAAATGAAATTAATAAAATTTTAATAAATTATATATATGTGTAATTTTGAATTAAATTATTAATGGGTCTAATCTCATATTATGTGACCCTATTATCAAATATACAACACATTCATACATAAGGTGAGGGTTTTCTCATCTCATATCCATTTTTGTGAGATATTCCTTATTCACCACTATTTCTTATGTGTGGTGTTCGAATACAAAAAATTAACGTATCATATTATGAATATATTTATTTTCATGGTATTAAATATATCATTTTATTATTATTAATTTTGGGGCATATAATTGGATTGATTTCAAAGTGGTAGGGATTTTCAACTGGAACCTCTGTTTTCTTTCGGGTTACTCTTATTCTCTACTTACCCCAATGAAATTATTAATTATTATTTTTTAATCCTTAGTAATTTTGTGTTAATGTTATATATATGTTTAAAAAACAGAATAATTCTTTATTTTATGGGTATTTAAATGTTTTCAATGGATATTTGCAAAATTCTTTTCAATACAGAAGCCATATTTAAGGGAACTTCACGAATTATTACACATTTTCAAGTGAACTAAATAATTTGTTTTAAGACATAATTATTTAAAAAAAACAATCAAACATTTGATCACAAAAAACTATCATGGTTAATTTCTGGTATTATGAAAACATAAATTCCATTCCTCTTTAATGTCTCTTTAACATTTACCTTCAACCACACTAAAATGTTTTATTTTTAATGATTTATTAAAAAATATTTTTACATGATTTCACATCAGTGGGACAAACTTTATGCCTAAAATATAATTAAAATGACTCTAATTTTTCTTTTATTGGGTAAAAGGTTTACAATCTGATTTTAGGAAAAATAAATATGGTTTCGTGAAAGAACCATTCTTTAAAAAATCAAAGGGTTTTTCTCATCTCACTTTCAATTCTATGAGAATTACAACTTGTTCACCACTTATTCCTTAAATGTGGTTTATGAAATTCCATTATATATATAAAATCAAGAGTCTTATTATTCTTATGTTATTATTTTGAATTAATAATTTAATGTTTCAAAGTGGTATTGGACACTTTGGAATGATTAATGATCATTTTCCTCAAGATTTTATCAACGATTTTATTAGAGTATCTTCATATATGATTACTATTAAAATATTTTAAAGTGTTATGTGACATGTTGATTTAAATATATATTTTATTATACATATAAGAAATTCATTAGACTTATCAAGTAATGGGTGGGGCCCACTGTAGCTCATCGATGCATTGGTAGATCTCATGAGACAAAATAGAATTGGGTTTTGGCTGAGGCCTTACCGTAGTATTTTTAGAAGCCTTTACTATGGACTCAATGATAGGTTTATGTGTCTAGAATATTAATTACCGCATTTTGATATTAGTAATAGATAAATCATTGGATTATTAAACTAGTAGAATATCCATGATCATGTATAATTATATTATTTATATGGAATTGTTCATTCATTTTTTTCCTACCATATTATGTTCAATATTATGTTTTAGTGGAATATGTTTTTCACTTTTTTTTGATATCTTATACCGTAACACATACCCTTAATGAGAATCTAATCTCACCCATTTCTTATGCTTCCTATCCCCAGGTTATGAAGAATAAATCATTGAATAAATTTTTAAGGAAGTAATGTATTTCATATTGTATCACATTATATTTTTGTTTTGAAATGTTTTATGGGTATCAAGACTATAATCTGGTCATACATGACTTCTAAACTAATCTGTTCATCCGGATTTTATTCCTTGTGATGAGGCCAATGTGTTAAAATAATTCACCAGCTCCAGGCTTCAAGGTTCATGGAATTACATTGTATGTTATTTATAATTGAATTTTCTATTTCATTTACATTATTAAATTTCATTTATTACATAAAACATAAAAGGAAAAAAAATTAGTTGAATTATATTATGTAGGTAAACAAACTGAGAAAGCTCCTAATGTGAGACAACCCTGGTTAGCCTCTACGCTACATTTGAAAAATAACTATCTTTTTTCATGCCCTACAATTGGCATGCGTATAAACTGGCGCCATTTCCAGGGATCCAATCATTTATTCATTTAATTTTTTCTATTTTTATATCTAAGATATATTTCATTTCTTTTATAAAAAAACTAAAAAATTCATTCCATGATGTATTAAAATTCAGAATATTATGCATGGTTAAATTACTCCCATGAGAAACAAAAACCACAATTAGAAGATGAAGATTATAGTAAAGATCAGTTGCAATAACATAGATAAATCATAGAACAAATTAAAATAACTTAATATAGAGTATTTTTATTACATTATCACATTAATTGAGGAACCCAACCCCAATCAAGAGTATGAACCTGAGAAGGTGGCGGAAGAAATTTCACCACCTGTCTTTGGATTTGAAGAACTTGAGGAGGCAGGGGAGGAAGACATTCCTAATGAGCCACATTTGGGAGATCAATAGGAATTTGATGAATTATAGAGTGAAAGTGATGAACTAATTGATCTCCCTAGTCCTTTCAAAGAATAAGGGAGAGATCAAATTAAGTAAGAAACTACCTGAGTTATGGAATTGAAATTTATGATGGAGGAGCCTACCAACATAACTCAATCTGCTAAGAGTCTACTCCAAGAGGAACTTACCAATAATGCATATAGTTAAGATGAAACAACATAGGGATATGAAACTTTATTTTAATATATCTCTTATTATTTTATTTAATATTAATTGTACATTAATCCCTCTTCTTTTTTTGATATATAATTAGGCATTCATAAAAATGTCATGGAAGAAAAATAAAAAACTAGACATGAACCTTTTGAGGAACATATGGAGCTCACTGATTTTAATGAACATGCATTGGAGGATCCCCATAAAGGGATACATGTATCTGATGCTGAGGAAATATGTCAATAGGTTACATTTATTGAACCCCCATGAAGCCATCACTAGACGAGAAGAAGGATTCACAAGTAGCAACCAAGGAAGAGGATGGTTCATACTTCATCAAACCCCAGCCATGAAATCTATATATAATTTTGAAGGGGGAGGATATAGTGTACCTCATCCATGGATCTTACCTCAATAACCTAAATTAAGAACAGTCTGGGAAAATCCAAATGTGGTGGTTCAAATCAAAGAAGCTTCATAAACCTTCAATTTTTTGGTTAATAGGTGGTACTACCATTTGGACGTAGTAAAAATTCAAGGCCCACTTGGGGTATCGTACCAAGATTTAACATTTATATGATTTCTTGTACATTCATTTTTAATCTTATGAATTTATATTTCACATTCATTCTTAGGAATTCGTCAAGAATGCAACCCCCTCCCTCCAATCCTTTTGATCAATACTGACATTGATCCTTGTGATTAATTGAGTATTTTTCTTCTACAGGTTCATGATAAGTATGCCTTAAACCATGAAAGATAAGTACTAATATTAATGGGTAAGGGAGTACATTTTTATTGTTTAGACAATTAAAACCCTTACATTTTTTGGTCGAGCGCAGGTTTTGAGCATTAATGACAAGAATTTCATGCACACACTTGAATTAATGTTTTAACTGACTTATCTAGGAGAAATGAGTTTCTTACGAATCCATTGATTCCATGTTTTATAATTACATGGTAATGATATTGGTTGATTTAAATTTAGAATTTAATTTTTAAAAGTGAATCATTGATATTGAAATAATGAACTATTATTTAAAGGAATTAATTGATTCATGTAAATAAAATTTACCATTTTTTTATGTTCTAAATTTCTGGAATTCATGTGATTTGATTTGTTATTATTAATCATACCTTTAGTGATTGTTCAAAATCATATGTTTCATTCCAAAGATGATTTATAGAATAAGTACTTCCTATTTATTCTTGAGCGTACTTATTGAGTGATCTTGGGACATGTCACCTACCAGAACATGTGTCAGAAATTTTCAATGCTACTGACTATGAAAAAACACATTTAAAAGGATTGAGGAATATTTTGAAAAACCAATTATCCTTAAAAGAACAACTTTACATCAATCCTTTTTTATCCCATATATACCATGAATCAACTTATTAGAGATGATCTATGTTTCATTCCATTTTTATTCATTCATAGTCGAATCATAGTATATGCATGATATTTTAAAGTTGAAGTGTAGGGGTAAAGGGAGTCACGGTGGATGCGATGTTATACATTGTTAGAAAAACGTGTGGGGTTTATATATTTGTAATTTTAAAAGGTTGTGGAATAATTAATTATACTCTCTTGTTTTTCCCCTTAGGAATAAAAAATGAAAATGTGAAAAAGATCCAAAAAAAGATAAAAATGGGATGTGATTTTTGGAAATCAAAAATCACCATTATTAGACCTATGATTTTTATCTGACATGGTTAGGGGTGTAGGTGAGGTCCATTCTAATCATAACATTAAAAAAATAAAAAAACAAAAAATTTTATTTAAAAGTAAAAAATATATATATAAAAAATCATTAGGGTTTACAAATCATTCATTATGTATAATTTGATCTTGAAATTAATTTAAGTTTAGGGGAAATAGGATTTTATACATTAAAGTGGATAATTTCATTATAATTTTTGATATCATGAATTTTATTTAATTAATAAACCTCCTCCTTGATCTATAATGTTTAAAAGAATTAAATCCTACCAACCTTAAGCCTGACAGTCATTTGAACCATTATTGTAAATCCTCATGATTTTATGTTCCATTTGTATTTATAAAGTGGAGAATGTAGTTAATTTAAAATCCTATGGATAAGGAAAATGTTATCATTTTATGATCATGTCTATACTTTATGTTTATCATGATAGATGATAGGAAATATTCAAAGGTGGGGTAAATCATGATGTTTCATTTTTAATAATAATGAATTGAGGTTCTTGAATTACTGAAGGGGGGAGATCCATCATTCCTCAAAGGGGAAAAGTAAAATAAATATAATTATTATTTATTTGAAAAATGGGAAATTAAATTGATATTTTATGTTTATTTTTTAATGTTCTATTTTACATTAATTTTTTTTTGTTTTTATTGCATTGGAATTTGAATATTGGTAACATTTTTGTTCACTAAATTCCATGTTGAGATTTTATTCTTGAGGACATGAATTGTTTAAGTGTGGGAGAATTGATAAACCTAATATTTTCCTCATTTTATATATGTATTTAATTTATTCAAACCCTATATATTTAGCAATTTTAGCATATATGGATCAATTTTTTATTTATGTCATTGTTTTTATCAAAAATGTAAAAATTAGTTAACTCTGGATTTCCGATAGAATTTTATCACAAGGGTATTTTAGGAATAAATTTTATAATGTTGTTAAAGTTTTAGTGATTATTTTTTAGGATTATATTATTACTTTATTTAATCTTTTTCTTTAGGATAATTATCTAACTCAACCATATTGATCCCTGAAAAAAATCATTCATGTTGAAAGGTTGTTTGGGTGGATAATGTGGACACTGTCTTTGTAATAGAAGAAAATTTCAGGATACACACAACCAATTGAGGTGATTCTACCTGGAATGTAATGAGAACACAAATGCATGTTTTATAAATAAATTTCATGGAGTTTGGAAACCATTAATGTGCCATGTGGACATTATACGTTAAAGAAAGATTCCTAGGAATATAGGAAAGAAAAAGTAACAATCAATACAAAATTCATAAATCATACATCCTATGGCCAATGAATAATAAATTTTGATTATGAACTAAAATGAAATTTATGAACATATTTTATGAATTATGGAATGTGTGAATCATATATTTATTAGGTCAAAAATATATAAAATCTTAGAGGAAATATTTTGGCCTATAAAATGGGGATAGATCCTCCCTCCCCAATCATCCTTTTCCATTCTATCTCATTCCATCTGAGTCACTAAGGAGGAGATCTCCATCGAGAAAGGTACACCGAAAATCTTCCCCTTTTATTCATAATTTATTTTTTCCTTTTTTTGTTTTAGTTTTTAATTTTAATTTAGATTTCTAATAAATTAATGCATTGTTTTTATTTTAGTGTGCATCTTATTCACCCTTATGTTTCATCCATTCCTCTTCTTATTTTATTTTATTATTCTAATATTACCATAGTAAACTATATTACTCATGATCATGAGTAACTTACATGAGTATGATGCTAGGGTAATAATCAGGTTCTTGAACCCAAGATCTTGTTTTTGAATTTCATTGAGTAAATTTTAAAGATAATTTATAGTGGGTGTAATCATCATTAAGGTTGTCTAATGTTTAACTTATTAATCTACAACCATCTTACCTCAATTGAGGATGTGAATTGAGGGTGTGATTAGAGATTTATAAGTATAATTTTCATTCATAATTGGGGTTGATTGAGGCTTGCACACATACGATGGAATGTGTTCACTAAGGAGATTTGAAGTTGGTCAATGAAGGTTCTCCCTGAAAGTTCTACCATGATAATATCCTTTAATCACAAATCCCATTCTGTTTAAGCATTGTATATTATTTATAATTTAATTATTCATTTAATTTACATTATTAAATTCTATTTATTATATAAAACATAAAACAACAAAAAATAATTAGTTCATAGGTGAATTAGATTATTTATGAAAAAACTGAGAAATCTCATCAAGTTAGATGAACATTGTAAGCCTCTATGCTGAATTAGAAAAATAATTTTTTTTCTCTATGCCCTACAATAGGCATTCATTTGAAGGTCTTTCTCAACGAGAATTTTTCTATCCATGTTTTTGATTATTCAGTTTCTTCTCTCAACTAATTCATTCTGATGTGGAGTTTTTATTTCTGAATCTTGGTGCCCTACCCTATGTTTCTCAAGATAATCCTACACTTGGATATTTGTGAACTCAGTTCCATTATCTATTATGATCTTCTAGATTTTATGACCTAGTTTCTTTGCAACATCCCATTGATATTTGTAATGTAATTTAACACCTTATACTTGTGGGTGATGATTGATAACCATACCACTATACTAAAATGATCAATGAAGGGAACATAATATCTCCTTCCATCAATAGCTCTTGGTGGCATGGGTCCAAAAACATCAATATAGACTAGCTCATGAAAACCTACTACCCTTAGATAATTTTATTTATATTAATTTTAGAGGATCTTCACTTGTTGAAAAACATCACAGGTATGAATATGATCACGTGATAACCTGAGGATGTAATGATAAACATCATATTTCACTAGATCTTACTTGGACTTTTGGGTCATGTTTCCATGATGTTTATTATATAACTTGTTTTATTCTTACTTGTATAGAAAACACATATCTTTTTCTCCACCCACAAGGTATATGTTTCATTTTATACGCATTCCCTGAAAAATAATGGCACCATCTTTTTCCTTGATGACACATAATTTCTTTGTAAAGAATGTTGAATTTCCTGAGTCACAGAGTTGAATGACAATAAGAAATTGTTTATTGAGATATTCAACAACTAAGAAAACCACATGCCTCATGTATTTTCACCCAATCTTGTCTTTTCGAAATTAAAAAATCTTCCGGCCATCATCATTACCGAATCTTATGATACCTTCCTTAATGTGTCATAATCTAGTCACCATATCATTATTACCTGTCATATGAGAGTTGAATCCACTGTTAATAATCTGTATTTTTACATCATACCTTGTACTGATTAATAATCTTGATCTTCATTGATGTATGATAGAAAAGCTTCTTCTTTCATAAATACAAATGATTTTTTGCATTTTTATCTAATTTGATGATACCTTTAGCTGTTTCTTATTGCTATATTCATTATGCTTCATTAAAATTCTATGCATTGTCGATGATCTATATTTTTCCAGGTGCTTGAATCCTACACACCTAAAATAGTGATCGTCAAATAATATACTAGAATATTGATCCATATATTTCTATCTCTAGTGGTATTGATCCCTTTGATAACATTTTTCTATAGAACAAACATTTTGTGAGTGACCCATCTTTCTACAACAATAGCATCAAATATAGGGTGCATTCTTTTGTGGAAATACTATACTACTAGTTCGGCCTTAGGATACCCTAGTTTTATGATTATGATTTGTACCCAAATCAATCTTTATCCTTGGAGGAATCGATTATGGTCTAAATTCAACCATTATTGATTTATTTTGGCGATCAATACCCATACCAGCTATATTAGTCTAATAAATTATTTTACCTTCCTAAAACTCCTTTGTTTTATTCACTGAAAGTCTAAATTATACTTTACCTTTTTTCTATATCCTATATGTCTTACAATTAATGATTAAATAGTTTCTCATAATCATTCACTTTTCATCACATACTGACTACTTCCTCCTCATGATATTATATACATTTGATTTTATCTTTTCCAGTTATGGTCATACTATCAATCTCTCTTTTTTTGTTCTTAAATTTTGAGTTTGTAATGAACAACATTTTATAATTTTCTATAGTTAAAGACTTGTGTTTTCCAATTTATTCATTCAGTTCAGATGTATATTCTTCCTGATGAAACATATAATGTTTGGCATCATGAACCTCTTTGTTGTATTTCTTTGATTTGTCTCTCTAATCATCTATGTCGTCAAAAGAAACTTCTAATTTAACGTAAAGGTAAAATCTTAATTCTACTTCTCCCTCATCAATTTATCTTTCTCCCTTTATTTGGGAATTTATCATAACTTCAACCATATCTTTTGATTTGTGATCCTTGAAGTCCTCCAACACTTCTACCTCATATTGTTCTAAAAATTCATATTTTTTCAAAAACAGATTCTTCTTTTTGATTAAATTTCACTTAGAACTTATCCTACATATCACATTTTCTGAAAAATTATTGTTGAGAGTTATATCTTTATCTTTATCATTATCTTCAAACATATTAGGATAATTTTCTACAAAATTTCCAATCCTTTCACATCAAAAGAATACAAGTGAAAGTTTACCTTTGAACTTTCATCTTCCTCTTTACAGATTTTAAGAGAGAAATGACATGACACCATCCAAATTGTAATCCTCTTAACTATCTTTAATAGAGAGATTATTCATGGCCTTGAATGCCACTTCTTTGGACCTACCCATTTCTATAAAACCATTATCATCATATCATTTCTTATGCAATATGAGTACTATGAAATTTATCCAATGCTCATTCCTTTGGATCTTTATCTTCCAATACAGAGACCATATGATTAAACTAAGGTGGAATTTTTCTAAATATGCATTTGAGAATCATTATACCATATAAAAATTTTCTGAGACTACACATTTCTTCCACATTAACATTGAACCAATCAAATAAAGTATCAAAAAACTCATTACGGTGCATTTTGAGATCCATATATTTTCTATATAGAACCTGCAATTTTGCGTGTCTAACTTTTGATCCACCCTCATAAAAGTTCACCAACTTTTCCAAAATAGCAAGTGATGTTTTACATGACATCACCATTGTATATATTTCATTGGATACGTCTCCCCCTAAAGAAATAATCCATTTTTCTTCATAATGAAATTTCCTTTTATCAACTTATTATAAAACAAAATTATCAAGATTGGATGATATTATTCTCATAGATGTTGTAAATACATCCACTCGTAATGATCTGAAGTAATACTGCATTCGATTCTTCCATAATTGAAAATTTATTCCATCAAAGATCATAATCCCATTGTGATTTACAACCACTATTTATTATATCGATAGAGAAACACTAACATTCAAATTTTCCATTAAATACTAATTGTTATCCCAATTAGGTTAAATACCCTAAGGGCGGGCCGAATTTGGGTATGATAGATTAAAAAAACATTCCCCTTAAAATCATGTTTTGTGAAGATAAAAAAACTATTCTATCTTCTTCCCATAGAAATATATGAACATAAATGTAATCATGCATGAGAAAATGAGTTTTTCTTGGTTCTCCCTCATTGGGATACATCCAAGTATCATACAATGGAAATTTTTGGATTTACCAAATCCACTAAGGGTCACTTCCAAATTAAAAGGTTGGGTATATATCACATCTATTCCCATTTTCATTATCTTTACATGATTTCGGGTCTTTTCACTCCATTCCTAAGGGTCACTCCCAATATCCCTTTCTCAAACTCACTGATGGTGGAAAGGATCACCATATTCCTATTCCTTTTCTCACTTCTCTTGGAATTGATCCACTAAGATTGTGTGGGATTGTAGGTCCCTTCATTTTTAGGAATGCACACATCCTAAACTATAGATAAATTATTTGTTGATGTATTATTTTCACATGTAGATGAAATACACTTTTCCGCGTACTGTTAGTTTGGATAAATTTCCCTCACAAGATATTTTAGTATATTTAAGAACTTCCATGAGCCTTCTATAGACTTACCTACCACATCAAAAAACTATGACACACTTCATGGAGTTATTTCTTCATGCACCACCTCTCCTCCATGGATTTCCTCTACTTCTATGGACCATCCTACTTACATTGACCACTTATTCCTCCACACACTAACTCTTCTTCCACAGACAAACTCTCCCTCTAGAAAACCATTTCCTTTATGAGTGATAGATCCTCACAAAACCCTTTCATAGACTTTTCCCATGAACTACTTCCCCCTTCATGGAATTCTACACCATAAACTCTTCGCTTTTCAGAATCCTCCATCATGAACCACTTCTGACATTGCCGAATTTCTTCCTAGAGCTTTGATTTTCTCTAATTAATTTATTCTACGTAATGATGGGATTTGAAGTGTATATAAATGAAAATATATCCTCAAAATCCACTAATTTGTTATACTCAAATTAGCAATGTGGTACAACCTCCACTGTGGACTATGCTCCTCCCATGAACTATTTTTCCCTCTATGGTCTGTGTAGCGTTTTTATGCTTTACAATGGAAGATATCATCTGAAAATGAATCTCATGCCTACTTTCTGCAAACTATGAGGCATCCCATGAACATATACTCTCCCATGAACCACAAGCCTTCCCACAATCCATTTTCCCTACATGATCCACATATCACGCTTCACGGTATCCAGAGCACTATTATGAAGAAATCCATACCTTTCATATTTCATAAAATTTTTCGAAAACCACCTTAGAATTCTGTGAATTATGATTTGCAATCCGTAAAGCATGAAATCCTTTTAAAAAATCATCCATTTTCTAAAAACAAAATCCTGGTTTTAATACCCAAAAATCTAGAAGGCACTAGAAAAAAACACCCCAATAAAAACCTTCGTTGGAAAACACCAACCATACTCTTTTTCAGTCATCTATCATTGTCAAAAAACACAACCACACACAAAAGAAATGACATGATTACTTGAGTGATTTTTTCCAATATTTATGTATGGACATGATGTCGTTAATTTTTTGAATTACATTATATGAAAACATGATGTGGTTAGAGGTTTAAAGAATGATATGATGGTCTTGGTAGAGATCCTTGACATATTTTAAAATTTCATATTCTTATGCGTATAACAACATCCAAATTATTTCACCATGGTTCATAATTCATTTCATACGGTTTTATATTTTTAAACCATAGTATATGTTGTTTTTCTTGATAATACATTATGGTTCCTCTTCTCTACACTATGTCTTAATATCAAGTTATTTTTCATTATGATAACTTTTTATAATTTCATGAAATTAATCCTTTTTTTAGGAGATTTATATAATGATTATTTATCTCACTTGTTTATGTCTTATTAGAAACTTCTATATATTTCATTGATAATTTTTGTAACCATATTTAGAAATTGAGCTCACTCATCTTTTATGTTTCTCCAATTCCAATGGAATATATATTAGAACATGTATAATGAAATAATCATGTGTAGATATTTTTTTGGAAAAAAAAATAAAATTTATTGGCTGTTAATATGAATATCTAAATAATTATCAAAGGCACCAATATTTTGATCTTGTGTATTGGATTTAATTACTGTGATGTAAGTATGTATGTTTAGAACTAAATTTGAATGTGTGGGTTTAGAGAATATCATAGTTATTTTATAAGGCCCGGTTTACTGGTGGAATGATTATACAATATATAGTTGATGTTATAAGAAATATGGAAATATTAATGGGGAACTTGGAGTACATTGATAATGGATTTATTGTATTGGAATGATTATTTTCATTAGGAATTTATAATTATCCTTATTTTTTATAATTTTTGTTGACACTTTGTAATTATATTTGAAAATAATTAAGAAAACTAATAATGAATAGAAATAAATTCAAATAAATGAACCAATTTTAATATTAAAGTATGTATTCCATAATATAACTTCACTGGTTATCAAAAGTGGGAAGTTTGGTCAGAATTACAATAAAAATTATGATCTTCATTTGAAGGAAAACATGTGCATGTATTGAAGAGATTGGATATTTAAAAAAATGAAGCATTGAAAATCCACATAACACATAAGGAACATTGCAATTATTTTCTATGATGTATCTCATTCAGGAATATGTTATAAATTTTTTAAATCACTTTTACCTAATTTTATAAAGAAATTAATACAATTATTTGTGAGGGTAGTTAATATAGGATAGTTAATAAGCCTCTATAGGGAAACATGACCTCTCATAAAAATGAATTTAAAATTTTTCCAATTAGATTAACTTGTAATTTATATTAAAATATTCATATTTATGTATTAAAATATTTATAGGACGTAAAATAGTGCAATCATGTTGTTCAGTGTGATTAAATTAATCATGATTTCTTATAAAAGGGTGTTGAAAATCATATTCAATAAATTTTTTAAAGAGGTTATACAATTAATAATTATGTCAAGGCACTATTACAAGATATTTTTAGTGCAGGATATTAATAAATGATCATTTTATCTACCCAAATTGAGCATGATAGATTTTCTTAAAGTATATCATCATAGGAATTGAGGTTCATCTCAAGAGTTTTGGAGGATATAAACTATTTTTTGGGGTAAAAAATAGTCATTTGGGAGTGATTGACCTTCATATATTATAAATATTTATTATATTTATTAAATTATTTATAGTTAAATCAAATATGTAAATAACTAATGGATACACCTTCGGCTCATTCACGAGAATGCTTACAATATAAATTTTAATTTTAATAAATTGAATTTTAAAATATGTATATAAGAACAAAAAAATCCCACTATACTAATAAATATAATTAAATCTATATAAATAATGAAAAAAAATCCTGAAATAAATAAATTAAAAAATAAAATTGACTCTAACCCCAATATTCTAGGAGACATCAATTTGATTTCTCCTCACACATATAGTTAAGTACATATGGATATGTAAGAAAATAATAGACCACATTATTGATGAATTTTTAAGGGCTTATATTTATGGATACCTCCAATTTGTTATTTTATTAATATTAGAGGTATTAGAAGGATTTTCAAAGGCATTACATAGGTTAGATACGTGTTTTGTCCTTTTAGAGGATCACTAGACCATAGGACGAGGCATGTTGTTTAACCATTTGAGTATGTTTAGTGATGTCAACATGGTGTATGCATTGGTGCTTTTTCTAACTTGAGGGTAATAATATTAGAGATGGTAATGTCGTATTGGGTGAACCATGGTGAGAGAATGTAGAGACCCGAAGCCTGACATACATGGACATTACATTACTTTTGCGGAATACTTAGTACATAACAAAAACACACACACAAGGATCGTAATAGTTTAGTGTCTTTGGAAACTCGGAACGTAATCTTCTAATCGTGGTGAAAGATCTTCAATATCTCCCATAAAGATCTTCACTTTTTTTTTACCTAAAACCTTTCTTTATATCCTGGGGAAAAGAAAACATAAAATGGTGAGCTCAAATGCTCAGTAAGGGTAAGAAAAAGAAAAAAATCAATCACATCATATTCATAAGAACATAACTTTTGGAAATCTTAACCTGCAAAAGAGAGAATAATTTCATATCATGGGATAAATCATGGTAGTGAAATGTTATCACAATAATCATAACTTAAAACATGAAACTTTATGGAATACACACATAATCATAGAGAATCATTTCTTGTTAGTCAAGACTCATTGCCAAGACTATCTTAGTGGACAAAGTCCCTTTCTGAATCGAGTCACCCTCGTTTCAGTCCTGTTTCACTGAACCGGTATAACCTACCATTCCAACCATGTCTATCTCATGATATATAAAATCATTACCCAATGCATTAGAGGGAGATATAGGTCCCACCCATCTCATAATGATACCATTCTTATGTGTTCCACAAAATCATAAATCATACATCATTGCATAACCCATGTAATACAAATGGGAATCTTAAACATCATGACATCATAAATCAATTCATATAAGATAAAGGAATTCATAAAAATAATTCCATCACAACATGATCAAATCAATGTAATAATACGGATAAAAACAGAACCCTTTATTATCTTAGATGGAAAATAATTTTGATAAAACACTTGAACTCCATTCTTGAGGAAAATATCCTTTCTTCTTCAAAAACATTTTTCCTTTCATAACATGTCAAAAGACTTTAAAATAAAAGAAGTTGATTAAAAATAAACATGAAAACTTGTAAAGGAAGCTTCTTGGAAATAATTTTTTAAAAATCCATTCATTTCGTATAAGTTAAAAAAAACATTCTTCGTACTTTTGTCGAAAAAGTCAAAAAGTACCTCGTACGAAAAAAAACGACAAAAGATTCCTTTCATATCCTTTACTAAAAACTCACCGAAGGGTAAAATTGGATTTAATAAGTTGTAGGTGGATGGAAATAAAATTACATATTGAAGAAAAATGGATGTGGATGATAAAATACACCCCATAAAATTCCAAAGTAAAAACAATCTCGGATAAAAATGAGATTGTGATATTTCCCTTACCTTAGGTCTGACTTGCTTTGTAAGTGTCCCAACCTCCTGTATAATGATTTAAATCATTTTATTGACTTATTCCAGAATCATATTCATTGTTATTATATCATATATGGTCCACTTATGACTTTATATTACCCGTTCTTTTGTAAATTCATGTTAAAGTAGCGTTTTGGGTAAAATCGTCTCATTTGTCGTTCATGTTTTTAACTTGTAATTATTCATATCATAACTTAGATCATGATTACATAATTCCAGAATATAAAACATGATTTATATATTTATATATTCAGAATATACATATATAATAAATCAGTAAATGGAATGAAATACACCGTTCATGGAGACGGTAGTCCGTACGTACGCATGAACGCTGTTTTCGTTTCCTTATTGAATTGAATGGAATTAAGTAGATGACATACATATAAATATAAATAATTCCAGCATAATTATTATGTCATATATTTCATTATTACTTATTATATATACTTTATAATCATTCATGAATGGTTAATCATTGAGAATGAATCTCATCGCGTCGTGGAGACGGTAGTCCGTATGTACTCACGAGTGATGATATCGTTCCCATGGTCGTGGAACTGTCTTTAAGTGTATGTATAATATTTCAGTATCAATATCAATTTATAATAATCATATATAGTTACTCATTACACCTTTATACTCATCCAATTAAGGTGGTGGCGGAAAATAGATTACACCACGGCATGGAGACGGTATTCCGTACGTACGCACGCGCGGTGATTTCCTTTTTCCGTAGGATGGATAGAAGGTTAATTAGAGTTGTTTCATATTTATAATAACATATCAGTATATAATAAATACTTATGTTATTACTTTATCATGAAACAACTAAATAAGAAGAAGTTGAAGAAGAAAGAAATTGAAAAAGATCGGTAATGGATATTACCTCTTTTTGACGCGCCTTTTCTTAGCCTCCACTTAAAGAACTAAGGATGGTCTTTGAATAAGACCAGGACCTCTAGGATGATACTAGGGAAGTGGAGAAGGAATTTTGGCAGGGGTTGGCCGAGCTTGAAGGCTCAAAGTTGTGTGAGGTAGAGAGGGAGGAGGTTCCCTTTTATAAGGGAGGAGAGGGGCACCTTAGGAATATCTCAAAATATTATTTTATATTAAAGTCAAAATCGGTTTATAATGGTTCCAAAGGGTCTTATTTCGAAGATAAAGTGGGGATGGGTAGAACTCCTATCAATCAATAGGATTTAGACAAGTTTAGGGTATTATTTTATCCTTATCAATTAGATTTAACTCTATGTTAAATAATTTAACTTTTACCGTGTCTTTTTGTTTTCTTTCACTATATGGTTAATACACTTACTATAACATGCCAAAAGAACCCCAAATTTTTTATTTTTAATATATATATACTTATCTAAGTCATTTAGACGACCCTTAGATTTTTAGGAATAAAATAACAATTAATAATATAATATTTGATTTAAAAACTATTTAGTGTCAATTTTGACACTATTTGATATATGATTTTTGTGAAAGTCATAACAGAATTATATGTTCGAACCAAGTTGATTAAATCAACACTAATATATCATAGTAACCTAGAAAATTAGTGGAATTCATAAAAAGTCTTAAATTACATTTATTTTGGTATTTATAATATCAATTTTCTCAATATTTCATTAATATGATAATTTCTGCATCATCTTTGTGTCATAGATAAATTAACTTATTTGATGTCTAAAAATTACAAATAAAATAACATTATGTAGGAAATCTTTTTATCTTTCTAATTAATATTTACAATAGAATTTATCTTATGTATAACCCTATATTAAAAATGTTTTTGTAAATAAACTTTGATTTTAACTCTTTTAACTCTTCTTTGAATTAAATAATAATAAATGTCCTAATCTAATCCAAGTGGGCCTAAATGATAATATTTTACACTTAAGGTTGTTTCTGGTCGAGATACACTTGTCCAATAGGATTAGGACACGTGTTAGGGTAATATTAATATCATTGTTACCCTTAATTACCCTATTTACTTTTAACCGCGGTAAATAAAAGTAAAAAGTTACTATTCACCAAAAATTATTTTCATCTCATTGAACCACATTTTACTTACTGACATCAACCGTATCTCTCAGATTTTTGAAATTCCATTCACAGAAGCGGTAAAATTAAGTTTTATGAAAAATTCAGTTTTTTTAACTACCACTTAGTAGTTTCACTATTCATCAAAAATTGATGTTTTTCAGAACAATGCCAAAATTTCATCCTAAGCTATATTTATTATTCCGAATTCAAAAATTAAGTCTATTTTACCAAATTCATAACATAGAAGTTGCATTAATTAATTTTATATTTAAATCCCTCTTTTAAAACAAATAGCGTGTTTTTAAGAAACAATATCTATCAAAAGATTGACACTTGTTTATGTCTGGTTTAAATGTGAAATTACATCCAATGACCAACATTGTATTAAATTGTAAAAATATATTCTAAATATACTTTAAAACCACTCAAATTAATAATTTATCACTATTAATTATTTTGATTAAAAAAGTTGTTTTTAATTATAATTTAGTAATTTTCACTATTCATCAGAATATGAAAGTTATCCGAAAAGTACCAAATTTTACCTTAGGCTAAATTCGATACTCTGAATCCAAAAATGAAGTCCATTTTGAGAGCTAAAGTTTCTAAAATTTTAAAAGGTGGTTATTACTATTCATAACGGCTAGTTATAATAATATTTTAATAGCATATCGTTGTTTAGTGAAACTCGGTATTGCGTACTACACACGCTATAGAGGAAGGTCGCGATTGCGTGTAATGAAAGGCAAGTAAAGGATGTGTGTTGTGCAAGCTCCTTTTGGTGTAGCTTACAACACAAGACATTAATAAAATTAAATAGAATATATTTCATAAAATCTCGGGCTCTTACATTCTACCCCCCTTAAAAATGAATTTCTCCCTCGAAATTCGTCGGGGTTATAAATGGTTTACTATTCAAAAGTTTTTTTAATAGAAACCCAAATCTTAAAAAAAGAATACCAAAACTTGGCTTTAAAAACTAAAGTATGAAATGTAACGATTACCCAAATAAACTAATCAATGGGTTTCCACATAGGTGAAAATATGGATACGAAAGAGAAATCTAACCATCATGTTCTGATGGAGAGTGGTAGAGAACATGGCTATGGAAAAGCCAGTAATCACAAATCCGTAGATTTGTGATGATATTAGGTACCATCTGATTCATCAGGTATAAGATCACTAGGACAACATTTTTGGTTTTCAAGATCATTTCCATAAAGTTGAAAATTTGCATAGAATAAATGCTTACTTTATTTTGGTACAATCTCACTGTTGTTCGTGCCTTGAACAATTTCCACTTCATCTATTAAATAAATGAAGTTGAATTTGTTATTCGTGAACTGTTAGCAGATCATGTGATAGAATGACGGGTCATTCCATCTGTCTCAAACAAAAGGTTAGAAAAAATTATATACATAAGTCGATCTATAGTGAGATTAATCATATATGGTTCCTAAAATGGACTTATACTTCATATATCATACTTCTTAATATAATAAAACTAGTTTCTACTAAACAGGGACTTCCTGTAGGCCAGTGGTAGGTGATAAAGGCCAGTCGCACTTCGATTGTGGGTTCGATTCCCACGGCCTTGTCCGATGCCATGGGCTGTCGCCCGTCCTGCAGGTTGTCCTTTTTCTAATACTATATTACTATAACATCCCATCAATAATATCGAAAAAAACTTTTATCCTTAAACAATACTAACTTATGTCCAACATAATCCATTCCAATCTTTAGGCTTATCCATAATACTGCAGTCCACTCTCATAACATAGTAAAAATGATTACCAGAAATTTAACACCATCGTCGATCCCCATATATCATAAGATATGTTTTTTTGGTCCCATTCCAAACATTCAAAGTCCTTAATCATGAATTCTCTTGAATACCTTAGTGAAAACATTAATGCAGTTAAAAGTTAACACCTTCCACATACCAAAATCCTCAAAATTCTATATACTCAAACCATGATATCACTTAGTCCTTATATCAATCATGAGATCATGAATACTGTTAAACATTTCATTTTCTCGTTTTCCCTTCATTATGCGCATATCATCTTATTTCCAAAAAATATCTGAATAACCTTTCATGGATACTGGTAACATTATTCATACACTTTCAAAACTCAAGGAAAGACAACAGTGTAACAATCCTTTGATGTCTCTTTATTCCATAGTACCATGAGATTACTTATACAACATTACACATGATAAACATGCCATCATTCCACAACATTCTTAAACCATTGACCGAGCATCAACAATTCTTTCATCTAAAATATCATTTGTAGTCTCTTCATCATCATCAACATAAATACTACCCATACGACCATACTGGTTCTCTTCATGAGACATTACCTTAGGGCATTGGTTTGCATAATGCTCGTACATTCCACATTTAAAACATTTAACCATTGTTGATGTCGTAGCAATACCATTATCCTCATCCCTGGTGTTAACTGAACCTTTTCCTTTTCACTTACTTGCTTTGTGTCCGTCTTTTCCACACCCAAAGCATCTTCTAGTTCCTTTGAAACATTCTCCTTGATTCCTCTTCCCACATGATTTACATAGGGGAAATTGAACTTTCTTTCCTCTATGATCATCATGAAACTCCATCTTTCTCTTATTAGCCGAGTCAGGAAACTTACCAAATTTTACTTTATTGATCATATTATGAGATTGCTGATTCGGCATAATAATGATGTTTGGACTTCCAAATCCCATTTCATTTGGTTGCTCATGAAGAATATCATTCCATTTTCCATCATATCCTCCATTATCGTGAATCATCCTGTTTCCAGCCATTTTCTAAAACCCAAAAAGAATAGTGTGAGAGGCAAAAATCATAATAAAGGGGGAGTAACTTCAATATCTAACATCTTTGGTTTAATCTAATATCGTTACCATAGTTCTAGTACTATATCCTATACGTATACTTATCCTTAGGGACATCCCTAGACATACCTTAGAAATGTCTCTAGGGATCTCACTAACGTTTTCGCATCCTAGTTTCCAAAGGTTGACTAAACCTTTCCTTTGATACCAACTGCAGATACCCGAAGCCTGACATACATGGACATTACATTACTTTTGGGGAATACTTAGTACATAACAAAAACACACACACAAGGATCGTAATAGTTTAGTGTCTTTGGAAACTTAGAACGTAATCTTCTAATCGTGGTGAAAGATCTTCAATATCTCCCATAAAGATCTTCCCTTTTTTTTACCTAAAACCTTTATTTATATCCTGGGGAAAAGAAAACATAAATGGGTGAGCTAAAATGCTCAGTAAGGGTAAGAAAAAGAAAAAAAATCAATCACATCATATTCATAAGAACATAACTTTTGGAAATCTTAACCTGCAAAAGAGAGCATAATTTCATGTCATGGGATAAATCATGGCAGTGAAATGCAATCACAATAATCATAACTTAAAACATGAAACTTTGTGGCATACACACATAATCATAGAGAATCATTTCTTGTTAGTCAAGACTCATTGCCAAGATTATCTTAGTGGACAAAGTCCCTTTCTGAATCGAGTCACCCTCGTTTCAGTCCTGTTTCACTGAACCGGTATAACCTACCATTCCAGCCATGTCTATCTCATGAGATATAAATTCATTACCCAATTAATTGTAGAGAGATATAGGTCCCACCCATCTCATAATGATACCATTCTTATGTGTGCCACAAAATCATAAATCATACATCATTGCATAACCCATGTAATACAAATGGGAATCTTAAACATCATGAAATCATAAATCAATTCATATAAGATAAAGGAATTTATAAAAATAATTCCATCACAACATGATCAAATCAATGTAATAATAATTATAAAAACATAACCCTTTATTATCTTAGATGGAAAATAATTTTGATAAAACACTTGAACTCCATTCTTGAGGAAAATATCCTTTCTTCTTCAAAAACATTTTTCCTTTCATAACATGTCATAAGACTTTAAAATAAAAGAAGTTGATTAAAAATAAACTTGAAAACTTGTAAAGGAAGCTTCTTGGAAATAATTTTTTAAAAATCCATTCATGTTGTATAAGTTAAAAAAAACATTCTTCGTACTTTTGTCGGAAAAGTCAAAAAGTACCTCGTACGAAAAAAAACGACAAAAGATTCCTTTCATATCCTTTACGAAAAACTCACCAAAGGGTAAAATTGGATTTAAATAGTTGTAGGTGGATGGAAATAAAATTACATATTGAAGAAAAATGGATGTGGATGATAAAATACACCCCAGTAAATTCCAAAGTAAAAACAATCTCGGATAAAAATTAGATTGTGATATTTCCCTTACCTTAGGTCTGACTTGCTTTTTAAGTGTCCCAACCTCCTGTATAATGATTTAAATCATGTTATTGACTTATTACAGAATAATATTTATTGTTATTATATCATATATGGTCCACTTATGACTTTATATTACCCGTTCTTTTGTAAATTCATGTTAAAGTAGCGTTTTGGGTAAAATCGTCTCATTTGTCGTTCATGTTTTTAACTTGTAATTATTCATATGATTACTTAGATCATGATTACTCAATTCCAACATATAAAACATGATTTATATATATATATATATATATATATATATATTCATAATATACATATATAATAAATCAGTAAATGGAAAGAAATACACCGTTCATGGAGACGGTAGTCTGTACGTACGCATGAACGCTGTTTTCGTTTCCTTGTTGAATTGAATGGAATTAAGTAGATGACATACATATAAATATAAATAATTACAGTATAATTATTATGTCATATATTTCATTAGTACTTATTATATATACTTTATAATCATTCATGAATTGTTAATCATTGAGAATGAATCTCATTGCGTCGTGGAGACGGTAGTCCGTACGTACGCACGAGCGATGATATCGTTCCCATGGTCGTGGAATTGTCTTGAAGTGTATGTATACTATTTCAGTATCAATATAAATTTATAATAATCATATATAGTTAATCATTACACCTTTATACCCATCCAATTACGGTGGTGGCGGAAAATAGATTACACCACGGCGTGGAGACGGTATTCCGTACGTACACACGCGCGGTGATTTCCTTTTTCCGTAGGATGGATAGAAGGTTAATTAGAGTTGTTTCATATTTATAATAACATATCAGTATATAATAAATACTGATGTTATTACTTTATCATGAAACAACTAAAGAAGAAGAAGTTGAAGAAGAAAGAAATTGAAAAAGATCGGTAATGGATATTACCTCTTTTTGACGCGCCTTTTCTTAGCCTCCACTTAAAGAACTAAGGATGGTCTTTGAAGAATACCAGGACCTCTAGGATAATACTAGAGAAGTGGAGAAGGGATTTTGGCAGGGGTTGGACGAGCTTGAAGGCTCAAAGTTGTGTGAGGAAGAGAGGGAGGAGGTGCCCTTTTATAAGGGAGGAGAGGGGCACCTTAGGAATATCTCAAAATATTATTTTATATTAAAGTCAAATCGGTTTATACTGGTTCCAAAGGGTCTTATTTCGAAGCTAAAGTGGGTATGGGTCGAAATCCTATCAACCAATAGGATTTAGACATGTTTAGGGTATTATTTTAACCTTATCAATTAGATTTAACTCTAAGTTAAATAATTTAACTTTTACCGTGTCTTTTTGTTTTCTTTCACTATATGTTTAATACACTTACTATAACATGACAAAAGAACCCCAAATTGTTTATTATTAATATATATATCCTTATCTAAGTCATTTGGCCGAACCTTAGATTTTTAGGAAGAAACTAACAATTAATAATATAATATTTTATTTAAAAACTATTTAGTGTCAATTTTGACACTATTTGATATATGATTTTTGTGAAAGTAATAACAGAATTATATGTTCGAATCAAGTTGCTTAAATCAACACTAATATATCATAGTAACCTAGAAAATTAGTTTAATTCATAAAAAGTCTTAAATTACATTTATTTTGGTATTTATAATATCAATTATGTCAATATTTCATTAATATGATAAATACTGTATCATCTTTGTGTCATAAATAAATTAACTTATTTGGTGTCTAAAAATTACAAATAAAATACCATTATGTAGGAAATATTTTTAGCTTTCTAATGAATATTTAAAATTGAATTTATCTTATGTATAACCCTATATTAAAAATGTTTTAGTAAATAAACTTTGATTTTAACTCTTTTAACTCTTCTTTGAATTAAATGATAATAAATGTCCTAATCTAATCCAAGTGGGCCTAAATGATAATATTTTACACTTATGGTTGTTTTTGGTCGATATACACTTGTCCAATAGGATTAGGACATGTGATAGGGTAATATTAATATCATTGTTACCCTTAATTACCCTATTTACTTTTAACCGTGGTAAATAAAAGTAAAAAGTTACTATTTAGCAAAAATTATTTTCATCTCATTGAACCACATTTTACTTTCTGAAATCAACCGTGTCTCTCAGATTTTTGAAATTCCATTCACAGAAGTGGTAAAATTATGTTTTATGAAAAATTCAATTTTTTAACTACCACTTAGTAGTTTCACTATTCATCAAAAATTGATGTTTTTCAGAACAATGCCAAAATTTCATCCGAAGCTATATTTCATATTCCGAATTCAAAAATGAAGTCTATTTTACCAAATTCATAACATAGAAGTTGCATTAATTAATTTTATAATTAAATCCCGCTTTTAAAACAAATAGCGTGTTTTTAAGAAACAATATCTATCAAAAGATTGACACTTGTTTATGTCTGGTTTAAATGTGAAATTACATCCAATGACCAACATTGTATTAAATTGTAAAAATATATTCTAAATATACTTTAAAACCACTATAATTAATAATTTATCACTATTAATTATTTTGATTAAAAAAGTTGTTTTTAATTATAATTTAGTAATTTTCACTATTCATCAGAATATGAAAGTTATCCGAAAAGTACCAAAATTTCACCTTAGGCTAAATTCGATACTCCGAATCCAAAAATGAAGTCCATTTTGAGTGATAAAATTTCTAAAATTTTTAAAGGTGGTTATTACTATTCATAACGGCTAGTTATAATAATATTTTAATAGCATATCGTTGTTTAGTGAAGTTCGGTATTGCGTACTACACACGCTATCGAGGAAGGTCGCGATTCCGTGTAATGAAAGGAATTTCAAGGATGTGTGTTGTGCAAGCTCATTTTGGTGTAGCGTACAACACAAGACATTAATAAAATTAAAAAGAATATTTTTCATAAAATCTCGGGCTGTTACAGAGAAACATCAAACATGGTTATTATGATTCTTATTCCACATGTAGCTTCCTCTGGTGTAAAATTAGTAGTTTGAACACTAAAAATCCATAGGGGTTGGGTATCATGGGATATGAGGTTCATAGAAAAATAAAAACATATTAAAATGGAAATGTATATCACCTGATGCTATGAATAAATGGGTATGGTTGCAATGAGGTAGAGTCAATTGGAGCACATAGATAGGGAAAATGAGGAGTTCATGGTGTATATATCTTAGTCTTTGGCGTGGTAGAGAAAAATGGTTATGGGAAATCCACAACACTATATCCCAAGGAATGTTGGATGTCAAAGGTAGTAGAAATAGTTTAATAAATGAATAAGAATTAGGGAGATATGTTGTCTAAAACATGAAATTTTATGTATCTCATATTTTATAGGAAGAACCATGAACATTATATGACCCCCTAGGCTATAATATAGGCTATTCCAACATCTAATATAAATGTAGGGGTTTATGACACTTAGTTTATATTTTTTATTTTCCTTCTGAACTCTAGCCAGCCCCTTGACCTCTCTCTACCCCCTAGTCACCACTCATTGTGATTATAACACTTTGGTTTGTCTAGATCACCGTATTAAAAATCAAGGTACCCTCTACCATCCTCTATACTATATTACTCATGTTATTGACTTTTCTGGATGTTTAATTTAGTGTAATTCCTTTATTTTAGGATAGAAATCAAGAAAGGCCTAATGAAGAATTTCTTTGTTTTGGTTTTACTGGGTCTTCCTTTCATTTTGGTGCGTTTTTCCTTTATTGGTTATTAATATAAGATCATTTATTCTTTCATAGATATTATTTAAATTCTAATCAAGGTAGGTAACACATTACATGTCCTATTATTTAATGTGTTGAAATATCATGATTTAATCCATTGGGTGGAAGTGGAATCAGTATAATAAAGATAATAATGATCAATAAAGGAATAAGGAATTGGAATCATATTATTATGATCACATGTGAGTTGTTATTATTGATTTGTCACTTATTTTTTTATATATTGTGTTTCCTAATTTATATGTATGTTATTGTGACTTCCATGATTGATATGTTAATAATATTTAGAAAAAAATAACTGCATAATTAAAATGAATTGACTAAAAAAATACATGTAAATCAATGACCATTATTCCTAGAATTTTAGGCAATATAGAAGTAGTTATAAAAGAATGATTAAGTTGATTTTTATCAACTATTATTTGATGAAATATATTTTTTGTTACTTAATCTTAGGAATAATGATCTCGTTAAGTCAAAATGGGGATTAATGTGGTAATTTTCTAAAGATAACTCTTTTTGTATAATTAATCCCATTCTTGTTATGAAAGGGTTATGTTCTTTGGTTTTATGGATTTAATTTTCCTCTAATAATGTCGCGCTAAGATTTTGATATATTACATAAAATTATTTTTCTAGGACAATATATCTTTGATGTGTTTTCATTATGAGCATAGAATAGTTGGAATTTTTATGTGAGTAATGGGTGGGGGTTTCCCAAAGCTATATTTATGGTGGTGATGCTAGTAATGGTGGGATTTGTTATACTATATGTAATGGTAATGGGGAAGACATAATGGTGGTCAATATGTGTTAAAATATATTATTTCTCATTTATATGTTCTTTCCTTATTATTGTTTGATGGTCATTTTCTGGATATTATTTTTTATGGTTTCCAATTTCCTGATGGGGTTTGAATCAATGCTTAATAGTTCCGTCATTATTTTGGTTGATTAGGATGAGTCCCAAAGTACCCGAAAATTATAAAAAATTAATGAATTAATTAATAGAATAAGGGTGATTCTTGGTGTTCATTGATGATAATGATATACTTAAGAATAAGTATGGAATTAGCTCGAGGGTATGGGTATATAAAACCAATAAAATCATAGATAGAACCAGGATAAAGATCCTTCCATACAACAGAATCAATTATACTTATTAAAAATTTCCAATATCTATAAACAATTTGAAGAGATAGATGAATAAAACTAACTGTTAATATAGCTCATCATATATTCTTTCCAGCTAATCATAAATTTTTTCCGCGTAGTATAGGCCCAGTAATAAGTGATAACCAATAAAATAACATAGTAGAATATGAAAATTTCCTTATTAAGGGTAAGGTAGTTCTTTTATTGATTTTCATGATCATTTTATATGAATTTTTTTGTTATTAGCGTTCTTTATCAGCTATTTGAATTTTTTCCCTTACTGGATGGAATAACACTAATGTGCATTTTAGTATGGAATTCTGATGTAAAAGTACCTTGGATTTGAATATTAAAGTGTTAATCTTGATAATGAATAAAAAATAATATTAATATAATTTTATTGAATTGGATAATATTGAATTTGATTATTTTGTGTTTGTTTGAGATCTAGACGTTAGCAGTAGAAGATTTTTATTTTGTGCAATAATAGATACCGATGAGTTTAAGGCCAAGAAATTACCCTTAGTGTGGGTTTTATGTGATATTCTAAAATTTACAAATTTTATATGCTTTACCACCCAAGTTGGTAGTGTAAATGACACACAAATGTTTTTTAGGGGGTGTTTTACTCAACATCTAACATAGCATGGGAATTTATAGTTGAATTATATCTCTCGATCTCTATGCCTTTACCTATAATTTATGTATAAGTGTTTCACATGATAAAATTAATTATGATATTTGGTGTGTTCCTACCTTGGTTATGATGGATCTCTGTTTTTCAATAAATCCATGTAAAAGTTTCAATGGATTGAGGTATAAGAAATTATTTTATCTAGTGAATGAGAAATGCTCTAAAGTTTTATATGCTTATAATATAAATAATATATATCATATTTTATGGGAATTTTGATTTTCTTGCACAATGGGTACATTAATCCATGTAGCCTATGATATACAATTAATAACTCCTCCATTAAAGCTACCATTTAATAAACCATTTTAAAATATGAAACTTATAAGACGATTGAACATTCATATGATTAATACACTAGTTGTGGTATTTACTCATCTATTATAAATGAATTAGTAAATATAGTAGTAATCGAAGAACTGTATTTGATATCCTATATAAAACTACCATATGATGATAGTAAGGAATTAATGGGGGATTGATTCATGATTCAAATAAACTCTCAAAGACTAAATACTCTATTCGTATACATCATTAGCATGTAAATGTGTTAACACTTAGTGGGAGAAAGAGTATCCATCTTTTATGATAAGAGATCTATCATTAATCATGTATACCATTAGAGGTCAGAGCCTTCATCTTCCACTTTTTTTATCCTCATAAAATATATCAAATGAAGACAAGAAAGGTTATAAAGGCTTATTTAGAAAACTATATGTAAGTTTTGAAATTCTCGTCATTTATTGTATTTTTAAATAGGCTTTATATTTCATGAATTAGAGATACTCAAGTGATGTATTTAATCACTTTAGATTTATTTAATAATCATCATTAAACCCTAATGAATTCTTATAGTTCAGTCATAGTGACCCATGGTCTTAGATTTTGTAAATCAGGTTATGAAATTTAGAAAACATGAAAAAAATAACAATATTTTAGTTTTCTTAAAAATAAGTTTGAAATAATTTACACTTGTGTAGATATACATAAAGGTAAATAATAAAAACTTTCATGAAAGCTTGGTGGACTATATAACGGTCATATGAGATTACCTTTAAGTACAGGGTTTACGTAAAAGAATTCTTGATCAACCATTACACAGGGTTCTATATAAATGTTTCCTTGAACTACCTTTACATATGTAGTCGGACATTAATGAAACAACCATTTTCATACACAGATGTGGTTAAGTGTAAAGTTAATTGAAATTGAACTTATCCTATTATATTTTTTAGGAAAATTAGAGTACATATACATAGATGGTTTTTTATAATGTTCAAGGTGATTACCCTTATGTGAAATAGGGATTCTGTGGAAGGGTAAATAGAAAATTTTAATTTTTCTAATTTTTAATTATGGATTGAATTTAGTTACATATAAATTATATAGAAATAATTATAAAAGGTATATTACATGTATTTGTTAATTTAATAAGTTTTAATAAATTAATTAATTGTAATGGGTTTATAAATAATTAATATTTATAAAATATTTATTATTAGATATTCCTTAAATATTAAGAGTTAATAATTAAAATAAATATTAAATAAAATATTTGTCAAGTCCTATGACCATGAAATAAAAGTTTTTATTTAGATATCATAATATTAATCATTAAAGTGTTAATAAATTACATAAATAATTCTAAAATATACATATGATTATACTTTATTTTTGATATGTTCATAATTACTTAATTTTAATTATTCAAATTAAAGGGACTTATTTGGGACATTATTTAGGCCATACCAGATAGAGTTTTGGTGATTAATGTGGTCACAATTGAAATTTCAAATTTATATGTGACATTTAGACAATGTAAAATATTTACATTATAGAAATTGGATTATAAAATTATTTATAATTCATGATAATATAATATATTGAAAATTCCATATAATGAATAATATGAAAGAGTTCATATTGGAATGAATATAAATTGTTCTTATTCAAAATTATGGAATTAAAATCATGATAACAATTATTATTAATTGTTTATAGTTATATTTTTTATGAATTATTCATAAATGGCTATCACAAGTTTAAATATTTGAATTATTTATTCATTTAAAGGATATTCTTTGTATTATTCATAGTTATGAAATTTTTATATTACAACTCATGTTTGTTTTAGTATGAATGTTAAACTACTTCTAATAAATGAATATTTACATTAATTAGTAGGTATGAAAATGAATCTAGATTTTATCTACATTGACCATAGCATACAATTGAAGTATTGAACTTGAATTTAGTTGTTGAATATATTTTATTCATATTAGTTTTTTGAGTTACGATGTATTGAACTCTCACTTGAGTAATGTCTCCCAAATTAGATGTACTTAAGAGAGGACTGCCTGCCGACCTAGAAGATTATTACTTATCTAGTGTAACATCCCAAAAAATTATATGCTTATTTTTTTATATGAATATTTTTGTTAAATAAATTAATTTTTAATTGAAACAAACTTATAATATGAATTTAATATTTTGAATGATTTTATTTAATCAAAATAAATATTTAATAATAAAAAATTTAAAATAATCCAATTTGGAATAAATTGAAATATATTTTAAATGATAAAATTATTCACATATTTTTATGTATACCTAATTTATAATTAAAAGTAATATAATTAAAATAAGTAAGTGATTATTTTCAATAAATAAGATTTGGTTTTTTAATTCATATCAAAATCACAAACAAATATTTTTTTTTAAAGTAATATTGCAGTATTTTACTAAAAACAATACATTAATACAAATATATTTATTAAATTTTTTGGGAAAATAAAGAACTGAATAACAAAATTTAAGGTTATAGAAGAAATGTATGTAATGAAATATAGGATAATAACAAAAATTGAAATTTTATCTTTATATAAAATTTAAAATATTCATAATTATTAAAGATAATATAATTATAAAATATATAAAATTATAAAGTACTGAAAGAAAGATAATTATAGAGAATTAGGCTTACAAAATTTGAATTATGAATTTTTTTTAAAAAATTTTAAATTATAAATATATTATTTATGAGAAATATATTATAATTATTGAATTTAATTTATTTATAAAAAATGATGAAATAAAAAAATAAAAAAATAGAATAAATATAAAAAATGGAAAGTTAGGAAAAAGGGATAGATAAGGGGGATTCGATTTTTGGGTTCCCAGCTAGAGGAGGACTTGAAGTAGAGTTCATTCAGATGGGAACTTGAGATTTGATTTGGGGTTCGATTTTGAAGTGTTTAAATTTCAAATGGAGTAAGGATGATTAAATGGAGAGAGAGATGGAGGCCAAGTGATTTTAGAAAAGACTGTCAGATATGGATCTGACCACATATGAGGATTTTGTATTTCTTGAAGGAGATCAATTGTCGATAAGGGGGTTAGAGTGATGTTTGAATGTGTAGGGGTATCATACGCGGACGTTCTATGAGCTATTATTCATCATCGATGTTGTCCCCCTACTCCATGATTTCAGAATCATTATTCTTTTTTATTTTCTATATGTATATATATTAGCGTTGATGGTTTTTTAAGTGGGTAATATTGACCGAAGAGGAAGTGGAGGACTGTTTTGTTTATTTTTTTTGAGTATTCCAATTGAGAAAAAATAAGAAGAAAACCAGTTTCTTCAATATCGGAAAATAAATTCATAAAGGGGACATTTTTTTCAGATATTTATTATTTTTATTATTGTAATTGAAAAATGTATTATTTTAAAAAATAAATATTTTTATGTTTTCTAAAATTCCATTTTAGAAATTATTTGAAAGAACTAAATTTATTACTCAAAATCTAAAATTTTCTTAAGAATTAAAAATACGTCAAGAATATATATTTTTATAATTATAATTAGGTATTTCTCTAAATTTTATTGAAAATATATGATATTTTTTTCAAAGTTAATATTTAATAGTACTGTTAGGAATTATGTTTCCAAATAATAGTGATGAATTTATGTAAGGATTATATTTTCAAAATTTATATTTTGAAATATTATCTAAGGATATGATTATTTTATTGTAAAATCTCTTATAACCAAACTTTCCACACATGTGTTTTAGCACAATCCTATGATTAGAAGAAATCGATGAAAGATTAAAATGCCTTTTAAAATGGTAGTCATCATCGACACATCTATAATGCTTCCACCTTTCCTCACTAGACTTCCTTCCACTACATCTGGAAAAGACCTTCATACACATTAGTGTCAGAACTCACCTTCAATAATGTAGGCAACTCATGAAACTAATATCTATACCAAATTTCTACATCCACTCTCCCATTGTGGGGGGGGGGGGGGGGAGGGGGTAACTTAATCAAAAAATAAGAGGGATAAACTCAATTTTCAAAGCATAAGAAGAATGTTCGTATGAACATCAACTAGAGGATATAACAATTGTGAATCACCCATGGTCACAATTCAAATGTGCATTAATTACTTATAGGGGAATACACTAGCCAATATAAGATATAGAGGGTCCAAACAGAATAACCTAATGGAAACGACATGCCACAACAGACACAGAACATGTAAAGAGGATCATCAAAATAGATTCTTGAAACACTTCCCAAAAAGGAACCATTAAACATCACTTCAAACCAACTTACCGATGACACACAAACCTAAAACATTATTCAAACAAAAGGGTTTCCCAACTCATAACAACCCACATCAACATTTCTAAAAATAAAAAGACACACCAAACCAACACTGGTTATTAAAACATTATATCTTCTCTTTAAAATCATTTTAAGAATAATTTAGTCTTAGTGGGTTGCATACTCACCAATGGCATCTCATAGGTCTCACACATGCTGGTTTTAGTGCCCCATCAATAACCCAACCCATATGAATCAGGGAAACCGTCCACTTATTCCATTGACAATCAAAATATCCATACATAACGATGAATTTTATCACTCATGGGGTTTCCAAGAGTAAAATTTTTTTTTTCCAGATTTCAAAATAAAAAATCAACCTTGCCTTCCATCTTCTTAATCAACATAATGTTTCCAAAAATCAAAAAAAAATTAAAAGGATAAATATTTACCAAATCAATGTCCATTCTAAAAATTTAGGTATAAATTCGAAAACATTTTATCCCATTCAAACCATTCATCAAATAATAATTTATCCCATTCCAAATTATTTTCAATAGTTCTGAAAATCCTATTACAAACAGATTTCAAAACCATCTTTGACATAGATAATGATTTCCAGACAATAAATTTTCAAAACACCACAAGTATAAGTTATTATAATAAACTAATGATAAAAACAACCCCATTTACTGAAAACCATTTCCATTTAAAATACAATTTCCACAATTTTCAAACAAGAGTTTTCAAAATGATTTACCAAAACCCATAATGATACTAAAAAAATAACTGGGAAACTAGTATTGATGGGTGACTCAGATATATAGTTGGAGGTCAAACACTAGTCACACCACCATCACCGAGAGTCTTCTAGCTCAATATCCCATTATTCATATAGATTTTTTGGCCATATTAGATCACTGATACCATTGTCCTAACTTCAATTTCATTCCCTAAATAGTGAAAATCCATAATGACCAAAGACTTAGATTAAATCCTACTTCAATTAGTGAATTGGGTCCCATGAAGAGGTGTGTTGGACATGCACCCTAGTCATAATCATAATGTCAAGTCTCAATAATCCTAGCTCCTATATACTTAGATATTATTACAAGGAACATGACTCAAAAGAGAGTGACCTCCTCTAATAACATTTTTTCATGAACCAATGTAGGTCAACCATGAATTGGTCACCCGAGTCGACTCGCGACAATGCTCAGAGGGTGTTCCTGATCCCCAAGGGCTGGTACAAGTTCCCGGTATCAAATAAAACATATGGGATTGATTTAATTGAATTTAAAATATTATTATAACCAATAAAAACTAATAAAATAGATCAAAAAAATCCAAAACAAACGCGCCCTTACACATTTTCAGATGTAATGGTTTACTACTTTAGAAAAACCCAAAATATACCACAGTAGGAGTAAGTCAAAACTATATATGAAACCTTCAAGAACATGATGAATCAAATCCTATAAACCCACCATAAAAATCCACGAAGGAAATGTATAAGAAACCAGACCTCCCTTACCAAACAAAATACATTTACATGAAAAAATAGATGAAAAAACTACATACATCCAAAGTTGTATATAAGGTGTGATCCAAAGAACCGTAACTTTCCACCCAAAATAGATTCAATGCTCTAAACATTAAATGGTAAATAACATGAATATTTATAAGTAAAGGAGAATTTGGGATCAATTTTAAGTAAAACCACTTTCAAACAAAACAACGTTAAATTAAATCAATATCAAATGAAAACATTCATGATTTGGAAATTACCAAGCAAGTCATATCTTATACAAAGGGTTAGTCCGATATAACCAAGGAGAACTAATCACAATGGAGCCCATATAGGTACAAGATAGAAATGGGAGACTAGAACCTCACATCTTAGTGAAATGTTGATTATATTCCACAACCATTAGCTTTATATGCATGAGCCACTAGTAGGGGACACCCCCCTAAACTAGTGGGATCCAATCACCATCTATGTTTAGTTAGATTTTTTTCGTCAATCCAGCTAAGTGGATCTGGGCCTTAACCACTTCCATATCATTAGAACACTTATCCTAGTCCAGCCACCTAGTTACTCGAGCTTCCTTTTTGTGCTCAATCATATTTCACATATCACATAGAACCACTTTCACATTTCATTAACCAAATAATAAATTACACTTTAAATGTAACCACATGAACAGCCAAAAACAAATTACAAACAAATAATCACACCAAAACTCTTCCCTTGAATGTTTTTAACCTTTTATATAATTTTATAAATCATTAAAACAATTTAAAAAACAATTTTGAAAAACACCCCAAGGCTTTACGCCAAAAATGATCCTCAAATCCTCTTAAAATCAACCAGACATTAACATATTATCAAAAAATAATTTCCATCCCACACATAATTTAATAACCAACATGAAAGATTTATAAAATCGTAAAAATGACACAAAAGGGTTTCAACATGAAAAACACCAAATTTCACATATAAATGACACTTTAAAATTTAGTGCACGTTAAATACCACCATGTAACACTACAACACCACACATAAAATTTACTAAATCAATAAAACACTTAAAAAACATTTCCAAGATGCACAACCATTCTATAAACACAAAAAAACTCAAATTTCTCTCTTTATAATCAAACACACACTAAAACATTTTACGAACATGGTTTTCATCACATATAAAATTCAAGAAACCATTTAAACAATTTACCAAGAAATTTCACGAAGTCCAATAAGGCTTTACACCAAGAACATACCCAATTTTACCTAAAATATCCATTTTGAATCCAAATTCACAACCAAACATTTTGATAACCACTTTTTTACCACACACATATTTCATAAATCATGATAATGAACACAAACAAGCATAAAAATTTACAAAACAATGTTTTAGCATTTAATCACCTACCTTGGGTGGAGAAATTTATATAAAATGGTGGGAAACCACAATCGCACCTCAACCGTACCATCAAGATGCAAGAAGGAACCATAAACATGATGATCAAACCCTATTGAACATGAACAAATCCAAATTTGAACACCCTACTTTCAAGAAAACTGAAACACTAAAAAGGGAGAAGCAAATTCCTGAAATGGAGAAAAGGTGACCTAACAGAAGGGGAAGGTGGTGTTCGGCTTCTAGAGTGATGTGGCGCGGTGGAGGAGGGTCACCAGCCGGAGGGGCACACGCATGGGGGTCATGTGAGGGGGAGCGAGGTGTTGGTAGGGCCACTCCAGGGAGAGTGGGGTGCTGTTGGGGTCACGTGAGGAAGGGAGGATAGAGGCATGCTCACAAGAGGGAGGTCACCAGAAGGGAGGTGCGCCCAGTAGGGGATCACTCGAGTAGACATGGAAGGGGGGGTGGTTGTGCATGAGAGGAGGGGTAAGGGAGGATACGGGAAGGAGAAACCCTAAAAACCTAATAAAAA
Organism: Viscum album; assembly: GCA_963277665.1. Lineage (NCBI taxonomy): Eukaryota > Viridiplantae > Streptophyta > Magnoliopsida > Santalales > Viscaceae > Viscum > Viscum album. Next base: position 458,878,254 of record OY728138.1, read on the forward strand.
TAAGAATTATATTAATTATGATAATAATAAAAATAAAGATAAATTAATTATTAATAATAATAACGTAATAATAATAACATAATAATAAAATTATAAATAATAATAATAACTTTTTAAATAATAATAATATTTTTATTATTAATAAAAATATTTTAATTATATTTTACCTTTCTTATTTTATTTATTTTTTATTTTATTACTCTTTTAATTAATATTTTATTTTTTAAAGATGGGCAAGCCGCAAGGTTACTTGGGCGAAGCAGTACGATTTTCAAACCATTACATACTAGTGTTCTAGATTCCACCAACATCAAAACAATAATTTTTAAATAAACCTCAAAAATTTAAACTAGTACTCAACCCAAAAAGAAAATCCCAAAACATCAAACCCATCCCACCTGGTTCCTGAGAAAAGCATCAAAGAATCTAACCCAAGCCGAAACCAAAGAAAAATTAAAACCCCAGTGTGAAAAATGTTATATATCAAGAATTTTTATTTTATAAACAGTTTTTTTAAAAGTTTTTTTATAAGAAAATTTAATTTTTTTAAAACAGTTTATTAGGAAAAAAATTCTGATCCTTGTTTTCAAATGACTTTCACATTTATCTTGTAAAATACCATGTATTGTTCAGTTTATTTTGATTAAAAATATACATATTATTTTTTATCATTGAATCTGAAGGAAAGTTTATAAAGTATTTATATCTAGAAAGGTGAATGGGGTTGGGTGTTTGTCACTCTAAGATTACTCATGCGGATATTATCAATCTCATATAACTATATTCCTTTACATTTAGTGTTCATGTTCCCTGTTAATATGACTCATTCAAATATTTATGAATATTTATCACTTCTATTTTCTTGGGTGAGTAAGACATGCTTTTGGGTTGTGTAAAGAGTTACCCATAAACATGGTCTGAACATATTGGTTTGGTAGAAGGAATTGGATTCCAATGTAAATCACTAGAAGAATGAATATATAAATAGAACACTTGAGATATTATTATGAGATTAACCCTAAAAACAATAAGTGTTCTTTTCCATTGAATGTGTATCTTATCAAGACCTTGATTATACAAAAATGTAGTATAATGAAAATTTTAGGAGCATCTGGATTATCTTATGTAATGAAAAAAAGTAATGAGTGACAATGGATCATCCTTGATTAGTTTCATTCCAAAATTGGGTTCTCATGGATTTCCAATTTTTAGCATATTCTTGGAATTTTATATAGGTTACACTAGTCAAAAATTCCTAATGGTAAGGATACTAGTGGAATATAGATGGGTTTATCAATGTGATGGATTAGATACAAGATTTTCTTCTCCACTATCCAATATTTATATATGATATGATTAGGTTAATGCCTTATCAAGAATTCTATGTGGTGAGAGGAATCTGAAATATGAATCCCTGCTTACTTAAATACCAATATTGGCCTACTAATGGGTATAATTAAAATTAAAAAATGTGAGAGTTTCATCATTTTATTAGAAGCTAATTTAATTATAGTACTAATTAAATCATCAAAAAGGTGGGATAGTCATCTAATAAAGGCATCTGTTGTAGATAAACGGAATCATCACCAAACATGTCATTGTGATCAATCCTAAAAAGGAAAAACTAAATGTTGTATAAATACAAAATGTGTATTAAATTTTTATAATAGCTCTTAAACAAGTGGGAATGTGTTATATATTAGAAGAAATTCTTCCTAAGAAACCAACTGGAGAGGCTATTCAAAAAAAATATTTAGATAACCTATATAAATATTTAAAAGATGCATAGGAATTTTCCACACTCACAATAATTTCCTTGGAGTGAAAGATGTAAAATTAAATTTATATGTCAGTTTCCTATATAATTATAGATAAACTAAAATGGTATTATTAGGATCAATCCAAATATGACTGGTATGGTGTTTCAAAAACTATTTTTGTCTAATATGGAAAATGAACCTCATTTACCACTCATGTACCCATCATTATTTGTCACATCAATGACATGGAGGTCTAGGATCATCTCTAAAGCATTAATTTCTAATATATTTAATTCTACAACAACTATATAAAAATATCCAATAGTTTGTTTTTGAATTATAACATGAATGAACACATAAACCTTTTGTAAATATTTTAAATATGTTTGGGATTATTAAGTAGTGTATGGTTGATTCTGGATGATGTTCTATATTGACGGAATATAAGGATAAGGGAAAATATTATGGAAAAAATGGGAATAAAAGAGGTCATGGAGAGTCCACACTACCATTCAAAGACAGAAGATGAATAAAATAAAATGTTTTTATTGTGGAAAAGTTGTTAATTTGTGAATAAATTGTCTAGATTATCCAAAAGGTAGTATGGAGTCTCTTCAAAGTTCCAAACCATGTATAAATATTATAGAATTATATTATATTATTTAGATAGATATATCATATCAATTATATTTTTTAATAAATTTATATATATAGGAGATCAGAATTTGATGAAGTATTAAATATTAAAGCTATAAGTTTTTTCAAGTTATGGAGTAAATGATTCAATAAATTAGAGACTTGGATACTATAATATTATTTGAATATGTCATAATACATAAAAGTTTCTCATTTTGATATATATTATATCATGGACACAGTGGGGTTTTATATTAAATTAGATAGGGTTTATGATATATTTTTTTTTCATTTCCATAACATGTTTTATGGGATACTAAAATGAATTTTATAGTTAAGGAATCAATCCAATGACATTTATGGAAATATTCTAACTATACTCCCAATATTCTCAATTTGTTGAGATTTAATGAACTAGGTATGTTTTGTCTATATTGTAGGACTGTACAGATAGTTCTAGTTGGTAAAAGATCAAACAAAAATAAGAAACGTTAATTGATGGGTTTAACAGTGTTTTCCCCAGAAAATAGAAAAACTCATTAAAATAAAGGGTTTTATGAACGATGAATAACAATTCTATATGTTTGGATTATTCTAATTTTTAATAGATTTTAGGAAATTCTGTGGAATGTACATGTTATGTATGGATTTTATATAAATTAATTCATCAATTTTGAAAGGTACATGATACAATATTTATATTCAAAAAGTATTGTAAATATATGAATGATAAATATAAAAAAAAATTATTGAGTTTATATTCTACATTCATGTTAAGAAGAGTATAATTTCTATATCAAATATCTGAAGGTAAAGGAATGTGTTAGGCTTGGAGGAAGCTAATTAAATCTTTTGTATCTTCACCAAATTTCTCTTATTTGATAAGAGATATTATTAGATAAATAAGAGTTGTTATAAACCATATGATATAATTAATTTGATATATATTGTTAATGATTCATCAAGATCCTATAATCTGTTTTGAATAGATGATATAGATAAAATTGTTTACCTTGGATAATGTGTTTATCATAAAATTTATTAAAATTTAACATGTGATTCCTACACACCAATGGTGAATTTTAAAAATAATTACTTCATTACAAGATAATACTCCAACCGCATAGAGTGTCATATATGACATCAATATAATAGTTTATATTATAAAATTAACACTAGAAGGAAAAAATTTAATTACTAAATAAAATAAGTATTTATATATTAGAATGATATTCTAAAAATAATATAGTATCCAAGAATCTAGTGGGTGTATGTTTGGAGTTATAGAATATCAATGTTATGGAATAAATTATTAAACTAGTGTAATATTAGAGTGTTTTTTCACATAATATACTAAAGAGTTTATGATATGTGGTGAAATCAAAAAAAAATTAAAATTTAGATAACATGAACAAGTGAACATCAATATTCCCTATATGATTACACAAGTGAAATTTACAAACTGTATTTACATTGATAACCTTATATTTTTAGGATTTCGTAGCAATGTAAAATATAAAGATTTACATTTGGTAACACAGCATAGAAAATTTCACTTTATCCTAAAAGTGTTTAGGATATTCTGGTAGAGTAATAATGAAAATGTTAAATTATTTAAATAAAATCAAGGCAAAAATTTGATTTAAAGATTTCCAAAGATGATGATGATACACTTAGAAATAGATCTAAGTAAACTAAAGTATACATTTTAACATGTGATGTGATAATTTTAAAATGTATGAATACATTAAAAGAGTTCCATAGATAGGGTTATTTTTCATACATCTCTTTGATATTCAAACTATATTAATCTATAGTTGTTTCTCAAAAAGGAGTTCGTAGGAGGTTTTTGTCATATGGATAGAGATGTGGTAGGAATTACCTATGGATATAATGAGTTAAAAAACCCAAAATGTGTAGTGATCATAAGGCTGATCTAGTAGTTTGTTATATATGAAATGATTAATTAGTTCTCATTTCTTATTTGTTAAATATTCGTAACTATTTTTTTGGAATAAGAGATGTATCATAATATAAAATATAAAATATCTCCCTTGTCATTGCATCAAAATGGTTTTATAAATGTATTTATAGTTATATGATTAGGTAAGTTTAATGATAATGGAACAGTCTAAGTAAGACATTGATTTATCACTAATCGACGTTTGTATTGATGTATTATAGTTTATGATGCAATGTTAAGGTTAACATGAGTAGGATTCTTGTATAAAGATACCAAATATTCTCATAGGGCATAGATATCATTTTGTAATATGGTTAAGCCACTAAGTATACCGAATTGAGTTATATATAGATGTATTTGGTAAACTAGGTGTTCATGGGTCCCATATGAGTCCCCACTACTTGATTTTAGTGATATCCCTCACATGATAACCATTACAATTTGATGGCCCACATAAAAAAGTATATATATATATATATATATTTAATTTTCTTATACAGGGTTGGTTGGGTATGTTACTGATCATGTTATTTGTTGGATATCAATGATGAAAAGATTTTCCTTCTCATGTGATGAGTATGAAATTTGGTACATTGATTGAGATATATTGTGAAGTGTGTAACCATATCTTGATAGTACATATGATGTAAATATCTCTTGGAATAATGGGAGTGTAATGTACTTATCAAAAAAGGTGATTTACATGTGATGTATTCACTGACCAATTCAGTATATACTCAATGAGTATAGGTTGTATTAGTTTTCTATATTCGATTGATATGATCTGTGTTCATGGTCACTTGATGATGTGGAAAATATAAAAATATTAGAATTAATGTTTTCACATGATGCGAACTTGGGGAAACATGTATAAAAAACATGTGTTTAATAATGTTCACACCATATCCTGTTATATACTGGGTAGCATCAATTCTTTGCCATAGGCTGCTATTTGCTTTTACTTATGGATCTAGTGATTCACACATTGTGTTTGATTGAATTGGTATTGTTATTAACTCATAGATTTTCTCAAAAGTTATTGTAAAGTTAATCCATTAGGGTTTTGGATTGGTATTGAAAACTTATTACATATTATTTGATACAAGGTTATGTTATTTATAGATTTCAAAAGAAAATTGAAAATTTTCAAACAGAGTTTTTTGCATATTGTTTTACAAGTTATTGTATATGATATAATATAAGCTTATATAGATTAAAGTGTTTTTGGATTTAGTTTATGTGGTAGATTAAGGGATATATTCCCTAAATAGTTTTAGGTTTATGATATATATATATGTAATACTATATCATATGCAAATTTTTATTTTAGGCATACATGGGATATTATTCCTTACATCCTTTTTTTGCACTTGATAAATCCTCCAATAATGATATTATTAAATAAAAAATTTCATCTGATGAAACATATTGGCTGATTGAGAAGTCATGTGATTAATAAACTATTCATGGAATTTACCCATTTAATATAAACACATGATTAAATTTAGCAAAGATCAAATAAGAGTATTTGATAGCCTATATAAGACTACCATATGATGAATATAAGGGATGCATGTGTGATTAATTCATGCTTGAACAAAAATAAAAGATATCCAAATCTCCTGTAATTTTATACCTTAGCAAATCTTGGTGGTAGCACTCTATGGTTGAATGAGAGTCCCTGTCATATGATATGTGATTTATCATATCCCATGCATGCCTTTAGTGGTGTGATACACTCATCTACAAATTTTTTTATCCACATCAAATAGACCAGACATAGACTAGGAAGGTTACAGAGGCTTATTCAACAAACAATATGTATGTTTTTAACAGTTCATCATTTGTTGGTTTTTATATAGGCATCATATTTGATATATGCGAGATCCTCATATGTATGATTTAATCACATTCACTTGGTATAATAATTTTTATTAAAACCAAAAGAATGCATACCACTGGACATGCTACCTATGGATTCCCATGAGTGTTCATGCATTGGTTGTGATGTATTGTGGTTTAATGTATGATATATGGGAAATAGTGTCCTTTAAAATACTACATGGTTACAAATAAATGATATTATGATGATGATGATGATGTGTTGGGTTAAACAATATCTAAAATGGAATTAATACATATGATGAGTTTTATATTGAATTATTAATGGGATGAGAACATGATTTGAGTCGTTAGGGCATGAGAGAAAACAATAATGAAGAAGTGAAAGTGGATTTCCTTCATTTATGTATATATTTTTGATATATAAGTATATACATATATGAGTTACTTAGTTAGTGAGAAATATTAAATATAAGAATATATAGTCATTTATTTTAGTGATCAATTGTATTTATTTGTTTATTTATTGGAATTTTGTATTTTCATTCCAAATTTTTTTGTTAGAGGTTTAAAATAAGATCATACTAAGAATAACTATTATAATCACCTTCTATATAGAAATAGTTTTTTTGGTTTGTAGGAACTGGTTGGATATTATGTTTTTTATAACTATCTTGAAATAGATATTAAAGAGTTACTTTTTATGAGGCATTTTCAAAGGATAGACTTTACAATTAAATTGTTTCAGTTTTGTATAACATTACATTATATATATTAGGATTACTTCTTTTCTTATTTATAGTGATGGCTGAAGGTTTATCGTTCTATCTATTATTCCTTCAATTGATATTAATGGAAATTCTAAAAAAAAAATTGATCTATATACCATCACTGCTAGTCTCTAATAGTGACCTATTAGAGTTGGGATTTAGGGGTCATCATCTTCCATTCATCACTGAAAACCTTGGAGAAGAAGTAACTTTGGAGGCAGGGGTCCTGAAAAAGTGGTGTCAATGCTAATGGTTGATATATACTATGTATTTTTGAGGTATTCACTAGTCAAGATTGAATTGGTTGGTAGGGAATCGATGTAAACTAAGCATAAGATCTTATACAAAAAATGGATACCAGCTAGGATAGTGGAATTTGGATCCCCCAACGATCCAATTCGAGGGCCTTTATGTTTACTAAAAATGATAAGATATTTGATTCTACTTTTGGGGTATAATCCAATGTAAGGACTATGCATCATGATTTTTTATCCTGTTTTTGAATTGGTTATACAAATGGTAGTTAAGTTAAAATTAAATAATTATTTGAAAATAAATGTTCCATTCCATTTGTTTAAGAGTCCATAACATTTTTTATTTTATAGGAATGACTCTATGATTATGTCTTTATCATGTTCATACTAAATAAATTGAGAAGGATATTCCAGTGAATGGCCATAGAGTAGCAGTTAACGATGATGATACTTAGAAAAGGGACCTCTATGAGTTTATTCACCCATGTATGTGGATGCATGAGAGATCTATTTCAGACTAGGAGACAAAGAGATCTGGTTTTCTTTATTTTTTACTATTCTACATGGGTCATCTCGGCATTGTGTCCTTTTAACTATGGGATTGCGAATAGTCATTTGTTGTGCGGGAGATATTATGAGATCAATTATAGGATGAGTTTTGTTTTTTAACTACTAAAGTTTTTTTGGTCATATATTTTTACCCGTCATCCAGAGAGTTACAACATATAAATGATTAGTAACTTCAATATAATCCTACTAAGTTGTGCTTCAAACGTTCTGTCAGATGATGGGGAAATGGGGAAATTTTTTTTGGAGGCTTCGTATCTTGAAATCTAGTTCAAGGAAACCCTATTTATATTGAATTCATTTATTAAGGTGTTGGAAAAGGATGTGTTCATAAATAGAATATTGGTTATGAATAGATCACCATAGGAAGTGAGTCATCAATAATCTTCAAGAAGTAGATCTATGATCGAGATTTCTTGGTTTCTGTTTAGTATTGGTTTCAATTATTATGGATCATGTTTTATCAATCTTTAGCTCGTATCCCTAGATATACTATTTCCTAGAACCCCTTTAGTGCATTGAGTCTTATTTATTATACCTATGGAGGTCATGTCCAATATAATTAAGAGTTTCCAACCTTCTTCAATAGTCATTGTGCTGCTGGTGTCCCATTATAGGCTCAACAATTAAATATGATTCATCTTAGATAGAAACAAAAACAATGTTATCCAGTTTATGATTAGGAGATAGTGGATAGGAAAAGAAGAGGGAATCCACATGATATCCATCATCCCCATGGATAATATAAAAAATGTGATAATGGATGTGGTTGTTATCAGTGTCAGAGAGGTTTTAGATTAGGCCATGGTGAGATTAATTCTCTATATATTCTAGGGATATGAAATACAACCATCATGTGGGGTACTATTGAATTTTTTTTACATAGGTTTATACCATGTTCAATTTAGGATCAACACACTCCTTCATTTAACTGATACTAGTATATGAGTTTGAATATGTGGTGAAGAGGTTTACAGTTCCCTTGGAATTTACTATGACAAATAGAGGCTAATATGGAATGTCTTGTGTTGTATTTAACGATTTTGAGCTGGTGTTGGAGTACAACCATTCTCGAAGAGACATAATATGTTTAAGGATTTATTCGTACAACATCATACTTAGTATGGATTGGTTTTATTTAGTGTAATATATTATTTTTGATTCAAGAGACACGCCATATTATACATTGGTAAAGAAGAGTAGGAAATGTTCATTTGTGAGTGATACCCCCATATGACCCAAATATATATTATGTATCTATATTATTTAATGGTTAGGTCGATGATGAGTCTTGTTATGGATCATCATGTTGGTTTTTATGGTGGTCGGAGAGTTCCCTAATTTAATTCCAAAAGAGGTTGTGGTACTGCCCCCTCGATGTGAGGCTGAGTTTGAGACAGATATATAACCTAGTGATTCTCATATTTCTATGGATGTTTATAGGATGAAACCTTCTGAGTTATAGAGCTATAAATATAAATTTATGAAATTATGAAGAGTGGATTCATTTATCCTAATTCTTCATTGGAGGGGGTGCTCCAATTCTATTTGAGAATAATTAAGATGGCGGTTTTTGTGCGTGCATCAATTATCACCATTTTAATGGGGTAACAATGAAGAGATTTTACCCTCTTATATGGATTGATGAAAATTAGCTCACCTTAAGGGATATAGGTGGCTCTCAAATATCAACTTGTGGTCATGATATTATCATATGAGGGTGAAGGATGGGGACATTCCCAAGAATAATTTTCAATGTCGTTATTGGCATTACATGTTCATTATGAAGTCATTTGGTGTGATGATAAATTTATCCATATTCATGGGACAAATGAATGTATTGTTCCATGAGATTCTAAACTAGTTTTTTATTTTCATTATGGATGACATCCATGTGTTATTTAAATAAAAAGATGATAAATCAAAGAATTTGTGAGTTGTTTTGGGTGTTCATTATCACATGTAAATTTTTAGAATCTATTGATGTGAATTTTTTTGTCTAAATAAGTTTGTTCCTTAGGGAATGTTGTGTCTCATCTTTGTGTATCCATGGATAATGTGAGGACTTAATTAGTTGTTTCTTGGGAATACTCTAATAATGATTCATAGATTCTGAGTTGTTTTGGTTTTCTAGGTAAATAAATAAGGATTTATAGTTATACAAGCTAAAATTCCTATATTTTAGTTCATTTACATGATTTGAAACATTTCATTTCATAAATAAAAATATCCCAAGGATTGATAAGTTCAATTTATTTGGTGACTAGAAATATATCGATCTTGTTTTATAATACTTGAGATCACTTATCTCTAAAGGAACAATAATAGATCATCTTATAGAAATATTATTAGTAAGGCATATCTTTATAACATAGGGATTGAAAACATAAGAACAGGGTGATCTAAAACATTATTTAACTGGTGAATAATCTTTTCATAAAGGATGTTCTCATAAGAATAATTAAAAACACAAGTATAAGGAAGGAATCATAAGAAAATGAGTGATAACACTAAAACATTAATTAACTTCAAAGTTCATTGAAATAGAACCTAAATCCAAAAAAATTCAGTGTTGAAACAAAATAGCTATGACATGGATTAGAATAATTTAACATAAGCCTTGAATCACAAGAGCATAAAATCATAATGAATAATTTTCTTTAACCATGAAACATACATTAGAAGAAGGTAACATTACTATCATGGGAAACACCAATATTTCCCATGCTTATGAGAAAATGAAATGTAATTGATAATACCTACCTCATGAATTACAAACTCCTATTCAATGATAATTTATTTGATATTTGATCATACCAATCATCCATCCATACTTATGTCTACCAGATAACAATTATTCAATTTTTTACATTATAAATAACCCATAAAAATAAAATGAATTCCAAATAATACACAAATAAAAATTATTCACATTAAATAAAGAAACCATGGAAAGAAATGGATTCCCTAAAACAACCAAATGAAAATAATTCACCATTTATAAAGAAACCATTGAAAAAAATGGGTTTCATAAATCATCCCAATGGTATAGAATAACACCATAAATTAAATCGTTTGATACCAAAAGTGTGATGATGTAAAATAATGAAATAATTAATAAAAATTTATGGTGAAACATTAAACTCCACTTCATTATATATATGAAATTTTAAGATAATCAAAACCAAAACCCTCATATTTTTTTTGAAAATATTTATATTCATTTTCGTAAAATTCATTTTTGTGAGTATCTTTTCAAAATTCTCTTTTGGTTTCAGTAACAATTATTAGAAAACCATTCATAAAACTATATTTGGTAATAGTAATATTTTCCCCCTGTAAAAATAGAGTTAAAAAAAATAAAAATGGAAATTATTATAATATTTAACTTCAATAAGAAATTGGGTAACTGAAAGAAAGGAGTTTGATTTACTAAGTCCCTAACCATTACCCTTGATTACCTTCAAAGGTACTTAAATTCATGTATTATTAAGATAAATATATGAATATCTAATTTTATAACCTTATTAATGTCAATTTAAATTTATAAACATAATGAAAAAATATAGCTTCATGTATTAGATTGTTCTAATCTCATTTCAACATTCGGTGGTAATAATCTTGACCATTACTAACTAGGATCATAAAAGCAATGTCGATCTTCGTTTTTTCTCTAGAGAATTATCATTAAAAATAATTAAAGGTAAAATAATGAATTTTTTAAATAGAAATATACTATTATAATTAAATTTCATGGGTTTTTTAGACACCTCTTGTGAAGATGAAACTAACGATGAACTAGTTTTTTGGTTATTTACCAATATTTATGGATTACCCTATAAAATCCATTAAATTTTGAGTGATCAAAAAAGAAAACTATTAAAGGTATATATTTCTTATATATATATATATAAAATAAAACATAAACCAAAATCATCCATTTTTAATTTAGGGAAAAGGAAAACCATTTATTCATGGAGGTGGTAGTCCACACAACATGCGATTCACATTTTTTCAAATGAAAAAAAGAGGATGGTTAATACTTTTACCATCATAATAATAGTATAAAAGTATAATAATTATACATAATTTATCATTTAAATATGGTTAAATGAAATTTTATCAAGAATAAATGCATTTAAATAAATTGAAAATGGAAAGAGAGGTTAGGAACTTATACATCACTTCTTGGATTTTTCTCATTTGTGAATGGAATTAAATCATTTAGGATTGGTATTTTGAGAATAAAAAAACCTCATTATGGTTCTAAGGAGTGTGGAGGAGTGGGTTTAGTATATATTAGTCTAAAATAAAGGGGTTTTTTGTGGGTAAGTGGAGAGAGATTAATCACATTTATAAGTGAAAATTAGTCCCTTTTTTGTAATTAACCAAAAAAATTAATTAACTGGATTTAATTTTCAATGAAAGTGACTAAAAAATTTAGAAATAATATAAATTAGAAGTGATAAGGTCTATAAACTCCTAAATAACTCAATTAAACCATTTTTATATGTTTTTCTATTTACCTTTTTGGATAAACAGTTTTCAGTATTTTAGCTTCCACTATGATAATTAGATTTTATATAGATAATTTATTATTTTTTCCAAAAAAATAAAATCATATATATTAAATAATTTGGAGGCGTTTATTTAAAATTTGAAATATTTTTTTAATTCATTTTTTAAATGTGATAAAAACCAATCTTAATTTACAAGATGTTTAATGTTTTGAATATAATTTATTAAAAAATATAAATTAAATTAAATTAAATGTCAAATATGGGTGTTTGAATAAATTTTTTTAAAATAATATAGTAACTTATGAATTAAATATTCATTCTTATAAAAATGTTTAAGAAATTTATTGTTGATAATTATATTTTAATAATGTAACAAGATCCCCACTATTATAAAAAATGGTATATTGTATCATTTACCTAAAATTAAAATCCTTAAAAAATCCACAATATTAATATTACAATTATATTATAATGATTAATCCAAGAATTATAGTCATTTTAAAAATATTAATTTATCAATTTTTAGAATACAATATTTAAATAAATTCCCAAAATAAAGTAGAACAATGTTCATATTAGAAAATATATTTTCTATATTTTAACTACTCCTCAAAATTATTTCCTATAATTTACTGGTTAATTTATTTGTAATATATTATTAAAATTATATATATATATATATATTATTTATTAATAATATACATAGTTTCATGAAATAAACTAAGAATAGTTTTAAAAATATATATTTAAGAATAAAATGATTTTCTTTTTTTTAACTATACTAATTTCATTTAATTAGTATGAAATGTAATATTTATTTTAATTATACAAAATTTTATTTTTTGGTTACTAATTTTAATACATTATAATTAAAATTATATATTTTTAATAGTCATATTTAATATTTGTATTTTACCAAAACATCTCATAGTTTTTGTTTTAGTTTAGTGTTGTATGTGGAGTTAAGCCATCAAACAAAAATTTTATTTGAGGTGGAAAAATATGGTTCATTACATTCTATAATCATTTAGAAGAATTTATTCTTTAAAATTTCATTACACTATATTAAAAAAGTGAGCATACTTTTTTCTCAATATAACCTCAGGTTTTAATGTATCTTCTCCAAACATATTATTTTTTCGTATATTTGTTACCAAACGATTGGTGTTATTATGTAGTAACTTCTCTCTTTTATCTATAATTTACAATGGTTTTCCACATATGAGAGATCAAGTTCATATTTTAGGGTTTTTGATTTTAGTATTTGTGGAGGTTCTGGCATGTACTTCCTCAAAATTAATACATGGATCACTTCGTGTACTTGGTAGAGGTCTATTGAGAGTGATAAGTTACATGATATAGGCTCAACATGATCAAGGATCTATAAGGGAACAATATACCTTGGGCTTGACTTCCTTTTTCCCAAAAATAAAAACACACTTAAAATGAGATATAATATGGAACACCTTTTTACAAACATCATACTCTAGTTCCCATCACTAGTTATCTGTATAACTGTTATGTCAACTTTTTTTATTCTTTTATAGGTGATTAAATGTTTTAAACATTCTCCATCATTGCTTAAAAAAGGTCAGGACCAATTAGATTCATCTCTCAAACTATATCCGAACATGTTGGAGTCCGGTATTTATTCCCATATAGAGCCAAATATAGTTCTATATAAATTATAGAATGAAAACTATTGTTTTTTGTGAAATATACTATGGGGAGGTGTTGATATAAACATGCTTGGAAATCCATAAACCAATATATCATTGTAACATCTAGAGTTTGATTTATTCTTTACTCAACCCATCCATTATAGGATGATAATAAGTAAAAAACCTAGCTCTTTCACTATAATTCATTCTAAAGACCTCTCTAGAACCACAAGATAAACCGAAGATCTTGATCATATATAATGGATAGCGGCACTCTATATAGAATTACTACTTCCCTCATGTATATCATTGTGAGTTAGTCATGGGATAAAGATTTTTTTATCATAAAAAATGAGATGAATTGGTAATAGAATTTGCTACAACCTAAATAACATTATCTCCTTTATATGTTTTGGGGATTTCTATGAAAATGTTTTTGATGATGTTTTCCCATATAAATACTAGTATGGGTAATGATTTCAACATAACCTTATTTTTTCATTTTCCTTAAAATACTAGAATACAAAGAAATGATATATGTATTCCCTAATTTCACTCTTTATATTATCCCATAATATGTATTTCTTGATATATTAATTAATCATTATAAATCGTGTATAAATATGGAATGGAATGATATGGTCATCATCTAAACGTTCCCTCTTCCGCTCTAGTTTTTGAGGCACGTATCCTAGTTCCCAGCCTTATAACTCTATCTTTATCAAATTTGACCTCCAAATTATTTTTTATGATTTTCTATATCTCCGCATAATATCTCTAGGATTATTTGACCTTAATTTGAATGGATGGTTGTACATTCCCGAGGGTAATATGGGATTTCTCACATTCCACTTTTAATTCATGATTATCCCCTTTAAAATCCATTAATGTTGGGTATGTTTCAACCCTCATTAATGATAAGCTATTGTGATATTTTCTTCATAAAGCATCATCCACCTTGTTTTTCTTTCTTAGGGTGCGTAATGTATCAATAATTCATAGTCTTTGACCAATTAAAACCATATCCTATGACACGTGTTTAAAAAATTCTATGTGAATACACAATTGAATCTCTTGTGATTAGTATATATATTACACTTTTACCTGTAGAAATATTTTCACCAAATATTCAATGAAAGGATCACCACAACTAGCTCTACATCTTGTGTTTTATAATTTTTATCAGGAGTTTTTTATTACCACTTGGAAGAAAAAATCAACATTTAATTTTTCACGAGGAAAAACCCCAATCCATCTTCAAAGAATCACTATTTATAAGAAACCCTTTCCAACTGTTGGATAATATAAGTAAAATAGCAGTGACTAACCCCTCCATTAATTCATTGAAAATTTATTCATATTACTCTATCTAATGGAACTTTACTACCTTTTAGTTTACCTTTGTTATTTGATTTTATATCTGTGAGAAATACCAAAACAATTGTTGATAATATATTTTAATACCAATAAAACATCATGTCTCGGTTATAGTAGTTAGTTTTCATCATTGTTCAATAACATTTATGTTTGAAGGATTTTTTGATATGCCCTTTCTAGTGATTACATGAAAAATTAATAAAATATTTTTATCTAGAAATTACTTTTTCAGAATGTGGAATACAACTTATCATTTGTTAAGGTGATGAAAATAATTCA
This sequence comes from Viscum album, assembly GCA_963277665.1. Taxonomy (NCBI): domain Eukaryota; kingdom Viridiplantae; phylum Streptophyta; class Magnoliopsida; order Santalales; family Viscaceae; genus Viscum; species Viscum album. Next base: position 458,893,883 of record OY728138.1, read on the forward strand.
AATATTATCATCATTCTTTTCCTTTCTCTTTCTGTATATAATAATTTCATTTATAAATATATCAACAAATTGATCCAGTAATTCCTTAAAGACCCTATTAATTATATCCTTTACTATTGAGGTTGAATTATTCAATCCTAATATAATCACTATAAACTCATATTTTCCATACCTTGTTTGATAAATTTTCCTTGAAATATCCTCCCTTTTGGCCCATAACTGATGATATCTTGATCAATGGTTAATCTTCGATAGGTACTGTGCTCCATTAAGATGATGATACATGTCATTGATTTGTGTTAAAAGATATTTATTCTTAGTTATAGTCTAATTAATATTATGACAATCAAGGAAATGTTTCATTGATCCACCTTTCTTCTTATCAAATATGACTAGTTCTCCCCATGGTGATGATTTGGGGATGATAAAAACATCATCCAAATTATCATTTACCAACATATTTAATTTCAACTATTCAAAGGGATCCATAACATATTTAATTTCAACTATTCAAAGGGATCCATTCATTATATAATCCTTAATATAATAATAGATCCATGTATAGGTTAAATAAAAAACTCTACCTCACACTCTATTGAAAGATTATTATGTTCATTCTGATATACATTCGTATAATCATGTATAATTGGATTGTCACCAATGTTGACTTACTCTACAATCATTTGAATCAAGAGCTGTTAATTTTTGGTATTTAAACCTATATTATAGCATTTAATTTCATGGGGAGATGATATATTTGTCGATACTTGGGAATTTGTTGATATAAAATATGAAATTAGACCTCCTTCTCTAGACAATTGATATGGGATCTATATACGTACAATCATTCCATACCTAAAATTACATAATATTCAACCAAGGCTAGTAGAATTAGATTCTTAGGAAGTATCCTCCCACAGATATCATTTAGAAAATTTTTATATATCATTAAAAGGATTATTATGCCACTAGGTGTTTTTACATATCATTTAATATCCGTCACTTGAGGTGGTGATTACACATTCATAGAAAACTTGTGTGATACAAGAGTAATTAATTTACAAGAATAAAATAATGTACGTATATATAGAATAAAGAGTTTGTGTGACTAGTATATCTTTTTTATCATAATCTATATCAGTTGAAATGATATGTAATTAACATCATTTTCCACCTATTTAGGATGATGTTGGGGACTATTTTCTTTATTGGGATAAGGGTCGGGGAATTGATTCAAATAGTTTTCAAACTAATTGAAATTGAAGCATTATAATGAAGGTTGTTCATTAGCTGGGACCTTATCCTCCTATTTCATTTTCACTGACCTGTTTTCCATAATTTGGTAGTTACAGGCATGGAAACATACTTTAGAATACTTAAAACACATCCCTAAAACATCAAGGAAATTAAATTGGTATTTCCTCCCACACATATGGAATCTATGGTTTATAATTTCTTCCCGAAATTTTTCTTACCTCGAGGGTCCCTAGAGTTCCTCTTTACTTTTTCTATCTCCACTGTAGCACACTTGGTTTCATGAATGTACAAAATTATTTATTATTTTAAATTATGGAAGGTTTTTGGGAGATGTTTGGAATGGTTTGTAATATTTTGGAATTATTTTGGTACTTTTATATGGGTTCCCAACTAGTTCACAGTTTTTGGTAACTGTGTAACTCATATAGGACTCTATGAATAGGGAGAAAAACGAGGAAGGCACATAGTAAGGTTAAAAAAATTTTCAAACAGTGTGTCAACCCAGGAGAAACTGTGAAAAGTGGGAGGATGGGATTTTTTACGCTTGGTGCATGGTTTTTATAACTGTGAGTGTAAACCATGTCAGGTTCTCTTTAATGTGGATTCTAGTGCATGGTTAGTGAATGGTTTTCTTAACGATATGTATAGCCCTACACAATTTAAAAACTAAATCCTAAAAAGTGAATATACGTTTAGATTAACATTTAACCCCTTGTTTTTTCTCCATTTTCTCCTTACCACAAAATTTATTCCTCTCAATGGATATGGATGATTTCTCCATCAAATAAAAATCGACCTAGATGAATTTCTTATGCATCAAATCATGATTCCCTATGTAAGTCCTCGTTTGAATTAGTTTTTCTTAGTATTTATTAGATATATTGTCTTCCATCTCTTAATTTCATATATTTGTTCTGTTGTGGATAGATCTTAGGTGTATTATTCCAATAATTGTTATCTTTTTCCTTTTTTATGTCAGGGGAAGAGATCTAAGGGGGGCTTTGGAGATTTAACCAAGTGTTGGGGGGAATTTTCATGACATTATTCATTTTCTCCATAACTCTTAAGGCAAGTGGCTTCGTTATTTACTCCTCTTATTGTAACATGAATGATTAGTTTCAAATTTTTTAAATTGATTGAAATTGGCTGTGAAATTGATTTAAAAGGAATTGTAGAAATATTATTTTGTGATGGTTTATGGTTTTTTGGATTTTTAGATTTTGGTTTTTCAAAGTGCATGGTTTTAGTGATTTAAAAATATGGATTTATTGTATTTATGAAAATGGATTGTTTGAATTTTTTTCAATGATAATAGTTTTTTTTGAAATGTTTTTAAAAGATTGATTGGAAAAGGTTTTGGCAAACGTAGCTTGTGTGAGTTCATGCTTATGAAATGAACCTAAATAAGGGGCATGTGTCATTATGACACACAAAGATCGACCACTTTCTAATGAATTAGTGGATGTATGAGAAAACATTCATGAGTATGGAACTGTCAGTGAAGCATGTATGTGTGGGTTAGTGTGGGAATCATAGAATGTTATGCCAAAAAGGGATTGTGAAATGGTATAAAGAATATATGTTTTCTTTCTTTGTAAATTATTTTTGTATGAAATTTATTGGATTTTTATATTTATTTTAACCTATTTAATATGGTTTTTAAATATTTTTTTATTTAAATGTGCTAAATTATTATATCATAATGGTGTGAGTAGGTATGATATTTAGGAGAAACCAACTGAGTTTCATTACTCACCATTTTTTTAACTTTTGTGATTTTTTAGATATTATTCATCGAGACGTAGGAAAAGGTGAAGTATAAAACGTCATTAGTAGTGAATCATGTTACATAGGATGTATTTTAGAGTTAGAGAATGGAGAATGTTTGGATTTATGAATTTATCTCTTTAGTTTCCTTGGGTTTTTTCTATTTTTGTCTTTTATTTTATACATTGATATTAGTTTTCATCCACCGTGGCAATCTGTTATATTTTGGATTCGATATAAATGGTATTACATTGATATTCCTTAACATTTTATGATAAATAAGTTAGTAGTTTTTTTTATGTCATGTTTGGATTGGATATTTTATTTCTCAAAGGGAAAATCAACCCCCACTTGTATTGAAGCATTTTCAAATTATTTTCATCCTTGGGAACCTTGGGGATGCCTCTTAAGGACATGTAGAAATTCTGTCTCAACTAATTCCAATGAAGAGGGGTGAGATGTTACCTATGGAGTCATCTTTTTTAGACATTCACTTACAAGTTTTATGACCCTTGGTCGTAATTTCACTTGATTATATTTCATCTATATTTTAGTTGAAATTAATTTTTGTTTTTTCCTGGAGTTGGGATGGAAGAAAGGAGAAGGATTTTCGGGACATGAGATGTAGACCCTAAAAATACAGATCTAAACTTTTTTTTCTAAACACCATGTTACCAGAGAGTTGGGTACAAAAGTGTTTGAAGACATTTATAAGTATTTGAATCTCATTATCATAGTTTTAACCAATGATATGGGCATAACATGCATCATATAAATGATTTTCCACTAATAGTGCATATTTCATTTTGAGTAGTGATATATGATTTTCTAGAAATGTTTTGTTTTTTGAAAATTGTTAATGTTGTTTTCAAATGTGAGCTTTTGAAAAGGCCTAAAATGGTTATTTTGAAAATGGTATGATTTTCAAAATAAATATAAAATTATCAAAATTGGTTGAGTATAGAAAATGTAGAATTTTATAAAGAAAGTTCTAATATGTGTTATATAGTAGAATTTAAAATTATTAATCCTTTAGTTTCTAGAGAGTGGGACTTATGTAATTTTTTTTTTGTAGAAAATGGACCCTGGTAGGCGTAATAGAAACCAAACCAAGGAAGTTTCAAAGAACATGGTTTCACCGGAGCCACATGTAAACCAAAATCTATTTTAATGTATAGTCTAATATTTTTAGACTGCCAATAGAGGGAACCTGAGGTTGATCCAAGGTAAGAGGATCATTTTATCTAGATATAGATATAGATTTCACACATCTTTTGGGGTGATTACAAAACAAAAAAGTTATTCCCTAGAACACCAGCAGAGATAAAAGTTAACCTGGAGACATATATGATTAAGGATATTGCACAAAAATTGTGGGATATAGAAGGTCAGGCTAAATTAGACCATGGACATTCATGGGAGTATTTTGAAAAAAATTTCAACAAAAAATTGTATCCTTATAGGTTTAGAATTTGGAGAATGACTACCTTCTTCATCTTGAAAAAGGAGAGCCTCATAGTGATAGATTATGTGGATGAATTTATTAATTTAGTCCATTTGTTACCCGATGTTGCTATTAGTGCACCCTTAAAGGCATAAATTTTTTAACCTTGGTTGAGTGAGGATATTCAATCAATGATTTTTGTGCATTGTGTAAAGGAATATATAGATATGGTTAATAGATAAATGATAGGAGAAATAAACATATGTGGAGCTATAGGTGGAGGATAATGTTGATACCTACGGGGAATGGTGGGAACTATAATTATAGGAGAAAATAGAGTAGATAAATATATTTCCTAGTTATAAGGATGACTCATAATTATTTAGATGGATAAATTAATATTCCTCTAAAAACAAAGAGCAAAGATCAATATTTCACATTATGTTTTTTTTGACTACATGATGTGATAGTGTATGTAACCACATAGAGAAGGCCACAAATGAAAATAGATGGGGAATCGTCAGAGATATTATATCAGTGATATGAGGTCGAGTTTTTGGGAAACATATCATATCTCACAAAATTCATAAGATTCAACGGGATGATGGAATCATAACACCTCTAATCAGTAGAACTGATCTAGACATGGTGACTCTAAGAATACCATACCTCCTCAATAGGGAAAATATCAACAAAGAAATAAAGAAAAAACTCATGTGAGCAAGAAATTATATAGAGATGAGAAAGTTATTTTCGATGATAAATATTGACCATCAATGGTGATGGGTACAATTAATTTTAATTCTACTCTAATATGAGAATTATTAGATATGGGTGCATCACATTCCTTTATTTCTTCTCATTCTGTTTATTTTATGGGTTTAAATGTTGAGATGATGCCTCCAGTTTTCAAACTAAACACTCTTCTTGGTCAAAGAGAATGTTTAGCCAATATATATAGAGGTTGATCTATAAATATCTATTGAACATAGATAATATGGTAATTCTATAGGATTGGTATGTATGTTTATGATATAATCCTAGGTATGGATTGGTTAACTGCATTCAAGGTTCACATTGACTATTACACCCAATGGGTCAGTTTTACAACTAATGGTGGTGTCAATCGTCTCTTTAGAGGTGACAAGAATGTAAAGGAAAGTGTAATGGAATTGTTGGCTCTAATATTTATAACTCTCTCATAAAATTTAGATTTTTCTAATTTAAAATCGATGGAATGGATCAAGAATAGACATTTGCCACCGATTTTTGATCATTTTCTATATGTTTTCCCTGATAATTTCTCATTGTTTCCACCTACAATAGATGTAGAGTTTATGATTGATCTCCTTATAGGGAGAAGTAGTACTTCACTTACACACTACTAAATAATACCAATAAAGTTAATGGAAATGAAATTTTAGTTTGAAGAGTTATAATGAAAATTATTTATTTGGACTAGAATGTCTCTATGAGAAACACAAGTCTTGTCTGTCAAAAATTCATATGGGAATCTTCAGTTATGTGTGAATTATCTCACGATTACCTAAGTTATGATAAATAATAACTATCCACTTTCATGCATTGATGATCCATATGATCAATTCAATAGATCCCAGGGGTTTTCTATGATTGAATTTTGATCATAATATTACCAATTGTGAGTTTGGAAAGAGGATAATCCAAAGACATGTTTTAGAATTATATATAGACATTATGAGTATTTGTTAATTTCATTCTATCATAAAATTCACTAATAATTGTTATATAGTTGATAAAATATGATATATCAGAGGTACCTAGATTCTATTTTGGTAGTTTTCTTGGATAACATATTGGTGTATTCAAGGATAAGGGATGATCATGACCAACACTTGACGCGACATTGTTGGGAATCTTGTGTGATAATAGCATGTATACCGAACTATAAAATTCTGATTTTTTGATATAAGTGGTATGAATCCTTAGCCATTTAATCTCAAAATGAGGCGTCCGTATAGATCCAAGAAATTTAAAGGTTTTTATCTCTTGGAAAATCCCGAATAATTTCTTTGAGAATCATAATTTCCTAGGATTGTCTATTTATTACTGAAAATTGTTCATGAATATTTATGACTACCTTCATCAATGACAGTTTTTAAAAGGAATAAATTTCCATTCCAATGTAATGATGAATGTCAAAATTATTTTCGAGATCAGAATGTTCTCCTTATATCCACACTAATCTTGATATTTCTATAATCAGGACAAGGGTGCATAGTGTATTGTGATGATTTGAGATATTTGTTGGGATGTGTTCTCATGTAGGGAGATTATGTTATTTCATATGGATGAAGACAATTAATGTTACATGATAATAACTACCCAACACATTATTTGGATTTATCTACTATAGTAAATGCTTTGAATAATTAGTGCATGATATCTTTTGTGAGAATTTTACAATGTTTGCAGACCATAGATGCTTGAAACATATTTCATCACAAGGTGATTTTAATTTGATACAATGAAGATAGATAAGGTTTCTCCAAATGTTTGACTTTGACATAATTTATACACCAGGTAAATGAAATTTGGTAGTAAATTCAATAATCATAAATTCATAAACTCAATTAGAAAAAAACTCATTTGATGAATTTTTGTTGTTGTCAGTCCTATCCGACATGAGCATGGAATATATATAACGATGTGATGTTTTATTATTCCTTCCATTTTTAATTCATTCTTGATTTTTTTGAGATCTTTATATGGGCACAAAAATCCGATTCAGAATGTCTTGTAATAAGTTCAAAACTCAATGATTGGTAGAACACTGAGGGCTAGAGGCTTGATGAGAGTTTATTTTTGGGGTTTCGAAATCAGATTGTTTTACCTATGACTTTTTGAGATCAACTTCTTAAAGATTACAACCATTTGATATGGACTATTAATTATAGAATATAGAACAATTATATGTTTTTGAAAAAAAAAATTGGTGGGTCATTATGAAAATGAAAGTGGCGGAGTTTTTTTGAGATGGTTAACTTTACAAAAAATTAAGGAAGACCATCAACAACTAGCAGGTATATTGTAGTATTTTCCTATAACTATTTGGTAATAGGAATATATATCCCTAGATTTTGTAATAGTTCTCCCATGAAATGTTTCGAAACATGATTCCATATCTGTGATATTGAATCATATCATTAATATATTCCATTTAATACCTATTTGTGAATCTGATAAGGTGGAGTGAGTGTCTAAAATCTATATCTGAGAAGTGGTTAAGAGGCTTGATATTCTAGTTTCGATATTATTGAACAGATACCCAAGGTTTATGTCTCATTTAGAGAAATATTAACATAAATGAATTGGGACTCAATTGACGAAGAGTATGGTGTATCATCCTCAGATGACTAGGAAATCAGAATGGATAATAAAAACATCATAAGATATGATGTGGGTTTCTGTAATGGATTTTGGTAGCTCAGGGTAAGAACAAGTAATATTAGTGGATTAATCAGACAACACCAATTTTTAGTCCTTGATATATATGGATCCTTTTTACATATAGTATGATCATCATTTTCATTCTCCACTTTCTGGGTAAAAATTATTGAGACAACCCTGGTTGGACCAAGCCTTGTCTATGAAACAGTAAAGATGATTTAGTTAATCATGAAATGGATGGAGATGACCTAGATTCCTGAGAAATCATAAGCGAATCATCATCAAAGACTATTTTCATTTGAGGTGACTGATCATGTGACTTTAAGGATCTATCTATGTCATGGACATCTTCATTTTAGGAATTAGGGCATGTAATATCCTCAATACACATACCCTTGAAGATACATGAATGATTTGGTGAGGTGGAATATAGGATGGAATTGGAACTATGGTTCAGTGCTGTTTATAATGTTTTTCATGTATCTTAGTTGAAAAAGTATCAGACAGATCCTCACCATGTTATTCGATGTGATCACATTGACCTAGATCCGGATGCTTCATTGGTTCATGTTCCAGTGAGTATCGAGGATAGAAATGAGAATGCATTGTGTGGGAAAATAATTGGTCTAGTGTGGGGTTTTTGGAAACTTGGTCAGATTTAGGAAGTGTCTTGGGAATAGGGGAAATAAATGGTTGAGCAATATAGAAAACTCTTTATGTAAAATCATGGTTTTTTACTTTCTATGTATGGAATGGCCAATGGATGGGAGAATGTAGAACCTTTGGTTTAAAGTAAGTAACTCTTTATTTTTTATTTTTATGTATGTAATGTGTTTGTGTAAAGTTTTAAAGGGTTAAGAATAGTGTTTGAAAATTTTTGGGATTTTTCTAAGGGTGCCTAGTTGGTGCCCAGTTAGTAGAAACTGTGAAACTCTAATAGAAAACCATGCACAGTGAGACATGGGATAAAGGGAAGGCACACTATTTGTCCAAACCATACAATCACCCAATAAAACCAGTGAAAAGTGGTACATGAGTTATTTTCATGGATGGCACTTGGAATTTGTAACCATAAGGTAAAAATTTGTGATTTTCTTCTTATGGAAAAGTCTAGAAGAGGGATATCTCATAGTTTTCCTAACCGTGCAAGTAACCATGAACGTCTTAAAAACGAGACCCTAAAAAATATATCTAGGTCATGATTAACATTTAAACCATATTTTATACTCCATTTCATCACTAAATATAAATTAATTTTCCCCAAGGGTTGTGTAATCTTTCCCCGTTGAATCTTGAATGATTTGGGGGTGTTTCTTGGGGAATTGAGGCCTGATTCCCTTTTAAGTCATCCTTTTTGGTTGTTTTTCATGGTATTTTTTAGATTTACGTTATAAACTCCCACTGTTTCATAGATCAAGTCCACTATGGAAATATTTAAGGTGGTTTATTGCATTAATTGTTTGGTTTGTACTTTTTTATGTTATTTGAAGTGATCTATTGCGGGTTCTGGATATTTATCCCAGGTTATTGAGAGTTTTTGTGCCGTTCTTTGTTTTGGGTATAATTTCAATGGTATGTGGCTTCAATCTAGACTTATATTATTAAAATTTGATTTCATAGTTTATTTTTTTAAATTTATTGATATTTGTTGTAAAATTAATGTCTAAATCAGGGTAGAAACATTCTTTAGTGACGATTTGTGGTTTTGTTGATTTGAGAAAATTAGTTGTGCAAAGTGATTTGATTTCTATATTTTAATGTATTGAATTTAATATATGTAAATGATGGATTTCTGAAAATGTATTTTTTTTAAAGAAAATTTATCAATGAAAATTTTTATTGAAATGTTTTGGAATTGTTGATTTGAAATGGTTTTCGCATAAATGTGTTGTGTGAGTTCAGTGTTTTGATATGAACCTTAATAAGTGGCATGTGTTAGTGGGACATAAGATGATTCAATACATTGTGATGACATATTGGATGTATGAGAAAATTATCATGAGTGTGGAACTATCAAAGAAGCATGCATGTGTGGGTGTGTGTCTTTGAATCATGAATTGGTTTTCTAAAATGGAATGTGAAATGGTTTAAAGAGTTTATGTTTTCTTTCATTGGAAATTGTTTTGGTATGAAACTACGTGCCTTGTTATAGATTCCTAAACTATTTAAAAGGGTTCTTATATAATTTATTATATCAATTTTGTAACTTTATCTATCATTTTGGTCTGAGTAGGGATGGCATTTATAGAAAACCTACTAAGTTTCATTACTCACCACTACTTTAGAACATTGGTGATTTTAAAAACATTGTTTGTTGGGACACATAAAAAGGTAAAGTTTCACTCTTATTTAGTGGTGAATCATGATACATGGGTTGTTCTATAGGGTTGGAGAATGGTTCATGTTTGGAGCTGCGGAGTTATGACTTTTTAGTCCTTAGATTTTCTAGGGGGTTTTTCCCATTACATTAATTGATGCATGTTCTCTTCTGATATGGTACTTTGTTATAGCTTGGTTTCAATATCAATTGTATTACATTGAGTGGTATTAAATTATTATCATGAATCATTTAGTATTTAATTTTTTATGGATTGTTTGTATGGGTTGTTTTATTTCCCGAAGGTAAAATCAACCCCCACTTTCATTGAATCCCTTTATATTTATTACCAACCATTGGTTCCTTGAGGTTTTTGCTTAAGGAAAAGCATCAATTCCCCCTCAAATAAAGAAAATAAAGAGGGGAAGATGTTATATCCATAGTACTAAGGAAACCTATATTCTATATCCCCCTTTAGATAATATTGAACAATCAATTCATATCATCCAATTTTTTTTGGCTAATGATTTTTTAGGATTATATTTAATCAACTGATGAAACAATTCATTTTATTTTATGGTTTAAATCCATAACTAGAGGTTTATAATGAAAGAATCATGAATATTTCTTCATAGGAATCAATAAATTTATGAGAATTTAATATCAACTATTAGAAATCCCTCTCTATCATTTTGTAAATATTTAAATAAAATACTTGGTAAAGAATAATTTTATAAAATTTTCCAATTCAATTGACTTTACTTATTCTTTCTTCATTATATTCTTAATAAGATTCCACCATTAGTTAGACTCACCTTAGAAATTCTAAACAACCAAAATAAACTTCTCATGTTCTGAATATTGGAGAATAGAAAATATCATTTCCATCAAATTGATCCTTTTTTCGACAAAAAGTGTATTTAAATATCCATTGATGGAGAGTGGATCTTACTTCATGAATGAATCAATATAAATCTACTCTATCCTTTCGTCAATAAATATTTCCATGAAATTTCTATTATTTTTCATAGCTTCATATGGTTGAGTGAGAATTTTTTTGGTATTGTACTCCAGATCCCATTCCAATGGGTAATTCATTAGAGAAACCATTATATTGTCCCTCAAACCCATTTTTAACTAGATGCCTTCAGGTTCAGTGATTAATAATGACAAAATTTAGTTATCTTAAGTTATGAATAATTAATATCATAAGTTAATAATAACATAAAAATTCTTCAAACATAAAAATGTCGAACTCTTTGAAACTATCATATTCATGAAAAATTATTTTAGTTAAACCTCTTTCTTTTTTGGTTAATGATTTGTCTGGGTTTTCTCAATCGTATTAACCTAATCCCTTAAATATACTTGTAAGTATTCCAATGAAATAGTTTTTAAATTCTATAAGATCAACTATAGAATTTCCTATGAGAGTGTCTAGTAGCATTTATAGTTTGTTTCTTTCTCTATGCACCAGTTTATTGTTGAGTTAATTTCCCAAAAAAGACTCTATAGGATCATAATATTAGTTTATTATGGATACACATAAAATAGGGGATGAATTGTAGTCTAGAAAAGTAGTTTAAAAATGTAAAACTAAAAAAACACAAAGGCTCTTCAAGTAAATTTATTAGACTCAAACTGAGTCAGATTATCATAGTTAGAAAATTAGAACTTCAGATTGTCCAGTTAATGTAGATTAAAATATTATAATAAAAAATATGATTAATATCAAATTATTGTTTTTCTCATAATGGTAGTAACCTAGGAAAAACATATTTTATATAAATATTTGTACAATAAATAACATTTTATAACTTACACAATAGAATTGAAACTTTTAAAAAAACAAGAAAAGAAATAGTTATGTAAAGGTAACAATGAATTTCATGATATATTGTAAAATTTACTTAATATTAATGTATTTAGTAACCTTTAATAAATGTCTTAACTATTATATAGTTATAGTACAGTCTATATTTTCTTATTAGGAGAGACCTCGATATAATGACCATATTTTCTACATCTTTCTATCCCTAAAATACCTCAATATGATGATCAATGTAATCATTCCTATCCCCAAAATCCCTAGATATGATATATCATATTATATTGTTTCTATACTCAAAATGAATTTATTGTAATAAGGATTAAGAATGAATATAATTTCAAAATGAATTAAAGGAAACAACCCTAAAAAGGATTCCTTAGAATGGTAACTATCTAAAGAATTTAAAATACTAAGAATGAGTAGTTCATGCTAAGTAATCTTTATAATACATCTAAAAGAACATGTATTAAATTCAAAATATTTCAATGAAAAACTATTTATAGGTAGTAATCCAATTTTCAATTTCCAAGTTTATTCCAATGTCCTCAAATAGCTGGTGCTTGACATCTCATTTATAACAGAATGCCTGACGTCATTTTTAATTAACACCATTAAAGTTTTAAAGGTATTACATAAATTAGAACAAGTTTATGTAATCCAATTATAATCATAGGTTACACTAATTTAGTTCCTTATTTATTAACAATACAACAATATCTTATGAGATTTACTCCAATTTTATTGGTACCATTATCAGTCTGATTGTAATGACTTTTTTCGTACGACTGACAAGAAAAAAACATAACTTTTTTTATTAATGGAAAGTCTACTTTATCAAACACATACTCATTCTGATGACCTTAATGATTAATAGTTTTTTTATATTCCTAATACATTAGATATTTTTCTATGTGTGGTAAAATATAATTTTTAATAAAAAATATAATATGACCCTTAAGACCTTAAAATTTAGTAAAAATGATTTGAGAGAGATTTTCTGGATTCAAAAAGTAATGGAATGGAAAATTAAGAAGATATAATTCTAACTAAAAAATATCTCTCCTTTTTGAAATAAAAAAATAAAAAGATTAAATGAAAAGTAACTTTGAAAAACAATATTTAGTTCATTGTTCTTTTAAGAACATCATATACTGATATATTTGTTAAACCTTTAATCCCTCTATGTTTTTAACTATTTAGAATAGGATTCTCAATATGATGATATTATTTTCAAATAGTTCTTCAATTAATAAATCTTCTCCCCCCTGATGATAGTATTTCCCCTTTTGATAAAACATTACCCCCATTGAAATAAATACTCCCCCTAAATATATTTCCTCTCTATTATGTTGAATGTTATCCACCATTTTACAATATTCCCCCCATTTTGATTTTCAAAAATAAATGGAATGAATCCAATGTTTTCGAGAATATTAAAAAATATAAAAAATGGTACTTAACTAACTAATCATTCATGTTAACATGAAAGAAAATATAATAAATTAGAATTGAAAAATATTCAAGAAATTAATAATTGGAAGAAAATATTATTCATTCATAAACATTCAAATGTTTTAAGAAAACATATATAAATAAAATATCATAGAGTTAAAAATAAAATAAAATCTTTCGTTCTTTATCATGTTTTTAAAAAACACCCCCTTTTCTTGTACTCGTGGCAATCCTTCACCAGCTTTACAATTCAATCATCTAGAAACTAATATTGATGTTTCAAACTTTTAACTTCCTCAACAATATCTTTATTCTATTACCTATATATGACTACTTAATATTCATAGGATTTGAGCCTTCTTATCTCCATCTTCATATCTCAAATCTCCTATTTCAAGGTATTAACATCTTCATTCCTTTAATTAGTAGCATCTATGAACTCTTCATCAAAATTTACTCCTTTTCACTTGTCTGATGATAATATATTGAACAATTAAGATTATTAAATCATAATTTTATTTACATCATTAAACTATTCATCTAGAATCCAAATATCAGAATCAACCTAGTTAGACCCCTTTACCATTTGGTTTCATGATCGTTTATGAGACATGAAATTTTCTTGAAAAATATTCAATTCATATTTAATATGAATCATTGATTCTGTGAAAAATTTTATTGGATATAATTTCACAAATACTATATTTTGAATGATATAAAATCATTATTTAATGTATAGAATGTATATAATTTTCCCTTCTAATATTCTCATGACATGAAAAATATAATCAAAGCATTTTTTAGTTACTCAACTTACAAAGTCCGATTTATCGGTCTCTAGATGGGGAGGTTTAGTTCTACTAGTTTTTACTTCTATATTTTGAATTTATTTTTATCCTTATTTGATACTACCTTTTCATCATCTTTAAAAACCATATTTTCATATGATAGTTTTATGATCTCAATATCCTTACCAGTTCCAGTTTGTTCATCAACTAGTGTTTTTTATTTTTTATCATCTTCTTAATTATTTTATAATGATTGTGCTTCCATTTTGGATAATGATTCTTCCTCATGAAAAATTTCAAACTTTTCATCTAAATCATTCTTGGAGGGTGAACTTGATGAATATGAGGAAGATTCTGATGAATATTTATTGGAGTGAATTTCTTCTTTATCATATCATTCCTTTTATTCTTCTAAACCTTCCTCTTATTCTTCTTCTTCTATATCATCCTATTATTTTATTTCTTTAAATTCTTCTTCATTCCCTTGTTATTTTCCATATTTTCATTTTCCTTAATCTGATTCAATGAAATCCTTATAAAGATCATCCTTATTCTAACTTTCTATTCTCAAAGATCCATTACCAGCTATACTCGGTTCTGGTTCATTTTATGGAACTACCGGGATCGATTCTTACTCAACATGTTTTTTATGAGATTAGCCACACAAGGAATCACAATTTGAAAAACTTATATTTCATTAAAATCTAATCCACACTGTGGTATAACATTATTGGTGTGGTATGTTGGAAGGGATAATTTCTCTAATGAACTTTCAAATATTGTTAACAAATTTAATGAAACTGAGGTTCTTTCAATCTCTTATTTTACTTCATTCTTTTAGCTTATTCTTCAATATATTTGATAGTCCAGATTTTCAAATCATTATATTAATTCAGGTTGATTCTAAACTCTATATCCCTTAGATTCTTCTGATCATATTGTTTTTCAGTTCTTTAAAAAATTACTGTAGACATCTTCTTTTATTTCTTTGTCTTATTTAGAGGAGAAGACTCAACCTTCATTTCATTGTTTATATCATTCTTAGGATTCCTCGATGGTTTTTCTTTTAAAAATTTAACATCAACTTTTCCATGATTTTTTTTGAAATTCTATCAAAAACATACCTCATTATAGATATTGTATCATCAAAGATAAAGCAAAATTTTCCCTCATTGGATATGATTGTTTTTCTAACATGAAAATTTTCATTCATTTTTGAAAACATTTTCTGATAACAGTTAAAAACATGATGATATTTTATTTAATAAAATAATTTTTGATTTTTCCACTATTATAAAGATGAACATCACCAAGTTGATATTCTTAATAGTCATTAGAAAATAAAAAAACATCTGATACTTTAAAAGTATATTAGTCTCCCATTCTTAGAATTAGAAAACCTGGAGTCTACAAATTTACGACCCTATTATATAGAATCAAGTTGGAAAATTTTGTAACATTTTAAAATTCTGAAAACAAAAAATATTCAAACATATTCTATTTAAACATACCAAGACTCTTAGTAAACATGTCATAACTATAATATGGTTCAACTTAT
Organism: Viscum album; assembly: GCA_963277665.1. Lineage (NCBI taxonomy): Eukaryota > Viridiplantae > Streptophyta > Magnoliopsida > Santalales > Viscaceae > Viscum > Viscum album. The sequence goes on from OY728138.1 coordinate 458,909,726, forward strand.
GATGGAACTCCGACTAAGTCAGAATGTTTCTTATAAGAAAACAGGTTTCTTTTCCCATACATTATGAAAGAAACTTTGTCTTTCCCAACATATTTAACAAACCATTCTGAGGAATACAACTCATGAAATACATCATAATAAATAATATTGAAATATTTATCAGAATTTTATACACAAATAGAGTCCCAACCATAGAATGAGATTATTTTCATAAGATTGGGATTTTATGTGTCATGCCATGATCTCTCTAACAACGTTTCCATGAAAATGAAACACATGGATTAAACTTTCTTATCTTCCATCTATATTGAAATTATTAGAATGGCCCGAATGCCTTCCTTTTTTATTGATTTTTTATCCCCATTTTAATGGATGAGGGGGAACCCTTAAAAGGCCTATAGGCTCAGAGATTACAAGGGTCGTAGGCTTAGGAGATTACATGACCCAAACGTCTTAGAAAATTCAATCAGACTATCTACAAAGAACTACCCCTACCCAGTGTCTGTGTCATGATAGTAGCTCTCCACATTTGCATGGATATTTTTCTAGGCTTCTCATGAAAGCACAAGCTAGTCCCGATGACATAGCCATACCCTCTCATTCTGAAAAATCCATTTGGCTCTGCTCTACTGAGTGCACCTACTCTAAATTCTCTTCTGGGGATGCTCTTTTTTTGTAGTCTTTTCGGGGAAACGGATGTGTCCTGAAGGCCTTGAGGTTGCCCGATGGCCATAAAGGTGGCCCAAAATCCTTATTGACCCAAAGGCCTGGGTGGCCCAAAAGCTTCAAGGACTCCAAGCCCAAGCTGGTGGCCCAATGTGAATAGTTCCAGCCGCTACAGTGCCTGCTATAGTGCAACACTCTCTATATAGGAATTGGGGGAATCCATTCATCTTACATAGGATGAACATTAGTTGAGATTCAAAACCATTCTGATTTGACAGTGAATATTGATCTGAATATATTTTGAAAAGAATTTTGAACTCTTCATGTTTTTAACACTTCTCTCTTAGTGTGTATCATTCTGATTAGAAACAAATCTAAAATTTTGAAAAAAATATTATTGTAAAACTAAATGTATAATAGAAACAAAATTTATATACTAATGTAATTAAATATTGAAAAATGAAATAATAGAAGAATACCATTCGGAGTGGAAAGATCCATCAACATGATTAACCCATTCCTCTTTATTTTTGTATATAGATTAAGATAGTTTTAAAATAAATATTGAATAAAATATTTTTAGAATGAAAAGTAACAATAATTATTTTGAAAAAAAAACGAACGTGATAGTTTGGAAATTTATAACTGAATATGAGAGTTCTATTAAGAATACTTTTGAATATAAAAATGTTTATAAAAAATTTTGACTATAGAAGTTTAATTACAAAATATGAGTATGAGAATCATTTTGATAATTCTAAAAATGAAAATTTTATAAAAAACCAGAGTCTAGAAATCCCATTTTGATAAAATTTTTATAAAACATAATAATTTTAGAGAATTTAAACTTTTGAAAAAATACTAATTGTATTTGAAAAACATAAAACAAATATACTCCTACTATGAAAATGTGTATAATAGTACAATGGTATAGGTAAAAAATAAGTAGATATTATTGATCACTTTACATTGATCATTCCCAACTTATGTTTTATATATTTGTATTTATCAAAACAAAGGGGTTTGGTAAAAATTTCATAAAGTAGATCAAGAGTTCCATTGAATTACCATATTTTATATCATTTAACTGTGTGATCCCAATGAAAATTGTTTATTATATCAACATTCTTTGCATGTGAGTTATGTTCTCAGGGTTTAAATAATGAAATGGAACTTGTATTGTCACTATATATTTGAGTTTTAGTTAAAATTATTCCATATTTAGTGAGTGTGTATTGCATTCACGACATTTGAACACAAAAACTCCTTGGTACCATATATTTGGCTTCAGTAGTGGAAAGTGATACTGAGTTTTTTTTTAATGGGTGACCAAGAAACTAGATAATATACTACAAAATGAAAAGTTCCATATGTACTCTTTTATCCATTTTATACCCACCAATAGAAGTATCCAAAAAAATTAATTCAAAAACATTTTTAGAAGAATAGAGAATTCCTATCCTATAGTTCCCTTAAGGTAACAAAAAATTCATTTTACAAATTTTAAATTGGATTATTTTATATTAGGTATTTATCCTAATCATAAGAATATAGAAAACATTAAATTAATATAAATATTATTAATATAAAGTAAACATCATATCATACATCTAAAAATATTTTTATAAACTGGTTTCTTAGCCTCATTAAGATTTAATTTATTTGAGGTAACAATAATATTTCTAGTATTTTAGTATTTTAGAATATAAATTTATTAAGAATATATTTCATATAATTATGTTGATATATAAATGTTCCTTCTCATTTTTGTGAAATTTCAAAACCAAGAAAATATGTTAACTCAATGATCATAGTCATTTCAAACTCAAAATTCATAAGATCCAAAAATGAAATATATTAAATATTTTTGAGTTTATCTAAATATAATTTCATCAATATAAATTTTTATATTCAATTTTTTTATTGACTTCTTTTATAACAATATTCAAATCCACATCTCTTTTAAAAAAATTTTGGTAACAAAAATCTAGGTAGCCTATCATACCAAGCTCTATGGGATTGTTTAAGTCTATATAATTCTTTATGAAGTTTATAAATGTATTCAGGATGTTATTTATTTTCAAAACCACATGGTTGTTCACCATTAACATCCTTATAAATATATCCATTTAGAAAAGAACAGGATATCCATATTTAAATAGCTTCATGTCTTGAAAATGGTGTATAATTTTCATTAAAATATATTTCTTCTTGTTTAGTATATCCCTTAGAAAACATTGTAGCTTTATTTTTATAAATTCTTCCATTTTTATCACATTTGTTCAAAAACCCCATTATATTCTAATTATCAAACTTTTTATATGCCATCGAACTATAGTCTAGAATTTGTACCTTTCAAACTTGTTGGTATTATATAGAATAACCATAATCCAAACCTCATCACATAAAGCCTCATCAAGATTATTAGGATCAAATTGGCATAAGAAAGCTATATGTTCAACTTCATTTCTCATGGAACTTTTAGTCCTAACTAGTTGATCTACATTACCAATGATACTTTCACTTAAATGATTCCAAATGAAAAAAACTAATTCATTGGTTCTCAAGAATATTTTCTTAAATAATAGGCTAAAAATATTTCTAAGGAATAACTTTGGTAACTAATTCTTGGGTTATTTATTTATGAAAATATGTTTCTAATAGTGGTTTAAAATTAGTTTTATAAATAAAATTTGAGATTGTTATTTGAGCTTATTTTAAAATAAGGGGTTCAGTTTCATTAAACATAACATGTAATATTTCCTCAACAATACAATAATTTTTATTAAAAATGATATAAGGCTTTGAAGTAGAGGAATAACATAAAAAAATTCTTTCATTAGATTTGGTTGAAAATTTATGTATGTTATCTTTAGTATTTAAGATTAATACCTTGCAAAAAAATACTTTAAAGAAAAAAATACGATTTTCTTCCAGTCCACAACTCATAATGAGTTTTATTAAGATAAAGTCTAATCAAAACTCAATTTATATTATAAAAACATGTATAGCCTGCTTCAACCCAAAAATTCTTAACATATGTTTTTTCACTTAACTTGGTTGTAGATATATCTTGAATTTATATTTTTGCTCTATAAAATGCACTATTTTTCTAGGGGGTTCATGGAAATTAAAAGTTATTTTATATAAATTTATTTCTTTAAAAAGTTTCAATATATGAATTTTCAATTTATCCACCCGGATTACTACAAATATTTTTTAAGAATTGGTTTTTTATCATTTTTAAATTTAGCTACAATGGTTTTAAAAGAAATAAAGGATTATTATTTATTCGAGAAAAAATAAACTAAAGGTTACCTAGTGTAATCATCATCTAAAAAATATACATTATAATTAACAATAATATTTATAGTTTTTTTGGCCCAAATAAGTCTATGTCCACTAACTGTAAACCATTAGAAGTTTAGACTTGACTAATAGATTTAAATCTTGACTTATGTTCATTACCATTTTGACATGGGTCACTGGAATTTGAAGTATCAAACCTATGTTTTGGTCGATCCTTAGAAATTCCTTTCATAGTCAAATCATATAAGTTTCTATGTTTACAATGTCCTAAAAATCTTCTGCATATCCAAGATTGACCCAACATTTTACCAAGACATGGTAATTCTTGGATCCTGTGGAATTCTAATTTATGTGTGTAAATATTCTCCTATCGATTAGTATTAATAATATATTCCTACATGGAACTATTTACTAAGAATTTATAATTCCTAATGCTCACAAGGTAAACTTCATCCAACAATTAAATAATGATTACAAGGATGTGATTAAGAACCAAGACAAATAAAATATCTAAGTTCTTTCCAAGAAGAACAATGTTACTTATTCCAATAGTCTCACCTTGAGCATTATCTGTGAAATTTACTTTTCAACTTTTCAACATGATTATCTTCTTAAAGTTATATTTGTTTCTATTCATGTCCATAGGACATCCACTATACATGTTCCAAATGTTTTTCTTCTTGGTACTATATATGATATATATAAAACAAAAAAATTTGTTCTTTGGAACCCAAAACTTCTTAGGTCTAATATTTTCAAACAAAAAACTAGGTAACCACATTTGTTTAGAGAAACAATATTTATGAAATCTTAGTGATTGAAATTGTTTTAACAAAATGTTATTCCCCTAGTTTCCACCACATTACCACTTAGTAAAAAAGGTTCTCATTTTAGAATAAATTAATTGTTACTAAAAACAAGTTATTTATTTTCAAACCACATTCCAGAACTATTATCATGAGTTCTGATTTATTTATATGTAATGTTAAAGTTTTCATTCAAATTTATAGACTTGGTAATGGGGTTTTTCAAACTAGATTTTCATATATTTTTTTGACAACTAAATTTTTATCCTTATCAGTATTAGTTTAAAATTTTTTGTTGTTTCTAAAAAAATATTCTCCGAAACTATTTTTTCCAAATCATTTGGAATAATATCTTTTTTAGATTTATTTTTATCAAGATATTTCAAATATATGATATTACATTTTTAAAAATATTTTTCTCTGAATTAGCCTTAGAAATTTTATCCATAACATTATCATGTTTTTTAAAAATATTACAATTATCCTCTTTTAATAGTTTGTAAAATCCTGAAACATAATCACAAGTAGGTATAGTTTTTATAACGACGCATACTTTACATACATTGTTAATACTTTAAAATTTAAGCATACTTATTAAAACATATAACAAAACCACAAAAGGACCGTATAGGTATAGTGTCTTTAGATACTGGGAAACATAAACAGCTGGTTCATAAAGAATCTACTTTGCCTCCCATTTATTTCATCATATCTAGAGTCCCTTTTTGGCATATTCTACTTAATAACCTTCTTCCTGACCTGGGGAAATAAAACATACAAAAGGGTGAGCTCAAATGCTCAGTAAGGGTAAACAAAAGAAATATCAATCACATCATATATATAAGCACACAACTTTTGGAAATCCTAACCTGCAAAAGAGATCATAATTTCATAACATGGGATAAATCGTAGTAGTGTAATGTAATCCCAATTATCATAACTTAAAACCTGAAACTATGTGGAATACACACATAATCATAGAGAATCATTTCTTGTTAGTCAAGACTCATTTCCAAGACTATCTTAGTGGACAAAGTCCATTTCTGAAATAAGTTCATTCCTCGTTTCAGTCCTATTTCACTGAACTGGTATAACCTACCATTCCAGCCATGTCTATCTCATGAGATATAAAATCTTTACCCAATGCATTAGAGGGAGATATAGGTCCCATCCAACTCATAATTATACCATTCTTATGTGTTCCAGAAAATCATAAATCATACATCATTTCATAACCCTTGTAATAAAAATGGGAATCTAAAACATCGTGACATCATAAATTCATATAAGATAAAGGAATTCATAAATATAATTCTAGCACAACATAATAAAATCAATGTAATAATAGGGATATAAACCTAACCCTTTATTATCTTAGATGGAAAATAATTTTGATAAAACACTTGAACTCCATTCTTGAGGAAAATATCCTTTCAACTTCAAAAATACTTTTCCTTTCTTAACATGTCATACAATTCTAAACTAAATGAAGTTGATTAAAAATAAACTTGAAAAATTGTAAAGGATTCTTCTTGGAAATAATGTTTTAAAAATCCATTCAATGCGTATAAGTTAAAAAAAACATTCTTCGTACTTTTGTCAAAAAAGTCAAAAAGTACCTCGTACGAAAAACGACAAAAGATTTCTTTCATATCCTTTACTAAAAACTCACCGAAGGGTAAAATTGGACATAAACAAGTGTAGGTGGATGTAAATAATATTAAATATTTAGGAAACATGTATGTGGATGATAAAATACACCCCAGTAAATTTCAAAGTATAAACAATCTCTAATAAAAATGAGATTGTGGTATTTCCCTTACCTTAGGTCCGATATGATTTGTACGTGTCTGATACTCCTGTATAATGATTTAAATAATTTTTTTTACTTATTCCAGAATCATACTTATTGTTATGATATCATATATGGCCATATTCTTAGCTTCTTATTAGTAATATTTCATTACTACTTGTTATACGGGTGTTTATAACTTTTTGTTCTTATGCGTGTTTTGTCGAATAAATTCTTATTCTTCTCTTTAGGTTATAGATACATCATTTCCAGAATGGTATTAGTGTAATATATATCATATTCATTCATTCAATTCATTTATATAATCATTATGAAATGAAGATCATGTAGAATGAGTCGCATCACATCGTGGAGACGGTATTCCGTACATACGCACGAGTGATGATATCATTCCTATGATCGTGGAATTGTATTGGAGAGTAAGTATACTTTTTATGAATAAATATCACATTATAATAGTAATATATAGTCATTATTTACACCATTATACACATCCAAGTACGGTGGTGGTGGAAAATAGATTACACCACGGCGTGGAGACGGTATTCCGTAAGTACGCACGCGCGGTGATTTCTTTTTCCGTAGGATGGATAGATGGTGAAATAGGGTTGTCTCATACTTATAATAACATATAATTATATGAATGATACTGATGTTATTACTTCATAATGAAGAAAATAATGAAGAAGAAGTGGAAAAATAAAAAAAGATGAAAGAATCGGTAACAGACATTACCTCTTCTTTGAAGTGCTTCTTTGAGACCTCCTTTTAGGGCACTAAAATAGGTCTTTGAAGAAGACCAGAACCTCTAGGATGTTTCTAGGGAAGTGGAGAGAAGAACTTGGCAGGGGTTGGCCGAGCTTGAAAGCTCAAAGTAGTGTGAGGAAGAGGGGTAGGAGGTTCCCTTTTATAAGGGTGGAGAGGGGCTCCTTTGGAAAAACTAAAAATATTATTTTATTATAAAGTCAAGTTCGGTTTTAAATTGCTACAAATTGATTTATTTCGAACTAAGGTGGGTATGGGTAAAAATAATCTAATCCAATATAATTTAGACAAGTTTATGTTCCTATTTTAACCTTATCATTTAGATTTAACATTAAGTTAAATAATTTTACTTTTACCGTGTCTTCTTATGTTCTTATACTATAAGGTTAATAAACATACTATAAGCATCCAAACAAACCCCATGTTTTTTATTATTAATATATATAACCTTATATAAGTCATTTTTCCGAACCTTAGATTTTTTGGAATAAAATTAAAATTACTAATATAATATTTGTTTTAAAAACTATTTTATGTCAATTTTGACACTATTTAGTAATTAATTTTTGTGAAAATCATAACAGAATGATTAGTTCGAAAAAGGTTAATTAAATCAATACTTACATGTAATATTAATCTATAAAATTAGTGTAATTCATAAAAAGTCTCAAATTACATGTATTTTGGTGTTTATAACATTAATTATGTCAATATTTCATTAATAAGATAATTACTGCATCATCTTTGTGTCATAAATAAATTAAATTATTTAATGTCTAAAAATTAAAAATAAAATACCATTATGTAGGAAATATTTTTATCTTTCTAATGAGTATTTATAGTAGAATTTATCATATGTATAACTCCATATTAAAAATGATTTACTTATTAAACTTTTATTTTAACTATTTTAACCCTTCATTAAATAAATTAATAATAAATGTCCTAATCTAATCCAAGTGGGCCTAAATGGTCATATTTTATTCCTAAGTTTGTTTTTGGTCGAATTACACTTTCCAATCGAATTAAAACATGTTTTAGGGTAATAATAATTTAATTTTTACCCTTAATTACCCTATTTACTTCTAACCGTGGTAAAAAAATGTAAAAAATTACTATTCACCAAAAAATTATTTTCATCTCATTAAACCACATTTTACTTACTCACATCAACCATAGATTTTTGAAATTCCACTCACATAAGTGGTAAAATTAAGTTTTATGAAAAATTCAGTTTTTTAACTACCACTTAGTGGTTTCACTATTCATCAAAAATTGAACGTTTTCAAAAAAATACCAAAATTTCACACAAGAATAATTTCGATATTCCGAATCCAAAAATGAAGTCCATTTTGAAAAATAAAATTTATAAAATTTCCAAAAGTTGTTATTACTATTCATTACGGCTAGTTTTAATAATATTTTATTAGCATATCATTGTTTAGTGAAACTCGGTATTGCGTACGACGCAAGCTATCGAGGAAGGTTGTGATTTCGTGTAAATCAAGCCAAGTAAGTGTTGTGTGTAGAAAGAGATTCTTTTGATGATTTATATAACATAAAATTCTTGGGTGTTACATTCTACCCCCCTTAAAATGAATTTCGCCCTTGAAATTCACCACTTTGTAACAAACAGATGAGGATACCTCTCCATCATCATATCCTCAAGCTCCCATGTAGCTTTTTCTAATCGGTGATTCCTCCATAAAAATTTCACCAATCGAGTGGTCTTGTTTCGTAGGACTTTTTCACTACGATCCAGAATCTCTATCGGTTGCTCTTCATAAGAAAGATCTTCCTCCAGCGGTACAACTTCTGAGGTGAGTACATGTGAAGGATCAGGTATGTACTATCTCAGGAGAGATACATGGAACACATCGTGAACTTGAGAGAGATTCGGTGGAAGTTCCAATTGGTAAGCTACCTTCCCAACATGATCTAGTATTTTGAAAGGACCGATATATCTAGGGCTCAACTTCCCCTTCTTTCCAAATCTCATAACCCTCTTCCAGGGAGATATTCGTAAGAACACTTTATCACCCACTTCAAACTCTAGGTCTTTTCATTGGTTGTCGGCATAAGTTTTCTGTCGACTCTGAGCTGCTCTTATGTGTTGTTGAATAGATCTGATCTTTTCTTCCATTTCATCAACAAGATCAGGTCCTAATAGCTTTCTTTCCCCAAATTCATCCCAGCAAGTTGGAGTCCTGCATTTCTTTCCATGGAGAGCTTCATAAGGAGACATCTGAATACTGGAGTGAAAGCTATTATTATAAGAAAATTCCACCAAAGGTAGGTGTTGATCCCAACCACCTTTGAAATCCGTAGAGCAAGCACTCAACATATCTTCTAGAGTTTGAATTGTTCTCTCAGACTGACCGTCTGTCTGAGGATGATAAGCAGTGCTGAAACTCAACTCTGTATCCAGAGTATGCTGAAGACTTCACCAGAACTTCGAGGTAAATCTCAGATCCCGAGCAGATATAATAGAAAGTGGTACTCCATGCAATCTTACCAATTCCTTTACATATATCCTGGAAAGCTGACCCAGAGAGAAATCCTCTCTAATAGCAATGAAGTGTGCAGACTTTGTAAGACGATCAACTATGACCTAGATAGCATTATTTCCTGTGGATGTTTTCGGAAGTCCTGTGACAAAGTCCATAGTGATGTTTTCCCATTTCCATTCGGGTTTGTGTAATGGTTGTAACATCCCCTTAGACTTCGGTATATCAGCTTTAACTTTTTGACAAACCAAGCATTGAGAGACATATTCAGCAACATCTCTTTTCATGCCATCCCAACAGAAGTACTCTTTCAGGTCCCTATACATCTTTGTGCTTCTAGGATGAATAGAGAATGAAGAACTATGAGCCTCATCTCGCAACTCCTTCTTTAATTCGGGGATGGGAGGAACACAAATTAAATTCCTGAACATTATTATCCCATTATAATAAAGGTTGAATTCAGGAACATTTCTCACCTTCTTTTGTAAATCAACATCTTTTTTCTGTGCCTCATTAATCTTCACATGTATAGATGGTTGAACATTCATTTGAGAAAGATAAGATTTTTCCCCTTCCATTATAATTCCAAGATCTATCCTTTGTAAATCCATATATATTGGATCTTTTGTGATCCTCATCATGGATAAACTGGCTTGGTCTTGTCGACTTAATGCATCTTCCACCTTGTTTGCTTTCCCAGGGTGGTAATGGATTGAGAAGTCATAATCCTTAATCAGCTCCAACCATCTTCTTTGACGCATATTCAGCTCCTTTTGTGTGAAAATAAACTTTAAACTATTATGATCAGTATAAATATCACACCTTTCACCATAAAGGTAATTCCTCCCAATATTTAATCCAAATATTACCGCAGATAACTCCAAATCATGAGTTGGGTAATTTTGATCATGTATTTTCAACTGTCGTGAGGCATAAGCTATCACCATACAATTTTGCATAAGAACACACCCCAATACCTTCTTGGATGCATCACTTTAGATCACAAACCATTCTCCACTACAAGGCAGTGTGAGCATAGGTTCACTGGATAACCTTATTTTCAACTCCTTGAAATTTTCTTCACATTCCTCCATCCAAACAAACTTAACTCCTTTCCAAGTCAACTTGGTGATTGTACTAGATAATCATGAAAAATCTTTAACAAAACGTCGATAATATCCAGCCAAACCAAGAAAACATCAGATCTCAGTTACTATTGTTGGTCTCGACCATCTTTCGATAACCTCTGTTTTTGATGGATCCACAGATATCCCCTCTTTAGAGATTATGTAACCCAAAAATGCAACTTTTTGAAGCCAAAATTCACACTTGGTAAATTTTGCATAAAGCTTCTCCTTTCTCAGGGTCTTCAATATAATTCTCAAGTGATCTTCATGTTCTTCCTTTCTCTTTGAATAGACAAGAATATCGTCTATAGAGACTACCACAAATTGATCAAGATAGTCTCTATGGAATCTATTCATCAGATCCATGAAGATAGCAGGGGAATTAGTATGACCAAATGGCATCACTATAAATTCATAGTGTCCATACCTTGTACGGAAAGTCGTCTTTGGTATATCCTCCCTTTTGACCCTTAATTGATGATACCCTGAACGATGATCAATCTTGGAAAAGTATTGAGCTCTGCGTAGTTGGTCAAATAGGTCATCAATGCATGGGAGAGGATATTTGTTCTTGATAGTGATCTTATTAAGTTCTCGATAATCAATGCAGAGTCTCATTGATCCATCTTTATTCTTAACAAACAGAACAGGTGCTCCCCAAGGTGACGCACTAGGGCGTATGAACCCCTGGAAGTTTATGTTCATCCTTGCATCGATAGACGATCATAGATTGATCTGGAATATGAAATGTGACTTCCCTTATTTGGAAATTGATATGAGCTCTATGTAGAGAAAGCCAATCCATGCCAAGAATCACATCAAATTCCACTATAGGAAGCATCACAAGATTTTCAGGAAGCACTTTCCCACAAACTTCAATCGGAGAAGAATTATAAACTTTTGATGCGATTGTTGTGCCATTAGGTGTTGTCACAGCTAACTCAACATCTAATTGTTGAGGTAATACGGTGATACCCTTAGAAAATTCTTCAAAAATAAAGGAGTGGGTGGATCCAGAATCAAATAAAACATTTGCTACTTTAGAGTCGACGTTAAGTGTACCTTTCACCACATCGTTATCGTACACCACATTGCTGATAGAAATTGCATGTGACTTTCCATTGTCTTTAGCCTTAAGATTTTGTTGACGTCGACCATCATCATAAACCCTTGGATTTGGGCATTTATTGGCATAATGTCCCATCTCCTTGCACTTGAAACATTGAAGTGTAGTAGGTTCATTATGTGTATCTATTCCTTTTTTTTCATCATTAGACATCTTCTTCCAATCATTGCGGCATTCAAATGCCCGATGACCTTCCTTTCCACATTTGAAACATTTAATTGTCCCTTTTAGACAACTCCCTCCATGTTTCTTTCTACACTTTGAGCATAAGGGAAAGCTCATCTTCTTTTCAGTGTGCTCTTTATATTTTCCTTTGAATTCCATTTTCCACTTCTTATCAAACCCATATGACTGATGGGTTACTCCAATCTCTATCTTAACTTTGAGAGCACATCGAATGATTTCCTCGTAGCTATTGATGTCCCTTATGGATAAGTCCCTTCGAAGACTTGGTTTTAAGCCACTAAAGAATCGATCGATATTACTCTCAGGTTGGATAATAATACCAGAAGCATACCTTGAAAGTCTTGTAAAATTCTCTTCATAGGTACCAACAAATTCATCATCCTTTTGCTTCAGTTCAAGAAACTCTTTCTCCATATTTGTTCGGAAAATACGAGGGAAGTACTTATTGAAAAATAAGTTCTTGAACTCGTCCCATTCCATGGACTCAATTTCATCCCTTTGCCTCATATTCTTAATAAGATTCCACCATTGAAAATTATCACCCTCCAAATGATACACTGCTAAGATGACTTTATCATGATCAGAAAATTGAAGAACTGAAAATATCTTTTCAGTAGTATTAATCCATTGTTCATCAACTATTAGATTAGTAGACCCGCTGAATGAAGGTGGATGCTATCTCATGAAGGATTCAACAGAATGTTGCTCCTTCCTTTGCTCATTTGGAAGTCCTGTATGATTTATAGCTTGAGAAAGTTGTGTGAGCATGGCTACAAGATTTTTCATTCTAGATCCCATAAAGTTTGGTTGCTCAGGGGGACAATCATTGCATTGCCCGTCGCATTCCACATTAACACAGTTCCTTAGGGTTCTAGCCATTGACTAAAACCCAAAAGAATAGTGTGAGAAACACTAATTATAATAGGAAAACCACATAATCAAGAATAAAATTTCACACTTAAGGTCTTATCCTAGGTTATTCATGGCCATTTCTAAAACACTAAGATTGTGTTCTATACTTAGACTTATCCTTAGGGTTCTTACTAAGGCTTTCACATCCTAGTTTCCAAAGGATGACTATAACTTTCCTCTGATAACAACTATAATGACCCATACTTTACATACATTGTTAATACTTCAAAATTGAAGCATACTTATTACAACATATAACAAAACCACGAAAGGACCTTATAGGTATAGTGTCTTTAGAAACTGAGAAACATAAACAACTGTTTCATAAAGCATCTACTTTGCCTCCCATTTATTTCATCATATCTAGAGTCCCTTTTTGGCATATTCTACTTAATAACCTTCTTCCTGACCTGGGGAAATAAAACATAAAAAAGGGTGAGCTCAAATTATCAGTAAGGGTAAACAAAATAAATATCAATCACATCATATATATAAGCACATAACTTTTGGAAATCTTAACCTGTAAAAGAGATCATAATTTCATTACATGGGATAAATCATAGAAGTGAAATGTAATCCCAATTATCATAACATGAAACATGAAACATTGTGGAATACACACATAATCATCGAGAAGAATTTATTTTTAGTAAAGACTCATTGCCAAGAATATCTTAGTGGACAAAGTCCATTTCTGAACCGAGTTCAATCCTCGTTTCAGTCATGTTTCACTGAACCGGTATAACCTACTGTTCGAGCCATGTCTATCTCATGAGATATAAAATCTATACCCAATGCATTAGAGGGAGATATACGTCCCACCCATCTCATAATTATACCATTCTTATTTGTGCCACAAAATCATAAATCATACATCATTTCATAACCCTTGTAATAAAAATGGGAATCTTAAACATCGTGACATCATAAATTCATATAAGATAAAAGAATTCATAAATATAATTCCACCACAACATAATAAAATTAATGTAATAATAGGGATAGAAACATAACCCTTTATTATATTAGATGTAAAATAATTTTGATAAAACACTTGAACTTCATTCTTGAGGAAAATATCCTTTCTACTTCAAAAATACTTTTCCTTTCTTAACATGTCATACAATTCTAAACTAAATGAAGTTGATTAAAAATAAACTTGAAAAATTGTAAAGGATGATTCTTGGAAATAATGTTTTAAAAATCCATTCATGTCGTATAAGTTAAAAAACATTCTTCGTACTTTTGTCAAAAAAGTCCAAAAGTACCTCGTACGAAAAACGACAAAAGATTCCTTTCATATCCTTTACTAAAAACTCACCGAAGGGTAAAATTGGACTTAAACAAGTGTATGTGGATGTAAATAATATTACATATTTAGGAAACATGGATGTGGATGATAAAATACACCCCAGTAAATTTCAAAGTATAAACAATCTCTGATAAAAATGAGATTGTGATATTTCCCTTACCTTAGGTCCGATATGATTTGTACGTGTCTGATCCTCCTGTATAATGATTTAAATAATTTTGTTGACTTATTTCAGAATCATACTTATTGTTATGATATCATATATGGCCATATTCTTATCTTCTTATTAGTAATATTTCATTACTACTTGTTATTCGGGTGTTTATAACTTTTTGTTCTTATGCGTGTTTTGTCGAATAAATTCTTATTCTCCTCTTTAGGTTATAGATACCTCATTTCCAGAATGGTATTAGTGTAATATATATCATATTCATTCATTCAATTCATTTATATAATCATTATGAAATGAAGATCATGTAGAATGAGTCGCATCACATTGTGGAGACGGTATTCCGTACGTACGCACGAGTGATGATATCATTCCTATGATCGTGGAATTGTATTGGAGTGTATGTATACTTTTTATGAATAAATATCACATTATAATAGTCATATATAGTCATTATTTACACCATTATACACATCCAAGTATGGTGGTGGTGGAAAATAGATTACACCACGGTGTGGAGATGGTATTTCGTACGTACGCACGCGCGGTGATTTCTTTTTTCGTAGGATGGATAGATGGTGAAATAGGGTTGTCTCATACTTATAATAACATATAATTATATGACTGATACTGATGTTATTACTTAATAATGAAGAAACTAATGAAGAAGAAGTGGAAAAATAAATAAAGATGAAAGAATCAGTAACAGACATTACCTCTTCTTTGAAGTGCTTCTTTGAGACCTCCTTTTAGGGCACTAAAATAGGTCTTTGAAGAAGACCAGAACCTCTAGGATGTTTCTAGGTAAGTGGAGAGAAGAAATTGGCAGGGTTTTGCCGAGCTTGAAAGCTCAAAGTGGTGTGAGGAAGAGGGTTAGGAGGTGCCCTTTTATAAGGGTGGAGAGGGGCTCCTTTGGAAAAACTAAAAATATTATTTTATTATAAAGTCAAGTTCGGTTTAAAATTGCTCCAAATTGATTTATTTCGAACTAAGGTGGGTATGGGTCGAAATAATCTCATCCAATAGAATTTAGGAAAGTTTATGTTCCTATTTTAACCTTATCATTTAGATTTAACATTAAGTTAAATAATTTTACTTTTACCGTGTCTTCTTATGTTCTTATACTATAAGGTTAATAAACATACTATAAGAATCCAAAAAAACCCCAAGTTGTTTATTATTAATATATATAACCTTATATAAGTCATTTTTCCTAACCTTAGATTTTTTGGAATAAAATAAAAATTACTAATATAATATTTGTTTTAAAAACTATTTTATTTCATTTTTGACACTATTGAGTAATTAATTTTTGTGAAAATCATAACAGAATGATTAGTTAGAAAAAGGTTAATTAAATAATTACTTACATGTAATATTAATCTAGAAAATTAGTGGAATTCATAAAAAGTCTCAAATTACATTTATTTTGGTGTTTATAACATTAATTATGTCAATATTTCATTAATAAGATAATTACTGCATCATCTCTGTGTCATAAATAAATTAAATTATTTAATGTCTAAAAATTACAAATAAACTACCATTATGTAGGAAATATTTTTATCTTTCTAATTAGTATTTATAGTAGAATTTATCTTATGTATAACTCCATATTAAAAATGATTTACTTATTAAACTTTGATTTTAACTATTTTAACCCTTCATTAAATAAATTAATAATAAATGTCCTAATCTAATCCAAGTGGGCCTAAATGGTCATATTTTATTCCTAAGTTTGTTTTTGGTCTAATTACACTTTCCAATCGAATTAAAACATGTGTTAGGGTAATAATAATATAATTTTAACCCTTAATTACCCTATTTACTTCTAACCGTGGTAAAAAAATGTAAAAAGTTACTATTTATCAAAAAATTATTTTCATCTCATTAAACCACATTTTACATACTCACATCAACCGTGTCTCTCGGATTTTTGAAATTCCACTCACATAAGTGGTAAAATTAAGTTTTATGAAAAATTCAGTTTTTTAACAACCACTTAGTGGTTTCACTATTCATCAAAAATTGAAAGTTTTCAAAAAAATACCAAAATTTCACACTAGGATAATTTCGATATTCCGAATCCAAAAATGAAGTCCATTTTGAAAAATAAAATTTATAAAATTTCCAAAAGTTGTTATTACTATTCATAATGGCTAGTTTTAATAATATTTTATTAGCATATCATTGTTTAGTGAAACTCGGTATTGCGTACGACGCAAGCTATCGAGGAAGGTTGCGATTTCATGTAAAGCAAGCCAAGTAAGTGTTGTGTGTAGAAAAAGATTCCTTTGATGATTTATATAACATAAAATTCTTGGGTGTTACATTCTACCCCCCTTAAAATGAATTTCGCCCTCGAAATTTGCCACTTTGTAACAAACAGATGAAGATACCTCTCCATCATCATATCCTCAAGCTCCCATGTATCTTCTTCTAATTGGTGATTCCTCCATAAAACTTTCACCAATCGAGTGGTCTTGTTTCGTAGGACTTTTTCGCTATGATCCAGAATCTCTATCGGTTGCTCTTCATAAGAAAGATCTTACTCCAGCGGTACAACTTCTGAGCTGAGTACATGTGAAGGATCAGGTATATACATTCTCAGGAGAGATACATGGAACACATCGTGAACTTGAGAGAGATTCAGTGGAAGTGCCAATTGGTATGCTACCTTCCCAACATGATCCAGTATTTCAAAAGGACCGATATATCTAGGGCTCAACTTCCCCTTCTTTCCAAATCGCATAACCCTCTTCCAGGGAGATATTCGTAAGAACACTTTATCACCCACTTCAAACTCTAGGTCTTTTCTTCGGTTGTCGGCATAAGTTTTTTGTCGACTCTGAGCTGCTCTTATGTGTTGTTGAATAGATCTGATCTTTTCTGCCATTTCATCAACAAGATTGGGTCCTAATAGCTTTCTTTCCCTAACTTCATCCCATCAAGTTGGAGTCCTGCATTTCTTTCCATAGAGAGCTTCATAAGGAGACATCTGAATACTGGAGTGAAAGCTATTATTATAAGAAAATTCCACCAAAGGTAGGTGTTGATCCCAACCACCTTTGAAATCCGTAGAGCAAGCACTCAAAATATCTTCTAGAGTTTGAATTGTTCTCTCAGACTGACTGTCTGTCTGAGGATGATAAGCAGTGCTGAAACTCAACTCTGTATCCAGAGTATGCTGAAGACTTCGCCAGAACATTGAGGTAAATCTCGGATCCCGATCAGATATAATAGAAAGTGGTACTCCATGCAATCTTACCAATTCCTTTACATATATCCTGGCAAGCTGATCCAGATAGAAATCCTCTCTAATAGCAATGAAGTGTGCAGACTTTGTAAGACGATAAACTATGACCTAGATAGCATTATTGCCTTCGGATGTTTTCGGAAGTCCTGTGACAAAGTCCATAGTGATGTTTTCCCTTTTCCATTCGGGTTTGGGTAATGGTTGTAACATCCCCTTAGACTTCTGTATATCAGCTTTAACTTTTTGACAAACCAATCATTGAGAGACATATTTAGCAACATCTCTTTTCATGCCATCCCAACAGAAGTACTCTTTCAGGTCCCTATACATCTTCGTGCTTCTAGGATGAATAGTGAATGAAGAACTATGGGCCTCATCTCGCAACTCCTTCTTTAATTCAGGGATGGGAGGAACACAAATTAAATTCCTGAACATTATTATCCCATCATAATAAAGGTTGGATTCAGGAACATTTCTCACCTTCTTTTGTAAATCGACATCTTTTTTCTGTGCCTCTTTAATCATCACATGTATAGATGGTTGAACATTCATTTGAGAAAGATAAGATTTTTCCCCTTCCATTATAATTCCAAGATCCATCCTTTGTAAATCCATAAATATTGGATCTTTTGTGATCCTCATCATGGATAAACTAGCATGGTCTTGTTGACTTAATGCATCTGCCACCTTGTTTGCTTTCCCAAGGTGGTAATGGATTGAGAAGTCATAATCCTTAATCAGCTCCAACCATCTTCTTTGACGCATATTCAGCTCCTTTTGTGTGAAAATATACTTTAAACTATTATGATCAGTATAAATATCACACCTTTCACCATAAAGGTAATGCCTCCCAATATTTAATCCAAAGATTACCGCAGCTAACTCCAAATCATGAGTTAGGTAATTTTGATCATGTATTTTCAACTATCGTGAGGCATAAGCTATCACCATACTATTTTGCATAAGAACACACCCCAATCCCTTCTTGGATGCATCACTTTAGATCACAAACCATTCTCTACTACAAGTCAGTGTGAGCATAGGTGCATTGGATAACCTTCTTTTCAACTCCTTGAAATTTTCTTCACATTCCTCCATCCAAACAAACTTAACTCCATTCCAAGTCAACTTGGTGAGTGTATTAGATAATCGTGAAAAATCATTCACAAAACGTCGATAATATCCAGCCAAACCAAGAAAACTTCAGATCTCAGTTACTGTTGTTGGTCTCGACCATCTTTCGATAACCTCTGTTTTTGCTGGATCCACAGATATCCCCTCTTTAGAGATTATGTAACCCAAAAATGCAACTTTTTGAAGCCAAAATTCACACATGGTAAATTTGGCATAAAGCTTCTCCTTTCTCAGGGTCTTCAATATAATTCTCAAGTGATCTTCATGTTCTTCCTTGCTCTTTGAATAGACAAGAATATCGTCTATAGAGACTACCACAAATTGATCAAGATAGTCTCTAAAGACTCTATTCATCAGATCCATGAAGATAGCAGGGGAATTAGTATAACCAAATGGCATCAAGATAAATTCATAGTGTCCATACCTTGTACGGAAAGTCGTCTTTGGTATATCCTCCCTTTTGACCCTTAATTGATGATACCCTGAACGAAGATCAATCTTGTAAAAGTATTGAGCTCTGCGTAGTTGGTCAAATAGGTCATCAATTCATGGGAGAGGATATTTGTTCTTGATAGTGATCTTATTAAGTTCTCGATAATCAATGAAGAGTCTCATTGATCCATCTTTCTTCTTAACAAACAGAACAGGTGCTCCCCAAGGTGACGCACTAGGGCGTATGAACGCATTATCAAGATTCTCTTGAAGTTGCTTCTTCAATTCATGCAACTCTATTGGGGCCAATCTATAAGGTGTCTTTGATATAGGCAAAGCACCCGGTACGAGTTCTATTGAAAACTCAACTTCACGATTCGGTGGAAGACCCGGTAATTCATCCGGAAAGACATCATCAAACAACTGTACAATGGGCATATTCTTAATTGTGAGTTTCTCACCAACCATTTGAGATAAATAACCTTCATTTAGTGGAATCAATACCCATAAAATGGAAGAAATTTCCACTAGAAGTTTATGTTCATCCTTGCATCGATAGACGATCATAGATTGATCTGGAATATGAAATGTGACTTCCCTTATTTGGAAATTGATATGAGATCTATGTAGAGAAATCCAATCCATGCCAAGAATCACATCAAATTCCACTATAGGAATCATCACAAGATTTGCAGGAAGCACTTTCCTACAAACTTCAATTGGAGAAGAATTATAAACTTTTGATGCGATTGTTGTGCCATTAGGTGTTGTCATAGATAACTCAACATATAATTGTTGAGGTAATACGGTGATACCCTTAGAAAATTCATCAAAAATAAAGGAGTGGGTGGATCCAGAATCAAATAAAACATTTGCTACTTTAGAGTGGATGTTATGTGTTCCTTTCACCACATCGTTATCATACTCCACATCGCTGAAAGAAATTGCATGTGACTTTCCTTTGCCTTTAGACTTAAGATTTTGTTGACGTTGACCATCATCATCAACCCTTGGATTTGGGCATTTATTGGCATCATGGCCCATCTCCTTGCACTTGAAACATTGAAGTGTAGTAGGTTCATTCTGTGTATCCCTTCCTTTTTTTCATCATTAGACATCTTCTTCCCATCATTGCGGCATTCAAATGCCCGATGACCTTCCTTTCCACATTTGAAACATTTAATTGTTCCATTAAGACAACTCCCTCCATGTTTCTTTCCACACATTGAGCATAAGGGAAATCTCATCTTCTTTTCAGTGTGCTCTTTATATTTTCCTTTGAATTCCATTTTCCTCTTCTTATCAAACCCATATGACTGATGGGTTACTCCAATCTCCATCTCAACTTTGAGAGCACATCGAACGATTTCCTCGTAGCTATTGAAGTCCCTTATGGATAAGGCCCTTCGAAGACTTGGTTTTAAGCCACTAAAGAATCGATCGATATTACTCTCAGGTTGGATAATAATACCAGAATCATACCTTGCAAGTCTTGTAAAATTTTCTTCATAGGTACCAACAAATTCATCATCCTTTTGCTTCAGTTCAAGAAACTCTTTCTCCATTTTTGTTCGGAAAATACGAGGGAAGTACTTATTGAAAAATAAGTTCTTGAACTCGTCCCATTCCATGGACTCAATTTCATCCCTTTGCCTCATATTCTTAATAAGATTCCACCATTGAAAATTATCACCCTCCAAACGATACACTGCTAAGATGACTTTATCATGCTCAGAACATTGAAGAACGGAAAATATCTTTTCAGTAGTATTAATCCATTGTTCAGCAACTAATGGATCAGTAGACCCGCTGAATGAAGGTGGACGCTGTCTCATGAAGGATTCAACAGAATGTTGCTCCTTCCTTTGCTCGTTTGGAAGTCCTGCATGATTTATAGCTTGAGAACGTTGTGTGAGCATGGCTAAAAGATTTTGCATTCTAGATCCCATAACGTTTGGTTGCTCAGGGGGACAATCATTGCATTGCCCATCGCATTCCGCATTAACACAGTTCCTTAGGGTTCTAGCCATTAACTAAAACCCAAAATAATAGTGTGAGAAACACTAATTATAATAGGAAAACCACATAATCAAGACTAAAATTTCACACTTAAGGTATTATCCTAGGTTATTCATGGCCATTTCTAAAACACTAAGATTGTGTTCTATACTTAGACTTATCCTTAGGGTTCTTACTAAGGCTTTCACATCCTAGTTTCCAAAGGATGACTATACCTTTCCTCTGATACCAACTATAACGACCCATACTTTACATACATTGTTAATACTTAAAAATTGAAGCATACTTATTACGACATATAACAAATCCACGAAAGGACCATATAGGTATAGTGTCTTTAGAAACTGGGAAACATAAACAAATGGTTCATAAAGCATCTACTTTTCCTCCCATTTATTTCATCATATCTAGAGTCCCTTTTTGGCATATTGTACTTAATAACCTTCTTCCTGACCTGGGGAAATAAAACATACAAAAGGGTGAGCTCAAATTATCAGTAAGGGTAAAAAAAAGAAATATCAATCACATCATATATATAAGCACATAACTTTTAGAAATCTTAACCTGTAAAAGAGATCATAATTTCATAACATGGGATAAATCATAGTAGTGAAATGTAATCCAAATTATCATAACATAAAACATGAAACATTGTGGCATACACAAATAATCATAGAGAAGTATTTCTTTTTAGTAAAGACTCATTGCCAAGAATATCTTAGTGGACAAAGTCCATTTCTGAACTGAGTTCAGTCCTCGTTTCAGTCCTGTTTCACTGAACCGGTATAACCTACTGTTCCAGCCATGTCTATCTCATGAGATATAAAATCTATACCCAATGCATTAGAGGGAGATATACGTCCCACCCATCTCATAATTATACCATTCTTATGTGTGCCACAAAATCATAAATCATACATCATTTCATAACCCTTGTAATAAAAATGGGAATCTTAAACATCGTGACATCATAAATTCATATAAGATAAAAGAATTCATAAATATAATTCCACCACAACATAATCAAATCAATGTAATAATAGGGATAGAAACATAACCCTTTATTATCATAGATGTAAAATAATTTTTATAAAACACATGAACTCCATTCTTGAGAAAAATATCCCTTCTACTTAAAAAATACTTTTCCTTTCATAACATGTCATACAATTCTAAACTAAAAGAAGTTGATTAAAAATAAACATGAAAACATGTAAAGGAAGTTTCTTGGAAATAATGTTTTTAAAATCCATTCATGCCATATAAGTTAAAAAAACATTCTTCGTACTTTTGTCGGAAAAGTCAGAAAGTACCTCGTACGAAAAACGACAAAAGATTCCTTTCATATCCTTTACTAAAAACTCACTGAAGGGTAAAATTGGATTTAAACAATTGTAGGTGGATGGAAATAAAATTAAATATTGAGGAAACATGGATTTTGAAGATAAAATACACCCTAGTAAATTTCAAAGTATAAAAAATCTCGGATAAAAATGAGATTGTGATATTTCCCTAACCTTATGTCCGATATGATTTGTACGTGTCCGAACCTCCTGTATAATGATTTAAATAATATTATTGACTTATTCCAGAATCATACTTGTTGTTATGATATAATATATGGCCATATTCTTAGCTTCTTATTAGTAATATTTCATTACTACTTGTTATTCGGGTGTTTATATCTTTTTGTTCTTATGCATGTTTTGTCGAATAAATTCTTATTCTTCTCTTTAGGTTATAGATACTTCATTTACAGAATGGTATTAGTGTAATATATATCATATTCATTCAATCAATTCATTTATATAATCATTATGAAATTAAGATCATGTAGAACGAGTCGCATCACATCGTGGAGACGGTATTCCGTACCTACGCACGAGTGATGATATCATTCCTATGCTCGTGGAATTGTATTGGAGTGTATGTATACTATTTCAGAATAAATATCACTTTATAATATTCATATATAGTCATTATTTACACCATTATACCCATCCAAGTAAGGTGGTGGTGGAAAATAGATTACACCACGGCGTGGAGACGGTATTCCGTACGTACGCACACGCGGTTATTTCTTTTTCCGTAGGATGGATAGATGGTGAAATAGGGTTGTTTCATACTTATAATAACATACCAGTATATGAGTGATACTGATGTTATTACTTCATAATGAAATAACTAAAGAAAAAGACTTGGAAGAAGAAATAAAGATGAAAGAATCGGTAACAGACATTACCTCTTCTTTGATGTGCTTCTTTGAGACCTCCTTTTAGGGCACTAAAATAGGTCTTTGAAGAAGACCAGAACCTATAGGATGTTTCTAGGTAAGTGGAGAGAAGAAATTGGCAGGGTTTGGCCGAGCTTGAAGGCTCAATGTGGTGAGAGGAAGAGGGGGAGGAGGTGCCCTTTTATAAGGGAGGAGAGGGGCTCCTTTGGAAAAACTAAAAATATTATTTTATTATAAAGTCAAGTTCGGTTTTAAATAGTTCAAAATTGATTTATTTAGAAGCTAAGGTGGGTATGGGTCGAAATCCTCTCATCCAATAGAATTTAGACAAGTTTAGGTTCCTATTTTAAGCTTATCATTTAGATTTAACTTTAAGTTAAATAATTTTACTTTTATCGTGTCTTCTTATGTTCTTATACTATAAGGTTAATAAACATACTATAAGGAGCCAAAATAACCCCAAGTTGTTTATTATTAATATATATATATCCTTATATAAGTAATTTGGCCGAACCTTAGATTTTTAGGAATAAAATAACAATTACTAATATAATATTTGTTTTAAAAACTATTTTATGTCGATTTTGACACTATTTAGTAATTAATTTTTGTGAAAATCATAACAGAATGATTAGTTAGAAACAAGTTAATTAAATCAATACTAACATGTCATATTAATCTATAAAATTTTTGTAATTCATAAAAATTCTCAAATAACATTTATTTTGATGTTTATAACATTAATTATGTCAATATTTCATTAATAGGATAATTACTCCATCATTTTTGTGTCATCAATAAATTAAAATATTTAATGTTTAAAAATTACAAATAAAATACCATTATATAGGAAATAATTTTATATTTATAATTAATATTTATAGTTGAATTTATATTATTTATAACCCCATATTAAAAATGATTTACTTATTAAACATTGATTTTAACTATTTTAACCCTTCTTTAAATAAATTAATAATAAATGTCCTAAACTGATCCATGTGGGCCTAAATGGTCATATTTTATTCCTAAGTTTGTTTTTGGTCGAATTACACTTTTCCAATAGAATTAGGACTGTGTTAGGGTGATAATAATATCATTTTTACCGTTAATTACCCTATTTACTTTTAACCGTGGTAAAAAAAGTAAAAAGTGACTATTCACCAAAAAATTATTTTCATCTCATTGAACCACATTTTACTTACTGACATCAACCGTGTGTCTCGGATTTTTGAAATTCCACTCACAAAAGCGGTAAAATTATGTTTTATGAAACATTCAGTTTTTTAACTACCACTTAGTGGTTTCACTATTTATCAAAAATTGAAAGTTTTCATGAAAATACCAAAATTTCACCCTAGGATAATTTCGATATTCTGAATCAAAAAATGAAGTCCATTTTGAAAAATAAAATTTAAAAAATTTCAAAAAGTGGTTATTACTATTCATAACTGCTAGTTTTAATAATATTTTATTAGCATATCATTGTTTAGTGAAACTCGGTATTGCGTACGATGCAAGCTATTGAGGAAGGTTGTGATTTCATGTAAAGCAATCCAAGAAAGTGTTGTGTGTAGAAAAATATTCCTTTGATGATTTATATAACATAAAATTCTCAGATGTTACAGTATTATCCTCAATAGATGAGGAATATTTTCCACTATAAGATGTATAAATTTTTTTATGATCATTTTAG
Source organism: Viscum album (assembly GCA_963277665.1). Lineage (NCBI taxonomy): Eukaryota > Viridiplantae > Streptophyta > Magnoliopsida > Santalales > Viscaceae > Viscum > Viscum album. Next base: position 458,935,194 of record OY728138.1, read on the forward strand.
GGTATTTGTTATTTAAAGATAAAATTATAAGTGATTTAGCTGTTCTTAATTATTCCATTGACTAATTATTTACCATGGGTACTTTAGTAAAATGACCTATATTAATATGATCATAAGATTCGTTATCAAAAATACTATTAGAAGAATCATCACCACTAGCATTCTTTGTGTCATAATATTTAAATAATTTCTTGAAATTGTATTTTTAATACTTTTTTCAATTTATTTATGAATTGTTTTCATTCCTATCATTATTCTTTATCTTTGGACAATCAGGTTACATATGTATATCATTGTTACATTAATATAAAGTGACTTTAGATAAATTCTTATAACTTTTATCCTTATGTATCTTTTTTATTCATATTGAAAATTTTTATTTTCTGACTATATTGTTCATATTTCTAGCTGGATTACCTATCTCATTCTCAAAATATTTTGATGTAACATAATTATATTTTACAACAAATTAACTATTCTATTAAGATTTTATAACTTTCTCAGGTGACTGAACATTATAATGTATAATTGATATTGTAGAAAAAGAATCACTGCCATGTTTCTTTTAACATTATCTATATATATTTTATGGAATCTGTCATACTGCATAAGGGTTCAAATCAAATCATTAAGAGTAATATTTTTTAATTTCTCAATATCATGAAAAATAGTTTTTTTTCGAACTCATTTTGAATAATATAAAAAATATTTTCAAGAAGAATTTCAACATCTAGGATTTTGTCTCTAAGAGATTGTAAACCATTTAGGTTTCATATTTATAAAAAACTCTCTATGATTAAAATAGAAATCTTGATAATCATCTCTGAACATATCAATTCAAATTTTCATAACATTGGATGTGCCAAAATTAGTTATTTCCATTTTACTACAAAGACTGTTTGCAGCTTTTTAAAATGAAATATGACTATATATATTTCTTTTCATGGAGCACAAAAAATTATTCTTGATTTTGTAATTAAATTTATACTACAACTTTTAAACATATTAAAAATTATACACTTTCTTATGTGTAATAATATAATTTCTTATAAGAATCGAAAAGTTATCAATCCTTAGTGTTGATCACAAGAGTCTTCATTCTGTCTTTACCATATTCATAGACATTACTATCAAAGGTAGGTAGAAAACTATTGTTTAGATTACCAAGAGAACCAAAATTCATACCAACTAAATTAAAAAAGATAAATTACATTCTAAAAATACATGTTAGTCTAATAATATTTATAAACAAAATGTTTATATTAAAACACAAAAAACTTGTATTAAGTAAATAAAATAAAAACTGTACAAGTATATACGCAGTAGAAACCTTCTCTGATACTAATTATAGGACCATATAAGTTTATAATGATGGATATACTTATATTAGGGGTGATAATTTTAGTTTAAATTTTTTAAACTAATCAAAAAAAGTATATTGATGTAAATTTATTAGACTCACACTCAGTACAATTATTAGAGTCAAAAAATTAGAACTAGAAACTGTCTGATTAATTTATTGTAATAGATCAGAATCACAATGGATCTGATCAATATCAAATTATTTTTCTTATTTTAATTATAGTAACACTAATAAAACAAATTTTATATAAATATTTATATAATGACTAAATTTCTATAAAATGAACTACAAAAATTGAAACTTGTAAAAACAAGAGAAATAATTGATATGTAAAATTAATAATGACTTCTATATTGAAAATTTTACCTATTATAATCCTATGATTAATTTAGTCAATAACCTTGACTAAAAGAGTCCATTATTTTATACATAGAGTAAACTCTATCATTCCTTATTCGTAAATCCCTCAATACGATGATCAAGTTTTCTTGGTCTTCCTATCCTTAGTATCCCTTGATACAATGACTGATGGCTGTCTTCCTATACCCATAATCCATCGGCCATATGGGTCGTATTCACCATCTTTCTATCCTTGAAATCCCTTGATCTAAACAATTATCAAAAATGAATTTATTTTAAATATGTTCTAAAGGGAATAAACCATACATGGATTCATTAAAATGAAAACTTTGTAAAGAATTACAAAGACTAAGAATGAGGAGATCACACTAAGTAATCTTAAAAATAATTCAGAGAAAAAAAATTATTAGCTTTAAACTCTACAAATGAATCATTATTCAATGAAAATAATTCAAGGGTCATATTTTCATGTTTGTTTCAATGGACTCAGACAATTGGCACTTGATATCTAATTTATAATTGAATTCTAGATTTCATTTCTTTTTAAAAACATTATAGTTTTTAAATGTATTCCTTATGTTAGAAACAAGTATATATATTTCGAGTAAAAATTATTTTTGTTCGATGGACTTACTTATCTATTGTCAATAAGATAATCCTTATGAGATTAAAATTTATTTTATCAGTACCATTATCAGTCTAATTTTCATGACTTTTTTTAATATGATAGAAATGAAAAATGTCTAACTTATGGTCTGATAAATGGTACGCCCAATTTATCTGACATATACACTTTCCAATGATTGTAATGAATAATATTAACTTTATATTAATAATACGTTTGAACTTTTTGTATTTATAGTAAAAGATACATTTTTCTATAAAAAATTTCTAAAACTCTTATGGAATAAGAAGTTTGTAGACATGTTTTAAGAATGTTCTTTCAATTTCCAAATCTAAAGGAACATAGAAGTAATAAGTTAGACTTATGACTAGAAACCCTCTTTAGATTTATTAGTCATAGGTATAATTGTTCCAAATACCACATCCTATTGAAAATATACAGATAGATATTTATTTACATAGAAAACCACCTACTCAGGACATTACAAATTTTTCTGGATATCATTATACACTTAGACTTATCTCTATGGTTCTCTAATTAGACTCACTATCCCTAATTTTAAAAATAGTTCCTATAATATATAAAAGTAAATAAACCTTTACCACAAATAAAAATGATAGAGAACCAAGAAAAAAATGTATTAATTTTTCATCCTTTAGATGTTTTAATTAATTATGTATTATAAATTATAATATCCTAGGGACTAATATCTTAATTTTTTGGAGAATAATTATAAATCATCTTATTTTAAAATAATCGAGATCACGTTTCCATAAAGGCACTATAAAAGACCTTCATCAAAACATTCCATTAGTACGTCCTATTCACTAAACTCGATGAATTCAAACAAATGAAAGGGTAAAGATCAAACACTTATTAAGCAGTGGATAATCAATTAATAAATTATGTGTTCCTAATAATTAGGAATGAACATGTGCATAAGATTAATATCATAACATCCTGTGTGATAACCATAAAACATAAGCGATTTTTATAGAACATGGAATAAGAACTTAAATCTAAAAAATATCAACATGGAAACATAATAGCCTTAAAATGTTGTTGAATCATGTAACATGAAATTTTTATCATGAGATCATAAGATCACAGTTATCGATATCCTTTAACTATAGCACAAAAAATAGAATATGGAAAATTTAAATTCTGGAGCCACACCATCAGTTCTAGTTCTCATAAGAAACCAAAAAGTAATCAAGAATATCTATTTCATGAGATACAAACTCTTAACCAAGTAATTGGATTTTTATGTAGGACCTTAATATTCATTAATCTATACATACATGTTCCACTTAAAAATCATTCATTTTTTATAATCATAATGAACTTATGGAAATAAAATAGGTTTCATAAAAATCTAGATGAAAATCGAACACTTTAGATAAAGAACCCAAGGAAATAAAAATGGGTTTCATAAATAATAAATTTTTTAAATCATTCAACTTTATTAAAGATCACATGGATATAAAAATTCATTTCATAAAACATCTTCATTGAATATAATTACATCACAAAGTAAATTTTATGATAATAAAAACATGATGAACCAAAATAATCACATAATTAATAAGAATATAAGGAGAAATACGAAACATCACTCCATAATATATATATATCTATATATCATTTTATGATAATTAAAACAAAATTATGAAGTGTTTTTGAAATCATTTGTATTCATTATTGTAAAATCCATAATAAAAAAGTTTCCTTTTATAAAATATCATTTAGTTTTAAGAAAAATTAAATGAAAAACACTATTTTAAATGGATCCTATTCCAAAAATATATTTCCCCCATAATCAAACAGATAACATCATTTAAAATGGAAGGTGTTAGAACAATTATGTTTAATAATAAATTTTATAAATCAAATAATGGAGTCAGAATTAACAAGTCCCTTACCTTTACCCTTGATTTCCACAGAAGTGATTTAAAATTTTGGATCATAATAATAAAAATAATAATTAAATATTTCATAAAATTATTAATATATATTTCAATTTATACTCATCATTATCAATAATTCTCTTTAGGCATTATATTTTTGTTACATCGTTTCAACATATGGGGATAATAATGTTGACCACTTTGAACTAGGTTCATAAAAGTGGAATTAAAATTACCTTTTATCCCAAGGATCATCAGTTAAAAACAATTAATGGTACAATAATATTTTTTTAATAATAAATAATAATGTTATTATTCCATTTTAAGGGGTTTTCAGTCTCACTTCTTGAAAATCAAAATGGTTATAAACTAGTTATGGTTTATTTATATTTACTAATGTATTAACTTATAATGATCCTTACCATATATGTTATCAAAAAATACCATATTAGTGATATATATTTCATATATAAATAATATATAATAATCAAATATAAACTAAAACCACACATGTTTTGAATTGTAGAATAAAAAACATGATTATTCATGGAGGTGATAGTCCGTATAACACACGATTCATGATTTTAATTTTCCAAATGGAAAATGGGATAGTGGTTAATTATTGTTTGTAACATATCTAAATATAGTAACCTAGATTCAATGGATACTTTTTTACATTATAATAATATGAAAGGGATCACAACACCATAGATTGATCAATTTAGTATTTTTAAATAATAACATACAAACATTATTCCCATTTTACATTAGAATTAAAATATAAAATCTTATTGAAATTAAATATTTTGGGTTCTTGAACACAATTAATAATTCTTTCTTCATAACATTGAGAAAGGAATCAAAATAAGGGAGAGATAGAATTCTCAGTATGTAAAAAACCAACCTTGGTCAACTAAACCATCCACCTAAGCCGGCCATCACAAGGTGATATATATCAATGATTAATGGGTGAAAAGGATTGAATATAACCAAAAAAAACATAATACTATAGTAAAATTATAAATAAAGAGATTCAAAAGGTCCATAAAATGTAATCCAAATAGATTATGAAATAAAAATATGACCATACAAGACCAACAAGTCTCCATGTAAAAACTATCACCTCCAAACCATCCCACTATGAATCCAGTGATGAAAAGAGAAAATGGAATGCTATACGATGCCATTCCATTTACTAGGGTTCTATAGAACACTGTATACAAAGTAAAAAAGTAGAGTTTGATAATAAATCCATGTAGGATACCACTAAAGAATCTAGAGAAGTTATAATATCAATAATTCTCATGTTGTATATTAGATATAAAATCTAGTTTATATAGAATTTTGATAAATAATAGAATTCATAAGAATTCATTTTTTTTATAAATGCATACCATATTTCACAGATCCTAGGATATATCAGGTAGAAAAAATAGGTAAACAAAAAACATGAGAAAATTTCCCTAAAATAAACCTTTAGGTGATAGACCATTAATAAAAGATAATGACAACCATTTGGGATATATACTATAAGAATACATATTAGACATAAATAAACCCTAAAGTAGTAATAAAATGGTTCAAAGTAGAATCGAGTCCTTTAATGAATTTTTAATATAAAAAACTCACCTCATGAGGTTCTATATAGACTAGGGTCACCTATGTTTATTTTGCAATGCAACAAAGGTTCCCAATGTGCTATGTTTGTTTGAAACCATTTCAAAAATCCATTTTCACATTTAATAAAAAATCACCAAAGAAAATACATTTGAATAATCAACCTAAAGGGATCAATATGAAAATTTAGAAATTCATAAACTAGAAACACATGCATAGATACACCTACCTCAAGAATTATGTAATCCTAACTTACATTAACCATATAGATAGACAAACCATAAATCGGTCTTATAAAGAGAATAAATGGAAATAAAATAAAAAAACTAATAGAAAACATCAATTAATACTGAATTTAAAACACAAACACTCCCAAGGACACCATAAGAACCAAATACCACAATGGTGTAGGAAGATTTATTACCAGGGATATGTGGTGCAACCACCATAGGAATCAAATGATGAAAAGATTGATCCATAAGGAGGGATACCACCTAATTTATTTTTCAAAAAATCTATATGGTTAGAGTTTAAATCCTTTATGTAGAATAAAAAATGATTCCAGTATGCAGTGTGTTTAAAACTAAAAGAGGTGAAGAATTCGTGTCACGAAATCTCATATATTGAAAATATTCCAAAAAGGCATCTCTTAATATTAAATTAAATCCTAATTGACGTTTTTACAGTGTGTAATGTCTTCATGCTCTCAATAATCTTCACATCTAGTATGAGATTCATGAAATCTACCATAAAACATATTCACACTCTGTAAACCATTCACAATGTGAATGTGCCCAGTCGGTTGTACTGAACCCATTTTTCTTCAAAAAAAAACCAAAGAAAAATTCACGGCACTCCAGTCCCATAGAGCACCCTCTAAATATATTTATACATTTATACCCAGAAACTAATAATTTGAAAAAACATACATCCCTGAAATTTAGTTCATTTACAATAGAAAAGTCTCTTCATTCTTTGAGATCCACAAAAGGCACCCAATCAAAAGGGAAACTATAATAAAATAAAAAATAATTCCTGACAGAAGATTATGGGGAGTTATAATATTCCCACCATAAATTCATTATATCCCTATAATTTTCTAATTATTTTAGACTTGAAAATACATGTATTTCATTGAAAGGTCATCAAGAATTCCTTCTCTCATGTAACATAGAAATCCTTTATGCATTGGTACAGTACACATACCAATGGGATCATTTTACTGTGGATCACCATCTCTCGGTGATCCATAATCTGAAATCGTTTCTCAACCATGTAGATTTTAAGATAAATATCAACATCCACCCATTTAATTATATGTGATGGATTTGATAAATACCCCTCATCTTGTAAAATTGAAACACACATGCATGGAAGTCAAAAAAGATGGTAAGTGCAACCAATAGGCCACCTTTCTTAGTCATCCAATGATCAAATAGGGTACGAAATCCTCTGATCCAACTTACCCTAATTGACCAAATGATGATGTACCAAGAAAATTGAAACTCTAAGAATGAAATGATCACCAACCAAAAACTCTAGAGGTTAGTGATGATGTCTGAAAAAATATCATTGACTACTCTATTCTATGAGCAATATCTTCTAGGAAAACTAAACCCTCTCCACCATCTCCTTTAAAAAACATGATGAAATTAAGGAACTCTATCCCAACTCATCCTATTATAATGGTTATCTACATGGCTACATGGAAAAAATCCTTAAAGGGTTCCATTTTCAACAAGAAATGATAATTTTTTATATATAAAATATCAACGGAAGGAAAATTATTTTTCTATGAACCACTAAAATCAAGAACACAATACTCAGGAATATCCTCAATAACCTTAATATCACTCTCTATATATCCATCTATTTTCAGAAGATATTTTTTGATCACTTTCAATAGTGATTCCATCAAATCATGAAAGCCTTTACAGAACCTAGATGTGCACCTGAGGTTCTTATCAGAAACAACCATAGTGGGAACCCCATGAGGTCTCATAATATCTTAGACATACAAGTTCCCAAGCTATTACAACTTATTCATCTCCCTGATAGAGATTAATTGCACCAATTTAATGATTTGATCAATAATAACCCAAATTTCATCCTTCCAAGAGATTGATGAATGATTCAGTACATCAATTCCATAAACCCCACAAGAGTGTTAGTTAGTCTGAATGACATAACCAAAAACATAAAATGCCCATATTTGATAGAAAATTATATCTTATGTATATCATACATTCATACAATTCACTAGTAGTACCATAACCATCGTTTAATCCATGAAAAATTGTGACCCCCTATAAATTGATCAAAGATATCTTCAATCATATGCAATAGATATTCATTATTTATGATCACCTAATTTAACCTTACATTGTCAATAAAATTGATAAGTATTTTTTTTCCTTAATAGAAAAGTGGATATTTAAATCCCAGGATGAAATTCTAAGATGCATAAATCCATTATCATTGAGATTTAAAATATGCAACATAAGTTATACCAACTTAATAGGATTTATACAATAAGACTCTATAGAGAATGGAACATTACCAGGTTGTAGGTATATTGAATACTCATCCTCTATCTATGGAATTAACCAAAAAAGGGAATCATGAAAGACCTTAGGGAATGAAAACACCAATATAGGTATAAGACATCCCTATAAGGGTCTACAAAATGAATAAAAATCTCTAAAAATTTGTATGATGTTAGCAAAGTATAATAATCAACATGTCCCACCCTTCACGGTCTAGTGTCCCAGTCACCCAGAAAAACATGAGTGACCCCATCATAAGATAAAAATAGAACACGATGGTGATGAAAATCTATTTGGACCTTAACAATGATTATATAATTCTTTTTTATAATTATGCCAATGATTTCTATATTAAGAACTAAAAAGTCCCACTCCACATCATGGTCAGCTACCATCACTCGACATGCTTTGCACTTGAATCCTTGTTCAGTACTACTTCCCAGAGGTATGGAAAGATCCAATAAGAATGGAATAACATACAAATTAAATCCAAACACATAAAATATTTATTTATGATATTAATTAATGAGTTGCACCTATATAAAATAAACCTAGTTCAATTGATGACAAAATACAAATTATACCTCAAACCATGGATGGCCCAACTTCAAACTCCTGTAGTGAATACTATACCATAAAAATGTGTCTTGTCCCAAATCATCCTTAAGATTTATTATCCATATGAACAACCCCATTATCAGAAGGATAAGACCCACCACCCATGGAATCATCGGTATGATCCTGTGAGCCCTTGGTATATATTGATACAACCTTAATACTTTGGTACATTCTATCAATAATACATTTTAAATAGAAATATTGTCAACTATGATGACTAATATTAGGATCCTCCCCAAAATTAGGCTTTTTATGACTAAGTTGACCATAATTCTTGAAAACAACCAAATTCTATACAAACAGAGCCCCCAAAACTAGTACTCAATAAATATATCTACCCTTCTACTTACTTTTAAGGCCAGAAGGTTCACCCTGGCTAATGACAATAAAAAATTAATCTCATCCCAAAACAATTTTTATAGCTATGTCAACATCTTCCAAATATTCCATAAAAATTTCTCCACTAAATTCAGAAGGCAGTTGAGAATTAGCATTCACCGAATATCAACCCTCAACCCTAACTCAAACTTATTATCATTTATGTAATCATCGATGACTAGATCTGGTACGACGTACACCAACTCCAAAAAATTGGTGGAATACTTCAGAATGGTATGATATCCCTAATCCAAGGTAAAAAAACTCCCATGTATTATCCACATATAATGTTTTAGGCTAAAACATCTTGTTGATGAATTTTTTAAAATAAGACCATGTAAGATTCTCGTGTAACATATCATGGAAAATAGATTACAACCATTTCCTTCCTGGTCCTTCAAGTACATATGTTCCAAAATACACCTTACTATCCTTATGAGTATTTAATATGTTGAATATCCTCTCAATATTCTCAATATTTTCTTTATATTCATTCTTTCCTTTGTCACCATGTAATGCAGAAAGGTGATGGTTTTTTAATTATGATCAGTGATAAATTACTCATCCCAGGTTCCCAACACCTACTAGACCAAGAGTATGAATATTATGTATTATAGCTTCTATAAAGGAAGTCTCCACTAATTTATTTTTTATATAACTTATCTCATAGACTCCTCACATATATTTTTAGGATCTATACTAGGAGGTTTTTTCTATCAATCAAAAGACAAAAATCAATTAGTCACGTGAATATTCTAAAATCATTGGACCAAATACAGTTATAAATATCAATTCATTAAAATAATAACAATTTAATGAAATTATGAATTTTTGGACAAGGATGATGCCTTAATAAATAAACAAGTCCATTTAAATAAACCTAATATTTAGTTTATTTAAATAACTTCAACGATTAGGTCTTAAGATTGGTAAAAATCCCTAACAATCCATGGTAACTCAGATTCAGTCACATTATTGAGTTGGTGATGCCCCTTTTTTACACTTACTGTCCATATTATGGTAGTCCTAACTTCTTTATACCAAGAAATCTAATGAAACCAAGTAATTTTCCATAACACTTCATGCTAGGTATTCCCTATGATACCAATTTTCAATGAACTAACCCTAGATAACTCAACCATTCACCCAAGATAGCTATAACATGGTGATGTATAAAAAAGCTGCAAAAAAGTCTTGAATATAAAAAAAAATACATAAAACCAAAGTAAAATGAAGATGATAGAGATAAAATAAGATCTATATAACCTACTCTAAATAGGATAAATAATAAAAGTATAATAATACAAGACCAAAAAGTCTCCATATGATAAACTGTCAGCTCAAAACCATCCCATTACAAAGGAAATGGAAAAAACAAAAGAAAACTGGATAAAATATGACCTCCCCTTTACATACGTCCTGAAAAACGTCATCTATAACCTCCCAAAAGAAAAAATATGATCTAAGAAAAACTCTTATAAGATACCACAAATTAATATATATAATTTTAAAGATCAATAATGCTGAAGTCCTAGTTTTGAACCAAAATATTGTTTATAATGAATATTTATATATACAATAACTTATAAATATTACTTTGTTTTCCATAAATGCATACCATATTCACCAAATCTATGAATACATTAGATATAAAATAATTAAAGGTAAAATAATCTTGTGAGAAAGTATCCAATAAATAAACAATCTTGAGAAAAAATAGTCAGGAAAGACAAAGAATGTGATTTGGGATCTAGCCTATGGAAATACATACTAGACATCAAAGAAAATTAAAACAAGAATAATTTTGTTCCTAATGATATCAAGTTTATATATCTTATATTTATCTCCTAAATATAACCCTTAGTGGTGTCACACACACTAGGGTAACCAATATCCATTTCCAAAAGCACCCAAAGTTCCTAATGTTGTATGCTTGTTAAAAAACATTTCTAAAATCCATTATCACATTTAATATAATACCTTTTTCACTAAATAAAATATATTCCAATGATCAAATCAATGTTATCAACAAGAACATATATCAATTCATGATTTAGAAACAGTTTCCTAGATACACCTAAATTAAGAATGATGAAATCCTACCAACCTTCAATAACAGAGACCGATAACCATATATCATACATTAAATGAAAAATAAAAAAATCAATGGAATGACAGACAAAACCAATAGATCATGAATTTGAAACAATAATTTTTCCAACAATGCTACCATGACTAAAAATAATCATGATGCAAAAGGAAATATAACTAGAGATATATTGTGAAACCACCACATGAATAAAATGTTGAACATAGTGATAGAAAAATAGGGAGATCACCCAAAATCACCCAAAATCACTATAGAGTTCAAGTGGAAATCCTACATACTAAATGAAAAAAATTCAAGAGTGAAGTGTATTTAAAATATCTTAATAAGAGGAATTCATGTTGTAAATCCCTACCATGATGTGAGATCTCTCGTATTAAAAATATGCTTCAAAATGTGTCACCTTAGATTAAATTAGATCAAGATTAATGTTTTCATGATATGTAATGGTTTCTTCCTATAAAAATTTTACTCCCTATACAAGAATTAGTACATCTACCATATAACATATTCAGATGGTGTAACCCATTGACGATGTGAATTGTCCAGTATGAAGTATTCAACCAGTGTCCTATAGAAAACATCCAAACCCAAACATTATGTTCTTCGGTCCTAAGGAGAACCCTCTAAATACTTTTATAAATTTATAACAAAAATAAATTAATTCAAACAAACATAAATCCATGAAAATTTCATCATTTTCCATAGTAAAGGATCTTCATTCCCAATAAGACCACAATGCACCCACAAAAAAGGAATACCAGAAAAAATAGACAAGTCATACCTGATGGAAGGTAACAATTTGTTACATAGTAAGGTTTATGTATATGGGAATCTATCAATAGTAAATATGGAATAATTAATTTAAAAAGGTAAATAACTGAAAATCATTATACTTATTCAATAACTTGAGAATAAAATGCATTAGTGGATAATATCATTTAAATAATATAATGGATAATAATAACTAAATTATCAATAAAGGAAATGAATAATTTTGCGTTCCATGATCTTAAAAATCATTATATTTTCTTCACAATGTCATTTCACCATGAATGTTTAATCTTTCATTAGGTATATAATAAAAACTTATTTAATAAGTCTAGCCATCTTGTTTGTCACATTAGACATGTCAAGGAATCATGGGTATATATAATTCTAGGACCCACCCATAAATGCATGTATAATAAATTCCCCGTATATTAAGTAATCAATTTAATTCATAGAAAAAATGACTTATCAATAAATATATTTATTGAATAAGGAATAATAAACATAAGGACTTATCTATCCAATCAAATTAAATTTATTATAAAACACCTTATATTGAATTGGTATATTGATTATGAAATAATAATAACCATGGTACAAAGAATATGGATATTTAATAGAAATGTAATATCTAATTAAATATGATCATTAGAGTCTGAATGTTTCAAGAGAATGTTGACAACCATAAAATTAATAATTTATAAACGATAATAATTAATTAATCTGAAATATAGGTTTTATAATAAATTGATTTCTTTTAGAGAAGAAACTAAAATGGAAGTGAAATGTTAAATTATTTATTCATTAATGATTTTTATTTGTAAAACCATTGAAAACTTATAGAATAATCTAAATTTCATAAAATGTCTATGAAGACCCAATATCTGTTACTAATATATACATTATAAAAAATTCATTTTGATTTATAATAAAGAGGATTAAAAATAAACTTATAAAAAAAAATTAGAAATTTTTCTATCAATCCTATTAAAATTTCAAGGATAACAGAAAATTTCTATAATAAATCATTTGAATAAGTGGAGAGGAATTCTGTAAAAAAATTAAGGATATGGACATGAATGAGAAATATAACTAATAACAAAGTGGAATAAATGTTTGTTTATGTTATTCCTAGATTTTATGTTTTTTTTTCATTATAAATAAAATTTATTATAAATATTTGAATCCCCATATTATGATTTTTTAATCACATGTTATTTAGTATTAGAATATAAAATTTTACATATCATTTTTTCGTTTTCTGCAAATTCTTAGTGTATGGTTTTAATAACAAGTACTAACTAATTACATTTATCATAATGTTTAATTTTTTTTAATTTTGTTCATAATTTTTATTGTTTTAATTCATTTACATATATGAAATGTTTAATTGTTTTCAAATACTTATTTTAATATTGATTTATAGCTTATTTATTTTAATTTAATGTTATATATATATATCTTTATATTTTTCTAAAAATATATAATATAAACATTATATATATCATTATATGTATAAAAAATGTATATATACATCATATATTATGTTCCCCATATATACATTTTTCATAACTTCTCCTTGCACATCCAATATGTACATCACCACACTCATGCTCTCCCTCTCATCATTGTATGGATAATCTCCTTCATCCAGCATGTTAACACACATTAGGAAGCATCCCCAGAACTACCCTACTCACCTATGCACCAACATAGCAACGACATTCATAGGGATGAATTCCATGAATATATAATTTCTTAGCATGAATGTGTTATTGAGATATTAATAATATTCATAACAATTGTGAAAAAGATGGACAAACCTACTGAAACCATGAAGAATGAATTACTGATTGAAAGGATTCTTTGAGCCTTATAAAAGGCATGAAATACAAAGAAGTTATCCATTAACAATATACAATATTTTATAGAATAATCTCTAGATGAGATGATTGGATATCTCTTATAATACAATATCAAATTGAAGAACAACGATCTTGATAATTCTAATAAAAGAAATATAATTTTTTTTTAAATATAAATATGTGTATTCTAACTCTTCTAATTAATCCAAATATTATTCTTTCTTAGAGTATGATAATGATCCAAGTGAAGTTGAAAAATGTATTCAAGGGATCATAAAGAAAACTAATATAACCCAAAATAATGAAGGGAAAATAAAAATACACAATAAGTATTTCACAATATTAGGTAAAAAAGGTACATCCACTATTATTTTTTATCAATGTAAGAAACCCATCCATACAAAATATGAGTGTCCAAAGTTCTAATATGATTGGAAGGATAAGAAGTAATAAAATGATACTTTCTTTTCATGATGTTAGGAGTTGTACTAAAGTATAAGACTCCAATAATGAATTTATAAATGGAAAAGAAACTAGTATCCTTTCACTAATGGGAAAATATACTTAGGCAATACATCATTTTTAGGATATGGTAATTCCATATAATTGTTTTAATTTTTGAATCAAATAGGATTAATAATTCTTATAATTATGATTCACATTTTGAAAAATCATTGAGTTATGATAATGATAATTATAATGTAAAATAATTATGTGATATATGTTATTATTTTATTTTTAAATTGAAAAAAATTCAAAAAAAATATGAAAACATAACTACAATTCATAAGAAGGTTTCTAAATAACCGAAAAATAATATTTTGGAAAATGAAAATTTTAAATAATCTACTTCTAAGCTTCAAAAAAGAAAATTAAAAAATGAATATTATAGTGGATAATATTTCTATATCTGAAAATGAAAATAAATATTTTTGGAATTATAAAACATTTATCTTATATAAAGTGTGATACAATCATGAGATTATTTTAACACTTAGATGTTGTTATGAAATATTTTCTTTAGATATTTGTAATTTTTCAATTGCATTTATTGCATGAAATTGTGAGTGTAAACAAACTGTGAGACTTCATTAGTGTTATGTTAGTGAAAATAATTATAATTAACCTATGAAAATGTATGGGGAATTTTTTTACAACTAATTATTAATGAAAAAAATAAACCAATTAAATGTAAAAATAAATATTTGTATTTTTGTATTAATAAATTTAGTGAATTAAAATTATTAAATTAAAATAAGGAAATATATATTATATATATAATAAAAGTATTTTTTATATTCATCAAATTGATATTTTAGTCATAGGGTATGAATAAACCCTATTTGATGTAAAAAAATTATATTTTAGTAAAGTGTAATTTTAATTCCTTTTAGTGGAGAACCCATCACAAATAAAATTTCTGAAACATTAATTATTTTTATATGAAAAAATAAATCAATTCTTTTGAATTGGGTT
This sequence comes from Viscum album, assembly GCA_963277665.1. Lineage (NCBI taxonomy): Eukaryota > Viridiplantae > Streptophyta > Magnoliopsida > Santalales > Viscaceae > Viscum > Viscum album. The sequence continues at coordinate 458,950,827 of OY728138.1, forward strand.
TATAATAATTTACTTTGTATGAATTTTTTATATTTTTCTGATAACATTCATGTTTTGACGAAAAATATAAATATAGTAAATTTTAAGTGAAAACAATTTTTTCATTGAAATAATAAATATAGTTAAATTATATTATTTAATGTTTTTAAAGTATAAATAGAATATATTTTTTCATTTAATTGAATTTATTTCATTAATATTTATTTTAAATTGAATTTAGATATAAAAATATTTCAATTTTTGTAATGTTCTAACTTTTAAAACCATTTTTCATATACTGACAACGAGATTAATTTTAAAATTATTACTACTACTTATGTGTTTTTAATTTTGGAAAATGAATTTCATATTTAGAATCAGTATCTCCAAATTAGGAAAATAGATTTATTATATTTTGGGCATTATGAAAAGTAATTTCAGTAATTTTGGTTAATATGGTAAAAGGGTAAATCAGGCAATGAAGGGTAAAAATAATTTTATAAATTGACCATAAAAATTTTCCTAAAATAATTGTAAGAATGTGTTTTGACCTATATCATCCTTGGTTTGAAATGGTATCCCTGGGAAGCCACATGGATAATATAAGAACATTTAATTTAATTTATTTACAGAAATGTTATATATGTCTTACTCAAATTTTATTAAATATATCATTTTTAATATAATGTTATATAGATAAGAAATTTGATTATAAAAACTATTTTAAAATATAAAAACATTTTCCTCATAATGGTAACTTATTTTTAATTTTACTAAAATAAATATTTACCTTAAATTATAATATGTTGATGATGAAGAAATTATTTAATTAATGAGAAATTAAATAAAATAATTTTTACTTAAATGATAATAACCATTAAAAACCCAAACACTTGACCAAATATTATTTTTATAGTATATATCGACAATAATCATCCATGGGATGAGTTATTGACCATTTGGAGTTATATGGAATTGAATTCTAGACCTATTATATTTTATTTAAAGTGATGTTAAAGTTGTCACATTCATGTTTTAATAAATGAATCATTTTTTAATTTAGATTTTCTAGAAGATATATTAAAATTAAAGTATTATTCCAAAATATAGAAGATTTATCTTCGTCTTAGTGTTTTATTTTTAATTTTTATTCAACAAATAAGACCATTAAATAACTAGAAAAAATCTATTTCTTAATTATTTTAATAATAGAGATAACAAATAAATATGATTAAAAACATTAAAATAAATGTAATTATGTATAATTATTATATGTAATTGATTATATATATTCTATTACCCGTAGTAATATAATACAATATTTTTTTCAATGTTAAATTTTTATCTAAATATTTTTGAAAACAATTAGTTGAATAGTGAAAAATTTGACACTATTGATTATTTATCAAAATAATGATTTATTAAATTATTTAATAATCATAAATCCTTTTTTAAAATATGTAATAATTATTATATGGTCAAAAACATTGTAAATTATTTATTTATGGTCTAATTTACATCATATAAGTAAATATTTTTCCCTTTTAATATTGAAATATTTGTTACCTTACATAAAAATTAAGTAAAATTAATATGTGTTAATTAAAATGACAAGGTTTAAATAGATAAAAAAAACGCATAAAATTTAATGTTTGATGATATTACAACCCTATATCATTATCTAAATTTGGATTTTTTTTTTGTTTTTTTGGACGTTGTTTGATTTTATTATAAATTAATATTTTTGGAGATTCTATAAGTGCCCCTAACAACAATTATAAAAGGGAACCTCCTCTCTCACTTCCTCAGTTCATTTTTAACCTTCATGATCCTCCATACACTACTAATTTCCCTTATAAACATTCCTATTAAAATTCTATAGGTTCTATATATCTCCAAAGACCAACCATAGTGCTTTAAGAGGTGATGTAGAGGGAGCTTGTTGAAGAATTGGTAATCCCCTCTACTAATTCTTTCAAAATTATTTCTTTTTCTTCTTCCTCCTCATGAGTTTTTCATTTATAAAGTAATAAATACATTATCACTTATATACTAAGTTGTTATTTTTATTATGGAAAACCCATATTCCACTTTCTATCCATCCTACGAAAAATGAAATCACCACTTGTGCGTACGTATGGCTTACAATCTCCACACTGCGGTGTAATATATTTTTCACCACCACCGTACTTGGATGGGTATAATGGTGGATATAATAACTATATTCGATTATTAGAACATTATTATGGGATAATATACCATTAAAAACCATTCCATTTTAAAATTATTGTAATTATATCATCATTTATGAGTACGTACGACCTACCGACTCTACAAAGCGATGTGATTTATTATACATGATATCCATTAAAGCAGGATTTTATAAATGTATATAAAGAATAAAAATGATATATATTAATATCATTTTTAATGGTATAACTATGAAGTAGGAAGGAGAATAAGAACTTATTCAACAAAGCATGCCCAAAACAATAATGCCAATAATACCCAAATAACGAGTATTAAATAAATGTTAATAACAAACTGATAATAATATGATCATATATGATATGATGAAAATGACTATAATCTTTTAATAAGTCAATGAAATTATTTAAATCATTATACGGGACGTTTAGAAACATATAAAGGATAATGGACATAATGTAAGGGATAATTTTGTAATCTCATTATTATTCGAGATTGTGTATATGTAATTATTTACTGGGGTATAGTTATCATCCATGACCATGTTTCCTAAATATCAATTCAAAATAATCTTTTAATCCTTCTAAAATTGATTAAAGTCAATTTTAACTGTTGGTAAATATTTATTAAAAGTTATGAAGGGAATATTTTACCATTTTCGATATGAGGTATTTTTTGACTTAAAAAAAGCATGAGAAACATGTTTTATTTTAACTCATATATCATGCATAGATTTTTATTTTTTCATAATGAATTAATTATATTAATATTCCTTTAAAATATTTTATATTTATTTTCAAATAATTTTTTTTAAATATTGTGTTGAATTTTTAGAAATGAATTTTTTTTAGAAACAATAATGGACATTTTTTACAAGAATTAATTTCAGGTGTTATATCAAAATTATTTTCCATATAAGAAGGAATTATTTAATATGGTTATGTTTAAAGTATAATATCACTATTTTTAATATGATTTGATTCTTTTTCTTATATAATTCTATTTAGGAAATCCTTTTCTACTACAAGGATTTTGTTATGGTGGAGTGATGATTAAATAAACCAATTTTATTCCTTGGGTTATGATGAATGATTTTTTTATCATTCATGAGAATGATTTCATTATGAGATGTATGAGATTTATATCTTACTCTTACAAATTGGGTAAAGATTTATATATTATGTGATAAATATGGCAGGAATGGTAAATAATCCATGTTCAGTAATATAGGGATAGAATGAGGAGTTAAGTAAGTTCAGTAATGTACCTTTTCCATTATAATGGTCTTGGAAAAGATCCTTGACTAATATATAATAATTTTATATTCTTAAGTTTATGTTCTAAAATATTATGTCTTGTGTTATGAATTTTGATATTATGTTCATTTATTCAAATGACCATTGAAGATTTATCCCATTATATGATATTATGATCTTTCATAAGCAGGATAATATTTTCAAATGTTATATTCTTATGTCTTATGATTATGATATGACTGACATATCCCCGAATTTTTCTTAATAATCATATGAGATTACCCTTGTATATGATTATTCCCCCCAAAAAATGGATAAGGTTATTAGGTATGATATGTCTTAATGTGGACTAGTTATGATGAAATAAGTGGGATACTATGGATATGTCATATTAACTAGTTGTTTTGGATTATCATTTTCAAAATACACTAAAACTATATAGTCTTCGTGGGGTTTTGTTATAATTTAAAAGAATAATTTTCAAATTTTGAAGTAATATATATGTATCTAAAGTATTCTATATTATATTTGGTATCATATAAAAGGTATAGTTAACCTTTGGAAACTTGAATGAGAAAACCCTAGTAAAACCCCAATGAATATGTCAAAGTATATGATAAAATACTAGTGTTTTAGAAATGATTAAAAATATCCTAGGATAAAAAAATAAATTGTCCTAAATTGAAATATTATTCTTGATTATGTGGTTTTCCAATTACGGTATGTTTTGTTCGTACTATGCTTCATGGTTTTAGTTAATGGATGGAACTTGTAGGAACCGTGTTAATGATGAATGTGAGGGGAAATGAAATTATTATCCTCATAATCAACCAAATGTTATGTCATCTAGAATTAAAAATATTGTAGCTATGACTATACAACATTCTCATGATATGACTCATGCAGGGCTTCCAAACGAGAAAAGGAGGAATGAACATTCTCTTGAGTCCTTCATGAGGCTATATCCACCTTTTTTCAGTGGGTCTTATAATCCACTAGTAGAATAATAATGTATAAGTACCACTAAATTGATATTTTTAGTTATCCAAGGATTATAATAGGATAAAGTCATCTATGTAGACTATAATTTAGAAGGTGAAGTAGATCAATAGTGAAATAGTATCAAGACTATGAGACAAATAGATACAATTAATTCCATATAATTGGATGGGATCTAGAATGTATTTTTTAATAACTAATTTTATCTTATTTTTTGAAAAAATATGGAGAAGATGTTCCATGAGCTTAATAAAAATGATGAAGAATCTATTGGAACCATGGATTCAAATTTTAATAGAATTTAAAGGTATGCTTCTGGAATTATTATACAAATTGAGAGTAAAATTGATTGATTATTTAGTGGCTGAAAACCAAGTATCCTAAGGGAATTATAAATAATGGACTTCACTCTCTATGAATAAATCATTCTATATTCTCTTAAGGTTGAGAAGAATATTGGAGTAACCCATCAGTCCTGTGGGTTTTACAGGAAGAGAAAAATATAATTCAAGGGAAAAATATAAAGACCACAGTCAAAAGAAGATGAATTTTCCATTATGGTCAACATGTGGAAAAACATGGAGGACATTTTCTTAAATCAATAAGAAAATGTTTTATGTGTGTAATGGAAGGTCATCAATAAATTGAATGCTAATGTGTTGGGAAAAATATTTCTAATGATGAAAACAGATAAATAGATACAGATAATGATCCTTTTAAACATCAATGTTACAATTGAAAGGAAATGGACGAATTGTGCCATCTAATTCCCAAATCCAAGGTTTATCAATGATGATCGACACCGGTAAACTTTTAAAGTAAATGAAAATGGGAAGTCACATGATTCCACTTTTAGTGATGTGGAATACAATAATGATTTGGTGAACAGTATACCTATCATACACTCTAAAGTAGAAAATGTTTCAATTTATTCTGGATCCACCTAGTCTTTTATTTCTGCATAATTTTCTAAGGAAATTTTCATATTACCTCAAAAAATAGTTTTTTAGTCAGTTGTGACAACTATTAATTGAACAATAGTGAAATCAAAAGTTTATAATTTTTCTCTAGTTGAATTTTGTGGGAATAGACTTCCTACAAATATTCTCATCCCTTCTTTAGTTTAATTTGATGTTATTCATGGCATGGATTTGATTTATCTATATGGAGATTATATCAATTTCCTCGGAAGGGTAGTCGCATTTCATATTCCAGATCAATCTAGGATCATATATTTATGTAAGGATGAGTATGACCATCCAAGGGAAATTTCTTCCATATTATGGGTTATCTATCTAAAATGGTTGGGGAGAAACTATCCATTAAGAATACATATATTTTACGAGAGTTTGATGATATCTTTATGAAAGAATTTTCTGGTCTACCACTAAATCATGAATTTGATATTTCAATAGAAATCATACTCGATGCATTACCTATTTCAAAGAAACCATATAGAACATCCCCAACTAAGTTATAGGAATTAAAGAAGAAACTACAAGAGAATCGTGAAAATGGATTCATATTCCCTTTACATCACCTTGGGGTACAATTATTATATTTTTTAAGAATAATGATGGATCAAGGAGACTTTATATTGAATATCAAGAATATAACAAGATCATTATAAAGAATAAACATCATCCTCTCAAAATTGATGACTTTTTCAACCAACTATGTGGTGCTCAATACTTTTCCAAGATTGATCATTGTTCAGGATTTCAATAATTAAGGGTCAATAGGGAGGAAATAAAAAATAAAAAAATTATGTATAAGTTACAGACACTATGAATTTATAGTGATGAATTTTGGTTTTACTAATTCCCCTAATATCTTCATGGATCTAACAAATAGAGTATTTTTAGATTTTCTTGATAATTTGTTGGTAGTCTTTATAGAGGGTATTTTAGTTTATTCAAAGGTAATGGATATGAATTAAGATAACATGAGAATTTTATTAAAGACCATTAAAAAGAAAAATATTTATGAAAAATTGACCCAAAATGAATTTTGTCTTCAAAAAGATTATTTTTTGGGTCACATAATCTCAAGAGAGGGGAAATCTGTGGATCTAAAAAAATAGAAGTTATTAAAGGTTGGACCAAGTCCAACAATAGTAAATAAGATATAAAGTTTTCTTGGTTTGTATGGATGTTATCAAATCTTTCTGAATGATTTTTCACAACTATTTATTCTACTAACTATGTTGACTCTGAAATGAGTTAGGTTAGTGTAGTAGGAGAAAAGTGAAGAGAATTTCAAAGGGCTAAAATGAATTTTTTATACTACACCAATGATCACAATACCTTCTAGTGGAGAAAGATTATTTATATACAATGATGCATCCAATAAGGGGTTGAAATGTTTTCTCATGAAAAATGATATGGTGATAGTTTATGTCTCATGACAATTAAAAATCCCTAAGAAAAATTACCCAACTTATGATTTGGAGTTAGCCGTGGTAATCATTGCATTATTGATTTGGATAAATAATCTTTATGGTGAAAGGTGTAATATTTATACTAATCATAAAAGGTTAACATATATTTTCACACAAAAGGAGAAGAATATTGACCAAGTAACATGGTTGGAGTTGTTTAAAGATTACAAATTCTCATTACATTTCCACCTCGGGAAAGAAAACAATGGGGTAAAATTTTTGAGTCGAAAAGAACATGATATCCATTCTTTTATGAGTATCACAATAGATATATTATTTATGGATTTCTGAAGTATGGGACATGAAATTATAATGTATGTGGAGAAATATTAACATACTTAAATAAATTTTCATCCATATATACAACTGATGTTTAAGGAGGTTCATAAAGATGATCTAGATCTAAAAAGAAGGTGAGAAATGTTACTAAGTTCAATCTTGATTGTGATGGAATAATGATGTTCAGGAACCATGTTTTTACTCCTCCCATAATAGAAATAAATATAGAGCCATTAGATAATGGTCACAGTTCTTCATTCTCATTTCAACAAGGAAGAAAAAAAAGATGTATAGGGACCTAAAATAGTATTTTTTTTCGGTGACATGGAATGAGATGTTTCTAAATATGTATCACAATGCTTGGTTTGTCAGTAAGTTAAGGCTAGGATATATATTTCTAAGGGGTTGTTACAACCATTACCCATACCATAATGGAAATGAAAAAACATCACTACAGAATTTGTCATCAGACATCCAAAAACATCTAAAGTACATAATGATATAAGGTAAATAGTTGATCACATTACAAAGTCGACACACATAATTTGTATTAGAGGGGATTCCACCTTGATTAGCTTTCCAGGATATATATATATATAAAGTATGTGGAAATGTTTCATGGAGTACAACTTTACATTATATATGATTGGAATCCAAAGTTTACCTCGAAGTTCTGGTGATGACTTTAGTAGGCTCTGGATACAGAGTTACATTTTAGAACTTCTTATCATCCTTTAATAGATGGTAATTCTAAGAGGATAGTTGAAACCCTATAATACATTTTGATAGATATATATATATATATTTCAAAGGTGTTTGGGATTAACACCTACAATTGGTAGAATTTTCTCACAAAAATTGCTTTCACCCTTGTATTCAGATAGCTCATTATGCATCCATCTATATAATAAAGTGCATAACTCCAACATTATTGGATTAATTTGGAGAAATAAATATATTATGACATGATCTTGTTAGTGAAATGACCAAGAAGGTCAGATTTATTTAACCACGCATAAGAGAATCTTAGAGTCAACACAAATAGTTATGCTGTAAACTGACGAAAATACATATAGTTTGAAGTGGTCGATAAGGTTTTCCTACAAATATATCCATGTAATAAAATAATGATATTTTCATATATGGGAAAGTTGATTCCTAGGTATGTCGGTCATTTTGAAAATATAGTTCTTGTTGGGAAGGTTTCTTATTGATTGGAACTACCACTAAATATCTCTCAAGTTCATGATGTGTTTTAAGTATCTCTCCCAAGAATGTAAATACCTGATCCTTCACATATACTAAATTCTAAAGTCATACCACTATATCAATATCTTTCTTGTGAAGTACAACTAATAGATATTATGGATCATAGAGAAAATTTTCCAAAAAACAATTCCACTCTCATGGTTAATGTTTTATAGAGGAACCATAAATTTTAGGAAGCTATGTGGGAACATGATGATTTGATGAGGCATGGGTATCCACATCTTTTTTTGTCAAAGTGATGAATTTTGAAGTAGAATGTCATTTTAATGGGGTAGAATGTAACACCTGGATGTTTTTATGCAATACTTTCTTTAAATGATTTTAATTCATCAAAATATTGCATTGGCAACAATTATGAGTTTAAAAGAACATCAATTCGTCATTGGCATAAAATGATCATTATAACATAGTCTTTATGTGATCCAGAATAAATATAACTAGCATATGAGTATGTATAGTGAATTTTTTTCATACCAATTATTTATGAAAAATATAAAGTAATTAAATGTAATGAAGATGTTTGTATTTTTTTATTAATAAATTATGTTAATTACAATTAGTAAATGAAATTTATGATATATATATATATCTATGTTATATATACAATACAATATTTTTTATATTCATCTAATAGATATTTTATTCACATGGTACGAATAAGCCCAATTTGATGAATAAAAACCAATTTTTTTGAAAAGGATAAGTATATCGCATTTTAATGTTGAACATAGTGTAAATTTAACTTTTGAAACATTAAAAAATTTTATATGAAAAAATATACTCATTATTTTTATGTTAGATATATAAAATTTAATTTAGATGTATTTGTGATATCTTTTTGACAAATTTCATGTTTTGATGAATAGTAAAAATATACTAAATTTTAAGTGAAACAATCATTTTACATCAAAATAATTTTTATGGTTAAATTATATTATTTAATGGTGTTAAAGTATAAATAGATTATTTTTTTCATTTAATATTATTTATTTCATTGGGATTAATTTTATTTTGAATTTAGATATAAAAACATTTCAATCATTTACTATGTTTTAACTTTTAATACTTGTTTTCTCATTCCGAAAATTGGATTAATTTTAACATAATTAAAAAAACTTCAATTTTTTAAATTTGAAAGAATGGATTATATATTTTTAATTATATGGTCTATATTATATAAATATCTTTATTTAATTTTCGGGCATTATGAATAGTAACTTTGGAATTTTTTAGTAATATGATAAAAGGGAAAATCGGGTAATTAAGGGTAAAAATAATATTATAAATTTAAAATAACACTTACCATAAAATAATTTGATTATATTTTTTATAGATAAATCATTTTTTGGTGAAAATTGTATACTTTGGAAGCCACTAGGGTGAGATTAGTACATTTCAATTATTTTATTTAATGAAAATTTAAATATGTCTCACTGAATTTTTAATAACTGTATAATTTTTAATATAATTCCATATAGAATATAAATTTTATTATAAAAACTATTTTCAAAGAAAAATTATTTTTCTTATAATTGTAATTTATTTGATTTTTTTGAAAATAAAATATATCTTCACTGCTAATACACTGAAGATGGAGAAATTATTTAATTAATAAGAAATCGATAAAATATTTTTTATTAAAATTGTAATAACCATTAAAATACCCAAACACAATTTAAAATATTCTTTGACAAGTATATATAGACCATAATAATCCAAGGGTTATGTTATTGATATTTTGGAGCCTTGTGGAAAAATTATGAAACTTATAATATTTTTTTAAATTAATGTTAAAGTTTTCACATTCATGTTTTAATAAATGTAACATATTTAATGTCGGATTTTCAAGAATATATATTCAACTAAAATTATCCTTCTAAAATATAGATTATTTATCGTCATCTGAGTATTTTATTATTAATTTTTATTCAACAAATGAGTATATTAAATAATTACAAAAAATGATGTAGTAATTATTTTATTAATAGAGATAAAAAAATGTGATTAAAAATATTAAAATAAATATATTTTGAGATAATGAATATATCCAATAAAGTTTTTATATTACCTTTAACATAAATTAATATAATAAAAAATTTGGTTTGAAGTTAAATTATTATCTTCATATTTTAAAAATCAATGAATTGAATAGTGTAAAATATTACAATATTTATTGTTCATCGAAATAATATTTTATTATATTATTTAAAATTCATAAAACATTTTTAAAATTATATAATCATTATTATATGGTATAAAATGTTCTCATTTATTCATTTATGGTCTAATGTACATTAAATAAGTAACTATTTCACCCTTTTAATATTGAAATATTTGTTACCTTAGTTAAAAATTAAATAGAATAACAAAGAGTTAATTAAAATGATAAGGGTTAAATTGATATGAGAACATATGTAAAATATATTTTTATGTTGATATTATAACCCTATCTAATTTAATCTTCTAATTTAGGTCATTTTGGAGGTTTTTGGATGTGGTTTTATTTTATTATAAATTAATATTTATGGAGATTCCATAATTACGGTCTCCTCAATTATAAAATTGAACATCCTTACTCAAATATTCACTTAATTTTGAACATTAAATATCATCCATCACATACCCATCTCCGTTCTCTACCCCCTAATCACATTTTAGAGGTTCTTGTCTTCTATTATGACTAACCTGATTGTTTAAAGAGGTGATCTTGAGGGAGCTCATCAAAGAAGAGGTAATCTCCTTTCTGGATTATTTAAATCTTCTCCCTTCTTATACTTCCTATTAATGAGTTGATTCAACTATAAAGTAATAAATACAATAAAAATTATATACTGATATGTAAATATGAGTATAGAATAACCATATTCCATCTTCTATACACCATATTAAAAATAAAATCACCACACGTGCGCACTTATGACTTACCATCTCTACGCTGTGGTGTAATCTATTTTTGACCACCACCTTACTTGTATATGTATAATTATGGATATAATAATTATATGTCATTATTATGAAATTATTTTGAAAAAAAATACCGCCCACATCAATACCATTTCACAATAATTGTAATGATATTATCCCTCGTGGATATGTATGACCTACCGTCTCCACGATGCATTGTTATTCATTCTACCAAATATCCATTAAATCATGATTATATAAATGTGTTGAATGAATAAATGTGATATATATTAATATCATTATTTATTGTTATAACTATAAACTAATAAAGAGTTCCAAAACTTATTCGACAAAACATTCATAACAAAACCAAGCCATCAATACCCAAATAATGAGTAATAATGAAATGTTATTAACATACAAATGACAATGTTATCATATTTGATATCATAAAAAAGAAAATGACTCTGAAATAAATCAATGAAATTATTTAAATTGGTATACAGGAGGTTCAGATACATACAAAATATATCACAAATAAGGTAAGGGATAATTTTTCAATCTCATTATTATCTAATATTTTTTATACGTAAGTATTTAATGAGGTATAGTTATCATCCATATACATATTTCCATAATATTTCGTCAAATGTTTTCCTTCCATATAAAATATTTTAATCTCAGTTTACCCATTCTTTAATATTTATTAAATGGTATAAAAGGAATCATTATTTATTTTTCGATATGTGGGACTTTCTTATTTTCCATAAAAAATACTAGAAGAATATTTTATTTTATCTTATATTACATTAATAGTTTTTATGTTTTCATAAATCCTTATTTCCATGAAGATTCCATTAAAATATTTCTAGATTATTTTTAAATAAATTATTTTCTTTTAAATTTTGTGTGAATTATGAGAAAATAAATCTTTTTCAAAGAAGAAGGGATATTTTCCTTATAAATTAATATGAAATGTTCTATCACAATTACTTTCCAAATAAGATTGAATTATTTAATATGGTTATGTTTCAAGTATAATATCCCTATTGTTCTTATGGTTATATTTTTTATAATAAAATGCTATTTATAAAATCAAATTGTTTTACTTGGATTATGTTACAGTGGAATGATGTTTAAACAAACCAATTTTATTCCTTGGCTTATGATGACCGATTTATGTTTCTATATAACACATGACAAAGATTTCATTATGGGATGGGTGAGACCTATATATCCATCCAATTCATACGGTAAAGTTTATTATCTCATATGATAGATAGGGATATAATGGGAAATGATCAATGATCAGTAATACAGTGCTGAAATGAGGGGTGAACTCGATTTAGAAATATAATTTTTCCAAAACGCTGGTCTTGGAAATGAGACCTATCAAATATGAACTGATTTTATATTCTTAAGTGTATGCCCTAAAAAATTATTCCTTATATTGTTATTTTTTAGATTACATTCATTTTTTCTTATGATATTTGATGATTTATCACATGACTTGATATCATGATTTTTCATATGTAGGATAATTTTTTTAAATATTATGTTCTTTTGTCTTATGATTGTTATAAGATTAATATATCCATTTATTTTATTTACCAAGAATCTGAGCTCACCATTTTATATTTTTCTTTTCCCCAGGTCATGAAGAAGGGTATAAGTATGATATGTCAAAAAAGGGTATAGTTATGAAGGAATAACCAGGAGATAATGTAGATGTCTTATGAACCATTAGTTTCTATTTTTTAGTTTTTAAAGAAACTAAACCTATATGTTCCTAGAATGGTTTTCTTTGTTTTTAATTAATATTCATATAATTTTGAAATAATATTAATGTCTGTAAATTATGTACTGTTATATTATTCATATAGAAAAATTTAATCGAAAAATGGAAATTTTAAATGTAAATGAAATTCAATCTAAATTTTGTTCAAGGAAAAGAAAAATATGACAATATGGTATATATGATTAAACCAAATAAATAAAAACAAATTTTTTTCTATAATATCATATTCATATAATATATATGAAAAATTTTGTTTAATATTATATAGGGAGGGTTTGAACATTTACATGTTTTAAATTTTTTTGAAAGGATATTTTTATGATGGATGTTCTATCAGACTACACAATCACTTAGTATTACAAGAGTTTTTATCCCAAAGAATTAATCAAATAATATACTATAAAATAATGCTTTAAATATTCCTAGGTACCTAAAAATTATGTCACTATCCCAATTGGACCCAAAAATACCATGAGACCCAAAAAGTGTTTGTATTTTATTTTTACAAGACACTTCAACTTGTGATTCAATGTTTAAACTAATGGTGGAAACTCTTCAGATAAATTATAATTACATTAAGATATAAGTTTAATTTTGATGTGTTTTTATATTTTTACCATTTTATTCTGGGGGAATTTTTTAAATAAATAATAAATTCCTGGGATATTTTTTATTGTCCAATTTTCTATTCCTTTTAGAGGTAATATTAGCTATTTTATTGATTATTTTTATCATTATATTTTTAGTTTTAACATATGGATTGAATTTAAGGGGAGATTAGGTTTTTTATATAAAAATTATTAGTGTTAATATTATCATTAATAATTATATCTAATAAAAGTGAAACAAATGGTATAATTTCATAGCCTATTAAAATATCTATTTAAATAAAATAAATTGTAAACTTTTTTATTTATAAAATTGATGATAATGTTTTTACGTGATTAGGTTTTTAGTCTAAGAAAAAGGGGGATATTTTTGGGAATGTTCTTTTATTTATGTAAGTTTTTTTGATTACAAATAACATCAATTATAAGTTTTTCATTCCTTGCTTACATTATATTTTAAATTTTATAATATCTTGTTATTTAATTTGTGCATGAAAGGTTTTACATCACATGTGTCAGTTTTTTATGTTCTTAGTGTACTGTTTTAATTACATATATAAACTAATTATAGTGATCATAATGTTTAATTATCTCAATTATGTTCATAATTTTACTAGATTAATTAATTTACATGTATTAAATGTATTATTAGGTTTAACTACATTTTTCAATTTTGATATATATATTTTTTATCTATTTATATTGATATATATATAATTAATTTTTTTTAATATATTAGATATATTAGATATATGATTATATTTATAAACCTTATATACACACTATATATTCTCTTCCACCCAAATGACATATCCTAAATACATCACTGCACATCCTTAATGTGGGATACCATACACCATATCTCCCTATTATCATTGTATAGACCATCTACTCTATTCATCATGGAAGAATGATTCTCCAATACTTCATTCCTCAACTACGCACTAGCATAGTAGCACCCTTCGATAACCATGACATCAACGATAATACTGGATCATACCTCCTTGGTTTTCAATGGATGGTAGCACCATCCCGTTTCAGGATAACAGTTATCCAATCATCCACATATAAAGAAAGATAACGGTATCGACCCTCATTATTATTTTAATTTCCTCCTTTAATGGTAGTACCATCACTTTTTTCATTCATAGTAATGGTAGTACTCACATTTTCAACATAGATCGACCGATAGCACCATATGTTATGGTAGTAGCATTCGTAGAACTATTATGAAATGGCAGTAGTCCGACTATAAATAGGTTTCAGAATCATCTCACCTACACTACCCTCATTCAGTAGCAGTACACATCTCATTCTTCTATGGTATTTTTTCTCAATAAGCGGTATCAACAGTGAAACAGTTGCATCGACTTGGCCCCTTTCTAATGATATTACCATGTCTTCTGTCTAATGGTAGCCCAGTAAGTGCATCTCGATGGTAGAAAAAGTAGTCTATTAACATATTGGTAGTGGTAGATTTCAACTATCCTCTATATAGTGACGGTATATTTTTTGGATCCTATAGCGGTAGCACCATATTGAAATGGTAGCAGTAACTCCACTTTTCATTGATAACAACTTATCACAACAGTTCCATGTAGTGGCAGATCACCCATTTTCATGTTATTATGTCAACCTCCTTCAACCTCTTGGTATATTATTTCCAACCATCACTTAAATATTATTATACCATTACTTTTATAAGATATGTTATCACTAAAATAATAATTTATTCCCTGACCAATTTAATTTTTCTCTAATGGTCACTAAATTATTTTCTTGCTACCACCAGTTTAAAGTACTTCTACTGTTATTAAATTAAAAATTAATTTGAAAATTAATTTTCAGCCTCTATTTTTCATATTTGAAATATTGTATTTATTTCTTGATTATAATAATTAATCTAATTATCTTATTTTCATTAAATTTAGTATTCAATCATTATTAGTCTATAAGAAATTTTTTGAAGGGCTTTTAACAATTTTTAAATATTGTTTTTATTAATCATTGAAAAATACCGAGTATGTTGAAAATATCAATTATTTCATTTTTTTTACTTATTTATGAATTATATATTAATATTGTTAAATATTTTATATTCTTTTTATAATACATTAAATAAACGCTAAATCTGTTTTACATTTTATTAATTTATTACATATAATATTACGATGTTTTTATTTAATGTTAATTTTCATGAGATATTTATGGTATTATTAGATTGAATTTTATGGATATGTATGCATGATTTAATTTTTTCTGGAACAATTAAAATTATTTGAACATTTTATATTAATTAGTTTTAATTCATATATATTATTGAGTAATTATTTATCTCCCTATGATTTCTTATAGAATATGTTTTTATTGCCCTGAATTATTCAAATTATTTTCTCAAGTGTGTAGTCTGAATTGATTTTTATTTGAAGGAATAAAGGATTCCTGGATGAGAGATCAAAATTTACATGTGATAATACTGGAAGAAATTCATATCAAACTTCCTCAAGGAACCTTTAAGTGATCATGAGCTCATCAATTTACATCAATTTTGAATAACTCTCACAGAAAAAAATTCATCTTCAACTTCCAAATCATCTTAAAGTGTATTATTATACCATTTATTGAATTATTTTTGGGTACACTCTATAATATTTGAATGATCGTACATAAAATATTTTATCAATAGCAATATTTCTACTTTTATCCAGTTATAAAATTTGTTCTATAATTTTCTCCTAATAGAGGGATGCACTTAATATTTTCTCATATAGGTTATAAAAACTATAAAAATCTGTTCATGACTATGATACCTTACAAAGGGTAGTTCCATGGTTATGATTACCTGACCAAAAGACCGTACACAAAGGTTAGAGTTGTTCATTGTAGAATTTTGGGGTTTTTATCTACTTGTCGAATAGGCTGTGTGTTTATAGGTTTCAGATATCTTCATAATGTTCTGGGTTGGGATTCATCCTGCTGTGAAAATATAGGATTATATTTCACCTATGTAAAACTCTCTCACTCACTTTTATTGTGTGTGCATTACACTATAGGTTGGGGTGTAAAGAGTACAATATTATCATTTAAAAACATACTATTATAAGAATTCCTTGTTTTCATCTCTACAATTTGTTTAAAAATCTATTCACAGATCCACTATTCTTATTATTTTAATAAATTATTATTTAATAAATTTAAACCACCAAATTCCAATTTTTTAAATAATTATGAGATTATTAATAATGGTATATTCACCAAGTGTATACATTATCCATCAACGTATCACACCAAATAATAAGTATGACATTTCTTTTAATTATTTATTTTCTTGATTAAACTACCAAAGAGTGGAAAATATGGCTGAAAAAATGAAACTAATTAAATATCTTGATTTTTAAAAAATATATAATGTTTATGAAGGATATTTTATAGTATTCCTTCAATGAAAAATATTGTTAATTGCAAAAAAATTATATTCTATAATAAATTATTACATCATTGGAAAATTACTAATTGTAGCACCGTGAAATTGTAAAACTAAATTGAAATATTAATAATCATTAACAAATATATATTCACATTATATACAAAAAAGTGGAATTATATACACCACATAAAAAAATTTGGTTCATAATACCAAATATGAGTCAATGAAGTGGAAATTGAGATGAAATCTCTTACATCACGATTCCACATTGTTAAACATGGTTTAATAACCTATATAATGGTTTCATAATTGTTATTAATTTAAAATAGTATCATAATCATATTTATAATATTATATATGATCCACATATATAATTTTACTCGTTTTCTACCAATCTTTTATTAGTTTCACTATTTCATGTGTTAACTACTTAGTTTTACCATGTTTGCTTCGTCATAGATGTTCTAGTAATTTTTATAGGTTATTATAGCATAATATCTAGAATTATATTAATTTATTAAATATTATATTCATTCAATATATGAATTTTTATAATCATTCTTGAAAGGTGCACAGAGAAAACGAATCTCATATTTTTGCGATGATGGAAAGCCATAGTTATATAAGGGAGATATTATAATTTTTTATTGGGTGAATGTATAATGATATAAATAATATCTTAAATTTATAGAGTGAATATCTTGTTATAAATATAAATTATATACATTAGTTTGATCATTGTGAGTATTCATTGAGGCAGTGATGGAAAAAATGACATCAATTCATGAGGTATTAGTATTCCGTACACATGTGCAATGATTTTTTTTCCATTTGATGGAGAAGGAGAAGAATAAATATTATGAAATCAGAATAATAAAATCTCAATATATTTGATTTAAAAAATTTATTGTATTTTATTTAGTATGAAATAATTCATTGTGGTAAAAGATGAACTAAAAAAATATCTTGGTTAAGAAAATTACCTTCTCTTAATGAAACCTCCATGGATATCTTCTAAAATACCATAAGTTTGGTATTTTTCGAATTTTTAGACATACAGAAAGTGTATAAGGAAGTTTTGGTGTTATTTTTTAGGGTATGGTGTAGATAAATGGCACGATTGATGTGAATAATGTAGGGTAGGATGTTCTCTTTTATAATTGGGGTGACTGACGCACTTGTTATTTTAAAAAAATTTAAAATATTATTATATCACTTTTAAGAAGAATTCCTCAAAAATGACTCATATTTAAATTGGATAACTTTATGTTATAAATAAAAAAGTGAGTTTTAATTATGTTTTATGTCATCTAAACCCTTAAGTTTTATATTAACCACAAGCAATACTTTTTTTACCACAATTATGGTATCCAATTTTTAATTTTTTTACTAATAATTAAAAAAAATTAAAAATATTGAATAATATTAATTATTATTATTATTGAAAATATTAAATCCATTTAACCAAATTCAATTCATATATTTGGTATAGCCTAATTTAAAAAACCTTCAAAAAGTGACGAAGAACAATTTTTCATGAAAATGGATTTTAATAAATAGTACGATCTTACATGAACTATATAACTTGTAATAATCAATATATTGATTTAAATTAATATATTTATATATATAATCTAAAAAATCATTTTAAAATAAATAATTATTTATTTCCATTTTAATTACTTATAATCTAAAATAATTATGCATTTAAAAATATTTTCTTGGAAAATATACTATTTTAACTATAAATAGTATTATATTTATTTATAAAAAATTTATAATAAATACAAGGTTAATAAAAAATATAAGAAAATATTATTGTAACTAAAATGTGGAGTAGTAAAATACTTCATTTCAAATTTTTCAGAAAATGTTATTTTTAGGGGAAATTTTCAGAAAATCATTATAGACTTATTTTTTTTTACCATGTTCGAAACCAGTATTCATCATATGTAATTATATTTTTTTCACATAAAAGAGTAAAATAATAACTAAATTATATTTTTATTAAAATAATATTTTAACTTACTATAATTGAATCTCAGGTGTGATATTCTTCACTACTTCAAATATTTCATACTAAAAAGTTTCATGGATATTATTTTAAAAACCAACTAGTGTGGTACTTCTTCATAACAACTTATGGTTACCATGTTTCTTCCACCATTTTATGATTTTACCAAGTAATATTCCTACTTGATTAATTTTATTTTTAACAATTTTCTCTAATTTAAAGAATATATATAGGCTTTTCACAATAAGATAGAACATGTTCCAATTCTATTTCTTCTGAGGTGAGAATATTTATTGGTTCTAGAATATAAATCCTTAAAAACGTGATATAGAACCCATATTGATCATTATAGAGGCTTGGTGGAATTTAACAATGTTATAAAATATCTCAAATTATTCCAATAACATAAATTGGTCTGATGAAACTTTGGATTATTTTTCTTTTCTCACAAAACTATATGATACCCTTTAGTACAGATAAATTCATGAAAACATGATCTCCAACTTGAAATTTATATTCTTTCATCGGATTATTATCATAAATAAATTTCGAAAATTTAGATTCTATAACATGTTCTTTAATAGTATTTACCTTTTCCTCATCTCCATAACATGTTTCTATCCGATAAGATTCCTTTCTCCAACATTATCCCAACAAGTCCAAGTATTAAATATATTTACCCTTAATGCTTCATATGAAAAAATTTGAATACTTGAAAGGAAGATTTTGTTATTGGAAATCTCAACAATAGGTAAATACAAATCCCACATACCTTTAATGTCATGTTAACAAGTCAACAACACGTATTATAAAGTTTTAATAGTTTATTTATATTTTCACTCAATTAGATTATTATAAGTGGTGCCTAAATAGAGCTCGGTATTGAGATACCTCTGAATACCTTTCTATAGATATGATATAAATAGTGGATTTTGATAAGTCACAATTGAAATAGGTGAAAAATAAAGTCTTAAAACATTATACATATTTATTCATGAAAAGTTATCACTAAGTAAGTATTATCTTATATCGAATAAAAGTTCATAATTGGTAGGGCGATCATTAATTACCCATATTCTGTCATTATTTCTATGAGTCTTCAGTAATACAGTGATGAAGGCCATAATAATTTCATCAAAATTTCATTTAGGAATAGGTATGGTTTGTATGAATCCTCTAGGATGATGTTCGTCATCCTTCACATATTGAGAAATGACGAATCAGGAAAAAATCACAAATTTACCACTTTATATTTTGCGAAAAAAATATTCCTTTAAATCCCTATATATCATGGTGCTACTAGGGTTACAGAGAAATAAGGTCTATGAGAATAAACTAATATTTTATATTTCATATTTGGTATATAAGGAAGTCATATACCTTTTCAAAACTTTAGAATAACATTTTCATAAAAAATGTCTTCAAATTTTCCATAATTCCCAACTTTAATTTTCATTTGAATATTACCATCACGATGTTAAGAAATTTTATATTTTCTAATAAATTTGGTTTGAAAATCAATCAAAAAATGAGTGATGATTCCAATTCTATAATAATTCCCATTTAAATGTTCAGAAATTCAATAAACATTGGACCCCTATAAATCCTTATTTTGGAATGGACTACATGATCTTTCTTACTCAACAAATCCCCTACCTTATTTTTCATCCTTAGGTGGTAGTATATTGAGTAATAATAATCCATGAGTATCTCGAGCCATTATATTTTCCAAAATTTAATATCTTTATAGTAAAATATATATTTTAAATGCTTATGATATTTATATATCTCACAATTTTATCATATAAATAATGTATCAATATTTTAAAAGAAATTATTACTATTTCTATCTCATGATAATGTGAGGGATAGTTCTATTCACGAGTCTTTCACTATCTTGATGTATAGTCATTGAAATTAACATTATAATAACAAAACAACCATGTCCCTTATTTTATGCATCAGTATATATAATAAATCCTTAATTTCTTAATGATATAGTAAAAATACGATCAACGACATATCTCATATTAAATTTTTAAAAACATTAATAAATTTCATTATCCATACAAACATAATCCATTTACGTTTAATCTTAGTTAATGAGTTAGTTAATCAAGAATAATCATGAAAAAATCACTAATTGTAAGCTTCAAAATCAAGTAAACTCTGTACAGCAATAATTTTTATTGGTATAGGGAATTATTTTGTTACATTTTTTATTATATGATCGAAAAAGGTTCCATTATTAGAGATTATATGTCCAGTAAAAGAAACTTTCTAAATCGAGAATTCACACTTCCTAAATTTGCTATATAGATCTTTCCCTATAATCATCTTAAGAATAATCTTTATGTTATTCTCATGGAATTCATATGATTTAGAATACACCAAGATATATTCAATAAATACCATAATAAATTTATCATGATATTCCTTAAATACTCTATTAATTAGATTTATAAAAACATAGTGTGTATTAGTTAATCCAAATGTAATTAATCTAAACTCATAATGTACATAACGTTATAGAAAGTTTTTCTTCATAATATATTCAATATCTCATCACAACATGTTATACCAATAATAAAGGCAAATTTTTTAAAATTTACGAACTTAGTAGAGTTCATTGAGCAAGCCATTATCATGAGATAGAGTATATTTTTTCTTTATTGTGGTATAACTGATTTTTTTATAACCAATGAACAATCTCATAGATATATATTCCTTCTTAATGAAAAGAATATGGGCTCGCCATTGTGAAACTGGAGAGCATATAAATCCATTATCAGACAACACCAATTGTTTTTTCATTAACCTCACTAATTCAATTGTGTATATTTTATTGGGAGTCATTGATATAAGTCTTGAATAATATATAAAACTAATGGTATAATCAACTTCACTTTTTTGGGGGATGTCATGGTATTTCCTCTAATGATACGTCAATGTATTCCTATAAAATAGGTACATAATCATTATCAATACTAACATTTCCATCTATAAATCATGTATTTTCTTCATCCCTAAGAATCTCAGTCAAATGTTCTATAGATGTAGATCTAGAAATGAACCAAATAATGAAGTCTCCCCTATAAGATAATGGATTCAATATCATCATCACAAATCACAACTCCCTTCTCTCAGATAATATGTCTTACATTATATTTAGAAATCCAGTCTATACCAAGGATTATATCCAAGTGAACCATAAGTATAACAATAAATTATATATATAGATCATACTTATGTGTCATAAAGGGAAAAGCTGACACATTGTTATTGTGGTATGATTTCTACTATAATTCATAAATAAAAACTATATTTTTATGTTGATATGGAAATAACTAATTTTATTTAAAATCACATAATATATAAAAGAGTTGGAAGATCCAAATTAATATAAATCATTAGCTAAATTTGATTCTATGATCAAATTACATTCCACGAAACATCTGGGATCCTCAACCTTAGCTATAATGATCTAATAAGCATGGCATTCTCCCTTGCCCTCTTCTGCAGCATGTTCCATTGATGGTTTGTAAATTTGTGTAAATGATTCCCACTTTATATACAGTTGAATAACTTGATAATATGTTTTTTTACCAATTGATTCATTATCCAAATGACCCTTATCATTGTACTTATAAAAAATCCCCATTCCCTTTAGGAATTGTTAGGATTTTGTTTCAACAATTTTCATATAATGTAAATTTCTTAAATTCATTTGTTCTTCATTGACATGATTCCATTTTCATAGGGATCATATAACCTCTTCTTCCCATTTTTTACATAAAAGAAATATGATCTATACAATCCATTCTCTATTTTGATGGAATATAACACTATTGCATAAAATGTTTTTTTAGAAACAGATTCCCCTTGGAGGTTTAAATTATGACCTTCATATAAATTCTAAATATTTCTTTTTGAAATAATTTCAAAATCCATAGAATACCTGTTTAGTCTTGAAAAGGTATCCACATACTCGATAACAGTTTTCCATTACATTTTCATTATTCCAATGAACATTATTTTCATTTTAGTTTATTTCTCATGAGGGAAATATTTGTCAATGAATGTTACATTAAAAGGTATCGATTCCATAGGTTCTATTTCTTATTCCTCATTATTCTAGATCAAGATCCAACATTAATCAAAATCACCATTAATACAAAACATTATCAGTATAACCTTTTCCCTTACATGGCATCTCAATGCTAGAAATATATTTTCAAGGGTTATAATTCATTTCTTAGCTACCACTGTATTAGTGGTTCCAATAAAATATAGAGGCATTTTTCACATAAATCCATCAAATACAGGTGTTTCATGATATATAACATCATATTTCAATATATGTTCGTGGTTATTAGTCATAACATGGGTTTATTTCACTAATATATAAATGATTTTCTCATCTCAAACACCAGTAGTATTGTCTTATTTAGCAGGGAAATATATGAATTATCCTTGATTATTGATTCCATTTATTCTATCAGGTTAAATTTTAAAACACTTAAATAGAACAAATTAGATCATGAAATTAGGAATTTTATGTTAGAATATATTATTCTAAAAATGGATTTTTTGTTAACATAAATTGAAAATTTATGTATAGATAATATAAGAATCATAAAAATAGTTTCTTAAAATCATAAAATTATTCTAAAATCATACTTAATGATTCCTAATAAAAATGTGAAGTAACCCATGTATACCACCTATAAGTGTTTGTCTAGTTATGTTGTAAATATGCATTCACAATGCACAAGGATGATGGTCTAGATCTACTTGAAGAAATATTTTTAGAGTTATTACCCCTTGATGCATCTATTCCAAAACTATATATACTAATAGTATCAAGATTGGCATTGAATGTTTGAAAAACCGCATAATTTATAACATATTTAAACCATTTCGATACTATACTATTATGTTATATAACCTTAGAGTTTATTGTAATATACTATCCTAGGTCAACAACAAAATACAATTGTGTGGACCATCACATGCTGAGGTAAAGTACGAAAACAGAATAAGTATTCTATGTAACAAAACAATACATGCAACCAGAGTACAATAATGAAGATAATGATACAATAAGATCTTTAAAATCTATTAAAAACTAGATAATCCTAAAATAATAAAAAAATTAATACCCAAAAGTCTCCATGTTACCCATAGTAATCTTAAAACCATCGATAACCAAAGGAAAAGAGCAAAGGAGATGTTGGCCTGCTACAAGATGGCCTTCCCTTTACTATATCCTACTATTGTGACCCGTCCCCCGGGGCTCGTGCCGTGAGTACCCCATGCCTTCCTTCCATAGGCCAAGGGCTGGCGACTTGCACCGAAAGGCGTATTCCCAAAAACTGGGAAGGAATTTCCTTTATAACCCGTAAACACACACAAATAAGCACACAACAAGATACGAACATAAGAGAAATGTATAGTAAAAGGATTGAGTATAGTAAGTAAAAAGGTCCAGAATAAAAGCCCAACAGGAAAGTAAATGAAACTAAAAAGTACAAGTAAACGGGGTCAGCTCTATGAACACCCACCAGGGATCCTACGTGAAGGGTAGGTATAACTCTTGAACGGTCTTCTCTATAGTATGCTTCTTCTAATCCATCTCCAAGATGCCTTTAGTCGTGGTATCCTAGTCCTTAGTCAACGTTGTCTATCATATGCAAAAAACACAATAGGTTGCGAGCATAGCCCATGCTGAGGTGAGTATAACAATACTCAGTATGGACCACGAGTCCCTCAAGGTCTCAAAAAATCTACAAAGGATAAACCACACAGCAAGAATTTAACTGAAAACCCTAGTTAGGTAAATGCCCATACATATACCTAAGTTATCAAGTAAGACCATCTCAATAATGAGGAAACATAAGGTCCAACCAAAAAGCCCAAAGCTCAACTATTCCATAAATATAGGAAAACCACGAAGTTAATTACCACATAGGTATTCCACATAGAAGAATACCACCAAGGTATTACCATGAATGAAAATACCACTCAGGTACGGACTCGGCTCACACTAGGTAAAACATAGGTATAGTAATAGAAATAATTAGATGTAACTAATGAATCATCTTACTTTGTTAAGAGGCAAGCCCACAAAGGATCCCAAATTGTAGACCCACATAGGAACCTAGTACATCATCAGACCCACACAAGATCCTAGTACATCGTCAGTACATCGTCAGACCCACACAGGATCCTAGTACATCATTAGTACATCGTCATACCCACACTAGATCCTAGTACATTTTCACTACATCATCCGACCCGCACAACATCCTAGTACATCGTCAGACCAACACAGGATCCTAGTACATCATCATTACATAGTCAGACCCACATCGGATCATAGTACATTGTCAGTATATCGTCAAAACCACACACGATCCTTGTACATTGTCAGAACATCGTATGACCCACACATGATTCTTGTACATTCACAGTACATTGTCAGACCCACACAAGATCCTAGTACATTGTCAGTACATCGTCAGACCCACACATGATCCTAGTACATCGTGAGTACATCATCAGACCCACACATGATCCTAGTACATCATCAGTACATCGTCAGACCCACAGAGGATCCTATTACATCGTCAGTACATCGTCAGACCCACAGAGGATCCAATTACATCATCATTACATCGTTAGACCCACAAAAAATCCTAGTACATCCTCAGTACATCGTTAGACCCACAATGGATCCCAGTACATCGTCACAGCCTGCTAGAGGGTACCCTCACTAAGCTTGCTCATCTCCAAGAGAGTCTTCTCCTCAAGAAACTAATCGATACTCCAAATTCCATGAATTAACATGAAGAATTTCCCAAAGGACCTCCATGTAATAGGGGTATCAACACAATATACGATGCCTCAATCGGACACCTGGTATGTATGTTATTATCCTTTTAGTCTTGAGGGCCCGGTTGGATTCATTCATGATCCAACCTAACCGTACACCAACATTATCCAAACCTCAAGTTGGGTATACTAAAAGGACCACCTCAACCTAAAGTTTCTGGTGCCATAGTTGGTTCATCAAACGGTCTCTTGGTGCCAATGTTACTGCCAAAAGAACATATTGGGTCGAAACTGGTCCAAGTCCTTTCCGAACCGGTTGGAATGACCCGGTCTGGTCCGGATGGGCTCGGACTACTGGGCGGCCCGCCCCTCTGGATCCAGCCCGGCCCATTCTGGGTAGCCCAACCCACTCTGGGTGGCCCAGCCTAGGTGGCCCGCAGTGCGGAGGGGCCGCGGTGCGGCGGGTCGGCCACTGCGAGGCGGTGTGCCTTGGTGTGGCGGGGCGGCCACGGTGCGGCGGTCTGCCGCTACTGGCCAGATGTCCATCCATTCTCTCTACTCGGTCCAGCCATGCACCACTCTTTATCCGGCGGCTAGCACGGCCGACCATTATCCCTTCATCGTCGGGGCACAAGCCGTGACCGCTTTTTCGTATGGCAGCGCGGACGCGCACCGCAGCCCCTGTCATGCGGTCAGCCTACAGTTGTCATCTTTCACATCAAAAAGGTTTCATTAGAAACCAAAACAGATTGTGGAGGGTTTGGGCCATTTTCGTTTTTCTCTCACCCTCCGCATTAGAGTGGTATCAAGCGTTTCACAACCTTTGAGTCACGAAGAACATCAATAATGGGTATGGGATGTATTTAAAAAAACAACCCTACCTCAAAGGTTAATTGATGTGTCATGAGATGAAAACGGTGATAAAGAAGAGGGTACCAATGATTGTCGCCTCATCAACATGCTTCAGAATCCAGGCTCATGCTGCATCCTCTTTCATGGCTCCGAAGAACGTTATTTGATAGAGGTGGTGTTCTTTGTTTGGAGGAGAAGTTATTTGTTGGAGATTAGTTTCTACAAGATCTCCCAAGATTCTCCATTTTCCAAAAATTTCCAACATGAAGAAATTAGAGGTTATAACTTATTAAATTAATTCTAAAAATTTAATTTTCATTGAGATAATTAATTTTTGGCACAAATAATTATACCATATTGGCATAATAAATTTGGAGGAAGTCCATGGGTTAACTCTCCATTAATGAGGGGCTTAAAGGGGATTCTCCCATTAAGAATGTTCAAGTGGTCCCCACCATTAGGAATTCAAAATTTGGGGTTTAGTTCAGGTGGTCCGCACCTCTTTAACATTCACATGTGAGGTTTCAACAATAATAAAATAAAAGTTTATCTTATTTTATTTTTATTTCCGTGAAAAAGTGAAAAACTATCTTTCACCCTCAACCCATTGAAGTCGAGATAAAGGCCTCCTTATGTGAATATTGGCACTGTGAGTTCAACAGTGTCCTCAGATTTTAATTCCTAGAACCAATTTAAATGTTACAAAAACTTGCTCGCATGTTTACTGAACGTACCCAAAAAAGATCAGAATTTTTATTCTGCGCACACTGGGCCTCAGAATCATGCGCCGTCAATTTTTGCGGACACATAAAATTCCCATATAATTAAAAAATAATTTACATGGAATTTATTAGTCTTTACATTCTCCCCACATCAGGGATTTACATCCCCATAAGCCACAACAAAAACTAAGGAAACAAATGGGGGTACTGGGCACAAATTTAAGAATCCACTCCCATGTGCTCTTTTGGAGGTTCCCGTGCTTCCAATGAACGTGCACCGGATTTATTGACCACCCAAGAAGGACCTTCTCCTTTCAATCCTCAATCTCTACTGGAACCTCCATAAACGTCGTTCCATCATCAATGTCCATCTCACCGTGGTCAATGATGTGAGAAGGGTCATGCACGTATCTTCTCAGATGGGATATATGGAAGACATCGTGCAACCGGTGTAACTGAGGGGGATTTTCTTGGCAGAAATACACCTCTCCAACTCTGCTGAGGACCTAAAAGGGTCTAATGAACCTTAAAGATAACTTGTCGCCCCAGTCAAATCTCGGAAAACCTCATTGAGGTGACACCCGTAGAAAGATGTGGTCTCCTTCTTCGTACTCCAGAAGTCTTCGTCTCCTATTGGCATAAGACTTATGCCTACTCTATGCAGTCTTCTTCCGCTCCTGGGTGACCTTCACTTTCTCTATGGTAGCCCGTACCATCTTTGGTCCCACGAGTGCTGACTCCCCTTGGTTAGTCTAGCATAAAGGTGATATGCATGGTTTCCCATACAATGCCTCAAAAGGTTCCATTCTAATGGTGTATTAATAGTTGTTGTTGTATGAAAACTCATCCAAGGTCAGGTGATCCTCCCAGATGCGACCGATGTCAAGAATGAAAGCACGTAGCATGTCCTCGAGGGTCTCAATGGTCTTCTCAAAATGGCCATCCGTCTGAGGATGGAAGGCAATGCTCAAACTAAGTTGCATCCCAAAATCCTCATGCAACTGCATCAATAGTCGGGAATTTAATCATGTATCATGATCAGAGACATTAATTTAAGCTAATCCATGGAGTCGCAAAATCTCCTACAAATAGAGGCATCCCAAGATCTTTACTGAACCCTGCTCTTTGATCGGTAGGAAGTGGGCCGACATGGTGAGTTGGTCGACGATCACACAGATAGATTCATGACCTATGGATGTATGTGGAGGTCCTATCATAAAGTCCATCGGTATACCATACCACTTCCAAATTGGGTCCTCTAGAGGTTGAACAAAGCCTGCTGGTACCTAATGCTCCGCCTTCACTTGCTGAAATGTGAGGCACCGAGAGACAAACTCTGCTACTACTTTCTTCATTCCCGGCCACCAGTGTTGTAGTCAGATATCCTGGTACATTTTCAATACTTCTGGATGTACCGCTAGAGGGGATGTGTGGAAATCCCTCATCACTTCCTCCCAAAGAAACATTGGTACAATGGTATGTACCCTGATGAGGATGACATGCTCTTCACCTTCAGAAAATCCAGCATGTGCCTGTCCTATGGATATCTAAGCATGTCGAGCCTCATAATAAGAATCCCCATGTTGTGCCTCCCTGAATCACAGTTTAAGTGGAGGACTGACTGTAAGAGACTGAAGAAAAGCTGCTCCATATCGATCTACAAAGGATATAATCAATGTGGCCAGCTGGTCTGTCGCCTTGCCTTGCATCTATATACCAAATCTTCTACTGAGTGCATTTATTACAATGCTCCCCTTCCCAAGAGTATAGACTATCTCAAATTCATAGGCCTAGAGGAACTCAAGACAACATTTCTATCTCATGCTCATGTCCTTTTGTGAGAATATGTTCCTGAGAATCTTATGATTCATGTAGACTATAAAACACTCACACATCAAGTAATGTCACCACATCTTCAAGGTGGAGAACACTACTGCTAACTCCATGTCATGGGAAGTGTAGTTCGGTTCATGATGTGTTATTTTTCGTGAACCATATGCGATCACTGCTTGCTCCTGCATCAGGACACATCTGAGCCTGGTCCCTGATGTGTCACAGTAAACTATGTAACCTACACCCTCCTCTGGAAGCCTCAAGATGGGGGCACTAGTCAGCCTCTGCCTCAGCTTTTGAAAACACCACTGACATTTCTCCAACCACAAGAAGGGTTTACCGTTCTTCATCAATGCTGATAAAGGTGATGTAACTCCATAGAAATCTGGCAAAAACCACTTGTAGTATCCAGCCAAACCCAGGAAACTTCGTACCTCTGTCACACTCCTCAGTGGATCCCAAGAAAGTACTGCCTCAATATTCACTAGATCCACTGCAAATCTTGCCTCCGAGATGACGTGTAGTAGAAAATGCACCTCTTGGATCCATAACTAGTACTTCAAGATCTTACCATAATACTGGTGCTCTTGGAGTGTGTCCAGAACTGTCTACAAGTGATAAGCATGATCCTCCTCATTAACCGAGTAGATCATAATGTCGTCGATGAAGATTACTACAAAGAGATCAAGGTATGGCTAAATGATCCTGTTCATGAGTCCCATGAACACTTCTGGATCATTGGTTATGCTAAATGGAATAACCAAGAACTCATAGTGGTCGTACCGATATCTGAAAGTTGTTTTCTTCACATCCTCATCTCGCACTCTGAGCTGGTGATTGCCTGACCTGAGATCTATATTTGAGAACCACCGTGCTCCCTTAAGATTATCAAAGAGGTCTTAAATCCTTAGGAGTGGGTACTTTTTCTTCACAGACACCGTGTTCTAGCACTAATAGTCGACACAAAGTCTCAATCTCTCATCTGCCTTCTTGGCGAACAAAATCGGGGCTGCCCAAGGAGCAACATTGGACTGAATGAACCATTTTCCCTATTATTATTCAAGTTGTACTTGTAGCTCACGATGCTCCGTGGGAGCCATCCGATACGTTGGTGTGGATATCAGTGTAAAATCTGGGTATAATTCAATGTACAATTCCACCTCTCTATGAGGAGGCAAACCTGGAACATCATAAGGGAAGACATCCGCGTACTGGTCCACCACTACAGGATAGCTCAGACTCTCCACATCAACCACTCTGAGGGTATGGCTAGACAACTGATGAGTGATCGACTGCACTCTCCTCCGGGTAAGTCCATATTTTGCTGTAAAGGCTCCCTTATCACCGATGAAGGTAAACCTGGTCCCATCTGTGCGGGAACACCACAAATTGCACCAAATACAATCAATATGTGAATTGACTATAGATAACCATCCCATTCCCATGATGACGTCGTAACGCCTCAACGCCGCTATTAAGAGATCCAAGTAAAAGATCTCACCTCCTAGAGTAAGCTCACACTGCTGGAACAAGTTAGTAATTGTCGAATCCAATCCCATTGGAGTCTCTACCTGTAAGGATCACTCCAACAGCTCCATCAGAATCTCTGAGCTCCGAATGAGGGTAGTGTAAATAAAAAAATGACTGGAACCTGTGTCTATAAATATGGTAGCAAAGGTAGAATAGACACATATCGTACCTCGTATCATCTCTAGAGAAACATGTTCATAGGCCTCAGCTTCCAGTAGTTGATCTCTCCCCTTCCCACCCACTCCCTATGGTTGGGGTGGACCTCCTGGTGGTGGTGGCGGTAACACCTCAAATCATTGCCCACCGCTAGCTGCATGACTAGCTCCTCTGCCCCAACCTACTACTCCCTATAGACCTCCTTTGTAGAATGTTTGTCTCTACTTGGACGGTCCCTTGACTGTTTACATATCATCCATATGGTGGGTCAGACAGTCACGAGCCATCTGTCCCTGCCCACCGCATGTGAAACACTTCCCTCCCCTCACATGATTGGCTCTATCTCCAGTACCCAGCACAATCGATCTTGAGTCAAGTGGTCGTCCACCTGTAGGTCTGGCCCTATTGGACCTCTATTTCATCTTTCTGTTGACAACTGCAGAAGACTCCTCTATGTGACATCCGGTGGGGGGTCTCGCTGATGGTGACTTTTCTCAAGAAAACTCTCCAACAAGAGGGCTCGCTCTAACACCCCCTCCTACGTCAGGATGCTAAGAAAAACAATTGCATCCCTGATCTCCTGCCTGAGTCCCAACTCAATGGTTTGGGCCATAAAGAACAGGTCTCATACCATATCTATGGAGTAGCATGAAATTCCAATGAACCTCGCTGAGTACTGAGCCACAATCATGCTGCCCTGCTGTAGATGAAGAAGCTTCTGAATGCACACTGTGAGAAGGGTCGCTGGGAC
Source organism: Viscum album (assembly GCA_963277665.1). Taxonomy (NCBI): domain Eukaryota; kingdom Viridiplantae; phylum Streptophyta; class Magnoliopsida; order Santalales; family Viscaceae; genus Viscum; species Viscum album. Next base: position 458,982,686 of record OY728138.1, read on the forward strand.
ATAATCTGCTCAAAATAGGCTCTCAAAGCCTTCCTACAGAAGTTTCCCCTCATCGAACACATGGAGGATAAATATCCACCATCTGCATACTGCTTCTTATAGAAGGCTGGTGGAAAGGATCACCATGAGATCAGCTGGTGTCCCTACCAGTCGGAAGACTCTCACCACAGCCTCCAGCCAAACCTTAGCCGCATGTGGGTCTTTCTCACCCTGGAAACTTGGTGCCCCCTTGTACTGGAAATTGTGCAACGCACTCAAGTGGTGTGCACCCTATACTACTGGGGCTGGTGGCATCAGTGGCCAAATGGGTAATGGCATTGCCAGTACCTCTACAGGTTCCTCTACTGGAAGAGGGGTCTGCACCGTGGCCTCATCACTCGTTGGGCTATCAGAGCGTATTATACTAGTACCCATTCTGGATGTCTACGTGGAGGCATCCTAAAAGGAAATAGGTGTTCCACAGTCATTATGTTATACCTGGTGAGATGACTCAAAGAGATCACAATGAAAACTCTTGAAAAAACACACAATCAGTGTTTTTGTTCACTGAGTTGGAAATCATAAGTCAGAGTCCTGTTGTATGGATATGTCGACTGTCACACCAACACAGGGTTCCCTAAACTGATAACCACACTCAATATACTTAATAATATTTCTGTTAAAATAATTATTAGAGTTCTATGTTCTATAGTAGAACCAACTCCTTGGATACCAATTTTTCATGACCAGTCCCTTGGGGCCCATGCTGTGACTAAACAAACCCACCATCCAAAGGCCAGGGGCTGGCGACTAGCACCAAAAGGAGTATTCCCAAAAATAGTGAAGGAATCACCTGTATAACCTGTAAACACACGGAACTAAGCACACAAAATGATACGAACACGATAAAATTGTATAGTAAAAGGAGTGAGTACAACAAGTAAAAAGGGCCAGAATGCAAGCCCAACTGGAAAGTACAAGTAACTGAAAAGTACAAGTAAACTAGGTCAGCTCTTGTGAACACCCACCAAGGATCCTACATGAAGGGTAGGTACATCTCATGAATGGTCGTCTCTAGAGTTTGCCTCGTCTATGTTCCACTTCCGAGCTACCACCAGTCCTGGTACCCTCATCCTCGGTCAGTGTTGTCCATTGTAAACACCAAACACAATAGGGAGAGGGCATAGCCCGTGTAGGGGTGGGTATAACGATACTTAGTAGGGACCCCGAGACCCTCAAGGTCCCCCAAAAATCCACAAAGGATAAACCACACAACAAGAATTCAACTAAAAACCCTACTTAGGTATATTCCCATACATATACCTAAGTTATCAGGTAATCCCATCTCAATCACGAGGAAACACAGAGTCCAACCCAAAATCCCAAAGCTCAACTATTCCACAAAGGTAGGAATACCACGAAGGTAAGTACCACATTGGTTCATCACACAAAAGAATACAACCAAGGTATTACCACGAAAGAAAATACCACTTAGTTATGGACTCTACTCACACAAGGTATAACATAGGTATAGTAGTAGAGATGATTAGATGAAACTACTGAATAATCATACTCTGTTAAGAGCCAGACCTATGAAGGATTTCAAATTGCAGACCCACGTAGGATACTAAAACATTGTCAGACCCACACAGGATCCTAGTGCATTGTCAGTACATTGTCAGACCCACACAGGATCCTAGTATATCTTCAGAACATCATCAGGCCCACACAAGTTACTAGTACATCATCAATACATCATCAAACCCACACATTATCCTAGTACATTGTCACAACCAGCTACAGTGTACCCGCATTAAGCTTTCTCATCTCCGAGAGAGTCTTCTCCTAAATCCACTAGTCAATACTCCAACTACCACAAAGTCCCAAGAAGAAGTATCGCAAAGTACCTCCATTTAATAGGGGACTCAACGTAGAAGGTGGTGCGTAAATTAGACACATGTTCTATAATTGTTTTGCCTTTTTGTCCCGAGGGCCTGGTTGGATTCGTGCTTGATCCGACTCGATTGTACCCCAAATTTATCCAAACCTCGTATGGGGTATACTAAAAGTAATACCTCTCCCAAAAGTTTCCATAACCACAGAAGGTTCATCAAATAGTCACCTAGTGCCAAAATTACGGCCAAAAGAATGTATAGTGTTGAAACTGGTCTGGGTCCGGTCTGACTCGGTCGGACCGAACCGTCTCGTCCTGATCCAGTTTTGGTCAGCCCGGTCCACTAGGCGGCCCGTAGTGAGGGGTGGCAGCGGTGCGGTGGGTTGGTCGTGGTGTGGCGGGCCAGTCCATCGTGGCTGGCCGGATGGCTAGCCGTCCTCTCTACATGGCACGGTCGCGTGTCGCACCTTCTCCAGCAGCTGGCTCGGCTGGCCGTTCTCCCTTTTTCGTCGTGGCACAAGTTGTGGCCCCTTGTTTACTGAGTGGTGCGGACGCACTCCGATTCCCTCATCTTGCGGTCGACCTCCGATTTCTGTCATCCATGTTGCAATGATTTCATCAAAAATCACAAGGGATTGCGGAGAGGTTGGCTATGTTCGTTTGTCCCACACCATCCGTGTTAGAGTGGTAGCAAGAGGTTCACAACCTTTGAGTCACGACGAACATGAAGAACGGGTAATGGGGTATTTTTAAAAACATCCCTAACTTGAAGACTTATTGACGTGTCACGAGATGAAAAGGGTGAAGGCAAAGTGGTTGCCAATGATCATCGCTTCCACAACACGCTACTGAATTCAGGCTCTTGCGTTGTCCTATTTCTTGGATCTAAAGAACGTTACTTGATGGAGATAGATTTCTTTTCTTGGAGGAGAAGTTCTTCATTAGAGATGAGTTTCTCCAAGATCTCCCAAGCATCTCCAATTTCCAACAATTTCAAACCCGGAAAAATGAGAGGTCCCAACTTATTAAATTAAACCTATCAATTTAATTTACGTTGGCACAATTAATTGTTGGCACAATTAATTATACCACATTGGAAAAATAAATATGGAGGAATTCCAGGGGTTAACTCTCAATTAATAATAGAGTTCACGGGGTTTCTCCCATAAAGAGGGTTTGGGTAATCCCCACATTTAAGAATTCAAAATGGGGGTTTTTGTTCAGGTGGTCCCCACCTCTTTAACATTCACATGGGAGGTTTCAACAAAAATAAAATAAAAGATTATCTTTTTTTTCCACAAAAAAGTGAAAAACTATCTTTCACCCTCGACCCACTACAGTCGAGGTAAATTTCCCCTTAAGCAAATACTGGTGCTGCAAGTTCAACGGTGTCCTAATATTGCAATTCCGAGCACAAGTTTAAAAGTTACAAAAACCCGCTCGCACGTTTACTGAATGTACCCAAAAAAATGTTCATAAATTAATTTCGGGCACACCAGGCTTCGAAATCACTTGCATTCAATTTTCACAGACTCATAAAATTTCAATATAATTAAAAAAATTTACATGGAATTTACGATTCTTTACACCAACAATACAACATCGACAACAACCCATATAAAAATTTACGGTGTGATCACAAAGGCATGTAGGATACCACCATAGAGTCTATACAATGCCTAATATCAATAATAAAATAGTTCTATATTTTAAAACAAAGAATTTTTACAAATCATTTTCATAAACCCAATTGAATTATAAAAACTTTTCCCTTTAGTTTTTTTAAAATCCATTCATATTCTCAAACCAAAAATATGAAAATTTTATGTGATATAAATATAAATTCATATACAAGCATCAATAGATAAGAATGTAAACATTTATCGATGAAATATCCTATCATGTGAAGCTGTGCGATGCCACCTCATAATAAAACCTATGAGGAACAATCTATGAAAAAGTAGTCATGTGATAAATAACCATAAATTTAAAAGAATGGCATATTGGTCCCAATAACATGGGAAAATATGTGATAGATACTCATGAGCCTAAATATATATAATGTTGAATCCATCCAATATCGAGTCCTTCCATAGTCTATCCATATCAAAAAAGGTTACCTCCTAGTGGTGACACACTCTCTAAGTGTACCCATGTTTCATTTACCATGCACCAAAGGTTACCAGTGTTCCAATTTTTAGAAACATCTTTTCCAAACCTTTCTCACTATTTTATAAAACTTTTTCATAAAAAATTCAATCCAACTGTGTGTTTGAAATCCCTTTCTCAGATCAATAATATCTGTTTTCAAAAGATAACACTTATTAAAACATTTACCATTATAATCAATCCATTAAAAATAAATATTACATAATATTAATGAAAATGTAAATAAATTTACCAATAATGACAATAAATTAATTTCATTTTCCCATTTTATAGAAACACTTAACTCTAATTGGTATAAACAAAGATTCCTTCGGAAAAAATGATTAGAAATCATGAGAATGACCTCTGAAAGATAATACACAACAGGATAATACAGAGGATAAATAGAAAATACTATTCAATCATGAATCAAACCCATAAAACATTGAAAAAATAGTTCCTATGACCAAAGTAAGTATGAAAGAGAAGGAAAACCTACCCAGTGAAATGCACCGTAGTGACAATAATGATCAATCACTGAACAAAGAAATTCGGAATGGAAATATGTATCCAAAATCTTCATGGATGAGCTCTGGGAGGAGAGAGGCAAGGATACAATACTAGAGAAATGGGTTTATGAGCCTGGGGGAATAGGAGACCGCAAATGGCGGTCACTATTGATAGTATTAGTGACTTCCATTTGAGTCCGATAATGCTGACATAAAATTAGCAGTATTTTCCTTCCCTCGCTGCTGCCTTCCCCAAAAATCACCGGTGAAACTACTATTAAAGCTTTGTGTCACCCCCGTCATCGTCCAGCCACCGTATTTCACCCCCATCGCCACCTCTTATATCCTCACATCACTTCTACCACACCTGCTGCTAAACCTGATTCCCCCCAATGTCCGACTACCTACCATGATCTCCTCGACATCACGCTTGCCCCTCCCTCCGGCCGCCGTAGATCCGCCGTGGCCGGCGACAATAGCTTCGAAGGTATTCCTCACCATAGCCCCAGTCCCCCGCGTCTGTCTCACACTCAAGCCATGTCCTGAGAACATGATACATGGAATATTATAATTAAGCTTTAGAGACCACCAATGTAGTTCGTTGTTGATCTTTACCGACGAAGCAATTGCGATAACCAAAAGCGGTCGTAAGGCGGTCGCTAAAGACCTAAAGCGGCATATTTTGGATGTTGTTAATGGTATTTATTGTAGTAGTGATATAGGTGGAATGAAATAAAAATCATCCATCAAACAACTTAAAATACAAGATAATTACTATTTATTTGAGTGTCATTCCATTACATTTAATCTACTCCATGAAGCCCATTTAAAATTAAAAAACCCATCAAGTTTTTATTTAAAAATCAATTTCTAATAGTATAAAATGTGAACCCATAATATTGAGTGTAAACCTTTCATACGCAAAAACTATTTCATGGAATATTCTTGGAGAATATTACATGGAATGTAATACATTTAATGTAGTGTAATCACACAACACCTTTCAAAAAATGCAAGTTAATGTGGAAAAACTCAAAATCCCCACTCCAATAATTATTGAAACATGGGAAGAACCCCTCTAAGTCTCTGAAACATTTATACTCAGACTCAATTGTTTCATATAAACATAAAACCCGGAACAATAGGCCACTTTACATAGAAAAGGATCAACATTAACAAGAATATCGAGAAAACCCAAACAATAATGATAAACAAAACAAAAATATGGGTGTACCTGAAATGTTTAATGGGGTGCTACAATCACCCCACCATTAAATCATTATTCCTCCATAAATCCATCAGATCCTTATACTCACAGAACATAAAGGCCACTATTTCCTCACAAACAAATCCCATTCCCACATACTGTGGCTATGCCATCTTCACATCCCCAGAAATCAGGCTAGAGGAATCACTTTAACATGTAATACCTTCTCTTAGTAATCCATAATTTGAATTTTCTACTCAACCAAAGTGGTGTCAGCCTCTAGATCAAAATCTTACCATCCAATCACATGGGAAAGTCCAGCATATACCTCTTAAACTATGAAACTTTAATCCCATCATGGGTATATTTCAAAAGAGACTAAAAATCAAACTGATAGGATACCCTTCTCATATATCCAATGATCTCAAATGGGCCCACACACCTCTATACCAACATTCCCTTATTACCCAAAAAAATAATGTCCCTAGCATGGTAAAACTCTAAGAATAAACCAATCAACAACCTAAAAATCTATTGTCTGACAATGAAGATCTGATTTTGATTTCTAATGAATCTGTTCAATAATTAACCTCCTCTGTAACAACTACATCATCTCCATCATCTCTTGAATAAGACTATACACAACCAATGAAATCTCTCCTAAATTTTCTATGCACAAGGATGATCTACATGGATTTCAATACGAATACTCAAATGGTTCTATCATGATCAAGGAATGATAGATATTATTATAAAAAAATATACTAGAAGTAAATTATTGTCTTGAGATCCCCCAAAATCATGCACAAAAGACTGCAATATATCCTCCATAACCAAGATAACCCCCTCCATCTATTCATATGTCGGTGGATGATAAAACATTCTTATTATAATCTGGGTACCCATTGCCTCCTACAAACATTTACATAATGTGGATGTGAACCTCAAGTCCATATCAAATACAACCATAGTGAGAACCTTGTGAAGTCTCACAATGTTCGAGACATACAAGTCCTCAATCTATTCTACGTTCATTGTCTTATGGATTGGGATAAAATTCAGTGATTTCATGAGTTGATCAATAATCACCCAAATAAAATCTTTCACACTAAGATTCATAAAGAAAATGAAAATATACATGGAAATATCATCTCACTTCCATACCTTAATAGGATAGTGATTTATGAAACAATTTGGTGAATGGTGTTCCACCGTAATTATATGACAATTATGAAACTGCAACACAAAATAATCAATTGAACACCTATTCCCCTACCACCAATACTAATGTCTCATTTCATTATAAATCTTAGTATCTATAGGGTTCACAAACCAATGAGATCGGTGTCCACTATCTAAAACTCTTATCGGAGGATATATGGAACAACCACAAAACCATATAAGTAAAAAGTCTCATGGGGAAAGATTAACCACTCACCCGAGGTATCCCCACAATAATGGATTATCCTAATGCATTGGTGTAGTTTACATTAACATTTCAATAAAAAATCACTCATCCAAAGGCAAAGTTATCTTTCATCAAATATAAGAGCATATGTCTACCAACCTCATCCACTCACAATACCATATCAGTAATGAAAAAAAATTCAAGAACACTCTTGAACTAATTCCTTTAGGGACTGTTTCAGAATTTCTCTACTCAATCCATTAGAAACCACATTTAATTTCCCATGATGGTAAGAAATATAAAAATAAAAATTGTACAAGTATTTCACTCAACATCCCAATCGCATGCTCATATCCTTTTAAAAAACATATTTTAGGAAACTATGATCATAAAATAATGTAGAACTTATCCAACGTGATAATGAATCTATATTTTGAGTGAATTCATATCCAATGAAAATTGAATATCATGGGTAGGGTAGTTGTTCTCAGGAGGGGGTAATTGGTTTGGGACATAGACCACCACATATTTCCCCATCATGAAAACTAATTGCAAACCCATACCAGAGGCATCATAGAAGATATCATAACCCAAACTTGGTGTTGAATGAATCGAAATTGGTTCTAAATAACACAAATCATTCCACTAAAACATTAAACCCTTACGGGATAAATTAGTCATCAATGATGTGGGTTTGGATAAATCTTGGATAATCTATCTATTGCAATAAGAAAATCCTAATAATATTCGAATATCAAAGAGATTTATGGGATTCTCCAAGGACATAATAACTAGTTTCTATTTTGGATCCACTCATATGCCCCTATCATATATTACATTCCCCAAAAGTGTCACTTATAGGATCCAAAACTAACATTTGGAAATATTTCCATGTAGATGTTGTTCAAAGATGGTTATAATAATGACATCCAAATAGTCCCTATCATCCTCCCTTGACTTGGAGTACACCAATTATGATCAATTAACCCAATAAAATAATTGTCAATGAACTAATTAAATATCATGTTCATCAAATCCAAAAACACTACATGAGCGTTACTCCAACTGAATGGCATAACCTGAAACTCAAAATTTTAATTCTAGCTCATGAACATTGTCTTAGGTATATCTTCTTTTTTCGACCCTCAACTGGTGGTACCATAACCACAGGTTAATATTGGAAAACTGACATGCCCCTCTCAGCTTGTAAAAAAGATCATCAAACCTAGGAGATGGAAATTTTTTCTCAATATTAACCTGATTTAACATCAAATTGTTAATGAAAAGTACAAGGCTCTCATCTTCATTCTAAGAATGTAGGAAATAAAAATCTCAAAGTGACATACTTGGGGAAAAAATCATTTATCCTCTCATCCAAAAAGATGGTACTTAATTTTAACAAACTCTATTGGTTACATTCAATAAGATGGCATTGAAATGGGAATCATACTAGGGAGAATGCCAGTAGTAATATCAACCACACTATGGGGAGGTAAATCAAAGAAATCATCCATAAATTCCTTGGGGTATACACTCTCCACTACAGGAAGTCTGCCACCCAAAAAGGAAAACTACATCAAGAAACATATCTGAACACTGACAGAAGATTACCTCGGCATAAGGGAAAATATTACCTCCCATAACTATCTACAGTCCCACAAACCCTAAAATACAAAAGTGTCTACATAAATAGATAATAACTATACTAATTCAAAATAGTAGTCTATATAGGCCTTAACATTGGTCATATGGTCCATTAAAATAATAAAAAAATGTAATGATCAAGCACCAAGATGTTTTATTCTCTCTCAAAGTCATTTATCATCACCCAAAACACGGGAAACATGAAACTTTGGTTGGAACAATTTATTAATGGCATGAAAAATCCCATAAGTAGAAAATATGTTCCAAATGTAATCCCAAAATATCAACTAACTTTGATGATATAAAAGAATGATTAACACCTATATAAACCAATCTTGCACCATAGAAGTTCCAATAAACATAATACCTTTAATAGTAGTTTCCCTTGCTTTAGATACCTATTGTGCATAGCTGATCTCATAAAGCTTATTCACAAGAACACCCCCCTTGGATTGAGGATTTTTCCCAACACCGTCAGAAGAATTGATACGATTCTATGGACCCTTGGTGAGATTGGGTCCTAACATACTACCATGGGACATTAGTTTATAGAAACTATTCATATGGCATGATAATCTACCATGATGTAATATATGAGGTACCTCTATTTTTTTAAGTCCACCATGACATGAATTCATGCAATAAAAAACATGTTTCTATCATGAAGAATACTATAAAATAGGTCTTGAAGAGAATTTTCCACCCTTATGTTTTATTTTGGTCTAGAATATACACATTGGCTAAGAAACTGAATCAACTCATGATCTATCCAACCCTGTATTCCCGGCTATGTCTGCCTCATCCAATGATAATTTTCTAAATACCACTATAATGGTCAGAAAAAAACATGATAATAAACATAGACCTAATATTAGGACTCATTCCTAACTCATACCTCCCATCCATAAGGTACACATTCGGGAGAAGCTCCAATTCCAGATGCATAAACTCAGCAAAACTGGTAGAATACTTCAAAATGGTACACTCCCCATGCTCTAAGCTCATAAATTCCAAGGCCTTTGCCTCACATAAAACTTCATAGTAAAACAACTGATTAACTATTTTCATAAAATATTTCTTGATAAGGACTCCATGATAAATATCCTAAAAATAGAGTTCTAACCTCTTATCCTCAAGACCTCAAGAAGAAAAATAGAAAACCCCGCCTTCATGTCTTTAGGTGTCTTCAAGAAATTGAAGATCCTCTTAATCTGAACAAGACACCCCAATATATAATTATATCTATTTTATCCATTGAATATAGGTGGATTATTCTTAGTAAATGCAGCTCCAAGATCCACCACGTCTCTTAGGATCTTGGAACCCACTTGAATGATAATAAAAACAGGGATGATAATAACTTATACTAAAGGAGGGTCCACTAGAGGATTCACCTATAGATCCTGAGTCGTATCTTACTCTCTAATATTCATAATATCTCTCCTCATAGAAATTTTATAACAAATATAATATAATAACCAATTAGATCATGACAACATTCTAATTTATTTATATCTGTTCTACAATTCAAATTAATTCTTTAAAATAAGAAGAATTTAATGAAAACGGGAATTATTATAAATAAAATTCATTGAAAAAGGAATTGTTTAATTTAAATAAAAAATCATATATTTAACTAAAATGAACCCAAACCCCAAGTCTCAGACTAGTTTAAAAGTCCCTAACAAACCATGGTAAGTTGAGTTTAGTTATAAAAGTGAGTTAGTTATACCCTTTTATGCACTTACTATTCAAACTCCAATGGTCAAAACATTTGTCTACAAAAGACATAGAACACAACTCAATCAATGTTAAAAAACCCTAAGTTTGATATTTCCCTTTGAAACCAAATTGTTACAAATAAACATGGGTTAACCAAACAAGAGGCTCTTCCCTTTACCTGTATAATGTAATAAAACATCTATAACCACCAAAAGGAAAAATTATGGTGTGAGAATAAATACCACTAAAAAACTACATATAATTTATAATGATTATAATATAAATAACGAAATAGTTTTAGATTTTTAAATAGTGTTGTAATGAATTTTCATAAAACCAATTCATTTGAAAATCATTTTCCCTTTGGTTTTCATAGAATTAGTTCATATTGTCAAATGTGAAATATAAAAGTAAAAGTGATATAAAAATGAAATCATATCCATGAATCAAGAGCTAATAAAGTATATAAATATCACTGAAATAACATATCATGAAAATATGTGTGATAGCACCTCATAATAAAACATGTCAGAAACAATCCATGATAAAAATAATCATGCGATAAATAAACATAAATGAAAAACCACATCATATTTTTCCCAATTATATGGTAGAATATATAATAGAAACTCAAGATCCTACATAGAAATAATGTTCGGTCAAAATAATATCAAGACCTACCACAATACATCAATTTCTATAAAGGATTCCACTTAGTGGTGCCACACACACTAAGGCTTTCCATGACTCTTTACTGATTCACTCAAGGTTCTAAATGTGCCAATTATCAGAAATAAATTTTCAAAAGTATTATTATAATATTATAAAACATTTTCAAAGATAATCCCATTTTCTATGTATTTGAAAACATTTTTTCAAATTAATAGAAACCATTTTATTATTAATACCATTTTAAAAACATTTTTAATTTGAATAAATTCGTAAAAAACACGTATAAATTAAAATAAATCAAAAAAAATGAATTTACCAACAATAAAAATAAATTCATTATATTAACCTATTTTTTTGAAACACCTAACTCAAATCATTATAAACCATACTGCCTTAGACAATGGTGATTGGAAATCATTATATATGCCTTCTAAAGAGAAGGTGTGACAAGAAATTGCAAATGATCAATAGAAAACTCATTATTATCTTGAATCAGAACCATAAATGTATCCAATAGAGTTTCTATTACAAAAGAAAGTATGATCTGAATGTAATCATTACCCATGGAAATGCACCATAGCTGAAATAATGATCAATCATCGAATGCAATGATTTGAAAGGAACATAGTTCCCCAAAAAAATGTTAGGTGAGATCCGGATCAAGAGAGGTAAGGATAAAAGTTTAATTAAATGAAAATAATCAATCCACTATCTAAAAATCTTCAATCATGACTATTACAAAATTCTTAATCCATTACACATTGTGTTATCTATGAAGCTCATGTACGCCAAAAAACCTATTGTGTTTTTATTAAAAACCTCATTTTTGAAAGTACACATTGTATACCCAGGACATGACATATAATCCTATAGAATAATAGAAAAAAATATGTTTATGAAGAAAAACTCAAAAACCTCACTCTGGGAATTCTATGAAATTGGAAAGAACCATGTTAAGTCTTTACCAAATTTATAACTAGACTCTATTAATTCCAATAAACATATATCCCTGAACATTATGTCATTTTTTAAATAAAGGTATCTCTATCATTGAGATTCCCACAAACACACCCAAAAAAGGATGACAAAAAAAATAAGAAACAAGGGAGTACCTGAAATGTGTAGTGAGGGGGGGGGGTTAAATCTATCATAGGGATATTTTCCCTAATCAATTTTTTAATAAATATAGTTCCCAAGGTTTCTACTAAACATTCTCTGATACTAAATTTAACAACCGCAACTACAGTAAACCATTGTCAGTGTTTACATTATTACATTGGAATAATATACAAGGGATCACATAACCATACATGGATTATTTTAGTTTCTCTCAAAGAACAATATACAAATATACTTCTCACTTTTTTTAGGAAATAAAATATAAAAACATATTGAAATTAAATATTCTATATCCTTGAACTCTATTGATGATTTGTTATTTATATTTTGGGGAAAAAATGAAGAATGAGGTTGAGATAAAATTCTATGTAATGCTTATGTATAGTGGAATATCACATGATTAAAAAAGGGAAAATCATAATTTCAAGTTAAATAACAGTAAAAACATGCCATTTTTTCACATACTAGTACATGAAATGAATCCAAGTTCAATTTCAATGCAATTATATCATCGATAATAATAAATATATTCTCAACGAAGGAAAAGAATATTTATTTATTCAAATTTCTTATATTTCTTGATATATTTAAATCCAAGGCCTTGTGCTTAGAAAATTTGAACCATGGATAGGTATACACAAAAAAATAAATTTAATAATGACAACCAACTAGTTTGTCTCATGAGATGTATCAATGCATTGAGGTGTTATATAATTTAACTCCCCACCCATCATTACATATCCCATGAATTCACCATATATTGAACACTTAATTAAATTCATGAAATATATCATTTATCAATTAATATACTTATTGAGTAAATGATATAGAATATCAAAAATTCCCTAGTCAATCAAATAACTTTCATAGAAAAAACCCATAAGTATAAATGATATATTCATTAATAAATAAGAATATAAATGATAAAAAGAATTTATATATTTATGAGAAATGTTACATCCATTTCAAGATGATCATAGTCACTTAAATTCAAAGAGTTAAATTTCATTATCAAAAAGTTAATAAGAGATAAAATATAACCATCAATTTATAAAAAATATAGGTTTTCAAATAAGTTATTGTATTTTGTATAATAAGAGAAAATGAAATATAAACATTGATATATGTTTTCATTAATGAGTTTAATTTCTAAAACCATTGAAAACATTCCGATGAATATAAATATCATAAAATTGTTATAGTCGATGGAAATTCTATTAATGACGTATATATTAAAAATAACAATTACTTTTTACTTTTTGGTAATGATTGTTGAAAGTAAAAAATTTTAATAAATATTTTTAATATTAATTTAAATATTTATAAATATCCATGTATAAATTAAAATTACCTTAAATAATCATTAGTGTAAATCAATATAACTTCTGTAACACAATTTTGAAAAATATAGACATGAAAGAAATGTATAATCGATTAAAAAGACAAATAATATATATAATTATCTTCAACATTTATTTCATTGATTCAAGTAAAAAAGAGAGGGAAATTTTAATGAAAATAAGGAAACTATTTAAATATCTGGTAGATAAGAAAATAGATGACATTTATGAATGATATATAATAATATTCCATTCAAAATATAAAATAATTAATCCTCTAAAAATGATATTTTAAAATAAATTCTTATATAATTGGAATCATTAAAATTTTAGCCCCATTAATGTATAATATTTAATTGAAACATTATTCATCATGAATAAATTTATATTTTTATTAAATACGTCCATAGTGTAGTATATATGCCACATAAAAATAAATATGTTCATAATACTAAATATGTATCAATGGAGTTGAAATCCAGAGGAAATACCTTACCACACACTTTAAATTTTTTGAACTAGATTTAACCTAATGTTTAATGGATTTAATTTTTTTATTAATTAATATTAGAACAAGATTTAACTTATAATATCATATAAAATATACTTAAAACATCTTATCGAATATTTTTCAACAATATTTCTTTATTATCATTGTGTTAGAGGTTGAATGCTTAGATTTATGATGTATGTTACATCATTGATATTCCAATTCATGTTAACAGTTTATATTTTAAATATGTTAATAACAATTTGAATATTATAAATATTATATTTATTAATAATATTAATTTTAAAAATAAATCTTGAAAGATGGACTTGGTAAATGAATAGTATTGCTTCATGGAGATGGAAAACTATACGTACTAATTAGTGAAATTATCATTTTAAAAGGGCGATTGGGTAATGAAATAGTTGATATATTAAGTTACCATAATAAATATTATGTCATAATTATAATATACATCCATTAGTTCCATCATTATTACATTCCTTGTGAGGGATTGATTGAAAACAAAATTCATCGACTCACGAGGCGATAGTCCACCGTACAAGCGAGGGATGGTTTTATTTCAAATTTCATGGAGAATGATATAGATATATAATATAAAAAACCAAATTTAATCTTCATATATGTGAGTTACAATAGTTATTATGTTGTATTTTTTTTAAATAATAGAATGTGGTAAAAGTATAAGTTAAAAAGAAAGATCATGGTCAAGATGATTACCATCTCTTAATGAAACGTCCTTTGGATATCTTCTTAAAGACATTAGGATGCGTATTTTGGGGAAACATTTACCTAAAAATATTTCTAATGATGTTTTGATATTTTTTAGATAATTAGGTTGAGATAACTAGCTCAATAGGCATTAATAAGTTGGGGTAGGAGGTGCCCTTTTATAATTGAGGTGAGTGACACACTTAAAAATTTTCAAATATTTAAAATATGATTTAGTAAAATTATAAAAAATAGATCCAAACTAACTCATATTAAATTTTATAAAGTTATGGTTGAAATAAAATAAAAACATTATGTAAAATAAGTTTTTTATATTATTTTAACCCTTCTGCATTTAGATTAATCTATCAGCAAACTCATTTTTAAGTAAACCATGGTATACAATTTTTACTATTTTTACAATTAATTACACCCAAATATTATGTTGAAATTGTTACCTAGTATAATTTATTTTGATTTGGAATGTGAAATCCATATTATGAATTTAAATTCATAGAAAGAAATGAATTTTATTGAAAAATAGACCCTAAAAACATGATAGAAAAAAAATTTCATGAAAATGAATTTTTATATAATAAGATAATCATACATTAATTATATAAGATTTAATCATAATTATATGGATTTAAATTAATATATTTATATATTTGATCAATAAATTTCATTTAAATAATAAATTATTGAAAATTATTATAATTAATAAGAATGGAATAACATTATTCCCTTAAAACAGTTTTCTAAAACATATCAATTTTTTACTTCCAAATGATCTTATATTAATTTATATCAATTATTTCTTAAATTCATAATTAATTATGAATATTATTACATAATATTATATATAAATTTCTTAATAATTAAATACTAAACCTCCAATTATTCATTAATGTTTAGTTTCAGGTCAAAATTTTAAAAATGCATTCTCGGATTATTTTGACCTAGTAAGTTCGAATTGATATTCAACCGATCAAATTAAATTTATTTTTCAATGAAATATAAAATTGAATATTATATTACATTTTTATAATTTTTTTATGTACTATAAATAAATCTTTGGGTTATATTCTTCCGTCCTTCAAAATATTCATCCTACATAATCTCATGGATATTTCTTTCTAAAAAAAGTGGATTCTTCTTCATCATAACATCTTGACGTTCCCACATTTCTTACTATTTTTTATGATCTCTATAATGTAACTTTACCAATTGAGTCATTCTAGTTCACAATTCTAATTCTACAATGATAAGAATCTGGCAGGTTTATTCATAGAAAGATAGATAAATTTACAATTATATTTCATCATAGGTTGGAAAATTCATTTGGTTTGGAATATAATTCCTTAAGAATGAGATATGGAACAAATCTTGTAGTTTACAGAGGAATGGGGTCATTTCTAATTGGTATTCAATAGTTAATTTATTTAAATAATTTATAAATTTTTGATCTACCTAGGTGTTAGTTTTCCTTTCTTACTGAACCATATAACTCTCTTTTAAAGGGATAACTTCCAGAAAACATGATCTCACTCATTAAATTACAATACTTTCCTTTAGTTATCAGCATTACACTTTTTCCTTCCTTATGATACATTAATATTGGTTAGAATATTCTTTAACTTTTTAATTCTCCCCTCAATATGGTTTGGTCCAACAAACTTTATTTTACAAACTTCATCTAACAATGTTAGTTTTCTAACATCTCTTGATATATAATACATCTTGAGGGACCATTTGAATCTTTAATGGAATATATTATTATATAAAAGCTATAAAAAGTTAAATATTTATCCCACATACATTTGAAATCATGTGAACATGACCTCAACTTGTATTCTAATGTTTCAAAATTTTATTAGGACATTAGGTCAATTTGAGGATTATATGAGGATTTCAAATAAATCATCGTATCAAGATAATTTTAAATAATTTTTCATAAATTTGATGTAAATTATGGATCAGAACAAAAAAAATGGAATGTGGTGTATCACGAAGTCTCATGAAATCATAAATACATATTTTTACAAGGTGATCAAGAGGTAAATATTCACGAATATTGAGGAAATGTGATGATTTGGTAAGGAAATTAACAATAACCCATTCCATTTAGATAGAAAAATAGTTATAGTATTCATTACTCATCTTGTATATGATCTCTCATACATTACCTTTTAGAAAACCAGGAATCTTGATACATAATTAGAAATTTCCTCCTTTATATTACCCAATAAAATATTTTTCTTAAAATCCATATACATATAGGTGATACTGGGGTGTTTAGATAAATTCAATATAAGAGCATCATATAATATTTATCTCTCTAGATCAGGTAGAAATGGAACACTCACTATCTTTGCAAATTTTAGGATACCATGTTGAAGAAAAATTCTACTAATTTCCCACTATTCTAATCATTAATATTATTTTTAATATTTCCATCATCACATTGAAAACTTTTTTACCATTTCCAATAAACATTTTTTTAAATAATTTGAAAAATGGGTGATGTTTCCCATTCCTTAGTAATTCAAATATCTATCTACAATAAATCAATTAACATAGGATTCCTGTAAATAATTATTTTGGTTATGAATCCCGGATCTTTCCATGTCAATATATCAACTAACTTATTTTCCTTCCCTATATGGTATTGGATTGAGAAATCATAATTCTTGAGTAACAAGAGGCATTATATTTTCCACATATATAACTTTTTTTTGTAAAAATATTTATTTAAAACATTCATATCCATGTATATATCACATATTTTTTCATATTAATTACATCTCCATGTAATTAAAAAAATTATGTATTAAAACTCAAGATCATGGGTTGGATTTTTCTATCTATGAGTATTTATATTCCTTGATGCATTAATAAATAACATTATAATTCTATATAACGATATAACCAAGTCATCTCTTTTATGCATCACTATATATCACAAATCTATCACTTCCTAATGGTATATTCAAAATCAAATAATTTAGTAATATTAATTTTAATTCTTCAAATAATTCTTCAAATTCTTTATACACATGAACATAACCCCTTTATGTTTAATATTGATTAATAGTATAGTCTATCATGGAAAATGTTGAACAAATCACCTATAGTAACCTACTAATCCAATGAAACTATGTACCCATTTATGTTCACTAATATATTCCATTATTTAACTAACTATTACTTCATATAATAAATAATATTATGTATTTGGAAATAATATGGGAAAGAATAGAATTATTCTTATTTTATAATTCAAACATTACAAATTATACTTATAAATCATTTACACTAAAAATCAAAATAATAATACACAAGTGATTATCACATTCATAATATCTTTTATAATACAAAATGATATCATAAAAATTACCACAACAAAATTATCAAGTTATTCTATGAAAATTATGTTCAATAGAAACATAAAAATGGAAGGAGAATTAGCCAATAAAAATGGAATTAATTTGAACTCATAATGGCCACAGCTCATATGAAATGCTCAATTCAAAACATATTCCTTATTTTCTCAAAATTTATTATCCCAATAATGAAGGTCAATATTTGAGAAATATTAAGCTCTGTGAAGTTGATTGTACAAGTCATTAATGTGAAGAAGATACATGTTCATTAATGTGATTTCATTGATTTACCTATAATAAATGGAAACCCTCATATATTCATTTTTTATTAAGGAAAATAATATAGGATCTCGTAGGTAAAACACCAGGGATTATAAATCACATATCATATAACTACTATAGCCGTTTATTCAACACCACTAATTCCTTTCAAGCCATTCTATATATATGTACTGATATAGGTCTTGTATAGTGGATTGAATCAATTGAAAACTCAACTCCTTGCTCTTGTGGATTTCTATGTAATTCATTCTGAAATAAATCAACACATTCCTATACAATAGGTGCATCCAATATTTAATGATTTATTTTTACATCTAGAGATTGTGTCTATTATTCCTTCCAAATAACCTAATTTAAAAGATATAAAATAGGTGGATCTATACATTTCACATATGGTGATGTCACCCTTATAATGATAAGGAATTATGCATGTTTATAAAAATTCATGATCTCCTTATCTAGGCAATAATTTTTTCCATTATATTTTAAAATAAAATCTCTAACAAAGATTATATAAAATTTATCCATAAGTATAATAATAAATTCTGAAAATAGGGAATTTTTATATATATAAATGGGAAATGAATGACACATCCTTGTTATAGTAATATTTATATTATGAGTCTTAACTGAAAAATCATTTCTTAAGTTTATAGAGAAATATATAATTTTATTGAAAAGAATATGTGTTATAAAACTGTTTTAAGATCTATAATCAATTAAATCATTATCTAAATTTATGTTTATGATTAATCATCTTTCCACCATATCTTTAGAAGCTTCATCCTCAACTGTAGTGATCTCATAAGCCTAGAATTCTCCCCTTGACCTCTTATCTGGTAGGTTCCATTGATGCTTGGGAAATTAGTATAAATAATTCTTCATTTCACTATAATTACAGATCTAGATAATATTTTTTTCCTTCTTCCCCAAAAATTAACTAATAAGATGATCCTTATCTCCACACTATTAAAAAACTCCAATGTCCACTAAGCATTTTCTAGGATTTTTTTTCCCCAATTTTCATATGATATAAATTATATCTTTTGTTTCCTCATCTTTGACACATTACCTTTTTCATGGTTCTCAATTTTTTTTTAATTTCACTTGAATATATAGGATCTTTAAAATAATTTCCCTATATTGATGTGACATAATAATATTTCATCATTTGATGAAAATTCATGAAAAACCAATAAAATTTACAAGAATGGTTTAGGACCTTCAATTAATTAGTCGATATTTCTTTCTGGATTACAAATTAAATCCATATAATACCTAGATAGTATTGTAATGGAATCCCCATATTCTAAAACACTTCTTTCTTCATTTTCCACTAACTCGAGGAATATTATATTCATTTTAATTCTTTTCTCACATGTGAAATATTTATTGAGGAATTCTACTTTAAATTATATCAATTCCATATGTTCCATTTCTCATTTCTTTCATGTGTTTTTTTATCGATGACCACTATTGATCAACATCGCCTTTAATATAATTCACTTTAAGCATAAAGCATTCCCATTCATTTCATCATAAGGCTAGATATATGTTTTTAAGGTACTTAATTCATTGTTCAACTACCACTATATTAGTATCTAAAATAAAATATAGAAGCTAATATTGTATAAAATTATCCAATTTTTCATTATCATGTCGTTGAACATCATGTTTCTCAATAGGTGAAATGTTATTAGTCAGAACTTGGGTCAACTTCCCTAATATGGACATGTCCAGCTCAACTCCAACACTAGTTTTATTTATTACTCAGTAGGTAAATCTTTTCACTAGCCACAAGTATTGATAACATTATTTTAACCATGTTATATTTATAAATAATGGAATATACTAAATTATCTTATAAAATAATGAAATTTAAATCAAAATATATAATTTTAAATCTTGTAAAGTAGTTAAAAAAAATTCAATATTTATATATAGCTAGACTCATACTCCTAAATTTAGTTTCTTAAAATCATAAAAATATTTCCAAATTATTCATATTTATTCATAAATGAAATTTCAATTAAACCAAGAATAACAAAAAGAGTGTCAAGCTAGGTCGGTAGTAAGGTCCTAGTCACTGTTCACCCAAATAAAGTATAGTATATAACCCACTAACTGTTTTCATAGGTATTACACCTAAACACATCTATTCTAAATTCATATCCTATAATTTGTCATATCATCAATGTATTTCATAGCGTTATCTTCTATAATCATGATTTTACTAATCAAGATCCCATGGCTTCTTGTAGAAACCCTCTGATGCCAAATGTGACAACCACATATCTTGTAATGAGAGTGAGTGTATAATTTATTATAAAATCATAATATATAATGGTTCATTTAAAAAATTATTTATTTGATCACTAATATAGAAGAGATAGAAAAAAAATGTTTCCTATTTTAAATTGGAAACAAAATATAAAAAACATTGTAAATATTTCATAATAAATATTACAATAAGTGTAGTATATAGTGTACAATTTGAAGATTAAATAATTCATAATAAATATTACATTGTAAATAACTGAAGACACATTCCATGTAATCAATAACTTGAGAAAAATAAGCATCCATAGATTATATCAGTGAAATAATAGCATGGATAATAATAGTTGAATTATAAATTAAGGTAATAAATGATATTAGGCATCATGAACTCAAGCATCATGATACCTTTACCACCAAGTCCTAACATTGAGATAGTTTAAACCATTTGTGGGTATACACTATAAACCCATTCAAAAATTATAACCAACTGGTTTGTATCATGAGATATATCAATGCCTCAATGAGATATATTTTTTTGGGCCCCACCCATCATATATTATTGAATAAAGTCTTCATATATATAATAATAAATTTAATTAATAAAAATATTCATTTTTAATAAATTTCTATATTGAGTAAATGATATTGAATTTATGGGTTTCCCAGTTAATCAAATAACATTCATTGTAAAACACCATATGTAAAATTATTATATAATTTTGGAAATATGAATATCCATGACAAAAAGAATATTGTTATTTAATATAAATTTAATTTTTTAATGAGTTATGATCATAAGAAAGTGAATGTTTTATGAGAAATTTAATGACCCCAATAATAATAATTGATAAAATATGACAACTAATTCACCAAAAATATAGTTTTTTTAGTTAATTCATGTATTTTTTATAATAATTTAAATTGAAATAAAAAATTAATATAATTTTTCATTAAATATTTTTATTTTTGAAACCATTTAGTTATTATATAATATGATAATTATCATTAAATATATATGGTGATAGGAAAGGTCATTAAAATTGTGTATGTTATAAATAAAAATTATTTTTAAATTTTCATAATCAAAGTAAAAAATGTCCATTAAAAAAACATAATAAATATTATAATAAAACATTAAAAAAAGTCCAGTATAACATAAAATTTTCTTTATATATAATTTTAGTAAATAAAAAGGGCTTTTTTATAATTATTTTAAAAATAAGGGCATGGTTGAGAAATATACCAGATAAAAAACAAAAATAAGAATGGATTTTATTTTTAACATTTACTTGTCTAATTCAAGTTAAAATTATGGGAAACATGGAAGAAAAAAATGAAATACTTATATATATATATATTAAGAAAATATATGATGTTTATAAATGATATATTTAAAGATTCATTCAATAAAAAATATAACCAATCCCCAAAGTGATGAGATTTTAAAATAAATTCTTATATCTATGGTATATATTTATATTGTATCCCCTAAAAATTATAAAATATAATTGTAAATTTAATCATAATAAATAAATATATATTATTGTTACAATTTTAAAAGGGGTATTATATACATCACATAAGAGTAAATAGGTGCATAATACACAATATTTCTCAATGGAGTGAAAATTTCGAAGAAATCACTTACCTCACACTTCTACTTTATTGAACATGATTGAACATACAGTATAATGGTTTTAAACTTGTTATTAGTTTATTATATATTAGTATTTATATATATATATATCATCATATATGATCTACTTGTAATGTCATATAAAACGTTTTTCCGAAATATTTCAATTTTGTAATTTTTTTAGGTGTTTAATGCTCAATTTTCACATGTGTGTTGCGTCAAAAATATTCTCATTATTGTGCATCAGTTATTGTTTAATATAATATGTAATTATATTAATGTTATAAATATTATAGTTATCCATTATACAAAGTTTTAGACTCATTCATGGTTGTTTCACCTCAAAATAAATCACATCACTTCTTGGAGATGGTATGTCGTATGTACACAAGAGAGAAATTATCATTTTTAATTGGTTCATGGTTTAGAAAGTGCAAGATGTATTAAATATATAGAATAAATTCAATTTCATATTTATTTTATATATTCATTTTTCCATCATTATGACCATCCATGTGAGACGGTGATGAAAAAAACTATACCTAATCCTAAGGCGGTAGTCCATCGTACACATGTGGGATTTTTTTATATCCCATTTTATAAAGAAGGTGGTGGATTATTGTCATATTATCCACATAATAACATCTATGTATATGGGATATACTACTGATATTATATTCCAATTGTTAGTACTTAATTTTAAGGGGTAAAATATGATATAATGTTTACAATGCTTATGAATATTATATTCTCTTAGAGAAACATCCTTTGGATATCTTGTTATAGACCATATGGTTAGTCTTTTGGGAAGATAAGAACCACTTGAATATGTATAAATAATATTGTGAGATATTTTTTAGGATTTTCTTGAGTAAAATGGATAAACATTAATGAATAAGTGAGGAGAGTAGGTTCACTTTTATAATTGAGGTGAGGGGCAACGTTGAATTTTTTTAATGTTTTAATATTTTATTAAGTGATTTTCATTAACAAAATCTAAATATGACTCATATTAGAAGTTTATTAGGGTATATTTAAAATGAAACCAACCAAATAAGGTTAATAATGTTTTTTAGTAATTGAAACTCATATCAATTTAGATAATCTTCTAATAAATTCATTTTAACATTAACCGCTAAAAGAACAATTTATTGTTTTTACTATTCATTATTAAGAATAAATAAGTTGAACTTATTTCATAATATTACTTATTTTGATTACATATATGGAATCCATTTTATGAATTCTATTTCACATAATTTGGAAAATTTAATTTAAAAATAAACCCACAAAATGTGATAAAAAATGGTTTTATAGGAAACTTCATTTTTCAAGTATATAATGATCTTATTATAATTATATATCTAGTAATCATAATTTTATAGAAATAAATTAATATATTAATAGTTATATTATTTATATTTCCTTTAAATCAATAATTATTAATTATTATTTAAATTAGTTATAATGGTAAACATTATATGCATAAAAAATTCTAAAAAATATTAATTTTACCTCCAAATGATCTTATTTTTACTTATAAAAAATTTATGATCAATACATGATTCATTATACATATTTTAATAAATTAGTATAAATAAATTTATTAAAATCTAATTACAACATCTCAAATTATTCATAACGTCTTATTCCTAATAGAAATTTACCAAAATTAACTATAGCTTTATTTAGACCTAGTAAGTTTAAAATATATATTCATCTTATAAAATTAGAATTTGTTTGTGGCTTGAAATATTATAATGTTCAGTTTATTATAGTTTTATTAAAATAAAATATCCAGTAACAATAATTAAAGCTAAAGTTTTATGTTGTACCATGGTTATAATAACATACCAGAATAATAATGATATTTATGTTGTCATTTTATGTCGGTGAAATGAAATTTGAGGAAAAATAAAAAAACATAAACAAATATAAAAGTAAAAGAGAGATTAGAAACTTATACCTCGCTATTGGGATTATCTCTATTACAAAGTTGATTAACCATTTTAGATATGGTGTTTTAGAAGACTAGAAACTCATAATGGGTGGTCTGAGTGTGAAGGAGAGGGTTGGGATGTTTTTCTATAGAACATGATGATTTTTTTTAGTGGGAAGAGAGGATAAGAGTGTCCCTTTTATAAGTGAAAAGTAGTGTCATTTGTTTTAAAAACTAAAAACATTTCAATAATGGGAAGTAATTATCAAGGAATGTAGATCCAAAATCGATAAATAATATATTAGATAATATATAAGGTCGATCCAAACCTCAAAAGCTCCATTAAGCCTTATTTTTTACATGTTTTTCCATTCACCTCTAATGTTACTAAATTTTTACAATTTTGGTTTTCACCATAGTAACTAGATTTTACCTATACAATTTTCCTTTTGTGAAGAAAAAAATTGGACCCTGTTATATAATTTTAACCTAATGATTCTAGATTTCAAATCCATAATCTTTTGTTCTATTTTTTAAATTCATAAATATTAATTTTTAAATACTAATTATATAATGCATAATTTTTTGCAAAAAAATTATATAAATTCTAAAATCTAAAACATGGCTTTATAAATTAATAGAAACGTTATTAAAATAATAAAATCATTTATTAAATGCATACCTAGTATTAGAAAAAGGTTTCATAAATTTTCAATTCATACTTATATACTAATAATAACATAAAAGATGCAATATTAGTAATAGTTGTATCTTTTTATGTTCATCTTAAATTAAAATATTTTATAAAACTAGAAAACTGATATGAATTTAATATTATCATGATTAATCAAAAAATTATGTTCATTCATATGAAATTATTTTTTAACATTTTATAATTCAATATTTAAATTAAATCCAAAAATATAAGGTAAATTTGATCATATTAGAAAATAGGTTCATAAAATGTTAACATTTCTTTATTCATACATTCTATAATTTTCTAATCAATTATTGGGTTTTCTATTATACATAATATTAATATATTTTATTTTTTTAAGACATAATACTCTTTGATTCTTGAAATAAAACAATAAATATAGAAAAAACTTTATTTTTATACATACACTGATTTTTTTAGTTGTTTTAAGATGTTTAATTGAATTTAATTATTAAAAAAAATATTTATTTTAATTTTAAACATATTATATATTATTTTGATTCCTATTCATTACAAATAATCCAATGTATAGGTTTTTAATAGTCATATTTCATATTTAAATTTTACCAAAATACATCCTGGTTTTCATTTTAGTTTGGTGTTGTGTTCGAAGGACTCTATCAAACATAGATTTTATTTAAGGAGTAAAAATAGGGAACATTTAAGTGTCATTATTAAAATATCTCAGATATTAGCTCCTTTGATAACCTTTTGTAAATTTATTTTGTGTTCATGTGGACCAACCCATGCCAAGATGCATTTGGGTATTTGATGTAGATGTTAGTCAATGGCCTTGTACTTCAACATCTAGAAGAAGAAGTTGTTAGTGGTGTATTTTTATGCATCATGTATTCCCTATAGTTTTGTGTTGATGTAGATAAGGGAGTTCCTCTCTTATGGGTCTTATGTCATGTCCTTGTCCTAGTTCACAGATATGTAACTAAACCCAGTTGGCCACATGTCCTCAAGCCTGCCTCCCCATATGCCAGAGGTTGCCGACTAAAAAAATAGGTATATTATGTTATTATTGGGAGGTTATAGCCTCATTATAGCAGTGTATCATAGAGGAAAAAATAATAGAAATTTACATAAATATATATTCAATAAACAGAAAAATTATAAATCATCCATATATAAAAAATATGTTGAAGTAGAATGAATATCATATATAAAATGATGTTATGTCTGCATGCTATAAAAATATGAAAAAATACCAAAGAATATCACCAATAACATGAAAATTTTAAGATTGATCATTTTTTCTCTTAATATGGCCTAATATAGTGAATTGTGTGTCCAAAGATGGATGCTTCCCTTTTCCCCTACCTTCATCAATAAATTCAATTCGAGTACCAATTGGAAGGCCAAATTGGGTGTGATGTACACTTAGTAGGCCACCACCAACATGAATATCTAGTCTATGTTTATAAAATGAGAAATATTTATGTATTAAACAATGAATAAAAGTGAAAGAAATAAATCACATTGGTCTAGGATCCTCAAGGGACACTCGACTAACACTACCTTCTTCGGCCTAAGCTAGATTATCATCGAACATAATTTCATTTTATATATATGTACATATATAGTTATTATGTATATATATCTTATATATATGAGAATATATTTATATATATATAGATATAAATTATTTCTCAGACTCATGGTATAAACTGAAGGTGTCTATGCACAATTATAAGTGGTTCCATAATTATCCTAACATTCGATCATATGAAGGAAGTCTAACTAGGATATTTAGTATTAATATCATAGAGTGGATCTTATAATTTTATAATAGTTAGTAGCTAAATCATTACATTTCATTAATTATAATCTTGATCCCATCAATGTTGTATTGAGAAAAGGAACCTAGGTATCGCTCTGGGAGAACTATTGAAACCCATCACCATAGGATTTAGTCCAAGGAGTAATACATGAAGAACCAAGGCATTACTCCCAGGATTGTAATAAGATATACCCCAGCAATACTGTTTGTGGTATACTTTATAGGATATTAGGCATCGGTCGTTTAAAGGTATAGTTTTAGTGCCCACTAATCCCATCCCAGCTAATACACTAGGGAACCGAGTATCCCTCATATGTAGCATAAATTCATTTTAATTATGATTCCAACCTTGGATTTATAAAAAGATTCTATATATCACTCGTAGTGTACTATAAACCATTTAAATTCTTCTAATTAATATGCTCAATGAGCCTATCCAAGGCATTCTAAATTGGATCCCTCATATCAACATGACATGTTGTAAAGGAATGGCCATGGCTACTATTTTACCCACCCCTTTTTAACATGTCCCTGATGTCATATTGTCTAATTTATTTAATAATAATATCTATATTTTTAATGAAAAATATGTAAAATATTATTTACATGTCCTAATATATTTATATGGGTGTAATTAAAATTTTTTTTCAGTCAAGAAATCCAACTAATCACACCTTAATTGGTTGCCTGAATTAATTAAAAACATTAGGATCATAGGGTTATAAGATGAAAACACCCTAATGGGTGGTATATGCCGATGTGGAAATCCTCTGACATTTATTTATGGTTTATAGCACTACTATACACTTTATATGTTCATCCCACTTCATTAATTTTACATTTATATGGCATTGCATGAAATGCCTAGCGTCCAACTAAATGATGCATAATATAAACATCAAGACTTTAGAAAAAATGAACAAGAACCCCAAACTTAACTAAGTATAACTCACCTCATCCATTTTATCCCATTAATTTAGCTGAAATAGGAGAAATCATAAAAATAGAACAATTACCTTTAAATAAGGAATATTATCTCACCTATAATTTATGATTGTGAGGGTGAAAAAATAGTGAAAATAACGAAGATAAATGAATATATTATTGGTAAACTTATAATTAAGGAGATGATTAAAGGACCAAACACAGTATGAAGGACTTTTCTCAAAAGGCTTCTACATAGGAAGAGGGGGGTATCCATGTGGGCGTAGTGGTTCTATACAAGAAATTGGAGGGAAAAGGAGAGTGTTACGTAAAAATGATGAAGGATAAAGTCAACATTTCAGACAATTTTAAGTGGTTCAAGGTTTGGCCACATAGTTTTCCAAACTGTCTGACAACACTTGTTATGTGGAAATAATTTTGTGGCCCTAGTCCCATAGTTTGGGGAAACCATGTGACCTCCTTCAGTTCACTATATCACCATGCACGTTCATGTTGCCTAAGGGATATGGTTTAAATAAATGTTGTAACCTTCTTTAGTTCAATGTAGTACCCTGCATGTTTGAGTCACAAAATTATCACTAATCATGTGGCTCAGTCTTCCCTTCCAAAACCAAGAGATATGTGTTATGAATGAGACCATGTCGATATCGAACAATTCCTTGGATTCTTAAGAACATTTAATGTTTAAAAAATAGTTTCAATGACGAAAATTTATTATATCCATATCTTTTGGAAAATATGGAATGTTAAAATATCCCTTCCTTAAAACAAATCGTCCCCTAGTTTCCCTTACAAGTGTGGTAGAACATAATTTAATAATCATTATGGTCATTAAGAACATACATCAACCTCTCACTCAAAGGTCTCATCCTATACTTGGTCATGTTTCTATAACACGCTGACTAAATGAACTAATCTACCTTAGAGACACATTGTTCTCCAATCAATGATATGAATGGGGGGCTCTTCAAAAGAAGAATCGACCTCACACTCTACCTCATCAGGTTGAAAATAATGAGACTATTCTAAAAATTAATGACATAATTGTGAAACGTAGAAAATTTCATTCAAGGTTTGGTACCTCTGAGAAATCAATAAATGATAGGATACTATCCTAACACTCTCTAAAATCTCATATGGATTAATGAACCATGGTGTTAGCTTCCCTTACAGCTGAACCATCGATGAACCATTATATTCAAACCTATAAGAAGACTCATTCCCTAACCTCGAACTCCTATGATTATTGATATTGATCAACATAAGATTCATAACATTACTGATCTATATCTGTAGACTTTCCGATAAGTTGTATCTGCTTGATGTATAATGAATGAGGTGATATCCCAATTTTTCTTCCTTTACAACCTCTAACTAGAACATGGCTGAACGACATGGTCTGGTATATATGTATTCATAAGGATCCAGCTGTATGGTTTCCTACAAGTTATTTTTGTAGAAATATTCTTTGAGTGGTAGGTGTTTCTGATAATATAATACAATATTACGGAAACATTCCTATATCATGTCCTCCAATACTTGTATAGTATTATTGGACAAACCATCGACCTATTGGAGAAAGGATATTCTCAAAATAACCTATGCACACAAGGACTGTTGCAATAACTACCAAAACTTTGAGATAATCCAAGCATGCTTATTTGATACTATAGAATGGGGAACACTATAAAGGTGTAAAATCTCACTAATGTAGATCATCCCATGATCATCCACTGAGAAGTCCCCTATAATTATTTTAAATTAAGATTCCTTGGTAAACATGTTGATAGTCAACCATGTAACATCACATCATCGAGGGGATGTTAGAAAAACTATCATGAACACCATTATGAAATCATCAATTTCCATTCTGAAATGGATAAATACTATCAATGTTTATAAGGCCACTAATTCTTCACCTTCACCTGATAACAGGTTGAAAACCATGTGACAAAGTGTGAAATATTACTCTTTACACCTAGTCACCAATACTAGCAGTGTATATCATGTTACATATTGGTGAGTCTGGGGTGAAATTTCCATCTTCAGGAATGAGATTTCCACATAAATTCCTCCAAAATATATGATGGAGCCCATATACATACATGAATTGATAATACCCCATAATTGATAATGAACCATCAATGTGTTGGGTCCTCAACAAAAAAAAAACTCTCTTAGAACAAAGCCTTTGGGATAATATAACCATCTCATCTTTAGTTTATACATATGTGAAGAGGTCATTGCTAAATTAGTAAGGATAGGATTCCTATGAGGATTCTAAACCACTAATTGCATCTCATAAAAGAGGACCATCAACATAAACTCACTACAGGCCTCCTGAAATATGTGGTTCTGAGTCTTATGGTTTTGATAATAATCGATGAAATTTATTTTTGTAGAAGTATAAGTAATATCCAAGTCAAAATATGGTATGTATTTAACCCATCATTGATGTCTAAGATTCAATTCTTTTTGTGTATAGATGTATCTGGGGTTTTTTGGTCCATTCATACAATGAACTGCTCTCCTTGTTGGTAGTGCCTCCAACATCGCAAGGAATATACCGAAGATTCCAGCTCAAGATCATTCGTTGGGTAATTACACTCATGAGGACTCAAATTTTAAGACATGTATTGCATGAATCAATCTCTACCCATCAGAATTTCTCCTAGCCTGATACTAGAAACAACATAATACACTATATAGATTATACCAGTATTGGTAGAATTATAATTTTTATTGAGGTCACCCTTCCTTTAAACATCATAAAATCTATTTTCCAACACTCAAACCATTAAAATATAATAATTTTTTTAATAAATCTCTTATGAGGAACTTCTAGGCATGAAAATTCCTGATTGAAGTACTTATAATAACCATCCCAGCTCAAGAAAAACCCTCTATTAAAAACATTCATTGGAAGCTCCTGGATAACTACAACTCTGTCCTATGATTTTTCAATAGATACTCTTTCTTTAAAGATGATTTTACCAAGGAAGAGAACAATATAAATACATAGGTGGAATTTTTTGATCTTTTCATATCTTGTTCTCTATCAATATATTCAACATAATCTCAATAAGTTTTGAATAGTTGAATCGTGGAAAATAATTCCCCCTGATTATAGTTTTCTTAATGAAAAAAATTCATCCATCGATGGGATGAATTCTAAACTGATAAATAATAATGGATAGATCATTTTAGAGTCTTTGATTTTACTATTCATCAAGATCTAACAAAATTACATATTAAAATTAATGGGTTTTGAAGTTAGACTTTTGAAAATGGAAATTAAGTGTGATTCTAGAACAAATATCCTAATTTCACCCATCATCATCCATGAAACTCAAAAAAATTGAGTAATGGTATCCTATGCATATTATAAGTCTGGTTCTTCAAAATATGGTTCATTGAAGTCCACATCCATGGAGATATTGAGGAGTTAACCTCTCAAAAACATAATTTAGGTTCATGGAACTCTAGTACATGGATGACATTGACCATGCAGAGATTGAGGTGGTAACCTTAACACCACATAACTATAGTTAACAGAATCTGTTGTCAAATTATAAGTATTATCATTCATGAATTCGTATACCATTCATTATAATTTAGACCTAACCTCCACTATTCTTATAAATACCCATCATGTCATCATTGTATAGGATGGATATGCTGAACTACAACATTGCACTCTCAATTCAAAAGTTTGTGTAAATTCATGTAACTCATTTCCCCATCAGTAATATTTCATGAAATCTCTTATGTGAGACCTTACTTATATGGGTTAGTGTTTCAGGATGTTTAAAAAAAATTTATTCATAAATAATACTATATGAATAATATTTCCATGCCTTGCGAAACTATAATTATTTTTTGAAAATCCATTTCATTATGAAATATCTTATTCCTTATCCGTTTATAGACCTCCCCTCATTGATCATAATTTAACAACGAATTATGACCTTAAAAAAATCTTATCATTCATGTAACTCCTACCTTAAGACTTGCTAGTCCATAACATAGGGGGATGCCACGAGCCTTTGGCCAGGTCCATATTTTTTCATCCCTAAACCCATGAAATTATAGAGTATCTCCCAATGAAATTTTTTAGGCTAGGTTTTGGATGTTTTGGGTTGATCCTTAGACATCCCAACATCCACCCTATTTAATACCATGGGTTGAAATACTCATCTATAATAAATGATATACCTTGATTTGACCTAATCCTCTTTGAACCATTTTCATCCTATGATTTGAGATTATCCTATTGGATTCGCAAGTACATTGGGTTAAAATAATTCTCAAGAAACTCCTAAGACCCCATCTCAAAATTGCAATGTCAGGTCGAATAAGAAATAGCCGCTCATGTGTAAGTCCCATGCCAACAATTTCTAGGAAACACTGGCCTAGAATACATCACTAAATTAAATTAAAACATAGTATAACATATATGAAATTCATAGTATTCCTCCTTTGAAAATAATGATATTCTATATGAATAAAGTGTAGGATTCCTTATGCAATGATCCTAAGATGATCCCCTTAGTTCTCATTACATGACATTAAACTGTAGTATAGCATATATGAAAAGCATATGATTATTCCTATGAATATAATGAGATGAATTTTGTTTCAAGTGTAAGATTCCTCATGTAATGATAAAGTGATATACATCATGGGTCTACACATTATGTGTAATCCCCAATCATATTCCTCATCCCACCAATTGGTTGAGAATTCCCTATAACCTGATAAGTGGAAGAAGAACATAAAACCCAAGAGTGAAAGTCTAACATGTATTTATTATACTCCCAAGAAGCCACAATGGGAATTATCTATAGCATTATTCCCAAATCCTATTATGTAACCCACTAGTGGTTCATGATTCCTTCTTAATCCAACATAAGGAAGAAAGGACAGGAAACTCAATGAATAAGCCCCATACACCACATCCATTATGATGATGTTAAATTTTAACCATAAGCAATGCCAAAAACATGGGAATCCCTCCTAAAAACATCAGGAAGATAGGGTGGTGATCTTAATGTATAATCCAAACACACCACATCCTTTTACATAATATTAAACTGTAACATTACCATATTCCAGGAAAATGGGATTCCCTCCCGACCCAACACAGGGAAGAAAAAAAGAGAAAATAAACGGATAAATCCAACAAAATAAATAATTTCATATGAAATTAAAATAAATTTTTTACCTATTCTAATAACATGGGATTCTCTCTATACAATACATGGTGATGAAATAATAGGTATCTCAATGCATAATCCCAACACACCACATCCGATCACATGACGCTAAACTGTAACCATACCACATAAAATGAACACGGTTTTCATTATGTGATAAGTGCACAATGAATCATGTAATAATAAAGATATTAGTCATTTTATATGAGTTATATAATAAAACATCACCTGTGAAGATCCCACAAATAATCCCAAACCATATCATCATTTCTCCTTAAAGAACCTCGAGCATCTTCCACATGTAATCCCCAACCACATTATCACTACTCCTAGAAACACCCCAGGAATCTCACAAACATAATCCATAATAAAACATTCATTAATAGTATAGTTATTCTTGGTATCTCTTATTAATAATCCTGATTCATATTATATATGATCTGTAGAGGCATCAGGGTATCTCCCATGCTTGAGCCCCATTCTCATCATCACTATTCCTAGAAACTCTTGGGTAGCTCTAACAGGTAATCCTCATTCACATCACTACATATACATATAAGCAGCTAGTAAGATCCCACTATATGAACCATTCACAACATTTCTACTCCATAGAGGATCCTAGGTAACTCTCGTACATAAGCCTCATTCACATCATCACTAATCCTAGTAGCACTGAGCTGTGCATATGCATAAGCACCACAGTGTCACTCATTACTGCACCTTTCATGACATGAGTTCAATTACTATATGATGTTCAACTACATTGAACAGTACTATTACATGACCTTAAACTAAATAATTAAACTACACGATCTTTGATCCATGTCTCCAAAACAGGGTATGTAAGAAAACTCCATGAGGTTCACTCCCGACACACAACCATCACCACCATAACTACATGTGTAAAATTCTAAACCATAGAGACAAACTTAACCAAATCACCAGAGAGAAATCACCTCCCATAGGGACACACTTTACCACCCATCTGTCACCTCATGATGTTAAACACATGACTGATCTATCCCCACAAGATGTTAACCCTACAATCCATATTTCCCTGTCATATGTTAAATCTATGACCCATATGTCCCCAAATGATATTAAACATAGACCCATATTTTCCCATAAGACATTAAAATTGTGCCCCATATGTTCTGGTAGGATGTTAAACCTATGCACCAAATGTTCCCACAATATTTTAAACCAACAACCCTTTTCCCTATAAGATATTAATTTTAACACCCATCCTTCCTCGTGAGATGTCCAACATGTTATCCGTCTATACTTGAAATATTGTTTTTCCTACATGTCATTTCTCCCCCAAAATAGGATAAAATTTTGACCCACATCTCTCCACATAGAAATGAATGTGTAAAATGATCCAAAATATCCGCCATATAAAACAAACATTTGATACATTAGGTAAAAAAAATTAGAAGATTTATTCCCTTGGAATAAACTACCTCATGGAAAACATCAGATTTCATTTCTTCTACACATATGATGCCCCACATATGAGATTCCAATGAATTATGGAGAAAAAGTTAAAGGTGATCAACACACCCAATTTCCAGAGATACTAAGACATGTTTAACATTACCATATACTTTAAATGAATGTAAATTCCCTATCGATACAGAAGGAATTTGATTAAATGGAATCCTCCTTAAGATGGAACCATGAGTGAGTTTCATTAACATGATTTAAATTTATGAGGGATACATGGACTACGATGTGTTCTAAATGTAGGAATCTATTAAATGAGGATCCAACATTCCATTATCATCATTTGATCAAGGATTTGACATAATTAAAATGATAGAATCCACCCACCTTTGGAAAGTAGGAATATTAGGGTAGAAGCATTATTGACTCGTATATTTGAAGGAAAGTGTTAGAAATAGTCATCTACAAACACTAACACAAATTAATCTATATACGTGTGAAAAAACTGATTCATTATAGAAATGAAGAATGTGGGTGAGTTTTTTAGACTAAAAAACAAGACCATGTTATTATACATTATATATATACAATGTAATTTTTTATTTGTTATTTTTTATATTGTATTATAAACCTAGTGTAATCCCATACTAAAATCAATTTTTGAGAAATCATGATCCCCACAGAGCAAGTCAAGGAGTTTATCTATACAAGGTAGTGGATACATGTTCTCTATTGTAACCTGATTAACCATATGTTAATTCATAATCATTATGGAGTTACTATACACCTTCTTAGTGAAAAGGATAGGTTAACCCCATGGTGAAGTACAATTTCTTATATAACCCTTATCTTCAGAACCATCAAACTGTTTTTTATGTTCTGAGATCATAGTGAGTTCCATCATGTATAGATCAAATGAAATTGGTGTTTCCCTTAGAAATATATCAATAATGAATTCCACTTTTCTTATAGGAGGATACCCAAAACATTCATTAAGTAAAACATCCCTGTAATGATTCGGTACTAGGGGGATTCAGCCTGATATATTCCCTAATAATCTAAATAATAATTGAAATTGTGGTTTATCAATCTACCTAGCTCAAAATTATTTGATCCAACTCAACTCACATGGACATCCCATTCACACTAGTGAAAAAATGTACAACCCTTGAGAGTGATGTTAAATTCTCCCTCTAATGAAAGAAATAAACATGATCATGTTAAGATACTATGAATTCTATGCTGATAATGATGTAAAAATATTTTTCCTCGCAGATGGATAGGTTTGATATGTAATGGATACCACCAATCTAATAGGAAAATTCTGTACATCGACAAACACTCTAAAAATAGACTCTAAAAGACGTGTTAAGAGGACTTACATCACAAAATTACTCTATCTATAGGAATATAACATCAAGAATTTATTTATATATACAATAATTACAATTTTATATGTCAAATGTTGTATATACTAAAGTAGATTCTTCTAGAATAGTACCTAGAATTGTATAATTCCCAAGACTCTTCTCCTTGGGAGTAGGTTTCAATTTATAGATATGGTCGGATCACTGACCATAAGATAAATCCTAAATTTCATGGGAATTTATACTCTTTTGGAACTATATATATGATTCTGGGGTACCATGGATATATCTACCTCTTCAGCATTTGCAGCTGGAGGTAGAACAAATCTCATCCTAACTTGGAGTTATTGGTATTTTACCTGAATGTGGAGTCATTACATATCACTTTACATTGGGAACTGTAGAGAAAATTCATAAGAAACACTAAAGGTGTCCCATCATACTAAAATCTCAATAATCAACTGGGTTCTTAGTACATTTGGGATTCTTATGTACCCACCTACCACACTTATGACACACCACATAACTGCCAGTGCATGTCATCTGTCGAGCACTAGCCCCATGAGAAAACTCAATGTGACATTTACAATAAATATATAAAATTATATTTCCCATAAACACATATTCCAATAGGTTTTTATTAATTATTAGGGTCTTGTTTAATATCTCATAAATTATGCTCCACTGAAAAACATTAACCTATAATCAGATTCTCCACACAAACCCATCCTTGAATCATCTTGTTGTCATCATATCACCGCCAATAATTGCTCGTGTGATGCATTTAAGATTTTTGAATTGATTATAATACTCCATAATGGAAATAAATAATTTTTGTAAGTGAATAAATTCTATAGTACACTCCTTTCTCAGTGTATGGCGAGATAATGAGTCATAAAAGGCCTTCAGAAAGTCCACATAGACCATACCCTAGTGACCATTTTATTGGGTGATCACATCCCAACAATTGTTGTTAGAATCAAGATTCATATAGATTTTGATCTTGACCCACCTCTTTATATGTGTATCTGGATGATTTAAGATAGATTTCAAGACCTCATGCCATGACTTTGTAACCAGGGGCCCACCATCCCCCAACAACGTAGTTGGATGCTACTACTAGAATTGTCATGTCAACTCTATCAACATAAGGTAAGGTTCTATAGATCTCTATATAGACTACATAAATTATAGGAATCACTCTCAAAGGTTAGAATCAATTCCTAGATTTGGAATAACATGAGGTGCTAAAGTGGAACTAGAGAATGTATTGTCGGCGGCTTAGTGCCCACCAATATAAGAACATCGTCATCACCACCCACCTAGAACATAACTTGTGGAAATCAGGGTGTAATATCTCTATAATTAGAAAATTCATTCCTCAGGTAATATTCAACCAGTGATATAATCATAGAATAATAAAATATGACCTCTAGATACCTTCCTATTAAGAGTAAAACCCCTCATCTTACTTCTAATTCCAGGCCTAAGTGACATATACGACCATAAGGAACCACATGAGACACTACATACTGCACACTAATAATGTTGGTTTAGGTCCTATGTCTCACAACACATAACAGTGGTCCTAACATATGTAGTTTCAACTTTAAGGTATATATGAAAATTATCTTTGTGTTGTAATTGGAATCCCATTTAATGGTAAGAGTTTTGTTTAAGAAATTAAATAAATTTATGTTTGTAATAATTTGTATGAATATATGAATCATGGTGAAGTTATATGATTCAGGATTCCCATTTTATAAATGTATAATATTTATGTGTTGTAATTAACACGTCATGTAACTGATCTCAAATCATTACATCTTGCATCAGGATGTAACAAGACATATGAAATTATTTGGTTAGATGAATCACCATTCATATTTTATAGAATTAAATTCTTCATTAATTAAAATTTTAAATAATTTAATCAATAAAACTAACATTTTATCCCATTTGATTGGTGGTCTATGGATTTAACATGGAACAATTTGTCATTTAAGGTGCCTATGTTATGCTATGTGGGAAAACATCATTTAAATTGACAGAAAAACATTAAATAACCATTTTTTATATAATATAATTAAATTTAGGTAATTTAAATTTATTACATCCTAGACACCAGTAATATGAAACACACAAATCATATGGTAATATAAATATTTCATTACATATGCATGACTTGTGAATTCTTAAGGAAACTAATATGATGAACAATCAATAACAACTTTTGAAACCAGGCTAAGGGAAAATGAAAAAACATAATATTATTAACAATAATAACACAAAAAATCTTGTGTGTCACCCACAAGTGAAATTACAATAATAGTAACATGTGAGAATGAAAACATCAATTTTTCTATCTCAGTAAATTTCACTTTTTACTGTAGGTGAGTTAGATACACCTAAACACAAGGTCATTACTGAATTATGATACATTCATATTATCTTTCCTAATTAACCAAAAAATAATACAATAGAAAAAAAAATCATTGATTCCATTTGTAACATCCAAGAGCCAGTTTTCCCATAAGTAACCAAACTCGATTGACCAAATCACCTCAAGCACACCTCCATATACACCAGAGGATGGTGTTTATCCATAGGTGTATATGATAGTATTGTGGTGAGACTATATCCTCATTCTTAAAGTGTATCATAGAGATATAAAATAATTTTAAATTGATGAAACCAAATAATAATTAAACTATAGAAGTATAGATCATCCATATATAATAAATATGAAAAAGTAGAATCAATATCATATACAAAATTTTTTCATGATGAAATGATATAAAAATATAAGAAAAGACCAAAAAATATCTCCACTAGTACAACTATCAGAATGTCATTCTTCATTTATCAAACTATTTAATAGTATAGTAAATTAGCCATCCATATTTTGAGGCTTCCCTTTGTCTATACTTGCATCCATAAAGTATATTATAGTACCAATTAACAACCTAAAAATGAGATAAACTCAGAAATCCATGAAAAATGGTTTCTAAAACTATACAATGTTATCTTATAAATTTTTAGTGTAAGGGTAGTAAATAATTTATTATAGGGAATAGAATAAAAAACATTTATTCAGGTCCCTAACAGAAAAAAATCAACGATTTTTATTTATATTATCGAATGATAAGAATGTTGTGCAATGTCATTGAGTTGAGTAAACTATTATGAATGTGAAAATAAAGAGTTTAGTGTGTCTATATATCTTGGTCTTTAGTGTGGATGGATTAAAATTATACGGGAATTATATCATGTTGTATCCTAGGGATTGTAAGGGATCAAAGGCCACAGATGCAATTTATAAAGGGAATATTAATTTGGATGATATGATTTTTAAATTTCTTGAGATTCTTAATCTCTTAATTGACCAAAATCACCATTGGTATAGTGAAATACACAAGTCCATGGGGAGGATATTTGAATGTCCTCTATACATTGATGGTTTTAAACTACTCGTTGCATAATTCATATTTTTTTATTGAACTATATCCATCCCCTTGACATATCTCTACTATCATGATACCTCTCCTTGAGTGTCTAAACCATTATTTCATTTATATTTAAGACTCTTTAATTAAGGTAACCTTAACACTCTTCTCCCCTTGGTTCCCTCTATAATACCATTTTATATAATTTTTTT
Organism: Viscum album; assembly: GCA_963277665.1. Taxonomy (NCBI): domain Eukaryota; kingdom Viridiplantae; phylum Streptophyta; class Magnoliopsida; order Santalales; family Viscaceae; genus Viscum; species Viscum album. Next base: position 459,022,206 of record OY728138.1, read on the forward strand.
TTCAGATGGGTAATTTTATTTTTGGGCATGAAATCAAGAAAACCAATGGTGGATTACAATTCTTATGTTTTGGTGGGTCTTCCTTCAGTTTTGTGGTGTTTCTTTCTATGATGGTTAATCATTGATCATCTATTTTTTTTTTCTAATTGTGGTAGAGGATTTGTTACTTCTCATTTTATTTAATGTTAAAATGTGGTATTATCACTCATTAAACATTTGGTTTAAAATGAAATCAATATAATGATGTTAATAATAGGAAATAATGGAACAATGAATTGATATTGGGTTATTTCAATCACATGTGAGTTATTTTTATTGATGTTTACTATTGTTTTTATAGACTTTTGTTATATTATTTATATGGTTGTTGTTGTGGTTAGAATTATTATTATGCTTGTAATTTTCTTATTAATATAAATTAAAAATTACAATGAATTGATTGAATAAATATTCAAGTAAATTGAATACTATTCTTCCTTGATTTTGATGTAATATAGATATTATTCTAAAAGCATAATTATTTTGATATATAGGTATTAGTTATCAGATTTATTATAGGTTTTTTCCCAGAAATATATGCATAATGAACTAGAGAATTCCAGAAAAGAATTAAAAATGTTATTTTTGAATATAAAATTGTTTTAGACTGAGTTATCCCTTTATTAATATGATAGTATTTTATTCATTGGTTTCATGGACATAATTTCACAGAGATTATGAAGTGTAGAAAATTATTTTTTTCCTTAAAATATTTCAATAGGATGGTAGACCCAAGATATTATTTATTTTAAACCTCAAATATTTGGAAATTGTTTTGAGTAATGGGTGGGGGTTACTCATGGAATCAGTGATGGAGTTGATTCCTAAAATGGTAGGATTGATTATAAAAGGTGAAATGGTGATGGGGATGGCATTTTTCCAATCAAGGATGGGTTATGATCTATGATTTCATGTTGATATTTTCTTGATTGATTATTGTTTGATGGATTTTAGAATGCATATCATTTTCTATCACATCCAATATCTTAAATTGGATTGAATTATTGAAAGACAAGTGCGTCTTTGTTATAGTGATTTGGATGAGTCATGTAGTACTCAATAATTATGAAGCACTAATTAATTATTCTAAATAATGGGGATAAATATTATTGTTTATAGATTATTATGATTTGCTACATGTGAATAATAAATTAATTATGGTTCTAAGGGAACTTGGATTAGAATATTAAAGTGTTAATCATGAGAATAAATATTTATTAATATTAAATAAAGGATAAAAAATTAATTAACATTGAATTTGATTCTTATTGTATGCTTGAGATCTAGATGTTAGTGGTTGTAATCTGGAGTCTTGGGTGATAATTATTACAGATGAGTGTAAGAAAATTTAGTTTCACTTAGTGTAGGTTATGTGTGATATTATACTATTTTCTGATTTCATATTCTTAATCAACCAAGTTGGTAGGAAAACTAGCACCCCAAGGTTTTAGGGGTGTTTTTTTAATAATATAGGATGGTAAGAAATGGATTACTTAATTATCCCTCTACTATGATCTCTCTTTTGTTGTAGTTTATGTGTAGGCATATCCATAAATACAATTTATTCTAATATATGACAGATTACTACCTATGATGTGATAGATCATGGTATTAATATATATTTATATATGGGATATAATTAATTTATTATAACACAAACATAATCCATCCTTCTTGTCTATGGATTCCCATTTGTGTTAACACATGGATTGTGATGGATTTTCTTTTTATCTATGATAATTGGGATGTAGTTTCTTCGAGTATACTCTATATTTCATTGGATGTTATGATGATGGTGAGGTTGTGTCAGGCTGTAAAAGATGCTGAATATTTATGAAATTTATGCAATGAATATGGGATGTCTTATGGAAAGGATGATCATAGGATGTAAGCATTTGGGGTGTAAGAGAGACAAACTAGTGTGTAAGTAGTATCATGGAACCTTAATTTTTGTAAATTCATTTTATATGGAATGATTTTTTTTATCTGAATTACTTGGTGATTGAGCTAAAAAAAGAAGGGCCAATATATATAATGAATTAGGGGATGAGTTGGATTAATTTTTTATTTATCATTACCATGACTCCTTCACATTTTTCATGAGAACCTTAAAGGATGATCCAATTTAGTATACATGTTATGATATACCTATATATATAAACAATTGTTTAGTTCTATAAAAGATGGTATTATATAATGTCATCCATTACAAGCTCATATGAATAATTCGAGAGTTTTTGTTTATGAGGTCGCTCTATTAGATTATCAGGGTACATTTAATTATTCTCAGGATGCATGGAATTACATAATATATATTGTAATTTATTCATTACTTATTCTTGATATTGGATAATGGTTTCTCATCTTATATTTTATTGATTAAATTCATATGTGTGGTCATTACTCTCGTGTTATTTATTTATTCTCCCTCTATGATAGTCAAAAATCTATAACCTATTGATGGTGGGATTTAGGGTTTGTTATCTCCCTTTATTCACTATTATCTTGGTTGGGGTACTTTTGGTCGGAGGGGTTTGTGATAGATATAGACAGGAAGGGTGCGAGTTTGAGGGTATTGCTGCATTTTCCCCAAACATCCAACATAGCACAACCATGTATGCATGTGAGCATTCCATTATAACAAAAGCAAAGAAATTTACCAATCCACACCATCCAATAATAAAAATATAAAATATGCATTTTCATTAAAATAATTTGAAATAATAATAATATTAATAAAATTTACTGATTAATTTTTCATAGAAGGAAAACTGAAAACCCAACCATATATTTTACATGACCAGATCCACTAGGGAATTACCCATGATGCTGAATAGATAGAGTGTTCCACCCTAAGGATACCTCTATGAAGCCACAATATCATGACTTGAAATAAGAAAACATAATGCACATGGGAGAACATATCCTGATGAAAACCTACAATAACCATATATACCCAATAATGAAATATAATTACAACTACCAATATTACATAATTTTTAATAACCAAAGTGGAATAAATTATATATACATAACACAAAAAATAAACCAAAATTCATATGAAAACTATATATTTGTGGGGAAAATAGTGAATATAGGTAAAAAAAATTACACCACAATCACCTCTTAAAAAGAAAGGACACCTACTCATCACCAGATCTTTTAGAAAAACATATTTAGTAGGAACTGCCAATAATGAACACAATTTTCATTCACTCCGAACTATATTCCTCTCTACTTTTCCTTGAACTAAAAACCACCAACAAAGACGCATATATGGGTCAGAAATATTATATAGGGGTGGGTATAAAAGACATTGTAGGGTAACCCAAATATAATTGGAAGGATTAAACAAAAACCCAATATAAACCAGATATTCGTGAAGGATAATTCAAAAAGTGATGAGGGGAAGTTATGACTTCACTCTCAAAAAAACAATAGAAAAATATAAAATGTAAGAGGAAAACCAAAAAACCACTCAAGTCACTACAAAGAGTTCCTCAGAACTCGACCCTATACTATAAGGGAATATCATCACCTATCTACTGAAATAAAAAACAATGGAAATAAAAAATCCATCTGTGTGCCCCCATTATGACCTTCAAACTCAAAATCACACCTAGGATAATCAATAGAGAGAAATATATTTATTAAAGATAATTGGTCTGAGAGAAACTATATCCTAAGTTAAGATAATCTATCTCCTAAAAACATAGTGATATAAAAAAAGCGTCTATATTCCTAAAAAATGTTATAACAAGTGAACCCATTAGAGAACCTCACTAGAAAACTCTAATTTCAAAATTAAAAATGCAATAGAGGAACTAAATCTTTCCTAAATATATTCCATAGTAATGGAGGTACCAACAGAATATGGGAGGACCATAACACTCAGACTACCAATCTTCACAACATATAAGTTACATATCTATAATCATTATGGGGACCCTCACCCCTCTAAAAGGGAGTGACAAATGAGGGGGTATTAGACCTTATGGATATACGACCCATTCCTCATATAATTGGGGGAGGGGTACTAACGATATATATCATAAGGCTGAAATCTTATCATGCATAGGGGTCCATGATTAAGAAGTTAACAAAATATGATCTCTAATCACTCTCAACATCATGGGAACTAGAAAGGTGGATGATTTGAAAATATATATCTGAGAATAATCATAAGTGGAGCCTCAATAAAAAACTATTGGACTAAATCCATGAGCTTGATAAATAATAGAAATTTATTATCCTTTCATGATCCCTGATGGCCTCTATGACCAAAATATATCAAGATTCAATAACCATTGCACCTAATTTTCCTTCTCAAAAATAGCATACATATCCACAACCAAGGGGTTTATGGGGATAAATTGCCACATAATAAATTTTTCATTAACATAATCCCTTTTATCTTTTATATGGCTATGAGGGCACCATAGAAAACATTTCCGTGGAATATTTATGTTCCCTACATCTTCATTAAATTTATATATAATTTCATCACTCAAAAAACTCTTCAGTATACCATGCCACAATCCTTAGAGAATAGAGATCTTCAAAGTGAATATTGGGGGCTCACATATTTTCATAAACACATATCTAAAGGGATATTAATCCAAATTCCTTCTATGACTATATCATTTGAAAACATTCACCACCTAAATAGTACTTATATTCTTGGTATATTATAAATAGTTAATAATTGGTGTCTTATAGAAAAGTGGAACCCCATAATTACCAAAATGCATGTAAAAAAAATATAAAAATGGGATATTAATTTTTCTAGTTCATAAAATCATTCATGAAGCTTCAAAAAAAATCTTTGAATAGAGTAATATAATGCATGTATTACTTCTAAATAGTTTCGGTTCTTCATATTTGGTGGCTCAAAACATTAATGTTTCACTCAATATTTTAATTTATTATATGCATGATGTTTCACTATTACTAACATGATGTGTGAATATAAAGGGTCAGTTGGCATGTACTATCAGGACCTGAGTCACATCATGACAACATAAATAGTGTGTCTCCCAATATAAAATGGTTTTTTTGACCTAAGGGGGTAATCTGTGTGTACAATTGAAGCCCCAAGATGCCTAGTCCAAATCTAAATGGTATATCCACATAGTCAATTAGTATATGGAACATGAGGGATTTTATGTTCATTCTCTTCATCCCACATTGTGTTGTGTAATCAAACATGTAATATTCCTTGAACCACATTTCATTTATATCAAATGGAATGGGTGGGTGTGTACTCTTCCACACTCTGGGTCATACACACAATAGTCAAACATGGAATGTTTTTGCAAACCACATACAATGTGATATTCAATTCCATTGAGAATCACTAGCCTCCAACTAAATATAAGATTTTAAATTTTCTAATTTGTTTCAAACTATGTGATATTTATCACATTTACGAATACACTAAAGACAAACTAAAAATGGGACACTGTGTGTAATAAAGGAATAAACACTATGTAATCATGTAATCTTATCCAGATTTGATTTATTTTCATGTAGATTCTCTACCATCATTCAAAAAAATGATTCTCACCATTATTTAAACTTCACTAATGTTGTACAAGATTGATACTCTATTTCTTGACTTAGAGCCCGTTTTATGGTCATTGTCAATTATCCTCAAATTTATTTCCAATCCACCATTTAAGAGTATTCCCCATTGAACATCACTCCCACCACTCCACTCCAATAACTCCACTTTCTCCAATACCATATAAAACTAGTGAAAAATCAAAATTATTCACCATTGAACTTGACACACCACTACATCGTGCCCATGACACTCATTTTTCTACTACTTCACTAAACTGGTGCCACCATCACCTGTCATCTACCAACCCATTATCTTGGAAAACTATTATTGAGCTTTTACCCATTATGATGGATGAAAGTGATTTATTTTTTTTATAAGAACAAAGGGGGATTAGAATATTATATAATATATTGGCTAATGTGATTATAGAAAACCAAGATTTTATTCAAAATCATTTCATCAAAAAATTTATAAGAAAAAAATATATTAATATGAAACATAAAATAGTAACTAATATCAAATATAAATATAAATAATGAACTATGATCAATATTAAAATAATAATATTTATTTAAACTATTCAAAATTGAGGACTAAAATTCCCATGTAATGATTAAATAAGGAAAGTATAATGAGAATTATTAAATTACTCTTTTTCAATACATTAATGCATCAATTATACACTAACTATTACCATCTAAATTTCACTTCACTCCATAACATTGATGATTCCCCATCCTTAAATAGAATCGATTTTCTCCTGCCCTGTCTTTCTATTTTATAATAACAAAATATTATTCTACATTGAGATACAAAGTGAGATTTTTATAATATTATAGTTATATTAACTATAAAATATTCTAACAACCCTAAATATGTAATAGTATGGGTGATGAAACCTAAATAAATAATATACATTCCACATATTAAACCTCATTTCCTAATAATAACAGGTGTTATATATATTCCGTACAAGTATCTGTTTAAGGAGATATTTATATTCACATGAATGGTATAGTAATATATATTTTAAATAAATATTAAATATCCATGAAAACATAACATAGAAAATGTTTAAACAAATTCCATAACAAATGTGAACCCAATTAACCATGATCAAGAAAAGAACTAACATTTTTTAAAGGTTGTTTACTAATGTAAATTTACCATTTTAAAATTTTAAGAGGCATATGACTCTAAATCTCAGGAATGAATTAATTTTTTACTATAATAAAATCATAAATAGGGGTGTTGAACTGTTTTTTGGAACTTATAATAATTTATCTTTATAAAATATTTGAATTTTAGAATATAAAATTTTTATGCAAATTAGATTAATAGAAAAAAATAAATTCAGTGGAATTAAAAATTTAGAAGTCATGGAAAATATAAATAATATAATGTAAATAGAATGACCAAAATATAATGAACAACATAAAATGTAAAATTATGCAATGGTATTCAAGTAATGTTTTTGTAAAATATCAAAAACATATTTACTATTAAATATAAAACCTCATTCCCAAAATCTCTTAAAATTTTATTTAAAGTGGTAGGAGAATAAATTCATAGGTCCAAAGGTGCCATGTTCTGAAACGGAACCACTTAAACCATTAAAATAAAAAAAATAGGTCATATACCAAGAATTAGTTAAATAGATTATTGGAAAAACAATGTAAAAATACATGGAACTTGTTTAATATATAATGATAAAAATTTATTTATCATATTCATATTGATTATTTGATAAAGGCTGGATGTAAATCGCATCCCTAGAAATCATCGATCACTAATATAAAAAGTAAAATTTCTTATCCAATTATCTTATAAGACCACATACTGTATAAAAAAATTTATATATAAAAAATCAGTTTATAATGAAATTAAAAAAATATAAAAGATCATAGATCATAATAAAATAAATAATACTAACACAAGCTCTCAAATCCATGATAGTGAACAACCCATTAATGTTTTTCAATTTCCCTCTAAGGCCGATGTTCTTTATCATCTATTTATATTCGATGATTGTAAAAAATGTGAAATTGATTCATTCAAAATGTTTGAGTAAAAAAATTATCTTCATAAAACATAGATGAACCAATACTATCTTTTATTTGATCAAAATGTATAGGTGAGTATTCACTATATTTTAGAATGATAACTTTCAAAATCTTATATTCTTATAGATGAATATTTGGAAGGTATAATTATTCTATAATTTAGAGAAAGAATTCAACAAAAAAATAACAAAAAATGAACATCAAGTTTACATAAGGAGAATATATTGTGTATTAATATTCGTTAAAACAATTATCCATATGATGTTATTTTGTAAAATGACTCAATAACCACTTTGATCATTAATATTTAAAAAACATGATAAAAATGAAAGTTAAAAAGAAATAAATTTAAAGTAAAAATAATGTTTTTATAAACACAATTTCAATCGATTCCCCCTTATAATATTACATTATGGATTTCCAAAAAATTCTCCCCTAATAAAATAACATAGAACAAAGAAAATATCTCACAATAAATCTATACTATTTTATTCCATTTATAGTTGAAAAAAAATTCTCCCCTTTTTATTTGTAAAAAATAAACATGGCGAGTTAATAAATAATATAACAAAATTTTTATAATCATAAATTAATATATAGTACCCCTTAATTAATATCATGTGTAAAATTATTATTAGTGTAAACAATTGGTTATGTAATAGTTTATTAGATTTATATAGTGAACATCAAATTAAATTGAACTCGAAGATTTACTCTACCATGACAGAGAAATTATGAAGTTATGAAAGAATAATTATTCAAGAATTAAAATTTATTCTAGAAGATATCTTTTGATATCCCTAAAATTAATATGCTTCCAAAATGAACTATTTTAGAAGATGTTTTAGAAAGACCTTTTAGCTTCTATTTTATCATATCATAGAATAGATTGTATTAATTTATAACTATATAGAACAATTATATTTAAGAAATAATTTTTCTATAGATTATTTAGTTATTTTCCTTTAGATTAAGGACAGTACCATTTGAAAAACAAATAATGATCATTTAAATTTGATCATACCTCCTTTTTTAATATTTTAATACATTCATAATTACATGGTTTATAAAATATATCAATAATATTATTTTAATTTTTGATAAACATGGGAATAATATCTCTTTTCTATGTGTGATCCCAAATGAAGAAGTGTCTTATGACTATGTTTTTTTCTTATTAATTACATTACATATTCTTTGTTAAATTATGCATTGGTGTTAAATAAAATAATATATTTTTTGAAATTCATTCCAAAATAAGTGACATTACTTTCATCCACAACAATTGTACACAACATCTATCTTCTATTACGAATAAATCATTATAAGTTGAATATAGGGTAAACATTATCCTTACTAAGAGATGATAAGTTATGAACTCCTTAGAAACAAGTTAAAATACATTTCTAATCCCCAAATTTGATAAATTTAACCTCATCACATTATTAGATTATGGTAATATGGTTTAAACTATGTTTTAAACCGTAAAAAACATTTTTAATTAAATTCACACCACAGATAAATAATAACTCATTCCAATTATCATAATTTTTTTATTGTCTCCAAAAGTAACATGTACACCATTCACATTTTAAATGTTTTTTATGATATAATTTTTTATGACCATGTTTTTAGAATAACAAATATCAATATACCTTGTCTTTATACCAATAGTACCCAAAATATGTACTTGAAATTAATGAAACTAAAAATTTTCTACTAGAAAATTTTAGGGTATGGAAACATTAGAGAATAAAAGTTTACAAACACATAATTTTAAATCTTTTCTATCATGAATTAATATAAAATATTTATAAATAATCACTATTGAAGTTATAACAACATAATTTTTCGATAAAAAATTTATACTTTTCCAATGACCATCAATTTAAAATGTAATACAAATGGGTTCATTTTTATGAAAAATATAAAAGTATTGAAAATGTGACTTAGATGAAAAAGCATGACTATCTCCAAATGCATCATTATATAGTCTCAAATTCCCTAAAATTTTATAACAAATTATTATTTAAGAAGTAAAATTAGATATTAACTTTTTAAGGCTATAAAATTCAAAACTAGGTTTTACAACATTGTTAGGATAATCAGAAGTTAGTGAGATAAATATAAATCTATCATTTAACCCAAAGGGTTTTTAAGTACTATTATTAGATTTATAAATGCCAAACATATCCTAATCAAAGTTCTTGAATAACTTATTATATTTCATCTCTAAGACAGTCACATATTCCTCTATCTTTTTAAATGATAGAGTGTCATATTTATCTTCCAACGAACAAAAATATTCATAATAAATTGATGTATTTTTAAGAGCTTCATCACTAACCATTCCAAAAAATAAATTTTCATTCAAAATAAGTATAGAATATAATTTACTGAGATTTTGGTTTTTATCACTATCTGATTCACTAATAGGAAAAATTTTCCCACTATCACTCCAATAGTTAGTGGTAACATCCTGACCCGACATCCTCTTAAATTGGCCTCCAAGCTAGTGGCTCACATGGACTCATGTGTGCATCCCCATATAGTAGAGCCAGAAAACCAGCAGTGATGGTGTGATTGTGAAATAGTTGGGATACTGTACCATCATATCAAGCTAGAAGAACAGATAAAACCATAAACATACAAGAAATTATGCATATATATAAAAGATTGAACAAAAAATAAATGAAATAATATATATAACAAAAAACTAAAAAATAGTCAAAATCCATAAGCTAGTGTCATATACCTAGATGCATGGAATTATGATATAATAATAGATTTAAAGAAATATAATATATATAATCATTCTATATAAAAATAAAAAAAATAAAAAAAATTCTGCTCAAATAGAATTTCGAGCATATGTTCAATCCTCTAATCCTATGAGAAATTTATGAGTCAGGCACATCAATGGCCTATAGAAGGGAAATTTACATTATCCATACCTTCAATCACATAATATTTCTAGTACTAAAGTCAACTTGAGTATGATGTGTGATAAAATACCAATAGTCCACCAAAAATGGTGTCTAGAAGTAATCTAAAAAGTTATCATAACTAAATAGTGTGTAGTTATAAATAGTTATTTTATAAATCTGAATAAATTATTAATCCCTTTCTATGGTTCCTAAAGGACACCAGGCAGATCATTCTAATTTAGTATACGATGTAAAGAGTGTTTGATTAGTCAATGTATATATTATAATAATAAATATATATAGTATAATTCTATATTGCAACCACCTATATGAAAAAAATTACATGCCGACATAAGTGGCTATATACTATGAAATGTCGGTGTTGGCTAGATCATGGCATAACTCAGTCATTCATGACTAGTCTAAATGAGCCTATAATATCAATTAATAGGTTAAATAACCAATATATCTTAATTATTGGGAAAATTAATGATAATCACCTAATATGATGAGTGCTCCATGATTTAAACTCTCAAAACAAGGGATGTGGCACATCAATCCCACCGTCCAATGAGTGTTAACAGTGTGAGACATCATGCCCAACACCAGATGTATGGAAGTGTGATACTATCTTGCTCAACAGAACACTTACTCTCATATCACAAACTGTATCTAGGATTAATCATTTTATAATATAATCCATGAGGCAATAACTCTCGTGTGATTCATTAGTCAATTCTAATTCCATTAAGGCATTATGATTCACAAGGAGATGTTAATAAAGAATAAAAAAACATGTGGCCTTAACACCCATTATAATCTAATTTATGTAGTTTATTTAACTAATTTAATTAAAATAATACCAAAATGGATGATCTATCCCAAATAATCACATATACTTATTTTAATAAAACATTGATACTAAATCTTACTAATATCAGATAGTCATTTTGAAGGTTCTATAGTTTATAGAGAAATTACCTGTATGTGTAATTACATTTATATGTTGGGTTAATAACTAAGCATGTTTCTTTGGTTCATTCAAAAATTTATATATAAGAGTAAAGTCAATTAATTATCTAAGGTAAACTACTATAAGTCCCATCAAGAAATTGAACAACTAAACATAAAATAAAATTCAGCTAGTCATGCATATAGGGTGTTCCTAACAGAGGGAATCATACTCTAATTTACTAAACAATGATCCTTGGGTGCTTATCATGGATCGTAGATCAATTTAATATAATGACTTCATTTAAAAAAAGATATGTTTAAAACACAATCATCTATAATATTGGAAAATCTATGAAACAAAAAAAACTCATCGGGAAAATGATGAGACCACGTACCTTAAGGCTGTTAGTGACTACTCTTCCGATGGTGGGCTCGGATTTTATTTAGATTGAGATAAATCTAAGAAACAATCCAAATTTTTAAAAATTGGGTAAAATTGATTTCCCATAAATAGAGAAATGGACCCAAAGATAAACTGAAATAGTAAGGGAGAAGATTATAGTTCATAACTCTAGATATCTGATGGTTCCTTCAGATCATGAATTGGACTTCAGATCAATAAGTTATCTCAAAGCCGCATTTGAGGGAGAAAAAAATATATAAAAAGAATGAACTCATGTTACCCACTCTACATAATAAAGAGGAAATTAAAAGTAGAAAATTATATTTATTTATGGAAAAAATGAAATTTCACCAAAAAAGGGTGAACAGTTTGCTAGCTGTGCACCAACTATGATCAAGTCACTACATAAATATTAACCCCACAATGTTAGGGTTAATTATTTCCCAATTAGTGTGAAACCACACTGTCAAATGTCTATAATTTCTCACATAATTGTGCACCTATAGTTTCATTGTTTTAGAAAAACTTTGTAGCTCCAACCACAACTCTGTTTTTCTCTACTAGTATAATAGATACAGTGTGGGATGGGCTGTATGGTTTCTAATAACCGTGTGGCCTTGTCATTTCTTCCATTTTATGGAACCCTAGCTCAGAACAAGACCCAAAATATCATGGGAACCTCATTTTTCCATTTTTCAATATTACAAATAATAAAAAATGATTTTATTTAAAAAATAAATGATTTTTACTTTCGTAAATAGTTGGTTCATTAAAACCTCCCCTCATAAAAGTAACTCATCCACGAGTTGGAATTATGAGAGTAAAGAGGTATCGTCAAAAAAAATATGTCCACCAAACACGTATATATGATTTTCATTCCCAGGTCTTGTTTTGTACTCATCTGTGTTTCCATAGCACTCATACTAGTGGTACATACTTGCCATAGGGTGTATTCACACTCCGATCAAAATCCAACCCAACCTCATCAGGTTGAAAGACATGTTACATGTCTGTATAATAACACAAGTGTCGGTATACATTAAATACATCATACACACACCTGTATCTCTAAGCAAGAACCTACTGGTAAGTGATTATCCCAATATGTTTCACAATCCTAAATAGTCAAACCAATCATGGTGAGAGGTTAACTTTCATTTTTATATGTATATGGACCAACGTCAGGAAGGATCATAGAAAAACCACTATCCAACCTCAAACTCCTAAGGTCTTCAGTGTCTATTGTCATAATACTATTTTCTGGACTGAGCTATCATCCTAGGATTTTTGATCATCTAGACATACTCTAGAATCTCTTGAACAAGATATGGCCCAAGCATAGCTACCTCCCCTACCTCTAGAAAGAAAATAGTTGAAGGAAAAGTCCTTCCATATAAGGCTTCATAAGGAGCCATATTGATGGTTGGATGAATGCTTTTATTATAAGAGAACTCAATGAGAGGAATGTGTTTCTCCTAGTAAAACCCAAATCTAATGACACATGCACAGAGCATGTCCTCTAAAACATGAATAGTATGATCCATATATCTATCAGTCTGAGGGTGATAATCCATGGTTAAAAAAACATGTATACCCATGGACTTATGTAAACTATTCCATAATTGCAACGTAAAGTGAGCATCTTTTTCATAAATAGTTGAATGAGGAGATCCATGAAGGGATACAACCATCCAGACATACAAGCTTTCTAGATCATCTACTGATAAGGAATCTTACACTAGTAAAACATTTTAATCCTTAATCAAATGCTCACTGACGACCCACATAGAATCATTGGCTTGAGGTGATCTAGGTAAAATAATCCCAAATTCTATAAAAACATTATCCTATTTCCACTTGGGAATAGAAAATGACTGTAAGAACCCATATAAAATTTTTAGGTTTTTCCTTCACCTAATGGTAGGTAAAACACTGAGTGATAAGGCCAAAAATCTCATGTTTCAATCCAGGCCACCAATACAAGAGACACAAGTCTCATTACGTTTCAGTTACATTGGGATTAATTTTCCATGATGAGGCATGTAAATCCCACATCATCTCCTCTCTAATTTCTTCTAGGACCCATAGACACCTATGGAATATTAAAGTATCATCCCCATCCATGGTCCATCCTAAAGATGTATCATCATCTGAGATGCTTTTCCTTATAACATGGTCATCAGGAACAGATTGTTTCCTCATTCAAACCCACTCCAAAACGGTAGAGGTAAATTATAATGATGATAGGATAGTCTAACCATGGTATTCCTAAACCTCAATATTCATATATGAGATTACATCCATGATATTCCATTCTCCAATTTCCACCCGAACAACATGATCCTGGGTCTTTAATCTTAGAGCATCGACTAAAACATTTTTTGACCAAACATATTGGAAAACTCAAAATTAAATGACTGCAGGTAGTCAACCCACCTTCACTATCTGATATTTAGGTCTCACTATGAAAATCTATAGTTAGATGATTTATAATCAGTGAATACCAAAAAATTATCTCCATGTAGATAGTTTCTCCAATACCATAAAGCATGAACTAAAACTACTAGATCAAGGTCATGTGTTGAATAGTTCCTCTCATGAGGCCGCAATTAACAAAGACTGTAAGTGACAAATCACTCATCCTATATCAGTATAGCTCCAATCCTGATACCTGATGTGTCATAGAATATAATTTAGGTCATTCTCAGTTATGGTTGAATCAGTATTGGCATTGAATTCAATATTCTCTTCATCTCCTAAGTGGCTAATTCACATGCTTCTGACAATACGAGTTCTACACCTTTCTTTATTAGTCATGTAAGAAGTGATTCAAGGAATAAGAAAACTTGGATAACCTTTCATTCATACTATGCTATCCCCACGTAACTCAATATATCAAATAATTTCTTGGGATAATCCTAATAAACTATATCTCTCACTTTCTTTAGGTCTACTGAAACTATTGACTCTAAGATGGTATGACACATGAAGTAAACATTGTTGATCCAAAAGTGGCATTTACTAAGAATAGCATAGATCTGATTCTCTATCAGTGTATTTAGAATAATATTTTTATTTTTAATTGTTTTTTATAGAGAGTAAATAGACTACGATATCATAAAAAAATCTACCATGAATAAATCACGATATGATTGCAAAAAATGATTCATAAGATCCATAAAAACTATAGGTGAGTTCATGAGTATGAATGACATGAACATGTACTTGTATAGACCATACATGCTTCATAAAGCTATGTTAGGTATGTTTAATGTCCTGAAATGAACGAGATGATATCACAACTAGAAATCTATCTTTCAAAATAGACACTCTCTCCTTATGTATGACCAAATAGGTTCTCTCTAGGTAGTCAATACCGATTCTTTAAAGTATGTTGGTTCCATCAATAATAATCCATGCAATGACTATGGGTATTGTCCGCCTTCCTAGAAAAAAATAACCGATGAACCCCAATGATATGGGATGGGGAATATAAATCCTTTAGCCTATGGATTCTCCAATTACTTCTTGAGTTCTATAAGTTTTATAGGTTCCATCCTATAAGGTTTAATGGTCCCTGTTACTTCTCCTAGAACAAGCTCAATGGTAAATTATACCTCTTGCATCGAAGGTAGTCAAATGAAATCATAAAAAAATGTCCCTAAAATGATCCACTATAAGAGGAAAAATAGGAAGTTATAACTCTTAGTCATATAGAAATATACTAGAGATATGATCTTTTACACTACCTGACATCTATTATTCGGGTCCCGATCGTATAGTTTTCACATGATATTCTCCCTTATAGTCAATCCTACATCCCCTAGTGATTTATATGTAACCCACTAATGATATCAGTCAATATTGGATCGATAGGAGAATAAAAATTACATAATGATGATTAAATCCAATCTCATCCAATTAAGAATGTAATGATTCCATATAAATAGGTATCCACCTATCTCGAGGGGAAATACTAACAATAGATAATTCCCTCTAATCAGATACCTAATGGGGTATCTTAAATCATAGCTCCATAGAAGTGCTCAATCTCAGGTCGCACATATCCCATAATAGTCTCTTATATATAACAGTGAGACATGTTTGCTTCAAAAAAAGTAGACACTAAAGTGGAGGATACAAGAACATTACCTCATACTATAGAAGGACTGGTGATCTACTCCTCTAGCATAGGTTGGAATGAATGTATCCATCATATAATGCAGCCCTGAGTCACTCTCTAACTTCCATGATGATTCATGCCTTACTGGCACTAAGATATATGATTTTGACAACATCTGCCTTGAATACCTCCTCATCCTGACTAGATATTGGAATTCCATCTACTTGCCTATTGTGATTCTATTGTCCACAATATATAACATAGAATATGAGTAGATCCTTTCTCACTAGGTGCTGGAGAGAATACCCTATATAGGAACTGAATATGGCCCATCCTACCTTATCCTCAACATTCCATTGGATCATGTAATCACTGAGGCTTCATGTGTCCCAACATCCCGCACTAGTTACATATAAAAAAGAAGTTAACATGAGGATCCAGACTACTGCTGATTCCATGAGTAGCCTCAAGACATCTCCTTTTACTAGATGAGGAACCACTGATAGATCAATGTGTCACACCACTCTGACGCATACCATCATCTTCTATCAAATTTCAATTTATGATAAGGTACTAGTTTATGATTTTAGTATTACTGGTCATCCAAAATACATTGAACTATATTTGGATGAAATAAACTATTCAATCCGCAAATATCTTTATGGGATTAAGGTCATAATCCTTTAAGGTAGGAGTGAACAACCACTCCTTAGTAAATGGTTAGAGTATTTCATAATTGAAAAACCTAACTACTGTAGGATCATGGATTCTATATCTCTTTCAACCTTCAATGTATGGAGATAAATAGCCATTTAAGATCATTTCAAAATTTACACAAACCATATCATGGTTCCGATCTTCCTGGGTAATTACATCCCACCATCGATTGGTAGAATAGAGAAACATATATGCCATAGGCTTTTCCCTTCACTCCAGCTGAAGCTGCATATGGTCAAATATTGAAACGATAGATTTGGCCCAATACTCAAATGAATGTGGTCCCCCATCCCTTGAAAAGGTGGGATGGAAATGCTTCTAAAATTCCAAAGTCAACTATACCATACTTAGGGTAGGATAAAAAAATCACTTCCTATTCTATAATATATATATAGAAATCCCTATCGAAACAAGCAATCAATGCTCATTTTAGGAATAAGAAGAGGTTACATAGGTGGAATTGTTGGAGGAATCCCCTGGGGCTCAAGGCCCCCCACCTCAGGTGCATGGTTTTCTCTTTCTTCACAGTATGATTCTGAAATATGTCATGAAAGAATGATATTAAATTCCAAGTGGATGACTTAGAAGATATTTATCAAATTGAAGAGATTTCATTTTGAAAACTAGTGTGGCTCTATAGCATTGTTATAAAAATTATTACACCTCTATTATTGATCCAAATACAATTCATGGGTAGTAAGAGAGAACATAATAGTGATAAGGTTGTAAGAGATACCCCACTACCCACTACTAAGGATGGGTTCATGTCTAAGTCTTTCTTTCACATTTATAGGACATCGATTTTTTTAATTTATAGGTAATATTCATTTTAGAAATGATTACGGTTAAATATTTAAATATATCTAAATCATTTAATTAGATGGATTACCATTTCTGATCTATAAGGTCCCAAACTCCTTATGAACCAAAATATGGAATCCACTTAACACACCCCACAATATGTTCAATCCCATGAAACAGATGTACCATTGATCAAAGTTCCATAATTAACAACATAATGTGTCTTTTTTAAACTATATAAGAAAGAAAATTATTTCAAGGCATGAACATTAAGTTTCAATTATGTTTTCTAATTGTTCAAATAATTTCATCACAATTCCATACATAATTTAGGCACTAACAATATGAATTAGGATAATGCAAACTAAAAATAAACATGTCATGGAAAAATTCAGGGAATATTAGTCATATGGTTCCTAGAATGATGCATGTAATGAAATTCCCTTATTTCACTTGGACATCGTAAAAAATTCATCACATCAATAATTCCAATGTAAATACACTATTATAAATGTGCATAACCCAATGATGAAGTCATATATACTATAAATGAAATAATCAATAACTTCAATTCCCATCCTAGGTAATTTGGGTTCCCCTGAACATTAGTAAGATATATCCAATTGCATGGTCATTTCTAAATTTGAATAACTCCTTCCCTCCTATCTAATACCCAGATAACAAAAAAATGAATATATATATATATATGATATCCCTTTTTGACATCTTGACCTAGCATCCTCTGAAATGGGGATGCGATCCGAAGGGTCACATGCCCTTAAGTGCCCCTCCCCATACGTTAGAGGATGCTGACTAGCAGTGAGGCTGTAAACATAGTATAGAAAGATACTATACCCTTATATCAAAGAAGCATCATGTTTACAAACCTAAATATAAGAGAGTGGAAGAATATACATTTTAGACAAAATAATAATGAAGTATAAGAATAAATATAACCGTGCAATTGAATAATAGTTAAAATTCACTATCTAGTTTCATATACATTGATGCATGGAATGTTAATATTCCCAAATGGAATAGGGTAAAAGAATATATAATCATTCTATATAAAAAGTAAAAAATTAATAAAAGGTTTATCCACTAGAATCCCTAGTATATGCTCGGTCTTCTGATCATATTATCTAACTATGAGTTAGACATGTCAATGTCCTACAGAAGGGAACTTTACCTGATCCATACCTTTATTCATATAGTCTTCTTGGGTACCAAAGAAAACGAAAGAAGGGATTTAGATAAAATCTCATTATTCCACCACTGATGGTGCTTCTTAATAATCTAATAATTTCTCATAACTAAAGAGTTCATAAGTATAAATAGTTAATTATTAAAGAAAAATAAGTAAATAACCTATCGCCATAGTTCCCAAAGGATACCTGGTGGCTCTACCTACATTAGCATAGGCTAGAAAGAGTGTATGATTAGTCATTATATATACACGGTAATATATATATAATAGTTTTTTATTGAATCCAACTATATAGACCAAGTACATGTGAACATAAGAGGAAATATTTCGTGAAAACTAGGTGCTGGCTTGATCAATGTGGAACTATGACATCCTTGACCAATATAAACAAGAAACCAAGCTCATGAAATAGGTTATATTATATACATCTAATAATGGACAAGATACATCATCATTTTCTCTCAATTTGGTGACTTTTTTATCATGTCCATACTAGAAACAAGGGACCTGAGGCATCAAGCCCACCATCCAATTAGTGTCAATGTTGTAAGACATCAGAATAAAAAAACAAATATAAGGGAGCATGATATCATTATTATCACTAGAAACTAAACTATTATATAAAAACCTATATGAAGGATTTTTCATTTTATTATATAACACATGAGTCAATACCTATCAAGGGCTTCATTTGGAAACCACAATTCCATTAAGGAATTTCAATTCACAAGGACCACTTAATAAGTCATAAACAAATGGTTTGGCCTTACCACCCTATATAAAAATTCATTTTATTAATTAAACTCATTTATGGATATTAAATCCACCATGTATGAGCCATCCCATATAATAATATTCACTTTTTCACTAAAACATGGAAATTGCATTTTATAATGCTTGAAGAGTAATTTAGAAGATGTCATAGTCTGTAAGGAATCTACCCACAAATTTAATTTCATTTATATGTTGGGATAATAACTAAGGAGGTTCCTTGGGATCAATAAATCACTTATATATAAGTGAAAATTAAATTAATCTTCCAAGGAAAACTCTTAAAATGAATTCCATGCAAATAAAAAGATAAATATAAAGGGAAATTCTAGTTGGAAAATCCAAGGGGTGTGCCTAAATAAGGGAAACATAATCTAATTTACTAAAAATTGATAATTAGGTGTTTATATTGGTGTGTTGATTAATTTAATATTAATATCTAAATTAAATGGTGATGTGTGGAAAATGACAGAATGCATCACAATATCAAAGAAATAAAACTAAAACAATAAGAGGGAAAACGATGATACCACCTTAGGGAATATTATAACCCATCATCTGATGGATTTATGAGATTTTATGTTTGTTAAGAAAAACATAAGAAATTATCCAACTCCCTAAAAATAGGTAAAAATATCTTACACTTAAATAGAATAATGGATATGAAGAAAAACATGAGTAGTAAGGGAGAGGATTATAGATCTTACATCTAGCTATTTGATGCTTCCTCTAGATCTTGGTTTGAACTTCATAAAGAGAAGTTACCTTAAATCTTAGATTGGGGGAGTAAAAAAGTTACAAGAGGAAAGAACTCCTTCTAAACATTGGATGAAATGAGTAAAGTAAAATTGCCAAAATAGATTTGTTTAGGATAAAAAATGACATTTCAATCTAAAAAAAGGTGCGTGGTTGGAAAATGTATCTTCCAACTGTGCTCAAGTCACTATGAAAGGATTATCCCAACATGGTTAAGGTGAATGATTTATGAAACACTATAAAAAATGTGAAATACCACTATCAAATGTATAAATTTTCTCTCTTTTTCATGTGGTTGTAGTCGAATGGTTTCAGAAAAACCATCCACCTCCTTCTACACCTCATTTTTTCACATGGTTAATACAGATAATGTGAGTTGCGCAACATGGTTTCTATTAAACATGTAGTCTAGTCATTTTTACCATATTCAATAAAAATGATCTCCAAGTAATCCTTAAAAGTTCCAAGGACCCACCATAGTCCATAATTCATGTTTACTAATATTAAAACAAACATTTAAATTGGAAAACAAATGATCCATACCTTTGTGAAAATATGGGCCATTACATTTGTGGCTCTTTAAAAAAATTTCCTTTATATATTAATGATATTATAGGCTTCCTATAATTATTACTAATCTGTGGGAAATATGGCTTCATATTTCCCATATTCTTACATTTAGAGAAGTTGACATTAAAAGTCTTTTTTTAATCATCTCTTTTAACTGATCCATCATACATTTATTTACTGTCCTTTCAATTATTAGTATAGAAATTAGTTTTATCAAAAATCTTTTTCACGTGTTTCAATTGTTGATTAGATTTGAATTCACAAATATCTATATTTTTATCAACTGAATACTACATAGGAGTATGATTTTATGTACAAGGATTTGAAACATTACAATTTTTAATAAAAAATGGAAATCCATTATTAAATTTATTTCTAAACATATCTCTTCAATCTATTATCATGTTTTTAATGTTATTAGGAGATCATACAAACTAAAATTAATAATATTATTCCTATAGTCTATAAATATCCTCAATGTTTACCATTATTTTATAAGCATGTTAATGATATTTTCCAGTAACTAATAATTTGTAAGATGATTTTCTATAAGTAAAATTTAGAATTTTCTTCTCTAGAATCATTGAATTTCAAAATATCATCTTATAGTTATCAATAATAATATTAATAATGAATGTATTCATCTAGTATCCTCAATATTGATAACCTTATCTATAATTTATTGGTAACTAACTATAATTTAAATTATCAATTTTTATGATACAAATGTTACCTATTGTAGAAAAATATTTTCCAAAATTTATACATTAGTATAATAAAATGTAAATAATAGTGAGTGGCTCCAAAAATTAGAGTAGTGAAAACCATGAATACTATGTGTCACCTTAGTATGATAGCTTCATTAGGGGGTGAACTGATGTTCCTAAAACCATATAAATATTTCCAATTTAAAATAATGTGATGTTCTTGTGATACACTTTCTTGAATATATTAGAATAATAATGATGTCTAAATATAATTGAATTATTATTTTTAAAAGTTATGAACTAACAAAATATAATTATTTTATTGGAAAAACAAAACTATAAATAATAACATTGAATGTAAAATTATGAAATGGGGTTTCGTATGACCATCCATAAAATCATTAAATTTTTTATTAAAGGATAGTAATATTTCTTTCCCTAGAACTCTTTATTTTTCATAAAAAAAGTGATAAGATGATCAATACTGAGATTAAAATTTACTCTGATCTAAAATAGAACCTATTCAATCATATAGATTAGAAAAAATAAATCATATCCCTATACTTCTTCAATCAGATAACTAATACTACCATGTTATTGTCTCAAGAACATATTCGATCAATATATATTAGAAGATCAATCTATTTAACTTAGATATTATTTAAAAAATAATAGGTATAATATATTTTCCACATGGAATCTTTGATGAACATGATTAAAAAAAGAATTCCTTATACCCAAAATTTATAGTGTCACATAGGATCATAAATGAATACTTACAATATGAATACATTATTTTTTCTATTGAAACATCTTAACGATGGGATAACTCACATCACACATAAAACTAAATCTAATGAAATGTATCAATAATTGAGATGATGAATATCATTTTAATGTTCATCAATTAACTTTTAATCTTATGTTCCTCATTCCCTAATTTATATGAAATGAGTAAAAAAATCTAATTAACTCTCTATGAACTTAATATTGATAATTATATCTCTAAGACGCTTATAAGATTCAATATATTATTCCATTGAATCAAAAAATTCAACTAAATCATCACTATGGTAAAAAAAGGAGATGTTTTGGAATCATTGTGCCTTGTAGATGAAGATTCAGAAGATAGAATTATTCTATATTTAAAAATACATAATAATGTGTAAGAAAAAAAATAAACTTCATGTTACCATGAGGAAAATATAGAGTTCCTTATAATTAATAAAAAAATTATTTGAAAAATTTTATTGAGGAAAATAACTCAACAATTAACTCTATTTTAGGGGAAAACACTTGTTACTAAATGATCCCTACATTAAAAAATTTCATCCCTGAAAAGAAAAAAAATCTAGGTTGATTAAAAAGAGTCTTGTAAAAAATTCTCATGCATGATGATGATTCCACTTTCTATGGGCTTATCCTACATCATATGGTTAGAAAATTGGATAATAATATAAGAAAAACTCAAAAAATCTCCACATACCACTACAATATTGAATTCCATCCCATGGATTCCCACTTCATTATGAATGAAAATTAGTCAAGGGTCATGTTTTGGAAAAACACTACAGTGAATCCCTGAAACATCAACATAAACTTGAAATTTTTAAATAGTAAAATATTCTTATCCAAGAGTTTTGAGTTCCCAATATTAAAATTTTTAACATCAGAGTCTTTCACACTAGGATAATCTAAACATAGATAAAACTAACAATTGGTGTATCAAGAATAAAAATACAAAAAATTAATATGAGCTAGAAGTGATACATTCCATGATTCTTGCTATTACTTTTAATTTTTTTTCTTATACGTTATACATACCAATATCTTTAGAACAATAAACTATGGGTAAAACTAAAACCTATTATTATAATTTTCCTCTAACCAAAACATTGTAAAAATGTTCACACACTAAACTGATGTTTGATTATAATTGACTATAATTAAAGACCTAGATGGGTTATTTTGTATTATTCATGAAATATAAATACCAAAAAATTTATTGATTTCCAAAAAATGCAAATTTCCATAAAACTTAACCTCAACTATTCAATGATGCATTATTAAAATATCAAAACTAGATTGTCTTGAACTATTTTGAACACCTAAAACTATCTAATATAAACCCAACGATAACAACTAAAAAAAGAAATTAGGGGACCACCTTATGGTAAAAAAGACTTCTTTCACTTACCATTATCTCATAAATAATTTCATCATCACATCCTCTCACTCTGTTTCTTAAGCCATAATATAAGGGAGGTGACTAATTATTGAGTCATACATTGTATAAATCATGTTCTACACTATAATGAACTTATTTAAAACCATATATCATGGTATCTAAACATGAAAAAAATATAAGTGTCACCATCCAGCCTCTAGTGATAGCCAGACTCAGGATGTAAAGCTCACTGATGCTTGTTACCACATTTACCACAAGATTTGAAATTTACCGTCATGTAAAAGGTGAGTCTTTAGAAAAATGAAATAAAAATAATAATGTGAATTAAAATGAATTAAAAAAATATAATATGGATTATTTTTTTAAACATCTAATAAACTTCGTAGAAGGAACACCTTCATTGTAAAAAACATAACATTCAAAATATATATTTTTTAATATCTGATTGGTTTAAGTCAATACCATAAATATATGGATGATAATACTGATATATCCATATTAGTAGAAAAAAAAATAAACAATAATCAAGAAATGTTGTATTCTAACAAACCATTTAAAAAAACCCATCATGAAAATAGATGTTTTTCCATAATAAGAACAAATCATGTAATTATCCTGACCAAGAAAAGAGACTTGTACTTTGTGTGAAACCCATTACAAACACCAATATATGAATCAGAAATATAATAGGATGTATTTATCCAATTAATGAAATTACCTATGTTTTTATCCTTATATATGTGGTTATAACCCAATATAGAAACTAGATAAACTCTCAATAATGAATGGTCTATGGAAAAGGAATAGTGCCTCTTTGAGAAAGATGATATTAGTTGAGGGGTTAACCAGCTTCACTATAGGATGGATTACACCAAGGAATTCATAGGGTACCTAAAATGATGATATAGGGACTAAACCCCATTTATTACGAGGGTGTAAAAAAACTCAGGTGATAATGAATGACACCTCTCTCACCAGGTTTTTTCCAACTCTATTGATTGATGACCCACAACACACTGAATGATGTTAATCGATCAGGTGGGTATGTGGTACCCCAAACCCACACTCCATGATCTAATCCTCATATATTTATAATTTACTTATTAACGTTGATAATAACATTAATTTTTTTGATAAAACAATCCTTAATAAGAAAATATATAATAATTATTGAATCTCGTATATTTGAAAGATATTTTTAGGTTTAGAGCTTCAGATAATTAGGAAACAACATAAACTGATAAATCTAAATTTCTTTGAAACAATGGAATATGGTTCTACTATATATGATACTAATTAATTTGGTAAAATTATCCAACATCTACTACAATTTTTTCTCACATTTTATCTTTATAAACATATCACGTTTATTAATTTTTCTCTATAACATGGGGAAATAATAAAATAATAAGGGTGAGATTAAATTCTCTATAAGGAAACATTTAACTGAAATAATCAAGAGATAAACAGGCCATAAATATTATTTTAGGAAAATTTAAACCACATGAATAGAAAATCAATTTTAAACCACGAGCATTCTTTATCCATGGAAATAAATGAAAATATGGATATCAATAACAACGGTCTCATAATGATGTAATGAGTAATTTCATATATCAAAAAACTAATGTCAAGGACTTTTGTAATGAATACTTATTAATCGTCAATAATTCATTTAATATATCATGTTTTCAAGGCATTAATGTGTGACATGATCCTGTTCTGGAAAGATATGTACACTAAAACTCAATCTATTTTATCTCATGATATCAGTTGATACATTGATGGAATATATAATGTTGGGTGCTACCCATCAATTGATTATGTACACAACATTTAGCATAAGAGATAACAATAATATTATTATCATTACATAAGGAACCACTAACTTAATAAAAACATGGATATCGTATGATGAATAATACATAATAAAAATACATGACCAACCCATGTTCGTAGTCAAAATTCATCAAGAATATCAATACCTTTCCCTATGTCAATAAAAGGGAAAACACGATGATAAACCATATTGAGAAATAAGGTGGATGGTAAAAAATTACATATTCAACCTACCAATAATTATTTATATTTTAATAATAATATACAAAATTTAAATACATTCGACATTGTCAGTTGAATTTCATTCTTTGTAAGTGAACATCATGTAAAATTAATTAGTTAAAATGTGATGTTCCTATATTATAGTACAATGTGTAAATGATTAAGTAAATACTTGAATAAAATGATAATAATGCATTTATTTTAATTAGGTGTATAGTTTAAAAAATTATGTCACTAGTGTAATAAATAAACCTAAAAGGACGTTGACTTATATGAAAAAAATCCTTAAAAATTTCACAAATGATACCAAACAATAATTGATCTTGAATTATATTTCTTTGAATAATGAGTTCATCACCCTAATATAAATATATATATATATATATATATATATATATATATTAGAGAATAAGAAATGAAACATAATCTCTATTAGGGTATACCATTTTGAAAATTAAAAGGGAAATTACATTGAATACGTAGAAGATATTTTTAAAAAATTATTTTTGACATTGACGTCAAAGTGGAATTCATAGGCCACTTATAAATATATTTTTAAAAACATGATACGAAAACTTATTTAAAAACATTAAATTGAAAATAATATACAAAAAATTACTTTAAAATTAAGTAATTAATTAAATAGTAATTATGGATATAAAATATTTAATTATGATGGTAAAATAATTAATACTTGACAATAGCTTTTCTGAATACGTACATTGAAAAAATGGAAATAAAAATATGTTTAAATTTAAACATAATTACAAAAAGAGTAATTTAAAATACCATATAATAAAATATTAGTGTTGAATAAATAATTTATATATGAAAAAGTTTTAAAATAAAAATTATAACTAAAATATGTGTATTTGAGTTACAAATAATCCTTACCATTGGGTAATAAATAACTCAATTTCCACCAGAAAAAATGATTTTCTAGAAAATCATAGGAAATAAAAGGATTATGATATAAATATCGAAGTTAAAATTGAATACACAAGTTAATGAAAACATTGTTCCCAAAATGTATTAATTCTCAATGAATTATAATTGAGACCAAGAAAACCATTATAATTGAAGTAACTCTTTAATCAGAACCCCTTGAATGATATGGATTGTTTTTTAATATAAAATAAAACTATTAAAATAAAAATAATTATATTAATTAATAAATATATTTGGTATAGAACACATAATTAAAATAGTTTAATAAATACAAAACATGTCTCAATAAAGGGAAACTCAAACTAAAACCCTTATATTGGTCCAGATTCATTATATGTATGTGCTTAACAACTTCAATTATTATGTTATTATTATTAGATACCTTATTAGGGACCAAGTTATTCATGATTTAATTTAATATTCACCACTTTTAACATATTATTTAAATTTATTATATAGTTTTATTTCCCATGTCATTTAAATGAGGTTATTTGGTTAATGTTTCATAACTCCCTTTGTATGTTTACTATTCTAGAAAGATTCATTAATTAGATTCATAAAAATAAAAATATTAATAGTGTTATGGAAATAATTTATTTATATTAGATATATTTTTTAAATTTATCCATCATTGGTGGTTGTAACACCCTAACCCTAGAAGCCCAAAGTCAGTGCATTATTATGTATTATTTGCATGATCACAAAAGATTAAGTCCTGAAAGACCGATTTGTTTATAATCCTTAGAAGTACAATATATATTCATAAAGTTTACATTACACCATAAAATAGAAAACTACAACAACATTGTTTCCATATAAAACACTGAGATCCCATAGACTATCCTTGTAGTTCAGTCATAATATATTTTTCGCAACCTAGGAAAAAATAAAACATAGAAAGGGGTGAGGACATATGCTCAGTTAGGATAACAATATAGGGGATTCTTTCATAAATAAGCATAACATTTAAGGAAATTTATAAAACTAATACAAAATCCTTTTCAACATAAACTTCATCATAATATGGAAAATATAAATCAAAATAATGCAATTTACTTACTCACATGGATATTCTACTAGTCAAATAATAACATTGAATATCAATAGCCACTTTCATAATAATGGAATGAATAATGCCAGACTTTCATAACCACATAGTCAAGGCCTTGTGCCCAGACTACAAATAAGATTTTGTCAAGGCCTTGTTCCCAGAAACTAGTTTGTCTCATGAGACCTACCGATGCATTGAGGATCTATAGAGGGCAGCACTCGTCACATACTAAGTTCAATGCATTCCTTACACGAAAAGGTTTAAACATAACATAAACATTAAAATTTTAACTAGCATACGAAAGGTCAATAATTTATCCATAAACCATGAATTGTATATAAATAACACATCCATAGTCAAACATATCACAAATCCTTCAATACAATATGGAAGTTTGGTATCATAATAAATCAACTTCAAATAAGCTTAAAATCCATTAATGGATGTTGACATAGACGAAATCAAAACCCTTTTTAGAGAAATATCTATTTCTATTTTGAAATCATTTAAGAGTCACATAATTTATAAAGAAAACATATATTTTGAAAATATTCTTATAATATTGTAAGGGAAGCTTCAATGATGTTATAATGGTGGAAAATAGCTGCACCCCCTATATAAGTTAAAAAACATTCTTACATTAAATTTGTCAAAAAGGTTAAAAGTACATTGTTTGGAAAACGAAGGAAAGATTCATTTCAAAACTTATAAGTTCAAATAAGGGTATAAATTACTTTAACCCATTATTTAATAAATAGTAAAAATGTTTTGAAATACATTTTTATGAAGCATAGATGTGGATGATAAAGAGGTCCCAGTAGATAATTACGTTTAAACAACCTCGGATAATGAAAAGATTGGGAAATTAAACTTTACCTTGTACTTTTCCTTCGTCTAGGGTAGGTTAACCTCCTGTATAATTGTGAAATAATTGTTATTAAATTATAAATGAATCATATACATTAATATGATATCATATATGATCTTTTAACATTTCTTTTTTAATAATATCTTAGTATTATCATCGTTTCCGGTGTTAACATATTTGTTTTCCATAATATTCTTCGTTATTTGAGTCATATTTGTTATATATGGGCTTTATATTATTCATATACAAAATAACATAAAGCCTTTAAACTTTATTTTTAATCATCAAATGAAAATTAGTCTTGAATGGATATGATGGGGAATGAATCTCATCGTTCCTGGAGATGGTAATCTGTACGTACGCACGAGCGACAATATAATTATTTTGATATTAAAATATTATATAATTGGATGGTATTTCATATATACAGAATCATTATCATTTTATATTTATTATTTACATTAAATACACATCATTATTATACCCATCCGGATAATAATTTATCGAATAACAATTACACCACGACTTGGAGACGGTAAGCCGTACGAAGGCACGTATAGTGACATTTCATTCAAAGGATGGATAGAATAATGAATCTAGTCGTACCATATTTATAATTAAATCATAGTATATAGAATATACTGGATTTATTATGTTATAATGGAAACAAAAAATAAAGTGTAAGTGGAAGAAGAAAGGAACTTGAAAGAGGTGATGAAATATTTACCTCTTCTTCGGGTTCTTCCTTTTGATTTGATCAAAAGGGCTCCTTAAGTTGGTTTTCTGACTAAAGAAATACCTCAAGGATAAAGGTAGGATAGTTGAGAGGGTATTTGGGTAGGGGTTGGCTAATAAAAATGGCTTTGAATGTGTGAATTAGAGATAAGGGGAGTTCCCTTTTATAAGAGGGGTGAGCGGTACCTTAGAAAAAGCTAGAAATACTTTTTTATAATAAAATAATTTTCAATTTATAATGGCTCAAAAATAGATTATTTAAAGTATAAGGTGGGGATTGGTCTAAAACCACCCCACCAATAGGTTTTAGACATGTTTGGGTCTCTATATTAACTTTATATTTTAGATTTAACTCTGAGTTAAATAGTTTGACATTTACCGTGTCTCTTTGTATTTTTATATTATACGATTAATAGAAATACTATATACTTTTAAGAGAACCCCAAGTGGTTCATTATTGATTATTCTATAATTATATAAGTATTTTGGAGAAACCATAGATTTTTAGGAATAGAATATCAATTAAAAATATAATATTTGTTTTAAAAACTTTTATATGTCAATTTTGACACTATTTGGTATTTTGTTTTTTCTAAATTCATATTAGCATTTTTCATCAAAAATAAATAATTATAATCTACCCTAAAATGTCATATTCAACTAGAAAATTTGAGTATGTCATAAAAACTATGAAATTATATTTATTTTAGTATTTATAATACAATTTATTTGATTCTTTCATTAATAAGGTAATTACTGCTTCATCATTGTGTCAAAAATAAATTTAATTATTTAATGTCTAAAATTATAAATAAAATAACATGAAGTAGGAAATATTTTTATATTTCTAATTAATACTTATATATGAATTTATATTGTGTTTAACCCTATATAAAAATTGGTTTAGTTATTAAACTTTGAATTTAACACTTTTAACTCTTCTTTGAATTAAATAATAATAAATGTCTTAATATAATCCAAGTTGATTTAAGGATAATATTTTATTCCTAAGGTTTTTTTGGTCTATATACAGTTATCCAATAGAATTAGGATGTGTGTTAGGGTAATAATAATATCATTTTTACCCTTAATTACCCTATTTACATTTAACCGTGGAAAATAAAAGTAAAAGTTACTATTCACGAAAAATTATTTTTATCTTATTGAACCACATTTTACTTAATTATATCAACATTTCTCTCTTATTTTTTAATTTAACTCACAGAAGCGGTAAAATTATGTTTTATGTAAATCTGCAAATACTCATAAGAGGTGGGTAAAAGATGGTAAATATTTCGATAAAATTTTATATATCTAAACTTATTATAAAATGACTCCAATGAATTATTTTGAACACATATATTTATTATGTATATGTTTTTTGTAAAATATATAAAATTAAAATAACTAATTATTTAAATAAAAAGTCAGTTTTAACCAACAACGCAATGTTTTTTCACTATTCATCAAAAATTGAATGTTTTTAGAAAGATACCCAAAATTCACACTAAGAAAATTTTGATATTACAAATTAAAAAATTAATTCTATTTTACCAAATTCAAAATATATAATTTTCATTAATTAATTTAAAATTAATTCCCCTTGTCAAAACCAAATGGAATGTTTTTAAGAAATAATAAGTATTAAAAGATTCACACTTGTTTATGTCCAATTTCATTTTGAAATTACATACAATGACCAACATTGGATTAAATGGTAAGAATAAAATCTATTTATACTTATAAACCATTAAAATATAAAATTTATCAATATAAATTATTTTGATTAAAAAACATTCTTTCTCTTAAAATAGAGTATATTCAATATTCACCCAAATATGAAAGTTATCAGAAAAACACCAAAAAATTATTGAAAATAAATTCTTATGTTTCGATTATAAATAAGAAGATTATTTTGTCAAATTGAATATATAAAAGTTTAAAATATTGGATTTAAAAAAGGTTCTCCATCAAAAGGTGGTAAAATTGCATTTTTTTTAAAATACATCTTTTATCTGAAAAAATGAATTTTTTGTTACATTATGTATAAGAAACTCATAATATGGATTATAAAATTATAATGATTGTATACAGTTAAAATTTTAGTAAATACTATTCATAACTTCTTTTGACCGGCTTGTTTGGTAAGTCATGGTGCGCTTGAACTTCGAGTTGCGTGTATTTCATGTTATTGAATTGATTTGAAGAAATAACGTAAAATGAAATCTTGGGGAGTTACATTCTTCCCTTATTCAATAAATTGCATCCACGTAATTTGAAATGGTTCTTCGAAAACAAAAGGATGAAAATAGAAAATATCTTTGTGGGAAAACCCACATCAAAAATTGGTTTAATAAAATTTATTCTTCATAAGAGGAAAAGGGGAAAGAAAAAGTCCCACCAAATTCTGATCTCGATTAGGAGAACAATATTGGAAATTAAAGACACATAATTGGAGGAAAACATAATTATTTATAGGGAGTTATTGAGCTCATCAGTCACAAACAATTGTAGAATTGAGGGCCTCAAGCAATCAATATATGATGATTTAAATTATCATCGGTTCAACAAAACATAGGGTATTAGGATAATACATTATTAGTTTTAAGATCCCTTACCTAAAGTTTAAGAATTAATTTCTTCATATCATAAGAGAAGAAAAAAATATATACATGGCAATTAGAGTTCCATACTTTAACTACTTTTTACCACACACTCATCTTTAACTCAAAAAGATAATAGAACTTAAAAAAATATTCTATTTATCCAATTCGTATAGTGTTCCAAAAGAATGAAATTATAATTCACCTATCAGACCCTTTAAAAAAATAAACTACATTATACAATCCAGAGATTTCACGTAGTTTAGTGGTAGGAAATAAATCCCAATCTCACTATGGTTGTGGGTTCGATTCTCACAGCTTTGTCTAACAAGATTTATTGTCACACGGTCTGCATGTTTTCCTTTTTATAACTATCCAAAAATAATCTCAAGAAATTATTTAACCTTAAAAAGAATATCCAATGTCAAACATAATCACTTCAAACCTTTATACTTTTCCAAAATACTTCTATCCAAACTCACTGTCCAATATTTATAAGGTAAAAACAATGAAAACCCTTTTAACCATGTAATAACATGTAAATACCTTCATCGTGTATTCTTTTAAAACAGGGTAACACCTTGAATTATCATATAACTGGATTGATTACATTCATGCTCCCTTATTCCTTACAGAATATTGGATATACTCCTTATATCCAAAAATGTTTTAAACTCCAATAATTATGGAATATACAAATCATTAATCAGTTTCAAGGTACTCAAGAATATCCAATATATTTAATCCAAATCAATCATATCTTATTCCAAAATCACTACCTTAGTATCAAAATCATATTAAGGTTTATCTTTCTCTCAACCATATATTTTCCAAAAAAAATTAACCCTCCTTGAGTCACATTTCTTGGTTCCACGCAATCTCAAGTCCTTAATGAAATAGTACTACAGTACAATCCTTATATACTTTATAATTCTTATAACTTATACATAATTAATAAAATACTCAAATGAAACAACACTTTAATAACAACATAAGAAATATTAATTATTCATCTTCATCTTCGATAGTATCATAACATGATTATTATCCAATAGAAACATTTGAGGTATACTCTGATGATTTGGACATTGATTCACGTAGTGTTCCAACTCCTTGGAGATGAAGCATTGTACATGTGAAACCTTTTTCTTACCCTTGCAATCAAATAATCGGTGTCCTTTTCCCCTAAACTTATAACAAACTCTCATTGCCTTGAATCATTTACCAAGGTGATTCTTTCCATAGTTATCACATATGGGAAAATACTTCTTTTCCCTTATTCCCTTTATCCATCTTTCTCTTTACCATCCTTTTCTTCTTTGGCTTCCCTTCAAAGCCGTAGGACTCAAAAAACACTTTATTTATCTTATTAACACAGGATATTATGTCTTCATATGTAGATAATACATGGGAGACTATTTACCTTCTAAATTTTTTCTTAATACCATTAAAGACATGATCCTCATTACTCTTTGGATCAAACGTATTGCTGGAGTTCACATTCCTTATACTGGGAAACATTTCTATATAATGGCATACACTAGGTTAGTTTATGAATTTCAATGATTAATTACAAACTTTTAAAATACCTAACGTAAATTAAATTGTTTATAGATATAATTCATAATCATAAAAATATTTTCTTTGAGGGGGTATATACTCGTAATTCCTTCATAATTATTTCTAAAGAAAATGAGAATTGTCCTAAGCATATCCCTTGAGAGTGTCCTAACCAGGACTTTAGCAATGCCCGTTGTCGTGCACCAGTTCCCATTCGAGTCTAGCTCAAAGATATGTTTTCAGGTTTCACCCCTAGGTACATTTGTGCTAGAGCTACCTCTACCTTCTTGTATCTAGACAAGGATGTATTTCTTGGAAAACTCACTAAATCTCTACAATACTGAAATTCTAAGAAGTTCTTCTATACAAATCCTCAATGTATATCTTAGGGCTATGTGCTCTAATCATAATTTATCTAAATCTCGATTCCAAGGTTTGTACTAAACGGCTTCTGATACGAACATTAACACCCCGACCCCAGAAGCCTAGAGTTGGTACATTATTATGTATCCTTGGTATGATCACAAAAGATCATGTCTCGAAATACCAAGTAGTTTAGTAGCCTTGTAAGTACTAGAGACATTCATAAGGTTTAAATTACATCATAAAATGGAA
Source organism: Viscum album (assembly GCA_963277665.1). Lineage (NCBI taxonomy): Eukaryota > Viridiplantae > Streptophyta > Magnoliopsida > Santalales > Viscaceae > Viscum > Viscum album. The sequence continues at coordinate 459,056,439 of OY728138.1, forward strand.
AACAACAACAACATTGTTTCCATAGACAACACTGAGATCTCATAAACTATCCCTTTAGGTCATTCATAAAACACTTCTTCGCATCCGGGAAAAATTAAAACATAGAAAGGGGTGAGCTCAGATGCTTAGTTAGGATAACAATATATTGAATGATTTCAAAAATAAGCATAAACATTTTAGGCAATGTATAAAATGAAAACGAAAGCCTTTTCAACATAAAATTCATCATAATATAGAAAATATAAATCAAAATAATTCATTTAACCTACATACATGGATATTATACTAGTCGAATAATCACATGCAATATTAATAACCACTTTCATAATAATGGAATGCATAATGCCAGACTTTTATAACCACATAGTCAAGGCCATTTTCCAAGTCTATAAATAAGATTTTGTCACGGCCTTGTTCCAAGACACTAGCCTGTCTCATTAGTCCTACCGATGCATCTGGGAGCTATAACGGGCACCTCCCATCACATACAAAGTCCAATGAATTCCTTATATGAAAATGGTTAAACATAACATAAACATTTGTATTGAAATTAGAATATGGAATTTAAAAACTTTATCCATAAACGATGAATGTTATAAAAATAACACATCCTCATTCAATAATATTACAAAACCTTCAATAAAATATGGAAGTTTTGTATCATAATAAATCAACATCAAATAAGCTTAAAATCCATCAAAGGATGTTGACATAGATGAAATCAAATCCATTTTTTTGAGAGAAATATCTCTTTATATATTGAAATCATTTAAGAGGTATATAATTTATAAAGAAAAAATTTATTTTGAAAATATTATTATAAGCCTTTAAGGAAAGATTCAATGATATTATAAAGGAGGAAAATAGTTGCACCCATTGTAGAAGTTAAAAAACATTCTTACCTTAAATTCGTCGAATATGTCAAAACGTACCTTGTTTGGAAAACAACGAAAAGATTAATTTAAAAACATATAAGTTCAAATAAGGGTATAAATTAAATTAACCCATTTTATAGTCAATAGTAAAAATGTTTTGAAATACATTTTTAAGAATCATGGATGTGGATGATAAAGAGGTCCCAGTAGATAATTACGTATAAACAACCGCGGATAATGAAGAGATTGTGAAATTAACCCTTACCTTGTACTTTTCCTTGGTCAAGGGTAGGATAACCTCCTGTATAATGGTGAAAAAAATTGTTATTAAATGATACAAAATCATAGACATTAATATGATTTCATATATTATCTGTTAACATTTCTTTGTTAATAATATCTATGTATTATCATCATTTCGGGTGATAATAGATTCGTTTTCCTTTATATTCTTTATTATTTGAGTCATATTTGTTATGGATGGGATGTATCATATTCATATCCAGAATGAAATCAAGTAATTTGGCATTATTGTTAATCCTCTAATGAAAATTAGTCTTGAATAGATACGATGAGGAATGAATCTCATCGGTTCTTGGAGACGGTATTCTGTACGTACGCACAAGCGACAATATCATTATTTTGATATTAAAATAACATATAATTGGATGATATATCATATATAAAGAATATTTATAATTTTATATTTAATATTTACATCAATTACACATCATTATTATACCCATCCAGATAATAATGTATTGAATAACAATTACACCACGATGTGGAGACGGTAAGTCGTACGCATGCACGTATGGTGACATGTCATTCAACAGATGCATAGAATAATGAACGTGGTTGTAAAATATTTATAATAACAAAATAGTATTTATAATATAATGGAGTTATTATTTTAGAATGGAAACATCAAAGAAAGTGGAAGTGGAAGAAGAAAGGAACCTGAAAGGGGTGATGAAATATTTACCTCTTCTTTGGCTTCTTCCTTTTGATTTGATCTAAAGGGATCCTTAAGTTGGATTTATGACTAAAGGAATAACTCTAGGATGAAGGGAGGACAGTTGATAGGGTATTTGGTCAGGGTTTGGCTGAGCCAAATGGCTTTGAATGTGTGAATTAGAGAGAAGGGGGGTGCCATTTTAAAAGAGGGGTGAGGGGAACCTTATGAGAAGCAAGAAATATTATTTTATAATAAAATAATTTTCGGTTTCTAAAGGCTCCGAAATGGATTATTTAAAGTCTATGGTGGGTATGGGTCCAGAACCTCTCAACCAATAGGTTTTATATAGGTTTGGGTCACTATATTAACTTTATCATTTAGATTTAATTCTTAGTTAAATAGTTTGACATTTACCGTGTCTCTTTGTATTTTTATATTATATGTTTAATAAACATACTATATAGTTCCACGATAAACCCAAGTGGTGCATTAATGATAAACCTATCAATATATAAGTATTTTGGACGAACCTTCTATTTTTAGGAATATAATATCAAATAATAATATAATATTTGTTTTAAAAACTGTTTTATGTCCGTTTTGGCACTAATTTGTATTTTGTTTTTCTAAATTCATAAAAGAATTATTACTTTGAAAAAAATACATTGAATCACCTCTAACAAGCTATATTCACCTATAATAATCGTGGATGTCATAAAAACTATGAAATTATATTTATTGTAATATTTATAATACATATTATTTGATACATTCATTAATAAGTTAATTACTGCATCATCATTGTGTCATAAATAAATTTAATTATATAATATCTAAAAATTATATATAAAATACCATGATGTTGGAATTATTTTTAGATTTATTATTAACATTTTTAGTATAATTTATATTGGGTTTATCCTTATATAAAAAATGGTTTAGTTATTACGATTTGAATTTAACACATTTAACTCTTCCTTGAATGAAATAATAATAAATGTCCTAATCTAATCCAAGTTGATATAAATGATCATATATTATTCCTAAGGTTTTTTTTTTCAAATTACACTTATCCAATAGAATTAGGACATGTTTTAGGGTAATAATAATATAATTTGTTACCCGTAATTACCCTATTTAATTTTAACCGTGGTAAATAAAAATAAAAAGTGACTATTTGCCAAAAATTATTTTTATCTTATTGAACCACATTTTACATACTGATATCAACTTTGTCTCCCCGTTTTTTGAAATTCAACCCATAGAAGTAGTAAAATTAAGTTTTATGTAAATTTGAAAATACTCCTAGGTGGTGGATAAACGACGACAAATAGTTCGATAAAATTATATAAATCTAAACGTATTATAAAATGAATCCAATGAATTATGTTGAACATATATATGTATAATGTTTCAATTTTTACCTAAAATATAATATAATAAAATAAATAATTATTTAAATAAAAAGACGGTTTTAACCAATAACGCAAATTTTTTTCACTATTCATCAAAAATTGAATGTTTTCATAAAAATACAAAAAATTCACCCAAAGAAAATTTTGATATTCCAAATTACAAAACAATTTATATATTACCAAATTCAAAACATAAAACTTTCATTAATTAATTTAAAATTATTTCCCATTGTCAAAACCAAATGGAATATTTTTATGAAATAATAACTATCAAAATATTGACACTTGTTTTTGTGCAATTCCAAAGTAAAATTACTTACAATGACCAGCATTTGAATAAATGGTAAAAATAAAATCTATTTATAATTCAAAACCATTAAAATTTAAAATTTAACAATATAAATTATTTTGATTAAAAAAATGTTTTCAGTTAAAATATAGTATTTTCACTATACACCCAAATATTAATGTTATTAGAATAACACAAAAAATTTATTGAAACTAAATTCTTATGTCCCGATTCTAAAGAAGATGTTAATTTTGTCAAATTGAATATATAAAAGTTTTAAATACTGAATTGTAATAAGGTTCGCTATTAAAAGGCGGTAAAATTTTATTTTTTGAAAAATACTTGTTTTATCTGAAAAAAATGAATTTATTGTCACATTATGTTTAAGAAAATCCTAATATGGATTCTAAAATTATAACGATTTTATAAAGTTCAAAATTCAGTTAATACTATTCATAACCACTTTTAAACGGCTCGTGGGGTAATTCGTGGTGTACTTGAACTCAGTGTTGTGTGTAGTGCAAGTTATTGAATTACTTTGAGGAAATAACGTACTGTGAAATCTTGGGGTGTTACAGAGGTGATGAGAAATGAAACTCATTGATCATGGAGGTGATTGTCCGCATGTGCACATGATTAATGATTCCATTTCTCAATGAATGAGAGGGAAATAAATTATACGATAATTTGAAATTTTATAATAATAAATTATATATATTTATATATCAGATTTTTCATCCATTACATCCTTTTATTCTTCCATGATTGGTGGTGATGAAAAATGGAAGATATCACTTTTTGGAGGCGGTAGTCCGCACAACACACTAAAGATAACTTTTTCTTAATTGATAAAGAGTAAAAAAATAATGGTTATTATATTAATAAATTAACATATATATATAATAATTATAGTTAATTAAATGTAATATTATGTATATATGATATTGTATGAGTATTTTTGGGGAGAAATACCTAAGAAAGTGATAATACTTGCGTAATATACTTGATCATTCCTTGGGAAATTCATTAGGATTTAAGGGATTGAAATTACTAAGTGTGACTAGAGGAATAAAAGAGTATGAATAAAAAATATAATAGGATATTTTTCCATATTTTAAACAAAAAATCTAATGGGATCTATTTTTTTAAGTGGTTTACGGGATCCCCTTTTATAATAGATTAAAAGAGATCATTTTGAAGCACCCTTTATGTTTTTATAATGCCAAGAAATTATTCCAAGGTAAATAGATATATTTTTTTCAATAACGGATTTTAGTGTGTAGCTGGTTCTTTAAATACTCAACCATGTATTTACATAAATGTTTTAAAAATGTAATAGGGTTTTTACTCTTATGTTTTTACTTTTTAATATTTTTTTTAGATATGAAACTAGTCTTTAACTATGTGAATATATGTTTTATTAAATATATAAAATAACACATTTAACCAAATTTGGGTGCTCTGGATCCAAATTATATCTCTATTTAATTGAATTCAATTCAAAAAATATTATAAAAATCAACTTTCAAATCATGTCAAATAAGTTGTAAAAATATTTTTTTAATATGAAAATGTCATTATGATCATTAATGGTTTGTATTTTTTTATGGATTAAAATAATAAATGAGTATTAATATATTTATCTATGTGTTTGTAAATCCTATTTTATTAATTATTTAATGCATTAAAATGAAATTTACTGTATATAAATTCATTGATATTAATTAAAAAATAATTTTAAAATAAATATTTCATCATTATCTTAGAAATTATAATTAATTATAAAAATATAAATTTGTAAGCTAAAAATAAAATTGGACATATTAATAAATATTAAAATTATTACCTCTAATAGTTCAGTGAATTTATTAAATTATCTTTCATGGTGTAGGGAAATTAATCATAACATTAGTGAACGTTAGAGGTAAAACCTTGGTTTTTAGAAACGTTTTTAAAGAAAAATATTATGTATATAGGAAAAATATATCAATGTTATTGATTATAAAGATATTTATAAGATTATAATTTTATAAATAAGAGTAATTTAAAATTTACATAATATAAATACCTAATACCCCCGCACAAAAATATTATTAATGAAACATACAAAAATAAGGTTTCATAAAATTTCACTTGATTTCAAAAATGATAATAAAGAGTTTTATAAATTGAAAAAAATAATTTATAATGATTTATTTTTCATTATAAATATATATTCTATTTATTAAAAAGGTTTAAAATGCTACTAATTTGTATAAAAGTTATGTTATTAGAAAAATCATTTTTTATTATTTATCAAAAAAATCAATTATTTTAGAAACATATAAGAAATATATCTAAAGATAATTTTATTGTGAGGAATTAAAAAATAAATTTTATATTATCTAATATAAATTATAAAATTTCTAAATTTATATTTTTAAAATTAAATATATTATATAAATTAAAGTTATTTTAATGAAAATATCCTATTCAATATTGATCGATATTAATTATCCACCTTATATAGTTAATAAATATTAAAGGTTTTAAACAATACTATTTATTATAAATTTATTAATAATATCTTCTTAATATGTTTTGGTTTCTTTAGAGTGGGTGTAGTGTGTGACATAAGATACAAGGAATATTTAGTTATTTAAAGGTAATCACATATTAATATCTTGGGGTATTATATTTCACTATAAATAAATTTCATCATTTAAATTTGAATAATAGTTTTTTCTATAGGGTAAATATAAGGTTATACACCAGTAGATGATCATGAGTTTATTTAGGGAATGGAATAGGATTTATCTATATGAAAAATCATAGTAATCACTTTACAACTGTAGTTAAACCACTTATAAATTCATGTCAAATTCTAATGAGGGAGGAATATATAGATCCATAAAAAATAAATTTCCACAATCCCAAAAAATTATTTATATTATAATCATACCACTAGAGGTTTTTATTTATTACAAAATATATAATATTTAGAGAAAATATACATGTGAACAGACACTAAAAATTCAATAATGAAAATTCAATACCATATTAATTATTAGTATTTTCATGTGATTTTCATTATTTACGTGGTTATAGGTGACTATTTCCATCATTTTCCATTTGGTTAGGAAATTTAGTCACATAATGCCTTACTCTCTCGTAATTGAAACAAAAACTTTTATAGACCATCTCCTTCCATTAAACTTCTTAGTTTTATGACCTTCATCACTGATCTTTAATGATACTATATCTTTTATTTATATGGAATGTTTTGTAGTTAGACCATGTTGACATTGTTAATCATATTTCATGATACGTACTCTTTATAATCACATGTTTTCTCATTCTATTTCGTATTCCGATGAGTTTTTCATTACAGTAAATCTATACATTATCCCTCACACCTATGGTTCCTTCTAGTTCCATTCATACTAAGACTAAGAGAGTTATCATGAATTATGATCAATATAATTAAATTATCAAAAATAATTATAGGATAATTTTACCTCAAAATGTATCAAATTATAACACTTTCATGTTATCCTATTACTATTAAAACTCTACTTATATCATTCTCATTTCAACATATATCACGCTCATACAAAATTCTTCATTCAACCTAGGATTCATAGAGTTGGGTTCTCTGATCATTATTAACCTAATCCTTAAAATAGGGACCCCAAATTACTTTAAACATTATTGAAATATTCTAAACTCAAAAATCATTGAATTTAATGCTCCCAAAATCCATCTTATCCTCCCTCAAGAAAAATTAACCATTCCTACAATCATATACCATAGAATGTATATTCCTACATATTATACTCTCAATAACACTCCATTTAAAAAGTCCATTTCTATATCTGATATATTAAATAATAATTAAATTATATATTCCTAAAAAATTATATCTATAATTAACTCGAATTATTTTTATCCACTAAATTATACTGTAGTAACTATATATCAAAGTCTTAAAATTAGTTGAACTTATCAAAAATTATCATGAATAAATTATGAATTCCAAGGTTACCAATTATTATATATCTTACAAATAAAAATCAAGCCCATCCTTTATTATCTAAATATCATGAGTATATTAAATTCAAGAGTTATAAATACCTCAGTCATGTATTCTAAAATAAATATTAAAAAATATATCCTTCTCATAAAATTACTTTTTAATATTATTAGTGAAATTTAATATATGATTCCATACCAATAAAGTAAAAATTCATAGATTCTTCACATAACCCTCACATCATTTAAAATATATTGGAATACCATTGATAAATATCACTCACTAATGAAAACAACCATGAGTTTCATTAATATTTCAATATAACATCCATATATAAAATTAGGAAAATCACTTTTTTCTCTCATAATATCCATATAAAAGAAAGTCCCAACCATTTAAGTGTGATACCTTATATGTTTAAAAGACATGGTGGTACCTAGATGAATTTATTTCTCAATGTCATATTTGGAATCGTTGTTTGACAAAATAAAAAATATAGATTGGTTATTTTAATATCCAAAATATGAATATAAAAATACCAATATAAAAATAAAATATCTTTTAAAACCTTTTTTAACATATGATACTTTTTGATCAACCTATGACTCCCTCATTTTAACCCTGGTTATCCACCATCATTATTATATTAGGTTTTATAATAAAATTATTTAACATCATTATTATATCCTTTATAATAGTCTATAATGATAAGGTTATTAAAAAAATTATGCCTCTGAGAATCTAAATTTGTGTAAAATATTAGGTCTTCTAACCATGGATTAGAGTGAAAATTTAGTCAATTTTCAAAAAACCCTTTTCTCAGTGTCTACCATAGGGTGCATATGTGCCACAGCCACATCCACAACCTAGTATCAAAACATGGATTTATTTCTGGGAAAACCTCCTACTGAAGGATTCAATTTTTTTTTTCATATATCGTATTTTACATACACTAATATATAGGGGTTTCAATATGTATTTCTAATCCATTTCTCCAAATAATATGTGCATATTTGTCTTAGAATTATATGATATATTCCTCCAAGGAGTTATATTTACATTTGAAATTGAGATCAACATTAACTAATCAGACCATAAATTATCTTCAACCAACATCATAATCTCAAAATTTATCTAATCCTTTCTGTTGATACCAAATGTTGCCCCCAGACACACACTCATTGATTTTATTCTCATAGACACATACTTTACATACATGCTTTGATAACAATAGTAAAATCAATGATAAAATTCTCCTTATTTACAACTTCATTTGTGATTGTTTAATATATTACATATGAAGGATAATTCCAATATTATACATTTATATAATTAGGGGAAACAAAAAATGGTAAATATCTTGTACATTGTATCAATAGATAATTTCCCATTATATATGATACTATTTATTTCATGAAAAGTCTTTATTCTCTCCCATTGATTATTTCACATGTGTTATCCTTCTAAACATGTCACGCATATTAGTTTTCACTAGAACCATGGAAAATGATATAATAATAAGAGTTGTTCTCAAAATATTAATAAAGAAAACATATAACATATAAAATTAAGGCACAATCATGGAATGAATATTACGGTGGGAGTAGGTAAACAACATGAATCCATAGACAATATAAAACTAAGAGAAATATATATATATATGATAATAAATTAAAATATGAATATCAATAATATAGATATGATACTACTAGAATGCATAATGATGGATAACAAGAATGCGCTATAAAGGACTTTTGGAAAGAAAATATCCATGTTTTTGAGACCATAATGAAGAAATCCAATTTTCAATACCTTATTCCAAGATCATATCCTATTATGAGAAGTGGAATACACAAAAACCAAAGATGTTATGTCTAATGAGATAATTCAATGCAACGAGGGGCTATATAATTTGGGCACCACCAATCACTATATTATGTATAATGAATTCATCATAAGTGCGAACATGTATTTTATTACCATTACCTAAGGAATATATTAATTAATAAAATAAATTTTATCAATATGATTAATAATATGGAAGATTAATACATGATTGACCTTGGTTAATATTCAATTATAATATGGAATGTCAATATTTGACACCATTTTTATAAAACGAATAACATGATCATAAACCATCCAGAGAATGAAGGTAGATGATAAAAAGTACATAGTCAACATGAAAATAATTATATGTATTATAATAAAAGTATACATAATTTCAATACTTTACCTAATTTAAATATAATAACAATCATTCTATGTGAACATCGTGCCATCTAAAATATGTAAAATGTGATGTTCACACACTATATAGAAATGAGTATATGAAAAAGTAAATAAATGAATAACATAATCATAGGATATATATATTAATATGTTATGTTTTTTTAAAATAACATATCTACATTTTAATAAATAAAACCTATAATGATGTTGACAGTACTGAAAAACATCCTTGTAAAATAATGCTTGAATGATACCATCGAAGAATGAATCATGAATTTGTTTTTTTAATTAATATTTCATTATATCAAACCCCCCCCCCCCACATATATATATTAGATTAAAAAGAGATAAAAATCAACCGTATTAGGGTAAATACTTTTTAAAATGAAAATGTATAAGAAAGTGAATACTTATAATTTATTTTTTAATGAAATTTTAATCATTGATAGAAAATATGATGTGACTGGTCAGTTCCAAAATATATTTTCAAAACGTGTATTGCAAACTCTTCAAGAAAATTTACTTATAAAATAATCTCAAAAAATGTATCCTTGAAAATTAAATTAATTTTTTTTATCAAATGGGGATAAAGACATTTAATTATTAAAGGGATATTTTATGTACCTGAAATTAGCTTTATCTTAAAAATACATTTTAAAAAGCTGTAATAATACATTATTTGTATTAAAAAAATTATAAAACAGTATTAGAATAAATAAATTAAAAAATATTAGTGTGTTTGAGCCAATTCATGGAATAATAATGTTAGAGATGAAACATTATAAATCAAAGAAGGGGATTTGTGTTAGCAAAATTTCATACCACTAGGGAAAAAATGAATGAATAGGCACTTTAAAATATGATTTGGTTAGTAAATACTATGAAATAATAGAATTTTGATATAAATATATCCATGATAAGGGAATTAACCATTCAAAGATAATATGGAACCCCGAATATATTTTTTCTCAATGAAACAAAAATTGAGACCAAGGAAACCCTTACGAATTAAGTAACAGTTTAATCAGAATCACTTTAAATATAATTCAAAAAATTGTAATTAAAATTTCATTATGAATATTTAATTATTTATATTATATCTAAAATAGTGAATTTATACTCCATGTATATTAATATAGCTAAATGAATATTATACATGTCCAAATTTAGGGAATCTTATACTAAAATCCTTATAATTTTTAAGAATAATTCCACACAAAAGATTAAATTTCAGAATAATAAAATAAAGTTTATTATATGAATTATTAAGAACCCTATTATTATTATTTTAATTAATATGGATAATTTAATATCATATTTTTTTAATTTTCATATATCTTTCTTACATATAATGGCTACAAGAGGATATTCATTAATTTTTTTGAAACTCCTTATATATGTTAATCATTCTATAATGAATCATAAAACCGTTTCATCATATTCATAATATTAATATATTTATGGAAATAATTGTTTTATATTAATTATATTTTATATCCATCTATTATGGATGTTGATGAAAAACTAAACACATTTCGTGTGGAGGTGATGGTTCACACATACAATATATAAATGTTTCATTTTCTCAATGGATGAGGGGGAAATAAAGTATATGATTATATGAAATATTAAAATAATATTTATATTATATATATAATATTTATTTAACCTTATATCCATATTATCATCCATGAATAACAATGATGAAAAATGGAAGATGCCACTTTTGGGAGGCGGTAGTCTATATAATGCACAAATAACGTTTTTGATTTTTTAGCAGATAGAGAGGAATAAATAATGATTATTCAACTAATATAATAACTTATTATTAAAATTATGATTATTATATCATAATATTTTTTTGGATATAACATATTTGTAAGGTTGATATTAAAGAGAAAAACTTTAGATGGATATAGTACTTACATTGGAGTCTTGATCTTTCTTGGAAAAAATCTCTTGAAATGAAGGGATTAAGATAACATAGGGTGATCATGGGATTTTGATACTATTAATTAATTCAATTAAATTTTATATTGGTCGTTTTCAATACAATTTCTAACGGGAGGAGTATGTTTTAAGGGTGTAAGGGAACCCCTTTTATAAGAGAGGAAAAAAACTTTTAGAAGAACACTTTATATTTAAATTAATTCCATTAAACTATTCAAAGGTTAATGGTTCAATTTTTTTGAAATATCATATTTTTTAGTGTATTTTGGACAATAATGACTCAAAATTTCACATAAAAACTTTTTAAAAAAATGTTATATTGTTTTACCAATAGGATTTATATTTTACTCTTTTACTTTCAAACTAGGCCACTAGATTTTGACTATGTGATTTTATGTTTTCATAGAAAATATAACATAATCCATATAAAAAAAATCTTGGTTTGATGAAAGTTTCTTTTACATCTATTTAATATAATAAAATTTAAATTTTTTTAAAAATTATCTTTTGAATTGAAACAGATATTATGTAGAAATACGATTTTAGGAGGAAAAATGACATTTTCACCACTATGGATTCATAGTTTTATTTAATACTAATAAAACAATAAATTTATGTAAATATATTTATTTTTTGCTTATTGATAATTTAATATTCACTAATTTTATTGTTTAAATTTAATTTATTAATTATATGTTTGTTGATATTAGAAAAATAATAATTTTGAAATAATTATTTCACAATGGTCATCGTAATTTGTAGTTATTCTAACAATATATGGTTTATTCCCAGAAATAAAATTAGAGATTATAAAAAATAAAAAAAAAATTAACGAAAATGTAGGAGAGATTTTATTAAATTAACTTTCAATCTGTATAGAAATTAATCCAAACGATAGGGAATGTAACGTGTGAAACCCTGTTTTTTATAAAAGTGTATTTTTATGTATAATGATTATATAAAAGAATAATTTATCAATTACACTGATTATAATGATATTAATAAGATTATAACAATTTTAAAATGATTTATGTGACATTAAAATAATTTCACAATCTAATTTCACCATGATTAAATTTAATTAAAAAAACAAAAGAAAAATTGTTGTCATAAAATTTCACTTGCTTTTCTAAAAATATAATAATTGGTTTTACAAATTGAAATAAAATAATTTAAAATGATTATTTTTTCATTATAAAAATATATTTACTATAAAAAATGTTTCAAAAACTTTAAAGCCATATACAACTAACAGTATTTGCAAAATTGGTATTTTTTACCAATAAAAAAAACTACCATTTTAGAAAAAGGTGTAAATTATATCCAAAAATAATGTAATTATGTTGAATTTGAAATTAAATTTTAATTTATCATATTTAATGTTTGAAATATATAAATTTTTTTTGAAAATAAAAAATAACATAAAGTGAATGGATTATATTCAAAACAACTATTTCAATATTAACTCATTTTAATTTGTTACCATATAAAGATATTAACTAAAAATGGTTTACCAAATTAGTTTTTAATATGGTATTATTTATAATATAATTTAGAAATTTTATGTTTTTTTTCAGTTTTAATATATGTAACATGTTATAAAACACATTGATTTATCTTATGGTATTCATATATTAAGATCTCAAGGTTTTACAGGGTACCAAATTTATCTATAACATGAAGGAATCTTTCTATCGTTGTGTCCATTGGGTTTAAAATCCTTTTAGAAATTCTTATATTGGGGGACATGTGGTCAATAATATATGTGGGGTGTGACATCCCATAATTTTCAAACCTAGATTTGTTATATAAATATTTTATTAAATGACATCATTTTTAACTAAAACTAATTAATGATATTTTTGAGAATAATATCATTAAAAATAAGAATTAAAATTTAGTGTTCTAAAATTTAATTTAATAAAAAGAAACTATTTTAAAATATTTTTTAATGGAATATATTAATATAAATAGGTTATTTTTTTTATTTTAATAAAAAAATTATTAAAAGGTTATGTAATAAAATATTTTAAATGAATAAAATGCTAAATTTAAGTATATATTTTTCATAAAAATAAATGACTATAATAATTATTTTAAAATACAAATTTGTGTAGATTATATTCAATATAAATATAAATATTTTAATTATTATCTAAAAAATGAATAATGAATAATTATATTCTTATATCAATAATATTAAATTTGTTTTTATAAATTTCTTATGAAATTATAAATATTAGTATTAAATTGTGAAATATTATTATATTATTTTTATTAAATTATAATTATTATAAATATAAATTTAATAAAATCCTAATGTATGATTATAACTATATTTATTAAATTTATAAAATTAGGTTTATGATTTTATTTTAATATAGATTTTATAAATAATAACCAAAATTATGATGATAATAATTATAATTATAATTAAAGGTAAACCATATATATTCTTCATATATGACCTTATATCCATCCAATGGCCTGAAGGCCTTCAATTTTTTTATTATATGATAATGCCCCCTTTTAAGGGAATTGGGTGGAAACACAAAAATACTCCATGGACATAAGAAAAATTACCCCTGAAGGAAAAAAAGAATTAAACACTAGAATGAAAAAATAAAGCTACCCCTCCCTATCATTTGATTGTGATGAAGAACTCCACCGTTACAAGACTATTCGTCAAGCAAGTGTCTATGTCAAAGCACATGCTTGATTCAATGGCTGACACCATACCCTCTAAAATGAAAAAATCTAAAAAGCTCTAGAAAGATGAACTGCCAGCTCTGGATCATCCTCTGAAGCTCGTTCCATGTAGTCAAGTGTAGTTTCATAGCCTTCCCACCTTTAGAAACTATCCAACCAACCAAACACTTCCACCATATCACAATTTGATAAATTCACCATCCACTAGTCATCACCGCCGACCAACCTTCCAACTTCAATGCAAAACACGAAAGACCTTCACAAACTGGTCACCGAAAATCCTTCATGATCAATTGTGCCTCCACCAAAGATATCATCAAAACCTGCCACATCCCACTTCCACCAATGTTGCAGAAGAAACCAGAAGATGATCCTATAAGAACAAAGGTAGGTCATTGTCACCTAGGACTGGATGACCCAACAACACACCAAAATATCATCACTAATGAATTGATCTGGGCTATGCTGAACTAGAAACACCTCTCTCATCATGGATCCACTCATATCTGATCTAAAAACGAACCCTCTCCAGAATCCAGAGAAAGAAAACCACATATAGTAGGTATATATCACCGGGGAGGGATACCAGCATGCGATACCACAAATCACACCCATAAAATAACCAATTTCAAAGCCAACACAAAATACGAAAACTTAGAAGAAGCACTAAATCACCAGTGGCAAAAGACCCTCCCCCCTTAGAACATCTTTATAACCGAAAGTGGTCCACATCGACAGATCTTGCCAGAGCCATGTTGATTTGCACCAGATATAACCTGATTTACACCGTTTTGAATCCATCGAGACTCCCTGAAGCCTCTTAACCACTTTAAAACCTAGCTATCGAGGCCTGCTAAAGATGACCTGAGTCAAACCGCCTCCAAAACAAGATCCAGGTGAAATAAATTCCAAGCCACCAAGCCTTGCTGGAGGATGGAAGGAGATGGGACTCGTGAAGAAACCCTAGACGTGCAAAGATGGAGAACCCCACCGCTCAGAGGCACAAAACACCAATTCACTGTATATGACCTTTTATTATTTATTTATTTTTAATAATATTTTAGAATAGCATAATAATATTAAAAACAATCAATAATAGTAATTGGATTTAAAAAAAATGGTGATGAAATTGGGATTAAAAAGGGATTAATAATCATGTTTTGTTTTGGGGTAGAACCATGGGTTTGAGCGGCCAAGGTCGAGTGGTTTGGGGCTTTGAAAAATAGTGATGTCGAGTGTGGTAGGGATGATCTGCCATGGGAATTTTGACCAATTTGAACTGTCAACAGTTAAAGAGTCGATCCATGTCAAGGAGTCCAGTGTGATTTTTTAGAAATGGGTGAGGTAGAGGCTTCATGAGGTGTCATTGAGACTTGATGATATACTGAAGGGGTGTTCAAGGTGTGAAAAGTGTTTTAAATCTGACTACTATCAATAGTGTTCTCTTCATCTCAGTATTCATTAAATTATTATATTTTCATATCAATAAGTAGGTGACCAAATATTTTTTAGGGTGAATTTCAGATTTCTATCCACATATGCATCTCCTTTTCAATTTTCTACCTGATTCCATATCGATAAACTCTTAATCAGTGTATTAATGTTTGATGTGTACTGATTTTATTTTGAAATTTTAAACCAAATTTGAATGTTTTGTTCTAATTATTATATGTTGTTATGATTATATGTTACTTCATTTGTCTGTCTAGTTATTTAAAATTTGCATATTTGTGTCGTTTTGTGGATATATTTATATGTTTTTTGCATCTCCTAACTCGACTTTCATTTCACGATTTTTGCTGTCACTATATAGGCGTATGAAAATAACATTATGTCTACATCAAATAACATCAGCTTTCATTTAAAGCTATATGTTTGTCGAAATACACACATTAGAGATAATTTCTATAATATACTGATTTATGTGTCCAAATTAGAATGGAAAAGCTAGTTCTCAGTCTAGGGGGACTGTGTTTGTGTCCGAAGAAGTAGATGTTGTTCACTTTTTTTTGAAAATCAAGTAAGTATATTTATTTGTTAAAAATGATGTTTTGATTTAAATTCCTTTTAAATACACTAAAATGAATACATTGACCCTTTTAAAAATTTTTTCGCCCTATGGAATTATGATACCCAAACACAATTTATGGAATTAATACTAAAATTCTCATTTTCATAGGGAGTTTCCATTATTTTTACTCTTCAATTTATAATTTATCTACTAGAAAGAAAAATTCTAAACATTATTTTTTGATTTTATTAGTAAAAAATTATATTTATTTTAGTAAAAGTGTATTTAGATGTTAATTCTTCTCATGAAAGGAATATATACATATATACAGAAATAATGGTCTAATTTATGATTTTTATGTCAAGTATGAGTTTATTTATTAAAGTATAGAATTTATGAACCTCACATTTTTGTATAGTAATGGACATTCCAGAATTTATAAGATATGAGATTTATTATTATCAATTTATCAATCTATGTTTGATTTATATATATATATATACAAAAATACCATTTATCATTTTTTAAGGATTTAAAATAATTTATAAACCTATAATTTTATGTGAAAGGGTTGTTTATTTCTTTTTATCAAAGGGTTTTTAAATTGTCTTTAATCTTTCCATATATGATTTATTTAAAAAAAATATACATATATCATTCAATTAGAAATATTTTTATTCAATAAATGTATAATATATATATATATATATATAATAATCTTGATGATTATATATATTCATATATGTACATGTCATTCTATGAAAAAGCATTATTATTTTTAACATGGATATATATTCTTGTGAATATGAAAATCATGTTTTATAAAAATTTACAAATAAATATACTAATGTATCATAAATGAAAACTACTATATACATATATCTATATGATTTCATACAAAACTATTTTTTTCATGGAACATGCTTAGTCAATAATTCTTTTTTACAAAATAAACATAAAATATCAAAACATTAATGATACTTCA
Organism: Viscum album; assembly: GCA_963277665.1. Classification (NCBI taxonomy): domain Eukaryota; kingdom Viridiplantae; phylum Streptophyta; class Magnoliopsida; order Santalales; family Viscaceae; genus Viscum; species Viscum album. The sequence goes on from OY728138.1 coordinate 459,073,875, forward strand.
TGGTCATTATGATTAAAAAATGAAAGTTTTAATGCTTTTAATTCCAAATAATCACACATGGATATTATGAAGGCATGGTTTGTTGTTTGACCCCAAAACCCTTATAGGACATTGGCCCATTTATGATGGGTGTGCCCAAATAGATCCAAAATTGATTGGGTAATGTGTTAATCTCATATGATTCTATATTTTGTGTTCGAGAGATTTATCATCACCACGTTATTTTCCATGGGAGGTTTATCCAAAGTATAATATGGGATTAGGGAGTAAACATAATCCATAATGGGACTATGTCCACTATATCCTGGGTGTGAACCTAGAATCCATGTTATGATCCAAGGTGCCTTTGAGAATTAAACAATGAAATGCTTATAAATTTTTAAATGACTTAGCTACTATTTTATAAATTAATGAATTCCATTTTCCAAATGGCATATAAATATATTGAAATCCTTTTGATGAAATGATTATTTGTAGAATTAATCATATTTTCATAAGCCTTTATTTTTGGACTGCATGATGTGTTCCACTTTTTATAAAGAATTTCAAAGCACTATATTATTTTATTTTATTTTAAAAACCCCTTACTGAGATTTTTTTTTCTCATCACATGTTTTAAAATTAATTTTATAGGCCACCTAGCTATTATACATCGCCCTACTTCAATAGAGAGTTATTTCATGTGAAGTAGATTAGATATTTTAGTTTTATTTTCTTTTTTGTAGTTTTGATAACAATTCATGGTTTGTGTAATCCTCCAAAACCTAGACATGTAATATTTCATGGTATGTAAATGCTATGTGTTTTTTTATCTATTTTCTCAAAAAAACATATAAATCAATTTAAAAATTTAGTCTGGAAGCTCGGGATCGAGTCGTTGTATGGGGGAACCATGTCTAGAATCCACACATCACCTTGGCGTAACAAACCCCATAATATATATATGGAACCTACTTGTCACTAGTAATTTATCAAAAAAGAATATAAATAACCCCATACCTATATCATGTACTCAAGGCTATGATAATAATAGTTTTGTTGGAATAGTTAAGTAGATAAAATTATGTAGACGTCAATGAAATATGATATTAGTATAATATAAACTTAGGAGTATAAAATTATAATGATTATTCCCATTTCCCATGTAATTTATAAAAGTTCCAATCCACAGCCCACGATAATACATTTTTGTAAAGAATTTAATATCCTTATTTTACCATGGCACCACTAGAATTTTGATTCCAATTCATCAAAAAAACAAGGAACTAACTATTATAAGGAGCATGAATAAAAACAATTTACACTATAAGCCACAATTTTTGTACATTAATTAGTTAATAGATTATCATTTTCCATTCATTAGAATGTTTTGGTTTCTACATCCTACTTAGGGACCCTATTCTGGAATCTGAAGGGAGAATTTATTTTTTTCTAAAATTTACTAATAAAATATCCATGATTTCTAACTCAAAACTCAATACCGAATATAGAATTACTCTTATTCTACTTCGATGTGACTAACACATTAAGGCACAACACGGTCCAATGAATAGACCATGTGTGTCACCCTAATCCCAAATTCAATATTCAAGGGGTTAGGACTGTCATTAATAAGGGAAAAATGAACAGAGGACCTTATCATAACAAAAACCTACAAAAACCACATATCTATAATAATGAAATATTCCTAAATCCTAAAACATGAATTAAGATTATATAATTAATGTTGAATGAAGAATATAAATACATTTAACACCACTAATCATTAATGGATCTTATATAAACTATCATCTAGATAGTAAAATAGGGGATAATAATAAAATAGGAAGATAATATCCCCCACCTAAAATGGAATGACACCTCTTCATCATAAGAGACCCTATCATGAACACATTAGTTGGAAATTCCACTATGCATCCAAACGTTTTACTCTTCCTACTCCACATCCTCTATGATCAACTATGAACTACAAAACACACACACACACACATATATATATATACATAACATGTTTCAATCAAAAATCCCTTAGAGAGGTGAGTATAAAAATAACCAGTAGGACACTCCAAAAAAGAAAGGATTAAACAACCACTCCTGTCAAACAAGATATACACAATGGATAAAAATGTATATGACTAAAGTTATGACTTAATTTCAAAATTTAGTCATAGTAAACTCTCATAATGAACCAGAAAAATCAACAACCATTGGATTTATAAAATATAATTACATATTAATGTACCTCACACCCCATGGGAATAATCTCACGTCGCTAATAATATATTAACTTATGGAAATACAATAGTTTATTAAGATGAATTAGTTATAATCACAAACCTATATCTCCTAAGGTAACTGAAACATAAATAACCATGTATAAAATCATAGAAGTATGAAATAAGAAATGAAATTGTTAGGATCATATATCATCTAAAAAAGAAGCGAATTAAACACATTAGTTCAAATTTATTCCCAAAAAAATAACTTATAAAAATAGAATACCTTAGGAAACCTCACCTCAAAAATCTCAATAAAGAATCCTTAATATAGTTGAGAAACCAAACCTCACTTGGTGATGTACATTAGGTGAGGGGGTACAAACCCCATTAATTGATGAACCAAAACACCTAGGATACCTAACATTATAACATTCACATAGCCTCTCTACAATCATAGTGGAGGTCCTAATCTCATTGAAGATTGTGATTTTCAAGGGGTTATTGAAACCAAATCATGGAGGGATCACAATTCATCTCATCAGGGGGTAACAACTCCATATATAATTTGATGGGAATAATATATTATTAAGTATTCTATGATTATTGTTGTATCTAACTCTGATATCACATTTAAGTCTACTTCATAGGAGCCACAACGGTGGATGTGATGAAAATACAAGAGCAAGAATACATTTAAGAAAAGTATCAGTTCCCAGATCCCACCAAATTCACAAATCATGTTATATGAGAGAATCTTCATCGATTTTTATGATCTAATATAATCACTAAAATAAAAATCTATTCAATGTCATGACCCAATACTGTAAATATTCAAAATCAATTATTACTTCCAAAAACTCAACCAAGTGGTGTATTAAAATAAAATTTCACATCATCTATATATTAATCTCAAGGTTCATTTAAATTCCATGCCAGTATAAAGACACCCCATAGAACATGTTTATGGGTTCTCTATAAATGAAACTACTTCAAAACCCAATAAAACAAATCATGCAATAAACTCCTAGTATATTCCAAACCCCCATCCTCTAAGGAACAACAATATATGTAGTGCATGTAGGGGACCCATGGATTTCAATTAACACCTCACCAGGGGATAGAAAAATCAATTCATTATTTAACAATCTCATATAAACCCGATAATAATAAATTTTGGTCTGAGATACATTATATATCTTAAACTTATGAGAATTTGTATCTGACAACAAAAAGGAACCTACCATTAAAAGTAATATTTAAAAATTAAAAAACTAACTATTTATTTTCATAGTTTTGAACCATTTTAGAAAATATATAAGAGATGTTGGAAATAGAGTAGTAATTGAAATGTTATAATTCCAAAAATTATGTGTGTTTCATTTTGGGTGACTAAACAAGCATCACTATCACCTAGTAACGACATTTACCATATGCCACAATGTTACCCATATAGACATTATGTGTGAATCTCAAGGGCTAGTTAGTGTGTAAAATTGGGACATGAATTGTGTAATATCATCCTATAATATAGTATGTTAGATATTCATAGATCATTACTTCACTAATTTTGGTTGTTATAGGCATCAAAATGAGGTCGGAGAAAGGGGTGATGTAGTTGATGCTGAAATTTCAGTTGGAATATATGCATTGTGGTGTGGTATAACATGTTCATTTATAGATAGTGTAACGACCAAAACTTTTATTAATATAAATTCCACTTGATCTAATTAAATATATCATTATTTTAAATAGTTATATAACATATTCACTTATTTTTTTGAGGTTATTGGATTTTAAAATACCATTAAGAATTGTGGTTGTTGCTAATACAGTCGTTGAACAGTGATCACATGAATAGTATAAATATAGGGCTTTAACATATCCAAATTCACTCAGAAAAAGGAAGTGATGGCCTCATCCAGTAGAATTGCTCCATATGAAGCCCATTTTTCATATCTTGGAAAGGAGGGGCATCATTGGGCTTCACTATTGACCAAGCCCATGTTGTGCATTAACAAGTTAAGCTCAAACAGAATTACCTATGGGAGAAGGGTAAGTTGATAGAGATTACCAACCAAATGATGTTATCTGAGCCACTCCAAGAGTTTTTCACCATCGCACACATTACCCTTTCATCTTATGCGGGTGTTATAAGGGGTTATGTAACAAAACATCAGCACTATGATTATGTGTATTATTTTTTTTACAATAAAAAATATACATTCATTTTGTTATTGTTACATTGTAAATGGTTTTTAAAGCACAAATTGTATTTTTTAGATAATAATCAATTATAAAATCTATTTTGATGAATTAATAGAGTTTTTAATTAAATAATATTAATAAATTAATTTTTAAATATAAATGATAATATATATTTTTGGAATACCATTTTTATTTTTATTAATGTTTCAAAGCCGTTTTTGTCAAAACCCATGTATTTTAGATAAATGTTTGTTTTTATTTTAAAAGTAAAAATTCACATATTTAGAAAATTATTGAGATAAAATGAAAATTATTTTTTGAATCAGGACGTCAAAATTATCCAACGGTGTACTTTTCATAATTTTCTGAGATAGTAGAATATTTTGGGTAAAAATTAAATATCAGTTAATTATACAATGTGTTTTATGACATCATAATGACCTAATAGTGATGTAATAAAATATTATAAATGTTATTCTTGGCCAATATATGTTTTACCATTATAATATTGTGAAATTAGGTTTTTTTGGTTTATTTTAAAATGTTTTAGTGGACCCTCCATGTCATATAAAACATTTTATCTTTTTAAATTGGTTTCCTTGAGAGTGTGACTCACCTCCACATAAGCATGCCAAATATTTTAAGATCTCTAGACATTGTCCTTAAAAAATATTTTTTTCCACTCCCCTTTGGAAAAAACCATGGGAAAATACCATGGATTGGTTTTTGGTTTTGATTAGTTTAATGTGTGGTGTCCAAAACCTAAACAATAAAGAATTCCCTCCCTTTCCCTATATAAACCCACCCAATCTCTCAATTCCACTTCACTCAAAGATTTTGGAGCTAAAAAAAACTCTTACCTATTATCTCTATAATCTTCCCAAGGTTCCCCAAGCTCCCATGAATCCTCTCTCAAGACTCTCCTAAGCCATTGGTATCACACATCCATGTAAGGGATTTCTTCCCTTCTCATTTTATCCTTGTTTCTTAATATTATTATGCCCATTTATTTTTAAATTATAAATTTTGGGGTATGATTTTTAACATCCCATATACTTTACTATTTATGTTTAAAGTATAAGAGACCCCTTTACCTCTCATAGATGCCCTCCATGTATACCTATTACCATGATGAAATTCCGTAAGGAATTTCTCTCTCCTAATTTATATTCAACCAATTCTTTTGTATTATGAATCTAAATTCATTTACTTTTGTAAAAACATGTCACTATATGACCCCCTTCATTCCCTTTTCAAGTAAATATTATCAGACACCACTTTCTCTCTGATCAACAATTTTTGAAAATTCTTATGTCACGTCGTCATGCTGTTGAAATATCACCGCGATTTTCGAAGTCAAAGTCATTGTGTAGAGAATACCATGCCCATTTCACTATTAAGGGTATTGAACTTTATTCAGATTTAATTATTTTTTATAGAGTTTCATGTATTAATTCCACATTCATTTATTTTGGAATAAGTTAAAATGTTTAATGAATCCATGCTATATGATACATGTGGAACACTTATGCATGAAATGAAATGATTAAGAATGGTGCGCCCTGATTGCATGACATTGAATTGGGTAAAAAATATTTTCATGAAACATCAATTGCAATTAGGTTTTACTCATGATAACTCAATTTAAATGAGGGTCTACTCATGATCCATGTGAAATGAGCCTTGGCTCATGCTAATACCTTATTAAGTGATGTTTCCACATTTCCATGTTATGATACTCATGCTATATCTTGCATTTATTTTCATGTATCTGTTGAGATACATTGATATGTGTAGTATATAAAATTTACTATATTTTTATGTTATTAATTTTTTACTCCCTTACTAGGATTTATATCTCACCTTTTTATTATGCATGTCCTCAGGTTATCCTATACAATTCTATGTACGAGGGAATGTTGAGGTCATATAAAGGATGATTTCAATAAACATTTTGTGTTTTATATTCTATGTGGTTATGTAATGTTCCTAATTTCCCCAGACACTAGACCAATCGATCCTTAGAGTTGTATTAAGTGAAATTTTATGTAATAAATCATTTTTATTTGTTTAATAAAAGTAGGTTTGTTATAGTTGGAATCAGAGGATAGGTCTGATTATTTTTGGGATTATGATTAGAAAGCCCTAGTGAAATACTTAGGGATAAGCCTATGTATAATAAAAACATCTCTATGTTTTGTTAAGTATTAAGTAAGTGGTTTATCATGTAAATACATCCTTTTCTAGATATGAGAAGGTATAGGCGGATCTAGCACAGATGTACTTAGTAGTTAAAACTCTGACAAGATGTTTTGGGCACGACCTGGGATATACTGGTACACAACAACGGGACTTTCTTCACTCTTGGTAACAAAACTCCCAGGGGATATGCTTTGGTAAATTTAAAATCCTATTATGAACCATTATTAAAAGAAAAAAAATTCCCTAAGAATATATGTTGGGAAATAGATCATGGATAACATAGATTTAATCCTATAGATTCATAAGTTAAGGAAACAAAATTTATTTATAAGTCACTTGTTTTTGTCCTTGGATTATCCTTTATGTAGTACCCCTAACTTTCCTTTTATTCTAGGAAATGGCTGGTAATAGGATGACTCAGGCTAACAATCGATGTGAAAATCAATGTGATGACTATTCTAATGAGATTCTTAATTCAATGGGAGTGAGAATCGCGAACTCTGTCATGATACTCTCTCAGTTAACTCAAGATTTGAATAGTAACACGGGTCAGGAGGAACGTTAACCCCCCCCCCCAAGAAAGAACAAGTCTCAATCGATAGCTTCAAGACACCAAGCCCTCAAACGTTTAATGGATCATTTGATCCCTCAATTGTCGAATAATGGATCAAATCTATTGAAATGATATTCTCCATCCTTCAATGTATTGAAAAAGAGGCGGTTCCCCTTGCTACTTATTGTATGGAGGGTGTAGCTAATCAATGGTGAAGATTGATTAGAAATAAAAATCCCGAGGAGGAGATCGAGGCATTGGAATGGATGGATTTTCAGAATATTCTTTTCGATAAATATTTTCCGCTCACCCTAAAACTTAAGATTGAAATGGTCTTCTTTCCCCTCAAGCAAAAAGACGATGAATTTGTCAGAGCATATGAGGAAAATTTTACATGAATTTCACGATATGCCTCCAGTTTTGTCATTACCCCTGAATGCAAGGTTGAACTTTTATTTTATGAACTAGAACCTAGCCTACGGAATTCCCTAGCGATCAATGATGTTGAGAGCTGTGATGAAATGGTCTGAGGTTCCCTCAAAGTCGAAATGCAGTTAGACGAATCTCAGGGGTATCATGGGGATCAGTATCATAAGGTGGAATTTAATTCTAGCAGTCCAATGGATAAAAACAATAGTGATATGAAGATCTAGCACCCTACATTCCCAAGGAGAAAAAAGAAGCACCCTAGAAATTGACTGAAGGGGGTGTGGAAATGATTTTGGTGTGGAAGAGAAGAGGACCTAGCTATTAACTACAAGAAAAAAACATGCGGCTGCGAAATAGTAGAGGAATGATTCATTCAACCATCAACGTATTGTTCATTGCTTCACCTACATTGAACTAGGGAACCTTGTATATCAGATCCCTAAGCCAAGGGTTTTCAAAAGTATCAAACAACCTCAAAGGCAGCAAGGGTGAGATTTTTCCATCACTACTACCAACATGAACCCCAAAATCAATGTGGTGATAGGTACACTAGTTATTCAATAAAAAATAGAAAACATACTTTTTGATTCTAGTTCTACAGATGCATTTTTTTCTCAAATTTTTAGTAGAGATTTCCCAACATCACCACAAATCATGTAAGTAAAGATGTCAGTGTGTATGGAAAATGGTTCAATCATTGTAACCCATGAATATAACTCCTCCCATGTCATAATTTGTGGATTGAACTTCCCAGAAAACCACATCATACTCCCTCTAGTGGAATTTGATGCAATTATTATCATGGATTGGAATTCCTTATATAAAGCCTACATAAATTGTCATGAGATCAAAATCACTCTCCATATGGATATTTGACCCTCGATTATATATAAGTGCAAGGAGGAGAATGAATATTTTTTAGCTCCATCATCTCAAGTGTGGATATTACTTCCCTATGATCACGTGTATCGTGCTCAGATGATTGTTTCCATGGAAGCAACCATCCTTGAAGACATGCCTATTTTGAGGAAATTAGCTGATGTGTTTCTCGAGGAATTTCCTGGTCTTCCTTCTAGAAGAGATGTTGAATTCATAATTGACCTTATACGTGTGGCATTGACAATATCTAAGACTCTGTATAGAATGAATATTGTGGATCCTGAGGAGCTGAAGAAACAACTAAATGAGAATCTAGATAAAGGGTTTATACACCCAAGTGCTTCACTATGGGGTGAATCAGTCATCTTTTTCAAGAAAAAGGATGGGTCAATGCACCTTTTCATCGATTATCATGTGCACAAAAAAATCACGATAAAGAATAAGTATCCTCTACCATGAATTGAGGACTTGTTCAACCAGCTTTGTGGAGAAAAATACTTCTCCAAGGTGAATTTTTTTTCGACATATTACCATGTAAGGGTGTAGAAGGAGGATATCACCAAGACTGATTTTTGTACAATAAATGGGTATTTTGAATTCATTGAAATGCTTTTTGGACTCACTAATGTTCCATAAATCTTCACGAACTTGATGAATAGAGTCTTTAAATATTACCTTGAAAATATTTTGGTATCCTTTATAGATGATATTATAAAATAGTCCAAATCCAAGGAGGAGCATGAAGAGCATCTAAGCATTGTACTAGAGATCTTGAGAAAAAATAAGATCTATGAAAATTACAACAAGTGTGAGTTCTTGTTGAAGGAAGTCTAATTCTTGGGTTATATCATCACAATTAATGGGATATCTATGGATACCTCCAATAAAACTACAATTGAGGGATGTTCGAGTCCAACATTGGTAATGGATTTCTGTAGCTTCCTGGGGTTAGCTAGATATTGTCACCGATTTGTTAGAAATTAATCATGATTTTTCAACCCTCTTACCAAGCTAACTCAAAATGGAGTAAAGTTTTCCTGTAGTGATGAATGTGAAGAGAGCTTTAAAGAGTTGAAAAGGAGGCTTATCAGTGCGCCCATACTCACACTACCCACAACTGGATAACTTTTTGTGGTATTCAGTGATACTTTGATGAAGGGCTTGGGATGTTTGTTGATGCAAAATGAAAAAGTCATTTCCTATGATTCAAGGCAATTGAACTTTCATGAGAAAAACTACTCAACAAATGAACTAGAGTTGGTTTTAGTGATATTCACTTAAAAAAATTTGGCAGCATAATATCTTTAGGGAGAAGAATGAAATATACATAGATCACAAAAGCCTCAAGTATATATTCACATAGAAGGAGTTGAATATGCATAAATGATTATGGTTAGAGCTGATCAAACACTACGACTTCTCAATCCATTACCGCCCTAGGAAAGTGAAGAAGGTGGAAGATGATCTAAGTAGAAAGGACCCAACAATTCTATCATTGATGAGAAGTTACAATGATCCAATGTTATTGGATTTGACGAAGATGGACATGGGAATCATAAAGAAGGGAACGTCATCAATCCTTTAACAAATGATTTTTCAACTGTCTCTCTTGGAATGTTTAAAGGACACTCAAAAGGATGATGTGGGAATTTAGAAGAAATTGGAAACAATCAGAAAAGGTAAATCCTTGGAGTTTAATGTCAATAAATAAGGAATTTTGAGATTTGGTGAAAGAATATGTGTTCAATCATCTTCGGAGCTAAAAAAAGAAATTTTGGATGGTTCACATAGTTTTAATTTCTCTATTGACCCATGAAATACAATGATATATTGAGATCATTGGTAGAATTATTAGTGTGATAACATGAAGAAAAATATCACTGAGTATACATTAATGTTCCTAGTGTGAAAGTAAGTGAAGGTTGATAGGTAGAAGTCTAAGGGGATGATACAACCATTACCCATACTAGTATGTAAATGATAGAACATCATCATGGAAATTTTCACAAAACTATCAAAGACATCTAAAGAAAACAATGAAATCTGGGTTGTTTTGGATCATCTTATAATGACTACACACTTCATTTCTATTAAGGAGGATTTATCACCGGATCAACTAGAACATATATACATTAGAGAAGTGGTTAGGTTTCATAGAGCACCACTATATATTGTATCCAATATAGATTCAAGATTCACCAATTTATTCTAGAAGACTCTTTGACATACTCTGAATAATGAGTTGAACATCAATAAGGCTTATCATCCTCAAATTGATAGCCAATTTGAGTGGACTATCCAAACACTTGTGGGCATCTTTAGAGCATGCTCATTGGACTTAAAAGGTGGATGAGATCAACATCCTCCTCTGGTTGAGTTATCTTACAAAAATAATTTGCACTCAAGCATTCTAATGGATCCTTAAAAAGACCTGTATGGGAAGAGGTGTAGAATACTGACATGTTGGGATGCAGTAGGGGAGTGAAAACTCTTTGGTGCAAAAATGGTCGATGAAATGGCGGAGATGGTTACGACCATCCAGTAACACATCAAAGCTGCTCAGAGTCGATAGAAAATATATGAACACAATGATCGATGTAACATAGTGTTTGTTGTTGAAGACATGGTTTTCCTCCGCATATGATGAGAGTTATGAGATTTTGGAAGAAGGGGAAACTTAGGCCAAGGTACATTGGCCCTATTGAGATCCTTGATCACAATGGATAAGTGGCTTATTGACTAGCACTTCCACTGAACCTATCTCAAGTACATGATGCACTCCATGTATCACTCTTGAGAAAGTACATACCTTACCCTTCACATGTACTCAATCCAGTGGTGGTACCATTGAAGAATGACCTCTCATATGAAGAGAATCCAGTGAAGATCTTAGATCGTAGGGAAAAAGTTCTATGAAATAAGACAATTCCCCTCATCAAGGTGTTGTGGCACACCCGCAAGTTTGAAGAGGAAACATGGGAATCATAGGAAGTGACGAATCAGAGTAACCTACATCAGTTTTAGTGTGAAAAATTAAATATCTAGGGAAAAATTTCTTAATGCGGGAAGATTGTAACGACTCATACTTTTATTAATGAATATTTATCTTGATCTAATTAAATTCATATTATGTGAAATGGATATATAACATATTCCCTTCTTTGGTTTTATGTTTTTTGGATTCTAAACTACTATTAAAAATTATGACTGTTGCTAATATAGATGCTGAAAAATGATCGCACGATTATTACAAATATAGGGAACTAAAAAATCCAAAATTACTCAGACAAAGGAAACGATGACCTCATCCAATAAAATTTCTCCATATAAAGCCCATTTTTTAGAGCTCGGGAAGGAGGTGGTGTCACTCGAATTCACTCTTTACCAATACCATGTTGAGATTCAACACGTTAATCTCGAACTGAATGGCGTATGAGAGAAGTGGAATTTGATAGAGATTAGCACTCGAGCGATGTTATCTGAGCAACCCCAAGAGTCTATCACCATCACACACCTTACCCTTTAGTTTTATATGGGTGTTATAAGGGGTTATGTAACAAGACCGTAACACTATGATTATTTACATTATTTCTTTTTTGTATAGAATAAATAATATACATTTATTTTATTATTGTTACTATGAAAATGGTTCTTTAAGCACAAATAATATTTATTAGGTAATAATCAATTAATAAATCTATTTTGATGAGTTAATGGATTTTTTAATTAAATAATATTAATAAATTAATTTTTAAATATAACTGATCGTATAATTTTTAGGAGTAAAATTGTAATTTAAATTAAGGTTTGAAAGCCATTTTTGTCAAAACCCATGACTTTTTGATAAATGAAATTTTTTCTTTTAAAAGTAAAAAAGTAACATATAGAAAAACTTATTTATATAAAATGAAAAGTTTTTTTGGAATGAGGATGCTTAAATTATCCCATAGTGGATTATTCGTAATTTTCTGAGAGTTGAATTTTTAGAAAAAAATTAAATATCATTTAATTATATAATGTGTTTTATGACAACATAATGTCCTAATAGTGATGTAATAAAATACTATAAATGGTATGTTCAGACAATATAAGTTTTACTATTAAAATAATGTGATTTTAGGTTTGTTTGATTTATTTTACAAATCTTTAGTGGACCCTCCAAGACTTATATTGCATTTTATTTTTTTAAATTGATTTCCATTAGAGTGTGACTCACCTCCACATAAGCAAGCCTAATATTTTAAGAATTTCGACCATTATCCATATAAAATATAGTTTTCCACTCTCCTTGGGCTAAAAACATTGGAAAACCCATGGGTTGGTTTGTGGTTTTGATGAGATTAATGTGTCGTGTCCAAAACCTAAATTATAAAAAATTTCCTCCCTTTTCCTACATAATACCACCCAAGCTACCACTTCCTCATCACTGAAATCCTTTAGAGCATGACCAAATTTAGAAATACTCTTTCTATAATCCTCCCAATCTTCCCTAAGATCCCAATAATTTTCTCTTAAGCCTCTCCCAAGACTTTGGTATCACACATCCAACGGTTTCTTTTCTTTCTCATTTTATCCATGTCTGTTAATATTGTTATGGCCTTTTATTTTAAAATTATAAATGTTTTGGTATGATGTTTCACCTCCACTATATTTCCCTCTTTATTTTTAAATGATTAGAGACCACTTTAACTTTCATCAATTCCCTCCATGTATACTCATTACAATGCCGAAATTTCGTAAAGATTTTATCTCTCCTAATTTACATTCAGGCATTTCTTTTGTATTATGAATCTAAATTCCATTACATATATTGGGATATGTATATATATGAACCCCTTACTATCCTTTTCATGAAAATATTATGAGGCACCCCTTTCTCTCTCATCAACCATTTTTACAAATTCTTATGTCACATCGTTGTGGTGCTGAAATTGCACTGAGATTTTCCAAGACAAAATCATTGTGCAGTGAATACCATGCCCATTTCTCTATCAAGGGTATTCAACTTTATGAAAATTTACTTAATTATTAGAGAGTTTCATGTATTAATTCAAAATTCTTTTGTCATGGAATATTTTATAATGTTTAATGAATCCATGTTATATGATCCATGTGGGACAGTTATGCATGAAATGAAATGATTAAGAAGGGTTCACCCTAATAGTGCTCCAATGCATTGGGTAAATATTAATATCATGATACATCAATTAAAATGAGGTTTTACTCATGCTAAATCAAGGGTAGTGAGGGTTTACTAATGCTCCATGTGCAATGAGCCTTGGCTCATTCTAATAGTATGTTAATTGTTGTTTCCACATTTCCATGTTATGATACTAATGTTATATCATGCATTTATGTTAATATTTAACTTTAGATCCTTTGATATGTCTATTGCCTAAAATTTACAATATTCATCATTTTATGCCTTGTTTACTCCTTTACTTGGCTTTATAGCTAGCTCTATTATTATGCATATCCTCAGGTTATCCCCTACAATGCTAAGTAGGAGGGAATGTTATGGTAATGTAAAGGAATAATTCAATAAAGATATTGTGTTTTATGTTCTAAGTTGTTATGTTATGTTCTTAATTTTCCAATACACTAGACCTCTCATTCCTCAGAGTTGTATTAAGTTCAATTTAATGTAACAAATAATTTTTATGTGTGAAATAAAGAGCAGGTTTGTTATAGTTATTTTATTGAAGGAGATGATTTTTCAGTAGAATATTGTGTTCTTGCAATATGAATTGGGTTGTGATGTAGTTATTGTATTGTAGTGTATTCTGTGAGTTGTTATTTTTCTATATTTTTCTATTTTATGAAGAATTTAGGTTATTATGTGAAGTGGTATGGTTTTCTCATTAATTTGAATTGGCTATTAGTACATTCAAATGTATCCCACTTAATTATACGTAAATATTATTATGTAAATCTTAAAATAGTTTTCTTTCATTATGAGGGGTATTATTGTGGATTTATGGTCATATAGTGTTTTGAATTCATATTTCATAAGAGGATTTTTAGGTAAAACCAATTTTGTCTTTCATACATTTTTCATTAATTTAACATTCCTTTAATGATTTTTAGGTACAAACCTTTACTCTGTATTTTGAAGACTGGGGTAGTCACTTTCCTAACTGTATTTGTCCAATGTATATTTTAAGGAAGTGAATTTCACTCTAATATATTTTGGTATCGGGTGTTCAGGGTTTGAGTATAAGAGTTTGAGTACTGTATCATGATCTTAAAGAGTTTATATGTTGTTTCATGGTATCAATAATTTTATTTAGAGATTTTTTGTTAATATATGTTTTATTTTTTTTTGGATATAAAATTGGGAGATAATACATTCTGGTTTTGGAATTAGAGCTACATTTTTTTATGATGTAACCTATCATGTTATCGTCCTTTATTTTTTTCATAATGTTTATAAATTCAAGATTTTTATTGAAGTCTCTCTTATTTCCCTAGCTTCACTAAAAAACTTTTTTATTGGTTGTTATTATTTATAGATAATTATACATATTTTTATTAGATTTTTCCATCATAAAAAAGATATCAACTACCTATGATCCATGATTATCTACCCTTTTTTATTTTTTATTTTATACTTATTTGTTCAACTTGGTGAGGTTGTGATAATAATAATAATTCATTTTTGGTGTTTTTATGTTGTATTATTGATGGGGAATGATTTTTCATTATCCTTTTTGTTGATCTTTATGTGTTTGGAGTTTCTTAGTTGGAGTTTCCAAATGTTACCATGTAGTTATTGTCATATCGTTGGTCGAGGAAGAGGATTAATGACTTCTCGATCTTATTTTTTGTGTAAATTGTTGACTAATAATTATTTTTATGTTATTGGGTGGATGTTATGGGTTAACCTAATAATATAATGGACTAAATGAAATGAAATTAAAGGGGAGTTAAAAATGATTATTTGATTTAAATTCCATGATATTTATTATATATTGATAGTTATGTTCATATTTCTCATATGATATTGTGTTTCTTGATGTGATATATATTATTTATCTAGAATCACCTTTCCAGAAGTGTAAATCACATAAATTCTGTAATGTAATGTTTTGTTGGATGTATAGAATTTATGTATTGATATTTTAATTTTGAATTAGGATTTAATATAAATGAATGAGTAATAATCATTTTTTTAATATGACATTCTACTAGGATTTAGATTATTTTATTGTTTGTGCGGTCTTTCTTGTTATGGTTAGAGTGTTTTTGGTTGGGAGTTTTAAATTTTAGTGGTGATGGAACATTTATTGGTTGTGGTAGGGATAAATGATCTATAGTGAGTTTACAGTAGTGGTGGAGTGGTTGGTTGTGTGTAAATAAGGTGATTTTATGGTAACTATGGTAGTTTTTGCATGTTTTGTGAGGATATTTATGTGAAAATTGTTTAGTTTATTTTTAGTTTTTGTTATATTCAAATAAAACATGTAATATTATTGTAAAAATTAGAAATTATTTCTATTAATTTTCTATAATTATTGATAAAGGGATGATAAATGGAAAATGGAAATGGTTGAGATGGTTGTGGATAATTAATGGTAATGAATGGATTAAATATGGATAAGTATTTCTTAGTTTCTTGATGAAGGATGTATCTTAAAGAATGTATTAAAATTAATTATGGATAACTTAATTTAATTTGATCTGTAATGTTGAATATATAATTTAATAATGATAAATAAAATTGAATGTCAACAAATATTGTTATTTCTATGTAATATGATTTTTTGGGTAAGTTTGTGCCCATTGATGATAGTGGTTATAGATGATTTTTGGTTATGATGAGATGACTATTTTTGGTGACTATAGTTTTGGTATGACATGAGCCATTAGTTTGGGATTGGTGTCTAATTATTACAAGTGATATTTGCTTATAATTTCTGTTAAATGTCTACTAGATTCAGGGAACCAGAATCACTCCCATATGGTTTTTGGCTTTAGGCATATTCCCTTATATCCATGTTATATATGAAATATAGGGTTTATTTATCCCTCCTACCACTCCCCCTTTAGATGTAGTACAGGATGTGATGACTTATTATAGGTATATATATATAGAATATATTGGAATTAGAGTATATATAGAAATATATTGTTTAACTTGGGTATTTGATTATGTTGTGAAAACCGGATGAGGGGTTTTTTTGATAGAAGCAAATAATTTTTATGTATGTTATTTTCATGGAATCGTTATATACTAAGGATGTTATGTGTGATTGTGATGTGAATATGGTTTGTTGTGTGAAATTATAATATGTAGATGTGTATATATATAGACATTTTTTTAGTAAATTATATATAAGGGGTAAAACCAAATAATATAAGTTATTAGGATTTGATAGAACCCATATGAATGACGAAATGGATTAAGGGTACCTTCTTGACCTATATTTTGACATTATGTTACAATACATTGATGTAATGTTAGGTGTGAAAGTCCTGGTGAGGTTGGGTGACATATAACCTAATATAGGTGCATTCAATTTATGTTTTTTATTCACTGAGTGAATAGATTATTTATTCTATGTATTTATGATATGTTTGAGTAAATTTATTACTAGGTATACTTGTATACTCACCAATGTACATGTAAATATTCCATAAAGTATCTAGGAGGGAGTTGGTGACTGAGATGGAACTTACTAGCTTGAGGTTTGAAGATGTTATCAGAGTCACCTAAATTATAGCTTTTTTGTCATTTTATTTTTTTAGACATAGTTTATTTATGAAATTTACATAAAATATGAATTGAGTTTTGTTTTTATTAGATATATTTAATTTTTGTTTTATCATTTCAGTTCAAACGTTTGAATTAAATAACTCCCATTTATGTGTTTTATACACACGATGCTAGTATCTGATTCATTGCATATTGGACAGGGGATTCTAGGATCTCAATCGTCATTATTACTACCCAAGAATTGTTCCTATTGAGGTTATGTGATGAAAAATTATTATTATATATATGGGTGAGAGATAGGGTATCATTTGGATTTTGGAACTAGTGAAAGCTACACTAGTTTTTAGGGAAACATCATTGATTAAACATAGTGTGTGATATTGAATGAATAAAGAGCTCAGATATGATCATTTTTGTCCCCATATGATTATATTTAATTATTTTTATATTACTATACATATGAGGAAAAATTGTGTTGATTTTAGGGCAGAGACCTAGGACTTGTTCTTGATATATACTAGATTGTGATAGTGTTTCTATTAAAGTGAATGTTGGAATCTAGAAGGAATCTAATAAAATGATCTTTAATGATTTAAAAGTTATTATGATTAAAATTTTACTATATTACCATATAGATATTTCTAGTTGGAATCATTCATTTGTGGTTCTGATTGGAAAGAAGTAGTAGGACGATTTGATTATCTGTGAAAGGGTTGACCTAATAGAGGAGGAAGAGTCCTTAAGGATAACACTGAAAGCTTGTTAGCATTAGATATTATACAAGTATGAGGTCATCGTGTATAATTATAAGATTGAGAATTATTTGGAAGACCAAGAAAGTTTTATTGGTTTGATTAATACTAGGAATGTTAATTGGATATTTTTTTAATGCAATCAATTGAGAGAAGTAGTGCTTTAGTGGGTATTTGTATTCCAAGGGTACCATGAGGAGTGGATAGATTCTTAGGATAATTTATGGATGAATTATAAATATATTTCCATTCATTTATAATGAAATTAATAATTATTCATTAGTTACTTTCTCTTTTGTAGGGAATTATGAGTTCTTGAAATCTTGGGACTCAATTAAAGGACCTCCTCCACCCCCACACAATTTCGCAAGATGAGGGGGAGAACAAAAGAATTTTTTACATGGACCCATGTCTCATTAATTAGTATCATGTTATCCCATTTATATTACCTATGTATCTAGAAGAGGATTATAAATATAGTTTGAATGAGATAATTCATGTGGGGAAAGGACCATCATAAGTGCATAGTCTCCATAACACCATGACCAGAGGAGTTATAGAAATTTCATTATTTATATTTAGTATGTTTTGATTTTTAAAATAATGTAGTAAAAGTTTGTATTCTTTTTCATTTTTCTACGAATCTATCAATTCTAATATATCTATCGGAAGCTCCATTAATGTGTCGCTTTTATTTTAATTCCTTCGCCATCAATGATTTCATTTCATATTCACTATCAATGTCCCATGTGGAATAGGTGGCCAAATTTTGGCTCCAAATTAGTAGCAGTTACCTATAATACCTTATCAACAATTGGATAAGACAGTTTTCAATAATTAAAGTGGATATATAGTAGGTATAATACAACCTTTTTAAATCCGTCGTCCTTAGGAAGATGGATATTTTCATAGATATGTTTGTGGACACTAGCAAGTTCAGTGACACAGTGGAGTGAGATGCATTTATTTAAATGCCCTAGATATTCATGTTCTAGATTGGATTAATATAATTAAGGTTAACATAATCCTATTTTATAGTTTATCATTAAAATTATTTTCTTATGGTTCATTTTATTATTTTATTTGTCTCATTAGTCCATACATTGGGGCTTGTGGTGGTGTTGTCTCTAGTTCCCCTTGTTTTATGTATAGTAATTGGATGTTTTTGTATTTTTCATAATGTGTTATGGGGTTGGGACATTATTATGGTAACACATAATTCATTGGGGTATTTATTCATACTATAGATTCAATAGTATGTTGTCATTCTAGGTATGGACTTGTTTTAATGTTTGTGTGAATCCATTTATATCTACTAGAGGATAATGGAATTATTTGATTTGAAAGGCCATTTTGTGATATTTATTAGTTAGAGGGATTGTTGGATTTTTCATTGGAATTTAAATCCCATTTTTCATATATGTAATAGTTGGAATAATGATTGGTAGAGGACTAAGCAGTGGTGATATATAGGGTTGTCAAAGAATATATATATATATATATATATATATATATATATATTCTTCTATAAGTATTAATTCTATTAATTTGATGAAGTGGTATAATGTTTTAGATAGAGGCATTTCCAGGTCTCTCCATGATTTTAGAGATTTTTGTTATATGAGACCTTATGAGTTGTTGGGGGTGAGGAATCTTGTCAATGATTTTAAGTAAAAGGGTTTTATCCATTCGATTTTGTCACTTTAGAATTCTGTTATGTTATTGTATAGAAATGTATATGAAATTCTATGATTGTTCTTAAAATGAAAGTAGTTAAACTAGGAGATGGTCAAAAACAATTATTCCTTCCAATTGTAGATGATTTTTATCAATCCATTGAATGGAAAAATATAGTTTTCAAGGATTGATCTTTGGCCTGGATATCATCAAACATGGGTATTTATGCAGGTTATCCTATAGAATTATATTAGTTGTTTTTATATGCACTTTGAGTTCATAGTTACTTCATTTAGTGATATTTATTCATCCTCTATTTTCCAAGGTCTCAAGAACTCTAAATTTCAGGATTTGTTGGATTAATTTATTGTAGTGATTATCAACAACATTATAATAAAATCAGTTTCATAGGAGGATCATTTTGAGAATCTATGGATCATTTTGGAAGTACGTTTTCAACCATAAACTCTATAGGAACATATCATAGTATATTTTTTTAATCAACCTATGTAAATATTCTCTCTCTTATGGTGTCTATGGTATTGAAATTAAATCACTAAGATATTTTGGAAGTTTCATATTAGACAATGATCAAGGTCGTTGTAGAGATTTATATTTTCCTTGGTCTCATATGATTTTGAATGTTTTTCATGCCCAATTTATCATAAATTTAATTACCTTTGATATCATTTACTATAAAGGACTAGGCCTTCTTGTGGAAAAATCAATGCCTTATGGATTTTGACTAACTAAAGGAGATTTTGGTAAGTGATATATTCCTGAATTTTTAAGGATTCATGTTAACGGTTTTCAGTGTCACATTTTATCCTGGTTCGGGATATTTCGGGATATTTCTCCATGATCTTGAGTTATAATATTTAGTGAATAATCTAATGTTCTTCCAAAATTACATCATCATTGATTTATTTATTTCTATCAAAGATCCAAAAATATTTTGGTATATCTTCTCTAAATAGGATTTTAATATACCTATGTGAAGGTGGATGACTTTATTATAGTACACAAAATTTTAGATCTCTAAAACTCCATGTAAAATGAATGTATTTTTTGGTATACTGAATATAAAATCATAGGGACATAATATCAGGGAGTTTGGTGATTCATAGAGAGTGAGAGTTGATATTTCAATGATATATCCTCTTACAAATCATGTTCGTGGTAGAGTTTACATTTATCATATGATGATGTATTACTCCTTGATATAGTTGTGTGAGGAGTCATATATTAGAGATATTTATGATTAGTTATGGATTGATTATAACATTTTTTATGATTCCCCTTAGGGATGGTTGGAGGATGATTGAAATTGAATGATTTGTTAAGGATTTTTTGTCACGTTAGTGTTGTGAGAGGAGGTTCTTTATGAGTTTCTTATATCACCCTTGATTATACATCTTGTTATATCCAAGCTTTTTCATGAATGAAGGGTTAAATTTTGGTATTTAGGGATGATTCACTTAATGGAAAGGTTCATATAATGATGCATAGTCTTCTATTAGGTTAAGCCATAGAATCATGTTCATTGAGGATCATTTTATCAATTATATTCTCCGGAGTTTATGTGGGTGGAAATATTGATGAATTTCATCATTAGTTTTCCTCAATTTAATGAATCACGTGATGCCATTTGGGTGATAATGGGACAATTGGTGAATTTAGATAATCATATAATGAGTACGTATTATAATATTATGGATGTTATAGTGTGGTAGCATATAGATGTGGTAGTGAAGCTTCATTATGTTCTAAGAATAATAATTTATGATCAAGAACAGCACTTTAAATTATGAGTCTAAATATGAGTAAAAGTTGATTTTTTATCTCAATAATGAATGTAATCTTCTTTTTATCCTTATATAGAAGATTAGATAGAGATAATTATTCATACAGTTGAGAAAATATTGCATGCATGTGATCTATATTTTAGAGTTTCTTAGGTGAAACACAGTCCTTTGAATAAGTTTTCATATAATAATAGATACCATTTATTGATATTTTTTATCAATTTAAGGCATTATAGAGGTAATATTTCTGGTCACTATTGTGATAAATTGAGGTCGGAGGTTTGGTGATCCTTAGATCACATGTATTGTAGGGCATGACTAAGTAGGTGTAGATGATTCATGATCGTATGAAGGTGATTCACAATCACCATAAGTTTTATATATATTGAAGGAGGATACCTATACAGTATAATGTTGGATACAATGATTTATTAAGGGTATCCCCTTATCATGATCAGTGAAGGTTCATATTAGGAAGTACAATTTTTCCTCAATTTATATGTCCTTTCACAGTTTTAAAGCATCTTTGTGGGGTGGAATATCAGTTAGTCCATCTTCCAAAGTTTTATTGGATCTGTTATGTATTTCATGTGTCATATCTTCATGAATATTATCATTATGAATCTTATGTCATTGATTTTGTTTATTTGGACATATAGAATAAAAAAAATTCATATATAACCAGTTGAGATTTAGGATTATTAGGATAAGGTGATTAATGAGAACATCATTACATCAGTTTTTGCCTTGTGGATGAATTGTCTCATAGAGTATTGTTCATGGTAATGTGAGTAACAGATGTGTTCTTTGTAACATAATAAGTTTTGAATTTTTTTTCTTAATTATTATGTGTTTGATTCCATGAAGAATTGATTGATTTTTTTTCTTAGTTATATTAATTGTTTATTTTATGGCGTTGTTCATATTTGATAGCTATCTACAAGAAATAATTGTGTTATTTAAAACAAATTATTTTGAAGGTTGGATTTTTATTAATAATAATGGTTATTGTTTAATAGGAATCTAATAAAATTTCCTAGAACTTTATATACTATTCAATTATGTTCATGTTAGAGGAATTGAGAGGAGGAAAAGGAATGAAAGAAGGATTTGAGCTAAAATTTTAGCTAGATGGAATTGATTGAGGCATGGACATACATGCTTCATCATGGATAGTAAAATGGATGAGATGGGGTTTCTATAGTCAGGTGTGTCTTTATATGAAGTATTGGGTTATTAGATGATACTTGTGTTTTAGTATGAAGTCTAAGCCTTGGCGTTTTAGTGTTGTGTTATTGGAAAGAATAATTATGGTTGAATAATAATGTTTCTTAGGTTATTCTTACCTAGGAATTTATCTAGGTTAGTCTAACCTGAATTTTAATAGTTTTATCTTAAGTGATTTTCATAGAACCTTGAGGGGTAAAATAATGTTATTATGATCACATAGTGTTTTGAATTAGTCTTATGTGATTTGGTTATAATTAAACACCTCTTGATATTATGTTAAAAATACTCTATTTAATATTCTATAATGGGTATTTTGGAAGGACCCTTATTTATAAATCTTGAAGTCTTGGGTGGTTAGTTTTCCAACACTATCTCACCAAGGTTTATTCTATCATGATTATTTTCGTTACATTATGATTTGGTTTGGGGAGAACCATGTTTGATGAGAAGAGATTGAGAATATCTCTATGATAATAGTGATTTTGGGTGTTCTGGTTTGTTATCATTGGTTTCATCACAACCTTTTTTATAGATATTAGTTTTTAATGTAGTTTGAAACTTATATTTGGAGGATAAAAACCATGGTTTTAATATGATATTTCTGTTTTGGAATGATGAACCTTGTCACACTATAATACATTAATATTACAGAATGGTTATAAATTCATGAAATGAATAAAATTTTCTTTTATTTTACAAATATCTATTGGACCATAGGAATCTTGTGGTGCATCATTAGATATCATTTTCCAAATTATGATAGGATTTTTCCAACATATTAAATAGATTAACGCCTTATGATTTAAGGTTGGATCACATTATTTTATTATTTATTCACTTATTATTATTTCTCCTTAATGATCCTATGACAATAATACAGATTTGGGTTGGGTTTTTTTATTTTTTTGTTTTGCTGTGGAATTATCATGTGGAGACCATGCTTATAATTATTCCGTGTTGGGTGGCTATTCATTAGAATCTCATTATCATACTTTTTGGTTGGTTTCAATGATAATTTTAATGTAGGGGATTCAAGAATTATCTTTATTTATCTATGTATAAATTTTGGATTAATAGTTCATTTTATTTTATTGGGTGGATGGTATAAATTCACCTAGTAAGATAATGAATTATAAACTATACTATGTGAAATTTATTTTAGGTTGATGGTTTATATATACATTATAAAATTATATGATTATTTTATATGATTATTTTTATTTTTATGTAATTAATAATAAGTTATATTTCTTAATTTAATATATATTTCATTGTAATTTTTATTTTTCTGAATCACTTTTAATAATTTATGAATCCCTAAAAATTATTGATCAATTGGTTGTGACAAAATTTGGAATTTAAGAATTGATTTTTGAATAAGGAATTATGAGTGAATATGGAATAATGATTAATAATTGGGTTTTCATTATTATTTTTTATTATGATTAACATTATTTATTTGGGGTTTTCTAATCATTTATAGTGTTTTATTGATTATATATTATAGATTATATCAGTGATGCAGTGTGGATTGATTGAGATATTTATGTATGAGTTTTTTTGTGGTTATAGTATTGGTAAAATGGAATGTTTTTTCTAAATAAGTTTTCTTTCATGGTATATATGAATGTTTTGTGAGGTTAT
The DNA here is from genome assembly GCA_963277665.1 of Viscum album. Taxonomy (NCBI): domain Eukaryota; kingdom Viridiplantae; phylum Streptophyta; class Magnoliopsida; order Santalales; family Viscaceae; genus Viscum; species Viscum album. The sequence continues at coordinate 459,098,186 of OY728138.1, forward strand.
TTAGGTAGTGATGGGTTCATTTGTTTTGGGTTTTACAGTTATCTAGTGGAAAGGAATATGGTTGGAATAAAATTCAAGTGAATATGGATAATTTTTATGAATTTTCAATGATTCAATGATATATGAAAATTTTAATAATTTGGATGGTTTTTGGTTAATTAATGTTTAAGGTGTGACTAAATATAAATAATGATTAGTGAGTTTCTAGAAGTTTTAAGTGCATTAAAGAGTTGTTTAATATTAAATAGGGATAATTTAATTTAATGTATATGGTAACATTGAATTATAGGATTTAACTATAGTAAATTAAATGGGATGTCTCTAAGAATTATGATGGGTATTTTTTATTTATTGGAGAAATCATGTGGCACATTAATCATTGTAATTTTCACTGATTGGTAATAATGAAAATGTGCATTTTGGGGGGTTTTATGGTTTTAGTTTTTAATGAACCCTTATGTTGGGAATGTGTGTGGAAATTTTATATTTATTTTTAAATTTAGAACTCCCCACAAAATGAGTCAGGAAACCTAATCAGATATACATATGGTTTTTGGTTCTTTCTATCTTACATAATATCCATGTTGTAGAGGTAATGAATAAATTACTATTTTATTTTCTCCAATCTCCCTTCTAACATAGTACGAGTTATGAGAGTTCATGGTAGGTATAAAAATATTGTCTATAATGGAATGATATTATTGTATATATTTTCTATGTGACTTCATTATTTGGTTATGGTTTGGATATATTTTAGGTTTCATGAATGGTTGGTGGATGGTATTAGGTTTATGTCCTTCAATTTCATAATGCCCTGTTATGACGTGGATGTGATGTGTGGTTGTGATGTGTCTATAATTTTGAATATGTTTATATTATATATGGATGTGTGGATATGTGAATATTAGGATAAGAAGTTATGTACAAGGGGTTTAATCCTATGATGAATGTCGTTGTGGTTTTTTGAATGATAATATTAGTGGGGATATTGATACAAGGTAACTTATTGAAATATATTATTTCGACACAATATTAATATAAATGGATGGGATGTTGGGGAGTGTGACTTATCGAGTTTGGATGATCGATTACCGAATATAGTTTCAAATTAGTTTAGTTGTTTATTCCAATACCCATTAGAATATTGCTCCACATTTTCATGAGTGGTTTCGCGTAGGATCCTACTATGTATACTCCTAAACACCTCTATAGATATAAATTTGATTTAAAATTTCCCATAAGGGAGTTAGTTTCTTAGATGTACAATATTATCTTAGGAATTAATGTTTCTATTATGGTCACAACCCTGAGAATTTTATTTTTTAGAGTCCTCATTTTTGTATGCCATTTAAATACATTATGGATTGTGGTTTATTTTATATTATAAGGAATTTATTGGTGTTTTACCTTTCTTCCTTCCATTTGCGAGGTTAATGCCTTAAATTTGAGTATTTTATACACTAATTTCATTTTTCATACCCACAAACTCTTAGAGGTGAGAATTATTGATCACACTTGTCATCAATTATGGAAATGGGGGGCTCTAGGAGGGGTTATTCATGATAAACATGGAATGTATTCTTATCCAACATGGTCTGTGTGACCTGGTGGGTAGTAAATGTGTATCCCTGAGCACATATCCATGTGGTTATAAACATTTGTAATTTTATGTTCTTCATTGGACATGGGAAACATATGGGATTCCATGATCATGTATTGTATTATATATCATGTCATTTAGCAGTACATGGTGTGCACCACTTATAGTGATCCATAATTTTCATACAAAAACTATCTCATTTTTTAGTTAAATATTCAATACATAAAACTATCTTCCACACTAAAACATTATAGGATTACTCTCTTTAAAAACATGGATACATAAACAATTGGTCAATAAAATATCTTTATTATTTAAAAATTGGTTATTCCAAACTATCACCCGTCTTAAAAAAATCATCGATAAAAGTTTTCTACATAACCTAGGGAAACAAAAACACAATAAAGGGTGGGATTAGATTATATTTAAGGGTAAATAAGATAGATATAAATGATCATTTAAATATTACATGACCATTATGGGAATCATAACGTGTTCTTAGCCTTTAAAAATTGTAGAAATTATTTTAACATAAACATGAGTCAAGGAATAAATCATGGTTTTTCATATGATAAGAATAATAAATGGGTCAAAGATCATAATCCATGAGAATAATTATTGGTATAATATCATGTCATAAAATCATGGAATAAATTGTGTCATAATCATAATCATATAAATCACTGTTCAAGGATACCCACGAAGGCATTTATAATATGTTAGGATTGGGATAACTGACCATGTACCATCTTTGGGCTTGGGATAACAACACATGAGCCCACTTTTGAGCTTGGGTTAAGCTCCAGTGTACCCTATATTGGGTTTGGGACTACCTCATCTATACCCTTTAAGCTTATAGAACATTCTCATTTTCTGAATAAATTTAAGGGATATAAAATTCCAGGTCCACCCATCACATTATAGTAAATTTATTCATTTATATTCCATAAGATCATAAAAACATTCACTATAAATTAACTCATGGAAAATAAAATGAGTTTCATCATTATAACCATAAACTATGATAAGAAATTAAAAATATGATATCTTTGGATAATATCCCAATTAGTTCCTATGTAACAAAAAAAAATTGGTTTCATATATAATTTTTTAATATCACTTGAACATTTCTTGAGGAAAATACACTTTTCACATCAAAATCACTTATTTAAAATCATACATCAAAAAAATATTATTGGAAATAATCTATTTAAAATGTACCCTGTGAAACGTTAGATAAAGATTCAAATAATTGATTTATCATGATGATACGAAATTCTTTTCATGTTGTGTATGTAAAATCAAATATTTAATAATTTTTTTTGTTAAAAAGACAAAATTAACTCATTCAATATATCTAAAAATATTACATTTAAACCATTAAATTTTATAAAAATGAATTTCAACAATAACCAGTTAATAGTAAATACATTCTTGAAAACAATTATATAAAATACACATTAATGAAATAGGATATTTGGCTGAAAAGATAAATAAAGTCGTTTTATCATTGACATTCAATATTTCAGTCTCTTAAGTTCTTAATATAATGAAAATGAAAGGGAATACTATATATCAATAAATAAATAGAGGATAATAATACAATAGGATTTCATCATGAAGGTGTCATATAATTTCCTTTGGTTGTAATTCATGTAAAAAGAATCCTTTCTAAAATGATACTGAAACATAAATCCCTTACCACATTGGTAAAATTTATCCCTGAAAGAATAACTTTTAATAAAAATTTGATCATAATTATAATATGGATATTCATAATATAAAATTTAAAAATGGTTATATATACACCTCATAAAGTAAGGTAGGTTCATACCATAACAAATTCCCCAAAGAAGACAATTTGAGATGATAAACCCTTTCCTCATGTTTAAATTTATTTGAAATCACTCTTACATACTACAAAATACATTTTTTATTATAATTATATAAAAAATCATTTACATAATTTTAATAACAAAAATTATATACTTGTACAATTTCAACACCCATTAATTAATTATTCCATATTAAAATCATTGTTTCAGGGTATTAACTGTATCATTTTCCATCTGGTTTTTTGTTCAGTTGTTCTTGTAATTTTACATTGAGCATGATTCCATAATATATATAATTTTACTAAATATATAAATATAATATATATTAATTTATTATATATTTACCTTTTTTATTAAATTATTGAGATATAAATGTGAACAACACTGTTCATGGAGATGTTAGGAAGTACGTATGCATGAATCCTATTTTTTTGTTTTCAATGGTTGGAATGAAAGATATGTAAAAATAAAAATAATTTTTTTTAGAATAAATATTATATCATATATATCCATTATATTTATATTTATTACCATCTATATAATTCATTAACTAAAACGTATCAAATTTGTTTGTGTAGGTGGGAATCTAGATTTATGCACAAGTGATGTGATCATGTTCTAATAGATTATAAGGTAAGATGATTGATATGATAATATAATTATATAATCACAATTATATCATAAATATCATATATAATCTTTATTTATATCTTTATAACCATCTAAATAAAACAGTGACAAAATATAAATTTCACCGCTATGTGGTGGTAATAAACTGTACATACGCACGATTAATGATTCCCTTTAAACTGGATAACAATTTGATGGAAAATTAATACCCCGCCACTATAATAACATCTAAGTATGTATATTACACTAGATTATTTATTTTATAATGGGTTTAATATATTTATAGTAAGTTGAATATGGAATAAATTTGAATCGGTCCACAAATAGGATTACCTATTTTTAATATAATTCATTTAGATTTATTCTTATGGACCATGCTATGATATTTTAAAAATAAAATGATATATAATATATTTATATATGTTTTTATAGTATAATTAGGTATGGTTTGTTCATGATATATGGGGTAATGTGTATGAGGAAGATAGGATAAGATGTGGTCATTGATATTTGCAGAGAGGGGCACTCTTGGAGTTACTTGAAGTGTTCAATTTATAAATATTAATTTTCAATTTAAAGTATCTCAAAAATTGATATTGTTCTAATTTTTTGTTACTATTAGTCTAAATAATATAATGAAAATAAATTTTGGACATGTTATGATGTTTTTTTCACCCTTATATCTTTTTTAAACCCCATTATCCCATTCGACAATTACCACAATATCAATATTTTTTACTATTTAAGGGTACAGAATGTTACCCTAAAAATAAAAAATGCCTAAAAATTTTTACATTAAATATTTTCAAAAACATCTTTTTAAATTTTTCTATGATAATATTTTTATGAATATTATCTATTCTAATACAATATTTTTATTATAAAATTTCATTATCAAAATCTTGGTAAATATAGGAAATATATTATAATATTTTTCAAACTCCTGAAAAATGGTTCCAAAATGATATGTATTAAATGATAAATAATATTTAGTTATAATATAATTATTTTATAAATTTTTAATAGGTTTTTATATAATTTTAGACTATATTTTTTGTATTAACCCATTGGTTAACCAATTTTAACCTTAACTATGGTAATGAATATTTCAATATTAATTGGTAGTGATTTTAATTATATTGTAAAAGTTAGATTATAAATGTAAAATAGATTCAATTTTAGAACATTAATATTCCAAATTATTCTCATTAAAATTTATAAATATTTTTTAATAATTTAAAAATATTAGTTAACATAAAACATTATTAATTTCATTTTAAGAACTATTCACGTAATTCGACTTTGAAAAAAACATAAAAAATATTATTTGAATTTTTACCTATAATAATATATTATTTGTTTTATATATATTAAAAAATGTTTGTAATGATTAACTCACCCAAAATAAGATAGTTTTGAGTCATTAAAAGTATTTAATAGAGTTTTTTTACTACTTGCACAAGCATTGAGTGAGTGATACATAAGTATTTAAGGTAATTATTTCATCACTAAAAATTAAAAATAAATTATCATGGTAAAAACATAATTTAACTTATAAATTCAGTTTTATAAATGAGAATAATTTTTTTGTCCCCAAAACAAACATTTATAGATATTAAAAGAAAAAGAGTGACATTTTTGGATTTATATTTACATAAAATAATACTAAATTAATTTTAAACTAATAATGGTAAAATATTTCAATTAATTATAAAATTAGATGAGTATGGTCTATAAAAACTCATATAAGTGAATAAATGGATGTTTAGGGGCCATTTATTGTCTTTTTAATATTATTTTTAACCATACTTACTTGATTTACTCTTACTAAGGTGATAATATTTACAAAGACTACTATTCATAATGAAAAAAAAATAAAAGTTCCATATTAAAAAAATGAAACTAATAATTAAAAATGTTGAACCCAATTTTTTTGATTCAATTTCTAGAACTTAAATAAATTAATTTAAATTTAAATTTCTAAAATGCATCAAAAAAAGTTTTTAGAAAAAAGTGTGCATTTGTGCCAAAAATGATCTTATATCAAATTCATATGAAATGATGATTCTATTTTAACTAATTAAATTATATAAAATTAAATTATAACTGTGTTAAATTAATATACAATTCAATAAATAATAAGACTAAAATGGGATGAGAATACAATTTCACAAAAATTGGTAATTTTCAATATTCACTACAAAATTAAATTTTTAAGAAGAAGCCTAATAATAACCCCAAATTTGTCTTGATAATATGATTTCAAAATAGTTTGATCATATTGTAAAATATAATATCTAAAAGTTGTATAAATTTGTTATGATTCCATGAAATAAAAAAATTTTGAAAAAAATTAATTTTTAAAGCATAAAAGGACTTTACTAAAAATTTAGTTTTTATTTAATAATAATTATTAAATTACTTTTTATGGAGTAAAAATAATATAAATATATTTCATAATATTCTTACTCATATTTATAATGACAAATTAATAAGATATCTCTATTTTAAATAATATTATATCATAATACATCTAAATTATCTTAAAGATTAAAGTTTGTGTTAGGAAAGATATAAAGATTAGTTTTTTAAAACAAAAATTTCATGTTGTTAAATTATACCCCCATAAATAAAATTTGTCTTAAAATTTTGAAATTTATCTTTGTAATAAATTGTTTTACATTTGAAAATAAATTTTTTAAAAACCCACATCGTAAAAAGTGATAGTAAAACATTCTCTTAAAAACAGTAATCATTAAATACAATGTCTATTAGGAATAACACATTACTAGGTTTATAAATACAATAAAATTAGTGAAAATTTTAATTATGGAAAATGAAAAAAAAAATTCTTCCAAATTGATGATAGTGATTGACACAGATTTTGGGCATGAGGAAGTTAACTATAAAAAACGATAAATAAACAATTGGAAAAGACCATTAATTCATCAAAAATGAAGGTAAAAGGAAGTAATTTAATTTCAGGATCATTTTCCTAATTTTTAAGGATTTACATTTTTTAAGATAAAGAGCATGAAAAAAATTACTAACATTACATAGTTCTATTTTGTAAGAACACTTTTATTTTTTGTTTTTGTTTCAATGAATTTCCACTTAATCTCTTATTACAAGATGTTTTTTAATGATTGAAAAACTAAAATTAACTTTTAAGGGATCATGAGATCTATAAAGTAATAAAGAATCATTCCTTCTTTCACAAAATATTTTAAAAAACCAAAATTTTTAGTAAAATGTTTCCAATATTATACAGTAATCTATAAAAACACAAAAATGACCCCAGTGTTCAACATAATCCAATCCAGAAACAGTTAACCAGAAGAATCATCTGGATTTTTTTGATGCAATTAAAAACATAAAATCAAAATTTTTGGTGAAAACATTTTTTTTCAAGAATAAAATTCACATTTGTCCCTAGAAAACATAAAGAAACATATAATGTCACATACCAAACATGTGAATACCTTGATCATTTATTCTGTTAAAACATATTAATAACCTAAACCACCATAAAAACACAATGAAAACATATATTCTTCAAAAATATTAACATAATAGTTATTCCTAAAATAATATCATAGTCAACAGTGTACATTCCACAAATCCAAAAATAATATAAACATCAACAAAGAAGAACATAATCACTTGGTCACCAAATCACTAACCATTTTCAATGCCACAAATAGTAACCCATTTAATTTATCTATGTCAATAATCAACTTATCTCAACTAAAACTTATTATATTAACATTAGGTATATAATAATGGTTATATTTACCTTAATCATGTGTTTTCATGAGTTATTCCCTTAACAGTATATCATTTTTTGGGACACTGTTACCATTCATCATATTCTTGGAAATTCTTATAGAGAAATTACCACAAAATAATCCTTAGAAGTATTATAGTTATTATAACCAAATATCCATTGATAAAAGTAATTTTACAATATAATTATTGAATCCCAATACCTAAATAGGAAAATAAGTTTACATCAATGATTAACATAACATAATTCATTCATTGGTCTTGGCGTAAACCTTTTTAGTGGGAATTGATAAAGATAATTCATAGGGTTCTTGCATTTAAGAAAAAGAACTATAAATTGAAATCAAAGATGAAATTTATTTTCACACACAAAACTAGTCATTTTTACATAGTATTTAATTACCCTATGGAGTTATTTTCATCACATAAAGCATTTTATAGTTAATTTTATGAATTCTCCTGGGTGTCTCTTTCCATGTTTCTGACATTAATGAAATTTACCCTTCATTCCTCATTGTTATCTACCACCCATGTTCAGAGAAAACTAAATTATTATCTAGTTTAAGGAGACTTAGAGTTGGTTAAGGTACATATTATTAATATTATATCATGATAAATGATAAGAAAAAAATGAAAATATCATTCACATTAGTAATCATCCCATTTAGTTTCCTAGAATCACTATGTTATCCATCACATTCTTCATAAACCCGATTCCCCATGGTCCCATCAATTGCATAAAACTAAAAAAAATGGATTCTAAAATAGAAATAAAAATCCTAAAAAATAATTATAGGATGTCAAAATCATGATGCCTTCTTTTAAATCTAATACACATTAATTTAACTGAGGTTATCAATGACCATCATCTATTCAATTCCTTCAAAATAACTCAAAAATAAAATGTGAATTAATCTAATCATATCTCTGTAGATTTTCAGAATAGGTGTGTATCAAGGTAACACTCACCATTAAATATAATATTTAATGAAATATATATGAACACTATTTCTGATGTTTTTATCTCTTGATGTTTCTATCCTAAAACAACATCTACTAACAGTATCCAAGAAAGAGAAGTATTTTCAGTAAAATGAAGCAATATCTTACTTATCAAAACATTATTATGTTATCCTATAGTTAATCTTATCCTCATGCTTTTTGAAAAAGTTATTTAATCATAATCCTTAATGATGGACTCAACCCTGCTATGACACTAATTATAGGGAGCCAAACATTTCATAAAAAATATCACATCATATTATATTGATATTTAATATGTAATACTATAATCTTGGAAAAAACCATAAGTTTTTAGTGTATTTAGAAAATTGGGTACATAAGCACCTAGTTCATAAATTATTTATATCATATCTCACTTATCACTTTATAATGAGAACCCTTCTTAGGAACATAATAGTTAAAACCATTCTTCGTATCCTTTGTAAAAGAAAACATTATAATGGATGATATCAAATGATCAGAAAAGGTAATCATGGGAGATATAAATGAATATTTTAAAATAACATGAGAACAATGGGTATGATAAAATGATCTTAACCTTTAGAAATCGTACCCTATAATTCATAGATCATAAACATGAGTCATATAATAAATCATGGTAGTTTATCTAACATGAATCATAAAGGGATCAATGAAAAACATACATGAGAACATAATAATAGCATTAGATCATTTCATACAAGAATTGTATATATGTTGGAATAAGAACATTCATATAAATTATATATTAAGGATAAACAAAAAGGAATTAATAACATGTTTGGACTGGGTTAACTTCATATATACCTATTTCATGTGTCACGACCCGTCCTCGGGGCCCATGTCGTTACTACCCCAAGCCCGCCTTCCATAGGCCAGGGGCTGGCGACTAGCACCAAGGGGTAAATCCCGATAAACAGGGAAGGCATTGCCTTTGTAAAGTAAACAACCACCACAGAGTAAGCAAGCAGAAAGAGTAATCACTAAGTATAATCTGTAACAAGCTGTGCTGAAAGTGAAATGGGGCCGGAAATACAAGCCCAACTGTAAAGTACAACTGAAAAGGGGAAAAAGCAACTGAAAAGAAAAGTCGCAGTGTCGAGCCGTCCTCTGGAAGTCCCACCTAAAGGGCGAGCACAGATTTCCTCCACAGCTCCTTGGTCCAACCGTCTGCCCTGAGTACGTCCCGCCTAGTGGTCCACCTCCAGGTACTGTCCTGCTCTGCAAGCCTCCACCACGATCAGCGTTGTCCATCATCTGCAACCAACACAACGAAGTGCGGGCATAGCCCATGCAGGGGTGAGTATAAGCTACTCAGTAGGGACCCTGAGCCCCCGAAGGTCTCCCAAAATCCTCAAAGGATAAACGACAAGGAAAGATACAATCATGAAGTAACAACCGACATTGCTTAGGTATATGCTCATACATATACCTAAGTCATCAATTCCCGTTCGGCTCCAATATCCGAGCCCAATCATAACCCAGTCCACACAGGAAAGAAAAACGTATACCCACAAAGGATAGCACAACACAATCCACGAAGGAGAGAAAAAGTAATCCACATAGGATAGCTCAACACTATCCACAAAGGAAAGTAACACAGGATTCAGCTCACACAGGTATACATCATCGAAAAGGTGAAAGGGGGTGATCAGATATGGACACTGAATCATCTAAGCTGGGACCCACTTAGGATACAAGACGAGCTGTCTTCATTGATTCATCTCTGCTGGGACCCACATAGGATACAAGACCAGCACTAAATCATCTATGCTGGGACCCACATAGGATACAAGACCAGCACGGTTGGGACCCACATAGGATACAAGACCAGCACTGAATCATCTAAGCTGGGACCCACATAGGATACAAGACCAGCACAGCTGGGACCCACATAGGATTCAAGACCAGCACTCTTCATTGATTCATCCATGCTGGGACCCACATAGGATACAAGACCATCACTGAATCATCTAAGCTGGGACCCACATAGGATATAAAACCAGCACAGCTGGGACCCACATAGGATACAAGACGAGCACATCTGGGACCCACATAGGATACAAGACCAGCACTCTTCATTGATTCATCTATGATAGGACCCACATAGGATACAAGACCATCACTGAATCATCTAATCTGGGACCAACATAGGATACAAGACCAGCACTCTTCATCGTCGCAGTCCACTGAGGATCTCTGCACAGTCGTCGTCGTCGAAGTCGCAGCCAGCACTAGGGTTCCCGCACACATCAAGCTCGTTCGGGAGGGTCCGCTCCACGAGCCGAGAGGCTGATACATCAACTGACTCAAAGTCCGGAGTTGATGTATCCAAAAGTTCGGTATTGTCAACAGGAACTCAACGTCGCAGACGGCGTGTCAATCGGACGCCCGGTCTGAGAGTAATTGGCTATTTCGTCCTAGGGGCCCGGTTGGTTTTTAAGGAAAAACCAACCCGAAAGTACATCACCTATGTCCAAACCTCAGGCGGAGTATGCCAAAAGATCCGTCTCACTTAGAAGAACTCAACGAAGTCGACGACACGTCGATCGGACGTCCGGACCTCAAGATATGAGCGTTTCCACTCCGAGGGCCCGGTTGGTTTCGTGTACGAACCAACCTGGCCGAACCCAATGTATTCCGAAACCTTGAATGTAATATACCGAAACGACCGTCTCAATCCAAGAATTGTGTTTCCGCTGACAGCGCGTTGTTCGGAAGCCTGTAGCTCATGTTACGGGAAAAAGACCGAAACGGTCCGAAGACGGGGGGTCTGGGCCCGGACCGACCCAGCCCAACCCCCCCAGGTCGACCCGACCCGGGTCCGAGTCGGACCGGGTTCGGCGAGACCCGGTCCAGCTAGGACGCGGCCCGGCGGGTCGGGCCGGCCCGGCTCGGCTCGGCTGAGCGGCCGAGCGAGGCAGCCGCGGGGTGGCACTCCCCCCCCCCCCCCCCCGCGGGAAGAAGGAGTCGCGACCAACGTGGGGCGGCGCTGGAGTCATCAGACGCGGCCTTTGCCGCATCCCATGCGTGTGAGCCGGTCCCGCGCGGTCGCGGGTCCGCTGTCCATCGTTGCCGCCGCTTCAGCCGTGACGGCCCTGTCCGGCGGCGCTCTGGGGCGCCGTTGCCTCCAGCCGTCGGCGCCGCCGGTGGCTTTTGCGGGCCACTCGAGTTGCTCCGGTGGTCCGTTTTCTTTCCCGTCTGCGCCGAAACTCCTCCTGGGTCCCGTTCATCACTGCAGAAACATCAAATCGCCCTTGCATCATGTTTTGTCCCCGCCCTCCAAATCCGCACAACAACGAAGAACTACGGAGGGTTGTCGGGCCGTGTTCGTTTGGCCCGCACCCTCCGCGTTAGGCGATAACAATCGGAAAGTATAATCAACATATCTAACAAAAATTTTAATAAATTAAAATTTTTCTTATGAAACCGGGTTCTTTATTTTAAAAGAAACGATCACGGGAATATAAATTATTTCACAACAAACCCCTACCTCGTCAAGTCGTCGCACACGTGTTCTTCGTGGAATTGACCGTCGCGGAACAAGTGGAGCGTCGCGTCGCAGAAGGGAGTCGCATCGTCGTGGAAGGGCGTCACATCGACGATCTCCAGGGATAAAGAAACAACAGATTTAATTAATAATAATTAAATTCGTGATATTGTTATAACCCACAAAGAGATTTAAAAGAAGCGCAACCCCCTACTTTGTCGTTGTCGATCGAAGGTTGTCGCGGGGTTCGATTGTCGTGGAAGAACATCGCGAAAGAAGAACTGTCGGCGTTGCGGTACTTGGCATAACGTCATTGATCTCCGAGGGCTCGGCGTTCTTCATCGCCCTTCGTCGAAGGCCGACGTTCTTCGCGTTCTTCGCGAAGAAGGATGAAGAACTTGAGGTTTGTCAAATCCTCTCAACGAACAACACTTAAGGAGAAAAAGCGTTGTTCTTATTTTATTAACATGCCAACAAATGAAAAAGAGATACGTAACGACCCATTAATTCATAGAATTAATTCAACGAATAAACCCGCCCAATTAAATAGTGCGTTAAGAATTTAAGAAAATGCGTCAGTTGACCTTCATAAAAACGGGTTTTCGCGGGTGCGTTACTAAGGGAAAAGAAACGATGGGGCTCGTGCGGGCCCCACCTCACAAATAACCTACCAAGAGGGTAGGATATTTTTGGATAGCACCCTATCCGCATCAACTCAACTTAAGTAGCTTTAAGTGGTCTTTAAGCACCTTTAAGTGAAATAAAAATAAAATTGCCGCACAACTTTATTTTATTTCATAACTTAAAACCCAAAAATTAAAAACCACAACCGAGCAAACACAACTCTGTAAGATACATTTCTAAACAAATATCGGCGTTGTGATTCGATCGGTGCCCTCAGAATTCGATTCCGAGCACTGGTTTAAAAGTTAGAAAAACTCGCTCGTTCGTTCACTGAACGTACCCGACCCAAACTTCGGAAAATGATTCCGGGCACACCGGGCCTCGGAATCAGGTGCCTTCAGAAACTGCGTTCTTGTAAAATTCCCAAGAAAATTAAGAAAACAAAATTTCCTTGAAATTTACGGGTCTTTACATTACTCCCACCACAGGGCTTTACGTCCCCGTCAAGCTTCAACCCAAACTTAGGGATACAAAGGCGGTACTGAGCACGCATCTGAGCCTCCCGCTCCCATGTGATCTTCTGGAGGTTCCCGAGCTGCCATCTAAAGCGCACTAGAGGAATCGATCATCCACGTAGGACCTGCTCCTGTCGATCCTCGATCTCCACTGGGACCACCGCAAAAGTCGCCCCATCATCAAAGAAGAGCTCTCCATGGTCAAAGATTTGTGTCGGGTTGTGCACGAATCTCCTCTGCTGAGATACGTGGAAGACATCGTGCACCCGGTGCAAATGTGGTGGTAGATCCAGGCGATAAGCCACCTTTCCAATCCTACTGAGTACCTGGAAGGGTCCAATGAAGCGTGTAGACAACTCGCCGCTTCGGCCAAACCTCCGTAATCCACGTCGAGGTGAGACCCGCATGAAGACGTGGTTTCCATCCACGAACTCAAGTGGCCTCTGACTCCTATCATTCTAGGACTTCTGTCGGCTCTGAGCTATACTCATCCGCTCCTAGATGACCTGGACCATCTCCGATCCCACAAGAACTGCTGTGATTTCTTCTTTGCCGATAAGAGAAATCTGCCCTCAACCCCTGGATGAACCACTTATATTGCCTAATACAGTCAATCCCGACATGGATTGTACTAATCCATACCAAAGATGACATCGTAAGGCCTCGACTCTACTACCAAGAGATTCAACCGTTACTCTCACCTCTAAGGGTTGAGTCACATTTTCGGCATCAGTGTGTGGTAACTGGGTCTCCTCTAGTAGAGGTCTCACAAGTGAGGGTCAAGTCAACTGTCTAAACTGGAACCTCTTAGTAACAACACAAAAGAGGAAAGGAATAAAAACATCACCAATGTATGCGTCTTTTATTATTGAAAATCATGATACAAAGACACAACACGATAGCAAAAAGGAACTAGAAGTACAAAAGACGTATCGACCAGTTCTGCTCCTTTCCATCTGCTCCCAGAGCTCCATGATCGTAGGCCTCAGCTGCCTGAAGATGAGATCCCCCATGTCCTCCTATCCCATGCGGTCGGGGTGGACCTCCTGGTGGTGGTGGTGGCAACACCTCGAAGTGTCGCTCACCATCTGCTACTCGGCCAGCTCCTCTGCCTCGTCTGCCTGCACCCTGCGGACCACCGTGGCCGAACCTCTGTCAGGGAGGTCCTTCTACCACCTGCTTCTCATCTGTAAGACGAGTCGGGTAGTCTTGAGCCATGTGACCTCTCCCGCTGCATGCGTAGAAATTCTTGCCCCTCGTGTAGCTGGCTCTCCTTCGGGTGCCCCGCACGACTAAATCTTTATCCTGAGACTGCCCATCTGATGGTATGGCCCGTTTGGACCTCTGCGTCACCTGTCTACTACCAGCTGTAGAAGACCCTGCTACGGGCCATCCTGCGGAGGGTCCTGTCACTGGAGCCTGCTCGGCGAGAAAACTCTCCACTATAAGGGCTCTCTCCAACACCTCTGCATGTGTCGGAATGTTGAGGGAGATCATCGAAGCCCTGATCTCGTACCTCAGTCCCTGCGCGAAGGTCCAGGCCCGGAAGAACGGGTCCCGTACCATATCTGTGGATTAGCGCGAGAGATTAGTAAATCTCGCCGAGTACTGGGCCACTGTCATGCTTCCATATCGTAGCTGTAGCAGCTCTTGGATGCGCACCGCACGGATGGTGGCTGGGACGAACTCGGAGCAGAAGATGCTCTCAAAGTCCGTCCAGAGGAGATATGTCTCGTCGTGCACCTGGAGCATCGAGCTCCACCATCTGCCTGCTGTCGCGTGCAGGAGGCTCACTGCGAGGATCACCATGAGGTCTTCTGTTGTCCTCACTAATCTGAAAACCCATACAACTGCCTCCAGCCAGTCCTCGGCGGCCTGAGGGTTCGTCTCCCCGCGGAAACTAGGCGGTCGCTGGCGCTGGAACTCATGCAGTGCACTAAGGCGACGTGCATCGTCAGTGGTCGGGGCTGGAAGCATCGGTGGCTCGGCGGGTAGAGGTACCACCGATGCCTTTGCTGACAAGGATCCCTGCACCAAGGCCTCGTCGCTCGGTGGGCTGTCATCACGCTCCACTCTCGGAACCCTAGCTGGCTCCCATCGTGGGGCCATCCTGAAAAGAAACCGGTGCGCCACGGTCAGAACTGTATACCTGGTGATCTGACACAAGTAATCACAAAGAAAACTTGAACACACATGCAATCAATGTTTTCGTGCATTAAGATGGAAATCAGAAGTCAGGGACCTGGTGTACGGATACGTCGGCTGCCGCACCAACACTGGACTCCCTGGACTGATAACAACACCCAATACGCTAAAAAATATTTCTTCACATAGAAGAAAGATCAGAGTCTGCGGTAGAACCAACCCCTCTGATACTAATTTGTCACGACCTGTCCTCAGGGCCCGTGCTGTGACTACCCCAAGCCCGCCTTCCATAGGCCAGGGGCTGGCGACTAGCACCAAGGCGTAAATCCCGATAAACAAGGAAGGCATTTCCTTTGTAAAGTAAACAAACACTACAGAGTAAGCAAGTGGAAAGAGTAATCACTCAGTATAATCTATAACAAGCTGTGCTGAAAGTGAAAAGGGGCCGGAAATACAAGCCCAACTGTAAAGTACAACTGAAAATGGGAAAACAGCAACTGAAAAGAAATGTCGCAGTATCGAGTCGTCCTCTGGAATTTCCACCTGAAGGGCGAGAACAGATAGCCTCCACAGCTCCTCGATCCAACTGTCCTCTCTGAGTACGTCCCGCCCAGTGGTCCACCTCCAGGTACCGTCCTGCTCCGCAAGCCTCCACCACGATCAGCGCTGTCCTTCGTCTGCAACTAGCACAACGAAGTGCGGGCATAGCCCATGCAGGGGTGAGTATAAGCTACTCAGTAGGTACCCCGAGACCCCCGAAGGTCTCCCAAAATCCTCAAATGATAAACCACAAGGAAAGATAAAATCACGAAGTAACAACTGACACTGCTTAGGTATATGCGCATACATATACCTAAGTCATCAATTCTCGTTCGGCTCCAACATCCGAGCCCAATCATAACCCAGTCCACACAGGAAAGAAAAACGTATACACACACAGGATAGCACAACACAATCCACGAAGGAGAGAAAAAGTAATCCACATAAGATAGCTCAACACAATCCACAAAGGAAAGAAACACAGGATTCAGCTCACATAGGTATACATCGTCGAAAAGGTGAAAGGGGGTGATCAGATATAGATATTGAATCATCTAAGTTGGGACCCACTTAGGATACAAGACCAGCTGTCTTCATTGATTCATATATGCTGGGACCCACATAGGATACAAGACCAGCACTGAATCATCTAAGCTGGGACCCACATAGGATACAAGACCAGCACAGCTGGGACCCACATAGGATACAAGACCAGCACTCTTCATCGATTCATCAATGCTGGGACCCACATAGGATACAACACCAGCACTGAATCATCTAAGCTGGGACCCAGAGAGGATACAAGACCAGCACAGCTGGGACCCACATAGGATACAAGACCAGCACTCTTCATTGATTCATCAATGCTAGGACCCACATAGGGTACAAGACCAGCACTGAATCATCTAAGCTGGGACCCACATAGGATACAAGACCAGCACAGCTGGGACCCAAATAGTATACATGACCAGCACAGCTGGGACCCACATAGGATACAAGACCAGCACAGCTCGGACCCATATAGGATACAAGACCATCACTCTTCATTGATTCATCTATGCTGGGACCCACATAGGATACAAGACTAGCACTGAATCATCTAAGATGGGACCCACATAGGATACAAGACCAACACTCTTCATCGTCGCAGTCCACTGAGGATCTCTGCACAGTCGTCATCGTCGAAGTCGCAGCCAGCACTAGGGTTCCCGCACACAGCAAGCTCATTCGGGAGGGTCCACTCCACGAGCCGAGAGGCTAATACATCAACTGACTCAAAGTCCAGAGTTGATGTATCCAAAAGTTCTGTATCGTCAACAGGAACTCAACGTCGCAGACGGCGCGTCAATCGGACGCCCAGTCTGAGAGTTATTGGCCTTTTCGTCCCAGGGGCCCGGTTGGTTTTTAAGGAAAAACCAACCCGACCGTACTCCACCTACATCCAAACCTCGGGCTGAGTATGCCAAAAGATCCTTCTCACTTTGAGGAACTCAATGAAGTCGACGGCATGTCGATCGGACGTCCAGAGCTCAAGATATGAGCATTTCCGCTCCAAGGGCCCGGTTGGTTTCGTGTACGAACCAACCCGGCCGAACCCAAATTATTCCAAAACCTTGCGTGTAATATACGGAAATGACCGTCACGATCCAAGGATCGTGTTGTAGCTGACGGCGCGTCGTTCGGAGGCCCATAGCTCATGTTACGGGCAAAAGACCAAAAAGGTCCGAAGACGGGGGGTCTGGGCCCGTACCGACCCGGCCCAACCCCCTGGGTCGGCCCGAACCGGGTCGACCCGACCCGGGTCCAGGTCAGACCCGGTTTGGCGCGACCCGGTCCGGCTCAGCTCGGACGAGCGAGGCAGCCGCGGGGTGGCGCTTCCCCCCCTCCACCCCCCCCCCCCCCCGCGAGAAGACGGAGTTGCGGCCCACGTGGGGCCGCGCTGGAGTCAATGGACGCAACCATTGCCGCATCCCGTGCGTGTGAGGCCGCCGCCACCGCGCTGGCGACCCGCGCCACTGGTGGATTCTGCGGGCCACCGGAGTTGCTCTGGTGGTCCGCTTTCCTTCTCGTCTGCGACGAAACTCCTCCCGGGTCCCGCTCTTCACTGCAGAAACATCAAATCGCCCTTGCGTCACGTTTTGTCGTCGCCCGCCAAATCCGCACAACAACGAAGAACTGCGGAGGGTTGTCAGGCCGTGTTCGTTTGGCCCGCACCCTCCGCGTTAGGTGATAACAATCGGGAATAATAATCAACATATCAAACAACCATTTTAATAAATTAAGATTTTTCTTATGAAACTGGGTTCTTTATTTTAAAAGAAATGATCACGGGAATATAAATTATTTCACAAAAAACCCATACCTCGTCAAGTCGTCGCATGCGCGTCCTTCGCGGAATTGACCATCACAGAACAAGTGGAGCATCGCATCGCGGAAGGGCGTCGCGTCGTCGTAGAAGGGCGTCACGTCGTCGCGGAAGGGCGTCGCGTCGACGATCTCCAAGGATCATGAAACAATAGATTTAATTAATAATAATTAAATCCGTGATGTTGTTATAACCCACAAAGATATTTAAAAGAAGCCCAACCCCTACCATGTCGTTGACGATCGAAGGTTTTCGCTGGGTTGGATTGTCACGGAATAACGTCGCGGAAGAAGAACAGTCAGTGTCGCGGTACATGGCGTCACGTCATCGATCTCCGAGGGCTCGGCGTTCTTCGTCGCCCTTCGTCGAAGGCTAGAGTTCTTCGCGTTCTTCGCATTTTTCACGAAGAAGGATGAAGAACTTGAGGTTTGTCAAATCCTCTCAATGAACAACACTTAAGGAGAAAAAGCGTTGGTCTTATTTTATTAACATGCCAACAAATGAAAAATAGATAAGTAATGACCCATTAATTAATCGAATTAATTTAACGAATAAAACCGCCCAATTAAATGGTACGTTAAGAATTTAAGAAAACATGTCAATTGACCTTCATAAAAACGGGTTTTCGCGGGTGCGTTACTTAGGGGAAAAGAAACGGTGGGGCTTGTGCGAGCCCCACCTCACAAATATCCTACCAAGAGGGTAGGATATTTTTGGATAACACCCTATATGCATCAACTCAACTTAAGAAGCTTTAAGTGGTCTTTAAGAGGCTTTAAGTGAAATAAAAATAAAAGTGTCGCACAACTTTATTTTATTTCATAACTTAAAACCCAAAAATTAAAAACCACAACCGAGAAAACGCAACTCCGGAAGAGGTGTTTCTAAGAAAATACAGGCGTTGCAATTACATCGGTGCCCTCAGAATTTGATTCCGAGCACTGGTTTAAAAGTTAGAAAAACCCGCTCGTCCGTTCACTGAACGTACCCGAGCCAAAATTCGGAAAATAATTCCGGGCACACCGGGCCTCGGAATCAGGTGCCGTCAGAAACTGCGTTCTTGTAAAATTCCAAAGAAAATTAAGAAAAAAACATTTCCTTGAAATTTACTGGTCTTTACATCATGCTTGGGATAACCTCATTTTTTTATCTTTTAGGATTTCGATAACCTCTTATGTACCCTATTTTGGTCTCTAGATAACATTCCAAACACCCATTGAGCTCATAAAACATTATTCATTACCCAATAAATTATAGGAAAACAAATAATAGAAATAAAAAAATAGAGAAATAATAATGATAGAATCATTGGAAAATATCCCAAGTAAATCCGAGGTTACATTAATGGATTCTATCATAGATGAAACATTTCATGAAAAAATCCGTAGAATATTTCTTGAGGAAAATAAACATTTCATTATGAAATCAATCATTTAAAATATAAAACATTCATAAATGTTATGTAAAAAAATTTTATTCTGAAAATAACCTTGGATACATGGAATGGATGCTTCAAATAATTGATCAGTCATGAAAATGGGAATTTTGGTTCATATTTTGTATGATAAATGAAATATTCCTCTTATTTTTTGATAAAAATATAAAAAGTACATCATTTAGAAAATTAAAAAAATATTCCTCTAAAATTTTTCAAATTTATAAAAATTAATAAAAATTACACTAAATAATAATAGTTGAATTTTTATAACATTCATGAGAACATTTTTAGAAAACATGATCATGGAGGAAAAAATAATTATTATTGAAGAGGAAAATAAAATCAATTTTTAATTAACAGTATTTTTTTGATCTATTTTGTAATTAAAGAAAAGAAAATTAGAGGGAAATATGTATTCTCATGAAATAATCACAGTAGAATAAAATTATGTTCCTTTATAAGGAAATTAGTTTTCAAATTCCTTTAATGTAAATTCAAGAATAAACAATCCAGATTAAAATGATATTGAAGGAGAAACCCCTTACTAGTTTGGTATCATTAAATAATAATCCCGATGAGTTATTGACTTAAATAGTAACAGTGAATATTTTTATAATAAGTGAATTCATGATATAACATTTAAAATAGGCTTTATATACACCTCATAAAGGAAGGAAGATGTATAACATAACATATATACCAAAGAATACAATTTGAGACAATAGACCCTCCCCACATGGTCAACATTATTCATATTTCCTATAACCGAGAAATAAATTTAAATAGATTCTAATTATATTCCATAAATATTTAAATACTTATAATATAATATATGATCATATTATAACATTCAACATGAATTTATTAATGATTCCTAATGAAAATCATCATTTCAAGGTGTTAACTGCTTCTTTTTTGGATAATTTTAGATCATAGTTCTGGTACTTTTACTTTTTCACAATTCCATAATATAAAATATTTTAATAACGATATAATTATAATATATATATGTTATTTATATATATATTCAATCATAAATTATATATATATAAAGTGAAAAAGTTCGTTCATGAATATAGTAGGTCGTACACACGCATGAATATTGTTTTTACATTTTGATATATATACAAAAAGAATGATAAATAATAATTAACAATTATAAAATAATTTTCATATCATATGTATGATATATATTCATTAAACGTATCTTTATTACCATCACTGTAAATAAGAAATGTGAAATAGATCAGATCTCTTGGTGGATGCGGTAATCCACATGTACACATGAGTGTTGTTATTGTTTTATAATGGATTAGAAGTTAAAAAGGTAGATATGATATTTTAGTTAATTAAGAATAATTATGGAATAAATATAATATGTATTCCTTATTTTCCAAAATTATAACCATCTAAATTAATTGCGGATAAAAAATAAATTTCACCGCTATGTGGGGATTGTGAGCCATATATACGCACAACAAATGTTTTCACATTTACTTGAATGAAAATGAAAAAGAATATAGGTTTACCATAATCATAATAACATATTAAAATATTTATAATACTAGAATTATTATTTCAGGATGAGTATGATATATTTATTGGAATTACAATAATAATTAAATTTTAAATAGTCGTTAAATATGATTACCTCATCTTCCGTAGATTTATAATAGACCCCTTTTTATGTATAATTGGATTCATATTTTAAGGAATAAATCACATTAAATTCATGTATTGGTTTGTTAAATTGAGTTTTATTTTGGGTTTAGTCGATCTATATGGTTGAAAGTGTTTTAGGAGAAGTGTTTCCCTATTAATAGTGACAGAAGGTGCACTCTTGGAATTACTTTATGTATTAAATTAAAATAAATTAATTTTCAGGTTCACATGACATGAAATTGATATGTTTAAAATAAATGGTTATTATTATTTAAAATAATTTCATAAAATAAAACTATACATGTTTTGGTGATGGTTTCACTCTTCTCTCTTTATTTTAACCCCTTATAACCCCTTTTCTCAATTACTACAATATCAATGATTATTTACTCTTTAAGAATGAATAATGTTAACATAAAAATAATAGAGTCCAATAAATATAGAATGGTTGATATTTTTAAACATATACTATTCAATTTTATTGAGATATGATTCTCATGACATTTTATGAATTTTATAGCTTTCAGAAAAATAATATTTATTATAAAATTGCATTTATTTTGTTTTTAGAAGAACATGAAATATTACAATATAATATATTGTACAACTCTTGTAAAATGGTTCATAAATAAAATGTATTGAAGGATAGGTATGATATGGTCTTAATATAAGTACCCTATCAAATTTTTATAGGTTTTAATTTCTTTTTAAACCTTAAATTTTGGATTAACCCATTTGATAACAAATTTTAACCTCAACTGTAACAATGAATTTTTCAATACTAAAGGGATATAATTTTACTTATAAGGTGTAAATTTGATCATATATAGATAATTTATGAGTTTTTAGTCCATTTGACATCCTAATTATTATATTTTAAGGCTTTTACAATTTTTCAATTATATAATAAAATATTATTTAACAAAAAATACATTAATATCATTATAACTAATATTGACATAATTTAACAATGAAAAACGCATAACAATGATAGAATTATAAAATAATTATTTAAAAACAATAATTGTATTTATAGTAAAAATTAATTGGTCATATTAACTTACATAGAAAATATTACTATTAGTGTTTTTAAAATTATTTACTTTATTTTTCTATAATTTCCTCAAGTACTTAGTCGGTGTTGCTTAAGAATTTAAGACAACAATTTCATCAATAAAAATTAAAAATAATTTACCATGATCAAAATTAATTTATATTTTAAATAAACATTGATAATAGAACATTATTTTTTTGTATCTATCATAATAAAATTATATATTTAAAGAAAGAGTGTATTATTTTTTGACATTATATTTTCCAAAAATAATATATAAGAAATTTTCAAATAAAGAAGGTAAAAAATTTACAAAAATTCAAATATTTTTGTAGTATGATATAAAATTACTCATAATATATATTACATACAATTTTTGGAGTTATTTTGACTTTTTATCAAACTACTTGTAACATTAATTACCCGATTCATCTTTACCATGGTGATAATATTTACGAAGGATAATTTTGATAATAAAAAATTAATGGAAAATATTTACCAATGTTTAAACTCATAATTCATCGTTTTAAATCAATTTTTCATGATTCAACTAATAGAAGTAGAAAAATTCAATTTTAATATAAATGCATAATACACAACAATTTATTTAGAAATTTTTTTTATGCTGAAAATAAACATATACCAAAATCATGTTTAATGATGATTCCATTGTATATAATTATATTATAAAAAATTAAATTATACATGGTTTAATTTAAAAAAAAATCAAAACCTAAGGATAATTTTAAATAGAAATAAAAAATAGAATTAAAAATTTTAATATTTGTCACTATTCACTGAAAAATCAATTTTTTCTAGAAAAACACCAACCGTTAACCCTAATATTTAATTTATATGAATATATAAAAAATAATTTTATTTTTAAATAAAATTCAAAAAACTGACCAAAAGTAATTATAATTTCCCAAGACAAAATGAAATAATAATCATATTTAAAGGAACAAAAGTTTGGAACAAAGAAAATTAATTGACTAAAAATTGTGTAGTTTTTTCCTAATAATTGATCAATAATTTTTTTAGTTTGAATAATATCAATATATTAAAAATATTATGTTACTCATATTAATAAAATCAAATTCAAAGGTCACATTTGAAGAATAATATTATATAACACATCACAATGTTCATAATTCTTAGCATTTCATGTTAAGAAAACTATCAAGCATATTATTCATTTAATGAATTTTTTTTAGGTGATACACTTTCCACTACACACTAATTATATCAAATGAGGTCAATGGGTATGTATAATACGACACACTAGGTCATTCACTGTATGACCAAACAAGGTGTGCATAATTTATGTACATAACATATGACTTTTAAAAAACAAAATAAACCCTATTAACCAACCAATGATAAAAAATAATATTTCCGATAAATTCACACACTGTGTGATATTTATCAAATTCATAGAAACAATATCCATAAACTAAAAATGGGAAAAGATGTGTACTGGAGGACTACACACTATGTGATCACATGATTTTATTATATCATTATTTATAATGATATAACACCATAATGTTGGGAGATTTTCTCATTATTTGGGGGCTTCATCATTAATGGTCACATATGTCGCTTCATCAATAGCCTCAAATCCAATTTCTATCCGTCATTTTCAATTTCTATTGATTATGTGGACAAGATTTTACCATGTAGTATTCCCTATTACAAAACTTATCACACCACAAAACCACCATGATAACCCATTAACCACTAACTCATGAAAACCCATGATTTCTTTATCCATCATTGATGGAACCACCGTATTTGGATTCCATTGTTGAATTGTTGACTATTAATGAACAATAATGATTATTTCTTAAGTGAAGGAAAAGGGAGATGGGTATGTGGATAGACTTGATGGCCAGTTACATTCAAGGAAACAAAAATATCATTTACATAATGTTCATCAACAGATTGGTATAATCATGGATTTTAATAATAAGTACCAAAATTAGAAAAACCCAAATTGACATAGAAATAACAAATCATGATTTCAATAATTAGTGTTTTAAAAAATTAATTAATTTAGTGTTTAAAAAAAATATAAATAAAAATTTAGGTGATAAGAACATGAATGAAGTCTCATATCATTGGTGGATTGTTGGTGCATTGAAGAACCACTCCTAGATTCCATGTAAATTCAATGCCTGTAACACCCGAGACTTTTATGAGAAATATTTTGTTTTTATGTTATATAAATAATCAAAGGAATCTCTCGCTGCACGCAATCGCGACCTTCCTCGATAGCGTGTGTAGTACGCAATACCGAGTTCCAC
Source organism: Viscum album (assembly GCA_963277665.1). Lineage (NCBI taxonomy): Eukaryota > Viridiplantae > Streptophyta > Magnoliopsida > Santalales > Viscaceae > Viscum > Viscum album. The sequence continues at coordinate 459,123,178 of OY728138.1, forward strand.
TAAACAATGATATATTATTATAATATTATAAACTAGACATAATGAATAGTATTAACTGAATTTTAAATTTTACAACATTATTATTCATCTTACACATTTTCTAGAACATGGTAAGAGAACAAAATAATTTTTTTGGGTAAAATAGGTATTTATCAAAAAAATGCAATTTCGCCAACTTTTGATGGCGCACCCACATTAAATCTTGTTTTTGACACATTTATAAGTTCAATTTGACAAAAAAAAATTCTTCTTTTGAATCAGTATATAAAAATTTACTTTGGAAATTTTTTTGATATTTTTTTGATAACTTTCATATTTTGATGAATAGTTACAATACGCTAATTTTTAATTAAAAACAACTTTTTTCATTGAGATAATTTATATGGTTAAATTATAATATTGAAATGTTTTAAAGTATAGATATAATATATTTTTACCATTTAATATAATGTATGTCATTAGCATTAATTTCACATTGAATTCATAGGTAAAAACATTTCAATCTTTGCCAATGTTTTAACTTCTAAAACCAATTTTCTTAACAACATGATTTATTTTAAATTAATTACTGCATTTTATATTTTTTGAATTTTGAAAAATGGATTCCATATTCAGAATCAGTGGGTCCAAATTTGGTTAATAGGCTACTTTTTATTTTTGGGCATTATGAATAGTAACTACAGTAAATTTTATTTACCATAGTTGAAGGTAAATCGGGTAATTAAGGATAAATATAAGATTATAAAATTACCCAAACACCTAACAAAATCCTATTGGATGACTAAAAGTAGAACCATATCACCTATGTTTCGGATTAAATTCATTTAATAGACTTTTTTCCATGAAAATAATTTAATTATTATTAAAACCAAAGAATGTGACAACATATCACTTTTTTAAATCGTATAAGTATAATAATTTTAATTTGGTGATAAACTTAATGAAACTTCAAACATGAATAGTCTGTAGAAATATAATACAATTATCTACATCATAGGAATTTATTTTTAATTTTTAGGGATTAAATAATTATCATTAATTATGACACAATAGTGATGTTGAAATTATTTTATTAATTAAAATATCAAATAAATGGTTTTAAAATATTAAATTAATTATTATATGCACTATTTAATGTGCTCCACTAATTTTATAGATACATATGACATTTTATTAATCTATTAAAGATTTTATTTTGAACATATCCTCTGTATATATTTTATTTAAATTCAAATAAATGAATAGTGTCAAAATTGAAACTATTGTTATTTTATAAAAATAACATATTATAAAATTTTTTAAAAATCACAAAAATATTTAAAAATTATAAATTAAAGTTTATATGGTCTAAAATGTCATAAATTATCAAATTATGGAAAATTCACAACACATATGTAATTATTAATAATAATTTAAAATTTAGAATATTATTACCACAAATAAAATTAAATTGATAAATAAGGATAAATCAAGTTGGTAATGTTTAAAATAAATTTATATCATGTCTAAATTTTATTGGTTGATGATATTACAACCCTATCTCATCTAATATTTGGATAAGAGTCATTTTGGAAGTTTTTAAGTGGGGTTGGGATTTAATATAAACTAATATTTCTTATATTTCCAAAGGTGCCCCTCTCCTCCCTTATAAAAGGGAACCTCCTCCCTATCCTCCTCACACCAATTTGAGCCTTCAAGCTCATCCAAACCCTGCCCATTTCACTTCCCCACTTCCCAAGAATCATCCTAGTGGTTCTGGGCTTCATCAAATACCAACCGTAGTGCCCTAAGAGGAGGTTTAGAAGAGGCGCGTCAAAAAGAGGTAATATCCATTACCGATCCTTTCTAAATTCATTCTTCTTCAACATCTTCTTCATTAGTTGTTTCATTATGAATTAATAACATCAGTATCACTCATATACTAATATGTTATTATAAGTATGAAACAACCCTCTTTCAACATCTATCCAACCTATGGAAAACGAAATCACCGCGCGTGCGTACATACGAAATGCCGTCTCCACGCCGTGGTGTAATCTATTTTCCCCCACCACCGTACTTGGATGGGTATAATGATGTAAATAATTACTATATATGATTATTGTAAAGTGATATTGATTCTAAAATAGTATACATACACTCCAATACAATTCCATGATCATGGGAACGATATCATCGCTCGTGCGTACGTACGGAATACCGTCTCCATGATGTGATGAGATTCGTTCTACATGATCTTCATTGCATAATGATTATATAAATGAATTGAATGAATAAATATGATATATAGTACATTAATACCATTCTGTAAATTATGTATCTATAACCTAAAGAGAAGAATAAGAATTTATTCGACAAAACACGCATAAGAACAAAAAGTTATAAACACCCGAATAACAAGTGGCAATGAAATATTACTACTAAGAAGCTAAGAATATGACCATATATGATATCATAACAATAATTATGATTCTTTAATAAGCCAATAACGTTATTTAAATCATTATATAGGTGGTTCGGACACTTACGAAGCAAATCGGACCTAAGGTAAGGGAAATATCACAATCTCATTTTTATCCGAGATTGTTTATACTTTATTATTTACTGGGGTGTATTTTATCATCCACATCCATGTTTGCTCAATATTTAATATTATTTCCATCCACCTACAATTGTTAAAATCCAATTTTACCCTTTGGTGAGTTTTTAGTAACGGATATAAAAGGAATCTTTTGTCATTTTTCGTACGAGGTACTTTTTGACTTTTCCGAAAAAAGTACGAAGAATGTTATTTTTAACTTATACAGCATGAATGGATTTTTAAAAAATTATTTCCAAGAATCTTCCTTTACAAGTTTTCAAGTTTATTTTTAATCAAATTCTTTTAGTTTAGAATTTCACGACATGTTAAGAAATGAAAAGTGTTTTTGAAGTAAAAGGATATTTTCTTCAAGAATAGAGTTCAAGTGTTTTATCAAAAATATTTTCCATATAAGATAATAAAGGGTTCTGTTTCTATCCGTATTATTACATTGATTTGATTATATTGTGATGGAATTATATTTTTATGGATTCCTTTATCTTATATGAATTGTTTTATGATGTCATGATGTTTAAGATTCAAATTTTAATTTCTTGGGTTATGCTATGATGTATGGATTCTGATTTTGTGGCACACATAAGAATGGTATCATTATGAGATGGGTGGGACCTATATCTCCCTACAATGCATTGGGTAAAGATTTTATATCTCAAGAGGTAGAAATGGCTGGAACGGCAGGTTAAACTGGTTCAGTGAAACATGACTGAAATGGGGAGTTAACTCGGTTCAGAAATGGACTTTGTCCACTAAGATAGTCTTGGCAATTAGTCTTGACTAACAAGAAATGATTCCCTATGATTATGTGTGTATTCCACAAAGTTTCATGTTTTATGTTATGATTATTGGGATTACATTTCACTACTATGATTTATCCCATGTTATGAAATTATGATTTCTTTTGCAGGTTAAGATTTCCAAAAGATATGTTCTTATGTATATGATGTGATTGATATTTCTTTTGTTTACCTTTACTGAGCATTTGAGCTCACCCTTCCGTATGTTTTATTTCCCCAGGTCAGGAATACAGTTATTAAGTAGTATATGCCAAAAAGGGACTCTAGATATGATGAAATAAATGGGAGGCAAAGTAGATGCTTTATGAACCAGTTGTTTATGTTTCCCAGTTTCTAAAGACTCTATACCTATACAGTCCTTTCCTAGTTTTGTTATATGTTGTAATAAATGTGCTTAAATTCTGAAGTAATGACAATGTATGTAATGTATGGGTTGTTATAGTTGGTATCAGAGGAAAGGTATAGTCAACCTTTGGAAACTAGGATGTGAAATCCTTAGTAAGAATCCTAAGGATAAATCTAAGTATAGAACACAATCTTAGTGTTTTAGAAATGGCCATGAACAACCTATGATAAGACCTTAAGTGTGAAATTTTATTCTTGATTATGTGGTTTTCCTATTATAATTAGTGTTGCTCACACTATTCTTCTTGGTTTTAGTCAATGGCTGGAACCTGAAGGAACTGTGTTAATGCGAAATGCGACGGGAAATGCAATGATTGTCCCCTGAGCAACCAAACGTTATGGGAGCTGGAATGAAAAATATTGTAGCCATGCTCACACAACTTTCTCAAGCTATGAATCATGCAGGACTTCCAAACGCACAAAGGAAGGAGCAACATTCTATTTAATCCTTCATGAGGAAGTGTCCACCTTCCTTCAGCCTGTCTACTGATCCATTAGTTGCTGAACAATGGATTAGTACTACTGAAAAGATATTTTCAGTTCTTCAATGTTCTGAACATGATAAAGTCATCCTAGAAGTGTATCATTTGGAATGAGATGCTGATCAATGGTGGAATCTTATTAAGAATATGAGGCAAAGGGATGAAGTTGAGTCCATGGAATGGGATGAGTTCAAGAACATATTTTTCAATAAGTACATCCCTCGTATTCTCCGAACAAAGATGGAGAAAGAGTTTCTTGAACTGAAGAAAAAGGATGATGAATCTGTTGGTACTTATGAAGCAAATTTTACAAGACCTGCATGGTAGGCTTATGGTATTATTATCCAACCTGAGAGTAAGATCGATCGATTCTTTAGTGGCTTAAAACCAAGTCTTTGAAGGGCGTTAGCCATAAGGGACTTCAATAGCTACGAGGAAATCATTCGATCTTCTCTCAAAGTCGAGATGGATATTGAAGTAACCCATCAGTCATATGGGTTTGATAAGAAGAGGAAAATGTAATTCAAAGGAAAATCTAAAGAGCACACTTAAAAGAAGATGATATTTCCCTTATGCTCAAAGTGTGGAAATAAACATGGGTAGAGTTGTCTTAAAGGGACAAGTAAATGTTTCAAATGTGTAAAGGAAGGTCATCGGGCATTTGAATGCTGCAATGATGGGAAAAAGATGTCTAATGATGCAAAAAAAGGAAGGGACACACAGAATGAACCTACTACACTTCAATATTTCAAGTGCAAGGAGATGGGGAATTATGCCAATCAATGCCCAAATCCAAGGGTTGATGATGATGGTCGACGTCAACAAACTCTTAAGGCTAGAGAAAATGGAAAGTCACATGAAATTTATATCAGTGATGTGGAGTATGATAACGATGTGGTGAAAGGTACACTTACCATCCACTCTAAAGTTGAAAATGTTTTCTTTGATTCTGAATCCACCCACTCCTTTATTTCTGAAGAATTTTCTAAGGATATCACCATATTACCTCAACAGTTATATGTTTAGTTAGCTGTGACAACCCCTAATGCCACAACAGTCACATCAAAAGTTTATAATTCTTCTCTGATTGAAGTTTGTGGGAAAGTGCTTCCTGAAAATCTTGTGATCCTTCCTATAGTGGAATTTGATGTGATTCTTGGCATGGATTGGCTTTCTCTACATGGAGCTCATATCAATTGCCAAATAAGGGAAGTCACATTTCATATTCCAGATCAATCTATGATCGTCTATCGATGCAAGAATGAACATAACCTTCCAGTGGAAATTTCTTCCATTTTATGGGTATTGATTCCACTAAATGAAGGTTATTTATCTCAAATGGTTGGTGAGAAACCCACGATTAAGAATATGCCCATTGTACGAGAGTTTGATGATGTCTTTCCGGAGGAATTACCGGGTCTCCCACCAAATCGTGAAGTTGAGTTTTCAATAGAACTCGTACCATGTGCTTGTCCTATTTCAATGAAACCTTAAAGAATGGCCCCAATTGAGTTTCAGGAATTGAAGAAGCAACTCCAAGAGAATCTTGATAAGGGGTTCATACGCCCTAGTGTGTCACCTTGGGAAGCACCTGTTCTGTTTGTTAAGAAGAAAGATGGATCAATGAGACTCTGCATTGATTATCGAGAATGTAACAAGATCAATATCAAGAAAAAATATCCTCTCCCACGCATTGATGACTTATTTGACCAACTACGAGGATCTCAATACTTTTCCAAGATTGATCTTCGTTCAGGTTATCACCAATTAAGGGTTAAAAGGGAGGATATACCAAAGATGGATTTTCGTACAAGGTATGGACACTATGAATTTATAGTGATTCAATTTGGTCTTACTAATGTCGCTGCTATCTTCATGGATCTGATGAATAGAGTCTTTAGAGACTATCTTGATCAGTTTGTGGTAGTCTTTATAGACGATATTCTTGTATATTCAAAGAGCAAGGAAGAACATTAAGATGACTTGAGAATTATATTGAAGACCCTAAGAAAGGAGAATATTTATGCCAAATTTACCAAGTGTGAATTTTGGCCTCAAAGAGTTTCATTTTTGGGTCACATAATCTCAATAGAGGGGATATCTGTGGATCCAGCAAAAACAGAGGTTAACAAAAGATGGTCAAGACCATCAATAGTGACTGAGATCCGAAGTTTTCTTGGTTTGGCTGGATATTATCGACGTTTTGCGAAATATTTTTCATGATTATCTAATCCACTCACAAAGTTGACTCGGAAAGGAGTTATGTTTGTTTGGACTTAGGAATGTGAAGAGAATTTTGAGGAGTTGAAAAGAAGGTTATCCAGTGCACCTGTGCTCACACTGCCTTGTAGTGGAGAAATGTTTGTGATCTATAGTGATGAATCCAAGAAGGGATTGGGGTGTGTTCTTATGAAAAATGATATGGGGATATATTATGCCTCACGATAGTTGAAAATACATGACTAAAATTACCCAACTCATGGTTTTGAGTTATCTGCGGTAATCTTTGCATTAAAGATTTGGAGGCATTACCTTTATGGTGAAAGGTGTGATATTTATACTGATCATAAAAGTTTAAAGTATATTTTCACACAAAAGGAGCTGAATATGCACCAAAGAAGATAGTGGGAGCTGATTAAGGATTATGAATTCTCAATTCATTACCACCCTCGGAAAGCAAAGAAGGTGGAAGATGCATTAAGTTGACAAGACCATGCTAGTTTATCCATGATGAGGATCACAAAAGATCCAATATTTATGGATTTACAAAGGATGGATCTTGGAATTATAATGGAAGTGGAAAATCGTATCTTTATTAAAATAATGTACAACCATCTATACATGTGAAGATTAAAGAGGCACAGAAAGAAGATGTCAAGTTACAAAAGAATGTGAGAAATGTTCCTGAATTCATCCTTGATTGTTATGGGATAGTAAAGTTCGGGAATCGGGTTTGTGTTCCTCCCATCCCAGAATTAAAGAAGGAGTTGCTGGATGAGGCCCATAGTTCTTCATTCTCTATTCATCCTGGAAGCACGAAGATGGATAGGGACCTAAAAGAGTACTTCTGGTGGGATGGAATGAAAATAGATGTTGCTGAATATGTCTCTCGATGCTTGGTTTTTCAGCAATTTAAAGCTGAGAGACAGAAGTCTAATGGGATGTTACAACAATTACCCATACCCGAATGGAAATGGGAAAACATCACTATGGACTTTGTCACAGGACTTTCTAAAACATCCAAAGGCAATAATGCTATCTCGGTAATAGTTGACCGTCTTACAAAGTCTACTCACTTCATCGCTATTAGAGAGGATTTCTATCTAGATCATCTTGCCAGGATATATGTGAAGGAAGTGGTAAGATTGCATGGAGTACCACTTTATATTATATCTGATCAGGATCCGAGGTTTTTCTCAAAGTTTTGGCGAAGTCTTCAGCATACTCTGGATACAGAGTTGAGTTTCAGCACTGCTTATCATCCTCAGAAAGATGGTCAGTCTGAGAGAACAATTCAAACTCTAGAAGATATGTTGAGATCTTGCTCTATGGATTTCAAAGGTGGTTGGGATCAACACCTACCTTTTGGGGGATTTTCTTATAATAATAGCTTTCACTCCAGTATTCAGATGGCTCCTTATGAAGCTCTCTATAGAAAGAAATGTAGGACTCCAACTTGCTGGGATGAAGTTTGGGAAAGAAAGCTATTAGGACCTGATATTGATGAATAGATGGTAGAAAAGGTCCAATCTATTCAAAAACACATAAGAGCAGCTCAGAGTCGACAGAAAAGTTATCCCGACAACCAAAGAAAAGACCTAGAGTTTGTAGTGGGTGATAAAGTGTTCTTACGAATTTCTCCCTAGAAGAGGGTCATGAGATTTGGAAAGAAGGGGAAGATGAGCCCTTGATATATCGGTCCTTTAGAAATACTGGATCATGTTGGGAAGGTAGCTTACCGATTGGCGCTTCCACCGAATCTCTCTCAAGTTCACAATGTGTTCCATGTATCTCTCCTGAGAAAGTACATACCTAATCCTTCACACGTACTCAGCTCAGAAGTTGTACCGCTGGAACAAGAGCTTTCTTATGAAGAACAATAGAAAGAGATTCTGGATCTTAGTGAAAAATTCCTACGAAACAAGACCACTCTCTTGGTGAAAGTTTTATGGAGGAACCACCAATTAGAAGAAGCTACATGGGAGCTTGAGGATATGATGAGGGAGAGGTATCCCCATCTGTTGGTTACAAAGTGACGAATTTCGAGGGTGAAATTCATTTTAAGGGGGGTAGAATGTAACACCTGAGACTTTTATGAGAAATATTTTTTTTATGTTATATAAATCATCAAAGGAATCTTTCGCTGCACGCAATCACGACCTTCCTCGATAGCGTGTGTAGTACGTAATACCGAGTTCCGCTAAACAAAGATATATTATTATAATATTATAAACTAGACGTTATCAATAGTATTAACTGAATTTTGAATTTAACAACATTATTATTCATCTTACACATTTTCTATAACATGGTAAGAGTACAAAATAATTTTGTTTGAGTAAAATAAGTATTTATCAAAAAATGCAGTTTTGCCGCCTTTTGATGGAACACCCACATTAAATTTAGTTTTTGACACATTAATAAGTTCAATTTGACAAAATAAAATTATTCTTTTGAATCAGGATATAAAAATTTACTTTGGATAAATTTTTGATATTTTTCTGATAACTTTCATATTTTGATGAATAGTGAAAATACGCTAATTTTTAATTAAAAACAACTTTTTTCATTGAGATAATTTATATGGTTAAATTATAATATTGAATGTTTTTAAAGTATAGATAGAATATATTTTTACCATTTAATATAATGTATGTCATTATCATTAATTCCACATTGAATTCAGAGGTAAAAACATTTCAATCTTTGTCAATGTTTTAACTTCTAAAACCCATTTTCTTAACAACGGGATTTATATTAAATTAATTACTGCAATTTATGTGTTTTGAATTTTGAAAAATGGATTCCATATTCAGAATCATTGGGTCCAAATTATGTTAATAGGCTACTTTTTTATTTTTGGGCATTATGAATAGTAACCACCGTAAATTTTATTTACCCTAGTTGAAGGTAAATCGGGTAATTAAGTGTAAATATAAGATTATAAAATTTCCCTAACAACTTCCAAAATCCTGTTGGATGAATAAAAGTAGACCCATATCACCTAAGGGTCATATTGGATTCATTTAATAGACTGTTTTCCATGAAAATAATGTAATTAATATTAAAACCAAAGAATGTGACAACATGTCACTTTCTTAAATCTTATAAGTATAATAATTTTAATTTGGTGATAAACATAATGAAACTTCAAACATGAATAGTCTCCAGAAAACTAATACAATTATATACATCATAGGAATTTATTTAGAATTTTTAGGGTTTAAATAATTATCATTAATTATGACACAATAGTGAGGTTGAAATTATTTTATTAATTAAAATATCAAATAGATGGTTTTAATATATTAAAATAATTATTATATGCACTATTTAATGTGCTCCAATAATTTTATAGATACATATGACATTTTATTAATCTACTAAATCTTTTAGTTCGAACATATCCTCTGTATATATTTTATTTAAATTCAAACAAATGAATAGTGTCAAAATTGACACTATTGTTATTTTATAAAAATAACATATTATAAAATTGTTTAAAAATCACAAAAATATTAAAAAATTATAAATTAAAATTTATATGGTAGAAAATGTCATAAAGTGTCAAATTATTTAAAATTCACAAAACATATGTAATTATTAATAATAATTTAAAATTTAGAATATTATTACCACAAATAAAATTAAATTGATAAATAAGGATAAATCAAGTTGGTAATGTTGAAAATAAATTCCTAAAATGTCTAAATTTTATTAGTTGATAATATTACAACCCTATCTCATCTAATCGTTGGATATGAGTCATTTTGGAAGTTTTTATGTGGGGTTGGGATTTGATATAAACTAATATTTCTTATATTTCCAAAGGTGCCCCTCTCCCCCCTTATAAAAGTGCACCTCCTACCTCTCCTCCTCACACCAATTTGAGCCTTCATGCTCGGCCAAACTCTGCCCATTTCACTTACCCACTTCCCTAGAATCATCCTAGTGGTTCTGGACTTCTTCAAATACCAACCCTACTATATATGATTATTGTAAAGTGATATTTATTCTGAAATAATATACATACACTCCAATAAAATTCCATGATCATGGGAACGATATCATCGATCGTGCGTACGTACGGAATACTATCTCCATGATGTGATGCGATTAGTTCTACATGATCTTCATTGCATAATGATTATATAAATGAATTGAATGAATAAATATGACATATATTACATTAATACCATTCAGGAAATGATTTATCTATAACCTAAATAGAAGAATAAGAATTTATTTGACAAAACATGCCTAAGAACAAAAATTTATAAACACCCGAATAACAAGTAGCAATGAAATATTACAACTAAGAAGCTAAGAATATGACCATATATGATATCATAACAATAATTATGATTCTGGAATAAGTCAATAACATTATTTAAATCATTATACAACAGTTTCGGACACTTACGAGGAAAATCGGACCTAATGTAAGAGAAATATCACAATCTCATTTTTATCCGAGATTGTTTATACTTTAGTATTTACTGGGGTGTAGTTTATCATCAACATCCATGTTTCCTAAATATGTAATATTATTTCCATCCCCCTACAATTTTTTAAATCCAATTTTACCCTTTGGTGAGTATTTAGTAAAGGATATGAAAGGAATCTTTTGTCGTTTTTCATACGAGGTACTTTTTGAATTTTCTGACAAAAGTACGAAGAATTTTTTTTTAACTTATTCGGCATGAATGGATTTTTAAAACATCATTTACAAGAATCTTACTTTATAAGTTTTCAAGTTTGTTTTTAATCAACATCTTTTAGTTTAGAATTGTACGACATGTTAAGAAAGGAAAAGTGCTTTTGAAGCAGAAAGGATATTTTCCTCAAGAACGGAGTTTAATGTGTTACCAAAATTATTTTCCATCTAAGATAATAAAGGGTTTTGTTTCTATCCCTATTATTATATTTATTTGATTATGTTGTGATAGAATTATATTTTTATGAATTCCTTTTTCTTATATGAATTGTTTTATGATGTCACGATGTTTAAGATTCCCATTTTAATTACATGGGTTATGCTATGATGTACAGTTTCTGATTTTGTTGAAAACATAAGAATGGTATCATTATGAGATGGGTGGGACCTATATCTCCCTCTAATGCATTGGGTAAAGATTTTATATCTCATGAGATAGACATGACTGGAACGGAAGGTTAAACCGGTTCAGTGAAACAGGACCGAAATGAGGAGTGAACTCTGTTCAGAAATGGACTTTGTCCACTAAGATAGTCTTGGAAATGAGTCTTGACTAACAAGAAATGATTCTCTATGATTATGTGTGTATGCCACAAAGTTTAATGTTTTAAGTTATGATTATTGGGATTACATTTCACTACTACGATTTATCTGATGTTATGAAATTATGATTTCTTTTGCAGGTTAAGACTTCCAAAAGTTATGTTCTTATGTATATGATGTGATTGATATTTCTTTCATTTACCCTTACTGAGCATTTGAGCTCACCCTTTTGTATGTTTTATTTCCACAGGTCAGGAAGAAGGTTATTATGTAGGATATTCCAAAAAGGGACTCTAGATATGATGAAATAAATGGGAGGCAAAGTACATGATTTATGAACCAGTTGTTTATGTTTCCTAGTTTCTAAAGACTCTATAACTATACGGTCCTTTCCTGGTTTTGTTATATGATGTAATAATTGTTCTTAAATTCTGAATTAATGAAAATGTATGTAAAGTATGGGTCGTTATAGTTGGTATCAGAGGAAAGGTATATTAAACCTTTGGAAACTAGGATATGAAAGCCTTTGTAAGAATCCTAAGGACAAGTCTAAGCATAGAACACAATTTTAGTGTTATAGAAATGGCCATGAACAACCTATGATAAGACCTTAAGTGTGAAATTTTATTCTTGATTATGTGGTTTTCCTATTATAATTAGTGTTGCTCACACTATTCTTCTTGGTTTTAGTAAATGGATGGAACCCGAAGGAACCGTGTTAATGCAGAATGCAACGGGCAATGCAATGATTGTCCCCTTGAGCAACCAAATGTTATGGGAGCTGGAATGAAAAATCTTGTAGCCATGCTCACACAACATTCTCAAGTTATGAATCATGTAGGACTTCCAAAAAAGAAAAGGAAGGAGCAACATTCTGTTGAATCCTTCATGAGGCAGCATCCACCTTCTTTCAGCGGGTCTACTGATCCATTAGTTGCTGAACAATGGATTAGTACTATTGAAAAGATATTTTCAGTTCTTCAATGTTATGAACATGATAAATTCATCCTAGAAGTGTATCGTTTGGAAGGAGATGCTGATCAATGGTGGAATCTTATTAAGAATACGAGGCAAAGGGATGATATTGAGTCCCTGGAATGGGATGAGTTCAAGAACTTATTTTTTAATAAGTACTTCCCATGTATTCTCCGAACAAAGATGGAGATAGAGTTTCTTGAACTGAAGAAAAACGATGATGAATCTGTTGGTACTTATGAAGAAAATTTTACAAGACTTTCAAGGTACGCTTCTGGTATTATTATCCAACCTGAGAGTAAGATCGATCGATTCTTTAGTGGCTTAAGACCAAGTCTTCGAAGTGCGTTAGCCATAAGGGACTTCAATAGCTACAAGGAAATCATTTGATGTGCTCTCAAAGTCGAGATGGAGATTGAATTAACCCATCAGTCATATGGGTTTGATAAGAAGAGGAAAATGGAATTCAAAGGAAAATCTAAAGAGCACACTCAAAAGAAGATGAGCTTTCCCTTATGCTCAATGTGTGGAAAGAAACATGGGGGAGTTGTCTTAAAGGGACAAGTAAATGTTTCAAATGAGGAATGGAATGTCATCGGGCATTTGAATGCCGCAATGATGGGAAGAAGGTGTCTAATGATGCAAACAAAGGAAGGGACACACAGAATGAACCTACTACACTTCAATGTTTCAAGTGAAAGGAGATGGGGAATTATGCCAATCAATGCCCAAATCCAAGGGTTGATGATGATGGTTGATGTCAACAAACTCTTAGGGCTAAAGACAAAGTAATGTCACATGCAATTTCTATCAGCGATGTGAAGTACGATAACGATGTGGTGAAAGGTACACATACCATCCACTATAAAGTATCAAATGTTTTATTTGATTCTGGATCCACCCACTACTTTATTTCTGAAGAATTTTCTAAGGATATCACCGTATTACCTCAACAGTTAGATGTTGAGTTAGCTGTGACAACCCCTAATGGCACAACAGTCGCATCAAAAGTTTATAATTCTTCTCTGATTGAAGTTTGTGGGAAAGTGCTTCCTGCAAATCTTGTGATCCTTCCTATAGTGGAATTTGATGTGATTCTTGGCATGGATTGGCTTTATCTACATGAAGCTCATATCAATTGCCAAACAAGGGAAGTCACATTTCATATTCCAGATCAATATATGATCTTCTATCGATGAAAGGATGAACATAACCTTCCAGTTGAAATTTCATCCATTTTATGGGTATTGATTCCACTAAATGAAGGTTATTTATCTCAAATGGTTGGTGAGAAACTCACGATTAAGAATATGCCTATTTTACGGGAGTTTGATGATGTCTTTCCGGAGGAATTACCGGGTCTCCCACCAAATCGTGAAGTTTAGTTTTCAATAGAACTCTTACCCGGTGCTTTTCCTATTTCAAAAACACCTTATAGAATGGCCCCAATTGAGTTGCAGGAATTGAAGAAGAAACTCCAAGAGAATATAGATAAGTGGTTCATACGCCCTAGTGTGTCACCTTGGGAAGCACCTGTTCTGTTTGTTAAGAAGAAAGATTGATCAATGAGACTTTTCATTGATTATCGAGAACATAACAAGATCACTATCAAGAACAAATATCCTCTCCCACGCATTGATGACTTATTTGACGAACTACAAGGAGCTCAATACTTTTCCAAGATTGATCTTCGTTCAGGTTATCACCAATTAAGGGTCAAAAGAGAGGATATACTAAAGACGGCTTTCCGTACAAGGTATGGACACTATGAATTTATAGTGATGCCATTTGGTCTTAATAATGCCCCTGCTATCTTCATGGATCTGATAAATAGAGTCTTTAGAGACAATCATGATCAGTTTGTTTTAGTCTTTATAGATGATATTCTTGTATATTCAATGATCAAGGAAGAACATGAATATCACTTGAGAATTATATTGAAGACACTGAGAAAGGAGAAGCTTTATGCCAAATTTACCAATAGTGAGTTTTGGCTTCAAAGAGTTTCATTTTTGGGTCACATAATCTCAAAAGATGGGATATCTGTGGATCCAGCAAAAACATAGGTTATCTAAAGATGGTCCATCCAACAACAGTGACTGAGATCCGAAGTTTTCATGGTTTGGCTAGATATTATCGATGTTTTGTGACAGATTTTTCACGATTATCTAATCCACTCACCAAGATGACTCGGAATGGAGTTATGTTTGTTTGGACGGAGGAATGTGAAGAGAATTTCGAGGAGTTGAGAAGAAGGTTATCCAGTGCACCTGTGCTCACACTGCTTTATAGAGGAGAAAGGTTTGTGATCTACAGTGATGCATCCAATAAGGGTTTGGGGTGTGTTATTATGAAAAATGATATGTTGATAGCTTATGCCTCATGACAGTTGAAAATACATGAGCAAAATTACCCAACACATGATTTGGAGTTAGTTGCGGTAATCTTTGCATTAAAGATTTGGAGGAATTACCTTTATGGTGAAAGGTGTGATATTTATACTGATCATAAAAGTTTAAAGTATATTTTCACACAAAAGGATCTGAATATGCGCCAAAGAAGATGGTTGGAGCTGATTAAGGATTACGACTGCTCAATTCAATACCACCCTGGGAAAGCAAACAAGGTGGCAGATGCATTTAGTCGACAAGACCATGCCAGTTTATCCATGATGAGGATCACAAAAGATCCAATATTTATGGATTTACAAATGATGGATCTTGGAATTATAATGAAAGGGGAAAATCGTATCTTTTTCAAATGAATGTTCAACCATCTATACATGTGAAGATTAAAGAGGCATAAAAAGAAGATGTCGAGTTACAAAAGAAGGTGAGAAATGTTCCTGAATTCAACCTTGATTGTGATGGGATAATAAAGTTCCAGAATCGGGTTTGTGTTCCTCCCATCCCCAAATTAAAGAAGGAGCTACTGGATGAGGCTCATAGTTCTTCATTCTATATTAATCCTGGAAGCACGAAGATGTATAGGGACCTGAAAGAGTACTTCTGGTGGGATGGAATGAAAAGAGATGTTGCTGAATATGTCTCTCGATGCTTGGTTTGTCAGCAAGTTAATGCTGAGAGACAGAAGTCTAAGGGGATGTTACAACCATTAACCATACCCGAATGGAAATGGGAAACCATCACTATGGACTTTGTCACAGGACTTCCTAAAACATCCAAAGGCAATAATTCTATCTGGGTAATAGTTGATCGTCTTACAAAGTCTGCACACTTCATCGTTATTAGAGAGGATTTCTCTCTAGATCATCTTTCCATGATATATGTGAAGGAAGTGGTAAGATTGCATGGAGTACCACTTTCTATTATATCTGATCGGGATACAAGGTTTACCTCAATGTTTTACCGAAGTCTTCAGCATACTCTGGATACAGAGTTGAGTTTCAACACTACTTATTATCCTCAGACAGACGGTCAGTCTGAGAGAACAATTCAAACTCTAGAAGATATATTGAGAGCTTTCTCTATGGATTTCAAAGGTGGTTGGGATCAACACCTACAGTTGGTGGAATTTTCTTATAATAATAGCTTTCACTCCGGTATTCAGATGGCTCCTTATGAAGCTCTCTATGGAAAGAAATGCAGGACTCCAACTTACTGTTGATGAAGTTGGGGAATGAAAGCTATTAGGACCTGATATTGTTGAAGAGATGGTAGAAAAGGTCCGATCTATTCAACAACACATAAGAGCAGCTCAGAGTCGACAGAAAAGTTATGCCGACAACCGAAGAAAAGACCTAGAGTTTGAAGTGGGTGATAAAGTGTTCTTACGAATATCTCCCTGGAAGAGGGTCATGAGATTTGGAAAGAAGGGGTAGTTGAGCCCTAGATATATCGGTCCATTCGAAATACTGGACCATGTTGGGAAGGTAGCTTACCGATTGGCACTTCCACTGAATCTCTCTCAAGTTCACGATGTGTTCCATGTATCTCTCCTGAGAGAGTACATACCTGATCCTTCACATGTACTCAGCTCAGAAGTTGTACCACTGGAGCAAGATATTTCATATGAAGAACAACCGATAGAGATTCTGGATCATAGTGAAAAATTCTTACAAAAAAAGACCACTCACTTGGTGAAAGTTTTATGGAGGAACCACCAATTAGAAGAAGCTACATGGGAGCTTGAGGATATGATGACGGAGAGGTATCCTCATCTGTTTGTTACAAAGTGATGAATTTCGAGGGAGAAATTCATTTTAAGTGGGGTAGAATGTAACACTCGATACTTTTATGAGAAATATTTTGTTTTTATGTTATATAAATCATCAAAGGAATCTTTCGCTGCACACAATCGCGACCTTCCTTGATAGCGTGTGTAGTACGCAATACCGAGTTCCACTAAACAACAATATATTATTATAATATTATAAACTAGCCATTATGAATAGTATTAACTGAATTTTAAATTTTACAACATTATTATTCATCTTACACATTTTCTAGAACATGGTAATAGAACAAAATAACTTTTTTGGGTAAAATAAGTATTTATCAAAAAATGCAGTTTTGCCGCCTTTTGATGGCGCACCCACATTAAATCTAGTTTTTGACATATTTATAAGTTCAATTTGACAAAATAAAATTCTTCCTCCAAATAAGGATATAAAAATTTACTTTGGATAAATTTTTTATATTTTTCTGATAACATTCATATTTTGATGAATAGTAAAAATACACTAATTTTTAATTAAAAACAACTTTTTCATTGAGATAATTTATATGGTTAAATTATAATATTGAATGGTTTTAAAGTATATATAGAATATATTTTTACCATTTAATATAATTTATATCATTAGAATTAATTTCACAATGAATTCATAGGTAAAAACATTTCAATCTTTGACAATGTTTTAACTTCTAAAACATGTTTTCTTAACAACAAGATTTATTTTAAATTAATTACTGAAACATATATGTTTTGAATTTTTAAAAATGGATTGCATATTCAGAATTAGTGGTTCCAAAATATGTTAATAGGATACTTTTTATTTTGGGGCATTATGAATAGTAACTACGGTAAATTTTATTTACCATCGTTAAAGGTAAATCAGGTAATTAAGGGTAAATATAAGATTATAAAATTACCCTAACACCTGCTAAAATCCTATTGGATGACTAAACTTCGACCCATATCACCTATGTTTCGGATTAGAGTCATTGAATAGACTTTTCCATGAAAATAATTTAATTATTATTAAAACCAAAGAATGTGACAACATGTCACTTTCTTTAATCTTATAAGTATAATAATTTTAATTTGGTGATAAAATTAATGAAACTTCTAAAATGAATAGTCTCCAGAAATATAATACAATTATATACATCATAGGAATTTATTTAGAATTTTTAGGGATTAAATAATTATCATTAATTATGACACAATAGTGATGCTGAAATTATTTTAGTAATTAAAATATCAAATAAATGGTTTGAAAATATTAAAATAATTATTATATGCACTATTTAATGATTTACACTAATTTTCTAGATACATATGAAATTTTATTAATCTATTAAAGCTTTTATTTCTAACATATCGTCTGTATATATTTTATTTAAATTCAAATAAATGAATAGTGTCAAAATTGACACTATTGTTATTTTATAAAAATAACATATTATAAAATTGTTTAAAAATCACAAAAATATTTAAAAATCATAAATTAAAATTTATATGGTCTAAAATGTCATAAAGTGTCAAATTATGTAAAATTCACAGCACATATGTAATTATTAATAATAATTTAAAATTTAGAATATTATTACCACAAATAAAATTAAATTGATAAATAAGGATAAATCAAGTTGGTAATGTTTAAAATAAATTCCTAACATGTATAAATTTTATTGGTTGATGAGATTACAACCCTATCCCATCTAATATTTGGATATTAGTCATTTTGGAAGTTTTTATGTGGGGTTGGGATTTAATATAAACTAATATTTCCTATATTTCCAAAGGTTCCCCTCTCCTACCTTATAAAAGGACACCTCCTCCCTCTCCACCTCACACCAATTTGAGCCTTCAAGCTCGGCCAAACCCTTCCCATTTCACTTCCCCACCTCCCTAGAATCATCCTAGAGGTTCTGGTCTTTTTCGAAGACTAACCCTAGTGCCCTAAGAGGAGGTTAAGAAGTGGCGCGTCAAAAAGAGGTAATATCCATTACCCATCCATTCCAATTTTTTTCTTCTTCAACATATTCTTCTTTAGTTGTTTCATTATGAATTAATAATATCAGTATCACTCATATACTGATATGTTATTATTATAAGTTTGAAAGTACCCTATTTCAACATCTATCCATCCTATGGAAAACAAAATCACCGTGCGTGCGTACGTATGGAATACCGTCTCCACGCCGTGGTGTAATCTATTTTCCCCCACCACCTTAATTGGATGGGTATAATGATGTAAATAATTAATATATTTGATTATATTAAAGTGATATTGATTCTTAAATAGTATGCATACACTCCAATACAATTCCTCGATCATGGGAACGATATCATCGCTCGTGCGTACGTACGGAATACCGTCTCCACGATGTGATGCAATTCGTTCTACATGATCTTCATTGAATAATGATTATATAAATGAATTTAATGAATAAATATGATATATAGTACATTAATAACATTCTAGAAATGATGTATCTATATCCTAAAGATAAGAATAATAATTTATTCGACAAAACATGCATAAGAACAAAACATTATAAACACCCGAATAAGAAGTAACAATGAAATATTACTACTAAGAAGCTAAGAATATGACCATATTTTGATATCATAAAAATAATTATGATTCTGGAATTAGTCAATAAAATTATTTAAATCATTATACAGGAGGTTCAGACACTTACGAGGAAAATCAGACCTAAGGTAAGGGAAATATCACAATCTCATTTTTATCCTAGAATGTTTATACTTTAGTATTTACTGGGATGTATTTTATCATCCACATCCATGTTTCCTCAATATGTAATATTATTTCCATACACCTACAATTTTTTAAATCCAATTTTACCCTTCGGTGAGTTTTCAGTAAAGGATATGAAAGGAATCTTTTGTCGTTTTTCGTACGAGGCACTTTTTGACTTTTCCGACAAAAGTACGAAGAATGTTTTTTTAAGTTATACGGCATGAATGGATTTTTAAAACAATATTTCCAAGAATCTTTCTTTACAAGTTTTCAAGTTTATTTTTAATCAACTTCTTTTAGTTTAGAATTGTACAACATGTTATGAAAGGAAAAGTGTTTTTGAAGCAGAAAGGATATTTTCCTCAAGAATGGAGTTCAAGTGTTTTATCAAAATTATTTTCCATATAAGATAATAACGGGTTCTGTTTCTATCCCTATTATTACATTTATTTGATTATGTTGTGATGGAATTATATTTTTATGAATTCCTTAATCTTATATGAATTGTTTTATGATGTCACGATGTTTAAGATTCCCATTTTTATTACATGGGTTATGCTATGATGTATGGTTTCTGATTTTGTGGAACACATAAGAATGGTATCATTATGAGATGGGTGGGACCTATATCTCCCTCTAATGCCTTGGGTAAAGATTTTATATCTCATGATATAGACGTGGCTGGAACGACAGTTTAAATCGGTTCTGTGAAACAAGACTGTAATGAGGAGTGAACTCGGTTCAGAAATGGACTTTGTCCACTAAGATAGTCCTAGAAATGAGTCTTGACTAACAAGAAATGATTCTCTATGATTATGTGTGTATGCCACAAAGTTTCATTTTTTATGTTATGATTATTGGGATTAAATTTCACTACTATGATTTATCCCATGTTATGAAATTATGATTTCTTTTTCAAGTTAAGATTTCCAAAAGTTATTTTCTTATGTATATGATGTGATTGATATTTCTTTTGTTTACCCTTACTGAGCATTTGAGCTCACCCTTTTGTATGTTTTATTTCCCCAGGTCAGGAAGAAGGTTATTAAGTAGGATATGCCAAAAAGGGACTCTAGATATGATGAAATAAATGGGAGGTAATGTAGATGCTTTATAAACCAGTTGTTTATGTTTCCCAGTTTCTAAAGACTCTATAACTCTACCATCCATTCCTGGTTTTTTATATGTTTTGATAAATGTGCTTAAATTCTGAAGTAATTACAATGTATGTAAAGTATGGGTCGTTATAACGCCACTCTCAAATATCACCAATTACTCATCATTAAATGAATATTGAATCCTCTCTTACTCTATTAGGGTCTTCAAAAGATGGAGGATCTACCAATATAGGTAGAAATAATGAGGTATCTATAATCCTTTAATTAGGTGAACCAAGGAATGCTTTGACAACCTGAAACAATGTCAGGCATGGAACCAAAACAAATTGATGAATATAGATTCCAAATGTAAAACCGAACATCTCGAATATAATTGTGGTGAAGAATTTTATATATGAGGGTCCATTTTATGGATTTTAATTTTTTAATTTTTTTATGATAATATATTTGTTAAATAAATATTAAATATTATTGAAAACTTATCAAGATTAGAATTTCACTAAACATCAATCCATGTTTTAACAACATGTCATGAGAATGAAAAAATTATCGTATTTTTAAATAGTTGTTTATGGTGTTTAATTTACTATTTTACCTCTTTAAATTGATCATGATTCGGAAACTCAATAATGAGTTTTCTTTCTATTGAATAATATTGCTCACTACAAAAAAAATTTATTCAGAACTATAATGTTCTAATTATCTATATAATATATTCTTAGGGAATTATACCTCTTGTAGAAGATATATACAATGATATCTGAAGGAAATATTTGATATAATAGTAATAATGAACTATTGATGAAACAACACTGAGTAGGATAAATCATCACACTTGAGAAAAACCCCAGAGTGGAAATATCTTTATACTCTTGGGGATAAACCCATAGAATGATAACATTCCTCTCTTTAGGAATCAATCTAATGTAAAAATATATATACTCTCAAAGGTAAATAAATAAAAGTATAAAAGTATTTGTATTCTCATAGAGATCAATCAAAGAATAATGATCTATTTATACATTGGGAATAACATAAATAATAATACCTTTGTACTCTTGGGGAAAAATACATTTTATAATATCTTATCACTCTCAAAGAAACAACCTATAGTACATTTATTTCTATCCTCTTGGGAAAAACCATATTATAAACATATTAACCAAATTAAGGAAATGAATTAGAGTATAAATATCTTAATACTCTTAGAGAAAAAATATTGGGTGTTAATATTTATTTATTCTCAAATAATCATAATTTATAATATAATTTAATTTTCATTGAAATGATCTAATGAATGTATATATTTATAAATATCATTGTAAACTGATGGAAGAATAGTAATAATTTACATATCTATACTATTAGGAATACTATTCAAAGGGTAAACATTTTTATGCTCTAGGGGAAGAAAATTTATGTATTGACATCACTACTAAAAACATTATCTTACCATTATACATATATATTGGGACATACAATCCTTCCTAAAATCATATTTTTCTGCTTTAGTTTCATAAATCAACACATCCACTTTAACATGTCGGAACACGTAATTTTTATTATAAAATATAATTATAAAAAATGAAATCATTTTAATAGTAATTTAATGATACAAAATTTGTTGATTTGTAATATAATATTTATTTTATCAAAAATAAATTTATAAATATGAAAATTTACACATTTAAATAAAAATCATTATTTACGTTAAAATAATAGTTTTTACAATGCTAATAACTTTCTAACCTATATTATAATTTTTTTGGAATTTATTAAATTTTATTATAATTTATATTTAAATAAATATTATTTTATAATAATATTTAATAAAATTAAAATTTATTTCAAAATTCAGTTATTTAATAAAAAGTGTGTTTTAATTGAAACTAAATATTTCCTAAAAATTACTTTCTTCTTCATATCAAAATTTAATTTTCATGAATATCATTATATAATAATATATTTAGTGTACTTTAGGAAAGTGATAAGTATAGTCATTATTTTGTGAGAAATAAAATTTAAAAATTTATACTACATGGGTTTAGATACATAACCCCATATCACAACAACATAACGTCTTAGGGTAAGGCATGTGATAGAGGTATGTTCTTAGGGTGGGTTGGAAAAAATGGCTAAGTACATGCACTATATAGACTTGAACATTTACTGTATACCAATATTATCCTATTTGATTTATAAAATATTAGTTTGGGATTAGTCAAGGGTAAATACCGGTGATTTCATCTCCCTTATAAGCTTCGATAAATGGGATTTATAGGGTATGATCCTATTATCCAAGATTATCTCTTCTTAATTATGTATAAATTATAGTTTTTCATAAACCATAATATATAATAATCATAATGGTCATAGTGAAATGACTATATTATCAGTTGTTAGGATTATTAATGGTATTTTAAGAGGGAAATAAAAATTATAGTTATAATTTATAATGAAATAAAATAACAAATGAATTATCATGCATGTTTTTTTTGTAAATATATTACTTTATAAAGAATTAATTCATTCCTAAGGTTATTCCATTTTATGGTTTGGGACATTATGTCCTCCAACCTTCAAACATTTCACCCTTAAAAATTCATTTTATAATAAAAATAAATGAGGGTACTTCAAATTAATCACCTCTCTGGGTTCCCATCTTGCCTCCTCAAACCTGTGGTTCTGGTATATTACTTTGACAAGGAATTTATTATTTTTAATAGAAATTTGTATCTACTATATAAGATATTCACCATAAACTCGTCATATGAATACTCATTCTCTAAAGGTACCACTACAATATTTATTACATGTAAGATGTCTGATATCTCCTTATTCAGGAGGGATACATGGAACACACAATATACTTCATATAACCATGGTTTTATTGTTATTAAATAGGATATAACTATAATTAAATCAATGATATCAATGGGAATAATGTATCTAGAAATAATATTTTCCCTTCTTCCTGAAGATCATGACATTTTTCAACGGTGATATATTATTAGGAAGTTTATCTCCCATCCCAAACTCTTTGTCTCAACAATGATTGACAATATAAATTTCCTATCAGATTTGGGTGGTTTCAATATGAAAATAAATGGTTTAAACCTTTTCTACCATATCTTGGATATTATTAGGTCCCACCAACATTCACTCTCCATCTTCATCCCAACATAATGGAGTCTGAAACCAACTCCATAAGTGAACCTAAAAAGTTTAAATTTGAGTTCTTGAATATAAAATATTATGAAATGAGAAAATTACATGGAGAAGGTGTTGAACCCAAAATACCTCGAAATACAATGAACAAGATCTCCCTGTATCTTATAGAACTTAACCGGTCATTTTAGACTGTTCTTCTCTCTGGGGATAAGAATTTTTAGTGAAACATAGCTTTGTATTCAATGCATGCTGAATAATTATCTAGTATTTTGATGTAAACATCATATCCTGATGAGAGACAATGTATAGTTTTACTCCATATAGTCATACCACTTCCCTTAATTATATCATGGTGAGTAGTTTAATAAATCAATATTTCTTAATAGTAAGGAAATGAATTGTGTTATTAAGGTGATCAACTACCACTGAAATGGTGTTATTACCATTAAATATACTCATGAACCTTATGATGAAATATATTGTCATATTTTCTGATTTCAATACTGGTATAGTAAATGGTTACATGATACCCTTATATTTCTATTTTACAACATTGAATTTTTGTTTGACTAAAGATTGAGATAAAAATTTTGTAATCCCTTTTTTCATGATATGACCCCAGATATTTTTCTTTAGACCTCAGTAAGTCTTAGTTATTGCTGGTTGAATAGAGATGGATGAGCTATGTGAATCATCCAAAAGATCCCAATTTTGTCCTAGTTTTTATTGTACATATGTATGGGATCCAAATGTTATAAATCTATCTATAAAAATTTAAACTCCACAATATTCACTACCTTAATCTATAGTATCTCATCATTGTATTGCACCTCCGTGATCCACTCAAGAATGCATGGTTGATAATTTATTTGATCAAGGTATTAATACATTTATTTTATAATTCCTATTTCCATTGTTTACATGTTTAAGAATATTTTATCCTATTCATTCCTCATCAATGAAAGGGTTTCCTAATCCCTTCTACTTAGATCATCTTCCACGCAGTTCACCTTCCCAGTATGGTAATAGATTTAAGACTCATAGTTCTTGATCATCTATAACCACATTCATTGGTGAATTTTGATCCCACTTTGTGAATATATAATTTATGATTTTATGATATTTATATATTTCAAACATGTCATAATAGATTAATGTAACAAAATCATTAATGTAATGATATCTTTATCGCATTCCAGATTATGCATTGGGTAGTTCTTGTCATGAAACATTTATCAGGGGGATTCATAAGCTATACATTTTTCATTTTTCATCAGGACACAAAAAAATACCATTTGGAAGAATCAAGGAAGATCAAAAATCATTATCGCTAGTGGGTAATGTGAGAATAAGTGTAGTGATTAGCCTCTTATTTACCTCATTGAATATATCCTCGCATTCATCAGTCCTGAAAAATGTTATTACATTCTACGTTGCTTGTTCGACAAGCTTGAAAATCACAATATGTTTGTCACATGTAGATTATTATTCCTAAATAATCCAAGGAAATTATAGATCTATATCATATATGTTAGTCTAGGACATGCTCAAATTCCTTTATCATTGAAGGATCCATAAATATCCCTTCTCTAATGACTACATGTGCCATTAACGTTACTTGATCCATCCAGAATTTGAATTTACAATAGTACATATAATACCTTTTCCTTTCACAACAAATCCAATATAACATCCATTCTCTCCTCATGTTCCTCCTTACTTTTAAAGTATATGAGAAAATGTTTTATAAATACTACCACAAATATGTGAAGGTAATCCTTTAATAATCTAATCATTATATCTATGATGATACATAGAGAATTAATGAGTTCAAATTGAATCACTACGAAATATTAGTACTCGTACCTTTTACGAAAAGTAGTCTTAGTGATTTCCACCCTCGTCACCATTATGTGATAATATATCGACTAAAAATCCACTTTATAGATGTACATTTCTCAACATAGATGATTAATGAATTCATTAATCCATGGTGGTGGATAATTTTATCTTTGTCATCATATTTGTTAGATCACGATAATCAATGTAGAGGTCCATAGAACCATCCATATTCTGGATAAAAAGGCCTATAACACTGCACGGTGAATAACAAGGTTGTGTAAACCCTCTATAAATATTCTCATGTAATTTATTCTACATATCTATATGTTCATTGGTTTCCATTCTATGGATATTTTGGATATTGGAATGTATTTGGGTATAATTTCAATTCAAAACTCAAAATCATATCATATAGGTTGACATTAAAATTTTTTAGGAAACATATTAAAATATTAAATTATAAAGGTTATATCATCGAGGATGATTGTTTCCTTAGTATAAATCATTTGAGAAAGATACTCTTGATTATAAGGATGTAATATTTGATATTGTGATGATGATTAAAAATTAAATTCATTCCCCAACATGAATATTAATAGAATCATAGGGTGATTCATGATACATAAGGTGATTTCCTTCGCTCCAAAATTTATTTTAGATCTATATAAGGTATTCCAATCCATACCCATAACAACATCAAATTCCACTAAAGGGAGTATCATAGGGTTCACTAGGAAATTCTTCATGAAAATAATGAAAATGTAAAATTTATATGTTTGTATGTAATAGTTGACCCATTTTTTGTTTTCACTAATAACACAGCCACTATGTTTTAAGGATGTATTTGAATAGTTCTTCTAAATAGGTGTTATAACAAATAATTCATAGAAACATATTCAAATAGCATGTTCACTATCCTCTAATGAGTAAATAGAAGATCTATCATCAAATAATTTTTGGTATCTTCCTTAGAATTTATTATGTTATATAATAAATCATTCTCTTAAGGCCTTGGTTTTTATTTTAATAATTTATCATTTAAACCCTTGGCTTTATACGTTGATTCTAATAGTTTTAGAGTTCCTTTAAGTTGAAACATTGTAATATTGTATGATGAGGTTTGACGAAATCCTTTATTTCTTTCATCACATTAGTGGTGTTTTTTTATCATTATTTTTCAACTAAGTGCCCTTCATTCCCACAAAAAAATAAATTTCATTTCTCCATCTGGTAATTCATGGGATGCTTCATCCTACACATTTGTAAAGTTAGATGTTGGACCTCCTTACCCTCATGGTATTTCTCCATTGCTCTACTAGAAATAAATTCCATTATCTTCTTCCTATACATAGACCATTGAACCCCTTTAGATTTTATAATATCCATTTCTGCATTGAGTTCCCATCATGAAATATCTACATAGCTATAAAATTCTTTAATCACCAAATATTTTAATAGATTTAGATTTATTCTACTAAATAAATAAGAAAACATTACTTTCAGGGTCAATTACAATGTTATAGGTGTGTCATGAATGTTTTGTGAAGTTTATATCATACACCCAAATGGTTTCATCATCCCTTTTCTTGAGGATATGGTAATACCTCTCTATTTTTAGTTGGAGAGTGTGAGTAAAATACTCTTAATAATAAATTATCCTAAATTCATTCCACTCCATCACTTTGAATTATTCCATAGGATTTTTATTCTTGATAGTCATAAGCCATTTATCTGGTTCTCTCTCCAAGTGATAAATAACATGCAAAAACATATCTTTTATATAACATAAAAAAATAGAGAAGATCATTTCCACATAGTTAATCAATTATTCAATTATTAAGTGATCAAAATATCCCCTTAAATCCATAGGGATTTATTCCATAAAAGTATCAATTGTAACTTGTACATTCTTAGGGGGTGTGGGTGTTACTCTATAATCAATTCTCACCCATATCATGATTTATTTGAGAAATTAATTTCATGATTTTCATAACCCATGCACCCATCATGCTAGGAATCACTTTTTGGAAGTCATCACATTTCCCATCACATTTGGGTTTACGCAGTTTCTTCTATTTCACAATATTGACTATTATAAAGGAGAATCTTGGATGATAATTTTAGAACTACATAACATATAAAATTAATTTGATAACATTCAAGGTATAACATATAAATAATATATATTCCTTAACATATGAATTTTATTGTTTCAATCTATGTTATCCATGTTACCATTTATAACATTAAATTTTAAGGGTATTTTAATTCTATTAATAATGGGTTTTAAATAAAACATGATTAACCAAATCATATCCCTTTAGAGAGTCCGGTAATGTTTACTTTCTTATAAAGAATTATCATGAATTATGTGATGATTGGGTTAATACACAATAAACCATTTTTGGGGTTATTACCACTAGGTATAACTGTTTCATAGCTGCACCAACTATCTGACATCCATAAATTGTGGTATTTGATCCAAGGAGAGATGAATCTATACTGCACCAAAATTTTGGAATTTTACCCTATTTTTATTCTTATCTCCATTGTATGAACTTTGGGTTTCTAATACTAATCCCTAAACACTAATACACCTTGATCTGATACCAACTATTACTTATTATATATTTAATATTATTCAATTCATGATTTATTACATTATGATACACTAAATATAATCACAAAAGAAAATGAGTCCTTGGGTAATTGTGTAATTAGATTTATACCACAATATGTTGAATCAAGGGTAAAAAAACATTATTTAAACACTATATAAAATTCCTCAATGAACCATTGATCTTATAATATTGCACATAATAATCTGAGGATTTTCATAAGGAAGGGGTGAGATATAAATCTTGGAAACAAAATAATAAAATCATAACATCATGTGTTGTAGTAAATATCAGCCAAAGGAAACACATGGAGACATATGGAGGTTAGTATACTAATCATGAAATTTATATCATGAAATAAGATGATAAAATCCTGGAATCAAAATGTGGATTCAATGATATAAAACATGAAATAATAATCATAATTCCAGGATAACCCCTGAGAAAATAAAACTATATTTTTATAGGATAATTGCCTATTAACTATATATGATATATCCTGATATAAAAACATTAAATAATTAATTAGAGGGATATATTACTCTTAGACCACCCATCACGTTCATATTACGTACACATATTTTTTTTCACATATATTACATAAGAATATATTTCATCACGTTTATCTTAATATTAACGAGTGTGTGTCAGATTAGTTGATATGAAAAATCAATGAAAGATATGTACATCTAAGTGAACACCCTTGAATAGGAATTGGAATGGGTATTCAAAAAAATGTGTGGAATAGAAAATAATGAGATAATTTTAGCAGCATAATGGGAGTATATAAAAAATCATGGAATGGTTTAACGAGAGAGAAATGTGGTATCTCATAACATGGTCATTATAAGAAAAGTATAGGGGATGACTAAAAAATATAATACAACATGAATAGTAGGATGTCAAAATGGGTAATACAAAGAAATAAATTGAAAAAAAAGGAAGAGGAAGAGAATCCATTACCTTGGTTGGGAGCTTTTAAAAACATTGGAGAAGAAACTTATGATATTGGGTGTAACAACCAGATGTAATTTTTAAAGAAATTTATGTATGATTGATATACTATATGAACCACTAAGCTTAAATAAACAAAAAATATTATAATGTTATGACTATTATTACATATCCATTGAATTTACATGAATAAATAAGATTAACTAAATTATAAATTTTTTATATTTTATAACTAATAAAATGTAATAATAAATTCTTATGAAATATGTACACAAATTATAGTAATGTCATTTTAATCTTCAATATAATTTTTCTTCAAAAATGGATTCTACTGAATTAATATTATAATTAATAGAAAGAAATTTTTAAAATTATATCTGAAAAAATGATATCATTTTTTATATTAGAATATTAATGTCATCCTTTTTTTATTTTTCTCAAAAGATTGAATTTATAAGGAATACTGAAAATACTGATTTTTTATGGCTATATTTTTGTTTCACGCTTTTACAAAGTAATATATTTATTTAAAAAATCTTCAATGTAACAATACTTAATTTATAATATTTATAATAAAATTATGTTAATTTTAATCAATTTTATTATTGAATTTATTATAAATACCTATTTATAAATTAAATACATTTTTATGGAAAATTATATTTCCTTGAATTTTTTGTTTTTTAATTAAATTTATTTCTTCTAATTATATAAATTTATTATTTAGAAATTGATTTCATCTTTCTAATTAATTTGTCTAAATATTTTAAATTGGTATCTCTTATTTTTTTTATCATCAATATCGACCATAATAAAGTTTTATTTCTATATTGAATTAAAAATTGGCTAATTACGGTCGAAGGTGTAGTGATAATCATTAAATATAAATAAAAGTTTTTCTATTATTTCATTTTATAATCCTATATTATTAATATTAATATTAACATTTAAAATATGTCCTTTTCCATTTAACTTCAATAATGACCTTTATAAAATTTATGTAACAGATAATCTAACAAATTTCAATTTATTGATTTTAATAAATATAATATTTTGTGATATAGATACAAATTTCTTATGTTATATTATAAAATTTTCAATGAAATGTGATTTTTTTTCATTTTAAATTAGTTTTATTTTTTAGGGATGAAATAATTACGTTTAATGCTTATGAAATGTTGATAAAAAGCTTTCCTAGGTTGTAAAAAAATAAATTAAATGATTTTAAAAACTATAAAAGTAATATTCCATGGGTTATTTATAGATTAAAAAGAATTTTGAATTTAAATATAATATATTATAAATGTGTTAAATTTTATAGTTTATTTCCCTTTCTTTATTTTTGTATCAAATTAAAATTAGTAGAATTGTTCTTAAAAATAAATTATAAGTATTTTATGATAAATATAATTTATTATATTATTTAAAAAAATTAATGAAAATTAAATATGAATATTAGAATACAAATCGGTCAAAAAGTTCATATATTGGTCAATTATGATCTATTTTTAACTTTTTATGTACAATTATAACCCTTTAATATTGAAATACTCATTACCCTGGTTAAGGTAAAAATTAATTACCCAAGTGGTTAAACAAAAAATAATGTTTAAAAAATATCTAAACCTATAAAAAATTTATTACATGACTATATTAATACCATATATTCCTTATCTTCTAATCCATTTCATTTTTAATCGTTTGACATGAGTTAGATACAATGTTATATTTCAATATTTCATGTATTTCCAAAATTAAAATTAATGGTATTTTATAGTAAAAATATTTCATGAAATGAATTAAAATTGATATAAATACTATATTAAAAAAATATAACTTTATACGGGTTAAAATATCAACCACGGTCCATTTATTCATCACTTTTACTGTTATATTAACTTATTGAACCCTTAAAAAGTAAAAACTTGGATATCATGGTAATTGTCAAAAGGGTTAATGAGGGTTAAATCTAAGATATTAGGTAACAAAAGATGGCAAATAATTATAAAAAATTTATTTTATAACATACTTTAGATTCATTCTCATATTATGTTTGAATTATATCAATTTTTTATTTTTTTTATTGAAAATTAATTTATATTATTTTAATACTTCATTTAATTCTAAGAGTGCTTGTCCACTTACTTACAAAAGGGGACCACATCACCTTCATTATTCAAAATGTTATGGACTTATATATCATAATAAACCATCCATAATGTAATATTATCTTATTTAATGACATTCAAGATCTTTTATTCTGTCCAAAATACAATCCATTCAAGGGATAAGTAGTAATGCAAATGAGGTTTCTCAACGAAGAGGTTTGAATTTTTACCAAACAATTTCAATTTTATTTCTTCTTATGACTCCTATAAATATATTGTATCAAATATTAAATAGATAATTAAGTATCATAAATATAATTAATTTTTATTGTGATAATAAAACTACCATTACTTTCATTCTTTCTATTTATTGGGAAATGATAATGTTGCGCATATATACCAATTTACTGAAACCTCCATGAAGTGATCTAATTTTCAATTTATTTACTATTTACATGGATGGTTATAAGTATTAATAAAATTAATATGTATGATATATATGATAAAATAATTGTTATATAAAGATGATTTATTTGTATCCTTAATTTCTTTTCCTTTCAATTGTAAAGTAAAAACAATGTTCATGTATAAGTACAACCCACAGTCTCTATGAACAGTGTGCTTCATTTTTCTATCTCCAACTTTTATAGATGAATCCATATATATATAATTAATATATATGATATTTATACCATTTTAAATGTTTTGGAGTTTTTGAAACCCTGATCATAGTGCAGGGATTAGAATTGATGGATCAAAACATTCATGAAAAAGGAAGCAATTAACACCTGGAAACGATTATTTTAATAAAATATTATTTATAAATGGGTATTAAAATGTAATAAATGAATAATATATGATATTATAGGTAAATTAATTTTTTAGAAGAGGATTATAATATATTAAAATTTATTATAAAAGAGTTTAGATCACTTTCGTAGATTGTAATACTAGAGGTAGGGGTTTTATTCAATAATATCATTTTTAACAAAAATTTTTGTGATTAAGTTTCTGATGATGAACTTTCAGAATATATCACTCAAAAATATCATGAATTCTCATATAATACATTAATTTATATTGATTAAATGTTTTCTAATCTTTTTTTCCTCTTTATTTACACATGAGTCTAAATGAATGTTTTTAATGAAATTTTATATTTTATATCTCTTTATATGAAAATTATTTCTCCTCTAACACCATGTTTTCTAAAACTATTTTCAAGAATGTTTTTATTATTATTCAATGATTTTTAATAATTATTTACAGTTATGTTTTAATTTTTTAAAAATGTATTAAAATTAATCTTCATATCATTTTCTGAATGTAGTACATTTTACATTCTACCCAAAATTAGAAATGAATTTTTAATTCATATGACATAAATAAAATTTCACACTAAAATAACTACATAAAATTTTCAATATTCTTTTTTAATCATCCTTTTTTATTTTCAATGTTAATTTAATCCATAATATTTTAAAATCTTTATATTTTAATGAATTAATTTCAAAATGAAAAGGGTATTTTAATCATGAAATAATCCAAGTGATCTTTTAAAGGTAATTTCTTCTAAGATGAAATCCTTTGTTGTAACCTATGATTTATTATGATTTTGATCCAAATATACCATACTTATTCCTTATTAATATGTTTTATGAATTGGATGACGAATTGATCAAATCTTATGAAACTATTTTATTTTACATTTGGTGCTTTATGATAAAATGATGAAATTATTATGAAATTTGATTCATTTCCATTGGTTTTTCTATAATGATTTTTCTTATGATCTTGTGTCACACATATGTATTACTTCACAATGTTATGGGTTAGACTGGAATTATACTTCCCCTTATTTCATTGGGTTAATATGGTCAACTCATGAGATAATAAAGACTATAATGGTGACTGAACATAGTGCTGTAAGGGTATTTTTCCACTAAGATAGTATTGTTAGTGAACCATGACCAAGGATATGATGGATTATGAGACAAAACCTAGTCCCCTATGATAATTGTTTTTGTGATATATAATATGTTAAATTATTTCATATGCATATGTGTATGTCACAAACTTACGTATTATTTCAATGTCATGATCTCATGAATTTATTTCATTGATTTATTTATGATTCATATTTTATAAACTACCAAAATTTTTGCCTTGATACAAGGTTTTGATCTATGACATGATGGGTATGGTTTCTTAATTTATAATCTCATTCTATCATAATTTATTATCATTTTATGTTTATTTGATCATCTTTATATCCTTTGTTTAACATTTATGAATAAATTAGTTCACAATCTATTATGTCCCCTTCCCTAATGTTATGAAGAAATGTTTTATATAGGGTATGTATAAGAAGAGTAAAATGTGGGATGATCTTTTGGGTGATATAAAAGATCATAAGTTAAATAAAATGACTATTTATCTAGTATTTAAATACACTAAATATTTATGGTTCTGACATGGATCAAAATGTAATTTTTTTATTGTAGTTGTAAAACGAGGGGATATTTATTAATGAAAAGTATGAGCTACTATAGTTGGTATTAGAGATGTTTAGTAAATATTTGTAGTTTAAAAATGAGTATCATTTTTATAAAACACATAGGATAAGTATAAGTATAAGAAAATACCCTATAGTTTATGTTAGGTATAAATTGTGTGGTTTTTCTAACAATAAACAAAACTATGGATACTGTAAATGGATGTAGTTTAGGAACATATACATCTAGTGGCAATGACTTTAAAAAGAGTTGGTTGAGTATATATTGACCATCATTCTAGTGCATGGTGAGCATACCATTACTATGCACTTGGATTGACATAATTGATGGACATTCTTGGGTTAACCAACATTTTTCTTATAAAACATCATAATGGATTTAAATATATTATATCTAAGTGTATCATAGGATAAACCTATGATTTCATAGATTGAAAATAAAGGGTCATGATTTAGGATTCCTATGAATAACTTTACTGGATTATATGATTCCTTACAATGAATATTGTTACTTACATTTTATGTTTTTTTTCAATGCATGGGTCTAAGAGGAATTATATTAATTCATAATGTGATAGATAATGGAATAATTGTCCCCATGATAATCCATATGAAATTATAGATGGAATCTAAAACATAGTAGATATTACTAATCATCTATATCATTGTATTATTAAAAATCTCAAATGGGGGGAATTTTATGTCATGCATAATAAGTGAAAAAGGGAGTTTTTGGAATACCATTGGGTGAAGAAGATTCGACTTCCTACATGTCATATATGTGGAAATAATAACATTGGGGTATTTTTTATGGGAATGAGAAAGTGATTTATTTTTTGAAAAGAAGGGTATTGAGAAAGTAATTTCTGAGGAAAATGGAGTTTTAATACAGGGATATGAAATTCATCCTAAGATTCCATTTATAGTTCAATGTATTATTTGTGGATAATATGAGAATTATTTTTCCAATTACCAAATAAAAGAGATAAATTATGGGCCACGGAAGGAAATATGCTATAAAAATTAGTTAAGTAAAAATATTGAAGTTTTAATGTTTTAGGATTCGACAACTATATTTTAGAAGTAATAAATAAATGTTATTTTGGTTGTAGAATAATAAAAAATAATAGGATTACCCCAAATAAGTTTTCCATTAATAATTTGAAAAAAAATTTAACGATAAGGAATATTTTAGGGAGACACATGATTTAGGGATAAAAGAATATCTAATACATGCTTGATCAGAGATTATAATGCGTAGTCTGGATAAAAAATTTATGAAGTAAATAGGATAGTGCTAAACACCACTGAAATTATTGGTGATAGGTGAACAATAGATTTATTTTATCTTTATTTTAGTTTAATAATCATTCGTATTTATAAATTATATTGTAATATTTGTTAACTTTTATGATTTCATTATGGTTTTATGTGATGGGATATTGAGGTGACATGAAACATTTATTATGTTTTAAAATTAATACTCTATTGAAGATTACATAAACATTTGGGTTACATTATGATTTTAGGTTTAGTTAATTTTATTTTAATATATAGTAGGATATATATAATCTTGGTGGTTGAAAACTAGTTAATTGAAAATGTAAATTTTTTATAAATATTTATTGTCAAGCTAAGGATTTCCTGTTAGGTTTTTATCAAAATTTTATTTATGATATTTCGGTGAAGTTAACTACTTTATAATATTATTTAATAATTTTTCATGATTATTAATGATTTTTTGAGATATTTTTCATTTGTTTTATTATATATAACCCTTAGGTTTACTATTTTATTTAACACGAAAGATTATTTAGGAATAATAAAAATAATTTGATTTTATATAACACAAAAATTTTGAAATCACCTATGAGGTTAAAAAAATATTTACTTTTGAGTTCATTAAGGTTATTTAGGACATAGGTTTATTTATTTATGGGATGTTCAATTTGGAATCTTCAGAGAAATTGTGGAAATATTGAAGTAAAATATATTATTTCTTCACCTGAAGGTTTATATATTTTTATATTATATTAGTTGATGCTAACCATTTGGGTATGTTTGATGTTTAAAGATGATAGGAAAATATTTTCATGATTTTTGGATTATGGGATTCATTATAAATTGATGTTAGTGCTTTAGTCATCAATAATTTTCATCTTGAATAACCATCATTATGAGTAAAAATATGAGATTGTGGTTGGAATTGATTAAAAAAATGAAATTCTACATGTCATGTAATTATATTCCCATATGTTCTTAGTGTAAATGCAAAAGGAATTACATAACTCTCTGAAAATTATCTTTACAATAATATCAAATTACATTCATTTATGGTGATTTTATGGTCTTTTTCACACCTCATTGTTTAATGGTTTTTTATCATTAATTTTTTTTAATCATTCATTTTCATATGTGTAATGTTCTCTATCACTCTCCATCATTATCTAGACATTGATTTTTTGCTCCATTTCTTTATTTCAGCATCTCACTAATAATCACTTATATGGAATCCAAGTTTTGTGTTATTCCATATGACCATATTATTTCCATTCCAACTTTTAATGAGGAAGTTTTTATAACCCTTTTTAAGATATGATTATTTATCAAAGAAATTTTCAAATATCAAACCCTTAATTTATGAGCAAAAGTTAAAATGGTATAAACCAAACTTATTATTGGTATGGAGAATATAAATCCCATGTAATTTTAATGAATACTATGTTTGATAGAATATACAACACACAACACCGAACCTAAATGAACCATGAAATATTAGTATTTTATAATTGTTATAACATAGTCATTGAATTTATAGGTTTGAATAGTAGCAACTAAATTATATAATATATATAGTTGAAAATAAATATAAATTTATTGATGAATTATTAGGAAATAATCACTTATTTTATGTGTAAAATCATATTATTTTTCAAAATATGATTTCTTCAAAAATGTGTTTTATTGGGAAAATATTATAATTAATGTTTGGAACATTTTATAATAATATCTGATAAGAACTATAAAACTTCTAAAATCAAAAAATAAAAATTATCCTAGATTAATTTTTTGGATTTTTTTTAAATGAATTATTTTCTAATGGACTGTGAAAATGATAAATTTTATTGAAAATTGTATTTTTTCAAGAAAATAAAATCTAAATTTTCATTGAAATGGTTTTGAACAAAAATAATTTCTTTTATATTTTTTATATTATTATTAATTTCATTTTAATAAATATATTTGTTTAATTTTGTATAAAAATATTTTTATGCATAAAATACATTCCTCTAAAAAACAATTTTTTTTCATTTTGTGTTTTTATCTTAAATTATTTTCTACCACTTATCTTAATTGATTCTATAAAAATGGATTCGATATTTGGAATTTGGAGGTCTAAATATATTTAATATATACCTTTTGTTTTTTGTCATTATTAATAGTAACAATAGTAAATTTTAATTTTCATATGAAGCTAAAATGTGTTAATTATGATTAGATTTAATGTGACTAAGATCTAGATTCATTAAAACACTGACCATTATTTCATTTGATTACATTATTTTATCTATAATCATAAAACATAAAAAATATGGCCTTTTATCAGTATAACTTTTATTTTGACCTTTATAATATTTAAGCAGAATATTATGTTGATAATATCACATTACTGCTTTAAATTTGTATAGTATTTTTGATAGGGATAAATACATATTGTGTTTGGTTAAAATTTTAATTTTAAATATTAATGAATTGTTTCCTCATGGTAATTTATTTTTACTTTTTAGTTATGAAAATATTACCATATATTATTATGAAATACCGATACAATATGTGTGAAGGTAGAAAAAAATCATGTCAACAATTCTAAAAATTCAAAAAGTAATTAGAGTTTGATGATTAGAAGTTTCAGAATAACATTATAGAAAAAATATGATATTTTTTAATTTGAAAGATACAACTGGAAACTGATATATTAAAAGAAAAATTTTCTAACAAGAACTAGGTAGTACATCATATTTATCTTGTAAAGGGGGTTCCATAGTTAAACTAGGTGAAATCTGGTTCACCATTTTGGTTTTGTTGCATTTTTCTGTTCCGATGGTTGATTTGGGGGTGACATCTTGTACAATAATTCACATTGGGTTTACCCTTAATGATCTCAATGGAAACTACTGATGGTTCCCACATCCATAACTAGTAAAATAACTACTTTCCAAAGGAAAACAGTTAGTTAGGGTTTCATATCCAAGGGCACTTAGGGACTCACATTGGCCGATAAGATGTGTGGTGGGGCTCATCACATCCTTTAGGGGGGAAATTTCTTCCTACTCTGGGTCTCTCTTATAGATTTAATATATGTTTGACAATTTCTTCCTAATCATGATGTACGTCCATATACCCTAACAAAATGATCATAGGTGAAATCCTTTTATTGGAAATGTAGGGAATCATATTTTTAACTCCACCTATATGTACCTAGAGTTCCTCATCAATATCCCATTATCTAGTAGCTACTTATATGTTTAATACATTTAACTAGGCACTACAGAGCTTGTTGACATCTTGGGAGGTGATTAATATTTGAAGGTTGGGATTGAGATATTTTGAGGCATCCCACATATCCTTTTTTACAACATGAATCAAAACCAATGTAGTTTGTTAAACTTATCAAGTTGAACATCAAATGGAAATTTAATATATAGAGGAATGTGGGTGATAGATATTTAATATCAAACTTTTATGACGAATCCTTTATATTCTGGTTATAGTAGGAATCTAAGTTCTCATAGTTCATTTTGATTGAGGCTTAAAAACCAAGGTTTCCCTAATATTGGGATATTCATATCGTTTTGATGATCCGGGCTAACAAACTGAGGTTTTCACAACTAGAAGAGAATCACTATATGAGTGATATGATCATTGAAACTCCAAAATCCTACGTGATCTATGCTTAATTTGAGAAATATGGGATAACAATTTATAAGTATCAATACATATGGATTCGAGATTTATGTGTTGGGATATCCCTTTGGATATTTATTATGGAGCTCATGCCTTGGGAATTCATCCTATATGTCATAGTTATAGAAGGAATCATAGTTATCATATTTCATCATGATCAGGGCTTACACACTCTCGATTCCCTAATATTTGGTCATTCATATAATTTTATTCCAAAAATCTTGGATTACACTCTATGGTTTCCCGAATATGGGGGAAATATCATATTATTCTAATGGTTAGGGATTACACACTGAGGTTTACCTAATATGTGGATGAATCGTATTATTCTACTGATCGGGGAATAAATCCTAAGGATCCGTAATATGGGGTACATATCATATTATTTCATTGATCAGAGATTACACATCATTATTTCTTTAATATTCACACTCGATAAAGATATCATATCCCGGGATGTCTGATTGACATGGCCTGGTTGTTTGTCTAACCTTATTAATTTGTTGGATAACATATCTAGGTGTCTACCTAAAATGTCTAAGGATGCTTATAGATGTTCTTGTTACATAGTTGACATGTACAAAGAAAATATCGTCATCCAATTTACATGTACAAAGGGTGTCACAAGATCTAGGATGACATGTCTAGAGGTCATCACATGATCTTGGATGACATGCTTGTATGGTGGCATAGGACCTCATAAGACATGCTTGGATGGTGTCACTTGATTCATATGACATTTTTTGAAGGTGTTAAAAAATTTGGTAGATATTTACTGGTGTCATTGAGAGATCTAGTTGACATATTCTTTTCTAATCCTAACACAAAGATTACATGCTTGGATGGTGTCATGAGGCATGGCTAATAAGACTAGAAGACATTACATTATCTAGATGACATACACTAGTGTCACCATATATTTTTGTTGAAATGTCTTTGGATATTAAATGGTTTGGATGGAGATCTTGGATAGCTTCACAAGACTGAGGTGGTATGCATGGAGGACATCATTTTACTTTCCTGATGTGTTCATAGGAGATTTCCTGATCCAAATGGTATGCCGAGGGATTGTTTTTGACTTGGTAATTGTATCCTAGTGCTACCGCATGATCTAGAAGAGTCATGAAAAGAACATGATGATTATTTTATATTTCCATCACATAATTATCCCTTAATTTATTCCTTATTCAAGCATTTATTTTGTATGTGACCTAGATTTTTTCAGTGTTATCTAGTTTTGGTTTTATTCTATTCAACAGATATGTGATACCTACTTCGCATAACCCAGTTAACATGACAAATTATTTTCTCATGACCTCAAGTGATCATGTGAAGTTCCTATGCATTTGTTTTTTCCCCAGATTTTATATGTAAGAAAAGATTTTAGATCATTATATTGACTGCGATGATAAATCAACTACGTAGGTGATTGGTCATTGATACCTGGGTCCATTGCTATATAGATCAAAAGATTCATTATTTTGTGATGATGGTTAGGTATTCAAAGGCCTCACAACCCTAATTATATACATCCTTTTTCAGTTTCTATATCAAAAATTTGGCTAGGATTAAGTTGATGTATTCTGTGTTATGCGCTTGGCATGATCCAGCCTTAGGTTATTCGGGGGTGTCAGAAGATTTTTAGCGACCACAAGAACATTCTATCAGTGTGATTTTTTTGTATATTTTTCAATACAATGGATCTTTCATAAGAATTTTGTGAATTCCAAGGGGATATTATATGGCCAGGCTATCTTATATATGGACCTTAGAGATATCAGGATGTATATTGAAGGGATTTCACATGATTGGAGGAACCTTATTTAGTGATCCTTGGGAGACAAAGGTGACATGTCTGGGGTCATTCGTAAGACCAATTCATATTATTATGAGGTCTCTCTTTGTATTTTACTAACATTTTGAGGGGGCCTTAGTGGGATCAATAGTGATTTCTCAGGGTGCATTACCCCTTTTGTGTGATGACCAATGTATCTTTTCTCTGCAAGAAGCTCTAGTATTTTCCCATTAATTTAATTATTAGTTTTTTATTTTTTAGGAATATCATGTATTTATGTGAGCATTGTCAAATACAATAAATATACTCATTCGTGATTCATGAAATGACCAACAAAGGGTCATTTGGTGATACGTGATAATTTTCATGAAAAAACCCTTTGATTATATACAGATTTGAAGGCATTTCATAAGGTTATTCCATTGTAAGATAGCAATTTCTCTAGGGTTTCTACGGTTTATTGAAAACTACATGGTCATGTGGCATGGAGATTTATGTTTGAAATAAGATCCTACATTTTTCATATTTTAAAATTATTTAATAATTATTTGTGAATGGTTTTTCAAGTGAAAATTGACTAATAGATCATTTGAAAGCTGGCATATGATCAACAAGTGTCTTGGATTAATTCTTAATAATGAGGGTTTTCAACGTATCATCATGTAATCTCCCACAGGGCATGCACTGTGGATGCCCCTTCAACATGACTTGCTGAATATCTTGTGATCATGTGTGTTTTAGAGGGTTACACGATCTGTGTGATCTTATCCTCCTTTAATTCCTTTATTCTATGGAGAAAACAATACCCATGTGTTGGGTATTTCTTAAATTTTAGATTTTATGACTCTCATTTGGAAGGCGTAAATAAATGATCCCCTTGAGGAGAGACACTTGTAGGGGAAATGGTTCAGTTAGATGGAATGTAATTTCCCTCTAGAGGCCTTTTAATTGTCACTAATCAGTGTTTTGGTAGAAACTTGTTCTTACAAGTGTTTTTTCGGTATTTCACAGAAGACCATACAAATAGGGTAACATGGAGAATCTCATTCACTAACATCCCAAATCATAGTGTTTTTTCAATCTGCCACCATCGTAAGTCCCATTTACAGGAACTCCCATGAGAAAAGATCACAAGATTTTTCTAAATAAACTTTTTGTGAGAACAGATTTAAAAGAATTTATTTTCCCTGAACTTTTTCTAATTGACCAATAATTCTTATTCAATAAATTTTTGATTTTTTTCCATATGAAAACATCACTATCATTGATGGTTTTACTAGATTTATTGGTTCGATAAAAAATCACTAAAATTATTATGTGAATCGTGTGACTATGTAAAGGTCACATGATCACAAGTCTCATGATGGATTGTGAAGTCGCACGATGTTCTATGGGTTTATTTGGACAACAATATCTTCATGAGTTAGATGATTTGTGAGTCCTATATGTGATCATGAAACCCCTGATGATTCTTGCAATGTGCATGAGGCTATAAGAATTATTCATTTTTATGGGATTTCAATCATATGAATTGTACATCATGGTTGTTTTCATATGGCTTATGGATATTAATAAAGTTCCCTCAAGTCTTCAATTAAAGATGCTAATGATGCGATGGATTTCAAATATTCTATTTTTTTAATTTATAAATTCTATTTTAAACTATGTTACAGGGTCATCTTAGATGAGTATGATTGATCTGATGGGAGTGATCCTTAGGGAATATTCCCTTTTAGAAATTCTTCCCCTCCACATGTTTGGTCATACCAATGATACTCTCATTCCCTCGCCCAGTCATCAATTGTTCCACCGAATTTGGTTTTAAAACCCCATAACACCTTTCGGGTGAATATATCTCATGAAAAGAATTTTTCACCAAGGGGGACCTCATAGACTGGAATATAATGACATTTATTCCCAAATACATAAATTAGAATAGTCATGAACCTAATTTATATTTTTATATAGACCATTTAATAAAGAGAAGTTTTGTGACCAGCTAAAAGTAGGGGTGGGTTCCCAAGATATTATTTTGATCAGGGGAGCTGTGGAAAGAAGTTGGTTGGGTCTTTATGGGTGCAATATATTGCATCTGAGTTTTCCATGGAGATGAATTAGATCAACAGGTTTAAGGGAATGAGTATATCATAAAATTATTTCATATGGTAATAAGGGAATGATGTCATAACTGTTCAGTCTCTATAGTATTGACACAAACACCTTCCACATAACACATGAGAAGGTGGGCATTAGTGTCTGGAATGTTTACAAGATATATGGAGAACCCATACAGTTATAGATATATGATGAGTTTCCCAATGGTCCATGTGGGATAACATAGGCATGAATCCTCCTATCATCCAAGAGCTGATCAGGTTGGATGAAAGGGCTCTCTCAAAGGAGGCACTTCTAGGGTAGGATATCCTACTCAGGACGTGGGTGAGATAATTCATCAAGAAATCCCATTATAAGTAGGAATCCAAGAATCCAATGTTCT
This sequence comes from Viscum album, assembly GCA_963277665.1. Lineage (NCBI taxonomy): Eukaryota > Viridiplantae > Streptophyta > Magnoliopsida > Santalales > Viscaceae > Viscum > Viscum album. Next base: position 459,166,451 of record OY728138.1, read on the forward strand.
ATATTATGATGTACTATCATCATGCAGGGGCGCTTACTGGCCTATAGTTGAAAAAGGGAGATTTAACAACTGTGGATGAGATGTTTTCTCTAGTGTTGACCAGACAATTTAGCATGACAATTTCCATACTATGTACCTCATGGTGTACATAATATACCACATAAAAAGGGTGGATTTATAGTCTATACATGATGGAATATATTATAGTAGGAGGTAATCCAATCATGTTATCTATCCATATGTTGGAAAAACATTATCACCTTATGTTCCATTTTTATAATAAAAAACCCCTTAAAAAATCTATGACATCTGTATAGTGTTATGGGACTGCATGGAAACTCATATAAGAGGATATTAATATCTAAAAATCTAGAGTATCCCCAAAATTCATTTTAATCAATATTTTTAGTTTATTTGTGGGGTATGTACTCTTACACTAAATGTCTGGGATTTCAAGGCCATCATGAGTCGATATGACCATTTTTTCTTTCTAAACCTATGGGTTAGTTCCCAAAGAATATATTGTTGTTAATTTTTTGTCTAACCTTAAATATTATGCCTATATTATGTTTAATTTTGGGTTTTCCTCTCATTCTATATCGATGGTATTTTTCTTTGATATCGTTATTCCCCTTTCCGGTTTATCCACCATTTACTATTTTTTAGTCAAGATGTCCCATCCCCATTCATGTTTGGTATGAGCAGAATATGATTGTGGATCATTAGATTTGAATGATGTTTACTGTAGAGGAGGCTAGAGTCAAGATAAACATTTTGTTTCATGATGTATGGATTATTTTACCCCAATGTTATGATTATATTTTGATATACTCATATCGCAATGGGAAATTATCCACAGTTGTACATGAATATACCTAATTACAAGTGGCTACTAGTGGAAATAAAAGGCATAATAAATAGTTTACTCTGAGGATACCGAAAATATCATAAGACCATCATAAGGATGTGAGAAGATTACCATTACTCCAATTTCTTATTAAAGTGTCGACATGAATGGTTGTAGTGGGATCATTTCCAACAAATGAAAAACCATCAGCACTATTATCCCATATTTCATTCCATTATTGGATTAATTAGGTTTCACTGAACATCAAGGTGGAGCTTTGTGTTATACTACATCAGGTAGAAATATAATTGGAATGTTTCATTCACATCTTCACCCCTATGGGAATTACATTCAAATACTTACTAGTGATGGTTATGTCCTTCCTCTTAGATCATGATGAATGTGGGAAAGCATCAAGTGTCCAGTTTGATATTCACCTATGGTACATCAAATGGTGTTTTGGGGATCACTATAGGTTTTCTTGGATTAACAAGGTTATTCTATTATCGAGTAAGTGATAAGGATAAACTTAATACTGTTTTTAATATTTTGTGTTGAAAGTGTACCCATGCCAAAAACCTTTTTTCTTTTTTTTTGATATAGTGGAGGTCACAGAAGAATATCCAATCATGTCATCCCCTCGTATATTCTCCTCAGGGTATGGTTTTTGGATCTATATTTAGTAGTGACTAGGGGACTAATGATGAGGGATCCCCTGGTCAACTGGATCTAAAGAGGTTAGTGATTTCTATACTGAGAGCAATGCCCTCAGCATCATCACCTTCTAGGGAGACTTCTTTAATTCCCTTAGTGTAGTTACATTCTATAAGAATTTCTTGAGAGGGGAAAGAGAAACTGATGTGTTATAAATTTTAAGAACCTCTCAACCAGAGACCTCATGTATTTGTGGAATTTTACATTTTTCTTTATTTTGGACTATTCCTAGTGACATCCAATTTTTTAAAAAATGTACAAGTCCCCATTGATCCTACATATAGGAGAATATATGCACTTATAAGGGTTTGGGTGATCATTTTTCTACTTCTCCAATTATTTTTTGTTAGGTTTGACCAATTTAGAAGTATATATGGATGAAGTATCAATTTGTTTATGCCAAATAATTACGACATATGATTCTGTGATAATATAGTTTGATCAATTTTTGGTGAACATGATTTTTCAAGAGACTAATACAGGTAGTTGTTCTTCTAATAAGTCGAACTAGATAGATGATAATTTTCGAGAAGGTGAATAATTCTCTAGGAATTATAAAAATGGTTGTTTTGGATTTAGGTAACTTCACATATCTTTCGTTATTATATCCCTTAAGGGTGGTGGAACATGAATGACATTAGATAAATCACATAAGGTCCATGAAGTCTCTCATCACAACACTATGTTGCCTCTTCACCAGAGGATGGGGTTGGGGCCATGGACATATCTCGTTATACAACCATAAAATGTGGGTTTCAAACATTATACATATTATTTGTTTACATAATGATATCATATCATTTACTCCTTGACTGATAAAATTTTGTTCCATGTTCTGTAGTTCCTTCTCCTTGAATCTTTGAGGTTTAAGTCCCTACTCCCATGGGGATTCCCCTAGTTAGATCAACCAATATAGAAGTTAACTACGTTCCTACATTAATGAATACCATGATCATAAATACATCTATTAGTGACCTATTCCCAGAATAGGTTCTTATTCCTAGGATGGGAATTTATTAAGGCCAAGAGTTTTCATCATTTTAATAGTTGATGTGGTGAAAAATATAGATAAAGATATGGACCTTCAACTTAGAGACCCCTTCGGAATAGATAAATGAATGACTAGGCCAACTTTAATTTATGTTTACTACCACTGGTTATGTTGTTTTTTACTATAACTCCCTTCAGGCCTAGGTGAATTAAGTGACCTTCATGAGAGAGCGTAATAGGGCCCTTTAATTGAGTGTTGTAACCACCAAGGACTCTTCTTTAGAAATGAAAATCTAGTATGCGGCTTTAAATGAAGCTTGATATATTAAAGTGGAGGTGTAAAATCACCGGGATGTGGTCAATGATGGTAATATTGATATTGACTATGCCAAGTCTGCAACAAGACATCTTTATGAAGTGATTTACCATTTCTAGTATGCGCTTCATGTATCAGATAAAATTGTACTTGAGAAACATGGAATCCATGACATGGTAGAGAAGGAATACCTGACATCATTTTCATGGCATAGGAGTCTCAGAAGATTTCAATTGAAGAAACAAAATATTTTGATCAATTATTCCAATACATTACCTACCTATAGCGTAGGTTTTCAATTCACAAGGAATCCTCTGAGAATGTGTTGTGATAGAATTGTAAATTTTTAACTTTTCATTGGCACATATTTTCATAGGAGTGTCTTTGATATTTAGAGATTTCTCCTCCAATATGTTATCAAGGAACAAATATTATAAATCCTCTATGTGGATATATAGTAATCATTCATCCAAGACTTATGTCATATTTTTTTAACTAATGTTTTGTAAATTGTTAATGATAACCACTCTTTGCCTAATATCAAGTAAACCTGAAGTCATGGATTTGGATGTTTAAATTGAAATAGTTTCTTCTTGAAAAGTTATCATAAATTCCAACAAAAAATGAGATTCCTCATAGACATATCTTTTATAGGTATCATGATATTATCTGATTCACAAAAGGATTGCTTAGGTAGAATATATGTCCCAAAGGGAGAGTGCACTGTCTGTTTTCAAATTCAGTGGACTTTGTGAGTGTATATTGATTGTTTATAAGGATATATGGTGGGACTAAGGTGATTTTTATCTTTTTAATTTATGTCACCTTAATTATTTCCTAATATTTATATAGGGTATGATTTAGTAGTCATGGACTCAACTTTTTCTTAGTCCATCATCTTATAGGTTTTTGGACTAACAAGTACTGTGGTTTATCCATTATTGAATACTAAATAATTATGGAACTATTGTTTAAGTACTTTTAGCTCAATCCTTATATTATTTAATTTTAGGTTATTTTAGAATGGAACTTCTTATTATATTGTTTTAGGGTCTTTTAACTCAGACCTTCTATTTCTCTAGTTTTATGTCTTTTAGCTCAGACATTATATTGTTGTATTTTAAGGTCTTTTAGCTTGAACAAGCTATTGTAGTAGTTTAGAATCTTTTAGATCATAAATATTATTACTATATTTTAGGGTCTTTTATCATATACCTTATATTACTATATTTTAGGTCCATTTAGCTTATACATTTTATTATTGTAATTAAGGATATTTTAACTCAGCACTCCAATTGTTGTATTTTAGGGTCTTTTAGTTTGGAAAATATAATTCCATAGTTTAGGGACTTTTATCTTAGACTTCAAATTATTGGAGTTTAGGGTCTTTTATCTCAAACCTTGTATTTTTGTATTTTATGGACTTTTAAGAAGAACTTTATATTACAATAGTTTAGATTATTTTATCTCAGACCTTGTTAATGAATATGGAATATAGTGTAGACATCCCATGGATAAACAAAGATACCCTAAGATTTTGAGTTCCTACATAGCTTTTATAGGGCCCATGAGGATTGTAGTTCCTTTCCAGCAAGGAGTATATAACTCTAGTAGGTAGGTCTAAGACCATTATTCATTGATATCATGATCATGAAGATGTGTTCCCATTATTTTGTAAGGGCCTTCAATTATTTTAGAGGTGTTATATTTATTAAGGGAGAAATACTAGGGAAATCAAATCATCTGGATAGTTTGAATTTTTCCTGAGTAAGTCACAACCAAGAAGTCTATTTTAAGGAATATTGGATGGGTAAAATGTTCCATGGATGACCCATAACACCCTAAGGCTGTGACCTCTACCGTGGTGTTACCATGGCTAATGAGGATTGGATTTCCGTTATTATAAGGTGGAAACACCTCTAGTTTGTTTGGAAAATACCTTATGAGTCAATATCATGGCCAAACATACATTTTCCCACTCTTTTTAGATTTCCATGAATGATTTTTGAAGACTGAACCATTTGGGAGATAACTTTTGACATGTAGAAACCAATATCTTTTAAAGATTATGGAACCCTATGATAGTTTAGATCGTAGATTATGAATATCAGAATCTATGACCAATGGTTTTAAGTCACATGGTGTGGACAATAAAAAGGTTTGGGAATGGAGTGTCTCATTTCAGATTTGATAACGGGTACAAAACATACTATTGTGATGTCAAGGATGTTGAATACTCTTGAAAAATATCTTTATGGGGATTGTAAAACATGTTCTAAAGTGCTCATACCATAGGAATGATATGGGAAAATAATTTTGGAAATGTCCTAGAACACACTGCAGTGCTGAGTTATACCATGATGATGTCAGGATCAGAAGGATTAGAAATCCATTTTTACAATGTGACACATCTAGTTGATGACCATACATGTATATGAAAGAGGTATGGTCATACATTCATAGTGAAACAATTTGTCTCTTGAAACTGGTTGTCCTTTTCTATGGGGCATGGAATGTTTACGGTGATTTGAGGTGCTTAGAAGGTTATGTGTGATTTTGGACAGTATAATATCCAAGAATGGTTCAATATTCATAAAAGTTGATTCGTCTCCTTGAGATCATGTTCTCATGAAGATGAGATGTGAAAAATAATTACTCTATCTTTTTTCTGGACAAGGGGGTCTAGAGATCATAGCTTGGATTTTACTATGGCTACAATTTTTGATATGGGATCTTTATGTCTCATTCATTTTAACCAAAATTTCTTACAATACTGTTGATATTAAGGGTTTAGTGAGTTAATACTTGAATTTTTCTTATGCCCCCCTTTGTGGGTTTTTACATGGAATGTTTTCTGTCTCTCTTTCTAGTAGTTTATGGTATTATGATATTGACCATCAAATTATAATTCATATGGTCATACAACATTTACTAAAGTTTTGGCTGTTTATAGTCACACTACATATAGACCTATCATGAGGGGAATGTTACACAAGAGGCTAATCATAGTAAAGAGGGTCAAGAGTAATCCGAAATACTTCTATTTGAGAGATAGATATTATGTATATCATGACCCAAGGTTCTGAGATCATGTGTACTAATATGGGAAAATCATGCTAGGGAATGGAAAAACAACCTCAGGTGATGAGTCTTTCCACAGTGATGTGAGGCACTAAAGGATCCGAAATCTGTTCATATCCTGCCAAGATGTATTTTTTTGTATGTTCTAATCCCTTATACAACAATAGTAAGGTCAAACCAAGAGATTTATTTTCATTCCCATGGTCCATGAATGGTTTCTCAAAACTCAGGGTACTCCCGACATGAATTTTGATTTATGGGATGAGGGGAATAAATGATGATTGAGTCACCCCATACACATGTTTTTCAGGTTCAAGCTATTTTGTTCCTTTTATAAGGTATGATTATTGGTGATGGCATATACATTTTAATGTCTTATAGTGAGGAAATATTTATCATGATGTTCTAATTTCATTTGAGTAGGGAATATTTATTTCAATTTAACATAATGTGGTACAGACATTCGAACAAAAGATTTTTATGTCGGCCTGACCCTCACACATGTATGGGGGTCCATTTTACTTTTATCTTAGTTGTAGCTGAAAAACTAAGATCCAGATGTCTCTATGTATTCTATAGATATAGAAATCAGTAAATATATATTTCATGAATATGAAACATTCAATTCAGGTATAAACCATATTTTCAGAGGGGCATTCCCCCGTATATTGTTGTATATGGGCCCATGATTAGATATCCAAGCTTCACAACATATCTTGTAATGATAACAATCAAGCCACACATAGATCTTGAGAAACCATGTAGTTTATAACCATGCAGTATGGATATAGCCTCCGCAACCTGAAAAGGGATTGTTATGCCTGGTCCCATGAATGGAAGTTTGAGCACCACAACATATCCCATGGTAATAGGAATCAAACCATGCATAGTACTTAAATGGGAGCTCCCTATGTAAGTCAAACCCATATATTGGGATGGTGGAATTTTTATGTGTGCTTTTTGTGAATAGACCCTAGTTAGGAGGTATGGTAATAAATACATATATCGTGATGAACATAATCAAATAACAACTATTTCATGGAAAAATAACTCTCTACATAGTTCTGGAAAATATTTAGATACGGAATTTCTTATGTTGATTATTATTGTTAGACCTAGGGTTGGAGATCTGGGCATCAATAAATATCCTATTATAATAAGAATTAATACACATGTAGCTATTGAATAGAGGTGTGGGGGGAGATAAACACTAATGATAGTAGACCTCTTGGGCAGGGTCAATAGGAATGTGAAAATTTATGTCATGTAAGAGACATCGACCATACTATATAACATTATAGGGGAATGAAAAAGTGTGCACCTTTTAAGGACTTATATTCAGGACCATTATTACCCTAACAAGTGATGATATGCATTGATCATGTGGGTAATCCTTTACTAAATATTTTTAATCCCATGTGATCAATTCATAGTGTGAGAAAAAAATGAGTTATAAAGGTTGTTCTCATGACAAAAAATAAATTTAGAGAATGGAAAAGGGAATTTGGAATCGTGTTATGGATGGGCCAAGATATAGCATCAAGGAATCCCTATATATCTTCTTTGGATTGAGAACCAATCTATACAAAGTTATAGAAACATGAGTAGTTTAGTGTTGTGTAACAATGACATTAGTCTTGCGGTTTAATGTCATACGGTAAAGATGAAGGTTACTTGATGTGGAAAGTAAATGGAATAATATGGATCTATGAAGTTTAATGTCATGTAGTGAGTAAATATTCCATGTATTTTATCATCATGTGGTGAGTATAAAGGTCAATATGAAGTTTATCATCTTGATACCAGGATAGGGTGCATACAATTTTAACATCATGTTATCTGGAAAAGAGATCCTTGATGGTAGCTATGAAATGTATTTATTATGAAATCATACAATAGTGGTGGTGGGGGATGGGGTGAGAAATTTTCCTCATCCATTATGGTTAATTTGTAGGCTCTTTTATGATAAAACATTTATATGTTATAAAGCCATTAATATTTGGTTTCCATTATTAGAGGTTTCATTTTTAGTGTCATTGGGGTTTTGAGAACTAAAACCCATTCTCTATAAATGAATTAATTGTGGTGGGAGTTTTATTGAAGGAATGTGTGATCCAATTATGAAGGACTTCATGGTTTTAAAGTTTATGCAACTTGTTCTCATCGAGCTGATCAAGCTCATCCAACTACTTTTGATTTTTCTCATCATCTGAGAGTTCTCCACAAATGGAAATTCAAAAAAGTGGTATCAAGACCACAATAGTAAATACTACCTCGGTCCCATACACCAATGAGTATGGTTTTTCCTATATATAAGTACTCATGGTGGTATGGTATGCCCACAAATTATGGATAAGTTTTTCTATATAGGAATTATTGTCTTTTTTAAAAATATCCTAGATTATATTTGGAAGAGTCTTATTAAAGTACTCTATTTGTCTATTTTCTACTACTTGGTATTGGTACGAGTGATTGGACTTGATGTTGTACTCCTAGTATAATTTCTTCAACTCTGTAGAATAGATTCTAGTGTCTTTGTCCATCAATATTGTGTGAGGGACTCTAAACATTGTGATGATATCATAATTTATAATGTTTAAGATAATGTTTATCCTTACTTCCATGAGGGGTATTTCTACCTCTAATTTGGATAATTAGATGGTAACAATAAGGATTTACTCAAATTTATTATCTCTATCTAGGGGATACATCTTGACAATATCCATCCCCAAAAATATGGACAACTATAAATATTTAGCTGTATTTAGCTATTATAGTGGGTTATGGATGTTTTTTTCATGAATATGGAATGCATGACATTTCTTATTGAATTTGAAATAGACTTGTATAATGGTTTTTGAGTAGGAACCCATCCTACTGATATAGTGGGAGAGCCTTGTCCTAGTAAAATTAGAACAACATGAGCCTATATGTACTTATTCAATGATTGATAAAATCTCCCCTTTTTTTAATTTTGGGAGGATTCCATTGAATCCTCTCTTGTAGATGTATTTTTTCTCATTTGGACCGTCTTAAAGTGTAAATTGAACTTCATGATGCCAAATATATTCCCTTTCGACTAGATCTATAAGGAGGACTCCATTTTGGAAGAAATTGATTTTGGGATCAATCTATCCATAGGTGGATGTCGGTTCACCATGCTCTAGGATGGAATCAGATGATTGATTAATTTTATATCACAGATGTTGACTGATGAGATCGTTCATTAGTGTGTCATACAGATTATTTCTACCTATAGATCATGGTCATCCATGAATATGGATGAAATATCCAACACATCATCATGACTATTCTAGGATTGAAGAACATGATGCAACCTGGTCTCCAAAAGGAAATCTCCAATGAGTCCCCAAAAGTAGCTAGTTAGAGAGGCCAAATATTCCTTTTTTGAAGGAAATTTTACCATTGATCAACATTATCAATAAATCTAAATATCCATTTATGTTCCAGGAGTATATTTATAGTTATAGGGATTTTTCCAAGTCTGCGATGTGTTATTAGTATTCAATCTCATTTTTTATATACTTTAGAAAATGAGAAATAGTTGGGAAAAAATTATTTTTCGGTATAGAAAAATATAACACATAAGAAAACTCAATTAAGCTTTGAATTTCCATCATTTTCTTGTAGGACTTTAAGAGGTTCCATGAAAATAAATCTCCCATAATCAAGGAGTCTCGTAGTTATAGAAAACCTCATCATCTGGGAGTGTAGGGAGAACAAGTGTACATTATGGGGTATGATTTTTTGTGAGGAAATATACCAGGGATTTCCCTATCACTGCCTCCCATGACATGAACTGGTTGTCATACTACTTTAGAATTATAGCCCATCAGGCCAAGTTACCATTCCACGTTGGAAGAATAAGGATGTACTCGAACATATCAACATGATAGAATAAATAGGATTCGTGGTCCTGAATACAATGAGTCATCTTTTTCAATTAAAATATGAGTGCGAAGACATTCTTATAAATATCTATGTATCAATTCTTAGTATATGGAATCATTCCACCAAGGTAGTAGATACTTTTCTCATTCCTCACAACATTTTTCTATTTGAGTAGAGTACCAAGTTATCATTCTATAGATGCCACATATAATATGATTGGTTATACTTAAAGTAGCAATGTCCGGACTGGTGGGTGTAGTAGATACATCTTGAGACTCTCTAAGGCTTATTGTTAGTCATTATCCCCTTGGTAATAAATTGAATTCATCATTAGAATGGTTATGGTAGGGTATTTTCAATCTAGTTTGGCTATTAAACTATGAATTTTGGGGAGTTATCCTTGGATTCCCCTCATTTCATTGAGATTCTCGGGGAGTTACAATGATAAAAAATTACTACTCTTTTTAGGGTTGACCTTGATGTAATGGTGAATTACCAAAAAGTCAAGGAACCCCTCAAATGTTACTACAAAATTGAATTTTGGCATATTCATCTTTAGGTTATACTATTACATCTTGTTGATGATTGTTTGAATATTCCAGAATTGATCACTTCATTGTCAGTATTTTAAAACATGGAATTTGAAATAACATTCATCTAATCATCCAAAAATGGATAAACTATATGATGCATGGTGTGTTGGTATGTAACATCAGTGTTCCATATTCCAAAAGTCGCTTCCTAAAAGAAAAATCTCTCATGAGGTCTTTTTAAGGTAGTGTATTCCTCCTCTTTAGGTGCCATATTTATCTGATTTCACCCCGAATAATAATACATGAAGGAATGGTCTTGTAAGATAGATGTTGCATCGATAAAATTTCTATGAATGGAAATGTAAATTCGTTGTTTGGATAGTGTAGATTATGTTCTATAAAATTTATGCATTTCATAATGTTACCATTATTTTTCTTGTTAGGGTCAATTTTGGCGATCCATATTAGATATTGAACTTCTTGGAAAAAGATGTATTTGATAAATTTGTCAAATTCATCATATACATTTGTTGAGTTAGAGGGGTTCATTATAGAGGCCCGAAGCTTTACGTAGATGGAAATTACATTAGTTTTGCAGAATACTTAATACATAACAAAAACAGACACCAAAGGACCATAATAGTTTAGTGCCTTTGGAAACTCGGAACATACTCTTCTAATCTTGGTGAACGATCTTCAACATCTCCCATATAGTTCTTCCCCTTTTTTCTTACCTAAAAACTTTATTTGTATAATGGGGAAAAGAAAACATAAAAGGGGTGAGCTCAAATGCCCATTAAGGGTAAACATAGAGAACATAAAACAATCCATAAACATTTGAATGCAAAAACTTGAACATAAAATCTAAACATCAAAATCATGATCAAAGACATGAATCTTGGAAGTACGTAAGGAATATATCATAAGGGAACATCAATCATGATAAAATAGTATGGGAATAAAACATGTAATTGTGGAAACCATTAAGCACATGTTGTGATTTTTATAGTAGCCAAGGCATTGCTGTCAAGACCATCTTAGTGGACAAAGTCCCTTTCTAAATCAATTTCACTCCTCATTTCAGTCCTGTAACACTGAACCGGATTAACATACCCTTTCAATCAGGTCTATCTCATGAGATATAAATCTTTACCCAATTCATTATAGGGAGATATAGGTCCCACCCATCTCATAATGAAATCATTCTTACTTGTGCCACAAAATAAACATACATCATTCATAATAACCCGACGAATAAAATGGGTTTCATAAACATCATCCCATCATCACATAATCCATATAAAAGAAATGGGTATAATTTTATAATAAAAAAATTGAAACATTGTAAATAATAGATACATTATACTTTAAACATACACATATGAAATAATGTCATATTAGGTGAAAAAAATGGTTTTGATAAAACACTTGAAATGAATTCTTGGGGAAAATATCCTTTCTTCTTCAAAATCAAATTCTTTTAACAAAACGTCATGCAATTTTAAAAGAAATATATTTTGTTGAAAATAGTCATGAAATCTTTTGGAGGAAGATTCATGAAAATAAGGCTTTATAAAAACGAAAAAATCCTTTCATGCCGTATAAGTTAAAAAAACATTCTTCTCATACTTTTGCCGGAAAAGACAACAAAGTACCTCATAACGTAAACAAAAAGAAAGATTCCATACATACCATGTAGTAGAAGTCAAAAATGGTTAAAAAGGACATTAAAAATACATGAAAACACTTTTATAAAACATAGACTTCGATGATTGAAATAACCCGAGTAAATACTTACGAATAAGCAATCTCGGATAAAAATGAGATTTGAAAAATTATCCCTTACCTTAGGTCTGATATGCTTCGTACGTTTCCGAACCTCCTGTATAATGATTTAGATAATTTCATTGACTTATTATAGAAAAATACTAATTGTTATGATATAATATATGGTTCACTTATGACATTATATTCCCCGTTCATTGGTAAGTTCCATGTTAAAGCAGCGTTTTGGGTTAAATCGTTTTATTTATCGTACATGTTTGGACGTGTTGTTCTTGATATTATTACTTATATCCTGATTTAATTAATTAAATAATGTAAAAAATTATTTGTATATAATATATATTCAGTATATACATATATATATATATGATATATCGATTAAATGGAATGAAATACACTGTTTATGGAGACAGTAGGCCGTACGTACTCATGAACGCTGTTTTCGTTTGCTTATTGAATTGAATGAAATTATGTAGATTACCGAGATATATATACACATAAGTCCTGTATAATTATTATTTCATATATTTCATGATTAATTATTATATATACTTTATAATCAATCATGAATGGTTAACATGGAGAATGAATCTCATTGCGTTGTGGAGACGGTAGTCCGTTAGTATGCACAAGCGATGATATCATTCCCATGATCATGGAATTGCATTGAAGTGTATGTATAACATTTAATAATCAATATTAATTCGAAATAATCATATATAGTTATTTCTTTACACCATTATACCCATCCAAGTAAGGAGGTGGTTGAAAAAAGATTACACCACGACATGGAGATGGTATTCCGTACGTATGCGCGCGCAGTGATTTCATTTTCTGTAGGATAGATAGATGGTGAAATAGGGTTGTTTAAAAATTATAATAACATATCAGTATATGAGTGATACATATGTTATTACTTCATAATTAAACAACTAAATAAGAAGAAGTATAAGAAGAAATAAAGTTGAAAGAATCGGTAACAGATATTACCTCTTCTTTCGACATGCCTTTTTAAAACCTCCTCATAGGAAAATAATATTGGTCTTTGCAGAAGCCCAGAACCCCTAGGATGTTTCTAGGTATGTGGAGAAGAGAAATTGGAAGGTTTTGGTAGAGATTTTAGGGTCAAAGTGGTGTGAGAAAGAGAGGGAGGAGGATCCCATTTATAATGGAGGAGAGGGACACCTTTGGAATAACTAAAAATATTATTTTATTATAAAGTCATATTCAGTTTTTAATAGCTCCAAATGGAGTTATTTCAAAGATAAGGTGGGTATGGGTTTCAATCCTATTATTAAATATAATTTAGACAAGTTTAGGTTTCTATTTTAACCTTATCATTTAGATTTAACTTTAAGTTAAATAGTTTCTCTTTTACCATGTATTCTTGTTTTCTTACACTATAAGGTTAATAAACTAACTATAACAAAACAAAAGAACCAAAAGTTGTTTATAATTAATATATATAACCTTATCTAAGTCATTTGGAAAAACCTTAGATTTTTAGGAATAAAATAACAATTAATAATATAATATTTGTTTTAAAAACTATTTTTTGTCAATTTTGACACTATTTGGTAATTGATTTTTTTGAAAATCATAACATAATTATTAGTTCAAAAAAAGTTAACTAAATCAATAATAACATTTCATCCTAACCTATAAAATTAGTGTAATTCATAAAACGTCTCAAATTACATTTATTGGGGTATTTATAACATCAATAATGTCAATATTTCATTAATAAGATAAATACTTCATCATCATTTTTTCATAAATAAATTAAATTATATAATGTATAAAAATTATAAATAAACAACCATTATCTAGGAAATGTATTTACCTTTCTAATTAATATTTATAGTTTAATTTATCTTATGTATAACCCTATATAAAAAATGATTTAGTTATTAAACATTGATTTTAACTATTTTAACCCTTCTTTAAATAAATTAATAATAAATGTCCTAATCTAATCCTAATGGGCCTAAATGGTCATATTTCATTCGTAAGGGTGTTTTTGGTCGAATTACACTTATCCAATAGAAATAGTACATGTTTTAGGGTAATAATAATATCATTTATACCCTTAGTTACCCTATTTACTTTTAACCGTGGTAAAAAAAGTAAAAAGTTACTATTCACCAAAAAATTATTTTCATCTCATTGAACCACTTTTTTTTTGATATTAATGGTGTCTCTCGGATTTTCGAACTTCCGCTCACAAAAGTGTTAAAATTATGTTTTATGTGAATTTTCAAATTTTCCTTGGAGGTGGGTAAAAGACGTTGAAAAGTTCAATAAAATTTTTACATATCTAAAATTATTATAAAATGACTCCAAGGAATTAAATTGAACTTATATAGGTATTATGTATTAATTTTTGACCTAAAAAAATTTAAATAAAATAAATTATTATTTAAATAAAAAGTCTGTTTTTGAATAGCAACATAGTGTTTTCACTATTCATCAAAAAATGAATGTTTTCAGAAAAATACCAAAACTTTACCCTAGGCTAATTTAGATATTCTGAATCAAAAAATGAAGTCCATTTTGAATGATAAAATTTATAAAATTTCAAAAAGTGGGTATTATTATTCATAACGGTTAGTTTATATAACATATCGTTGTTTAGCGAAACACGTTATTGCGTACAACACACACTATTGTGGAAGGTTGCGATTGCGTGTAATGCAAGCCAAGTCAAGGATGCGTGTTGTGAAAGCTCCTTTTGGTGTAGCATACAACTCAAGACATTAATGAAATAAAAAAAATATTTTTCATAAAATCATTGGGTGTTACATTCTACACCCCTTAAAATTAATTTCGCCCTTGAAATTCATCAAGGTTTTAAATGGTTTAATACTCAAAAGTTTCTTCAATAGAAACCCACATCAAAAAAAAGGAATACCAAAACATGGATTTAAAAACTAAAGTATGAAATGTAACGGTTACCCAAATTAACTAATAACTGGGTTTCTACATAGGAGAGCATAGGTGAAAATATGGATGTGGAAGAGAAATCTAACCGTCACGTTCGGATGGAGAGTGGTAGAAAACATGGCTATGAAAAATCCAACAATCACAAAGTCATATATTTGTGATGGTCTAGGGTACCATCTAATTCATCGGATATAAGGGAACTAGGACAACATTTTTGGTTTTCAAGATCATTTCCCTAATGTTTAAGAATTTCAATTAAAATAAATACTTACTTTATTTTGGTATAATCACACTGTTGTTCATGCCTTGAACAATTTCCACTTCATCTCATTATGAAATGAAGTTGAATTTGTCTATTACATTGTTTTTTCAGATCATGTGATAGAATGATAGGTCATTCCATCTGTCTCAAACATAAGTTAGCAAAAGTTTTATACATAATTCCATCTATGGTGAGATTAATCATATATGGTTTCAAAATGGACTTATACTTCATCTATCATCCTGTATAATAAAATAAAACTAGTTTCTACTAACTAGGGACTTCCTGTAGGCTAGTGGTAGGATATAAAGGCCTATCACACTTTGGTTGTGGGTTTGATTCCCACAGCCTTGTCTGACGTGACGGGTTGTCGCTCATTCTGCAGGTTGTCCTTTTTTTCTAAAAATACAATACTAACTTATGTCCAACATAATCCATTCCAAAATTAAGGCTTATCAATAATATTTCAGTCCATTCTCGTATTATAGTGAAAACAATTACCAGATATTTCATATAACAAGAATGTTAATACCATCGTTCATCCCCATATATCATAAGATATGTCTTGTTGGTCACATTCCAAACAGTTGAAGGCCTTAATCATGTATTCTCTTGAAAAATTAATACCCATTAAATCTTAGTGAAAACATGAGTGCTGTCAAAAGTTAACTCTTTCCACATACCAAAACCCCAAAATTCTATATACTCAAACCATGATATAACTATTTTCTTATATCAGTCATGAGCTCATGAATACTATCAAACATTTCATTTTCTCCTTATCCATTTATTATGCGCATATCATCTTATTTCCAAAAATATCTCAATCACTTTCCATGGTTACTGGTACAATATAATTATTGAAAACCATAATAGACCAATACATAAATATTCCAATATTCCACGATACTATATACAACATTATTTTGGATTCCCATTACATAAACACTAAATCATTCCACCACATCGTTGTCATATTCAACATCGCAAATAGTGATCTCATGTGACTTCCCTTTGTACTTTTCCTTAAGTGGCTGCTCATGTTGATCATCATTAACCCTTAGATTAGAACATTGATTAGCATAATTCCCCATTTAATTGCACATGAAGCATTGAAGTGTTGGTGGTGAGTTATCTGAAGTCCTTTCTTTATTCACATCATTAGCAACCCTTTTTCCATTACTTCGACACTCAGATGCTCGATGAACTTCTTTTCCACACTTAAAACATTTTCTAGTCCCTTTAAGACAATCTCCACCATGCTTCCTTCTACACTTTGAGCATAAGGAAACATTCATCTTGTTTTCACGATTATTCTGAGATTTCTCCTTGAACTTCATCTTTTTTTTCTTGTCAAAACCATGAGATGGATATGTAACACCAACTTCTATTTCTACCTTGATAGCACAAAAATCAATTTCTTCATAGCTACTAAAGTCTCTTATAGCTAATTCCCTTCGAAGATTTGGTTTTAAGCCACTAAATAATCGATCAACTTTACATTCATGTTGGATGATAATGCCAGATGCATACCTTTCAAGCCTTGTAAAATTTGCTTCGTATATACCAAAAAATTCAGCATCCTTTTTCTTTAGTTCTAGAAACTCCTTCTCCATCTTTGTTCGAATAATACAAGGGAAGTACTTATTGAAAAATAAGTTCTTGAACACGTCCCATTCCATGGACTCAATTTCAACTCTTGGCCTCGTATTCTTGATAAGATTCCACCATTGATCAGCTTCACCTTCCAAACTATATACTACTAAGATGACTTTATCATGTTTAGAACATTGAAGAACTGAAAATATCAATTCAGTGGTACTGATCCATTGTTCAGCAACAAGTGGATCAGAAGACCCACTGAATGAAGGTGGACACTGCCTCATGAAGGACTCATTAGAATATTGCTCCCTCTTCTTCTCATTTAGAATTCCAAAATGATTCATAGCTTGTGTCAGTATAGAAATAATATTTTTCACTTCATCTCCCATAACATTTTTTTTCAGGAGGACAATCATTGCATTTTCTATTACATTGATCAACACGGTTCCTTCGGGTTCAAGCCATCGTCTAAAACCCAAAAATAATAGTGTGAGTGGAAAAAATCATGCTAGGGAAAACAAATTAATAAAGGGGGAGTAACTTAAATATCTAACATCTTAGGTTTAATTCTAAGATTGTTACCGTAATTCTAGGACTATAAACTATACTTATACTTAACCTTAGGGACATCCCTAGACATACCTTATAAATACCTCTACGGATCTCACTTAAGTTCTCGCATCCTAGTTTCTAATGGTTGACTAAACCTTTCCTCTGATACCAACTGTAGAGGCCCGAATCCTGACGTACATAGACATTAAATTAGTTTTGCAGAATACTTAATACATAACCAAAACAGACACCACAGAACTGTAATAGTTTAGCCCCTTTGGAAACTTGGAACCTAATGTTCAAATCTTGGTGAAAGATCTTCAACATCTCCCATACAGATCAACCCCTTTTTTCTAACCTACAACCATTCTTTATATCCTAGGGAAAAAACATAAAAGGCGTTAGGTCGAATGCCCAGTAAGGGTAAATATAGAGAATATAAAACAATCCATAAACATTTGAATGAAAAAACTTGATCATAAAATCGAAACATCAAAATCATGAGCAAAGACATGAATCTTGGAAGTACGTAAGGTATATATCATAAAGGAACATCAATCATGATAAAATATCATGGGAATAAATCATGTAATTGTCGAAACCATTAAGAACATGTTATTATTTCAATAGTAGCCAAGGCATTACTGCCAAGGCCATCTATGTGGACAAAGTCCCTTTCTGAATCGAGTTCACTCCTCATTTCAGTCCTGTAACACTGAACCAGATTAACTTACCATTCCAGCCATGTCTATCTAATGAGATATAAATCTTTACCCAATGCATTGGAGGGAGATATAGGTCCCACCCATCTCATAATGAAATCATTCTTACTTGTGCCACAAAATAAACATACATCATTCATAATAACCCAACGAATAAAATGGGTTTCATAAACATTATCTTGTCCTCACATAATCCATATAAAATAAATTGATATCATTTCATAATAAGAAAAGTGAAACCATGTAAATAATATAGACATTATACTTGAACTATACACATATTAAATAATGTCATCTTAGATGAAAAAAATGGTTTTGATAAAACACTTGAACTGGATTCTTGAAGAAAATATCCATTCTTCTTCAAAATCAATTTATTTTCACAATATGTCATGCAATTTTAAAAGAAAGATATTTTGTTGAAAATAGTCATGAAATATTTTGGAATAAGATTCATGAAAATAAGGCTTTATAAAACTGTAAAAATCCTTTCATTCTGTATAAGTTAAAAAACATTCTTCTCATACTTTGGCCGGAAAAGTCAAAAAAGTACCTCGTAACGTAAAAAAAAAGAAAGATTCCTTAAATAACATGTAGTAAAAGCCAATAATGGGTAAAAAGGACATTAAACATACATGAAAATACTTTTATAAAACATGGACATGGATGATAGAAATAACCCTAGTAAATACTTACGAATAAGAAAACTCAGATAAAAATGAGATTTGCAAAATTATCCCTTACCTTAGGTCCGATATGCTTCGTACGTTTCTGAACCTCCTATATAATGATTTAAATAATGTCATTGACTTATTATATAATAATATTCATTGTTATTATATCATATATGGTTCACTTATGACTTTATATTGCCCGTTCTTTTGTAAGTTCCATGTTAAAGAAGCGTTTTGGGTTAAATCGTTTTATTTATCGTACGTGTTTGGACTTGTTGTTCTTGATATTATTACTTATATCCTGATTTACTCAATTACAGAAATTAAAACATTATTTATATATAATATATATTCATTATATACATATATATATATATATATATATTATATATATCGATTAAATGGAATGAAATACACCGTTCACGGAGACGGTAGACCGTACGTATGCATGAACGCTGGTTTCATTTCCTTATTGAATTGAATGAAATTAAGTAGATGACATACATATATATACACATAAATAAAGTATCATTATTATGTCATATATTTAATTATTACTTATTATATATACTTTATACTCATTCATTAATGGTTAACATGGAGAATGAATCTCATCTCGTCGTGGAGACGGTAGTCCGTATGTACGCACGAGCGATGATATCATTGACATGATCATGGAATTGCAATGAAGTGTATGTATAATATTTCAGAATAAATATCACTTTTAAATAATCATATATAGTTATTTATTTACACCATTATACCCATCCAAGTAAGGTGGTGGTCAAAAATAGATTACACCACAGCGTGGAGACGGTATTCCGTACGTATGCACATGCGGTGATTTCGTTTTCTGTAGGATGGATAGATGGTGAAATAGGGTTGTTTCATACTTATAATAACATATAAGTATATGAGTTATACTTATGTTATTTCTTCATAATGAAACAACTAAATAAGAAGAAGTATAAGAATAAATAAAGTTGAAAGAATCGGTAACGGATATTACCTCTTCTTTCGACACGCCTTTTTGAAACCTCCTCTGAGGGCCCTAATATTGGTCTTTGAAGAAGAAAAAAAACTCTAGGATGTTTATAGGGAAGTGTAGAAGAGAAATTGGTAGGTTTTGGCCGAGCATGAAGGCTCAATGTGGTGTGAGGAAGAGAGGGAGGAGGTGCCCTTTTATAAGGAAGGAGAGGGGCACCATTGGAATAACTAAAAATATTATTTTATTATAAAGTCATATTCGGTTTTTAATAGCTCCAAATGGAGTTATTTAGAAGCTATGCTGGGTATGGGTCTAAACCCTCTCATCCAATATAATTTAGACAAGTTTAGGTTTCTATTTTACCCATATCATTTAGATTTAACTTTAAGTTAAATAATTTCTCTTTTATCGTGTCTTCTTGTTTTCTTACACTATAAGGTTAATAAACATACTATAACAAGCCAAACGAACCCAAAGTTGTTTATTATTAATATATATGAACGTATCTATGTCATTTTTCATAACCTTAGATTTTTAGGAATAAAATAATAATTAATAATATAATATTTGCTTTAAAAACTATTTTATGTCAATTTTGACACTATTTGGTAATTGATTTTTGTGAAACTTATAACAGAATGATTAGTTAAGAAACAGTTAACTAAATCAATAATAACATGTCATATTAACCTAGAAAATTAGTGAAATTCATAAAAAGTCTCAAATTACATTTATTTGGGTATTTATAAAATCAATTATGTCAATATTTCATTAATAATATATTTAATGCATCATGATTGTGTCATAAAAAATTAAATTATTTAATGGCTAAAAATTATAAATAAAATACAATTATGTAGGAAATATTGTTATATTTCTAATGAATGTTTATAGTCGAATTTATCTTATGTATAACCCTATATTAAAAATGATTTATTTATTAAACATTGATTTTAACTATTTTAACCCTTCTTTAAATAAATTAATAATAAATGTCCTAATCTAATCCAAATGGGCCTAAATGGTCATATTTTATTCCTATTGTTGTTATTTGTCGAATTAAACTTATCCAATAGAATTATCACATGTGTTTGGGTAATAGTAATATAATTTTTACACTTAAATACCCTATTTACTTTTAACCTTGGTAAAAAAAGTAAAAAGTTACTATTCACCAAAAATTATTTTCATCTCATTGAACCACATTTTTGTCCTTGATATAAACCGTGTCTCTTGGATTTTCAAAATTCCACTCACAGAAGCGGTGAAATTAATTTTTATGGGAATTTGCAAATTCTCCTAGGAGGTGGGTAAAAGACAGTGAAAAGTTCAATCAAATTTTTATATATCTAAAATTATTATAAAATGACTCCAATGAATGAAATTGAACTTATATAGGTATTATATAATGATATTGACTTAAAATAAATAATTATTTAAATAATAAGTCGGTTTTTGAATAGAAACCCAGTATTTTCACTATTCATCAAAAATTGAAAGTTTTCGAAAAAATACAAAAAATTCACCCTAGGATAATTTCAATATTCTGAATCCAAAAATGAAGTCCATTTTAAAGATAAAATTTATAAAATTTCAAAAAGTGGGTATTACTAATCATAATGGCTAGTTTATATAACATATCGTTGTTTAGTGAAACTCGGTGTTGTGTACAACACACGCTATCGTGGAAGGTCGCGATTGAATGTAATGCAAGCCAAGTCAGGGATGTGTGTTGTGCAAGCTCCTTTTGGTGTAGCATACAACACAAGACATTAATGAAATTAAAAAGAATATTTTTCATAAAACTTGGGGTTGTTACATTCATACTCCTCACTTCCTACATGAAGACATTATGGTCATCAAGTAATCTGAGATAGTTCATGGCCACGTTTGGATTCAGTCCGGGAATTTCTATATAGTTCCAAGAAAATACATATTGATGTTTCCTTACAAATGCAATGTAAATATATTTCTCCTAAAGAGGTATGGGTACACTAATCGATGTTTTTCGAGTGTCTATTTATGTTCCCATATATACATTCTTGAGCTCATTAATTAAGTTTGGATTCCTTCCTTGAATATTAGAGGGGAACTCCTATGGTAATCCTCATATTCATCAACCACTGAGTCTTTGGTGTAATTTTAATACAATGTTAACAATATGAGGGCCTCCTCATCACTATTAAGTAAATATAGGCCATAAGAAAAGACATTTTCATCCACTAATGATTGAGTCATTTCAGTGGGATTATAGAGTTGATTATATTATACACTTTCACTAGGGATAAATGGGGCATTTAAATCTAGGATCCGGTCTATTACATGAACTAGGGATTTTGGGAGAACATATTCACTGTTGAGCAATCTCCAGGGATTCACAAGGGTGGTACCCAAGCTGATGGGAGATGTAATTTGTGTATTATAATCCATCATTGGTTTCTTTACTTCCCATTTATATAATACTAGTTTGATATATGTGGTTTAACAGAGTAATAGGGAAATTATCACCATGAAGTATTCCAACGTTTCTATCAAATGGGGGTGTTTTAAACACTAAAGGAATGTTTAATGTACCATTATTTGACAATGCTGCCAAGGAATTCCTAGAAGAAATTATATTTTGTGTCTTTCTAGGAAACCAAAAAATCAATCTTATATGTGAGATTCCAAAACTGAGATTTTATAATGTTCTTATTGAGTGGTATTTTCTCAGTCATATGAAACCCTTAAATGGTTATATTTTAAGGAGATAGTTCCCCTTCTCTATGTCACAAATGTTGGAGAGTCCGAATCAAGATTAGGATGATCTTGAAAGTATTCTCAAATAGATTATTTTGGATATTGACATTACTATGTCTACCCAAAACATATAGGGGACTAATGTTACCCTGGATACCCTCTTCCAAATCAAAATCTATAAGTGATATAGTGACATGACATGCTTCAAGCATGACCTCTACTCAATATACCTCAAACATCATGAATCGTTTCTCAAAATCTTGTTGGATCTGGAGGGCTTCAACGAGTGCCTCTATGAATTATTTGGAAATATGAAGTACATCCTGGACTAAGAGTTTGGTAGGGACAACTACTACCTATTTCAGAATATGGTACATTTTTTCTAAAGTTCAGCACTTCCCTTTTTGTGGTTTATCATTATTATATGGAAAATTTGATGTGGCATTTTAGGTAGAGAGGATTGGTAATTTTGAGGAGGATTAGAGTGCATCTACTACCACTGGAGCATGTCACACCGACCACTCTCGTTGTTCAGAATGATTAGATAATCCCACCCCAACTAGGTGGTCATGCAGGATTACTAGGTATGGATGACCAATAGTGGGTTTTAGACAACCTCCATGTCTGTATTGGGCATGTTGGAGCCCTTTTCCCTGAGTTTCAACTACCTATATGTCTTTTGTGGGGATGTGGCTGAAATATTGTGTATAACCACACCATTTCTATCCCTTGTATACTAATTTCTTATGCATGCATCCTTTTATTCCTGAGTTAGGTGTGGGGAACTCATAATCGGAGGAATATTCATCATCCGAGAAGTGGTCCTCCAAGTTTTTTATGTTAACAAAACCAAATATCATATCTCCATCTGATGAGTGTTCCCATTGGTGGGTTGGTTCCCATGCATCATATTTTTAAGGGATGAATCAATAAGAATCAAACCATAGTATAAAGAAGAATATGAATCTTCCTCTTTTTTCTCTCCCCATGTATTATTGTCATGTCAAACTTCGAGAGGCATATATGATATTACATCCAAGGTTTGAAGAACATACATGGGTCTACCAAGATTTTCTCTCTGGGTGGAATGAGGTCAATCAACTACCTTCAGGTTCATCTATTTGTTGAACTTCTATCCACTCTTGGATGAAAAAGTCTTACAATCTCTATATTTTTCTTATTTTAAAATAGTTATGATGCCACCCACATAGGGTAGTTATCCAAAATCCCATTCTTGAATCAATATTTTGTTCGAGAATGTCTATGAAATCAATGAAATTTTGAATGTAATGACCCAAACATCTATGGAAAGGTAAGTAGTTGGGAAGATTGGTGATGTGGACCTCATTGGGATTCATAGGAAATTATTATATGAGAAGTTTATTTTTCAATATAGTAAGGAATTAACTGGGGACATTCTTATTTTAGAATGTGTAAGCTTTATTCATCCATTCCTAACCCTTAGGGGACCTTGATCTCTATTTTTTCTATGCATTGGATATTTTGTTATTTTTCAAATCAATTTGAGGTGATCGGTGATTTGGGACCAATCATAGTGTAGTTTCTACTTAGGTAATGAGTCGAGATATAGAACACATCAAATAAATGGAATATTCCAATTATCATGTTGTTTCTAAAAAATCAAAAAATTATCCTAGATATTTCATAGGTATTAGAGGCATCTACCATTAATCCAAGATATGTTTAGCACATATTTCCAGGAATTGATCAAATAAGAGTGGGATGTTGATTGAATTGGTTAAAACCTTCCTTGTGGATATAATGTCAGAAAACCTCTCATTTTCCCAATGATTACTATTCTTCCAGTTGAATATTGTTATTTCTTTCAGTGTGAAGTTGAATTGGGAAATGAATTGATGGAGAAGGTCTTCCCATCCTGCAACTAATCTTGTAGGAGGACATTTTCACCAAATAAAGGTAGGACCTGTCAGAGTATTTACATAACAATTCTTATTGGTTTCCTCTTATTGATCTTGATGGCCCATCATAATGTCACATTGTGAAATAAAGTGATTCATATATTGTTATGGGTGCCCTATGCAATCACATTTGGAGATGGAAGGGTTGTTGATATGAGGTGGAGGCAATGTGTAATCAAACCATTTAGGATATGTATTAATTTTAGTCTAAAAAAGTGAACATATCACTTACCTATATTCCATTCATGTTTCCAGGGACTCAATGGAGTTGTGAAATTCTAGTGGTATTGTAGTATAAGCCACCTCCAAAATACAGGTAGCCAACTAGGCCTGATGATGTGTCATTATTTTTTTCTCCCATTGATTCTCAATTATTTCCAAGATAGAATGATTTACCTAGAAAGGTAGATGATTCCATTATAATGGGGGGATTTCGTGATCATTTTAGACATCATCATTTATATAGACCAACAACGAAGATTTTGATCTTTTCTAGAGCTTTGATGCTACTCTTGTAGGAAGATCAAATTTTTCTAGATGTATGGGAGGAGGGATATTTTCCTGTATATAAAGATGTTACCCAGTGGGTATTTTTAACCTAAGTAGCTCCTTATTCGGTTGTCACATATTTTTTTTCATTCTTATATTTCACCATTCATTCCTCAATCTAAGGAAATTTGACACATTCAGCTGGTGATTAGGATGTATCCATAGATTTCTATTTATCATTGATAGTGTTCAACCATAGAAGTAAATAATTTGATATTTGGAGGTTCCGAGTTTTGTATCCTCCTAGGGTTCCTAGAACATGTATCTTCTCTAGGTTCATCTTGATCATCCTCTCAGGGTATTGTTTTTATATTGTGACCTTCTACATCTACATCTTGATCCAAATTTTTGGTTATATTGATGGTGATGAAATTTATAGATGTGTATCAGGAAATGGGAGTTGTCACATTACTTTCAATGCAACATGATGATTATGAAATTCTTATATTAAGGTCATTTTTTAAACATTTGGACTTATTGAGCCATTTTTTCATGTGACCTCAGCAGTTTTTGATTTCCTTCTTCATATTATCTTCCCATATGGACTTATGATTCATGACATTGGAAGAGTTTCCAGACATATCTGTTGAACATGACCCAAATTTCATAGGTTAGTCTTTTGGCAGGTGGAACATTAGAGATGCCAACTATTGATATTTTCCTCCCAACTTGGAGAAGATTCATTCCCTCTCCAATGATGATAATTATGAAAAAACCCTCAACCCTATCATTTGGATACTATTTGGGGATGCAATTGGAATTTTTTTATCCTATTGATGAGGCTCTGACAATTCCAGTTGAAGATTTGATGATTCCTTCGATAGAAATTTAGAGACAAATTCTAATAGACTAGTGGGAAGGGACTAACATGGAATATCAATTGATTTCACTAGGACCTTCTTGGGGGATAATGATCCTAGTGATGAATATGGTAAAAAAATGACCCCATCCATGTGGGATGTGGTTTGTTTACACCTTCTACAGACATTTGTTGGATCCTCTAAAAGATTAATGATATAATGGGTAGAGGAATTGGAAGATATTCCCCTAACTTGGAGGGTTTGGATGGGTCATAGAGGGCTTCTGTTGTTTCTTCTATGGCGGTCTTTTTATTATGGAACAGTTGTACTCTTGTAGGACCTCAGTGTAATGAAAGCCTATTGTGATAGTAAGTTTCTCTCAGAAATCATAGGGTTGATCGAATCTTTAAATTCCATTTATGAAATTAATTCCAATTATTCCAAGGGTCCCGGTTTAAATTTTATTTTTCTATCATCTTCCTCCATTTTCGATGTCTCGACGCCATTTAAGTGGGGGGATTTTTTGTAGCTAAAAATGTCTCATCCATTACCTGACCCCCTAATATCATGAGAGTCTATTTCAATACAAGATTCTATTTATGAGGAGATATAATATTATAGGGGTGTGATAAAATATAATGCTCCATAATTTTTACATCCTCAAATATAGATGCATGAAACAGAATTTTAGATAATTTTCTATAGAGTTGTGAGGAAATGGTAGAAAGGGTATTGCATATTTGTGTTGTGATTTCCCAATTTTGGAACCTGGCCTATTGAGATTGTAGATGGGTCTTAATAATAAAATAGTATCTTAGTGGTCTTATGGTGACCCAAATACCCTAGATATGGGAGGTTTCTATCCATTTATCACTATATATTATCCCTCATATTTTTTCATAGTTAAGGAACTCAATCCATTTCTATTTCATATGGGATCTCATAGTTGGAAACATAGATGGGTCAAAACATGGTGAGGAGGTTGTTTCCAGCTAGCTATCTCCATATGTCAATGTAGACCACCTCTTAATCAGAATTTCATGCCTTTATTAGGTCATACCCTAGAAGGTGCTTCTAAGAACCTCTTGTTAAATGGAGTGGAGTGTCTCAGGATGTTTATGGGGAGAAATATTTGATATAATCTAATATATTGAGAACTACTCTATACAAATGGAAGTGAGTTTTGAATTCCTCTGTATATAGAGGTTTTTGGGAAAGGGGAGTATTTCCTTGTTCATGTGAGATATCACCAAGGGGAGGTTGATCATAGTTGATGTAAAGAGTAGATTCCCTATCATCCATATCCAATCTATAATGTGGAGAATTATCATGATAATGATCCTTGAATACATTAGTTGAAGAGTGGATAGACCCTTGGGCTATTTATGAATGTGTCTTGAACAACCTTGAGGACATTGGAATTGATCTGATTTGGATTATGAGCCTCATTATACACTGTGTACGGAATATGATGACCTATATTTTTTGGATTATATAGGGATATTAGCCTTTTGTATGATGGATTCCAGATCACTTTGATAACTATCTGGGTCCACATGAGTGTGAGACCACTACTAAGTGTTGGTACCAATGTTGTATTTTTTCAATAACATGTTAATATGTGTTTGGTAAGCTGGAGTTGAGAAGGGTTGATTCCTGGAGAATTGTTATAGACTCATATAATTGTATGTAACTCTTTTGAAATTTTCTATTTTGTCTAAATTTATTTAAGAGACGTGATCATAATTGAAAACATGTGCTAAAGCGTACTGATTTTTTTTAATAAAATTACTCTCTTGAAAAATTAAATTTATCAATGCATAATGAGGAATTCATTTGAACATAATGTAATAATTAATTGGTTTATTATAAGAATAATAATAATAATAAATGTTATTTCATAATGGGGGTTTAAGAAGGATTTTGGATTGGAATGAAATTATAATTCCTTATTTTGATATTTCTTATGAATTATTTATGGGGATTACATAAAAGAGAGACCAACCTAAGGGTCATCCTCTTCCAGGGACGCCCAAGGAACCTGTGGGAACCAAAGGGGTCACAACACCCATTAGAGCCTGTTTGGGGCTATCCCCATCGAATTAGAGAAAATGGATCCTGTATAAACACTATTACACCCATGGATAAGGCATAGAATTGGAAGCGCCACCATGCAGGGCAACACAGTGGAGAAGAGAAATAGTACATGGAAATATCAGTTAGGGTAGGGAAATCTATTCAGTCGATGGAATCCATTGATTGATATATTGTGCCCTAGTACTGTGGAGTATTCAATGGGTTACACAGTTCATCCATATAATTTTTCTCCATCATTTAAAATTATATACATTACATGGGATGTATAATTTAATTATTAGTTGATACCAGTTATCCAACACATCTATAAGACATTTCTTCTTCTTTGGCCCTTGACATAGAATCTTTAGTTTTCTATAGTAGAGATAAGTATTCAATGATTGATCTTTAACCACCTTTTATGACCTTTTCTATGGAATAAGGGTGGTATGATTGATTCATAATCATGCATGAAAATACATCATTCATTCTTTTAGAAAAACCAATGAAATCTCATCATCCTGATGAAAACATGAGTTTCAAACATCATTCAATTAATGTGAATGAGCCTTTTATTCATTAAATTAATAGGTGGTTATAGTAACCACATTCATGAGAGGATAACAACACAAATGGAAAATGAGAACTCAAAATGGATAAACACCATGTTTTTTATGTAAAATCATTAATAGTTTAGGCATTTGTAGAATAACCGATTCAGAACTTAAAACTAGGAGCATTGAACGAGTCTTTGATGGAGAATGAAACATGAAGATGAGTGGGTATAACGAAGATACACTTTTCCCATAATTACACAACATGTAGACAATTGGTTTTACTAAAAATCATTGGACAAATCTTGTTTCTAGAAGAAAATAGAGATATCATGATCCTCTAGTTATGGAAGCTAATCCATCTTCATGATTGAGTTTCATAATGTAGTAGGTGGAATCATGTGGGGGTTCAAAAAGTGTAAAGGACTTCTGAAGGTTATTCATAAATAATTAAGTTCCATGAATCAATTAGGATTCAGGTTTTAGCTTCATCTTAGCTTTCGTGAATATCTGGGATCCATGAAGCACTCCTACTTTGTGCGATTTGCTGTGAGGATTTGCGAGATAGTGCTACCTGCAATGTAATTCATGAAGAAGAGAACATGTTCGAAAATTACATGAAGGAGTTTTACAACGCCTTTAAATTTGAAAAGGCAATCCTGGTAAGGATATGATTTAACTTTCACCTATATGGGTTCATGAAAAGGATGTAGTGAATGAGAACATGTATTATATATATGCACTAAACCAAAAAATATTAAAGTCTACAGTTTCCTATAAACACTATTGCATGAAGGAACATGGTATATGGGAAATACATGTAATTAAAAATATTAACTCATGACATGTAAGTGAGATGTGTGAATCTTGGATGAAGGAAGTGAATGTGATGCAGGAATGCCTTTATACACACGTGAAAAAATTATGAGCTACCTGATATATAATTTAGAATCACATTAAAATAATGAACTTTTGTGTATGTGATAGAGTTTTGGATTCCATGAAACCATTTCATGAATTTCCATTAATTTGAGATTGTTAAATAGTTA
This sequence comes from Viscum album, assembly GCA_963277665.1. Taxonomy (NCBI): domain Eukaryota; kingdom Viridiplantae; phylum Streptophyta; class Magnoliopsida; order Santalales; family Viscaceae; genus Viscum; species Viscum album. Next base: position 459,196,079 of record OY728138.1, read on the forward strand.
TTCTTGCACAAAGTATTGAATAAAATTTTTGTGCACCCTTGCACACATCAAAGTAACGTTGGGACATTAGAAAGACTAAATAATCATCTCGATCATTGTTTATAGGTGGTAAATTGTCTGGAATATGTGATCTAAATATTTGTGAAAGAAAAATAGACCCAACCAATGGCTATTGAAGATACATTAATAGGTACATGAGAATTCTTGATCCTACAAGATTGTGGAGGAAGACTATAGAATCATCCTATAGTGTATCAAATCATTCAATAGAGGTGAAGCCATATGGTTTGGGTGAGGATCAAAGGAATAATTTTAGTAGGATCTAGGAGAAATAAGAGCCTCTTGGTTGGAACTAGAGTAAGAAGTTTTTTGGAAAGAGCCAATAGAAAATGGAGTCCTCAATTGCAACTAAATAAAAGGTCTTTCAACTATACTTAAAAGGAATTATAACCTCTTTATTTTTGTGAAGTATAATGAAAAATTAAAATTGGGGAGAGTATAAAACATGTTAAGGAGTATGAATTTATACTAAAACCTTTAAATATTATGTTCCTCACTTTCTATTTTTATAACTAGAAATGAGGTGAGTCTGAGAGATAATATTGAGTGGATCGAGAACCTTAACAAGTTTTAGAGGCTTCATTTTAATGAAAGGGAATTGATAAAAAGTAACCACTTATTCACCCCTTCCCTCTTAGTAGTCAGTATATCTTGGGAAACATCATGTAGTATTAGAGCACCAAGATAGCTTTAAATATCCATATGAGTCTTCATGAAATGAAGATTTAAATAAATAAGTGAGAAACCTCATATGGAGATCTCTCATAAGAATCATAAGAATAGGAAGAAGAAACATACTATGATGCTAAACCTTAATATCATTCCATGTATAGAAACACATCAAATATGAGATAATATTTATGGTAAAATAATAAATAATTCCATAAAATAATATTATTCTGATAAATCTGTTCCAAGATGATAATGGATCACGATGTACTCTTTAGTTTTTACTCAAAAAACATCTAAAGAATATCCCTTGGTTAGGGGTAAAATGTATATTCCAATGCATCAAGGGTCATCATGATGAAAAATTTAAACTCGAAAAGGAATATAATTCCATGGAAGATGCATTTCATAATAGTTTTCGTATGTCCAATACTATCACAAAACATATTAATACAATGGAATAAAAAAAATCCATTTTCAATGAAAGGTATGATGAAGTTGTTCATTTATTGAAAGAAAGATGTTGTGAGAAATAATTCTTTGATATTTTATATTAATAATCCTTCCATTAATTTAATAAATTTCAAAATGTTTTCGTGGTTATCAATTCCTCTCAAATAAAGGAAAAACTGATAGGGTAAAGGAGGTTGACATATCCTTTCATGGAGATTAAATGAAGAAGAATAAAGAGTAATGTGAAGCCTATATTAGAAAAATTGTGGATAATAAGAAGTCTATCAGTATGAATTTATTTAATTTAGAGGTCAGATTAATGAATTAGGAATCACCACAAGTTATAATTTCCATATAATAGTGAAACTAGATGTTTCTACACAAGTATGATTAGAAAATCACGAATCTAATATAAGAATTAAATAAATCTATAATCAAAAGGAAACATCCTTCAAGAAGATGGTGTTCCATAACAGAGAAACCATTTCATTTACTAATGATGTTTCTTGTGAAGGTACATGTTTTAAATATAAATATAAGAAATTATGGATGGTGATAAATTCTATCAAATCTAACACATCAATAGAGGGTGTGAAAAGCATCATGCTGAGATGTTCACCATGAATTGTCACAATTATTGATGGTTTCACTAATAATTACGATGGTTTAGTATCTATGAAATCTAAATAGAAAACTCATCAAAATAAAAAAATTAAGTACTTTAGGCTTCTGTTGGTGTTTCTTGATGTTTGGGTAAAAATAATTAGAATGTTGTAATAGCATGTCAATTAATAAGTTTAATATAAGGCTAATATTTATGGGGAGAAAATATATAGATAATATAATACCTTCAATAGAGAAGATAAATCCATAGAATAACAATGGTGACAAGTCATCCTTGGGATGTGAACAAAACATGAAGACTATTAATCCAATAGTCACAAAGAATAATAGTGATAGATCACCTCCAATATCAAAGGGATAAGGAAGTATAATTCCCTATGGGAACTCTAAAAAACTAACAACATTCCCAAATACAGTCAATTGATTTTCATGTAGTTTATGGAAAAATCCATAATGTGATAAGAAGCATAAAAGACATATTATGTTAATGTAAAAAAAATTGTTCCACAATAATAATTTTAATTTTATAAGAGGTTTTACACAAATGAAAACTCGTTTATTGAAAAAAAAATCCATGTGATAGAAGAAAAAAATGTGGACATTTTTCAAGAGGATATTTGACCACATTTCCAATAGAAGAAGAATACTTGAAGTAAATGAAGCTTGAATCATAAGATGCATATCAATTGATGGATTATGAAAGATTTATCTCATACAAATAACTGATAGGAGTGATAAAATCCATGTTATCAAATGCTAAATCATATTTTAAAATTATATGTGGAAGCCTGATAGCTGGAGAAGGTATAAAATCTTGGATGAGAAAAACATTCCAAAAATGACATTCATATTGGGGAAAAAGTAAGGTCCATACTTATTTTCTTATGTATTAATTATTTTATATGAACATATAGTGAATTTATTAATATTGATTCTTCTATTGAGGGGTGGGGGATTGGTGAGATGAAGCTATTAAATATTCACTTCCTAGTGAATGTGGAATTGCTGAAAAGATTAATAATTCCAACCATAATTTCAACCAATTTTTATAATATTTTTACTATATCAATTAATGGGGTGTTATTTTTTGATTAAAATGAGATAAAGGGGGAATTTTATCTTTTCATCAAGAATATTTGAGGTTTTTGTTGAAGTATGTGGATGATTTTTCATTAAATTGGTAAATATGATTATTTACAAACCCCTTTAATGAGAATTGAGATGTTTTGAAAATAATTTCACGTGCATGGTTTCTTTTGGAAATAACATGATACCATAGTCCTATGTAACCTTTTTTCGACAATCGGCTATCTCATGTATGCTTAGATACGATTAACTAAAGGCTCTTTTCAAAATAACCCTAGGATATCATCCCCCTCTTGGTGGTATTAAGGAAATAATATTTAAAGGGAGGAGGAATTGTTTTTATGAAAGTACACACTTTTCCTTTTTATTTTAAATCCCTTAAAGGGTAGAAAAGTGTTAACACACATATTGACTTCACCAAAGTGTGATCAAGAGGTATTGAACCATGATAAAAAGGGGGGGTATTATTGGTCACTATGTTACATTTTTTGTTAATAACATGTCAATATGTGTATGGAATGTTGGAGATGAAAAGTGTTGATTCATGGATATTTTTTAGGGATTCATACCATTGGATTTCACTCTTCAAAATTTATTCATGTTTTCTAATATGATGACTATATAAGTGATTTTAATTTCTAATATGTGTTTAGGTGAATTGCACCCATTTTATAACTAGTGATGGAAATAGTAACTAGAAATTTATTAATTCACGATAAAGAACTTATTTGAAGACCATGAAATAATAAATTTCATGATGGGAAGAAAATGAATAAAATGTATTGCATGAAGGGTAGTAGAGAAGGTTTTTGTCTTCATATGGGATTATACTTCTTTACATGGATATTTTTATACATATTTTTTAGGGTCTTACATATAAAATTGTCCAACCAAAAGGACAACTTCATCTAGTCTCAACCACAAAATATGTGGGGCCCATATGGGTCTCCACACCTATAGGATCCCGTCCCTGGACAGTCCAAGGGCGGATGTTAAGCTAGGTTGTGTATAATCCCAATATTTCCCTTGTAAAAGCTTTATGAGTGGAGAAACCACCATGTTGGGCTATATGACGGTGAAGTGAAGCGGTACTAAATCATACAGGGGGAAATTTTTCCCATCCATGGTAGTCCTTGATTGATTTGCCATGATGCTGTACTATGTATGTTTCTATGTGGGATGATATTTAGCTGTGTATTATTCCTCCAACATTTAAAATGATGAAAGTTAAATGGGATGTCCGACTTGGATGATCATCTATTCTTACCTATCCAATTCATATGTGAGATATGTATTCTTCCTCATCCCTCAAATGAGAATATCCATTTCATAGGAGCACATTTGATCCTCCCATGATCGATCATTTTCCACAATTTATGATATTTCTAATGGAATAATGTATATATGATTGATTTTAAATCATTCATGGAACTATATCTTGCATGCATGTGGATAAGCTGAAGAACTCTTATCAATCGGATGAAAAACATGAGTTTTGAATGAAATATGACTAATTTTAATGATTTTTTCTTCTTTAAATGAAAATAATTATATATACATCAAATTACATAGAGGATAACACCACAAAAAATTAATGAGAACTCATAAATTTTGAAAACTATGTTTTTCAGTTTACAATGTCGAACGATTCTGGAATTTGATGAATAGCTAGGACATGAATTAAAATTCAATTATTAAATTTATCCATTCATGATTCATGAAACTAGCAGATTATTTGTTCATGTAATATATAAATTTCCTATGAATACCAAAAAACTAAACAGATGTGTTTTTATGAAAATCTTGAGAATCTTGTCTTTTGAAGAATGTAGAGCCACCGTGAACCTTTAGTTCACAATGGGAATCCATCCTCATGATAGTTTCTCATGAAGGAGAAAGAGTATGTTAAAATGATTTTGAAAAGTAATATGAAATCTCAAAGGATATTCACAAAGAAAAAATTCCTCTTATATAATGGGGATATAACATTTAGCATCTCATTGATTTTTGTAATGAACTACGAACTACAAAACATTCCACATTTGTGGAATTTTCTATGAGGGGACACAAGATAGTGTTTCCTATAATTAGTTTCCTAAATTTGAATAGAACCTAATCATTTCCTATTTAAAGGAGTTTGAGAAGGGAAATATTTTTAAATAGGAAATTTCCTGTAGTAAAATCTTTCACTTACACTCGTACGAGTTCATATAAATAAGGTAGTGAATTAAAACGTGAAATATATATATATTCACTGAACCAAAAGAATAATGAAAGAGATATTATTTATACACACTCATTAATAATGGAATATGGTATATGATACATACATGAATGTGATACCATGAATTAATGAGATATAAGTGAGGTGTTTCGAGCATGGGTGAAGAAAGTGAATGTGATGTATACCAAATTACATACACATTTGAAAACATTGAGAACTACCCGAAACATAATTGATAATCATGTTAAAAAACATAAGTGAATGTTCTAGTGTTTCAGATTCCATGAAACACATGCATGAAGTGAAACTGATTTGACTTTGTGAAAGAGTTATTCTTTTATAAAATAACTAATACGATTTGGGTGCACCCTTGAACACATCTAAGTGAGGCTAAGACATTAGGTAGAAATAATAATCATACCTAGAAATGTTGAACTGGAGAAAATAGTCAAGAAAAGGTTATTAGAATTTTTAATAGAGATGAATAGACCAAACTAGTGGTTTTTGAAAATACTTGGATAGGTACACTATCAAGTAAAATCCTATAATATCATAAAGGAATATCATAGAATCATCTTGCAGTGAATCAAGTATTTGAATATCGATAAATACTTCCACCTAGTATTGGGTGAAAGAAGAGTCTTATGGTAGGATCCAGGAGAAAATAGATTCTCCCGGTTAGAGTTGGAGAAAGAAGTATTTTGGTTGGGAGAAAAATAAAATAGATTCTATCAACTGGATCCAGAGTAAAATTATTTCAATTGGATCTAAAAACCACTATAATCACTTGAATGATATTTTAGAGTAACGGTGAATACATGTTAGGGGGAATAAAATACATGGAAAGCAGTATGACTTTATGCCGAACCCTGTAAATATGGTGTGATCATCCTTATATTTTAATCACTACACACTAAATGAGTTTGAGAGATAATATTGAGTGGATCACAAATATTACAAACTTGAGAGGCCAAATTTGGAAGAAAGGGACTTTGTAAAAAGAAACCATTGATGTACCCATCCCCTCTTAGAGGTCAATCCAACATGGGGAACTTCAGTGAGATGATTTCAAAATACACAAATGAGAATCTTTATTATTGACAAGAATATGATCATGTCTCGATGAAAGTGATTCTCCCAATTAGTGAACCATGATTGGAAGGGGAATGTAAGATCATTCCAAACATTAATTTTCCATCATAATACGTCGATGGATGTCCAAAGTGGGAGAATGGATATTTTCCTCCTCTTATATATCCTCAGAATGTAAATTATGGAAACATTCATCTATAAAAGTAGATATAAAACCCTATATTCTGTGATATTCTAGAATATTCTATATAGATTCACTGATAGGAATATGAGCTTTTCCTATGGTTAATGAAACTCTCACATGGTGAGATCCATCTCAAATAACGATATGAGCCTGATCCTATCCCTTTATAGTATTACTGTACAATTATTTGATAGGAAGACGAGCTTATATTGAGCCATGTGATACTCTCATTTGGTGAGACCCAGAATGAATAGTGATTTGAACCCAATCATGGGACTTTGTAATATTCTAATGGTCTTTTTTGTTAGAAATATGATTCAATCTAGATGCACATTATGCCCTCACATGGAAAGGCCCGTATAGAATGGGGGTATGAACCTTATCCAGGGCCTCTGTAAAATATCACCAGTGTTTTTTGATCTAAATTTGGCCCAATATCAACGACTGTTTAGCTCTAACTTGGTGATACCTGATTGGAATGGTAATATGAGCCTTTTCTCCTGTAACATCATTAATATGAATATGATGATAATCCTCCTAGATTCCTGTAAGAATATTCATTTACTCTAGATAAAACACTTTTTAATAATGATCATAGTGGTGTCATTCCATGGATGTTGGGATAGAAGTTTGCAATTATACTTGTATCTGTACCACTTTTGGAATATTTCAGCATAGTTATTCAGTTGTTGAAAAGATGTAGTGAAACTTTAGAAAATTGTGCACCGGAATATAAGCTTGCACATTTTATTCCTCCACTATGTACTGAAACATACCATTGATTGAAGTATAGATATAAGCCCTACTTTTTCATCATTTTACCAAATAAATATAAAAATGGGCTTCGTGAATGGGGGTATGGATATGCACCTCCCCATTCCAATAATCGGAATATACACGCAATCTTGTTTCATGTTAGAAGGTATATGAGCCTTCTTGATTGTTACTATCAGATTATACCCATAGACTTCACCATAGGGAGTGTAGGATATGATCCCACTCTTGATTATATAGATCCTTATACAACTTATGTGTCTTTCTTATGACATTTTCATGGTTATTAGATGTAGAAGTGTGTTGGGTGGTACCCTTATCATGCGACTGAAGGGTACTGGTGGGATTAAAATAGTGGCAGTGGTTGACTGAAGACTTACATGATGGTCCCTAAACTGGAAGGGATTCTTAGTGTACTCCTTGGGATACCTTCATCAGACACTGAGGGTGATGGTTGTTGCACTCATGGGATAATCATCAGAAATGGTTGGCTTTGGAAATTATCCCCACTGGTTTTACTACATCATTTTTCAGATTACATGGACTCATCGGTTTTAGAATTTTGAAGCACTTGTGGGTATCCTCAAGGGGTGGGATTATAATATATAGGTGGTGTTACAAGACTAGTGCATTTTCCACATGATGGTGAATATATCTGGAAGGTGAGGGCATTGCGCAACCCATAGATGTTACAGCTATAGATGATTTTTCAGAACAGTCCCTTGATAAAGGCATTATATTTGGTCAAATATTGTATGGGAGATTAGTATCTATAGTCAAAAATAGAACATGAAAAAATGACATTGATTAGATAATCATTATAGGTATGATACATTACAAATTAGGTATGCAAGGGTAGAAGGGTATGAGGAAGAAATAAATAAATAACCCTTATTGATGAATGTAACATCTTCTTCAGGTATCCTCCAAAGGATAATAATAAAATCCTTCCTAGGATGGTGTATTTGTACAGAATATGGATTCTAGGATGAGGATAGGGAATTTGGGAAGGTATTTTGATTGGTCTTGGACTAACCAGTTTTTTCCAGTGTGATGAATAATGGTGATGGGTGACGTTCTATATGTGGCGGAGAGGACATAATTGCTTTTGTTTTTGAAATAATTTACTTTTACAACGTTTTTCATCTACCACAAGGGTAAAAAATGGATCAAATTCAAATAATAGAGGTGGAATCATCAATATATGGAAATTAAATACTTTTTACACAAGTTTATGGGTAATATTTATACATAACTTTTTAGTTAAACCCCCATACAAACCATTTTCATATTAACCATGTTAATTAGTTTTTAGTGCATTTAATATTCATTTTGGTAAAAAAATTAAAATGAGATTGTCATAAAAAATATATTAATCTAATTAAAAATATGGAATATTTTTTTTAAATTCCATTCATAGAATTTGAAAATTTTAGTTTAAATTTAATCTTAAAGATGTCGTGAAAATGAAAGCATTTAAATAAAAAAGGTTTAAACGTTTACAAAGTTTTTATATCAAAATTAAAAATGAAATTGATTAAAATTAAATAAACTGGATTAATGTTTGTGTAAATGAAATAATTAAACCATAAAATAAATTTTAAATCAAGATTTAAATTTATATATTAAATAAATGAAATGGACATTTTAAATTAAAATTCACTATTTTTTACTATTCATATAAATGAATCATTTTAGAACAACCCAAAAAATCACTCAAAGATAATTTTGATTTATTTATTCAAAAAAATTATATTTAATTTATTAAATTTATTTTCTAATATTTTGGAAAATTATTTGTATTAACAATTATAAATGGAAATAAAAATAATTGTTTTTTGAAAATTTAATTTTCAAACCATTTAAAGACATTAATAAAAATTAAATGTTTTTTACAATATTATTTCTTTATATAAAACAATTATAAATATTATTTTAAAATTATATATCACTACTCATAATGTTGTATTTAAGGTCTCAGTTCTAACACACACATTTGAATAAAATTAATAATATATTACTGTGTTTTTAAAACTTGGTATTGTGTGTAACACAAGTTATCAAAGAAATATCAATTATTCAAAAAGAAACTCTTGGTATTAAATTATGCCCCCATAAATTGAATTTCCCCCCCTATGAAATCTCCATTCTGATATAAATAAAGTAGGATACCTTTTCTCTATCATATCATAAAGGATTAACATAGCTTCCTCAAACTGGTGGTTTCTCAACAAACCATTTCCTAGGGGAGTGGTCTTATTTCTAGTTTTTTCTCTGTGTGATCTAGAATATTTAAAAGTTATTCCTCATAAAAATAAAATTCTCCCATAGTGTGTCCTCTGATTTCAATACATGTTAAGGGTTAGGTATTTAATTCCTTATGTGAGATACCACTATGACAAAACGAGGCAAAGGAATCAGTAAACATTTATCAACGCTTTTACAGAAGTGCTGATAAAGGGGGGGAGTTTATCAGCGCTTTTATATAAGCACTGATAAATACCCCCCCTATCAGTGATTCTGTAAAAGGGATTATGAAGACCACCCTTTATCTGCGCTTTTATAAAAATTTCTGATAAAGGGTAAAAATAAAAAAAATAAAAAACATTTATTAATATAAAAAGCTATAAATCTATTTATATTGAGATAAATATAATATTTATTTTTTAAATATGTTATAGAAATGATGATTGGAAATTAAATATGAATGTATATGATATTTAAACAAATGGGATTATAAAATAATTTAAAAAATATGTTTAATTAATAATTATGTAATTTTTATCCACCAATAGTCATGTAATAACACTTTGAGTATAAAAAAATTAAAAAATAAATAAAAGATAAAAAATATGTTCAAAACACAACTTAAACTTCAAATGACCATAACTGTTGATCCGGGACTCCGTTTGAGCTCTACAACATATCAAATAGACGTCAGCAAAGAGCTCTTCAACTCTGTGGAGTAGTGGAACCCATCTAAGGTTTTGTTGAGGCAAAAAAAGGCCTCCAAATCTGAGTTTTAAGTTTGGTTACCCAGATTTTTTACCATTCAAAAAACTATAACTTCTGATACCGATGTCTGATAAATGTGTACCATATATAATATCAAAGATCATTTTATTTCATCCGATTTGACTGATTGTGGATCTGAAACAGACTCTTGGATTAGAAGTTTTGGTCGTTTTAACATTTAAACGCCTCTAACTTTTGATCTGAATGTCTGTTTTTCTTGTACTACATATCATATCGAAGATCAGTTCATTCTTGTCGATTTGACTAGTTTTGGAGTTGAAACGGACATCTAGATTAGAAGTTATAGCTGTTTTAAAATTCTCGATGACTTTCCACATCCACATTTCTATGTATTCATTCATAACTATATACACACATGTGTGTGTGTGTTTGTGTGTGTGTGTGTGTTGCATATATGTTTCTATTTATTTATTTATCCATAAACACGCGTAAAAACATATATTCTATAAATGTATTTGAAATTAATCTTATAAATATATATATTAATATACAAATAAATATACGGATAAAAAATTATAACTATATATATATATATATTAATATATGAATATATATATATTAATAGAAATAAATAAATTTATATTAATATGGATCTGTATTAATATACAAATATATATAACTATATATATATATATAACATGATATATCATTAAAGGGAGAACAAAACAAAATGGCTATGTGGTAAAGTTTCATCATGCAAGGGGGAGGTCTTGTTTTTGAATTCCAGTGGAAGCAGGGTCGCGCGGTCGCAGTGAAGCGGGGTTCAGTGTTCAGGTTGAGGGGGGCACAGGTGTAGCGAAGTGAGGTGTAGTGTGCGAACCACCCACAAATTATATATTTTTATTTATTTTTTTCAATTTTTTGACATTTATCAGTGCTATTTTTATAGCACTGAAAAAATACCCCTTTTATCACTGCTAAAACAATAGTGCTGATAAAATACCCCTTTTACCAGTGCTAAAAATAGCACAGATAAAGGGGTCTTTTATCAGCTCTATTTTTAGTGGTGATAAAAGTACCCTTTATCAGTGCTTTTTGAGAGCTAATAAAAGGGACCCCCTTTATTAGCACCGCGCTTTAAAACGCTCATAAAAGCTCTGAAAAAAGGGTTTTTTAGTGTGGATAAAAGAGAATTTTTAGTAGTGTACATTGAACACATCATGGACTTCAGAGAGTTTTGGTTGATCTTCCAATTGATAGTATATCTTCTTGATATAATAAGGAATTTAAAAAAGAATAATATAAATTTGGATTAGTTTCTACTTATTCCCTAATCTCATAAACATCTTCCATGGATAAATTATTAGAAACACCATCTCACCACCTTAATTTTCCAGATCGTGATAGTGATTTTCCACATTACTTTTCTACAGACAATGAGAAACCATGATGTGTTACTGAATGGATCTGACCTTCTTTTCAATTTCTTTAGCTACCTCATTTCAAATATATTTATTTCCCAAACTTCATTACAACGTTTTTAAGAAATATATTTCTCTTTATATAGGTCTTAATACAGTGATATCTGACTTCTTAAGTGAAAGCTATTGTTGTATGAAAACTAAACTAGAGGATGATATTTATCCCAAAAACATTTGAAATATAAATAATAAGTTCTCAACATATTATGTAGTGTTTTAATTGTTCCATTAGACTGACTATCTATATGAGGATGATATTCATTTCTTAAAATCAACTCTGTATCAAGATCTTGTTGAATACTTCACCATAACATTGAGGTAAACATAAAATCTGGATCAGAAACAATGGAATGTTGCATTCCATAAAACATTAGCACTTCCTTATTGTATATCTTATATATATTATCCATATAGAATGGTTCTATGATAATAATGAAGTGTTCTAAATTATTAAGGCAATCTACTAAATCCCATGTATCATTCTACCTTTTAGACATTTTGGGGAGTCCAATGAAAAATATCTATGGTCATTTTTTCCCATTTTTATTCTGGTATGTGTAATTTATGACATATCCCCACAGAACATTGTATTTTATCCTTAAACTTTTTGAATACCAATCAATGAGATTCAAATTCTATGATATATAAGTTCATAAAATCACAATAGAAGTATTCATTCAAATATTTATACATTATCTTACTTCATAAACAAACAAATAATAAATATATATGAGCTTACTTTGACTAATCCTACATTATATCTATAATAGAAAAAATGCATACAAAGTTCTTCATCCTTATAATTCAATCAAGATAAAGGTAAACTCATGAACATTTCAACCCTTTTTTGTAGCTCAACATCATCCTTATATGCCACTTTAATCCCCACATAGATATATAGTTTAACATTCAATGGAAAAAAAAAATTTCCCCTTAATTCATGATTTCAAGATCCTTATTTTTCAGATATAGTAATATTGAATCGTTTTTAATCCCCATAATGGAAAAGATATCATGATCCTATTAGAAAAAATGATCTGTCACCTTGTTCACCTTCCTAGGGTTGTAATTCATTGAGAAACCATAATCATTTGTCAACTCTAACTACCTTATCATGTTAATTATAAAATCCTTCTATGTGAATATATACATTAAACATTTGTGACCATTATATATATCACACATTCCTCAATAATGACAATACCTCCATATATTTAATGAAAAAATTATAAAAACTAAATAAAAACATAGATTTGGTAATTTTCTCATCAATTTACAATATTCATGGGGAATAAGTAATGACATTTTCATTATATATAATAACACATCCCAATCAATTCATAGATCCATCATTTTATTTTAAAAATACTTCTCCATGATAGGGTAATGTATGAATTTGTTTGCTGACTAATATTCTATTCAGTTCCTTGAAATATTATTCACATTCATTTTCCCATAGGAACATGGACCACTTTCAATTTCATATTGTCAAAGGATTATATATTTATGAGTAACTATATATAAACCATCAAAAATATGTAGATATACAAAGAAAACTATAGATCAAGGTCACCATGGTTGGTATAAGAAAACATTTCATAGCCTTTGTATTTTATGGATCTAATAACACAAAATATCTTGAGATTATATGACCCAAACATGAAACCCTTTTTATCCAAAATTCACTATTTCTAAATTTTCCATATATTTTATCCATTATTAGGGTATTTAGTAAAATTTTCAAGTGATATTCATGATCTTAATTTCTCTTCAATTAGATAAGAATATCTTCAATCAATACTATCATAAACTGATCTATATTGTCTCTAAAGAATCTATTTAATAATTCCATGAAGATCGAAATATAATTAGTAAGGAAGAAATATATCACTATGGATTCATAGTTTCCATAACTTGAATAGAATTTTTCCTTATGTATATATTTCTACTTGAACCTCAATTGATGACTTCTAGAATGAAGATAAATCTTGGAAAAGTATTGAGCTCAACACAATTGATCAAACAAGTCATCAATATAGAGAAGAGAAAAATTGTTCTTATTTTTGATCTTTTTTGGATCCTTATTATTAATGCAGAGTCACATTGATCAATATTTCTTTTCAATAGAAAGAATAGGTACACCCCCAGGTGAAACACATTGTTGAATTAATCCCTTTTCATGGTTTTCCTAGAGTATCTTCTATAATTATTTCAACTCAATCAGGTTTATTCATTAGGGATTCATTGAAATTGGTATGGCACCAGGACTGATTTCTATTGGGAACTAAAAAATCATTATTGGTGGAAGACTATAAAATTCTTCAATAAATTCATCACAAATTCACTCATAGTGGGAATATAATAGATTTCCTGTTTTCTCTAACTGTCCAATATAAAAAACCCTTTTTAATGTGTATTAATCCAATTAAATGGATGTGACATCCATTGTAAGTTAATTCATATTTCAAAATTGATAGAAAATTATAGGTCAGTTTGGAATATAAAATGATATTTCACATAATTGATAACTGATTTGAGATTTATATAGGGAAATCATATTCATGCATTAGATGGAATCAAATTAAACTAGAGGAAGAATGACATGATTTGGAGGAAGCACATTCCCCCCAATGTCAACCAGATGAGAATCATATATTTGATATGCGATCATAATACCATTAGTGGGTTTCAATACTCGTTATATATCTTATAATTTTTGTAGAATCTTGGTACCCTTATCAAATTCATTATGTGTGAAAGACTGGGTTGACACATAGTCAAATAATACATTAGCAGTTATATAGTGGATGGTAAATGTAACTTTGAAAATTTAATTATCACTCCTATAAAGAACTAGATTTTCCATGAATTTTTTTTAATTATATGGGAATTATTACGAGTCATCCAAAATTTACAACGCGTGATTCCAAGGCCTGGTGTGCCCAGAATGAATTTAAGAAAATTTTTTAAGGTATGTTCAGTTAATGCATGAGCGGCATTTTCTATCTTTTGAACTGGTGCTCAGATTACAAATCCAATGCTACCGTTGAATCTGTTGTTCTGGGATTTTCTTAAGGGAGGCTTCACTTTGACAGTACTAGATTTGGACAAAACATTAGATTTAAAGACTTTTTAAATGAATAATAAAATAACTTGTTATTTTATTATCTCTCATATCTTTTTCCTCTAACGGAAAAGTGGTAGTGTTAGACCAGAGGTGTTTCAAGCTATTAAATGGATTGTCCCTTAAAAACCTATGTTACAGCATCATTAGAATTTAGGAAAGTTATTATTAAATGAACCCTCATAAATTATATGACTATTTCTCACCCTCCCCCTCTCCTATTTATATGGAGCTTGGGGAGAGGTAATGGCATGGACTCACCAAGCAGTGAAGTGATGATAAAGTGTCATGATGCCAACCTTGGAGGACGGAGCCGACTCTAGTGGATGGCGATGGGTGACGTTGAATCCCAAAAAAAAGGACGAAGATTGAGCAACATTGTTGGTGGCATGTAGTGGGGACAAGGAAAACCATACCACTTCCGCAATCACAAGAACTCTCCATTATTCTTGAGGTAGGGTTTACTTTTGGTTATAGTTTCAAGAGTTGTTGAATCTTTTTCCACCCACTTGCTATTCAGCTAACACGGAGGACTCCGTCCAAACAAACAAGGCCAGGACCCTTCGCATTTTGTTGGAATTGATGCGTTCTTCAAATGCATGTTAATTCGGGTTAGACGTAGCTTGGAAAATCGGATGATAGCGGTGGCTGACTGGAGAGGAAACAGTGGTACGCCATCACACACTGCTAGTGGAGAAGTCCATGGTTGTAGCCATAGCAGGTGACGATGACGGCCAGCAACGGTCGACCGTGAAGGAAGTGGCATTGCACCGTCACATGCTACTGGAGAAGGGGGAGGCTGCATTGATGCCATTCCAGTCAGTGGTGTCCAACACCATATGACCATGGATGGAGGCAGAGTAGTGTGCCATCACGCTCCCCTGGAGGAGGCCGTGATGGTGGAGGAACACGTGCCTCCACCGGGTTTCGCGGCGATCAGGAGGCACCCACATGGCGCGACCAATTCACAATCCAAAAGACCTCTTGGCCGTTCGGGAAGCCCAGGGGTCTCATCCCTTATGCTGGATTGGGAAAACCCCACTATTGGCCAGGCCGGTGGGCCGCGCCCCCACAGCGGGCTATGACGCACACGCCCAACGGGCCGCGCCCTGCCACCAAACAAGGCACGCTAGCCTTGTGGGCCACACCCCACCACAAACTGGGCCACATTAGCCATGTGGGACATTCCCCCCTTGTGGATCGGGCCAAACTGATGCCCAGGCTAGCTGAGTTAGGCCAGTTCGGTCCGACCGGGTCGGACCCGACCCGAACCCAACTAGGCCCTGCTTTGCTTCAAGGGCCATGACTTGAAATCTGAGCATCTGTTTGATGAACCATTTGCGGCGCTGGGACCCTTGGAGTGAGACATTTCATTTGGTAAACTCGACATGAGTTTCAGTGATAGTTGGTGTATATCTAGGTTGGATCAAACCCAAATCCAACCAGGCCCTCAAAACTAAAACGCTGATAACTCACAAACCAGGCGTCCGAATATCGCACCATCTCTCACATTGGAACCCATAAGACATGGATGTACTTTAGGTTACTCTTTTTTTGAGCATAGTGTTTGTAGAGGTACGATCGGTATCTCAAGGGGTAGATTCTACGGAGCTCGAGTGCATCGGGTATGAGGAATCATTTGGTTGGTTGTAACATGAAGAAATAAATTAATCCTTAGTGGGCCAACATCTTTTGATCCTGTATGGGTCAGAATCTATCAGATCATGTGTGGGTCCGCACTCAGTGATCCTTTGTCGGTCAATGCATATTGATCCTCTGTGGGTCAGATCCTGTGTGGGTCAGTTGGGGTTATTAACTATCGATCTATGTGGGTCAGATGTAGTGCCTCTTAACAGAATTAAATTATCTATCTTACGAATAATCATTTTTACTTTTGTACTTAAGTTATATCTGATTATGAGCTGAGTCTTTTAACATTGTGGTGTTACCTGTGTGGTACTTCTACCATCGTGGTGTTGTCTTTGTGGTGTTACGTGTGTTGTACTTCTACCTTCGTGGTGTTACCTATGGGGTACTTCTATCTTCGTGGTGTTACCTGTGGTACTACTACCATCGTTGTGTTACCTTAGTGGTATTATTCCCCCATGTATGATATGAGTATATCTTGACAACTAAGGTATATGTATGGGAATATACCTAAGTAGAGTTGATGTATATCACTTCATGCTTTTAGTTAGGGTATTTCTTTGTGGTTTTTCTTATATGTAACTCTGAGATAACTAAGGGGGTCTCAGGGTCCCTAATGAGTATCATTATACTCACCCCTGCATGGGCTATGCCTGCATCCTATTGTGTCTTGTGTAGATGACAGGCAGTGTTGATCATGGATGAGGGAGCCAGGATAGGATGATGCTCAGAGGAGTACCGTAGGGTGTGACATGATGTAGGGACCACTGATCGTCAGTTGTACCTACCCATAAAGTAGGATCCTTAGTGGACAATCCAGGAGCTTCTTTTTACATTTGGTTGTATTTTTACTTTTCATTTGTACTTATACTTTCCACCTGGGATTGTATTCCATCCCCTTTACTTTCAGTAAACTTTTTACTACCACAGTTTACTTCTTGTTTTCTTCTTGTTGTGTTCTTGGATTGTGGGTTTGTTCATGTTTAAATGAAATTCATTGCCATTATAGGGATACACCTTTCCAGTGCTAGTCACCAGCCCCTGGCCTATGGAAGGTAGGCTTCTGGTAGTCACGACATGGACCACAGGGGATGGGTCATGACATCACCCCTTATGAAAAATTGTTATCAAATGAGATATTTGTTTTTCTCTTGGATTAAGAGGTTTCTAAAATCAATCCTCTTAATTAACATTCATATTATGTATCTAGTTATCATGGTCCCCTTTCACTTTTCAGTTGAAAAACTAGAACATGTGTCATTGATTTTGTGTAGATTTCTCTTTATTTGCAGCGTTATTGAACTTATTCCCATAACTTTGGAAATAAATATTCTAATGAGCATCATTTATAAGCTTAAAAAAATACAAATCCCCCTTGGAAAATTTACTCCATGCCTCTTCCCACACATTGAGTATAAATTAAATCTCATCTTTTTCTCTCCTTGGATTTTAGATTTTACTTTGAACTCCATCTTCCTTTTTTGTGAAAAACATTATATTAATAAATTACTCATACATTAATTAATTATTTCATAACACATTGAATAATCCCTTATTTTTCACTAATATATCTTTTGTAATACTCCCTTAAGTGACTTGGTTTTATGCCACTGAGGAATTGATTAACCTTAATTTCAGGTAGGATGATAATACATGAACAGTACCTCACATGTCTTGTAAAGTTCTCCTCATAATTTTTAGTAGATTCATCATCCTTTTTCATTAACTCATGGAAATAATACTAAATATTCATATTAAGAATAAAAGGAATTTTCTTACTGAAAAATATGCTCTTGATCTAGTCCCAATCATTTGAGTCAGTGCCATCAAGTTACCTCATATTCTTAATAAGAGTCTACCACTGATCTGCCTCACCATCTAAATGGTAAAAATCCAAATTGAATTTTACATGTTCCAATTACTTTAGAAAATAAAATAAAAAATAAGTGGTGAAAATCTATTTCTAATTAAATAGTGGACCCAATGAAGGATGTTGGACATTGTCTCGTAAAGGGCCCAATATAATGTTGTTCCCTACATTGTTCATTTGGATGTAGATCATGATTCATATCATTATAAGGTTTTGTCTGCATAAAAATAAGATTTTATATTCCAAATCCAATAAAATTTGGATGGACATAAGTAAATTCATTTAATTTCCCATCACACTCAGAATTACCATAGTTTCATCAGGTTCTATCCATTGAGTAAAACCAAAATGTTTAGTATAAAAACAATAATCATGATGGGGAACCACAAAATCATAAAAAATTACTTATTGGATGTCTAAATAATAACACATTCTTCTTTAATATATGAATCCTTTTCTTCATCATTGTCTAATAATATTACTCACCTATTTAAATCCATTAGTACGCCTTATAAATATCTTTGTGAATTTACAAAGCTTATAATCTGGGTGTGTAAAACAAGGTGTATAGAAAGGCCCATATTCATGGAACAGTTCCCGATAGAGTTTAGATCAATACAGTGTTTTCAATGTTGTTACCTATAGGTACATCTGTTCCACATACACAACCACTTATAGTATCTTGATAGGTATTTATTACAATGAAATGAATCAATATTTTCTTCAACAAAATTACAAATCATTTTCCAACACTTTTACTCATCATTAGACTTATCATTAGGCATGTACATAGGGACCTCACTAAGTTATTCCCACTCATGTTTCCAAATTTTATAAAAATATATTCCTTAAAACCTACTACAGGAACAAATGATTATCATACATAGATATTAAATTTGTATCATCGCATTTATTTTGATCATGTTGAATTCTTCCCCTGTTTTGAATTTTTGGAAGTTTGGTGGGTAGACCAACATATTTCTAAATCTATGAAATGTAATTACAAGAGTTTCCTTTAACCAAGAAATTTATTTTAGATGAGACTTAGTGATCAGAATACTTCTTGGGTGTTCTATTGGTTTTCATTTTCTTCAGAGGCCTAAAATCCATAGTTTTGAAAAGTGTATGATGAGATGCATGGTTTGGAAAAATCATGTAGTCTCCTAGTCAAAATCATCCAACCCATTTTTGTACTAAGCACGGTTCCAGGAATAATGAAGGTGAGGTAACATATCCAATAAATAACATTGTTTTTTTTAAAAGTGGTGAAAGCCACATTCTTAGTTCTAATTGGACAATACGCTCGCACTATAGCACATACAGTAAGCACAAGGTTCGACCTAACTATGCTGACTAAACATACGAGTCTTGGATCCTAAGAAGAAAGAGTCTCATGGTTGACACATTGTTAGGACTGTTGTGAGAGAAAAATGTGTGACTCATTAAAATGGTGAAATTAATTTCTCTCCATCATCTTCTATTTCTTATTTTCCTTCATTTTTATTTTCATCCATCCATGTACATATTGTGATCCCTCTCCCATTTCTCCTTCCATATATGTGTTGACATATCTCTTCTATCTAGGATATGTTCTTTGATACATCTATGATGTTGGATACATATTGGTAAGGATAGCCATCCTATTGCTTCTATTTTCCTTTGTTGTCACCGTATAGTGAGATAAATCTATGTGAGTGGTTTTACCTCATTTTTAGTGCATTCAACCATAATGCCAATTTCTTCCAAATCATTTCGAGTTATAGGATATGATCGTACGTACAAGAATTCACCACCATGATACATGTGGTGCTTACAATTATTTGTGATTTTAGAAATTTATTGGGGTGATTTCTTTTAGATCACCATTCTATTCACCGAGCAAGGAAATTTTAGATGGATGGTTTTCCTAAATTAATTATATTAACCAATGTGAGATTCTTATGAGAATTCTAACCCAATTCTAAAAATTATTTGAGAAATGTGAGGGGATTAATAATTAGAGAAGGATAGTATAAGGTTCCATTTTATTTAAATAAAGTTATTATATTTAATTTTATATAATTGAATTATATATATGAATTTCATACAATGCACTAATGGGTTCCAATAGAATGTGATGATATTTTCCCAAGAATTGAGATAACATTAGTTATCTATTTGGAGTAGATTTGATCATCATGTTGGGTGTCTCTCATTATTCATGTTCTCTAGGAGATATTGATCATAGGTTTGGAGACTCAATCACTATATAGAGGTGGAATTACCATCAGGTTATGGGTAAATCCCATTGGATATTGTGTGGGTTTGACCTTGTGTTTGAAAAACACATTCGTAGGGTAAAATAGTTCTATAACGGTGTGTCTTAGGTTCTATTTGGTGATTATAACTACCACATGATAGAAAAACTGTTGTTAGGAGTCGTGTTCATATAGGATGACTCAGCTGAAGAGGAAGTATTAACCAATTGTTTGGATAGAGGCCTCTTTTAGGTATATAATATAAATTATGGTTGGAGGTGCTTTTCATAGAAATAAACATGGATTGTTAGGATGCATTAAATGATAGTATTGAGTCTTTCAGTTGGGGGATGAGGCTCTCCATGGTAGAGGTAATTTGGATAGGATAATTTTGGGATGATGTACATAATTGTTCCTCATGGCATTGACTATTGATCTAATTATGGTTATTATTTGTGGAAAAAAAGTCATTGTATCTCTATACTTCATCTATAGAGAAAACATGTTCTTTTTAATAGGGGTTCAAGGGACCATATTTTTATATTAGGCATATCTTCGAGACACCTGTTACATGATTTGGACATGATGTGTTGGTCACTTGGTTCATGGAATGATGATATAGGTGACATATGGAGGTGGAAAATGGGGGTTTACTTGGGAATATTTGACATCAAGGGATGCATAAGTCAATTTTTTAATGATACTCTCCTCTACAGTCATTCTGGCATTGGATGATGGAGGGGGTAGATTCATGGTGGTTGTTTAGAACTAGGGAATATTTTTTTATTCTATGAATGTGATTATTATTTATTTAATTTTTTACACACATTTTTAATCACAAATGTAAGGTAAGAACATGATTGTGGGGGCTTATTGAGACTTTTTCTCCCACCATACATGGGACCTTAGGGACATGTTTGAATTTCATACTTTTTCATTCAGGTAAGGATTATGGATCAAGAGTTGGATCCTAGTGATTGAGTTGTTATGGGATGGATGGAAATATATCTTGAGGATCCTACATCAGCATGAGTTTATCTTTCATGTTTTATTTTATATTTCAGAATTCCATACATATGTATGTAATGAGTTTTTCAATTGTTGACCCTTATGCTTATATTAGTTTGTGACATGTACTAGATGAATTTTATGTTTTAGTGTCTAAGTGGAATGTTTGGATTGTTTATATTTTCAGTTTTTTTGTAATTTGTGTTAAAACTATTGCTCATTTATTCATGTGCTTCCCCCTTGGGCATGTTACAAGTACAGGGTTGACCTTTCATTCATTTATATGGAAAATTATATATTCATATGGACTATTATTATATCATAACCATAGAGTATAATATCTCTACTATCACTCTTTTACATTCTCTCTACTAGTCGACAACCTTTGACATATTGGGAGGCATGCTTAACGCTAGTGGAACTCGGCCCAAACCACTAATTAAGTTGCTAATCAGTTCAGTATGATGAAAATTGAATCAAAGGTTATTGTTTTAACCATTTCTTGGTATTAATATTTGTGATATAGTATATAGGTGGTGGAGAAGTTGTGAAAATATAGTATATATATTGTGTTTGGGTGCATAAAGCCCCATTCATGGGGGATAGACTAAATATCATGGGGTGGGGATTATTGTTCTATTTCAACCATTTTACAGTGGATTTGATTTCCACCTTGAGTGGTGCACTTTGATGTAACTTTTAATATATTTTTAAATGAAACCCTTGACCTAGTATTATAAGGGTGGAGTTTCTAGACCCATTTTCCTTGAATGGAAAGGAAAGAAAAAGACCTATGTCTTGGTATTGAAAGGGGGCACATCATTATTATTCTAATTCGGCACATATGATTTTTTAAATATATATATTCATGTGATGTGAAAAAAAAATTATGACATAAAATACATTTGACATGTGATATATATATATATATATATATTTGGGGGTGGCTCTTATAGGAGTAGGTAGGTATAAAGATATGGGGTTTTGTTTATCACTAGGTTGGGCGACTTAGTCATTGGATTTAGGTGACATGTTTCATCAAGATAGGTGTGAACCAAGGTATTTTTGATACACTTCTTTGATAGGGGAAAGTAAGGAGGTCAATAGGCCAAGATTTAATCTGACATAGTTGCAATGGGGAATGGTAAGGGTAGTGAGATTGTGCTACCTATTACTTCATTACTCATATATGTTATATGTGTGTGTGTGTGTTATATTTTATGTATGACCATTTATTGGTATTCAACAAGTTCCCAACTAGATAGTCTCCCATGGAGCGTCAAGAGGGAGGTGATGTGGTGATTTAGAAGCATGTCTGGGTTGTGACCCCTAAGGGTTAGGCAGATCAAGAGACACCAAAAAAGGCACATGTACATGATTAGGGACATGCTCCAATTCAGGTGGGTCAATTGTAATAGTGGACATCTTTTGGGTTGTGGCTTGATGAAAAGATCAAACTGAGTGTGGTGAATTTCATCCAAGGATTTAACAGGTGAGATCAAGGAGTAGAGCCTTTTGTTGCATATTTGACTTGGTATTTCCAAACACATAATACCTCATTGTTATAGTGTTATGGTAGACCACATGGGGCTGATAATTGGGTTGAATTGATGTATATGAACATCATGAAACTTGATATACCTCCAAGGAAGATGGTAAAGATATGTACCTACATGCTCAAATGACCAAAAAATTGTTTGTGGAATGTATAGATTCATTAATAAATACATCAAGAACTATGCTAGAAGGGCTTTGAGGATAGTTTATTCTAGCACTTTTTCACAAATATGTTGAAAAAAAATAGAGCTCCAGAGTTCTTGAGACTTTAGTAGGGTGATTTGTATATCATAGACTATGCACCCATGTTCAATGAGTTTTATTTATTTTCACTCATTATGGTGAGAGAGGAAACCTCGAGGGTGAGGTATTTTAAGGATGGTTTACAGAATTCCATTCCAGTGAATGTAAATATCTTTATGTTGTCATCATTCTCATAGGCCTTGAATCGAGTTCTCATAGTTGTGGGAAATTTTACTAACCATTCATAATCTATTCAGGCAATGGCGTGAGGTGATTTCTACGAAGATGATTTAGATCGAAGGAATCAAGGATGATATGAGTTCAAGAAAGCATATTACACCGATGAATTTCGAATACCACATTAGAGTAGACCGTCAATGGTTTGATTCTAGGGTGGGAAGCCCAAACATGTCCAAAATTAGTTTAATTGGACTCTAGAAGAGTTTCGGGCATGTGGATAGGTCTCATATCTCAAGATGTTCACCATGAAGCCATATCAGTAAGGCAAAAGTTAGGGACCAGGGAAGAATCAGGGTTTTGTGAACAAATTGGGAGCAGTGACAAGTGATGCTTGCCAATTTTTAGCTGCTTGCAGTGGTTGTAGTGGAGACAATAGGACCCCACATGGGGTTAGTTATAAGTGGATTGTGTGTCACTGTTGGGAGGTTAGGCTTCCAGATTTTGAGCATCGATCTTGGAACATGCCATGTAGCTTCTAGGGTAAGATAAGACTGGTGAGCCAATTATGGTCAGAGGTACATTTTGGGAAATATTAGTGTAATCATTTTTTATTTTAGAAATTCCTTTTTAGGTATTTACATTTTGGGGTTCAGAAGGGTCACGGGATGTATAGTTGGACTAACTAGATAATGGTTAGTAGGTTTTCGTAATTTCAAATGTGTTTTATATATATGAGGTTCATGGTATTGGGATTGAATGAGGTACATTAGCATCAGGGCATAAAAGAGATGTAGGATACATGGGGCGTGTTGGAATCATGGAATTTTTTCGATGGGAGACTTATTTGATGTGTGAGGAACTAGGAATATTTTGTTCATATGTTGATATGTAGGACCTCATTGGGGACATATAGGCCATGGGAATGAGGTGGGAATAAATGTGGTTCAAGATTTAGATGTGTGTCTTGTATGAAACTCAAGAACCTCATGAGTGTTAGGTGTGAAAATGATTAATTAGAGGACTTTGAGACTAGGGTTGATTGATGGACCATCAGATTTCAATGAGTTTTGATTCGGGGTGCAACCAGGGTAGGTAACTACGATGGCAGGGAGCATTGAGGAAGTTGAATTGTGCCCTTGGGACCATGGTAGTGTGGTTTAGTTTTAATAGATGATAACATTAAGCAAAAACTAATATTATCGATTTTTATCTCAGGGATGAGCTATTCTATGGTGGAGAGATTGAAACGTCATAGTTTTTTTGAGCAGGTGGAATTCGTCACTTGTTTTGAATTTTTGGATGTTTGGTGGGTAGACGAACATCATTCTTAATCCCGACAACTTAATTCCATGAATTTCATTGGCCCAAGACATTTATTTTATATGATTTATAATGATATGAATGTTTTTCAAGTGTTCAATATTTTTTTCGAAGTGCTAGAGGCTCAAAATCCCCATTTTGGAAAATTGAAGATTTAGGTGCTTGGTTTAGAATAATAATATGGCCACAATGTGAACACTATGTGTCCCCTTTTTCTACTATGAATTGTTCAAGAAATAGTGTAGTTGGGGGAACATGACCATCTAGGAAATTTTCAATTTTAGGAAAAGGTAATCCACACAGTTTGACACTCTTTATGAAAAATATACAGAATCTGCAACTTAGTTCCAAATGGTAATTATCATCACATGATATCACACTTTTAAAGTGAATCGCTTGGCCTAACCATGTGAGCTAACCAAATAGGTCATGGATCCTGATCAAAAAGAACTACACAGTTTGGAAAACTATGTGAGATAAAATTTCAACTCATAGAATGGGTGAAATTATGTTTTATCCCTCATCATTTATTTATTATAATCCTCTGTTTTTATTTCCCCTCATCTGTGTGTGCCAGGATCCCCCTCTCCTACTTCTCTTTTCGACTAGGGTTTCACATATCTCATCAATTCTGTATTTGTTCTTCGATCCCTTGTTCAAGTGGATCCCTATCAGTAAGGTTCTCCATTATCATTCTTATATTTTACTTTTCCCTCACTATATGGTGTGAATAATCTACAAAATTTGTTTTACCATATTTTTAGGGTGTTTATCTAAAATGATGATTTCTTCCCAATGAGTTTGAGTGTGAGGATAAGATCAGATTTTCGGGGGTCTACCACAATGAGGTGGGTGGTTATCATCTTTCATTTTTATTTCAAGAGTTTGTTTTGGGTTTTTGATTATATTGCACCATTTTTTGACAGAGGAAGGAAATTTTTAAATTATGGTTGTCTGTAATTAATTAACTCAACAAATGTAAGATGCCTATGGGAATGCTCACCAAACTCTCCAAAAAATTTGAGCTGTATGAGTGGATTTGGAATTTGGGAAGACTAGGATGGGGTGTTGTTTTACATAAATTTACTTGTTATATTTAATTGTATTGTATGGAATTATACATATGAATTTCTTGAAATGAACTATTGGGTTCCAATGGAACATGGCGGGATTGGCTCGAGGATTGAGATAGGGTTGGCTATCTGTTTTGAGGTGATATGATCATAAGACTCGGCATGGAATCTAATACATATTTTTGGGTGATATTGATCATATTTGTGTGAATTCTTCATCAGTTTCTTGGTGGAAAGGATTCTAGGTTATGAGTAGGCCTTGGTTTCTTTGGCTGGGTTTGATCATCAATTTGAGTGACACGGTTTCATGGGAATGAGGTTCCAGAAGGGTGTGCCTTGTGTTTTATTTGGTGGTTTCCACACACCCGTGTTGGATAATGCACCATTAGGGGTCATTTGAACATAATATAACTTAGTTGATGAGGTGGTATTGACAAATAATGTCAGTAGAGGCCTTTAGTAGTTGAAAATTAAGAATTATGGATGGATGTGGATTCCATATAAAGCCACAAGGATGGAGATGATACATTACATAATTTCATTGAGGCAGTTAGTTGGGGGATGAGGTGTGCCATTGTTGAGGCCATTGGTCCAGGATACTTTAGGGATGATAGCCATTGTTGTTCTTTAGTGCATCATCTATTGATCCAACAATGGTTAATGTTTTGGGATAAATATCGATATACATAAGGAGTTAAGGAATCATGATAATGGGTGCTTTCATGTAAGTATTTGAGGGACGTGATTCATTTATTGGTTGTTTCTTTGAGACGTTGATTACATGATGTGAACATGAGGTGTTAGTTACTTGGATGATGGAATGAGGTTATAGATGATATTTGGAGGTTGAATCTAACGGTTCACCTAGGATAGAATGACATCATAGGTTGCCTTGGGAAATGGGATAAGGATACACTCTATTTCAATTATTTTAACAATGGCTGAGTCAGATGATAGCTTCCTAATAACCATTGATAAATAGAGATGATTGTGTGTATTCTATGCATGTGATGTCATATTTTTTATTTTTTGTACACAACATCTTAAGTACAAATGCTATGTAGGAACACATTAGTGATAACCTACCAAGTCTCATTCTCAAACCATATATGGGACTTTTTAGAAGTGTCTATATTTCATGAATCTTTGTTTAGGTAAGGGTTTTGGAACTGGATCTAGATCCTAGTTATTGAGTTGGCATGGTAGGGATAGTAAGGGACCTTGAGTTTCTTGCATCAGTTGTAGTTTATCTTTTGAGTTCTCATATATATTTAAGCATCCCCTTATATATATACTGATGTTGGGAATTATAGAACCTACTATTTATTATAGTTTATGACCAATAATAGATGAATGTTATGTTTTACTATGCAAATGGAATGTTTGAATTTTTTTATCTTTTTAGCTTTTGTTGTTTTATGGTGTTACCACTATTTACAATTTTTTCTTACTCTTCCACCGGGGGTGGGTTACTGGTCCAGTTTAAATTGTTCATTCAATTCAAATATAAATTATATATTTATATAATCTATTATTATATCATTACCATAATCTATAGTTACCCAAATATCACTCCTTTACACCCTCACCACTAGTCAGTTTCCATTAGTGTATGGGGAGCTATGGCTAAGGCCATTGGAATTCAGTATAAAGCACTATTCAGGTGGCTAATCAGTTCAGGGTGGTATGAAATTATTTTTTATAAATATTCATCACATTATAATAAAACATTTATGAGGACCATAATAGTTTATTTCCTTTCACAACATGTAAATATATTGATTAGTTCATAAGTGAGATTTATAAAATCCCACAATTTTCTTTATAACTGGAAACCTTCTTTGACATATCATACATAATACACTTCTTCATAACAAAATGAAATGAAAAATAAGAAAGGGTGGGAATGGATTCTCCGTAATGGAAAACATGGTAGATTCATAAGCATAACATGCACATAAGGGTTTGAGGAAGGAATAGAATAAAAATTATCATGGATAAACATGACCACTTCTTTAGGTATCATCCTTAGATTTTTAAGAAAGGCCAACCTAGGATGGATTTATGCCCAAAATAAGGATTACAAGATGAGGTGAGGGGTTTCGCGAAGTGATTTGGGTAGGTCTTGGTCAATAAAAATATGTTTGATGGTGTGAAGAAGAAAGAATATATGTGACCTTTTATAGTAGGGGGAGAGGACACAGTTGGTATTTTTGAAAAACATTGACTAATCCCATGTTTTTCTTATGTCACAAGGGTCAAAATGTCTCAAATACAAAACTTACAGGTATATTTTTCTAAATATTATAATATAATATATTTTCAACATGTTTATTTGTAGTTTACTATTTAACATTATATTTAAACCCTAGGCAATCACATTTTACCATAAAAGTGATAGTTAATCATTAATGTATTCACTATTTATTTTTTTCAAAAATTAAGTTGACCCACACACATGATGACAATTAAGCTGACCGTATTAGATAATATAAATTCTGATTATTCAAAATATGAAATACATTTTGAAAAATTCCATTGAAATTAGAAGAACCATTTAATTTAAAATTAATCCCACAAACACGATGTGAAAAAAGGGTTTTAAGGAGAAAATGTTCAAATGTTTAAAAAGTTTCTACATAAAATTATAGATTAATTTGACTCCAATTACCTAAATTATATTAATAGATGTATAATTGAAATTATTTTCCTTTAAAATTAATTAAAAACATAAATTAAATTTACAAATAAATTATATAAAAGGCAATATCTAATTTAAAATTAGTTCTTCCAATATTCATAAAAATTGAATATTTTTTTAAAAAAACAAACCCTTTGATTGTTCTTAAATTATTATTTACAAAATTTATTTTTTAATTTAACAAATTAATTTTAAGAACATGTAAGTAATTGATTTTATTAGAGTTTAAAAAAATAAATAAATAAGTATCTTTGAGAAAATAGTTTTTTTGAAACAAATACACTATCGAAAATAAATTATTTTTATCAAAATATTTTTCATTATAAAAACCATAATATGTAATATTTAAAATATTTTTATTATTATTCATACCACTTTGTTTAATAGATCAGTTATAATAGTCATGTTTCAATAATATTAATAATATATCATTGTTTTTTTAACGTAAAAAAGTGTGCAACCCAAGATATAATGGAAATTTAATATAATACTAAAATAAAAAACTCAGGGTTTACACTTATCATTTCACATCCCTTTGCACAAAAATTCAACTGAAATAATTCTTATATGTTCATTTGACTTTATCTTAATTTTTGGTAAAAATTTTATGTCATAAATGTCTGTATTGTTAATTTTATTTTATGGGTTTTGTGATCTATATTTATATGATCAATTAATGTTTTTTATATTTAATTTTAATTTCATTAAACATTTATTAAAAGGATATATTTTTATGGTTTCTCACATGAACCATTTTCTATTAACATCATCTTTCCTTAAAAAAGTGTAAAAGGAAACTCTTTTTAAGACCTTCTACATGATCACCTTTTCCTAAATCATTCATCAATTTAAATTATAAGACTACCCATACAATTATTCATGGTTTTAAATGTATTTTTTTATTCACACTATATTATAAATTATTCTATTTAGAAAATAAATTTCAGTAAAAGTAAATGATATTTCATCTTTTTTCCAAAAATTTTGTTGATAATGTTAAAAATTGTCTTGTATATGTCATTATTTGTTGATATTTGTTATACTTCACAAGAGATATTCGGTAATGATACTATCCTCCATAATTCCATTAATGGATTATGATAATGTAATTTAAAGGGTTCCAAGAAACCATTCATTTTACATGGACTCTAATATGGTATTTATAACATTTCCATGTTTATACAGCACACATTGTTACATTATTTCATTATGTGATTTGTGTGAATTCAATCACATTTCCCCACACAACATTAGTTAAGTCATTATATACAATGA
This sequence comes from Viscum album, assembly GCA_963277665.1. Classification (NCBI taxonomy): domain Eukaryota; kingdom Viridiplantae; phylum Streptophyta; class Magnoliopsida; order Santalales; family Viscaceae; genus Viscum; species Viscum album. The sequence continues at coordinate 459,225,937 of OY728138.1, forward strand.
TTTTATATATATAGGACTCGGGAGTGAACTGAATCCACAATTGGATACTTTACACTATGTTTATGGGAATATAGAGTTTGATAAATCCATTATAGGGATTTATTAATGATATGTTGATGGTACTAGTAGTGATCCATTACATAAGAAATTATTTTATTTTATTTTTTATGTTACAAATTTTTATTCTATAACTCAATATTATCAAATATTCTTATTATATGTTTTCATGTATTAGGATTATTTAATCATGTTTTTACACTCTTGGACTCGTGTAATATGACATAACAAAATTCTCAGGTAATAACTCAAAATTTATTATCTATATTTTATTTAGTATAATTCACTTATTTTATTTCCACACACACTAACTCTATTCTCACACAACCCCAAGTCTATCTCATAATCTCTAATGATCTTTGATTAGTATCCCTTAGTATCACGCCTTACTAACTATCTATGCTCACCATATTCTTATGTTTCTATTATATGTGATCTTAAATGGGGTATTAAGTTTAAAATTACTAGAAGGGTATCTTGTGTGATGATTATTTTTCTGTTATTTTCATGAAAATTTTTAAAATAATTTTTTATGGGTTTAATCTGTAATGACACTATTCCTATATGTTTTAAGATGTCAATTTTTTTGAGATTTAATTAATATTTATAGAAAATTATGTGTTAATAATTTATATTATCTTTGGACTTCTTAGTTAGAATTAGAGATGATTTTTTCTGATTCTTTTTACTATTTAATGATGAATAATCTAATAGAACATAAAAAAAATTTACTGTACCTAAAGTGATGTAAGATGAACCAAATCTCTTATAGATTAAAATTATGGTTTCATGATTTTTAACATCTTAGGATCATTCTTCCTTATCAAATTATTTCTAAATAATGTATTTATTTCATTATAGTCTTTCCATAAATTTTGCTTTTTGTAATGTTTTAATGAAATAATCAAGAAATTTGAGTGGTTCTAGGTATAATCATAATAAAAAATATATTATTTGATAATAGTTATATGACTTAATTAAAATCATGAAAATTTTATAATATTATTTTCTCATATCCCCAATTATTATTTATCATATTATCTAGAAAATATCACAGTTCTATGATGACTGCATAGTAAGTTTACAACTCCATTGGAATACAATATCATTGGAATTTTCTTCTTAAAAGACTTATTATTTTTGGATTAGTTAAATTTTATTTTATTTTTGTAAAGCATTATATATCTATATATATATATTCCATTTTAATTGTGGTGAGAGGGAGGAAAAATTTGATGTCCCAAATCAATCTATGATCATATATAAGTTCAAGGATGAAATTGAACTCTCTATGGGAATTGCTTACCTTATATGGGTTGTAATGCCCAATCAGGAGGGGTATTTTTTTCTCAAATGTTTAGTTCGAAAATAAATATCAAAGATATTTAAAATTTGTGTACACATCTTGATTTGATTCTAGATTCGTTATCAAGTCTTCCCCTTGATTGTGAGGTTGACTTTTCTATAGGACTGATACCTAGTGTTATTCATATGTTAAAGAATTATTATAGAATGTACATGTATTATTTAGATGGATTGAAGAAGAAACTCCAAGATAATTTGGATAATGTTTTTATATTCCCAATTGATTAAAAATTGGGTGTACCCTTTATATTTTTTTGAGAGGAAAGACATATTAATGTTTCCCTGTATTAATTATCTTGAAATATACAAGATCACAATCAATAAAATGTATCCTACAAATTTTATCAATGAATTTTTCATTGAAAAACATGTGGGTCAGTAGTTATCATAGATTTTATTTAATTTAGATGTAATAACATAATGTTAAAATGGTATTATATACAAAATAAAACTTTTTTTTACAAGATATAGACATTATGAATTCATATTTATTTTATCCATTCTACAAAATTCCATTATTATCTTCATGGATATGATGTACAGAGTCATTAATGATTCACTCATCCAATCTTTGGTTGTCTCTATATATGATATTCTAATATATTCCATGAAAAAGGAAGAACATTAAGATCAAATTAATTTTGTTCAAAATTTATTTAAAAATGAAAAACAAATTTCCAAATTTAGAAAGTTTGAGTTCTGGCTACAGAAAGTATCAAACTTAGGGAGCGTATTCACTAATATGGGTATATTTATGGATCCTTCAATGAAAATGGAATCCATGTAATGGAAAAATCCTCCTCTAAAATATATATCCATAGATTTACTGTACTATATTGATACTATCATTGTTTTTATGGAATGTTTTTTGATTTTCAAATCCACTAACCAAGTTAACTCATAAGGGAGTTATGTTCATCTATACACGTGAATGGGAATAAAATTTAAAATATATTAATAAAATTTTGGTCACAATAGATGTAGTCACACTACCTTAAAATGGATAATTTTTTCTGAAATATAGTGATGCATAAAAATGGAATTGGTAGGTTTCCCCATTCAAAATTACATCGTGGTAATGTATGTAGCACATCAATTAATAGATTATAATAAAAAAATCTCAATGTATGATGTGAAGATAGTAGTTGTAATATTTAAAAAATATATTTTTTTATTTTCACTATGTTGAAAATTTTCATATTTATACTATCTAAATGATCTTTGAATATTCACATAGTTATTGACCATGCACTAAAAGATAAGGTTGGAGTATAATAAGGATTATGACTAATTAATACATTTTCACTCTTGGAAATAAAACATGTTGGATGATAATTTGAGATGGAAGGGTCTTATTAAATTATAAATGATGAGGATTAAAAGAGACATAATTCTCATTTTTGTCAAAGGGTAGTCTCTGAAATCATAATTTAAAGTGATAAATCCAATTTTACTCATATTATTTACCAAATATCCATCCCTATCAAGATAAATGTTCATCAAAAGGGAGTTATAGAGATAAAATAGATAGAAACATATTTTATAGTGGTCAAACAAAATAATTAGAGAATTATAAGATTAATGATATTGTCTCCTATCAAAAATAGAATTGAATAATGAGATATTGGATGATACACATAACTACTGATGCTTTATCAATCCTCAATGAATAATGACTTATAAAGATACCATGGATTTTTTTGAAAGAAAATTAAGGGGGATGTTGAATAATATATATCTCAATGTTTTGTTTGGAAACAAGTGAAGGACGAATGATATAAGTCTATTTAGATGACACAACCATTACTTATACCAATACTGAAATTAAATAACAAAACCATTAATTTTATTATAGAACATTCTAATAATTCTATAGGCCATAATTCCAATTGGGTTATAACTAAACCCCTTATAAAGTACCCAAATTTCATTATTACTGGATACCATTTTTCACTTGATTAAATTTACATGGTATACATAATGGAAGTGGTCTGGGTACATGGACTACCATGTTCCATTATATTGGATCAATAATTGAGGTTTACCTCAATGTTCTAGGGGATATTTAATAAGCTGTTAATACATAGATAAGATTCAAAACTAATTATCCTCCTCAATATGTTGGTCAATGTTAAAGTACCATTCACACTCAACATGATATGTTGAGATCATTTTCAAAATAAGTAAAACGTGTTTGAGCACATGAGCCTCAGCCTAGTTGGCGAGGTATCCTTAAGTGCATCCACAAGACCCAGGTTCAAACCAGGTAGAGGCATATTTTCCAGGGGGCTGTAGATGGCACTGTATTAGTACTGTAGAAGAACTATACACTGTGTGGTACTGTAGCATATTTTACACTGTACAGGCACAATAGCAGAACTGTACACTATGCGGGTGCTGTAGCAGCTACAATGTAGTTACAGTAGAAGGTATTGTTCTGTACTGTAGCAGCTAGAACTATTCATCTTGGATCATCGGTTTGGGAATGGAGTCATTAAGGCCTTTGAGCCACCCAGGCCTTCTGGTCAGCAGGGTTTTCGGGCCACCTTTATGTCCTTTAGGCCACCTCATGTCCTTCAAGACACATGCAGTAGCCCCAAACGGAATCTTAAAAATGGTGCAGCCCTATAAGAGGATTCAGAGTTTGTGAACTCACTAGAAGAGAGCCAAATGGATTTTCATAATGATAGGGTATGGCTATTCCATTGGTACCAGCATGTGCATGCATGGGAAGCCTAGCCAAATGGCCATGCGAAGGTGGAGAGCTACTATCACGATTCTGATGCTGGGGAGGGGAAGTTCCTTGTAGATAGTATGGATGAGTTCCCTAAGACCATCAGGTCATGTAATCTCATAAGCCTTTGGGCCTTGTAACCTCTGAGTCGATGGGTCTTATAAGTGTTCCCCCTCATACCTTAAAAGGGGGTTTATCAAAAATCAATAAAAAATAAAGGCCTTCGGGCCATTAAAAAAACGTGTTTTGTATTAGCAATATCTCAGGGTAGAGTCATAAAAAACAACAATTTACCTTTTATAATTTTAATTACATTATATGAGGCTCTATATGGGATGGTGTGTATCACTAAAACAAGTTGGGATAAATTTAGATATCTTAATATTATATGAACATATCATTCTAAAGATACTAATAATAATATTTAAATAATCCATCTATATGTTAAAACCACGTAAAACTGAATGAAGAACAATAATAACGCGACCTATAACCTTATATATTATTGTTAATTCTACTATAATTCACTTTCATATATTTCCATTGTTCTTTTAGGATTATAAATTTATTCAATTAGGTCATAAATTTTACAAATTAAATCATATAATTATAATATATAATCTTCTACTCAATATCATTTTTTTCATAATATGGATATTTTTTAAGAAAAACATAGTTTCTTTTTGAAACAAGCATCATAACATTAAACATGGATTCTAATTTCCCATTAAAAATCCATAAATCCCATGGAAAAAATTTAAAACATTGTATGAGAACTAAAATCTCTGTAAGGGACAAAAAACAAGGAGAAAGAAACTCATAGTCTATAAATGAAAATATTTACACAAAGTTATATCTTTTACACGTAAAACATATGTTCATTATCTTAACATATGAAAGCATAATTTTCCTATAAAACCATAGAAATAATACATAAATGATAACAGGTAACTTTTGTAATCATTCTCATATTAGTATTATATATAATGTATCTCTCCCAGCTACACATGGAGTAACTATCCTAGTTACACTTGGAATAACAATCACAATATATTACAATAATATCTTATAAGAAACACAATTAGATAACTCTATCCCTTTACACAATGAATAGGAAGTATATAAGAGACTCTCACACCCCCATTCAATCATGAACCACCCATAATAATAATAATTCCTTTGAATTATAACATGATCATAACATAAAGATCTTGTATAAAAGAAACATTCTTGAGTTAAATAAAATTTCTATTTTGAAATCACATTTCATTTTATGAATTTGTGCACATATAAATGAAAAAAATATTATCTAGAAATAAACTTGTAAACATAAAATAGAAAATTAAAATAAATAAGTAATAATGAATTCAGGAAAATCAACTTATGAAGGAGAAGTAAAAAAAATATTTAATAAAAATAGATGTATCTTGAAAAGAGGATATAAAAAATAAAGTTGCTTACAAATGTCATATAGTTGAAGTGAGAATTAATCGAAAGAATGGAATATGTGTATGCATTGTAAAACCTTATAATACAACATTATATAATCCAAATTCTTCTCATAGATACTATTTTCACCACATAATCAATGAAGTTGAAGGTTAACCTAAAGAACCACAATTCGGCAATGAATTCCCTTACCTTATGTACAAAAGCTTTATTCACATATAATCAATGGCCTATATAATTATATTATATTTTTTTAACTACATAATTAAGAAAATTTTCCACATATATTTTACTTATTGCTATTTTATTATGTTCATTTATGGTCATTTCGATGAGTTATAGAGTTCAATTAAAACGTTCTAGGATTGTTCGTCTCCTGGTGTTATAGTTGGTCCTCTTGATTATAATAATCGGAGTTCTTTTCATATGGAAGGAAAACTAAAAAATTTGAAATAAATGGTGTTAATATGATTCCAAAATTTTAAATAATACCATATATCATTTTTTCTGATATGAATTTGAATCATTATATAAAATAGTAAGGATAAATGTTTGCTATGTTTATGCAGGGTTTTTCGACCTTCAAAAACTAGTTTCATTTCATTTATTTATTATGTATATAATAATATATATATATATTATAAATAAATACCAATATAAATAATAAATTTATATTTTTCTATAATAACTGTTTTATGACCATCCATTAAATCGATAAAATAAAATGAAAAATATTCAGCCATGAAGGCAGTGAATCAACACATCACAAAAAATGATTTAATTTTTTAGAATATAAGAATAAAAGAGGAGGTTTGGTGGAGGATGTTACATTTACTCACTAAATGTATAGTATATGTATGATACTAGAGTAATCATTACAATTCATCTAAGGGAGGTGATTATATGGTATAAATAAAGTAAGTAAGAAATAAATTAAAAAAGAACCAATGGAGGATTCTACCTCTTGAATATCGTCTCTTTAATAACATCCTTAAAAAAATTGTTTTTCGTTTATTGGTGATACCAACATGTCTTGGACATGGTGAAGAGGCTTTATAATGGAATTAGTTAGAATTTAGAAATGATATAGGTGTATTTAGGTGTGGGGATAAGGGGTGGTATTTATAGGGTGATGAGAGTGGTGTTTTTTCATTTTTTATTCCTTTATTTATTATTTTGTACCAAGAATATAAATATTGTCGATTATTATAAATAATTATTGAAACTAGTGAATTTGAGTTTGAAATAATGAATTCTTACCTCATATATACATCATTCATGACTCAATAATTCATTTATTGAATTATATTGTAAAATACCTTAAATTATAGTGTTTCACTATTCACCAAAAACTCCACTATTTTAAAGTAATCATGATAACTCACCCTAAATTTTTTTTGATTCTCATATTTAAAATATTTAATCCATTATTGTAATATAATTTTCTATATGTGAAAAATTTAATTTTGAATTAAAATCATCGTTTATTCCAAAAATACTCATTTTAATATTATAATCGATTTTATGACACATTGATGACTTAATTTAGGGCTCAAAACAATAATATTATAATTATATTACAACAAAATATCAATTTCTGAATCTATTTTGTGAAAATAAATTTCATTATAAATCATTATATTAATAAAAATGGTAAATAAACATTTATGTTTCACAAAAATACCAACACATGAATTATCATTTTTAAAACAGTTATTTAATTATCAGATGATATAAATTTATCATATAATCATTTATAAGACACCTGACTTTTTTTTTACTTTAATAGGTGAGGATACAATTATTTTAGAAATATTGATATTATTAATGATCGCATTACTATTCCAATGGAAAGGTTATTATCCCATTATTATAGATTCCTTAATTTCTATAAATAAATATTATTTAATTATGAATTTATAATGAATGTTACTCCTTAATTATAGAATAAAAAATATTCTATAACTACCTAGGTTGTTAAATTCTTTCCCCTTCAAGAAATTATTTCCTCAAAAATTTATTCACATACGAAAAAGGTAAGGATAACTTTCCCTCATAGAATTATTAGATTCTCATGTTACTTCTTCAACCATGTGGTTTCTCCAAAAAATATTAATTCGGTGAATTACCTTGTTCCACAGTACATTCTCCATACAATCAGGAATATGAATAGTCTTCTACTCAATAGAAAGGTTATATTCTAACTAAACTAGGTCTGGTATCAAGACATGAGGTGATTTCGACACATAATTTCATAACATCAATTCATGAAAAAAGTGTGTTTGTGGGACAAACATAGTGAGAAAGCCACTTGACAAGAAACTGATCGAAATTTCTCCTAGATTTTGTATGGTCTAAATAACTGTGGACTTATTTTCCCCTTCTATCCAAAACAAATCAAACTTTTCCATGTAAAAAATTCACAAAAGGCATGATCGCATACCGAGAAGGAATGATCCTTACATTGGCTATCAGCATAACCTTCCTCCCAGATATGAGTTATCTTCAAGTGTCACTGAATCATCTAAACTCTCCCTTCCATTTCCTCTACCAATTCTGGTCCCATCAACTTCCTTTCACAAACATCATCCCAAAATTCTTTATTTTGAACCAATTTTCCATATATTACTTGAAAAATTGCATTCTATATACTCGATTGAAAGATGTAATTCTACGAAAACTCAACCAAAAAAATATTTTCATACAAAATTTCTTGGTAATATATTTAGAAAATTAAAATAATATCCTCCAATGTCCAAATTGTTTACTCTGACTATCCATCGGATTGAGGATAAAAATATTTATGGGAATTTAATTCAGTTCCCAATGACTTTTGAAGTCCTTTACAAAAGTTAGAAGTGAAACAGAGACCATGATGATAGAAAATGGAGATAGGAACACCATTTTACTTGAAATCCACTTTAACATACAAGAGGTAATTATTATCGAGATATATATTGTCTTCGATTGAAATAAAAATTACAGATTTATACGGTTGATCAATAGTAACCCAAATAATTTTGTTACCATGAAATGTTTTTGGTAATCCCACTATGAAATCAAAGATATATTTTACCATTTCCCCTTTGCAATTAGATATGGATAATGAAACCATTTTTGAAATTATTATTCCATATTTACCTATTGGAAGTTAAAACATATCATGGTAAGGTGAGAAAATTTATCTTTTCATTCCATCCCACCTGTAATACTCCCCAAGCTCTCTGTACAACATAGTCCTTCTTGGATGAACTGAAAATAAATAAATATGAGGATCACATTATTACCCATCCAAAAAATGAATCACATTCCACAAAAAAATCTCTTCCCAAATCTCAAAACATAATCTTTATGAATGTTAATTTTTAGAAACATACAATTTTCAACGAATTATACCTTTTTCTATAACTCATTTTTTTATTTCTTTTATTGCTTAATTCATTCAAATAGAGATGATTTCACTAAAACCTAAAGGGATAGAGTAATTATTTAAAACAACTTATAAGAAAAAATTCAAGAAATCATTAACAAAGATGCCATGTTCCAAATGTAACATGGTTAATATAGAATTATTTTTCTAACACTAATCATCAGCCAATTTTTTTCTTATCTATGATGGTTATTGGTAATGAAATCATTTTATATAATTAGTTATAACCATCTTCTCTATCTCATGTTTAATTAAATTTGAGTAAATATATATTTAAAAATATTATGGTCGGTATACATTTCATATTCGTGTACATATAAATGATGTCTGAAAGATTTTCAAGTGAAATACATAGTATCTAATTCCAAGAAATGTGTGAGATAATTTATCTCATGATCTTTTAGTTTTTTTGATGTATAAGTAATTACCTAATAATTTTGCATCAGAAGGTAACCATGTCCCTTGACAGAATCATCTGTATTAATGAAAAACTCACTATTTCTAGATGGCATGGCCAAAACTAAATCATTTACCAATATTCTATTTAGTTTCCCAAAACAAACAGCGCATGATTATATCAAAATAAATTAACCCCATTTTCAAGTTAACATAGTTAGAAGGCTAGATAACCAAGAGATGATTTTAGTAAACTTTTGGAAATATCTTTATAATCCATGAAAACCATGAATCTTGTTAACTATTTTGGGTCTTTTAAATTAATCAACCACTTCTGTTTTGGTGGGATCAACTATTAAAATAACCAAATATATAATTTTCCCAAGAAAATAAAAATATTGTAACCAAAAATCACATTTTCTATATTTTCCATATATCTTCACTTCATTAAATATTTATAAAATAGTAAATAGATGTTTTTCATGATCCTCATAACTTTTTTAATAAATGAATCTCCTAAATTAAAACATCAACAAACTTATCCAAATATTCATGGAAGATCATATTAATAATATCTATAAATATGGTAGGGTAATTTGTCACAACAAAGGGAATAACAATATACTCATAATGATCATATCTTGCATGAAATGTGGTTTTTTGAATGTCATCATCCTTCACCTTCAACTAATGGCACAAAAACTTGAGATCAATCATTGAAATGTACTTCACTCCCTGGATCTGATCAAAAAAATAATTGATATGAGGAAATACATTTTTATTCATAAAATTACTATTAATCAATGATATATAATCAATGCAAATCCTGATTAACCATATTTATTTTAAATAAATAAATTAGGATCACCCTAAGTTGAAGTGTTAGGTTGAATAAATTATATATCATGAACCTCTTGTATCCTCTTTTTCAATACTACATGTTATAATTGAGACATTCAATTAGGGGGTTTTGAAATAGGTTTACCATTTGTGACCAAATGAACTATAAACTCAACCTCCTAATTTTTTATAACACTAAGTAACTCATATAGAAAAACATCCAGATACACATTTACCACTGACAAACAATTAATTTTAAATGATATTTTTTTTTCAGAAATATGTTCTAAATAAAATTAATTTCTATATTTGATAGTTTCCCTACTTCTTAAAATGTTATTAGTGGCTTCGATTCATTATTTTATATATAATGAAAGTCATTTTGAAAAAAACTTTTTTATATTTAAAATTAATATTATCATGTTAATCAAACACCCATTACATATCAAGAATAACATCAAATTATTCCAAAGGAATATATGAAGGGTTTCAGGTAAATTATTTACATAAACATCAACATGGATATTCTTATAATTTATTTTTAACTTAATATTCACCCATTGATTCTTACGATATGTTTGGGATTTATTTCGTGTGGTCAAATTTATAATTTACCATAAAATTTATCATATATTAAATAATGTGTAGACCCATATCAAAGAAGTCATTAGAATAGACTGAATGAAATAAATATATCATATACCAGTATTTTTAATGGACCATCATCTTCTGTAGTAGTTTCAATGTATTTCACTACACCTTTTTTCTTATAGTATAGTTGCATCCAATTATTTGGTTCGTCTTCAGACACTCAATTTTCATAATGAAACATCTCATTATATTTAAAAAAATTCACTATATCTATATCTTAATTATTTTTACTAGTACCAGGATCATTTTCATTTCCATTATGAAACATATTCCCAAACAAACCACATCAAAAACACTCATTGTACTTCAAAATGAATTCCCTAGTGTGTTTTGTAGAACAATTATAACATTGAAAACTAAATTTTCAACCCATTAAACTTATTTGATGCATTATTTCCTCAATCCAACCACTTTCAACACATGTTCTGTTGGTTTTCAAAGACACATGATCATAAAAAAACTCTATTTCCACCTTATATTCACCAAGAATAATTATTTCAAAAATTTGGAACTCACAAGAATCCAATGCGAATCGATATTTTTGAATATATCTTATGTAAAAATGATTGATTTTACTATCAAATTCCCATATAAAATGAAGATAGTTCATTTTCAATAGACTAATTTTTCAACCTATGTAGCCACTGAATCTTCCACCTATCTAAATTCCAAAAATATTTTTTTCATTCTATGTAAATTATCCTCTATAAAATATTTATCAAGGAAAATATTTTTTTATTCATCCCATTCCAATGATTAAGTCCCCACGCTATCCCAGATATTCTTGACCATTGAACACCACTACTCTGATTTACCTTAAAAATAGTAAATAGAATGTTTAAATCTTTCACAGTCTGAACACACCTTAACAAAAAAAATATTTTTTAGGGATTTAATCCACCATTCAAAAACAACTATGTCAAAATATCCACAAAATGAAGGATGTTGTTACCTCATAAAATGTTCCACTATAGACATATTTCTTTGATGTTCATCTAGCTGATCCCATGCATGAAAACCACCACCATTTATAAAATACATCAACTGAGCCATTACGATCCCAAACAACCCAGTTCCAATTCCTACCATTCGAGGTTACAAATTCAGAATGATATTGTCCTATCGTTGCATTACTACTTAATTTTCCATGTTTCCTCTATAGAAAACCATATTTTAACATACATACCATAGATTAAACAATTAATTAATATTATAATTAAATATCATTTTATATTAACCATTAATTAATAATGATTTATGGGTCTTCTATTAATATTTTTTGGACACTTAAAGTTATCTAAACATTTATTTGATACCAAATGTAAGGATATGGTCTCAAACACTACATAATATAGTTAATTAAACTATAATTCACCTTTTAATATTACCAAATTTATTTTTGATTAATATTTTTATAGAAATATTCCATAAATTATATAAATTAGCTCTTATAATTACAATGTAGGAAATTCTACTCAATATCCATTTTTAAGAAAAATATGAAATTTTTGAATAAAAATATGCTTTATTTCAGTAAAAAATCAAGAATTTAATCTTGTATTGTTTTTTTTTTCATTACCAATGCATAAAACTATAGATAAAACTTTTAAAACATGCGATAACATAGAAAGATTAATATGGGACATAAAAAATAATAAATAAATGGTTAGTCCATGAATGAAAACATTTTAAAAATACTATAACTTTTACACATATAACAAAAAATCATTATCTTACCTTATGAAACCTTAAGAATCATGTAAAACCACATAAGGAATAAATAAATTATAAAAGGTAAATCTTTGTATAATTTTCATATAACTCTTACCTATAAAGTATCTCTCCCATATAGATTTAGAGTAACCATTGCAATATATTCCCATTATCTCAAAGGAGAATCCTAACCAGGTAAATCCATCCATGTACATTATGCATTTAAAAAATATAATGGGATAAACTACCCTTAGTTTATTAGGGAACCCCCTGTTTTCATAAATATTCCCAATAACCATAACATAATCATAACACCTAAATCATCCATAAAAGAATCATTCATAAGGGAAATAAATTTTCCATTTTGAAATCACTAATAATTTTAAGAATTTGTACACTTATAAATAAAAAAATTATTTTAAAATAAACCCATAAAAATTTAAAGAAAAACTAAAATTAATAAGGATTCATGAAAGTTGGAAAATATTATTTTTCCATAGATGTAAAAACTTTTTCTTAAATAAATAGAGTTGTTAATTTAAAAGAGTATTTTTAAAAAATAAAGTAAGTTTAAAATATCATATCATTGTAGTTATAATTAATAAAATTGTTAAAATATTTGTATACACTATAAATACACATAATAAAAAATATTATAATTACATTTTGTTTCCAAAATAATCATAACACCATGAAATTTATAAAGTAGAAGGTTAACCCAAAAAATGAAAACTGGGTTAATAATTCCTTTATATTATGATCTAAAGTGTTATGGAATTTTACTTAATATCATTCATAATTAAAGTTGATTAATTAATTACTTAATTCATAACATTTTTCAATTTTTTTTATTTTTCATTATTTTATTATTTTCATTTATTTCTATTTCAATGAGGTGTAGAGTTCAATTTTTTCCATTATGGGAGTGTTCATTTCGTGGTTTTATGGTTTATTGTCTTAAGTATAATTATAAGAGTTCTTATCAATTGTTTGGTTTGTTTCAAGCAATTTGTTTCACAATAAAAAACTACTTTCATTTTATTTAATAATTTTGTATATAAATAAGTTATAGAACATTAAAAAAGATATAAAGTACATTTAAAAAATGTTATTTAACCATAAAAATGATTTTTTAGAAACAATGACAGTGGTATGAAAAATTGTTGTCCACTTAGGTGGTGAATCAACACGTCACAGAAAATATTTTCATTTTATAGAATAAGAGGAGAAGAGAAGAGTCTTGATGATGGAAATTCCATTAACACAATAAAATTGTAGTATTTTTAAGATAATAGTGTTATCATGTCATGGTTTATTTTCTAGTTTAGAATAAGTTATAAATAAATAAATTATTCAAAAGAGAAAGAATGGAGGATTTATCCTCTTGAATATCATCTCATTAATAACATACTTAAGGAACTTGTATTTGGTCCTCTGTTGAGACCAAAAGGACGTGCACATGGGGAGGAGTATTGATAAGGGAATTGGGTATAATTTAAAGAGTCTAAAATTCTTATGAAGTGTGTGGAGAAAGTTTGGTGCTGGTGGTATTTATACGGATAGGAGATGGGTTTTTTTTCATTTTTTTGTTCATTTTTTATTATTTTCGCTCAAGACTATCAATAATGTTGATTCATGTGACTATGTATAGTTATTTGTTCATAAATATTTGAAATAATTATTTCAATATTGATCCATACATCATCCATGACTCAAAAATTCATTTATTTAAATATAATATTATAATTTAGAATTTATCGCTTTTCACTAACAACGAAATATTCCAAAAATTTAGATAAATAAAAAAATTCACCCTAATTTTTTTCTAATTGTATATTTAAGAAATTGGCTCTATTTTTTAGAAATTTTTTTATAAATATGAGAAAAATTATTTTATATTTAGATCATAATTTATTCAAAAAAATATTTATTTTATTATTATAACTGATTTTATGACACCTTGAAATTCTAATTAAGGTCTCAAAAAAATTGTATGATAATTATAATAAAAAAAATATTACTTTATGATTCTATTTTATGAAAATAAATTATCTTTTATATCATTTTTTTATTATATAATTGTAAATAAAAATTTTAATTTCAAAAAAAATAAAAACACTTAATTTATCATTTCAAGAACATTTATTTACGTATAAAATGATATAAATATATCAAATTTTCAATTAGAAGATTCATAAATTTTATTTACGCATTCTATTGTATTGGTCAAATTACAGTTCTTAATAGTCCCACTACTAATCCAATGGCAGGGACACTATTTCGTTAGTATAGATTTCATAATTTATCTAAATAAAACTTATTTCATCATAAATTTATAATGAATTTAACTATTTAATTTCTGAATGAAGGAAAATTATTCGATAAGGACCTGGGTTCTCAAAATAACTATGCTTATAATCATTGGTGAGAGTTGGTGTTTGTTGTTAGTGACAAGTTGTTCCTTCAGATATCAACATTGAATAGTGTTTTAAGATTTGGGAAGTATGGAATGTTTTGCACTAGATATATTGGTCCTTTAATAATCCAAGATCATGTTGGGATGATGGCCTATCATCTTGAACTTCTACCAGATTATTATCAAGTACATGATGTGTTCTATATATCACTTTTTAGGATGTATATACCCAACCCTTCATATTTATGAAACAAAATGGTATTACCACCTGAATGAGATAACTCCAACAATAAACCTGTATAATACAATGATTATAAATAGAATGTACCCATAAAGAAGACCACCAACATTGTTAAAACTCACTAGAGGAGTCATGAGTTGGAATAAGTGATTTGGGAACCTAAATATATAATGAGTAATAAATATCCCTATTTTTTCATCAAAGTGAGGAAATTTTGATGGATTTTTTTGTGGTGGTAGAATTTAACAACCCACAATTTTAGAATATATTTCCATTTAAATATAAAAAATTATTAATTGAATTTTATAGTCAAAAATATAAAAAAAAATTATTATTTGTTTCATTAGGATCAAATACCATAATATAAAACAAACACATTATGTGATAACTAAATTAGAAGAATCATGGGTTTCATTATAGATCTTGGTGGGTTTAAGAAGATTATAGTGTATTATAGATCCATGGATTCATGGATTGCAGTAATTCATTCATGAAATCATTATTATACTCACCATGGGTTCATAATGAAACCTGTTCAAAAATAGTTATATGAAAATAAATGTAATTATTACATAAAATTCAACTACTAATTAAAATATTTTATTATAAAAAATATTATTTTATTAATATTAATATTATTGAATAATTTTATGTGTTTTTATAATGAAAATAATATTTTTAATACAAATTTATTGAAAAAATAAAATGTCTAGAAGACTTTTTTTAATTTTAATGAGATTTGATCAATGTCGTTGAATGATAAAAGTGATATTTTTTTGACTGTTTTTTCAATGTGTTGTGTATTTTATCCTAAGAAAATAACTTGATCAATTTAAAAATATTATTATAATAAATTTTCATATTTAAATGTATAAACTAATTGAATAAAACTCATTATTTTAATATATTTTTTTGATATAATATTAAGAACACATAATATTCAAGAAATCATTATCTATAGAAAACAGTTTTAACTTTATAATTTATGTTTTCATTTTGTTGATAAAATTAATATTTTTGGAATTTTAATTTTTATAAATTAAGTTCATTTTTATATTCACAATATCAAAATTACTTTATATTGAATTTGATATATTTTTCTGAAGAATTATATTTTTTGTTGAATAATATAAGTATTAATTTACTAATAATCTTCATTTTAATGAAATCATACTAAAATGAATATTTATTTAAAATTTATCTAAAATTTTCATGAAATAAAATGGATGTATGGTGTAAAATAAATCATTTAAAAATAATATGTCTAATTTATAAACCTAAATTTGTGATATTAGAACCAGAGTTATATTTTATTGTAATAAAAAATTATGTTTGATTATTTAACTTTATTTAAGTGTTTCAAATATTAAATTAATATTTATTGGTTTAAATTTCCAATATCCATCCTCTTTCAAATCATAAACTGATAAATGAATTCACATTAAATATTATTCATAGTATTTGGATGAAACAATAAAATTATTAATACATTATTTTAAAATACAGATATTCCTTACAAATATATATTCCCAACATCTCCCCATATAAACCCACACATATCTTTGATTTTACACTTAATTAAATTCTTAAATTATCTCCCTAAAAATATTTTTTAATATTTTTAAATTTATAGTAACAAGAAAAAATCCTGAATCCCTTATTTTCAAGGTACTATCAGACAGAAATATTAATTATTCAATGTAAGTATTATCCTCTCCTTAGTTATTCTTATTTATCTTCTTTATCCAAATGTTTTTAAAGATTATTTATGAGATAAATAAAATATTTTTACAATCATTATTATTCTATAATTATGATATTATTAGTATACAATAACATATTCTCACTCCTTCAATTAATTTAATGTTTTTTGGTTTGGGAAATTTTTACCACCTACATGAACAATTTTATGAATTTTACATCACAAATAACATAAAAAACAAAATAATAGTATATTATGTTATTATTATTAATTTAATATTTTTTATTAATTTGGGGATGGAAATATAAAATTATATTCTTCAACAGATTGTTTTTTTTAATTCTAAAATCACTAAAAATGGGATAATTTTAATCATTCCGTGTGAACAATAACCACAATCTCCATGAAATAACCACGTGAATCAAGAGATATCTCAAAAAAATTAAATCATTATGAAACTTCAATAATTGATGAGCCCATGATTAAGAATCATTGACCAAAACCTCCAAACCGATGCACCTGTGAAAAAATGGAGCAATTTTCAACTAAATAAGAATATTAATTAATAAAAAATTAACATTTTCATAATAATTTTATTAAATAATTGTATTAAGTAAAATAAATGTGATTATGGTTATTATACCTATTAAAAAACCAAAAAATATTATACATAGAGTTTGATAAAGTTCGACCAAGTAGTAGCTCATGGTAAGGGTTTCTTTTCAAATATCATTTATAAATTGAGATTATCTATGTGTAAATTTCTAATTAGGGAAATAATATTTAATTTATCTCTAAAACCCTACATATTTTCTTTCAATTGGTTTATTTCAAGGACATAAACTACTTATTACCATTTCACATCACTTTAGATTAATGTTTAATAGAAAGGATGCTTGTAAGTGCTCCCAACTTTATCTCTTCTTTCCAGTCTACACCCTTATTTTTCTATGTCTATATAATTTATATTTTAGAGATATAATTCTATATTCAATATATAATTAATTAATATAATTTTCTTATGACTTTTAATATATCTAAAATTTGTTAATGAAATCAGTTTTTAACTAATTTCACACTGTCCATTTTTTACTAACATTACTTTCTTTATATAAGTGTGAAAGATACATATTTTTTCATGATTTCTTTAATAGTTAATCTCTTTTCAAAATATTATTCAATTTTTTATAAGTATTCCTTTATAAATTTTTATAATTTTATAAATTAATTTTTACTCACATTGTTTTTTAATTTATTTCCTTTTAAAAATAAATGTTTTTAGAAACTATTGGTTATCTCCTCTTATTTTTTAATTCAAATTTATAATGATCTTATAATGTGGTGTTAATCTATTTCAATATTATTTAATGTTTTTAAAACTTAAATGGGGATATTATATGATAATATCATACTTCATATACCTCTAGATGGATAATGATTAAGTATTGTAGAGGTTTTTGGGAAACCTATTTCTTTTCCCCATGTTAATTATGCTCAGATGGAATAAATAAAATATTTATATTTATGTTAAATAAAACTATAATGATGTATACCTAGAATTATATATCAATATAATTCATTGTGTAATTTTAATATCTCATAAGTAGACCTATAAGGGACTGCAGTATGAAACAAATCCACTATGGAACTCTATAATGTATATTTACAGGAATAGAAAGTAAACCCAATCCACTGTGAGAATATTTTACTATGTGATGATGGTATTATAAGTGATAATTGACTTAATAAATCACTTCTTATGATTATGTTGGGGTGAAATTATTTTCCATAACACTATGGTATATGACATTCCTATGTTATGTTTTCATAGATCAAGAATTTTGTCTATTGTTTTAACAAACATATAACTCTTGTAATGTGATATTCCAAATTCCTTATGTCATGACTCATGATTTATAGTCTATGTTTCATTAGGCACTATTCACTTATATTATGTTCATGAACTTTTATTATGATCACATAACCAAATGTTTATATTATTCTCAATTATGATCTTTGATTAATGTCTCTTATGTTTACACCTTAATGGGTATCCAATCTCACACTTTTTATATGTTTCAACTAAATAAGAAATAAGTAGGAGTACTAAATGTAATATGACTACAAACGTGTCATGTGTGAAAATAATTTATGGGAGATGATTAAAAATTTATGTAAAATAAGTTTTTTATGATTCTAATCTCCAAATACACTAATCTAATTGGTGTGGTTTGATTTATTGTGGGTTTTAGCCAATATTCAGGATATGATTTGATAACTTTATATGTTATGGTTGGTTTATCTAATTATTTAAGGTGATCAATGGCATGTAGATGATTTTAACACTTGAAGGTACAATGATCTAAGATGTGGGTCATTATTTTCAAGTACAAAACCCACTGGTGTTTTGTTGTGATACTAGGTATTTTGGATATTATGAGTGGATATAAGGTATAGATGATTTTTTTTTATTTTTTCTCTAGAAATGAAGAAGGTCAACTTAAAATCTTTATGATTGAGGGGCTTTCTCAATATAGGGGAATGTTTTATCTTAAGAGATGAGGAATGAGGGGTTAACCAACATGGATTTTTATACTCTCTTATAATATAATAGTTATACATATATATTTTGGTTGAAAATTATAATAACATAAATTTTACTTCAAAATTTATTATATTATTTTTAACAAAAAATCTATAAAACTCGCCCCAATGAATCTAGAGGTATAATGTCTTTATGAAATTATGCATATAAGCATAATAACATATACATGAACTACATAATAATTATTAAAACTCCATAATTGGTTCTTATATCCCATTGATATTAATATACTATATAATATATTATAGAAAAAACATAAATAAAAGGATTGTGCATAAAAGATCAGCAAGGGAAAAATCTGGGTAAGCATGGAATATATGAAAAAAAGGGAAATGATGACAAAATTGAAGCATGAAATGATTAATAGTTGATATCATAAGGACATAAAATCAATGGAATATGTAAAAAACTTAAAATGAGGCATCAAAATCATAATTCAAGGCACAATACTAAGAAATAATAATATATGTTGCTAAGCTAACCTCCCACGCACCATACATAGAATTTCATGATATGAAATCATTACCCAATGAATTGGAGATATATCAAAGTTTGAACTTCATTTATCTAAATTTATGTGTGAAACATAAAAAATATATCATAATATTTCATGAATAATCCAAGGATAATGAGAAGAATATTCACATAAAAGTAATTATTTTTATAAAAACTAAAAACGCATGAAACGTTTATCAATTTAAACCCATGATAATTTAATGTGTGTTCTATTCAATGACATACCAAGTAAATGAACTAAAATTATTTCTATAATAAGTCCCTTGAATAATAATATTAATTGGTTTTCACAATGAAGTATAGTGGGATGTAAAATTAAATTCTGTTTCTGGAATCATAACAACTTTATAAAATGGATAATAAAATGGGGTAATTGAGAGGTAAATATAGCCTCTCATATATAACAATTAGTTTTAACAGTAAGGGAATGATTATGAGCACATGGAAATTTAATCATCCAAAAATCAAAAATATTTTTAAAAATTACGTACTAAAAAAAATAAAGAGGAAGAGAACATCTTGCATTGTGGGTAGCTTGTTAAAGACTCACAGGTGTTCTTTATAACCATATAAGGTCATTTATTATGATATAGAGAGGGAAAATGAAATGAAACATTTTCTTAATGTATTTTAAGTTGGTAGGAATTGTGGAATGGGTTGATATGTTTTATAAAAAGTATAGGACATGTTTACTAATTTCCAAATATAGTTCTTGGATATCATATTTAAATACAATCAAAACTATTTGACTTTATAAGGTTATATACTATAGTGTTTTTCAATGGGGGAGTTTTTTTTAGTTTTTAACAGTTTATGATCCTAAATACATAAAATAATATCATTATTGATGTATAAGTGAGTCATGTTCCTAAAAAAATGGTTTTCAAAATCATAAAATATCTTTTTTGTTTTGGAAGGTTCTTTATGGGTACATAAAATTAATCTTATCACATTGAAATTCATAACATTAAATGACAAAAAATATTTTATTTGATATAAATTTTATATTATTTATTACATCATGTTCATGCCATTATAAGGTCACAATACTTACTATATATTCAAACTGTATTTTACTTTTCCTCCCAAAATTAATGTACCTCGAAAAATTATGAAAAAATCATCATTATATAATTTTAATGTGATGAATCGCAAAATGAAATTTATTTTATCAATTTTTTTTCATAAATATTATAAAATTAATTTTTAATTAAAATATTATTTACTGAATATATCATTTTTATCATGATTAAGTTTCTAAATATTATAAAAACTTATTATGATTGAAATACATTATTTTATTGTTTATATATGGATAAATACTATTATTTACAAAATTATGAAATAAAATTATTTAAAATTTTCTAAATTCTATTAATATTTTATTTTAATGAAAAATTCGCACAAATATGTATATTCAAAAAATAGAATGATGGTTTCTTTTCATTCAAAATAAATATTATCTTATTCATCATATAATGAAATAAATCATAAATAAGAGTAATATAGTAAATAAAAAAGGGGATTAGTGTAAACACTATTTCTTTTTAGAAATTAATTTAGACCAGAATACTACTTATATTATTGATACATAACCGCATCTAAAACCATCTTATGCTTTATGTGTAATGTTATTGATTGTGATAGTTTTATTAGGTGGTTGAGGTAACATCTATATAGTGCAGATATATACAAACCTGAACATCCACATAGGTGGTTCTACTCGTATGTTACTTATTGAATATTTACATAGGCTTATTCAAGTTGGAACCCCAACGATATCACCGAACTCTCATGCTCTGATAAATGAGCTTCATAAGGAATTATTATACCAGTTGAAGTCATCATATATCCCTTATACACAAATTATTTTTCTTCATTACCCATACAATGTAACACCCTAAGCTTCTACGGTACGCCTCTCTTTGAATAATGTGATAGCGTGTGTTTTACGCAACACCGAGTTCTAACAAACCATAACCAATCAAACTAGCCGTTATGAATAGTAATAACTACTTTTTGAAATTATATATATTCTATATTTCAAAATGGACTTCATTTTTGGATTCGGAATATCGAATTTAGCCTAAGGTGAAATTTTTGTACATTTCGGATAACTTTCATATTTTGATGAATAGTGAAAATTACTAAATTTTAATTAAAAACAACTTTTTTAATCAAAAAAATTAATAGTGATAAATTATGAATTTGAGATGTTTTAAAGTATATTTAGAATATATTTTTACCATTTAATATAATTTTGGTCATTGGACATAATTTTACAATTAAACCGAACATAAACAAGTGTCAATCTTTTGATAGTTATTATCTCTTAAAAACACGCTTTTTGTTTTGACAGCGGGAATTAATTTTAAATTAATTTCATCCACTTATGTGTTTTGAATTTAGGAAAATGGATTCCATATTTGGAATCAGGATTTTCAAATTGTGTAAATAGGTAACTTTTATTTTTAGACATTTTGAATAATTACTACTGTAAATATTTTATTTACCATGGTTAAGGGTAAATCCGGTAAATAAGGGTTAAAAAATAATATTATAATAATACTAAATTACTCTAAAACGTGTCTTAACCCTATTGGTTGATACATGGTCGACCATGGGCATCTTTGGGTCGATTTTGGGACCCCATGGATCCACTTGTAAGTGATAATGACACTTTATTTTAATTAAGTTAAAATGAATACAAAAATGACACAAGCATATATCGTTTAGAAAACCAATTGTTACATAGGGTTATATATGTTGGATTTTAGATTATAAATATTCATTAGAAAGATAAAAAGATTTCCTACATAATGATATTTTATTTATTATTTTTATACATTAAATAATTTATTTTATTTATGACACAATGATGATGCAGTAATTATTATAATAGTGAAAAATTAAAATAATTTATATTATAAATACCCAAATAAATATAATATGAAACTTTTAATGAATTAAAATAATTTTATAGGATAATATTATATATTAGGATTGATTTAATTTACTTTTTTCGAAGTAATCAATCTGTTATTGGTTTCACAAAAATCAACTATTGCATAGTTTCAAAATTGACATAAAAGAGTTCTTAA
Source organism: Viscum album (assembly GCA_963277665.1). Classification (NCBI taxonomy): domain Eukaryota; kingdom Viridiplantae; phylum Streptophyta; class Magnoliopsida; order Santalales; family Viscaceae; genus Viscum; species Viscum album. Next base: position 459,249,153 of record OY728138.1, read on the forward strand.
AACAAATATTATATTATTAATTGATATTAAATTCCTAAAAATATAAGGTTCAGCCTAGAGACTTATATAATGATAGGTTAATCATTAATGGACCACTTGGGGGTCTCTTGGATGTATGTAGTAAGTTTATTAACCATATTATATAAAAATACAAAGAGACATTGTAAAAGTGAAACTAATTAACTTTGAGTTAATACTTAAAGATAAGGTTAATATAAGTACCCAAACCTGTCTAAATTCTATTGGTTGAGTTGTTTTCGCCCCATCCCCACCTTAACCTTTTAATAATCAACTTTGGATCCATTAGAAACCGAATATGAATTTATTATAAATTAATATTTCTAGCTTTTCCAAAGGTGCCCCTCACCCCTCTTATAAAAGGGCACTCCTCCTTCTCATTTATTCACACTTTCAAAGCCTTTTGGATCGGCCAAACTCTGCCCAAATACTCTCCCAACATCCCTCACTACAACCTAGGGGCCTTAGTTTGATCAGAAAGCCAACCTATGGAGCCCTTTTGATCAAATCAAAAGGAAGAACCCGAAGAAGAGGTAATGTTTTCACCAGCCCTTTTCAAGTTCCTTTCTTCTTACACTTCTTCTTTCTTTGTTCATACCATTCTAAAATAATAAATCCAGTATCTCAAATATACTGTGATGTTATTATAAATATGTTACAACCATATTCAGTATTCTATCCACCCTTTGAATAACATGTCACCATACGTGCGTACGTACGTCTTACCGTCTCCACGTCGTGGTGTAATTGTTATTCAATATATTATTATTTGGATGGGTATAATAATGATGTGTAACTCATGTAAATAATAAATATAACATGTTAATTATTCTGTATATATGATATACCATCCATTTATATATTATTTTAATATCAAAAGAATGATATTGTCGCTCGTGCGTACGTACGGACTACCATCTCCACGAACGCGATGAGATTCATTCTCCATCGTATCCATTCAAGTATAATTATCATTTGATGATTTAAAAATGATGTTTAAGGAATTGATATCATTCTGTATATTAATAAGATACAACAAACATGGCTTATGTAACAAAACATATAAAAGAAAATGAGTAAATTAACACCTGAAACGACGATAATTCTAAGATATTATTAACAAATCAATGTTAAAAGATCATATATGATATCATATTAATATATATGATTCTTGTATAATTTAATAACAATTATTTCACCATTATACAGGAGGTTAACCTACCCCAACCAAGGAAAAGTACAAGGTAAGGGGTTTTAATCTCACTCCTTATTCCCGTGAGATTCATGCCATATTTCCACCATCACCTTTTGTGTGGTGTATTTACTGCCCATAATTATATTCTTTGTGTAATACACTCTAATTTATGTGTATCTACATATTCATTGTATAATACCTCTTTTATGGGTTTTATGTTTCATAAGTTGCCAAATTGGTAAGGGTTATTTCACAATCTCTTCATTATCCGAGGTTGTTTATATGTAATAATCTACTGGGATCTCTTTATCATCCACATCCATGTTTTCTTAAAAATGTATTTCAAAACATTATTATTATTTACAAGAATATGGGTTAAAGTCATTTATACCCTTGTTTGACTTGTTATAAGAGGTTTATAAAGGAATCTTTCCGCCGTTTTCAAAACAAGGTCCTTTTTTATCCTTTTTGACAGAATTAAGGTAAGAATGTTTTTTTAACTTATACGGAGGGTGCGGCTATTTTACGACGTTATAAAATCATCAAAGTTTCCCTTACAAGCTTATAAGAATATTTTCAAAGAAAATGTTTTATTTTATATGGATCTTAAATGATTTCAAAATAAAAGGAGATATTTCTTTAAAAAGAATTTTGATTTCATCTATGTCAACATCCTTTGATGGATTTTTAAGATTATTTGAAGTTGATTTATTATGATACAAAACTTCTATATTGTATTGAAGATTTTGTGATATGTTTGACTGTGGATGTGCTATTTTTATACCATTCATAGTTTATGGTGAAATTATTGACATTTCGTATGCTAGTTTTAATACGAATGTTTATGTTATGTTTAAACCTTTTCATATGGGAATGCATTGGAATTAGTAAGTGACGGGTGGAGCCCGCTATAGCTCCTCGATGCATCGGTAGGTCGCATGAGACAAACTAGTGTCTTGGCACAAGGACTTGACAAAATCTTATTTGTAGTCTTGGCACGAGGCCTTGGCTATGTGGTTATGATAGTCTGGCATTATGCATTCAATCATTATGAAAGTGGTTATTGATTTTGCATGTGATTATTCGATTAGTAGAATAACCATGTGAATAAGTAAATGGAATTATTTCATTTTATTTATGCCATACTATGTTAAATGTTCAAGTTTAAAAGGATTTTGTTTTAGTTATACATTGCCTTAAATGTTTATTCTTATTTATGAAAGTTTCCGCTATATTGTTATCCTTACTGGGCATTTGAGCTCACCCCTTTTCTATGTTTTATTTTTCCCAGGAAGTGAAGAAGTAAGTTATGAATGACCTGCAGGGATATTATGTGGGGATATGAGTGTGAATTATGGAGACATTATGTTGTTGTAGTAGTTTTTCATTTTACGATGTAATGTAAAACTTATGAATAAATCTAGTGTTTCCAAGGCTACTAAACCAATCGGTCTTTCGAGATTTGATCTTTCTTGTGATCATGCCAATGTTATGTAATAATGCACCGACTCTGGGTAACTGGGGTCGAGGCGTTACAGTTGGTATCAGAGGAAGTTTAGTACAAACCATGGAAACTAGATTTGGATAAACTCTGATTAGAGCACGTAGACCTAAGATGAACTTTGAGGATTAGTATAGAAGAACTTCCTAGAATTTTGGTATTGTAGAGATTTTGTGAGTTTTCTGAGCAATACATCCCTGTCTGGATACGAGCAGGTAGAGGCGGCTCTGGCACAGATGTACCTAGGGGTAAAACCCGAAAACACCACTTTGAGCTAGACTCGAACGGGAACTGGTGCACGACAACGAGCATTGATGCACTCTTGGTTACGACACTCCCAGGGGATATGCTTAGGATAACTCTCATTTTCTTTACAAATCATTATGAAGGGTTTATGAGTATAACATCCTCAAAGAAAACATTTTTATGATTATGGATTATATCCATAAATAGTTCAATTTATGTTAAGTGTTTTATAAGTATGGGATTATGTATTTTGATTCATAAACTGATCTAGTTTATGCCATTGTTTAGAAATGGATCCTAGTGGAAGAAATGGAAACCGTATCAATGCACGCACTCCATGTTGGGATTTCCCTCCTGCTCAAGATAATTATAGTGGGGTTGGTGATGCAACTGGTGCTGATCACCTAATCACCATACTGTGACAACTTACTCAGGTTATGAATAATAACCTTACCCGTATGGAGCACCTTGATCCGCAGTGTGGAGGATCAATGTTAGATCGATTCATGAGGCAACAACCACCAATGTTCAATGGGAGTACAAATCCCTTAGTAGCTGAGCAATGGATATTTTCCCTAGAGAAAATATTTTAGGCTTTGGGGAGCAGTGAAAGGGAAAAAGTTATCATGGCAGTTTACCGCCTCACTGGAGATGCTGATCAATGGTGGTCATTGATTCAAAATACAAAGGAAGATGATGAAGTATCATATATGGAATGGAGGGAGTTCAAAGATCTGTTTTTAGAAAAATACTTTCCTCACGACCATCGAGCAGATATGGAAAGGCAATTTCTAAGTCTGAGACAGAAGGAGGATGAGAATGTCACAAAGTATGAGGCTAACTTTACAAGGTTAGCATGGTACGCTGGTTATTATATACGTAACCAAAGAAGTAATATTGATCGTTTCTTTGATGGGTTAAAACCATTTCTCCGTCGAGCATTTGTCTCACAATCCTTTTCATCGTACGAAGACATTGTCTCAGGTGCTATCAAGACCGAAAAGGAATTCTCTAAGTCTTATGACTTTAAAGCAAAGCAAGAGAAGAAGAGACCTGCTGATCAATCGGGGAATGGAAATAAGGGGATGAAGGGAAAGGTTGAATATCCATCTTGTGGTAAATGCGGGAAGAAACATCCTGGTACTTGATTGAAGGGAATGGGAGTCTGTTACAGGTGTGGTGAAAAAGGCCACCAAGCTCGTGATTGCAAGGGGATGAAGGAAGCTACCAAAGTTCAGTTCTATAATTGCAGGGAGATGGGGCATTATGCAAATGCATGTCCTAAGCGTCAGGAGAACTTACCTCAGAAAAGGCCAAGGGATCAAGGCTAGGCTTATGCTATCACTACTGCTGAGGTAGAAGCTCCAAAAGACGTGGTGGCAGGTAATTTAATGGTTTCCTCAAGTTTAGCAAATGCATTATTTGATTCTGGATCATCGCATTGTTTCATATCTTCCCAGTTTGCTAAGAAAATTAGATATTTTCAATTTGATTTAACAAGGGAGTTGTCAGTTAAAACTCCTAAGGGAAGTATCATTGCAACAAAGTTTTGTGAATCAGTCCCCATTAGAGCACATAAATGTTCATTATCTGCTGATCTCATCGTCATACCTATGATTGAGTTTGACATAATCCTCGGTATGTACTGGCTTTCGGACTATGATGCGAAGATTTATTGTATGAATAAAGAGGTTATGATTCTTGATGATAATGATAAGAAACACCTTATCTTTAGAGCAGAATCGTCACCACCTAATTCTTATTTAGATCCACCCTCAATAGCTCAACTAAATTCAATTATTGGGGAGGAAGAGAATGAAATAACTGCGGGTGAGGAAAGGAATGTTCAAATAGAGGATGTACCTGTTGTGAATGAATTTGTAGATGTATTTCCAGAAGATTTACCTGGACATCCTCCAGAACGAGAAGTTGAGTTTTCCATTGATTTGATTCCTGGATCAAGGCCTATATCGAAGACCCCTTAACGAATGGCCACTGTAGAGTTAGTCGAACTAACTAAACAACTATAGGAATTGAGTAATAAGGGATTTATTCGCCCTAGTGTTTCTCCATGGGGAGCCCCTGTTCTTTTTGTTAAAAAGAAAGATGGATCTATGAGGTTATGTATCGACTACAGGGAGATCAATGCTATAACGATAAAGAACAAGTATCCCCTACCTCGTATTGATGATTTATTTGACCAACTACATGGATCTCAATACTTTTCAAAGATTGAACTTCGATCTGGATACCATCAGTTGTGTGTAAAGAAGGAAGACATTCCGAAGACAGCATTTCGAACCAGGTACGGGCATTACGAGTTTACTGTAATGCCTTTTGGATTGACTAATGCACCCTCTGTATTCATGGATCTGATGAATAGAGTTTTCAAGGAGTATCTCGATGAATTTGTGGTGGTATTTATTGATGATATCTTGGTATACTCCAAAACCTACGAAGATCATGAAAATCACTTGCGCATTATCTTGAAGACTCTGAGGAGGCATGAATTATATGGGAAGTTTAGCAAGTGTGAATTCTGGATTCAAATGATTTCTTTTCTTGGCCATATTGTCTCTAAATATGGAATCTCTGTTGATCCTTCTAAGACCAAGGCAATCCAAGAATGGCCAGCACCTACGAGTATAACTGAGGTACGTAGTTTTATTGGTTTGGCAGGTTATTATTGACGTTTCGTCCAGAATTTTGCCCGATTGGCTAACCCATTAACGAAGCTCACACGTAAAGGGGTTAAATTTGTTTGGACAAAAGAGTGTGAAGAATGTTTCGAAGAACTGAAGAGAAGATTAGTCAATGCTCCTATATTGACTCTACCATCTGGGAATGATGGGTTCGTTATTTATAGTGATGCATCAAAGAAAGGACTTGGTTGTGTCCTTATGCAGAATGATAGAGTTATTGCCTATGCATCACGACAGTTGAAAATTCATGAACAAAGCTATCCTACTCATGATCTCGAGTTAGCAGCTGTGATCTTTGCTTTGAATATATGGAGGCACTACGGCTATGGTGAAAAATGTGAGATTTATACTGATCAGAAGAGTTTGAAGTATATTTTCTCACAAAAAGAACTCAACATGAGGCAAAGGAGATGGCTTGAATTACTCAAGGATTATGATTGCACGATACACTACCACTCGGGGAAGGCAAACAAGGTGGCAGATTCTTTGAGTAGAAAAGACCATGGAGTTTTGAACAATATGAGAATTGAAAGGGATCCAATTTTCATGGATCTAGTGAAGATGGACATGGGAATAACCAGGGAAGGTGAAACATCAATGCTTTTTCAAATGGTTGCCAAACCATCTTTAATAGAAAGGATTAAGAGTACTCAAACCGATGATGATGAATTTCAAAAGAAGATTAAAGCAGTGAATGATTGGAGATTGAGAGACTTTGTGTATGAAGATGGAATTTTGAAATTTGGGAAGAGACTTTGTATTCCCGATATACCTGATCTAAAAAGGGAATTGCTGGATGATGCTCATAGTTCCAATTTCTCTATACACCCTGGGAGCACCAAAATGTATAGAGATTTGAAGGATCATTTTTGGTGGGACAACATGAAGAGGGAGATTACTGATTTTGTGTCAAGATGTATGGTTTGTCAACAAGTGAAATCTAGAAGGCAACAGCCTATAGGAGTCATGCAACCTCTTCCCATACCGGAGTGCAAATGGGACAATATTAAGATGGACTTTGTCATGGGGATACCAAAGACTCCTAGAAGGAATGATGCAATATGGGTTATTATTGATCGTCTTACCAAGTCAGCACATTTTCTTGCTATAAGAGAAGATCTACCCCTGGAACGTCTAGCAAGACTATATATTAATGAAGTTGTGAGACTTCATGGAGTACCCTTATCAATTGTTTCTGATTGTGATCCCCGTTTTACTTCAAGATTTTGGAAAAGTCTTCAGAAATCCCTGGATACTGAACTTCATTTGAGCACTGCTTACCACCCTCAGACAGACGGACAATCAGAACGAACTATTCAAACCTTAGAAGACATGTTGAGATCTTGCTCACTTGACTTTCAGGGTATGTGGGATCAATATTTACCTCTGGTAGAATTTTCATATAACAATAGCTTCCATTCGAGTATTCAGATGGCACCATATGAAGCGTTATACGGAAAGAGATGTCGTACACCAACCTGTTGGGATGACGTCGGTGAAAGAAAACTTGTAGGTCCAGAACTGGTGGAGGAAACAGTGGAAAAGGTGAAAGTAATCCAAAATCACATCAAAGCAGCTCAAAGTAGGTAGAATAGCTATGCCGATAATCGAAGGAAGGATTTGGAATTTCAAGTCGGTGATCATGTTTTCCTGAAGGTATCTCCGTGGAAGGGAGTCATACGTTTTGGTAAGAAAGGTAAATTGAGTACCAGGTACATCGGACCTTTCGAAATTATAGAACGAATTGGGGTTGTAGCTTACCGATTGGAAATGCCGCCAAGTCTCTCCAAAGTTCACGATGTGTTCCACGTATCTCTGTTGAGGAAATACATGCCTGATCCAACGCATGTACTCACCTATGAAGAATTAGAACTGGAACCCGATCTTTCCTATTGTGAAGAGCCCATCAGGATTCTTGATACGAGAGAACAAGTACTGAGAAACTGGACGACGCGTCTGGTAAAAGTTTTGTGGAGAAACCATAAGATGGAAGAGGCAACGTGGGAACCCGAGGAACTTATGATGAAGAACCACCCGAGTCTTTTCATGTGATAAGTATTCTAGAAATTTCGAGGATGAAATTATTTGAAGGAGGGGAGAATGTAACACCCCAAGCTTCTATGGTACGCCTCTCTTTGAATAATGTGATAGCGTGTGTTGTACGCAACACCGAGTTCTAACACACCATAACCAATCAAACTAGCCGTTATGAATAGTAATAACTGCTTTTTGAAATTATATATATTTTATATTTCAAAATGGACTTCATTTTTGGATTCAGAATATCGAATTTATCCTAAGGTGAAATTTTGGTACATTTCGGATAACTTTCATATTTTGATGAATAGTTAAAATTACTAAATTTTAATTAAAAACAACTTGTTTAATAAAAATAATTAATAGTGATAAATTATAAATTTGAGTGGTTTTAAAGTATATTTAGTATATATTTTTACCATTTAATATAATTTTGGTCATTGGACATAATTTTACAATTAAACCGAACATAAACAAGTGTCAATCTTTTGATAGTTATTATCTCTTAAAAACACGCTTTTTGTTTTGACAGCGGGAATTAATTTTAAATTAATTTCTGCCACTTCTGTGTTTTGAATTTAGGAAAATGGATTCCATATTTGGAATCAGGATGTTCAAATTGTGTAAATAGGTAACTTTTATTTTTAGACATTTTGAATAATTACTGCGGTAAATATTTTATTTACCATGGTTAAGGGTAAATCCGGTAAATAAGGGTTAAACAATAATATTATAATAATACTAAATTACCCTAAACGTGTCTTAACCCTATTGGTTGATACATGGTCGACCATGGCCATCTTTGGGTCGATTTTGGGACCCCATGGATCCACATATAAGTGATAATGACACTTTATTTTAATTAAGTTAAAATGAATACAAAAATGACACAAGCATATATCTTTTAGAAAAACAATTGTTACATAAGGTTATATATGTTGGATTTCAGATTATAAATATTTATTAGAAAGATAAAAATATTTCATACATAATGATATTTTATTTATAATTTTTAGACATTAAATAATTTATTTTATTTATGACACAATGATGATGCAGTAATTACTATAATAGTGAAAAATTAAAATAATTGATATTATAAATACCCAAATAAATATAATATGAAACTTTTAATGAATTAAACTAATTTAATAGGATAATATGATATATTAGGTTTGATTTAATTGACTTTTTTGGAAGTAATAAATCTGTTATGAGTTTCACAAAAATCAACTATTGAATAGTGTCAAAATTGACATAAAAGAGTTCTTAAAACAAATATTATATTATTAATTGATATTAAATTCCTAAAAATCTAAGGTTCGGCCAAAAGACTTATATCATGATAGTTTAATCATTAATGGACCACTTGGGGGTCTCTTGGATTTATGTAGTATGTTTATTAACCATATTATATAAAAATACAAAGAGACATTGTAAAAGTGAAACTATTTAACTTAGAGTTAATACTTAAAGATAAGGTTAATATAAGTACCCAAACCTATATAAATTCTATTGGTTGAGTTTTTGTCGACCCATCCCCACCTTAACCTTTTAATAATCAACTTTGGATCCATTAGAATCCGAATATAAATTTATTATAAATTAATATTTCTATCTTTTCCAAAGGTTCCCCTCACCCCTCTTATAAAAGGGCACTCCTCCTTATTATTTCTTCACACCTTAAAAGCCTTTTGTTTCAGCCAACCTCTGCCCAAATACTCTCCCAAAATCCCTCACTACAACCTAGGGGCCTTAGTTTGATCATAAAGCCAACCTAAGGAGCCCTTTTGATCAAATCAAAAGGAAGAACCCAAAGAAGAGGTAATGTTTTCACCACCCCTTTTCAAGTTCCTTTATTCTTCCAGTTCTTCTTTATTTGTTCATACCATTCTAAAATAATAACTCTAGTATCTTACATATACTGTGATGTTATTATAAATATGGTACAACCATATTCAGTATTCTATCCACCCTTTGAATAACATGTCACCATACGTGCGTACGTACGACTTACCGTCTCCACGTCGTGGTGTAATTGTTATTCAATATATTATTATTTGGATGGGTATAATAATGATGTGTAACTCATGTAAATAATAAATATAACATGTTAATTATTCTGTATATATGATATACCATCCATTTATATATTATTTTAATATCAAAAGAATGATATTGTCGCTCGTGCGTACGTACAGACTACCGTCTCCACGAACGCGATGAGATTCATTCTCCATCGTACCCATTCAAGTATAATTATCATTTGATGATTTAAAAATTATGTTTGAGGAATTGATATCATTCTGGATATGAATAAGATACAACAAACATGGCTTATGTAACAAAACATATAAAAGAAAATGAGTAAGTTAACACCCGAAACGACGATAATTCTAAGATATTATTAACAAATCAATGTTAAAAGATCATATATGATATCATATTAATATATATGATTCTTGTATAATTTAATAACAATTATTTCACCATTATACAGGAGGTTAACCAACCCCAACCAAGGAAAAGTACAAGGTAAGGGGTTTTAATCTCACTCCTTATTCCCGTGAGATTCATGCCATATTGCCACCATCACCTTTTGTGTGGTGTATTTACTGCCCATAATTATATTCTTTGTGTAATACACTATAATTTATGTGTATTTACATATTCATTGTATGATACCTCTTTTATGGGTTGTATGTTTCATAAGTTACCAAATTGTTAAGGGTTATTTCACAATCTCTTCATTATCCGACGTTGATTATATGTAATAATCTACTGGAATCTCTTTATCATCCACATCCATGTTTTCTTAAAAATGTATTTCAAAACATTTTTATTATTTACCAGAATATGGGTTAAAGTCATTTATACCCTTGTTTGACTTGTTATAAGAGGTTTATAAAGGAATCTTTCCGCCGTTTTCAAAACAAGGTCCTTTTTTAACCTTTTCGACAGAATTAAGGTAAGAATGTTTTTTTTAACTTATACGGAAGGTGCGGCTATTTTCCGCCGTAATAAAATCTTCAAAGTTTCCCTTACAAGCTTATAAGAATATTTTCAAAGAAAATGTTTTATTTTATATGGATCTTAAATGATTTCAAAATAAAAGGAGATATTTCTTTAAAAAGAATTTTGATTTCATCTATGTCAACATCCTTTGATGGATTTTTAAGATTATTTGAAGTTGATTTATTATGATACAAAACTTATATACTGTATTGAAGATTTTGTGATATGTTTGACTGTGGATGTGCTATTTTTATACCATTCATAGTTTATGGTGAAATTATTGACATTTCGTATGCTAGTTTTAATACGAATGTTTATGTTATGTTTAAACCTTTTCATATGGGAATGAATTGGACTTAGTAAGTGACGGGTGGAGCCCGCTATAGCTCCTCGATGCATCGGTAGGTCTCATGAGACAAACTAGTGTCTTGGCACAAGGCCTTGACAAAATCTTATTTGTAGTCTTGGCACGAGGCCTTGGCTATGTGGTTATGATAGTCTGGCATTATGCATTCCATCATTATGAAAGTGGTTACTGATTTTGCATGTGATTATTCGATTAGTAGAATAACCATGTGAATAAGTAAATGGCATTATTTCATTTTATTTATGCCATACTATGTTAAATGTTCAATTTTAAAAGGCTTTTGTTTTAGTTATACATTGCCTTAAATGTTTATTCTTATTTATGAAAGTTTCTGTTATATTGTGATCCTTACTGGGCATTTGAGCTCACCCCTTTTCTATGTTTTATTTTTCCTAGGAAGTGAAGAAGTAAGTTATGAATGACCTGCAGGGATATTATGTGAGGATATGAGTGTGGATTATGGAGAAATTATGTTGTTGTAGTAGTTTTTCATTTTACGATGTAATGTAAAACTTATGAATATATCTAGTGTTTCCAAGGCTACTAAATCAATCGGTCTTTCGAGATTTGATCTTTCTTGTGATCATGCCAATGTTATGTAATAATGCACCAACTCTGGGTAACTGGGGTCGGGGCGTTACATACAATATACTAATTACAATGGACACATTAAAATGGATACTTTACCAATGATCATAATGCCTAACTTCCATAATGTTTTTCTACATCCTATAGATACCTCGAATTTTATTCATTCATAAATTGAAAAAATTTCTATAATGTTTCAATATTTTTTATTTTCAAAATCAATATAACATTAATAATGTCATCTTTACTTTTTATAGTGTTGATCATGAGTGTAATAATTCAAAGAGATCTAAATTATCGAAATTTGAAAATTCAATTTATTTTATTTTATTTTTGGTGTACTTCTTAATTTTAAACATTTGAATTTTTCTGGATTAAATTAAAAAAAAGAAGTTTTGTAAATTAATAAATTAATGTGTTATAAATTTTTTATATTATAATGTATTACTAAATTCTTCCTACATAAATTTATATAAGGTACATTCTAAATATAATTTTTTTGGTCATTATGTCCTTCCCCCTTATGAAATTTCACCTTCAAAATTTAATTTCACACACTAAGGTGAAAAAATAATGGACCATTTATCACATATTAACATCTAGTTCTCATGTTGCCTCATAGAATTTATGATCCTTCCTAATAAAATTATAATGGGGAGTTGTATTATTATGTAGAAAACATTCTCTTTGATCAATGATATTTATTGATTTCTCTTGATAAGAGATATCATTATCAAACTATACCACCTATAGATTCAATAAAAGTGATGTATTTATATGTACTACTTCAAGATTGATACATGTAACATGTAATACATTTGGGGGAATTTTGGTGAGAGTGTTACTCAATACTCCATAGATCTAATGTGGTCATGAATCTAAAAGGGGTCAAAGAACTCAAAACATTGCATTCCGTTATTCTTAAAATTGATGAATCTCTTAGAGGGAGATATATTAAGGGAAATTTTCTCTATATAATTTAACATCATATATACATGGTAGTTATTATCATGGATCTTCAAAAAAAAATTTTCAGACTTGATATATTTTTTAATTGTCTTGACATTGTTAGTAATTTCTTCAATAAGATTGGGTCCCATTGGCTTCCATTTTCTAACCTCATCCCATGAAATTTCAATTCTATATTTATTTCCATAGAGGGATTTCTAATGATCCATATAAATTATCAAGTGAAAGATATTATTTTATTAGAAATAAACAAAACGAAGATATTGATACTAGACACCGTTGATGTCCAATGAATATGCGCTCACCATATTCTCAGGAATCAATATTGTCCGCTTAGATTATCCATCAGTCTAAGGGTGATAAGGAATATTGAGGTTCAACTGAATGTTTAGATGATGTTGAATACTATTATAGATTTGTGGGTTTAATATCTAATCCCAATAAGATGCCATTGATAGTGGTTTTTTGTGAAGCCTCATTACTTCATTAATGTATATTATTACAAGTAGATCAATTCATTTGTATTATGATATTATAATGAAATGAGTAGTGGTTATAAGAATATCTACCACACCTGTATAGAATTATTCCATTTGGTTTTATTCATAATGAAATTAATAAATACAATTTCATGTTCTCCCATTTACATGAAGGTATAGGTAGTTGTTACATCACCCCTTAGGGTTTTTCCTTTTTGCAATCAATTTTTGACATACTGGGTATATTGAGGTATAATCCACAATCTATTTTTTATATTATTTCACAAATAGTGATCTCAAATTTATTTGTATAATTTTGTGATCCCAAGGTGAATATGTAATTTTTATCTATTAGAATCAGTAAATATATCCTTTTTTATCTTAGGGTTTGATGGTACACTTATTCATGAACCAAATCACACAACATCTTTTTTATTGACATTGAAATCTGAGGCTTTCTCTTTCATTATAATAACCAATTTATTCTTTATTTCAGTATCATTATTTTAGATGTCCTTAATTATCTATTGAATGGATGTTTGATCAATAATTTTGGAATGGTTGGATAATTTTCCTCCCTTAATGATCCCCTTGTTGAAACTTTTTATTTCTTCGACTATTTGATTTGTATCAACCTTTGTCGTGGATAATGTTTTTGGGACTTCTTAGCATAGAGAATATTCCAATTTATTTTATTTCTTATAATGGTATTGGATTAATCGGTCATTCTTTATAATTATATATAACCACATTTATTGGTTCATATTGATCTCCTTGTATGTGAATATATATACATGAGGCTATATTGATCCATATATATATCAAGCTTTACTCCATAGAGACAATTCATCCAAATATTCAATGTCATGATTAATTCAACCAACTCTATATCATGTGTATGATAATTCAACTCATGAACCACAAATTGTTGAGTGGAATATTCTATGACATTATCATTTTACATGAGGACACAACCCAATCCCTTGTTTGAATAATCAATTTGGATCCCAAATTCTTTACCAATTATGGGTAGTGGGAGTACATGGGAAATGATTATCCAATTCATTGAATCATTGAATTCAAATTCACATTCCACATTTCGGACAAATTTTATACTCTTTCGATTTATATTTGTTAGAAAGATTGATATTCATGAAATGTTTCTCAAAATTCACTAATAGTACCATGATAATCCATGGAAATTACAAACCATTCTTATTAATTCTGGTCTAAGAAAATCTTCAATAGCCTCTGTTTTTGAATTATCAACATATATAACATCCTTTATGATTACATAACTCAAGAAAAATTCTTTTTATATCTAAAATTCACACTTTCTAAACATGTACCCCAATTTATCCTTTCTCAACATCATTATCATAATACTCAACTACATATTGAGTTCCTCCTTACATTTGGGGTATATGAGAATACAATCTATGAATGGTTCATAAAATTGGCCAAAGTATTACTTAATAAATCTATTCAAAAAGTACATGAATGTTTCAAGGGAATTGGTTATTTTTAAAGGAATTACTCTGAAATAATAGTATTCATACATTATATGAAAGGCAGTTTTTCTGTTATTCTTCTTCCTCACCATTATTTATAATACCATAAATGTTTTTTCACATTAGGGAAGTACTAGGCTCTACATAGATAATCAAATAGGTCATCAATCCACGGTTATAGATACATGTTCTTTATCATGATTTTTTAATTTAATGATAATAAATGTTGAATCACTTTGAAACATCCTTATTCTAGAAAAGGAGGATAGATAACCCCATATTAATGCACATGGGACTATAAATCCCTTTTCAATATTTTCTATTAGTTTATTATTTAGTTCCTCTAGTACAATGGGGTTTATTTTAATGTAATTATTGAATATTAGAAGAGATCAATGTATAAGTTCTATTAATAACTCATCCTATAAATTATAAATAAGGAGAACTAATTCTTCTAGGAATACAGTAGCATATTCCCTTATAATGGTCATGTCTTCACATGTGGTACCACCTTTTCCTTAATCTTTTGGTATAAATTTTCTTTCACATAAGGAACTAATATACATGGTTGAAGATAATTTTCCAAAATAGATTCATCCTCCACCTAACAATTGTATATAATCAGATGATAATTTAGGATATAGATAGTGATTTCTATCTCAAGAAAATTTTAATTGGATCCATCTAAGGATAGACAACCAATGACTAGTAAAACATAAAATTATACTAATATGATAATGAAAATGTTTTCAGTAGATTTGTTATAAAAATATGGTCTAGGGAGGAGTTATATACTTTAGATGCAATATTTTCACCATTTTTTCATTATTAACTCAACATCTTGGTTTTGAGGAGCTATTTGAATATTTAAACTAAAATTACATTATTTGAAATAATTCATAGAAACAAAAAAAACAGTATTTTCACTATTATTTAATGAGTAACCAATGTACTTATCACCATTTTTTATCAAGATCCACAGTATAATTAATTCTATAATATTATTATTCCTTATATCTAGGCCTAAGAGGATATTTTTTTCAGTTTTCATTTAAATAACATAGCTTTGTGTAATGGTTTCTATATTTTCTATCTTATTTTCCATTGAAAAAATGGACAATGGGATACAGAACCACATGAATCTTTTTTTCCATTACATTAGTGGGATTCCTCAACACATTCTGGTAATAATTATCTTGATACCCCTCATTTCCATACTTGTAAAATAACCTTGTTCCCTTGAATATATTACTTAGATTCTTCACCCCACACTTATGGAATAGGGGAAGAAGGATTTTATTTATTCTATAAGGATTATATAAAGATAGTTTCAAGTTAAAATATACTATCCATATCTTATATCAAATCCTATGTGACCACTATTAAACACTAATTTCCTTTATGACATTAATGGAAAAAAAATATTCTCATAGATTTCGATATCTTAAATCACTAATGGTTTTTGAATACATTGGTTTAGCCCATAGATGATGTTGTAAACCATAATTTCAAAATCCCTGACAAATACACTAGAATGTCAAGAAAGATATTTGATGTTTTCTTCAGAATCCAAATATATTTTCCCCATTTTTCATGGGTATATGAAATTATCTCTCCATTTTATGATGGAAAGTTTAAGGAAAATATTTATTGAAAAACACATACCATTTCATGGATTCAATGTATTCTGAAGGTTTTTATTCATGATAAGTCTCCACCAATGATTTACATAACCCCCAAGTCAATATATTATCAATGTGATGTTTCCATTATTAGTGCATTGAAGGATAAAGATTATTTTTTTCAATAGAGTTAATTAAATGGTTATTAGTTAGGGTTTTAGGAGACCCGCAACATGAAGGAATCCGTTATCACATAAACAATTCAATTTGAACATTTTATCTTTTAAAAGAATAATGCCGTTTGATGTTTTTAAATTTATTACTCATATCACAAGTCAATTGTGAAATAATTCCATCTAGTTTCAGACCCAATCTCCCCTTATATTGTGTTTTTCATTAGAAAAATCATCACATTGCCAATCACATATGTTGTTAACATGATTCATTCTATTTCCACAAATTTTCTTATATAAATTAATGTTTGGGATGATGATACAAGATTCAAAAATCATATAAAAAGATAAACAAAATAATACAGAAATAATGATCTATATACACTAATTTATAATTCCATATGTTTCAATATAGGCTATCAATTTTTATTTTTATTAATTTCTCTAATAATACAACATTAAATTACCTAAAAATGAATTAAAATCATTCATATTGGTTTTATATAGATATTTAATTATCCAAAGAATATATCATGAGTGTGTCAAACTATATATAAAATAAGGACTATTAATCATATATAGGGTGAAGACCAAGTTAATACTCAACAAATCATTTTTGGGGTTGCTACCCCAAAGGGATTCTGCACTAGAACCACACAAACTTATTTGTATCAAGATAATGATGTTATTTCACTGAAACTATAGTCTCTATAAATTTACAAAATCTTGGAGGTTTTATAATATATATACTTATCATTAGGGTTTTTAGATGTTTTTTTTAATTTTAAAAGAAAAAATAACTAGACGTTCCATTGATACCAATAATGAAAAAAATATTATGCTTTTTATTTAATTAATTTTAACATAAATTCCATAAAACACAACATGGGGAATAGATAGGGCTAGTGTTTTTCTGAAAGAAGTCATATAATAATAAAAATATAACCATGAACTATATCATTTTTTAAACAATATCATTTTCTATCCTATCATATTAAAATTTTAATAATACCTAGGACATTTTGTGTAATACAGAAAGAAAATGGGTGAGCTATAAGGATGAGTAACATAATAATCAGAGTAAGCATGATAAATATGGTACAAAAGGGAACACGATAATATCATAAAAGTATAAAAAGATTATTTTATAGGGATATTGAATCAATGGAACATAGAAACAATATAAAATATGATATCATAGGAATAAATGAAGGATAACCACAAAGACAACATAACATTTTGTGCTTAGATAACCGCCCACGGATTGAAAGAACCAAATTATTCCCATTTATTTTAGTATATAATTTTTATGAAATTTAATTGACTAATTCTAACTACATTTATTCATTTTCATAATCTATAGTTGGATATAGTGAATTTTATAAATAGTTCCAAATTATATATAATTAATGAATAATAAGATGTCATGTAACATATTATAGGTCAAGGACTCAGCCCAAGTCCCAATAATGAAGACTTATATGAAAATGGAGTGAAATTTATTAGAAGACACATAATTTCATCATAAAAATATAATTTAGGACAAAGATAATAAAAAATTTAGATCACAGATCGTGACTTAAAACATTAATATGGTGATTTTATTTTGATTTTACATTATAAAACCATCCTTTATGAAAAATGATAGTCTAAATAGACCATAAAACAACCACAATAACGAATTTATGGTCCATAACCACTTTTATGAATCTTTAAAGACCCAGTTTGATTTTGAAAATTTTATTCGAAATTATGATTCTCTATAGGTATGAATTATGCTAATAAATAAGAGGCTTGTGGTAGATTAAATGGGATTATTAATTTAGTTTTTCACCACTTTTTTATTTGGATTATACTATTTAGGTTTTCCTTTCTTTTTTTCAATATAGTTTCTCCTGAAATTTATAATTCACATATTAATTTAATTTTTCCCTTTTATTATTAAAATCTCAATCTTTTTATCTTACCTCTTTCCACTATGATCTCTTACACAATTTAATGGGAAAGTGAATAACCTACGGCTTTTCATTGGGGGAGGTTTCAGAGATTTTTTGAATTATTTCACAAAATTCAACTAAATAATTTAATTCTATTTTTGGTAGATTTTATGGAAATGCATGGGTGAAATGATCATCCACCATGACATGATTCTCAAATTAATTCCTATTTTTTTACCAAGAGTAGTTTAAATTTTGTGCACTAATGGGGGTTTTAGAAATGGAAAAGCCCAGATTAGAGTTTCTATTAACAATTAATATACAATTATATGGATTTAAAAGATAAATTTAATCAATAGTAATGAATAATCATAGAACAAATATAAAAACTCCTAAATAACAAGTCCATTATTCCCAAAAACCATTCTATATTGCATCTTTATTTTAGATTAATATATTCCTTCCATGTTTGCCAATGTAAAATATGAATTTCATTATTTTCATAAATAAATAAAATCATAAAATAAGTAGATTAAGTGAAGGATAATTAATGATTTATTGATTGTGAAGTACCTTATGTGAGAATACGTTGGTCTACAACTGTGATGCACTAAGAAAATATATTATCTTCTATACCAACAAATGATAGGTGCACCAAAATTGGAGCGGTTTATAGAGAGTTGGGTTTTCTTTTGATCATTATTTATTTTTAATATTTTTCTCAATAATTGTTTTGGATTTTACAAAACCATTTTAAAAAAATATATAATATTAAAATAAACCAATTAAAAGTCACCATTATCTATAATGAATAATGTTTAATTTTATTAAAGAAAGTTGAAGGGATCTTAGATAAAAATTATCATAGAGGATGAATTTAAAGAACTAATCATGATTCATAAAGAGAAACTTTAGTAAAAAATAGTTGAAATATTAGATAGAGAATTTACTTAACTCTAGGTGTACTACTCTGAATTTCCTAAACAAATTGTTGTGATATAAGTCTATTCATCCTTATTTCCTCCCAAATATTATAAAGATATTACTTTGATGAAATAATAGGAATGGGTGGTGGGAAACAATATCAATTACCAATTACCATAGTTTTAAGAGAAGATACATGAGATATTGGTAAAATCTAATGGCTAATTGGATATTTATACTCATCCTAAAAGAAGAGACTTTAACCTAATCTAGAGGTTTATCCTAATCCAGTGGTGGAATAAATTTATCCACTTATATTTCATGTTGAATAACTTGATAAGGTAATGATTAATATATTTTAAGATCCCTTCCACTTCATTCATCAATTTCCAGAGGCGAGTAATGATAAATAAATTACAGATAATATTTACTTGGGAGATCATAAAGGATTGGGTATCTTCAGGAATGAATATAGTGTGTAATAAGATCTCCTCGTCCCTTATAAAGTAGAATAATTACCACCATTACACAAATCTAACCAAGGAAAATGATGAAACTAGCTGAGTAAGGGAATTTGAATAAAGAATCTAAGAACTTGACTAGAAAAATCTGCCCATTACAAATCAACTCTAAGATACACTTTTCATGGATGAATCAATTGTAGCCAAATGTTCTCATACAGATTATGATTTCGTGAAATCAATTTCTTTTTATTTTTCTAAAGATGAATAGATTTTTTCTCTCCTTATCTAAATTTTAAATATTTACTAAATCATACACTTTATTTAATTAATATGATGAACATTATGAATAACCTTATAAGGAACGTATGGATCTCCATAAAGATAATAAAAAATTGTTTAGGAAGATCATGAAGAAATACATTTGGCTCCACAAGATGAAACAAATACATGTAAAACACCCAATAAAGGGTAATAATTTTCCATATTATTATATTTTTTCAAATTAAATTAATTTTTTACTTTCCATTTTAATATTCCATTAAACAAGAATACATTGAGTAGGCACTAGAACATGAAGAGGATGTTATAAAACTAACAACAAAGAAGAAGGAGTATCCATACTTCATCATTAACCCACAATGAATGTTTTAACTCACATAGATGAGGGTTGATATAGTGTACTCTATCTATAGAGTTCTCTATAGAATAATTAGAATAAAAAACTACAAAAAAACACATTTAGTGGTTCAAATAAACGAAACTCTGCTGAAAAACATACATTCAAAAACACCTAGTAGAACCTGTCTGATGGTTCTAAAAACCTAGGGACAACATGGGGGGATAAAACTAAGATTCATATTTATTTTATTTTATTTTCATTCTAGGATTATAGATTTCAATTATTTTTTAAGGAACAATTTAGGATTCATACGTATTTCCCTCATTATTTCATGAATATTTTTTTGTGGTCCTAAAAATTTAATGCATGATTTTCTTATATTGGTTGATGTTATTAATGAAACAAACTGGGATCCCCTCAAGTTGAAAAAATAGAGAGGACCGTAAAATCATAGAAATATATTTTATGAGTTTCAATTATTTATATAATTTTACTCAAACAATTTTAATTTATTTTTGTGTTTTTAAAAAATCACATGCCCATCATTGACCCCTTAAAATCTAGTGTCTATCGAGGTGAAAAAAGGATATTAATTATTCTATGTTTTAATTGTAATTTTAGACATGATTATATGATTGAATTGGTCAAAATAATGAATATATTTGACCATGTTTGTATAAATTTGAAAAATAATTATTTTTGGGACTAATTTTATTTTTATAAGTGAAATTATTTTTATAATTGGTATCTTTTTATGTTCTAAAAATGATATTTTTTATTGTTATTATGTAATTCTATATGAGCTTTTCCCAAAACATAAGTTCTCATCCCAATGAAAAAACATTTGAAAGCAACATTTCTCAATTCTTATAGTATATTTCTTCATATACTCATCATATTTTTATTTTAGATAATTCTTGTAATCTTGTAAAATATATAGATAAAAATAATAATGTTTTATATAGTTGAGGAATTTTATTTATTATAACTTTAATACTTGGACCCACCATGAGATCAAACCTTATGTATCACATAGAATACCTGAATGAACATGAGAATAAATGAGCCATGTTACAAACCTATTTTATGTTTTATTACCCTACACTTATCGGGTTTCATGATATTCTAGAGAATAAGTTTGGGGAGAGTATTTCCATTATATATAGGGATATATTACATTAATGTTATTTTTATTTTCAAGTTTATATTTGATTTGGGGAGAGTCTGTGTATCATTCATTATATTTTTATTTTTCACCTCTCCTATGAAGAAAAATAATTAAATAATAATAATAATGAAAAAATGAATTACATTTTCCCATATATTAAATGGATTGAAAATCTTCATTTGTAAAAAAATTATGTTTGGATTATAAATGGTCAGGTTGGGGATGTGAGGTTTATTAAAAGTATAAATTTCAAAAGAGATAAAAAATAATAAAGCATGATAGGTTGATTCATTCATTATGCTTACATGAATCATGTTCTTACTCTGAGATTTGGAGGTTGGGATATGACATACTTACAAGAGTATTTTCAATGAGATCATATTATGATATCATGTAGTATTCTAGAATTAATTCTTCAATTTCATATTATTTTTATTCATTATCCACGTACAACAATCCTTAGATATGTTTGATCCTTAATGAAAAGTAATCTTGAATAAATTTTATTTCAATCTTTATGTGGTGGAGATCTTAGATTCCCTAAAATACTATGAAAAGCAACATATAGGAGAGGTATGTGAACAAAAATAGGTACGTTTATTAACTTGATTGATGAGTGAAAATAATTCAACATGAGGTAAATTGAAAGTTCCTTGCACATTAATGATTAACAAGCAAATAAAAATTTATGTGAGTAGGAGAAGTGTTATATTTATAGTGGAAGAGTAAAAGGCATAACTATCTTCATTTATTATATGTTTTAGGGGTTGGAGGATATATTTTTGGTAGGATTTCAAAGATTAGTTTCCATTTACAAAAAAATTGTGTTGTTTCTTTGAAAATTTAAATATTAGTATAATAATAATACTTTGTATCTATATTGATATTAAACACTGGAGGAAATGAAATGTATATGTTTGGTTGTATCAACAGAACTGAATTATGGATGATTATTTCAAAATAATACACAGTTTTTACGTTATTTAATTGATTAATTCTACCTACATTTAATCATTTTTTAATTTGTGTAAGTGTAGTGGAAATGTCTAAAATATAGTTAAAAATTGAGGAATTAATGACGATGGATATGTCATATGATGTACGGTAGGTCAAGAACCGATCATGGAGCTCTAAAATGAATAATCAGATGAAAATAGTGAGTAATCATATATAAAATAATTGTTTACATCATAAATAGTAAATTTATGACACAAATATTAAAGAATTCATGGTGTAAGAATATTATTTAAACCTTATCATGGTGATGACTTATTGATTTTAAACCATAAAACCATCATTTAGAACATAAAATAGTGAAACATGACAAACAAATAGTATCTTTGACCAATATAAGGCTCCAAACCCATTTCATTACCATTTTATGTTATGGTATTATTGTAATACATTTATTTGAAATTTATAATTCTCTACAGCTATGGATTATTCTAATTAATAGAAGTCCAGGGTTAATTGAAGGGATAAAAAATTCATGGTTTTGCTACTACACTATTAGGATTCTTCAATATATGTTTTCCATTCTACATTATGTTTTCAATTTACTCTCCCATGAAATGAAAAATATATATTATAATTTATGTATTTTCATTTCATCTTCTAATCTCAATCCCTTTCCTTTACCTCTTTCTATTGTGATCTCTTACACTTTTCAATAGAAAGTGAAAGACCGAGGGATTGACTTTGGGGTAGGTTTCCTAACATTCCACAATTCTGGTTCTTAGTTTAATTGAATGTCTAAATTATATTTATAGTGGATGTGAGAGATTTACATGGCTATGGAAATTATCCATCATGACATGAATCTCACAATCAATCTTATTTTCTACAAAGAGAAGCTAAAACTTAGAGTGAAAAAGTTGTTTCAAAGGCATAATCAAAATCCTACTCATAGTAGGGAGTAGCATTCAAATTTTGGTGAGATAAATTTTAAAATTTTAATTAATCGATAATAATTAATAAGGGAATAACCCCAGTAACCAAACCCTATAAAATATATCTATTCTTCCATAATATCATTCTACATTTCTCCAATTTCATTGTTTAAGATTTACATTCCACTTTTCAAAAAATAAAATCCAAATTCAATTTTGTTATAAATAAATAAAATAAAAAAACTTATATATTAGGTTAATTAAAAGTACTTATTTATTGAATCTAAATCTCCACAAGTGAAATGATCTTATACATCCACTATGCTACACAAGTGAAATAAATTTTATTTTTACCTCCCTCTGTAAAGAACATCGTGGAAAATGCATAGTATCTCATTGGATAAAAGAATTACCCAATGCATTAGAGAACTATCAAGGTGAACTATTCATATATAATAATTTATTTATTACCTATATATCATATATAATAACATCTCATCAACAACCTATGGAGAATGGGATTGGGTATCACATGAAATTCATTTACTGTATAAGAGTTTAAGGGAATAGACGATTAATCATGTAAAACCAATGGGAATGAAATGTGATTTTCATATAAGGATGTACCTATTATATAAATTTATTTTTATTTAATAAGAATAACCTTTAGTGAAAATAGGATTGGTTATCCACAATAAATAAATATGGAATGGAAAATTAAGGAGTGCTTCCTAAAGCACAAGTGGTATAAAAATAAATAATAAAATTTTGTTAATAAGAGGTTGCGGAAGTCTATCATTAATAAAAAATTATTTTAATAGTATGAGAATTATTTAAAACACCTAAACAATATAAAATTGAAAAAACATCTTATTATAAAGGGATTACTTGAATAAAATGATAGAGGAAGAGATTCCCTTACCCTACGAGTTAGCTTTCTCAATCTTGAAAATAGCTCTATGGAACCATAGAACCTCCTTGGAGAGAGTATAGAGAAAAACAATAATGGTAATGTAATTATTAGTGTCTTTATTGTATATATTAATAGAATTCTGGTGGATATTTACATCAATAAAGGATGAATTTTATTGATTTCCAATATTTTCCTTTCGATGTCAATTTTATTAAAAATTCAAAACCACTGGCCTTCCCAATGATTTATCCCTTGATATTTTTAATGTGGGAGTATTTTTTAGTATTTAAATAGTTTATTATCATATATAATTTAAATAATATCATTCTGGATGTGGAAGAAAGTCTTGTTCATAAAGTTTTATTTATAAATCTAAAAGTATACTTTAGTTTTCCATGTTCATTTATAGGTTTGGAAAATTAATATCATCAGATTAAAATAAATTTTTTAGAATCATTATCCCATTTAATTATATAAAAATTTATATTATTAATGAAATAACTTTTATGTCATTTTCATTTCATAATAATTACTATATATATAGATTATTTTACTATTTACCAAAAAATTAAATTGTCTTAGAAAATTATGAAAAATTCAACATCGAATAATGTTAATGTGCTAATTTAAAAATACATATTTTATAAAAATATTTTTCTAAGTATTAGAAATTTAATATTTTAATAAAATAAATATTTATTGAAAAATATGGATTTTTATAAGATGATCATGTTTCCAACCAATAGAAAAACTACACCTGATTGCCCAAATATATATTTTTTATTTATAAAAGAGAAAATATTGGAGTGTAAAACGTTTTATGTAAATAAAATTTTATTTTTTAATTTTTAAAGTATCATAAGATTTTATTTTCATATCAATCACACACACACAAATATATATATATATATATATATATATTATTAAAAAAAATTGGATTCATTGTTTCAAAATACGTTTTATCATATTTAAACTGAAGTCATGTGCATTTTATATAGGATTAATGATTTAATAAAAATATGTGATCAATGTAAACACTATTTAATTTTTTAAATGAATTTATACCTTAATAAAACTTATGTTGTATATGTATGAGCACTTATCACACCAACATAATCCTTCTAGTTAAGTTGTGAGAATGTGGTAGTTTCATGGGGTGGATTAGCTAGCATCGATATAGAAGTGATCTAAACTAACATGAACTACAATGATAGATTATTCCACTCAAGACCCCCTTGTAAAATCACAACATGGGTTTGGTCAAGTGTGAGAACCAATGATTATACCTCCCTAAAATACTCTAACAATTGAGCATCATAAGGAATTATTCTACTTGATGAGGCCACAGATTCTCCCTTTTGCATAAATTATTTCTCTTAATTAACATTAATATATAATAATTATAAAGACCAAATTATTACATCTACATTACCAATAGTCATAATTCTTAAGTTTCATAATTATTTTCTATCTCCTATTAATACCTCATGTTTTATTAATTTATTTATTACTTCAATTTCTATCAATGTTCAATATCATTCATTTTCAAAAGGAATACTATATGACCAATGTTTTGTTCCATTTCACTACACTATTCATAATATATATAATCCTATGATATTTAGATGATCCCAATATTCCTATTATTGTTATTTTATTTTTTATATTTATTGTCTCATTTTATTATTGTAAATTCTACTGGGTTTAATTGTTGGCATAATGTGACAATATGAAAAAAATGGAATGAAATGTTATCATTGTTTTTAATACTATACTACATTACTAAAAAATTCAGAAAGAAGACTATTAATATATATATATATATATATTTCATGGTCATTACTATAGAAACATAGTGGTTCATAGAGATTATGTGTTGGAATTATGTTAATTATCTATTATGCTTCTCGATTAATGGAGTTCTATAAATTTTCATATACCATGTAAATAAATGATATTTATAAAGACCATAAGTTTGAGTATGGGTTGAGGTATTAGATCCATTATAAGAGTCATTTAATTTTTTCCAATCTTTACATAGGTGCGGAACATGTCTCTTATTCAAGAGAAAGATCTTGAAGAATTGAAAAAAGTATCTGTGGGATTAGGTTGATCAAGAAATTTTAATAAGAGGAAGGGTTATGATATTCCTAGATATAGATTATGCTCAAGGAATTAAATAAATACCATATCAACCCCCAAAAATTCATATAATTAATTTTATACTATCAGTGTGGAATAAAAAGAAACAATTAGTATATGTCATGGTTTAGATTCAACACATGTATCACAGAAAATGGAGAGTGCACCACCATAATGTATGCGTTTCATTTCATCACGAAATCATGATGAGGAGGTGGTAGAAGCCCTAATAGATGTGTTGAGGTGGTGACATAGTGTATGAGAACCATATATAAAAGGTAATTTTCATGGTTCTATTTCTTGGTAGTTATTTGATGTTGAGTAGACGTTGGAAGATCTTGCAAAGAGTTCTTCTATAATGAGACGTATGATGTGAACTCCTCTACCATGGATAGTATGCTATTTGATTCCAATTAATATCAATATTTTATGTCTGTTTATTTGTTATCTATGTCAAATTTTGTAATTGAGTTACTATTTGTAGGATAATTTATTGATATTTCACTAGGGATATGGGGGATCCAATTTTTAGGTAATCGTTTTATGCTATAGAAATTTTTGTGTTTTCTTATATATGTGATTTACTTTTCTATAGATATGAGGTGAATTAATGTGATCAATAAGAATTATTGTTTGTCATTTTTTTCGTGTATTAATTTTTTTTGATGTCTTCTATCATTTTATTATTCTGTTTATGGGTTCTGTGTCTTTATAGTGGAGTGGTATTATCACACTAGTAGGTAAAGTATTGATTTGGGTTTTCTAGGGATGATTATATCTTTAGTGGTGGATATGTATCTTGTTTTGGTTATAAATTTTTATATTTTTTTCCCAGTTGTTAATAAATATCATAGTATGTTTATTAAGGATTTTTCAGGATTACTACATGAGAAAGAGTTGGATTTTTTTATTGACATGTTACTTGGTATCGATTCTATTTCTATTTCTCACTATGTAATGATAGAAGCTATGTTTTTGGAGTTAAATACATAGTTTTAGGATATTTTTTCAATGAAATTCATTTTATGGGATATATATCCATTCGGTGTTTTGATACTTTTTTCTAATAAAGATAATGGGAGTTATTAGTTATGTGTTGATTGCTACAAGTTGAACGTGGGAAGCATTAGGAATGGATATCATTTAACATTGATCGATGATCTATTTAATACAATGAGGGGAGCATAGTGGTTTCTATGACTATTCTCAAAACTATTTATCATTAGTTTAGGGTGTGAGTTAAGGATTTGTTTGAGTTATATTTCAAGTTATGATAGAAGAATTATTAATTTATTTAAATTCTATTCAAATTGACGAGTGTACCATTAGGGTCTATGGAATTGATGAATCACTCCTTCTATCCAAAGATATATTTATCTATGATCATGTTTATTGATGTTATTATTATATATTTTTTGGTTCAATGGAGACCATAGTAATAATTTTACAATTATATAGGTTACTATTGAAACTCTTCACTTGTATACTAAGATTCAAAGTCCTAGTTCCAGATTTGTGAGGTAATATTACTTAGTCATGATGTTTTTGAACAAATGTATATAATTCAGTCCGTATATAGTGGCAGGAGTGATGACTTAAGAGGCTCCCCAAAGTAGTACGAAGTTTTATACTTTCTTGTGAATTGAGGAATATTATCTTTACTTTATTCAAGAATTCTCTCACATATCCATGACATTGAGAACACAAAATAGAAAGGGAGTTATTTTCTAGTTATTTAGTAAATGAAATTTAGATTTCCAGGAGGTAAACATGTGATTGAATTATGATTATTCTCACTTTATCAAAGCCTGTAAAATGATATATGAGGTATATTTTGTTGCTTTAAGTGTGGGTTTGGGATGTGTAATGATATGAGGAATTATTAACTTTTATTCATGTTCTAAAAATATTAAGATTCATATGAATAATCTCTCCACTAATATTGTAGAGTTAGTTCAGTTTTTGTTTCAACATAGTGTAGGATATTCTATCAATATAGGTAAAAAGTGTGTGTTGTATTCACAAACTACATGAGTTTTTTATATTTTTTCCTTAGAGTAATATGATTCTTTTTAAGATATTTGAAGGTGATAATTCATAAATCCAATATAGTATGGTATGATATGAGCATATTTTATGGAAAAAATTATAGGGTTTTAAGTGATATTGTATGCCTAGATTAAAGGTATACCATAAATCATGGTATATTTATAACATTATAAAAAATTTCAACGTTGAATGAGAGAAGTTATCATTTAGGTATTTTCCCAATGTTGGTTTATATTTATCATTATTTTTTTATAATATTAAACATTAGGAATAATCTAAATAGAATTTTTATGATAAATTGTTTGTTGATCTAGGGTTATAAAAGTTGTAACTAAAATCCATCTAATCAGGATTGTAATTCATGAGTTAATGTATGGAACACAAGGATTATCCTTGAGGGATTGTATTATAGGATTATTCACCGCAAAAAAAATAATTTTTCAATCCTTCGTTACCTTTTATAGATTCTCTAATGAATCAACCTTCTTTATCCTCTCTTTGCTTCCATGATATATTAACATATTTTCTATTGAGGAGAAACCTACCCATTGGATGGGTGGTTATGTTTCAACCCCAAGACACATAATGGTGGATTAAATCCTTTGGTCGTCTATGAGGGATATTCATCAAGAAAGTGGAATTGAGATTGTTATGATAACTCATCTGGGAAAGGTACACCAAATTTTTTCATCAATTTATATATGAACAGTGTAAGTTTTTTCAATGATAAATCTAGAGAAATAAGGTTTCTAATAAATTGTTTTTTAAGTGTTTTTTGATGCAAATAAACCTAGTAGTGATATCAGAGCATTACCATAGATATATATTTTCACAATAAAGTTTTACAATGAATAATTTACATGAATTATTATATATTTTATGGTATATCATTAAAAAAGATTCATAAAGTGAACTAAGGGTTTCTATATGACATAAAATGTCATAATATAAAATGAAATATTAATATACGGTATATGATATCAAAATAAACAATACATTAAAATCTTTCAGTTTTATTAAATCTTAGTGTATGATATATGATATAATATGTTACAAATGAACTTATGTACATGATGAAAAAACATATCCCCATATTTCATATGTGCTATCACAGTATATCAGAAAGAATGATAGTATGGCCACTATTCATTTTTTCCTTGTACAGGATATATCATAGGCTATGACATCCATAAACATCGTTTTATTAATATGAAATGATCGTCCTGTAAGATTTATCTTAAACAAACAATAATGGTGGAAGATTACCCTTACAGTGAGTTATTCATAATACAGGATTGTTTAAATCAAGGGTTTTTATTACATTATCCATTCTATACTGAGTATATTAGTGATATGTCATAAGCTATGACAACTATGCAATATCCTCATTTCCAAGAGTCATTATTATTATAATAATTATTAAAAATTATATATATATAACAC
The DNA here is from genome assembly GCA_963277665.1 of Viscum album. Lineage (NCBI taxonomy): Eukaryota > Viridiplantae > Streptophyta > Magnoliopsida > Santalales > Viscaceae > Viscum > Viscum album. The sequence goes on from OY728138.1 coordinate 459,279,124, forward strand.
AAATAAATATTTAAAAATAAATAAAAAAGTAAAAATTTAAATTTTAAATATAAAAATATAATTAGTTATATTTTTTAATGGTTATTTCTTATAAACGATATATTTATGTAGTTGGGGTGATTCATTAATGGAAACCACATAATTCTACAATCAAAAGATCTAGGTGGAAAACTAAGAAGGGGAGATTTATTATGTTATAGTACTAGGAAATTGTAAAAAACTTTAGATTTAGTGTAAGTGTAGTAGTGGTGCCACTATAGTAGATCTGATACTGTATCATCCAAGGTACTCTATTAAAAATATTCACTGAGGGGCCTTTGCTCCAAAAAATGACCTTTCGGGCCACGAATTTTGGATTTTAAGCCCCATAGCGTATGGGTCATGTTCATGGGCCCCATGGACTTAGGTATACATGCTATGTAATGTGTTTCCCTATACTCATATAAAAAGAGGTTTTTTTATCTTTCATAAAAAATGATTCTTAGACCCCATTATTAAAAAAGTGCGATTTATTTTCAGTGAACAATTTTATTAATTATTTTAAATTCTACCCTATCAATATAAAATGAAACCATATAATATAATTATATAATATCTAATATAATACAATTAGTTAAATAATATATTGATATAATATCAAGAACAGATAATGCTTAAAACACAACTATATAATTGTTTTTTGTAGAGTATATTTTTAAAAAACTAAATTTATAAACATTAAAATATATATTTTATAAAGAAGATTAATAATGGATATATTATCTTGAGATTAATATTTAATCATTTCCTAATTTGGATGAATTTTTGTCGAAAAGTGCATGAATTTGAAAATTTTCAATTTAAATAAATATAGAAGTTATATAGGTAAAAGAAAAGTTGGGTAAAAACAAAAGTAAATAGAAGATCATTAAATCACTTAATAATAGCTCAAAAATTTGTGTGAGTGATAATTTTTTGACCATGCTCGGTCCCAAACATCATATTTGTTATATATTGGATTCCATTACCTTGAATAGTGTAAATATATATATGTAATTAAGTAGATAGTGTAACCAAATATACAATTCCATTCACTTATAAAATTTGACACTTCCACCACTTCAATACATACCCTTTCTTTCAAATTCACATTTGAAAATCTTACATATTACTCCACATAGAATCTATATCATAAATATAATTATATGGTCATTAATACATTGAAAAATACATTAAATTTAAAGGGTAATTTCAATGAAAAATCGAGTCTCCAATGAGCATAGAGTGCAGCCGAGTAAGCATAGAAATAAGTTAATGACTTCATATCAAAATGAATTTCATTGAGATAAATTTTATTTTATGGACCTACTAAAATATATGTGGTTTATATAAAACCTATTTAAAAATTTATATCATGAAATAACATTAATTTTTGTTAATATTTTTTCAATTATAATCTCTCTCTTCCATGAGGATTTGTTTTAATGCTCCCCAATTTGTAAGTGGTTTTAATCAATCAAATCCATTCTTGGGTTCTATCAACTCCCAATAATCAAAGTAATTTTAATAAATTTATTTTTAAACCTATGATGATGTTATGTCATATTTACACCTTATTTTATATGGGAAAACATGTTTCACATCAAAGTGTTCTTCATTGATGATTTATTTAATTTGTAAAAAATCTTCCAATTAATTAAATTTTTATGAAACATTTATTAAATAAATACCCAGAATATTATTTATAAATATTAATATGAATTTCCTTATTCATATTATTTAAATTTTAAGTATAAATTAAATGTTTTTATGGAAATTATATGTGAAATTTTCAAAATGTTTATAAACTAAAAACTATCAAAAATATAAAGGGGTTGATATTTAATTATGTATTTTTTATATTCATTTAATTTTTAATATATGTTAAAAGGTATTATTTTATAATCTTTTTTGAACCATATCAAAATGAGTTTTGTTAATTAATATGAACATTTTTTACTTTTAAATATATGATATTTTTATTAATAAAAATTTGTACATGATTGAACTGGAATATAAAATTTTTATGATTAATTTAATATAATATTTAAAGGAAAAGATGTCACATAATGAATAAAATTATGGTAATTCTTATTTAAAATTAATATTAACTCTTTATATTTATTAAATCATGGAATATTAATAATGAAAAAAAAATTAATGTGTTTATAATTATATTTTTTTATATATTACTCATAAATTATTTATCTCATGTATCAATTCAAAAAATATTCATATATTTATTGTATTCCCTATATAATTCATAATTACCATCATTCCATTGTTAATTTTCGTTTGTGCTTTCGTTTAAATTGTTAAACCAATTTGATAAATTTCCATACATATATATAAGGAGTTATATACTAGGCTTGATAATTGATTAAATTTAATTCTACATTGACATTGGATTATATAAAGTCTGCCACTTTAATTTAAAAGTAAATTACATTTTATACATTTTAGGAGATATAATTATGATGGATTATATATGTATCTTGATTATATTTTTCTTGGTTAGAGTGAATTCAATTTGTACTACACACAATCCTGGATGATTATTCAATGACTAAAAAATTTGGGTTTTTTATTTATTACTCTAATATTACACATGTATGGATTATTGATTTCAAATGATTCTGTGTTTTTACATGAAGGTGTTTCATGTATATTATTCATGAGATATATTTGGATGTGTATGAACATAGTTGTTTTTTTGAGTTAATATCCTAAGATATTATATGTGTAATTAGTTAACAATCAATATGGTTTGAACATATTAATTTTGAGATGACATAAGCATAACATACTTTAAGATGCTAGTTTTTCAATGAGGTGTTAATCCTTTTGAATTCTAGTTTAATTATTTTTTTATCCTTGAAATAGTGCCTATGTAACTAAGGAAGGATTCATGAGAATTCGAGACTTTCTTGGATGTTGGATCTAGGGTTTTTTTAGAATTAGTATTAGGTGCATGGTTGGGGCATGTTTAGTAGTAACTGTGAAGCTCAATCATGTGAACCATTAATAGGGTTTGATAGTTATCTTAACCATTCAAGAGTGGATTTATATATGTTAAAACCCTATAGAATAGTATTGGTACATTGAGTATAAAATGTGTACGGTTTATCAGAACAATGATTCCGGTCAGGCAAGGGGGATGTCTCCTTGGATAGCGAGTACCGATGGGTGGAACATGGTTAGCTTAACTGTGTGTCAAGGCCATGTGGTGTGTTTGCCATAGGACAATGTTAAGACATGGTTTTACCAAACATGTTTCTAATTAGTGATACCCTTCTAAAAAGGGTGAAATATCTATATTCTCATGTGTATTTTAATCCTAAATCCACTCTTTCTTATCCTATTTCACACACAATAGCCTTCCCCAAGTTGAGATATCTTCTTATATATATTTTAAGGATTTATGATTAATCATATGTCTATTTTTTATTCAAGTTTTGTAGGTCATGTTGGCGATCCAATGGTATGTCTATAAATTATCTTCCATCTTTTCTTGGTTTATCATTCCATATTGGATATTATTTCCATATGAGATAATGTTCCCTATTTTTAGAGAGTTTTTCTATTTTGTATATTTCTCTCATTCCATCATAATTTAATGGCCAATAATAGATGATAAGGCCTCTACCTATCTAATATTGGTAGTATATACAATTTACATAAAAGCTTTCGTGCTTATATTTCTTCATTATTATTACATACACATGACATTATGTATACTTATACTAAAATATGGAATATCATAAATTGATCAACTAAACATTGAATTGAAATGATATGTGACATTGATAACTGATTAGAAGTTGAAAACCTCAATCTGAACCATGCCTTTGGGTGGGTTTGATTAAATTATTGGACGACTTATTTTTTCATAGGGACCAAAACACCAATAAGGTGTGTTTGGATTAACCTTAGAAATAGATATGATTATAATTGGATTGATTAATTGAGATATTTTATATACCTACACATGGAGAAATTGATTACTTATAAATGAATAAAATAAAATGGGAATGGTAAGGGAGGGGGTTGTATTCCTTATCCCTATCAAACAACCCATTTTTCATGAATGTATGAATAATTTGTTTTACAATTATAAGCCATTGATAAATCCTGTTAAACATGAAAAATAGAATACATAAGGTTCTAGGATCATTTATTTCATGTTTGGATCCTAATATTTCATAAATTGGACAAAAGGGGTAGGATATATGATTACTACATTGTTAGCACAAATGGTGTGAGGCACTTTTGGAGCAGCTTAAGGCACATGGTTTGTCTACAACCATGAGACCCGAGGAACATGGTTGTGAAAGACATTACACATTATTAAGGGGTTATTTTTTCTTTTTTTCAAATGTTTAGGAAAATTGTGGGCCTTAACCATGTGATATCTCTATTTTGGTGGAGATCATAGCATAATTTTCTCAAGATTTGGCCTAACCGTGTGGAAAAGATATATTCCCCCTATTTTGAGAGTAAATTTTATAAAATTACCTTAATGAATATTATAGACTTATTTTTCTTTCCTCCATCCCAATTCATTGGATAGATCTCCTTCACTCATCCAATGGGTTCTCCTCCTCCCTAATATGGGTTCTTTGATATCTCCATGATACAAACTCTATCCAGACAATAGTATGAAGCATTGGATAGATTGGGGTACTATATCTATTCCAATTTTTTATTTTTTAATTCCTCTTCATATCATTTATTCTATTTTGGAGAAATATCATTTTCTTTATTTTTAGGAAATTGGAATATTTCTCTAATATCTTTGAATAAACTTTTAATCTATGTCCACTATTAGATGGGGATTCATCATGTACCTAAGGTATGTGTTCAAGTTATTTTCCTTAAAAAGTGAGTTTTTTTCATAGCCACATCATTATTTTGGATGCTAGAATGTTCCCCCTATTTATTTAAAATGGATTTATTTATTATAAATTGTTGTAAAAATGATGTTATACTGCTGTTGAGAAGTGATAAATGATTAGAGGATGTCAAACAAAATTATGGACACCCCTTGGGTGTTCCGGTTGGAAATTAAGTTTTTTATTTAACTGATGAAATGAACATAACAACTCTTATTTGTCCAGAATAGGTTATAAATGAATTTACCTACTCTATTACATGATATCTTATCATCCAAAAAAACACATAAGTTATTGGATTATGTGAAATAGAATGATCCCATACAGTTAATTACCTAAATTATATTACAAACTTCTAAGTTCTTAGTTGAACATTAAAGTAGAATTTCCATGTCAAGAGTAATTAAATGGCTTGTATAAATTGAATGGATTGATTCATCATAGGATTCCTTATAAAAATTAATTAAATGGACTCATTTAATAAATTATTGTGATTGGAAAGGCCATGCCAACTGATTCATACTTATTTATATAGCTTATATAAGTCGTGACACCAACATGGGTACTGAGATGTATGTTTACAATGCTTATGAGGCATTCCCTATGTTTTTTATATTATCAAGATTATTTAATTAAAATTGGTGGTAGAATGATGGTTAAGGGACTTATTGGGAAAGGATATTCTCTCACCATTACATCGTGTGTTGATCGTGACATCTCTCTCTAATATACTATTATCTAGGAAATCAGAATTACATTCCACATTCAACTTTTTATGATATTGGGAATGATGTTTCACTCCAACTATCATGAGAGTTGAGTATGAGGAATCTCACTCATTATAGGATCCAGGGAACATAACCTCTACTTATGCTTATAGGCTCATTTTGATTGGATATGGATAATGGAGGTATGACCTAGTGTATCTAACACCAAGTGTTCAGGCATATGACTTCTTACACCATCACATAACCAGTTCATATAGGTGGATGAGATATATGACTATACTATAAATATTATTACTATATATATATAGTTACTCGTCACACTATCATTCTTGAGTTGGTATGAGGTAGGTAGAGTAAACATGTGTCTTTTAGGAACTTGAGAGTGTTATTGTTTATTTATTTCAAACATTTATTACTATTCAGTTATACCTGCACACTACTTATCTATGTACACTACCTATATTTCTTCTATATGCCTTTGAAGACGTCCTATTGAGATTTTACCTCACATCCTACTTGGACCACATTTGGTACTCAAGTAGATTATGTGTCCATAGGTATAATCTAGGTAAAGCTCCCTAATATATATTCCTAATATGCTTTAATTATAGATGGAGCATGGGAGCAGTGGACTAAGCTTATGCTCGGGATAGAAGTCGAGTAGTCTTTAATACTTTTTATATCTTTGTATAGAAAATTGCATACACATGTCCCATGTTTCCCATTTTGTATATTATCATTCCATGAAGTCATGTAAATGACAATTATTTTTTGGATTTTGATTATTATTAATTTTTTAGTTATTTATGGATCCATAGTTATTTAACATATATGTTTTATTTTTTCCTCTATGGTGGGTCACTGGCCTATTCTTTTTTGTATCCATTTATTTAATGATTTCATTATTTTTCACTTACATTTGATATAGACTTTCCCACTATGATATGAGGGTATAGTCTACCCATTATACTACCTTAGACCCACACTTTTAGTTCATAGCCTCTATCATACAGGGAGGCCTGCTTAACGCCCTGTGACCCACTGGGTGAGATCCCTAGTTTGGTGGATGCTGGATTGAGATATTAAAAAGTGGTATCAAATCCTTTCTTTCCTATTTTATTACTATTTGGGTATTATAAAGAAGAATAAGAGTTAATGGGATTCGGTAATGGGAATGATGAGGGTAGGTAACCCATATATAGGGTAAACAAAAATTACATGGGGTGGGATGAATAAGTTTCCGATTTTTCTTGTTAAAGTAGATATGAAATCAATGTTAGGTGATGCATATTCTATGCATTTTTATTGTAAATGGTATTGTTGAAATGATTATTTCCTTTATCATAGCAAGATGAAATGAGCCTTTTGTGTCACATACATCATTATAGGGAAAATAAGGCCAATATTTCATTCATTTTCCATGCGACATATATATTCGACATGTATTTACATATTTCATATTATATTTTCCACGATTATTATATGAAAATGTGTTGGAATTACTTGAATAATAGAGAATAAAACTTGAAACTAAATGTTCCAATCCTAAAATAATTGTTTTCCCTACATAGGATTATGTAGACACCTAGAGAATTTAGTTAAATAACAATGATCCATGGACTATTGGTCACCTGGATTGGAAATGGTGATCAATCTAACTAAACCTTATCTATTGGAAATAGTGATAAATCAAAATAAAACTTTTGGATTTGAAATGGTGATCAATCTAATTTAGTTAAATAACACCTCAAGCATTTAGTAATAGTGGGTATTATGTGGATGTCATATTTTGGTTCATGAGGAGTATGGTCCCTTATATATTTGAAATTGTGATCAATATAATTAATCCTTTTGAGGAGTTTTAAATACATAATTGAGTAAAAATAAATAAAATATTAATTTTAGAATGAAATGGCCATATTATACATGTGATATGAGCCCAAGACCTGAACCCGACCTTAGTAGTGGGTAGTTAGAAGTCCCTTATGTTCTTACATCCTTATAAGGTCATTTCCATAAATTATAAACATGAATTTTGATGTAAAACTAGAGGTGTGATATATTATTCGGAAGGATATACACTCATCCAAGAACCATATATGTTATATTTTGATAGTTAAATCATTTTATGAGGAGTTCATTTGGAATTGTAGAATCATACCTCCATTATGTCCTTCAATTTTAAACCATAGAGATGGTGACGAACATGTATCAGAGGTGGAGGGACCTAAGCCATTATTGATTCCATTAATATTTCCACTTATAGAACCTATTAATTTTCCTTATAAGGAAACATAAAACATATTCCTATAGGGTTTCTTTCAGATGATGAAAAATATAAAATGTGTTTCCTGACATGCCCTGACTACATTAGTTTTTGAATCAGGAGTTCCAACAGTAACATCCTCACCCCTTTTTGGGGGACGGAAGACTACATGATGTCGATTCACAAATCAAAGCTATTATTTCTCTATTTGAGCATAAATAGATATCTCTAAAGTGGATGTTCAATCATACATCTTATATTCAATGTGTTTCATCCAATTGATGTTGAGAAGATATTACCCTGGAAGACCTGCATAGTGATATGGTTTGGGTGGATTTATAAATTATATTTTATAACTACTTACTTCCATATAATTCGTGGTGTGAACAAGCTAGAGATTTTATTAACCTATATATGGGTAAAATATCTATCATAGTGTATTCTTATTAGTTTACTGAGGTGTAATGGTTTACACCAACTCTAGAGAGTGATGATATTATGATCACAAGGTGATTTGAGAATGGGTTAGCATACACCATCTAATCACATCTTAATGGTTTAAGGATGAATACTATATCTAGGATATTCTACAAACCCTTATACTGAGAGAAATCTGGAAACATGATGATGTTGTGAGTCATGGTGGTTTGGCCCCAAGATTTATCAATGAATCTACTATCCGACTCAAGAGTAACTCTAAGGATAATCTTAGTGGTAGTAATTATCAAGCTTCTCATACTTATTGTTTCATGACATGTCGTAAGTGTAGGAATCTAGGACATATGATACCCCAGGGATCGTGGGACTTATGAAATTCATAGGTTGTGGAAATATGGGTCATATCCATCGCTTCTACAGGACCTTTCCATCAGTGCATTGAAAAGGAGGATCTACACCCACCCCATGTCCTATAGAGGGGCCATTAGGATATCTCCATGAAGTATATTGGAATACCACTAGAAAATTAGGATTAGGATGCAGTCAAGGTAGAGGTATTCAAAATCATGGTTTTCATCACCAATTGGGAAGGCATTTCTTTGACCCGGGGATGTGGTAAAAACTAGTTACATGAATTATATCCTACACTAGAGGAGTATAGAATACGAACTTCTATAGTAACGACACTGTTCTGTAGCCTCATTATAATTTTATTATTTATTTAAATTTTCTATATATCAATCTTTTTTATATAAGGAAATCATGGAGAGTTTAGTCCTCTGAATCAAACACTACTATGCTTTGATGACACTCAATACCCCATTAGGTATCTCATTAAAGATCATACAACATTGAAAATATTTTCCCCTTAAGATGAGAGGTTACATGTTTATGTGTATTGTCTTAATCTTTAACATAGATGGGATTTATTTATTCATTGAGATAGATTGGCAAGTTTCCTATTGAGAAAATATTGACTACTATCATTGGAGTTTTATGATTTAATCTCAATATAGTGGTAGAAAAATTCATAAGGGAGAATGGGATGTACATGTGACTTGAGCTGGACCAGAGTAGTATATGATGGATTGTATAAAACCTCAAATTTATGGTATATTCCACGATTATTAGGGGTTACAACCAATTTATTTACATCCAATTGTTTATTATTTCAGGGATGTGTTCCCCAAAGGCTTTTCTAGGATACCTCTAGTGAAATATGTATAATTCTTCATTGATCTAGTTTGAGAAGCATAATTAGTGACAATTCCTCCTTATAGGACGACACTGATGTAACTTCTAGATCTCAAGAAACAATTAGAGGATCTGGAGGATAAAGGATCTATACGCACCATCACTTCAACATGGGGTTCACTGGCCATTTTTTCCTAGATGTCAGAAGGTACCCTCAAGATTTTCAAAGATTAATGTCGGTTGAACTACCTCATGGAAAATAATAAATATCCACCACCTTATATAGATAACATATTTTATAATCACTAAGAGTTAGAGTGTTTAAATGGATTTATTTGAAGCTAGTATATCATCTGTAGCATTTTAGGTCATCATAAATACCTGAAAAGGCATTCAAGAGTATGTGTGGACTTTATGAGTACTTGTTTATGTTTTTTGGTTTCACACTTTCACCTATAGTTTTCATGGATCTTATGATTTATGGTTTTCCACCCATATTTGGATTCATTCATGGTAGTATTTTTTGATGTAATATAAATGTATTCATGTTTACATCATGAATATCCCAACCATCTTGGGATCCTGGTGAATATACTCAGAGAGAACTAGATTTATGCTAAGATTAGTAAATGCCACTTTTGGACCAGAATAATACACTTTATGGGTCATATTATCTTAGGGTTAGGAGTTTCAGTAGACCCATAGAATGTGAGAGATGTGGTTTCATGGGAGTATCCCAACAACATATTTTAAATTTGGAGTTTTTTGGGGATATCAGGATATTATAAGGTCATAAACCATGATTTCTCACCCCTTAAAGAACCACTTACGAGCATCACAAAGAAGGTAGTGAAATGTTTATGCTTATAAGTTTGTGAAACATCCTATTGGGAGTTAAAGTGCTGACTGATTTCAACATCGATACTAATTCTTCTAGAGCCAGGTATGCACAATATATTTTTTATTCATTAGTTATTGGTCTTGGAGCTTTTCTAATGAAGGATGAGATATTTGTTGTATACATGCCTTGTCACTTTTTAGCCCCATGAGTGGAATTACCCAATGAATGTCTTTGAGTTAGAAGATGTCCTTGGTGTTTTACACTATTTAAGACATTATCTACATACATATAATTTAATGGTATTCACGAATCCCAAAAACATCAAGTACATCTTTACATAGCATGACCTCGTTCTTAGACAGAACAGATGTGTTGAGTATCTACAACCCTTTGATTTCAACCTTTCCTATATGCCTGGGAGAAGAAATGTTGTATTTGATGTTATATGCTAGAAACCTCAGAAATTGGTTGATCAAGAGGCCAGTGGTGAGTGGAAGCTCGTGGCCATGTTTTCTGAGATGCATGTTGAGGATTAGGAGAACCTTGTGAAGACTATCCTCTCAGCCTTAACATTGAACTCTATACTTCAAGAATGCTTGAGAATAAGGAAACTATTAGATACCGAGGTCTTATTCTTGATGTAAAGTATCCTAGATAATGATACATATTCTGTTTGGACCGTGTATGGGGATAATACGTTAATATTACATGGGATTATATAAGTCCCAGAAGACATCACAAAGAAGGTTTTGGGAGATTTTCATTCCTCAACATGGGAAATTCATCATGTTGTCACCACGACGTATTGAGAAATATGTTTCCAGTATTGGTGGCCTGCAATATAACCTGATATTGCCAGTTTTATCTCCCTATGTTTCACCTGGAAGCATTTCAAGGTAGAACAACAGCAACTTGCATGACTTTTACAGCCATTGTCCATTTTTGAATAGAAATGGGACAATATTTCTTTGAATACTGCTACTGTTTTACCAAGATTACCATGTGGAAATGATATAGTTTGGGTTTGAATTGGTCATTTAAAAAAGGTATCACATTTATGAACTACTTTATAGTCCTTATTAGTAAACAAGCTATATAGAATATATGTTTGCATGGTCATGAATCTTCATAGACCTCCTCGTTTTATCAATTTGGAAGAGACACATAATTCACATATCAGTTCTTTCATGGGTCGAAGATGGAATTGGGTACATAGGGAATTTTGAGCCTGACATATAACCCTCAAACCGATGCAAAAATATAGTGCATGATCCATTGGTTATTGGACATGCTTAATGAATGTGTACTTAACTTTGGGCATTCATGGGAGAACCACAAACCGCTTTTTGAATTCTCTGTTAATAACATCTTTAATTACCCAATCAAGATGGATCTTTATTAATATACATATTCTAGTCCATATAAATCACTTATATTCTGGTTAGAGGATAGGGAGGTATCTTTACCTATATCTTTTATTGTTTGGGAGACCAGAGAGTATGTTTAGTTGATCTAAAAGTTCATGATTATGGCTCGTTCCAGAAAACATTTGTATGCTAAATGAACCATTGACCTCCTGAGTTCAAGGTTGAAGACTTGGATTTTATGGAATTATTTCTTGGATTGGTCCATTGAAATTTTCAATGGTAGGGTAGGCTCTCACCTAGGTTGATTGCATGGATAAATATTTATAAATGGATGGGACTAATGATTTACTAGATAAAACATACTCATAAATTATTATCAACACGTGATGTCTTTCATGCGTCTCATCATTATAGATATTACCTAGACCCATTTGATTTCATTAATCCTAATGATTTGGATTTGGATTTAGATGATAATTATGTAGAGTATCTAGTTCATATTGTGGATCGGAGTGTAAAGACACTCCAAGGAATGTTAGTTCCTTTGGTACGTGAGCTATGGATTCATGACCGAGTATAACAATGGACCTGGGAATGTGGATCATATATACAAGTTCAGTGACTAGAACACTTTCCATTTTATAAATCTTTACCCTTATTTGGCCAAACCATGTATGAGTTTCTTTAAGGATGGATGTTTGAAACGACCAATTTTTCATGAAGGTAGAACTTGTTTGTTTTTTTATTTGAATACTTTGTCAAATCTGGGTAAAAAGGTACTATTACCTAAAGAGGGTTCCAAGAGTGGTTGAGGAGTTTTGGAGCCCAGAGTCCTAGAAATTGGTCAAAATGGTGGGCCTCACGTTTACAACATGGTTAGTACCATCTGGGCTAGGTAATCCTATATTGATCTTTCTGAGAAGTAGGGGCTTCCCATTTTTTCTGAAACCATGAATCCTAAGGCACACGACCATATAAGATTTCAAACAATCATGGTAGAATATTTTTTTTATGATTTGAAAATGTTTTTTGAAACAATTCACCTTCACCATGTGGGGTCCTTATGTAGATATATATAAGAGAATGGTTTGCACATATTATGTCCAAATCATTTGCCCCTATTTTGATGGGGAAATTACTAAAATTTACTTAATAAAACTGATAACATTATTTCTTCTATCATCATTCACATTCTAGTATATGGATCTCTTTCCCTATTCCCATTCGTTCTTCCTCCCTATTCTAGGTTATTTGATATCTCTAAGATCTGAACTCCAATCAGAACACCATTCGACAAATTGGATAGCTTGAGGATTGAAATATATTCCTATTGCTTCTTATTTCAATTTCTCTACATATACATTGTACTATTTTTGTGCAATCACATTTCCAGATTTTTTTGACACTGAACCATTTCTATAATTTCCTAAAATAAACCTTAAAAATGAGGCCTCTATTTGATAAAGAGCCATTAATGGACCTAAGGTTGGTGGTCTTCTTGTTTTCATGAAAAATCAAATCATTTTAATAGAGAAATCATTGTTCCAAAAACCATCCTTTGTCATTGATTTACTTAAAATTTATTTTTTCATTCTAAATTTATATATGGAAAATACTATACTCCCTTTGATCCATGATGGAGGATTACAGAATGTTGACCACAATTATGGACACCCTTTGGGAGTGCCATCTTGAAATCCCCCTTTTTATTCAATGGTTTAAATGACCACAATACCTCCTTTGTTTTCAGATTAGGTTATAAAAGTATTTTCCTATAATTTTAAATGATATCATAGTTTCCAAAGAACTTCTTATGTTCATGGATCATTTAAAATGGAATTTACCCATATAAGTATTTTCCAAAATGAGATTAGTTCCTTCTAAGTTCATAGTTGAACCTCGAAATTGAAATACCATGCATTGACTACTTAAATGGATTTTATAAATTGAGAAGCCGGATTGATGATGGGGTTTCCATGCATAAATTTGATAAATAGACTAATTGAAAAAATTCTAGGTGGTGGAAAGGCCACAAAAAAATGATTTTTTCTTATTTATATGAATTATATAAGTTATGAAACCCACATTTGTATTGTGATGGATGTTTATAATGATTATGAGTTGAACCATATATTTATTATATTATCATGATTCTTCCACTGACATTGGATGTGGTATAATGGTCAAGGGGCTTATTAATATTGACGATTCACTCTCCCTTATATCGGGTGTTGATCATGACATCTATAGCCATTATATTTTTATATGGGTGATGGGAATGAAGTTACAAATTCTTCAATTTAGGGTATTGGGCTTGATTTCTGACCCCACCTATTTTTAGTGTTGAGAATGAAAACTCTCACTCATTATTAGATCTAGGGTATAAACACTCTGCTTCAGCTTATAGGCTCATTTAGACTAGATATGGATTACTGAGTTATTCCATGTCCCAAACAAAACCTATTATCCATGTATATAGTTACTTATGTTCTCATGTACCAAGTGCATATTGGTGTATTAAGTATATAAATATACTATATATATATATATTATTACTATATAAATACTTACTAACTCGACAAGAATTCCAGCATGAGCCGAAGTAGGTAGATCCACTAGGTGTCCTATAAGAACCTGAGCATGTTGTTGTTTATTTATTTGGAAAATTTTATTATTATTAAGTTAATCATTAACACATATTATTTATTTAATATGCATGTATTACTTCCAAACATCATTGTTGGTGGCCTACTTGGATTTTATCCCACACCCTACTCCGACCACCTTTGGTACTTGAGTAGAGCACTTGTTTGCATGTGTGGATAAGGGAAAGATCCATACTACAGATTATTGATATTGATTACTTATATTTGTATCATGGGATAAAATTAAAAATAATATGCTTGGGATGATAGTCAATGTTTTTTTTCCTTTTCATTTTCTTATATAATGTTGCATATGCATGCCCCATGTTTCCCCTTTTTGTATACTTGGGTGACATAAATTCTTGTATATGAGACTACCTGGTTTAATTTTATTATTATTATAGTATTTGTTTATTTTGGCTTCCATAGTTATTTAATATATATATTTTATTATACATCCACTATGGTGGGTTACTAGTTTAGTATTTTTAGTGTATGTTTATATCATGTTTCTGCTATTATATGACAACTATTGTAATCCATTGTTCTACTCTAATATGAGGTTATAGTTTTCCTACAATAATATCATACACCCGCATTGGTATTTAGTAGCCTCAATAATATAGGGAGTCAAGATTTAGGCCATATGACCCAACGGTTCGGGCATAGTTTAGTGGATGTCGGGTCGAGATATTACTCTTTGAATGTAATTTAAAATGGATGTGATTACATTATGATTTATTTTTATGAAGGAAATTGTGTTCCTTATTTATTATATATAATTTATAACCATGAAATTATTCATTGATTATCATGAATTTATTTAAACAATGTTTCTCTTTGGTTATTTTGAATTAGTGGACATGATGTTCCATATTACTTATTTTTGACTAATAGACATGATGTTCCCTATAAATTATCTAAATATATTAAAATTATTATATTTATTGTTTATAATGTAAAAAATGTTTAGATACAATCTATAGAATTTTTAAGAAGGTATTTTTGTTCATGTGTCCTGTGAGGAACCTTATGTGATCTTGGTTTTGTCTAGAGAATTAATTTTTCTTCTTATTATTTTGTGAACACTAATTAATTATATACTCATATACTTGATTAGTAATACACACCATTTATAGTGGAATAATATATTTTATTAAAACTTTTTTTGGCTAAAAACTGGTACCCAGGCAGACTTCATGGATGTTGGTTTGGTTATGGGAAAGAATCCTACTATAGAGAAAAGGTTTATTGTACTAGAATGGATTATGAGGGATGAGGAATGAGTTAGATCTCTTGATGATATTTGTGATAGATAATGGTACCTTGAATTTTTTTAGTATATATTTTTCAATTTATATATGTTTTCCTTTTAATTTTACTCACTTTACTCACTATTTTGTATAGCATCAAGAAATAATCAGTTTAAATATGAAACAACTAATAGATTTTGTCTATTTATTCATATCATTGAGTTTACTTCCACTTCCATAATTTTTTTTTACTTTTCCTTGTACATTTTATGATTCTTTTAGATTTGTATCCATATTTTTATCCACATTTTGAAAGAGGGATTATTCTACCACCATACCATAATAGAATCGATCTACTAGTCAGTAGCCTCTAGAATATGAGGAGGCGTGTTGGCAGCCTCATGTCCAACCAGGTCAGGTTACTAAGGAGTGAACATGGCCTAGGATGTCACAAAGGGGTATTAGAGTGTTATTATTTCATGAATTACTATTTTGATTTAGTTATAATTGATATTTAGAAGTTTTTGAAATTGGTAATGAGAATTTACTTGGGAGTAGCTAAACCACACACAACGAAAAAGAAATGTTTTTTAGGATGGAACTTGATATCGCAAGTTTTACATATTACAGTTGTATTTATTTCACCATGTGGTGATGCACCTAAATTATGGTGTTATTACATTAATTTATTTTATTGTTTCCATAAAATGGTATATAAAGGACACATTGTTCATGCATTAAGAAAGAAATCGTTGTTCATGTATCAAGAAAGAAACATAAATATTTACATGTCCCGCATATTTCATTCCATATTTTTTTATTCCATGAATTTCTTGCATCTTTTTATTGTACCTTGATTCCTATACATGTAATATAGTAAAATTTATTACATGGAAGAATTAATTGGGAAATTAATGTGTCAACATCAACCTAAATATTTTTTTTTCACAATAGATTGATGGTGTTACCTCACCTAATGAAATATAGAATGTTTGAGTCGTGGACTAATTGATATAAGGTATTAAAAATTTTTGATTGAAAATAAATGGCTACCAATTGAAATTTATAAGGTCTATGGACATATATAAATTGAGAATGGTGATAAATATAATTAACCCATCATAAAAGGCCAGTGATAGTTATAGGAAGTACAAATTATAACTTATAAAGTATAGGACTTTATGTCATTGTAATGGAAACTCTTAAAAATAGAAATTAATATATATATATACAGAATACATTTTTTAATTTAAAAAATTAAAAGAAATAGTTTCCCATAATTTGGGATTCAAAAAAAATTGATTTTTTCATTGTTAAATGGAATTTACACTCAATATATCGAAACCTGTGATGTATGACATAAGGCCTTCACCCAGACATGAACTTAATAGTGGGTGTTGGGAGTGTCACACGCGATACATTAGGATATTTAAATTTCATGGTACTAGGTTTTAGAGTGGAATGATTGGTATTGAATATTATATAAGATGGATATATACCCATATTATTCAATTATATAACATATTTTTATTATTAAAAATTATTCTAAGATATGTTTTTGGCTGTATAGATATATTAATCCATGATGGACTTTGATAAAATGTATGTGAATAAGGAGGTGATGAAAATAAAATAGATGTGGGGGGGGGGGGAATACACCACTTGTATTACCTCCTATATTACTACATGAGGATCTTCCTATTAGATCTAATCTGCTCATTGATTCTAATTTTCAATAAGGTTTCTTGTGATTTATGGAGACTACACAGTGAGATCTAATAGATACCCCAACTTTTGGAAAAGTTGATGTGAGAGTATCAATGATAATATACACCTAATTTATCAAGGTATGGCGGCCCCTATGCTTCTTAATATTGGCTGGAGTTAATTTTTGAAAATTTTAAGAATCTATACAAGCGTCCAAAAAGGGAGGGTTAAGCTCACAACTTAAATTTTTATAGGTCCTTCCAAGAGGTCGTGGGATGTTTTTACCTAAGGATATAATTATTAGGATATGTATTGGATGTATTTTAAATATAATTATTTTTATTACTTCTTTTTAGAAACCATGAGAGCTGAATGATCTAGGGAGGTTATGTACTTGTATCATGATTCAATGAAAATTATGGATGATTTACCTCACATTACTGAGCTCTAGGTTTTAACACTAACTCTTTTTTGTGAATAATTGACAATAGAGAGTTGGTTTGAGGATGGTATTAGCCAAGTCATCCATTCTGAGGTTAATTTTTTCATTTGACCACCATATCTAGAGAACTAAACTTGATAATAATCTCCATGTGTAAAATGATAGAGTCTGATGGTTTGGAACATGGTAGTTTAGTTCCCATATAGGTTTTTAGTTATTCTAGTAGAAGAAAGAACAATTTTAATTTTTATAACATGGCATAAAGTGGACAATATGTGTGCCTTGGTAGCCAGTTCATAATCCATTAGTGTGGGATGTAAGGATGCATTAATCCACTACGTTCGGAAGACCTAGGGTAGTGTAGGTATTATGGAGGGATGTGTCATCATTAGTGGTTGTACAAAACCATTACTATAGTGTTTATTGAGAGAGGATCGAATGTAACCTCGTGTTCTAGAGTATTATCAATATCTCCATAATAGGTAGGGAGAAGGAATACTATATACCATTCCATCTTAGGATGTATAAGATTCCAAGGAAGCTAGTATTCTTATATGTAGAAATATTAAGGAAGACCTGCTCAGGGTAGTTAGGTTTTTTCATGGGGATGTGAATTAGGCTAGATATATTAATTAAAAACCTCACCTATGGGGAATAGTCTCATATAATCTATATTTCGATGTAATATCATACTATCCTCGACATTATTATATGTTTAGTTAATATAGGTGATTCACATTCAATCAAATATATGGATATCATGGAAAACTATGGCCTTGAGGTTGAATAGTTTTTTTGAGTGATGAATCTAGATACGTTATTGGGATTCCAAGAAGATATTGTATACAAATGTATGAAGTTACCCCTTGATATTGGTGACTACCATTACTAATGGAACCTCTTTATCCCCGAGACAAAAATCATTGATGTCATTCTTGGAATGGACTAGTTTGTTCCCTATTGAGTTAATATTCACTATTATCATCATAGGTTATCATTATAGTCACCTGAGGGCAGTAAATATATATAATATGGTTAATGATATGTCTAAAAAAATTGAGATGAACATTAGAATCATTACTATGTAGAGTAAGAACCTATATTGCTAGAATTTTGTTTTTGACTATTTAGGGAACACATCTTACATACATCCCTGTTATAATTGATCACATGAATGATATATTTATTAGTGACATATCTAGGTTTTCTCCCACAAGATAGGTATATTTCACTACAGATCATATACTAAAGGCAAAATTAGTATCTATTTCTCCACACAATATGGCTCGTACTAATCATCAAGAACTAAATAGATATTTAGAGGGAATGGATGCTAAATGGTTTATATGAACAAGTAATTATCTTGGGGGTTTTACCATTCATTTCACCAAGAAGGAGGACGGTACCCTTAAAATTTGTGGGGATTACCAATGGTTGAATCAAATCATGGTTAGGAACACATATCCACTACCCTGAATAAAAGACCACATTAATTAGATCTGAGGATCCAAGGTTTTCTAAAAGATTTAATTCTATTCAAGTTATCATCAGGCCTATGTCAAGCCATTAGATATGCCTCATACGAATTTATAAAGAAGGTATGGCCTAGATGATTATTCTGTAATGTCCTTTAGTATCATGGACATGAAAGTTATTTCTACGTGTATGATGAATAATATTTTTCAATGATACCTATATTATATTTTGGTATATTTTATGTATAATATCCTGTAGTTTTCTCAATATTTTAATGTTCATGATAGATACCTTGAAATTGCATTGAATACACTGACAGATAACCAAATATATACTAATATCACTAAATTTCCACTCTAGATTGATAAAATTCACTTATAGGGTCACACCATATTGTAATCTAGAAAATAAATATAACACCCCCCGATTTCATGAATTATTTTTCAAATTAATTTAATCTTTTTATATTTTTTATTACATGAAACACTGAATTTTTCTTTTATATATATAAAATAACTAATTTTTACTAACATTATACAAAACATAATATTAATCTTTCACTACACACAAAAATTATATTGCTTTTTGGTTTGTGCAAGTATTTTTTTTTTTCTTGTATTAAACACAATACTAAGTCCCTTCAATATCTTTCATAACACAGAAGGTTGATTTTTACTAAACTATAATATAAAATTAATATTATTATGAAAATATTATTATAGCTACCACATAGCCATTGTAATGGATGTAATTTATAAGTTCAACTAAATTTTTTAAAATATAATTTATAAATGTATATAAAATTAATCCATTGGTTATAAATTAGTAGAAGTTAATAAATAAACTATTTTAAAAGAAGAATTTAATTTTCCAAAAAAAAACTATTTTTCTATGTTCAAGAAATATTTTATCATTATAAATTAAAAAAAAAATTGGTTTATTTTTTATATAAAATATATATATTAAGTCAATATTTTAAATATTCATCCAATATATTTGATAGGTATAAGGTAATAATAAATCCAATTTTATGAATAAATTGATATATTTTTCTAAAAGGCAATGTTCCCACCTTTTAATTTAAAACCCATTATAAATATGATTTTTTAAAAATTTTATAGTACTTACTTGGAAAATTAAAATTTATTTTAGATATTTGAGTACCACTATTTTCATTGGGAGAATTTTTTTCTAATATTATTCATTTTTGAGAGATAGTTAAAAACACATATTTTCATTTCAAAAATGCATTTTCATCTATATTATTTAGAGTAAAATTACATTTTAATTTTGTTTAAAAGTTTAATTATATAAATTAAACGTCACTTGATAAAATTTATTTCATTATAAAAAATTTCACAATGAAACTGGATATAAAAACATTTCAATATTTTGGACGTTTTCGCTTTAAAAATCCACATTTTCATCCCATATGGTGGATTCGTTTTAAATTAATTTATGAAACTTTTGTTTTTATAATTTAGAAAATGGAAGTAATATTTTTAATAAAAATAATTTCTAATTTCTAATAAGTCAAATATAATTTATTCAATAAAAATAATAGTGAAATTGATTATAATTAATTATAGAGATTAACAGAAAACATTTGCTCAACGAAGGACGAAGGGTTAAAAAAAAGTCTCCAAATGACCTAGAAACATGTAAAAATACAATTTATATTCATTTAATCCATATAATTTCAATTATATAATATTTACCATCATTTAAGCCAATTAAAATTTTAAAAACAAGGGTGAAACTCCCTTTTCAAAATTTTACAAGAATGCCACTCCTCCCCCAATTTAAAAAGACACTCACACCTCCCACTTATTATCACCATTGAAGACAATTGGATTGAAAAAAATAAGTTTAATATGATTCCAAAATCAATCCATTATCTTAGAATCCTCCATTTTGGCACAAAACAACCAAAAAAATCCTTTTTCTACAAAATAAGAGGAGTTACCCAAAGAAGATGTAAGATCCTTCCTCAAGATACTTTGTTTTATTTCCATTATCCACCATATACAATATTATTATCTATTATATAATATCATTATTATAATAAATATACATATTTTTTTATTCTAAAGGTTTTACCTACTCTTACAAATACATAAATCCAATGGTTAACAAACTTACTACTCTTGTGTATGACGAACTACCACCTCACGAAATGATATTGTTCGTTTATCCTTTAGCACCTCTCATTGTTGAGAACTATGAAGGGAAATCTATTTTTATATTAAATATATGATATATATTATTTATTTAATATTAAGTAATAATTATATATATCATAACTTCATTATATCCATATTTTGTAAAAATGATAACTTCA
This sequence comes from Viscum album, assembly GCA_963277665.1. NCBI lineage: Eukaryota > Viridiplantae > Streptophyta > Magnoliopsida > Santalales > Viscaceae > Viscum > Viscum album. The sequence continues at coordinate 459,300,732 of OY728138.1, forward strand.
TTTGGGGACATGCGGACTACCGCATCCTAAAAGTGATGTGATTTGTTCACACCTTATATGGAATGTATCATGGATATGTATAGTAGTAATATATTATATATATGAAATTATAATTTTACTATAATGATATTATATATATATATATATACAAAAATATTTCATTTACTTACTTTCCTTCAAAACAATATTTAAATGGAAACAACGTTAATGCGTACATATGGTCAAGCGTCTCCATGAGTAGTGTTTTCCATTTCATATTAATATAATTTATATGTTATTATAAATATTTTTATACTAAATATATATGATTTTTATATAATTTTTGGAATAATTAAATCACGATCTAAGTAATATGGTCAATAATAATAAGTCAAAACATTTATGAGAAAATAATATATTACCTGAAGCGTAAAATTAAAGTGGAATTGATAATAAGTGGGTATTATAAATCCATATATGGTATTATATATAATAATAAATTTATTTTATATAACTATAATAAACTTATATTTATTATACAAGAGGTCTGACCATGTATGAAGAATGTCGAGACTTAGGGTCAGAGTTTTCACATATCACTTCTTATATATGTGAGATACATACCATATTCACCACTCATTTCTTTTTTGTGGTGTATATAATTCCCATTTATTTATTCCATGATTATTATAAATATTTATAAGATATTATATTTAATACATTATCATGGAAATAACATAGACAGAGTATGTAGAAGGAGAGAATGACATTGAAAGAGGTGATAAAACGATTACCTATTTTTCAGGTATCTCTAATTGATTTGAAAAAAAGGACTAGTTAGGTTTTCTTTCTAAAAAAAGTGTGGCCTCTAAGAGGAATAGAAGGATTTTTGGAATATAATTGTGTGGTGGTTATTCTAATCCAAATGGAATTGGAGGTGTAAATTAAATATAAAGGGAAGTTCCCGTTTATAATAGAGGTGAGGGGCACATTAGGAAACTCCAATAATATTATATGAATATAAATTAATTTTCGTTTCTAAATGTTCATAAAATCAATTATATTGAGGTTAAGATGATTTTTGGTTGAATTACCATAATCAAATTAAAATTAGAGAATTTTGGAATGTTTTTTTTAAATCCTTACCTTTTTTGTTTAACCCTTATTTTACCCTTTTTAATATTTATGTGATATAATGTAATTTTTAATTTTTTTATTAATTTAATTACTATTAAATGTCAAAAGACCAATAAGTTGTCATTAATGTCATATTAGGGCTTATTCTGACCATGTTGTATAATCTATTATTTTTAGGATTTTTATTAAATTTAATAAAATATTTTATATTTTATGTTATGAATTATGTTAATTTTGACACTATTAATACATGAATATTTAATAAATTCATAAAAATTGATTTCTTTTAAACAAATATATTAAATAAATCCTAAAATTTCATATTCATTCATAAAATTTTTTAATGACATCAAATATTTCTAAAAATATTTAATTTTTCATTTATAATATAATTTATTTGATTCTTTCATTAATAAATCTATTATTGCATCATCAATGTCTCATTAATTAATTTAATTATTAAATTAATAAAAATTATAATTAATTAAAAATGTTTTAGGAAATATTTTTAGCTTTTTAATAATTTTTTATAGTAGAAAATATCAATTATGTAACTCAATATGAAAATTGTTTCAGAAAGATGCTACATGTTTATAACATATCTTCCTTTATATTAAAAGTTATAGGTGCCATAATCACACCCAAGTTCCTTAAAAAGGAAAACTATACATCCCAAAGGTCGTAATAGCTACCCATAACTCATTTAATAGGATTAGGACAAGTGTTAGGGTAATATTATATTATTATTGTTTCCCTTTTTTAACCTAATTTACCGTTTAACCGTCTAAAAAAATTAATTACTAATGTTACTATTCATAATATAAAAAAACTAAATGGGATCTATTTACATAATTTGGGAGTTCAAATTAAAAATATGGAATATTTTTTCCCCATTCAGAAAAAAGAAGTTGCATTAATTAATTTAAAATTAATTCCCATTTGAAAAAATGAGAAAACATGTTTTTTAAATGTAAAATTCATTAAAATATTGGCATGTGTTTATAACAAATTTTAATTTAAAAATAATTCCAATTTCCATTATAATATTAAATGATAAAAAATAAAATAATAATAATTGAAAACCAATTAAAATGATAATATAGCCATATAAATAATTTAAATGAAAAGGATGTTCTGAATTAAAATGTAGTATTTTAACTATTCCTTAAAATGTGAAACTTCTTAGAAAATTTCTGAACTTATTCCAAACTAAATTTTTATGTCCTATTTCTAAGAATGAAATTTATTTTTTCAAATTTAATATATAAATTTGTAAAATGTAAAATTTATATTGGATGTTCCATCAAGAGGCGAAAAAACTACATTTTCTGAAAAATATTTTTTTATCAAAAAAAATTGAATTTATTCTTATATCCTATCTAGAAATTGTATAAGGTGAATGTTAAAATTATATGGAATATAAAAATTTAAAATGTGGTTAATACTATTAATAACTGCTAAATTAAATTCTAGGTTATATATATTAATAATATTTTACTAATATATTCGTGTTCATTAAAACTGGGCCTTGCATGTATTTCAAGCCAACTCATTGTAGTGTGTAGTGAAAGCATAACATGGTGTTGCATAAAAATCAAGCAAGAAAAAAAAATTAAATTTATTTTGAAATATTATAAATCTTGAGGTGTTACATTAGTCATTCTAGAAGACTAGATATCACCGCTATGGTTTAGATAATAGACTAACCATGATTCTCCTAAACCTCAATGTGCATCTCTAAGAATAATTCCATAAGGTTCTATTCATAACTAGATTCATGAAAGACCAGCGTCTGAGTATTATAGCTTAGTGAAATAGATTTTGAATTCCCTTTCCCAGAAGAATAGGCATGCTCCTAATCAAATTATTTTATGTACTCGACCCATCTATGCTTCTTGATATTTAGATCCAGTTGAATAAAGATGTATTTGAGGCTTTTATGGCCTATGAATACCAAAAAAATTCTCCCAAAAGATAGTGTCTTTAAATCACAAGTCATGAACCAAAATATAATGTTTGCGGTTTTGTTTCTGGAAGTTCTGCTCATGATGCCTCAACTGATGAGAACCACATGCAATGACTTCCTTATCCTGTGTCCGAACAACTCCAAGACCGAAGCATGATGCATCACATTACAATGTATAGTCTTTCACTGGATCTTGTAGAATAAAAATGGGAGATAATGTGAGTCTTCCATTCAACTCTTGAAAGGCTACTTCAAAGGCTTTAGAAAATTAAAATTTCACACCCTTCTTTATAGAGAACATAAGAAGCATTGTAAGGCATTACAAATCCTGGATGAAGCATCTGTAGTATCAGTAAAGTCCCAAGAAACTCCAAAGATCAAAGACATTTTTTTGATGCACCCAAGAAACTACAACATTAACATTCTCATGATCAATTGAAACTCATGACTCTAAGATGATATGACCTAGAAATAAGACTTTATCAATCTAGAAGTGGAATTTACTTAGCTTAATATAGAGATTATGATGTCTTAGTGTATTCAACATGATCTAAATATAGTTTTCATTTTCATTTATAGAGTGTTAATACACCAAGATATCATCAATTATGAAACAAAAAATGATTTAGACATTGAGTGGAAAACCTAGTTCATAAGAGAAATGAATAATGTTGGTTCATTCATGAGTTTGAATGGAATAAACAGGAACAGATAGAGACAATACCTGCTTCTGAATGTTTTGTGAGGTATGTATGGGGTTCTGAAATGCACCTGATGATATCCTAAACTCATATTTATCTTTTAAAACTCTTTAGCTCCATAGATCCAATCAAATAGTACATCTATTCTAGAAACAATTTATTGGTTTTTGATAGTTAACTGATTCAACCAATGGTAATCCACCCAGAGCCTATGTGTACCATCTTCTTTATTGGAAATGAGGTCTCGTGAAACCCATTGATAAGTGATGATGCATATAATTTTTTTTCCCTCCAGATCCACCGACTTCTTCTAGAGTTCTAGAGGGAACATAGGTTCCATCCAATAAGAAGGAATGGCCACAGGTGTTACTCATTGCTTGAGTTGAGTAGTAAACACTACCTATCGCAGTATTGGTAGACCAAAGAGGTTATCAGCAAATTAATATATGAAATGATCCACAAAAAGAGGAAATATAGCAGGTTTTAACCCTTGGTCATAAATATAAAGACTGGTGACCTATGGTACAACACTACCCAGCCTCTACTACTTAGTACCTACTCATGTCACACTAACATCGCATTCTACCCTATTCATATACATAATTCTCTATGGTGATGTAAACATCACCCTACGATAATATAAATCAATATTGTTACTACAGGAAACATTACAATCCATCCTAATAATTACATAAAAGCTCTTCATGTTGAGAACATATCGGTTCAATATGAATAGGTAACCACTAACTTTAAGGGGACAATTATGAAAATGGTTAACACCCTCTAAATAGATACCTGTGGCTTTATCTGGAATTATCACTCCATGATATTACTCAATTTTGAGGCCCAAAATCTATGTGATCGTATCATATATAAAAGAGTGAAATGTTCATATATCAAACAAATAAGATAATAAATATGAGGTACTAGATTGGTACGTCTTACAGTAGATGGTCTAATTCTCTACTCACACAGCAAAGCTTGGAATGTATGCAACTAGACTGTACAGTGGCCCTAAGTCAATACCTGACTACCCTAGGGATTCCCGCTCTACTGGAATGGAGAAACTTATGTCACATTACCTCTTCCTCGACCACCTACTAGGCCTGATTGGATGGTGGTATTTGAGTTTTCTGATTATCGTGGTCCTGGTGACCCAACTCCCAATCACGGAGATGACATAGATCTCAACTTGATTGGAACAAGAGGGAAATTCTTGCATAAATGATGGATATGACCCATCCTTCCAAAGCATATGTGCACAACTGGATCTTACATGCATTGTTCTTTGATGTTCCTGGGCACTCTTTAATGGTGACAGATAAGAGAACAACCTGATGATGGAGCTTGTGCACTACTACCATGTAAAGATTTTTCAGAGAATCATTTTTTCCTAGAAGAAGATCAACTAGAATCCTTAGGTTCCGAACCACCCTGGATCATACCATCCACCACTCTCAAATTTTATATAGTAATTAGGGAGTGATGGGAGATTTTAGTAATAGTTTTAAACATTAATACATTGACCTATAATCAAGTTTCATAACCCATTCCATCTTCAGATCACTAAATTTTCATCATATCATCACCAGCTAGAGGAGGAGAGAAACACTAAAGCTCATTGAAACATGAATCCTATTCCATAACTGACATATTCCCCTACTGTATATTGATGAATTATTTATAACGGTTAGATCTTATAGTCTAGGAATAAAGTAGTTGTAGAAGATTGCCTAAAAATCAGCCTAGAATTTATCCCTATGGTATCCTTCCTAGTTGATTACAAATCACCACCTCTTCAATAAATCCTGGAACATGTAAGTAGCTATCTTACATCTCTACACTGGAGGAGTTTCTAGATACTTGAATATAAATGGTATTGCCTTGACCCAACACTTTGTAGTAGGTGGACTCCCATCCCTTGAGAATGTAGGATGATGTTGATGCTGAAACTTGTGAGTTTACTCGGCCATAATTTTGGAAAGCCGAACTCCACCTAGCATCGACTACATCATATGAAAGAAACCCTAACAAAACCAGCCATCAGCACCCATTTCAGGTTTTGTAATAGGAGTCACAAGCGGCTCTACATGAGATAAAACTAGCCGCTCATGGGCCACCACCTCAGGAACATAATATTCACTACCTTCACAGTGTGTGGCAGAAGGAAATTATGGTTTAATAAAACTACAATGAAAAATGAATGTATAATAAATGGTTCATGAAATTCAAATGATTAAATTTAGGAATATAGGATAGGTATAGAAGCATCCCACTTAACAGACCATGCCTCTCTTCCTTCTTTGAAATCCAGGCCTAGAAAATAAAATAGACCGTACAATACATCTCAATAAATTAATACCCATTACCCACTACTGAGGTTAGTTTCAGGTCAATATTATATTTTATGAATGTAAACTACATCTGTTCTCATGTTATAATTAACTTCAAACATTAAAATGTACTAATTTAGACATTTAAAATATTTTAATCAACTTAATCAAATGTTTCACCTCTTTCTGGTCCATAATGTCGATTACACCTTATGAACTAGAATGTGGCACTCACTTGGATATCATTCACATTTAAAATGTTCTTGTCTATATAATTATACCATTGTTAAATGGTTTATCTATCTAGAATGAAAATTTACGATTCATAAGGTCACATACACCTTATGAATAAATCAGTGGAACCCACTAAACATATACCATAGTACACTATAAATCTTGTAAGAAGTGTTAATACAATTTTATATCTATATCACAAGGCATAATAAATATGAAATAAGAAATTATTTCTAAAAACTAAATGTGACATGTGAAAATGCATGACATTTTCATGTTGTACCAATCTCGATGCATGATATAATGTAGAACACACATATCATCATGAAATTGTAACGAAATTCGAATTTCAATGAAATCAATATCATTGACATAAAAAGTCATGTATATCACCCAATGGTGAAATAATATCAATAGTAAATAGTAGAATCAATAACATTCATAATTATGGAAACATGGTCTTTACCCTGTACATGGGTTTGCGATGACCATGCATGACTTATGGATAAGTCCCTAGAGTTATCCACCCCCATTCTATTGTCTCCAAATATTAATGCAAGGAAGGATCCCCTCTGATACCACTTTGTGGAATACTATACCAAAATTTCACTTAACTCGTGCCCTGAGCCCAGTTGGCCATATGACCCCTGTCACATCTTTCTATATTCGAAGGGATGCCGACTAGCAGCTAGGGTGTATTGGTAATGAAATGGGGAGACTATAACCCCTTGTTTTAGTAACACAATGGATAATAAAAATAGTAAATAGTAGAGAAATAATAACACAAAAAAATAAACAACGAAATCATGAAAACCAACTAAATAACCATGGAGTGGATGAAATAGATGATTAAATATAATAACAAAAATCCTTAGAGACTAATTCTAATAAAAAGATGTATTCATTTCAATCTATTAATACATAAATAACTCGAAGATGCATGCATGATATTGAATAGTCGAAAAGGATACCAATGGAAAAAAACATATCCATGAGCATTTAGATCCTATGAATGATCTTTTGATTCTAAGATACAATTAAGAATTACTAGTAAACAACCTACAGAAGGGAATTTTCCATTTCCAATACCTTCATCAATGAAGTCTTCATGAATGAAAATAGTTGCCTGACTAGGGTGTGAGGTAAAAATCATAATATTCCACCATAACTGGTTTCAAAGTTTAATCTGAGTAGGTGCTCATAAGTAAACAATGTGAAATAATATACATGTATGTAAAATAGTGTATAGAAAAACAATAGCATCCTAATCAGGTTAAAAAAATATACCAAGTGGGTCTACCTACCTCAACCCAAGGCAGGTATGTCAGATCAAGTTACCATATATAAGTATATATATATATTACTAGGTTGGATAAGGATGTAACCCGTAGGACACCAACAAAAATCTGCGAGCTTATAATCTCTACTCATGGGGTAGTAATCTCGATCGTGATATAAGGGGAGCTTGGGTTTCCATTCCCTACTGAGGCCCTTTCCATTATTCAAGAATATATAATTTTCATGGGGTAAAATACCTCCCACCCATAAATGTATATATTTATATATATTATAAATATCAAGGGCTAAATATCACTCCCTCCCATAAACGTATATATAGATCATAAGTAGCATTGGGTAAAACTGCCTCCAACCTATACATATATATATATATAGCTCATAACATGCATGGGATAAAAATCACTCCCACTCATACATGAATATATAGATCATTCACATGATATCTACATTCTCAAACCATAAAAGGCCTATCATTTTTCATTTAACAATTTAAATATGTAATAGAAAAAGGAAAGGGTTCACCATCAATATATCACATTTATTTAACAAAACAACCCATTTAATATGATTTAATTTTAAAAAATGTAAGAAAAAGGGTAAGTTAATTTCATCCCTTAATACCATTCCATTATATCCATTTAATTTTAATATTCATTATCATCTCATCTAATCCACTATATATAAGCCAAACTATCTAATTTTCCTAACATGAAAAATTTATTTCTAGGAAAATGTGTCAAGGACAATGTATTAATGTCAAATAATCACATACCCATTTGGATAATTCTAATTAAAATTATACTAAACACCATTGAGGATCCATAGAATATATCAATTAAAAATTTGAAAAAGGTTATTTCAATTAAAATTCTCATTGAAATCTAAATGAGGTTCTTATCATTTTTGGCCTCTCGGCCATAATAACAATTTTCAGGGTGGAAGACCTATGGGTGTCTATAAAAAGCATGAATGATTTATAATTCCATAAAAATAAAAAGTTAATATGTATCCAGGATCTAGGGTTAGTATACATGATGGAACCAACATATTTCAGATGATCAGCAATGTCCATCATATGGAACCGTAAGAATAAATATGAAATGACAAAAAATCAAATGGAAAAAATTATGACCACAAACATTTGGGTCGTAGATGATGCCACACATGATATCTAACTCATATTTGAAATTGGTTAGAAGAGGTCTAAGTTTTTATCCAGTCCACTGAAAATAGGTCATATGATCTTGTATGAAAATATATCAAAATACATTGAGATTTATTGAGGAAAGAGGAGTGTGTGATGTTATCCTTACTAAGGGTTATCTGATACTTCTGATAGATTGAAGACCTGTTTCCAAATGAATAAGTAAGAATATATTGATGCATTAGATGAGATTTAATTTCCAATAATTGAATAATAGTAGGTTATATCCACTATATACTAGAGAAAAATAAATAAGGGTTAAAGAATTTAGAGGGGAAATGGCCTTTTACCCCTTAAAATTGGAGCCACATGGTTTAGCCACACAGTTTAAAAATATTTCACTATGGTTCTATCCTTGGACTGCAGTAGGATATTAGACCATGTTCATATTCTTTCAAAATTGCAGACAAACCCTGCAGACTTGCAGGTTCCCTTTTCTGAAGATACATGATTTATTCAAACTATGTGGCCTAGGTCGTAAAGTTTAAGTAAAGGATGCAACAGAGTTATTTTTTCCACATCAAAAATTGTAGCCTCTAAATGAACCCTAGATACTCACATGTCATCTTAAACTTGATGAAGACTCATAATTAAGTCTATTTAAGGTATTTTAATTAAATAATGGATGGTTCATATCATGGGAAATTTTTAGGTCGTTATTTAGGCATTTCTTACATGGATAGTGGTTAATTGTATACATATAACATAAAATTCTCAAATACATTGTTACAAAGTGTGTAAATAATCTTAAAAATTGAATATTGGATAAATAAATCCATTAATTTGACTTTGATCATTCTTATACACCTTGGAAAATGAATTTTATGGTTTATTCATTGAGCCTTAAGACTCAATCAGAAGAAATTCATGAAGCTAGTAGAAAATAGTAGTTGATGGATCACTTTTTTTACAAGCATATTTGGATTAATTACTACCATAGGTAGCCTAATATTATAGTTTTTATAGTTAATTATTTATATTTTGATTGATTCAAAATGAGATAGACTTTATATCCCAAAATTCTTAGTCTTAAGGGAATGCTTATTTTGTGAGGACCTACCACCTGGATTGCTCAATAACAATAAAGATATCTTGAAAAATCATGGGTCTGTCTATGCACTTGAAGAAATTTGATAAGATTCGACATTAGAATATAATGACTCTTAGGGGTCATATATCTCAAAATAACTAAGATGTGTTGTGAAATAATCTTCCAGTACTGGTGGCGGAGCATGAAGTGGAAAATAAAAGGTTTTGTTAGATGATGTTCCACCTCTTAGTGGGAGAATGTGGAGCACCAGTAACCAACTAGTATTTTTTAGCTAGTACACATTATAGAGTGGAAATGAGATGACATGACAATGTATTTTGTGTATTTTTTACTAAAATCCCCACATGGTATTGAGACAATATGGGTTATTGTGGACAAAATGAAAATGGTAACCCAATTCATTCTAATTAGGAAGTCCATGCAAGAGGATGATCATAGCATAATTTATGAATGAGAGATTATACACCATAATGGGGTTTTGATAGAACACCATATCATAAATGGATTCTTATTTTACATCATGGATCAAGAAAGGTTCATAAAAGACTCTTATCTTAAAAGTGTTCCAAATAAAAACCTACAACTCAGAGACTGATGTTCAGTACGAGTGAACTATAACTGTGTTAGAGGGAATTCTTAGAACATGTTTCCATGGTTTTAGTTTTTCATGGGAGAAATATATTCCTGGTTTTGAGTTAAATTATAATGATATTATTAAGGAGATTATACAGATGGATCCATATGAGAACCTATCTAGTAGGACATACTGATCACTTTTGTACCGGTTAGAGGTATCGTTTGAATTATTGTGGGGGCCTCAAATAATTCTTAACTCATTTTAGGAGGTATCAAATTTTTAAATAAATATAAAAATATTTAATTCTAGGTAAGAGTCTTATTACAATCATAATTTCTATAATATGGAGTTTGTGGAGGGAGATCTGCTCATCTTTCTTGTTTCTCATAGATTAGGTCATCAATAAATTCATAGATTGGGTAAGTTATCACCTAGAGTTATTAGAATTTTTTAGATAATTTAGAGAGTTAGGATGGTATTATACTACTTAGTTCTACATCATAGGTACCAAGGTATTCATTATTTCTTTCTTATTTCTTAGGTTAATTTTTTCTATTCATACACCTCTCATATCCTTAGCCAAATGAAGTTGAGTTGGATTCTAATGATTATATTGAGGACTATCATATTGGTGTTTTTGATCTTGGAGTGAAGGATCTATGATGAAGGATAGTTCCTCTAGTATGGGGGATATAAAATCATTACCATGTATAGGATGAAGTATATGAGTGAGAGGTTGACATACATGCTCTATGAGAAGAATTATTTTTAGGTGATGCTCAACCACCCTCAGGGATACTCAGAGAAGATTTGTTTTCATGAAGTGAGGTTATCAGATCCCAGTTTTTTTATGAGGTATGGATAATTTTAATTCCAATTTAAATATATTTTTTTTCCTTTTAATGGGGATTATGTAACTATGGATGGTTTTGGGAGAATCCAAGGCTTTTTCAGATCTCAGATTTCCAATTTCTAAATAATCAGTGTCAGAAAATGATTGGAAAATGTTTAGTTGTAACAACGCATTTCAATAGTGAGGAAATGGTTGATGGGTTCATACATATTATAACTATATAAGGGATTCCACACAACCATTCCAAACCTAGATAAATTTTCATGTATATTGAGCACGGGCTATGAATTATTTTTTAAACCCCCAAACCTAGCCTTGTAAGGGAGATGTCTCCTTGGATAGTGAGAACAAAAAGAATGAACATAGTGTTATTAACCGTCTGTTGAGCCCGTATGGTGTGTGTTCCATTGGAATGTTTTGGAACATGGTTAGTGCACTATTTAGAAAATAATTTATAAAATCCAAAAATCATTTAAAAATGGTGAAATTGTATTTCACCAATTTATTTTATTAATAAAGTCTCCCTTTCATCTCCCATTTCATGCACACCAACCTTTCCCTCATTGAGATATCTTTATATCCATATCCCTAGGATTTTATATCATTTATCTTTTTAGTTTTCAATTCAAGTGCTTTTCATTATGTTGGATAGCCTATTGTGACATTACGAATACTCATCCTTATTTTATCAGTCCATAGTTTTTATCGTGAATTTTATTACCATGTGAGATTATATTCCATATTTTTTATGACCATTTTTATTTCATTAATTTCTCTGATAGAATCCTAAATTATAGATTGATACATGATGAGTATTATTCTACCTATCTTTGGTAGTTGTTCTATACCTTTTTCCTAAAATTTTAGGGGTTTATATTTTTTTTTGTACTACACATCGGGAAATCCATGTGTTTCTCCTAAGATATATAATATCTTAAATTGACAATTTTGACCTTGAATTTACATTGTACATAAAATTTATAATTTGATGGAGGTTTCAATACTCAACTTAAACAATCCATTTGGATGGGTTTGATTAAATTCCATGATGATTTATTTTTTCCATTTGACCAAAACACCACTAAGGTGTGTTTGGATTGACTATAGCCAATGTGATGATTAAAATTGAAAGGATAAACTAATATGTGGTATGTAATTACCCATATACCAATTTCTTATTTAAAAATGAATCATATATAAGGTTAATGGAATGTAAAAGTTTTGAATTATTTAATCTTAATTGTAATTTGATATGTATGTCATTACATCTTACTTACCTTCAATGATAGACAAGAATTTCATCATTAAATATAGAATTTATTGTCTTGAAATTTCATCTTTGATTGTAATTAATTTATAGATATGAAGTTATTTATTAGTTATTGGGAATTAATGGAAATTATGTTGCTCTTATTTTATTCCAAATTAATGGATACAAAGTTCCATACCGTTATGTGGAATTGTGGGTCATGAAGTCCTTCCTGACTTACATGGAATTTATGGCATGATTTTTCTTATTTTTATTTTAAATAAATGAAAATTAATATACAAAATTGTTATATAAAAATAATAGACATTAAATTCTCTATATGTTTAATGAATTTATAAGCATGATGATCCATTTTTTTATAATGTGAGAGATCCTCAGAGATTCCAAAATATTCTGAAGTAGGTAGTGTCAGATTGGTGTCCTGTAAGGGACCTAAAATAATGTTGTTTTTATTTATCTCATTTTTCATATTTTTTATTATTACCCATACACCACTCCATAATATACTCACGCACATGATTAGTTATAGACACCATTGGTGGTGGCCGATGGAGTTTTACTCACACCCTATTTGAGCCACTGATTGGTATCCTAATAGACTTAAATGGATGCATGTTTGGATAGGGTAAAGAGGAATACAATTGATGCATTATTTTTGATACTATGATGGAGAACAATAGTATAGGGATAATCTAGGGCTCATTATTTTACATGATATTGATTTTGTTCCTTGACCAATTTTTGTATAACATATTCTGGTTATGTATTCCTCTCTTGTTCCTTTACACCCAATGTAAAAAATCATGAAATCATTATTCTTTATATGATTTTTCTTTTGGATTTTGGATTCTTACTCCTATCAGGATATCGACTTCTACTAAAATATGTTTTTTCAATGTTAATTAAATTTTCTATACTTATTATCTTTTATAATCACTACTGTGATCCACTCTGACAAAGAGCGCACAGTCTCCCAATCATACCACCAAAAGCATCAGTACTAGTCAAAAGCCTGTGGAATATGGGGAGGTACCCTTTATCCCATATGGGAAATTGATTCAGGAAACATATGAGTGAACTGGGTCTGAGAGATCACAGAAACACATATATTCCATCATTTTTATTAGTTATTCATTTAATCTATTAATAATACACACATAAGAACCACAATGGTTTAATTTATTTATAAAATACATACATTAAGATCATAATTAAAAGTAATATCCAACCTCTATGATAATTTATTATCATATAGTACCCTTATTAGACTTTTCCTACTTAATCCCTTCCTTTATAACATGGGCAAATTAAAAGATAAGAAAGGGTGATCTTAAATTATAGGTAGGGGTAAAAATAAGGGTATTTTAATCAATGATAATAAGTGAGTATTAGATAATAATTAGGGTGTTAGGACATGATAATAATTTTTAAAATCATTCCCAACAATTTATAGTCCATAAATCATGAGTCTTGGAATAAGGATTTATCATAACAAAATAGTAGAGTCATAAGAGTGAAGATTCATCAATAATCAATCATGATCTATGATAAAATGTAATAAGACTAAGAAATAAATTTATATAATCCGCATAAAAATATAAAATCATTTTTATATTCAAGGATAACTACCAAAAACATCACAACATAATGAAAAAATTCTTATAGTGGGTTGTGTCCACTCCCCATTCAATAAATAGAGCTAATAGAGTCTCGTAATGTATAGGCATCACTCCTCATTACCATTAATATTATCTCATGAGATATAAATATCTACCCATTGAATTAGAGGGAAATATAATTTTATTCCTATATGTCACATAATGAAATCAATGGTTGAGTTTCATCAGGAAATAAAAATATTCATATTTCAACATCAATTAATTAACCCATAGAAGAGAGACATGTCTCTTGAAATTTTTTATAGAACATTTAAAAATATATCCCGATAAATAAAGTGGATGGTAGTATAAGAGCATATCACAAGGGAAATAAATGTAACATTAAACGATGTTGAAATAGATGAAATACCCTTTTTGATATTTATTGGATAAATCACTTTGAAAGAAAAGAATTAATATCTCTTTATCATGACCCGTACCCCGGGGCCCATGCGGTGACTACCCCAAGCCCGCCTTCCATTGGCCAGGGGCTAGTTAATAGCACGCGGAAGGCATATCCAAAAAGGGACTACATTTCCTTAAAACCTATACACACACATATAGATAATTCTACCCAAATGTAACCACAAAGGAAAGTAAAATAGTAAAACCACCCCAATGCACCACCACTGAGAGTGAAGTGTGTAAACTGAAAGTGAATGAGATATAATACAAGACCAAATGAAAGGAAGGTACAACAAAGGAATTATAAGCTTCAGATGTTGTCTGTCAAGGATCCTACCAGAAGGGTAGGTACAACTCTCTGTCAGATGTCACAAAAGCACATTATGTCTACCGTTCCACCTCTTGGCACCATCTGACCATGGCTCTCCAAGTCCTAGTCAAAGTTTTTTGTCATATTCACAAGAAAAAACATGTGCGGACGAAGCCCGTGTAGGGGGTGAGTATAACAATACTCATTAGGTAACCCAAGACCCCCTGAAGGTATCTTAGAAATCCATAAAGTAAAACACAAAAAAGTAAAACACCACAATGAAATTACAACAGAGGTAATACCAACAAGAAATATCTCGAATACATAAAAAAAATTCAATAACAACTCACACCAGGTATAACATAAGTACAAAAGTAAAGATGATTATATTTAATAAATGATCATATTTGTAATGACCTCGACTGTAGAATCCTGGTGTCGGTTCCTGAAACATGGTGTGCAATATTTTTCATAGAGACATTCATAAAAAATTACACATCTTATTCTAATATAGTGGACTATTTCGGTTTACGTTCTCGAAAACCAGATGATGCTGATACACTTCATCCAAAAAAAGAGACAATGTTAAGCTTCACATTGGTGATATCACATAAGAGTTCTCAATCTTGGAATAATACGATAAATCCTACAAAATAAATTGAACAGGTAGGGTGAGTATAATAATTCCCAGTAAGGGGTTTTAAAATAATTTGAAGAAATTATCTTATAAAATAGCAACCTCTGAAAAAAATATCAAACAAATTTTTATTAATAGGGAAACAATTATTCTTAAGGAACATCAACATATTTTCAAGGGTTACTTGATATCATTTTCTGAAAAACCATATTACATGAGATCCATATGTGTTTACTTAAAAACTGTTAGTAAATCATAAATCAGAGTGCACATACATGTACAGAAATGCATGAATGATGCATAATTCATAAATTGATTAAACCAACTCGAAAAGTGATATGTAAAATTGAACATATAATTACATAATAAATAATTTCATGATTCATCAACACTTATTATGAAATTCATGTAACGTTAACTTTAGGTACCCCTTAATTTTATAACATGCCATTTGCATAATTAATTATTCCTTAAGAATTAATCACCATTATCATAGAATATTCATAGCCAAGGGATATTCTATTAGTCAAATAATCCCATGAATGGTAATATATCAAAACATAAGGACAGAATGTATAATGCCAGAATTTTTCAAAGCCCTGTAGAATAGGCCAACCACCAAGACTATATATAAAACATGACTTAGTACGAGTCATGGCTAACCACCAATATCATTTCCTATAGTAGAACAAGACAATACTAATTGCCAAGACCATCACACATTATGTATCATGAGACTCAACTTTACACAATGCATTAGAACGCTATGTGGGAACACCCATATTATCATTTGAGTCCAATACATTCCTCATATGTCTAGTATGGTCTTATGATCATAGTGTCCCATACTACATTGAATACTTAAATTATTATTTCATCTTCGTTTTTCATACATACTAATAATTGAAATGAATTATTCCATTAATGTAAAAATGACTAGATTTATTAGTTTCAGATTTAACAATTATGTACATAGACTAAAACGACATACTATTGCACATGTAATAAAAACTAGTACACATAAAATAATGGGTTGTAACATAAAATTACAACCCTTTCATTAAAAGCATAAGAATGTGAACCTTTTCAAGCCATGTTTTACATGTTTTGACTTTGAGATACTCATTTAATCCATGCAATAAAAAATATTATATCACAACTAATTAAAAAAATAATAATAAAATTTATTTCTCTTGAAAAATTGGAATAAAATGAATATAAGAAAACTCATTATTTCATATAGAGTATTCTTGTATAAATGAAAAAGAAGTAATTAATCACATGCACTTATGAATATACATATAAATTTTGTGCGTAATCATGAAAACATTTATACAATTTAATAACATAGCTATCATTATTTAAAATTTGAGAAAACAAAATTGAAATACATATCTGTGTATATGTGGGTTTAAAAAAATATAAAAACCTTATATGCAAGATGTATAATTGGGGTTATCACAACTCGGAACACGGTTTAATAATGTCTTGTATCTGTTGTATCCTTCACAAACAAAATTTAATCAATAAGAATAGGTTTTATGAAAACCCAATTCGGATTTGTTACATAATAGAACTTATATATATATATATATATATGTTTGTACATAACCATATATACCTAAAATGTAAAAAAGGATTTTGCATATTAAAATAAGATAAAATAAAACCCTTTCATGTATTATATGTTTTAAGAACATTATTTATAAACAATTGATCATAAATTGAAATCATAATACCCAAAAAAGTGTTTGGATTGAAATCCATATAAAATTATACATATATATATATATATATATATAATCCACAAAATTGAAATAGTTGACAAAAAGGGTTTGTATGTTGTAGTCGAGGCATAAATAACTTCCCTTAATGAGTTTTACACTCAAAAACAAATTTTGAAAAAAAATTGTTTTGGATTTGTGGAAGAAACTACAAGTATATATATATATATATCCATAAAAACACCAAGGAATAGATATATGATAATAAAAATTACTCAAATTAGTCCCTTACCTTGCTTTAAGAGAGAGGGAGGGTCGGACAGTTGTCGTTCGCACTTTGAGGATAGGAAACCCAAAAGAATTCAAGTGAAAAATAGGATTTATTTAGGAATTATATATATATATATATTATACAATGATATATACAAAAATTTTAAACAACGAATTTCAAAATTGTCTAAAAAAAAATATGTACCAGACCTTTCCAAAAATAAACCTGAATCCCAAGAGTGATTTAAATATATATATATTTATATAAAACAAGTTGAAACACTAAAGAAGTTCAAGGAAAATAATAAAATTAAGATCAACCGAGACTTAAAGGTATTAATTGAGGGGTGGTCTAAAGATGGGTGGGGAATCTCAAGAGAGACACAACTAGAAAAAAGGTTATTACCACAGTTCAAAACCATGGAAATAGGGCACAAAACTATGGCGCTAGGATATGACTACAGTTTTTCCCAATTGTGGATGATATCGTCGTGGCAGTAGGATCTGACATATTGCCACAGTTTTAACTGTGTAAATATGTGTCTTCTTTGTCAACCGTGGCAGTTGACCTTTGGCCACAGTTTTAACCATGGCTATATGGCCAAATTGACACTGTATTGACCATGGATATAGCCCAAGAAAATAGTGGAAATAGCCTAAAAATAATATGTCCTTAGCTGGATTTGATCCTAGCACCTTCCCTTCATGATTCAGTGCCCTAACCACTACACCACTAAAGCTTTTGATAATATATACATATAATATGT
Source organism: Viscum album (assembly GCA_963277665.1). Classification (NCBI taxonomy): domain Eukaryota; kingdom Viridiplantae; phylum Streptophyta; class Magnoliopsida; order Santalales; family Viscaceae; genus Viscum; species Viscum album. The sequence goes on from OY728138.1 coordinate 459,319,107, forward strand.
TATATATATTATTAAAAACCGTGGAAATATTTTAAAAACTGTGGAAATATTTCTTCCTGCCATTTTTTTGGCGGGAAACGTTTTCTCCCATGCCATAGTGTGAGTCCTATAGCCACAATTTTAAAAACCATGGAAATATGACACATAACCATGTCTATTGGTTTGGGATATAGCCACGGTTTTGAAAATCTTGGCTATATCCCATGAAAAAAACTTATAGCCATAGTTTTAAAACCTTGGCTATATGCCACATAACCATGGATTTAGCCACCTATAGCCATAGTTTTAAAAAAATTGCTATAGATCTGTGGCCGTAGCCTATTTTTCTAGTAGAGAAGAATAAAAAAAATAGAAAAATATGAGGTAATAGAATGGTGGCTGACCACTAGTTTGGCCCAAGGAGGAAGAAGAAACTTTGAGAGAATGTGGAAAAAGATAGGACAATCTATATTAAATGGGATCAAATTGGATGGATAGGGATTTTCTGTGGTTTTATAAAAATTATGGAGGGATGTGATTAAATCTCAGAGTGATCGGACTGCTGAGGCAAGACACGGGATTTAAACGGCTTTAATGGTGGAGATCATTCGAGTCCATGATCAGACGGTTTAGAGAAAATGCGGTATTAATACCACGATGGTGGAGTTCAAACTCGAGGATAGATCGGGCAGTCCAAATCTCACAAGGTGAGATAAGACGATTGATATTAGATCCCTCTTAAAAAAATTCCATCCCATATTGAAATGGAATGCTTCCTAGGGCAACTTTATAAACCTAGCACTCGCAGCGCTTCTCTAGAAATCCCACTCCCCCTCCTGGTATCGCCCCATACCGATCTTGTGGGAGCGCTTTTATTCCCACTCCTATTGCCATGTTTCCCTATATAGTGGCACACTGCTCAGTTACTCCATACATTCCTATAGGCGTGCTCACACACCCATGGGCTAGCATGTGTTGTGGATTAATTTTCTAGGATCAGCTGCCTACTCCTTGAAGGAGTAGAATGAGTTGCCTCCTTCGGCCCAGATAGAGGGCTGGCCCTAGGGGTAATAGTTTTTATAAACCCAGCTTTTCAAAAAAAACATTCATAAATAAACCATATTGAAAACCATAGAAAAAGAAAAAAAAGTTTCAAATATTATAGCTAGTAATGTCATTAAATTTTATTACTCTAAAACATGTTTTCAACTTTATTTTGAACTTTGGATCATTAATATACACAATCCAATATATACATTATTCTATGTATAACTTTAAATTTAAAAATCATATTTTTTCCAGTATAAACACTCTTCAAATTTATTGAAGAAAACATATGTACTTATCCTCATATTTTCATTAAAACACTAAGTTCTTCATTTCAATATTTTACATTTTAAATTATTATGTTTTCAAAATCTAAAGTTAAGTCTAATTAAAAAAATTTCAGAGATATATCATTTATGTAATCAATTAATTATAAAATTCAAAATTCTTTTATAAATAAAATACATAAAATAAACAAAAATATATAAGATAAATAGAATAATTGAATGTATTAAAAATAATTCAACATTTATAGGATTTTATGACTATTTCAAAAACCAAAGGGCACATAACGGATGTAATGGCTACCAATGGTCATTGAAGGCCTTATAAAAATATTATTAGGGTATTCAAAACATTAGAAAAAACATGGTGAAGATGGTGCTTTACATACCCTTAATGCTTAGTTCGGTCCCCATAGCTCTAGCTATAATCTTCTTCATTGTAATAGTCCCAAAGGATGCTCACTATATTCATAGTTTATTTGTGATGTTCAGTGGTCTTCTAGTGATTTTTATTGGTCTACTAGTTGGAATTATAGATTATTTATTTTCCTTAGCCTTGTTTAAATGTAACATTTCAGTGTTTTATTGAATAAAAATATGTCTCCTCTTTATTTTTCAAACATTTTTTTGGATGAAAGGAAAATTAAGCCATGTAATGAAATTAAAACTATTAAAATATTACCATTATAGATAACAAACTATCTGGGATATCACATTATCCCCTCCTTCAAAGAATTGTGCCCTCTCAATTCTATTACACCTCAACCCTTCAGACATAAACCCCAACATCCCGTTAGCAGTACCACATGAGTTGGTGGGTTTCTATTATCATGGATTACCCGAGATATTTAAATTCTTTGATTCCTTTGGTCCAGACACATATCATATAGTTCAAGTTATACTCATGTATTCAGTGATGAGACATCATATAAAAGTAATGGGAGATGAAAATCTCAGAGACGTCAGAAAGGATTCATTTCCTATAAACCAGTCAAACCACCTTGTTTTATAGAATTTTTAAATCATAAAGCCTCTTATAGACACTAAAGATTAGGAGTTTAAAGTTGTAAGTTGTGCAAAGGTCACCTGCTTCAATGGATTTCTGAAACTTTTATATAGATATATATCTTTAGAACATGGTAAAATATTTGATGAGTCACTCAAAATAACCTTTGCATCATGCATAGAATGAGAGTTGTGAATGTAATAAGAATGAATAAATGAAACCTGATCCTCAGAAGAATGGAAGGATATTAGAAGATTTGGATAACTGATAAAGGTATTTTCCTGATGGATGTAGTTTTCTAAGATGTTCAAATTTTTTCGAAAATGTATTTAGAATTATTGTTTCCAGGATCACAGCTGGTAGAGACAAAAGGTTAGTTGGTGACCTTTTTTCCTCGATCTGATAATTTTAAGAAAAAGGTTTTACTCAGAAAAGAATAACAATATTAAAAGAGAGGTGTTATTTTTCAAATACATAAAAACATATCAAATCATAAAAATGTAACATCATTCATTTGAGACAAGGTTTGTAAAACTCGGGGTGTTACATATTCATTTGTTCCCTCAAAAACATGCATAAAAGAAATTAATTACATCTACTATGTTTTCCCTTCACATGTAACACTGGTGTTGGAGATTTCCCTAGTTTCTAGTTAAACAGATCACTAAAATGGTTTCAAACACTTCGATATCTTTGGTCCAGATGCATTAAGGAAATCATGGATCAACCTCATGTGGACATATGAAGCTCCATGAGATAAAATCCTGAAATGTATGAAGCTCGGTGATATCACCATGAACATGATGTCTATAAAGAAAATTGGAAGACTCATTTAAAAGAATTTTTATGTCCCCAACTAAACCTTAGAGATCGTAAATCAAGAGTTGACAAAGATATACTGCTCAGAGGTCACCCTCTCAAGCAGCCTATTGGAATTCCTCTAGGGATGTAAAATTCTTGGTTACGATATAGCATTTAAACAAGCCCTCAAAGTACTTTCCCTTTCATACATAGAATGGAAGTTGGGCATTAATCATAAGGAAATAGTCAAATCCTGATCCTCGGTTGGAAGAAACAAAATACTTATTTTGTTATCCTTCTAAAATTTGAAGAAATAATTTTACTTAGTAAGAAAAAATCAAATTTTTATCATTTTTCTAATTTTCCAGAGATGTCTAAACCGACCCTTTAATACCAACTATTGTAACCCTGACCCCAAAATCATAGATTCAGTGCCTGAAACATTGTGTGAAATATATTTCATAGACAGATGCATTAAAAAATTTCACATCTTGTTCCAATATATAGGATCATTTCGGTTTAGGTTTTAGAAAACCAGATGCTACTAATACACTTATTCCAAAAACATGACAAAGTTAATCTTGATATTGGTGCTATCGCATAGGATTTCTCAATCATGGAATGATATAATAAATCCTATAAAATAAATTTAAATTGTTGGGTGTGCATAACAATGCTCAGCAAGGGGTTTTAAAAAAACCACCTTTAAAAAAGATCACAAAACATTTTCTTAAGACGGCAACAATTATTCTTGAGGCACATCATAATATTTTCAAGGTTTTATTGAAAGAATTTTTAGAAAAAACTTTTTACAAGAGATCCATATGTGTTTACTTAAAAACTGCATGTAAAACATAAATCAGAGAGCACATACGTGTATAGTAATGAATGAATGATTCATAATTCATAAATTGATCAGTCTAACTCAAAAATTGATATGAAAAAGTGTAAATAGAATTATATAAGAAATCATGTCATGATTCATTATCACATTATTTGAAATTCATGTAACCTTAACGTTAGGGTCCCCTTCCTTGTATAAATTTCCATTTGCATACGTAATTATGCCATAGGCATTCATCGCCATAATCATAGAAGATTCTTAGCCAAGGGATATTCTATTAGTTGAATAATACCTTGGTTGGTCATATACCAATAAATAATGATGGAATGTATAATGACATACTTTTTCAAGTCCTTGTGCCAAGACCATACATAAAACATTACTTATTATATGTCAAGTCGAACCACCAAGAACGTTTTCCAAAGTATCACAAGCCAAGGGTAACGGCCAAGACTATCACACATAATGTCTCATGAGAATCAACTTTACCCAATGTATTGGAGTGAAATCTAGGCACACCCATCTTATTATTTATGTCCAGAAACATTCCTCATATGTTTAGTATGATATTATATTCATAGTTTTTCATACTACATTGAATGCATACATTATTATTCCATAATCCTTTTTCATATATACTAATAACTAAAATAAATTGTGACATAAATGTAAACAGGACTAGATTTTTTAGTTTCAGATTTAATAGTGACGTGCATGGACTAAAACGACATACTATTGCACATGTAGTAAGAACTAGTAAACATAAAATAATGCGTTGTCACATAAAATAACAACACTTTCATTAAACCCTTATGAATGTGAACCTTTTCAAGCCATGGTTTGCAAGTTTTGAATTTGAGATACTCTTTTAATCCATGAAATGTTTATTGTTATATCATAATATATTAAAACATAACTTTAATAATCAAAGGCATTTCTCATGAAAAATTGGAATACAATGAATGGATGAAAAATAATTATTTCATGAGGAGTATTCCTGTATAAAAGAAAAAATTAATTAATCCCATGCCCTTATGCATATATATATATATATATATTGCTTAATCCTGAAAAAATTTATACAATTTACTTACATATAAAACATTATTTAAAACTTGAGAAAACAAAATTGAACTACATATATATGTATATCTGGGTTTAAAAAAAATATAAAACCCTATATACACGAGGTGTATACATAGGGTTTTCATTACCTGAAACAAGGATTAATAAATTCTTGTTACTATTGTATCCTTCACAAAACTAATTTAGCCAAGAATAATAGGTTTTATGAAAACCCAATTTGTATTTCATACATAATAAAACCTATATATATATATGTGTGTGTGTGTTTGTACATAAACATAATACAGAAATTGTAGACAAGCAATTTACGTTTTAAAATAAGAGAAAATAAAACCCTTTCAAGTATTGTATGTTTTAAGAACATTATTTAAAAACAATTGATCATCAATTAAAATCATAAAACCCAAAATGGGTTTGGATTGAAATCCATATCAAATTATATACATAAATATATATATATATATATTTATAATCCATGAAATTGAAATAGTAGATGAAAAAATGGTTCATATGTTTATGTCGAGGCATAAATAACTCCCCATAACGAGTTTTAGACATTCAAAAACATATTTAGGAAAAAAACATGTCTCATATTTGTGGAAGAAAATACAAGTATATATATATATCCATAAAAACACAGAGGCATGGATAGATGGTTAAAATGACTCAAATTGGACCCTTACCTAGCATCAAGAGAGAGGGAGGGTCAGTCAGTGGTTTTTCAGACATTGAGAAGAGGGAACCTAGTATAATTTAAGTGAAATATAGGTTTTATATAGGCTGTTCATATATAAATATTATATACAATGATTTATACACAAATTATAAACAAAGACTCATAAAATTGACTAAAAAAATATGTCCCACGCATTTTATAAAATAAACCTGAAACACAAAAGTGATTTAAATATATATATATATATAATTTGTGGAAACTCAAAAGAAGTGAAAGGAAAATAATAAAAAGAAGAACAACAGAGACATACAGGTAGAAGTCGAGGGTCGATCTGAAGATGTGGGGGGAATCTTGAGGGAGAATAGAAGAAGAAGAAGAAGACGGAAGAAAATTTTGAGCGACCACTAGATTGGAAGAAGGAAGAAGAAGAAATGCAGAGATAATGTGGAAAAGGAGTGGATGGTCTAGATCAAATGGGATCTGATCGGATGGCTAGGGCAATTCCACAGTTTTTTAAAAATTATGGAGGGATGAGATTAAATCATGGATTGATCAGATGGCTGAGGAAAGTCATGGGATTTTAAACATCTTGAATGGTGGAGATCAGTCGAGTTTGTAGTCGGACGATCCAGAGAAAATGTGGTATTAATATCGTGGTAGTGGAGTTTGAACCCCAGACTAGATCGGGCAGTCTTGATCTCACGCAGCAAGATCAGGCTACTAATATTAGATCCCTCTTCAAAAATCCCATCACACATAGAAATGGAACAAATCCTAGGATAGCTTTAAAGCCTTCCGCTCACTGCGGTTCACCAAAAATTCCCCTCCACCTCCTGGTACAGCCCCATACCAGTCTTCTGTGGGCTCTCTTTTATGCCCACCCCTACCATCGTGTCACCCCGCATGGTCGCACATTGCTTTGATCCTCCATGCATGCCTGTAGGTGTGAACTCACGCCCACAGGCTAGCCTGTGATATGGAAGAAGGGTCTCGGCTCGACTACCTACTCCTTGAAAAAGTAGCACGAGCTTCCTATTCCAGCCCATTTAGAGGGTTGTCCCTATGGGTAATATTTTTTATAAACTCAAATTTTAAAATAAAACATTCAGAAATAAACCATACCCAAAGCCATAGGAAAATAAAATAAATTTGAAATATTAAAACCAATAATATCATTAATTTTAATTACTCTAAACCATGTTTTTAACTTTATTTTTATCATTGGATCATTAATATACTCAATCCAATATATAAATTATACCATGAATAACTTTAAATTTTAAAATTGTGTTTTTCCAATATAAACACTCTTCAAATTCATTGAGGAAAACATATATACTTCTCCACATATTTTCATTAAAACACTAAGGTCTTGATTTCAATATTTTTAGTTACTAAACATTAGGTTATCAAAATATAAAGATAAGTCTAATTAAATCATGTTCAAATATATAACATTTAAGTACTCAAATACTTATATCATTCAAAATTCTTTTATACTTAAAATACTTAAAATATTAAAAAATACTTAAGAAAAATAGAAAAATTAAAATTATTAATAATAATACAATGGTAATAGGATTTTACGACTGTTGCAAAAACCAACGATCGCTTAAGGGTCGTAATGGATACCAACAGTCAGAAAATGAATTATGAAAAGATGATTAGGGTATTCAAAACATTAGAAACAACTTGGTAAAGATGGTTCTTTACATACCCTTAATTCTTAGTCCGGTCTCCATAGCTCTAGATATAATTTCTTTCGTTGTAATAGACCTGAAAAATATTCACTATTATCTTGGTTTATTTTTGATGTTTAGGGGTCTCTTGGTGACTTTTATTGGTCTACTAGTAGGAATTATAGATTTTTTATGGTCCATTCTCTTTGTTGAAATGTAATGTTTCAGTGTTTTATTGAATAAAAATATGTCTCATGTTAATTTTGCAAACATTATTTTGGATAAAAAAAATTAAGCCAAGTAAAACAATTGAAACTATTAAAATTTTACTATTACACAAAAAAAAATATTTTTTGGGTATCACAATATTATTCTGTTGAGAGGATTTGTTGTTCATCCATGAAGTTTCGTTGTGTTGTGGATCCACAATGGGTCACTCCATGGCTGATCCATGATGGGTCACACTACTACTAATCCACAAAGGGTTTCTATCATATTGATCCACACAGGGTCACTATTATGATGATCCACATAGGGTCACTATTATTCAGAACCACATAGGTTCCCTATTACGCTGATCCACACATGGTCTCTAGTATGCTTATCCACACGGTGTCGTTAGTATGCTAGTCACGTCATAGCCAACCATTGGATTACCACACTTATCATGCTTTATTTTTAAGAGGATCCTTTCCTTAAACCATCATCCATTCCTCAACCACTACGAACTCCCACATAGAGTAACCCAAAGGACTTTCTCTTCGTAAGGGTCCTAGTGAAATAGATGGTGCATCGAATGCATGTTTGGTCTGTAAGATATGAACATTTTTGTAAAAATTCTCTGGTTGTATTCGAGTCTAATCCTACCAATCCATATATAATCCTCTACCAAAACTCACTTAGAGTATCTGAGAAGCACTAGATCATCGCAAGGATACTAACTCAACATATGAAACATCAGTTAGACTCCGGGTTTGAGAGATACATGTGTTTTAGTGAAACGGGGCCCAGTTAGGTCAGGGTCCGGTCCGAACCGGTTGAACGGACCTGACCCGGTCTGGCCTGAGCCCAGCCCATTAGGCCATAAATCTATCCAGGCCTAATTGAGCTAGTCCAACATTGTAGGGTGGGTCCGGCCCGACAATGTGGGTCTGGCCCAGCAGCATGGGATTTGCCGTCGTAGCGAGCCGACTCCCCCATCAAAACATGGTATAGTTGCGTCTGGTGTCTAGCACATGCGTCCAGTTTCACCGTCCACTCTATCCACATTACCTACAAACCAAATATGCAAGTTTACTTAGTCAATGCAGATCCATCATGGCATTTTGGTTTTCCAGTGCCACGATCGTGGCCTCCATCACTAGCTCGGGCAGCCCGGATGTTGGCCACCACCTCCACGTGGTGTCGATTAGTGATGAGTGTAACTACCACCGTGGAATGCCGATGGGTGTACTGCCTCCCTCCACCCACCAACATCATCTCCGGCCCCCAACGATGTGCTGGTGGTCTATTCTATGGGCTACCAGAGTTTCTTTGGCTGTCTGTTTCTCGATCTGTCTATTCCTATTGAATCGTAAGGCTTCCACCTTCATTACGATGACCTAAAACTCACCTTGCCTCCATTTCGCGAATTCATCCACAAATAACTCACATGTATAGGGGATTGGGCCTTGTTCATGTCGGGTCACACCCTCAACATTATAAGTTTAAAAACATGGGGAAATCAGGGGATTGTAGTTAAACCAGTACAAGTGACAATTTAATCATGGATAGAAAAATCCCAAAATTAGTCGGTGCGTTTTAATTTGAATGGTTTCAGGAGAATTGAGCAGAGTAGTGGTAATGGGGTGGCAGGGGAGATTCTCACGTGGTGTAAATAAATCCCAACGAGAATGAATTTCCTAGTGTGGAAGATTCAAAACTGAGCGGTACCCACAGAGGAAAACATCCAGAAGAGAGGGGTCTCCATGGCATCGCGTTGCTACTGTTGTGAGAGACCGAACTTGTAATCAACTTTACATTTGTTTTTTCTGGGGAGATGGGTAGTGTACCTTTGGTCCCAGTTTTCTCATTTCAGGTTTCCTTCTAGGGAGTATCTTTCGTTTCGTGAGAATCTTATATCTTGGTTTTCGGGTTTTGGTAACAGAACAGAGGAGCGTTTGACAGGCATCATCATCCTGATATCTGTATGATATAACCTTTGGAAAGATCGTAACCAGGTACGGTTAGGAGGTAGGAGATCTTTGTTATCTCTACAGGTCCGTATGAGGTTGATCATCGTAGAAATTTCCTCTCTTTTCAAGAATGGAGTGCATGCAGGTATACTGGGGAAACTTGTTAAGGGACGGTGCACTCAGACCTTGTAGAGAGGGAGATGTGTAAGGTGGCAACCTCCGGCCAGCGGGTTGAAACTGAATATAGACGGCTCATGTATGGGGGGTATCATGAGGGGTGGTGGTGTTCTCCGGGATTGTTGGGGTTTGGTGCACATTGTGGTCAGTGCTTATTATGGACCAAGATCTTCTATGGGCGCAGAGTTTAGAGCCCTACTCTCGGGTGTCACTCTTTGTAGGAGGAGAGGTCTTTGGGTGACGGAGGTCGAATCTGATTTGGAGGTTTTGGTCAGATATCTTCAGGGGGCTTGTGACATTGGTTAGAACCTGATGTATATTTATAGAAGGTGCAAATAGGAGACCAACCAGGGTAGGATGGTCCATCATAGTGTACGGGAATCCAACTTTGCGACTGATACGATGGCCCATGGGGGCAGGACAAAGGAGACTTTGATAGTTTATGATAGATTTAACTCTTTTCCACTCGAATGTGTCAATGTAATCCAGAAGGACGCCCTTGGACTTCACTACTTCAGTCCTCCATGACGTGTATCCCTGGTTTTAAGGTTTTTATAATAAAATAATAACTTTCAGCAAAATTAGTCACCCTCCGGCAAGAACGCGCGATCTGCAAATTAAATTGTTTAAGGTTTAATCCGTGTTAGTATTTTTGAATAAGAATAGATAACTTATGAATCAACCCCCCCCCCCCACCTCATTTGATGTTCATTGTTATATCATTCTTTCCTCAAGGGTTCAAGAGGTCCACTGTGTTCGACAGTTCCTGACATCATCCTTCAAGGCACATCGATGTCGATAATGTTTCACTGGTTTTCTTCATTATTCATTGGAGAGGAAACTAACCGAAGGTTCATCAAATAATTTCCCGTGGTTTTTTTCTCAAATCTCCAATGCATTTGATTAATAAAAAGAAACACATCACATCATTTTTTTATGCTATGATGTTGCGTCGTTATACTGTTTCATTTAAGAAACAGCGTAGTGGCTATGATTGCACAACGATCTATAAAGGGTCCTCATTTAAAGTTCATTGTTGTTTCCTCTTCACCGAACTGTTTCACCAGAGTCGTCATAGTAATGGTGAGAAAAATAAAATAAAATAACTGTTTTATGTTATTTTATTATTTTTTTGAAAAGTACAAAAAAATTACGTTTCCATCTGACCCGTTCAGGTAAATGTTAAGCCTTTTCATGGAAAATCTCAGTGTTTTGAGTTCAACTATTCCCTCATATTTTTTATATGAGCATCGGTTCAAAATTTATAAAACCCCACTCACAATGTTACTGGATTTACTTTAAATTAAGTTCCAAAATACATTCTGGGCACTATGGGCCTCAGAATCACATTCTGTCAAAGTGGGTGGTTTCGAAAAAATTCTAAAAATTTTTTAACAAAATTACATGAAAATTTTAGGACATTAAAATCTCACCACCTTAAGGTTTAATTACCCTAAAGACAAAAATAATGGCTAATCAATCATATGGGGGAACTGAGAAAGAATATGAGCCCTTGCTCCCATGTTCTCTCCTAGAGATTCATGTGGTGCCACCGAACATGCACTAAAGGAATCAACCATCCATGAAGGATAAACTTCTATTGATTCTATATCTCCACTGGGAACTCCGCAAAATTTCCCCCATTGTCAATGTCTATCTCTCCCCAGTTGATGAAGTGTTATGGAATATGCACATACCTCCTCGGCTGCAACATGTGAAAAACATATTGCACCTGGTGTATCTTTGGGGGAATGGATAGGCGGTACACCAACTCACCATCTCTGCTGAGAATCTGTGAAGGTTTGATGAACCTCAGAGATATCTTGCTACACCAGCCAAATCTCTACAATCCCCATTGGGGTGAGACCCAAAGGAAAACATTTTTTTCTCCTCAAACTCCAAGGGTCTTCGTCTCCTGTCAGCATATGACTTATCCCAACTTTGTGCAGTCCTCATCCACTGCTAGATGATCTTCACCTTCTTAGTGGAAGCCCATACCAACTCTGGACCCATGAGTTTAGACTCCCCTGGGTCTATCCAGTATATATGTGATCTTCATGGTTACCTATACAAGGCCTCAAACAATTCCATTCTAATGGTGGAGTGATAACTGTTGTTGTCTGAAAACTCCACAAGTGGCAGGTGGTCCTCCCAACTGTGACCAAAATCCAAGACATAAGGACAAAGCATGTCCCCCAAGGTTTGTATAGTATGCTTCATCTGAACATCCATCTGAGGGTGAAAGGCGGCTCTCAAGTGAAGCAGAGTCCTGAATGCATCATGTAATCTCTTCCACTACTAGGATGTAATGTGTGCATCACAGTCTCAGATGATCGACCATGGAAACCTGTGAAGCTGCACTATCTCTTGGACGTAGAGGCATTCTAAGCCCTCTAACAATCCCTAATCCCAGATGGGTCATAAGTGATTAGACTTGGTGAGTCATTTAATTATCACCCAGATAGATTCATGGACCATAGATGTGTGTGGTAACCCCGTCACGAATTCCATGGAGATTCCATCCCACATCCACTTTATTACCTCGAGTGGTTGTGAGAAGCATTCTTGGACCTGATGCTCTGCCTTCACTTTATGAAAAGTGAGGCATCATGAAACTAAATCTTCTGCCACTTTCATCATCCTTGGACACTAGTACGGACATCGGAGGTCCTGGTACATTTTTGCCACAACAAGATATACTGAAAAAAGGGAAGTATGGAACTCCCTCTACACCTGCTCGCATAATGTCACTGGTACTATGGTGCATTCTATGAAAAGGATTATGTGCTCCCCACCTATCGAAAATGCATCAAGAACCTATCCTTTGGATACATGAGTACCTCGGGACTTGGAGTCAATATCTACATGATGTGCCTCCCTAACTCGCTATAAGAGTGGGGGATTGGTAGTCATCCACTGAAGGTAATCTGCTTCATCCTTATCAACGAATGATATCTGCATTACGGCTAGCTGCTATGTCGCCTCACTCTACAGCTATAAACCAAACCTCCTGCTGTGTGTGTTTTCCACTACATTCCCCTTCCCATGAGTATAGACTATCTCATTGTCACAGTCCTGGAGGAACTCCAACCATCACTTCTATCTCAATTTCAAGTCTTTCTATGAGAAGATATACCTGATACTCTTGTGTTCAATGTATAATATAAAACACTCACCCTTCAAGTAGTGTCTCCACATCCTCAAATCAAATACCACTACTTCTAACTCTGCATCTTGGGTTGTGTAGTTATTTTCATGATGCTTCAACTTCTGTGGGTCGTAGGAAATCACTTTTCACTTATAAATCATGAAAAAACTCGGTCTGTTCTCTGATGCATCATAGTATACCATGTAGTCGATTACCTACTCTAGTAACCTCATGATGGGGGTACTAGTCAACCTCTTCCATAGCTTCTGGAATCTCTGCTAGAATTTCTCTATCCACATGAAGGGTTTTCCCTTCTTTGTCAAAGATTTCAACGGTGATTATACTCTAGAAAAGTTGAGTACAAACCTCTAGTAGTACCCATACAACCATGGGAAAATCCGCACCTTAGTCACACTTCATGTTGGCTCCCATGAAAACACTTCCTCTATCTTCACGGGATCCACTACAACTTCATCCTCTGAGATTATGTGTCCTATAAAGTGGACCTCCCAAATCTATAACTATCACTTTGAGAGGTTACCAAAAATCTGGTTCTCTTTAAGTCTTTCATGGACTATCGGAAGGTGTGTAGAATGGTCCTCATCCGATGCAGAGTACACCTGGATTTAATCAATGAAGACCACAAAAAAATGATCTAGGTAAGGTTTGAAGACACTTTTCATTGGTCCCATGAACACCACTGGGGAATTTGTAATGTAAAAAAGGCATAAAAAACTCATATTTTCTGTACTTGCATCTAAAGGACGTCTTTAGTACATCTTTATCCTTTACCCATAGCTGATGATAGCCTCGTCTGAGGTTGATCTTTGAGAACCACCTCGCTCCTTTCAGCTGATCAACGAGGTCATCAATCCTCAGCAGTGGATACTTTTTCTTTATGGTCACCTAGTTTTGGCATCAAATGTCTATGCATAGCCTCAAGCTCCCATTTTACTTCTTAGAAAACAACATTGGGCCCTCCCATGGATAAACATAGGGTCTTATGAACCCCTTCATCTACATTTCCTCTAACTATACCCTCATCTCCCAGAGATCTGTGCGAGATATTTGATATGAAGGTGTAGATATCAGTGTCTTCCTTGGGAATAAGTAAACACAGATGTCTACATCTCTGTGAGGAGGTAGTCCAAGGGAAACTTCTAGAAAGATATCCTCAAACTCATCCACCACTACAGGAAATATTGGACTCATCTTGTCCCCTCCACTGAGGGTGAGGCTAGACAACTGGTGAGTGATCTACTGCACCCTTCTCCAAGAAACTCCAAACTATGCTACAAAGGCTCCCCTGTAACACCCTGAGATTTTTTGAGAAATTCTTTTTTATGTATTAGGTTATATGTAACACCAAAAGAATCTTTCACAGCACACAATATGGACTTGTCCTGCATTACACGCAATCACGACCTTCCTCGATAGCGTGTGTAGTACGCAATACCGGGTTTCACTAAACAACGATATATTATTATGAACTAGCCGTTACAGATATTATTAACTACATTTTGAATTTTATTATTCTTCTTAGACATTTTCTAGAACATGGTAAGAGAACAAAATAAATTTTTCGGGTAAAATTAGTATTTTTAAAAAAATGCAGTTTTGCCGCCTTTTGATGGCGCACCCACATTAAATCTAGTTTTTGACATATTTATAAGTTCAATTTGACAAAATAAAATTCTTCTTTTGAATCAGGGTATAAAAATTTACTTTGGATAAATTTTTTATATTTTTCAGATAACTTTCATATTTTTATGAATAGTAAAAATACGCTAATTTTTAATTAAAAACAACATTTTTCATTGAAATAATTTATATGTTTAAATTATAATATTGAATGGTTTTAAAGTATAAATAGAATAAATTTTTACCATTTAATATAATTTATGTCATTAGCATTCATTTCACATTGAATTCATAGGTAAAAACATTTCAATCTTTGGCAATGTTTTAACTTCTAAAACCTGTTTTCTTAACAATGGGATTTATTTTAAACTAATTACTACAACTTATATGTTTTGAATTTTGAAAAATGGATTCTATATTCGGAATCAGTGGGTCCAAATTATGTTAATAGAAATAAAATTTATTTTTGGGCATTATGAATAGTAACTACGGTAAAATTTATTTACCATAGATAAAGGTAAATCGGGTAATTAAGGGTAAATATAAGATTATAAAATTACCCTAACAAATGCCAAAATCCTATTTGATGACTAAAAGTCGACCCATATCACCTAAGGGTCGGATTAGATTCATTTAATGGACTTTTTTCCATGAAAATAATTTAATTATTATTAAAACCAAAGAATGTGACAACATGTCACTTTCTTAAATCTTATAAGTATAATAATTTTAATTTAGTGATAAACTTAATGAAACTTCAAACATGAATAGTCTTTAGAAATCTAATACAATTTTATACATCATAGGAATTGATTTAGAATTATTATGGATTATATATGTATCATTCATAATTACACAATAGTGATGTTGAAATTATTTTATTAATTAAAATATAAAATAAATAGTTTTAAAAATATTAAAATAAATATTATATGAACTATTTAATGTGGTCCACTAATTTTCAAGATACGTATGAAATTTTATGAATCTATTAGAGATTTTAGTTTGAACATATATTCTGTATATATTTTATTTAAATTCAAATAAATGAATAGTGTCAAAATTGACACTATTGTAGTTTATAAAAATAACATATTATAAAAAAATTTAAAAATCACAAAAAAATTTAAAAATTATAAATTAAAATTTATATGATCGAAAATGTCATAAAGTGTCAAATTATGGAAAATTCACAACACATATGTAATTATTTATAATAATTTATAATTTAGAATATTTTTACCATAAATAAAATTAAATTGATAAATAAGGATAAATCAAGTTGATAATGTTTAAAATAAATTCCTAAAATGTATAAATTTTATTGTTTGATGATATTACAACCCTATCTCATCTAATATTATGATATGAGTCATTTTGGAAGTTTTTATGTGGACTTGGGATTTAATATAAACTTATATTTCTTATATTTTTAAAGGTGCCCCTCTCCTCCCTTATAAAAGGGAACCTCCTCCCTCTCCACCTCACACGAATTTGAGCCTTCAAGATCTGCCAATCCATGCCCATTTTACTTCCCCACTTCCCTATAAACATCCTAGAGGTCCTGGTCTTCTTCAAAGACCAATTGTAGTGCCCCAAGAGGAAGTCTCAAAGAGGCGTTTCAAAGAAGAGGTAATGTCTGTTACCGATTCGTTCAACTTTATTTCTTCTTCCACTTCTTCTTATTTAGTTTTTTCATTATGAATTAATAACATCAGTATCACTCATATACTGATATGTTATTATAATTATGAAACAACCCTATTTAACCATCTATCCATCCTACGAAAAACAAAATCACCATGTGTGCGTACGTACGGAATACAGTCTCCACGCTGTGGTGTAATCTGTTTTTCCACCAACACCTTACATGGATGGGTATAATGGTGTAAAGAATAAATATATATGGTTATTATAACATCATACTAATTCTTATATATGGTACCATCTACTCCAATTCTATAATTATGGGAACGATATCATCGCTCGTGCGTACGTACAGACTACCGTCTCCACGACGCGATGAGATTCATTCTCCATGATAAACCATACATGAATGATCATAAAGTTTATATAATGAATAATAATGAAATATATGAAATAATAATTCTACTGGATTTATGTATATATATATGTATATCATCTATTTAGTTTCATTCAATTCAATAAGGAAACGAAAACATCATTCATGCGTTCGTACGACCTATCGTTTCCATGAACGGTGTATTTCATTCCTTTTATCAATATATATTATATATGTATATGATGAATATATATTATATATAAATCATGTTTTAAATTATGGAATTATGTAAATCAGGATATAAGTAATAATATCAAGAACGACAATTCGAAACACATACGATAAATGAAATGATTTTACCCAAAATGCAGCTTTAACATGGAATTTACAAAAGAACAGGTAATATAAAGTCATAAGTGAAACATATATGATATCATAAAAATGAATATGATTATGTAATGAGTCAGTGACATTATTTAAATCATTATACAAGAGGTTCGGATACGTACGAAGCATATCGGACATAATGTAAGGGATAAATTTTCAAATATCATTTTTATCCGAGATTGCTTATTCGTAAGTATTTACTCGGGTTATTGTTATTATCCTTGTCCATGTTTTATAAAAGTGTTTTCATGTATTTTTAAAGTCATTTTTTACCCATTTTATATTTTACCCCATGGTATGGAAGGAATTTTTCTTTTGTTTACCCTACGTGGCACTTTTTTGTCTTTTTCGGCAAAAGTACGAGAAGAATGTTTTTTTAACTAATACGGAATGAAAGGATTTTTATGGTTTTATAAAGCCTTATTTTCATGAATCTTCCTCCAAAATATTTAATGAAAATTTTCAACAAAATCTCTTTCTTTTAAAATTGCATGATGTTTTGTGAAAAGAAATTGATTTTGAAGAAGAAAGGATATTTTCCTAAAGAATTCATTTCAAGTGCTTTATCAAAACAATTTTTTCATCTATGATAACATTATTTCATATGTGTTTGTTTCAGGTATAATGTCTCTATGATTTACATGGTTTCACTTTTCTTATTATGAAATGGTATCCATTTCTTTAATATGGATTATTTGATGATGGTATGATGTTTATGAAACCCATTTTATTTATTGGGTTTTTATGAATGATGTATGTTTATTTTGTGGAACATGTAAGAATGATTTCATTATGATATGTGTGGGACCTGTATCTCCCTCCAATGAATTGGGTAAGATTTATATCTCATGAGATAGACATGGATGAAAGGGTAAGTTAATCTGGTTCAGTATTACAGGACTTGAACGAGGAGAGAACTCGACTCAGAAAGGGACTTTGTCCACTAAGATGGTCTTGGCAGCAATGCCTTGGCTACTATGGAAATCATTACATGTGCTTAATGGATTCCAAAATTACATGTTTTATTCCCATGCTATTTTATCATGATTTATGTTCCATTATGATCTATGCCTTATGTACTTCCACGATTTATGTCTTTTCTCAATATTTTGATGTTTAAACATTATGTTCATGTTTTTAAGTTCAAATGTATATGGTATGTTTTATTTTATCCATGCTTACCCTTACTGAGCATTTGAGCTCACCCTTTTGTATGTTTTCATTTCCTCATGTTAGGAAGAAGGATATTAAGTAGGATATGCCAAAAAGGGACTCTAGATATGATGAAATAAATGGGAGACAACGTATATTATTTATGAACCAGTTGTTTATGCTTCCCAGTTTCTAAGGACACTATACCGATACGGTCCTTTCATGGTTGTGTTATATGTTGTAATAAGTATGCTTCAATTTTTAAGTAATAACCATGCATGTAAAGTATGGGTCGCTATAGTTGGTATTAGAGGAAAGGTGTAGCCAACCTTTGGAAACTAGGATGTGAAAGCCTTAGTAAGAAACCTAAGGATATGTCTAAGCATAGAACAAAATCATAGTGTTTTAGAAATGGCCATGAACAACCTATGATAAGACCTTAAGTGTGAAATTTTATTCTTGATTATGTGGTTTTCCTATTATAATTAGTGTTTCTCACACTATTCTTCTTGGTTTTTGTCAATGGCTGGAACCCAAAGAAACCGTGTTAATGCAGAATGCGATGGGAAATGCAATGATTTTCCCCCTGAGTAACCAAATGTTATGGGAACTGGAACGAAAAATCATGTAGCCATGCTCACACAACTTTCTTAAGCTATGAATCATGCAGGACTTCCAAATGAGCAAAGGAAAGGGAAACATTCTGTTGAATCCTTCATGAGGCAGCATCCACCATCATTCAGCAGGTCTTCTGATCCATTAGTGTCTGAACAATGGATCAGTACCGCTGAAAGGATATTTTTAGTTGGTCAATGTTCTGAACATGATAATGTCATCTTAGCAGTGTATCGTTTGGAAGTGATGTTGATCAATGGTGGAATCTTATTTAGAATACGAGGCAAAGGGAAGAAATTGAGTCCATTGAATGGGACACGTTCAAGAACTTATTTTTCAATAAGTATTTCCCTCGTATTCTTCGAACAAAGATGGAGAAGGAGTTTCTTGAATAGAAGCAAAAGGATGATGAATCCGTTGGTACCTACGAAGAAAATTTTACAATACTTGCAAGGTACGCTTCCGGAATTATTATCCAACCTGAGAGTAAGATCAATCGATTCTTTAGTCACTTAAAACTAAGTCTTTGAAGGGTATTATCCATAAGGGACTTCAATAGATACGAGGAAATTGTTTGATGTGCTCTCAAGGTTGAGATGGAGATTGGTGTAACCCATCAGTCACATGGGTTTGATAAGAAGAGGAAAATGGAATTCAAAGGAAAATATAAAGACCACACTGAAAAGAAGATGAGTTTTCTCTTATGCTCAAATTGTGGAAAGAAACATGGAGGAAATTGTCTGAAGGGGTCAAGAAAATGTTATAAGTGTGGAAAAGAAGGTCATCAGGCAATTGAATGTCGAAATAATGGGAAGAAGATGTCTAATGATGCAAACAAAGGAAGGAATGCACAGAATGAACCTACTACACTTCAATGATTCAAGTGCAAGGAGATGGGGCATTATTCCAATCAATGCCCAAATACAAGGGTTGATGATGATGATCGACGTCAACAAACTCTTAAGGCCAAAGTCAAAGGAATGTCACATGAAATTACTATCGGCGATGTGGAGTATGACAATGAAGTGGTGAGAGGTACACTTACCATCCACTCTAAAGTAGAAATGTTTTATTTGATTATGGATCCACCCACTCTTTTATTTCTGAAGAATTTTCTAAGGGTATCATCGTATTACATCAACAATTAGATGTTGAGTTGGCTGTGACAACTCGTAATGGCACAACAGTCCCATCAAAAGTTTACAATTATTCTTCGATTGATGTTTTTGGGAAAGTGCTTCCTCCAAATCTTGTGATCCTTCCTATAGTGTAATTTGATGTGATTCTTGGCATGGATTGTCTTTCTCTATATGGAGCTCATATCAATTTCCAAAGAAGGGAAGTCACTTTTCATATTACAGATCAATCTATGATCTTCTATTGATGCAAGGATGAACATAACCTTACAGTGGAAATTTCTTCCATCTTATGGGTCTTGATTCCACTAAATGAGGGTTATTAATCTCAAATGGTTGGAGAGAAACTCACGATTAATAATATTCCCATTGTACGGGAATTTTATGATGTATTTCCGGAGGGATTTCCAAGTCTTCCACCAAATCGTGAAGTTGAGTTTTCAATAGAACTCGTACCATGTGCTTTGCCAATTTCAAAGACATCTTATAGAATGGCCCCAATTGAGTTGCAGAAATTGAAGAAGAAAATCCAAGAGAATCTTGATAAAGGATTAATACTTCCTAGTGCGTCACCTTGTGGTGCACCTGTTCTGTTTGTTAAGAATAAAGATGGATCGAGGAGACTCTACATTGATTATTGAGAACTTAACAAGATCACTATCAAGAACAAATATCCTCTCCCATGCATTGATGACCTCTTTGACCAACTACGCAGATCTCAATACATTTCCAAGATTGATCTTCGTTCAGGGTATCATCAATTAAGGGTCAAAAGGGAGGATATACCAAAAACGGATTTCCGTACAAAGTATAAACACTATGAATTTATAGTGATGCATTTGGTCTTACTAATGCCCCTTCTATCTTCATGGATTTGATGAATAGAGTCTTTAGAGTCTATCTTGATCATTTTGTGATAGTCTTTATAGATGATATTCTTGTCTATTCAAAGAGCAAGGAATAACATGAAGATCACTTGATAATTGTATTAAAGACCCTAAGAAAGGAGAAGATTTATGCCAAATTTACCTAGTGTGAATTTTGGCTTCAAAAAGTTTCATATTTGGGTCACATAATCTCAAAAGATGGGATATCTGTGGATCCAGCAAAAACATAGGTTATCAAAAGATGGTCGAGACCAACAACAGTAACCGAGATCTGAAGTATTCTTGGTTTGGATGGATATTATCGACGTTTTGTGAAATATTTTTCACGATTATCTAATCCACTCACCAAGTTGAATCGGGAAGGAGTTAAGTTTGTTCGGAAGGAGTAATGTGAAGAGAATTTCAAGGAGTTGAAAAGAAGGTTATACAGTGCACCTGTGCTCACACTACCTTTTAGTGGAGAAAGGTTTGTGATCTACAGTGATGCATCCAAGTAGGGGTTGGGTTTTGTTCTTATGCAAAATGATATGGAGATAGCTTATGCCTCACGACAGTTGAAAATACATGAGAAAAATTACCCAACTCATGATTTGGAGTTAGCTGCGGTAATCTTTGCATTAAAAATTTGGAGGCATTACCTTAATGGTGAAATGTGTGATATTTATACAGATCATAAAAGTTTAAAGTATATTTTCACACAAAAGGAGCTGAATATGCGTCAAAGAATATGGTTGGAGCTGATTAAGGATTACGACTGCTCAATTCATTACCACCCTGGGAAAGCAAACAAGGTAGCAGATGCATTAAGTCGACAAGACCACGCTAGCTTATCCATGATGAGGATCACAAAAGATCCAATATTTATGGATTTATAATGGATGGATCTTAGAATTTTAATAGAAGGGGAGAAATCTTATCTTTCTCAAATGAATGTTCAACCATCTATACATGTGAAGATTCAAGAGGCATAGAAAGAAGATGTCGAGTTACAAAAGAAGGTGAGAAATGTTCCTGAATTCAACCTTGATTGTGATGGGATAATAAAGTTCAGGAATCGGGTTTGTGTTCCTCCCATCCCCGAATTAAAGAAGGAGCTGCTGGATGAGGATCATAGTTCTTCATTCTCTATTTATCCTGGATGCATGAAGATGTATAGGGACCTGAAAGAGTACTTCTGGTGGGATGGAAAGAAAAGAGATGTTACTGAATATGTCTCTCTATGCTTGGTTTGTCAGCAAGTTAAAGCTGAGAGACAGAAGTCTAAGGGGATGTTACAACCATTACCCATACCAGAATGGAAATGGGAAAACATCACTATGGACTTTGTCATTGGACACTCTAAAACATTCAAAGGCAATAATGCTATCTGGGTCATAGTTGATCATCTTACAAAGTCTGCACACTTCATTGCTATTAGAGAGGATTTCTCTCTATATCAGCTTTCTAGGATATATGTAAAAGAATTCATAAGATTGCATGGAGTACCACTTTCTATTATATCTGATCGGTATCCGAGGATTACCTCAAAGCTCTGGTGAAGTCTTCAGCATACTCTAGATACAATGTTGAGTTTCAGCACTGCTTATCATCCTCAGAAAGACGGTCAGTCTAAGAGGACAATTCAAAATCTAGAATATATGTTTATAGCTTTCTCTATATATTTCAAAGGTTGTTGGGATCAACTTCTACCTTTGGTGGAATTCTCTTATAATAATAGCTTTCACTCCAGTATTCAGATGTCTCCTTATGAAGTTCACTATGGAAAAAACATGCAGGACTCCAACTTGCTGGGATGAAGTTGGGGAAAGAAAGATATTAGGACCTGATATTATTGATGAAATGGCAGAAAAGGTTAGATCTATTCAACAACACATAATAGCAGCTCAGAGTCGACAGAAAAGTTATGTCGTCAACCGAAGAAAAGTCCTATATTTTGAAGTGGGTGATAAAGTGTTCTTACGAATATCTCCCTAGAAGAGGGTCATGAGATTTGGAAAGAAGGGAAAGTTTATCCCTACATATATTGGTCCTTTTGAAATTCTGGATTGTGTTGGGAAGGTAGCTTACCGATTGGCGATTCCACCGAATCTCTCTCAAGTTCACGATGCGTTCCATGTATCTTTCCTGAGAAAGTATATACCTGATCCTTCACATGTACTCAGCTCAAAAGTTGTACCGCTAGAATAAGATCTTTCTTACCAAGAATAACCAATAGAGATTCTAGATTGTAGCGAAAAATTCCTATGTAAGAAGACCACTCTCTTGGTGAAAGCTTTATGGAGGAACCACCGATTAGAAGAAGCTACATGGGAACTTGAGGATATGATGAGGGAGAGGTATCCTCATCAGTTTGTAATGAAGTAACGAATTTCAAGGGAGAAATTCATTTTAAGGGGGGGTAGAATGTAACACCCTGAAATTTTATGAGAATTTTTTTTCTGTCTTATGTTATACGCAACACCAAAGGAATCTTTCACAGCACACAATATGGACTTGGCTTCCATTACACACAATCACGACCTTCCTCGATAGCGTGTGTAGTACGCAATACCGAGTTTCACTAAACAATGATATATTATTATGAAATAGCTGTTATGAATAGTATTAAATACATTTTGAATTTTATTATTCATCAAACACATTTTCTAGAACATGGTAAGATAACAGAATAAATGTTTTGGGTAAAATAAGTATTTTTCAAAAAAATACAGTTTTGTCACCTTTTGATGGCGCACCCACATTAAATCTATTTTTTACATGTTTATAAGTTCAATTTGACAAAATAAAATTCTAATTTTGAATCAGGGTATAAAAATTTATTTTGGATAAATTTTTGATATTTTTCTGATAACTTTCATATTTTGATGAATAGTAAAAATACGCTAATTTTTAATTAAAAACAACTTTTTTCATTTAAATAATTTATATGGTTAAATTATAATATTGAAGGTTTTTAAAGTATAAATAGAATATATTTTTACCATTTAATATAATTTATGTCATTAGCGTTAATTTTACATTGAATTCATAGGGAAAAACATTTCAATCTTTGGCAATGTTTTAACTTCTAAAACCCGTCTTCTTAACAATGGGATTTATTTTAAATTAATTTCTGCAACTTATATGTTTTGAATTTTGAAAAATGGATTCTATATTAGGAATCAATGTGTCCAAATTTTGTTAATAGGTTAACTTTTATTTTTGGGCATTATGAATAGTAACTACGGTAAATTTTATTTACCATAGTTAAAGGTAAATCGGGTAATTAAGGGTAAATATAAAATTATAAAATTACCCTAACACCTGCCAAAATCCTATTGGATGACTAAAAGTCGACCCATATCATCTAAGGGTCAGATTAGATTCATTTAATGGACTTTTGTTCATGAAAATAATTTAATTATTTTTAAAACCAAAGAATGTGACAACATGTCACTTTCTTAAAGATTATAAGTATAATAATTTTAATTTAGTTATAAACTTAATAAAACATCAAACATGAATAGTCTACAGAAATATAATATGATTATCTAAATTATAGGAATTTATTTATAATTTTTGGGAATTAAATAATTATCATTAATTATGCCACAATAGTGATGTTGAAATTATTTTATTAACTAAAATATAAAATAAATGGTTTTAAAAATATTAAAATAAATATTATATAAACTATTTAATGAGCTAAACTTATTTTATAGACACATATGACATTTTATGAATCTATTAAAGCTTTTAGTTAGAACTTATCTTCTGTATATATTTTCTTTAAATTCAAATAAAGGAATAGTGTCAAAATTGACACTATTGTAGTTTATAAAAATAACATATTATAAAATTGTTTAAAAATCACAAAAATATTTAAAAATTATAAATTAAAATTTATATGGTATAAAATGTCATGAAGTGTCAAATTATAGAAAATTCACAACACATATGTAATTATTTATAATAATTTAAAATTTAGAATATCTTTACCACAAATAAAATTAAGTTGATAAATAATGATAAATCAAGTTGATAATGTTTAAAATAAATTCCTAACATGTCTAAATTTTATTGGTTGATGGGATTAAAACCCTATCTCATCTAATCTTAGGATATGAGTCATTTTGGATGTTTTTGTGTGGGTTTTGGATTTAATATAAAATAATATTTCTTATATTTCCAAAGGTGCCCCTCTCTTCCCGTATAAAAGGGAACCTCCTCCTTCTCCTCCTCACACCAATTTGAGCCTTCAAGCTCGGCCAATCCCTACCCATTTCACTTCCCCACTTCCCTAGAAACATCCTATAGGTCCTGGTCCTCTTCAAATACCAATTGTAGTGCCATAAGAAGAGGTCTCAAAGAGGCGTTTCAAAGAAGAGGTAATGTCCGTTACCGATTCTTTCAACTTTATTTCTTCTTCCACTTCTTCTTATTTAGTTTTTTCATTATGAATTAATAACATCAGTATCACTCATATACTGATATGTTATTATAAGTATGAATCAACCCTATTTCACCTTCTATCCATCCTACGAAAAACAAAATCACCGCGCGTGCGTACGTACGGAATACCGTCTCCACCCGTGCATACGTACGGACTACCGTCTCCACGACGCGATGATATTCATTCTCCATGATTAACCATACCTGAATAATCATAAAGTTTATATAATGAATAATAATGAAATATATGAAATAATAATTCTACTATATTTATGTATATATATATTTATGTCATCTATTTAGTTTCATTCAATTCAATAAGGAAACGAAAATAATGTTCATGTGTTCGTACGACCTACCATCTCCATGAACTGTGTATTTCATTCCTTTTATCGATCTATAATATATATGTATATGATTACTATATATTATATATAAATCATGTTTTACATTCTGGAATTATTTAAATCAGGATATAAGTAATAATATCAAGAACGACAAGTCGAAACACATACGATAAATGAAATGATTTTACCCAAAACGCTGCTTTAACATGGAATTTACAAAAGAACGGGTAATATAAAGGCATAAGTGAAACATATATGATATCATAACAATTAATATGATTATTTAATGAGTCAATGAAATTATTTAAATCATTATAGAGGGGGTTCGGATACGTACGAGGCATATCAGACATAAGGTAAGGGATAACTTTGCAAATCTCATTTTTATCTGAAATTGCTTATTCGTAAGTATTTACTGGGGTTATTGTTATCATCCTTGTCCATGTTTTATAAAAGTTTTTTCATGTATGTTTAAAGCCCTTTTCTACCAATTTTTAATTTTACCCCATGGTATGGAAGGAATTTTTCTTTTGTTGACCCTACGTGGTACTTTTTTTACTTTTCCGGCAAAAGTACGAGAAGAATGTTTTTTTAACTTATACGGAATGAAAGGATTTTTACGATTTTATAAAGCCTTATTTTCATTAATCTTCCTCCAAAATATTTAATGACTATTTTCAAAAAAATCTATTTCTTTTAAAATTTCATGACGTTTTGTGAAAATAAATTGATTTTCAAGAAGAAAGGATATTTTCTTCAAGAATTCATTTCAAGTGTTTTATCAAAACCATTTTTTCATCTTAGATAACATTATTTCATATGTGTATGTTTCATGTATAATGTCTCTATGATTTACATGGTTTCACTTTTCTTATTATGAAATGATATCCATTTCTTTTATATGGATTATGTGATTATGGGATGATGTTTATGAAACCCATTTTATTTATTGGGCTTTTATGAATGATGTATGTTTATTTTGTGGCACAAGTATTAATGATTTCATTATGAGATGGGTGGGACCTATATCTCCCTAGAATTCATTGGGTAAAGATTTATATCTCATGATATAGACATGGCTGGAACAGTAAGTTAATCCAGTTCAGTATTACAGGAATGGAACGAGGAGTGAACTCGATTTAGAAAGGGACTTTGTCCACTAAGATGGTCTTGGAAGCAATGCCTTGTCTACTATGGAAATCATTACATGTGCTTAATGGATTCCAAAATTACATGTTTTATTCCCATGCTATTTTATCATGATTTATGTTCCATTATGATCTATGCCTTATGTACTTCTACAATTCATGTCTTTGCTCAATATTTTGATGTTTAAACATTATGTTCTTGTTTTTAAGTTCAAATGTATATGGTATATTTTATTTTATCCATGCTTACCCTTACTGAGAATTTGAGCTCACCATTTTTATGTTTTATTTTCCCCCAGAATTAAAAGAAACGCTTTAGGTAAGGAAACAAAAAGTGGAAGATCTTTATGGGAGATGTTGAAGATCCTTCACCACGATTAGAATATTACGTTCCAAGTTTCCAAAGACATTAAAATATTACGGTCCTTGTGTGTCTGTTTTTGTTATGTATTAAGTATTCTGAAAAAGTGATGTAATATCTATGTACGTCAAACATTGGGTCTCTACATCCCCTCTCACTGGTGAAGTAAAACCTAGTCCCATCCTCACGTACAAACCACACTTTTCACCTAAAACAGTCAATTAAGCATAGAATATAGATAACCAGTCCATACCCATGATGAAGTTGTAAGGCCTTGACGTTGATACTAAGAGATTCCATGTGAATCTCTCACCTACTAGAGTAAACTCACACTACCAACACCTGTTTGTAATCGTTGAATCCCCTTCTGTATGAGTCTCTAATCATAAGGATTGAGCTAATGGATCCACTGTAATCTCTGAGCCTTAAATGAGGTATGTGGTAATGAAAGAGTGACTGGCACCTGTGACAATAAGAAATGCTGCTAAGGTGGTATGGACAAAGATTGTACCTTTAATAATCTCTGGATTTCCATGATCGTAGGCCCCCATCACTTGAAGGTGGACTCACCCCCATCTTCCATCTCTTTGAGGCTGTGGTGGATAACCTGGGGGTGGTGGTTGTAGTACCTCGAACCATCATCCACCACCTACTACTCGGCCTACTCCCCTACCACATTCAACGACTTGAGAAAATCCTCTATCGAACCACTCTCTCTACCTCGACAGTCCCTAGATATCATTATGGTCATCCATGTGGCGAGTCAGATAGTCAGGAGCCATGTTCCCCTGTCCGTCACAGGTCTAACAAACTCTAGCCCTCGGTTGACCTCTTCTACCTCAACAGCTCTGAAGCTCCGACCTTGTATCCTAGGGTCATCCTCTGGAATATCTGGCCTACTTGGTCCTCTATGTCATCTACCTAAAACCTATTACAGATGACTTGGCTACCTGTCATCTGGTAGTGGCTATCACTGTCGGTTCCTGCTCAACTTGGATGCTCTCCATCAGTAGAGCTCACTATAGCACTCCAACCTAGTTCAGGATGTTGAGATAAATCATCAATGCACTGATCTCTCTTTAGAGTCCCTTCTCAAAGGTCCAGGACCTAAAATATTTTCTCACACCATATCGGTGGAGTTGCGGGAGAGGTCATAAAAACATACCAAGTACTAGGACACATTTAGTCTTCCCCTAATATAGGTACAATAGATCTTTAATATGCTCTGAGCATATTGTCACTAATATGAGCTCTGCCCTGAAAAGGCTCTCAAATAAACCATGCATGGGTTTCCTCCTAATGTTTCTTGAGTGTCAAGCTCCACAATCTCCAAACTATGCCCTGTAAAAGGCTAGCAGATTGGACCACCATCTGATATGTAGGTGTCTCTATGAGGTGAAAAACCCAGGTAACAGCCTCCATCCAATTCTCAATTTCCAAATGAAATGTCTGTCCTAGAAACATTTTAAGCCATTGTCTCTGGAACTCATGAAACCCTCGCAGTTAGCATGTAATGTCCACTTGTGGGGTTGGTAGTAACTACAGCTCTATGTGTGGTTGTGATGCTATTACACCACCCAAATGGTCTATCACTGTAACTGGTCCCTACACTGATGCCTCATCACTAGGTGGGACATCTTCATGATCTCTCACTAAAATCCTAGCTTCCTGGCCTCCTGGAGGCATCCTTTAGTGAAACATATGTGCCACAGTCAATAAGTTATACCTAGTTAGCCGACTCAAAAGAGAAAAACATTTCATAAACACACGCAAAAATTGTTTTTGTGTATTGAGTTGAAAAATATATTTTAGGGTCCTTTTGTGCAGATACATCGGCTACAACACCAAAACTGGACTCCCCATACTCAAAGCCGAACTCAAGACACTTAACACTATTTCCTCCATTGAAAATAAATATTCTTAGTTATTCTGGTAGAACCGACCACCCTATGATACCACCATGTTACGACCCCTCCCCCGAGGCTCATACCATGACTACCCAATCCTACCAACCATAGGCCAGGGGCCAGTGACTAGAACTGAGAAGGAATATCCCAAAACGGGAAGGCATTTCCTGTAAACCTAAACACACACTGATAGGGAATACTACACAAAGAAAACAACAATGGAAATAAAAATAGTAAAAATACCACAAACTACCACTTCAGAGAGTAAAGGGTTTAAAGTGAAATTAAATGGGCTAGAATAAAAGCCCTACTGAAAATAAAGTATAGAAAAGGAAGTAAAATCTTCGAAGGTAGTCTGCTAAGGATCCTACCTGAAGGGTATGTAAATCTCTCTATTAGATGTCACTGTAACTCACCAGATCTACTGATCCACCTCCTAGCACCATCTAACCCTACCTCCCCAAGTCACATTCAAAGCTATCCTTCATCTTCCCAAGACACAATAGGTGCGGGTGAAGCCCGTGAAGGCATGAGTATAATAATACACATTAGGGCACAAGAGACCCCTGAAGGTCTCTTAGAAATACATGAAGAAACACCAAAAATGAAAACACCAAAAAGTAAATACCACAGAGGTAATACCACCAAGAAAGATCCTAAATACATAACATAAAGTAAAAGACCGGTCACACCAGGTATATCTTAAATAAAAAAGTAAAGATGATTAGTCATAAAGTAAGATCATATTATTCTATTGAGAGGTTATACTTCTGATCCATGAAGGGTCACTATACTATAGATCTATGATGGGTCATTCTGTGGATGATCCATGATAGGTATCACTACTTCTGAACCTCAAAGGGTTGCTATCATGCTGATCCAAACTTTGTCTCTATTATGTTGATCCATACAAGATCACTATAATGCTGATCCACATAGGGTAACTATTATACTGATCTACTAAGGGTCTCTATTATACTGGTCCACACAGGGTCCCTATAATTTTTGATCCACACAGATTTGCATTATTGATGATCCACACATGGTCTATAGTATGATAGGCACGTCACAACCAGCCACAGGATTCCCACACTTAGAACACTTTATTTATGTAAGATCTTCTCCTTGAGATATAAGTCATACCTCAACCACCACAAAGTCTCACATAGAGTAACCCAAAATTATTTCACTCATAAGGGTCCCAATGCAACAAACGGTGCATCGAATGGATGCTTGGTCTGTCAGATATGGACATTTTTATAAAAAGGGCCTAGTTGGATTTGAGTCTGATCCAACCCAACCATATTACAAACTTCACTAAAACTCAAATAGAGTATCTTATAAGGAACACCTCATTTCAAGGGTCTTAACGCCACAGACAGTGAGTCAGTCAGACGCCCAGTTTGAGAGATACGAGCGTTTTAGAGAAATGGGGGCCAGTTTTGTCCGGGTCTGGTCTGACCCAGTCGAAATGTCCCAACCTGAAATGGTACGGCCTAGTCCTAGCCCATTGTTTTGTAGATCCATACAAAACCGACCGATCTGGTCCAACCTGGTAGAATATGTCCGGCCCGATAGTGCGGGTCAGGCCCACCGGTTCTTCCCTGCCCGCTATAGCACACTGGCTCCCCCATCCAGACGTGGCATAACTATGTTCGGTCTTCAGCACATGCTGCCGGTTTCATCGACTGTGCCCTCCATGTACTCGCTGACCGAGTTTGTGGGTTGACCCGGGCAATGCGACACAATCGTGGCGCCGCAGGTCTCCAGTTCCAGAGTCATGGCCTCCATCACTCGGCTGAGCAACCCAGATGCGGGACACCACATCCATGCGGTGTTGGTTAGCACCACACCTCCATGCCGCCTCCTTCCTTCTGTAGCAGCAAACACAGGCCCCCTCCGGCGTACTGACAGTTTCTTCTATGGGCCACTGGAGTTTCTCCGGTGGTTCATTTCTAGATCCATCTATTCATATGGGATCATAACATTTCCACCTTCACTACGACAACCTCAAACTCACCTTACAAACATTTTGAGAATTCATCCATGAAGAACACACATGCAGAGGGGCTTGGAACGTGTTCGTGTCGGCCCACACCCTCTGCGTTAGAAGTTTAAAAACATGGGGAGGTTAGGGTATTGCAGTTCAATCAGTAAAAGTGATAATTTAATCCCAGATAGAAAAATACCAAAATAAGTCACCTTCTCGCATGAATGCATAATCTACAGATTAACCAGTTCATGGGTTAATCTATGTTCATCATTTAGAATAAGAATAGGGAACTCATGAATCAACACAAACCCACTACCTCATTTTACGTTCATTGTCATAACATTCCATCCTCGAGGGTACAAGGTGTTGACATTGTTCATCGCTTACCAGCTTCGTCCATCGAGACACGTCGAAGTTGAGGATGTTACACCGGTGTTCTTCATTCTTCATTAGAGAGGAAAATCGTTGGAGGTTCATCATAGAATTTCCAGTGGTTTAATTCTCAACTCTCCAAACCGTTCATTTAATAAAAATAAACACGTCACATATTTTTTTTATGTTATGACCTTGCATCATTACGCTATTTAATTTATGAAACCACATAGCTGTTATGATTTCACAACAATCCATTGAGGATCCGCATTTATATTCCATTGTCGTCACCTCATCACCACATTGGATCACTGGCATCCACTGCTAAATGGTGAGAAAAATAAAATAAAATAGTTTTTTAATGATATTTTATTATTTTATGAAAAGTCCAAAAAAATAATTTTTTGTCTGACCCTTTCATGTCAAAGTTAAGTCTTTTAAAGGTGAATCCCAGTGTTCTATGTTCAATAGTTCCCTCATATTTTTGATTCAGGCACTATTTCAAATGTTAAAAAAAATTCTCTCACAAGTTTACTGAACGTATATTAAAATATGTTCAAAAATAAATTCCAGGCACTCTTGGCCTCAAAATTACTTGCTGTCAAAATGTGAGGTCTCAAAATAATTTCATGTAATTTTTTTTAAAAACATACACCGAAATTTGATGACACTAAATTCTACCAACATTAATGTTTTATGTCCCCAAAATCCAAAAATAATGGCTAATCAAACAAGTGGGGGAACTGAGTAGGTATTCGAGCCTCCTACTCCCATGTTCTCTCCTAGAGATTCTCATGCTAGGTCCAAATGCGCACTAGGGGAATCGACCGTCCATGAAGGACCCACTTCTGATGATCCTATATCTCTATTGGAAACTCTTAAAATGTTCCCACATCATCAATTTCCATCTCGCCTCGGTTGTTGAAGTGTGATGGGTCATGCACATTCCTCCTCAACTGGGACACATGAAAAACATCATGCACATGGTAGATCATTGGGCGAAGTGCTAGGTGGTACGCCACTTAGCCAACTATGCTGAGAATCTGGAAAGGTCCAATAAATATTATAGATAGCTTACTTCCCCATAAAAATATCTGAATTCTTTGTCGGGGTGAGGCCTAAAAGAAAACATTGTATCCCTCCTCAAACTCGAAGGTTCTATGTATCCTTTCAGTATACGATTTCTCCCTACTCTGTGTAGTTCTCATCTTCTCTTAGATGATATTAACCTTCTTAGTGGTATCCCATACCAACTATAGACCCATGAGTGCTGACTCTACTATGTCTTTCCAGCATATAAGTGATCTATATGGCCACTCGTACAAGGACTGAAATGGTTCTATTCCAATGGTGGAGTGATAGCAATTGTTATAGGAAAACTCCACCAGTGGAAAGTGGTCCTCCAAACTGTGACCATAATCCATGACACAATCTTGAAGCATATCCTTTATGGTCTTTATGGCCTACTATGTCTGACGATCCATTGAATTCCTCATGTACTCCCACAACTGTGGTGTAATGCTTTCATCACGGTCTAAGACGATCATCAAAGTCACCATGTGAAGATGCACTAACTCTTGGATGTATAGGTGTCCCAATAACTCTACCAATCCCTTCTCACAGATGGGTCAGAAGTGAGCCGACTTGGTGAGTAAGCCAACGATCACCCAGATTGAGTCATGGCCCATGGACGTGCATGGTAACCCCTTCACAAAGTCCATGGAGATACCATCCCACTTCCACTCTGGCACCTCAAGTTCTTGTTCCCATCCTGCTAGGACCTAATGCTCAGCCTTCACTTCCTGACAAGTGAGGCATCATGAAATGAATTCTTCCACTTCTTTCTTAATCCTTGGCCACTAGTACGAACATTAAAGGTCATATTTTAGCTTATCCACGCCAGGATATACTAAAAATGGGGATATGGAACTCGCTCAACACCTCCTCCCCTAATGTCACTTGTAATATGGTGCGTCCTCTAAAAAGGATGCCATGCTCCCCATGTATCTAAAATCCATCTGAAGCATGTCCTGAGGATACCTGAGCACGTCGGGCCTCACAGTCAACATCCAAAAGCTACGGCTCCCTGACTCGCTGTAAGAGTGAGAATTTTACTGTCATTGACTAATGGTAATCTAATTTATAACTATCAATGAAGGAAAACATCATTATGGATAGCTTCTCCATTACCTCAATCTATAGGTATAAAATAAACATCTTGCTAAGTGTTTCTTCCACCTTGTTCTCCTTCCCAGGCGTATAGAAATTCTCAAACTCATAGTCCTAGAGGAACTCTAACCATCATTGTTGTCTCAAATTCATATACTTCTGTGAAAATATATACCTGAGACTCATGTAGTTAGAGTAGACTGTAAACCACTCATCCATCAAGTAGTTCTACCACATCATCAAGGAAAAGACCACTACTACTAACTCTATGTCATGGGTTGTGTAGTTCTACTCATGCTGCCTCATCTTCCTTTAGCCATAGGAAATCACTTCTCACTCATGCATCAGGACACAACCATGTCCAATCCCGGATGAATCACAGTATACCACATAGTCTATGCCCTCCTATGGAAACCTCAACATGGAGGCGCTGGTCAAGCTCTACCATAGCTGCTAGAAATGTTTTTTGAATTTATCTATCCACACGAAGGGGTTTCCTATCTTCATAAATGTTTTAAAGGGTACCAATACTCTGGAAAAGTCTAGTACAACCTATGGTAGTACCCAGCCAACCCCCAGAATCTCTTCACCTCACTCATGCTTCTGGGGGTCTCCCAGGAAAACACTTCCTGTATCATCACATGATCCACTACAACTCCAGCCTCTAAGATGACATATCCCCTAAAGTGGACCTTATGAATCTTGAAGAGGTACTTTGAGTGGTTACCATAAAACTAGTTCTCTTGAAGTGTATCTAGGACTATAAAATGGTGTGTATCATGTTCCTCCTTCGAAATTGAGTACAATATAATTTCATCAATGAAGACCACCACAAAACGATTGAGGTAAGGGTAGAATATCCAGTTCATGCTCCCATGAACACCTATGGGGAATTGGTCATGCCGAATGGCATCACTAAAAACTCATAGTGGTCATAATTTCATCTTAAGGCTGTCATCAGTAAGTCTTCATCCCGTACCCAAACTGATGATAGCCTGTTATGAGGTTGATCTTAGGGAACCACCTCGCTCCCTTCAGTTGATTGAAGATGTTATAAATCCTTGGCAGTGGATACTTTTTCTTCAAGATCACCTAGTTCAGGTGCTGAAAGTCCATGAAAAGCCTCAAGCTCCCATCTACCTTCTTGGAAAGTAACACAAGGCTCTCTCGTGGATAAACATTGGGTTTTACAAACCCCTTCCTCTGCAAGTCCTCCAATATTACCCTCACCTCTCAGAGCTTCATGGGTGCCATAGGAAATGTAGCTGTGGATATCAGTGTCATCCCTGGGTATAAGTCAATGCATAATTCTACCTATTTTTAGGAGGTAATCCAAGTGAAACCGATCTAAATACATCCTTACACTCATCCACAACTATAGGAATTCTCAGACTCCTCTCGACCATTGCACTGAGGGTGAGAATAGAAAACTGGTAAGTTATCTGCTTCACCCTTCTCTGAGAAAGTCTATCCTATGTTGCAAAGGTTCCCCTTTCTTCGGTGAAGGAGAACTTGGTCCCATCCTCACAGACACATTTCACTTTTCACATAAAATATTCGATCTAGGCATTATCACGAACCAGCCCGGGTCGACCCTGAACTGGTCACCCGAGCCGACACGCAGTATGGCCCCAGGGGCGTTCCTGATCCCCACGGGCTGGAAACTATTGCATTGAAAAAAAAGTTAAAACATTGGGAACGATTTGTCCCATAAAATATAAATAAGTAAATAATAATAAACAGAACAAAAAAACTAAACTCTAGCAGCTGAATGAAATAAAACCAAACAGCAGATGTACCTCCATGTGACCCTTCGGTCACCTTCCAACCAAGGCCAACATGATCCAAAAATGAGCAACTCATCCAAGAAAACTTGAACAAGGGAAACCTTCAACTGAAATGATAAAAATATGTGTGAACATTAAAAATGCTCAGTAGCGATGCCAAAGTAAACGACAGAATCCAACCAAGACAAAATTCCAGAAACAATCCCAAAAACACTAGTTTCCACATGCAAAGATAGAAAATAGGGTTTTCATATTTTAACGGAAAAATGATCCTGATTTACCATTTCAAAAACCAACACACGCCACACCCCATTTTCCCCAAACAATGCATTTCTTCAAAACTGAATTTCAAATCCATGTTTATCACATTTGTGCAAAAGAGGAACCTGTAATAAGTTAACACTGGAAAGCAAGTCCAAGTAAAAGTAAATAAGCAGATATAAGCAATAACCATGGGTGATCCTAAACATCCTTAGAAAACCCCTGGACGTACTAAGTTTTAGACTACCTGTTGGCGTGGAACTGCATAGTCAATAACCAACTGGCCTCCCTAATATCCAACCAGTGGCACATCCCTCCTGGCTCGTCCATGACTCCAGTGGGTAATAACCCATATAATCAGGGATAGTAAGCAACCATCACTTGATAATTCATAAGATTCCCAAAAACCCATGGTGATTTCGATAATACTGTGTAAGTAGGAGGCCCTCGCACGGGTGACTCATCTCACCGCACCTGCCAACCCCTTACACGAACACTACTACATGACAACCCTTGATGGGAAGTCCCCCGGTAGAGATGCCCACAAATATGTATATATGAAATTCTTTCACATTTAACAAGGTTCCAACCAGACCGTCACAACATGTGCAGTTTCAAAAAATTTCGTAAATGTGTTAAGTTGCCAGTCGGGCACACACACTTTTCCCAAAAATCAGTACATACACCCCATTCAAAACCCAATACCAAATGGGCCTTCAAACCGAACCATTCAACTCACACTAAAGGCCAACCGGGCTAACTTCTTTTCATCCCTCTTTGAAATACCAAACCATTCCATCAAAAACCTAGTTTTAAGAAAATATAGTTTCTATGTGTCATTTTCATTTGGAGGCACATCCATGTGAGCACCGAGTTCTCCCATGGATGTGCCAAAATCCAACAGCACATTGAGTTTTTAGAAGAATCACCTTAGAAACCATTTTCATAAAACACTTAACATTGAAAACAAACCCAATTCTTTCACAACAATTTATACAAGAAAATTGCATCTTTCAAACCAACCACCATTTCCAAAACTTTTCTAAAACAACCTATTGGTTCATCATTTTGTCAAAAAAACACACCAAACCAAATCTTAAATTTCCAAAACACAATCACTATTAACTACAACCAAACACATCACAAAGCACTCAATTTACCTTTACCAAGAACCTATGAATTTCATATAAACCAACATCAAAAGCCACTTTCAGAAATTTAAAACAACAATATAACTATGTCAATGCTTTTCATAAACACAATAGAAATGCAACGATATAATAGAATAAATTGAAAAAATTCAAGTGCTTAAGGATTGAATCAAAAAGGGGAAATGGTTGGAAATACCTTCCTCGATTAGCCCATGTCCAAAATGCACGCTCTTCTAGCAGTAACCATCATCACATGTCACACAGTCGTGCGCATGTGTCTTTGATGTGAATATATACATATATATATATATATATACCATACACCTATATACCATAGGTATATATATCCTTCAATACAAATAGCGATACATTGCTAAATTAATAATTCAGGTAAAGCCGACTCTAGACCAGATAAAGACCTCAAGGGTCCGCAACTCATTTTCACATTTAAATTGGCGTAAGAATATATAACAATGTATAAATATATCATTACACAAATATCGGCGATAAAAGTAGTCGCGCTCTCCCGCGGTTGTCGGAGCGTGGTCCAATGGTCCTGACAACCTGCTCGCACAACCTTAAACATATAAGCACATCACCGCATTAAACCAAAGTCGCGGGCTTCGACCAAACCAAAACGAATGAGGAAACAAAACCTAAATCGTGTTTGCGATGATCAAAAACATCAAGGGAATTCATACCTTGACAAATCGAACCCAGCCGAGTAAGAAAACAGGAGAAATTGTGCACAGGTGGGAGATCTGAAAAGGGGAAACACACTGCATAGAATCTGATCGAGAGATCCGACTATCTGAGAATCTGTTGCACACCGTTGTTGCGGAGTCGCAGCGCATGGAGAAGGAGAAGGCCCTGGGACAGGGCCGGCGGGGCGGCGCCGGGATAGGTCCGACGGCGGCGGTTTCTGGGCAGCTGGATAGGGAGCCGGATGGGGAGCTGGAGGCGGGCCGGTGTGATGTCTGGGGGCAGCACCGAGGGGGGGGGGGTGTGGCGCGGTAGGCCGGAGGAAGCAGGGTCACGCGGCCTGGGCGACTGGGAGGACGACGATGGCACGCGTCAGGGAGGCGGCCAGGAGGCTGGACGGGGAGGGGGGCTCGCGCAGGGAAGAAGGGGGGAGAAAGGGGGTGATGCGCGCAACCCTAACCCTTTCCTCTTTTTTTCATTTTTATTCTGATAATAATAATAATATTAGTTATTATAGACATATATAAATATATAAATATATATAAAAATATATAAACCTGCTTATAAAAACATAGATACATATATATATATATAAAATCATATATATAACATATATAAACATATAAACATATATGAACATATATATAAACATATATACACATAAGCATATAACGTTAAAACATATTTTTTATAAACATATGGGTATATATATATATACACCTATAAACATATATACACATACATATATATATACACATAATGTTAAAACATAAACATATAAAAATGTAGATACACACATATATACACATATATAAACATATAAACATACATATACATATATCTACACACATAACATTAAAACTGGATGACCGTGCGGTATTTGCACACCGTACGGTACTGAAGTGGACAACACGTCTTAAACGTATGGTGTTTGCGCACTAACCCAACCCATCAAATCATCCTAACATTAAAATTTTAGACTGTGACTCACCCACACTTATGAAAAATCACCCGACGCCAAGAGAAATAAATTAAATAAAAGGACTAAAAAAGCGGGTGTGAAAATTCTCCCCACCATAAACACTTTCTGCCCCCAGAAAGTCACCAAGCCAACAGTTAGCATAACTGGAGTCTGTGCCCAGGAAAAACCAGAAGAAACTGAGAGGCTCGGGGTGACCACTACCAAAACAAGTCACACCCAACCAACTCGAGTACAATGATTGTCTTTGGTTGAGGGGAGAACACGAGAGGGTTCTCCCCACCTTAGAAAATTACTAACACAGAAAACTTGAAACTCGAACACACCACCCCGGGGGGGCAACGTGGGAACCCCCAACTTAACTCATCTTACATTCTCAAAGCTAACGGAACAACTCCACCACTAGGATTAAAACTATTCTGGAAAAAAATGGAACACTGAGACACCGGGAAGGAGGAATTCCCTACAAAAATCAAACCTAATAAAAGAAAAGCCACGGAGAGGCGTCCGACCTAATAAAGAGCCTAGAAATGACACCCATTAATTTTTCAGAACCAAATATCCCTCTAACATACGCAGTTGAGACCAACCCCAAGATCAAAACGGGTTCTTTTAGTCACGAACCCGACACATTTCAAATAATCTAATCGATTTAGAAACTACACCAAGAGAAAATGAGGCCACTAGGATTGCATTAGAACAAGCTCATCGCAAAACCACAACAAGGATGAGCTTACAATGACGACAAGAATTGAACAAGAAATCATTGGATATTCCCCTTCAGAAGGCTGAAAACAAGGACCGGACCAAGGTTCCACACACACTCGGGAATTCTTTACTGTGCGCAAGCTTAAACCTGAGACCTGTGGTTGGCCCTCTGAGGGCTGAAGCATATCTTTCCTCACAGTCATCCATTTGCATCCTCCAGTCCCCAACTTCTTCTCCTCAATGATTAAAACTTCCATGATGGTGGAATGTTTTAAAAGGGATGCAAGATGATGGCTTAGAATGCCCAAGGATGCTACATTAATGGCACATAAGAGAATATTTAGACAACCTGGAAGTCGGCACCGA
Organism: Viscum album; assembly: GCA_963277665.1. Lineage (NCBI taxonomy): Eukaryota > Viridiplantae > Streptophyta > Magnoliopsida > Santalales > Viscaceae > Viscum > Viscum album. Next base: position 459,358,531 of record OY728138.1, read on the forward strand.
CAAAGATATTGTCTCAGCGACAGGTTCCAACGACATGCACTCCTCGCCAGTTGGGGAACCCTCACTAGGGATAATTACCATCAAACACACCCAAAACATCAACGATGGAGAGACATTTCACCTTTACTAGTCAAAAATTGGACCCTCAAATAAACATGAGATAGTACGAACCCTAACAACCCTCGGAGTCCCCAATAACCTGAAGACCCACTCTAATTCCCCAAGCACACAACTGACCCTCACGAACATTGATAACTTTTATCGATAGGCAACATGGAAAAAGAACTGAAAATTGGGAATGACTCATTAGCAACCTTAGCGACATTTCTGGGCGGCATACTCAAAACAACACGAAAAACACAACTGAGATCGGCATATAGCCAAAACTCAATAAAAGCAAAAACCCGATCCAAGGGCAACAAACTCATAAGATAAACATATAGAAACATGACTAAAAAAAATTCTTTTCCAAAAACAGTCGTTTCTTTTAAATTTTAAAACTCACCTATGGCCCCTTATATACTATCACATGTGCGTTCACCCAATCCCGACTACATCGCTCGTGGAAAAGTGCTCCCACGCACCCTCTGCCCATATCGATGCACATGTGATCCTCCATAATGAATACCAAGTTTCAAACACTTCTTTCCCTCATCAAATCCAAACAAGCAATAAAACATTCTAAATCGAAACACTCCCACTTTAGAAACCCAATTCACCAAATTCAAAATTTTTTTTAAAAGAAACACTTTTACATTTTAAAACCACTTCCATTTTTAACACATGCTCACATCGACTGACATCAAAACGAAACACAGTCAACAACAAACCACCAGAACGAGGAAGTAGTGCATATTCCTAACTCGGAGACATGGTAGTGAGCCATATCCCAAGTAAGGCATATCACTAAAAGGACCTTGAACTGGAAACTTGGACTCCAAATGGGTCACCACCCCATGTGAGGCCACAACATGAACCAGTTCTCCTTCACTATCATCCCTCAAACCATAACAATAAATGGAAAAAGACTCAAAACCCAGACTACCACTGGAAACTCAGGTCTTTTCACAGACGGTGGTGATCAAGAACCAACCTGTAACCTACCTCTTGAGTCCCAAAAAAATACTAATCTCCTTCTACCAGACATCCCAAATATCAAGGGCCTACTCTGATACCATTTTTTCACGAACCATCCCGGGTCAACCCTAAACCGGTCACCAGAGCCAGCCTGCGGCATGGCCCTGTGGGGTGTTCCCGATACCCACGGGCTAGCAACTCGTGTCGGGCATCAAAGTAAAAACATTGGGAATGATTTGTCCTATAAAAGATAAATAAGTAAATAAGAATAAATAGAACAATAGCCCAAAACTCTAGATGTGGAAAGAAATAAAACCAAGAAGTAGATGTACCTCCATGTGACCCTTCAGTCACCTCCCAACCAAGGCCAACATTGCTCCCAAAATAAGAAACTCATCCATGAAAACATGAACAAGGGGAACCTGTGACTGAAATAATAAAAATAGGTGTGATCATTAAAAATGATCAGTAGGGATGCCAAAGTAAACCACAGAATCCAACCAATATAACTTTCCAGAAATAATCCAAAAAACACTAGTTTTCACATAAAAAGATCGAAAATAGGGTTTTCATATTTGAAAGTAAAAATGATCCTGATTTACCATTTCAAAAACCAACACATGCTACAACTCGTTTTCCCCAAACAACGCTTTTCTTGAAAACTGAATTTCAAATCCATGTTTATCACATTTGTGAAAAAGAAGAATAGGTAATAAGTAAATGCTCGAAACCAAGTGCAAGTAAAAGTAAACAAGCATATATAATCAATAACCATGGTTGATCCTAGACATCCCTAGAAAACCCCTGGACGTACTCGGTTTCAAACTACCTGTCAGTGTGGTACTCCATAGTCAATAACCAACTGGCCGCCCGAATAGCCATCCAGTGGAACATCCCTCCTAGCCTGTCCATGACTCCAGGGGTACTAACCCATCTAATCAGGGCTAGAAAGAAATCATCACTCCATAATATATAAGACGTCCAGGAACCGTTGGTGATTTTGATAATACTGTGTAAGTAGGAGGCCATCGCACGCTTGACTCATCTCATCGCACTTGCCAAACCCTTACACGGATACCACTACACAACAACCCTCGAAGGGAAGTCCCCCTGTAGTGATTCCCACAAATATGTATATGTGAAATTCTTTCACATTCAACAAGGTGCCAACTGGGCCTTCACAGCATGTTCAGTTTCAAAACATTTCGTAAATGAGTTACGTTGCTAGTCAGGCACACACACTTTTCCCAAAAATCAGTACAAACACCCCATTCAAAACCCAATACCAAATGGGACTTCAAACCAAACAATCATTCAACTCACACCAAAGGCCAACTGGGCCAACTTCTTTTCATCCCTCTTTGAAATACCAAACCATTTCATAAAAAAAACTATTTTTAAGAAAATATAGTTTTTATGTGTCATTTTCATTTGGAGGCACATTTATGTGATCACATAGTGCTTATAGCATCCCACCTTTTTATCACATAAACTTTAATTACATTTTACAAAACCGAGGATCTTTAAGGTTTAGTGTCTTGGAAACCAGGAACTTAAAACATGAAAACAACATAAAGAATTCTTCTAAAACACTTGAAAGGATTCTCCTCATGTTCACCCTAGGCTCATTACTGAATCTCATAACCTGGGGACATACATCAAAAGAAAGGGTGAGCAGAAGGCCCAGCAAGGGAAACAAGTGAAACATTTTACATGTGAACTTGATATACTTCAATAAGGACATGAAAAGAACTTTAAGGAATGAGAAAGAAAATCATGAGGCATTTCATAATAAAAAACAACATTTTCCATAACTTGAAGATGTGGCTACATCATTTAACATAGACAATCATGAACATATCACCAAGGTCCATCCCCAAGGTGTCATTTGAAAATTACCAAGGTTATTCACCAAGGTATCATGAAAATTGTAATCTCTAGTGGTTACATCATTACCCAATGCATTGGAGCGCTATCAGGGCGCACCCTTAAATTTGTCTTTATTTTCATGTGAGCCACATATATCATCATCAAACATTTCATAAATAACCCATATATCATAAAATAAATGGGTTTCATTTCATAATCATAACGTTTTAAAAACTGCTTTAAAGACATGATCTTTACGTTACTTTAAACCCACGGAAAGGGAAAGCGGGTCTCATGTATGTAAATCCCAGAATTTAAAATGGAACATTTTGATATATATGTGAATACCCTTGTAGAAATAAGAGCTTTGAGTATTAACTTTATAACATATAATAATTTTTTAGAAAAGAGAGAGGCATTTTGAGGGGAAAATTCTGCAGCATAACGGCTATGTTACAAGGTTTTAGAAAACATTGAGAAAAGAGGGGACATGGGTCAAACATTCATAAATGACCCATCTTACAGTAGAGAGAAAAAATATAAGGGATTTATGAACATGGTAATTAAATTTGAAAATATACCATATGAAATGAAGAACATGAAAGGAAGAAAACAAAACAAGATTTCTCTTGTGAAAATTCGGCAGCCTAACGGCATCACTTAAACTTCAACAAAATTGAATTGACAAGGTCAAATAGGGTCTCTCATCATATGAACATAAGAGTCCAGTATGATAGATATAGAGATCATACCCCAACATAATATAAAGGAACTTGAAAGAATTTACATGAAAGTAGAACTTCAAAACGAGAAGGGTGAAGAACCACTTAAAAATTCGGCAGCCTAACGGCGCCACTTAAGACATCAAAATACTGAATTGAAGAGATCAAATGGGGTCTCTCATCATGTGATAATAAAATACCAATATGATAAATATAGAGATCATACCCCAACATAATAAAAATGAACTTGAAAGACTTGACATGAAAGTAGAACTTTGAAAAAGAGAGAGGTGAATGAATCCCTTGAAAATTCGGCAGCCTAACGACGCCACTTAAACTTTCTTAAAACGAAATGATGAGAGTAAGAGGGGGTCTTTCATCATATGAACATAAAAAGGGCAGTAAGAGGAGTATAAAAGAACATCCTCCAAAATAAGAACATGGAGCATAAAAGGATTGACATAAAAGAGATCACTTGAAAAGAAAGAGAGGGTTCAGATCCCTTACCTTAAAATGTAACTCTTAAACCTCAAAGGTTGGGACCTTGAGGGCTTGGGGGCACCATGGGAGGACTACTTGGGAGGTAATGAGACCAGAAATTCGTTGGGAATGAGTGGGGAGTCGAATGGATGAGAGGAGGGCTTGGTATTTATAGGGAAAGTGAGGGGACAAGGCATTAATGGCCAAGGGACACCTCACTAGTGGTTTTGGCAAAACCATGGGCTTGCCCATGGTATTTGCCCATGGTATTGGCCACTTGGGACACCTCACACCTTATCTTACTATTCATAATTCGACCATATTGAATATATACTTAATACATCATTTAATGATGTCATTAAAAACCCGTAACTTAAAAACTATACTTTCACTATTCACCGAAAATTCAACTTTCTCAGAATAATCCCAAAATTTCACCTTAACCAAATATCAATGCTATGATTTCAAAAATGAACTCCATTTTATAAAAATAATTTTCTAAATATTTTTAATTTTATTTTTAAATAAATACACAATTCATCGAAAATTCATTTTTTTCAGATTAATCCCCAAAAATTACCATAACATAATATCGATGCTCTGAGTTCAAAAATAAAGTCATTTTTATAAAAATAATTTTCTAATTATTTTTAATTATATTTTTAATTAAAAAACACTATTCATCCGAAAAAACTAATACTTGAATAATAATTTATGAAACCGTTATTTAACCATTTTATTGAATCACATTACTTAATCAAGGTGCCTAGATTATTTTAAAACTTTATTTAAGTAAGATTACTAATCCATTTGGTCATATTACTAATCCTAATCATAAAATCACTATTCATAATTTACTATTCATCAAAAATCATGTTGATCTTATTAGACTCTAAATTTCGTACTGAACATAATTGTAGAAGACCATTTTTTGAGAATCATTACACATTTTAAATTATTTAAGGTTTACACAAACATTTTTTTTAAAATATCCTTTTGAAAATTCATCAAAAATATGCATACTATTTTTATCCAGTCATTTGAAAATTCATAAACTTCATCATAAGAAGAAATCCCAATTTTTATTTAAAACAAGGATTACACAAGGCAATTACGGTCTCGTTACATAGCCCCTTATAATACCAGCATTGGACCTAAGAGTAAGGTGTGCTAGGGTGATAGAATCTTGGGGCGGCTCGGTCAACATTGCCTGAGTAGTAATTTCTATCAGTTTGAACTTCTCGCGAAGGCGATTCCGTTCTAGCTTCACATGATGAAGTTCGGCTTGGGTTTGGTCCAGAGCAAAGGCCAATGGTGCTACCTCCTTCCCAATCTCTGTTAGATGGGATTCGATCGGCCCAAGGCTACTAGGTGAGGCCATCAAATCTTCTTTCTATAATAATTAACCAAGATTACTTAAATTTAGAGATAATAATCAAAACATTTTGTTCACAGCGGTCATGATGACCGATGGTTATATAATAGTCAAAACCCACTGATCTCATTTTAATTATAATCATTTTTATCAAATAAAACATTTTTGTTGAGTATAACAATAACACATAAAATTAGGAAACAAAATTTATTTAAAAATTTTGGGTCGTTACAATCTTCCCCCCTTAAGAAATTGCGTCCTCGCAATTTTAAAATTGGGTTTTGAAATTTCATTGAAAGTCCCACATCGGAAAAAGAGTCAGTAACACCATTACTTTAAATGAAAGAAAAGGAAGTACAAAGGCCACCCGAGTTAACCCACACTCGGGTTCCATGTAGGAAAACATGGACATGGAGGAAAAAACAAAGGGTCAGTTCTGAGAGAGAGTGATAGAGAACATGATTAGGAGAAAGTTAACGATGAGAAAATCCCAAAATTATGATGTGTGTAAATGGTCTTTGATTACCTAGTAGGAAACGTAAACCAACAACATTTTTGTTTTACTTTTCATTTCATAATTTTGAGGATTTCATTTACTACATAGATCAAAAACATAAGAAAATATACCTACCTTAAAGTAGAGTTTCATCCTTTAACAAGTCCCTACCAACACTAATATTTTCACCAAATGATGAGAATTCAAAAACACTTGGTCTCATAAAAGCACAAGAATCATCTTCTATAGAATCACATAATCTACAAAAGATTAACTATCTATTTCTTCTATCTTTAAACATTATCCCAAAAAAAGAAAGGTTAAGGTAAAACAACTCTTCAAAAAGAAAGAATCCCATAGGAATAGAACCTACTTTTAAATCTTCAAAGTTCCATGGTACTACCCAACGTTCATCATAGACCACTCCATAAATAACAGTCCGTAAAATTCCTCAAAATAAACCAAACTAAGATTGAAACCCAAATACAAGAAGGATTTGATAACATAGTCTTCCAAAACAACTTCATTGTTCATCTCCAGACAACATCAACCACTCCTAACATCTTATAACAAAAGTAGCTAACCTAAACATATTTTACCCAAGATTGGTTAATCATTCCCAAAAGTAACCTAAATTACTATAAGTCCACCTTAAATTCATCAATTCTTCAAAATATAAGTCAACCTTACTCCTCAATGAAAATACTATAGTAATCTATTTACCTCGATCATATAGGGTCCTCAAAATAGTGAACGCCTTCCAAAATAATAATCATCTTTTAATCCCCTAATCATCTCTGACATATTAATACGGAAATTGTCGCATTTCCTATCACATTGGTTGTTGGGACACGTTATTCCATTTCCCACCATTAACTAAGAAGATAAAGTATAATTAGAGGCTTAAATACTTAACCAATAATCATGAAAAGGAACTTAAAGCATATAAGGATAACTTGTAGAAGAAAAGTATACCCTAACTTGTGATCCCCTAGGTTCCCATCTACGTTATCCATGGTCATATATTCTTATGTGAATCTTTATTTTATTTTATCTTTGTTCCTTTAATAATGGTTCATACCAAGCTTATGAAGTTACCAAAGCATATCCCCCGGGAGTGTCATAACCAAGAGTGCGGCAAGGCCCGTTGTCGTGTACCAGTTCCCGTTCGAGTCTAGCTCAAAGCGGTTTTTTCGGGTTTTACCCCTATGTACATCTGTGCCAGAGCCACCTCTACCTGCTCGTATCCAGACAGGGATGTATTTTCTTGGCAACCCCTTACTCAATACTCACCAAAATACCAGGAAGATTTCCTATATTAAACTTTTCTATAGGGTTACTCCTAGAGTTTTCATATCCTAATTTCCACAAATAACTAAACCATCCTTTGATACCAACTATAGCATCCCACCTTTTTATCACATAAACTTTAATTACATTTTACAAAACCGAGGATCTTTAAGGTTTAGTGTCTTGGAAACCAGGAACTTAAAACATGAAAACAACATAAAGAATTCTTCTAAAACACTTGAAAGGCTTCTCCTCATGTTCACCCTAGGCTCATTACTGGATCTCATAACCTGGGGACATACATCAAAAGAAAGGGTGAGCAGAAGGCCCAGCAAGGGAAACAAGTGAAACATTTTACATGTGAACTTGATATACTTCAATAAGGACATGAAAAGAACTTTAAGGAATGAGAAAGAAAATCATGAGGCATTTCATAATAAAAAACAACATTTTCCATAACTTGAAGATGTGGCTACATCATTTAACATAGACAATCATGAACATATCACCAAGGTCCATCCCCAAGGTGTCATTTGAAAATTACCAAGGTTATTCACCAAGGTATCATGAAAATTGTAATCTCTAGTGGTTACATCATTACCCAATGCATTGGAGCGCTATCAGGGCGCACCCTTAAATTTGTCTTTATTTTCATGTGAGCCACATATATCATCATCAAACATTTCATAAATAACCCATATATCATAAAATAAAAGGGTTTCATTTCATAATCATAACGTTTTAAAAACTGCTTTAAAGACATGATCTTTACGTTACTTTAAACCCACGGAAAGGGAAAGTGGGTCTCATGTATGTAAATCCCAGAATTTAAAATGGAACATTTTGTTATATATGTGAATACCCTTGTAGAAATAAGAGCTTTGAGTATTAACTTTATAACATATAATAATTTTTGAGAAAAGAGAGAGACATTTTGAGGGGAAAATTCTGCAGCATAACGGCTATGTTACAAGGTTTTAGAAAACATTGAGAAAAGAGGGGACATGGGTCAAACATTCATAAATGACCCATATTACAGTAGAGGGACAAAATATACGGGATTTATGAACATGGTAATGAAATTTGAAAATATACCATATGAAATGAAGAACATGAAAGGAAGAAAACAAAACAAGATTTCTCTTGTGAAAATTCGGCAGCCTAACGGCATCACATAAACTTCAACAAAATTGAATTGACAAGGTCAAATAGGGTCTCTCATCATATGAAAATAAGAGTCCAGTATGATAGATATAGAGATCATACCCCAACATAATATAAAGGAACTTGAAAGAATTGACATGAAAGTAGAACTTCAAAACGAGAAGGGTGAAGAACCACTTAAAAATTCGGCAACCTAACGGCGCCACTTAAGACATCAAAATACTGAATTGAAGAGATCAAATGGGGTCTCTCATCATGTGATCATAAAAGACCAATATGATAAATATAGAGATCATACCTCAACATAATAAAAATGAACTTGAAAGACTTGACATGAAAGTAGAACTTTGAAAAAGAGAGAGGTGAATGAATCCCTTGAAAATTCGGCAGCCTAACGGCGCCACTTAAACTTTCTTAAAACGAAATGATGAGAGTAAGAGGGGGTCTTTCATCATATGAACATAAAAAGGGCAGTAAGAGGAGTATAAAATAACATCCTCCAAAATAAGAACATGGAGCATAAAAGGATTGACATAAAAGAGATCACTTGAAAAGAAAGAGAGGGTTCAGATCCCTTACCTTAAAATGTAACTCTTAAACCTCAAAGGTTGGGACCTTGAGGGCTTGGGGGAACCATGGGAGGACTCCTTGGGAGGTAATGAGACCAGAAATTCGTTGGGAATGAGTGGGGAGTCGAATGGATGAGAGGAGGGCTTGGTATTTATAGGGAAAGTGAGGGGACAAGGCATTAATGGCCAAGGGACACCTCACTAGTGGTTTTGGCAAAACCATGGGCTTGCCCATGGTATTTGCCCATGGTATTGGCCACTTGGGACACCTCACACCTTATCTTACTATTCATAATTCGACCATATTGAATATATACTTAATACATCATTTAATGATGTCATTAAAAACCCGTAACTTAAAAACTATACTTTCACTATTCACCGAAAATTCAACTTTCTCAGAATAATCCCAAAATATCACCTTAACCAAATATCAATGCTATGATTTCAAAAATGAACTCCATTTTATAAAAATAATTTTCTAAATATTTTTAATTTTATTTTTAAATAAATACACAATTCATCGAAAATTCATTTTTTTCAGAAAAATCCCCAAAAATTACCATAACATAATATCGATGCGCTGAGTTCAAAAATAAAGTCATTTTTATAAAAATAATTTTTTAATTATTTTTAATTATATTTTTAATTAAAAAACACTATTCATCCGAAAAAACTAATACTTGAATAATAATTTATGAAACCGTTATTTAACCATTTTATTGAATCACATTACTTAATCAAGGTGCCTAGATTATTTTAAAACTTTATTTAAGTAAGATTACTAATCCATTTGGTCATATTACTAATCCTAATCATAAAATCACTATTCATAATTTACTATTCATCAAAAATCATGTTGATCTTATTAGACTCTAAATTTCGTACTGAACATAATTGTAGAAGACCATTTTTTGAGAATCATTACACATTTTAAATTATTTAAGGTTTACACAAACATTTTTTTTAAAATATCCTTTTGAAAATTCATCAAAAATATGCATACTATTTTTATCCAGTCATTTGAAAATTCATAAACTTCATCATAAGAAGAAATCCCAATTTTTATTTAAAACAAGGATTACACAAGGCAATTACGGTCTCGTTACATAGCCCCTTATAATACCAGCATAGGACCTAAGAGTAAGGTGTGCTAGGGTGATAGAATCTTGGGGCGGCTCGGTCAACATTTCCTGAGTAGTAATTTCTATCAGTTTGAACTTCTCGTGAAGGCGAGTCCGTTCTAGCTTCACATGATGAAGTTCGGCTTGGGTTTGGTCCAGAGCAAAGGCCAATGGTGCTACCTCCTTCCCAATCTCTGTTAGATGGGCTTCGATCGGCCCAAGGCTACTAGGTGAGGCCATCAAATCTTCTTTCTATAATAATTAACCAAGATTACTTAAATTTAGAGATAATAATCAAAACATTTTGTTCACAGCGGTCATGATGACCGATGGTTATATAATAGTCAAAACCCACTGATCTCATTTTAATTATAATCATTTTTATCAAATAAAACATTTTTGTTGAGTATAACAATAACACATAAAATTAGGAAACAAAATTTATTTAAAAATTTCGGGTCGTTACAGTGCTTCCATGGATGTTCCAACATCCAACGGCACATCTAATTTTTAGAGGAATCACCTTAGAAACCATTTTTATAAAACACTTAGCATTGAAACCAAACCCAATTCTTTCACAACACTTTATAAAATAAAATTGCATCTTTCAGACCAACCACCATTTCCAAAACATTTCTAAAACAACCTATTGGTCCATCATTTTGTCAAAAAAACACACCAAACCAAATCTTACATTTTGAAAACACAATCACTATTAATTAAAACCAATCACATCACAAAGCACTCAATTTAACTTTACCAAGAACCTATGCATTTCATATAAACCAACATCAAAAGCCACATTCATAAATATAAAACAACAATATAACTATGTCAAATGCTTTTCATAAACACAACAGAAATGAAACGATATAAAAGAATTAATTAAAAACATTCAAGTGCTAAATGTTTGAATTAAAATGGAGAAATGGTTGGAAACACCTACCTTGTTTAGCCCATGTCCAAAACGCACGCTCTTCCAGCAGTAACCATCTTCACACGTCACACAGTCGTGAACACGTGTCTTTGATGTGCATATATACATACCTATATATATATACATATATACACCATACACATATATACCATAGGTATATATATATCCTGAAATACAAATAGAGAGACATTTCTAAATTAATAATTTAGGTAAAGCCGACTCTGGACCAGATAAAGACCTCAAGGGTCCGTAACTAAATTTCAAATTTAAATTGGCATAAGAGTATATAAGAATGTATAAATATATCCTTACACAAATATCGGTGATAAAAAAGTCGTGCTCACCCACGGTTGTCGGAGCGTGGTCCAATGGTCCTGACAAGCTGCTCGCACAACCTTGAACATATAAGCACGTCACTACATTAAACCCGAGTCTCGGGCTTTGACCAAACCAAAATGAACGAGGAAAAAAAACCTAAATCGCGGTTAAGACGGTAAAAAACATAAATGAAATTTATACCATGAAAAATCGAACTCAACCGAGTAAGAAAATAGGAGAAATTTCCCATGGGTGGAAGATCCGAAAAGGGGAAACACACCGCACAGAATCTGCATGAGAGATCCAGCTGTCTGAGAATCTGTTGCACACCGTTGTTGCGGAGTCGTAGCACAAGGAGAAGGAGAAGGCGCCTGGATAGGGCCAGCGGCGGTGGTTTCCAGGCAGCGGGATAGGGATCCGGATGGGGAGCTGGAGGTGGCCGACGCGGTGTCCGGGGGCAGCGTCGAGGGGGGGTGTGGCGCGGTAGGCCGGCGGGAGTGGGGTCGCGTGGCCTGGGCGACCAGGTGGCCGATGGTGGTGCACGTCAGGGAAGTGGCCAAGAGGCCAGATGGGGAGGGGGGCTCACACGGGGAAGAAGGGGGGAGAAAGGGGGGGAGGGGGGGCTTCACGCAACCCTAACCCTTTCCTTTTTTTCATTTTTATTCTAATAAGAATATGAATAATAATAATAATAATAGTTATTATAAACATATATACATATATAAATATATATAAACATATATAAACCTACTTATATAAACATAGATACATATATACATATATATATAACACATATAAACATATAAACATATATGAACATATATATAAACATATATACACATAAGCATATAATGTTAAAACATATTTATTTATAAACATATGTGTGTGTGTATATACACCTATAAACATATATACACATACATATATATATATATATATGCACATAAGATTAAAACATAAACATATAAAAACATAGATACACATATATATACACATATATAAACATATAAACATACATATACATATATCTACACACATAATGTTAAAACTGGATGACCGTACGGTATTTGTGCACCGTACGACACCCAATCAGACAACGCATCCTAAACGTATGGTGTTCGAACACTAACCCAAACCATCAACTCATCCAAACATTAAAATTTTAAACTATTACTCACCCGCACTTATGCAAAATCACTCGATGCCAAGAGAAATAAAATAAATAAAATGACTAAAAAAAGTGGGTGTGACAGGCATCGACTGTAGATAACAAGTCCATACCCAAGATGACATCAGAAGGCCCCAATACTACCACAAATAGATCCCAACTGAAACTCTCATTTCCAAGAGTAAGATCACACTTCCAGTACCCATTTTTAATTGTTGAATCCCCTCCTGTAAGAGTCTCTAATTGTAAGCTATGAGCCAGCGACTCCACCAGAATCTTTGAGCCTCGAAAAAAGTATGTGGAAAGGAAAGAGGGACCAGTCCTTGTGCCTATAAGAACTGAAACTAAGGTAAAGTAGAAATATATTTTACCCTTAATCATCTCTGGAGCACCATGGTCGTAGGCCTCCATAACCTCAAGATGGCCTCTCCCCTGTCTGCTAGATCCCTGAGACCATGGTGGACCACCTGGGGGTGGTGGTGGTAGTACCTCAAACTGTCGTCCACCGCCTGCCACCCGGCCTTCTCCCCTACCACATCCGCTGACCTATAGACCTCCTCATTCAAACCTATATCTCTACCTCAGTGGCCCCTCAACAACATGCGAGTCATCTATGTGAGGAGTTAGACAGTCAAGAGCCATGTTCCCATGTCCGATATAGGTGTAACAAACTATAGCCCCCGACTAAACTCCATTGCCTCACGAGCTCCACCCCTCCAGCCCTGTGTCCTGGGGTCGTCCTCCATAATGTCTAGCCCGCTTGAGCCTCTACATCGTCTACCTATTTCCTACTATAGTTCAATTGGCTACCCATCGTCCAGTGGTTACTCCCGCCATTAGTGCTTTCTCTGCTAGGAATCTCTCAACCAGTAGAGCTCGCTCTAGCACTCCAGCCTAGGTCAGCATGCTAAGTGAAAACATCAATGCCTTGATGTATTGTCATAGTACATTCTCAAAGGTTTGTTCCCTAAAGAAATAATCGCAAACCATGTCAGTGGAGTAGTGATAGAGTTCGGTAAACCTCACCGAGTAGTGGGCCACAGTCAGGCTGCCCCTGCTATTGGTGCAGAAGCTCTTGAGTATGCGCTAAGCGTAGTGTTGATGGTACCAAATCCACCCTAAAGAGGATCTAAAATTCCAAACCAGATAGGGTTTCATCCTCGTGTAGATGGATCCTCAAGATCCTCCATCTCCCTTCCATTTCTTAAAAAAGGCTCAAGGCTTGGACCACCATCTGGTCTACATGTTTCTCTACCTGGATAAAAACCTGTGTAACTACCTCTATTCAATCCTCATCTTCCTTAGGATATGTATCGCCTCAAAACCCCGTAGGCCTCTATCACTAGAACCCGTGAAACATGCTCATTCGGTGTGCACTTTCCATTGGTGGGGCTTGTAGTAACTACTACTCTCCGGGTGGTGGTGCTGCCAGTACACCACCTCTAGGTGCTATCGTTGTAAGTGGTCCCTACACCAAATCTCCATTGCTCTATGGGTCATTGTTGTGATATGTCACTAGAATCCTATCTGGTTGTCTTCATAGTGGCATCCAATAGGGAAAAAGTTGCACCAATGACATTAAGTTATACCTGTTGAGCTAACTCAACAGAGAAAAACATTCCCTACTCCCACGAAACCAGTGTTTTCATGTACTGAGACAAAAATAATTCAAGGTCTTCATGTATAGATATATCATCTTTCGCACCAACACTAGACTCCTCGGACTTAAAGCCGAACTCAAGACACTTAACACTATTACCCCATGGAAAATACAGACTCTTAGTTCTTCTGGTAGAACTGACCGCGCTCTAATACCACTTTGTTACAACCCATCCCCCGGGGCCCATACCATTACTACCCCAAAACTGCCTTTCATATGTTAGGAGTTGGTGACTTGAACCAAGAAAGAATATCACAAAAGGGAAGGCATTTCCTTTAAACTAGTACACACACAAACATTGAATACAACACAAAGAAGACTAAAAAGGAACGAAAAATAGTACAACCACCACAATGTACCACCTCTGAGAGTAAAGTGTGTAACCTAAAATTAAAGGGGATATAATACAAGCTCAAATGAACGGAAATTATAGAAAATGGTGAAAAAGCTCTGAAGGACATCTTCCAAGGGTCCTACCTAAAGGGTATGTACAACTCTCTGTTGGATGTAACTGTAGCACACCACATCTATCGATGCTCCTCCAAGCATAGTCTAACCCTAGCTCCCCATGTCCCAGTCAAATCTGTCATTCATTTGTACAAGATACAACCGGTTTGGGTGAATCCCATGCAAGGGTCAATATAAAAATACTCAGTAGAGACACCAAGACCCCTGATGGTCTCTCCGAAATCGAAAAAGGAAAGAAACACAAAGGAAATACCACATAAGTAATACCACCATGAAATATCTCGAATAAATAGAATAAAGTAAAAGACAACTCACACCATGAATAACTTAATTACATAAGTAATGATGATTATCCATAAAGCTAGATCATCTTATTCTGTTGAGAGGCTTTGATGCTAATCCATAAAGGGTCGCTCTGATAAAGATCTATGACGGGTCGTTCTATGGATGATTCATGATACGTTGTGATTTTTCTGATCCATAAATGGTTGTTATAATGAAGATCCACATTGGGTATTTATTATGTGGATCCACATAGGGTCGCAATTATACTGATCCACACAGGGTCGCTATTTTGTTGATCCATAGAGGGTCACTATTATTCTAATCAACACAAGGTCACTATTATGATGATCCACATAGGGTCAATATTATGGTGATCCCCACTAGGTCACTGTTATGTATATCCACACAGGATCAATATTATTTTGATCCACATAGGGTCATTAGTATGAAGATCCACATAGGGTCTCTGGTATGCCTATCATGTCACAACCAGCCATTGGATTCATGCACTTAGCACACTATATTTATAGAGGATATTCTTCTAAAGTCATCGTTCATACCTTACCTTCCATGAAGTCCCACATAGAGTAACACAAATAGAAGTCTCATCGTATGGGATCCAATGCAATAGATGGTACATCGAATTGACACCTGGTCTGTAAGATATGACAATTTTTGTAAAAAGGGCCTGGTTTGATTAGTGTCTGATCCGACCCGACCATTTTCCAACCTTCTATAAAACTCACATAAAGTATTTCTGAAGGACCTCCACATCGCAAGGGTCCCAACACCACTGACAGTGCGTCAATCATCTGCCTGGTTTGAGAGATATGAGAATTTTAGTGAAGTGGGGGCCGATTGGGTCCGGGTTTAGCCCGAACTGGTCGGACTAAACCGACCCGACCTGACCCGGTCCATCCTGGCTCTTGCCCATTAGGCTATAGGACCTACCTTTGGGGCCTCAGGTCTGGCCCACTAGTTTATTCTGACCCACCGTAGCACATTGGCTCCCCCATCTAAATGCGGCACAGTTGCACCTGGTATTCAGAAAACGCGGCCAGTTTCTCCGGCGGTGTTATACACATCACTTGCATACCGAGTCCACAGGTTGTCCAATTCAATGTTATGTCGGTATAGAGCTGCGGGGTCTCAATTTTTGTGTCCATGGTATCCATGACCTCGATCACTCACCTTGGTGGCCCAGACCCAGCCCCCCACCTCTATATGTTGCTGGTCGGAGCCGCACCTCCATGCCATTGCAGAGCGCTATCAGGCGCCCTACCTCTCTCTGCCCACGACCGCCACCGACATCTGCGCAGTAGTGGTTTCATCTATGAGCCACCGATGATGCTTCAGTGATTCGTTTCTCAATTGATCTACACCTACGGGGTCATAAGGATGCCAACTTCACTACAAATGCCTCGAACTCTTCTTGTCTCCATTTAGAGAACTCATACATGAAAAATTATCATCTAGAGGGGCTTGGGCCTTGTTCCTGTTATCCTGTGACCTCTACATTAGAATTTAAAACAAGGGAGGTTTGATGATTATAGTTCAATCAGTAAAAGTGATAAAATAATTCTTGATAGAGAAATCTCAAACGAAGTCAACCTCCTGCAAAAACGCATGATCTGCAGATTGACCTATTCTCGGGTTAATCAAAGTTCTTCATTTTGAATAAGATAACAGAAATCATGAATCAAGACAATCCCATACCTTATTTGATGTTCGTTTCCATAGTATTCTATCATCGAGGGTCCAATAGGTCGACGTCTTTTGTCACTTCCCAACAACTTCCCTCGAGGAACGTCAAAGATGATGACATTCCACTGACGTTCACCATTTTTTGTTGAAGAGGAATATCATCGGAGGTTCATCGGAGAATTTCCCTTGGTTTAATTCTAAACACTCCAATTATTTTTGTTAAAAAAACATGTCACAACCTTTCTCTTATGCTGTGACGTTTCATGGTTACACTGTTTCATTTATGAAATAGTATAGTAGTTACACTTACACAATGAGCCATTATGGATCCTCATTCAAAGTGCCTTATCATAACCTCATTACTACTTTGCAGTGCTACCATCCTATACTCAATGGTGAAAAAAATAAAACAAAATAACTTTTTAATGTTATTTTATTATATTCTGAGAAGTCTGAAAAATAAATTTTTTGTCTGAACCTTGGAGGTCAAAGTTAAACCTTCTCAAGGTGAATCCCAGCATTCCGAGTTCAACGGTGCCCTAAAATATTCGATCTGAGTAATTATTCAAATATTAGAAAAATTTTCTCCCACATTTATTGAATGTACTTTAAAATAAGTTTATAAATACATTTCATGAACTCTGGGCCTCAGAATAGCATGTCGTCAAAGGGTACGATCTTGAAAAATTTTCATTTATTTTGTTATTAAAATTACACATAAATTTTTGGACATTTAACCAATTATATTTTTCAAATTGATAAATAAAATCATTTGGAAGACCTTTTGAAAAATATAAATGAAACATTATAATGATTAATTATCATAATGGTGAAATAATTTTCTCACATATAAAACATTAAAAAGGGTTCCCATTTACAAAAATGGTTCATGTGGAAAATTTTATGAAAATTATTTTTAATTATTGTTTAAATAAATTTAAATTATTATGAAAAAATGTTAATCAATTATTGAAGCATATAAAATGATATCCAATAAATGAATATGGATATAGAGGTGGATGATTACTGACTAATAAGAAGATGTTGGTCGTGTTTTACATACAAGTATCACAACATGTAAATTATTTACAAAGGGAAATGAAATTTATATTAGATATATAAAACCATAATGATAACTAGTGGAAAATATAATAAATGGGGTTTGTAGATAATGTTCACACGATTATTTAACAGAGGTATATTTTTTTCAAAGCATGCTTAATTTAAAAATGATATTGGAAAAAAACCTTACAACATTAATTCCTTTAAAATAAAATACTCATGGAAGGTAGATTATACGGAAAATTTCAGAGTCTATTAAATTTCATTAAATTTGTATCCCCCGACTCTAAAACCTTGGATTAAGTTGATATTTAATTTAATTTTTACTAATACCTAGATTAGACGATCCATTATTTTAGAAGTGTTAGGAAATTAACACCTATATTTTCAACACATTAGCTTCAAAAATTGACGATAGAACATATGAAATAATAAAAAAATTATAATTTATACTTGAAATTTTATATTTCAAAAGTAGTATTCTACTTCGATTCCTAGTCAAAAGGAAAAAACATTAAGGTTTTAGACTAGATTTCCAGTAAGGGGTTGCGTACCACGCTTGCTATCATAGCATACCCTGAAATACATAATATGGAAGGAATAAATAATCATAATAATTATATACACAAATAAAATGATAAAATAATGTATCTATGGATGAAAATAACAAGATTCATAGTGATGGAGTTTATATTTTAGGACATCTTAACCTTACCATCAAAGTATTAATCCAAAACATCACAGTCTTACAATCAAGGTCATATTATAATACATGATGATCATAACATAACGATCACATGCAATTAAATTATGATATTTTCATGATATATTCCTTACAATGTCATCATGATCTAATCGTTAATGAACTATGTCAAGGAAATATTAACAAATGGGTTGGTATACACCAAATACCAAAACTAGTTGTTCATTAGACCCACTGATGCATTGAGGGGATATTTTGGGCCCCAACCATCACATAATATTCCAAATGCATCAGTCATATAAAGATAATAAGAAAATTATATATCTTAATTATCATTATACATAATCTAGTCTTAATTAATCAATAAATATCCATATAGAACTAATATAAATATAGATTATTACTATCACCCCATTTAGTGGAATAATGCGCCTATCTAGGCGAATTGAAAAATATATGAATATTAAAAATAGAAAATAATTTCCATTAATCAAAGGAATGATAATAAAGTGGTAGTGAGAATTTATTTCTTGATGTGGGGATATATATAGGAAATAATACTTCATTATGGTTCATAAAATGGTCCAGAATTATCTAAATCATTTTCCCCGGTAGTGTCTATATATGAGTGTGGTATTGGACGCACACATCATATACTGAGTTATGATCAGGTTGACACTTCACCAACATTTTTCTGTGTAATTTCCCATAGTGTAATTTATTCACAACTATACTTACATTCTTGTATCCATATAGATATTTATTTTCATAGAAATCATATAGTAATTACTTCAACAAAAGATATGATGTCTTATTGATATATGGATGATTGAGCATTATAATTGCTTATGAAGATAGTATAATTGGATGAAATGGTGAAATATCATAGAAAATATAATAATTAAATAATAATAATGGACTATAGTAATATTTCACATTGTAAAATAAATGGAGTAAGAAGGAATTTGAAAATAAAGTTGATAAGGGGTTATGAACCCTTACTTTGACATATTAATGGCTTAGGAAAAGGCTATAATGTAACGGGATATGTATTATCTAATTAATATTAATTCAAATTGATGATATCACTGTGGTATAACAATTATTATAGTATGAAAATAATAATTCAAAATTACATTATAATAATGTGATTGAAATTGAAAACAAATATAAAGATTAGGGATCTATACATTACTTGGGAGCTTCTTAAAGCATGATAGGGACTCTTTAGAAACATATAACCAACATTGAGAGTATATTGAGAGAGGGAGTGTGAGAGGGTTCATGATAAACAGATTTGGAGTGGATAAAGAGGGTAGAATGGGTGACTATTTATAGTTGAGGAGGGAAGTACTTAAGAGTACAAATATTATTGGTTTTAATTATTAATAAATCCACTTGTTGATGGAATTTATTAAAGTGAATTTTCTCACTAATAAATGACAAAAGGATGATTATTTTATCATTTAACTAGTCCAACAATGAAAGGATGCTTCTAATAACCTCATTTAATATTGAATCGTAAATAGTTTTATAGAAAAATCTAATTATGGTTCTAAAATTTAACGTAAAAAATTATAAATTAAAAGTTATGTTTTTAAATAAAATATTACACTCCTTAATTTTTTAAGAAAAAATTTCATGATTTTTTATATATTTCTTATATAACAATGAAATCATCAAAATCAGGGTACTAATAAAACTGTAATTTTTAATTTTTCACCAAAAAATAAAATTTGGTAGAAACAAAATAATACTTAATTTAATTTTCCAATACCGATTTGAAAAAAAACTCTATTTTTTAAATATATTCATTATATTTATATAAATTAAAAAATGAATATAAAAATCAAGTATTCTATGTTTAAAATTCAAAAAATCTACTTTCAAAAAATATAATTTAATTACTAGATATGTGTGAATACTTCTTGTAATTTAATTTTTTTATAAATTATTTTATGATAAATTATACTATCTATTTTATCAAGTTATTCTTTTAATAATGTGGCATTTAGATTATAAAAAAACTGAGAGAACTTGTTTTTTTGTAAAGACATTTAAATTGCGTATTTACCTTTACATGTTAATGACCATTTTAATTTTCTAAGAATGATATTATCAATTTATTTTGTAATCATAATAAACTATTATTTAAATAAAAATAATATTAAATTATTAATTATATTTAATTATGAAACATTTTCTCTATCATATTTAATGGGAAATACTTATTATTAAAAAACTTCTAACAAAATTTGATAAAACCATTTAGAAACTAAATTAACAAAAATTTATTAACAGTGTAGGTTAAGTTATTCTTTTTGTGTGAAAGTAATATTTCACCTTTACATTTTAATAACATAATTATGATGAAAATAAATTTATTAATAAAATAAATTTATTTTTTGAATAAAACTATTTATATAAAGAGAATCTTAAATACTGTAATGGTGATATAAATTATAAAAATATATATAATTCAAGGAAGACATAAATGGAATAGTATGAAGGTTAGTGGTTGGTGGTATAACTTTTTTTCCCTTAGGACATGGGTTTTAGACTCATTGCCTCCATAGATGTGACGTTTTGCTGCTCGTCATATGAGCTTCAATTTATCTAAAACCATTTTAATAAATAAAATCCCCTCATACTTGAAAAATATGTTAATAATAACTTAGGTGATAAATATTTTTATGAATTATTGCAATATTAAAAAAATTCGATTATAATTATTATTTATATTTAGGAAAGAATCTTTATATAAAGTTACTTGGAAATATGGGATGTTACATTATAACATACATAAAAATTACATAATTTCAATTTTACCCATCGATAAAACACTTATTAAACCCAAAATATCACATCAATGTTGTCTAATGAAATAAAACATTATTAATACTATGGAGATGTTAACTGAATGATGGAAAAATAATTTAAACTAGTTATCTATGGAAAATTGTATTCACATAATGCTCTATAACAAAATTTATTTAGAATACTAATTACAAAAAGTAACTAAAAAACCCTTTAACAATGGACACCCTAACATTCCCATGAGTGAATAACCTATATTGATTACAGTTCTATACATATTTTTCAATCCATTCCATCATGTGTATTTTATATGAAATGTAACAACCCTAGATAGTTTGTTAATGAACCTATGAAATATATATCCTTCCTATAGAGTCATCACTAATGAATGTCAAGAAATATTGAAATATTTCAAAATTTTCATAAGGGTTTCTCCTAGAGTCAGGTTCAATAACTATGTTCTCACAAAACTAGATTCTAAAGATTCATCAAAAATAAATTACAAACCTAATGTGGCACCCTAAATCAAACACCCCATAGGTTGATGTTATTTTATAACACTAAAAACAATAAATGTACTAAAGGATCTAATAATTTAGTAGTATCAGAATCTTGATACAAAAATGACCATTACAATAGCTTAAAAATTACTGATCATGTGAAATCAGAAACAAACTATTATTAATAATTGAAATTAAATTTGTCAAATGTAGTAATATTATTTTTTTCTTGTGAAATGTAAAATATATTAAGGTTTCAACAATGATATTCAGTAAGGGATAGTGTACAGTTGATGATATCATAAAATAAGCATGGAATAAATATTATAGCATGACGAAATACTTACAATAATACAAGAATAAAGAGAAAATGAGATCAAAATATATCCATGGATAATAATAAATGGATCCACACTAATGGAATAAATAATTCATGAAATCTTAACCTTTCTATCAATGCGTCAAACTAAGACATCATAATCTTACAATAGAGATCATATGCTAGGACATCATGATCATACAATAAAGGACACTTTCCAAGACATCAAGATCTAACCATCGTGGATTCATTACAAGGGATTTATGATCTTATATCCCAGGTCTCATGTTAAGGAAATATAAATTAATTCATATTCAAATTCCAAATAACCAGAATAGTTTTCTCATGAGGATTGTTGATGCATAGAGGGGATATTTTGTCCCACATCCACCACATAATATATCAAATTCATCCATTATCTGAAGAGAAATTTTAAAATATAAATATCTTAATGAACTATATACATATTCATGAATAAAGTAATAAATTTATGTTCATATATAAGAAAAATAAATTACATTTATCAATATTTCTCTATTCAATGGAACAATGATAATATTTTAGTGAATATCCAAATATTATATAGTGGTATATAACATTTATACATAAATATCACATCATTTTATATGAATATTCAATAGATAACATTAGAATCAATACTAGAATAATAATGGTTTTTTCTATTTGCAGTCAAGATATACAATCATCTCATTTAATGAATGATATTCAACGTATACCACAAATATTTCCCAACATAGTAATCTTATTAGTCAGTCACTACTTAAAACCGTTATTCAAAACCTAGTAAATTTCTTAGTCAATCACTACTTAAAACCGTTATTCAGAACCTATTGAAATGAAACATAAGAATGTGTGATAATATATTCTCAGAATGGGTAAAAAGGGTTATTTCAATGATGACTTAAACATAACAAGATAATAATTATATTATAATATGAGAATAACATTTGACAATCACTACCCAAAATTTCATATTTCATAATCTTTAATCATGGAATAATGCTTATGAGTTCATAAGATATTAATCGTAAAGAAAACAATTAATATGAGTCATGATAGAATAACATTAGAATAAGGCATAATTTTGGGGAAAATAGATAAGTATAGAAAACAATTTCATTAGTCATGTCTCACATACAAGACTATCATAGTAGGTTGGATTCACTCTGTATTCCATCATATCATTATTCAAGTTTCAGTCACAATACTATCATAATGGAAAAAGTCACTTACTGAACTGAGATCACTCTGTAATATAATATTTATTATCACATGAGATATCTATATTTACCATATATATTAGAGGTCAATATAATTCTAGGACCACATACCATGTAATGAAAATAATACATATGCCTTTCATAATATCATAAAACATTCATCATTAGATATCATTTGGAATAGAAATTGGGTTGTAATACATTTTATGAATTCATTATAGCATTACCTATGGAAGAAAATGAGTTTCATACACATTTCATCATTCAATAATCATATAAATAAACCATCCATAAACATAATAATGATGGAATCCTCATATCATAATCTTAGTAAAGTATAGTTAACAACAAAGTATGTCATATTTGATGAAAATACCTATAAAATATAACTTTGAATATTAAATGAGGAAAATAATATTTTCATTTTGAAATAAATTATTTAAAATCTAGTTTTTTGAAATATTATGAAAAATAATTTATTTTAAAAGAACTATTTAAAATTGTAACGTAATCTTTAGAACACATATCCATTTTTTGATGATGGGAAATTATGATCATGTAGTATATGTTAAACGTTTTTTTATATTTTTAGTAAAAAGTAAAAAAGTACCTTTTTAGGAAATTGAAAAGAAGATTCATCTCAAAAAAATTTATGATAATTAAATACTGGGTGAAAATAGATTTAAAAATAAATATGAAATAGTTAAAATACAATGCCATAACATTTTAGAAATCATGGGAATAGAAGAAAAAGGATTTTTGGCCGAAGAGAAAATAATGTAAAATTCTCTCAAAAACAATCTTTCAATTTCTTGAGTATATATATAGACAGAAATAAAAGGAAATTATGTAATCTATGGAAATAAAACTAAGAGAATAAAATTAACGAGATTCAAGATAGTTAGATCATGAAAGATTATCATCAGAAACTTAATCCTAAAAAATCCTGGAAAATAATGATATTGGAATATAAAATCGTTACATTAGGTTCACTATGCATTAAAGTCAGCCTAACCAACTATATAATAAATTTAAACTTATTATAAATTTATTAGTGAATCATTTTAATACTTATAATACCATATATGACCTAATTATAACATTTCAACACTCATTTATTAATAATTACTTATTAAAATAATCATTTCTAGGTATTAATTGTTTTGTTTTTCAAGGAATTTTGATTACGCAGTTCAAGTATTTAGAAATTGATCATTGTTCCACTATATAAATATTTTTAACCATGATATAGATATTATTTATATTTATTATATGTATATAAATAGAGACATCCATATAATTTATAGATTGATGAATGAATTAAACTATTATTAGATACGGAAGGACTTACGTTGGCATGAACATTGTTTTTACATTTAGATGGATGGATTGAATTAAAGGAATGTAGTAATTCATATTTTCAGAATTATTATGATATAATATACATGATATATATTAATTAATTTTTCCCTTATTACCATCAATTTAAAGATTAAATGGAAAACAACTGTCATTGCTTCATGGACGTGGTTGTCAACATGTATACATGTGGAACGTTGTCATTTTCAAATGAATAGAGATAAAGTGGATAATGGTTATTAAATAATAAAACAAAAAATTATCTACTTTTAGGAAAATTAATTCCGTATTTTATAAATGATAATATATATTTACAGGAGGCACAACAATGAATAAAATTGAAAATTCTTGGTTAAGTGAAATACATCTTCAAAAAAGAAACCATTTTTTGGATAATACCTTAGGAAATGAAGGGATGATATCATTGAAATATCATACAATATTACATGTAATTATGGAAAATATATTGATATTGGACAATATATAATGGAAAAAAATTGAAAAATTATTGATGGGATATGACTATTTATTTGTGAGGGGAGGGGAACTCAGGGAAATGCATAAATTATTAAATTATTATAAATTACTTTTCATGTAAAATGGTTCTAAATTTACATAATTTGATTATAATATTATTATTAGTCTAAATAATATCATATAAAAAATGTTTTATAAGTTTTTTTTATGTTTTTCCTTTATCACATAAACATAACTCCTTGTTAACCATTTTTACAATAAACATTATATAAATGTTTTTAAATATTTAGGGGTAAAAATATTATTTAAAAAAGAATAATAATCCATAAATAGAATTTAAATCAATTATTATAATATTTTTATTATAAAATATCATTAATGTAATTATTGGAAATATTTGAATTTTTTCATAAATTGTGTATCTAAATCATATTAAATGGTTCCAAAAATTATAGGTATTATAATATAGGTAATATATAGAAATAAAATAGTCATTTAATAAATTTTTGACTTGTGTTTATATAATTTTAAGCCTCATATTTTGGTATAACCCTTTATTTAACTAATTTTAACCATAACCATGATAATAGAATTTTCAATATTATATGGTTATAATATCACTCATAAATTGATAATTGTATCATAAATGGATGAGGTAATAAATTTTAGACCATTTATCATCTAAAATTACATATTTTATTAATTATATATATTTTAAATAATTTTTTAAATTATATTTAATAAAAAATTATTTTAATTACGTTGAAAAAACTATTCACATAATTTGACTTTGAAAACAACTTGAAAGCAATGAAATTAAATTATATATCTTTAAAAAATATCTAATATATGATATTTATCTTAAAAATTAATTTGTCACATTATATAACTAGAAAACTATGTTACTTATAGAGTTTTTAAAATCAGTTACTTGATTTTTTACTACTAGCACAAGCACTATGTCGTGGCCACATAATATTGTATTGTAATTATTTCATCACTAAAATTTAAAAACTAAATTACATGGTAAAAAATTAATTTATAGATAAAAAAACTTATACACAAGAATTATATTTTTTCCCCATCAATAAATATTATACATATTAAAAGAAGAAAGTGATGTTTTTACATCATCCTTTACCTAATTATTAAAAAGGAAAAAATCATTTTTTAATGTAAAAAGGTAATATTTTTTGAATTTTGGATAATTATGGAATTAATAAAATCATCCAATGAAATAAATTAAAGTTTTTTAATCATTTTTATGCCATTTCACAATAGTTTTAACCATAATTAACCCATTTACCTTTACTATTGACATACAAATTTACAATGGTTATTGTAGATAGTGACCAAACATTAAAAATACATATTTAAGAAATAATGATATTGTTATTCGAAACATTAAATACAATTTTAAAGATTAAATTCCTTAAATTGGTAGAAATTAATTGAATATAAAAACACAAAATTCAATGAAAATAGTTTTTCAGAAAAATGCCTTTTATGTATGAATTATTTTAAAAAAAAATTCCATTGTAAACATGATGCCAATAGAAATAATAGGATTATTAATAATTTAGTTCAATAAATGTAAATTTTAAACAATTATAAAATATTTATACTTTTTAAATGATTGAAACAAAATAAATGTTTCAATTAAAATTATTATTTTTCACTATTCAGTAGAAAATTAGTCTTTTTATAAAAATTTGAAAATAAGCCTTAGATAATTTAGATATGGACATTTGAAAGATGATATTATTTTTATAAAAAAATTATTAGTACTTCTAAAAATTAATTATAATATTTAGTGAACAAAAACACTTTTGATGAAAATGTATTTTGACGAATAAAATGAATTTTGTAAAAAATGAGTGCCCGTTTAATAAGAATTCACAAATACATTTTTTTTATTATAAACTATATATATTTTAAATTTTGGATAATCTTATTAATAAATTTAAATTCATTGAATATGTTATAATGATCATTAAATAATAATATTTTGTGGTTCACTCATGCTTTATGTTCTTTGTTTTACCCACAATTAAACATAGTGTTCTTTTAAAATCAAAGGGTGTTACATATAAATATATTCTAAAGGAAATATAATGTGACCTCATTTAAAGAACTAGAAAAATGTACAAATGAGGATTAATTTTATGGTGCAACGATGTCCTTAGGAAAAAATATTAAAATATTGATCATAAAATGATCATGAATTATCCAATGAAAATCCGCCAAGAGTGTCAAGATTAGTATGAATCATTATTCCCACAAATCATGCAATGTGTGATGATAGATTTGATAATTGAATAGGCTTTATTAGGGTGATTAAAATAGTTTCATCCATTCTATAGCCACAACCAATTTTTTTGTATCCAAATAGAGATGTATCACTAGGAAACCACACACTCATTACATTACCAAAATTTAGAATGTCTTAGTAAATAGGGGCAATTTAGAATTATAGAAGATTATAATGGTATTATAATGAGGTGAAATGGTTATATATCATTGAGCATAAAAGAATTACACATTTTAAAATGAAAAGGAATAAGAAGGATTGCTAAAATAAATTATTAAAAAGGTATGGAACCCTTACATCGACATAATAACAATTTCAGAAAAGTATAAATGGATGGGGATATGTAACCTCACATTAACAATACATTAAATGGAATATAATACCATGAAAAAATAATCTTGATAGTATAATGAATAATTGAAAATTATATTATCATAAAAGGACTATGAGTGAAAAGAAAAAGGAAGAATGGCGGCACTTACCCTTCGAGGGGGATTCTTAATGCCTTAAAAGGGAATTTTAGAACCCTAGAACCACCTTAGAGAGGATCATGAAAGGAAAATTAGATATGATTCCTTATCAATGGATACATATTTGATAGTAAAGAGTTAATGGTAAGATATATTTATAAGGAATCGACCGTAAAAATTACATAATCGAGAGTTTTAGGTCAAGAATTTATTCTATTACATTTTCTGTTCTTTTCAAGTTTATAGTTTAAGATAATTATTTTATAAAACATACATAAGAAAACCATAAATTACATAGTTAACACTCTGAATTAGTATCAATTTTTCTCATATTATAACTTTTTTTAAGATAAATGATTTTTTATTTTCAACAATAATGATCACAACTTTTAACAAGACTTCTTCCTTTCCTTTACGCTTCCATCAAACCTCTTAAAATAATTTTAAAACATTGGATGAAAACAAAAATAAAAATAAGGGACATAAAAAGAAGAAATCCATTATTCCAATGAAAAACATGAGGACCCAAGAAAAACCATTTTTTAAACGTAGTATTTCATATAAAGGGAATAATTTTTTCTTAAAAATATCATTATTTTTTGTTTTGAAATCAAACTATTTCCATAAAGTTTTATTAAAATAAACTTAATTTAGGTTCTTTGGGACATAATCTCATCAAACCCATATGAAACCCGTATATATCCCTTAAAAATTAGAATAATCATAAAACCAACATCCAATATAATTCTCTAGATATGATAATCAATGCTCAATGGATTGGAGAACTATTTGGGAACACCCATAATATAATCTATAACAGTCTCAACCAACACTATAACCCATCACATAAGATATAACATAATCAACCAAGTAAATCTTGTAGAACCCAAAATAATATAATTTTTAGGACCATATCATGAATAAAACATTTTATACTTTAAAATTTTCATTTAGAAATTTATATAAAAAAAATTATACTTTTATAAAAATCCCTTTTAGATATAAAAATACCCATTTATTTTAAAACCCCATTTATGATCCCAAAATACCATTTTCTTTTAAAATACCATATAAAATACCAAAATACCCATAAAATGTGAAGGTGGTTTTTAATCAAAAGAAATATTTCATATTTTAAAAGAATCCAAGATATAAGTAAATTTTATGGAGGAAAATAATTCATTGTCACCATATAAGTTAAAATATAAAAATAATCCAATATAAAAATAATTTGTATGGAGGAAAAATAATTCATTGTCACCATAGAAGTTAAAATATAACATTCCTATTTTCAATTGTAAAATAATTATAAGATTCGATAAAAACATTCTCATTTTTAAAAAAAAATTAACATAGAAAAAAATTTACTTTATAAAATTATCATGTCTATAATAAAATAATTTTACAAATGTATGTGAATCCAAAAAGAACAACACATTTATCAATAAAAAAATTTCCCTTCACATGAAACATGAACATATTATAATAGTATGCATTAGATAACATTTTCATTTTCAAATTATAACACTCAATTCACATGAATACTACGTCCACAAAGCATCAATGGTATGAATAATTCTACACATAACATATTCTTAACATTTTTTTGAGCTCCAAATTATTTTACATAGAATATGATATTATTTAGAAAACTAGAAACATATCATATATTGTTCACCTAAATCATAAAAAAATAATGTTCACGTGGTATCTTCAATGTGAACTTCCAATGATTTATATCTATAAACACTACAATGATAACTACTTTTATATTTTTAGAAAACCAAAATCAATCATATATCACAGTATGATATTTATTTTCATGAATTATTATATGGGGGGGAGGTTACCTAAGGTTTCTAAAAACCGTAGGAAAATATTGTCTAATATAATCTATTCCCAGTGGTTTAATGAAACTTTTGGTAAAACACATAAAATTATTACATAAACTAATGTTTTTTTCAAACCGTTGGTATGCAGGGGTTGGTATAAGTGGGGTTTCCACCAGGGAATGTAATTTATAATATCATATTGAATTTAGTTATGTAAAAGTAAATTTATTCAATGTGGTAGTGGAATCAACCCACCAAAAGGAGGACAGATTACAAGATCCAAATCTATCTTTATAAGCTATAATTAAAAAAATGTACATAATGGATTATATTTTTAAAAGAAATGGTGTTAAATACATAACAATTACAACTAGTGGTATCATAAAAAATCGGATTTGTTGCAAAAAATATCAAGCCATGATTTAGTGAAAGAAATCTATTGTAAATAGGAGGGCATATTTGGAGAAACCTAATCACAATTAAATGGGGGAGTTATATACGGATTTTAATGGTTATTCAACCTTATCTAAGATTAATGAAACCTATAGAGGCTAACTACACATCCTACCGCACCCCCTTTCAATACTTCCCAACTGCCCCACCCCCTCCCCCTGCCCTACAGACCCCCCTACAGACCACCCCCTGCCCTGCAGACCTCCCCACTCCACCCTACCCCTCCACCCACCCATCCCCCTCCCCCACCCCTAGCCTTGCAGACATCCCCACTACCCTCGCCCTCCTCCACCCTACCCCATGCCCCCCTCCCCCCTCCACCCACCCTTGCCCCCTACCCCCTACTCTGCAGACCTCCCCCCTTGCCCCTGCTTTGTAGACCTCTTCTTTGCCCCTGCCCCCTCCACCATCCCCTTTCCCCTTCCCCCTACCCATTGCCCCTACCCCCTACCCCCTACACTAAAAACTGGCCCCCTTCCCCTACCCACGCCCCATGTCCCCCTGCCCCCTGCATTGAAGACCTACCCCTGCCCCCTGCCCCTACCCCCTGCCCCTCCCCCCTCCACCCTGCCCCCCCTTCCCCCCTCCACCCTGCCCCCTACACCCCTCCACCCTTCCCCCTTCCCCTTCCCCCTGCCCCTGCCCATCCACCCATCCCCTAGCCTACACAGCCCTCCCCCACACCCCCAGCCCATAGCCTACACCATCCCCCCTTTCATGCACCACCACTAGCCTGCACACCCCCCTGTGAGTCGAAAAAATCTTTGGAGATGCATGTGGTGTCTAAAATGAGAGGAGTACGGATTAAAATCGAAAATATAAATGAAGAAATTTCAAACAAGATATATAAGAATAAAATACCACAAGAGGATCCTTATATATATGCTCACATGCACAAGCATGGGATGTGATTTTTTGTCGGTTCTCTGCAGAGCATGCATCCCTATCCATAGACACAACCTATCATGCGAAAGCATACACACAAGAAATCCGGTTCTTGTAAAGACATTGAGACAAATAAAACCTTATAAATATATATTCGGAATGCATTATACTAATAAAAGGGATGAGAAGAATACCTGGGGAGGAAGTCATTTCAAATGAAACATTAGCATTTGAGAAATAATATTGGAAAATTGACGTCCAATGTAAATGTACTCCAAAAACCGGTACTAAAAAGAACAACATAGTGGTCATCGAACGAAATGACCAAAAGTAGTATTGTGTTGAAATTGATTGTAATTACCTCTCAATGTCATCAAGGATTATGATGATTAATTATGACTT
Source organism: Viscum album (assembly GCA_963277665.1). NCBI lineage: Eukaryota > Viridiplantae > Streptophyta > Magnoliopsida > Santalales > Viscaceae > Viscum > Viscum album. Next base: position 459,390,068 of record OY728138.1, read on the forward strand.
ATATGCATCCTCAAATACCTGAAAAGAATAGGTGAAAAATGACTAAAAGTACATAGTATACAAGTTTAAAATTCAATAATCATAAACAAATAGAAACATAGTTCATTTTAAACCTTGAAATGTTTTTCACATTTACTGGCCTCACTCACCCCAATCATTGATTCAGTTGAAACCTGGCCATATGAAACCCAAAAAAAGTTGATAATAAAAATAGATGCATGTGCATGCATACAGGAATGGAAAGAAATAATGAGAATTATTAAAATGCACTTACAATCATAACATATGTGAAATAACATTCAATACCAATGGTGCCTGCACAGCCCTGCACCCTTGCACACCCCCCAGGCCCCCTTTCACACCCACCTTCCCCCTGCCCACTGCCCCCAGCCCCTTGCCGCCTGCCCTCTTCCAAATCCAGGAATAAACATTCCATGGTCTGGGAGTAGCATGTGCGCCATCATCATGATAAAAAGAAAATCTCACACAAGGGAAGAAAGAAATCAATGCTGCCCAAGGCTTTGTGAAAATCCAGAAGTGCATGCATGAAGAGTCCATTCAAACTTGGAGCTAAATTGGATATGAAAAACTGGTTGATAAAATTTTCTCAACCTGACAACTCACATTGATGAGAAAGGACATCCCCCTTATTCCCTAATTATTTCTATGTTGTTAGTGTTCTATACAATGCATGGAATTGAAGGTGAAACTAGTTATCAAGAGGAGAGAAAATGAAGGGAAGTAATATAGAATAACTATTCTAGATCTGAAAAAATGTCATCATATTGGAATGATTTTTCAAATTTTATTCTAAATAACATCATAAGAAAAGATATTCCTTGATGGAGTAAAGATAGTGTGTCTCCTTGATGAGGAGATGAGTGGAGAAGACCCTTGAGATGAAACCATACTTATTTATTCCATGAAAATGTGGAATTTCTAGAATTTTCTTGAAAAATTCCTTGATGAGGTATGCATTTATCTCATCCCTGTTAATGACCGAATAAAGCCTCATATTAAGGGGGAGAAATTGAATTAATAAATGACAAGAATTTGAGGAAATTTGAGATCTCAAGGCTGATTTTTAAAACCTTCTAAATATACTTGAATGTATTCAACATGTGTATTGAGATGAGTGGAAGATCTCATTTTGTAATTCCAAAAAGAATGAAGATATAAATTGTCATAATTTGGTTTCAACATGAGGACAATTGAGCAGCCCCTAAATGATTAATGGGAATTAGAATCAGTTGGAATCATGTTCAGTTTGTTAATGTGAAAGCTTTGTTTTCTAAATAAAATCCTCATATTTTCTACACCAAACATGGATCACATTGACTTTGAATAAAATGAATTACGTAACATTGTTTAAGAATGAAGTGATACGATCCTCTTTTATGAACATTGTATTTATTTTCAATAAGGGGAAAAAATAAAATGAGAGAATTCAATGAGAAAATAAAGACAAAATAAAATTAAAGAACATCTGGACATAACAATAGCTAGATTAGTATTGACAATAAACAAACAGTGAAAGATTTTTAAATCCACATTGTGTTTGTATCATAGTTAATGTCAATGAGGAAGACAAGTTGTTTCATGCCAATATGAAGATGATAAATGGATTTCAAGTCAGTTAGAGTACCCAAGAATATTGATGAGAAAAATAGGGAGCTGGACAGATTAGAAGGGAGTTGGAAGTTCCCAAGCTCTTTGAGAAGGAATATGATGTTCCCAGGAAAAGTTGTTAGTATGAGAATCTTTTATGAGGCTAGAAGAATTATATTGAATCTTGGAAGTGATGTAAACAACCACCACTAATTATGACACAAAGAAATGAACAAAATAAGGAAGTGTTGACAGTCCCCCCCTACAAGCCACCGATGCCCCCCCCCCCCCCCGCCCTCTGCCATCCCCCCTGCAGACCCTCTAGGACACCCCCTAACAGTCCTCCCTCCGAGTCCATATTTATCTTATATAATTAACACATTCCCATGAATCTTGTTCTTGGTTCCATATCCATGTGGACATCAGTTAATAATGTCACTTACTTCCTTATCAAGGTGAAAACCTAAGGATCAATGTTGACTAGAATTTAAATTACATTGTATATTTAGACAATCCCATAAATAGATTTCTCATTTCTGGAAGTGATGGAATATTATTCTTTCCACATATAAGTAAAGGATGGATCTTCAGTTATCATCTAAACATGAAGGTTGTTATATCTTCTTCTATCTAGCCATATAGTCATCTTAGCCTCATAATCTAAGGAATACTATTTTCATCACCTATATAATCCTAGCTTCATCACCAAAGTCATCATAGTCTAGTAACCTGTGGTATTTTAGGCTCATCACCTAATGAACTCTAGGATCATCGCCTAAGGAATTCCATTCTCATCACCTATGGAATTCCATTCTCATTTCATGAGGAATGATGGGATTATGATGCATTAGAAAATGCCATTCATTAAATTCTTATCACAAAATAAATCATATAATTTAAATATATGGAAAGTAGGGTCCTCTTGTGCTCATCACAAAATTCTAGTCATGATTTTACCTCTAGTGGGGACTAGTCCCCTTATGCTCATCACATATGTTTGGTCACGATTTAAATTCCAGTGGGGACTAATCCTCTTATACTCCTCACATAAGTCAAATAATGGCATAATTGCCTATAATATCATCATATAACCTATTCAAAATATTAGGGTCACCAACCACTCCGGGAAGTCCATATGATATTCCAATACATTCTGAATACCTACCCATAATAAAAAACAGTTATTAACATACTTTTTAAATATAATTTAATAAAACAATATATATATAATCATACAATTATGATCCTCAATGAATATAAATGGAAATAAAATATTTTATCATCTTTATAATCTCACAAGTGATTCCAAAAAAACCCATTATATTGGATGATTTCCACCATAATCTAGGGGAAATCATCTCCAACTCCGTTTTTGTTTTCACAAAATTAGTTAGAAGATAGTTCGGAAACTAGGGTGAAAGGAAGATGAGATCCCACATTGAATCACCATGAAGATCCATAAAAACCAACACATTTAAAGGTAAAATTGAATGTTAATAGGGGATTATGCTCCCTCAACCTCCCTTGATTATCTCACATGTGTGGGAGGAAGAGAGGAGGGGTGAGTTGTTTAAAAACTGAAAGTGGATAAATGTTTATTTACATTTCTTTGAGTGAGCCTCCATCCTCATAATTTCATCATCCATTAAAATATTATTTTTGTTGTGGTGGTGCTCTCTATTTCCTATGGGTAATCCTCAGAAGTACCAAACAACCAAAACACAGGTCCATTCCTCTATGATGTCATGGACCTATCCAATGAAACCCACAATCCCTATACACACTAAGGACCATACAAATCCCTCAACACTTTCTAATCATTTTTGAAATGAGAACTAATGATACACCTCATCTATTAATCTTTAAAAAATTCCCAACTATAAGGTGATATATCATGGTTGTATTTCCCAAGAAGCACCACTATCACCTAAATTTTACATCTAGTGCATTTTGACTCAATGTTTCCATATGTGTGAATATAGGGCACTGTACATAGCCAATAATAGTATAAATGGGCACCAAGACAAGAAATATCAACCATCACAATTTTCCACCATGCCAAACAAATACAAAATGGTAAATTTCTTTCTTTTTTCAGTAGGGATAATCCCATGGGATAGTCCCTCCAAAACACCTGACCAACTCACCCAAAAAGAGATGAAACAACCAAAACCATGGCCATGGTAAACTAATATTTTACTATATGGAGACAAGTAAAACCAAATTTTCTAGAAATAGGGATAATGGTACTACACTTGGGTATTTTTCCTCCAAGACATGGAGCTCTACTCCATGGAGGTTCCATGGTGAAAAACCAAAAGATTAAAATTGTTACAGGTCCACTCATCTATGATAAGACACAAACCCAAGAGCCTATATCACACTCAGGCCTCAATTCACATAACTGAAAATCATATTGAGAATTTCCAAAAATATATTCTATAAGAAAATAATGGTTCTAAAAATTAACACATCCTTAGAAAACTGAAATTCATACTTTTAAGAATTTATCAACCAGTATTGGCATGAGTCTTTAAATTTATCTCAACCATAATTCATATATCATGGGGAAAGTTCCAAAGTTATAATGAACACTATGTTTACTCATTAGACTAGGACCAAAACTACAAACAACAGCCACTTAACAGATTTAAGTAAATTAGTTGGGCCAACGCACCATATAGAGTAGGAAGGACTGAAGAAGGGTATGAAGGAATCCTTATGCCGACTCACTGAATGGGGGAGGAATTACCAAAGAATGGTATGGTGGAAGGGAAAACTTCTCGAGGGATGGATCAACCCCCAATGGAGATGTCGAGTCGCGATTGAAGAATCCGCGTCATCAATGAAGGAACTATGATGAGAGATGGAGAAACTAAAGCTGTGAGGACGGGTGATAGAGGAAAACAATGAGGGAGAGAGAGGAAAGTTTTGTGGGAAGATATGGGGGTGCAGTGAGAGAGGCCGTTGAGGAGGAGGAGAGGTCGTCGGGGGAAGAGGGCATCACGGTGAGAGGGTCGCATATCGGGGATGGAGGAGGAGCCCGACTGGAATCGAAAAAAGGGGGATGCATATCGGGGATGGAGGCAGAGCCCGACAGTAATTGAAAAAAGAAGTGGGACGGAATTGTGTAGCCACAGATTAAAAGTTAAACAGTGGCTATAAACAAGATATAACCAAGAACCTATAAAACCATGTCTATAGGTCTATGGCTAGAGACTAAATTTCTAGTAGTGAAATAAGTGTAATTTCCAAAACAAAATATGTTTTTTTAACTTTTCTTGATATTAATAAGAAGATATATTGTAAAATTGTATAAGAGTGGTGGTTTTAAAAATTAATGGATTATTCCAATCAATGTACAATGTGAGACTCAATTTAAAGAGAAACTATTTAGGTAAAGAGTTATAATAATAGTGATAGTCAACATATATTTAGTTCTCCATAGATAAATAATATATTAATGTCATAACATTGAGTGTTTTGTAGCTTTGGAGTTTGAATATGTTCAGGAACAAAAAATTTTTTAATATGATTCCTATATTTCAGAAAAATTGAATATGGATTATTTCATTAAATCGTTGCAATAAAGAGTTTACTGGTAGAGTTTTTATCAATTTTTATATAGATATGTGGTGGGGGTTTTAATGTTATTAAGTGATTTTAAAAAACCCCGTAAAAGTTTATAAAACATAATGATGATATAGAATTGTATCATATTTCATATATTAGATAGGAAAATATGTATGGTTTTATTATTTCTTCTTAATGGAGTTTGATATTATAAAATGTATCATGTTATAAAAAGTTATTTTATCATTTATTCATGTTGGTTGTATATATATCATGAATTGAGATTAGAATTGGTATCTTAAAGTATGACATTGATTTTTCCCTAACCAATGTTTATAATTTAGGATTATGTGTTGTGATAAAATGTTAAGGTTAGTGTGAGTAGTATTCCAATATTAAGATATAGAATATACACATGAGGCAAAAAAAACATGTTTTGTACCCTGAATGACCCACAAAGTATACCACATGTTTTGTACTTTTCTATATCTTTGATATATTTTGGCTCCATGATTTATAATCAGAGTCCCCAATTACCGAATTTACTGAGATACCCAGCATGGGAACCATTATTCCCCGATACCTTTCTTACACAAGACTTGATGTTAACCTAATAAAGGGGTGGTTGGGTATGTTACTGATCATGTCATCACATGAATCTCAACTAATATGTGATTTTTTCCTTTGATAAAATAATCATTAAATCTAAGCCATCATTTGAGATAGATATGGGAAGTGTAAAACCATACCTTAATAGTATATATGTTTTTTATCAATCTAGTGAGTATATGTAATTTTCTCATCTATAATTGTGAATGGAACATAATGTGATAATTGACCTAATCAATGTATTCTGAAATGATAGGCAATATTATATATATATATATATATGTGTGTGATTAATATAATCTATATCCCATTGTCACTCGATGTATTGGAAAAAGGTATCATTGAGATATTATTCTTTAATATTGTGTTGTTTTTGGGAATAAGTATATTTACATGTGATTTATTGAGATTTATTTTGATCCATTTGTGAACTTAATAGCACTATTACTTACTAAAGTAATCTATTTTCTTATATTTGTTAATTTGACAGTTGAAATTTGTTATCAATGTTGAAAAGTATTATGGGTAAAAACGTTGTTGCTGATTGAATATGGATAGATTTTTATCTATAAAGGTCTTTTAAAATTATTTTATATTATATCAAAAAGTTATTTGTATGGGTGTTCAAAAGGAATTACATATAATGTGATAAACACAAAATTTGATTACCTATTTCCATTTTTTTGTATGATATCAAAAATATATTTTTAAAATATTATATATGACACAATATATTGTGAAATGACACTATGTCTATGAATTTAGTGAAATTTTGATATCGAATGAGATATTCAATAAATACCATATCATATTGTATGATATGAGAATATTATATGGTACAACCTTTATAGATTTAATTCATATTCTCATCCTTGTTTAATGAAATATCTTAAGTCATGTTGTAGTTATAACATGACACTATAGCTTTGATAGCTGAATGATAAGTTTCATCACTTCGATATTCTCCAGATATTGAAAATAATTTAATAATAACTTCTCATATAATGGTACATCTGAAATAATCAAAATATAATTTTTATGATGAATGATTGGTTTGAAGAGGGTTATAAATATTATAATTTAAATCCATTTACTAATGTTTTATAAAATATTATTCCTTGTGAAATAATATAAATGGGGTGCTAACCATGAGAATATAAAGGTTCAAGATTTCCTTACCAAATTTTCATTCTCCCATGAAGCTAACTTCCTCACCCTCCCATAGAGTTGATGAAATACTTGATCATATTATGTATAGGAGAGTATCAACCCTATAATTGTTGATTCAATTTCAACCCATATATACACAACGGTGATGGAATTACTTTAGTAACCACTTAAGTATCCTTTTTAAGATTGTGGAATAAATATGGTTAATGAAGATAATCAGTGTAAGGTACATAATATGTGTTCCGCATTTTACCTATATAAGGTTTTTGATTCATCCATTATAGATCTTGGGAAATAAGGTATATAATTACTCCATATCAATTTAATGAGTGTAATTTTATCAACATAATCCAATACAAAAGTTGGGTTTCACACCTCCCTTAGTTTAATTTGGAGACTGTATATGAACTTTAAAAAGGGAATATTGTATCATATGAATTTAATAGGAAGTACCATGTGGATGATGTTCGATAATCATAAATATAAGTGGAATCAGATGAATCTATTATCAAAGATTCATCCTGATATTTTATAGGATTGTGGATATTTTTTATCATTCCTTTGACTATCAACACATCCTTGGTGGAATAGTTGAATGAAGGTTAGAGTTTGGATTTCAAGTTCTAGGTTTTGAATGGAAAGATTTATAGTGCAGAGTAGGTACTTGAATATCTTCTCAGAGTTGATTCTTCCTTTAATTTCTATTTAACAGTTTATTATACTGTAAATTTATTATAATAATAGTTAAAGATCTTCCATATTTCTTGATGATAAGTTCATCCAATATTTAATAAGATATTCCATGTTAATTGATGAAAATTCTAGTTATTGGGAGTGAAGAAAGATATGGATAAGTATGTTTTGAGGTGATTCACCTATCAATATGTTAAAACATAACATCATATATATTCATTTTAGTTTTATTCAATTCCCATTATATTATATAAGTGTAATGGTGTAACCTTGGGTTTCATAATTTGATTTCTATGATCATGGAAGTGCAGTAATATTGTATGAATGTTTATTTATTAGTTAATGAAAGTGTATAATTTATTTTGATAAAGGCTACCTATAAGTGTATGGAGACTTGGAAACTATTTGTTGAGTAGGTAATAAGACTTCATGTGATAACTAACAACATTATCTCACATATTGATTCATTATTGACATCATGATAATGATGAGTCTTGAAAAAATATTTGGTCTCTTAAGTGATGTATAATATAGCTTATCATCCATAGATAGATAGCTAGTCTAATCATACCACCAGACCTGTGAGGTTAGGATTTAAAAAATTTTCCTTAAGAAAAATGGTGTGTGGGAGGATCATTTTTGTTTTGTGTAGTTTATTTATGAAAATATAAAAAAGGAATTGATTCAAATCGAACATTTTTGGGATTTAAATGGTAGGCATTTTATCTCCATTTAGAGATTCATGGAATCTTGTGAAGAATCATTGGTTGGACATCAATTAGTAAAAGATACATCTAATCATGTGAATATCATTAATAAGATATTCAATACTACTCATTGTTAAAAAAGTCTAATGTTTACTAGAGACAGTAACCTCTAGGTTATGGGGTTGATAAACATTTTTCCTTTAGGCATTACCTACATTAGGAAACTCGATAATTATTAAGAAAAACATTTGACTTACTTCTATGTTGGGTCATTTGAGGTATTGTAACTACCAATGGGAACAACCTTAAATGAATGGTTATATGCATGATTCCGTTTATGTTTCTTATTTTTTTAATGATGAACAATATCCTTCCTATGTTCTCTAGTGTGACGATTTAGGGAAGATCTAAATTCATATTTTTTATAGGACAAGATGCGGATTACTGATCAATGATAGATTATGATATTTGAAAATGTTTTTCTATTGTATGAGTCCTATAGAAAAATGGATGTGTATCTGAAGTGACATGGGAATGGGGATCCAAGAAGAGGTTCAATAGATAGAGTTTTTTGGAGATGATCAGTGATCCTTCCTGAGGATGAGACAGATAGTGGGATATTTGTAATGACCTGAATCGTTAATGGATGAATTTTTAAAATATCCATCCCTCATTATGATTTTTGACATAAATTGGGTTTTTTATAGTATGAGGTTATGGGATTTGTATGTTAAATAAGAGGTGGTGGATTTATTTTGAATTATCTAGTAAAGGTGACTAGTTTTATGGTTTTAGAATCCATGGTACCCACTATTCATGTTAGGGAATCAGGTCAACTGGATTTACCACAATGTTTTCAATCTATATTAACTGGGTGACAAATGGGATACCAAGTAGTTGGTGGTGCTTCAGTGGGTACACGGTAGATCCCCAAATGGTTTTTTTAATGATGGGATGTTTCATCTCTACAAGGTTACTAATTCGGTTCTTAACATGGGATAACATCAATTTAGAGTTCATTTAGATGAATTTTGATGGAGTTTTTGAGTACTAAATTGCACACAACATTACCCAAATTAATATTGAATTTTATATTCGTTTCTTTGGGATTTAACATCTAATTAGTGTGTTGAATTCATTAAGATAAGTTCATCATCAATATTATATTTCTTGAGAAGCCGATGGAGTTAGATAACTATGTTATTATAATTCCATTCATCTTAATTATAGTTCTCTAAAACCATTAATTCTAGTTTTCCTAGAGTTTCTAAAGCCTTATTCCTTAGGAATATCTATTTTCTTCCATGTGATATGTGAGATCTTACATTATAACAGATTTAGTTTGTTTTAATATAGTAATTGTAGAAATGTCTGGGATTTAATTTTATTATATGTGTTTATTGGATTGAAAATTATTTTACTTATTGAAAGATGAATTTATTATGATTTAATGAAAGTTAAATCGGACCCTAAATTATTGGTTTGGTTTTGGAAATGTGCTTTAAATTTCTAATTGGAAATGAAAATTAAAAAGGTTAAATAAAAAATGGAAAATAAATGGATTTTAATGTGTTGATTTAATACTATTAAACATGGATGAAAATTATAAAGGGATGCGTTGTAAACTATGTTCCCATAAACACCCAAAGAAGGGGGTGAATTAGGGTTATCTAAAATTTAATCTTATGTTAAAATTAATTTTTGACATTTTCTTCATGTTGGAGAAGATATTGTGAATCCTTCTTAATGATCACCAAAAATAAATACATATATATAGAAATTCAAATAAGAAATAAAACAATTATTATTACATGATTAACCTATACTATGATTCATCCTTTTTGAAAAATTTAATGTATTGGCATGTGTTACATTAATACCAGTTCCTCGAGCCGGAGCACTGCATGGCATTAGGAACACCACATCATATTTCATATTATAATAACTTGTATCCTGGGCATATAAAGAGACATTTGGGAGATTATACCTGCTTATTAGAGTAAAACTACAATAGAAATAATATTAACATATAAAATATACAAATCAACTAGTAATCATAAAATGAAACAAAAAATACATAAGAAAATGAAACATAATAAATTGATGGCATGATTACATTACATGTTAGGAATTAATAAAAAATGAATTATCACAAATAGAAAACCATAAAATATTCTACACTTGGTCTCAAGTCTATACATGTTCATGACATACAATCCTACAAACCATCATTTCATGCATAAAACAAACACCAGTCCCCTGTCTTAATCATGTGACATAAAAAAGTATCATCTACTATGCTACCCATGGGACCTAGTGGCCCACAATGGGTGTGATTAAATCCTTGTAGGAAACCATCAACAATGTATAAATCAATATCCAGTCTCTATAACATTTTATGTACAAAATCATGGTGTAGTAAATAAATAAACATTAATGGATAATTGGTGTTACATTCAAAAATTTATTAATTATCTATTCAAAACATTATGTTCCATCATATCATCTCCAAGGGAATATATATTTTTCTTTAATATAGGTATTCATTGATACATTAATTTAATATAGTGAACCATAGAGAATCAGTATGGGTACTCATACAATATATCAACAGGGTCATAGGGTGGAAATAAAGTATCCTAAGTCAAACTATCTAATTTGGATCTACAATATCTTATTTTGCCATCCAAACCACCAGGTCACTAGTCTAAGAAAATAGAAAATTAGTTAATGAATACAATTGAGAATTAGAATTCCATGTAAGATTATCCCAACCCAGTTATGGAACACCAAGTATATACCATTTGTTTTAGGATCATTAATAATTTCCCCAAAAGAATGGTGCACTGGGGTGCATTGAGAATCAGTGTGGCCCACCAAAATCGGGGAGTGGTTTGTCATTCCAGCATCTCAAACCATTAGTAAGAGGTTAGAAATTATAGAGAAATAGTACATTAATCCATTTGAAATTTGGAAAATCATGACCAACAAACCACATCAATTTTTTTTTATCAATCATCTATATATTTATTACATTATTTATAATTATACCATTACCCTTAACCATTCATCATTTACCAAGGTCCCAATGATTCTCTAAAACCAACACCTCTAGATGTGACCCAATTTTTTTTTACAATTTCACAAAATGAATCATTAAACAATATGAGAGTCTAAAAAACAACTAACATCATGAAAATATTTCAAAACTACCCTTAAAAAAGGTAGATCCTCTTAAACATTAAATCATGTCATTTGACCATAAATTCCCTTCAATTGATTGATTGAAACCACAATATAATTTTCATAATTGAAATAGAACCGACATTATTAAAAACCCATTTAAATCCAATAAGGGACCCTTTTATATTTTTTGAGTTCAAATCCTCCTTTTAAATCATTCTCCTCTTTCAAAAACGTATTTTCAATCATTGAAACCCAAAAACAGATCAAAATAAAAAACATATCATTTAACTATTTCAAAAAAATTTTAATGATTTCCTAATATCTATATTTTAAAATTTTCAATAATCACTTTAACTATGCACATACCCCAAATTGAAAATTATAACCCTTTCTCATCCATAATTCCATAAATCTACTTTGAAAATTTAATTAACCATTATAAAGGTTTCAACATACCCTATCTATAATCTTAAGTCCAGGGTCAAATCATCAATAGACCAAATGGTGTTCATGAAGTGTATTGTATATAAAATTGATTTCCAAATTACATTCCTCAACCCAATACAAAAAAAATATAGTAATGAAACAACTTATAACAACCATCCATCTATCCAACAGCTCGAGGGCCTTCAAATATTTTTTATTTGATAAAGCCCCCTTTTAAGGGATAATGGGTGTGGAAACCCAAAGACATCATGGAAATAGGATAATCACACTCAAAGAATAGAAAGAATAGAACCAGAATGAAAAAATTGAACCATTCCTCCCCAACATTTGAACATTAAGAATCTCTCCACCATTGCAAGACTAATAGACAAGAAAGTGTCCTATGTCAAAGCACATAACACTTGTTTATCCTTGAGGAAACTATGTTTCATGGTTTTCCATTCCAATTGTACAGTTATAAAAACTATGTGGTGGCCATGTTCTCAACATTTTCAAAGGGTACTATTCCAAACCATCTCCGGGAGGGACATGAACATTTTTAAAAACCATGTGGAACCTTTGTGTTCACAACATCCCAAGTGGAGCTTGATCCACACAGTCCCTTAGTGAACCCTGCAAGGTTTCCATTTCAATGAACCCTACCTTATAGAGCCTGCGTGATAACTAAAAACTATGGACCAATTGTTCTACCAATATAGATTGGCCTATTTTACTTATATTCTATATCATAAGCCCCCTAGGACACCCCAATGAACCGTTCTACTCTCAAGAAAGATTCAATAAACCAAAATATTGATCTAGTATATAATTTATCTTAGGGTCAAGATCTAACAATCTCCCCACGCTATAACAACTTGTCCCCTAGCTACATTCATACACATCACTGAGAAACCTAGAAAAATTTTTAGGCCACATGGATAACATATCAACTTATTACTACCAAGTTTCCTCTTAAACTTGAACATTCCATCACAACAATAAAACAAAATAAACATTTTAACCACAAAGAGTTTTACCATTATGGTACCCAACACAAACTCAATTCCCCTAATATGACTCATCATCCTAAAATCAAAATCATAAACACCAACCATATGACCCATGTGAGGGAACATGAAAAATAAAACTAAAACTAAATCTATGGAAGAAGACAACCAAAAGCAAGAAGTAAACAACCCTAGGAGAGCCAATTAGTATACACCTTGTTTTATAATCCACCCAACTTTCAACAAACCACTATACATGGAATCACTAAAGGAACATGAGATCATCCAACCACATTATTCAACATATGTTAGTCCAAGATTCATGTGTCAATGGCATATTTTTGAAATTGGATACCCAAATATTAATAAAGGAAGAACTACCAACTCAAGTACACAACTAGTAAAAACATGATAAAATTCTTGTTTCCAAAATTGAACACCAATATTTTTTTACCTAAATTCTCCCAACCCAAAACACCAAACATGTAATTAATTAGACCCATTCTCGATAAGGTGGAAATAAAAAAAATGTTTAGGCTTATAACTAGTGTCTATTAGTATTTGTAACCTTCTTTTATTGGAAAAGTGCTACTAGAACCTCAATTTCAAGCTTCAAAATGTACCCGAAATATATGCATGAACTAAGAAAATACCATTATTTCATTGATAGACTGGTTCCATTCCCAAAGTATGTCCAGAATTTCCAAAATTTCAACCTTATTTTGGTTCAACACTATCCATAACTATTGTATTAACTACCTTAGCTCAGACCACCCCTTGCTAACTAACCCAGAGAAATCACAACTCCCACTATTCGAACATTACAACTACAACTATCCATGATGCATCCGCAATTAAGGAATTACTACATCATATGAACTCACATACTAGAGTTTGTCCCTAACTTATAGTGAAATTACACCTTCATATCATCTAGTTCTCTTAAAACCATCGTCATGCTATACTGCACCCACTGACACACCTCTGATGAAAACACTCAAGTTTCTTTTAGAACTACCTCATGCCCCAAGCCAATGCTTAGCTTACCCAACCAACACTTCCAATACATGATCTATTCCTCAAACCTAAAACTGATTTACAACTCCCAACCATAGGAATATTATTGTCACTACATTCCTCAAGAGATTTATAACCACCAAGATCTATGATCGAATGCTACCAATACCAGTAGTATGCATGTTCATTCCACTCTCAGCCAAGTGAAAAATCAAAATGTCAACCCTAGCCTCCCCCATCTTCCAGGAACTGCATCTGTGGAATTGTCAAACACCGGATCCATCATGTGGGTCCCACTAACAACTTCAAATGGTGAACATCACACCATCTAGATATTTTATACCACACCATAGATTCAACTTCCAAGAGTATCTCCATTTGATCAAAAGAAAAATATTTATATAGCTCAGGTTACAACCAATTATCACTCGGTTTAACCATGATGATGTCATGCAATTTGGAATGATTGTCTTCATTATGGAATTACACCAATATTTCATTAAATAATTCTACCATAATTTATATGTCACCAGGGTCACCACCCACTATGGGGACACCCTAACTTGTAAAAAGTCTCAAGACTACCTACCTGTAAACATTCCATCAACAGTCAACCAACACAACTCATGTAGGATTTCCTACCAAAACTCCCTATTACTTTACAGATCACATCCAATAATCCACAAAAAAATATTCCATTTGGAACTACAGCTTCCACACTACTATATTCCCTCCAGCACAAACCTAGTGAATCATATTGAATAGAGAACAATCCAGCATACCAATATAAAACTAAATGGTATCTATCATAACTAGTACTTCCTACATTGGTTTCAATCCATGATACATGATAACACCCGAGGCACCTGTTTACATGTCCCAAATGGCATATCACATCTCTCACTAGTTACCACATCTAGACCATTTTAGAACCATCCAGGTTAGACACTTTCTTATGACCATTTACTAAACCTAAATCTAAATCCCATGAGACATACTACATCAGAGATAATACTAAACCCCTACTCACAAAATTAGGTATTCTTCCTAGTACATCATCCCCATAGAACCCAAGGAATTTTCAATGTTCCCGTCCAGCAACTCAAGTCGTTCAAACCTCAGGTCCAACCACATGACAACCCATCATCCCGGGTGTCACTCCTAAGTAAAAGTGTGTATCCATGGTCTAACCACCCTTATCTCATCCACCTATGGTCAAAACTAGTTCCCATAATGAACAATTTTAGAATAATACTGTTATCCATATGCACTATTATTCCCCTAAAAATGACCATCAATCCAACTATAAGAAATCATGGTTCTTGTCATAAAAAGAAACTATGGAATAACCACATTACTAACATATCTCATGGGTCACCCTTAAAAATAAAAATGCACCAAATTCCAAATCTAAAGTCAATTCATGAAATTTTACTAAGCATTACCAACAATCCATACTCTTCATCCTATCACAGTTCAATACTCATGAGAAAAAATGTTCCCCTATTCCATAACTCACAATGTCTAATGCACTAAACAAACATGTTACTCTAGGTCCCAAAACAAGTATACACTACCATATACATCATCACTATGATTAAAAACCCAGCTCTAGGTTCCAAAAACAAATATAAAGGTCTCAACACTAGGGAACTATCATTAACCAAACCACCCATACAAAGTGTTTGGTCACTAAACTTTGGATATCCAATCCAATGTTTTTAAAAGTTCCATCATTACAAATTCCTATTTAATTATACTTTCCATTTAAAAACATGAGAATTTTAAACTTCCATAAATTTCATTAACCCAACATTTCAATGTTATTACCTTCATCCAATTTAAAAAATTATGGTTTTTTTAATTATAAAATGATGTCATTAAAATGTCAATCATCAGAAATGTACAAATTACCTATCAATCTTATCTTCCAACCAAGATGCCTAAACCAACACACGATCTCTTTCAATACTATCACAAGAGATAAAAATTTATAAATAAATAAAATAACATTCAATTGCACCACTTGAGGAGGAAATGGAAATACATTGTAAAAGAATAAAATAGAACATCAATTCCAACCAATGACAACTTGGGTTTTCCCTCGTACAATGGGTTGCAGGTTCTCAAGAATGACTTCATTACCAAGCCCTCAAAAGATCCCAATATTATATCATCCTTTTCTTATTTAGTACATCCAAATACATGCTCTGATACCACTTTTTAATATCTGATCCTAGGTTACACTAAAACCAATGCCTCGATCTAGAGCACCACATGACCTTATTCACACATCCCTATATGGAAGAGTTTTTCGACTAGCAGTGTGGCTCTTAAGAGATGGACCAAGGAGAAAATACCTACTTATCAGATTAAAACCACAAAAAAATTATTCCAAGTGATACAATGGTCACATAAACTGGTAACTAGTAAATGAAAACATATGTAAAAAATGAAACATAATACAATGATGATATGTGTACCCTATCTGTCAGGGAGTTATCCAAATGAAATATCCATAATAGAAACCATAAAATATCATGTACATGGTACCAAATACCAACAATATATTAAGATACAATACTCTGACCCAATATCCCCATCATAAACCAAACACCCGATCTCTATTCTAAACCAATGATAGAAAAAAAGTTGCAACTGTTGGGGTACTGAACTGCTATAGTGGCATGTGCAGGGTGTTAGTAAAACCTAATAAGCCCACACCAATAGGTTTTAAAGAAATAGTAATTCATTAAAATAGTGTATTCATACAACCAAGGTGCATTAAATATATGAATAGAAAGGAAAAAATGTTTTTACATATACTCATTTGTTAATTGTCAGTTTATAAATTTAAGTTCCATCATATCATCACCATGGAAAGATAAAATTTTATTTCACAAGGGAATTAATTTATCAATTAATTAAATCCATTTTAACCTATAGAATCATTCAGGTCAACCATAATATATATTAGAGGGGTCATATTGGTGAAATAAAGGATCCTCAATCCATGAATCCGACCAGAATTCATTATGTCATGTTCGACCATCCCAACAACTAGGTTACAAGTTGAAAAACATAGAGCATTAGTTCATGAATCTAAAAAGAAAATGAAATTCCATGTCTAACCATTAAAACCATCATATATAATTCCATATCAATATACATGGGTTTAATAGCATCAATCATTTCCTAAAAAAATATAGTGCACTGGGGAGCCTTGATGGATGTTGTATCCCATCCAAAACCAAGGAGTGGAGCGTCAGTCTAACTAACCATATTATTAGTCACAGGTACGAAACATGGATAATCAGACCATGAATCCAACTAGGATTCGACACATCATGTATGAAAATAAAAATCTATAACATCATCATTAATTTCCATATTTATCACATTATTTATTGTAAACCCATAAACTTTAACCATTCATCATTTACCAAGGTCTTAAAGAACCACAAAATCCAACATGTCTCAATGTGTACCAACTCATGTTTACACTTTCACATAATGCAAACTAAAACATTTTGAGATCCATAACAAAGAAACTCACATTAGGAAAAAATTTCAAAACTAACCTCTAACAAGGGAATTTCTCTTAAACATCAAAACAAAAATATTATCCATCAATCACCATTAATTAATGATAAGAAACCACCATATCATTTTCCCAAGTGTAAAATCACACACACAATTTAAAAAATATTTTAAATATAATAAGGAACCATTATTACTTCTTTTAAGTCAACACCACCTTTTAAATTACTACCTTCTTTAAAATCATCATTTACTTTTATTGAAAACCATAATCAGATCAAAATAAGAAACACATAATTTTACAATTATAATATACACTTAGGGGTTTGGAAAAAGGTATTTTTAAAAAATTTCAATAATCTATTTCACTATTACAATATACCAAATTAAAAATACCAACCCATTCTATTCTGTAATTCCATATATCCACATTTACCATTTATTTCCCCATTTCAAGGGTTCCTCATGCTCCACAGTTTACCCTAGGTATGAAGTCAAATCATAAATAGACTCAATGCGATCTTTGAAGGGTCTCATACCTCACATTGATGCCCAAATTACTTTCATTCTCCAAGTACATAAAAACATAGCATGCTGTCAACTTTGAACAACCACATAATCATAATAAAATGTCAAGATTGTAGGAAATGGAATATAGACTACCTACCTCATGATTGTAGATGATTACCTACTCAAACATAACCCTTGATTCAATATATACTATCATTAAACACTAATATAAAAAAACCCTAGAAAAATATGGTATTAGATCATTGTGAGGATAGGAAAAAACTAACAAATTCTCCTACAAAAAATATAAGATATCAGAGTCAAATACATGCATGGAGCTTCGATTTTCACTAAATGATGCCCCCAAAAAACTATAAATAATAAGGAAAACATCCTTGAAGGAGTTAGGGTCTCCTAGTTTGTTACCCTAGCTATTTTTGGTTTAATTTTATAAATAATTGGGGTAGAAACATTTATTCATAGGTTGGAAAGTGGTAGAATATCAATTTTAATGGGGAACATATATTAGATGCACAATATTATAAACTATAGACCAATCATGTGGTTCCATCATCCAAGAAGAAACTAAGATGTATGGTTTCCCGTACTGAACCCGTGGTTTAAAAAATTTTTTTGTGGCTATGTTCCCACCACTTTCTAATAGGAATAGTCCATAAAATTTCTTGGAGGCACCCACACAGTATGAAAAATCATGTGGAAGTCTTGTGTTCACCACTTCCTGAGGAATATCGAGCTGGATGTTCCCCTAGGGTACCCCTCACAGTTTCAGTACCCATTCAATCCCCATTAAATAGAAATGTTTGTTATGGAACATATTTACTAATAACCAGGCACCAACCATGCCCTCAGTATAGATTAACCTCTTCTCCTTCTTTTTAAAATCCCGAACCCTGGACACAACCCTGAAACCTGTTCTACTACCAGGAAACATTCTATAAACATATATGTTAATTTATAATGTACATTTTCTCTAGTTTTTGACCTTACAATTCATATCAACATTGTGTTGATATTCCAATAAATCATTACTCAACTAGTTGGGATTACAATCATTATGAAAATCTCAAAACCAACCCATGATCAGTTTAATCTTCCTCTATTCTATTCCTTACAATCCGAGATTGTTATAAAGGATAATTTTTACTAGTAAATTAAGATTAAAAAGACAATAAAGAAATTTATAACTTAAACCCATAATGGGTGTTCTCTATGATTTAATTTTCTTCACTTATAGATCATTACTATTATACACAACTAATATTTTTTACAAGACTCATATTTAATAAAATTTAGTCCAAAACACTTCAATTCATAAATATAGTATTCTAATATTCTACTGAAAGTTCCATATCATTTCACACTTATAGATATTATATATCCCTCAATTTAATGTAATTCCTCTCTTTTATAGATTCAATTAACGTAAATGTGGGGATGTTTTTATTTGAAATAAAAAATTTAAAAAACAATAAATATACATTAACCTATACATAAAATCCATCCATTTATCCATTACCAAAAGAATCTATTCATTTAATCATTAAATTGTTAGTTGATGGATTTAGTAATAAATACTTAACATACTTAAGAAGTATTGGCCAAAAAATATGGTCATGTTCTCTAGATTCTATTGATCACAATATGTAAATTATCAATAAGTAATGAAACATCATTTCCTTTTCTTGAAAACTTCTAGAAGCATACAAGTTTGACACTAAGCATCAGGGAACAAAATTGTATTTAATTTCAAAATATCACAATCCCAAAATTTCATAGACTCCCATTTTCATTTATGTTGTGTTTCCTTCTACACAAGAGTGATATAGAGATTCATGGAAATGATTAATTTATTATTCTCAAAAATCTCAAATACTAATTTTTTTACCCATCCTTATTCTTTCACAATTGACCTGTTATAATGTTTTTTCAAAAAAAATTACATCACGAATTATTTTATTTAAATATTTTAAAAGTAGAATAACTATATACAGTGTAAATTAATATTACGTTTGAAAAATATACCCTTATTTATGAGTAACTACCTTTTATATTCATCAAAATTCTGCTACATTCATGGCGTGAAACTTTCTTTCATTTTATGACTTATTCCTACTTCTATAATTATCAAAATATATCTATATTCATCTCAATTAAACTCCAAACATATCCATGAACTTTAAATAACTTCTAAACTTCTAATTATTTAATTTATGAGGACAATAAATTAAAAATCATAAAATGCAAATATTACCTTAAGAAAATCCAATAAATCAATCCTCAATAAATAAAAAAGACAGACTCCATAAATCCAATGAAATACATCCTCATGAAATAAAATACACCATTTCAATAATTTTCCATAAATATTAATATAATTATCAATAAATATAATATTAAACTCTATGGTAATAAAATTATCCCCTTTTTATTTTGATGACAATGCCAATATACAATCCATGATCCACCAAGAGATTTTTCTAATCGGTCCCCATTTTAATTTAACCTAAAACCTTACCATCTTGTATATTTTATTTACTTTTTTCATTCTAATTATTGATAAAATTAAAGAAGCTTTGATATTAAATTTTTTATAATACATATTAAATTTTAAACATTCAACCCATGGAGAAATATATTAAAAGTGCATTCAAACATTCTATTAAGATACATGTGTCTTGGGTTGTTGTTAGAAACAAGAGAATGGTATGATCATTAAAAAATTTTCTATTATTAGTGATAAAACCTGTATTTTTCTTTTAATCCCCACATTTATATTCTCTCATATATCTTCTTATTCCAAATTGAAGTTAAATTCCCAGATAAAAAATATTTTCCAAATAAATTATATGTATAATGTGGAGAGGGGGATAATTGAACCTCCATATTCTGTTGGTACTAGTAGAAATACAAGGTACAATTAGTTTGGTGGTAACTTAACAATATTGATTATAGGGGCTTCTCACCATCATTCCCATCAATTATTTATCATATTCTATTTATTCTCCCAAAAAGGTATATAAATATCAGCTTTTGACTTTAATAAATTCTCCATGCTTTGTTAATGAATTTAACAAATACTCCATCTCAATAAAATATTTTCTAATTCTTTGGTAAGAATAAATATAGTCCATGTTTTCAAAGTAATATGTACTTATTTTTCTACATAATTTAATAAAATACTCTATAACCCTTCCTTTTATATTACAACCTTTCCAGTTGAATATGAATTTTAAACATGTTCCATGTAATTAATTTACACACAAAATATTGTTTCAAAGTCCATTAACATAGATAACATCAGTATTATTTAATTTAACCTCACCTATATCAATTTGACCACTCCCTTACAACTTAAGAGCTTCAGAATTTCCAAACCAAACAGTTCCATCAACACTTCATTTAATATACCTAAGTAGATTCATATTACTTTTAGTGTGGGATGGGATCCCACTATAAAAATTGTACCAACTAAAAATATTTATAACATTACAATATACATAGTAATAATAGTCTTCAATTTCATTTCTAGATTCTCTTATTTCTATGAAATTATATAATGAGTTGTGATGTTTGTTAGTCTATTCTCACCTTCTTCACTAAATGTAAGAAGATCAAAATCCTCTTCCAAAAAGAGTAAAAATTTGTTAAAAAATTAATTGAATTGTATTATATTACATTTAATCATATTTTTATTTCATAAGAAAAATCCCCCTTATTTTAATACATTTGAGAGATTTATTCCCAATGTGAAAACAATTTAACTAATATCTATTATAATAATTTATTTTTTGATATGAAGGTGTTTTTCCTATTATCATTTATTAGCTTACAATTGCTTCTCCTTTCAAATAACATTATAAATCACTAAAGGAAGACAACATGTATCCTAAAAAACCATATTATTGTAACTTCATTTGGAAAAATACCTTATTATTTTCATATTAATACATATTCCCTACTTTTAAATAACCACTAGATTATGGGTATGTTCTTAATGATTGACAATGTTTTCCTATTTTTTTATTTTCTCTTCACAATTTCTTATTATTATATTATTTATTATGTTCAAGTAACATATCATAGGACACTATTACCCAAATAGTTTGGTATTTTAACATTTAATACTTTATTAAAAGTTATAACTCCTATCTATATTCTTTCCATAAATATTTCATTCAAAAATCCCAAAACTGTTGATTATTTATTGATCTATCTGGTTTGATTTTAGACACTTTTTTCAATCCCAAAAATATATATTACACATTGAGAGTTTCTATTTTTTTACTTCACTTAATAATCATATTATAACCATTATTGTTATTATATTGTTCAATAATCTTTGGGCCATATATCACTAATTATTCATGTTTTATATGAATTTTTAATTTTCCTTTATAGTTTTTAATTGATTGATAACATATACTAAAATATAATTATTATACCTTTAGGATTATTTTAAAATTAAAACAACTTCATTATTATTATTATTTATATATGATTTATGTTCCTTAAGAGACACGAATAACTATACCATGAGGTAAAAAATGTGCAGTAGTTGATCAATATGTTCTATAACTAATTTAATTTCTCCACTAAAGAAATTATTTAAACTTTTATGTTTTAGAGAAACTCACTTTTATTGATTTTTTTTTGGATCTTTCTCACCAACTTAATCCTCTTTTCGAACTAAAAATTTTAAATAAAATTTATTTCTTACTTTAATTTATTAAATTAATAGTATATGCAGGGAAAAAATATTTCCTAATGTTTTATTTGAAATTGAAATCTCCTTCCTCATCGTCAAATATGTTTAGATACCCGACATTCACTATCCCACCAATTCCAAAAAAAATTAAAGGGGTGTATTTCCCTCAAATATTAACTTACCTCTCTTCAATATCTATACAATTAGAAATAAAAAATAATTAAAACTATTTAATTCAATATCAAAATCATAAAATTTATTCTCTTATAATACATTAAATATCATTTCATTATAAATAATATTCTAATAAAGTTCATGGCTTCACATTAATTCAATAGGATACCTTATTTCTATGTAGATCGTTGAGAGATAAATAACCATGATTTAATTATTTAAGTGCTAACATGTTGGGATTTTAAATTGGTGGTAGTATCCATATGATATTCTTTACTTCATAAAATAAATCATATTATAACAAATTACATTTATATATCTAATTACATCATAAACATTGTCTAACAAAGTCTCTATATTTTCATTTCAATCCATATTTATGTCATCAAATATTTTTGCAAGAACATGAAACATTTATACTTTCACTTTGCTGGCACATTCATAAATATTTCCAATACTTCCCTGAAATCAATTGGTTATTGAAAAATACATGAATTTCATGTATATATCATTATTAACTTATTTTAAAAAGGAATTCAACATCATTTCATCATCATTAAACAACTTCTTATTTGTTTTTTATTGTCATTATAGTTGAATATATTAATTGAATTCCATGAATTTCATATGATTGAACATCATTCCGAAGAAATAAATGTTGTGATCACTATATATTCTTTCATACATGATAATTATTACCATGAAATAATAGTACTACTCATTCATTCATTATATTCAACAGGAAAAATATCTCTCCAATAATAACTAAGAAATAGCTAGTGGATCTCATATAAATTGTTTTGAATTGATATCCCACCAAACATTCTACACAGGGGTGAATTAGGGTGAATTAAAATTTATTCTTATTGAAAATTAAATTGGATCTCATATTAATGTTAGTAAGGACATGCTGAATATATTATTATAGCCACGGATACAGAATTACCATATATGGGATATTAAATAATCGTATACATACTGATTTTACTTGGTTCACCTATATTGTGATACATACAATGATTATATATAATATTTGTATTGATATTTTAATTAATCACTAGTGCACTAGTTTTGATTAAAATATTTTGAGAAATATCATTGCTCATCAAAAATAGACAACCCCTTTATTTCAATTACTACATTCCTAAAGGATTATAAAATACAGAGTTGAAACATAGTTTGGTCTCAAAAAGTTTCCAATTATCAAGTATTGCGACTAGAAAGGGTGTTATATAGAAATAAATGTTCTTCACTTCAAGATATTCACTATTATGCATAATAAATTATTCCTAAAAGCTTGATATATGATGTAGTTTAGTTTAAAAACACTTCAGTTTATAAATCCTATCATTCAACAAAACCCACTACTAGTTCCTTATCATTTACTTCTTCTAGGCATTCAATATCCCACTATTCAATGTTCTTTATCTCCTCTATAGAGTCAATTAGAGTATATATGTGTTTGTGAGTAATTTGGAATTTAAAATTTTGTATTCAAAATTCAATAATAATCAACTAACCTCTAATTTAAATATAAAAATTTTATCATTTCAATAATAATCATAACCTTTTATTTTCAAATAGGGACTTTGTGGATGTGTTAAAAAAATTCTACATAATTTAGAAATGCATGTCAAAAATGTTATTCAAATTATATGAATTTCATTAATAAATTCATGTAAATAATCATAATAGTTTAATATTTGAATTTATTCTTCAAATTTATTCAACTAAGAGATCTATATTAGCAGAACGCTGATATTAACAACATGATATTGTGTTTCATTGTAAAATATCTCAATCCTTCACTTTTATGGACTCACATTTTCATTATCATTTTAAACATAATATTTTGTATCCTTTCTCAATTTAATGTCATGAACATTCAAATTATATACTAAATTTTGTTTCTAAATTGTATTGAATCAAAATATTTTTATTATTACTTCTCCTGTCATAGTTATGATTTTGTGTCACGGTTCTGGGCACTTTAGGGTGTGGCCATGTAGTCATACTACTGAAGTAATTCTTCATGTATTACCAAAGTGTAATTCTTCATGACCAGAACCATTCTCTCACACCATGAACTTTTCTAGGTTCTATACTAATTAGAATATATCACATAATATTGAAACTCAACACTTCACATATTCACACAACTAAAATAACATACCAATATATTATTAATAATGTAAAAAGTAAAAAAACCAACTAAATACTACATCAATCATCCAAATTCAAACTAATAAAATATGACCAAATCCAATGTCATAAAATCTATCAAATTAAAATCCATCATCAAAAAATAGAAATAAATACATGCTCAGTAAATCCTATTTATATCTTCTGTAATTTTGAGAAAATCACCCAATTATGGGATATAAATCAGATATAAAATGTTCTAATTCTATAAAAATAAAAATAAATTATATTTAAAAGACAAATAACACCTTATAAAGACATGTAATGTGAGAATATAATATATAATGTGTTTTTTGATGGTATGAAACTAATTAGTGTGTATAATTTTTGGATTTATTTTTATAATATGCATCTTCATGTGTGATAGTGGAGTTATAAATGGGAAAATTTTCTCTAGGTTTCTCTGGGAATTTATCTTATTCAATGGGGGGGATATAGTGTTTGTTTTCTAAGATAAACAAATGTTAGTCTAATTCGGAATTAGAACATTAAATTGTTAAAGGGATTCAATGTTTAGATAACATATTAATAATTCACCATGACTAGTAATGTGAGATCTTGAGACCATTGTGTGTGTAAAGGGGTGGAGGTTATTGGGTGATCACATGCTCAAAATTTGAACCTTGATATTGGATAAAAACATTTTTATATCTGTAGATTGAATATTTTATGCAGGGGGATAAAAGTACAACTTGATGTTTCATGAGTTGGAACTAAAATGTTATGTTTTTTTACATAATGTATTATATGTTTACCAGTATCCATGTCATGAAATCATGATCTACAAAAATCATCACTTGTATGTGGTTTATGGTGGGTCATTATATTATTCGTAAGAATAAGTATTTTCCCCTAAGGGGATGAATATCTACTATGTAGGACCCTATAACACCCACAGAGGGGAGGGGTGAATCAGGTTGTCAACATTTTCTTCTAACATGATAGATTTTTGTCCCATGTTTGCAGGAACCTATTAAACCTATCTTATGGGAACATGTAGAAAAAACAATCATATTCAAAGAGACATAACAACAATTTTACTTGGATAAAGACAAAGGCTAATCCAAAGATCATATTAAAATAGTTTTTTGATCATACCTAAATACAACAATATTAAATTTTGTGGAATAAAAAAGATTACACATTGTCACTATGTTTCAAGAACACTACCTTTATAGTATTTTATGAATAACACACTGTGTCCCTCAGAACACTTAGTCCAATCCCACTATCTCACTGGCTTGGGTGATGTTTTACTGAGTTTATTGATTTGAAGGTTTTGTGATTAGTTTTTTATTTATTTCTTTCACCTTGACTAGAATGATAATACTCATTCACCTAGACCTAAGCTGATTCACTTTAAAATCACTATTTGTTAAAACTTTATTTCCAAAAATATTCATAGAGATCCTTTTAGAAACTCAAAACCTTTGCGAAGGAAATAGAATTCGTAGAACAATCTATGTTCATGTAGATCAATGAGTTACTATAGAATTTCCTATCATCGCAAATAAATAATTTCTTTGAATCATTGGAATCAGTTTACACTTAACCAATCCTTTTATGATTCTTAAACTGGAATGGAATTGAAAATCAACAAATCTCCCTACCTTCACAAAATCAAAGCATTCTTGTATTTTCAATGATTTTTTTCATTAAAAATGAATTGGGGGAGCCTTATATGTATAGGGTAATCCCTTTTCAATGATCCAATTCCTTAAATTATTTTTTCATGAAACTTAAAAAAAATAGCCCTCATTCTTGCAATATCCCCATTCTGGTTTGCGGGAAATCTATAATAAAATTCTACAAAACACTAGTTTCTATCATGTCTTAATATTATAGGAACAAATAAACCAGAAATCTAATTCTACATGAGAAAAGATAAGTGTATAGATAAATTGTAGAATCATGAAATGGGTTCACATGTTTCAAATTCATAATGATATCAAAGCATTACTCTGAACCTAACACAAATGCATTACATGCCCTAAAACATTTCCTCATGACACCTAATTCTCATCATACCATAGACGAATTTCATGGTTTTTCCAAAACCCACAACCACCACACCATTATAACAATTAATTTCTCTATAATTTCTCCACTCAACCCCTTAGGAAATAACCCAATGGTTCTGTATCTATACTTGTAGAGATCAAAATACATTTCCCTAGATTTTTATCTCCCCCATAAACCTACATCACTTAAAAATATTGATTAATATTATTTGAAAAACATGGGAGAGGGGAACACCCATAAACTCCTCATGCATCGGGATATGGATGAACACTAAGGTTGAAACAATGTTTCACAAACAAATATGTTGCCAATGGATTGGTCAGAATGTCACCCACATTGTCATCTAATCCAATATAAACCATTTAAATCATTCCTTATCTAATTATTCATTGATGAAGTGATATCTGATTTCAATATGTTTGGTCTAAGGGTGATGAACTATATTATTTATTATATATATCACTTTCATGTTGTCATATTGAATGACCATCAGTTGTTTCAACTCGTCACTCATTTCATTCAATTCATACTTCATCCATAATAACTGTGTATAACCATTTATAACAGAGATATAATCTACTTTATCCAAGTTAATAAAAGAAAATTCTTGTTTCTTTCTCAACCATCCTACACAATTTTTCATAAAAAACAATGATACACCACTTTTGTAAATTCTATCCACCACATCTTTATCCCTATTAGAATCAGAAAATTCCAAATAATTGATTATCTCTTCCTGTAGTAAATTATTTAATACAAAATTCCGTGTACATTTGATATACCTCATCATTCTTTTAACTGACTCCATATAATCTTCATTAGGATTTCTTTGATAGTGGGACACTAAGAATATTGAAAAGACAGTTTTTCCTTGTTTTATACATGTATAATAAGATTCCAATGGTTCTCATGTACATGTTTGGATCCACAGAACTCTTATACTCATGCTTTCCATGTTTGTTACCAACCTCAATAGAAGTTGACATTGGTTTGGATTCATTCATATTGAAATTATTTAGTAATCTCTTGTATATTTTCCATTATAAAAGAATGTGTAATCCTTCATAAGAATCACCTTCATCCCAAATATGTATTTCACTTATCCATTCATAGAAATTTCAAGTTATGATTTCAATGGATTATAAAACTCTTCCACTAATCCCTCTCTACTTTTCCAAATATAATATAATC
This sequence comes from Viscum album, assembly GCA_963277665.1. NCBI lineage: Eukaryota > Viridiplantae > Streptophyta > Magnoliopsida > Santalales > Viscaceae > Viscum > Viscum album. The sequence continues at coordinate 459,418,429 of OY728138.1, forward strand.
CATATACAAAAGAACCATAGATTTATCTTCGTTGAATTATTCAAAAATAGATTATGATAAACACCACATATTTTGAATTGAAGCATCTTCATATTATCATCTAGTCAAGAATACCATGCATGTATTGTCTGCTTTAGACCATAGAGGCCCTTCTTTAATCTAGAAAACTTTTCTTGATCATTTCCAATATGAAGTTCCACTGGTTGTTCAAAGTATACATCTTCTTCAAGAACTCAATTTAAGAATTATATTTTATCATCCATTTGGTAAAATTTGTATCCCATTTTAATTTACAAAAAAAGGAAAACACTAATCAATTCTAGTTTTTCTACTAGAAACAATTTCACTTCAGCATAAATTCTTTCAATATGTTCATAGCCTTTGAAAATTTTGTGTTCATTTTTTAAATCACCTCTCCATGCCCATAAAATTTTAATTAAATGTCACTTTTTTCTAACCACATCAGGATTATCATGTCTCTTAATGAGATATCATGTCTAGTTCTTGTAAATCTAATCAAATTTTTTATCAAAGGATTTAACACATGATCCATCCTTTGTGAATTATTCAAACAAGATTGGTTCCCCAATTTAATGGAAGGAAGAACGTAGTTCATTCCTTGTTCTCCTTCTCTGTGTGGGTGTTGTGAAATCCCCTATGATGTTTGATTGATTAGTTTAATCAATTATATTTCTCTTGAGTAGTTTAGATGAGGTTTTTTCAGCCATGGTTTCTTTATATATTTATTATTCTAAAACATATTTACATTATGATCCCTAAAATATTTTCATGCATTCCTCTACTTCTAAATTTGAATCTGTTTCTTGAAGACTTTCATTTTTAATTTCTATCACATAAATATATGAGATCTTCAAGGTATTTTTGGAAGTATCTTCAATTATATTAACATCACATCTTTCTTTAATTATTCCAAGATGATTATTTAAATATTTTTATGATTTTAGGTTAATTTAATATCCAAGGAATATTCCCTCATTTGCAGCATCACCAAATTTTCTATGATTATATGTTGTTTTAGATGAAACATTTACCTCCAAAAACATGAAAATACATCATCGAGGGATTCCATACATGCCAAAATTAATATGGTGTCTTGGTTTCTCTTATATAAAGTCATATTTGATTTTGTTTGTATAGTACTACTTTAAAGGCCTCTCTCCAGTAATGGCGAGAGAGACGACACTCAATCAGTATAGTTTAAGCCATTTTGTTCACCTGTAAAATTCTACATTCAATAAATCCATTCTTCTGTGGGTTTATCACTATTTATACCTTATCCATCAGTCTATGTTTTTCTAGGTCATATTCAACTTCAATGGATGTGTATTCCCCTCCTTTTTCAGATCATAGATCATTGATTATATGACCAGTATCATTCTCAACTAATTGATGATAACTTCTAATTAAATAAATAACCTTCCATTTTATTATTACAATCATTAAAATATTCATTCTACTGTAGTCATCCATATATAGAACAAATTACCTCTCATCATTTGTTCTATCCACATTTATTTTACCCCATACAGTTACATGAATGAGATCATGAATATATGAAGTCCTTGTATTCTTTGGAAAATATAAACTGCATACCAACTTTCCTTACACGATATAATTACATGTACTTTCTCGTTAATGATTAAAATTAAAGATATATATGACGATATGAATATTAGATATATTTCCAATTCATTGTTGATTAATGTGACCCAGCCTCTAGTGCCACATGTTTTTCTCTTTTTCAAACATTAAGTATTAAATGGTCTATTTACCGTCAACCTGGTATGAATTTCCATCTATTATGCACCATTTAATGATAGAATTCCTTATCTCCTTTTATAGTGATCACCTTTTCATTGAATGCCACTATCAGTTCTGAGTCACATAGTTGAGTCACACTCAAGAGATTTTGGCTCAAACCGTAAACATAGAGACCTTCAGTTTTCCCCAACTCATCATTTTCCTATTCTATACTTTCACTTCCATTTACCCTCAATGCACCATAATTTTCAAACCTCACTAACTCGACATTTCCCATCATATGGGATGAGAATCCACTTTCATGAATCCATGTTCTACTATTATTTGATGTTTTGGGAGCTTTTTCTACAGTATTGGATTTTCACACTTCTTCTTTTCCTTCCATCATGTATTTTATTGAGTTGAATCTAAAGATGTAATTTCTAATATCTTTTCAATATATTTTGTTTATTCATAATCATCATGTTCTTCTAGAGGAGAATAGAATTTAAAAAAAGATACTTCACTTGGTTGGGGGGTATTGACATTTCTATGAGTTTTTTTGTTAAAATTCATGGAATTATTCTTCCTGTAATAAATAGAATTTTTACCATAGTTAGAATAATGAAAAGAGTAACCCTAGAAACTATTTCTTCTATAAGATGAATGATATCAGTTTATTATCATTTGTTGACGTCCAATATCTTCCCCATCTAGAAAGAATCTACCGTCTTGTATGGCCCAAATGACCACTAAATTGATATTTTATAAGGGTAAATGTCTTTTCTTATCCATTCCTCCTTAGTTTCCTTTATTTTTAAAGATAATTTAATTTTTTATCTTCTTTTGAAAATCGAGGAAAATTTTCATATCTCTTTCTATTTTAATTGATTCTTTCATTGTATGGACATCTAGTGCCTTTGTGATATGTATAACTTTCTTATTCTCAATATTTTGGCCCATTTTATTTCCATCCTTTGATATTTTAGAATCACAACCAATTATACTCTTTCCCATGTATGTAGTTCATTGATCATTCAAAACTTTATTTAATCCCGTAGAACCACACTTAGCTCTCTCTAATTGATCATCATATAAGAACCTTCCGTACTGTATTTTATTCTTTGATTCCCTTAAACATGATTGAGTTTTATGTTTACTCTTTATTGTATCAACTTCTTCTTCAATCCTCTTAACTATCATAGCTTTATCTTCCATTCTGAATGGATGTTCATTGATGATCTTTTTCTACTCTTCAATCATGAGATTAAAATCTATAACTTCTTATATGATTTCAAATGTTATCGAATGTTATTTTTCTATAGCTTCCAGCCAATAAATTTCTTCTTTAAGATTATCAACATACTCTGATGAATCTTATAGGATATATCACAACATTTAGCTCATTTTTTCACTAATCATCATACTCATCATGTTCACCCTTATTTTCTACATTATGATCAACACCAACAATAAAATTATTATCTCTAACTTTTTCATTTGACGGTTTTGACTTTTTTACTATAGTCATCATAGATGATTGGGATCAGGATTTTAACTTTGTTCTTCATCTTTGGAAAATTCACTATCATATTATTCTTCTTTACATAAATAATCTTTCTTTGTAGTTTATTTCTTGATTTCATGTCTCACTTTCAGAGGAACAATTTATAAGGTTTATGTATGTTTCCAACATCAATATCTTCATCATCAAAATTCATTGAGCAATGAGAGGAAATGTGACTAACTCTACCACGTCAAAAGATGGATGGAGGAAGCCTTCCATCAAATCTACCATTTCTACTATTGAATTTCATTGATAAAAGATAAATAAGTTCATCTTACTCATTTTCTTCATCAATCCTATCTCTAAAAATCTTACGTTTTTTCCATGGCCTTGAAATCCATTTCCTTTATTACATGACACATTGAAACATCAAGTAGGATTTTCATTTAATAATCCACTGAACTACTTAGTAGATCATCAATAGAATGTTCAAAAAGATCCATTTCCTCAATGGCAGACACATTTGGATTGTAAAGTGGTGGAATCCATCTCGATATTTTCTATACAATGTCAATTCCATTGATTTCTTCACCAAGTCATAATATTTTCCAAAAAAGATAACTAATTCAATTAAAATGGTATATGCATTTTCATCAAGATGTATTTTCAAATCATTGATCCAATTGTAAAAAATGGGGAGTTTCACCACATTTACTTGGTTATTTTTTTCATATATATATATATATATTAAAATTTTACCACATAAACATGGATGAAGTAAAATTAATCACCTTTATATAGATTTATCAGATAAATCACCAGTAAGGGTATTATGTGATTTTTCATCTGTATCATGAATTTTCCTATCTATTTCCATCATGGAAATTCTAGTTGCATTAGTGGCCAGAATCCATTGTAAAGTGGAAAAAAGAGCATTTATTCCATGAGTCCTCATTTGAGATCTCATCCAATTATTCTCAATATTGTAGTTTATTCTATAAAAGTGGGTGGCTTCCCTGGAATTTAATGAATTCTCCATGATGAAAAATCATGACAAATTTAACACCAGCAACTTATAGGGTTTGATACCACTTGTATGATCCCAAAAAACCCTGAGTGGATAGGGGTGAATCATGGTGTTAACATTTTATTCAAATCGGATGGATCTTGCTCCCATGTTGGTATGAACCTATTAAACCTGTTTGATGGGAACATGAGAAAAACAATATATTAACATGAAAAGAGACAACACATCAATTTTACTTGGTTTACAAGTAAGGTATATTCCATGGAGCATACTGCAACTATTTATTGGTCATACCTAAAGCCACTAATCTTCACTAGTTTTGGAATACAAAATTTTATACACATTCACTCTGTTCGAGGTACACTACCTTTATGTGAATTTTGGGATAGAACACTGCGTCCCTCAGAATACTTCTATTGACTCCCCTTATCTCACTAACTTGGGAAACTTTTTACACAATTTATCAACATGGACACTAATTCATTAGATTGAAATTTAAGACTTCATCCGTGACAATAATGAGATTCTTTTAACCCCATTACCTAGTTTGATGAACATTGAAATCACTGTTTAGATAAACCTAATATTTAAAATAATTATTCAGAGAGTTCCTTCATGAAGCTAACAACCTTCATGAAGAAAAATGAATTCATGGAACAAACTATAGTGGTGAAGCTCAGTGAGTCACCATAGAATTCTCGGTTACAGTGAAGTGCATGTGGCCTCATATGTATAGGATCATCACTTTATGAATCTCACATTCCTCTAGTGTATATTTCGTAAAAATTCAAAAACATATTCATGAAGCTACATAAATCAAAAATCTCCAGTGAGATTTTTCAAAGTCACAGAGAATACCTTCAACTCATTATGAAATAATGGTGATGTAATTCTCATAGTCACGGAGAACACCATGAACCCCTCAATTACTCGCGAATCTCAACCATTACGAAACCTAGGCTTCATGAAACCCAACAATTTACTTTATATATGAAGTTTTGATTACAGAAAACAACCTTTCACGATGGCAGGGTCTTCCTCTATATTTTGATCCCAAAAACATGAAATCATTGGGAAATGAACCCACCTTAAATACTATAGTCATATTGTACTGTAAGATCACTTTCTATGCAAACTCACTGATCATCCATGTGTGGATTTAAAAAATCAATATCCAGACTCCATTTCTAAAAAATAATAACCTTGGTTCCCATAATTTATTCCCTAATAAGTAGAATATTGGGATTAGGGGATGATTGTATGATATTACCCAATATTAACAAATGTAACATGAGAGTATGATTAATATGGTGTATTAGTAATTAAAATTCTTGATGTGATTATTCTATGTATACAATTATCAATTGATATCCTCATGTGATACCATTGGATGAGGAAGGTATTATTTTTTTGGTGACATTTTTATACCCACTCCTTCATCTTAAGTATTAAATTAATGTTGTTAAATCTTTTATAGTTATATCTAAATATATATTTACAAAATGAATACTTTTGTTTGAATAGGTTTCCATGATTTATAATATGTATTTGATAATTACTTACATTATATACACACAATGTGTGAAAAAATATTACATGTATTATGATCCAGGAAAATGAATGTGGAATCTATATCTAGAAGTTAGAAAATGAATATAGTTTTTTTAATTTATATTTTCACCATGTAAAGCTTCATAATATATCTAATATTATTTTTAAATCTATATGTGGAGATATCTACTGATTTTAAGGCATGCAAGTCCATAATTATAATATAACAAAAATATTAAATATATAATATCATGTGTGGGTATTTTTCCTAATATAGTTGAATAAATCATGAATGCAGGATCAAATGCCAATACTGAGACTAGAATATAGGTTTTACCCTGGAATAAAAATAATCATCGATGGTGTCGATCATTTTGATAATGTTTTTTTGCATGAAACATAATAAAGTAAATAAATAAATATGTTTATTTTTTATGTTTCAACATAGTGACTTAATATCAATAATAAATAAATAGTTTTCCAAATTCCCTAGGGTTATATAATTTACTATGGGGATGTGAGAAGATTCATTGTAGGATATCGTGGTGAATGAAATGGATTGATGATCATTTTCTCCAAGGGTATTTAATGGTATCACCAATAAAGACAATGTAGATATATTCATTGTTATTGATCGTTTCTAACATAGGGTTGGTAATTTTTTCCATCAGCTAATTTTCCTTGTTGAATCACTCCCTGAAAAACATGAATCCAATAAAAAAATATTTATTCATGTTTTGATCATGTAGTGGGTGTGGGATTATTTACTAGGAATTTTCAGAAATTTTTTTTTTGAATTTATCAGTCTAAAAATCAAAATTGAGGCCAACCCAAACAAATAGAGTGGTTAATTCCTATTTTGTGTTTCTTTTATTTATTCCATGTTGTTCCCATGATTCATTACCATAATTTCCTTGACTAGTGGTTTGGCCAATACCTTATATTTTATCATTGCATGACCATTATTTGACATAGAAGATCAATATCACAAGAGGAAATTCACGGTCAAGGGTGTGATCAAGGTGAATAGATAATGGAGGATGATATGAGGTGAATCATTATTAGACCAAAAATTCATGATTCACTATTTTAGGCGTGGTGATGGCCTGGTGCGATAACAGTTTTGATTCAAGTTAGTGGAAGGCTAAATTATTTCAAGTGGATATAGAGGGATGAAATAAAAAGAGATCCATGATTTTTGAATGATATTGAGGTGTGATCATGGGTAGTGGAATAATGGAGGTACACATAGAAAACCCACTGATTTCAAGGAACATATTGACTACAAGGTGTATATTCCCTTGGACACATATTGTGTAGTCCACCTTCTCTATCACTAGTGATTACATGGAGAGAAAAAGATCACATATTGTGTGGTCTGTAATAAATTTTGTGTGACTTGGTGATGGAGGCTCAATGTTTATCTCCTAGGGTACCTTAGCGTGGAGATAACAGAGCACACAATCATGTCCATATTACATAGGCAAGACCATGTACTCAAATATTACCAAGAACACAGATACAACCAGAGTACATTGGAATGGATAGTGTACCCAGGCATCGACAGAGGAACATGAGGACATATATGAGAATGTATGGGTTTATAAGAACACATTTTGTACCATCTATACACACCACATTCACCCTATGTGGTAGTATTGAGTAATTTTTTTCTTCAATATAGGCCACATTTCGATGAGGTTAATTCTATGGCCCATCATTATGAGGGTACAATGTGGTATTTTGTCATCAACATATGGTTATTATCACATTGATGGTATTTTTCAATGATGTGGTTTGGGGTATCCTTTCCTGAGACTAGGGTGTGATTCTCTATCATTCCATCTACATATTAGGTAGGGAATGTGGTATCAGTGAGACTACTATCAATTGGGTATAAATCCCGTATCTAGTAGGTTGATCATATAGGATTTTTGGTGTCCCCATTGGACTTGTGTATGATTGTTGACCCATAATGCATGATCTTTAGAAATTTATAGCGTAATTATTTGGTGTAACTCGACGAGCATGACCACTTAGATGAGAACCATCAATGAAAGTGTGGCACATTTATTGGATTCTACTGGAAAAGAGTTGTATTAAATCCTAGAGAAGAATCCAATGGGTGAAAGTATTGATGATACCTCATTGAGACTTGGATTCTATTATGAGTATATCTGGTTTTTATTACAATTATGTCTCATTTCCTAATTAACATACCTTATGATGATATGGCTAGTCTCAAGATGATGTATTGTTTTCTTATTTTAAGGTGTCCTACTAGGTATTGTAATACTCACCCCATAATTGGATGTTCCTAAAAATTTCATGTCATATACAGATGAATGTAATATTGAAAGAGTCCAAAGAGGATTGGGAGAAGGTAGAGTATTGTTTTAGGAAATACATATTGTGGTTCATACCATTTTTTCATTTAATAGAAGTCCCTTCATTCTAAGAAAGTTGGAATTTATATCAATTGTTAGTGGGTTTTCATTTTCCCAATAATCCTTCCAGTACATTATCTTACTCTAATGAGGGATAAATGTTATACATGCATTAGGGTATTAATTGTAATTTAAAATTCATCATTTTATGGTCATATAGATCTATGAATTCTTACATGTACCTTTAGCTAATTGATCCCATATGTTTTATATTCCAACTTAATGGCAGACTCCATCCCATGGACTAATTTATTGATTCTTGGTGTTTTGACTCTTGTATTTCTTCAAGAAAGGCCTGACCAAGAGGGTTGGGTCATGAGAGGGTCATATTAGAGCAGTCACTTTTACCTTAGGACTAGAGTTTGGAGTTTGCAACTAGTTGTGATGGTCGGTGGAGAATTTATAGAAACAATGTAAAATTATTTTGAGTTCGAATTCTAGGAAACACACTACCATATTGGTGTGTCATTCGACATATCCATACACCAAAACTCTGAAATCCTACTTATTGATTCGATATATATATACTCTAGTTTTAGTGAAAACATTGGAACATGTATCATGTAGGAATGAGTTGTGTCTTCCATGTCCTTCTTTTTTGAACTCCCTAGATATAGTCATTGATCATCATGTATCTTGTTTATTTCAAAAAGGATCCATGATTATTTCCAACATGGATTCCATTAAGTAATCATTAATATGATCCAATTAGTGTTAAATCGTTGATATAGGGACATGTTCAAAAGGTGGTACCTCTGGGTTGTTTTCCAGCCAGACCTCCACCTATTGAGCAGCAGTTCATGACAACAATACAAACTGAGGATGTTCATAGGCTGTTCATGTTTAATGTGTAATGTAGGAATCAAGCTCCCAGGATTCACGGTGATATAGAAATTTAGATTTCCAAATAATAAATAATAGTAGCCACTTCATTTTATCACCTTGTAAAGGAACATATAGAACATATGGTTATCCTAGAATAGAGATTTCCTCAAGAAATTGTTTAGTGGGGGTGAATTTTGGTTACTTCATCATACCAAATTCATATATACTTTGATAATATTTTGAGTGACTCAAATAATAGATGTTCTATCATGAAATTTTAAGTTCGAGAACATTAATATGATTATGCAATTGGAGAAGTGTATAAGGATCATGAAAAAGTATTTTTGGGAGGATGAATAAACTCTTATACAACTCTATGGATATGTTTTGAGATCCATTATTCAGAGAATGTATTTTGAGTGGGGATTACAATTATATATTTGGGTTTGAGTGATATATCTTTGTATTCCCATTTATGTTGGTGTTTTTGAGTGAGAGTTTGTGGTGGAGATATTTCTAGGAAACCAGACTCAACCAGTAGATGATGGTAGTGGGAAAACAAGAGCTGAGACCTTAGAGTCAAGTAAATGACGTTATACAAAGTGATCTAATCATGTGATAATCTTTAGAAGATTTTCCTGGAATAGAGTATTTATATTTTAGGGCTCTAAAAAAGGCGTAATTAATCCTAGAAAGGGTATGTGATTCTCTTACGATAGATGAGGGTGTATCTATAGGTTTTTCTTCAACCACTAAAAATATAACAGATAGGTGGTTGATTGAAATCCTAAATATAGATAGTGGTAGGATCTTGGAGGTCCAAAGGGTAGTGGACATGGAAAATGAGTGGGTAGAGTAGTAGGAGGTGGAAGATGGTTTGACTTTTTGCCACCACCACCACTTGGTGGTCTGCCCCAGGATCATGGTGATACTGAACAAGGAAGAGGATTGTTTTAGGTAGTGTATACTATGACATAGAGGATCCCATGATGATTAGAGGTATGATATGTTTCATTTACACATTAGTTATAGTACTGATGGCCCTTGGTGTATGCCTATATTTTTATTCTATTTCTCTAGTTTGTGAATTAGATATTCCAATTGAGTCCATGGGTAGATCCATGTGCTTAGAGACTCCAATCAGAAGTTACTCATTGCTCTCATAGTTCTACTAATAGTAGATTTTACTCTTGTAGGTGAGAGACTCTTAATGGATATATTTATAGTTACAATATGGCCTTTTTATGTGATATTAGGTTGGGATTGGATATCCATAATTCAAGAATGTATTGACTGTTATAGGTGGAGGATTCAGTTTATCCACAATTAAAGATCCAGGTTTTTTAGTGTGTTAGAATAAAGTTATGAATATAAATATATAGATAGATACAAGAGGATACAACTGATTACCCACCAATTGGATAGTATTATCCTTAGAGTAGTGCATTCTAAGAGCTTTTTAGCATCCTACAGTGGTGGTGGAGTATGAGGACATCTTTTATGTGGATGTTCAGGGATTACCTCTCCATCCAGAAAAATAAATATGCATAAACATACACCTTGGGACTAACCTAATTTCTTCTCCATCATACCATAAAGATCATGTAATGAATCATTGTATGAAGATTAAATTATATGACTTGTGGAGGAAATTCTATGTCAGACCTAGTGTTTCCCCTTAGAAAAATCTAGTTTTGATATCCAAAAGGAAGATGATAGGTTGAATTTATGAGTGGATTATCGGTTCCTGATCAAGGTGACTATGAGGAATATGTATCCACTAACAAGGACTGATTATTTCTTCATCCAGCTGATAGGGGGAGACATTTCTCAAGTATCTACCTCAGATTAGGCTATAACCATATCCATGTATGATATTTTGATATACATAAGACAATATTATGATGTCTCTATGGTTATTATGAGTACATTGTGATTCCATTTGGAATAAGAATTTTCTTAGTTCTGTACATGGGACTCTAAAATAGGATCATTAATCCTTTTGTAGACTTGATTTTAGTTTTATTAATAGGTGATATTATAGAGTACTCAGTGTCTTAGTGGGGGCATGCAATAAAGCTAAGTATATTCCTGAACACACTTCGATAGAACAATATTAGTTGAAACCTCTCAAAGTGTTAGTCCTATATTTAGGAGGCCCTCTTTTCTAGAACATGTTATCTTAGCAGTAGGTGTATCAATTGAATCACTAATGGTTGGGGTAGTGTTAGCATGGCAGCCACCTAGGAGACTGATAAAAGAGTAGATATTCCATGATTTTGAAGGCTACTAAAGAATATTCGTGACTCATTTATCCTGGATAATAGAATCAATGAAACCTTTAAAAAAATGGGCATGCATTTTTTGTTGATGAAGAGGTTCTAGTATGATTTTTAGGATTTGCTGGAGAGGATGAGGAGAACTATCATTTTGATATTTACAAAGGTGGGTATCAAGTAATTAGTGTTCTATGATTCCTAAATAACTGTAGGGTAACACCATGATATTTTATGAAATATTTTTTAAAATAAATTTATATACTTATATTTCTTATGTTAGACATAACAACAAGTGTTAACGAATCACAATATCCTATTAATATTTTTATATAAAAAAAGAGAAGTATAAACTATCCATTGAACCTTTAATTAAGAATATCAATAAACACATTTCTAAATATAAGTATAATATTTTTAGATAAATAAAAAAATTGATATATATGCACAATTTTTTTGTAAAGTATTTATGTGCATAAAAAAATATATTTTATCTGAAAAATTAATTTTTATCTATTTTTGTGAAAAAATAATAAAATTACTGTTTCCAAATTGTAGAAATTAGATTTGGAAAAATGATATCCATTTTTCATCATAAACATAAAAAAAATATCATAGGATGATTTTATTGTCATCTTTTTAGACGATTAATTTCTTAATGAATAGTGAAAATTTTAATATTTAATTAAGACAAAAAAAATTAGCAGAATTGACCAAAGGCATTCTTTTTATTCATTTTTGATAATCCCCCTTTTAAAGGGTGAGGGGAATCCCTTACTAGGAATGTAGGCTTAGAGATTAGATGACCCATCGGTCTTAGAGGAATATATCTAGACAATAACTACATTGAACTACTCTTCCTCAGCTTCTACATCATGATGTGAGGTCTCCACTTTCAAATGGATGTTCAGCTAGGCTTCTTGTCCATGCACAGGCTAGTACTGATGGCAATTCCGTACCTTCTCATTCTTCCAAATCTGTTGGCTTTTGCTCTGGTTAATGCGCATGCTCAGAATCCTTATCTGGATTCTTCTCTTTATAGAGTTTATTTGCTCCATTAAGCACAATTTCAAGTGTCCCGAAATGCTTGAGGTGGCCAGTATGTCTTGAGGTGTCCCAAAGAACTTGAGGGGGGCTGATATCCATAATGTACTGTAGGCATTGGGTGTCCTAAAGGAAATGAAGGACCCAAGGACCAAACCGATGGCCAAAAATCCAAAATGGATGAATATTACTTGCAACTATAGTACAAAACATTACCTACTATAGCTCCTTCTATAGTTCATCCAAGAGTACTACTATAGTAATCCAGAAATTATGTCTCTTCATGGATTTGAACTTGGGTCTCGTGGATACACTAGCCTAGTATTTCTACAGTAACGCATAAATTTTGTTTTATAGTGATTTTAAATGTAAAATTAGTTTAATTATATCACATTGAATCTAATTTAGGTCATCCTAATCATGTTCATGTTGAATTTTCGTACTAAAACATTATATATTAATGGGATATGTCTCATTGGAAAATCATTTTTTCATCACATATACGAGTTTAATATGAAATTATATTATAAAAAATATGTGAAATTAATTAGTAAAAATATATTCTATATTTTTAAGAAAAATTATTTAAAATTATATAATATAGACAACTTAATTTTTTTTCATAATGAATATTAAAAACTATAAATTTTTATTATCACAGTTATGGATAAAATGAGTTTATTAGGGGTTATTCTAAAGATAATACGGACAAAACGACATAATTTTTTATTAAATCTAATTTAATGGCCATATTTAAATATTATATCATATAAGGAGTGATAATGATCCATATTGAATCCTTTGTGAAAGTGTAAAACGTGGCTACACCTTTTCTTTTTAAAAATTCCATTTTTTTCCTCTTCTGTGCATATAAAAGTAAACCACACTCCACTTCTATTTACATATTCAATTACTTTTTTTTCTACCAATTATTACATGTATACCTTCATTTCTTACCTACCCACACCCTATATACCATATTTTTCTTAGTAAATCCTCTTAATAAGGCTTTTAGTGCCGACCTAAGGAGGTTATTGGAAGATGTTGTATTTTTCTCAACCAACTATTTTTTATTCATTATTCAACCTCCTTAAAATCATTTTCAATTTTTATTATATAATAATATCTATATAAATTATATACACATATTTTTTTATTTTACTTTAATAACCTACATCCACATCCACTTTTATCAATTGGGAAAAAAAGTTGTTGATTGTGTGTACGGAGGACTACTGCCACACAAACCGATGTAATTTGTTTTTCATCATTACCTCTCATAGGTATAGATAATAATAAATTAAATATTTTATACGATATTAATTACATATTATAACTCTTAAAATTATAATATCACATTTATCTTATTACATTCCAAGCGTTCGAAAAATGATAACATCACTTGTGCGTACGAGTTGAATATTATCTCCATGAAGTGATGTGATACATTTCAAGTTTTATTTTAAAAAGGGTGGTAACAAGGATATATTAAATTAATATCTATAAATTATATGATATAAATAAATTATTTAATTTTTAATTATTATTTACCTTTCATTTATTTTGTCTTTAATGAAAATAGATACAACGTTCATGCATATGTACGATATTCCATCTCAATGAATAGTGTAATTCATTTTCTATGTTTAAATTTAAAGCTTAACTCTAAATATATTTATAATGAATATAAATAATGTTTATGTCATGGTGAAAAATTTAATAGATGAACAAACCAAGATCAATGTAAAATGAATTAAAATTAAAAATCGAAATATACATGAAAAATGAAGCAATTATTACCCAAAATGTCATTTGAACAACTAAATATTAATAAAATGGAAATAAAAGGTGATAAGTAAATCATATATGGTATGATATATTTATTATATTTATGAAATAGATGTACAGTCACCCTCTATTTATTATTAGTGATGTTTTAACATGTACCAAGAATGGCATGTCATGAGGTGAGGTAATTCCATAACACTTTTATTTGTATTGGACACACACTATATTCCCATATTTTTTATTTTTTGTTGAATATAAAATTCCAAAGAATTTTTATTATTATTATTATAAAGAAAATTATGGTATATCATTATCCAAAAAAAAATTATTTCCCTCCTAGGGCATATGATTCACACAGTACCAAAGTGAAAAAGGTTTTATGTTACAATTTCAATGCATATCAAGATTGTTTATTATTATTATTCTGATGATGAAATATTATGATATCGGTATATAGAAAATCATGATGATTATACAGCTCTATTAACTTGGGGTGAATACATGTTTTTTTAATTTCCCTACATTAAATTATAATATATACCAAAAAAGTTTTTTTAAGAAAAATAATCATTATTTCTATCATCTGTTTAAAATCCTATTTTCATGTCCAAATTTTATAAAGATGTGTTGTTTACAATGATTGTTTAATGAAAACATTAACCTTTTTAAGTATATAAAAAATGGTTTATAAGGAATATTCTTTTTTTCTTTATAAATAATGATCTTTTTACTTTTTAGAAAAAATGTAAAGGGAATCATTTTTTTGTTATGTATGACATAAATAGAATTTTCCTCCATCATGACCTATCGAGTATTTGAGGCTTCCTTTACATGTTTCCAATTATTTTTTTGATGAAAATGATTTAATTAATTCTTTTGAAAATTTTATATTTTTAATACATGATTTCAATGTGGATAGGTTATTTTCCTTAAATGTTCGAACAGTTCATTCAAAATTATTTTCCATTTACTATGACTTATTTTGATATTTCTATAACTTTACTAGGGATATGATCCAATGTTAATATCCTTATTGTCACAAACCAGATCTGGTTGCCATCAAAACCGGCACCAAACCTGTCACGTGATAAGGTCCGAAAAGTGTTCATAATCCCCACGGTCTGGCACAAGTGCCCGGGTATCACAAAATTAATGTTGTGAACAATTTAACTAATTTTATAAACATAAAACAATAAACAAATCAAATAAATAAAATATGGATTCCTCAAACCGAACCATCTTTTACAAAATTTGAGAACTGAAAAAAATAATTTAAAACAGTTCTCAAAGACAATAACAAAAGCAAACAAAACCAAAAGAATATCTCAAGAACCTCTTCAAAGCATGATCCATCGTCCTCAAACAATCTCCACAACACTTCATTACAGAGGACCAATAAACACCTGTACCATTGGCACATGAAGTTTTACCCAACACTGTGACAAAAAAAACCAAGTCTACTTACACCAAAATGTATAAATAGGGTGTGAGACAAATCTCAGTAGGATACCACCGCTAAGATATACCATGTGATAATCATTCGAAGATTAAAAGCATTCATGTTTTCATAAACATGAAATGGTAGTTATAATTTTAATGTGATAAAACATTAAATAAAAATATTTTTCAAGTGGGATATTTTAAGGAGTAAATTTTGTTAAATAAAATACCAAAGCTAATGAATTTTCGAGAGAAACATATTATATGCCAACAGTAAAAATAAATCATCCAATGAGCATAAGAAATGGGAAATATCCCCTAGGAAATTGCTTGTTGTGGGTCCCATGTACCTCGTATCTCGGTGAAAGTAACCATCACAATATTCGTTCTCGTGCACACGATCCACTAGTAGTGATCATACTCATAAACTAGTTTTCCCCCACCATCATCATCATCATTTTTTTTGTTAGTGTTTTAAGAGTCAATCTTTCTACATGAAATTGAGGACAAACCCCATGGGATCACTAGCATACTAGTACACATCCACCCACTTAGATACCCAGGTTTCCCTCTTGTGCTCAAACAAGTTCCCCAAGACATTAAATATAAATTTCACATAAAAAACTACTTCCACATCACACACCCACCAAACAGCCCAAATAGATGTCACACAATACTTCTTTCGCAAGAAAAATTCAATTTTCACATCATACTCACACAAAACAGCCCACAAACATGTTTCACTCGTTTCTTGAAATTTGATAAAACATTTCAAGAATTTATAAAAAATTATAAAAAATTTTGACATCTAAAATCACCACATTACCTTTAAAAACCCCATATTAGGTGATCAAACTCCCCAAAAAAGTACATGTACATCCTTTTTCCACTTTTTATATCTCAATAAACCATTTACAAGTTTTATAAAACAATCCCAAGGGGTTTACCCATGTTTTTCACACAAAACCAACTTCAAAAGCCTCTTTCCATGACCAAATCACACCAATATTAATCCAAAACAGAATTTTATGCCCTATAAACATTTATTAAACCACTATCAAGAGTTACAAAATTACCTCAAATAATGCCACAAAAGATATACATAAAAACACACTTTCCAAAAATACCTTCAAGAATTATAACATGGTTTTACCCATAAAAAAAATTCAAAAACCATCTTTTAAACCCAAAAAACACCCCAATACCCTACCAAATAATAATTGGAATCCCAAACAACATTTAATAAATCAGTTTCATATGTTATAAAATAATCCCAGAGATTACCCCAAGGGTAACACATGGAAAACACCCAATTGAAACAAAATTGAAACTATAAAATTAACCACTTAAAAAACTCCACCAAAAATGGTTTTCTCACAATGATAAACATATGAGTAAATTTCAAAATCAATAAATCATTCATTATAACTCATCAGAAAATTATTACACATGGAATCACCAACTGAAAGTGTTGAAACCCTCAAATCTTGGTGTGAAACATCAACCCCACCACCGCCGCACCACTAGGAAGTTAAATTGATCCCTCAACCACAATATTTGACCCAAAGAACAAAAAATCAAACCCTAGTATGAACCCTAAATTCTGGAAATTTAATAGATTCACGAAAGAGGGAAGAAACCCTAAGGAGAAGGAAGGAAATGAAGGGAAAAACAATTACTTGAAGAAATCTTGAATAAATATCCCCAAATACACCAGAATCTATATCTCCAAGTACACAAAACTAGTAGGTAGTCTCTATGGATTAATATTTGGTAATGTGGGGAATTATATGGGATCAAAAGAGTGAATATTGAAGGATTTATGGGGGGAACATTTTACTTATTCAAATCTCGTCGATTTGAGAACTATTACGAATGATCTCCCTAATCTGTAGGGTAGGTGAGCTCTAAAGAGTCAAACAATATAATTGAAAAGTGCATCATGTGTTTGGATTCTATTGGTAGTATAATCACATAAAAAAGTAATAAATGAATGTGATATTGAAAAATATAAAAAATAAATTAATGGTGGAAATGGGTTTACAGGTAGGCCCAATACATTAATAAAAAACCCAAATATATCATGATTATGGATCCCTATGTGGTCCAAAGTTATATGGTGATTTTAATATACCAAGGTATTCCAATTTATAAGTTTAATGTGTGTAAAATGTTGAAAAATAAATGAGTTATAAAAGAAACCAAATTTTTTTTTAAATCTAGAATGGGCTCACTTTTTGGCCCAAATTTTGAAAACCAACCATTTCCACCAAAATTCATGGGAAACCCCAAAAACAAAGAAAGAATGGAAATAAAATTAAAAATTTCTTTAAAATTAGTCATTTATGTGACACTTAATATTTCTATGGATGGTTCAGGATTATGATGAAAATATTATTATCAAACATATTTCCTTTCTATGGGTTATTTTATGATTAGGTGATTAAATGATCATGAAACATGTTCCTTTTATAGGGGTATTTCAATAAATAAATAATGATGTGTTTATTGAACCTAGTTATTTTATAAAAATTAGTCTATAATTAAATATTTACGAAAATCATTTCTCTTCTTGTGTTATGAGATAATAAAATGTTTCATGATCTCTTAGAAAACATATTTATGGATTATGTGATGGGTGGGACCAATATCCCCCAACCACGCATAGAGAAATGATTGATATATCAAAATAATAATAGTATAAGAATGGAGAGAAAACCAATTTTTATAAGGTTCTATATCCAGTCTGACATTCTTGGGATTGACCCTTGACCACTATGATGGTTTTGGGAGTTAACTCATTCCACAATGATAGTTTAATCAATGATCCTTAACTACTATGGGAATTATTTTATATAATTATTTGTTTACCACATATATATGTGTTAATCCAAATTTATTTTCTCATGAATTGTGTTTTTTTAATCCATTATGATTCATGTCTTATAAACCACCATGATTTATTTAATTACCCATGTTTATGATAAATGATATGTAGGTTATGGTTTTCAAATTTTATTCTTATGTTCTTATAGATTTAGTCTCATGTTTTCCAATAATTTCACTTATTTTTCATTATTATGAATATGAGCAAACAATATATTATGTTTCTATTTCGATTTTGGAAAAGAAAGGAATTATGTATGATATGTATTTGAAGGTTTCTAGTTAGGAATAACTTAGTGCAAGATGATATAGTTCAATTATGAACCTTTTTTTCAAAGTTTCTAAATTCACTACACCTAAAAAATTCTATCATGGATCATTTTGTTATGTAATGAATATTTACGTATTCAGATGTGATATCTATGTATGAAAATTGTGGGTAACCATAGCTGGAATCAAAAAAATGTTTAGTTAAGCTTTAAAAAACATATGTGAAAAATTTAGTGAGATCCTTAGAGATATTTATATCATCACACACATTACAAAATATATATAGCATCATACTAGATAAATATTCATTATATAACATTATGATCTACAGTAGAATCATTTTGGTCTAGTATCTTTGGAATATTGAATGCATAAAAACTTGTTATATATGATATACATCATCTACCACTTAGTTCTTAATTACTAGTGTTGTTATTATACATATCATTCATAATTCATTTATTCATAACTTGGGGAAAGGAAACATAAAAAAGGGTGATCTCAAATGACTAGTAAGGGTAATAAAGGGAATTATTAATAATCTCATGAGCATAGCATGTATACAAGGTTATGTTATCATGATCAACACATTTTAAAATCATAACTTACATATGATAGATCATAATACTGGGTTATGGAATAGATATTTGTATTTTATAATATCTGAATTTTAATGGAATCAAATATCTTGATCCACGAGTTTATAAAAATGGATAAATACAAAAGTTTTTGGCATACTCATAAATATATAAAATCATTTACTAAGTAGTGAAGACTCATTTCAAAGACTATAATACTTTAATGGGTTCACTCCCTAAATGATAATAGTTTTCAAGGTTCTCCTCCAAGATTATCATAGAGGGAAAAGACCCTCGTTTAACTTGGTTGACTACCCAATCTTATTCTATTTATCTCATGTGATATCAATTTTAACCTAATGAATTTGAGGGATGTATTTTTTTTACCCATCATATAATTAAAATAAAAAATATGTTCTCCAAAACATCATAAAACATTCATCATATTTGAACCCATGAAAATAAATAATTTTCACCAACATTACATAATAGCATATCTCATTGTAAATTAACGAGTTCCATAAACATTTCATCATTTCATTAGAGAATAAATGATAATAGAGGAAAAAGTATCATAAAAATATTATCATAAACATAAATAATATAGATAATGAATAAGAATAATATACATAGTTTATTTCCTATTAATTCATGTGTTAAATCAAGGGTTTTTGTCTTTAATAAATACAAATACACTTAAAATATCCTTAAAACCTTCTTCAGAAAAATAACATTTTCCTTTTGAAATCATTTTTATAAAATCTAAAATTTTCAAAACATATTATTAACATCATTTTATTTTAAAATTACTATGGAGAAATTTACATTAAGCTTCAAGCCATTGAACGAACGCAATGGAGGGAAATTTTATTCATTCCGTATAAGTTAAAAGAAAACATTCATTTTATAAAAATAAATTCATAAAGTGCCTTAATCATAATATGAAAATATCCAATTTTCCCCTTTAAGAAAAATACCAAGGCTAAAATTGGATTAAATAAATCAAGGGATAATAATAACAACCTTCTTTGAATCATTTTTTTAAAATATGGAATGGGTGAATAATGGGGTTTTGACTATAGGGAGAAATAAAGTTGATTTTCCTTTAGAAAATTATTTTGGTATAATGAGAACTTAAGTAATGTAATATGAAATGAGAATAAAAATATTTTAAATAAATAAAAATATTATAATAAAAATAATAATTTTATTGAAAGGTATATTTTAAAATTTTACCATCGAAGACTTAATGATAAAAAATCCTGAAAAATAATGATATTGTAACATAAAACACATACCAATTTTTTAAATTTTTAATTATAATTCCCATGAAATATATAGACATGAATGGATATTTAATTCCCCATTATTATATTAATAATAATCATAGAAAAAATACATTTTAATTATATACACCACATAAAAGAAACAAGTGGTGTATAAGGCATGTATCACACAAAATAAAAGCGAGAAGAAAATCCCTTCCCATTGGTTCAACATCCTTCACCAGTGCTAAAACCCCATTTATAATTAATAGATTATATATATCTGAAAAACATAAAAATTTCAAAAATACTATATATGAATTAATTATAACATTTATCCCTTTTTTTAATACTTCTTTATTAAGATCACTATTCTGGGTGATATCCTCTTCGTTTTTTTTGTTTGTTATATTGTTGTAGTTTTGGTCCTTGTATTATAATCATGATTATATCATATAAAAACTTTTAATAATGATATAAATATAATAAATAAAAATTATATACATGTTTCCAGTCATTCAAAAATGATAGAGACATAAAAAATTAATTACACCATTAGTATAGATGGTAGCCTATATGTACGCATGAACATTGTTTTCATTTTCTCAACGGATGGAAGAAAAATAAATGTAAAGAATAAATCACCATTACAAAATAATTATTATATCATACATACCATATATATTCATTAAATATATCCTAATTTCTATCTAATTTAAATGGAAATGTAAAATAAATAACATTGTTTTGTGGATGTGGTAGTCCACACATATGCACGATGGACGTTATCATTTTCCAACAATTTGGTAGGAAAAAAATTGATATGAAATTATAGTTCACATATTTTTATTATTTTATTATTATAATATATAAAAATTTAAATCATCATAGCACAAATCAATTAAATATGGAAAATAAATTATATCGCTTTGTAGGAATGATAAGTTGTATGTACACATGAGTTATAATTTTACTTATTATTTGATGGAAAGATGGTGAATAATGGATAATTAATCCCCCTAATGACCACTAATTTTACTAGTATAATTAAGTTACTATTATATGATGAAAATAAAATATTTAGAGGAGATAACAAATTAATTAAAAATAAAGTTATTGGTTAAGGTGATTACCTCTTCTTTTTAGTAACCCATTTAGATATCCTCTTAAGGGCTTCGAGGTTGGTATTTTGGAAAGAAAAGAAACTATATAATATTGATAGTGGATTTTATATTAAAAATTGGAAATTAATGCTTTATCTAAAATTATCAATGTGTTGTGAAGAAGATAAAGGAGAGGAACTATTTTCAATCATAGGGGAGGGAAAATCTTGGAATTTCATAAAATATTAAAATATATCAATGTCATTTTCCAAAAAAATAAAAATTCCATTTGGCCTTTAATTGGGAAAAAGATGAAAATTTAGACTAAGTATTATCTCAATTTCCCCCTTTTAATATTTTACGATATAATGTTATTTTATAAAATTTTATTTTCATAACATAACATTATCTATAATTTTGAAACTATTAATTTTATTTGACATAAAATATGAAAAAAAATTATATTTAAAATATAATTCTATAAAATAAAACAAATACGTCAAGTTAATTTATAAAATTTTGGGAACACATTATCTAAATCAAATTATATTACTCTTAATATTTTTGAAGAAATTTATATATTATTTATATTAATGGGAGAAATATTTTATTCATGTTACATAGTAATTAATGGTAATAATTCAATAAAAAGGGAATAAATTAACATAATAAAGATAATTTCTTTATAAGATTAATATTAATATAGATTCATAACTGGTTTTTTACCTATGATAAAACATAATAGATATTTGATACTAAGAGAGTAACATTTTGTAACATTCCTTATTTTATATAGGTTATTATTGTGACACAACAAATAATGAACATGAAATAGATTATTTTGGAGTGGTATGGGACAACCCAAATAAAAGACATGGAATTATGTATTCAAAGTTGTATAGGAAATTTTGAATGCATTTCCTTACTAAACATATGAGGAATGTATTAGAATTATTTTGTGATGGGTGAGGTCCGCTATAGCCTCTCGATGCATTAGTTGGTCTCCTGAGATGAATCCGGTCATAGAACGAGGCCTTGGAAAAGTTATGCATTAGACAAGAGGCCTATATAGAGATTTTATGGTGTTGGCATGAGCCCTTGACATAGTCTGGCATTATACATTACCTCACTATGTGTTAGAGCATGACCAACCATGGGATTATTCAACTTGTATAATGTCTGCAGTTAAGATCCTAACTTATGAGTATCAGAAGTATACATGCATGATACACTATTTATTCAGTATTGAACTCAATTACATATGTCAGTAGTTTATCTATAGACTTGTAAATTGTAGTAAAGAATCTAATTTTGTATTTATTTGTGCACATTAATCATGTTTTACTTTTTTGTATAAGTCATGTACTAAAAACTTGTCTGTTAGAAAATGGGTTAGTCAGTTTATGGATTGAGTAACATGTTTTTAATTCTGATACTTGTATGTGTACTCTGATTTTGTTTATATGCATTTTTAAAATGATTTTTAAATAAAATCATTGAGCTTATCACAAAGGTTATTATTTTAATTTAAATGAGCTTCTTCAAGTTATTTTCAAAACCCCCTTATGGGGCATTTTGTGCTCACCCTACATTTTTAAATGAAATTTTTCAAGTATCAATTTTTAGCTGAAGAAGCTTGTCAGAAGCCGATGGTTTCACAGAACCTGAACCGTAATGATCCTTTATATGGGACATGATGTGTAAAATATAAATGCATGTATTTTGTAAAAAAATTACACATCATGATTTGAGGCTCCAACTCCATATATTCTCAAGTCGGTCCATTATATTTTGTATCAGAGGTTCAGTTTAGATAACTCGTGAAAACCAAAACAGAACTAAAAAATTAATTATGCATTTATAAGTACGTTTTTTTCTTAATTTTGAGATGTAAAACGAAAATACTAGTCTTTTATATCTTCTTTTTGAGGCTATAGAAAATATTGTTTCCATATCCATCCACGGAAACATTTTAAACTATGCACAAATTCATATGAGATGAAAACACCTCTATGACAAGTCAAACTCTCCCTGTGTACTTCAACTCCACCGAGGATCGGGTTTAGACTACCTCTTTAGGATGAAAATACAATGTTCAACCTATGCATGTTGGGGAAAGTACTTCTATGTTCTTTTTAGATGTTTCACCACAGTAGAAGGCATCCCATCCCTCATGGATTTCCAAGAAGCTTTCGTAGAGCACTACTAAAAAACAGGTCTATACCCACAGTTTTCCAAAAAACCGTGGGTAAAGGGTACCTCAATACCCATGGTTTTGGAAAACTGTGGGTATAGGGATAATAGGTGAACCTATACCCACAGTTCTCCCAAACCGTGGGTATAGGGATCCTATACCCACGGTTGTGCGAAAAACCATGGGTATAGTTTTCTTTTAAGACATATACCCACGGTTTTGTAGAAAACCGTGGGTATAGGGTATTTTTCGAAGACCTATACCGATGGTTTTTGAAAACCATAGGTATTGTTGGATTTTTTGAAGACCTATACCCACGGTTCTCCAAAACCGTGGGTATAGCTTTCCCGCGTTACGGAGGGGAAATAAAATTAGGTGGGAGATAGAAAATATTTGGTGGGAAGATAATTTTTTCATAGTTTACATCAATATATTTATATAAATATAAATATAAACTCACAAAATTAATATAGCTCGGTTGGTCCGTCAGTTAGCCGCTGTCTTGTGGAACTTTGCGAGATGTGGGTTCAACACCCAGTGGGTTCTTTTTTGAATTTAAATACCGAATATTAATATATATAAGCAAATATAAGTATATATAACTTATAAAAATTCTAGCTTAGTTTGTCGCTCTGTTGCAAGGCTTAGAAAGATTTCCGGGTTTGAGTCCCAGCCGGCGTATTTTTTGAATTTAAATATCAAATATTAATATATATATATATATAAGCAGATATATGTACATGTAACAGATGTAAATCCCAGCTCATTTGGTGGCTTGGTGTTTACATTTGGCATGTCTCCAGTTCGAAACGCGGCATCTGTAATTTTCAAACACCGCGTCCTAAATTTTCAAACACCGCGTCTTCCATTTTCAAATGCAGCGCGTGTATAATATTAATATATATTAATAGATATATGTAAATATAAAAACTGAAATTGATAGCTCCGCTGGTTCCAAGTTGTTGCACCTCGTGGAGGCGGTTCGGGAGGTGCTGGTTCGAAACCCTGCAGTTCCCGATTTTAGAATTTTAATACCCCACGGTTTTCAAACTATGGGGACTATTCGGTGCCATGTTGGAACAACGTGCTCCATGCTTTGAGTGGCCTATACCCACGGTTCAGCAAAATCGTGGGTATAGGTTCAGACCCCTATACTGACGTCGTTCCAACCCATGGTTTTGGGGGTTATACCCACGGTTTTGAACCGTGGGTATAGGTCATTTTTTCAGTAGTGGAGGGTGACCTCCACAAAGCATATATGTGCCAAATCTAATCATATGTCCATTATGGTCAAGTAATTGAGTTTTAAATCCTTTCAATTGAGCACTTCTGATCATTATACAGTCATCAAGTACGTGCTGATATCTCTCATCTTTACACCCCTCATGTCTCACTCTGTAGACAACATAAGTGTACCCACGAGATTGAATTAGACTGCTCGAGTTTCATTTGTTTCAAGGAGATCGAGAATTCTGAATTTTTGTGGGGGATTCATGTTCTAGGAACTGGGGAAACCATTAGTCATGGGTGTTTTGTACCGGCTGTTTTATGAAAATATAACTTGTTGTTTCTTCTTTCTCATAACTTTTTAGTGTTTGTGATTTTGGATGATTTTCACTAATTGGAATTTCAGGAATTTTTTTTATTTTCAGATAGAATGAAAAAAACCATATCTTATCTTTTCCTATTGAGGTACTAGAGGCCATTATATTCGGAACCTATGTGGAAGAATACCTTCCCTTCACAAACATACTAAAAACATGCAAACATATTTACAAGTTATCAAACAGTCTAGACATTCTCCGCTCTGGGCAAGGGAATGACTATATCTACCACCTCATAGCCATTATCCAACTCGCTGAGTATAGGTGAAGGGGAAAGTACCATGATGGAATTTTCCTATGCTTCACTCTATCCCAAATCTACATGGACAAGGAAAATCTTCAAGAGGTATATTTGGAAGAGAACCTTTGTGTAGACTACATGCATAAAATCAGGATATTTAGTTTGTATGACCACATCTACAAAATTGAAATTCTCGGACAAGAGACAATCCGACGAGTTCTTAGAGAGTTTTTCCATTCAGAAATCTCTGAACATTATACTATTTTATCCTTCCTTTGTAATCTGGAGTGTGAAATGCAAGAGTTTGACCCTTACTGTCTGAGGTGTGTCTGGGCCAGATTAGAAGAATAATTGAACACCACTTTGGGTATTCAGCTGACCGCACCTAAGGATCGTCCACGATTGGGGATGTTTTGAATAATTTCAGAGAGTTGTTTTAGCATGGTAATATGAAATGAATTGCGAGGATGCAATTATTGATAAGGATGGGATAATGTGACACCCCTAACCCATTTTTCATGTAACAAAAACCTTTTATTAAATATGCATCGTCATTTTTTTGAATGCATAAAATAAACAATTTCATAAAAAAGAAAGGAAATAATTTTATTCAACACAGAATCATTACATGACCATTGGGTATAAAACCCATACTAACCTGGAATACCCACTAGTAGTCCTATCAAAACAACCAGGAGACCCCCAAATACAACAAATAGACTGGTAAAATAATAGACGTCCTTCAGATCGGTCACCACAAAGAACATTATGGAAGCAATAATAGCCACCGTACTGAGAATCAATGGTAAGTCGAGCACCATTCTTTCCCAGATTAGTTTCAAACTTAGATACCCCAAAGGGGTATGAACATATATATAAATACAATCCAAGGTGACTGTTTCATGAATTTTGCAGTTAGATTATCGTCGTTGGCTTGTAGCAATGGTTGGGTATGAGACCGATGGAATCCCTACCTTAGGTATGGGACTAAATGATGGAACAAAAGAATAGTTTTGAAAAATGTTTATATTGGGATTTTTAAATTGGGAAATGTATGTTTTTCATAAAAATGGGTGTTTTAAAATATTATTTTTCAAAGTAATAGGACTTAGAACTATTTATGAAACATCATTCTATATTAATGTACTCATAATATATTTTCAATAAGAAAGTATGTACATACATAGAGTATTGTGTGAAGTTGTAAAATGTTCAAATATAATTTGTAGTATAACTTGGTTAAGGCATATATTTTAACAATGGAAAACTTTATATTTAATGAAATGTTTTTTTAGGGTTTAAAAAATTAAGTAATAGAGTTTTACTAAAATAATATACACTTATGAGACTTCTTTTAAAGGGATGACCCTCACCCTCACAAAAGGGATGACCCTCACCCTCACAAAAGGGGTCAGCCCTTATAGCTATCTAGCTGGGGGAGGCAGCACGCACCCCTATGGGAGCGGCCAAGCCTTGTCACCACATCCATCCAGTAGCGGTGACCCTCTGGGTGTGTGTGAGCCTGTGTATAGGGCTCTCATAGGAGGCGTTATGCAATCAAGGAATGAAACGTTGGTGTGGGGTCACGACAAGGCAGGGGGAGGGAGCGGGGGGCCATGTATAAGGCCCCTAGAGTGTGTGTGTGTGTTGTGACTTCTAGGTAGTGATGAGGTGCCTAGATATATAAGGGAGCACCCCAAACTATGGAAAGTTCGATGTGGGATGAGATCTGAATTTTATAACAGAGGATATAATCCTAACTATCCAATCTCGCCATTCGAGATCTGGGCCATCAGATTAGTGTGGTCTTTGAATCTCTGTGACTGCGATTTGTCTCTGATGTTTTTCATGTCTGGTCGATCACAGCGCTGCGTGATTGCAGCTAACCACTCTTTTTAATCCCCAGCTTCTATCAAAGCCATTGGGTCAAACTGAGATTAAATATGAACCATAAACCTTTATTTAGTTTTCCATTATGTTTCCTAGCCATCTGTGGTTTATCTCCTTCCTCTTCCCTGGTTCATCATCTTCCTCCTCATGAACCAGCTGCGCACCAACATTTCACCATCTTCCTTTCCCCTATTTCCACACCCGTGACCCTCCTATCCACCTTATGAGGACATCCCACACATTATCGAATTTTTTATTTTCTTTCTATAACTTAACCCATGACCCTCCATTAAACCCTAATAAAAAAAAATAAAGACTCAGATCTCTTTGATATGGGTCAACTCATGCTTCAGTCTGCATTATTAAGGGTCCAATAATAGAACCCCCAAGATAATTTTTTAAATCGGATTATAAATCGTTGGTAATTGGCAGTTTTCACCCTTGAAACCCATTTTTTAAAAACCACTTTTACCTTTACCCCCACCTCCATTCTCTCCAATTGTGAAGATCAACAACCTCCTTAAAAATCTCCCAATATAAAAGAAGATTTAATTTTAGTAGATTTCATGTTTTCAAAGTGTATATAAAAGCTGTATATTGTATAAACAGATTGTATAACTCCAGTTTTACACCATCCCACCCCCCCAATATTTTTTTCCATTAAGTTCCCTCTACATCTTTGGTTGATATCTATTTTAGATTCAACGAAGTTTTCTAAAATCTGGGATTTTAATAAATTATATATATATATATATTATATATATATGCAATTTATATAAATTGTATCTCTGCTCAATTCTCAATGCAATTTCCTTTCCAAAACCTCTTTTCTTCATCCATTAGATGAAACCAAGCATTGGATCAACTCGATCCATTCAATAATTGTGTTTCCCTTCAAATGATACACTTTGTATATATATATATATACACACACAATTTGTATATATAAACGTTTTTCACTTGATACCAAGGATTTTATTTCACTCCAAGAGTCTCTGCACTTACTCTCAACCCTCTTCAAGTTCTGGGTCAGGTAAGGGTTTAAATGAAGGAAAAAGAGAATGGTTTTGTAATATATATATATATATATATTGGGATTTTTATATTCTGAAATGTATGCATTTCATAAAAATGGGTGTTTTACAATATTAGTTTTCATAGTAATATGACATAGAACCATTTATTCAAAATCATTTTATATTTATGTAATAATAATATATTTTCAATAAGAAAGTATGTACATGTACATACATAAAGTATTGTGTGAAATTGTAAAAATTTCAATCATACTTTGTATTATAACATGGTTTAGGTTTATATTTGAACTAAAAAAACATAAGATTTAATGAAAAATATATTTTTAGGGTTTCAAAAATTATTTAATAGAGTTTTAAAAAAATATACACTTATGATAATTTTTTTAAAGGGATGGTCCTCACCCTCACAAAAGGGATGACCCTCACCCTCACAAAAGGGGTCAACCCATATAGCTAGTAGGCTGGGGGAGGTAGCATGCACACCTAAGGGTGCGGCTGAGCCTTGTCTCCCTAGCCAGCCAGCACGAGTGACCCCTAGGTGTGCATGGATATGTGTTTAGGGCTCTCATAGGAGGCCTTATGCATGAGAGGCATGCACCATGGGTGCGACGTCACGGTGAGATAGGGGTAGGCTGAGTCCTACGGGGGGTGGGAGCGGGGGCCCGTTTATAAGGCCCCCCGTGTTTTTGTGTTGTGATTTATGGGAAGTGATGAGGCCCATAGAAATATAAGTGAGAACCCTGAAATATAGAAAGTTTAATGTGGGATGCACTCCTCGTTTTATAACAGGGGATCTAATCCTGAATTTCCAATCTCACTGTGCGAGATCTGGACCGTCCGATCAGTGCGGTCATCAAATCCCCGTGACCACGATTTTTCTCTTTAGTTTTTCACAACCGTTTGATCGCGACACCGCATGATCACAGCCGTACACTCTATTTAAACCTATGATTCTATGAGATTATTCATATAAAACAAATATTAAATCTCAACTGTCAACCTTTATTTCTTTTTCTGCGACATTTCCCAGCCATCCGATTAGGATCGGGACAATCCTGTCCATCTGTGGTTTATCTCCTTCTTTCTCCTCGGTTCTTCTTCTTCCTCCTCCTCATGAACCAGCTACTCACCCACATGTATCTGTCTAACTTTCCCCTATTTCCAAACTTGTGACCCTCCTATCCACCTCATGAGGCATTTCCACATGTTATCAACATGCTTTGTTTTCTATTTCTGACTTAACATGCATCCCTCCACGAAACCCTTATAAAAAAATAAAGACTCATATCTCTTTTATCCGGGTCAACTCAATCCTCATTTTTCATTATTGGGGGTATAATAATGGAACCCCCATGTAAATTTGTGAAATAGGCTTTTAATTTGTTGGAAATTGAGGGTTTTCACCCTTGATACCCATTTTTCAAAAACCACCCGAAACCCTACCTCCACTTCCATTATGTCCAATTGTAAAGATAAAAACCTCCTTATAATTCTCCCAAGGTAATAGAAGAGTTAATGTCAGTATATGTCATGTTTTCATAAGTGTATATACAAAACTTTATATTGTATATACATATTTCATAACTCATGTTTTACACCATTTACTCCTCAAAATTTTCTTCTATTAAGTTCCCTCTACATCTTGGCTGATATCTATTTTAGATTCAACGAAGTTTTTTGAAATCCTGGAGTTTTTCCAGTTATATATATTATGTATATAAAGTTTATATAAATATTATCTATGCTCAATCCTCAAGGATTATTCCTCTCCAAAAGCAGTTTTATTCATCCCTTAGATTGAACCAAGCATTTGATCTACATGATCAATTAAAAAATTATGCTTTCCTTCAAATGATACACATTGTATAGATATATATATATATAATGAATATATAAACGTTTTTCACCTGATACCCAAGGTTTTATTTCCCTCTGAGCTTCTCTACACTTCCTCTCAACCCTCCTCATGTTCTGGATTAGGTAAGGGTTTAATAATTTTTAATGTACCTCATGCTATCAAAGATTTACAAAGTATAAATATACACATATATATATACATATATATTTAGTTTTATACAATGATCGGCCCAACCTATTTTTAGTTATTTTAGGTTGGGTTGATTAATATTAATTAAGGTTTTGACACACTTCTTATGAGAATGAGTTTACCTCACTTTGTTTTAATAAGAAAGCCTATATATATGTATCTATGCATGCAATTTTATGTGAAAAATATTCCTAAATTTGACACATCTACTTCCCTCAATATTGGGTAAACATTTTAGCTTTTAAACTCTTTATTTGTGAGGATTTGGAAACATGTCATTAAACAACTTGAATATTTCAAAGGAACAGTATCAATTGTTAAGTTGTTGTTTTTTTTGTGGACACAACCATTTATCAGAATGTGGCATAACTAGATTGACACATATCTATAGTCTTGAACATATAGGTTTCGAGTATTTGTCCCCTTTTTCAAAATATAAATAAATATTATTTTATGTGATAAAATCATAAGAGAATATTATTTCATGTGATAATATCATCATTTTATGTACTCTAGTTAATACAGAATATGCCCTGTATTAATGATTACTAGGTTTCATGTTTAATTTATAATAAAAATATACTTTCACCTTTTTATTAATTATTTCGAGTGGAATGGGACACCCCAAATAATGAACCTAAAATAGATTATTTAGAGTGTTATGGGACACCCCAAATAAAAGACAAGGAATTAGGTATTCAAAGTGGTATGAGACACATTGGATACATGTCCTTTCTAAACATATGAGGAATGTATTGGAATTGTTATGTGATGGGTGAGTCCTATTATAGACTCTTGATGCATCGGTAGGTCTCATGAGATGAATCAAGTCATGGAACAAGGCCTTGGAAATGTTATGGTTTAGGAACGAGGCCTAGAAAGAGATTTTATGGTCTTGGCATGAGGCCTTGACATAGTAAAATATTATATATTACCTCACTATGTGTTAGATCAGGACCGAACAAGGGATTATTCGACTAGTAGAATTTCCATTGATAAGAGCCTTACTTATGAGTATCCGAAGTATAAGTTCCTGGCACATTGTTTATTCTTTATTGAACTCAATTACATATGTCAGTAGTTTTCTATTTCATTGTGAATTACAGTAAGGAAACTAATGTTGTCTTTATTTTTTCACATTAATCAAGTGTTACTTTTATGTATAAGTCATTTACTACAAACCTTCATGTTAGAAAATGGGTTAGTCAGTTTATGTATTGAGTAACATATTTTACATTCCATCACTTGTATACATACTATGATTTGGTTTATATGAAGTTTTAAAATGTTTTTTAAAGAAAATGTTTGAGATTACTACAAATATTATTATTTTACTATAAATGACCTTCTTTAGTTTATTTTCAAAAAAACCCCTTACTGGGAATTTTGTTCTCAGTATACATTTTTATATAAAAAAATTCAAGTATTAGTTTTTAGCTGATGAAGCAAGTCAGAAGTGGCTAGTTTCCCAGAAACTAAACTGTAAAGATCCTCTGTATGGGACATGATGTGAAAAATATCAATACATTTTTGGTAAAAAAATTATACATCATGTTTTAATTCACCATATCCAAGGATTCTGGAGTCAGGTCATAAAAATTTTCGATGAATACATTAAAATCATTCCTTTTTTAATTTAGTAAAAAAGCTTCGTAGAAAAAAGATTCCCTTTGAAGGAAATTAAAAGTCAAATGGTTTTACTATACACCTTATAAAAGAATGAGGTTTATATTATATAAATATTCCTTAATGAAAGGATATTGAGATGAAGTCCCTTATAAAGATACTTTTGTAAATAAAATAGATCAATTATGTGTATTCACTATAAGTATATATAAATCAAGTATAAATACAAGATACAATATCAAAATTCATTTCTCATATAACCATATAATGACATAAACAAGAAGTATAAGATCAACCCATAGAATGAAAATTGGGTTAAGAAGTTCCCTTACCACATGTCCAGAATATTATTTATATATATATATCATATATATTGAGTATATATGTATTTTTAATATTCCATAATATTTTGAGATAAGAAATGAAATCCACCATTCATGGAGATGGTAAGATGTACGTACAAATGAACATTACTTTCATTTCTATTTAATATTTAATTTAATGTAAACATAATGATACATAGGTATATTCTAATTCTACTATAATATCATATTTTATATCTATTACATATGTTCATTAACATCATCTTTTATACGTTCTATGAATGGAATTAATGATTCATATCACTTTTTGGGGGTGGTAGTCCGCGCTTCCTCAAATGATATTATCGTATTTATACACCATGAAAAGAACAAAGGCAGGTTTTAAATAAAAATTATAGAAGAATAATGATAATATAATCACAGTATATGTCATATAACAACATTTAAATCATAATCTCCACCTTGATATGTGGTAGGATATAATTGAACAATCATCGTTTGCTGGTACAATAGTTCACTGTCCATAGAAACCAGTATGTTCTAAATCTAGTATATCGAGGAGTGTGTAAGTGTAGTTCGAATCCTTCTCATACAAACATCCATGTATATTTAGGATACTGTTGTTGTTATGCAATAAAATAATAAGATTATATTAGGGAGTGTAGAATTATAATATTATAAAGAACTTTAGAAAAGACTCAACCACTTAAAATGACTAACTCCATTTGATTTGAGAAAAAAGGATTTCCTGAGTTTCCTTCTGCCAAAGCTATTGTGTAAAAGAGATAAACATGGATGTAAAGAGCTTATTTTTTTATAGTTTGGTCGAGCGAAAGGGGCATGAAATGTGTGAGTAAGGGTTAGAGGTGGTGGCCTTTTATAAGAGGGAGGAGGGGTATTTTAGGAATGTCTTGAAAGATTATTTTATTATAAATTGAATAAATGTTTAAAAAAGGTCCAAAACTCTTTTAATTTAAATATAAGACTAGTATTGTTTGAAATACTCTCAACCAATAGGTTTTAGAAGTTTTGGATTCATATTTAACTATATCATTTAGCTTTAACCCTTAGTTAACTAATTTAACTATTACCATGTCTTCTTGTATATTCATACTATATGATTAATATAGATATTATAAAATACCAATAGAACATAAAGATCTTCATTAATGATATTTAAAACATTATATAAGTTATTTTTTCTAATCATAAATTTTTAGGACTATTATGTCATTTAATAAAATTGTATTTGATTTAAAAACTCATTTTTTCAATTGTTATACTATTCATATCATGAATTTTTATAAATCTATAACAACTTGAATCATTTGAATAAAATTCATAAATTAAAATATAAAAATTCATAATCTTACTCAAATTATTTTATGGCATAAAACGTTTGAATATAAGTTTTTTTTAATATTTATTACCTCTTTTATTTAATTATTTCATTAATATGGTAATCACTGCATCATAATTGTGTCATAAATATAGTTTTTATTTTACATCTAAAATTTATAAATAAAATAAAATTATTTATGAAATATTTATATCTTTATAATGAATATTTATAGTCGAAAATTTTACTTATATATCCATATATACAAAATGGTTTTCTGTATGATACATGTTTAGGTTATATTTTCCTTAACTTTAAATTAAAAGTAATTATATGTCATTTTCACACACAAGTGGCTCTATGGTGTCTTGAAATCCACCCAAGGATTCCCATGGTAATAAATATATCATCTAATAGGGTTAGTATATGTTTTGGGGTTTTTTAATATTATTATAATATTATTTTTTACCCTTATTTACCAAAATTTCCTTTTAACCATGGTAAATATAATATTTACTGAAGTTACTATTCATAATGTCTAAAAATAAAAGATACATATTTAAAAAATTTGTAACTTAGGATTCCAAATATGGAATCTATTTTTCCAAATTCGAAACACATAAATTTCTGTAATTATTTTAAAATTAATTCTTATCGTCAATCCCCAAAAACATGTTTTTAAGTAGTAAAAAACTACCAAAATATTGATATGTGTTAATGTTCAATTTTAAAGTGATATTACTTATAATGAACAATATTGGATTAAATTATAAAAATAATCCAATTAATCTTTAAAACCAATTAAAAGTACGATATAACTATGTAAATAAATTAAACTAAAAGGTAGTTTTGAATTAAAATGCAATTTTTTCACGATTCATGAAAAATGAACATTGTCATAAAAATACCAAATTTTAATCCAAAGTAAATTTTTATTTTCCACTTCTAAAGAAGTAGTTTATCTTGTAAAAAAACATATTAATGTGTAAAAACTAGATTTCAAAAGGGGTTTCCATTAAAAGGCAGTAAAACTTTATTTTTAGAAAAATACTTCTTTTATCCGAAAATTCGAATTTGTTATGTATATCATATCTATACAGTATATAAAATAAATTTAGTACATTAAATTGAAAATATATCATGTATTTTTCATTAAATAAAAATATATAAAGAGCGATATGGAAACACAATTATTGCTTTTTAAATAGTTTTTCAAAAAAACACATCCATTATATTCAATTTGTTTTTATTTCCATTTCTAATAAATTTTGTAATCAATGAATCATCATTTAAACATGTTTAAACCATATTTAAATATTTATTTGATACTTTTCCTTCCATCAAGTACAATGTCTAAGTGTTAACTCCCTTTTAAAATATTATTTTTATTATTATTGTATTATTTTTCAGTATAACTCAATGTTGTGTGGAATATAATATTTCAGAGAAGCTTGTTGTTATGTGTCGAGTACACTATCAAAAAATTCATCCCCTTTTACAAAAAATTAATATCTTATACATAAGTATTAATAGAAATAAAAAATTATTATTCTATAAATATTTGGGTTGTTACATAAACAATCATGTAAGACCAACTACAAGTTTGTGCTTTGGCTTGGTAGACTGATCACAATCATTCAAACATTCAAAAGAAAACATATGGGAATGTTCTCATATTATAGACCCTCTAGTTTAACATATCATCATTTCAAAAAATAATGACCCTCTGAGAAATCTCACATAGTCTAACCCCTTTGGTCCCACATAGCACTACCACAAATACGAAATTTATCAACGCTAAAAAGGGCCTTTAACAGCACTAGGAAGAGCACTGTTAAAGCCGGTGAAGATAAAGGGGGGGTCCCCTTTATCATCACTCAAAAAAGCACTGATAAAAGCGGTCTTTTATCAGCGCTCAAAAAAGTACTGATAAAAGTACCCCTTTATCAGTGCTTTTTTTAGCGCTGATAAAAGGGTCTTATATCAGCGCTTCCATTATCAGCGCTTTCGTTTTAGCATTGATAAAGGACACGTTTATCAGTTCTTTTAAAAAAGCACTGATAAAAGTCAAAAAAATTAAAAAATTACAAAAAATTACAAACAATTAAAATAATTCATGCCATTCGTGGGGGGGGGGGGGGTCTTTAGAGTGCCTGATCCCCCCTTTTAACAGCGATTTCTATCCCCTCTAGATCTCGCACGCACCCCCTCCACCCTTTATCAGTGCTATCCTCCAACATCCACCCCCATGTCCGTTCCTCTGCCTCCAGCAGGTTTTGAACTCGAGACCTCCCCCTTGCGCGCCTAATCCCTTACCACTACTCTATTTTGATTTGTTTGTTATTTCATGATATTTCTATATATATATATAGTTATATTTATTCGTATAGTAATATATATTTATATTAATATATATATATATATAGTTATATTAATATATATATATAGTTATATTAATATATATCTCTATTTATATATATATAGTTATATTTATTCGTATAGTAATATATATTAATATTAATATATCTATATATAGTTATATTAATATATATCTCTATTTATATATATATATTTAGTTATATTTATTCATATAGTAATATATATTTATATTAATATACATATATATATATAGTTATATGAATATATATATTTATAGTGATATTAATATATATATTTATAGTGATATTAATATATATATATATAGTAATAATAATATATATGTAGTTATACAAATGTATATATATATAGCTAGATTAATATATATATATATAGTTATATTAATATATAGTAGTTATATAAATATTAATATATTGGTATTTTAAATAAAATGGATATTAGATATTATTTAGATAGAGCTAATATATTTAATATGTAAATATTTTTAATTATTTATTTTAAAATTTTAATTTTTTGGTGTGAATATATAAAAAAATTGTACATATAGTTATATATTTGATTATAAATAGCAGTGAATTATAAAAAATGATAAAGTTTCAAAGACATAATATCAATATGAGTGTAATACCTTGGAATAAATTCAGTCACCACGAAAAAAGCCAATAATACCCCCTCAAACGAGGCAAAAAACCCACAAAATGTTAAAAAATCTGGGCACCTTGACTAAAAACTCAGTTTTGGAGGCCTTATGGGCCTCTGTTGGCCTCGCAAAACGCTTGACTGGGTTTTTCCCTATTTAAAGAAACATGGAGATCGACGCAGGCTTCGATTTGATATGTGGTAGAGCTCAAATTGACACTCGGATCAAATGTTATGGATGTTTGAAGTATGAGTTGCGTTTTCAACTTATTTTGGATTTTTTTAATTTTTTTAATTGTTTTAGTCTTCAAATTGTTATTAAATGACTACTACTCCATAATAATTAGCAAATTATTAATTAAAAATATTTTTTAAATTTTTTAAGAATCCATTTTCACTAAATATCTTATATATTAAGTATATTACATGATAATGTACATTTACCGTAAAAACATATTTTCAAAATATTAAGCAATTAAGGTGTGTAAAATAAATAAAAAACGTGTATTTTGAAAAAATAGAAGCATTAAAAGAAAAACCAAAATATTATTGATTGTTATATAATAATTTATCAATATTTTAAACTTTCTCCTAAACCATCCTAATAAACCATGAGATTGTAACATAAAACCCTTAACACTATTGTAACTTTTGAATCATATGTCTCAGGAATAAAATAGATTTCTTTATATTTATAAATCAACATAATTTTAATATGAATCATCATAATATACTTTCATTGGTTATATTTACCTCACACAGAAGAAATAAGTAGGGTATAATGCATATGTCCAATATTAATAAACATGAGACGAAAATCTACTACCTTTGGTCCAAATTCCTTCATACACCTTAGAACCCCTTATTTAATAAATATATATTTATTAAAAAAATATTATAGAATAATGATTATATATATTATATCATATAATATTTACTTATAAAATTTTAGCATCTATTTTTTTTACACTTCTCGACTAAAATCAAGGTTCAGATGATATCTACCTCATTTTTCATTATGTTCCGGTTCAATAGATTTGGTATTTATAATTCCATGGGGGTTAAATAATCCCCAAAATGTTAATAATGATATAAATATATTTTTTATTCATTATAAACATGTTTATAATCATAAATAAAATATATAGATAAAAAATTAATTACACCATTAATGGAGACGATATGCCCTACGTACACATGAATAATATTTTAATATTTTTGATGGAAGGAATGATAGAATGGTAAATAGAAAATAAAATTTAATAATTCATCATTATATAATATATATAATATATATTTATTATATCTCTCCTTATTACAATCCAATTTAAGTAGAAATGAAAAACATATCACATCGCTTCTTGTAGGAGGCGGCCCAATAATACGAACGATCGATGATATCATATTCCAACAGTTCGAAATTTAAGAAGTTGGATATAATTTTATCGATAATGAAGTATAATTATTTCTTAATATTAATATATAAACATTAAAACCATAATAATACTCATCCATATACGATGGTGATGAAAACTAAATTGTATTAGTATGTGGAGATGGTTGTAAGTACACACAAGTGATATTCTCACATTCCATATGATAAAAAAGGATAAATAAAGGTTGTTTCATGAACATAATGACATTTAATTATATTTTGGACACTAAATTTAATTTTTTTAAAGAATATAACAAATATATATTAGGAAAAATATAATTAAAAATGAAGTGATCGGTTGAGGTGATTAAATCTTATTTGGAATTGCATCATTGTAACTATATTTAAGGGCTCTGGGGTTGGTATATTTGGAGGAAAAGAACATATATAATGTTTCTTGAGGAGTGTAGGAGAGAACATGGAAAACCTTTTCTGATCTAGAAGGATCAATTTTTCCGAATGAAGAGAAAGGATGGGTGCCCATTTATAATTGATGGGAGGGGAACTCTTGGAAATTATTAAATCATTAAAATATATTAAATTCCTTCGAATGTAAAATTGTTCTAAATCATGTATAAATTGGATCGCGATATAATGTTTTTCCAAATATTATCCCCATTTTCTTATTTCTATAGTTTTATTATTTTTATGTAATTTAATATGTTGTTATTTTTATAAAATAGAATTATTTCTAATTTAGACACTATTGATATAATTTTTCATAAAGAAAATAAAAAAATAACTTGAATATATTTCATTAACATAACACTAATCTGTCATATTCCCCTAAATTATTTTTTAACACAATAACTCACTCAAATTATAATAATTTTAATATTTTTAAAATCATTTTATATTTTTATTATTAATTTTATAAATACTAAATTGATGTTTCATAATAATTTATGGAAATTCTATAATCACTAAAAATTAGAAATAAATTTCCATAAAGAAGTTAATTTACTTTTTCAAAAATAATAATGATATTTTTTCATAAATTTTTTCCATGTGTGAATACGTAAGAGATATTTAAAACTAATAGAGCTCCATTTTTTACCTTTCCTTGCTTTAAATATTATATACATCATTTTCGTTGACCAATTTCAATTAAACAAATCTATATAGATATTTTTTTTATTAGTGTTGAATTAATTTTATCATTTATTTTTAAGAAATGTTTTTGGCCTTTTCACATATTATTAACCTAGATTAACATGATATACCCATTACGTGAGTGATAAATTTTACCATGGTTATTATTTATAATGAATAAAGATTGAGGGAGTCTATTTACCAAATTTTAACCTCCTAATTCCAAATACCGAATAAATTGTGACAAATTAAATACATATAAGTGGTATCTATAAATTTGTTAAATAATCACACCAAATATAATGAAAACCACTTTTTAGAAGAAAAAAATATTTTTTAAGTATAAACATTGGTTTATTCTTATCAAATTCCTCGAGAAATATTAAACAAATATTGAAACATTTTATTGAGTATAAATATGTACATATCATTAGAATAAATCCAAAAATGATAAATTTAATTTATTAATATAAAAATATAATGTGCACAAAAAACAATTTAGGGAAATATTTCTTCTAATTTCAATAGATTTTATTTTCATTCTTAAAAAATTGATGAACAATGAATTAATTTTATACATATATTACCATAATGTCTTCATAATTTAGTTATTCATATTAATAACCTTCAATAAAATTTCTAGGTGAAATATGCAACTTCAAATAATTATATTTTAATATTATATTGTTGTTTGTTTAAACTCAGCATTATGTTTAATGCAAGCTATCGAAGAAAATAAATTTATTTGAAAGAATATTGTATAAAATATCATCATGTAACAATATATATAAGGATATATCTAGGGATATGTATAAGGATAATCCAAGTCATATATATAAGGATATTCCTAGGCATGTATCTAATGATATATCAAAGAATAATTCTATGTGTAGGAAAATATCTTAAATTTTGGTGAAGGATAGAGTGGGTGGTTTCCAATAAATAAAATCCCAATTTAGAAACTAAAAGTGTTTATGGATCTATAACCACTATACCCAGTGGTAATTAATATGAAATGAGTTCATTATGATTTGATTCTATTATCACCTTGTTCATAAGAATGGGAATTACTTCACGCCTCATTTGACACTCCATGGGGAAATATTTTGGAAGTTCCAAAACACTTTACAAACAATCATGAAATATTTGAAAATATGATAATAATGGATGACCACTCTAATCAAGTAATTTTGATGGTATTGCAGAACAGATTTATTTTTATAATTGATCAATGAATGAACAATAAATTGTGGTGGTAATAGGTTTGATCATATATTTAAATATATTATTTGAGATTAGATATATAAATTCCTTTATATCAAAAAATGAAACTTGGAATGTTAACTGTTATACCCAATTATTAGATGTAAAATTATTATTGAAACCTCATAACGGTGTGATCATCTGATATCATGTATATTTATCTTTTCATGTTAATGTTTGTGAGAATGTGATTCCTACAAATCTCGTAATTATCCCTCTGATTTGATTTTATGTTATCATCAGATTTGATTTGATTTGTCTATATAAATCCCCCATAAATTTAGAAGTAAGTGAATTCATGTTGGAAATTGAAATAAAAAATTTGATCATTTATGATTGTGATGATAAATATAAACTCTTTATAGTTGAGGAGAAACTAAAAAATCATGATTTGTCAATTATACTAGATTTTTTTGATATATTTCTATATGATTTTTTAATTCTTCCACCAAATCATGATGTTTAGTGATGAATGGAAATGAAACGGCAAGACACACTTATTTAAATGAATCCATATAAAATGACCCTAATTTAGTTGTAAGAAATAATGGAGCTAAATTGTGAGAACCATGATAAGGTATGTATTCATCCAAGTGTGTCATAGTGGGGTCTTCCCATCCATTTTTCAAGATTAACAATTGATCAATGAGACTATGTTTTTATTATTGGGAATTAAACAAAATCAATTTAATGAAAAAGTATTATCTAACTTGTATTGGTAGATTTTTTTACCAACTCTGTGGTACTCACTACTTTTTCTATGATCAACCTTCATTCTAGATATCAATAAATTTAGGGTTAAGAAGGAGGATATAGGTAATACAGTATTCCATCAATGTTATCAACACTATATATAAACAGTGATGCCATTTGGAATTATTAATTCCCCCTCGATATTTAGGGATTTAAGGAATAGAGTCTTTAGATATTACCTTGATCACATTGTGGTAGTATTTAAATATGAAGTTTTTATTTATTCTTATAGTATAGTAGATCATGTAGTTCACTTTACAATTGTGCTGATGACTTGAAGAAATGATATTCTTTATGAAATATTTACATAGTGTGATTTGTTTCAATAAAAGATTTCATTTTTATGTAAGAAAATATCATGGGAGGGTATATCAATTAATCAATCAAAGTTATAGGCTATTGTAAATTGGCCTAGAAAAACCAAAATGACTACAGTATAGATTTTTCCTATTCTGGATATATATTATCAATTTTTATGGAAACGTTATCATTAATATCTAATCCACTCATTGTGTTAACTCAAAAGGGATCCAAGTTCCACCAGAAGAACGAATGTGAGGAATATATCAATGAAATAATGTGAAGGATAATCAATGAACCATTATATACCATACCTTGTAGTTCATAAAGGTTTGTAATCTATATCTATATATTAATGAATATATTTTGATGCGTTCTCAATATAGTATAATATTTATGTATTTTTATGGTATGAATATAAAAATCATGATTCAAGTGGGAAAGTCTTATCTTTTTCACATAAGTGTTCAAAAATTAGTCCATGCAGAGATTAAATAGTTGAAGAAGGGTGATGTGGATCCATAGAAGAAGGTTATATTGTACCTAAGATTAACCTCAATCATAATTAAATGGTAGTGTTCAAAAATAATTTATGTTTTCTATCCATACCATATTATTAGGAATGTTATTTTAGAAGATTATCTTAGTTCTTATTTCTATATACATCTTGAATGTATATGTGTATATTTTGATTTGAAAGAGTATTTCTGGTCAGATGAAAATAAAAGTGATATTTAAGGCTTTTTATATCAGTAATTCATATGCCAATATGTTATGTTTTAGATAAATAGTACAATAGGATGTTACAACCATTACCCATTATAGAATGGAAATGGGAAGACAAAACAATGTAATTTCTCATTATAATATAATGAACATATAAACGGATTAATGATATTTGGGTTGTAATCAAGCAAATTATGATTTCAGAAAACATAATCACTATTGGAAAATATTTCTATGTATATCATATTTCAGGGATGCATATAATGTTAGTGTTAAAGTTTCATGGACTACCACATCTTATTACGTTGGATTAGTATCAAAGGATTACCTTGACAGTATGGTTAAGTCATCAATAGGATTTGAATAATGAGTTAACTTTCATCATAACATATCATCCCCATAGATATTTTTAGTTCGAGATAATAAAAAAATACTTAGACAATATTATGATATCTTGTTATATGGATTTCAGAGGTGGTTAGGTCATTATCTTCCTCTACTTGATTTTTCATACAGTAATAACATTCACTAGATAATTCATTGGCTCCTTATGAATCCTTATATAGAAATAAGTATATAACTCTAACAATATATGATATAGTTAGAGAACTACTACTATGAGGACCTGATATAACAAAGTAAATGGATGAAAAATCTATAATCATTCAATATCACATCAACACAAATCAGAGTTGACCAAAACGTAATGCTGAAAATCATCGGCATGATCATGAGTTTGAAGATAGAGAGAATTTTTTCATGTGAATTTATGCATCCAATATGGCTATGAGATTTAGGGGAAAAGGAATGTTTATCCCTAGGTATATCTTCTATTTTTAGGTTCATGAATGTGGATGGAAATTTTCCTATTGTTTGGAACTTCCAATGAACCTTTTTCAAGTCCATGAAGTGCTCCATGTGTGTATCATAGGGTAGTACATAAATGATCCTTCACATGTACTAAATCATAGTTAATACTTTTTTATCATGATATTTCTTATGATAAAGAACTTGTGATGATTTTTTACCATAGACATAAAGTTATATGAAACAAGATCAACCGCATAATCTATGTTTTATAGAGAAGCCAATGACTTGAAAAAGCTACTAGGGAACCTGATAATAAGATAAGAAAGACATATATTGGGTTTTTAATATTATGGTGATGTAATTACGAGAGAAAAGATAATTTTATGTTAGGTAGAATGTATCCTCTAATTTTTTTAGGATTTTTTAAAAATAAATATAATTTATTCAAAAGTCTGCATTACACACAACACTAAGTTTTAACAAACCACTATATAATATTAATATTATTAATTAAACTAGTCCATTATAACCTTTCTATTACAAATTTTAGTATTAATAATAATAATAACATTTTTAAAATTTTTTATGTAGGTTTTATAAAATTTAAATATATATTTATAAAAAAGTACATAATTGTGGGTCGAGTCTTTGTATACTTCAAAATTTTATTTTTCTCGAAAATTCATTTTCATTTATTTCTGTGAAGAAAATAAAAAAATTTATAATTTTCCAATTTTTGGTATTTCATTTGAAAAAATGAAATCATTTTTAGATTCAAAATTACAAAAATTTCTTAGAGTAAGTTTTTGTGATATTTCTTAAGAGATTAAATCATTTTATACTTTTGAAAAATTTATATTTGGAAAACCATTTTTCATCACATCTGTGAGTTTAATATTAAATAAAATTCTAACACTTTTATGAATTGAATTTGGAAACACTGATTTATTATTTAATTAATAATTTATAATAAATTTAACTTAATTTTAGGTCACAGTTAATAGTAAAAAAATTAAAAATTATTCACTGTGAAAAGGTTAAAACAGGATTAATGGAGGGTTAACCTAAAAGGATGAGGGTTAAAATAACCTAATAACTAGTCA
Organism: Viscum album; assembly: GCA_963277665.1. Classification (NCBI taxonomy): domain Eukaryota; kingdom Viridiplantae; phylum Streptophyta; class Magnoliopsida; order Santalales; family Viscaceae; genus Viscum; species Viscum album. The sequence continues at coordinate 459,463,016 of OY728138.1, forward strand.
AAATACCATTATATATTTATAAATTGGAATTAAATAATATATTACTTTATAATGATCCGTTTTTAACATTTTAAATTTGTAAAACATGGGTATAAATTTTTATTTTCATCAATTACACGCGTGTCATCTCCTCCACTTATAAAATGGCAGCACCTCTCGATTACTCTTTAAACAACCAAAGAATTTTTAAACAAAATACCTACCATAATACATCAATTAAATCCATAAAAAGTTTATATAGGCCACATTGTTTTTTAAACCCTCTTAATAAGGATTTTAGTGCTAACCTATGTGGGTTCTATGAAAAAGAAGTACCATTTTTAACCAACAATTTTAATTTAATTTATTCTTCCATATCCTTAAAATCTTATTCAAATATGGTGTTATAATAATAGAAGTATCTCCCATACAATAAAATTTGAAAATTTTAATTTCAAAACCTATATCGACATTGTATTCATCCAAATTCAAAATGAAATTATTGATCATGAATACGATAGACTACCACTTCATGATCTGATGAAATTAATTTTCAATCACCGCCTATCATGACTAGAGATATAGATTGATTTAATTTTTATATAGGGTTGTTGTGAAATATTTATTTTCCATTAATTATATTATTACATCTAACATCTTACATTTAAATCTGTTTTAAAATGATAACATCGCTCTTCTATATATCTAGACTACCACCTCCATGAGGCATTGCGATACATTCTTCATTCTATTTTGTTAAAATTTCTAATAACGATATATTAAATGAATTTATAAGATATATATGATGTGAAAATTTATTTTTAAAATTTTAATTAATATTATCCTTTAATTATTCTATCCATTAATAAAATGGAAACAACATTCATTTGTACTTATGGAATGTCATGTTGATGAATGGTGTAATTAATTTTATCTCTAGTAGATTAATATATTAATATAAATATAAAAATAATTAATATATAAGATAATTATATAATGGTTAATGTTTTTTAAATTATGTAACCATGATCAATGTAAAAGTATCAAAAATACAAAACCAATACATAGATTAGAAAAAAAGAAGTTATTTCCCAAAACATGATTTTAACAAGGTATTGTAAATAAAAAAATAATAAAAGGTCACAAATAAATTATATATTATATGATATATTTGTTTATGGTTATAGAATATATGTATAATAAATTTGTTTAATTACAGTGGAGTATTGAATGTGTATTAATAAATATGAGACTTGAGGTAAGGTATTTTCATCTCACATTCATTTTGGGGGGACACATTACTTATTCACCACTTTTTTATTTTATGTTGTCAATATAATTATCATGTTTTTATATTATGATTCTTATCATGAAAATTATTGAATATACATATCCATCTTAGTTTCATTTTCATTGGGCTTTTTAATCAAAAACTCCCAAATTTGGGATGGGTTTAAGTTATAATATCAATATTTTTTGGGATTATTTATGATTATGATTTGATGATTAAATAATTTGATATATCTCTCAATAAATGCAATACTATTATTATTCAATAGTTATTTTTGGAGAATACACATTTTCATTTCATTTAACGCACTTTAAGGAATAAAGATACATAACTGTTTTTAATGAAAAATAAACATTATGTCACACCCCGACGGCGGATGTCCGAAATTTTTTTTCTCTCATTTCTTAGTCCCGGTTTAAATTTTTAGAAGATTAATTGCGTTGGCGGTTTCATGCCGGTGCGCGTTCACTGCATCGTTAGTGGTGACCGTGCGTTCAGCCCGGGTGACCGTGTCTTCACCCGGCATGTTTAAATATTATAATTTTTATGTTGATATTTTATTATTAACACTATTTAAGTTGTGTTATTAATATGATAGTTAATTTTATTTTATATATGTTTATGTATGTTTTATATATATGTATAAAAATTTATATATACATATAGGTATATATATGTTTATGTATATATCTATATATGTATAAATATATATATGTGTAGTATCTTTAAATTATTTTATTATTTTAAATATTTGACCAAAATAATTACTATTATAATTAGCTAATTTATCATTTATTATTATTATTATTATTATTATAAGTTTTACCATTATTATTATAAAGTTTTTATATTATTATAATTATTATAACATTTTATTATTATTATTAATATTAAAAGGTTTTATTATTATTATACATTTTGTTATTATTATTATAATGTTTTACTATTATTATTATTATACTTATTAACATTATTAATATAATGTTATTATTATTATTATTATTATTATTATTATTTTAATCATATATATATATATATATATAAATTTAACCCTAATCCTACCCTAACCTACCCAGCCGCCACTCTCCCCTCACCCCGCTCCTCTCTCTCCCCCGTTTTTCTCTCCCCCCCTCCTAGTTCGGCCAGCCGCGCCCTCCCTGTCCCGGCCTCCTCCGCGCGCCCCGACATCGCCCTCGCCGTCGTCCGGCCCTCCCTGTCTCGGCCTCCTCCGCGCGCCCCGGCCTCTGCCTCGCCGGCTCCCGGTCACCCCAGCACCACTGGCCTTCCGGTGCTCCGCCCCGCTCCCCTCCCTCCGGCGACTTGTCTGGCGATCTTGCACCCGGCCTCCCGGCTCCGCCGTTTCTGGCCTCCGTCCTGGCCTCCGCACCCAGCAGCCGCTGCTGCCGTCCCCAACCCCTGCGCGCGACCCCCTGTCCGACCCCGCTCCCGCTCAGCCCCGGCACTCTCCCTCTCCGGCGGCCCGCACCGCCGGCCTCACCCCCTCTAAACCCAGCCTCCATCACCTCCCGCTCCCCTTCCCATCGCCGGCACACTCTCCCCCTGCACCCCCGCCTTCGTCGCGCCCAGCGGCTGCCTCCGCCCCCTGCTGGTCGTCCCGGCTCCCCCGCGTAACCCCCGGCCTCCGCCAGCATCCCCATCCCTACGTCCCGGCTCCCTCTGCAACTCCCCGGCCTCCGGCCTCGCCCCAGCGTCTCGACCTCCCCATCACCAGCCTCCTCCGTTATTTTTCTTTTTTATTTTATTAATTATTTATTTGTTTATTCATTTAAGTATTTTTTAATTAATCAATTATTTAGTTATTTACTTAGATGTTTTTTAATTAATTGATTAATTAATTATCTATTTATTTAATTATTTATTCATTTAAGTATTTGTTAACTAGTCGTTTATTTATTTATTTATATTGATTATCTATTTATGTTTGTTCATTGTCTGTTTATTTTGTTCTTTAATTATTTATCTTATCCCATTTATTTATTTTGTTTTTTTTATTTACTTATTTATCTATTTGTTCATTCATTTTTTTATTTATTTATTCTCTTGATTCTTTATTTATTCTTGTATGTGTTATTTATATATATACTTATTTAATTGCCTATTTGTTTATTAATTATTTGATTAATTAATTAATTTATTTATTTATTTTTCCTTCGTGGCATCTTGGTGTTTATATTTAATTCATATTAATACTTCTTCTGCCGCGGGTTGGGTAACATGTACTTTTTCACGGTTCAGCGTACGCAGTTAGTCCGTAGGGGTTCGTTCTACTTTCTGTTGGGGTTCCGTCGCGTCCGCTCCTTGTTTGAGGTAGGCGAATTCAATTGTTTCTTTTCTGAGGTACTCTGCTGATACTTGAATTTTTTTAAATAAATTTTATTCCATGATTCGCGTGTTTATGATATCCTTGCACGGATTATTTTGGTGTTTTAAAATCTTTTTTTTTTTTCGAAAGTTATGTTTGAAGCATTTATATTTTATGCCAAGGTAGATGTGCACTAGATGTTGTCCTGCACTTTTTATTGTTTGTATAGTGCACCTGTTTAGGCATTGCCAGCTAAGGTGGAACTAAATTCCTATGTTCTCGTATGTTATCATTGGTTGTCTTGAGCGGTGTTTTATTTTTGTAAAGAAAGGATCATTCTTGGATCTTATTATCATGTGCTGGTTAGTTTTATAAAATTTAGTATTATTTGGAAATGTTGTCGTGGCCCTTTGCAGGTTTGAAACACCATTGGATGTTGACACATCCATGGGTGCACCCGGTGCACACATGGATGTGCCCTCAAATGAAGATGGTGTTTGAAATTGTTACCATTTATTTTTATTTTTATTTATTTTTATTTTCTCGAAAACTCGACTTTTCTAAATGGTTCTTGGTTTCAAAATGTTTTCGCCTCCTCATGAGACACATTGAACTGGTTTAAAAAGAAATCTACGGAAATATGCCTGTTTGGCCTTTTATTTAATACAAAAGCAGCGCTTGAGTTTTTGTAAAAGATATTGTGAAATGTTCGTGTAAAGTCATTTGGTTTTGTAAAAAACAGAGTGCTCGCTTGGCGACTTCAGGTATTTTTATAAAGTGGTTTTGATAATTAAATGACGTGAAGGCCCGATTGGCACTTTATTAAATGTGAAGTGATTATATATATATATATATATATATATACGTACTTGTGATGGCATCTCTACAGGGGGGGCTTCCCTTAGAGGGTTGTCGTGTAGCGATGTCCGTGTAAGGGGTTGGCAAGTGCAGTGAGATGAGTCACGCGTGCGAGGATCTCCCACTTAAACATTGTTACAAAAACCACCATGGGTTCCTAGGCGTCTTGTAGATTATCGAGTGAAGGTTGCTTTCTAACCCTGATTAGATGGGTTAGTACCCCCTGGAGTTGTGGACATTCCAGGAGGGATGTGCCACAGGTTGGCTATTAGGGCGGCCAGTTGGTTATTGACTATGGAGTACCATGCTGGCAGGTAGTCTGAACCCGAGTACATCCAGGGGTTTTCTAGGGATGTTTAGGATCACCCATGATTACTTGTTCTCCTTGATTTTTTACTTTTAGTTATTCTTTACATCATATAGTGCTACTTGTGCCCTTTTGCACTACTTTCATTTTGCATTACTTGGTTAATTTCTGTTTCACTGGTCTGTTTTCAGCCTGTACTGGTTACCTATTCCTTTCTAGCACAGTTGTGGTATTATTTTTATTTGGTTTTGTTTATAAAAAAGAATGAAATGGTTTTGAAAGTGATTTATAGTGTGCGTTGGGTTTTCAAATGGGGAAAACATGTTGGTTATTTTTAAATGTGAAAAATCTATTTTTATAATTGTATTTTTTTTAAACCTGTGTCAACAGATTGCTTGGGAAAGGAAACACCTGGATTCAGTGGTTTACCTTGGCTTACCTACTAGGCCTTTTTAATGCTCATGCCTATATTATCATTTCAGTTGTAGGTCTTCCCTTGCTCAGGTATTTCTTGCTTGAGTCGCTCAGTGTTGGAGCAAGGTTGCTCTCTAGTTGGGTGGTGACCTGAGAGGTCACATGGAGGTACGTGGTCATGTGGATTTTACTTCTTTTCCGTTGTTAGTGTCTATTTGTTCTATTCTATTTACTTTTTTTTGGGCTGAAATCGTTCCCAACGATCAAATTTTAATGTCCGGCACTTGTTACCATCTCGGGGGGATCGGGAACGCCCATCGGGACTTGCCACGGACCGGTTCAGGGTCGACCCAGACTGGTTCATGACAAAATGGTATCAAAGGTGGTTCTTGTTATTTGGGTTGTCCGGTAGAAGGATATTAGGACTGTCAGAACTCGAGGGGTAGGTACGGGAAGAGCGTCACGAACTCTTGCTCGCACTGATCCTCGAGTTACCAGGGGTAGTTCTGGAATTGTGTCCTTGTCTTTTCTGGTTTGTCTTGGATTGAGAGATGAAATGGAGGCGAGCCGACGTTACATCGTGATTTCACATGGAGTAGTGACCCATGTGGAGTCTGAGTACATGGTTTGAGTTCCTCCTAGTGGTCGACGCTGACTTGGGACATGGCCCACTACCATGTCGCCAGGTTGAGCGTGACTACTAGTCCCTCATTTCAGTGATTGATGCAAATTTGGATGCTTCTTTTGTTTTGGTCGGTGTAAGTACGTTGTTGGAAATGAAAAAGAGTTTTGAAAAAAAAACAAAAAAAAACAAAAAAAACAAAATTGGATTGGTTTCTTTTAAAAGACATTGAATGTATGAAATGGGTTTTAAAACCAAAATCTCTTGATTTGGAAATTTGTTGTTTGCTTGGAATTGGTTAAGAATGGTTCGGGATGAAACCCCGGGTCCTCTTTATGAACGTTTTCACACGTGTGAGAATGCATGGAAAGTGCATTTTGGTGCGAGTATGAATGGAAAGTGGATGAAGACATGTGCAACGGTTCATGATATTACTTGGGTGTGTATTTGAAATTGAAGGCTTGACCTTGTTTTCTAAATTGGTTTTAAAGGGGAAACGGTTTTGGAACGTTTTTGGTTTGAAAATGGATTGGTTTTGGAAAGCAGTCTAGAAAGAGGGTGGATTTAAAGTCTAAAATAAAAAGGGGGGTTTTGTTTTGGGTTGTGTTTGTATTTGTTTGGTCCTTGTGATGACTGTTTTTGATGAAGGCGCTTTTATTGATGTTGCTTCGGTTTGATGTAGGTTTTGGCCTTGTGTTTTATATGTCACTCAGAAAATGCCACCCAAAAAGGTCTCTAAGGATTCAGATAAGTCATGCCCAGTTTTTGGTCATTCTCAGACTTTGCCTATTCTCCATGGTGATCATGGTCCGTTAGAAGCAGTGGAATGGCTCGAGGAAGTGGAGTGTGTCTTTAGAACGTTGGGAACTCCTGATAATGTTAAGGTTCGTGCAATTATGAATTTGTTCGAGGGTCCAGCTCTGAACCATTGGAAGATGGTTACCCCATCATCAACTCAATGTGAAATGACGTGGGATGTATTTAAAACAGTTTTCATGTATTGGTTTGTACCTGAGTAAGTGAAGTTGGAGAAAAAGAGAGAGCTTGTGCATATTCAACAAGGCCAACGGACGGTGAAGGCATATGTTGACCAGTTCAAGGAACTGATTTCCTTTTCTCCAGAGGTAGCATCGCATGAGCTCATGAAGGTCTCTTTTTTAACTAGGGGTCTTCGTCCAGAGATCAAGGAGTGATTCCTCCCTTCTAAAGACCTTTGTTTCGAGAAGCTGGTGGAGGAAGCTTTCTTGGCTGAGTTAGTTTCCGGTGTGCGGGTGGTTAATACTTCAGCATCCCCTGTTTTTGTTCGTAAGAGTTCCCCCTCTGGTGAGGAAAAGGCGCCAGAGATACCTACTCCTAAGGAGTTATTCCCTTTGGTCCCAACTTCCAGTTCATCATATCGTTCGATGGTATGCCATCAGTGTGGTCGTTTCGGGCATTCAAAGTCGTCATGTCGCAACCCTCCGAAGACGTGTCATCGATGCGGTTGCCTGGGTCATCTGGAGAAGTTTTGTAGGAAGCGTCGCTTGAAGAGGACCTGTGATTGGAGAGTGTCAGTACCTGACTATGAGGCAGGAGATGCTTCAGCCATCAAAGCCCCAACCTTAGGTCTCGGGGTAAAGCTCGCGCACAGTCAGGAGTTCATAGGGTTGTGAAGCCTTGGTCCAGGATCTGTATTCCGTATTGATGGTGGAACAATTATAAACCTTTTCATATTTGTTTTTCCTGCTATTAAAGTTTCAACAGCATTGTAAATGCGTTGTTTTTCTATAAAGTGACGATGGACTTGTTCTATGATAAATTCAAGCAGACTTGTCACGTGGATGTGATATTCTGAATTGTGTGTCCTTCTTAAAAGTGTGTTTGACCCTTGTGTGGGTTGACCTTGTTGTAGTTTTGTTGTCGGATGTGGACATGTTTCGTGGATTTCAATGGGTCATGTCTCCAATTTGATGTTTGGTTAAATATTCTTCTGTGGGTTCTCCCTGGTGTTAAAGTTGTTGACTCTGGTCAAGGGTTCAACATTCGACGGAGGTGTTGTTTTGATCGTGCTATAAGAATCGGTTTGGATCGGTTATGAGTTCCCGCCATGGACCCGCCTCCTTGTGGTGGTATATTTTGGGCATTAAATTTTCGAACCAGTTAAATTCTTGTGGTAGGGAGAACCCCTTCGTGTTCTCCCCTCAACCCCGGGCTTCATCTTTCTCTTGGATCGGTCGGGTGTGACCTGTGTAGAGTAAGGTCATCCCGGGATTCTCAGTTCTCATCGGTTACTTTGGTTCTGTTGGGGCATGGACTTAAATCTTGACCGACTTTTGGCCGGGTGACTTTCTGGGGGTAGAAAGTATCTGTGGTGGGGAGAATTGTCACACCCCGACAGCGGATGTCCGAATTTTTTTTCTCTCATTTCTTAGTCTCGGTTTAAATTTTTCGAAGATTAATTGCATTGGCGGTTTCGCGCTGGTGCGCGGTCACTGCATCGTTAGCGGTGACCATGCGTTCAGCCCGGGTGACCGTGTGTTCACCCGGTATTTTTAAATATTATAATTTTTATGTTGATATTTTATTATTAACGCTATTTAAGTTGTTTTATTAATATGATAGTTAATTTTATTTTATATATGTTTATGTATGTTTTATATATATATGTATAATAATGTATATATACATATAGGTCTATATATGTTTATGTATATATCTATATATGTATAAATATATATATGTGTAGTATCTTTAAATTATTTTATTATTTTAAATATTTGATCAAAATAATTACTATTAGAATTAGCTAATTTATCATTTATTATTATTATAAGTTTTATTATTATTATTATAAGTTTTACCATTATTATTATAAAGTTTTTATATTATTATTATTATAACATTTTATTATTATTATTAATATTAAAAGGTTTTATTATTATTATACATTTTGTTATTATTATTATAATGTTTTACTATTATTATTATTATACTTATTAACATTATTATTATAATGTTATTATTATTATTATAATAATAATTATTATTATTTTTATCATATATATATATATATTAATTTAACCCTAATCCTACCCTAACCTACCTAACCGTCACTCTCCCCTCTCCCCGCTCCTCTCTCTCCCCCGTTTTTCTCTCCCCCCCTCCTGGTTCGGCCGGCCGCACCCTCCCTGTCCCGGCCTCCTCCGCGCGCCCCGGCGTCGCCCTCGCCGTCGTCCGGCCCTCCCTGTCCCGGCCTCCTCTGCGCGCCCCGGCCTCCGCCTCGCCGGCTCCTACTCACCCCAGCACCACCGGCCTTCCGGCGCTCCGCCCCGCTCCCCTCCCTCCGGCGACTTGTCTGGCGATCTTGCACCCGGCCTCCCGGCTCCACCGCTTCCGGCCTCCGACCCGGCCTCCGCACCCAGCAGTCGCCGCTGCTGTCCCCAACCACTGCGCGCGACCCCCTGTCCGACCCCACTCCCGATCAGCCCTGGCACGCTCCCTCTCTGGCGGCCCGCACCGTCGGCCTCACCCCCTCTAAACCCAGCCTCCGTCACCTCCCGCTCCCCTTCCCATCGCCGGCACACTCTCCCCCTGCACCCCCGCCTTCGCCGCGCCCAGCAGCTGCCTCCGCCCCCTGCTGGCCATCCCGGCTCCCCCGCGCAACCCCCCGCCTCCGCCGGCCTCCCCATCCCAGCATCTCGGCTCCCTCTGCCACTCCCCGGCCTCCGGCCTCGCCCCAGCGTCTCGGCCTCCCCATCACCAGCCTCCTCCGGTATTTTTCTTTTTTATTTTATTAATTATTTATTTGTTTATTCATTTATGTATTTGTTAATTAATCAATTATTTAGTTATTTACTTAGTTGTTTATTAATTAATTGATTAATTAATTATATATTTATTTAATTATTTATTCATTTAAGTATTTGTTAATTGGTCGTTAATTTATTTATTTATGTTGGTTATTTATTTATGTTTGTTCATTGTCTGTTTATTTTGTTCTTTAATTATATATCTTGTCCCATTTATTTATTTTGTTTTGTTTATTTACTTATTTATCTATTTGTTTATTCATTTTGTTATTTATTTACTCTCTTGATTCTTTATTTATTCTTGTATGTGTTATTTATATATATACATATTTAATTTCCTATTTGTTTATTAATTAATTGATTAATTAATTTATTTATTTATTTATTTATTTATTTATTTTTCCTTCGTGGCATCTTGGTGTTTAAATTTAATTCATATTAATCCTTCTTCTATCGCGGGTTGGGTAACATGTACATTTTCACTGTTCAGTGTATGCAGTTAGTCCTCAGGGGTTTGTTCTACTTTCCGTTGGGGTTCCGTCGCGTCTGCTACTCGTTTGAGGTAGGCGAATTCAATTGTTTCCTTTATGAGGTACTCTTCTGATACTTGAATTGTTTTAAATAAATTTTATTCCATGATTCGCGTGATTATGATATCCTTGCACGGCTTATTTTAGTGTTTTAAAATATATAGTTTTTGTTCGAAAGTTATGTTTGAAGCAATTATATTTTATGCCAAGGTAGTTGTGCACTAGATGTTGTCCTGCACTTTTTATTGTTTATATAGTGCACCTAATTAGGCATTTCAAGCTAAGGTGGAACTAAATGCCTATGTTCTCTTATGTTATCATTGTTTGTCTTGAGCGGTATTTTATTTTTGTAAAGAAAAAATCATTATTGGATCTTATTATCCTGTGCTGGTTAGTTTTATGAAATTTAGTATTATTTGGAAATGTTGTCATGGCCCTTTGTAGGTTTGACACACCATTGGATGTTGACACATCCATGGGTGCACCCGGTGCACACATGGATGTGCCCTCAAATGAAGATGGTGTTTGAAATTGTTACCATTTATTTTTATTTTTATTTATTTTTATTTTCTTGAAATCTCGACTTTTCTAAATGGTTCTTGGTTTCAAAATGTTTTCGCCTCCTCATGAGACACATTGAACTGGTTTAAAATGAAATCTACCGAAACATGCCTGTTTGGCCTTTTATTTAATACAAAAGCAGCGCTTGAGTTTTTGAAAAAGATATTGTGAAATGTTCGTGTAAAGTCATTTGGTTTTGTAAAAAAACTGAGTGCTCGCTTGGCGACTTCATGTATTTTTATAAAGTGGTTTTGATAAATAAATGACGTAAAGGCCCGATTGGCACTTTATTAAATGTGAAGTGATTATATATATATATATATATACGTACTTGTGAGGGAATATCTTCAGGGGGGCGTCCCTTCGAGGGTTGTCGTGTAGCAATGTCCGTGTAAGGGGTTGGCAAGTGTGGTGAGATGAGTCACGCGTGCGAGGGTCTCCCACTTACACAGTGTTACAAAAACCACCATGGGTTCCTGGGAGACTTGTAGATTATCGAGTGACGGTTTCTTGCTAACCCTGATTAGACGGGTTAGTACCCCCTAGAGTTGTGGACAGGCCAGGAGGGATGTGCCACTGGTTGGCTATTAGAGCGGCCAGATGGTTATTGACTATGGAGTACCACGCCGGCAGGTAGTCTGAACCCGAGTACATCCAGGGGTTTTCTAGGGATGTTTAGGATCACCCATGGTTACTTTTTCTCCTTGATTGTTTACTTTCAGTTATTATTTACAACTTATACTGCTACTTGTACCCTTTTGCACTACTTTCATTTTTCATTACTTGGTTACTTTCTGTTTCACTGGTCTGTTTTCAGCCTGTACTGGTTACCTGTTCCTTTCTAGCATAGTCGTGGTATTATTTGTATTTGTTTTTGATTATAAAAAAAGCAGGAAATGGTTTTGAAAGTGATTTATAGTGTGCGTTGGTTTTTCAAATGGGTAAAACATGTAGGTTATTTTTAAATGTGAAAAATCTATTTTTATAATTGTATTTTTTTAAACCTGTGTCAACGGATTTCTTGGGAAAGGAAACACTTGGATTCAGTGGTTTAACTTTGCTTACCTACTGGGAATTTTTAATGCTCACACCTATATTATCATTTCAGTTGCAGGTCTTCCCTTGCTCAGGTATTTCTAGCTTGAGTCGCTCAGTGTTGGAGCGAGGTTTCTCTCTAGTTGGGTGGTGACCTGAGAGGTCACATGGAGGTACGTGGTCATGTGGCTTTTACTTCTTTTCCGCTGTTAGTATTTATTTGTTCTGTTCTATTTACTTTTGTTTGGGCTGAAATCGTTCCCAATGATCAAATTTTAATGCTCGGCACTTGTTTCCATCCCGGGGGGATCGGGAACGCCCCTCGGGACTTGCCGCGGACCGTCTCGGGTGACTAGTTCAGGGTCGACCCGGACTGGTTCGTGACACATTATATCCATCTTTGGTTGAAAATAATTTTCATCCATGTCAATGCTTTCTAAAAATGTTTTAAAGACTGTTTTTTTTCCTCTATTTATTGTTAAAATAAATTTTTATCCTTGTTATAATTTTTTTTTAAAAATTATAAGGAACCCCCATTTCACTTTATGAATATATTACTTTGGTTTTTTTCTAAAAATATGAAATAAATCGTGATTTTAACATGTAGCTCATTAAGGATATTTCCCACTATCATGACCTATAGTGATTTAAGTATTACTATATTAGTATCCAAAAATATTTTCAAATAAAATCCCTTCATTAATGTTTGTGAAATTTTTAGATTTTAAATATGTTTTTTTTCAATGTGGGAAGGTTACTTTCCTCATGAAATTTTATAAGTGATATTTGTATATCATTTAAAATCTAAGATGATATCTTTTAATGTTACTTAATCATTAATAGAGGTATTATCTGATTTTACCATCCTCAATCATTATATGGATGGTTAATGATTATGGAATAAATATATTTATTAGACTCATAATTTTTTCCAATATTATGATTCAATTAAATGATGAAATTATTATGAAGCATGTTCCTTTTCCACGTTATTTGTTTTGATTAAGTAATAAAATGTTAATTCAGCCCATTTATTTTCAACATGTTCTGCTTTGATGAAATGTTTTTAAAACACATTAATTTTAATGGGATATAATATGATGAATTTTTTATAATCTTGAGGCACACAAATGTATGGATTATGTGATGGATGGGAACTATATCTCCCTCCAACTCATTGAGTAATGATTTATATTTCATGTCGTAAATCAATCTAAAATTGGTAAAAACACAGTTCAGTAAGGGACTCTATCCACTATGATAATAATTAGGGGAAACTGTGACTACTAAAATGGTTTTGGGAGCCAAAAAATTCCACTATGATAGATTTCAAAATGATCATTGACTAAAATTAAAATGATTTTATATGATTATGTTTATTCTACTTTTCTCATACCCTTATGTTCTTATTATGTTGATATCTCCCTTGTATACACTTACTGAGCATCTTATCTCACCATTTCTTATGTTTCATTTACCCTGGTTGTGAAGAATGTAATTATGTATGTTGTTTATATAAAGGGTGATAGTAATGAAGAAATTAGTGGGAGATGATATAGTTTAACAATGAACCTATTAATTAGGTATCTAGGCTTCCAAAGGCACAAACCATAATTTATTATGGAATGGATCAGTGTGTTTTGTAATGAATATTTAACTATTCATAATTGATTTATATAAATTAAAATTATGGGTCACTATATGGGCTTGGTTCTGTAATGATATAGAGGATCAAATTTATTTCTTATGAATCACAGAAGTTAAGAACACATGAGTAGAACTACATGAACCATGATTTAGAGTTAGAAGATGTAGTATTTTCGTTGATGATTTGGGAACACAACTTTATGGGTGAGGATTTTATCATATACTCTTATCATAACTGTGAAAACTATAAATTATATCATAAGGATATTAATTTATAATATGGTCGATGACTTGAGTTCCACTAATATTTTGGATTTTAGATAGTATATACTCTTGTGAAGTGGAATGGTGTGGATGATCCTCCTAGTAAGAAATATGATACATGGTTTTTGACCAAGGTTTTAGAGTGTTGGCCACATTACAGTTGTCCTTAGTGTATTGGAATTGTACAGTTTACCTCCAATCAATAGCTTTTACCCCATCGATTCTATAACTTGTTTTGGAGGATCAACATGGAGATATAGACTATGAGACCTTGTGTAAATATATATATACTAGACATGCTCTTAATGTATTTTTTAAGGTAGTGATCGCATATTTATTTTTGGAGGATAGATAATGGTACTAGTTAAATTTTATGAGGTGTTTTTTATGGAGTTTACCATGTCCCCTTACGCGGTATATCCTAGCGTGTATATAATGTACCAGGAACTTCACTGTCAGTTCTAGTTTCTAGATATAAAGAAGTGTATAATGCTGTTTTTCCCTCAATACCTCACCTTTAAATCATTTATAGTTGAAAAATAGGTTCCATATGGTTTAACCATACCCCTTGAGGTGATAGAGTTGAATTTGGATAGTATACATCTATGGATTTCATTTTGGGTTCCCATGAATTTTAGAGTACATGTTTCCATTTTAGTGATAGTAGAACAACTCACCAGATCAACCTACTTCATAGAAAACTGATTGAGTACATTAGTAGAGACATTGATACACCTTTACATGTTGGAGATAGTCTTGCTTAATGGAGTTTCCTTGAAAATAATTTTAGACTGGGATGCTCACTTTACATTGTGATTATAGAGTCGATTACAGGTGGCATTTAGGATGAAACTACATTTTTGAATGGCATGTCATTACCCATACTAATGGTCAATCTAATAAGACTATTCATGTCCTGGAGATATTTCATGGTATTTTTTACTTGTGAGGATCACTTAGCCTTGGGGGATATTTCAAACAATATCTGCTACCATTCCACTATCAGTTTGTTTCCATTCATGGATTTGTATGGGTGACCATACAGTTCACCCCAATATTGTATTGATCTAGAAAATTAAACACATATTCTCCCACATTTGGGTTGATCTATGATAGAGATTATTCATATCATTTTGATAAATACTTTCCAAATCCATCAGATGTCATATGTGTACTGATGGGAGAGGCCTTTGGAGTCCAGGCCTTTGGAGTTCAAGGAGGGTGACCATTTATTCCCAAAGGTCTCACTTTGACATAGATTATAGAGATTAGGTCTAGGTTTCATTTTGTATTCCTGATTAATTATCTATTTCCAAATATTATATAGTGTGGTAGATTTGGTGTTCCTCTTGCCCCTACCACCATAGTTATATTGGGTACATGACGTCTTTAACTTGTCGCATGCGGAGAGGTATGTTCACGACCTGTCACATTTTAGTGACTATGGAGAGACAAACATTAAGGATATATATACCCATATAGAGTACCCAATAACGATCAAGTATCGGAAGGAGAAGATCCCACTTTGAGAAGTTATTCCCTTGGTGTGGGTTTAGGGGAAACACAAGAATCTTCGGGAGAGAACCTAAGGTTGGGAGACCTATATTAGAGCACTGTACTGACATCTTTTGGAATAATATTTTTCTTCTTTTAGGTTTTATAATATATTTGGTTAGGATAATGTAATGTCTATTATTCCATGTAAATATTTGAAATAGATATTATAACATTTTCAGAGTTGGGGGATGATAATGTGAGAGATTCTACGTCCCAGAGAGCTTCATTATTGATATAATAATGCTATTAAATATTTAAAATCACAAAAGTGAATATTTACTAAAAAAGTGGAATAAATCAGAAAAGGTGACATAGATATAAAATCAAATACCATCATTGGGTTTGGAATTCCAGTGTTACCCTATGTGTAAAAAATGTTCATCAGTGCTAGGGGTTTTGATAAAGTGTTGTAACATGTGGAAATAATAAAAAACTTATTATGTTATTTTTCTAAACCATGAACTAATATTCTTTATAAATATACATTTATCCCAAATTCCAGGTGTTAGTTTTAGAATCTTGGGATTGTGAGGGGAGCTGATAGAGGAGATATTAGTGAATGAAATAGTTTGAGTATCATTTTCTTCAACAGAATTGAAGAATCTCATAGATGAAAAGAACAATGATCCATTCTTCATTAGCATTCAATACCAACCCAAGGTGGGTAATTGTTTTACATTGGATATTTTCCCTATATTATTATCCCATGATCAACGTGAATTGTTTCATCTAACAGATTGATTTTTAGGTCGATTGTGTTGTGGGTGTGGGTTTATTTACATGGGAATTTGAGATTTTTCATTTTTTATTCAATATTAAAACAAAAAAAAATTTACTGAAACATGAAACCTGTATGTGGTTCATTACCATTTTGTGTCTACTGGATTTCATCCCTTTTTTTACATGATTCATTTCCTAAAATTCCTTATTTGTCAATTAGACCAATACCTAATATTTGATAATCTCATAACCATTATTCAAAACAATAGATCAATATAGCATGCACGAATTCACGATTGAGGGTGTGATTGAGGTTTTCTAATGATGTTGGATTATTATAGGTATATTTGGATTGGTTCAGTGAATCTTGATTTCTGTGTTTTTTTGTAGAAAGGGTGTGGTGTGATGGTAGTTATAATTTGAGAAGATCGAAGGATAGTCTCTAGAAAGTGGCATTTGTAAGACAAGGTCATCCTAGATGAATGGTTTCTTGGGTGTTATAATGGCAGCATTAGTGGAAGAGGTGGAATTGTGTGACACATTGGAAAACTTGTGATTTTTTAAAAAGTATATACTACATTGAGTATAGACCCATGAAGACACACTATAAAGTCCCACTTCTCTAATGATATGTTTTTCACATAGAATATAAGATCACATGTCTTGTGGTATCTTCCAAACACCATGTGAGCAGGTCTTGGAAGGTCGGAGTGTATCTCAGAGGGTACATGGTAGAGGACACGAAAAAGAACATGTGTATAAATAGAGTAGATTGGTACAATGTTATACTAGGACGTGACTAGGTACACAGAGATGTCTAAGTACAAGGGCATGACCATTATAAACTGAAATAGATAGAGGAACATAGTAATATATATAGTATGGTCATGGTTTAGGTGAAAATATCATTTACCCTCTACACGCATTGTTTACTTCACCTGAGGTAGTTCGGATCCATTCATTTCTTCAGTGTAGACTAGGCTCAACTGATTAATAATATGTAGTTCATCCCCATGTGGGTACAGTGCATAATTACATCCTCATAATCATATTTTTATCTCCTATGTCATTTATTTCACCAAGAGACTTTAGGGTAATCCTTAATGAGACATGGGTGGGATCCTCAATAATTCCTTCTTTATCCTATATAGGGTTTCTCATATCAGTGTGACCACCATGCTTAGGGAATTCATCCATTATCTAGAAGGCTGATCCAACATGGTTTTTGGTGTCCCCTAATTTTACTAGGTGTAATCCTATACCCTGGTAATATGATATTGGTAGATCTATTGAGTACTTCTATAGTGAGACCTTATAATCATGACCTCTCGGATGAGCGCCATCAGTGGCCATGTGGCTCGTAGATTGGATTCTCCTAAACAAAATTTACCTGGAATATTTCAGAATTATAATATGGCTTGAAGTATAGTTGATATATCTTAGAATCTTATATTTGGGGATAACTATATCTTGGTTTTATTATTTTTACGTCTCATATCATGATTGACATACCTTGTAATGAGATGATTAGTATCTTTATGCTTTATTGTGGGGTTATTTCAGAGTGTCCATGTATGTATTGTTACACTCACCCCTGAAGGGATTTTCCCACACATGTCATGTCTTATGTAGATTAATTGTATTTTTATATAGTTCTGGAAGAAGTATGAGTAGGCAATGAATAGTTTTGGGAATGAAATATAGACGATCCTACTGGTGTTTTTTTCGATAGTTGTCCCCTCCCTTCGAACAGGTTGGACATTATATCCAGTTTTGGAGGGCTTAAATTTGGATATTATGCCTTCCAATACTACTTCCCACCCTGATGATGGGTATTTTTCATTCATGAATTATCATATCATTAATAGTTTGGATTCAAAATTGTATGGTTTTGGAGATGTGGGAATTAACATTGGTGCCTTAATTTATTGCATCCTATACGTGTTATATGCCTAATCAATGCTATTCACCAACCACTATCCTATTATTAGATGTATTGTGGTTATCATGGTTGTATTATACTAACCACTCAATCCCAAGTGAGAAAATTTGTAACACTTTGTATCTTCTGTCATGGGATTTGAATGACTTGAGAAATGGTATGTTCACACTTCCTTTTGTTCTATTTTTATTTTTACAAAATATATTATCGAATTTGTCACTTACCATTGATTACTTAATGACTAAATAATATTTTATTGGTTGGGATATTTTTTTATTTAGTCAATTTCATTAATGAACATAGTTTACAAATTTGTTAAGCATATTATCAATTTATTATAAATGATATAGCAATAGAGGAAAAATATCTCACTAAGAGGTTTGTTGGACCCTCAATGATACTCAGTAAACTCAAGTGATTAGGGAATGCACTTAATGTTATTTATCATTTTACCTTAGTGGTGTGGTTGTTCCAATGTGGAATAAAACATACTGTAAAATTATCTTGACAGGTTAGAGTTCATAGTTAAGGGGAATAATTTATTTATTGTTCATTATGACCATGTAATCATTAAATTAGAAATATTTTAAATATTTACTAACCTAAATCCATTATAAACTCTCATAGATCACCATTTTTTCTTCATATAACTCATAATGATAGTATATGATGATTTTTAATGTTTTCTTTCATTATTATATTAAATTATTTGATCGATAGTTGATTTAAACATATATCCATTGTAATTTAATGTAGATCCATTCATTATCCTATATCCTTCCTTCTAATAGCTTCTAAAAAAATCTAAAAGAATTTGATCAAGGGTATTTTTGGGTCCTTGAATTAATCATAGATTATTAATTATAATTCATTGGGTATGTTCTAGAAAACAATGTTCAATAATTACCGATTCATCATTTTAAAAAAAATATTATATAATATGGGAGGCTTCTATATTTTTCTATAAAGGAAAAATTTATGGTTATATTGGAAAAGTGTTTATACAAAAACTGAATATAAGATTTTGAATTTCTCTATTAAATATTAATTGGTTCATTATTTATTAATTATTAATTATTTTTGAGTATAGATTCTCAAACTATTTTTAGAACCATCGTTGAATTACTAAACATATGTTTTCTTGGAAATGACAATTAATCATAAATTTCAAAATAACATAAAAAATTGGTTTACTAGAAAATTATTTTTAAAATATATATTTTTTAAATCAATAAATGTGGGTGATGATGATTTTTTTTATAATGATGAAAAATGGGATTTTGATCATGAAAATGATAGAGGATTGAGTCATTGGAATTAATTTGGGAAAATATTATTCATTATGAATTGAAAAAAGTCCAGTTATTTTTTGAATATTTCATATACTAAATAAAGGTGTTAGGATTTTATATTTTGTTTTTTATATTTCATCATTAAATGGAGGCCCCAAAAATATTACCCCATAGTATTGTCGTTGGATTACATGTTTAGATGCAGAGGATAAAGTTGAATGTTTGATACTATTATAGAAATTTTCAAATGGGAAAACAATCATATGTAAACATATATTTTGTTTTTATTTTTCTCATCTTTCCAATAGGTTTTATTTTAATTATAGGTAATGGTTGAATTAAATGTAATATCTAGACTCAACCCGACCCTCCCCACCTCATATTAGAGAATCTCAATTTTACTTGGCCATGTGTTCATCCCAACATCAAAATTGGTTTGAAATAAATTTCAATGGAAAATTGAATAATTATGGTGGAAGGTTTTCTTGAAAATATGTTACACTCATCAGCTTGAAATTTTACCAATATCTTGGGATGTGGTATCCATATCATGAATATACAAAAATCAGGATCATGAAAAAACAATACATAGTGTAAATTCCACTTCCAAAATAACCTGATGCATGGAAGAAATATTTTGAAATTTTCTACACTAATAAAATACTAGTAACACGTATAAAATACATAGAAATTAAAATACAAGGATACCATGGCCCTAAAAATGTATAACCCAATAATATGGAGTATGAAAATGACTACTCAATGTCTCAACAAAACATAAATAGAACCCATTGATTAATGAAGTGTCCTTATACCTCTATATCTCCCCAACATGCCTCTCACCCAACATTATTAAACAATTATGACTTACCTTTACCTCTAAAGTTTCACACACAGTCAATACACCCACCTCGAAGTGCATCTTCGAGGTGAGTAAGAAGACTATGTGGGATATACCTAATACATTTTATTCACCCTATTAATATGAATACTAGGTAATATATAAATGAATTTTATAATAATATTTCATAACTAAAAAGTTTTCATAAAGTAAAAAAAATATTTATCATAAACAGGATTTAACATGAAAAATACATCAACCAAACAATCCATATTATCCATAAATTCTAAAACCATATAATGAGTCAAATCACACATGTCATTCAATTAACCACAATCTTAATTGATGCTTATCCCATAATCTTGATTGGAATTACTTTGTAATCCATTATTATCATATTAATAATTATCCCATATTGAATTTGGATTTTCATCAATCTCATTCATCCTGGATGATCCCCCTGTATTTAAATAGGATTGTATTCTCATGATTAATACTTTAACCATAAAAATATACATAATATCAGTTATACTAATTATTCAATTCTAATGAAAATATCCATAAAAATTATATAATATCATCATTATAAAAATCTCCCTTTTCCACTACCTCAACTCTCTAAAATCGCACACATACTTTGAAAATTCACTAATTTCATTATCTTCAAAACAATGTCAAGTAAATTTCAATTTTTAGACCAATTTTGACTAAGAAATTTATTAATTTTACAACCATTGAAATAATTTTACTTAACATTTAACTTCAATGAATATAATTTTTCATGGAATAACGTGTTCCAGGTAATCTACCTATTTGAATGAAACAACAAGTTGAGGATACACTTCCAAAATATAGATAGAAACACTTTTTAACATTCTTCTAAACATAGAAAAAACCACCAATTATAATAAACCCAAACCATTAATTTCACCAAACCCTCTTTGTTTAATATTTCACAAATACAAAAATATTGAATAAAAATGGACAAGGTCAAAAGTAGTTTTCCATTAATCTAGGTTCACAAAAAACTAATATTTAAAGTAATTAATCAAAAAAAATTCATTTATAGTATAATAATCAATATATAATGCAATGAGAATGAAAAATTATTTATAAATTCTAAAACTATAAATACAATATAACTTTTGGGTCCATTATTAAGTAATCGACTATTTCATTGACACAGTTTACCTAACCATGCCTCAAACCATGTATCACACACTATCGATCTCTCCCATACCACATGGTTAACTTCTAGGTTTACCTATATCCATAACCTAGAAATAATACCCCCACATGATATCTATTTATATCAATCAGGGTTTATTTGAGATACTACATTGTAACACCCAGAGATCTTAGAAAATATTTCTCTTCAAATAATATTATTTCCTTGATAGATTGCGTAATACACAAAATTGATTTCTAATGAACCATAATTTACTACTAAAATATTATTATTTTTCAAATATATAAAATATATATTAAATTGTAAAGTATTAATAGGATTAAGTAATATATTATATATATATATATATTTCCCACTAAACATCAATATTTTAAGAAATTATTAGAAGATAATCACTAAATGTTTAGTAAATTATTTTATTTTTAAAAAATATGAATGATTTTTTATTTGAGAGAATAAAATCTGATTAATTTATAAAAGATTTTAAAAAATTATTTTTTAAAATAAAAATTATTTTTTAAATTATAGTATGAAATTTTTTTTAGGATGAATTTTCTAGAATTCTCTGAAAGGATAATTTTTCACATGAATAGAAAAAATTTCCATTTATATGAAAATTTTATATATAAAATTATATTATTTTGAATGGGTTCAAAGAAAAATTGGTTTATTATAATCTAAATAATCAAATTAAGTTCGTTGTTTTCAATTTTATGTTTCAATTCAGTATAAAACTATATTATATTTAAAAAATTTCTATAAAAACTATTTTTATGTGTGGAATTCATTTTAAACTAAATAAATAATTTTTTTTCACTATTGGTGAATTATTTTAATTAAATATATAATTTATACACTAAATCAAATATTTAAACATTAATTTAAATTTTTTCTAGGTATGGGATGTGAATAAATATTGATTATGCATAAATAAATATTTTTCTAAAAATTATGTCTCATCAAATTTTTCACCCTTAATTTAAAATTTAGTAGTTCTAGTTAAACGAATTTAATTTTATATAATTAAGTCAATATTTGGAATTAGTATTTTTAAATTTGGTAAATATGAATTTATTTTCAGATAATATGAATAGAAATCAGGGTAAAATGTATCACCTAAGAAAAGGGAAAATCGTGTCAATATATGCTATAAATAAGTTATAAGGCCATATTACACCATTCAATTTGTTATTGCATAAAGATAATTCTACCCATATCACCTAAGACTAGAAATTTTGTTTTTTAATGGAATTTTTTCCTTTAAAACTTCTTAAATATTATTTGAATCTAATAAAATTACAAAATGTCACTATCCTTATTTAAAATATACTTGATGAGTTTATATAAAGGGAAAAACTAGTTGTGAAATAAATATTAGTAGTTTTTGGTTAATAACGTAATTATTTTGATGACGGTAATTTGTTTTTGTTTTTTAGTAAATATATAATTACACAAAATTTTTACACACCAAAAATGTTTTTAAACAATGAATGAAAAAATAAAATAAATTATTATGAAAATTTAAAAATTGATATTATTTTATTAATTAATAATGTTTAAAGAGTTTTATAAGTTTATATGAGATATTAATATTTTTTTAAAATAATGAATTAAAATTAAAATTTTTCATTTTTTTATTTTAAGTCAACTTAAATGAATAGTCTCAAAATCGAAAATATTGATATTTTATCAAAATAATAGTTTATTAAATTTTTTAAAAATCCAGAAAATTTGAAATAACACAACGTGGTCATGGTATGGCCACTAATTTAAAAAAATTTCAATTTATTGGAAAATTTTCTCCTTTTAAATAAAAATTATAGTCAATTAATATTTAAATTTTGGTCACATTGTTAAAATTAAGTTCTGTTAACTTAGGTTTAATTAAAATTATAATATTTAAATGACATAAAAAACCTATATAGAAATTATTGGTTTTTGGGACTAAAAATATATCCCAAATTGTATTTTAATTCCTAAGAAGTTGGAATAAAACTTCATGAGAACTAATTTTTTATTGTTTAATTTTTGGAAATTTACAAAGTTTCTCACACCTCACTTTTCAAAAGGTGCCTCATATATCATTACATTGAACAACATTGAGCATTTTGGATTTCCCAAAATATAAATATTTATTTTCCTAAATTCACTATCCACATAGTAGAGGTTATTTTCCTCTCACAAGTCCATCCATGGAACCCTTATAGGTGATCTAATGGTGTCATCTAAAAGATGTTGTAATATTCTTAATTGATCACTTTATTGTATTCTGTCATTTACCACATATAAATATAATGAATTTATAATGAATTATTAAAATAATTATAATAATTATTATTAAATTTTTTATCTATTATTAAAACACCATTATAAACCCTCTTTCTTATCAAACGATACGTGAATGTTTATCTCATCCAGAAGCACTTCTTGTCGTCTCTACATAACGATAAATTTCATTTTTTGTCACCATCTTTTAGGGTTAGATATTATTATGAGTATAATTTCAATATATTATATTTATTATGTAATTATAATTTTGATATTATAATATCAAATCTATCCACTTACCATTCACCCCATTTGGAAATGACAATGTTGTTCATTTGTATTCGTGGATAACCACTTCCGTGATGCTATGTGATTCTTTTTAATTTATATTTTAATTTTATTGTAATTATTAATAATTATACGAATATATATTATATATATTATTTAATATTGATCCTAGAATTTTTAATTAACATTTACCTTTCCTTTTTTCTATCTGTAGAAAAATGAAAGTAGTATCCTTTCGTACGTATGACATGTCTTCTCCATAAATGGTGTACTTCATTATTATATCTCCAAAAATATAAATGATTCCAAAAATATATTAAAAGAATATGAATTATAATTTTATTATGAAATATATTCTAGAGATTATGGAATCATGATCAATATACAAGGACCAACACTACTGAACCAAAACATACATGAAATATGAAGGAGATATCACCATGAGTATTGATTTTAATATAAAATTGTTAACGAATTGTTTATAAAAGGTTATAAGTAAATAATATATTTTATTATATATATGTTTATGGTTCGGTTATATATTTATAATAAATATATCTTTATTATACCTAATGTTTTAATGCGTACGAAGGCATGTAGACAAAAGGTAAATGATTATAGTATAACATTTATTTTTGAGAGACTTATTCCCAATTCCCCAATAATATCTTTTTTGGTGTATGTATTTCACCCTATACATGTTATATCATGAGAAACTTTTGAATCATTATTTTTAGAGTTTTAATTGTTGTTATTATTTCACGAGGCTTATGATTCAAATGTTACAAACGTGGTATGGGACTCTTTTCTCAGTTTTATTTTTGTGCGACACATGCCATATTCATCTATTGTTTCTTTTGTTTGTTATATGTAATTAACATGAAGTTATTTAATTTTTATTATTATAAAAATTATGGGTATATATATATATATTAATATAATGTTGATTTATTAATGGTGCATAGGACTCAAATGTGAACAACTTGGTAGTGGTTTTATGTTATAATCTTATTATTTTTTAGGATTTTTTATGATTAAGTTTACAATGATAAAATATTATGATATCTATCTCAATAAACTCATTAATTTTATTATAATCAAGTGATTTATTTAATATAATTTTTTATTTCATTTACCTCACCTTATGTACTAACGATACTAGTAATATTTTGTTAACAAATAATCAACATCACTTCTCTATTCTGTAAAAAAAATATTTAATTTCCATATTTTCATAAAATGTTTAAATAAGGTTTTTTATATTCTCCTATGATTTAATAAAGTAAATTATAACCATGATTTAATTTTTAAAAAACATTTTAAATGTAATATTCTTAACGTATTTCAAACTATACACTTTGTGACTTTTTTGAAAAAACCATGGGAGGAATATTTTTTAACATATATTCCATGAAAGGATATTCCCACAATCGATAATAATCTTTTAATTTAATATTACATTAAAATTTGACATGGTTTCCTTAAATTAAATGTTTTCCTTTTCACTTGTGCATTTTTGTTAAATAAATTATATCATTGGAATGTTTATTTTCCTGAAGAATTATTCAATGATCTTTTAGTGGTATGTCTATTAATAAAAGACAACAATCATTGATATCAGTAATTATTTAACCAGGATATGGTCCAAGGAAACAATATATATTATTTCCCTATATGGTTTAAGAATTTTATTACATAATGTTTATGAACCTATTTTCATTTCTATAGGGTACACTTTAATAAAATAATGAAATGTTTATGAAACAAATTTCATTTCTATGGGTTATTCTATGATAAATATTTTACAAACCCATTTATTTAGATGGGTATTTATATAATGAATTATTTATGTTATTTTGAAATAAATATGTATGATTTAAATTATTTTATCGTTGGGACTAATTTCTCCATCCAATGCATTAGGTAATGATTGATATCTCATGAGATAAAAAAAGTCTAATATGGGGTGTGAACCCCATTTATTAGTATATTTAATCTACTATAATAGTGTTGGGAGTGAACGTTTACTTTAATAATTGTTTATGGAGTGAACCTATTCCACCAAGATAGTCCTCGAGATGAGCCTTGATTACAAGGGAAATGAATTTATATGATTATGTTTATACCACAAACTTGGGCCTTAGGCCAGTGTTATGATTTCATGGATCATGATCTTTAATGTTTTTATATTATTCTCTTATAAAGTACCAATATTTATGACATGATTAAAGATTATTATTTATGATATACATGGTATGATTTTCAAATGTTATGATCATTCTCAAATACCCTTATGTTTATATTATTATCAAGTGATCATTGATATATCTATTGTTTAACTTTAATGAGAATATGTGCTCACCCTTTATTATGTCTATTTTCCCCTATTTATATATAAATAACTACGTAAGATATGTGTAAGAATGATTACTATTATGATAATCTTAGTGGGAGACAATACAAATATTATAGGAACTGGTTCTCTATATTTCCATGTTTGTATAAGGTTATAGACCTATAAAATTATGGAATGAATCATTATATTATATAATTAATATATATCAACTATGATTAGATATATAGGGATGAAAATTATGGTATTAGAGAAAGGCTTTGTTAACCATAGGAAAACCAGATGGGAAATCATTAGTGGGAACTCTATGGATATGTAAATGTTTATGAAAACATCCTAAAGTTTTGGTAACGGTCATGGGTGAACTAGGTTAAACCTAAGGTTTAATATATATAAAGGTAGGTGTCATGATTTGGGAATCCAATAAATAATTACACATGATTCCTCACTATGAATATTTCCCTTCACACTATTATTTTTTGTGTTATTCAATGGATGGATATATGATGATTTGGGATAACATTGACATACTATAGAATTGTTGTCCTTATGATCAAAAAAATTAAAAATAATATATAATATAAAATATTTTTATTATTCCTTATTAGTTGTATCATTGTTTGATTAACAATCACACCATTTTTAGTATTTCTAAAAAAACTATTAATAAAAATATGTATTTTTATAAGCACCATAGAAGAAATAATATTCTCCTTTCAACATGTCCATAATTTGGGAATAAGAACTCAAGTGATTCTATCGTGGGAACATAAAAATGTTTACATTGTGGAAATGAAAGAAACAAATCAATTAATTTTCAAGGAAAAATGAAAATATTAGATAACTCAATAGACAATTATTATGGTCTCCCAAAGGTATCCTTGACAATTGAATGCTTTTATATGGACTCAGCCTTATTACATTACATAATCTGGATTTTAATCAATAAATAGCTTCCTTTTACATTGAGAAAATGTTAATGTTTATAGATTTATAGAATTGGGAAATAATATATACATAACATTCCACATTTATACAGAAAGGATACCAAAAAACACAGTATTCATTTCTTCCAAAATATAAAATATTTCAAATAAAATAGTTTTTCTTTGATAAATCTTCGCAATATTTAAAATGTGTTTTTATTTTTCTAACACATCCTTATAACCTGTGAAAATAATTTAAAAACATGGTATGAACACAAGAATTTTTTTAAGGGATATAAAAAAAGGAAAGAAAACATTAATCCATGAATACTTGTAAAAAAATGAAATAATTTTCAAAAATACATACTTGTCATCCATATATAAATACTATGTGAAAATTGAGATTTAAAAAAGATTTAAACAAAATAAATAAATAGAATAAATATAAACATAAAGGTATCATGTGGAATTACTTATATAACCTTGTAACCCTCTCGACTACCTTATGATTTGTAACACACACAACCACCTTATTGTGTAACCATTATTGTTACACATGGAGTAACCATATAGTCTAACACCAACTTACACATACACAATTAATTAGAGGGAGATATAGGCCCCATATTTCTTCATAAAATGATTCACAAGATAATCATAATACATGAATAATTTCATAAAAGCATTGCTTTAGAATTTTGTAATATAGAATTTTATAGAGGATTTTTAAAGTAAAGTCCCTTTAAATATCATATAATTGTAGTTGGAATTAATAGAATGAAAGGATTATGTGTATACACTATAAATACACATAATTAAAAATAATATAAACAAAAATTCAATACAAAATTATACTTAGTACCATATAATCTATGAAGTAGAAGGATAACCAAAAGAATGGAAATTGGGTTAAAAATTCTCTTACCTCTAGTTCATAAAACTTAAAACATGTTTAAACCTTCTATATAATGTTTTAAATAGTAGTTATAATATCTTATAGAAGCTTATTCATGATTATAACACCTTTCATAACATCATTTCACCCTTTAATTATTAGTATTTTATTCCTTCCACTGTTTTCGGTGCATTCTATAAATGATTTTAATTGCTGATTTGTATTTGATCTCATTATCGTATGGAAATGAAATCCCAAAAGTTGAATTAAATGGTATTAATATGTTTCCAAAATATTAAATTATTCCATAACTAATTTTTGTTATATGGTATGAGGATGAATCAATATAAAAATCTGTAGTGATATCTATTTAGATCATTTTGGCAGTTCTTTATTAATCCAGAACTAGTTTTATTATTAAAATAATATTATGCATATATGGAAACACTAGAACATGTAATAGGATATATCATACACATTAAAATCTATTTAAATCATTAATTTTTTTAAAAACTAGTTTTAATGGAAGTAAAGGAAATTGGAGACACATTGTCCACGATGTTTGAATATCGACATGTCGTAGATGATGTTATTATTTTTAGAATAAGTGGAAGAGAAGAGGAAGAGAAGATGATGAATAAGGATTAATTTTTCCATAAACATGATAAAAATCCTGAATATATGTAATACTATAGCTTTTATACCTATTGTATAACATGAGGAGAAGAGAGTATAATAAAATAAACTAATTGAAAAGAAAACACAAGAAAATTAAAGAGGATCTTTAATTCTTGAACTCTTCTCCTTGATATCCTCTTTAGGACCCATGGTAGATCCTATAAAAAGATCAAGGGTTGAGTGGTGAAAATAAGAAGGTGTGAGGGTGGTATTTATAGTGGAGGAGATGTGGGTTTTACATTATTTTAATCATTTTTTTAATATTTTTGCTAAAGACTATGAATAATATTAATTTATGTGACCTAAAATAGTATTAAGTTCATGTGAGTTTGAACCAATATCCCTTTACATCATTTATGACTCTTGCATGATGTAGAAATTTATTTATTTAGTGTATATTATCAATTACAAAATTTCACTATTCCTGAAAAATTCATGTATTTCAGAAAAATCCCAAAAATTATCCAAAACCATTTTTCAACTTGTAAAAATAAAAAATGATCATAACTTTTTAAAAATAATTTTCTAGATATTATTAATTTAATTTTTTTTTAAAAATCATAATTTATTTGATAAATATTAATTTTAAAACTATAATTCGTTTTATGTCACCCTCAAAAATTAATCAAGATATCATTATATTATAACCATAAGAAAATAAAATAATAATATGAGTCACTATTCATAAAGGTCATATTACTATTCATATTACTATTCATAAGGATATGTTACTATACACCAAAAAACAAGTTGGTTCTATCAGACTCCAAATAACTTACTGATCACAACTGTAGATAATTGGTTTTTTAAATTCGAATCATAAAAGTGTAAAAATTATGTTTAACAACTACATTATAACTATCTCCAAAAAAAAGTATCAGTAGGAAGAGACTCAGTGTTCTATGAATTTCATTAAATTTATTTTTAAAACCTTGGGGTGTTACATTCTACCCACTTTCTAGAAATTTCAACCTCACAATTTATTTATATATTTATTAAACAAGTTAAGGTACATTTCCACCATAGCATTATCATATTCCCATGATTATTCTTCATCCAAATGGTTTCTACATAAATTCATTACCTATTGATTTAAAATATTACACAATAGTTGTTATCTTTGAACAAAAATATTAATAGGTTTCTCTTTATAAGAATGGTTCTCTTCCAGTTGAACTGCTTATGATATCAAAACATGAGATTAATCTGGAAAATACTTTCTCAACATCAAAACATGAAAAAAATTGTGTACCTAAGATAACATTGGAGGTAAAGATACTTGGTGGGTGATTGGTACAACTTTCTCTATGATTTCATAAGGTCTAATGAACCATGTACATAGCTTTCCTTTCTTACCAAAATTCATAACACTCTTCCATAATGAGAATCTAATAAAACAATGATCACCTATCTCAAAATAAAAGTTTGTCCTCATGTTGTCTGTATAAAGTTTCTACCTACTCTGAGCTATATTCATGTGTTACAAGATCATCTTCACTTTCTCAACCTCTTCTTCTACTAGTTTTGATCCCATCAACATCAATTCCCCGAATTCATCCCCAAAATCTGGAGTTAGACACCCCTCCTATAAAATGCCTCAAAAGGTTCCATCTATATACTGGAATGAAAACGGTTATTATAAGAATAATAAAGTAAAGATATATGTTGATCCCAAAATTCCTGACAGTCCATTAAACCAGCTCTAAAAAATCCTCCAAAGTATGAATCTTTCGTTCTAACAACCCATCTGATTGCTAATGAAAAGTTGCAATGAAATTTATTTCTATGACCAACAACTTATGAAGGCACTTCCAAAAATTAGAAGTGAACATGGGATACCGGTCAGATACAATGGAAAGAGGTACTCTATGTAACCTAACAATATCTTTGAGGTAAAGTCATGAAATCTTATCCAATGAAATTGTTTCTCGAATAGGGAGGAAATATTAAAATTTAGTCAATCGGTCAAAAATTACACAAATCGCATTATTACAACCAGAATTATTTTATAGTCCCACTACGAAGTCCATGGATAATTTTTTCCATTTTCACTATGTCACTAGAAAGGGTTGAAGCATCCCCTTAGGTAACTCCCCCTCTACTTTAACCTAGTGACATGGTAAAATCTATAAAATCTCTTTTAATTCAATCCCACATGTAATACAATCAAAGGTCTCTGTAAATCATAGAACTACAAGGATGAACTAAAAATAGAGAACTATGAGCTTCACATAGTACATTTTTCTTCAATTTGGAATAAAGAGACACACATAATCTTTTTCAAAATATCAAAACACAATCATTATCAATTTTAAATTCTTGGAACATGCCCATTTTAACAAATTCTATGTTTTTCTGTATCTCACGGTCTTCCTTCTACACTTGTTAATTCTGTCTGATAACAATTAATACATTGAAACCTTAAACAAAACAAGGGTACTATCTACACCAACAACTACTAAGACAAATATTTATCAAATCATTAATAAAGTTATCATTACTGAAATGTAACACGGTTAATGATGCATGATGTTTTTGGCTCAAAGAATATGATGATTTTTTCCTTTTCCAGGATTTTAATTTATTTTAGATAATAATACATTATTAGTTCATTCCACTTTATCAACCTCATGTTAATTCCTTATGTGTGAAAATATACTTCATACTTTTATGGTCTGTATATATTTGACATTTGGATTTGTATAAATTATGCCTAATAATTTTCAAAGAAAAAACCACAACTTCTAATTTCAAGTCATGTGTGGGATAATATAACTCATGTGGTTTTAGTTTTATTACTGAATAAGAAATTTCCTAATAATTCTGCATAAGAAGACAACCAATCCTCTTTAATGAATCGTCATTGTAGATGAAAAAATCACCATTTCTATAGGGCAGAGCAAAAACTGAAGCAATCACTAAACTCTTCTTCAGTTATAAATATATATTCATTAGATTCTGTAACATCTATTAAAATAGTTAAAAAGGATCTCACTAAACATTTTTGCTTATTATTTGGAATCTTATTATCATTCATATCTCTCTTAGGGAAGGCATTTTCATAATGACCCATCTCACAACATTTAAAACATTTTACAGTTTCCATATTAGGAGTATTCTTGGGATCATTTTCATTACAATATATGGCCATATGTCCAAAAGTACTACATCTAAAACACTTCTTTGTTTTGTTAAGTCATTCCCCAGGGTTCCTTTTTCCACACTTTTTACAAACTAGAAACTGGACCTTCTTACCATCAGATTTTTTTGATTGA
The DNA here is from genome assembly GCA_963277665.1 of Viscum album. NCBI lineage: Eukaryota > Viridiplantae > Streptophyta > Magnoliopsida > Santalales > Viscaceae > Viscum > Viscum album. The sequence goes on from OY728138.1 coordinate 459,494,859, forward strand.
TTCTTACACATCGCTTTCCATATAGACCTATTATTTGCCTTATTGTAAAAGTGTGTGTGATCATCATAAAACTCCATTTCTACCCTCTGAGTATGTCAGACATGACTCTCATTACTTTTTAACTCATAGGATTCCAGTTCCCTTCGATATCCTGGCTTCGATCATGAGTAAAAACTGTTGATTTTCTTATCGTGATTGAGAATATGATTTGGAGCATACCTCACCAGTCAGGTGAAGTGTACTTCATACACATCCACTGAATCTTCCTCATTCTTTGTCAATTCAAGGAATTTATTCTCAATCCTATTTCAAACTACCTTTGGAATATATTTTTCAATGAATAGAATTTTAAATTCATCCCACTCTAAGAATTAAATATCCTCTTTATCCCCATTATTCTTGACCATTGACCATCACTAATCTGATTCCCCTAAAATATTATAAATGAAAATTCTTAACTATTGATTATCAGAACATCCCATGACATCAAATATTTTTCCAAGAGATTTAATCCATCATTCAACAACTATTAGGCAAGAAGATCGACGAAAAGTATGAGGGTTTTTCCACATAAAATGTTCCACTATCATTATGTTCCATTATGGTTTCTTTGGTTTTTATCATGCATGGATTATTTCACCATTTTTTACTACGTCAGATAAGCTATTTTTTTCACAAACTTCCCAATTCTAATACCTACCATTCCAAGCAACAGATTTAGTAGGATATTGTTCTATCATCAAAATTCCACTCCAGCTTCCATGTTTCTTCTTCGGAAAACCATTATGAACACATATATCTTCTTCAAATAAATATGGTAATATTTAAATGATATAACATTTAAAATTAACCATAGAGTAAAAATAAGTTATACAATTATTTTAACATCACCCTAAACCCTAAATCTATCTAAACATTCTCTAATACCAACTATAAGAACCTAACCTTCTTACATTACATAATATCGAATTTTAGTCAAGAACTCACATCCTTTCACATTGAGGATCTTTTAAAGATTAAAGTTTTAGAGAATTGGGATATAATATATACATAAAATTCCACTTTTAATAAGAGTTGATACCATAAAAAAAGCATCCATTTCTTCCAAATTTTAAAAATTTTCAAATAAAACTTGTTTTATTTGACAAATATTCATAACATTTAAATATTATTTCTTATTTGACTAACGCATCCCTATAACATATGAAAATAATTTAGAAATATGGGATGAGCACCAAAAATTCAGTTAGTTATTTAAAAATAAGGAAAGAAAGCATTAGTCCATGAATAATTGTAAACATATGAAATCAATTTCAAAATGACATACTTGTCACCCATATATACTTACTTTTTAAAACAGGAGATTTCAATGAGATTCCCAAAAAACATAAAGAACATAAATATAACCATAAAGGTATCCTAGGTAATTACTTAAATAATCATGTAACCCTCCCGGCTACCTTATGATTTGTAACCCTCACGACTACCTTACTATGTGACCCTCATGACTACATTATTATGAAACCATCGTAGTTGCACTTGGTGTAACCATACGACCGACCTCCAATATACACATAACCAATGAATTGGAGGGGGATATAGGACCCATACTTAATTATGAATAATCCCCAATATTAAAAAAATCATTGTACATGAATAATTGAATAAAAACATTTATTTTTAATTTTGTAAAAACAAAATTTAATAGAGGGTTTTTAAAGGAAATTCCGTTACAAATATGATATAATTGAAGTGTGAATTAAAAGAATTAAAGTATTATGTGTATACACTATAAATAAGCATAATAAAGTATTATATAAAAAAATTCATCACATAAATATATGTACTACCATATAATCTATGAAGTGGAATGATAACCCAAAGAATGAAAATTGGGTTAAAAATTCCATTACCTCGGTTTCGTCTTACTTCAAACATGTTTAAACATTTAATATAATTGTTAATAGAGAGTTATTAATATATATAAAAATATTCAGGGTTGTAAAACCTTATATGATAATTTCCTTACATTATTTAACACTTTAACTATTAGTATTTTGTTCTTTCCATTATTTCGGGAGTGTTCTTTACAAGATTTCCTTGGCCGGTTTTTATTTGATCTTATTATCGTATGGAAATGAAATTCTAGAAATTGAATGAAATAGTATTATTGTGTTTACATAATATAAATTATTCCATAAATCATTTTGGTTTTATGGTATGAGTTTGAATCATTTTATAAATCTTTAGTTATATCTGTTTAGATCATTTTGGCGGTTCGTTGATAATCACAAAATAGTTTCATTATATAACCTAATATTATGTATATATATTACTTCTGGAACATTAGAGTGTATATATAACTAAAATTAAAATTTGTTTCAACCATTAAAATAGTTTTATAACCAGTTTTAAAGGATTTATAGGAAATTGGAGACACGTCATACATGATGTGGGTAAATCGGATATCACGAATGATGTTTTTATTTTTATAATAAGTGGAAAAGAAGATGAAGAATGATGCTGAATTTTTCAATAAAAATGATTAAAATAAGCAATATATATAATATAGGATCTTTAAATCCTCTTGTACAAGAAGATGAGATGATAATATAGGAAAATAAAAGAATTAAAAAAACACAAGAAGATGAAATAGGATTATTACCTCTTGATATCTTCTCCTTGACATAATCTTTAAGTCCTTTGGTTTTTTCCATTTTGTGAGACCAAAAGTTCTTGGATGTGGGGGTGGATCTTGGGAATAGTATTTTTCAGAACTTAGTCATGTCTTAAGGATTTAATGTTGTGAGAGGAAGAGGGGGTGAGGGTAGTATTTATTGTGGAGGAGAGGAGGTGTTTATATTATTTTAATCGTTAGTTTAATATTTTTTTAAAGACATTGAATAGTCTTGATTCATGTGACCCAAAATAGTATTAAGTGCATGTGAGTTAGAACCGATGTCCATTTTCATCCACCAGGACCCAATAATGATTCATAGATTCATTTGTTTTTCATATTTTGTTAATTACTGTATTTCATTGTTCACCAAAAATTCAAGTATTTTAGGAAAATCCAAAAAATTCACCCTCATAATTTTATGATCTATATAATTAACAAACAAATCCATTTTTTAAAATAATTTTCTAGATATGAATAATTTAATTTTTAAATTAAAAAAAATTATTCAAAGAATAAAAATACTAAAACTATAACTCAATTTATGTCACCTTGAAATATTTATCAAGATCTCATTATCTTATAACCTTAAGAAAATAAAATAATAATATAATTTAATATTCATAAGGGTCATATTACTATTCTTATTACTATTCATATCACTATTCATAGGAGAATTATACTATTCAAAAAAATTGGTTCTATCCGATTCCAAATAACATACTGATCACAATTGTAGATGACCTTTTTTGAAAATCAAATCATAAAAGTGGCAGAATTATGATTAATGGCTATTTTAATACTATGTCCATAAAAGTTTTTTCCTTATGAATAGATTTTGGGTTACAGGCATTTCATTAAATATATTGGTAAAACCATGGGGTGTTACAATTCTATATGTGCATAATATGTGAATTATGATAATCAATTTTTTAGGGGAATGCTTCAGAAAAGAATCATCGTCGTTATATGGGTAATGGTATTAAAAATGTTGATGAATAGATAAAATAATGATGTATGAAATGTATAATCTATTTTAACATCATTTATTATGATAATAGTAACAAGGATTATTAAATTGATATTTATGAATCATAATACAAGATTAATATTTTATATTATAGGAAAGAAGAATTTTGGAATAAGATTATGAAGCCTTGATAATGGTTTAATGTAGAAGTGGGATGATTCACGTGTTTCTCTATTTTTATTAAACTATTATATTAATAATATTATAAAAATAAAATCCAGAAATTTATAAGGATTGTTCTGTAATATATTTTCATTGTAGACTTAAATAAAAATATTGAATGGTACTAATAACTACAAAAAGTTATTTATTGGTAAGGTGAATTTTTTTAAAACTCATGATTAATGGAACGGTTAAACCTTTATACATGTCTGAAGTTAAGTAAATAATTTTTAGTTGGGATGAAGAGATGACTAGAATTATTGTATTAGTAATCCTAAAATATGTTGTGGATTTCATAAAATGTTATTTATGTCATCATTGATGATGTTTATTTCATTTTTGGATTTATTGAATGTATTCAATAGTTTTGAAATTATTTAAGGAATAAGGATTCTGTTAATTTTAGATGAATATATTTCATTAAGAGAGGTTAACATAATTTTAATGGATATAGGTATGAGGTTTTTAAATTTAATTATGATCACCTATTCAATGGAATAAAAATCCAATTTAATGTTTTACTTGTTGGTATTTTGATACAATATTTAGATTTAAATATGCATTAGGGTTGGTATAAATTTAATAAAATTATAATTCTGGAGTATTGGATAGTGGGAAATATATCTTCTTGACGGATGAAAATTAATCCATTAACAAGGTGAAATTTTCAAAAATATTTATCGTCAATTAAAATATTTCCTTTTAGGTTAGTTTCTAAAATTGATCAATAATATTTTAGTGAATTTCAATACATTTATATTTCATATAGGAATTTATCATAAAAATTAATGATATATGGGATATTTTTCAATATATCGAGGTTTACATAACAATCACTAAATTGATGTGATTTAACATGAAAAAAATAATTATGAATAATACAATTTAAATATCTAAGATGTAAGATAAAATGTATGATATCACCTATGAGGTTAAGATATTATTTATTACGGAGTAAATTAAGGTAATTTTGTATGTGGGATAATTTATGAAATGATCAATGTTTGATCTTTATTTTTATTCAATATAATTTTTTGGTTCAATATATTACTTAAAAGTTAATTCATTTTGGGTAGTATCATACATTATGAAAAAAAATCGGGTTTTGTTTAATGACGAAAGAAAGAAGTAATAAATTTATTTATATTTTTGATATGATATATGTTGATACTAGTTATTTAGGAATAAATAATTCTTCTTGAATTCTCATCGTTTAGAGAAACATATAAATTCTATTATAGATTGATTATAAATTAAATTATACTTTTCAAGTAATTATATTTTCTTATTTTGAAATTCTAGATGGCTGTGGAATTCCTAGACTCTTGGAAAATAATTGTTCTATAAAATTCATTTAGGACTAATTCAATGTCTCTAACCCCTTACTATGTCATGGTTTTTTAGTCGTTAACTTTCTACTAAAAAGTTTCTCTATCCTTACATATTAATCATTGGTAATTAGTTTTTTTTAATTTATAATTTTTTTCCCACTAAAGTTATATTATTTGGAAACCTAATTCAATTGTGACTTTCATTCTTCCATTTCCCTCTTTTTAAGTGGATTTGTTTAAAACTTTTTGTGATGTTAGTTTTCATCAAAATACAATTCAAATAAAACATATTTTATTATAGAGTAGAAGTTAAAATTTAAATTATAAAATTGATTAAGGGGTGTGACACCCTAAGATTTTATAAAATATTTAAAATTAAATAATTAAATTTCTTTGGTATCTTGCAATACACGCAACACAGATTTGAAACAAACTATGATATAATATTAAAATGATATTATTTTTGATAGTTATAACATGTATGTTAAAATAAGAGGTATGATTAAGATTAAATAATTTATTATTTACATATAAATTTCTTAATCAAAAAAATTTTATTGATAAATACTTAGTAATTATACACATGATTTTTGGTAAAGTTCTTTTATTTTCCAAAAATACGACTAGTTATAAAATGATTTATAATTATTTTGATGATAAAAATAATGATTATTTAAAAAAGATTTATAAAATATATTTTATAAAATGAAAAACGTTTTTCAAATGATCATTCTAAAATTATATTAGGATGAAGTTTTTAGAATTTTATAAAAATATTGATTTTGTAATGAATACAATAAATTTTGATTTTATTGAAAAATACATTTACAAAGATCACATTAATTTTAAAATGGTTTAAATGTAAAATTAGTTTCATTATAATAATAATAATCCAATTATTCTCATTTTAATCAATTTTATGTTTTTATTTAGTATAAAATTTTTTTACATGAAAATACATTTTCTAGAAAAGTTATTCTTATGTGTGCCATGAGTTCTTAAATCAATAAATTAATTTCATCATTATAGGAATATAATTTCAATTAAATTAAATTATTATATACTCAAAAAATATTTTAGTATTAATCTAATATTATTCTACCCATGGTAGATGAATAAATATTTTTTTGGTTTAAACCCCATATTTTTCAAAAAAAACCGTTTTCATCATAATTCACACACTAATTTTAAAATTTATTTTATATAGTTATGTGTTGAATTTGATAAATTTTAATTCATATTTGGAATTATAGGGTTTAATTGAATATTTAAAATGAATATAATAATGATCAAAACATTGAAAAACCTGATTCAAAAGCGTGGTTTGTTTCAGAGGCATCATTTTGATCAATTATAGAGTCCGAAAAAAGTTAATGATAAGTACTTATGGTATATTAAGTTCAGACTACCAAATATATGAAGGAAGGGATATTATAGAATAATTTAAAACAAATCATGAAACATTATAATTCACCATATTTATAATTTTTTAAAGCTCAATATTTCGACATAGTCAAACCATTATGAAATAAAATTAATTTCACACAACATAACTCTAGATCACGAATATCCCTGGATGCATGGAACCAAATTTGGTATCCCCCATGTTGTGTAACTACATCTTGCAGAATTTCCACACTGTATGGATCTTGGGTAATTAACCTCCATATAGTGTAACTCGAGTTTATAGAAGTCCTCAACCACTAAGAGAAGAAAGGGGTAACCTTTGTGTAGCATAACTCCAGATCATGGAAGTCATGTAGCCACATAGAGATTAATAAATTAACCATTTGGAATATTAACATTAATTCAAAAAACCCCTTCAATCGTGAATGTATTAATATTTCATAACAAACATCACTTTTATAAAATCAGGGCCCTAGCATCAAAGGATCTTATAAATACCCCCTCAAGTCATTATTTTCAGGAGGAAATGATTAGTCGCGACATCACTTTCTCAATTTGAGAAAAATAAAATAGTTTCATGAATTTTCATAACTCATTGTCCCATGGGTAATATTTCATGAATTTACTCATGTGATCCCTTCCATAAATGAGTTATCATTCAAGGATATTTCACAAAACATCTATCCGTGTAAAAAATAGTCCATGAAAGATGGTCATGGCTCATGAAACTGTTATTTTAATAAAACACTAATGTTTCATGAAACAATATATTCTATAGGTATTTTTATACTACATTTCACCAAATATACTTTTTCATAATTTATATACCATAAAAAACTCTTCTCTTTCAAAATTCCCATACCCTTAGAAAACCCCCTTTATTTTTTGAAAATATTACGTTGAAACCCCCTTTCTAAGTTGTGAGGCCTACACCCACACACACCCCTCGAGATCTTTGGTAGGCTATGGTCTTGGGACTTTGGCTCTATCCCTTTACATCAGTCACCACCCCCCATGAAATATGGGGTATCCAATCATAATATCCTCGAGCTAGTTCAATGACAATGTGGGTTGTGTCATATAAAACCCTAACATCCACCACTAAAATTTCATGATTCGAGATAATCCTATACTAAAGTAACCCAAGATTCAAATACATGTTTATTACAACAATTTAGATGAATATTCTTTGTATTACAAAAATAAGTGACTCAAGAATGTAATAGTTTATTTCCCTTGTTAAAATAAAAGACAATCTTTATAATTATAAAATTATCTTTAATGTATCCCATAAAGATCTTCACATTAAGTTCTATTCATATAAATAATCTACATAAAACCATTTTACATAACCTAGTAATATAAAACATAGAAAAGGGTGAGCGAATATGAAAAATAATTTCAAATATGGGAGATACATAAGCATATCATGAATGTATGGGTATGAGAACATGAAAATAAAATTTGAAAACCATACCCTGTATAAAAAACATCATTATCACGAGTCATCAAATAAATAATTGCAGTTTATAAGATATGTACCACAAAAAATTAAATAACATGATCTGTGAGATAACAAAATCTTTATAAGAAAGTTAATTTGTGGCATACACATAATAACAAATAATTATTTCCATTTTAGTCAAGGATTATCTATAGGGATGTCAAAGTGGAAAAAAGCCCATTGTTGAAATGACTTCACTCTATATAATAGCCCAATATTACTGAACTAGGTTCAATACCCATTATATCCAAGTCTTATTTAACTATGGCTAATAAACATTTCATTCTTTTGTATATTATGAGATATTAATGTTCTCCCATTTCATTAGAGGATGATATAGATCCCAACCATCAAATAATGAAAGCCATATTTATGTGTTCCGCATTATCATTAGAATTCAATACATCAAAACCCTTGAAATTAAATGGGCATCATAAATATTTCTTCATATCATAACCAATTTAAAATATATAGGTTTCATAATGATTTCATCATATAATAACCCATTAAAAGAAATGGATTCTATAAAACGTTTCTCAGGGTATAACTCATGGAAGTGAAATTGGTTTCATAAAAACCATTCCATAAAATAATAAACTATTCAGAAAATAAATATGGATGATATACATGGATCACATCTCCAATAAGGCATAGGTGAAACTAATGGCTGTCGTATTTAATGGGAAATAATTTCAAAATATTTTGTAAAACATTTCTTAGGGAAAATATAATTTTCTATTTTGAAAATGATTTCAAAAATAGTAATTATTTTGAAAACCAATTTATTTTAAAATAACATTGAATACATATAAAGGATTATTTGAATAATTGATTGGTTAAGATATTATAAAATTTTGTTCAGGTCGTATATGTTAAAATAAATATTCCTTTCTTTGATTTATTATAATCCAAACATGAATTTTTTGAAAGCATTATTAGAAAATATTGGTTTAGAATAAAAAACTATTTCCCTCTAAAGAGAGAAATAATGTCAGATTTCCATAAAATCATTTTCTTCATAATTTTTCATACCAAAGATTGAAAAAATGAAAAAATTAATTTATAATATCATGGATAAAAATATAAAAAGAAAATTAATGATAATTATTTATAAGTAGATCATCATATGTCAAAATTGGAGACTTAATCAAAATCAATCCAGAATAATGATGAGATTGTAATATAAACTCTTTACCACTTTAGTAACATTGATTCATAATTCCCCTAATGTAAATGACATAAAAATAAACATAAAATATCATCAGGATGAATAATTTTATGATACAATATAAAAAAATGGTTTTATATACACCTCATGAAAGAATATAGGTACATAACATAACATACTTCTCAAATAATGAAAATTAAAATAAAAATCTCTCACCATATTAGTAATATTTTGAATCGCAATCCAATACAGATAATAACATAAATTGAGAAATTGAATATAATTAATATAGTTTTATTAATTACCTAACATATCAAATGGGGAGTATGTACACCACCTAAAAAAATGAGTGTTGAATTTTTAAATCTCTCCCAAAAAATAAAAGTGAGACAGAAATCTTTTACCTATTGTATAGAAATCCATTGTACATGTTGAATCCTACTATATAATAAATATAATTTTATTATATATATATATATATTATTGAACTATATAACATATCTCACACAATATTGGATATTATTTTGAAATTTTATTTCCCTTTTATTAATAATTAAATGTTAAAGTCACATTTCAGGAAATAACGACTTTTTCATATATGTATTGATTTTTTTATGATTGGAAATCATAACATGGTTCTATAATATTAAGAAATATAATTTTGACATCAATTTCATATATCTTCATTATATATGTCCATATAGTAATCTGTAAGATTTAGGGATAGAAAATGAAATACACTTTTCACATGGATGGTAGGTCATACATACGCATGAAAACTTTTTCCATTTTATTATATATAAAAAAAACATTGCTAAATTATATATTATCATTTCATAATATTTTCAGGTCATATATATCACATTTTTTGGAAGACCAAATTTAATTATTTCTATTTGAAGTGTGAATGAATTACATTGGTACATGAGGCAGTAGTCTTCCGTACAAACAAATAATGTTATCATATTCCCGCAATATGAAATAGAAGTAGGTGTGTGAGATATTAAAATTACAAATAATAATTTAATGAAAATTAAAAATATATAACGTATAAAAAATAAATCCATCATTAATTCCAACCGTGGTAATGAAAAAACGAACAACATCGGTTCGTGAGGCGGTAGTCCATTGTACACACGAAAGATGACTTCATAAACCATTTCATGTTACTTGATATGGTTTTAGGTACTGACTATTACATAAATAATTATCATTATATTTATTATTTTGGATTTTATTATAATTAAATTTATAAAAAATTGAATTGGGTGGAGGAAGAGATAAAACAAAAGAATATGCTCATTGTTGAATATAACCTCATCTTCAGGCATCCTCTATAGATTTCAACTTAAATCCATACTATGATGGATTTATGTCAAGAATAATGATTCTATGGTGAGTGGAGGGAATTTTAAAAGTGATTTTTTCTATTTCATTCTATATAAATTGCTTGATAGGTGTGAAGAAGTGAGTGTAGGGATTTCACTTCTATAATTGGGGAGAAGTGTCAATTTGGTTAATACGCATAAGATTTCAATATTTGGTAGTCAAAATTATCTCATGTGGATCCAATATTGATTAATAATGGATGTTAGTGATTTATTAGTTGATAAATACCTATGACACACAAAATAAACACAATTTTAGTTAATTTATTCCATAGTCGTGATGTTTACTCAATTTTATCTTTATTTTTTTACTAAGGAAACTTGTATATTTTTTTTAAAGGTAATTTAGCCATTAATTATATGATTAAAAGATAAATATTATATAATTAAAACCATATTATTAAATAAAAAATCCTAGATGTGTGGAAAAATAATTTTTAAACAAACGCATGTAATGCACAAAACTATATTTTAACATAAACTGAGGTAATTAATTTTAAATGTTTTCAACATTCATTTGGGTAAACAAATTATGCCCAAATTATGATAAAATATAAATTATTATGATAAAAACTATGAAAAACATTTATAAAAATTAAATTCACATATGTTTCAGAATTTAATTTAACATTAAACATATAGATATTATGAGAAAGTTGTTTTTTTAAGTGATAATGTACAAAAATTTAACAATTTTATATATCTAGTCTCAATATGAAATAAATACAAATAAACTAAATTGGAATAATTTATATATAATTTAATTAATTTTATAATAAAAAAATTAAAAATATATTTAAATTTTTTTATATTTTAAACAAAAAGGTAGTTTTCAATTGAAATTTAGTATTTTCACTATTCATCAAAAAATGAAAATTTTTAGAAAGATCCCAAAATTGTATTTGATTATAATATTGAAATAATTTTTTTAAAAATTAATTTTAATTTATAAAATTATTTTTCAAAAATTGGGGAAAATTAATTTTATAAATATTGTGCCAAAGGTGAGAAACCCATCTTTTTGAAAAAATAATGTCTTTTATAAAACAGTGGTTTTAATTTTAAATAATTATTATTTTATTTGTATTCAACAGACAGACTAAAAATAAATAGTTTTTTAATAGGGAACAAATAGTACAATTATATATAAAGGGGGAACCCAAAAAACGAGGGATAGGGGCAGAATATTGTTGAGGCCTGATGTAATAGAGCCCAAGGGCGTCAACTCTAACCATGCTCACACACTCTAAGGGTAAGGACCCCATGATAGAGAAGGAAATAATTTTTTTCATAAGGGTACCTTAAAAGAATAAAATCAGACACTATATTCCCCATTCTCCATGTTTTATGTATGCTAGTCATGTACAAAATTAGAGGCCTACACCTCTTGATAAGATAGGATATGCTCCAGGGAGTGTTACTTTGGTCTTTAAGAGAGTTATAGGAAATCTTAGAATCAATTTAAATTACTGATAGAGAAAATATATATAATAAATAGATAAATTAAAAGTGTATTTAAAATATATATTTTCATATGTTATATAATTCTACTCATATCCACTATTCCAACAAAAATATGATATATTAAATAATAATTTCAATAATTTAGAACTTTGTACGATAAAACAATGTCAGGCATGTTTTGAAAGATAACTTAGTATTTCATGTTTTAAAATATAAACAAGATATTGTGTGTAAAAAATATCAGAAAATTAAATTCATTTTATTTTCTTTACAACAAATCATGGTGCTATATTATACACAACTATAAATGAATTTCTTCTTCAAAATTCTTCTCAATCATTAATGGTTTGACATCAAAATAATTTCTTCATAGAAACCCACATAATAAGAATGAATAATAAAACATCCTTTAAAAAGGGAATGTTGGAAACATAATGTTTACCTAATGTAACTCATGACAAGGTTTATATTTATTATAGCATTGGTTGGAAGTGAATATTTGTACATGGATAAAGAGAATAAATAATTATATATAGTGAAAAAGATCACTGATGTGAAAATAATTGGGTGATCCAAATAAAGCTAAAAACCGCAAAACAATTTCTCTATGGTGATTTACGGGACCACTCAATTCATTAAAAATTAGGGTACTATTATAAGAAAAATTGATGATATATTTCTTAATTCAATGGAATTAAATTTTACTTCCATAATAATAACATATGAAAAAAATAATTACTTGATATATTTTTATTTTGTAGGAACAATTTCATCCACTGGTTATTTCTTGATCAGATTCCAATTCATCTCATACTCTCAGAAATGAGGGTGAATTTATTATGCTTTAAGTGATAATGAATCATAATATACAAATAAATAATGATAAGTCATTCCTTCTATCTATAATTATTATTAGAGAAAACTATTTTGTAGAGGTTATGCATAAATCTTCATATGGTATCGTATTACATAAATCAATAAAACCTCATTTAATTTTCTCCTGAAACCATTCCATAAATGTTTATCCTTATAAGAATTATAAAATTTATAATTTATAAAGAAGGTCACTTAATTTCCCAAACTCAACATAACATCAATCCTCCAAATATCATTACACAACTCATAATAGTAACATGAACAATATTTTGATACCTTGGTTATATATTCTCTGGAATAATGGTTATAATTAAAGTTACCAGGAAATATCACGGAATGGATGCTTGCTTCCTCATTCATGGAATAAATCCCCTGATTATTGGACATATTCCATGAATCTAATAATGGGATAATCTATTTCAACGACAACATAAACAACTTCATAAATACATCTTTTTTTAGAACATAAATAATAATCTATTTATGTTATCCATATCAATAATGTCCTTATAGAAACGAAACACCATTTTATCATCCTCATAAACATTTTAATGATTTTCCTCCTTTAATTATAAAATATAACACTACCATTAAATCAATTTTCTTAGTTATCAGTCCATTCATAAAATTCATTCAAATACTTTTGGAAAACCTATATAGAAAAATCCTTATTTATTCTATAACATTAATATTTAAATATAATAAATTCAATTATTCCACCTCATCCATAATCCATTAACTAGGATTTGTTGTCTTATTCTATAATACCATTTTCTTATAGTGTGAAATATGAATAATGATTTAACATTCATTAACCATAATTGAGTCATGATTCTCATGTTTAAAATAAAAAATATTTATAGAAAAACTTGTAACTTTTATATTTCATTTTTATTATTCTCATCATCAATAGATAAACTATTACTCGTACATCATTTCTGATTCTTCCCATGATCATTCCCCTTAGGACATCAATTTTCAAAAATTCTATAATTTCCACATTTGAAAAATTCAACTATTTATAATACCTCAGGGACACCAATATTCTCACCCATTATATTAACATAACATTTCAATTTTACTTAATAACTGCTTAATTTTTTAATTCTTCTATACAGATAAAATGTTTTCTCTTTCACTTAATATATTACCTTGATTTTGTCTTTAAACATTCTTTATATATTTGAAATTAATTTTATTTCTCCCATGATCTCTACTACCTGATCACACAATGGACATTCTACTTCCCTTCATTGGGGAGTATGAGTGTTGGTCATGGAAAACATCATAAATCCTTTTATGTGATAACAGATTAGAAATAATCACAATATGATTCCCTCTAGTAATCACACCTTTCTGCTACTCATTGGTAAATAATATATCACATTTTATGTTAACCTAGTAACATGTTGTTCCCATAAATGACTGAAACCAAAATCAATGTACGACAACTATAATCATAATTGGAAAACAAATAATTATGAAAATGACTTATAGGATATCTAAAACATGACACCTTCTTCTTTAATCCACGAAACTATAGGTTAATCCTAGTTCATTTATAGTCATTGTCTAAATAATTTTTTCATAATAGTTCATAAAAAGTTTTTAAATTTCTATATTATATCCCCTGGAGTTTCAAACAAGGTGTAAAACATGGATCATTTTCATGCAGTAGTTCTTGATCGGGTCTTGATAAATATAGTGTTTTGTAGGTTGTTACTCCTAGTTACATATGTTCTAGATCCACATCCAATTATACTGTCTAGAAAGGGATTTAATTTTTTGGAAACCACTCACTATATCATTTACCAAAATAATGTGATATTTTCCTATACATTAACTCATACTTGGACATATCCTTAGATACATCTCTATAAATACCAATATAAATATCCCAAGAGATATCACTAAATTTTTATCATCCTAGTTTTCAATGGTTATCTAAACATTTCTATTTATTAGAATTATTGAGAACCACTCTTATCAAACATGTATATGACATCATTTCATATGAATATTCATTACATTACACAAACACCCACCTAAGGACCACAATAATTTCGTTCGTTTGAAAAAATCTAACACAATATTCTTAATTCATAAATGATATTAAATATATCCCATAATGATATTACCATTATGTAATCATAACATTCATTCCATATATTAAGCCTCTCTTCATAACACAGATAAATGAACCATAATAAAGGGAAATCTCAAAGGCTCAATAAGGGAAAACATGGTAGATACATATATATATAATGAACATAAGGGCATTATAACATGAGCTTAAATTTTTTAAACCAAACCCTATATAAAAAATATCATAATCATGATTCATGGTATAAATATTTCCATTTCATAAGACATGAATCATAAAGAAATTAAATATCATAATACATGATATCCTAACATTGGTATAAGACCTAGAAGTTGTGGTATACCCATAAGAATATAAAATTATTTCATTTTTAGTCTTTTCTCACATCCAAGACCATCATATAAAAAGATATCTTTTACATAACCGAGTTCACTCCTTATTCCAGACCTATATCACTAAACAAACTCCACTCCAAATTTGATCCCTATCATACTGAATCAATTTCACAATCTATTCGAATCCTCTCTATCTAATGAGATATAAATCATTACCCAATTAAATAAATGATGATATAGGCCCCACCCCCCACCAAATGAAAACAATTTTTATGTGCTCAATAAGATTACAAACATTAATCTTATCAAAACCCATGAAATCAAATTGGTATCATAAAAATCACAACATATCATAATATATGGAAAATGGATAGGTTTTATAATCATTTCAATATATAATAACCCATGTAAAGAAATGTTTCTCAAAAGATTTTCATAATGGTATAACTAAAAGAAGAGAAACAGGTTACATAACCATAATTACATTGAAACATAAACCATTTATAGAAATAATATGAATGGTATCCATGTATAATATCCCCATTAAGAATAAGTAACACCAAAAGAAATCATCTTTTTTTGTATTTTTTGTAAAGATCGTTTTACAATTTCTTCAAGGGAATAAGAATTGGTGAATTGAAATATTGTTTTTAAGACAGAAAAAATTTAACATCATTTTTATTTTAAAATAAAATTTAAAACATATAATTGAATATTCAAATAATCGATAGTTTATGATTTCAAAAAAAATTATGACCTCACACAAATTGAAATGAATATTTTATTAACATTTTTGATAAAATTCAAATTGGTGATTTTTGGAGAAATAATTTAAGATTCCTCTAAGTATATTTTTTATAATAACAATTTAGCATGGGTAAAAATATATTTTAATTAATAAGAGGTTAATAATATTTTAGAAAATATTTTAATAAAATAAGAGTTTTGGAAGAAAGTAGATTTCTGACCAAAAATAGAAATAAATTTTTATTTTCATAAAAAATCATAATAATTTTAATATAAGAGTGTTAAAGTGGTGAAATTACATGAAGATATCATGTATACAATTAGGAGAATAAAATTCATGATAATTATTGAGATTTATATCATGATATTACATAATCAAATACTTAATCATAAACAATCCCGATAGATGATGAGATTGTAACATAAATTATTTACAACAATGGAAACATTGATTTATAATACCTATGTTGTAAATATCATAAAATTGAACATAATATATCAGGAAGATTTATAAATTCAAGATATTACAAGTAAAATGGGTTATACATACACCATGTGAAACAATATACATTCATAATATAACATACAACTCAGAGAAAGAAAATTTAGACCAAAAATACCATACCAATTTAGAAATATTTTGAATCACAAACCACAAAAAAAGAATTCTATCATAAAATAAAACATTGAATATAATTATAATAATGGTATTCATGATATAACATGGGAATTATATACTTAGCAAAACTGAAATGATTGATGAATTTTCATATGATTCCCAGAAAAAAAAAGTGAGATAGAAATATCTTACATTATGTTTTGACTACCTTCATAAAAACCTAAACCTCCTGTATAATAAATATATGTTTATTATATGTCTATTAAATAACTATATTCATATATGTAATTTTATATATAATTTATTATATCATTTTTCTCATTTATTACAATTCCTTGTAAAATTCAGGTTTCTGGAAATAACTTCATTGTTTTTTATATATATATTATTTTTTATTTTCGGTCATATCACATTGATATTGGTTAGATAATATTAATAATTATAAACATTATATAAATATCATTTATATTCAGAATATATGTATTAATATTATTCCATAATATTTAGTGATAGAAAATGAAATACACTGTTTGTAGAGATGGTAGGTCATACGTACGCAAGAATACTATTTCAATTTACTTATTAGATTGAATGAAATAAAGATTAATGATATGTTATCATGAAGGAATAATTTTAATTTAAAATATGTCACATATTTTCATTAAACATGTAACTAATTCTTTCCATGTAATGACTTAATGGACCACATCACTTCATGGTGAATTTGTCCTCCGTATACACGAACGACATTTTCGCATTCACAAAAAATGGGAATCATGTAGGTTCTTATGATATAAAAATTTTAAAACTATAATAAAATAAAAAATTTCATATATATAATATATAAAAAATAAATATATAAATAAATAAAACTATTAAATGTGGTAATGGAAAAACAAAGGACATCAGTTCGTGAGAAGGTAGTTCTATGTACACAAAAATGAGTATTTTCTTAAATAATTTTATGAAAGTAGAGATGGATTTAGTTTATCCTCATAACATTAAGAATTACTATATATAAGATACTAATGTTGTTACATAATAATGATATGAAAATAATTGAATGGGATGGAGGAAGAAATAAAATAAAAACTCTTATTATTGAATGTTACCTATTCTTCAGGTATCCTCCTTTGGATTGCACAAAAACCCTTCCTAGTATGACTTTATACAAAAAATAATGATTTTAGGATATTGATGGGGAATATTGGATCTGATTTTAGCATTTTTTCTTAAGATAAGTATCTTAAGTGGTTTGAAGAAGTGAGGGTAGTGAGTTCCATTTTATAATTGAGCAGGAGTGATATTTTTAAAAATACCCAAAAGAATCCACTATTTGAAGGTTAATCATACCTCATGTGAATCAAAAAAATGATTAATAATGGAGTTAATAGTATAAAATATCTATAACCAACCTCCCAAATTATAAATAAAAACATTTTTATCTATTTTTTTGTTAGTTTTTATGTTTACTAAATTTTATCCTTTTAGTTTTGACTAAAGTAACTTGAAGCTTTTTATTCCCCTATTAAATCATTAAATTTAGAATAATTTAAAAATATGTCATTTATATAATTTCAACCTACCAAATGATGATATTAAATAAAATTTATTTTCTGAAAAATCCTATGTATGTGGAAAATTAAATTTTACACAAACACATGTAATGTTCTAAATTTTTATTTAACCTTAATCGCAAAAATTTGTTTTATATTTCTTTATATTAAATATGGTCAAAATTTATGTTAATATTATTGGAAAATATAATATATAGTAATTAAAAATAGATTATATTTTTATAAAACATTCATTAATAAAATTAGAATAATTTAATTTAAAATTAATCTCGCAGACGTGATGAGAAAGATGGTTTTTTAAAGTGAGAATTTTCTAAATATTACCAAGTTATTATATCCAATATCTATATGAAATAAATTAAAATAACATAAATTGAATTAATTGATATTAAATTGAACTAATTTTACTCTAAAATCTAAGTAAAATATAATTTATCTTTATAAATATTTTAAATAAAAACTCATTTTTCTATTAAAATTCATTGTTTCTCACTATTCATAAAAAATGAAAGGTTTCAAACAAAAATACCAAAAAAAGATCCCTAAGATAATTATAACATGATAGTTACCAAAAAAAATGAAGGCTTTTATTAATTTAATTTAATAAAAATGGTGAAATTATATTTTAAAAAGCGTTTTCTAAAGGCGACAAACTTGTTATTTAAGAAAAATAGTTTTTAAAAAAATGGTAGTTTTTCTTTAAAGTGATTCTTAGTTTATTTATAATCAATAGATAACTAAAAAATTTATGTATAAATTATATTTTAGTAATTTAGTTAATTATATTCATACCCATAATTCCAAATTTTAGGCGATATATTAATTTAAAATGTTAATTATATGTTGACGTTCTGTAAAACATAGTCTTACAGGAAATGCATTCCAACATAGTATTGCATGTTATGCATGATAAATTTAATATTATATGAATCACAAAATATAGAAATGATTAAATAAATTTGATAAAATATTTCAGAAAATTTATGTGTGTTACATCTATACTCCCCAAAATACCTTGATTAAACATACTCATCTTCGTCTTTTTCTCACGTTACACGTTGATATTCTCCTCTTAGATTCCCCAAATACAATGAGTTGATATACTCCTAAAGAAACACCTTAAACCCGTTTACATGATTCTTGTTTTAGGATAAACTATAGAGGTACGCTCTTATTTATTTCACACACTAATCAAGGTATGGAATATTTCTCCCAGTAGTACACTACAAAATTGTAATTTAGTAATGTTTTTAGAAAGGTTTTTGAAAAAAATAGATAATATAGCAACATTTTAAACACGGAAAATTTTAAATTTATCACTTTTTTGGTACAATTTTTCCAATATATAAATTTAATTGGAAGACATTGATGATTTAGCGATGTTTTTGGAAAATGTTGCTAATTTAATTCCCTCTTTTTAAAACAAATCAAATTTGGTAGCATTTTTTAAAAACATAGCTAATTGAGTGATGTTTTCATAAAATCACCGATAATTTATCCACTTTAAAGAACATATCAGAATATAAAAATTGCCTCATTTTCCAAAAATCATAGATAATTTTAAATTTAGGTGTGTTTTTATGAAATCAACCCTAATTTTCTCATGATAAAAAATTCACTAAATTTAAAAATTGACACGTTTTCAAAAAATATATGTCTACATTAGCAATGTTGTTTAGAAAACATTTCCGTTTTACTGTAAAATTTTCACCATTACTTTAAAACATTTCTATTAATATAAAAATGTAATTCTATTAATTTTCATATATACATATATATATATATATATGTAATTAAATTTATATACACTTACATATATAAATTTTTATTTATATAAAAATACATTAGAAATATTTATATATACTATTGTATAGATATATCCTTGAGGGTGTAGGTTAATGGTAACAGTTTCATGTAAATATATATTTAGATATACATTTATATGAACACACACACACACATGTGTGTGTGTGTGTGTCTATATATAAATAAATTTTTATGTATAAAAACGCATATAAATTTAAAATTTAGCAACATTTTAACAAAAATGTGGCTATTTTAGTGACATGTTTTCTAGTGTTTTAAAACATGGGAATATATAAATATATAGTTATAATTCTATTAATTTACATATATATAAAAATAAAAAATTATAATTATAATTATATATTGGTATATACATATATATTCTTGATATACATATGCATTAACATATATTGAAATATCAATATATATATATATGGGAAATATAAAAAAACATATGTACACATATATATTTACAAATATATATATCATTGTATGTGTATTTTTGTAAACACTGTAACATCTCATAAACTACTTTCATGTATTTTCTATATCTTTTCTTATTTTCCAATTTATTTGGGTGTTTCAAAGGGCTCCCATGGATGGAGAACTTTTTTGTGTTTAATGATTTAATGTTCAGGGATGGTTGTATTTTTCAATTGATAGAGTCCAGGTATAAACATGTAATGCAACATATGGTTTTTTCAATAGTTCAGAGAATGTCCAAGTTGGGTTGTGCTATGTTATATGAACCTGTAGTATTTTTAGTCTAAAGGAGAAATATATTCCATGTAATGAGATTACATTACATGTAAATTTTATAGGTTATATTCGAATAACTTGTTGAAAAATATTAAGTTATTCCACATCGTGTAAGGATTACATGTCGTGTAACATGAAAATATTAGTTTTTAGAAAAAATGAAATGGTTTTTTAGTGTATTTGTGTCCTAAGGATTACAT
This sequence comes from Viscum album, assembly GCA_963277665.1. Classification (NCBI taxonomy): domain Eukaryota; kingdom Viridiplantae; phylum Streptophyta; class Magnoliopsida; order Santalales; family Viscaceae; genus Viscum; species Viscum album. Next base: position 459,516,013 of record OY728138.1, read on the forward strand.
AACATGTAATTGGATTTAACTCTATGTAAATTATTTAGGGTTGGATTGAATGGTGCTACGTCATCTGGGCATTCATTAATTCATCCGTAGCTCACTTGGATCTCAACCTATAAGGATTATCTAATGATTTGAAGATCTTATATTTGATGTGGATTGATTATATTAGTGATTTATCACTAGCATGGTTAGTTTTCATCTCTCTGTGTTGTTTAGCCTTTTGATTTCTTCATTACATTGATCATGGTAGAATCATTGCATTACACTATTATATTTGTTGATCGGTTCTAATTTTTTTCTTGTTTCCATCTAGATCTAATTTTTGATCTTATTATGGTGGAAAATCCATGTTAGTTATGGTGTGCTTGATTTTCCTTCACAAGGTATGTTTCATTTCATATTCCCCTATAACCATTTGGTCTAATTTAACTATTTCATAAATGTCTATATTGATTCTAGGGCCTCAATTCTCATTGTTGAATCCCTTATTTTGTTTGGTTTTGTTGTGGATTTGTGGGAGATGAATCTTGAGGTAGGTGTTTCTATCTTTATCTTATATTGGTGAACTACATTTCTCCTCTATTTATTAAATTTTTTGTAAAATGATATGTAATGATATAACAATGTTCTTTTGTGTGTTCAGAAATGGTTTTTTATTAAAGATGGTTTCCCTCTAGATTTAGTAAATGAAATGGATTTTTCAAATCATTGTGAAATGGTTTTGTAAAATATTTTTCAAATCATAAAATGATGATTTTTTTGGGAAATAATCAACATAGAAATCCCTGGGTACATATATTGAAGGTACATTGATAAGTCTCATCCACTATCTAGGGTTTTTCTCATGGGGATTTCATCTTCTCACTAGGCTTGTTGTTTTAGTGGAATTTTAGAACTATTGGTGTGTTAACTTGTAGGGGTTTCCCTATACTCTAAACAATCGATTCATACGTATAGGTTATTTATGTGTACAATATTTCCAATGATATGTATGACTGTACTATTTACCCTTACCTAGTGTGATCCTTAGAATTATGTTACCTATGCTTCTTAGCCGATTTGGGTGGCTTTTGGTTTTTAATATTTTCTTGTACTAAAATTAAATTTATATGATATATGCTGAAATATTTGTTTTGAAATTGTATATCTACTGTGATATATGGGTGTGAAATTCTTTGAATATTTTTTACCTATTTTATTTGGAAATGTGTAAAATGGGAAATTAAATTAGTCTTTAATGCTTTTGATATAATAACTATTTGAACTATAATCATACATTGTTTACTTAAAAATTAACTATAGTGAAATTATTGTTCATATACATGATATGGGACACATAGATTTAGCCCTAATACACTAATTAGTTCACATTCTATAAACCTATTCAATGGTGTGTACACTTGATTATGTATTTTTCTGTAGGGAATTTCAATGTGCCACAGTGAGGTGTTGAGATTTTCTTTCTACTATGTTGGGTAGCTAGCAAGAAGATGGTTGTTTTTTTCCGCTCTATCACATGGAATGGTATGTTTTAATTTTTCATGGCAATCCATTGTGGTTGGAACTTTACTTGGAGATTATTTTAACTCGTGAGTTGTTTCATTTCCTCTATTTTTTAATTTATGGCATATATCTATCTCTTCCTTTATTGTGTCCATTATATATATGTGTATTGTTATTTCTTCCGATTGGATGAAATAATTCGATATGTTTTTTGTCGATAAATTGGTGCTAATCACTAGAGAATGGGGATTAGAAATTCTCTTTGGGTACATAAAATGTTGGATTGGGTGCTAGTTCGAGAGGTTATCTGTATCGTTTCGATTATAGTTTTGTATCAATGGGTGTGTATTAAAGGTTTTCCTTTTCTCCATATATTTACTATATTAGTGATAGGAATTTTGAAACTAGAGAGGAATATTGTGGGATGTTCCTGGCTATCACATTTTATGATGATACTCAAGTTACCATGTTATGTTGGGATGTTCATGTCATATCTTGAGTTTTGATGTCAATCTCAGTTTTTTGGATATGGATTTTTTAGTATGAAATGAGATTATTTTGGGAATGATCATTTATTTTGTTTTTGTGTGTAGTATTATGACTCTGAGACAGGTTCAATGAGTTCCTTAGTATGTTATAATTGATGCTTCTACTAGGAATCCTTTGATTTATTAGATGTTTTTTGAGGCTATCAAGTGATCAATTCATACTATTGACTAGAATGTGCCATGAATTTAAAACCCAGTTGTTGAGTTACAACCAAGAGGTATAGGATAGAGATACTGGTCACATAAATTCTTGTGTGGAGAGAAAACTTCCTTTAAATGTATGAGTGCTTCTCAATAGTCAGATTAATCGCTGGATAAGATTGATCAGATCCATCACTTCTTGGATATACATGAGAGTATAAAGGTGAATTTTGTAGTGTTCAGACTTGATAGCCTTAGAAATAATTGATGGGATTCCATGGTACATGTGGATAAGAATGTGGCATTGGACCAGAAATGGTTCATTACTCTCTTATTCTAATAGTTTTTTTCCAAAGTTTCTGCATGTGGAAAGGACTCTGGAGTTACTCTTTTTTTAATAAGGAGAGTGTTTGGTGTTGGCATTCACCAATCAGTTTTCTAAGATAGTTCATTTTCCACTAGTGGCTATAAATAATGATAATTTTAATGATCATAAGTATGTACAAGGGTTTTGACCTGATATCAGATCACATCTATTCGTGATAAAGAATTTGACCTATCCAGATACAATAGAGAAGGTTATTATGAAAAAAATTGATATAGAATGAAATATCGGATATTCTAATCTTTTTTTCCACCTAGTTTCCACTTATATGGTGTTCCAAGAAAGAAGAAAATGTGGAAATATTGTCACAGGAGTAGTAGAGGTGGTTCTATGTAGCATACCTTATCTATACCCACAATTTCATATACTAGTGTGACTCTTACTTTCCATTAGCATGGTAAGGTAAGACACATGGAATTATTTTCCTTCCCCCTCTAAGATGTGTAATATATATTTTGATGTTATGGGAATATATATTTCTTCTAAAAAGATATGCCTACATTGTGATGTGGTTAGGGATCATCACATCCAAATGCAAATGCAGGGGAGTTGAATTCATCCAAGACTCTTATATCCAGCCAAAGTATTCAAGAGTCAATCACCTTCACATAGTTTATGAGTTTACAGATGAGTTATATGTCAATCTATTGACAAAGATATGTAACATAATTTTAGATTAATTAGTAGTAATTTATTTATTAAATACTAGTTCTTACCATTCATTTTTATATGGCTATTTTGTTGATATGCTTCAAATTCCAATAAATATCATGTCCTTTATTATGTAGTTAGCAACACCTCCTGGTATGGGAAAATTAAATGGGTTTTAGTGTCCTTTTGTGCTATCAATAGCTCGTGTAGAGTTACTGTTGTATTTCAGTGTCCTCAAACTAGAAATTTTATTTCATCATTGGAATATATTAGCTTATTGATATTCATGATCAGGATTATTATTATCATTAGTGAGTCTTATTTATTTCAATTGATGTAAAATTGTGGGTGTTTTTTGAGATTGGGATCCAAATTTAGGTCTTATAGGAGCTTACTGCCCATATCTTTGGTGTTTTTCATCTATTTTAGAAATTGAGACCAATGATGTATATTCTCTTTTGATCTTTCCTTTAATTGATTGGGTCTTCCTAAATTTTTCATAGAATATTTTTTTAGGATTTCTCCAAATATTGATGTAGAGCATATAATTATCCTAGTACCAAGTGAACAATCAATGTGGATACATTCTTACTGTTTATAAGAAACATAGTAGGAAGATCACAGGATTCATTTAGATGATCTAGTGGTGATGAGAACTGTTCTCCCTAGAGTTTCACCTTGGGAATCCCTAGTTATCTTTTCCAATATAGAATATGTTTCAATCCACTTTTATATACAATATCGAAAGTTGAATTGAGAGATTGTTATAAACAAGTGTCTTTTTAGACATGTGGATAAATTGGTTGATTAATTAAAGGGGTAAAAGTAGTTTTTTTATGGTTGATCATTAGTTGATTTTTCATCATATCAGATTTTAGGAGTGTGATATATCGAATATGGATTTATGTAGATGTTATGTGATTAGGAAGAAAAATTTAACTCTTTTTGGTAGGACTAACATATAAATAGTTTTTATGGATTTGATGAATAATATATTCCATTAGTATCTTTACACTTTTTTGGTAGTATTCATGGATGATATTTTGGTTAAATAATTATTTCAGAATGAGAAAAGGAACTATCTATGTTTGGGTTTGGAATTCTGGAGGATTCACCATTTGTATTGAAAGTATTAGAAATGAATCTTCTGGATGAAAAAACTAAAATTATTTTGGAATATGATTTTTGAGCATGGGTTATCAGTTAATATATATAATATAATTGCATTTTTTTCATGTGATAAACCAAAAAATTACATTAATATTCAAAGATTATTTATTACTACTAGATACTATCAACATTTTTTCAAGGATTTCACAATATATGAATCACCTTTGACTGCTCTTACCAGAAAAGGGTTGAAATTTACATGGAATTAATAGTAACATGATTCTCTCAATGAGTTGGAATTTTTTTCTAAATCATATATTATTACAATCGCACCTAATCTTGAGAAGGGGAATATGGTTTTCAGTTATTCTTTTAGCACTAGTTTCAGTTCTGTCCTCATAGAGGAAGATCACGTGGTGGCATACAGCTCTTATCAACATTGAAAAAATGAGAAGAATTTCCCAATTGATTATTTATATCTTGATGTATTTATTTATGAGATTATGTTCTGGTAAAAAAATATTTTAAGGGAAATGTTCATAGTGTTTTCTGATCATAAGATTCTAGGCCACATATTTTTTTGAAGTACTTAAATCTTATATAGAGGTAGTGGATGAAATACCTTCTAAAATTTTACAACAACATTACATAGAAGGGTAATTTCCTTGTAGATTCTCTAAGAAATAATGATTTGTCACAGGATCTTATAGAATCTAAGGAATAATATAACCTTATAGGGATTTTTTATTAGATGCATCTGGATGCTTAGTATGATGTTTTAGGTATGGTTCTAAATAGTGTTCAGTAAACAAAATATCATCTTGAGTCCATTAAGTATATTAAATAGTATAATTTTGAGTTCATATGAATTATATAAACCCTATATTTTGGAATAAAATTTATAGATGGTCACTCTCTTTAGATGGAATTCAATGTTTTGGGGTTCTGTTTTCCGTCACAACTAATGTGAGGTGTTTAGTTTTTCTTGATTTTCATAGTTCCTCGTGGAATGACAATCTAGTCACTAAAAATATTTATTATGACAAGACACTATAATTCTGGTTGCTGGGTATGAAAAGTGAACTTTATCATTATGTGTCCAGCTATTGCACTATCCAACATATTAATGGAGAGCATCTAAAACCTTCTTTTTGTATTTATCCTCTTCATGTTCTATTTTGTAAATGGGATGAGGTTTCTATAGATATTGTTTTTGGATTACCATAGACTGAATTAGGTACTAATTAGATATATGTGGTGATTTATCATTTTACCATGTCAAATTATTTTATCATTTTCAAATACAACATAAAATTTGATGATATGGGTAATCTGGGTGTGTATGCAGTTTTGAGGTTACATGGGGTTTCTTCTACTATTGTTTCAGATAGGTATCCTAGGTTTACCTAAAGGTTCTAGAGAAGTCTCCAATAGGTGATGATGACTCATGTTAGTATGAGTAAATCTTATCATCCATAGAGAGATGGTTTTACAGAGCGTTCTATTCAAATTTTGGAAGATATGCTCTGTACACGTGCCTTGGATTTTTGTGGATCACAAGATAGCTATTTGGGACTGCTTGAGTTTTCTTACGATAATATTTATCAATTTTCAATCACAATGGATCCTTTTTAAGATTTTCATTGTCTACCATGTAGATCACCTCTTTTTTGGGAAGTGCATGGTCTAGCTTCTTAAGCATGACCTAGTTTGGTTCAAGAGACGTTCATTAGGATTCAGGATATGCATCAGTGTTTGGTTATAGTTATGATTCGGAATAAATCATAATTTGATCAATGGTTTCATCTTTTTGACTTTTCCATAGGAGGTAAGGTTTTGTTGATAGTTTCTACTTGTCTAGGTCACTATTGTCTTGGAAAATAGGGTTTGTTTTCTCGAACATAGGTTGGTCCATTTGAGTTCATTGAGAAGCTTCGGAACTTTTATTTTTAGTGGGAACTACTTACTTAGTTGATAGTAATTTAGGATTATTTTCACATATCATGGCTCATGAGATACCATCCTGATCCCTCAAACATTTTGGGTTGGGTTCAAATTCAGTTAGATTCAGGTGATTTGGTTTTTTATCATCCAATTGATGTTGTTCTCTATCAATTGAATGTCTTACATGGGAATTCCATTCCATTATTCTTAGTGTTATAGTGAACATATTATATTCTCATAAGACATGGGAGCATGATTTGTTGATGAAGGAGTTGTGTCTTCTACGAATTACTAGATAACATTCCTCCAAATTAATTCTTTGGGATGGAATGTTTTATGATAGGGAGTTTGTCACATTCTATTACTCAATTTTAGGTATTTTCCTCCACCTTTCTTGTTTTCCTCTTTAATTCAATGCATTTCGGGAACCCAATGATGGAGAACATTTTAAGAACAAAATGAATTAACATTTTGAGATGGATTCTTGATTTAATTTATAATTTTCGGGTATAAACATGTAATGTCTTGGTGGGTTTCTCTTGAGTTTGTAGAATGATTGGGTTTATTTTTGTTTTTGTGTAATAACCTAAAATTTTCATAGTTCGTAGGGGAGTTACATGATTTGTAATTGGATTACATGATGTGTATGTTCTTCATGGTAGATTCATTGAACATGTTTCATAGATTTAAGTGATTACATTCTCTTTAAGGATTAAACACCATAAATATTAAAAGATCAGTTTTTTATAAAAAGGCATAATATTTTAAATATATTTGAGTTATGAGGATTAAAAGACACTTAAATTGAATACAAATTATGTAAATTTCATGGTGTAGTATTTTAGATAATTATATTAGATCACATATCATTCATTCATCCACATATCTCATGTTTTTAAATCTATAAGGATTCTCCAATGTTTTTTGGAGTCTCTTTTCTATCCAGATTGATATATTTAGTGATTGATCACTTTTAGATCTATTTCAGTCACTCTAGGTGAGTGAGGCTTCCTTATTCTTCATTTATTTGATCATGGTAGTTCCTTGGCATTGTACTGTTTTATTTGATGATCCATGATGATTTTCCTCTTCTTTTCTTCAAGATTCATTGTGTGATCTAGTTCTGGGGTGATAATCCTTGTCAGTTGTGGTGTGGTGGGTGTTCATTCTTGAGGTCTTTATAATTTCTTCTTCTATGGTATCCATTTAAATTTATTGAATCAACTCTAAAATGTGTATACTGATTCAAGGTAATTTTTTCATTGTTTAATCCTTTATTATGGTTGGTTCTATTAAGAGAATGTGTGACCAGAGTTTTATGGTAGGTGGTTTTGTCTGCATCCTATTTTGGTGAACTTAATTGCATATGTTTTTGATAAGTTGTTATATTAAATGAAATGGAATTATATAACTACTTTGTTTTATGTGTGTGGAAATGGTTTTTATATAATATGGTTTTCCCCTAGTTGTGGTAAATGAAAAGTGTTTTTCAATGATTTGTGAAACTATTTTTTGAAATATATTTCAAAGAATGATTTGATAAAATGGATATACAAACTAGAAAAGAAAATAGGAAAGATGGGAAGCCTAGGGTAATTAGGTGGAATGTATAGTATCCATTCTCATCAACTATTATGGAGTTTCCTCATGGATATTTCCTCAAATCCCAAGGAAAGTTGTTCTAGGGACTTGTTAGAACTATTTGGGTGTCCACTTGTTGGGGTGTTTCTGTGATCTCTTTACTGATGCGTATATCTAGTGGCTTGATGTGTATATTATTTTATATGATTGGTATGAGTGTCCTAGCTACCCTGACCTAGTGTGACCCTATTTCATGAACCAAATTGGGTCCCTATCCAACTGAAGACCAACCCAGCCTGCGACAAGGACCAAAGGGAGTTCCCGATCCCCACGAGCTGGGAAAAGTGCTCGGGTATCAAAAATAAAATTTGGGAATGATTTACTTGAATAAATAAATGTAAAGCCTCTAGTAAATTGAACCAAATCCAAACTATAATTCGCAACAAAAAAAGCCTTTAACCAAACTAGGTAGTGTGTTACATATGTAATCTAAAACCCAAACAACATCTTCCACTATGTAGGGTGACCAGAAACTAACTCAAAAACCAGAAACTGGTGAGAGGACACCACCCTCAAGCCATCTCTACTATGCCACACCATTGTGTTAGCTAACAACCTAAACCACCACTCTCAAAGGCCTTAACATTACATACACTAGACATAACCAAATTTACTTACACCTAAGGGTTTTATTATGGTGTGAGATAACTCCCAATATGATTGAACTGAGAAAATATTCCACATATAAAAATTAAATGACAAAAACAATTGCAATATTAATAGACGAAAATAGATAAATATTTAAACAATTTTAATAAACCATTTTAAAGGCTTGGAACTCTAAAGAAAATAACTAAAATTAAAACACACACACTTGTGTTTATTATAATCCAAAAGTTACATTGTGGGCCGATGGTGAGATAAAAGTGAATACGGAGTAAAAAACATGGGAGAGGCCTGAAAGATACTTGAGAGAAGTCAGGCCATAAACCATCGTGTCTCAGGGAAAAGTGGTGTAAAACCCAGAAAAACAATGTTCCCATGCACGAACCACTAGTAGGGAACACGCCCATAACCTAGTGGTATCCAATCATCATCCAAATGTAGTTAATGTTGTATTTATTAATCGAGCAAAGTGAAACTGGGCTGATCCCACATATGTGTCACTAGCACCCTAGTCCTTGTCCACCGACCTAGTACCCTAGCTTCCCATTTGTGCTCAAGAGGTTCAAAATTCATGTCATGTGTGATGTTAAAATAAGTAAATCAAACAAGTAACTAGCTATACCCAATACCACACATGCACATAAAAATTCTATTTGGAAAAATTACACACACTACAAACCTTTGAAAAACCCATATGGATCACTCCCACAATTCAATTACACAACTATACAATTAAAAAAGAACATTTTTAAGGGGTTCACAATGCAGGTAGCTGGGTGGACACGTGGGGTGACTTCTAGATGGGAGGAGGTGTCTCGGTTTGATTTTCAGGAGTAGGGGAGGAGAAATGGCTAGCCAAAGGGGGATGGCTATGCAATTTGATTTAGGGTTAAGGGGAGGGAAGGATTGAGTGCGATGAGGTTTATGGGGGCTTCTATAGCATCGCAATGGTGAAGGGTAAATTAGAGGGAGTGAGAAAAGAGAAAAAAAGACAAGATTAAAAAATGAAAAGGAAAATAAAAAATAAAATAAAACCTGAAAAACATAAAACTAACATATAATAATAATAATATTATTATTATTAGTGGTAAAAAATGACGTTAAAAATTTTATAACAATAATATAATAGTAATAATAACCTACTTAAAATCTTAATGAAATTAATAATAATATTAAAAATGTTAATAATTTTATTGTTTTTAAAATAATTTCATAATATAAACCTATTTAAAATATTAACTTAAATAAAAAAATAATAATACTACTGATATTAATAAAAAATAACATACTTAAAATAATAATAATAATAATAATAATAACATTCTTAAATAATATTCTCATTACTATTATTTAACAATTCTTGATTTTTTTCATCTTCTTTATTTTATTTTTCATCGTACTTATTAATCAAATTGATAATTAATTAATTATTCACACATCGGGTAGGCCGCACGGTGATTCAATGAAGCCATTTGGCTTCGACCATGCCCTCCCTGTGCACCGGATGCTAAGAAGCCAAAGATGCTCCTTTTTCAACAAAACTAAAAAACTCATGTCAGGCCCGGTCCACACCTCCACAAATAAATTTTTTAGACAAAATTATAAATTAAAAATAAAATCATTACCGAAGTGTGAAGTCTAAGTGTAAAAATTCTCCCCACCATGAAAACTTCCCTCCCTTAAAAAGTCAACTCAAAGCCCGATCAGAGAATAAGAATGGGTACTCCTACTCAACCCATGAAATCCACTCCAATGTCTCATGCTCATCATTCCACTATCTTCACTGGCTACTAAAAAATTGATAAATTAGGATCTATCCCCAACTCATCCCAGTTCAGAACAAGAAACGAGTCCTTATTTTACTTTTTCAATTTGGATACATGGAATACATCGTGAATTGATATCAACTAAGATATTTAAGCTAACCAGTATTCCACCTTTCCAATCTACTCAGAAATGTCGAAAGGCCCAACATTCCTCGATATTAACTTTACCTAATTTCTCAAGAGGTGGAGACCCAAGTGAGGGGACACTGTAACACCCAAGACTTTTATGTTATATAAATCATCAAAGGAATCTTTTTCTACACAACACTTGCTTGGCTTGCTTTACACGCAATCGCGACCTTCCTCGATAGCTTGCGTCATACGCAATACCGAGTTTCACTAAACAACAATGTGCTATTAAAACTAGCCGTTATGAATAGTAATAACAACTTTTTTAAATTTTATAAATTTTATTTTTCAAAATGGACTTCATTTTTGGACTCAGAATATCGAAATTAGCCTAGGGTGAAATTTTGGTATTTTTCTGAAAACTTTCAATTTTTGATGAATAGTGAAACCACTAAGTGGTAGGTTAAAAAACTGAATTTTGCATAAAACATAATTTTACCGCTTCTATGAATGGAATTTTGAAAATCCGAGAGACACGATTAATATCAAGGACTAAAATGTGGTTCAATGAGATGAAAATAATTTTTTGGTGAATAGTAACTTTTTACTTTTTTTTACTGCGGTTAATAGTAAATAGGGTAACTAAGGGTAAATATGATATTAATATTACCCTAACACATGTCCTAATTCTATTGGACAAGTATAATTCGACCAAAAACAAACTTAGGAATAAAATATGACCATTTAGGCCCACTTGGATTAGATTAGGACATTTATTATTAATTTATTTAAAGAAGGGTTAAAATAGTTAAAATCAAAGTTTAATAAGTAAATCATTTTTAATATGGGGTTATACATAAGATAAATTCGACTATAAATATTCATTAGAAAGATAAAAAGATTTCCTACATAATAGTATTTTATTTGTAATTTTTAGACATTAAATAATTTAATTTATTTATGACACAATGATGATGCAGTAATTATCTTATTAATGAAATATTGACATAATTGATGTTATAAACACCAAAATAAATGTAATTTGAGAATTTTTATGAATTCCACTAATTTTCTAGGTTACTATGATATATTAGTGTTGATTTAATCAACTTGGTTTGAACATATAATTCTGTTATGACTTTCAAAAAAATCATATATCAAATAGTGTCAAAATTGACAAAAAATAGTTTTTAAATCAAATATTATATTACTAATTGTTATTTTATTCCTAAAAATCTAAGGTTCGGCCAAATGACTTAGATAAGGATATATATATTAATAATAAACAATTTGGGGTTCTTTTGGCATGTTATAGTAAGTGTATTAACCATATGGTGAAAAAAAACAAAAAGACACGGTAAAAGTTAAATTAATTAACTTAGAGTTAAATCTAATTGATAAGGTTAAAATAATACCCTAAACTTGTCTAAATCCTATTGGTTGATAGGATTTTGACCCATCCCCACTTTATCTTCTAAATAAGACCCTTTGGAACCATTATAAACCGATTTTGACTTTAATATAAAATAATATTTTGAGATATTCCTATGGTGCCCCTCTCCTCCCTTATAAAAGGGCACCTCCTCCCTCTCCTCCTCACACCAATTTGAGCACTCATGCTCGGCCAACCCCTGCCATTTTCTCCTCTCCACTTCCCTAGAATAATCCTAGAGGTCATGGTCTTCTTCAAATACCAATCTTAGTTCCCTAAGTGGAGGATTCAAAGAGGCGTTCCAAAGAAGAGGTAATATCCATTACCGATCTTTTCAATTTCTTTCGTCTTAAACATCTTCTTCTTTAGTTGTTTCATGATAAAGTAATAACATCAGTATTACTTACATACTGATATGTTATTATAAATATGAAACAACCCTAATTCACCTTCTATCCATCCTACGGAAAAATGAAATCACCGCGCGTGCGTACATACGGAATACCGTCTCCACGCCGTGGTGTAATCTATTTTCCACCATCACCTTACAAGGATGGGTATAATGGTGTAATGAGTAAATATATATGATTATTATGAAGTAATATTGATACTGAAATAATATATATATAATCCAATACAATTCCACGATCATAGGAACGATATCATCACTCGTGCGTACGTACGGAATACCGTCTCCACGATGTGATGCGACTTGTTCTACATGATCTTCATTTCATAATGATTATATAAATGAATTGAATGAATGAATATGGTATATACTACACTAATACCATTCTGGAAATGAAGTATCTATAACCTAAAGATAAGAATAAGAATTTATTCGACAAAACACGCATAAGAACAAAAAGTTATAAAGACCCGAGTAACAAGTAACAATGAAATATTACTAACAAGAAGCTAATAATATGACCATATATGATATCATATCAATATGTATGATTCTGGAATAAGTCAATAACATTATTTAAACCATTATACAGGAGCTTCGGACACGAACAAAGCAAATCGGACCTAAGGTAAGGGAAATATCACAATCTCATTTTTATCCGAGATTGTTTATTCGTAAGTATTTACTGGGGTGTATTTTATCATCCACATCCATGTTCCCTCAATATGTAATATTGTTTCCATCTACTTACAATAGTTTAAATCCAATTTTACCCTTCGGTGAGTTTTTAGTAAAGAATATGAAAGGAATCTTTTGTCGTTTTTCATACGAGGTACTTTTTGACTTTTCCGACAAAAGTACGAAGAATGTTTTTCTTTAACTTATACGGCAAGAATGGATTTTTAAAACATTATTTCCAAGAATCTTCCTTTATAAGTTTTCAAGTTTATTTTTGATCAACTTCTTTTAGTATGACATGCTATGAAAAGAAAAGTGTTTTTGAATAAGAAAGGATATTCTCCTCAAGAATGGAGTTCAGGTATTTTATCAAAATTATTTTCCATCTAAGATAATAAAAGGGTTCTGTTTTTATCCCTATTATTACATGGATTTGATTATGTTGTGATGGAAATATTTTTATGAATTCCTTTATCTTATATGAATTGTTTTATGATGTCATGTTGTTTAAGAATCCCATTTTTTTTACATGGTTTACGCTATGATGTATGGTTTATGATTATGTGGCACACATAAGAAAGGATTCATTATAAGATGGGTGGGACCTATATCTCCCTCCAATGCATTGGGTAAAGATTTTATATCTCATGAGATAGACATGGCTGGAACGGAAGGTTATTTCGGTTCAGTGATACAGGACTGAAACGAGGAGTGAACTCGGTTCAGAAAAGGACTTTGTCCACTAAGATAGTCTTGGCAATGAGTCATGACTAACAAGAAATGATTTTCCATGATTATGTGTGCATGCCACAAAGTTTCAAGTTTTATGTTATGATAATGGGGATCTCATTTTCACTTCTATGATTTATTCCATGTTAAGATATTATGATCTCTTTTGCAGGTTTTGATTTTCAAAAAGATATGATATGATTTTTATCTCCTTTATTTGCCCTTGCTGAGCATTTGAGCTCACCCTTTTATGTTTTCTTTTCCCCAGGTCAGGAAGATAGATATTAAGTAGAATATTCTAAAAGGGACCCTAGATATGATGAAATAAATGGGAGACACTGTAGAAGATTTATGAACCAGTTGTTTATGTTTCCCAGTTTCTAAAGACACTATACCTATACGGTCCTTTGTTGTTTTGTCATATGTTGTAATAAGTGTGCTTCAATTTTGAAGTATTAACAATGTATGTAAAGTATGGGTCGTTATAGTTGGTATCAGAGGAAAGGTATAGTCAACCTTTGGAAACTAGGATGTGAAAGCCTTAGTAAGAACCCTAAGGATAAGTCTAAGCATAGAACACAATCTTAGTGTTTTAGAAATGGCCATGAATAACCTAGGATAAGACCTTAAGCATGAAAATTTTATTCTTGAATTATGTGGTTTTCCTATTATAATTAGTGTTGCTCACACTATTCTTCTTGGTTTTAGTCAATGGCTGGAACCCGAAGGAACCGTGTTAATGCGGAATGTGATGGGCAATGCAATGATTGTCCCCCTGAGCAACCAAACGATATGGGAGCTGGAATGCAAAATCTTGTATCCATGCTCACACAACTTTCTCAAGCTATGAATCATGCAGGATTTCCAAACGAGCAAAGGAGGGAGCAACATTCTGTTGAATCCTTCATGAGGCAGCGTCCACCTTCTTTCAGCGGGTCTACTGATCCATTAGTTGCTGAACAATGGATTAGTACTACTGAAAAGATATTTTCAGTTCTTCAATGTTCTGAACATGATAAATTCATCCTAGCAGTGTATCGTTTGGAAGGAGATGCTGATCAATGGTGGAATCTTGTTAAGAATACGAGGCAAAGGGATGAAATTGAGTCTATGGAATGGGACGAGTTCAAGAACTTATTTTTCAATAAGTACTTCCCTCGTATTCTCCAAACAAAGATGGAGAAAGAGTTTCTTGAACTAAAGTAAAGGGATGATGAATCTGTTGGTACCTATGAAGCAAATTTTACAAGACTTGCAAGGTACGCTTCTGGTATTATTATCCAACCTGAGAGTAAGATCGATCGATTCTTTAGTGGCATAAAACCAAGTCTTCGAAGGGCGTTAGCCATAAGGGACTTCAATAGCTACGAGGAAATCGTTCGATGTGCTCTCAAAGTCGAGATGGAGATTGGAGTAACCCATCAGTCACATGGGTTTGATAAGAAGAGGAAGATGGAATTCAAAGAAAAATCTAAAGAGCACACGGAAAAGAAGATGAGCTTTTCCTTATGCTCAAAGTGTGGAAAGAAACATGGAGGGAGTTGTCTTAAAGGGACAAGTAAATGTTTTAAATGTGGAAAAGAAGGTCATCGGGCATTTGAATGCCGTGATAATGGGAAGAAGACGTCTAATGACACAAACAAATGAAGGGATACACAGAATGAACCTATTACACTTCAATGTTTCAAGTGCAAGGAGATGGGGCATTATGCCAATCAATTCCCAAATCCAAGGGTTGATGATGATGGTCGACGTCAACAAACTCTTAAGGCTAAAGACAAAGGAAAGTCACATGCAATTTCTATCAGCGAGGTGGAGTACGATAACGATGTGGTGAAAGGTACACTTACCATCCACTCTAAAGTAGCAAATGTTTTATTTGATTCTGGATCCACCCACTCTTTTATTTCTGAAGACTTTTCTAAGGGTATCACCATATTACCTCAACAATTAGATGTTGAGTTAGCTGTGACAACACCTAATAGCACATCAATCGCATCAAATGTTTATAATTCTTCTCCGATCGAAGTTTGTGGGAAAGTGCTTCCTGCAAATCTTGTGATCCTTCCTTTAGTGGAATTTGATGTGATTCTTGGCATGGATTGGCTTTCTCTACATGGAGCTCATATCAATTGCCAAAGAAGGGAAGTCACATTTCATATTCCAGATCAATCTACGATCGTCTATCAATGCAAGGATGAACATAACCTTCCAGTGGAAATTTCTTCCATCTTATGGGTATTGATTCCACTAAATGAAGGTTATTTATCTCAAATGGTTGGTGAGAAACTCACGATTAAGAATATTCCCATTGTACGGGAGTTTGATGATGTCTTTCCAGAGGAATTGCCGGGTCTTCCACCAAATCGTGAAGTTGAGTTTTCAATAGAACTCGTACCGGGTGCTTTGCCTATTTCAAAGACACCTTATAGAATGGCCCCAATTGAGTTGCAGGAATTGAAGAAGCAACTCCAAGAGAATCTTGATAAGGGATTCATACGCCCTAGTGCATCACCTTGGGGAGCACCTGTTCTATTTGTTAAGAAGAAAGATGGATCAATGAGACTCTGCATTGATTATCGAGAACTTAACAAGATCACTATCAAGAACAAATATCCTCTCCCACGCATTGATGACATATTTGACCAACTACGCGGAGCTCAATACTTTTCCAAGATTGATCTTCGATCAGGGTATCATCAATTAAGGGTCAAAAGGGAGGATATACCAAAGACGGCTTTCCGTACAAGGTATGGACACTATGAATTTATAGTGATGCCATTTGGTCTTACCAATGCCCCTGCTATCTTCATTGATCTAATTAATAGAGTCTTTAGAGACTATCTTGATCAATTTGTGGTAGTCTTTATAGACGATATTCTTGTCTATTCAAAGAGCAAGGAAGAGCATGAATATCACTTGAGAATTATATTGAAGACCCTGAGAAAGGAGAAGCTTTATGCCAAATTTACCAAGTGTGAATTTTGGCTTCAAAAAGTTGCATTTTTGGGTCATATAATCTCAAAAGAGGGGATATCTGTGGATCCAGCAAAAACAGAGGTTATCGAAAGATGGTCAAGACCAACTACAGTAACTGAGATCCGAAGTTTTCTTGGTTTGGCTGGATATTATCGACGTTTTGTAAAAGATTTTTCACGATTATCTAATCCACTCACCAAGTTGACTCGGAAAGGAGTTAAGTTTGTCTGGACAGAGGAATGTGAAGAGAATTTCAAGGAGTCGAAAAGAAGGTTATCCAGTGCACCTGTGCTCACACTGCCTTGTAGTGGAGAAAGGTTTGTGATCTACAGTGATGCATCCAAGAAGGGATTGGGGTGTGTTCTTATGCAAAATGATATGGTGATAGCTTATGCCTCACGCCAGTTGAAAATCCATGAGCAAAATTACCCAACACATGATTTGGAGTTGGCTCCGGTAATCTTTGCATTAAAAATTTGGAGGCATTACCTTTATGGTGAAAGGTGTGATATTTATACTGATCATAAAAGTTTAAAGTATATTTTCACACAAAAGGAGTTGAATATGCGCCAAAGAAGATGGTTGGAGCTGATTAAGGATTATGACTGCTCAATCCATTACCACCCTGGGAAAGCAAACAAGGTGGCAGATGCATTAAGTCGACAAGACCATGCTAGTTTATCCATGATGAGGATCACAAAAGATCCAATATTTATGGATTTACAAAGGATGGATCTTGGAATTATAATGGAAGGGGAAAAATCTTATCTTTCTCAAATGAATGTTCAACCATCTATACATGTGAAGATTAAAGAGGCACAGAAAGAAGATGTCGAGTTACAAAAGAAGGTGAGAAATGTTCCTGAATTCAACCTTTATTGTGATGGGATAATAAAGTTCAAGAATCGGGTTTGTGTTCCTCCCATCCCCGAATTAAAGAAGGATCTGCTGGATGAGGCTCATAGTTCTTCATTCTCTATTCATCCTGGAAGCACGAAGATGTATAGGGACCTGAAAGAGTACTTCTGGTGGGATGGCATGAAAAGTGATGTTGCTGAATATGTCTCTCGATGCTTGGTTTGTCAACAAGTTAAAGCTGAGAGACAGAAGTCTAAAGGGATGTTACAACCATTACCCATACCCGAATGGAAATGGGAAAACATCACTATGGACTTTGTCACAGGACTTCCTAAAACATCCAAAGGAAATAATGCTATCTGGGTCATAGTTGATCATCTTACAAAGTCTGCACACTTCATTCCTATTAGAGAGGATTTCTCTCTAGATCAGCTTGCCAGGATATATGTAAAGGAAGTGGTAAGATTGCATGGAGTACCACTTTCTATTATATCTGATCGGGATCCGAGATTTACCTCGAAGTTCTGGCGAAGTCTTCAGCATACTCTGGATACAGAGTTGAGTTTCAGCACTGCTTATCATCCCCAGACAGACGGTCAGTCTGAGAGAACAATTCAAACCCTAGAAGATATGTTGAGAGCTTGCTCTATGGATTTCAAAGGAGGTTGGGATCAACACCTACCTTTGGTAGAATTTTCTTATAATAATAGCTTTCACTCCAGTATTCAGATGGCTCCTTATGAAGCTCTCTACGGAAAGAAATGCAGGGCTCCAACTTGCTGGGATGAAGTTGGGGAAAGAAAGCTATTAGGACCTGATCTCGTTGATGAAATGGCAGAAAAAGTCAGATCTATTCAACAACACATAAGAGCAGCTCAGAATCGACAGAAAAGTTATGCCGACAACCGAAGAAAAGACCTAGTGTTTGAAGTGGGTGATAAAGTGTTCTTACGAATATCTCCCTGGAAGAGGGTTATGAGATTTGGAAAGAAGGGGAAGTTGAGCCCTAGATATATCGGTCCT
Source organism: Viscum album (assembly GCA_963277665.1). Lineage (NCBI taxonomy): Eukaryota > Viridiplantae > Streptophyta > Magnoliopsida > Santalales > Viscaceae > Viscum > Viscum album. The sequence goes on from OY728138.1 coordinate 459,534,542, forward strand.
TTTGAAATACTGGATCGTGTTGGGAAGGTAGCTTACCGATTGGCGCTTCCACCGAATCTCTCTCAAGTTCACGATGTGTTCCATGTATCTCTCCTGAGAAAGTACATACCAGATCCTTCACATGTACTCAGCTCAGAAGTTGTACCGCTGGAGCAAGATCTTTCTTATGAAGAACAACCGATAGAGATTCTGGATCATAGCGAAAAAGTCCTACGAAACAAGATCACTCGATTGGTGAAAGTTTTATGGAGGAACCACCAACTTGAAGAAGCTACATGGGAGCTTGAGGATATGATGAAGGAGAAGTATCCTCATCTGTTTGTTACAAAGTGACGAATTTCGAGGGAGAAATTATTTTTAAGGGGGGTAGAATGTAACACCCGAGACTTTTATGTTATATAAATCATCAAATGAATCTTTTTCTACACAACACTTGCTTGGCTTGCTTTACACGCAATCACGACCTTCCTCGATAGCTTGCGTCGTACGCAATACCGAGTTTCACTAAACAACAATATGCTATTAAAACTAGCCGTTATGAATAGTAATAACCACTTTTTGAAATTTTATAAATTTTATTTTTCAAAATGGACTTCATTTTTGGACTCAGAATATCGAAATTAGCCTAGGGTGAAATTTTGGTATTTTTCTGAAAACTTTCAATTTTTGATGAATAGTGAAACCACTAAGTGGTAGGTTAAAAAACTGAATTTTGCATAAAACTTAATTTTACCGCTTCTGTGAATGGAATTTCGAAAATCCGAGAGACACAGTTAATATCAAGGACTAAAATGTGGTTCAATGAGATGAAAATAATTTTTTGGTGAATAGTAACTTTTTACTTTTTTTTACCGCGGTTAATAGTAAATAGGGTAACTAAGGGTAAATATGATATTAATATTACCCTAACACATGTCCTAATTCTACTGGACAAGTGTAATTCGACCAAAAACAAACTTAGGAATAAAATATGACCATTTAGGCCCACTTGGATTAGATTAGGACATTTATTATTAATTTATTTAAAGAAGGGTTAAAATAGTTAAAACCAAAGTTTAATAAGTAAATCATTTTTAATATGGGGTTATACATAAGATAAATTCGACTATAAATATTCATTAGAAAGATAAAAAGATTTCCTACATAATGGTATTTTATTTTTAATTTTTATAAATTAAATAATTTAATTTATTTATGACACAATGATGATGCAGTAATTATCTTATTAATGAAATATTGACATAATTGATGTTATAAACACCAAAATAAATGTAATTTGAGACTTTTTATGAATTCCACTAATTTTCTAGGTTACTATGATATATTAGTGTTGATTTAATCAACTGGGTTCGAACATATAATTCTTTTATGACTTTCACAAAAATCATATATCAAATAGTGTCAAAATTGACAAAAAATAGTTTTTAAATCAAATATTATATTACTAATTGTTATTTTATTCCTAAAAATCTAAGGTTCGGCCAAATGACTTATATAAAGATATATATATTAATAATAAACAATTTGGGGTTCTTTTGGCATGTTATAGTAAGTGTATTAACCATATAGTGAAAGAAAACAAAAAGACACGGTAAAAGTTAAATTAATTAACTTAGAGTTAAATCTAATTGATAAGGTTAAAATAATACCCTAAACTTGTCTAAATCTTATTGGTTGATAGGAGTTCGACCCATCCCCACTTTATCTTCGAAATAAGACCCTTTGGAACCATTATAAACCGATTTTGACTTTAATATAAAATAATATTTTGAGATATTCCTAAGGTGCCCCTCTCCTCCCTTATAGAAGGGCACCTCCTCCCTCTCCTCCTCACACCAATTTGAGAACTCAAGCTCGGCCAACCCCTGCCATTTTCTCCTCTCCACTTCCCTAGAATAATCCTAGAGGTCCTGGTCTTCTTCAAAGACCAATCTTAGTTCCCTAAGTGGAGGATTCAAAGAGGCGTTCCAAAGAAGAGGTAATATCCATTACCGATCTTTTCAATTTCTTTCGTCTTCAAATTCTTCTTCTTTAGTTGTTTCATGATAAAGTAATAACATCAGTATTACTTACATACTGATATGTTATTATAAATATGAAACAACCCTAATTCACCTTCTATCCATCCTACGGAAAAATGAAATCACCGCGCATGCGTACGTACGGAATACCGTCTCCACGCCGTGGTGTAATCTATTTTCCACCATCACCTTACAAGGATGGGTATAATGGTGTAATGAGTAACTATATATGATTATTATGAAGTAATATTGATACTGAAATAATATATATATACTCCAATACAATTCCACGATCATAGGAACGATATCATCACTCGTGCGTACGTACGGAATACCGTCTCCACGATGTGATGCGACTCGTTCTACATGATCTTCATTTCATAATGATTATATAAATTAATTGAATGAATGAATATGGTATATACTACACTAATACCATTCTGGAAATGAAGTATCTATAACCTAAAGATAAGAATAAGAATTTATTCGACAAAACACGCATAAGAACAAAAAGTTATAAAGACCCGAGTAACAAGTAACAATGAAATATTACTAACAAGAAGCTAATAATATGACCATATATGATATCATATAAATATCTATGATTCTGGAATAAGTCAATAACATTATTTAAACCATTATACAGGAGCTTCGGACACGAACAAAGCAAATCGGACCTAAGGTAAGGGAAATATCACAATCTCATTTTTATCCGAGATTGTTTATTCGTAAGTATTTACTGGGGTGTATTTTATCATCCACATCCATGTTCCCTCAATATGTAATATTGTTTCCATCCACTTACAATATTTTAAATCCAATTTTACCCTTCGGTGAGTTTTTAGTAAATAATATGAAAGGAATCTTTTGTCGTTTTTCATATGAGGTACTTTTTGACTTTTCCGACAAAAGTACGAAGAATGTTTTTCTTTAACTTATACGGCAAGAATGGATTTTTAAAACATTATTTCCAAGAATCTTCCTTTCTAAGTTTTCAAGTTTATTTTTGATCAACTTCTTTTAGTATGACATGCTAAGAAAAGAAAAGTGTTTTTGAATAAGAAAGGATATTTTCCTCAAGAATGGAGTTCAGGTATTTTATCAAAATTATTTTCCATCTAAGATAATAAAAGGGTTCTGTTTTTATCCCTATTATTACATGGATTTGATTATGTTGTGATGGAAATATTTTTATGAATTCCTTTATCTTATATGAATTGTTTTATGATTTCATGTTGTTTAAGAATCCCATTTTTATTACATGGGTTACGCTATGATGTATGGTTTATGATTATGTGGCACACATAAGAAAGGATTCATTATAAGATGGGTGGGACCTATATCTCCCTCCAATTCATTGGGTAAAGATTTTATATCTCATGAGATAGACATGGCTGGAATGGAAGGTTATTTCGGTTCAGTGATACAGGACTGAAACGAGGAGTGAACTCGGTTCAGAAAGGGACTTTGTCCACTAAGATAGTCTTGGCAATGAGTCATGACTAACAAGAAATGATTTTCCATGATTATGTGTGCATGCCAAAAAGTTTCAAGTTTTATGTTATGATTATGGGGATCTCATTTTCACTTCTATGATTTATTCCATGTTAAGATATTATGATCTCTTTTGCAGGTTTTGATTTTCAAAAAGATATGATATGATTTTTATCTCCTTTATTTGCCCTTGCTGAGCATTTGAGCTCACCCTTTTATGTTTTCTTTTCCCCAGGTCAGGAAGATGGATATTAAGTAGAATATGCTAAATGGGACCCTAGATATGATGAAATAAATGGGAGACACTGTAGAAGATTTATGAACCAGTTGTTTATGTTTCCCAGTTTCTAAAGACACTATACCTATACGGTCCTTTGTGGTTTTGTCATATGTTGTAATAAGTGTGCTTCAATTTTGAAGTATTAACAATGTATGTAAATTATGGGTCGTTATAGACACCTTCAAGAACACCAGATCACCAATATGAAACTCAAGATACAGATGCCTTTAATCTGCATCATACTTATGGAGACTCAAAGCTATCAATAGCCACTTCTAAATAAACTTGACTTTCTTAGATGTCTCATTAACATGGATCAATCCCAAATGTGAGGTCTCACTAACCACAGTCCAACATAAGGGAGACCGGCATGGAAACCCATAGAGTTCCTCAAGGGTTACCATTCAAAAAGAGGTTTAATAACAGTAATTATATGTGAACTCAACCAATCCCAAATTGTTATCCCATGATCCCCCAATGTCTAATACACATGAATGAAGCATTCCCTCCAGAATCTAGTTTACCAGCTCTATCTGTACATCCGTTTGGAGATGGTATTTTGTGCTCATTTTTATCTGTGTTACCAATTCCCTTTATAGACCTTCCCAAAACCAAGAGGTAAAGAGGGGATATCTATTCGAAATAATTTATGACAGTAAACCATTACGTCTGATCATTTCCTAAATATACAATTGGCCCAACTCATCAACATTTGTTATGTCTATGACCTGAATGAAGTGGGTTAATTTTTTCAGACAATCAATATCAAACCAAATAGCATTCTTACCCCAATGAATACATGGAAGACCATTAATGAATTCCATGGAAATCTTGTCCCACTTCCATGTAGGAATTAGTAATTGATGAAGTAACCTAGAAGGTCTCTGATGCTCTTATTCCACCTACTAACAAGTATAGTATCACTATATGAAGTAATATATGTATCTTCTCATACCTTCCCACTAGAACGGGAAATGAACATCACAATACATATTGGTAGTACTAGTATAGATGTCTCACCAAGAATGGTGGTTATCCTGTATCACCAACATTCATAGATAAAACAACACCACTATGCTACCCATAAATCACAGTATCCCCACAAGGGAGAAAGACAACTCAATAGAATTATCCAATCCAGGAAGAAACTATAGAGACCAGTGACATAGCTCATCAACAGGCTACTTTTGCTGAATCAACTCTAGAAGAGAATGAGTCAACTGAATACTTGACAAGAATATACCAATTTTGTTCTCTTTGTTCTCCAAGTGCATTTGGGAAAAGAGGCCCATCAATGTACACTAATAGGTATAATTCCTCAAATCATGAAATGGTACATTTGGGCTCAAGGTGTCAGCCACCACATAACCCTTACCCAGGGTATAGACAATGTTAAAGTGAAAACCCTACAGATACTCGATCCAATGGCACTGCCTCAGATTATGATTTTTCTATGAGAAAATGCAGGCTAGGCTCTTGTAGTCAGAATAGACCACAAATTTTCACCCAAATTGGTAGTTTAGCCACATATTCAGGGCATGCATCACCAGTTCCAACTTCAATTCACGATTCGGGTAATTCTTCTCATGCGGTCGGAGTTGGTGAGAACTGTAAGAGACTATATGATTATCCTACAAGAGTACACACTTTATTCCTATACATAAAGCATCAAAATAAACTGCATAACCCTTATCATACTATAGAAATATTAACAATAATGAATTATTCAACTACCTCTTAATCTCCTCAACGGATTCCTGTAATTGTGGGATCTATTAAAAATTCACCCGTTTTCACATTTGTGTGGTCATATTGGAATAAATCTGTGAGAAATCCCAAAAAAACCAATAATAACCTGCTAGTCCAAGAATACTCCATATCATGAACACATTCCACTTTATTCTTGTGACATAACGACACTAATCTTCATGGGATCCACTAAAACCCATTGTTCCAAAAGGACATGACCCAGAACATTCACCTCCTTGATCAAGAATGTACACTTTGAAAGCTTCACATAAAGGGGATGATCCCATAAACTGCCCAACATGATCCACAAATGATTTTCACGCTATTCTTTAGATTCATTGTAAACCAAGATTTCAACCACAAATACCATGAAAAATGAGTCATGATACTTCTGGAACACAATATTCATGAGATCTATAAAAACTTCTAGAGAATTTTCCAATCTGAAATCCATGACCAAATACTCAAAGTGGACATACCGGCTACAGAAATCCATTTTCAAAATGTCCTCTTCTCTCAGCCTAATTTTTTGGTAACATGAACAATGTCTATTTTGGAGAACCACTTTGGCCCCTTTAGTTAGTCAAATAAATCATCAATCTAGGGAAATGGGTATTTATTTTTAAGGTTTACCTTATTCAACTTCTGGTAGTCAATGCACAACTAGAGAGATACTTCGGACTTCTTCCCAAATAAGATTGGGGCGGCCCAATGAGAGACACTCAAGCGAATGTACCCTTTGGATTCCAAATCATCCAAATATATCATTATTTCCCTCAATTCATAGGGGTCTATTATAAATGAGGGAAGATATATAGGTTGTGTTCCTATGGACAATTAAATCAAGTGCTCCACGTATCACTCTGGGGGTATGACCCAAAAAAATCTAGAAATACCTATGGAAACTCCTCCAGAATTGGAGGAAATCCACCCTAAGGAGCACCACCATCATCCTCCAACATGAGAGATGATAAATAATAAGAAGGATTTCCTACCTCTTGAAGTGGAGGTCTCATATGACCTAACTAAGGATCCCATTCCCCATGAAATACCTGAGGACTATGATCAAGTGCCATAAAAATGACTCGTTGCCAATAGCAATCAATATGTGCTTGGAAGTGCACCAGGCAGTCCAAATGGAGGATCACATCAAAAAGTACAATATATAGGACCAATAAATCGCACTCCAACTAAACTCCTGATATATAAAGTGCACAAAATGGATTCATAAGACCTTGATCCTTCGTTTTCCTTAGCGGTGTTACCAACTCCATTTCAAAACATAACAATTCAGTTGGTAGGTTCACCAGATTCACCAGACTAGAAAATGTAATGGAAAACAAAGAACCAGTATCAAATAAAACAACAGCTACAGAAGATGAAATCAGAATGGAACCTCGAACAGTGGAATTTCTAACATCAGATCCTACTGGTACCTAATCCACAACATGAAGATTCTTGGTCCCTGCCTGAGAATGACCGATCGCCTTTGGATATTCACTAACAAGGATATACCCAGAAGAGGATCTGGTCCTTCTTCTATGACCACCAAACTTATATGCCATCATCTTGGTGAGTTCCAACTGAACTAACACTTCCCTAGAATACACAGATCTTGTTCCACTCTGGTAAGGGAGTGTCACGCTGCAAAATCATTGCACATGTCCCATAACTCCACATCGATAATAGAACCTGTGAGGGGAGGGACATGAAGGTTGGATGTTTCATGCCGTCCCGCACTAATAGAACACCACATACCTTACACCAGAAGCCCTAAATAAATTTTACCTCAGAGGATGGTTAGAGTTACCACCAATCTTCCCCCTTGTTAATCACGCTTCCTATTCTTCTTTGATGAACTGCCACTTCCAAATAAAGATATAGCCCTAAAGAAACCACACCTACCCTTGCAGTCAAGATCCACCAAACAATATCATTCAACCACCTATGTAAAAGTCTTCATCTTGAACAAGAATACCTGAGAGTTGATATTTGGTCACAAACCCTTTTTTTAAACCACTGATCCTTCATCAGTTCATTAGATACTATTTTAGGTGCATACTAGACTAGCGCGATGAAGCGGTTGGCTTAATCCATCACTGACTGGTCCCCCTAAACAAGATCCATGAATTCTTGGGATATAGCATACACCATAACTTCAAGGTTGTATTGGTCATTTAATACCACCTTTATGTCCTTCCATCTCATCTGCTTATGCTTCCTAGCTTGGACCACTATGTCCCACCAACTTTGACTGGCACCTTCTAGAAAAAATGAATCACATTTCATTATGACCTTTTTAAGAGTGTCCAAGAATTTGAAAATGCACTCAATCATCTCAAGACATTATTCCACTTCCTGAGGCTCCGTGCCACCTCAGAATAAAGGGGGTATTTTAATGAGAAATTCATGGGCATTGTTCTTTTTTGAACTAGATTACTATTTTCTATCTTGAGAAAAAGAAGACACATGATTCATTCCTTTTCCTAGAGCCTCAACAGCATGGACTATATCTTCCACCAACCTATGATCATGCAGTAAGGGAAAACTCTCTCTGGATTCCTCTTGTGGGTGTGAGGGAGCTCTCTGGGGAGTTATGCCATTATAAGAAGTAACATTCACAAAAAGAACATCATTAATACATCATGTTTGAAGAAAACTAAAATTTTATCAAGGGAAATAATCATCCATAAAAAAACATGTCGAATCAAAATCATGACTAAACCAATTCCCCTCCATATGATTTTCATGCATAGTCTATAGTCTACACATCCCACTAGGAGGAGAAGTCAAACAAGAATCTCAACATCCTAGGGAGACTCAAGGTCTATCATGAGTTGTGATGTCTTGAAATCCAACTTGCAACAAGTGAACCAAGTCTCAACAGTCCCAACTCCAGTCTAACCAGAATCGTCCCAAATTGGGTCTCCATCCAACTAATGCCAAACCTAGTTTGTGGCAAGGCCCAAAGGGTGTTCCCTATCCCCAAGAGCTAGCATATGTTCTCAAGTATCAAAAATAAAACTTCGGAATGATTTACCCAAATAAATAAATATAAAGAAACCCAGAAAAATAAACCAAAACCAAACTAGAATTCTCAACCAAAGAAGCCATTAACCAAACCCGAAAGCGTGTTAAATATTTAAACATAAACCAAACAACAACTACCAGTATGTAAGGTGACCATAAAATAACTCAAAAACCACCACAGAGCAATAGGACACTACCCTCAAGCCATATCCAAAATGACATGCCATGAAGTCAACTAACAACTTAAATTAGCACTCCCAAAATCCTTACCTTTACCTACCTTAGACATAACCAAATCTACATACCCCCAAGGGAGTATATTGGGTGTGATATAATTCCCAATAGGTTTCCAATGAGAGAATATTCCACATTTAAAAATTTAATGAGAAAAAATAGTTACAGGTTTAATAGACGAAAGGAGATTAATATTTAAACAATTTTAATGATATCGATTTAAGACAAATGACTTTAAACAAAACAAAATAAATTAAAAAACACACAGTTTCTTTTATGGTAACCTGAAAGTCACAATGTGTACCGACGGTGAGTGAAAAGTGAATACGGAGCACAAAACATTGGAGAGAACCTAAATATACTTGTAACTACCCAAACTTTTATTAATGAAAATTATTCTTGATCTAACTAAATGTATTATAAAGAAAAATGTTTTTATAAATCATATTCACTTATTTGGTATTATATTTTTGGATTTTTAAAATACCATTATGAATTATTATAGTTTCTAATATAGTTGTTGAGTAGTGATCACATGATTATTATAAATATAAGGCTTTAAAAAATCCAATTTACTCAGACAAAGGAAGTGATGAACTCATCCAGTACAATTTCTCCATATGAATCTCATTATTTCTAGCTTTTAAATAAGGTAGTTTCATTGGTCACTCCTCTTTTCCAAGCTCATTTCGAGCTTTAACACGTTAATCTTGAACAGAACCTCATACGGGAGAACTGAATGTTAATAGAGATTACCACCTGAGCAATGTTATCTGAGCCACCCCAATAGTCTATCAATATCACACTCATTACCCTTTGGTCTTATGTAGGTGTTATATTGGAATATGTAACATGACCCTAGAACCATTATTGTGTGCTTTAATTTTTGTATAAAAAATATATATATATATTTTAAATGGTTTTTAAAGAAAAAAAGTATTTTTAGTTAATATTCAATTAAGAAATATATTTTGATGAATTAATGGATTTTTTAATTAAATAATATTTAATAAAATATTATTACTAAATTAATTTTTATTAAACATAATTTATTGTATAATTTTTGTGAATACAATTGTAAATGTTTCTTAAGGGTTGAAATTTGTTTTAGTCAAAACCCACAAATTTTCAATAAATGGCTATTTTTATTTAAAAAGTAAAAATTCACATATTTATAAAATTATTTAGCTAAAATGAATATTATTTTTGGAAAATGGAGTTCTAAATTATCCAATGGTTAATTTTTTATATTTTCCTCAGACAGTCGAATTTTTGGGTAAAAATTAAATTCCATTTAGATATATAATGAGCTTTACGACATAATAATGACCCAATAGTTATGTAATAAAATACAATAAATAGTATTCCAAGCCAATATATGTTTTTACTTTAATATAATGTGTTTTTAGGTTTGTTTGATTTAATTCTCAAAGCCTTAGGGGACCCTCCAAGACTTATAAAACATTATAACATTTAAAAATGATTCCCTTAAGAGTGTAACTCACCTCCACATAAGAAAGCCAAATATTTTAATGTTTTCGGCCATTTTCTTTATAATATAATGTTTTATACTCAAAATTGGAAAACTAATTGGGCAAAAACCATGGTATGGGTAGAAGTTTTGACTAGTATAATGTGTGGTGTCACAAACCTTAATAATAAAGAATTCCCTCCCCTTTCCTATATGAACCCACTCAATATACCATTTTTATTCACTCAAACCTTTTGGAGCTCGAATAACCCCTTACCTCATACCTATATAATCCTACCATGGTGACTGATGCTCCCAATAATCCTCTCTAAAGCCTATCCCAAGTCTTTGGGATCACACTTCCAAGTAAAGCATTTCATCCATTCTCATATTTTTCCAAATTTCATTATGTTGTTATACCATTTTTTTCAATTAAAAATATTGGGGTATAATTTTTCACATCCCCCATACTTCCCACCTTATGTATTAATGATTAGAGACCACTTTAGCTCTCATTAATCCCTCCCATTTACACCTGTTACCATGTCGAAATTCTGTAAGGAACTTCTCTCTTCTCATTTAAATTAAAGAAATTATTTTATATTATGCATTTAAATTAAATTTAATTTGTGGGTAAATGTATCTACATGACCCCAATTACTATCCATTTCATGTAAATATTATTAGATACCTATTTATCTATCAGCAACCATTTTTATGAAATATTATGTCACCCTATTATGCTGCCAAACATTCAATGCAATTTTCCAAGGCAAAGTCATTGTGTTGTGAATACCATACAAATTTATCTATCAAGTGTATTCACCTTTACAAACATTTACTTATTTATTATTGAGTTTCATGTATGTATTCCACATTAATTTATCATGGAATAAGAGATGATGTTTAATGATTCCATTTTTTATGATCCATGTGGAACACTTATACATGAAATGAAATGATTAAGAAGGGTGTGCACTGATAGCACTCCAATAAATTGGGTAAATACTAGTATCATGATACATTATGTTAAATGATGGTTTAATCATTATAATTCATTTGAAATGAGGTTTTACTCATGATCCATGTGCATCGATCCCTAGATCATTCTAATATCATGTTAAATGTTGTTGCCACATTTCCATGTTACGATAATCATGTTATATCATGCCATTATCTTCATGTTTCTATTGTGCTTTATTGATATGAATATTTCCTATATTGTACTATATTATTCATTTTATAACATGTTTACTCACTTACTAAGCATTATAGATCAACCTTTTCTTAAGCATGTCCTCAGGTTATCCCATGCAACGCTAAGTATGAAGGAATGTTGTGGTCATGTTAAATAATTTTTCAATAAAGAAGTTGAGTTTTATGTCCTATGTTTTATGTAATGTTCCAAATACCCAAAGACACTATACCCCTTGATATTATATGTTTTATCAACCGAAAATTTTATGCAATAAAAATATGTTTAAGTGTGAAATAAATAGCAGGGTTGTAATAGTTGGTATCAAAGGATTGGTTTTGTTATTTTTGGGATTAGGATTAGAAAATAGCCGTGAAAGCCTTAGGGATAAGACTAAGTATAATAAACACATCCCTAAATGTGATGATTATTAAGTAAGTGATTTATCAAAAAAATAAATCCCTTTTTGGAAATGAGCAGCTAGGGGAGGCTCACGCACAGATGTATCTAGGGGTAAAACCTGAAAACACCGCTTTGAGCTAGACTCAAACTGAAACTGGTGCATGACAACAAGGATAGATACACTCTAGGTTACGACACTCTTTGGGGATATGCTTTGGTAAATTCAGAGGCTTATAATAACACATTTTTTGGAGAAAACAAATGACCCTAAGAATATATGTTGGGAAGTAGATCATGGATAAAATAGATTAAAGACTATAAATTCCTAAGTTAAGGAAATAAAAATAATTTATAAGTTATCCCTTTTTATTTGGATTCCCCTTTTATCTATTACTAGAAACTTTACTTTTATTCTAGCCAATGGCCAATAATAATAGAACTTAGGATAAAAACAGATGGTAATATCAATGTTATGACTGTTCTAATGAGATACCCAATCCGATAGGAGCGGGAATCACCAACTTTGTCTCGATACTCTCATATTTAACTCAAGTTTTTAATCAAATCATGTGTCCAGAGGAATGTTCAACCCCCATCAGAAAGAAAAGTTGAAATCAAGATCTTTATGATACAAATACCTCTTACATTTAATGGATCATTTGACCCCTAAATTATAGAAAAATGTATAAACCCTATTGAAAATATCTTATCCATCCTTCAATGTTCCGAACAAGAGAAGGTGCTCACGACTACTTATCGTATAGAGGGTAAAGCAGATAAATGGTGGATATTGATCAAAAATATGAAGTCTGAGGGGGAGATCGAGGTGTTGTAATGGAAGGATTTCTGGAAAATATTTTTCGATAAATATTTTCCATGCACCCTATGACTTAAGATGGAATGTGACTTCCTTTCCCTCAAGAAAAAATATGAAGAATCCATCGAAGCATATGTGGAAAACTTCACAAGGATTGAATGATATGACTCTGACTTTCTCATTACCATTAAATGCATGGTTGACCGCTTATTCGGTGGGCTAAAACCTAGCCTACGGGAAGCCCTAGCGATCTATGAATTTGAGAGCTATGAGGAAATTGTCTGATTTTCCCTCAAAGTTGAAATAGAGATCAGAGAATATCAAGGGTATCATGGGGATAAAAAGAATAAAGTCTAATTTAATTCTGGTGGTTTGATGGATTAATATATTGGTACTACAAAGTTCTCACACCCCTCTTTCGAAAGGTTCATAAAGAAGTACCCTAGAATTTGCTTGAAGGGGATGAGGAAATTCTTTATGTGTGGAAGAGAAGGGTGCCTGGCTATTAACTATAGACAAGAAAAATCTACTACTGCGACTGAGTATAAGAAAACTCCATTCGACCCTCAACACATTTTTCATTGTTTCAACTACAAAGAACTATGCCACTTTGCAAACCAATTCCCTAAGCCAAAGGTTTTCGGAGGCAACCAACAACCTCCAAGGCAGAAAGGGAGATCTTTTTCAATCACTAACACCAAATAAAACCTTGAGAATTAAGTGGTGGATGGTACACTAGTTAATCATTCAAGCATATCAAACTAACATTTTTATTCTAGTTCTATGCATTCTTTTATATATCTAATGTTTAGTAGAAAATCCCAACACCACCACAACTCATGGAATTAAAGATGTAGGTGATAATGTTAAATGGGGAAATCATTGCTACCTGTGAATATAAATCCTCTCATGTCACAATCGATGGTTTGAACATCCTGGAAAACCTCTTTATACTGCCTCTAGTGGAATTTGATACAATTCCTGCCATGGATTGTGTTTCTCTAAATTGATCCAACCTAAATTTCCACGAGAGGGAAATCCCTCTCCATATGGAAAATAGACCCCCGATTCTGTAAAAGTGAAAGGAGGAAGATGAATCTTTTTTAGCACCATAATATCAAGTTCGGATATTACTGCACTATGAACACACATTTCTTACCCACATTATTGAGTCTAAGGAATAAATTATCCTTGAAGACATGCCTATTGTGAGGGAATTTTCTGAAGTGTTTCCCAAGGAATTTCCTAGTCTTTCTATTAGAACATAAGTTGAATTATCAATTGATAATATACCTAGGGAATTTAAAATATACAATAATCCATATAGAATGGCTATTGTGATGCTTGAGGAGCTGATGAAGCAACTACAAAAGAATATGGATAAAGGTTTTATACACCCAAGTGATTCACCATGGGGTACACCTGTCCTCTTCATTAAGAAGAAGGATGGGTCAATGTGCCATTTCATTGATTTTTGTGAGCTAAAAAATCATGATAAAGAACAAGTATCCACTGCCACAAATTTATGACTTGTTCGATCAGCTATGTGGAGCACAATACTTCTCCAAGGTGGGTCTATGGTCGGGATATTAACAAGTAAGGTTGAAGAAGGAGGATATCCCCAAGACTTATTTTCGTACAAGATATGGGAATTATGAATTCATAGTAATGCATTTCGGACTCACTAATTCTATAAAAATCTTCATGGTATTGATGAATATATTCTTTAGAGTTACCTCAAAATTTATGTGGTAGTATTTATAGAAGATATTGGAATATACCGCAAAACCAAGGAGGAGCATGAGGGGCATCTAAGCACTATACTAGAGACCTTGAGAAGGAGAAGCTCTATGAAAAGTATAGTAAGTGTGAGTTATTGTTGAAGTATGTCTCACTCTTGGGTCATATCATTACAAGTAATGGGATATCTATGCATCCATCTAGGATAGCTGCAATTGAGGGATGTTTGAGGCCAACATCAGTGACGAATATCCGTAGCTTCCTTGAGTTTGCTGGATATTATCACCGATTTGTGGAAAATTTCTCATGATTCTGAAACCCTCTTACCAAGCTAACTCGAAAGGGGTTCATGTTTTCTCAGAGTCATGAATGTGAAGAGAGCTTCATGGAGTTGAAGAGGAGGCTTGTCACTACACCTGTGTTCACACTACCCATAAGTGGATACCTTTTTGTGGTATTTAGTGTTTCTTTTAAGAAGGGTCTGGGATACGTGTCGATGAAAAATGACAAATTCATTACCTATGCTTCACTGAAATTGAAATTTCATGAGAACAATTATCCAACACATGATCTGGAGTTGGCTGTAGTAATCTTCAATTTAAAAATTTGGTGACATAAGCTCTTTGGGGAGAAGTTTGAAATATACACGGATCACAAAAGCCTCAAGTATATGTTCACACTGTTAGAGCTGAATATGCACCAATAAATATGGTTATATATGATCAATTACTATGACTTCTCAATCCACTACCACCCTAGGAATGTGAACATGGTGGAAGATTCTTTATACCAAAAGGACCCTGTAATTCTGTCATTGATGAGAATTGAAAACAATCCAATTTTCTTAGATTTGATTAAGACTGACATGGGAATCGAAAAGAATGTAACAACATCAATCCTTTTACAAATTATTTCTCAACTATCTCTTTTTCAAAGGTTAAGGGATGCTCAAAATGATGATGTGGGAATTCAAAAGAAATTGGAAACTATCAAAAAAGGTACATCCTTAGAGTTCAATGAAAATGATGAAGGAATTGTGATATTTGGGACAAGACCTTATGTTTCATCTAATCCAGAGTTAAAGAATGAACTTTTTAATGATTCACATAGTTTGAATTTCACTATTCACCAAGGAAACACAAAGATGTATTGAGATCCCCAAGAGAATTATTGGTTGGATAACATAATGTTGTAGATCGCTCAATATTCAGAAAACTGCCTAGTATGCTAGCAAAGAAGGCTGAGCGGCAGAAGTCCAATTGGATGATCCAACCATTACCCTTACCGACATAGAAATGGTAGAAAATCACCATGGACTTTGTCGCTGAATTTCTGAAGTCATCGAAATGGAATAATTCTTTCTGGGTCATTATGGATAATCTTTCAAAGATTGCACACGTCATTTAAGTTTAGGAGGATTTTTCATTGGATTAAGTGGCACAAATATACATTAGAGAAGTGGTAAGTCTACATTAAATACCACTACCTATTTTACCCAATCGAGATCCAAGATTCACCTCTAGGTTCCGAAAGAGTCTCCAAAATGGTCTAAATACTGAGCTGAACATTAGTACGACTTTTCATCTTCTAATTGATGGAAAATATGAGTAGACTATCAAAAAACATGAGGACATGTTGAGAGCAAGATCAATGGAAATCAAAGGAGGATGAGATCAACATATTCTTCAGGGTGAGTTCTCCTACAATAATAGTTTCCATTTAAGCATCCAAATGGCTCATAATGATGCCCTTTATGGGAAGAGGTGTAGAACACCAGCATGTTAGGAAGATGTTGGGGCGAGAAAACTCCTAGGTTCATAAATGGTTGAAAAACGGTTGAAGAGGATAAGACCATTCGACAACACATTAAATCTTCTCAGAGTTAACAAATGATCTATTTTGATAATCATTGATGAGACCAAGAGTTTGATGTTGGATACATGGTATTCTTCTACATATCTCCATGGAAGAGAGTTATGAGATTTTGGAAGAAGGGAAATCTTATTCGAAGGTACATAGTCCCTTCTGAGATCCTTGACCGCATTGGAGTAGTGGACTATCGACTAACAATCCTACCGATCAAATCCCAAGTAAATGTTATATTACTTGTATCACACTTGAAGAAGTTCATACCTAACCCATCGCATGTACTCAATCCAGAGGTGGTACCATTTGAGAATGAACTCTATAATGAAGAGAATCCAATGAAGATATTATATCACATGGGAAAATTTCTACAAAATAAGAAAATCACCCTCGTCAAGGTGTTCTGGAGAAAACACATATTTGAAGAGGCAATGTGGGAATCAGAGGAAGTGATGAAGTATAGTTACCCTCATCGTTTTTATTGTGGGGAAAAATAAATTCCGGGGGAGAAATATCTTAAGGGAGGAAGATTGTAACAACCCAATAATTTATTAATGAAAATTACTCTTAATATAATTAAATGTATTATTATGTAAAATGGTTATTTAAATCATATTCACTTATTTGGTTACATGTTTTTGGATTTTAAAATACCATTAAGAATTGTTAACATTGCTAATATAGATGTTGAATAGTGATCACATGATTAGTATAAATATAAGACTTTAAAAAATCCAATTTACTTAGATGAAGGAAGCGATGTACTCATCCAGTAGAATTTCTCCATTCGAAGCCCATTTTTCAGAGATTAAAAAAGAGGTAGCATCACTGGGCTTCAGTCTTGACCAATCCAAAGCTGAGCTTCAATAGGTTACTCTTCAACGGAACCGCCTACGAGAGAAGTGGACGTTAATAGAGATTACTACCCGAGTGATGTAATCTTAGCCACCCCAATATTATATCACCATCACACACCTAACCCTTATGTCTTATGCAGGTGTTATAAGGGGATATGTAACAAGACCCTAGCACCAGGACTGTGTGCTTTATTTTTTATATAAAGAGTATACATTTATTTTCTAAATGGTTTTCAAAGAACGAATAGTAGTTTTAGTTAATATTTAATTATGAAATATATTTGGAGGAGATAATGGATTTTTGAATTAAATAATATTACTAAATTATTTTTTATTCAATATAAATGATCATATAAATTTTATTAATACAATTTTAATTTTTATTATGGTTTGAAAGTTGTTTTTGAAAAAACCCATGAATTATCGATAAATGTGGGTTTTTATTTAAAAGTAAAAATTCAAATATTTAGAAAATTATTTAGATAAAATTAAAATTACTTTTGGTATCAGGGTTTTGAAACTATTCAACTGTGAATTCTTCATAACTTTTTGAGGTAGTTGAATTTGTGGGTAAAAGTTAAATATAGTTTAAAGATATAATGTATTTTATGACATTATAATGACCCAATAGTGATATAATAAAATACTATAAATGTGATTTTCATCCAATACATGTTTAAACTTAAAAATAATGTGATTTTAGGTTTTTTGATTTATTTTACAAATCCTTAGTGGACCCTCCAAGACTTATAAAACATTTTAACATCTTAAAATGATTTCCTTAAGACTGTGACTCACCTACACATAATCAAGCCTAAAATTTATTAAGTTAGACCAATGTAACTATAAAATAATTTTATCCACCATAATTTGGAAAAAAACATGTGACAAACATGGGTTGTTTTGTGGTTTTGATACGTTTAATGTGTCGTTTCCAAAACCTAAATAATAAATAATTCCCTCTCATTTCTTATATAAACCCACTGAATCTATGATTCATCCTCAAAAAACAATTTGGAGCTTGACTAACCCTTTCCCCATCTCTCTAAAATCCTCCCATAATTTCACAAGCCCCTAAGATGCCTCTCTCAAGCCTCTCCCAAGACTTTGGGACCACACTTCCATGTAAAATATTTCTTCCTTTCTCATTTTTGTCGAAATTTTATTATGTTGTTATACCCTTTAATTTCAAAATTAAAAATTTTGTGGGTGTGATTATTCACCCCCATAATTCTATCCTTATGTTTGAATGATGAGAGACCTCTTTCTCTCTCATTAATTCCTCCAATGCACACCTGTTACCATGCTGAAATTATATAGGGAATTTCTCTCTTCTCATATATATTCTAGCAATTATTTTATATTATGCACATAAATTCCATTAAATTTGTTGGGAAATGTATCTATATGACACCAATTACTGTCCATTTCTTGTAAATTTTATGATATAACCATTTCTCTCTCATCAACCATTTATAAGAATTATTATGCCACGCAGTTATGCTGTCACAATTGCACTGCTATTTTCCAAGGCAAAGTCATTGTGTAGTGAATACCATGCATGTTTCCCTATCAAGGGTATTCACCATTACACAAATTTACTAACTGATTATAAATTTTCATGTATGTATTCCAAAATCCTTTATTTGTAATAAGTGATTATGTTAAATTATTCCATGTTGTATGATCCATGTGACACACTTATGCATGAAATGAAATGATTAAGAAGTGTGTTCCCTGATAGTGCTCCAATGCATTGGGTAAAGAGTTGTATCATGATACGTCAAGTTCAATGGGAGTTTCCACATGATAATTTTAGTGAAATAAGGGTTTAATCATGATCCATGTGCAATGATCTCTGGCTCATGCTAATATTTTATTAAATTTTATTGTCACATTTTCATTTTATGATAATCATGCTATATCAGGCCTTTATGTTCATGTTTCTATTGTGATCCATTGATATTCGTATTTCCTATGATGTACTATATTATTCATGTTATGACTTTTTTACTCCATTACTGAGCTTTATATCTCACCCTTTACTTATTCATGTCATCAGGTTATCCCATGCAATACTAAGTACGAAGGAATATTGTGGTCATTTAAAATATGTTTTTAATAAATATGTTGTATTTTACATCCAAAGTTGTTATGTAATGTTAATAATCACAAAATAAACTAGACCTCTTGATCTTATATGTTTTAACAAGTGAAAATTTTATGTAATAAATTATGTTTATGTGTGAAATAAATAGCAGTATTGTTATAATTCTAGCGACAAGTGGGACCCTAGAACCTCAAATCTCAGTAAAAAGTGTTGTAGGAACCACAAAAACATGTTTTCTCATGCACGAGCCACTAATAGGGAACACACACAAAACCAAGTTGTCTCCAATAATCATCCAAACGTTTAGTCATTGTCATAGTTATTAATCTAGGCAAGTGAAATTGGGCTGATGCCACTTCTGGTTTACTAGCACACTAGTCCTAGTCTGGCCACCTAGTACCTAGGCTTCCCATTTGACCCAAGAGGTTCAAAATTCATTTCATATGTTATGTTAAAATAAATAAAACAAAAATTACCCCAACTATACCAAATACCACACATGCACACACAAATTCCTTTTTGAAAAATTACGCACACTAAAAACCTTCAAAACCCCCATATGCATCACTCACAAAATTAAATAACCCAAATACACAGTTAAAAACACCATTTTTTATGATTATTTAAACCACCGAAAAAAAACATTTTTCAACCAGTTTTTTAGAATGTGCCAATTGACTCAAATCCCAAAACATCACTCAAAAATTCATGTATGACATAATGCACATTTGTTCTACACCAAAAAAAACATACACAATTTATCTAATGATAAAAAATAGTTTAACATGGGGTTTTTTACATAAAAACACGCCAATATAGGATAACCATGATAATAACAAAATAATTTCACATGAAATCTCAAAAAAAATATTATTCACACCATAAGAAAGAGCTAATAAAAATTCTAAATTGATTAAACCTAGACTCAATTCATCAATTAGAAGTTCAATTCAGAACCACCTACCTCGGTGTAGTTATCCTAAAAATTTTAGTACAAAACTATCACCAATATATAATAGCACCGTGAGAAAGCTTTATTTGACTCAAATTCAAACATGTGAAACAAAATAATCAAAAATGACCCCCAAAACATCACGAAAAAGTAATGTAAAACACCTTCCATATGAAAAAGGATTTATCGATGTGGATCGCGGGATTGGGGGGGTTCATCGAGGATTTAATTTTCAAGATGTAGTTTTGCCCGAAGGGGTTTTCCTAGAAGGAATCACCAACAAGAATTTGGACAAGAGGATAGGGGGAGTGAACCCTGTGTGAGGGGCGGTGTGATCAGGTTGTGCAAGGGGCGACACGATAGTGCAGGTTAGTTTTTCTGGAGGGGAGGTGGAGGAAGATCACATTCCAAAGGGATGGTTAATGGGGAAGAGAGGCACTGGCCAATTGGGGTCATCCAAGGGAGAATCATCCGGGATATGGAGGCGCAAGTCGTGGGCGACACAGGTAGTCGGACCGGCGCGCGAGTGATTTCGATTCATGAGAAGGTTTGTCGGTTCAATTTTCTAGAGTATGGGAGGATAAAAGGCCGACCTAATTGAGGCTGGCTATGAGATGCAATGTAGGGTTAATGGGAGTGAAAGCTTGATCGTGACGAGGTTTGGGGGGGTGTTATAGTGGAACACTAGGGAAGGGTGAGGAAGTGAGAGTGAGAAAAAAAAAGACAATAAAAGATTAAAAAAAATAGAAAATGAAAGTAGAATAAAACCCAAAAAACTCTAGAATAATTTAAAAGAATAATTGTAATAATAATATTATTAGTAGTAGAAAAAATGATGTTACAAATTTGTAATAATAACTTAATAGTAATTATAACCTGGTTAAAATCATAACGAATTTAATAATAATAGTAATACTTTTATAATTTTATAATTATCACAATACTAGAATAATATCAGCCTAATTGAAAAATTATATTAAAGAATATTAATAATAATAATAATAATATTAATATTAATAATATTTATTTTAATAAAAAAATATCCAACATATAATAATAATAATAATAATAATAATAATAAAATTATTAAATAATAATATCATTACTATTATTAAACAATTCTTGATTCCTTTCATCTTCATTATTTTATTTTGTACTCAACTTGTTATTCGACTCATTAATTAATTAATTACCCGCGCACCAGGCTGGCTGCATGGTGATTTGATGAACCCAGTTGGCTTCAACTATGCCCTGCCTATGCACCAGACTCTAATAAGAAAAAGATGCTCATTTATCTGAAAAACTCATAAACTCGTGTCGGGCCCAGCCCGAACATTAACAAAGAAATTTTTAAGTAAAAAAATTATAAAAAAATTTAAAATTAAAATCATGAATGAAGTGAGATGTTTGGGCGTGACTCTATAGGAGTGTTGTTACCTATTCTTCTTTCCCAATATGGGATTCTTTTGGATGTCTCTGTTTTTTGGTACTACAATGGATTTGATATGATAGGTGATGGAGGAAGTGTTTTTACATGGTATATCGACATTGATATATGGTTATGAAATGATTTGAAACTTATTAGTTGTTTTATTTGGAAGTCTCAAAAATGGTTTAAATAAGTTAGTGTTCCTTGATTTTGATACAAAAACTATTAAAATTGTTATCATACCTTGTTTTCATTAATTTTTACCATTATTGTATTATTATTCAAAGTCTTGATATGGAAATCCATGGTGGGACCCTACTGATCCTATTATTTGACACACTATGCACCTCTTTTGTGGTGTCTAAAACTTGTTATGTTATTTAATATAGAGAAAGGAAAGACTTCATTGTGAGGGAGTCAGTTTTTTTAACATCTGAGTTTGGGTAGCTTGTGGTGAGATGGTGTGAATCTTCCCACTCTATCACATGGGGTTGATGGTTTTCTTATTTTGGTGGTCATCTATGGTTAGACTTGTACTTAGGGATTATTTCTACACCTGAGTTGTTTGGTTTCAACAAATTATTTTTCTATTATGGAATATATCTATCTATTATACTGTTTTCTCTGTTGTATATATGTTCATGGTTATTCTTCATGTTGGGTGAAATATTTCTATCTATTCATTGATAATTTCTGAGTGTTAGTCTCTAGCTCATGGGGGTCTGGAACGCCCATCGAGTTTCTGGAGGGTCGGCTCAGGTACCAGTTTGAGTTTCTATCTAAGGTGGTTGGTTACAAACACACACATGTATATATAAACCACACACACACACACATATATATATATATTAATTATTTATTAACACATTTTACATGAATTTTTCATTTGGGAAACTGATGTGGGTGAGTTATCAATTAAATAATTAATTTTTATTTTTTTAAGGATACAAGAAGGATAAAAAAAGAATTGAACATGATCCCTCAGGGGTGCCAAAAGTAGTGTAGACCCAAGTAATCTCCATGAATGATCGACTGGAATTCATCTAGAAGAGAACCTAGATTGTCATAAACCATCAAGGCTTCCTCTTGATTTCCCCTACGTGTTAGAGAGTCCATCACAATGTAACACCCTGACCCCAGAAGCCCATAGTCGGTGCATTATTACGTATCATTGGCAAGATCATAAAATATCAAGTCTCAAAAGGCCGATTATTTTAGTATCCTTGGAAGTACTAGATACATTCATAAGGTTTACATTACATCATAAAATGGAAAATGACGAAAACATTATTTCCATAGACAACACTGAGGTCCCATAGACTATCCCTGGAGGTCATTCAGTATATACTTCTTTGCATCCTGGGAAAAATAAAACAAAGAAAGGGGTGAGATCAAATGATCAGTAAGGATAACATTATAGAAGAAACATTCATAAATAAGCATAAACATTTAAGGCAGTATATAAGACTAGAAAAAAAGTCGTTTGAACATGAACTTCGGAATAATATGACAAAGATAAAATCAAATAATGTTATTTACTTATTCACATGGATATTCTACTAGTCTAATAATCACATGCAATATCAATAACCAATTTCATAATGATGGAATGCATAATTCCAGACTATCATAACCACATAGTCAAGCCCTTGTGCCAAGACTACAAATAAGATTTTTTCAAGGCCTTGTGCCAAGACACTAGTTTGTCTTGTGAGACATACCGATGCATCGACAAGCTATAGCGGGCTTCACCCATCACATACTAAGTACAATGCATTCCTCATGTCAAAAGTTTGAAACATAGCCTAAAATTTCATATTAAAACTAGCATAAGAAATGTCAATACTTTTACCAAAAACCATGAATGGTATAAAAATAGCACATCCATTGTCATACATAACTGATTTGATACAATATGAAATATTGTATTTTATCAGATTAACCTCAATATAAAATAATGAAGGATGTTTACATAGATGAAAATAATCATCAAAACTATTAGTGACAAATATCCCCCTTTTTCATGAAATCATCTAAATGTCCTACTATTTTTCAAGAATCCATTTAAAAATATATTTTTGAATCAAAGTGTACCATTCCACTTTGTAACATATAAAAGGAATTTTAATTTTAAAACTTTAATGTCCATATAAATAAAACTTTAAAGCCATTTTTAAAACCTGGACATTAATAAGAAATATTTAGAATAATAAATCATTAAAACATTAAAAATGATATTTTAGTTAGAGTTCCTAACCAAAAGATATACACTTGAATAAAAATAATTAAGGTAGTAAAAACTTTTTAATATCATGATAATAAAGGGATTCATGATATACTATTTCAAAGTACATTATATACACCATATAAAATTGATTTGGTGTATAACAACAAAGAAGTCTCAATGGAATGCAAATTGAGATAAATTCTCTTATAAAGACCGTATCCTTGGGTTAAGGATAAATCACTGACATAATTATGTGTGAAAAATATAAATACACTCAATATGATTACATATTCAGCATAAATCAATCAGATGACATTCACACATATTCTTTTAAAAACAACACCAATGAATTTGATATTTAACTCAACAAATGGAGATTGAGTTAAAATTACTCTTATCAAGTTCATATCGATGACTTGATAATTTATAAATGGATTGATTATGTGTATCAAAACTATATCCATAGAAATTTTAGTGGAAATTATGACATAAGCAATTGAATAGTGATTCCACACATAATTTTGTTGTAAAATAGTCATTGAAGTATGCGTAAAGCCGAATGAGTGGAAATTGAAATTCCAAATTCCCTTATTGATTTGGTAAGTTACGAAACATAAAACCATGAAAGGATGATCATACAATTAAGATTTATATATCCATAAATTAAATTATATTACACAATGAATACAATCATGGGAAGTACACACACCATATGCAATAAATAACTGGTGAACAATGGAAATATCACGAAATTAAAAGTGAGATAAGAAACCCCATACTTTATACATTTTCTTTGGTACAAGGTAGGTTAACGTCCAATATAATGGTGAAATAATTTTTTTTTAATTACAAAAGAATCATACACATTAATATTATATCATATATGATCTTTTAACATTGATTTGTTAATAATATCAAAGTATTATCGTCATTTCGGGTGTTAACAGATTCGTTTTCCATTACATTATTTGTTATGTGAGACATATTTTTTATGGATGGGTTTCATCTTATTCATATCCAGAATTATATCATGTCTCTAAACCTTAATTTTAATCATCAAATGAAATTTAGTCTCGAATGGATAAGATGGGGAATGAATCTCATCGCGTTCATGGAGACAGTAATGCGTATGTACGTACAAGCGAAAATATCATTATTTTTATATTAAAATAATAGATAATTGGATTGTATATAATATATAAAGAATAATTATCATGCTATGTTTATTATTTACATGAGTTACACATAATTATTATACCCATCAAAATAATAATGTATTGAATAACAATTACACCATGACGTGGAGAAGGTAATCTGTACGTACGCACGTATGGTGACATGTCATTCAAGAGATGGATAGAATAATGAAGATGGTTGTACCATATTTAAAATAACATAAAAGTATATAGAAGTTACTAGAGTTATTATTTTATAATGGAAATAACAAAGAAAGAAGAAGTGGAAGAAGAAAAGAATTTGAAAGAGGTTGATGAAATTATTAGCTCTTCTTTAGGTTCTTCCTTTTAATTTGATAAAAATGGATCCTTAAGTTGGATTTATGATCAGAGGAGGGCCTCTACGATGAATTGAGGGAAGTTTATAGGATATTAGGGCAGTTTTTGGACGAGCCAAAAAGTCTTTTAAGGTGTTAAATAGAGAAAAGGGGGGTGCCCTTTTATAATAGGGGTAAGGGGCACCTTAGGAAAAGCAAGAAATATTATTTTATAATAAAATAATATTAATTTTATAATGACTCAAAAGTGGAATATTTAAACTCTAAGGTGGGTATGGGTTGAAAAACACTCAACCAATAGGTTTTATACAGGTTTGTGTCTCTATATTAACATTAACTTTTAGATTTAACTATTAGTTAAATAGTTTGACATTTACAATGTCTCTTTGTATTTTTATATTATATAGTTAATAAACCTACAATAAACATCCAAGAGGATTCAAAGTGGTTAATTAATTATTAAACTATCATTATAATAGTCCACTAGACAAACCATAGATTTTTAGGTATATAATATCAATTAATATTATAATATTTTTTAAAAAAACTCTTTTATGTCAATTTTCACACTGTTTAATAATGGATTTTTGTTAAATTCCTAAAAACATTATTTATTTTAAATAAATTCATTTTATCAATTATATCATGTCATATTAACCTATTAAATTAGTTTATTTCATCAGAACTTTCAAATTATATTTATTTTAACATTTATAATACCATTTACTTGATTATTTCATTAATAAGAAAAATATTGCATCATCATTGTGTCATTTATAAATTTAATTATTCAATGTCTAAAAATTATAAATAAAATACCATTATGTAGGAAAGAGTTTTATATTTCTAATGAATATTTATATTCTAAGATATATCTTGTATAACCCTATGTAAAAAAAAATTTACTCAAAGATATATGCTTTTTGTCAATTTTGTATTTACTTTAACTTAATTAATATAAAGTGTCATTATCACTTAAAAGTGACTCCATGGGGTCCCAAAATTGACCCAAGGATGCGCATGGTCGGAAATGTATCATAAAATTGGATTAAAAGACATGTTAGGGTAATTTAATATTATTATAATATTTTTTTACCCTTATTTACCGAATTTACCCTTTTACCATGGTAAATAAATTATTTGCCAAAATAATTATTCAAAATTTCTAAAAATAAAAGTTACATATTTAGACAATTTAGACCACCTGATTCTAAATATGGAAACTATTTTTCTAAACTCAAAACACAGAAGTGGCAGAAATTAATTTAAAATTAATTCCCGTTGTCAAAACAAAGAGCGTGTTTTTTAGGAAATAATAACTATCAAAAGATTGACACTTGTTTATGTTTAGTTTAAATGTGAAATAACATCAAATTAAAAATATTCGATTAAATGGTAAAAATATATTATAATTATACTATAAAACCTCTCAATAGTATAATTTATCATTTTAAATTATTTTTATTAAAAAAGTTGTTTTAAATTCATGTTTAGTATTTTTCACTATTCTTCAAAATATGAATTTTTTCTAAAACATACCAAAAATTCACCCTAGGCTAATTTCAATATTACGAATCCAAAAATTAAATCCATTTTGAAATATAAAATTTATAAAATTTCAAAAAGTGGTTATTACTATTCATAACGGCTACTTTGATTGGTCGTGGTGTGTTAGAATCTCGAAGTTTCGTACAATGCAAGCTATTGAATTATTCAAAGGGAAACATACCGTGGAAGCTTGGGGTGTTACATTCTCCCCTGCATCAATAAATTACATCCTTGAAATTTTAAAAATTGGGCTTGGGAATATAATGGAAAGTCCCACATCAGAAAAAGAGTCAGTAAAACTATCACGTTAAAAGAAAGAAAGACAAGTACAAAGGTCACCAAAGATAACCAATAAAAGGATTCCTTGTAGGAAAACATGGATATGGAATATAAACTAACTGTCAAGTTCTAATGGAGAGGGATAAAAAACATGATCAGGAGAAATTTAACAACAAGAAAACCACAAACTGGTTATGGGAAAGATGGTCATTAGTCTCCCAATCGGTAAAGTAAATGGACAACATTTTTTGTTTTAAGTTACATTACATAAATATGAGGAATTCATTTATGGAATTGAATAAGAAAATAAAGTGATATACTTACTTTTTATGTAGATTTTTATTCTTTAATAAATTTCTATCACTAAATCATTTTTTTAAATGATGAGTATTCAAGAAGACTTGGTCACGCTGGAAGAGGTAGAATAAACATCTATAGACTTACATGATCCACGAAGGAGAAACTATATATTTACCTTGTCTTCAGTGATTAATCAAAACCAAAATGGTTAGTATAAGATCTGATGATTCCCCAAAAGGATATTCTATTAGAGAAAGAAACACTAATCTTAATTTCTAAAATTAAACCAACCATACCCTAAAGTTAAATAAAGATCATTCAATAAACAATTGTCCTCAAAATCCATCAATACAATCCAAAATAATATTGAAACCCAAAACATAGAATAATTTGTATATGTAGTCTTCCAAATTAAATTGTATCTCTAAATGACATCAACTACTCTTAATGTAACATACTTAAAAGTAATTAACCTAATCACATAATCTCTATTATAGGTTAATCATTCCCATAAATAACCCAAATCACTATAAATACACAATAAAAACATAGATAAAAATCCACCATTTATCCTCAAATGAAATCCCATGGTATTATATTTTCCATGGGAATATAGAATTCCCAACAAAGTGAACATCTTCCAAAATAACATTTATCACTTAATAACCAAATCATTTTTCTATACTAAGGGTATTCATTTGATTGGACATAAGATCCCAAATAAACTTGTTATTGATCAATAAAATTATTTAACCAAAAAGAATTAGTCACACTAACCAGTGACTTCATGTAGTCCAGTAGGATGTAATAAATCCCAATCTCACTTTGTTTGTGGGTTCGATTTCCACAGCTTTGTCCGACACGTCGGGTTGTCACATGGTCTTCATGTTGTCCTTTTTCAAAAACTATTTTTTATAACATTACCAAAATGAGATAAATTATTCAAAATAACCATAACATAATTTAACTACAAATTTTATCTCATACCTTGAATTTTCATCCAACAATTTTATAACTTGTAATTTCCTCAAACTCAATGATCATAAAAAAGAAAATAGTTATTTATAACTATATCCACAAAAGAAAAGATAAGTCTTCCTCAAATATCATTCTCACATAGAAAAACTGCAGGGTTACAAATACAAGAGAAAATAATTCAAAAGTAATCCCATCAACAAGGTGAAATAATAATTTTAAACATTTCTCCAACCATTTATTTCCACATAGCTTCTTCTTTGACCAATAAAATATCCTATAGAATAGGGCATTCACTCTGGTAATGGCCAGGTCCCCTACATTTACGACAAATGACTGTAAGTGGATTCTTGGGACCATTTTTGTTTTCTTCCATAGTACTATTCATTTTTCCTCGATAATTATTCAATTTATGTCCTTCTTTCCCACACGTAAAGAATTTCTTTGTTCCATTGAGACACTTTCCTGGGTGTCTCGTTCCACATTTCCTACATGATGGAATTTGAGGATTCCTTTCTCCATGGTCTCCACTGCTGGAGCTCTTATAATTCATCACCTTTCTCTTCTTTGTTGAGTCTGGAAGTTGGTTAATATATATGTTGTTGAGCATATTTTTGGAAAACTGATTTCGTATGAAAACGATATCTTTTACGCCTATCAACATTCCATTTTTTTTCTCATTTTCACCATTGTTCCCACATTGTACATGATTCTCAAAGTTAATATGACTTCCTTGGAATCCAGCCATTGACAAAAACAAGAAGGAATTGTGTGAGTAATAGTAGTCATTAAGTCATTTAGAGAATATCATGACATGATATTCTCAATTTGAAACACCTTAGGATTAACCAAGGTCATTTATTTTCATCTTATATTAAAATAATTAAAGTCAGTTTGTAAGAAAATGTAAATTATTCTAATCATATCCCCAGGGAGTGTCGTAACGGAGAGTACAGCAAGGCCCGCTTTCGTGCACCAGTTCCTGTTCGATTCTAGCTCAAAGCAGTGTTTTTGGGTTTTACGCCTAGGTACATTTATTCCAGAGTCGCCTCTACTTGCTCGTATCCATACATGGATGTATTTCTAGGAAAACTACCAAAATCTATACAATACCAAAATTATAGGATGTTCTTATATACTAATCATACCAGTCTATCTTAGGGATATGTGCTCTAATCAGCGATTTTCTAAATATAGTTTCTATGGTTTGTACTAAACATCCACTGATACCAACTGTAATGCCCCGAACCCAAAATCCCAGAGTCGGTGCATTATTACGTATCATTAGCATGATCATAAAAGATCATGTCTTGAATAACCGATTAATTTAGTACCCTTTGAGGTACCAGATAAATTCATAAGGTTTACATTACATAATAACATTGAAAACTACAACAAAATTTTTTCCATAGACAACACTGAGATCTCATAGACTATCCCTGGAGGTTAGTCCTAATATACTTTTTTTCATCCTGGGAAAATTAAAACATAGAAAGGGTTGAGCTCAGATGCTCAGTAAGGATAACATTATAGCAAAAACTTTCGTAAATAAGCATAAACATTTAAGGATGTGTATAAGAATAGAACAGAAGCCTTTTAAACATGAACTACAGCATAATATGGAAAAGATAAAATCAAATAATTCAATTTACTTATTCACATGGATATTATACTAGTTGAATAATCACATGCAATATCAATAACCACTTTCATAATGATGGAATTCATAATGCCAGACTATCATAACCACAGAGTCAAGGCCTTCTGCCCATATTACAAATAAGAATTTGTCAAGTCCTTGTTCCAAGACACTAGTTTGTCTCATGAGACCTACTGATGCATCGAGGAGCTATAGCGGGCTCCACCCATCCCATACTAAGTCTAATGCATTCCTCATGTGAAAATTTTGAAACATAACCTGAACATTCGTATTAAAACTAGCATACAAAATGTCAATACTTTAACCAAAAACCATGAATGGTATAAAAATAGCACATCCATAGTCAAACATAACTCATTCGATACAATATAGAAGATTTTATTGTATCATATTATCCTAAATCGAGAATAATGAAGGATGTTTACATAGATGAAAATAATCATCAAAACTATTAGAGTGAAATATCCCCATTTTTCTTGAAATCATTTAAAAGTCACACTATTTGTCAGGAAGCCATTTAAAAATACATTTTTGAATCAAAGTGTCCCATACAACTTTTAAACTTTTAAAATGAATTTTAATTTTAAAACATT
The DNA here is from genome assembly GCA_963277665.1 of Viscum album. Taxonomy (NCBI): domain Eukaryota; kingdom Viridiplantae; phylum Streptophyta; class Magnoliopsida; order Santalales; family Viscaceae; genus Viscum; species Viscum album. The sequence continues at coordinate 459,565,284 of OY728138.1, forward strand.
AATTTCCATATAAATAAATCCATAAAACCAATTTTAAAACATGTACATTAATGATAATGATTTAGAATAGTAAATCTTTAGAAAATTTAAAATGTTATTTTAGTTAGAGTTCCTAACCAAAAGAGATAAAATTGAATACAAATAATTGAGGTAATAAAAACATTTTAATATCATGAGGATAAAGGGATTCATGATATACTATGTCGAAGTACATTATATACACCATATAAAAGTGATTTGGGGTATAACAACAAAGCAGTCTCAATGGAATGTAAATTGATATGAAATCTATTATAAAATTGTATCCTTAAGTTATAGATAAATCAACAACATAATTATGTGTGAAAAATATAAATACACTAAATATGATTGGATATTTAGTATAAATCAATCATAGGACATTCACACATATTCTTGTAAAAACAACCCCAATGAATTCGATATTTAACTCAGAAAATTGAGATTGAGTTAAAATTACTCATATCAAGTTCATATCGATGGCTTGAGAATTTATCAATGGATTGATTATGTGTATCAAAAGAATATCCATAGAAAGGGGAGTGGAACTTATGACATAAAAAAATGAATAGTGATTCCACACATCATTTTGGAGTAAAATAATCATTGAAGTATGCCTAAAGCCGATTGAGTAGAAATTGAAATTCCAAATTCCCTTATAGATTTGGTAACTTAAGAAACATACCCCTATGAAAGAAGGATAATACAATGATGATTTAGATATCCATAAATTAAATTATGTTACACAAGGAATACAATCACAGGAAATACACACACCACATGCAATAAATAAGTGGTGAACAGTGGAAATCTCACGGAATTAAAAGTGAGATAAGAAACCCCTTACTTTGTACTTTCTCCTTGGTCGAGGGTGCGTTATCATCCGGTATAATGGTGAAATAATTTATATATAATTTTAAAAGAATAATATACCTTAATATGATATCATATATGATCTTTTCACATGGATTTGTTAATAATATCTTAGTATTATCGCCGTTTCGGGAGTTAACGGATTAGTTTTCCTTTATATTCTTTGTTATGTGAGCCATATTTGTTAGGGATGGGATGTATCTTATTCATATCCATAATTATATAATGTCTCTAAATATTATTTTTGTTGGTCGGAGTGGATACTCAAGAGGGGGGGTGAATTGAGTTCCAAATAAAATTTCTGTTAAAATATTTCTCTTAAAATCCCCCAATTAAAAACTATGTTAAACTATAGTGAATTTGTGAAACTGTAAGGGTTCTATTAGGTTCTCAAAAGATTTATTCTGTCTTAGTTAATTTAATAATAAGATTAAATTATCTTTTGAAACTAACCTACTGATTTACAATAGTTACAAACACTTTCTAGATTAACTATCAAAGTAACTTTAAAACAAATTGTATTTCAAAGTAATTAAAAGCGAAAAAAAAGTATGTAATATAATTTAGACTTAATATAAGATGAATAGAAAATATAACCAAGTGGTTCAGTATCATGCCAAGACTTAGTCCTCTCAACCAATATATATAAATTTGATCCACACCCTGGATCGGGGTAAACAAGAGTGCAAAGACTGTCCAGGTACTAAGACATCCACCAGAGTTCTATGTGGGAAAAAAACCACAGCACACTGGTTGTCCATGTATTACTTGACCTCTACCACTATCCACTGTGGGATATAAAAGTGTTATAGAGGGTTTTTGTGAGGATTTAGAAATCCTCTAGCTTAGCTCAGGAGACAGTGTGTGTATAAAATATACAGAGTATACACACTGCTCAAAATGTAAATAAAAGATTCACTAAGAGAGTAGATATGAGTTTTAGAATTATCTAGTGATGTAAAGTGCAGCACTGGACTCTTTTGGTTAATTAGGAATGCTTCTAAGTCCTTTGATTTTTTTATGAAAAAGAGAGGGTTGTTTTTTCAATTTTAGTTTGATCAGCAAGAGTGCATGATGATCTCATTGTAGTTATTCACTCCATGACTAAGATTGAGTTTGTGTTCTCTTCTTATATGAATGGCTTTGTGTATGTCCAATGTTCATCGAGTGTGGATGAAGACTTTATTTATTGTGTGTATGCACAACTTTTCAGCACTCTTCAGCCCTTTGTTCACACACTTCAAGCCCCTTCTTCCTCTTTTTCTGCCCGGTCATTGTTATTCCTTTTATAGCTTTCAGCACCGACAATGGTAATGATTACCTTTTTATAGGTACAAAGTACAGTTCCCTGACATTCCAAAAAATATAATTAAATAACATTTATTACATTAAAATCATCAAATATGACCATTTCTTAATAAATAAATAATAGTGAAAGTATAGAGTTTTAAGTAGCAATACTGGTCAGTCTTTCATCAGTATCCTTCTCTCGGTAGATAAGTAACAGTGGAATTTTTATAATGGTGACCTCATATCAATAGCTATTTTTCCTTGTACCGGTAGCTCCATGTATCGGTAGCTGTTACTCCATGAATCAGTATCTCTATGTATCGGTGACTCTTTCTATTGGTAGCCCGTCTATATCGGTAACTCATTTGTATCAGTATGTTGTTTGTATCGGTAGCTCTGTTCTGTTCCAGTGCTAAAGTGCATATCTGTGGACTTGTGCGTCTGTGACCATTCTGTAACGGTATAATTTCATATTGGTATACTTTCATATCGGTAGACTTTGTATCAGCAGCTTGTGCATACCAGTGGATCGTTTTTACCAGTAGTGGTAGCTCCGCTTCTATTGGTAGACTTCATCTATCAGTGTCGTGTTTACCGGTAGACTTATACATACCAGTATCTCTATTCTGTTTTAGTGACTATATATTCATTCTATCAGTAACCCTTGTCTATCGGTCGACTAAGTACTAGTAGGGCTCTGTTTCTTTATATCAGTAGCTATGTGCATACCGGTGGACATAACACTTATCTGATCTATGAAACACAAATCCCAATTGAGTTAGAATTATTTCAAAGTTCATATAAACATAGACAAACATTGATTAACATATTTCAAAGATTATCTTAATATTATTATCAACATTATAATAGAATGTCATAGATTGAAATAATTAATATATAGATAGACATTAGTTGGGATTATCAAAGTATGTGAGAGCATACTCGGGATTATCAAAACAGGTGAGGTCAAAAATATCTCCCTTTTTGATAATCACAACTTATGATATTATAATCCCAGAATAATTAGAAATTTATCAGAGGATATAGCATTAAATCCAATTGTATCAGATAAAATAATATTTTATAAAACAAATATATCAAAGGTAAAATATGAAACAAATGTACCAGAGGGAAATGACTTGAACACAGAAAAGATAGTATTTCTCCCCCATTTTTATAAAAGATATTACTTCTCCCTCAGAAATTTTTCCCATAGATAGTATTTCTCCCCCATTGTGATTAGAAAAAAGTGGAACAAAAAGGAAATATAGGAGAAGAGAAGGAACAATGAGTAAAAAAAAGTGAGATCATATATATTCCATAGAGAAAACAGATACAAATAAATACATAAATTAAACAAAACAAAATACAGGTGATTCCTATCAAAAATAAAATTCACAAATCAATCCACATCCTCAGAATGAGATTTCCCTTTGGGATCAGAAGAGGATTCAAGTGTGGTGGATACAGGTGATGTCTTAGGAACACAAAAAATGATCAGAGGAGGCAGAGCTACTGAAACTGTTCCTGGTATGTACTGTGTAGCTCTATGAGTGATCATCAGAGTAAGGATTCAAATAGCTTGGGCTAGAGTCATTTGAGAAGGAGAAGTAGTAGAGGTAGAGGCAGGTATTGATGGAGGTATAATCACTGGCCGAGCATCAACATGCAAGAAAGGAAATAAGATATTTCTGAAATCCATAATGGTTCCTCCTACTCTTTCCATGGCAGAAATGAAATCATCCTTGTTTTCCATGAATTTTCCAGTGGAGGGGTCAAATCTCTGAGCTTGCTGACTTGTTCTCTAAAAGCTTGAGTGACTGGTGTTAGCTTCATGTTTTATAACATAATCTTGAAATGATTATAGAGTTGATGCTTGGTGTAAACCCTTTGGAAATAGTAATATACAGTGTCTTTAACTTCTTTCTGAGAAGAAGAAGCTTCTCTCATATAGTCATGAACAATATTCATGATATCTCTAGTTGTATCTCTAGTAGAAGTAACCACTTTGGTCAGATCAGATGAGTCCACAGAGCCAATGGTTGATACTGAACCAATATCCTCCTTTATCAAAGCTCTAATCTGATCCAAATACACAGAAGGTATGAATCAAGAGAACCAATAGAAAAGGTTACATTTTCCATGAAACTCTTAGTTAGCCCACTAATAAGATTTTTCACTGCAGAATCTTGGTCACCGATATGATACTCCACAGAATTTTTGAAGCTTTAAAAAACTGAAACCATCTGGCTCACCACACTCTTCACATAGGCCAAATCCTTGTCTGATTGAGATTTTAACCTCATATAGGATTCCAGAGAGACAAATGATTTATTTAGAACTTCAACATCCTTTTCCAAGCTAGACATCTGATTCGGGAAAGCTGTGACTTCATCTACTATCTCTTCCAAAAAGGATGATACATTACAACCAATAGAGAGTTCAAAAGACTTTTCCAAATTGATCATGTCTTTAACAAATCAATTCTTTAACTCAGCAACAGAAGCACTAAAAGACTCTTTCAGATCGTCCTTTAAGGATTCAAGATCAGTCCTAGTGATCATATTAGTAGGAACAACAATAGGTTCTCTTTCAGATACTATACTGGTCACAGAGTTAGTCATAACTGATTGAATGGGTGAAACCAATGATACTTCCATTCTCCTCACCTCTTCCACAAAACTGGCATTAATATCAGACTTTAACTTATCCAGATCACCTTTTCAGATCACATCTTTAGGTGACAACTCAGATCGAATATCATAATTGACTTTTGGTCTCCAAAGGGATGTCTCATTATCAGAATTTGGGTAATCCAATCCACAAACTACAAACCCTAGGTCCTCCGCCCAGTCTTCAAACTCAACATCCACTGAAACACTACCAAACCTGATTGGATGCTCCCCCTCAACTGGTGAATTCTCTTGTACAACAATGACATCCTTAGAAACTCTTTCTCCTTAAGAAGAATCTTTCAAAACCATCTCCATTTCCGCAACAGTAGGAGGTTACTCAAGAATAGGTAAAGGTCTATCAACTTCATCAACTTCTTCAGCAGGAATTAGAGAATGGAAAATCAGTGGACTAAGCCTCAAGCTGACAGAAACAAATGATTCACTTACATGAACTTCTTCTTCATTTTATCAAGAATCCTCTTCCGGATATACTCTATGATGGTCTTCCTCATCTATAGGTGTGTCTTTATTTCTTACAACCAAAATAGTTTCTGTACTTGGTGTGCTCAAAGAAGCACTTTCCTTTTCTTGTGACACAACTTCAAGAGCTGGGATAGGAGGCATGTCAGGATCTCCTCCATTTTCTACAGAGTGATCTTCCTCTTTTGAATCATCACTACACTGTGGCTCTTCTTCATCAGGTCCTAGACCTAGACCCATCACATCCTTTGGCCTCGAAGGATGATCCACATGATTAAACTTATCATATAGCTTATTATCATCTGTAACCCATTCTCTTTTCCATGGGTTATAGTTTATCTTCATGTATTTGCAAACTGTTCTTGTGATAAAAAAATTATTCCTTACTACCACTGTCTCATTTTGAGACTCAACTACCCCCTTCACTTTAATCATAACAGAAATCAACTTGTCCTAGAATAAAGCATTGGTCTTTGATTTGAGTCTGGTCATATCCTCCATTTTAATCATTAACAACCTACACAGATTCACTTTCACACCATGTCTCAAGAGATATAACACATATATATATTTATATCTCAAATTTTCAAAGTCCCCTCTTCTTGGGCTTATCACATGTTGCACAAAATTGAACAACAATCTGTTTTATCCATTCATTTAAATATCCACCACCTTTCTTTGCTCGCCACTACCAGTGAGCTCCTCTAAGGAAGTATCATAATCAAAAATATCACTGGAAGGTGGTAATCTCTTCGATGAATAACCATAAACTTTTTCATGTGGTACTCTCTGGTACTCAGCCTACTCAACAGATGAAAAAGATATTTCCTTTCCATTTATAAATGAAATCATTCAGTTCTCATCTCTTGATTTCTCAAAACTCACAAACTCATAGAACTCTTTTACTCGCTCCAAATAGTAGGGGCCATTATTATTTGAGAGGCATTCTACCCACTTCTGATCTTCCATCACCTCAAGAACTAATGATCTACTAGACATCAGCCATTCCGCGCATAGCTCTTTCTCGATTACAATACCTCTATTTTATAAATGTGGGTTCACTGGACCCCCCCCCCCCCACACCTTTTTCTACTAACACTGCTACTTTCTTTTGGCTCTGTCTTATGCTTCTTCGCATTCATCTCATCAATGTCATATATAATAGTAGGGAGTTTGGTTTTTTCCATCTCTGGTTCGAGGAAATTAGGGTTTTCGAAAGATTCGAGAGCTAAGACTTGTGGGTAAAGGAAAGGTTCGGTGTATTTAGAAGTAACTAGGACTTTGTTTTATCATTTTGGAATCATAATATAAATAATTGAAATAAAATAAGTAAAGTATAGATGATACAGATTCTTGAGGCTAAGGAAAATTTTTAAAATAGTGCATACATAACAGTGGGATATGCTGGTGATTATTCTTAACGGTGAGGTTTATCTATCAGTGAGTTCCACTAACGGTGAGGTCCATACCGGTGAGGTGTAACAGTGAGGTTTCATACCAGTGAGTTATAACAGTGAGGTTTCATACTAGTGAGGTATAACAGTGAGGTTTCTAATGGTGAGATATAACAGTGAGGTTCCATACTAGTGAGGTATAACAATGAGGTTTCTAATGGTGAGGTATAACGGTGAGGTTCATACCGGTCAAGGTTAATCATTACTAACTCATGTCTAATGTAACTTAACCTATCTGAACTAAAAGGTTTGGTGAAAATGTCAGCTAATTGAGGTTCAGTACCTATAAATTCAAGATTAATATCACCTTTTTGGTAATGATATCTCAAAAAGTGGTGCCTTACGTCATTGTGTTTGGTCCTAGAGTGAGATACATGGTTCATTGAAATGTTAATTACACTAGTGTTATCATATTTTATCGAAACATGCATAAAATCATATCCATAGTCCAAAATAGTGTGTTTCATGCACAGAATTTGTGCACAAAAACTACCAGCAGCTATGTACTCTGCTTCAGCAGTGGACAAACAACAGAATTATGTTTCTTACTACACCAAGATACTAAGAATATTTTGAATAAATTACTTGTTCCAGACGTGCTTTTTCTATCCAACTTGCAACCCGCAAAGTTAGCATCTGAATAACTCATTAATTTAAAAGATTGTTTTTTTGGATAAATCAAACCTAAATTTATGGAATGTTTAAGATATTTGAGAATTCTTTTATCTTCTTGTAAATGATATTCATTAGGATTAGATTGAAATATTTCACACATACACACACTAAACATAATATCTAGTCGACTAGTAGTAAGGTAAAGTAAGCTTCCAATCATACCTCTGTAATTTGTTTGATCCATTGGTTTCCCAATTTCATCAATGTCCAATTTAAAAATAGTACTCATAGGTGTATCACATTCCTTAATTCTATCCAAACCAAAAATTTTTAAAAAAGACTTTGCATATTTACTTTGATTCAAAATAATACCATTTTAATTTTGAAAAACATGAAATCCAAGATAATATTTGAGTTCTCCCATTAAACACATTTCAAATTCATTTTGCATACTCTTCGAAAAATCAGTACATAAAAAAAGTTTAGAAGATCCAAAAATAATATCATCAACCTAGATTTTTACTATCAAAATATCTTAAGAAATGATTTTAATAAAAAGATTTGGGTCAGAAATTCCTTTAGTAAAACCTTTTGAAATAAGAAAATTTATATGTCTATCATACCAAGCTCTTAAATCTTGTTGTAAACCATATAATGGTTTATAAAGTTTAAAAACATGATTTTGGAAATGGGGGTTTGTAAATCCAGGTGGTTGTTCAAGAAAATCATCTTCAATTATAAAATCATTTAGAAAAGAACTTTTTGCATCCATTTGATATAACTTGAAATTTAGATGAGCAGCATAGCCATGTATGATCCTAATGGCTTCTAATATAGCTACAGGGGAAAAGGTTTCCTCATAGTCTATTCCTTCCTCTTGAATATACCCTTGTACAACTAACCTAGTTTTGTTTCTAACTATATTTCCTGACTCATCATCTTTGTTTCTGAAAACCCATTTAGTGTCTATGGTCAAAGTGTCCATAGGTCTGTCAACTAATTTCCAGACTTTGTTTCTTTCAAATTGATTTAATTCTTCTAACATAGCCATTACCCAAAATTAATCATTGATTGCATCATTGACATTTTTGGGTTCTAACTATGGATGAAATTCTTGATGTTCAACCTGATTTCTTAGAGAAGCTCTAGTCCGTGTCCCTCTATCAAGATTACCAACAACAGCATCTAAAGGATGATTCTTTAGAATCCTAGTTGATCTAGTAAATGTAGGACTAGAAATTTCAGGTTCATCTGTAGGTTTGGGTTCAACAGAAGTGGGTTCTGGAAATTTTCCATAACTGGATGTCTTTACAATAGGTTCATTTATTTTATCATTATGGTCCATAGTAGACAAGTCTTCTTCAATATTTTCAATGGAAGATTTGGGTTCATGTGGATCACTTTCATCAAACCTGATGTGAACAGATTCTTCCACACATTTGGTTCTTTTATTGAAAACTCTTTAGGCTTTTCTAGTTAAAGAATAACCAAGAAAAATTCCTTCCTGAGTTTTAGAAGAAAACTCTTCAAGATTATCCTTTGTATTGAGAATAAAAACATTGCAACCAAAAACTCTTAAGTAATTAACCTTAGGTTACCTATGATTCCAAAACTCATAAGGGGTCTTTCTGAGAACAGGTCTAATCAAGACTCTATTTATAATATAAAAAGTTATATTTATATCTTCAACCTAGAAATAAAGAGCTAAGTCATACTCATTGAGCATTTTTCTATAATTTTCTTGAAGGGTTCTATTTCTTGTTTCTACGACACCAGTCTGCAGAGGTGTTCTAGGGTCAGAAAAGTTGTGACTATAGCCATTGTGTGAGAAATAATATTCAAACTCATGATTTTCAAACTCACGACCATGTTCACTTCTCAAAGTCTTATTCTTAAGTCCACTAAGGCTCTCTATAGACATGGAGTATTTAATAAAGAAAGAACAAGCTTCACTTTTGTGAGCTAAGAAGTATACCGAAGTATACCTAGATCATTCATCTACTAAGACATAGACATTGTGCTTCCTTTTTAAACTAGAAACTCTATAAGGTAAAAAAAATTCATGTGAACCAAATCGAGAGGTTGAGAAGTTGAAACTTCTTTCTTTAATTTGAATGAAACTTTATATTGATTTCCCTTTTGACATGGATTAAAAACATTGTCTGTTGGGAACTCCAGCTTAGGTAAGTCTCTAACTAAGTTTTTCTTAGTCAGAAATCTAAGTGAATGGATGTCACAATGCCCTAATCTTCTGTGGAATAGCCAATACTCTTTATGAAAAGAATTTAAGTAAGTAATGTTTTGTCTAGCTAAATTATTCAAATCAGTAGCATAAACATTTTAATTTCTCAATGCAGAAAATACTAGAACATTTTTATAGTTAAAAACATTACAAGAATCATTTTCAAATTTAACATTAAAACCATCATCACAAAACTGAGAAACACTCAACATATTATATTTATGTCCATCAAAAAATAACACTTTGGAAATTAAAACTGAATCATTGTTACCAATCTGGCCTAGGCCGATGATTTATCCTTTAGAGTTATCATTAAAGGTGACATGGACTCCATCAACTTTGATTAAAATATTGAAGCATGAGTAATCACCAGTCATATTCTTTGAACATCCACTATCCAAGTACCATACCTTCTTATGAAAACTCTTCAAGCAAGTTTCCTACAAAATACATTTAAACAGAAAATGAATTTGGTACCCAGATTTTCTTGGGTCCAGACAGGTTATCAATCAAAGCTTTAGGTGTCCATATTTGTCTTATGGGTCTCAAATCGTTGACAGAATCGATAGATTATGAAAGATAGACATTATTTGATCTATAACCATGTGAGTAACTAGTTGAATCATATGAATTCCCAGAATTAGAACTTGCAGCATTCTGTCAATATTTAAGAATAACTCTAGTTTTATCAATCTGTCCTTTTTCATGCTGATAGCCAATTCCAGTGGTATATTTTGGTTCCACTTGTTCTCCTAACATTTGTGTAAGTGTGTATTTTAAATTTGTGACCTTTTCTATGTCCTTCCTCAATTGTGTATTATACATTTTTAGTTCAGTATTTTCCTTCATTAATTGAGCATTCTTTTCCTTTTCTATATCAAGTGTAGATTTAAAAAACGGGTCAAAGCTTGCTATTTCTTTAAGGGCATATACTTGTACTTCAATTCATTACAGTTTTCTTCTATCATATTACAGTATTCAAATAACTCTTTACTAGACATATTTTCAGATTCAAAATCAGAATCAACTCCAGAATAATATAAATTTAAAGCAGGAGTTTCCAGTGTTACCTCAGATGTGTTTGTCATAATAAACATGTTAGCATGATTCTTTTCAGAATCAGAAACATATGATTCACTTGTTCTATCTTCTGAATCACTCCATTTTTCTTTCTTAGATTTCTTATACTTTTTGTCCTTGTAGTCATTTTTCTTTTTGAACATCAATTTTGGACAGTCTTCTTTTACATGTCCTTTACTCTTGCATTCATAGAGGACAATTTTGCCACACTTATCAGACTTTTTCCACTCCTTCTTCCAATGACCTTTGTTATAATATTTTCCTTTGTAATTTTATTTTCTGAAGAATTTCTTCTTCCTTTATAACTTCTTGAATCTTCTGGCTATCTGAGCCATCTCTACATCACTATCAAGTGCACTCTCATCATTTCTTGAACTACCACATTCAATTTTAATTTTTCCTTTATCTTTACTCTTTGAAGAAGATGTTTTGAAGGCTATTGACTTCTTACTTGGTTCATCATCCACTTATTTGTTGACTTTAAGTTCTTATTCATACATCATAATCTTACCAATTAATTCTTTAACATGCAGTTTACTGATGTCACATGATTCTCTAATGGAAACAGATGTGCCTCTCTATCTTTCTGGTAAACATCTTAATATTCTCATGATCTGTTCTTTTGCAGTAACAACATTACTGAGAGAGCTCAGAGTGTTTACAATATCATTGAACCTGAGATACATGTCATAAATGTGTTCATCAGAATTCATTTTAAAATTATCATATTTAATAGTGTAGGTGTTCAATCTCATTTCCTTACCATTGGTTGTTCCCTCATAAGAAATAGCCAAAATGTCCCAAATTTGATAAGCAGTTTTACAAGCAGATATTCTGTTAAATTCCTCATCACCTAAAGCACAGTACAAAGCATTAATTTCTTTATAGTTATTATTGTAGGTAGTCGTAGGACCTTTATCCCAAGTAGTTCTATCTGTTTCTCGAATCCTATATTGAGTTTCTATAGCAGTCCAGATATCAAATACCATACTCTCCAGATGAATTTTTATTTTATGCGTCCACTGAGCATAATTTGTCCCATTAAAGAAGGGTGGAATGTTGGTAGCATCACCTTCTAATCTATTGTCCATAATTCGATTTTAGAAAATATATTTAAAGAGATAAAATTTATAACTAATAGAAATTTAAAATCTTTCAGATACAACTAAAATCATAGTTGAAAAATAGAGTATTTTGAAAACCTTGATAAACAAAACAGCCCTCTGATACCAAATGTTGGTCGGAGTGGCCACTCAAGAGGGAGGTGCATTGAGTTCCAAATAAAATTTTTGGTAAAATATTTCTCTTAAAATACACCAATTAAAAACTAAGTTAAACTGTAGTGAATTTGTAAAACTGTTAGGGTTTGACTAGTTTCAAAAAAGATTGATTAAGTCTCAGTTAATTTAATCAGAATATTAAATTAGATTTTGAAACTAACCTACTTATTTACAATAGTTACAAACACTTTCTAGATTAACTGTCAAAGTAAATTTAAAACAAATTTTATTTCAAAGTAATTAGTAGCGGAAAATAAAGTATGTAATATACTTTAGACTTAATCTAAGATGCATAGAAAATATAACCAATAGGTTCAGTCTCAAGACGAGACTTATTCCTCTCAACCAATTTATATTAATCGGATCCACACCCTGGATCAGGGTAAACAATAGTTCAAAGACTGTCCAGGTACTAAGACATCTACCACAGTTCTACATGGGATAACAAAACAACAACATACTTGTTGTCCAGTTCTTACATGAAATCTACCACTATCCACAGTGGGATATAAAAGAGTTATTGAAGGTTTGTGTGAGGATTTAGAAATCCTCCATCTTAGCTCAAGAGACAATGTGTGTATAAAATATACAGAGTATACACACTACTCAAAATGTAAATAAAAGAATCACTGAGAGAGTAGATATGAGTTTTATAATTCTCTAGTGATTTGAAGTATAGCTCTGGACTCTTTTGATTAATCAGTAATGCATCTGAGTCCTTCTCTATTTTTTGTCTGAAAAACAGAGGGTCGTTTTCTTCAAGTTCAGTTTGATCAGATTGAGTGCATGAAGAGCTCGTTGTAGTTCTTCAATCCTTGACTAAGATTGAGTTTTTGTTCTATTCTTGTATGAATGACCTATGTATGTAAAGTGTTATTTGAGTGTTGATAAAGCCTTTCTTTAGTAAGTGTATGCAAAACTTTTCAGCACTCTTCATCCCTTGTTTTTCGCACACTTTACGCACCTTCTTCCTCTTTTTCTGCTCGTTCTTCATCCTTACTTTTATAGCTTTCAACTCCGGCAATGGTAATTGTTACCTTTTTATAGGTACAAGGTACAGTTCCCTGGCATTCCAACAACTATCATTAAATAACATTGATTGAATTAAAATCATCAAATATGACCATTTCTTAATAAACAAATAATATTGACAACATAGAGTTTGAAGTAGCAAGACTGGTCAATATTTCATCAATAGCCTTCTGTCAGTAGATAGGTAACGGTGGACTTTGTATAGCATTGGCCACCTATTGGTATCTCTTTGTCCTTTTACCGGTATCTCCTTGTATTGGTAGTTGTTACTTTGTACATCAGTATCTCTATGTACCAGTGACTCCTTCTGTCGATAGCTTGTCTATATCGGTATATAATTTGTATAGGTAGCTTGTTTTATTAGTAGCTCCATTCTATTTCAGTGCTAAAGTGAATATCGGTGGACTTGTGCATCGGTGACCTTTTTGTAACGGTAGACTTGAATATCGGTAGACTTTCATATAGGTAGGCTTTGTATCAGCAGCTTGTGCGTACCGATGGCTCATTTGTACTAGTAGTGGTAGCTCCGCTTCTATTGTTAGACTCGATCTATCAGTTTCGTGCTTACCGGTAGACTTATACATACAGGTAGCTCTGTTCTGTTTTAGTGACTATCTATTCAGTCTATCGGTAAACTAAGTACCAGTAGGGCTCTGTTTGTCTATATCAGTAGCTATATGCATACCAGTGGACTTAACACTTATCTGTTATATGAAACACATATTCTGATTGAGTTAGAGTTATTTCAACGTTCATATAAACATAGATAAACATTGATTAACATATTTCAAAGACAATTTTAATATTGTTGTCAACGTGATAATAGAATGTCATAGATTGAAAAAATTAATATATAGATAAACATTAGTTTGGATTATCAAAGTACATGAGAGCATAATTGGGATTATCAAAATAGGTGAGGTTAAAAAATTTAATCATCAAATAAAATTTAGTCTTGAATGGATACGATGGGGAATGAATCTCATTGCCTTCATGGCGACAGTAATCCGTACGTACACATGAGAGACAATATCATTCTTTTCATATTAAAATAATATATAATTGGCTGGTATATCATTTATACAAAATAATTATCATGTTATATTTATTATTTACATGAATTACCCATCATTATTATACCCATCCAAATAATAATGTATTGAATAACAGTTACACCACGACATGGAGACAGTAATCCGAACGTACGCACGTATGGTGACATGTCATTAAAAGGATGGATAGAAAAATGAAGATGGCTATACCATATTTAAAATAACATCATACTATATAGAATATACTAGATTTATTATTCTAGAATATAAATAACAAATAAAAATAAGTGTAAGAAGAAAATAACTTGAAAGAGGATGGTGAAATTATTACCTCTTATTCGGGTTCATACTTTTGATTTGATCAAAATGGATCCTTATGTTGTCTTTATGACTAAAGGAGGGCCTCTAGGGTGAATTGAGGGAATTTTAGAGGATATTGGGGTAGGTTTTGGCTAATCCAAAAGGGTTTGATGGTGTGAATTAGAGAGAAGGGGGAGTGCCCTTTTATAAGAGGGGTGAGGGGAACCTTAGGAAAAGCTAGAAATATTATTTTATAATAAAATAATTTTCGGTTTATAATTTCTCAATTGTGTATTATTTATAGGATAAGGTGGGGATAAGTCAAAAACCACTCAACCAATAGGTTTTAGATAGGTTTGGGTCACTATATTAACATTAACATTTAGATTTAACTCTAAGTTAAATAGTTTGACATTTACCATGTCTCTTTGTATTTTTTTATTATATATTTAATAAACATACTATATACTTCCAATAGGACCCCACGTGGTTCATTAATGATGCACATATCATTATATAAGTCCTTTGGCCAAACCATAGTTTTTTAGGAATATAATATCAATTAATAATATAATATTTGTTTTAAAAACTCTTTTATGTCAATCTTGACAATTTTTTAAAAAATATTTTTCTTAAAGTCCAAACTACATTATTTATTCGAACATAATTCATTTAAGAAATTCTAAAACATCATATTAACCTATAAAATTCGTTGATTACATCAAATATTTCAAATTATATTTATTTTAGCATTTAAAATACCATTTACTTGATTCTTTCATTAATAAAAAAATATTGCATCATCATTGTGTCATAACTAAATTTAATTATTCAATGTCTAAAAATTATAAATAAAATACCAATATGTAGGAACTTTTTTATCTTTATAATGAATATTTATTGTCCAAGATATAACATGTATAACTAAATGTAAAAATTGTTTTACTATAAGATATATGCTTATGTCATTTTTGAATTTACTTTAACTTAATTAATATAAAGTGTCATTATCACTTAAAAGTGGCTCCATGGGATCCCAAAATCGACCCAAAGATCCCATTTTTATACATGTATCATCAAATAGGGTTTGGACATGTGTTAGGGTAATTTAAAATTATTATCATATTATTTTTTAACCCTTATTTACCGGATTTACCCTTTAACCATGGTAAATAAAATATTTACCAAAATAATTATTCAAAATATCTGAAAATAAAAGTTACCTATATACTCAATTTTTACCTCCTGATTCTAAATATGGAATCCATTATTTGAAATAAAAAACCTAGAAGTGGAAGAAATTAATTTAAAATTAATTCTCATTGTCAAAACAAAGAGTGTGTTTTTTATGAAATAATAACTATCAAAAGATTGAAACTTGTTTATGTATAGTTTAAAAGTTAAATTACATCCAATTACCAATATTAGACAAAATGGTAAAAATATATTCAAATTATACTTTAAAATCTCAAAAGGTATAATTTATCACTATAAATTATTTGGATTAAAAAAGTTGTTTTTAATTAATGTTTAGTATTTTTCACTATTCATAAAAATTTGAATGTTTTCTATAAAATACCAAAAATTCACCCTAGGATAATTTTGATATTCTGAATCCAAAAAAGAAGTCCATTTTGGATGATAAAATTTATAAAATTTCAAAAATAGGGTATTACTATTTCTAACGGCTACATTGATTGGTCATGATGTGTTAGAATCTCGAAGTTGCGTACAATGAAAACTATTACATTATTAAAAGGGAAATGTATCGTGAAAGCTTGGGGTGTTACACGAGAAGTTCAATTCCATCCAACTGTGATGGAACATTTTTCCATTCTTGGATTCCCTAGCACATATGTGGATGATATAGCTCAATTTCCATGGAAACATGTGACTCCCCTGAACTGCGCCAACCATGATCTCTGAATCAGTCTCAATATTTGCTACTAGAAGTTCGCGGCCCCTAAAAACCAGATTACCTAAAAGGAGGGCATGTGCCTCCGTGCCCAAGGAGTTTCTCGGACCATAATAAGCACTAAACCCCAACATCACCACACCCCTAACGTCTTTCAAAATCCCACTGCCCCTCATAACCCCATTCCTGCAGGATCCATCAACATTAAGTTTCAGACCACCCAGCGGAGGTTCCCATCTATCCCAACAACCATTCACACTTCCTTGGATGCATGAATACCCGTGGAACATGCAAACCGTATCAGATCCTTGGAAACCATAAAAAAGTGAAATCATTTCAGTAATGAGTATCCGTAATCACATCTACAAACAGAGAAGGGACTAACTGTTTCTGAGCCTTGCTTCGTTGTGAGTTTCCCATATTATCAAGAAAATGGAAACTAGTATGACTATATGTGCCTTCCCTTCCACCATCTCAGACTCAGTGCCACTAATCCCGGAATCCAGGAATATATTCCAGGAGAAATACTCACCTTCGAGGAAAGGGTGTGGTGTGAACAAAGACCAGAGAAATCTCGCCCAGTTGCTTTGAAAAAATAAATGAAGGGAGGACTCTTAATAGGGGTACACGCAGTAAAAACATCGAGAGGCCATGGTAATACCCTTCCATTGAAGATTTTCATCAGTTGGTAGAGCCTTATTTCCAACACACCATACTAGGAAACTTATTTTCATTGGGATCTCACTGCACCAGTGTTTAGATGCCCATTCTTCTAGAGCACCATTGACATGAAGAAGCCTCATGTAGTCCCAAGCAGAGAACCTCCTGGAACACAATCCAGTAAAAAAACAACTATCAGGGCCATCATTTATAACAATATCGTATAACACCTTCATCCAACCAGGAGAGAGTGTTTCATGGATGAGGTCGTAGTTCCCTACATCTTCTCTAAACGAGATCTATGGATAAGGGAAACTGGGATAGCTCAGCATTTCTCCAGCCCAGTTGGTCATCCAGAAGTTAAGTTTCTCGTCCCCGATAATCCAATGAGATGAATTCCATTAGTTCTCCAGATTATGGATCATGCAGCGCACAAGTTTGGTTGGATTACCATTACTCGTAGCATGGATTCCCCCAGCATCTCCATACCGGTCTCTGAAGAAATCTGCCCATAGGGACTCACCCACCCGGATATCCAACACCAGTATACCCTGCATGCTCTGCATAGAAATATGCAAGTCCCTTATCCCAAATCCACCCTCAACCACCGGTTTGTCCCGACGTGCTCAGAAAACCCAAAGAGTGTGACATGTTCAATTGTCATCCCAAAGGAAACCCGTAATAATCTTCTCCATCCTTTCGACAATGCCTTTTGGTGGATTGATGATTGAAAAAAATGCATTAGAATCGATAAGAGGACATTGTTGATCAAGGTGACAAGGATTCCAAAAGAAAGGATTTTGTTCTTCCAATTCAGGATCCTTCCTAGCAGATGGTTGTTTATATCCTCAAAATAAATCTTCTTAATGCAGCAGTAGGAAATAGGGACACAAAGATATAGAATGGTTTATTGTTTCTGTTGACATCCAAGTATTTTTTGAATATCTCTACATCATCTTCTGGCACATTTTTTTGAAATAAAAACCGTACTTTTCATAGAGTTAATCCTCTGTCCACTCAAATGACCATATGAATTCAAAATTTCTATGAGTTTGGATAGGTACCTACGCCTTCAATTAGAAAAAATTAAGATGTCATCCGCGAACATAATATGAGAGACTCATTTCCATCTATGCCAGCAAGTATAGGGAGAGATCTGACCTTCCTCCATACCCTTAAGTAATCTATTGGAAAGAGCATCTTGTACCAAAATGAAAATACATTGGGGTAATGGATAACCTTGACAAACAATACGGGCAAATTTGAAGAACCCAAAGATTTTCCCCAAGAGAGACAAAGAGATCCGAAGGGAAGAATTGCACCGAAAGAATAGATCACAGAACCAATCCTGGAACTCAAATTTTTTCATCACATGAAGAATAAAGCTCCACTCTATTTTTCATATTACTTTTCCATGTCTACTTTGAATGTCTCATTGGAACCTTGATTTTTCTTGTTCAAGTCTGGCACCATCTCCTAATCAATGCTGAAAGCCCCTTCGATACTCCTCCCTGGATCGAAACCATGTTGCTCTCTCGAAACCATCCTTGGAATGACTGCATTAAACCGCCTAGAAAAAATAGCATCCACGATTTTGTAGGTCACATTTCATAAACATATGGGCCTATATTGACTGAAACTCATGGGATCATTTATTTCAGGGATAAGGGCCACTCTTGATGCACAAGAGCCCTTTTTCAGACCATTGCCACTAAAGAATTCCAACACTACCTTGACCACTTACGAACCAAGCACTTCCCAAGTAGCAGCAAAGAATGATGTTGGAAAACCGTCTCTGCTAGGAGAACTGTCTGAAGGCATCTCCATAACTGAATCCTTGATATCATCCAAAGAAGTAGTTGTCATAAGAGATGAGTTGCCAGCTGCCCCCACGAGGTAGGGAACCCATCTCAAAAAGTATTCACTTTCGATAACATTATGAGATACCCCATCACCAGCCCCCCTCACCAAAAGGTCATTAAAATGGTCTAAAGATATTTTGCCTACCACGTCTATGTATGAGGTGAACACCCCATTGCCAAGGCTCAAATGAATCTTTGTACTCCTCCTTTATTTCAAACAACCGTGAAAATAAAGTATTATTGTGATCAACTTCCCTTAGCCATCTCACTCAGGATATCTGTTTGTACAGGGATTCAATCCCATATAGCTTATCTGCAAGTGCTATTTTTTTATCACAAAGCAGGATGAAGGTGTTTTCATCCCAACCAGATAGAAGTGTCTCGTCCATTCTGTCCCCCTCAGCTTTAATATTACTCACCTAGGTAGATTCATTTGGCTTGGTGGACAACCACCCCTTAATATCCTCCTTGACACGTTTGATCCTAACTAACAGTCCCCGCCATGACCCACTACCTTCCCCTCACACCCATGATTTCTTCACCAACTACATAAATGACTCATCCTAATGCCAAGTGCTTGAATACCAGAAACCTTGGCCGCTAGGTATATCTCCCTACTAAAAATATAGCTTTTATCAGTGTTAAAAATGGCCTTTAATAGTGCTAGAAAAGTGCTATAAATTCTGGGGAAGATAAAGGGGGGGGTCCCATTTATCAGTGCTCCAAAAAGTGCTGATAAAGACCCATTTTATCAGCGCTCAAAATAGAGCCGATAAAAGGGGTCTTTTATCAGTGCTAAAACAAAGTGCTGATAAAGGGGACTTTTGTGAGTGTTTTTTTAAAAGCGCTGATAAAAGTTAAAAAATAGAAAATTAAAAAAATAAATGAAATAAAATCCTACCAATCGGGGGGGGGGGCTTTTAGAGTGCTTTATCCCCCTTTTATAGTGCTTTTCCTCCCCCCTCCAGTGCCCCGCACAGACCCCTCCACCCTTTGTCAGTAGTAGCCTCAGATTCACTTATGAGTGCGCATCCCTGCCTCCACCTGGATTTGATCTTGAGACATTCCCCCGGCGTGCCTGAAGCCTTTTCCACTCCCCTGTATTGACTTGTTGTCCTATTAGTGATATATCTATTTATTTATATATATATATATATTTAGTTATATTTATTTGTATAGTAATTTATATTTATATTAATATATATATATAGTTATATTAATATAAATATACAGTTATATTAATATAAATATATATCTATATTAATATAAATATATAGTTATATTAATATATATATATATATATTTATAGTGATATTAATATATATATATTTAAAGTTATATCAATATATATATGTAGTTATAGTAATATATATATAGTTAGATTAATATATAGGTATATAAATATTAATATATTTGTATTTTAAATAAAATGGATATTAGTTATTATTTAGATAAAGCTAATATATTTTATATTTAAATATATTTTATTATTTGGATTTATAATTAAATTTTTATGTGTGAATATATAAACAATTTGTATATATAGTTATATATTTGATTAAAAATAGCAGTCCAATATAAAAAATGATATAATTTCAAAGAAATAATATCAATATGAATGTAATACCCTAGAATAAAGTCAGTCCCCTCCAAACAAATCCAATAAAACCCCTTAAACGAGGCTGAAAATCCACAAAATGATAAAAAATAGGGGTACCTCGACTAGATACTCAATTTTGGAGAAATTGTGGGCTTTTTGTCCTAAAAAATATTTACTAGGGTCCCTATAGGTCACAGTGATGTACAGATCATCACAGGCTTTGATTTGATATGTGGTAGAGCTCAAACGGATAGTCGGATCGAAAGTTATGGTCGTTTGAAGTTCGAGTTGCGTTTTAAACATACTTTCGATCTTTTTTTAATGTTTTTTTAATTTTTTAGTCTTTAAATTTTTATTAAATGGCTATTACTCTATAATAATTAGAAAATTATTAATTAATTTTTTTTAAATTTTTTTATAATACATTTTCATTAAATATCTTATATATTAAGTGTAACTGTATATTTATACTTATCTAAAATATATTTAAAATTATATTTAAAAAATATAATTTATATTTAAATCAATATAACTATATCTATATATTTAAATATTAATATTTATTTTTTCATAATATTTTTTGGAAGTAGACCATTTATCATCGTTTTTTTAAAAGCGCTGATAAAGTCCCCCCTTTATCAGCGCTACTAAAGAAAGAACTGATAAAGGGGTACCCTTTAACAATGCTAAAAAAAGTGTTGTTAATGGGTGTACCTTTATCTGTGCTAAAAAAGCGATGATAAAGGGGTACTCTTATCATCTCTTTTTTAGTGTTGATAAAGGTACCCCTTTATCAACGTTTTTTCTTTAGCACTGATAAAGGGTGGTACTGGGAATCCCCAGTTTTGTGGTAGTGTCACGCCTATGGTTAACAAGAAGAGGAGCATGGTTCGATAGAGCTCAGGACAAATGCGTAACTAATGCACGCGAGAAAGCATTCAATCCTTGAAGGTTCGTAAGACACTTGTCCAATGGGCTCCAGATGTGGTTATTTTCCATTAAGTTAATTCACAAGGTATATCTAGAGCCCGAAAACCCCATGTCCAGCAAACTTACTACATCCATGAATCTCCGGAAGTCCTGTGAGACACAAATATTTTTGGCTGAGTTGCCTCTTTTCTCTGAAGGATCCAGGATGACATTAAAGTCACCCCCAATAAACCATGGATGTTTCCCTGAATCAATAGACTCTAAATGCTGCCAAGGTTCTCTCCTCCCAAGGGGATCAATTTTGGTGTAAAAAAATGAAAAAAGAACCGCCATTCCATTTTCCCTAATCCTGGAGGTGATGCTCTGTGAATGAATAGTCCTTACCTCAACTGAAAGGTGGTCCTTTCAACATATCCAAATGTGATCGTTGTTTGGGGGCCCATGCCCAGAGTTTGAGAACCCTATTCCCTTGGCCAAATACGATAGTTTGTTAGGAATTTTTTGGGTTTGATAATAATAAGGAGAGAAGAGTGATGCTTTCTGTTTTCAGAGGAGATAAAAGCCCGCTTCTCATGGGCTCTCAATCCCCATGCATTTCAGATAATCAAGTAAAACATTATCAATGATGCATCTCGACCCTTTTTCTAGAAGTAGGAGTGAGAATCAGGAAGGGAACATATCCTATCACTTTTGACGTGGAATGAGTGATAGGCCCCGTTATCTGATCCCCTACTAGACCCCTTTTAGTAGAAAAGATCTTCTTCTTGAATAACACTTCTATGTCCTCTACCAGGAAATGATTTAGAGAAGATCATGGTGTGCACAGTTCCAAATCTTCTTGTAGTAAGGAGACCAACAGAAGTCACTGAGGAGAAAACTGTTGAAATGGACTCTTATTTTACACCCCCTCATACATCACTGCAGGGATAACCTGCTTAGCCAGGGAAGCCAGGAAACTAACCAAGGATCTATACAGAGACTTTGAGGAAAGCTGAGAGGAGATACGGAAACTGGAGATGGTAGAGATAGAGGTTTATGGGGGTTCAGACAGGAGACCGGACCAAAAGGATCAGTCCCTAGAGATAGGACAATAAGTTCCACCTATTCAGAAGACAAGGCCGACCAGGGAACTAATTCTTCAGAGGAATCACATGAGCATGTTCTTCCAATAATGTGAGGACCATTAACCAAATTTGAATTTGAAAAAACATCCCTAATAGTCACAGGAGCCTTCTCCTTTGCCGAGAAATCCGCAGGACCCACCACCTGGCCATCCTGGGTGTCAGAGCCGGATGAGCTCAGCTTGGAAAATTTCTTCTATCAGATCACCTCTGAGTGGCCATGCAGACCACAGAAGCTGCAAAATCAGGTGGGAGACTGATAAAACACCCTCTCCCACCACTGAAAATCATCTCTCTCCCTCATCATTACATTTCAAGTCCAAATCAATGATAGATTCAGTTAAACACAGAGGTGAGAGTTGGAGGCACCTTGAAGACACTTTGTGTTCTCATTCGTGCGCATGAAAGAACCCAAGGAGTATCCTATAGCTTTCAGAATCACTGGGTTGTGAAAAGGAAGCAGGAGGCCAGGTAATCTAACCCAAATGGCTTCTTGCAGAGATTCCTTGCCAATGTGACAATCCCATGACCATCTGGAAAGGGAGAACCTCCAGGATCCACACCTCCCATCATCAAGTGTCCACGCCACTACAAAATCTTCAACATAAAATAGATGGATGCAGAAGGCAGACCGAGAAAGCTCTGAAATAGCTGCAGGATAACGAAGGGACCAAGAACAATTGAAAGCCTTGTAAATCCCCAGAGATGGCTTCCTATGCCCAAAGCGGGCTACAAGAGTATGGTCATGGAAAGAAGAGGCCTCTTGAAGTTCCGTGGCTGTGAGGTCCACCATAGGAGACCCGTCAATCACCCCAGGTGTCCTGACTTCCCACGAGATCTGGGGAATCAGTTGGGATCGCACCGAACCAGGGCCAGTGTTCTCCTCACTATAGGTTGATGTAAGAGCACCACAAAGAGATTATTTAAAGTAAACCCTCTTGGATTCACTGTGAATTGGTATAGAACTGAAGAACTGAGTCATCAATGGAGGAAGGAATAGGATCCGAGTGCGACGTTGAAGCTGGGAGCAAAGATGAAGCTGAGAGCTCCATCTTTGGAATTTTTTCCTAGTGCATATGTTACTATTATGAGGTATCAATTGGTTCTTTGATTTTATAACACCCTATAATAGATATATATATATATATAATTAATTTCATAGAACTGAAATATATTATTATATATATAAATTTAGGTTATTATATTTTTTTTATTTATAAATACACTAGATGAGTTCGTCCAGTCATGGGTTGTTTGATTTATTAGTCCTACCTTCTATTTCCAAATGAGGTGACCCCATTGGGTTGGGATGGGGAGGGTGATGTAAATATGACATCATGTGAGCTAAGGGGGCCAAGTGGTTGGGTGGACTATGTGAATGGTGAAATAGGGTGAGTTCTTATGAACAGGTTGCAAACAGGGAGGTGGGTAGGTGGACGGTCATTTGAAAGGAATTATAAAAAATTTATTATTTTATAAAAACATTTTGTATATATCTTATTTAAACAATTATTGTTACATTTATAAAAAACATTGGAATTTAATAACTAATTTACCAATGTTATTGAAGAACATTGGTAAAAAAATGTTTCACTAAATTGAAATACTTATAAACATCAGAAAAAACAGACACCTCAATTTGAGTCTTTTTCAGAAACATACGTTAATTAACTCACAGTGATTTAAAAATTTACTAATGTAAACAATATCTCTAAAATTTGTTTTGTTGTGGTCCTAACTACATTATGTTAATATATATTATATCTTGCATCAAAATAATAGGATGCCTCTTATGTTAAAGAAGAGATTCATTATATGTCAAACATAGGATTCCTCATTCCATGATCATGAGACATTTCGTCGAGTCCTGACTACATGATGTTAAAATTTAGTATACCCTATATGAAAAGCATAGTATGCCTCCTATAAAAAACAAAATATTCCTTATCTTCCAAGAATAATATGCACAATCCATGATCAAGGGATAACCCCTTACTCCTCACTACATAACATTAAACTATTGTATACCCTATACCAAAAGAATTGGATGCAACATATGAAAACCACAATAATCCTTTTGTGTAAATAATAATATTTCTCACATAATTATCATGATATGACTACCGAATATCCCCCATGGGAATCCTCTATAGGTGTATCCCCAATCATATTCTTTAAACCACCAGTAGGTCAAGATTACCGTATGACATAAAATAAGGAAGAATATTGGGAATTCTTATAGTGTGATCCCCACATGTCTACCTCAAAGAACAAAGTATACCTCATGGGCCTCCACATTAGGTGTAATCCACAATCATATTTCTCAAACCAAAATTGGGTTGAAATTCCCTAATGATATGACTTAATGATGAATAACAGAAGACCATAGAGTATAAGCCCCACATGTATCTCTACTGCTCCAAAGAAGTCCATGTGGGAATCCTTATCTGGTGTAATCCCTATTAATATTCCCTAACCTACCAATGGGTTGAAATTCCCATATGAAATTACTTGATGAAGAAAAATGGGTATTCCTAGAGGGAAATATCCATATTTATCCATACTACTCCCAAGAATACCTCATTAGACTCCTCAGTAGATATTAGACCCAACCATATTATTATACCTACTTAGCGGTCGAGATACCCTTATGACCAATTATGAGGATGAAAAAAATGGAATCCTTAGAGTTCATGATATACATGTATCCCTACTAATCTAAAGAAACCCACATATGCCTCCTAGTTAGGTGAAATTCCCAATCATATTCCTCAACCCACCATTTGGTCGAGATGCCATTTTCACCCAAAAAGACGAGAAAGAATGGGAATACCTAGAGTTCAAGCCCCACATGTATTACATAAAACTCCCATGAATCCCCCATGGTCCACCTCATTAGTTGTAATACCCAATCATATTCCTTGAACCAATAGCTGGTTGAGATTCCCTTATAACCTAACACGAAGAAGATTAATCACAATCCATAGAGTGGAAGCCCCGAATTTATCCCTAAAATTCCCAAGATTCCCCAATTGGCCACAACAATAGGTGTAAGCCCCAATAATATTTTTTAACCCTCCGATTGATCGAGATAACCTTGTGTCCCGATATGAGAATGATAAAATGGTAAGATCAATGAATAAGCCCTAAAAAATGTTTCCTTCCACATGATAATAAACAATGGGCTTACCATATGAAATGAAGATGGGAACCCCTTCTAGAAATGTTAAGAATGCCTTGTGTGGTGAATAAAGGAAGCCTCATGTGAAAATAATGAGATTATTCCGCAGTCACTTGGTATACCTACACACATAGTCTACAATCATACCATCACTTCCTCATCATATCACCTAGGAAGCTCCCACACATAATCCTCATTCATACCATCTATACTCCATTTCATCACATAGGAATATTTCAAGTGCATTCCCTATAATATTCCTCATTGACACTACATCTTCGATATGAGAATCCTCACAACATTCATTAAACTATAAAAACTGGTCATGTCACATGACCTTAAGCTGTGGAATCAAAATATGTGGTTTTTTATCCCCATCTATTAAACATGATATGTAGGACACTTTCCTGAGTTTCAATCCCCACAAAACAACATCACCATCAAATCCAATGTTTGAATCCATTCCCCTTGGGATACACTCTATCAAATATAGAGTGTGAATCTTCCCCCACCGTGACACACTCCACCAAGTCTTAATTTTTAAAAAATTCCCCCTTGGGACACATGTAACCAAACCCAAATGTGTAGTCACAATTCCCCATGGGGACACACTTAACCAAACTATCTTGTGTGATCATATTACCCCTTGATAAACATTTGACCAAACCCACAAGTGTGATCATCTTCCCCCAAAAGGATACACATAACAAACCACCTATTCTCATAAGATGTTAAATTTATAAACCATGTATCCATGAAATTAGTTGAAATGGTGACACATATATACCTGAAAGACATTAAACCAGTGAACTATCTTTACCTGAAAGACATACAAATCGATACCCACTGATCCACACAATATGTTAAACCTATGACCCATCTGTCCCCATAATAATTTAAAAAAGAAACAAACTAATCCCTGTAATACATTAAATCTACGACTCATCTTTCCTCATGAGATATTAAACATACAACCAAAATATCCCCACAATATGTTCATTATATGACCCAGATTTCATGGCAATATGTTAAAACAATGACCCAACTATTTTTAGAATAAGTGAAGCATACAACCCGTATTTCCTTAGAATATAATAAACATGCATCTCATATTTCCATAGAGAAAGTTATGTATACTATTCATCTATCTCTCGATGATGTTAAATATATAAACAACCATTCCCTAGAATATATTAAGCCCATAAACCATATAGCCCTACAATATATTAAACATATGACCCACCTATCCCTATAAAACATCAAAACCTATGACACATCTATCAACACAAGATTTTAAACATGTGACCCAAATATCCTCTAAGGATTTTAAACATGGGACTTGATACAAAAAAATTTACCCAATACAATGCACGTGAGACACATAAGGTAAAAAAACATGAGAAGGATTTCACCCTTGACATCAAATACCTCATGAAAAAATGGGATTCCTAATATTCTAGGCCTAATATGCCTCTAAATATAAAGTAGAATACTTTATAAGTTCCCAATACAAAAAATTTCTAGAGATTCTTAGTCATTACCAACATTAACACCTTCTCGGACTGATTGTTTTTTCTCAGTTGATAGATAAGCTTTTCAATTGAACATCGTCCAACTATAAATGAAAATAGTAACGAGTTTCACAAAGATGAATGAAATCTATGAGGGAGTCCTAACCTCGGTGATGATCTCCAAGGATGAATCCATTGAATGATGAATTAATATCCCATCATTATGTTTCGATCATGGATCAAAAATCACTGACTATGGTTGTAAAGATCACTCATTTTTGGAAACAGGGAATACAAGAAAAGAAATATGTGTCACTATGATGATGTCTACCTTAGTTGTGAAATAATTATAAAAGATGATCAAATTTTCTAAATAGACCCTTTTTATTTTTGGACAATATAAACACAAATTGAGGTAATTTTTATTACCTCGATAAGGAGTAAATCGTGTTAATATATGTTAAGACTATCAGATATAGACATACTTTTTTCATGGAAAATCATCCATTAAAAAACTACATTTTGAGCCTAAGGTGATAATGGTCAAATTAACATAATAATATAAAAATTATAATGAAAATGTATGGCCATATAAGATGGTATTAACCTATTTTAACTCGATTTACTCTTTTCTGAGGTGATAACATTTACCATAGTTACTATTCATATTGGCTAAAAATAAAGAGGGACTATTTATAAATTGTAATCCCTGTTTCTAATGATTTCACAGCTAAGGTACACATCATCATAGTGACACATATTTCATTCCTCCTATTCCCACAATCCAAAGATGATATATCTCTACAACTATAGTTCGTTATTTTGGCTCCATGATCAAAACATAATTATGGGATGTTGATTAATTATAAATAATGTTTTTCAAAGAAGAGGTAGTCGATTCCACTGACCACTTTCTTTTCTAATCTTATTTTCCTACTATAAATCTATATTATTTATCATAAAATAATAAATTAAGTTTAATAAACATGAAAAAATTTAATAATTATTATGAAAATACCATTATACACACACTCTTCCATCAAACAAGAAGTGTAATTATCGTCCATGCCTATGTACGACTTATCGTCTCCAGGTACATATACAATTAATTTTTATAAACATATTTTGTGGTAGGGTATTATGATGGGTTTAATTTTTATACATTATATTTATTACACTACTATACTTTTATAATTATAATGACACATCTACCTACTTACCACCTATTACTTTGAGAAACAATTATGTTTTCTGTGCGTAAGTGTGGACTACCACCTCTACGAGTCAATGTGATGTTTTTTATTTATATTTTACATCGATGGTAATGAAGAAGAAATTGATGAATATTTATGATTTATATTATATAATAACAATATTATAAAGGTTAATTAATATTTTCATTAAATTCATTCAATTTATCAAAAAATGAAACAATTTTCATGCGTACGTATGACCTACTATCTCCATTAAGGTCCAATTCATTTCTCTATCAATAATTTATTAGTGTATTTTAACTTTTAAAAATGAATATATAAAATATAAATATTATGATTAATATTATGTATCTGATGGAACCATGATCGAAATACAATTAAAAAAAACTATAGATCTAGAACACAAATGAAAAACAAAGAAATATCATCCAGAACATGGATTTTAAAAAATAATTGTTAACAAAATGGTGATAAAACGTTATATGTAAATAATATATTATATGGTATATATTATTATGTTTCATTAATATATGTATACTAAAATTTTCATTATTTTATAGGTGTTTCCAACGTGTATGAAGAAAGTCAGACCAAAGGTATGTCATTTTTATTCTTACTTTTATTTCTGGGATATATATGTCAAATTGACTAGTTGTTTCCATTGTGTGGTGTATTCACATACCCTTTGAAATATTTAACCATGAGTATCATTATTTTAATTTTATTTATTGGTTCAATTTATGTATTTATTTTATGGGAATTATTATTCAAACAATACCAAAGTAGGGGGATTTTCATCTAACATTTATTTATGTGGGACACATTCCATATTCAACACTTGTTTCTTTTTTTAGTGTATATATATACCTTCTAGACTTTTATGATAGTTCCTAGGAATATTTTGTGTATTTATATATCTAGATAAGGTTTTTTATTTCATGGTGATTATAATTCAAATATTACCAAACTGTTAAGGGTCTTATCTTACATTCTCATTGTTTATTGGGATTGTTTATGTGTAGGTTTCCAATGATGAAATATTATGATATATATCTCATTAAACATATAAAGTTTCTCATCCTATGGTTATTTATTTAAAATATTTTTTTGTAGATTTAAATCATCTTTTCCACTCATGATACTAAAAATATGTTTTTAAAGGAAAATCGACTTTATTCATCTATTCAGTCAAAAAAACATTTTCTTCCAAATGTATGTCTTCTAAAACAAATAAATAATTTTTTCTAATATTAAATTATAATTGTTTAAAGAGATTTTAAATGTTTAATATATTCTAAAATATTTTTTTGAAGTGAATAATATTTTCTTTTTCTAAATGAGGCACTTTGTGACTTTTGGACAAATGTATAGTAGGAATATTTTCAAACTCATATGGAATGAACATGAATTTACAAAGACAAGAATAATTTTTTATTTGAATCATACATTTATATTTTACATTTTTTAAAATATAATGGTATCATTTATATTTTTTAGGTTTTTTTAAAAATTCAATATATAAATATTATTTTTCATAAGAATGTTCTAATGATCATTATAGGATATTTCTATTAATAAAAAACCCCTTGATTTCACTAATTATTTTTAAGTGATATGATATAATGATAGATTATTTATTGTTTTTATTTTCCTATGAATACTATTCCATAATGTTTAGGAAACTCTTTTCTTTTCCATTTGTGATGTTATGATGGAATGAGGAAACTTTTATGAGACCCATTTCTTTTCGATGGGTTTTATAATTAAAAAATGTTTACTATTATCATTTATATTCATTTTTTTTCATATGATGAGTGATTTATGATATTTTGGAACTTATAGGTTTCATTTTACCTTTGTGATGGGTGAAAACTATAACTTTGTCCAATGCATTGGGTGGTGATTGATATCTTAGAAGGTAAATTAGATAGGAAAGGGGATTATATACAATTCAGCAAGAGACTTTTTCAACTATGATAGTATTGGTAATGAACCTTTAATAATATAATGGGTTTGTAATTAAACCATTTCAACTAATATAGTCTTGAAAATGGTCATTGACTACTATGGAAATGATTTTCTACTCTTATGTATATGCCATGAATTTATATCTTATTCTAATGTTATGCTTTCATAGATCATTTTCTTTGTTTCCATTATAATTGATATATTATGAACTACTAAAATTTATACCAAGATTATGGATTATTATTTATGATATACATGGTTTGAATTTCAATGTTTGTTCTCATATACTCATAAAATTATGTTCATGTCATTTTGAAGTTATAATTTTTATCTCTATTTTTTACCCTTTCTAAGAATCCAATATTTCCATTTCTTACGTTTCATATCCCCATGTTATAAAGAGTAAAATGTATAATATATCTAAGAAGGGTGATCGTTATGAATGAAATACTGTGAGGTTATTTAGATATTTTATGAACCATTTTGTTTATATTTCCATGTTTTGAATTAGAACTATACTTATATGATTATGGTATTAACTAATATATTGTTTAAGTAATATTCATATCTTATATTTTTATGTCAATGTATGAAAATAATCAGTCAAAATACACACAAATGGAAAAACATTCCCCTACTTATGTATCCCCCACAAAACCCTTTCAAAACATCCCATTTAGTCAAAAAAAATACAAATACTCAATAAGTAAAATATAAAATTTTCATACATCAAATTTGGGTCAGAAATAATCCCCACTACTATACTTCCAATCATTATGAAGTTAGAGAGTGTTGGTGTTAGATTAATGATTAGACCATTTGTAAATGGTCCAGAATTTCAAAACCCATGTACTATATTTAATGCTACCATGTATCCATAGACTACATACTAATTTAATATATTTTCCACATTATAAATTATCATATTGATCAATAATATTATTGTTATCTAGTAAAAAAACTCAATCCAAACTCCATGTCAAACATAACCAAATTGATAACATTAAAGGGGTCTCATAAGTATTTATATAATGTTAAAATATGAAAAAAATCTTCTCAAATATAATAATGAGGATGTAATTACAATTGATATGTTAATTCACCAATATCTTAGATAGTCACAAATAATTTGGTGCATCTAGGTGTAGACTTTTTTAATCATGATTAACCACGATCCCATCCTGTTTGAAACCTTTAAAATTATCTAATTTCAATTGTGAACTCCCAAGATAAATAATATCAATCTGTATATGAACATTTTATTATCTTCACTACAACCATTAACCCTTTAATTTTCAATATTTTAACTATCATATCATGCACCATGATCATTCTAACCAAGGATGAATCGCCAATTTCAACCCCAAATTTGGGAGAATAGAATAATTTCTTATAAAGTGCCTAAAAAGATCCATATAAATTATATTTTTATAAAAACAATTATGAAAAAATCTACTTTTTATATAAGACTATCCTCCAATGAACCACCAGAATACATTACTTAATCTACAAAAATATCTTATAACACCTGAATAATCCTATAAGATTTTACATTCATTAAATAATTTAAATAAGTGTTAAACATAGCTATATAACCATATAATATTATAAAGTCTTTCGAAACCTATATGTAAACCTGAGATATATATCAATAATGATCAAGTTTGACACTCCTTTATATTTAACCACATCTCACGCATATAAATTTAATAAATATTACACTAAATTATTCTCTCAAATTAATATAACATAAGTGGATTTGGTGAGTATTTCCATGAACACCCAAATTGAATAAAGATTTTGAATAGTATTTAAAAAATTAACTATGAAATCCATTTAAATATAATTTCACTATAAATATGAAATAGTTGAAAATTATAAAATTATAATTAGGTATTTATGTTTTACATTTCACTTAAAATAGGTAAAGAATCTTCTGCCATAACCAGTAACATCTCTCTTCATCCTTGAATTCCAAAATTAGTGTTTCATATCATTATACGTAGTTTTTCATCTATATTTCTTCACCAATATGAATTATAAAATGTGTATAAATTTTCTCCTATGTAGAGGAAGTAGTAATCTAATGATCCTAAAAATATGAATCCCAATTTGATACATTAAATTATTTTTCCATGGTCCTCAGATGATTAGGTTAATTCCTCAAAAAAACATGTTTATTTTCATAACCATGTATCCATTTTCAAATTTAAAATGGTATCTATAATTATAATTCTATATAAAATAATTTAAAATATATACTCTTGAGTTCCCAAAAAACATATTTTTAGGAATATTCATATGACACAATAATAAATATATTTCTAAACCACCTATGTATTTGAGTTAAAACTCAATGTATCGATTAATTTACTCCATTTCACATATATTTAAACTATATCAATGTCAAATTTCTACTATTAGTCCCTCAATTAATAATAAATCAAATTCGAATAATAATAAAATAATAATTTTGAAGAAATTATATTCCTTTTATGGAAATTTGAATGAGGCATATATATGAACCAAACATAGTAATTGATTTACCCAATACCCTATGTTATGATACTCTTTAGTGAATTTATTATAGAGTAAAATCTTTCTAAATTTGATCAATACAATCATCAAGTGTCTCTCATAGTCAACACAAAATCCTAAGTAACTCAATATATCATTAACAAATATGATGGAGAATAATTAATCATATCCATTAGATATATGATTTAGAAATGTTTTAAAGAGAGTTAGGGAATTTTCCTGACCAGTTGGAATAAATAAATAATCATAGTATTTATACTTACTCTATAAGATTATTTTTGAAAAATCATATTTCCTTTCTAGGAGATAATGGTATCCTGACTTAAAGAAAATCAGAGATAACCATAAAGGGTACTTAAATTGATTTATAAATGTTTACATTTGAGGAAGATGGTATATTTTAATAAAAATAACTTGATGGTGATTCTTATAATTGAGAAATGAACAATATAATATCTTATTTTTCAAAAATAAATGTACCAGAGTAACCCATGGTAAGGTTCTTAGTTTCATGGAAACAGTATTTTACAAATCCTCCAAGTTAATGTTAATCTATCTTAAATCATATAGTTTAATTATATAACATTAAATAGATATAATTAAAATATTTTTAATAAAATTAATCATAAAAATATACTCCATTAGTTGGATGTAGTATAAAAAAATAATTCATAAAAACATCTTGTTAATTGGATTACAAACGTAATAAATTCCAAAATTACAACAAAATTTATTTTCATACTATGAAACCACTGTTAGATAACATGAAATAATTCCATAACCCATTAATATAGGTCTTTGAATACCAATATCCACATAATAAATACATTCTAATCTATTTATCTCTCTTTATGGAGTGATAAATTTCACTTTCAAATAATAACAGTTAATATATGCTTCATATAATGTCAAACAATCCCTAAAAAGATTGATATCTAACAAGATCTTGATAAGAATGGTGAATTACTTCAAGAACATTGTGTTTCCTATTTTAATATTACATGATATACTTTTGACTTCCCACCTATCCTATTTTTTAGTTATTGTCTAGATATGCATGACAAATTACATAATTTTATCCCAAAATAAAATCCAATCCACTATCCATGACATAATATTTGAATGAGTATCACTGTTGAAAAGAATGGAAGAATTTTTCTTAACAAACATATAAACCACCTCCACATATAGAAGGTACTAATTACATCTCTTCTAGATTAAGGATATTAAAAAAATAAATGTTAGATTTTCTTGTTGTTTTATGATATTTCCCATGTAAAGATAGTTCCTTTCATGATCTATAAGTATTAATATAAATAATATACATAAATTGAAGCTATTATAATGAACAGGATAGTTGGGGATTTCCCACTTAGACCAGTAAATGTAAACTCTAATTGGATGTATCTACTTTAATAGCCCAAAACCCCCAATCTAGGATCATGTACTAAAATCATTAACACTAAATTTTATGATTTGGCACTAATGATTGTGACCTAATTTTCCCATTCCGGAACATACAACATCAAAAGGAAAAATTGGATCAATAAAATACCCAAATAACTTTTAGGTATAGTGTTTTAGAGAATTAGGAAAAAATATTATAAATAAGAACACTATATTTTAATGACAATTTCTTCCAGTTATCGAGATTTTCTTATTACAAATTAATTAATTACCATTATCCATATGAAAACCTCCAGACACAATTTAGTCTACATCAATCATGGTAACCCATGGAAATCAAAACATTATAAAGGAGTAGTAAAATTATTATTTAATGAAATCATAATAGATAACAATTGATTTTCATCATTGAGTATAATAAGTTCATATGGGTATGAAAACATAATCAGAGTGAATGAGAAAATCATAAATTAATTCTTATCCATCAATAACTAAATCATTAATCCTGAAATACAGAATAAGGATTTAAAAAAAGGAGGTATTCTTAAGAATTAAAAATTTTGATCCATGTTATATATATCTTGATCAATGGAAACATTATAAACCCATATAAATCTTAGAAAACATGCATATGTATCTTTTAACATCATAATCATTAAACACATAAAGAACCCTTTTAATTGGAATAACCACACAACCAACTACAAATGTAATCCTATAGATAAGATATTCATTTCCCAATCCATTGGAATTCTATCTTGGCACCCAAATTACATATGATATATTAGCTCACCTAGTGATATATAGTCACTGACAATGTGTAAGTTATAATAGGATCACTAGAAGTTATCTAAGAACACCCATCATATAAGCTATAATGGGATCACCAAACACAATCTAGTTGCACCTATGATCATAAATAATTTCTAATTCATAGTCATTTATAATTTAAATAGAGAAATAATTTCATAAAAACTAAAAGAAAATACCATTATTATTTTCAAAACATGATTTAATAGAGGAAAATAAATGTGTTCCTTAATATTCTCTTTAGAACATGATTAAACCATGGAAAAGAAACAGGTTTCATAAAAAATTCATTAAAAACAGAATAACCCATGGAAAAAATCTTTCCAAAATAATAAAATAAAAAATAAATAACCAAAGAAAAGTAAATGGGTATTATAAAAATCACCTAAAATATGATTGACATGCGGAAAATAAATGGGTTCAAGAAAACCATTTTGGAATATATAATAATCCATCTATGTAAAAATGATTTTGAAAGATCACTTGAAACAATTCATAAGGTAAATACTCATTCCATTATGAATAATATTACTTAAAATCTAAAATTTTATAAAATGTTATATGAATTTATTTTTTAAAAAATAGACATTTAAACATGAACATTAATCTTTAAAAAATTGTGATTTTGTGATGGTGGAAAGTTTTTTCCACACAGAATACATTAATAATTATTATTAATTTCACATTATTGTATGAAAATTAAAATTTATATATTTAGAAATTTATAGGATGATTACTTTTAAGAATATTAAAAATAATATTATCGGTAAAAATTAATTTAAACATTCATTGTAAACAAATTGAAAACAATTTTGGAAACATTTAAGAAAACCGGGGTATTAGAAGGGAAAGATAGTCAATCTAAAAGAAAAACTCAAGATCGGTATCAAATACAAATGAGTTTCTTGATATTTATTAAATAAATAAGTGTTTCAATAGAAATAATACATGTGTACCAAATTAAAAATAATATTAGAATAAAATTGAATTGGATTAATCAAATAAGATCATATAATTTCCTCTAAAGTTACCTTAAACACAAACAATTTCGAATGAATTGAGATTGTAACATAAAGCCTTTTCACTTTGGTAACAGTTCAATAATAATCCCTATGATTGAATAACTTAAAATTAAACATTAAATAAAAATAACATAATTATATTCATAATAATAAATATAAAGGGGTAGTATTTACACATTATATTAGAATATATGTGTGTAATATAATAATATTCCTTAGTGAAGGGAAATTGAGATGAAGTCAATAATAGCTTTGGTAATATCTAGATAAAAACCCCATGAAAGAGAGAACCTCATACCAGTGAATAAATCCAAATAAATTTCATGAAAATAATAATTATGTACAATAACTTTATGTATATAAACAATGAAATAAAAAATAAGCAGTGAATATGGTATATGACTCATAAAAATGAATAGTGAGATGAAAAACCCTTACATCAAGTCCAGACATTCCATGCATGCCCATTAAATCATATGAGATATTTTATCTCTAAATAGTGATCGTAATATATTAAATACCATATTATTTTTATATATATAATTATTTAAATCATTATCTTTATGTGGTAAGGAAAAAAATCATATCACTTCATTGAGGCGGTAGTCCACAAATACATGAACGACATTATCATTTTTCTATGTAAGAGTAAAAATGGAATATTAAATTTTAATGATAATAAATATGTCATCAGTTTCATTATGATGAAATTTATTTCATATATATCTATGAAATTTATCCTTATTACCATCCATGTAAAGCGTTTGTGAAAAAACAAATCATACTGCTTTGTGAGGCGGTGGTCTATTCTACACAAGAATGACATTATCATTTCTCCCATAGAATGGAAGGTAGTAATTTATGTGATACCATAATTTTAGAACTATAAATATGATACATATATCATATATATATAATTTAAATACAACTCTGTAATATTTAATGAGAATTGATGATGTAAAACAGATGACATTAGTTAGTGAGGCAGTAGTCCGCCGTACACATGATTGATGATTTCATATCCCATTTGATTGAAGAGGAGAAATTCATAGGTTGTTACATTAACATAAAAATATATATTTTTATTGGATATATCAATAATGTATATATTTGTTATATTATATAATAAAAATGTAATAATACTTCTAGATATAGAAGAAAAAATAATTTTAAGATACTTGGTTAAGAACAACTCTTCTTCTTCAGGCAACCTCCTTAGTTGAGAACAAAAATCCTACATATGATGGATTTATGAAAAAAATAACGGATCTATGATATTTTGAGGTAACTAATAAATACATTTGTGTAGTTATAGGTGGAAAAAATTACTTTTATGGTGTAAATAGGAGAGATGAGGTGTGGACTTTTAATAGTGTGGTGAGTGGAACACATGTAATTTTGGAAAAGAAATAGTAGTACCAACATTTTTTAAATTAAAAAAAAGAATAAAAAATAAAACCTTATCAATATTTAGAAATTATAATGTATAAATATTACCATAAATTTTATTTTCGAAAAGGATTATGTCTTTTTGACATATTTCTTTTTATTTTAACCACCAGTAAACCCATTTTCACATTAATCCCAATTATTTATTTCTAATATTTTTACTATTAGTTTTAGTAAATAAATTAATTAAAAAATATTATATAATATAAATTATTATTTCCCCAAATATTTAATCCATTATAAGAAATTTATTTCATAGTATGGAAAATATTTAGTTTAAAAATAAACCTGTAAATGTGATAAAGAATATGGTTTTCAAGATGTATATTTTCCTGAAAATATGATTTTATATTAACTATATGAAACAAATTAATAGATTAATGAATATTTATTAATATTTAATTATATATAATATATAAAATTAATTAACAAAATTTATCATTAGGGATAATATTAATTAATTAAATAGAGAATCATTATGAACTTTAAAACAATTTTTTTAAAAAACGCATTTTTAGACAATGAAATTTACTTAAACTATAATCCTATGTAAAAGTGATGTAAATTTAATTAAATGGATTAAAATTTAATAAATAATACTATAATTACATGAAAACCTCTTCAAAAAAATATTTTACTTTCAAATTACATGATTTAACAAAAATAAATGACATTTTTACAAAAACATATATCTTTAACTATCTACTAATAAATCAATATCTTTTAAAAAATACAAAAAAAAATTTCTATGTTTATTTTGATAATACTATTTATAAAAAAAATAGTAAATAAATTTTTTTAATTTTCCAAAAAATTATTACTATAATTTCTCAAAAAAACGATAAAAATCATTTTTGAAGAAAACATATTTTTGAAGAATAAAATAACTTTAATAAAAGGGATTAATTATTTATTAAGAGTTTATAAATAAATTATAATCAGTTTCTTATATATATATATATCTTAAATTATCTGAAACTATTCATTACAAAAAATTTAACTCTTAGGTTAAGATGGTTGTATAATTTGTTGGTCATTTGTGCTCAGTGTTGTGTGTCAAATGCACATCAAAACATTGTTTTTTGCAAAATATAAATGTATTACTTCAATAATAGTTAGAACACATGTATTACTATATTAATAACTTTTTAGGAAATTATTTCCACATTGATAATAATTCTTAGTTTGTTCTAGGAAATTCATCATCAAATATTACATTGATGCACACAAAAACTTCTAGATTATAAGACACCTGAACTCCATGAGAAGAATCATATTGCCTTATCTTTTTTCTTGTACTCAATAATTTTCCACAACTTAGTTGAGTGAAATTATTCACACATGAGTATTTTATCGTGATATGTTTTTCTTTAAACACTTCCTTAAATGCCATTTTAATATATGAGTCTATGAAGAACATAACCATTGTAAACTAAGACACCCTGAGGGGGAGGGGAGTCAGTGTTTTAATGACTAAATTTTAATTTTAGTTAATTGTATTCATTTGGATTATATTTTATGTTATAATAAGATATTTTAAGAGGTTATTAATTTTTTTCCCACACATTCTCTACAAATATATAGATATAAAGAATCCACAAAACATGAAGATTCTACTTCCTATACAACAAATGGATAATATATTGAGAAAATGTTAATATTGTTTTGAGGTACTAGAAGATTAAACTATGAAATATATGTTTTATAATAGTTCATAAAATATTTACTATTACTACTTGGTCTAAACCCTCTTCTTACCCTTTGATAAATACATTGATGAATGTTTTATTAGTTTTTAAATTTGAGGTTCTCTTCAATAGTTTCTTGGCATTTGGGTCTATCCATGATCATTATGAGGAACTTCCTGCATAATATCTATAGATTATATACTTCTTTTAAATTCATGTTTCATGCTCTACTAATTCTCTTTGGCTCGATCATATTAACACTTAAAATAAATGGGTGAATCCTTGACCTCGATATTACCCGATGATGAAATTAATTCTCAAAATTAATATAATTTTAAACTATAATTATATTATTGAACCCATACATCTTCTCAATATCAGTATAATAGCAATATTCCATCCTCATCTTATTTAGTGCCTAATTTTGTTAACATGAATCATATGCTTGAATGGAATCCTCTATAGATATTTTTTTTAATCTTCATAAATTTATATATAAAAATATTCTCGTCCTATCTCTTATTATTCTTCTAAATCAGATATATTAATATACATTCATTTATATACATTTTTTTCATACATTAAATATTTCAAACTCTATATTCTAGAACATCTATAATATTTTTTTTATAATATTTCTTTGAATTCAACCCTAAAACTTATGGTTAGAATTAATTGTCCCTTTTCATTCTCTATGATCATGATAGATGTAGAAAATGGTTTTATTATGGAAAATCAGTTCCTTTAAAACTAATTAAGCTCTCTAGTGGTTCAAATCAAGTTATATATTTTAATTTCAAGTTTTATTTTTTAAATAATATTAGATATATCTTTTTATAGTATTTCTCCCTCTACCACCATGTGATGAATAGTTAAATTAGATCCATAAATCCACTAAATACATTACTTATAATTATTTTGAATATCATTGTATGATTCCTCAAAATCTTCTTAATTTATGAACATGAAATAGTGTGAAAATTTTTAATATGGTGTGATCCATTCATCTTCAATATATTAGTGCTTAACAAAATTCTTATATAAAAAATCTATGTCATGATTCCATGTAACATTCAATTATTATAATTAATCCAAACAATATGTTGTAGTGTGATCCGTATCCATGGTGTTGACATCACTGTAAGGGAAGTACCTCTAACATTCATCAAATTTACTTCACGATGTGAAAATCTCTTTTATAGCATATTATGAATTATATTCTATGATACAATTAAATATTACATGAATTTTTAATAATATGTGTACCATATATTGATTAATTTTATATATAACTTCTTTGAACTAAATAAATCTTACATATGAACCAAAATGATGTTTTCATATACAATAATCATTTTAATAATTCATAATACTCCTCCCCTCTGCGGGGAAACTCTTATGTATGTGTCTAACAGACTCTTACATATACATGGAAAACATTCTCACATTTTACAATTATTATAAAGAGTATTCCTATGTAAATATTAATTCTTATACATATGGGTCTAGTTTCATTTATATGTCAAAATATATCCAATACATCAACATATTCCCAAATTTCATTTACTATTATACACTTTAGCATTTGTCTTCATTATTTTTACATATACAGTGAGGCCTTTTCCTGAATTTACTAGTTTTAGTGTGTTAGACAATATTAATTTTATGTATGTAATTCCATTATCCTTTCATCATTATAGATATCTCAAAAATAATATTACACATTGGGCTACTGATTTTTTCTTATTTTAGTACATTTCATACTCTTCTTCTAAAGCTACTCTTACATATACATGGAAGGTTACATATTTATCAAATTTTTTGAATAGTTTAAAATACCCTCAAATCTATATAATGTATTCCATCATTTACTTATGAACATATAATTTCTATATCATTATTCAATGAATATTAAACATATATAAACTATCAAAACATTCCTCTAATGATTTTTAATTATATTAAACTTCTGTTTTAAAAAAATTACATCGAATTCATTAATTACCTTATATCAAATTAGTAAAAATTCCTATATAACTTCAAGATGAGAAATTATTAATATTATGGATAAAATCAAACTATAAACTCAAAATCCATGAATGGGCCTACTATACACTGATAAAAGAAATTGGAATGCCTCTTTTTTGACATTCACTCTTTTTCATTCCAAAAGTTACATCTTTAACAACACCTTAAAAACATTAAATAACCCATATTTTGTTTGTTGGACCATTCACATTAACTCATGAAGACATTCAAATAGTTCTTATATTCTGTAGGTGTTACACATCCATTATAAATATTTCATGAAATAAAATAACTAATGAGAACAAATCCTACACAAAACCATCTAGTTGAAAGAATAACGCCTTTAGAATTTGATCAAAATAATTTTTATATATCCTCATACACTTTTAACTCTAATTTAATTAAGGATATAGTATAGACTTATTGTATATTATACATACTCATATTATACTATCATTCAAATTTTTAATAAAAGGTTATGGGTATTCATATTTAAATTTTGTTTTCTATAATCGCACCCTTTAAAATTTAAACCCATAGGGGATAAGTTCTTTTCTCTAACCCCCCTTTACCCATAAATCATTTCTTCCAGTAACAAATTATTGTAGAAAATTACTTCTCACAAAAATATTATGAGGTATTTTTATCCTCATTTATCATGGGAGAAATTTTATTGATCATTTTTTATCAGACAATTTAAATATCTTAAAAAATATTTTTATCTGGCCAAATTATTCCACTAGTTTAAAATGAATATTATTGGATCCATAAAATTATTTAAATTTTACCTCCAAAAAATTGGTTATTTTTTAAACACTTTTACATAAACCTCATCTATTTATATTTTTTCTTAGACTAAAAAATCTACACATTTAGGCACTCACAATAACATATTGAATATAAATTTGGATCTTTTACCACATGTTGATTACTATTTTTGGAAATAATATCTATATTTTTTTACTTCAATCCTAATACAACTTTTAGAATAAGTAAATTTCATATTACTATTTTCAATATTCAAATAACTTCAAATTTTAAACTACTTTTTATTAAAATATTTTCAGTGAGTGAATTTACCACTTTTTATTATGTGAGTAAAAAATACTTGAATACTATTGAGTTGAAAATTGGCATAGGAATAATGGATTCATGTAAATAACCTCAAAGTCTTCCATGTCACTCACTTACTTCGATAAATAATATAATATTTTTAATTTTAATTTTTTTAACACATCATGTGTTCTAAATCAAACATACACAAAAACATCTAAAAATAAACAAGGAAGTACCAAGTGTGTGATAATTTCCACATACTAAACCAATTAACACCAATAGTTTATGATAAAATGTTGATATAAATTAAAATACATTTCTATCTTATCATCAAGGGATATTTTTTCACATATGAAGATAACTAGTATTTCAATGATCATCAATAACTCCTCTAGATTTCATTTAGTTCTTGGAAATAAAAATGGAGACATTTTCTAATCATTATAAAGTACTTGTCTGTTATTTAAATTTTCTCAAAGTGCATTTTAGTATCCTAAAAATAATTATCTAACTATATATTTTTTTGGTAATTATCCAAAATCATGAATTTCATTAATGGTACTACTTTTATTTATTTATTATTCATCCTCTACTTTTTTTAGAAAATACTGAAAGATATATTTTCTAATATCAATTATTGATCACTAAAGTTTAATTGATATTAATAGATATTTTTATCATAAAATTACACAACTTTATCATTAGATCAATATAATCCTCGTTTTCACTTCTTCATCGTAGTATTAAAATTTTAAATTCATCTTTAAAATAAAAAGGGATTTATTGAAAAAAAATTGATTATGAAAAAATTTTATATACTATTTTATCATTGGTATATGTCTAATATTAATTACGAATTTTAAAACCATTGACACCTCTTATTTTATTTATAATATTTTTGAACATATATAACTTCTAGAATATTATATGTGTCTCTTCATTTGACAATACCACCCCATTGATAGTATCTTCACCATAATCCTTTAACACTCCAAAAAATAGATTGAAATATATAAAACATTAAGAGATTGTTACCTCCATCATCCTCACCTATAAAATATTAGTTTATTATTATAAAAGAACCCTTGGTTTCTATTGTACACCCAAGACAACATGTAAATAACACTACCTATACTAACTAATCATTGAATGTTTTATCTTGAATTATTCTTTTCAAATTTCTTTTTATAAATGTAATTTTGGATAACAAACTCATTTGTGTATGTTTCCTCCCTCAATTCACCATTTGAACATTTTTTATATGATTCTTTCTAAAAAATAGACAAATTCATCAATCTTCCACTAATTCTTATTAGAGGAATAAAAAAACATATATGTATATCTTGGTTATTATTTATAACTACTATAAAATTCAATATATTTTTTTCAATGATAATATTTTTATGAAAATTATTTAACTTTTTTCTGATTGGAATAACCTCCCACCTCATGGAATGTGATGGTATTTTTATCACATCTTCCTTGGATACAAGGATAAAAACTTCTTCTATTTTCATATATCTCTATGTTTTAATTTTCTCTTTCCAATAAGGTTTATATTATTAAAATGACTTTATTTCTAGATGTAATCTCTTATTTTCTCTCTATGATAGCAATTATGGATAATACATCAATAATACATGTGGAGTTAACCTTTTTATTCTTATTTTCACATTTTATATCACTATGAATCTATTTCTGAGTTTAAATGTTTATTTATTACACTCATTTATCCTTCTTATCCTAGAATTTAGTTATTTAATCATTGAATCTACAATACATTTTTTTTCGTTTAATGTGCTTTCATGGATGAGATATATCGGTAGGTATCCTCTGATTGAACATGTCAAATTACTCATTACACTTATCTCTTATTATTTATAGTCTTTTTAAAAAGTTCTATTGGAATGAAACATTTATTTTGAAACCATTTCCAACTAATCTAGAGAGATTTTTCTCTCTTTCTAAATATTCTAGATTTTTGTTCTTGTTTCTATTAATTAAATTCTCAAAATAATAATCTTATTTTTTGTAATTATTTTTCGTAGTTAAAATTTCTCTCTCAAGATTCTTAATCTTCAAATCCTTCACAATTAATTTGAATATTAAATTCCCTGGGTGGGAACTATTTTCATTATTGAAAAAATTCACTTTATTTTTTGGGTTTTCAATGATGCTTCATGAAATTTTAATTTTTCCACGATTAACATTAACTCATGAATATGATCTTCCACTGTATTAATTTATTCTTTTATTTTCATATTTATTATATCAATGGTTTCTTATAAAGATTCCATTTACATCATCAAATTTATATTACCTTCCTCTAAATTTGCATTGTAAGATAATTTATTTTGACCATTAACCACTAAGAAATTTATTTCACAACTCAAACATTGAGTCATTAAATTTTTGTTTCAAAAACCACATCTAGAGCTACCACATGATAGGTTTGGATCCTTTTTATCATCATTCTATAACCATTTAAGTGGTGTACAATATATATCT
The DNA here is from genome assembly GCA_963277665.1 of Viscum album. Classification (NCBI taxonomy): domain Eukaryota; kingdom Viridiplantae; phylum Streptophyta; class Magnoliopsida; order Santalales; family Viscaceae; genus Viscum; species Viscum album. The sequence continues at coordinate 459,610,143 of OY728138.1, forward strand.
TCATATTTAAATGAAATTTGTACTATATAATTAGTTTCATAAATTCAAAATAAATAAATTTTGTTTACCTTAATGGGAATACCTAATTTATTGATAGCCATATTATTGTTATTTTTATTAATGTTTGTAAACATTTTAAATTCTTATTTTATGGAATTATTATCCAGATCTTTAATTATTTCTAATTTTACACTAGTTTATTCAACTTAGTTCTCTTTTTTCAATAGAGATAATTTATCATACAACTCATCTAACATCACACATATTTTCAAGGAGATGTATTATAAGATAAAAATTATTACATAGCATCATTTAATGAATTATTTTAAAAAACATAAATGTATAAATTTCATTGTTTCTTATAAAAAATAATATCATGCTAACACATAAAATATACAACTAATGAAATATTACATGTTATTACAAATCGGCTCTCATAATATGACATTAACTCCTTTTTTCTATTTTTAAAATGTTATCCATTAAATAAATAATTATTTAATTTAGGAGTAATAACATACAACATTTTCAAATAATGTCCATAACAATGGTATAGGTTAAACCTATGATATAACAAATTTTTTTATACAACTTGTTGTAACTGAGGACACCCTAAGAGTGTTTAGGTGAATCAATTTATTTCAAAATTAATTTTTTCCATTGACAATTTCCCTCTTGGATATTATTTCATGTTAGAAAGAATAATATTCAACATGGTGATCAACTATATTCTCAAATTATCTTTATTAATACTTAAATAAAGAGGATATAAAAGTCACTAAGATGTTACATAGTTTTCCACACTGGGATAATCAAAGTAGCACACACCAATAGTGTATTGATGTACCAGGACAAAACACTATACAATGTATATGTTACAATAGTTTAGTAATGATTTTCTTTAAATACTATGAAAAATAACCATGTTTCTCTTATTGTATCTACATTGGGGATGTCTTGGTTAGATTAAATATCATATGTTCTATTAAATAGTTATTAGATAGGAGGGTCTATCCATATTCAATAAAAATACTACCTACATCATATCTAAAGATTTTATGATCTTATTAAATGAGCATATTGCATTAATTCAATTCATTAGATCATGATGAGATCAAAACCTCCTATATAGGTTCGAATAATTTTATTCCAAAATACACAACATGTACACGTCATCAAATAAACATAATTCCAAACAAGAATTATCATGTTTAACCAAGGCTTCATCTCAAGGATTTTATAAAATGTATATTCATTCCTATACTTCTACTAGACATTATACTCATGAACTAAAGCAAATGTGTCAATACAATACTCCATGTAAAATATATATTTATATTCACAGTTTTAAATATCTAAACATTCTTATAATTTCGCTTATTTTTCTTATGATTATTATATTTCAAATACATATATATTAATATATTTTCTTTTTAAGATATTAATTACTTCCCATATATCTTCTATAACTGCTACAAGTAATTTATGTAATATTTCCTTATAAATAATACATTAATTTGAAATATGTAATTAATTATCTTCTTATAGTACTCTATGATCATACCAAGAATACCACATGGTTTCTATGTGGTCATTAGTTTCTATTGATAATGGTGTTTTATTTGTAGTCAATAAGATGTTAATAAGGTATCGATATGTGTAAGATAGGCAGTGATAAAGTATTGATGATGATTGAAGAGGAGAAGTTGTTCCAAATCTTATGTCCCTTGTAGAATCAGTATTACAAGATATTGGATTTCATTCATGGACATTATCCATATTAAAATTGGATGATATTCTTCGACATTCTCCATATTTAAATTTGATGATTGTTGAACCCGTCCTAAGTTCTAAGACCTGTATCAAGGTGATACATTTTTACAACACTGGAAGAAGTCCATGATATACTCAATTACATGAGGAAAGACGTAAATAACTATCCAAAGTCACTAAGTGGATAATGTTTTGAAGATTCATCCAATGTCTTATAATTGGTTTAAGTTTTTGAATCAAATCAGATGATTGATGGGATGTTCTTAGAAGTTCTAAGACATGTGTTTAAAGGATAACACTTCACAAACAACAATATTACCATGAATTATGATTTAAATGCATGAGGTGATGTAGAAACCACACATCATCCTTGAAATATTCAAAGAAGATTAATGAAGAGGTTTGAAATTCATAATCCAAACCTTAAGGAATAATGATGATATTTTTAAGGAAAAGAATAAAAAAGAAGAGACAGTGAAGAAGGGGCTTGGTATTAAAGATGGAATATCATCTTGGTTATACTTTGTTTAAAACAAAGTATATTTCTTTTGTTCCTTTTCCAAAAAATAGGGTCAACCATGCAGGCCAGCTAATGACCTCACCCAAGGCATATGTGGGACTCTAGGGTCTACCGCGCCCAAGGGGAAGGCCTCGAAGAAACCCTACAAGACGAACATGTGGTTCATGTATAAGCATGAAGCTATGCGCACGGTGATGAACCCATGAGGCGAGTTCATAGTGGGTGCTAGGAGTGCACCCAGCAGAGGCAAAGTGGGTGTTAAGATCGCTCCCACAGAGAACCAGTGTGGGACGGCACCGGAGGTGGGAGAGGATTAATTTAGAATCAGGGCAGAGAAATTGGATTGATAAACCATGAGGATTTTGTGTCTCCAATTCAATGTGGGATGGAATTTTGAAAACATGGACGCAATCTCGGTCGTCCATAAGATCTCGCTCAATATCTAAACTGCATGCTCTATCCCACGCTCTGCGATATATTATCCGCCATTCGTGATCGATCAGAGTCGATCCAATAGATGAGGAGAGGCAATGTGGTTATATCAAACCTCCAAACACCCAAGATTATCCCACAAACCCATGTTTGAACCAAAACACCCAAATAACCACTTCAACCACCGTTTGATCCATTGAGGAGCTTTTACGGATCGTCAGAGATTAACAAAGTCCATGCATGCAATTCCATCTTCATGAATGCATGAAACATTAGATCCTTCATGGACAAAGAAACCAAAAGTGTGAGGCCACATCATGCCACTTGATCCCTCAAAGAGAACCCTTGCATTCATTCTTAAACACATGCACGTGATGTTTTCGCGTGAAATAAAGAGTCTGTGTTGAATAGAAAATAACGGAGAGATATGCATGATATCTCATTCACAATTTAAATATTAAATATCGAAGATCTCGTATGTTCAAATAATTGACCTTATTGGAATATCTCACAAGATTTGAACACAAGGAAACACTGATCATCACCTAAAAATAGAGACTCATCAAGAATAAGATAGGTTTCCATTCTCATAAAAAGTATCTCTCACTTATCTATAGAAATAGAGACATTGAGATCTACTCTTATTCAAGAAAGGCAAAGTTCTGCACAGCCTAGCTATATATAGAAGAGGTGTTTCACATCTATGGTGCAAAAGAGTCATGTACATTCTTTGTGTGAAGGAGAAGGGTGCACCCCTTGGTTCGTGAAATAATCTACATCCTCAGTGCGAAGATACTCTCAAACACATGATAAGTTCCCGTGAACCCTCATCGTGATTCATGCATAAAGAAGAAACAAAAACACACAAGGGGTTCTACGCACCCCTTATGTGCTTCATGAATAACAAGAACACCCTTCTCACAGGATGTATATATATATATATATATATTGTTTGTGTTTTCAGGATTCGGGTTTTGTGTGTGTGAAAAAGAAAGAAGGATACACACATTCGGGTTTGAAGAAGATCCCACCCCTTGCATGAGAAAAATTAAAGGGCAGTGTACACATACACTGCCCTTGGAGAATAACAAGGGACCTGATGTACTTTTTGGAAGGAAGAAAGTCCATTAATAGTGAATATAAAAGCATATGCCTGCATTGATACACCCAAGTGTGAAAGAACAAGCCATACATTGAATATACCCATTCGGATTTGAAAAGGAGAACAATTCAAGAAAGGATTGTGAGTGAACAGTCGAAGAAGGAGGAAGAAAGAGGAAGATCACACACATGAACTAAACCCCTTTGGGTTTGAATAAACACACATTTTTTTGAACCTAAACTAAATAATAAGTGTGTGTGTGAAAATAATCCAAGAAAAAAAGTGTGTGTGATATTAAGTGAGAAAAATAAAGAGGAAGTGTGTGTGCTCAAAAGGATATACCCATTGCTATTTTCACAGAATGAAGAAAAGGATTGTGCATGAACGCATTCATGCATATGTACATATCAAGATAATTAAAAGGAGGAATCAAGATTGTGAGTGTATGTGTGTAAAAAAGAAGAAGAAATTCCATGAAACTCATGCATGAATCATAATTAATTGATATATACGAAACAAAAAGTTTGGATGCCATGTATTCCATGAATGAAGTATATGAGTACTGATACTGAATCTAGAATGAATTAAAAGAAAATCTTGTATCTGAGTGGACAATAGTTGAGAATCCATTAAGGAAGATAGAGGTTAAATTGTTCATAATTATTCTATCACTCTTGATGAAGTTGTCTGAACCATTTTCACACACATCTGTGAGACCAGGTCCTCGTTAGAAGAATAAATAATTGTCTGACAATCATTGAGGTCGAGGACTGATCAGAAAAGTGATCAGAGTTATTGAGAACAGCCAAAAGACCTTATCAAATGCTATTAAAGAATATTGAAGAAATTCATGAGCAAGTGTGATTCAGAAATCTTGTGAGGGGCGATCATATGATTCATCCACTGTTAATCAATAAGCATATCTTCTGAAATCTAGGAGGAAGAAGTCTCCAGTGATACTCTGAAGCAGGCCAGTGGGACTCTGGTAAAACTATGGGAAGTAATATAAAGAACCTATTGTGAGACTCAGGAGAGATATTGTGTGACTCTATATCAACCATTGTAATTACTCATCTAATTATAGTATAGAATCTATATTGGGGAGAATAACTAACATAGAAAGTAATAGGCCTTTGAACCGAACCGTATTAATATTTGTGTTTAGTTCCTTGACATTTATAGCATGATTCGAGGTAAGACTGAGAGACACAAGAATAGTGGATTTAGGCTTTAACCATCCATAGAGGTCTAATTGAAAAGAATAAATAAGTAAAAATATTTAATGGGATAAAAAATTCACCCCCTCCCCCTCTCAGTAATTCACACTGATTTGGGAACTTCAATTTGTATCAGAGTGGAGGTCATCTATAAAATATCCAAGGGAGTCTTTATGAAGTGAAGATTTGAGGAAATGGGTAAGAAACCTCAAATGTAGATTTCTTCAAAGACTCGGAAAAATAAAAAGAAGAAAGAGGCATGGAAGATGAATAATAATCTTACTACTAATGTGGAGACACCATCTAATGAAGGTAATTTTAAAGGTACAACATGTGATAATTCCTTTTGTTATTATGACTCTTCTGATGAAGCTTGTTTAAGCTTTAATGATGACATATCAATAATTCATCTTTAGAATGCACTCAAATATCATATAAGGAAAATCTATTGATAAGTATAAAGACACATTGTTGCAAACATTATTTCTCTTGAATATGAAAAATTACAACTGGAATAAGAAGCTAATGATATGGAAGAAACATTGGCTAAAATGGTTGGCATATCAAACACTCTCACAAAACTAATGAAGGAAAAGGAAGAAATAATTTCTCTTTTAAATGTAATACATCCTCAAGTTACTAAATAATTTTAGGGAAGTTTTCTTTAGGAATAATTATTTGAAATGGTATTTGAAGAATCTTTCCATGCATTTGAAAAATTGCACAAAGTCTCTATGGTCTTCAAAGCTGCTCAACTAGAAGACAGGTTCAACAAGGTAAAGGAGCTTTACATATCTTTGCAATAATTAAAAAAAATCATGAAGAAGAAATGACAAAGATGAAGGAGAATTGTAAAAGAAAGATGAAATTAGTTGAGGATGAACAGAACTCCATCAACATGAAGTGTTTAGAACTGGAGGTGAAATTGAAGAATCAATCATCACTCCAAGATGGAACTTCTCAAATTGATGAAAGAACATATTTTTCCACTCATGTTTTAATTGGGTAATATGATTTCAAGAGAAATTTTAAATCATCCACTAATCCAATGGAAACATCCAATAAGAAGAAGTTATCACATAACTCAGTTATTTATGTTTATACTATTGTAGTTTAATCTACAAGTACAGGTTCAAAGCTAAAATCTAGGAAGATGTGGATTGATAAAAATGTCAATACATATATCAAAACATCAAGGGTGGATACTGGAATGATTAAGGGGAAAAATCCCTAATGTATTCTCCAAACAAAGAAAAATAATTCCATAAATAACAAATCACTGAATCTAGCAGGACTAATACAACAAGAAAATGAAGGAGATTTGTTGGGTGATGTTTCAGTTGTTAAAAGTTTTGGCATACAGACAATGATTTTTGGCATAACATGACATCATATGAAAACTATAGAAGGATTGCATTCCGGGAAAGTAGATATGAAGAAATGAAGAAACCGGCAAAGAAAAATCAGAAATCACAGATGAAGAAGAATATGTCTATCAAGAACAGATTTGATTGTCTTGAAGACTCCAATGATAATTGAAAAAAAGTGGTAACAGTTATGATGAGTGATGGTTTAGTTCTACCATGCCTCATGTGTATATTGATAAGAAGTATAGACCACCAAAAATGAAGGAGAAAGAAAAAGGAGTTGAAAAGTATTCCATTCGTAATATGAAAAAGAGCGAAGTCAAGAAACTAGTGGAAAAATTAATCCAAACAAGATGTATTAGCTGGATTCCAGAATGTCATCTCAACAAATAAAATATGCTTCTACTGTGGAAAGAAATTATATACCGTGGATCACTACAAACAAGCCATGTAAATGGAAGGAAACAATCTCAAATGGAATGGATAATCAATCCAGAATAAGACTGGATTGATTGAAGACATTCATGAAGATAATTTTGATAATTTTCTTAAGAAAGGTAGATTGAAAGCATTTAAGAAGCCATGTGGAAGATCTAAGCAAGAAAAATCAAAGAAGGAGTGTTTAATAATCTTGCCTAATCAATTTCAAATGAATAGATAACTACACAAATCTAAAAATGAATTACTAGATAAAGATAAAGAAAAAGGAAAATAGATCATTCCACATGAAAAAGAATTCAAATTTCATGAGAGGTATTCAACAAATGACATCCCAATTGTCTCAAAAGTACTGTGTGGAAGGTTAAAGAAGGATGGACATCATGAAAAAAATTGTTTAGCTATTTTACTAGGACAAATGAAGAAAAGTGAACAACATGCACCAGTTAAAGCTACTTCACTACTGACAGAGGTGATGAAAAACAATCCACACAAGTTAAAAAGTGAATTTAAGTAAAGAATCCATGTTGATAATGAAAAATGAAAATGAAAAATGCAGAGGAGAAATCATCATAAAGAGTACTAGAGACTTTAGAGCTTCAAATAAAGAAGTTTTTGGGGTTAGAGAAAATTCTCAGCCCCAATGCATCTATTAAGAAGTTCACAAGTGTTCCATTTTATTCAAATATTTTTTTTGTTATATATGTGTTCTAACATTTCAGGGAATCAATGATGAAGGTCCTTCCTAAGATGACAGTAGAATTAGAAAAGTGGATAACAACAAGTTGGACTTATTATTCCAAATTTGATAATAAATTGAAATGTTCTATAGTAGAAGATTATCAACATGAATATCTTGAAGAATATGTGATGACATGTTCCAAAATGACGAATTAATGGGATTGAACCACATTAGGGGGAGAAAATACGAAGGAGGTGATATCAAGGATTATGTTATAACAAATCATGAAACTCATATCATCTCTAGAAGCTAAAATTGAGGTATTCCAATCACAATTTTATCCCTTATTCTTAATTTTATTTATCATATTAATTAAGGGGGAGTGCTTGATTTATGAAAATATGGGTTGAAAGGGGGAGATTTATATTTTCTCATGAATTTTTTAATATTTTTGGTGGATTATGTACAAGATTTAGCATTTAATTGGTAAATATGATTATCTCCAGTCCCTTGGTCAATAATTGACACACTCTAAGCATAACTTTACATATATGGTTGCTTATGTACAACATTGAAAGCCTCAGTCATATGTCTCATGTTTTCTACACTGGGTTTTCCCAAGTAAACATGGAGTTGATTTACTGAAGGATTTTTTCTATGTGAATCATGTGACATAATCCCTCTCTTAGAAATATTCATGATGATAATCCTTAAATGGAGGGTGACATGTTTTTGAACAGACCCGACTACACATTTCCATTTGGTTTCCTATAAGGGAGAGAAAAGTTGGCAGACATATTGAACCATTCAGTGTGTGATTAAGGGATATTGACAACAAAATACATAGGTGTATATTGTTGAGCATGGTGTTTCATTTGTAGACAACAAGATATCAATAAGGTGTCAATATGTGTATGGCAAGGTAATGATGAAGTCATGATGATGATTGAAGAGGAGAAGTTGTTCCAAATCTTATATCCCTTGGAAAATCAATATGAAATGACATTGGATGTGATGCTTGGACATTCTCCATATTAAAATTGGATGTCATTCTTGGACATTCTCTGTATTAAAATATGATTATTTTTTAACTAGTCCTAAGTTCCAACATGTGTATCAAGGTGATATGTTTTTACAAAACTTGATTAATTCCATGCAATACTCAATTGAACAAGGAAAGAAGTAAAGATCCATCCAAAGACCCTAAGTTAATGAAGAAGATCCATCCAATGTCTTCTAATTGGATGAAGGTTGTGAATCAAATTATATGATTGATGAGCTAATCCTCTAAGTTCCAAGAAATGTGTTTAAAGGATAAAAAATCACTCAAAAAAATATTACCATTAATTATTATTTAAATGCATGAGGTGAAGTAGAACCCACACATCATCCTTGATTGATTCAAAGATTCTTAATGAAGAGGTCTGGAATTCATGATCCAAACCTTAAGGTAGAATTATTATTTTTTAAGGAAAAGAATAAAAAAAATAGATAGTGTAGAAGTGGATTGGTATTTAAATATGGAATATCATCATGGTTATACTTTGTTAAAAACAATTCATATTTGTTTTATGCATTTTCCAAAAAATAGGGCCAACCATTCAGGTCAGCTGAAGTCTTCACCCAAGGCATATGTGGGACCTGAGGGTCTACCATGCCCAAGAAAAATGCCTCAAATCCAGCTTTCCAGAGGCACGTTCAGGCCATTTATAACCCCTAGGTGTGCACATGGAGGTGAATCCATGTGGAGAGTTTATAATGGGCGTTAGGCGCACACCCAGATGTGGCAGAGTGAGTGCTAAGAGCACACCTGTATAGAACTGATGTGGGGCGGAAATAGAAGGTGGATAAGAGTAATTTGGCATCAGGGTGATGAGTGTTTATTGAAAAACCAAGAGGATCCCATGTCTCCATTTTGGTGTGGGATGACATTTTAAAAACGGGGATGCAATCTTATCAGTCCATCACATATTGTGCAAGATCTCAAGCGCACACTCTATCTTGCACTCCATGATATAATCTTCACCATATTTGATTGATTTTAGTTGATCCAATGGCCATGGAGAGGCCCGAAGGTTTTCTTCAACCTATAGGCACTTCAGCTTCTCCCATGAACTAGATCTCGAACTAGAACACCCAACTCACCATTCCGGCCACCATTTAAGACACTAAGGAGCTTGTCTAGATCATCTGATCCTAATGATTCCCATGCATGAAATTTCATTTCTATGTATGCATGAAACCGTAGATCCCATGTGGCCAAAGAAAATGAAGGTGCAAGGCCACGTCATGCCACTCGAGCCCTCAAATAGAATCCTTTCATGCATTATTAAATACATGCACGTGATGTTTTCATGTGAAAGAAATAGTCCACATTTAAGAGAAAACAACGGAGAGATATGTGGTATATCTCATCTGCGTTTGAAATAAGGAGTCCCACGAATACCTTGTGAAATGGAGAAGCGTGAACCCCTTGATTTGTGAAAGAAGCCACAACCTCTATGCAAAGAGACTCTCAAACACGTGATAGGTTCCTGTGATCCCTCATTGTGCTTTGTACATGAATAAAAAAAATGCAAACACACAATCGATGTTATTCACTACTGCTCAACTTTGTGAAGAACAAGAATACCCTTAACACCATATATAAATATATATATATATATATATACTAATTTTTTTTTCATTCCTATACATGCATTCACTTGCACACATGAAGACACTTAAAAGGGAGAATCTAGATTGTGAGTTCATGTTAGTAAACAAGAATAAGTAATGCCATGAAACTCATGCATGAATCAAAATTAATTGACATATCCAAAACAGGAGGTTTGGATTCCATGAAATCCATCCATGAAGTAGATGGGCCCTGAGACTGAAGCAAGAAATAGTTAAAATAAATTCTTGTATCTGAGGGGATTGTATTTGAGAATCCAAGAAGGTAGAAAGAGGTTATATTGTTCAGAATTATTCTAGAACTCTGGAACATGTTGTGTGCAGCATTTTCACACACATTATTGAGGCTAGGTCTTCATTAAAAGAAGAAATAATTTCTTAAGCATCGTTGTGATAGAGGACTAATCAGAAAAGTGATCAGAGTTATTGATTAAATCCAACAGACCTTATCAAATGGTTGTAGAATATGCATGAAGAGATTCACAAGAAAATGTGATTCAGAAACCTCATGAGGGAAGATCAGAAGATCCATCCATAGTGAGTCAAGAATCATCTCTTGTTAAAGCCATAAGGATCAAGTCTTCAGTGGGACTCTAAAGTAGGCCAGTGGGACTCTGGTAACACTGTGGGAAGCAGTATAAATAAACACCTTGGGTACTAACGAGGAATAAAATGTTACGATTTATTGGAAATTGTTATTACACATCGGATTATAGTGGAGAATATGAGTTGGGGAGAATAACCAACACATCATGAAGTAGATCATTGAACTGAACCCCGTAAATCCTTGTGTTCACTACCTTCACATTTACATAATCATTTGAGGTAAGGCTAAGAGACATAAGAATTTTGGATCAAGGCTTTAACCATCCATAGAGGATTAATTTAAAAGAATAAATTAGTAAATATATTTAACAGAATCACTAATTCCCCCCTCCCGCTCTCAGTGATTATCACTGATCTGGGAACTTTAGTTTCCATTTAAATTATGTCAGCTTTTTAAATATAAATAAAAACATACTCATTTCAATTTATAATGGTATTTTATTGATAATTTAGTAAGATTATTTTCACAAAATAGATACCTCTTCTATAGTGTGATAATGTGTAAAAAATAGATAAAATATTTGAAACAATTTTATTTCAATTATTTCTAATATTGGGATTTAATTCATCAATATCTTCCCAATTATTGATCACATCATGATTAAAAAATATAAAACACATCAAGATCCATGCATCTTCCATTTAATTTTTTTTGGAATATATCCATGTACAAGATCCATGGCATGATTCTAACTCACATTCCATTATTATAATTCATCTAAATCTCTAATTGTTTCATTATTCTCTTCAATAGTGTAGAAATAACAAGAATAGAAGTTCCTCTAAAATTCCCAAATTTTTTTTATGAAAAGAAAATATATCTCAGGGTTTGAATACTATCAATTATAATCTATGATACAAGGTAAATTTCCATTCCTCTTCCATTTCCATGGAAATTTTAAACTTCTACTGTTTATATATAACTTGATTCCTTGAAATAGATACTATGTACAATACAAAAATAATTATATGTATATGGTGATTATTCGAGGACGTCTCCAAATTCCTCCCCTCTATTAGATTAAAATTATATTTTTTTTTCATTCACTCATAAATATATATAGCTAATGTTATCACCATTAAAAATTCAAAGAGTGTAACCAGGATTATTTTGAAAGTTTCTTATATGTATGGGTTTTCCTGTCTTAATATACCATAATAGATCTATGAAATATCAACATTACACAGTCTCTTCAGGGGTTTTACTCTTATGTATCTTCCTTGTTACATTTACATATTCAATTTTTCCTCTACATGACCTTAACTATTTTTTAAATGAGGTCAATTGTTTTTAAATTTATATATAAATTTCCATTCATATTTCTTCAGTCTAGATACCACTGAATTAATATTAAAAATTGTTATAATGAATTTTACACATTCATATAATTCTTGAAAATTAACTTCATTTCATAATATACTTCTAAAACTACTCATATGTAAATAATGAAGGATCTATAATTATTCAATTTTTTTATTTTATTTAGAACAATCCAAAATATTTTTTGATTTATTAAAAATGTAAAAGCCTAAAAGTTAATTTCTATAACACCATAAAATAACTTTCAAATTTAGAAAAACAATTATAAAATTCCTATAAAATTTTTCAAATGTATACCAATTCTCTTTAGCGACATCCATGCTATAATATATTAGATTACCAAACATCCAATCAATGTTTCTTTCATTATAGATTCTTGAAGTGAAATTATTAATTTTATAAATAAAATAAAATAGTGAACTACAAATCCATGCATGGTAATGTAATTCGTTCTCAACAAATTTTATAATTCCTCTTCTAAAACTTCATCATTTTCAATTTAGAAAATTGACCCTTTAAGAACTCTTTCAAACCTATAATAACCCACATGTAGGTTCTCCATCTATTCACTATATCTCTTGAACTATGTCACATCCTTCAAAAATATTTCATCAAATACAACATTTTTTATCAAAAAAAATATAACACGAAATTTCATAGTTTGAACAATAAACATTTTAGATCAGATTTCAGGTTTCAATCATTAATAAAACATTTAGGTATTAAATAATTCACTTAAATCTATCTCTAAAAAAACCATTCCAAATCCATAAAATGTGAAAACTATTCCATAATCATCATATATAACTACAAGATTTCTATTAAATATTTATTCATTGATACCAAAAATGTGTGAGGGTGAAAATGTTGACTTTTTTTTCAAGTCATTCTCAATTAATATATTCTTGACACCGAACATACATAACCAAATCACACTACTCACAAAGAAGACCATATAGAAAATATATTTATATATATATAGTGATCATCACTTTTAAATCCCCATGAGTATCCATGAATTAAAAAAAATGTAGATTCATTTGACTATAGATTTTCCCCATAGGTCCCAAAACCACCCATGGAGGAATTTGTGGTGTCACTTATCTAATATCATTTGAAAATAAAATACTAAGATCCCATGAAGCTATTTATCTAATATTGGATCATTGGTACTCATATTTTAAGGTTCATACTATATTTAATTCATAGGAGATTTTCATAGTGGAATAGTTACTTAATTCTTAGGAAAATACCATTAAATAAATACATATCACAAACATTTATGTCAGATCGTTCGACACAAAAACATTATTTTAGTATTTACAAATAAATATATCTCATTTATCCAATGCAATAATTTCTCAAACCGCCCTCAAGTGGACCCTTACTTTCATAGAAAATACCTTCCGATCCTTATTCAAATGTTTTATATTGAATATTTTTTAGAAAATCCACTTTCATAGAATGATTAAAAATTCCTAATTTTCAATCAAATTATTCAAAAATCTATATTACAATCAGTAAAATTATTTTTCACATCATAGTAAAATAATATTGAATTTATCATCTCTTAATTATAAAATTATTAATTGAAAAAATCATTGACCTTAACAATGATAAAATGACTTTATTTACACCTACAAAAATATTTAATAGGTTATGTAACCACTTAGTGAGACCATACTCACCTGTAACTCATAGATAATGATAAATATTTTAGGTATATATTTTTATAATTACACAATGAATTCATCCCAACTTATCTCTGTATATAACAACCAAATGAACCAAACTGATAACTTTTGTAATATTTTGACTCCACCTGACCAACTTAACCTCACACAATTAAAGCTTGAATGTCACATATTATTAGGAATGTTTCATTGATTAGTTAAGATTGAAAATAAATTTATAGGTATATAATTATAATAATTGGTCGTTGGTTTTTCCTAAAATTATTTACACTCCTTTGGAAAATATTATACCAACATTTTATCATGAGATATTTATAACTAAAAAATAACATCACCTATATGATAATGAAAATAATAAACTACATAAGTCTCACTTATAGAATAGTATGCTGAATTAATTGAAACTTTAAAAACCTTTTCACAACTAACAAAAAAATAGTGACATTTATATAATTTATAATGACCAAATCACAATTTTGTTATAGAAAAAAAAATGTAAAACCTAAAAATATGTCGCACATAAATAAGTTATCAATGTATTTCCTAAACTGTAAGAAAAAAAATCAAGGGATGGAATTTCCTTAGACATATATAGATCTACCAAAATATTTATAAAAAATTTCTAGTGGAATAATTTCTATTTTAAATACCTATATAATGTTACACATATTATATATTCCCACTAATGTGTAGTTTTAGGGGGTGAGTAAAAATAATTTGTAAGATATCCAAAAATTTTATTATGCATCCCTTGAATTAGAAAACCATGTAATATACAAATTTATTTTATGAAAACAATACCTCACCCATGAAATTTCACAATCTATAATAATTTTTTTGTTCATTATATCTAATAATTTAAACCAAAAAAATATCAACCAATGTTGAAAAATTTTCAATAAAAACTATCAATACACGGAATCAACACATGATCCATTTTCCATTAAACAATACCAAATTGAACATAACACCTTTAATTTAATTGATTGGTACCTCCAACGCATGAGGGTTTATACAATAGTAATCCATAAAAATCATACTAATATATCCCACACATTGAACTATGATTTTTAACTATAATCATTATCTAAAGGATTCCACCTCTCTTAATTAGATTTCTATTGTCATTCATAGTCTCATAATTTAAAAATAAATAAACTTGATCAAAAACAATTATATGAATAACAGTAAATATAATTATATAATATGATCAATATTTCCACAACACTTAAAAATTCCCTTCCCAAATTGTTTATATATAACAATGAAAAATTTTATTAGAATATAAATTTACTATAAAAACATCATCTTGTAAACCATTTTTTAATCACTTTCAAATAGTTCTAAAAGAATAAAATGGTTACATATGAAATGAAACATTCAATAAAATAATTTTGGGTAATAAAACGAATTTAAAATAATCCACTCACCTCAATGTGATGTTGAAGCAAATCCACACTTCAAAAATTGAGATTGAACATCTCCATAACATTATTTTCACATATAAAAAAATCATTAAATTAAATGAACCCCCAATTATCAATTTTAACAAAACATATTTTGATAGGATTTCAATGAGAGTGATATAATAACAGTCATATTAAAATATTATATAAAGTGTAAACTATTTTAACAAACCCCAAAATGCCGTTTTATTTTTAATAAATAGGATTTATTGTAGTAAATCCAAAAAAATCATTAAAATTTGTGGAAACCTCATGTTAAATACACAGATAAAGAAAAATCAGCTGTGAATCCAAAAAAGTATATTACAACACAACTGTCAAGATAAATTCATACTATTTTTTAAGTATATATAGAAGGTTTTCCTAACTATGTATCATGTAATGTGTATTTAAACCCCCACTCATACCACATGATTGGTTTTCTGGTTTTAACACATAGTCATTACACCTTTATTAGATGACTATAGTTATTTGAAATAGTCTTTAGGAATGATGCATGGTGTGGAATTTGTTACACTACTCATCATGACCCCCATGACCCTCCCGAAACATCTCGTTTCATATGAGAAACTCACATATATCAATATTAACCAAATAATAATATTTCATACCAAAAATGGATTTACTATTACAAAATTAGTACAAAAGAATGTTTTTTATATGATTCAATAGACTATGGTTACCTAATTAATTGAAAAAAATTCTTAATCTAGTTTATGTTTAATTAATTGTGAATAACATTTTTTCTTAAAAAAATAATTTCAAGAAATAATGTTTTCTATCAAAAATTTATTGTATTATCAATAATGGTATTTATATGAAAATTGGTGACTTAAGTAGAACATTTATATACATTATATCATTTATATATATAAAAAATTACATAAAAAATATTTCATAGTCTCAGAACTGAATAGTTTATTTTAATTTTAGACAATATAAATATACATAATATTAAGAATTATTTAAACATCTACCACAATCATATATATATAAAACATCATTATACATACAATCATACATATAAATAATTTTTGGAGTGGAAAAATAAAAGAATGAGTGAGTTCACATTCATGGTAAGATTAAACCTATCAATGATATATATAGGGTTAGATCATAAATATGTGAGACAACATGATTATGGGAGAAATAAATTATTAAATGTTTATATAATTATAGGATACAATTATAAGAATTTATAGAATGTTTTTGATCATGTAACAAGATCATAGCATCATAAAATCACCATCATGTTTGAATATAAAATATACTATGTCTTGCAAATATATGAAAATAAGTATAAACCATGAAAACATATTATTAGATCATGGAATAAAATAGAAATGTAGTATTAGAAAAGGTGTTTTTAATCATAAAATTTTGAGAAATCACAATCATACCCACACATTATATTGCAAAATAAAATAATCCTATCAATATTTTATTATGTGAGAAAACATAATCATTACCACATAATAAGTTTTGTATAAACATGATCATGTCTTCACATTATCATTATCTCATGAGATATAAAACATTAAGAAATGCATTAGAGGGTTATATAATACCGAACCTATCAAATTATGATAAAACATAATTATGTATTCCTTGATAACATAAGAGAATTAATCATTTATTCAAATCATAATTACATTATAGAAAAGAAATAGGTATCATTAAAATTTCATCAAAAAATAATCATTATAAATCTTGAAAAATTCATTCGATGGTATAATTAAATAATATCCCTAGTGAAGCATAACAATCATTAAAGGATGTAGATATATAAAAAAATAAAAAAATAAAATCATTTTAAATATTATTTTAAAAAATAAGAAATATCCATTTATTTGGGTGATTTTTAGTAAATAAATAAAATATATAACTTTGGGAATGTTATTTTAATTGAATTATCCTAGAAACCTTGAAATTAATAATGATATCAAGTAACATATATAGTAGTGAGAAAAGGTGACGAAGTGCTAATTTTTATAAAACATTTATGCCTTTATAAATTAAAAACTGACCCATATGGAAGATTTTAAATGTATTCCTTCATAAAGATTTATAAATAATGTAAATTATATTTAAAATGACCTTGAAATCATGGAAATATACATAATAACGTTAGATTAACATTATAAAGAATATGGACATGGGGGGAAAATATCTATGTAAATGATTTAAAAACATTTAAATCAATTATTTAAAATAAAACCTCTTATAGATTTTAAAATCAAAACCCCCATAAAATAAAAAACATGAGAAGGAACTTAAAATACCATGAGTATATTTATTTTCATGATATAATATGTCTATGAGGAATTATATACCCTATATATATGAAAATAAGTGTAGAATATGAAATAGGTCTAAATGAAATGAAATTGATATGAACAGCAATTACTTTGGGATTTCGCTTATCATGTGTTCTATAACATACTTGTACA
Organism: Viscum album; assembly: GCA_963277665.1. Classification (NCBI taxonomy): domain Eukaryota; kingdom Viridiplantae; phylum Streptophyta; class Magnoliopsida; order Santalales; family Viscaceae; genus Viscum; species Viscum album. The sequence goes on from OY728138.1 coordinate 459,627,887, forward strand.
ATAAATTTTAGTTTATTGTTAACAATAAAAAAACTATCCATGTTATATTTACTTTGTAAAATCCCTTCATCATTATTTATTAAACATATATTAATTGTTTATTGTTAAAATTAATATTGGGTGTTAACCATTTTATTTCCCATATATTCTCAAATTATTTAGTTTCAATCCATTAGTATGTGTATGTATTTATCACATCAAGAAAAATTATGTTATCTTAAAAAATGTGAGAAAAATATATTTATAGTAACATATCCTTTTTATGGAACATATATTAATGGTTCACATAGAAAGATTAAAATTTCCCAATTTCTAGGATTCTTGAATTAATTTATGAATTAAATTTATTATTAAATATATTTTATAATGTAGACAATAAATAATTATTAAAAAATAATAAATTAATCATAATTAAATATTATTAAAAAAATTAGTAATTCCTTAGATAAACATTATTATAATGTTCATATAGGTAGGAAAATCTACCAAAATAGGAACACGTGTAATAATTAACTGCATAAGAACATTATATTGTATAGTGATAATATATTTTTTATTTAAGATTAATGGTATCAAAAAAAACATATTGTGATATATTATATTCAGGAAGAGTTATATGAAGAATATATATAAGACTAATCAAGAATAATATATCACTTTTGTTTAGAACATGAATCTACTCCTGAAGGACCTCTTCGAAATGAGAGATTTATTAATTATTCTTGGAAATATAAGATCAATAACATGTTAGAGTCATATTAAAGATGGAAATATGAAAAAAATAGTAATATGGATTTAAATTTGTGTATGTCCTTTAATTAGTGAATTGGGCACTTTCTAAGTTAGAGGAGTGAAATTTTTGTAATATAAATTTCATAATATAAAAAGAGAAGTCATATTCATAGAAATTAGAAAATAATTATCTAAATATCCAAGGAAAGATATAAGACATTAAAATTAAACTCATAAAACTAATTATAGATAAGTTTTTTTATATTTTATTCCTTATCACTTTATTTAACTCTATGTTAACCATTTAAATCTCTACTGTAATGAAAATTGTTTTCCATGGTAACATATTTTTTCTGAATGAAAATGAAATGATCAATATTAAATAATTAGAGATCATTGATTACAAAAATAAAAACCATTTTTCAAGATTAAAAATAAAGAAATTGTATAAATTATTACTAATTTAATAAATTTCACATAAAAAAAACAATTTTTTCAAAAATAATTTTTTTAATCATAAAGATGAATTTACTCTAGAATTAGGCACAGTAATTATTCCCAAGTCACATAGGGGAATATGATTAAAAAATGAGTGAGTTGTGACATCAGAGTATATATAAAACTTAATGGATAATTTTTAATACTTAATTAAAGGAATAGGGACAGAATATTTTTTTAGAATAAAATATAATATAGGTTCCAAAAAGTCAATCATGGATGTATAAAATCAACATATTAATTTAAATTTAATTATTTTACTTGTTAAATGATTTCTTATAGAGAAATTTTTCGTATCATTTCAATTCCTGAATATAGCATAATTACGTCATAAAATTTTGACATTTGTAAACACTGTATTTTCACTATTCACTTAAAATAAGCTTTTTAAGAAAAATACTAAAAGATCACTTTAAAAAAAATTACAATATGATCTAATTTTTATTATTAAACTGATATTCTGAAAATTATAATAAATAATTTTAATATAAGATCTCATAATAATGGAATGAAATTAGGAAATATTTTTTAAGAATAATATGAATAAAAATGATTTATAATTGAAATAATAATTAATGAAATTAATAATTACTTGTTTATATCATCCAAAATTATTCCTAAAACTGCATCAAGACATGTTCATAATACGTAAGGGTGATATATGTGTTATTAAAAGTCACATGAAGTGGTTCAACTAGTATGCATCTCATAGTGATTTCCACAAACTTGAATAAACCTGTGGGAGATTTCACTCAAGATGTACTTTTCGATGTTCATCTTCATATTGGTCTAGGAAAAACCATTGTGTATCCTACTCTTTTCCAAACTCAAAAAAAGGATCTTAATTAGAAAACTACTACCATTTTATGTCATTGATATAAATTTCATAATGTTAATTCTATGTATAACCAATAATTCAAAAACTATATTACAATGACTATATTTAATACCTATAAAGTGTTCATGTATTTGTTTTATTTTATTTTTTCTTGTATAAAAATATATTCCAAAAAAATTATTGAAGAAATATATATACACACACACACACACACACACTAAAATCATGGTTCTTTATATTTTACACCCTTTAAGAATAATTTCATCCTAAAAATTAAATTACATAGTTAAAAATATGAGACTAATTTTGTCTCATTACATTATTATACACCCATGTAGCTTCCACATACTTATGATTTACCCACTAAACATTTATTGTGTGTGTGTTAATTTTCTATAATAAAATTTCTCTTTGATCCAATATATCTACTAGTAGTTTCTCATTAAAGAGATCATACTCTAATTATACAACTTCTATGATCAATACATGTGACATATTCAGTATGTAATTCCCCAAAAGTCACACGTAGACCACAAAATTTTCTTTAGATAGATGTTTAGGTCGAGTAATGTAATAACCCGCAACACCAAAATGATAATGAATATTAAAGAGATAGTTATACCAATGTATTAGCTTCATATTCTACCCAAAACTCATTACATGATTTCAATGATATATCTTCATGAATACATTATCACTAATTTTGAATTCTAGATATCATCCATGATTATCTAGATAAATATTTTTTTCCCTTTTTTTAATTTCTTATGTTATTGAATGGTGTGTCCTTTTTTCTGCTTTTCATGGACATGATTATATTCTAATAGCTTCCTCTCACTCACTTTATCCTATAATGTTAGAGTTTTATATATTTTCTCATGTAAATCCTTGTAGATTTCCTTTTTATTGCCACAATGTGAAATTTTATTATACTAAATCTCATCCGAAGGTATATGTCAAACCTAACATACACAGAATTCCATTAATAATGAACATAACATGTCTTATAATATATATATGGTCATCCCGGATTGACCATTTTTTGAGGATGATAGGTCATTCTAGAGCTAATCCCTACAACTAATTCTTATTTTATAATCCTAAAGATTTTTTATAAGAATATTAGTTCTTGATTATATATAGTGGAAATTTTTAATCCATTAATCCTTAAAATATCCTTTATATATAAATTTCCAAGTTAATCATCTAGGAAATACTCTAAGATAGAAATGAAGTATGGTATCTATGTGAGTCAATACACCATTACCCAGATAGAATTATTCCCTAAATGATTCTGTTGGATAAAAATTAAAAATAAATTAGTGATTATCTCCCACTTTCAAAATGGTATGGGTAATGGCTTCATCATCCCCTACAATATTTAAAATTCAACCTTTACTTATTTTGAAGTTCCCAATCATAATCTATGTAACACTGAGAGGGGAGGGGTGAATCAGTGATAACTTTTCTTTTTTATGTTTCCTTCTTTTTGAAACAACATTCGTTTCATGTTAAAGAGTTTCTTATATGCTGAACACACAAAACCATAAGAACATAATATTTACAAGGTTCACTACTAAACAAGAGTTGCTACGTCCTTCATATGGTACAAAAATATTTCAGCACCACACAACCTACTAGAAAAAAATCCTTTGATGTGGAATACAACGAGTAGGATATACCCATACACTCCTGTAGCCCTGGGAAAACAATCCTCAAGTGTGTTTGCTCCCTCTTAGAAAAAATTGGAAATTATAGTATTTTAATGCTTATTTAAAATAGAACAAGTGTATTCTCAGAAGTACAAATCTTCACTTTCTTACCCAGAAGCCTGTAAGAACTATCTTACACACAACTAAATACGTGCAAAGACCCAAAATCATTTGCGCACCCTGTTAGGTTTCCTGTATGAAACTTTTATGCCACGTGAACAAGATTTAACTTTAGTCGTGAAACACCTCTTGCGCGCAACTTCAATCTTGCACACAACTCTCTTCTTGCCCTCAAATTCTCCCTCTTACGAGAAAATCTATTTATTTCACGTACTCTCCTTTTCAAAATATTTTTCTGCACCTCAGAGATTGGGATTTCTCTAAGTATAGAGCACATATAGTGTGATGGGGTCACCTATAATTTATAGAACTCATTGTACCCTGCGTGAAAAAACCCAGATGCATCGCGCAAGATCCTAGCGCATCATGAAAAACCCCAGTTGATGTCACATTAGGCGAGTAAGTCTCTTTCACACCGGCACCATCTTTCACCCAACTCTTTTAATATTTCGCGCACTTCATGCCTTTCCCATTTTTTAATGATTGGACATCGAATTACGCCTTACGCGCAAGATTCCAAACTCCCTCCAATTTTGTGCACAAAATCTAATCTTGCACGCAAAACCCAATCTTTCACGTAAGCCTATCTTTTGCCATATTTTGATGTTCGGATCATGGGCCTCCAATTGTCCACAACATACCAAGACATATTCACTATCATCTTACATATTCAACAAAAAAATGAATTAATCTTGAACCATATCCATCAGGATATATATTCTTTGATCGAATACGTTTAGCAACATCAGATTTTCCACGAAAAGTATTATAACATCCATATCGTCCAACAACATCTTTCCTTCTAATCAAAACTACTTATGAATGGAATCACCATTTCTCCCCCTTTCCTTCATAATTCTTCCATCACAAATTCTCCTAACTTAAGACATTTGTGAAATACAAATCAGAAAAGCATAGTCTGAATTACAAGTCCTTTACAAAGTGAATTGATTTATCTTCTTTGACAACATAAGACAACACTCTGTAACAACAGAGTCTTTGTACTTTTTTATCTATCCAACTTGGTCCCAATGTATTAAAAAACCATCTCAATATACATACTCTAAAATTTCCCACTTCATATGGTCTCAACATAAGTGTTTCTTAAGATCTGTATAGATATTTGTTAATACATGGTGAATAGAAATATATGAGTTATGTTTATCATCCAAAAGTTAATTATTATATTATGTAATATCTGAGACAAATATCAGGGTTCCAAAACTTATATTTCCTTATTAATCATGTCCAAACTTCAGAAAATTTGTTACCTTATTCTATAGTGTCATATAACCATTTTTGGATCCTTAATCATTACGTAGATAGATGGTTGATCGATAATTTGTAAAACGTAGGATTTCATACCATGCTTTTTTATTTATAATTCTATCCATATAATATGTAGATATATTGGATCACATTAAATCCCCATCTATGATAGGGTACCACAATCCTTTCTACTTTGAGAGTATGCCACCCTTATCTCATTCATCATATGGAAATGTATGAAGATATCATAATATTTGTTCAATTTCAACTAACTCTTTTGGATTATGTTTAAATATTTATGAAAGAATGTATACATTATGATTTTTTATAAGTAACTATATTACAAATGTAACCATAGACATCATGAAAATAAATCAGTAATGAAATAGAAAATGCTTTCCAACTCTACGTCATGCATTAGGATTTTTTCATGGGACTTTAATTAACATGAGGTATAATCTAGTACCTTATCATTTAACACGACGAACCATCCCAATCACTTATTTTAGGAATCACTATAGATAAAAAACTCATCCCAACTATAGTGTAATATAACTATACTTCTATGGACCGAATTATTAATAAAATTATTAAATGTTTATTCTTATTATTCTATCCTAAGAAAATATACTCCTTTTATAATTAACTTGGTTATTATATTTGATATCCATTAAAAATTTCTAAAAACCCATTGATAATATCATTCCATAAATGATATATGTATATATATATATATCTTTGATAAAGTGGTTGGTTTGGGAGATTTTTTTATATTCTATATCTTTAAAGGATCTAGAGATGTTACCTCACTAATGATTAAATAAAACATTAAGGTTACATTCTATATCTAGAATTTATAATTGATAAATTTGGGATAATGTTTATCCTTTATCAAGTTTCTCAACAAAATCATCAAATATTAATCATCCTCTCTATTAATATTTTTGTATAAGAAAATATTTTATATAATAGATACCATAAATGATTCAAGGTAGTCTATCCAGACTCTATTCAACTAATCCATAAATATTTATAGGGTATTATAGTGTTCAAAATTTATCACTATGAATTCTTAGTTTCAATGCCTCATATAGAAAGTTTATGGGGTATATCATCTCTATTTACCCTAAATTGTATGATATTCAGATGAAATATCAATATTTGTTAAGTATGTAACCCTTATAAGGGTATATCCTCTCTATTAATGTTTCATTTTATTGACCATGATTTTGTTAGGTTTATGATTATCAATGAAAATAAACATTGATCCATCCTTCTTCTGGAAAAGAGGATCAATTCACCTGATAATGACGAAGTAGGGTGTAGAAAACCGTTATCCATATTATCCTAAAGTTTATTAATTAATCATTCCAATTATATGGGAACAAATATATAAGGAATCTTTGATATAGGTATAAGATCTTATAAGAGTTTATTGGAAATGTCAATGGCATATTTTGGGGGAATACCATGTAGTTCATTGGGGAATAAATCATCCTACTACCATACAACTGGCATGTATTCATTGATGTATTATTTATCAACCATTTTAGTTAATATTACCTTCTTATTTGATATGATGCCACATATTATTGAATTTTATTCAAAATTGAGGTCATAGTCATACTTCCATCAATATTTGACTATGTATGGATTCATGATATAAAATGATACTTCTTTATCTGAAAAATTGATAAGATATCTATATAGGGAGAACCTATCAATGCTTAATTTCTCATATAATTCCATTAATGGTGGAAGAACAATATTTTTATAATATATATTCCCACAAGCCTTAATCAAAAAATATTTTAATAACTTGGAAATAATCAATGCATTATAATTTTTTTAATAGATAATCATGTATCTAATGTCTCTGGTGGTGAATAAATATTTTTATGAAACATTAATTATATGAATAATGAAAAAGATCTAGAATAAAATAAGAAATTTGTAGTTTTGGAGTGTAGAAGAAGAGCAGTGTTCAACATTTCATTATCCTAGTCCACTTCATTAGTAGTGATTGTATAAGCTCTTTTTTTCCCCATGTTATTGGAGTTTTTTATCCCAATTACACTCATTATCCTATGGTTTGGGGAATTTTTTTTCATAATGAAAAAATTCATTAATTTTAATAAATTAATTTTGTCAGATGAATTAGTTGAGGCCTTATTCACTGTGTCAATTGGATTCTCTAAATATATATTTTTATTGTGTGATTGGTGACAACATTTATGGAATGTAAAACCCTTCAAGGAAATTTTTAGGTAATTCTTCACATTCATCAATTAAATTTTTGGTATGTAGTTAATTTTATTTACTTACATCCATTATCTTTATCATTCAAGTATCCTTAAAAATCGATTTTCCTTATCTTGTCTCCATTTATATGGGAACAATTAGAGTTAAAAATTTCTATTTCAACCATATGTGCACATAAAATAATTTTAGCAAAGTTAATTAATTATATTATAGAAAATTACATTAAAATACAAGTTATTATGAGACTATATAATTTATAAATATTTATTTCAGAGTTATTAATAAATTTGGATTCATATATCGTTGGTTTTTATAATTTTTTTAAATTGGCTCTAATGGGTTCGTCCTCTAGTTTCTTCAGTTCTAGAAATTCATTGTCCATTTTCATTTGAAAAAATTTCAACAAATATCTAATAAAAAATAATATATTGAACTCATCCCATCCTATAGAGTCAAAGTTTTGTTTGTTTCATTATATTATTAGTTACCAAGAATAATTAGTCAACTTCTCCTTCGAAGTGATATGTCATTAAAATAACCATCTCATGGTCTGAGAACTAGAGAATGAAAAATATCTACTATTTTTTGTTAATTTATTTCTCCAAAATTATCGGGTTAGATTACCATGTAGTTAAAGGTGGGTGTATTCATATTAATGGATCTATATAATTTTCCCCTTCCATTTTTTGTTCAATACATCAACATGATTCATGTTATTTTTTATCACTTGTGACATTTGGGAGATCATTAGTAAAATACTTTGTACTAAATATGTCACATCATTTTCCTTATTTGGGGTCAATTATCACATTATACTTCATAGATACAATTTACCTAATTTCCCTAGTTATATCCATTTACTAAAACCTAAATTCGTAAAAATAAGTAATAAACCATAATAAATTATGGGAACCAAGGTGAACAACTATATAACCCAAAATTGAAAATCTTAGGAATTTATTATTCTAAGACCCTTTACTAATAGAGTAGGATACTTGAAATTCAATTTTGGTTCAACAAATATAAATTTTTCCTTAATATGGATTTTTTATGTTAGTTTCTGTTATCCATTTTAATATAATAAACAAAAATTGTTAAGCACTTCTCTGCTACCAATATAGGCTTTGAAAGATAAACATGCAAATACATTACATACATTCAATATTTAAAAAATCACTTCTCACAAATAGTCTCAAAATACTTGAACCCAAAGTTTTAGTGTCTTTATAAAAAGGATACATAATTATTATATTTAACAGTATTTCATCATCTTCTCCCACAAATATCTAGATATAAAATTTTTTTATATACATAATCCTACATTTAACTTCATGTTGAAGTGGAAAATAAATGAAATAATGATATCAACTTCTCAGTAATGGATAATTTTTCAATGATTCATAAAAGTTTAGATCATGAGATTATGAGATAACATGGATATAGGAGAAATTTATTTTTAAATGGGATCATTAAATAATAATATATTATCAGATGAAATGATATAAAATTATTCTTTATTTAATGAGATCATAAACTCATTAAAGAACCATCATGGAAGCATACAATATTAAAATAACCATGAAAATATTTGAAGAAAAATCTAAAATTATTGAAACAAAAAAAATAGAACAAGAAATTACATATAAATATGGAATTTGAGAAACTAAACATAATTATAAAAATGTGATCAAATACAATCATGACCATACATTAATTTATGAACAAATCCAATAATGTCATGCATTATGATGTGAGAGAACAGAATCATGGCCCTGAATGTCGTGAACAAATCCAATCATATACGTGAATTATCATTTTATCATAATATAAAAAACATTATACAATAAATTGGAGGGTAATATAGGACCCCACCAAACATATTTTGCTTAAACATACTTTTTTATTTGATAATAACAAAACATAAATTATCATCCCTTCAAATCATAATTGCCCCATGAAAAAGAGATATTTTTTAATGAGAATTTCTTCGAAACATTATTATAATCCATCTAGGGAAAGAAAGAGGATGGTGTTATTAGACAATATCTCTGTTAGATCATGCCAATATTTTAATTTCTTCTACATATATAAAAAATAATTTTATGAAAACATTATATGTATGCATTGAATAATAAAAAATATCATTATTTGTTAAATTTTAATAAATAAAATCTAAAACTAATGGGAATAATATTTTAGTTGAAAAATAATTGAAACATGGAAACAACTCTGGGCAATGAAGAACTATCATAATGATTTGAAAATGTGATCAAGAAATAATCATTAAAAATATATTATTTTCCAACTATTATAAATAATGTCATAAATAATCGATATGGAAAATGATAAAAAAAATACCTTATAAAAATTTAAAAAGAATCTAAAAGATATCTAAAAATAAAAATAATTAATTAGTTAATGATAGATATTAATATTATTTCATTTTTTAAATGAATATAGATATATAAGAAGGGGAAATTCAAAAAAGTCTTCAAAATTTCTAATTTAATACTTTTAAAGAAAACCACTTATGTCATTTGAAATCAAAACTCCTTGAAAGAAATAACATGAAAAGAAATATAATATAGAATTATAATAAGTAAAAATATTAAATAATATTTAAAATAGGTTGTATATACACCATACAAATGATTATATTTTAATAATATTAAATATGTCCAAATAAATTCAAAACGAGATTAAAAACCTTTTACTTGGAATTCCACAATCCATATTTTCAATAATATCCCTATATAATACTTTTAAGTTTATTATTCACATTAATAATAACATTATTCATATTTATTTTTCTTTTCCCCATCTATTTAAAATTACTACATACCACTATATTAATTGTTAGATTTTGTAATTAAAATATGAGTGTTAATCGTTCTGTTTCCCTTATATGCTCTATTTTAGGGGTTCTCGACCATAAGTTTCATTCAATGATTCCTAACCAATAGTATGATCATTATATGCTAGAAATGTTATTTATATTGTTCTTCAGTATCATATCCAATTCATGTAAATTTTGATAAGTATTTTCAAGTAACACTTAAAATTTCCATTTTTATATTGATTATACAATTTACAAATGAATTGAATTTATTAGTAAACATATTTTTGAATATTACCCCTGAAGAATTATTAAACAACTTAAATTTATAATTATTTAATATTATTACTAGTATTCATGGTTTTTATTAATTCATGAGATAAACATGAAAATGATGTTCATTTTGGTTGTAAAACTAATAAAAAAATAACACATTATATATATTTAATGAGTAAGAAAATGATTTTGTATAATTATAATATACATTTTTAACAAGATTAATGGTTTCAGAAAATTTATATTAAAGTGATAGATTATATTTATTAAGAGATATATAAACAATATATAGAATAATAATTGATAATAATATAACACTTATGTTGAGGGCTTGAATGTCCTCTTAGATGGCCTCTTAGAAATATATTGTTAATGAATTATTCATGGGACTAGAAGACCATGATAGTGTGTGAGTATTATTAGCTATTTAATAATGGTACATTACTGAGAGGGATTCATTTTTTATGTGACTTTTATAGGGTGGTGGAGGGATCCATTTATAAGTGAGAGGAGTGGAATTTTTTAATATAATTTTTTTATATAAAAGGAAAGTTGTATTTATGGTAGGTATGTCCAAATTATAAAAAATTAAAATGGAAGATATGTTAATTTGACAATATAAACATAAAATTAAACAATTTTTTTTGTGATATTTATAGCCTTTATATTGATTAAATTCATTTAAACAATTAAAAAAATATCTAGGTGACTAACATTTAAATGTTTACAAATTTTTCAATTACTAAAAAAATGTAACCTCCAAAAAAATATAAACAATATAATTCAGTTTTTTAAAACATTTAAAAATATTAATTTTTTTTTGGTGGTAAAAGATAATTTTAATATTAGTACGCATAACCCGATAAAAACAATTTAAAGAAAAAAAATGCTCATTTATGTAAAACAATTATTTTACAGCAAAGTCAGGTATAGTTTGGATTTATATGAAATTTATTATTTTATTATTAAAAAATATATTTTTTTCATTAAATTAAAAATAAAAATGAATGTATCATTTCAAATAATTAATTAATGGGAAATAGAAAAAATAAATTCTTTTTATAATAAAATATAACTTGGTTTCCAAAAAGACAAGCCAATAATTCTATAATCCACATATTATATTTAATTAAATAATTTTTCTCCCACACATAATTTTTTTAATAGGTTTTATATTTCATAAATTCATTCTTATGTCATAAATATTTCATTAAAGTTACTGTATTTATGAAAAATATATTTTCATTAATCACCTAAAATTCATATATTTAAAAAAAATTATTCCAAAGATAATTTGGACATGATGAATCAAGAAAAGAGTTCATTTTATGAAATTAATATTCTTATTGTAATAGAAAATATTTTTTATAATGTATAATTAATAAAAATAATATTTAGATCATGTAATTATTTCTTAAAAAGAATAAAAATAAATAATATATAAAATGAAAATGTATTAAAACAATATATAATATTTTATATCATCCCAACATATACATACAAAACTAGTCATGGTCACTAAATAATATATTAGGGAAAGATATATATTGTTGGAAGTCATGGGTAATTGTTCTTCTAGAATAGATCTTGTAGTGGAATCCATTACTGAGAACTTCTCTCATGGGTAATTTTTATCAAGCCATATTTTTTATTTTTAGGTTTTACTTGGTCCAAGAACAACCCTAGCACTGTTATCTCATTTATAGTCTTGGAAATATGAACATCGTAAGGAATAAATGCAATATCTTGATTTCATTGGTTTAAATTTAATAATTTGGATATTTATATTTATAATTAATAACTAATAAACTATATTATAAAATTCATATCTAATACTTAAAAAATTTTGTTATGTTGTTTTTTTATCAATATTTCATATGAGTAAAATATTCAAAAAAAATTAATAAATAAATACATATACTAAATCATGGGTAGTCACATTATTTAAATTAGAATTTTGAATTTATTTGGGGAAATCCTATTTGCTAATGTATTTATATCCCCTTAAATTCATACATTGGAACATATTTAGGCAGATTATATCATGTTATAAAAAAATGGAATGATTTATTTTTCATTAATGATAGAAAATGGAATAAATAAAGGTGAATTATATGATATTATTTTGATATTTATATATATATACCATTTGGAGGACTTAGACTATCCATGTAAAATTAATACTAATATTGTTCTTGTTATTATATCGTTGTTCTTAATTTATTAACTCATGTGATTGGGATTTTTATTTACAGAATTATTTATTTTTTGAGGATATATTAGATAGAATTTTAAGTTGATACAAATTTCACTCCCTATAGTTTTTGAGTTAAAATTTTATATAAAAAAATTATTTAATGATTTTTTTTATATGATTACACTAGTTTTCTACCAATAGATCCCATGAAAAATGTTTGAGGACATATGGTATCTCTAGCTTGAATATAGGATTTTTATATAGGTTATAAAATATAAAGTAATATGAAATAAATTTAATTAAAATGATTTCAAAAATATGATTCTACCCCCCTAAAATATTCATGGTTATTCCACTTAATGTTCATAGGTTACATTGGTATTCCAGTGTTTTCTAAAATCCTAAAAAAAAGAAGGTATATATATAACTACAACCCTTCCCACATGTGATTTGTTGAACCCTAATAAGTTTCATTGAGGTTTCATAAATTCCACAATATGGCATTTATCTTATACAAGTTCAACTAGAGTGTCCAATTGATTTTTCATACAACCTTCTTCACATTTTTTATAGATGATAATTCTAAAAAATTATATGTGAAAAATATATTCCCAAAAAAATGGGGAAGGATGTATCTCTCCACTTTCATTATAATAATCTTTATGTAGTGTATATAAAATTTCATCCAAACTTGCCTTGTTACTATATGATTACAATATATCCACACTTTAAGATATATATATATATATATATATATATATATATATATGATATCACCTTTAGAACCATAAAGCCAAAACAAATCATATTTTCAAATAAAGATTATAACCCTATCCCTTTCCAGAAATGATACCATATTTTCATATAACTCCACTAGTGGAAACATATTATTTCCATTTTGTATACCCTAGTAATCTATTTGATATATTTCCATGTAGTTTTTCTTCCCAACTATCAATATTAGTCATCATATACTATAATAATAAAGATTCTAGTATATAATATTCATTCCACTATTAATCACACAAACCATAAATACATCAATCATTCGTGATATACTTTACAAAATTTTCCACTATAATTAACCATACCTCTAAAAATATTTAATATATATTATCATGTAGATAGTACCAATTATCTTCATCCTATAAAGATATTATCCTCCCATACATAACCAAATGGGTTTTAATTCAATTGGAAAGTTCAACATGAGATAAAAAAAATTAAAATATTATTTTTCATGATTAAACAACTTATCCCAATATTAAAACATACACTAAAGACACAAACATTTAGTATATTTTAATAACTGCAACATAAAAGACTTATTACAAAATAATGATTCAATATCTCCCATAAAATTTCCCACACATTAATTTTTATTTAATATATATCAATATATATATTCTTAATTAAACTGGGGAACATAAAAAAGGATTTAAATAAAACTATCTATTGGGAAAAATTTCTATGATTAATTAAGGGTTAGATAAAAATCTTGTGAGTGAAAGTGAAAATGAGAGAAATACTGAATTTTAAAATTTATAATCAAAAGAATTAATATAAATTCATGATAGTTTAATGTAGTCTATAATATAGGAACAATGAACCATAAAATGATCATAAAAACATAACATATAACCTAGTTTAGGAATCTTGAAACATAAGATAATAATCATGATACAGGGAAGCATAACATTTCTATGTGTCACATAGACACACATAAAAATTCATTTATTATCTAAAGGTTTACTAAAAAGGATCACAAAGATATTTGGATTCAATCCCCATTTCAATAAACATAGTGGATTATGTTTAGTCCCCAATACTATAATAATAGTGGATTTGTTTCACTGCTCATCCCCATGTATGTCATCCCATGAGATATAATGATTTATGTAATTAATTGGAGTGATTTATAATTCCAGGGATACCCATAACATAACGATAAACCATACATATTTGTGCCAAAAGAATAAATTAAAATGAATATCATGATTGACCCATGATAAAAATTTCTTGAGGTAAAACTCATCCAAATATTGTTACAGGATACCTTAGTAAATAACCTTCAATTAAAATAAGTATTTATAGGTCAATTACGACATACAAAATACAAAGAAATATATCCATGAAAACATTTTTCCTTTTTCAACTTAATGATATTATTACCTAGGTTAATACACTAAAATCCAAATAAATTTTTTTAGGGTACTCATAATGGAAAGGAATTAAAAAAATGTAATATTTTCATAAATATAGGTATACGGAAGGAAAATGGTTATGATGGATAAATCCTCTGATGCACATTTCATTTCCTCAACACCATTAATAAATAGATTCATATATAATGAATTAAATAAATAATTTATAATTTTAGATGGAAAAGAAATTTTTAGAATGAGAAGAACATAACCAAATGAATATTAAAAGGACTTATCATAAACAAGTATTGAAATAGACAAGAAAACTTTTATAGGAATATAGGAAATTATATGATATTCTAAAATTAAATTCCTTATCTTTTACACAAAATTTATATAATTGAAAATATTAGAAGAAGAAGTTCAAAAATATTTTTCAAAAATTGAAATAAATATGATATTACTTCTATAAAATAGATTACTTAAATATTATATATATAATTCTACTAAAAAATTTCCAAGATAATAATGTGATATCACCTTTATAACCATTGTTCCCTAAAGTAAAGATTATAACCCTATCCCTTTCCAGAAATGATACCATATTTTCAAAAAACTCCACTAGTGGAAACATATTATTTCAATTTTGTATACCCTAGTAATCTAGTTGATATATTTCCATGTAGTTTTTCTTCCGAACTATCAATATTAGTCATCATATACTATAATAATAAAGATTCTAGTATATAATATTCATTCCACTATTTGACTCATTTTTCACATATATAATTATTATTAATCACACAAACCATAAATACATCAATCATTCGTGATATATTTTACAAAATTTTCCACTATAATTAACCATACCTCTAAAAATATTTAATATATATTATCATGTAGATAGTACCAATTATCTTCATCCTATAAAGATATTATCCTCCCACACATAACCTAATGGTTTTTAATTCAATTGGAAAGTTCAACATGAGATAAAAAAAATTAAAATATTATTTTTCATGATTAAGAAACTTATCCCAATATTAAAACATACACTAAAGACACAAACATTTAGTATATTTTAATAAGTGAAACATAAAAGACTTATTACAAAATAATGATTCAATATCTCCCATAAAATTTCCCACACATTAATTTTTATTTAATATATATCAATATATATATATTCTTAATTAAACTGGGGAACATAAAAAAGGATTTAAATAAAACTATCTATTGGGAAAAATTTCAATGATTAATTAAGGGTTAGATAAAAATCTTGTGAGTGAAAGTGAAAATGAGAGAAATACTGAATTTTAAAATTTATAATCAAAAGAGTTAATAAAAATTCATGATAGTTTAATGAAGTCTATAACATAAGAACAATGAACCATAAAATGATCATAAAAACAGAACATATAACCTAGTTTAGGAATCTTGAAACATAAGATAATAATCATGATACAGGGAAGCATAACATTTCTATGTGTCACATAGACATGCATAAAAATTCATTTATTATCTAAAGGTTTATAAAAAGGATCACAAAGATATTTGGATTCAATCCCCATTTCAAGAAACATAGTGGATTATGTTTAGTCCCCAATACTATAATAATAGTGGATTGGTTTCACTGCTCATCCCCATGTATGTCATCCCATGAGATATAATGATTTATGTAATTAATTGGAGTGATTTATAATTCCAGGGCTACCCATCACATAATGATAAACCATACATATCTGTGCCAAAAGAATAAATTAAAATGAATATCATGATTAACCCATGATAAAAATTTCTTGAGGTAAAACTCATCCAAATATTGTTACAGGATACCTTAGTAAATAACCTTAAATTAAAATAAGTATTTATAGGTCAATTATGACATAAAAAATACAAAGAAATATATCCATGAAAACATTTTTCCTTTTTCAATTTAATGATATTATTACCTAGGTGAATACACTAAAATCCAAATAAATTTGTTTAGGGTACTCATAACGGAAAGGAATTAAAAAAAATGTAATATTTTCATAAATATAGGTATAAGAAAGGAAAATGGTTATGATGGATAAATCCTCTGATGCACATTTCATTTCCTAAACACCATTAATAAATAGATTCATAGATAATGAAATAAATAAATATTTTATAATTTTAGATGAAAAAGAAAATATTAGAATGAGAAGAACATAACCAAATGAATATTAAAAGGACGTATCATAAACAAGTATTGAAATAGAAAAGTAAACTTTTATAGGAATATAGGAAATTATATGATATTCTAAAATGAAATTCCTTATCTTTTACACAAAATTTATATAATTGAAAATATTAGAAGAAGAAGTTCAAAAATATTTTTCAAAAATTTAAATAAATATGAGATTACTTCTATAAAATAGATTACATAAATATTATATATATAATTCTACTAAAAATTTCCCAAGATAATAATGTGATTAAAATGGATATGATTTTATGAATAGAGTTTCCCTTATGTGTTTATATCATTGTTGTAAAAACAAAATTCATTTAATTGAAAAATCATTTTCCAAACGGTAAAAAGATGTTCATTGAAAAAATTATTCTAAAAAAAGTGACTAAAATAGAAATTATATATATATATATTAAATCGAAGAAAACTATAGTGTATGATAAAAAATATATCAATATAGAATGAAAACCCATTTTTATTATCTTTTACCATTTTAATGAAATCTACATTGATAAATGAATTATATTTTTTCATATATAGATTAATATAAATATGAGCATATGATATTTATATATTTCTATATTTCTATAGAAGAATAAAAAAAAATATTGTGGTAAGTAATAATATGTATATAGAGGGAAAATTCCAAAAATATAATGCATAGAGTTTTCTTTTATAATGAAATATATTTATGAAGAAACAATCAATAAAAAATATTATAAGAATAATAAAATGTATTTTTATTGAAATGAATGATAAAATACAACATGTGATATAGAAATGAAAGAATATTACAATCTTATAATAACATAGTAGATGAATATGTTGTAGCACTAAATGAAAGGATATTGAGTCCAAAAAAACACATAAAATATCTTAAAATGTAGGAATCAATCAATACTGTTAGCATGAAAAGGAAATGAAAATTCCCATCAAATTATGTATAATTATAATATAATAAAATGATAAGTAATATTTTACAAATGTTGAATAATGATATTCAATAATAAATATTATAACTCAATGAAAGAATATTAAGTTAAGAAAAACCCCTATCATGGATTCTTGTTAGATCATACATGATATAAATTTCTATATAATCAATTTAGGATTATTATTTATTAATTTTATATCCTTATTAATATTTATTTTATTCAAATATATTTAGTTATAATTCCATATTATTCATTTCAGGGTCTATCATTATTAAATTTAACTCCAGGGTGTTAATTATTTTATCTATAAATGCATCGATGTAGTGATTCTATAACAGGATTTTAGATCATGTGTCCACCAAATCCATATTTATCATTGATATGGTATTTTTTTGATATAGTTATATATGGAAAATTTGGCCATAAGGGTTATTATTTAGTTTAGGGGTATGGTTGAATTTAATTTGAGAATGGGGTTTGTCCAGCGCCACATCAAGTGGTGCTCGACCCCTTCGCCCCCCCCCCCAACCATCATATATATATCTCTTTGTGTGTGTGTGTTAAGTTGGAATAGCTATGGTGATAACACAAGAGGGAGGTGACTTGGGTTCTTTTTAAAAGTTTTATAATTCGGCCCATTCACATCAACAGTAGACGGACCTAGCATCATTTCTTTATGAGAATATATATTCATCGGATAATAAAAAGAGAATAAGGCACACAAATTTATAGTGGTTCGCGGAATGATGGACCCTTATTCCACTCCATCAATCACCTTTTATGAGGGTTTGATGACTTTCCCTAGTAAGGTCCTCGTATCATAAAATTGATCCACAACTGAGTTCAGGCGGTTTTCACCCATACAAATAAAGGTTTAAAAAACAGAGCCTTCTGGTTCTTTTATAGGGAACTAATAAAACCATAGCTTAGCGTGAGAAGATGAAACTCCACCACGACTGAATATGAGTAGTCAAAACTCAAGATAGATAAGAGGTAGTTTGTTAAAAAGTAGATGCAGCTTGTATTTGTAGCAGCACACAACTAATAAAAGATGAATCTTGTCTTTAAAAGAATAATAATCATTAGATATATCTAAAGAGTTCAAGTTTCACAACAGATCATTGATTTTAAGAACAACAACAAAAATAGAGCAACTTGATTCCATATTTGCACATGTATATCTACAAAATTTAGTCCTTGAATCTAAGATTCTTGATCGTTGTAGTAGTGAAATAATTTGTAGAAAAATATTGAAGAATAATTATTATTTATACATCCAAGAAATATCCAGATCTTCGAATAAAAATATTTAATGTAGAAAGATATATATAATAATATATCTTTTTTCAATATTTTAGATCTATAAAAGACGTCTGATAAATCGAGTGAATTCAAATTCAATGAATATAGCTTAAATTAACCATAACTTCCCTAAAGAATAGAAGATAAAATCTCTACTGTAAGTAGCTCTTTAAATAATTTTAAAAGAGCATTGAATCAATCGAAATCGGGCATTTAATCTCTCTGATACTCCACAAAAACTATTGTAGAATGCTCCGATAAAGATTTAAATTCATATTTCTAATTTTGAAACATCAAAAATAAGTTTCCTTCATAAAACGAAAAAATAACAAATGTAGGGTTCAACTTCATAACATAAGGTTGATGGTCCATCTGTTTGTCCACTTTAGAAAAGATCTCTAAACGGAACATTGATTATCCATTCATCCACTTTTCCAAATTTAAGGTTGAAAATGTAAGGTTGATAATAAAAGTTTGGTTAATGATCCATACATTTGTAAAGTTCTATACTTACGTAGGGTTCTTTAACCACAATTTTTTTTGGAAAACTTAAGGTTCTTATCCAAACGTAATGATCCTTAACCATAATTTTCATAAAATGTAAGGTTGATTAACCATACGCACTGATCTTTCAACATAAATGTATGTTTTGATCCATATGTTACTTTCTTTGTTGTATTTAATGAATTGTTTTTCAAGTAAAGGACAAATTGTGAATAGTTTTTCCAAAATATTCTTAAGAGAATTCTGAACACTTTAACGAATATTTCTCATAAATAAATAGTTGAATACTATATCAAGATACAAATCTATAAAGAAATTTTTTTTCCTAAAATAATCTCAAAATAAAATCATTTGTAAAACAAACAAGGGTATTTTTGAGAATCAAAATCATTAATATTTTGAGATTATTGTTGAGACTATACATGCCAAATAATCTCACCCTTTTTGATGATTTCAAAACCCATATATTAAAATTATAATCTTAGATAAAATAATATATAATTTTATAATCATTAAATTAATATAATTTCAATTTGACAGAATTATTTTGATAAATAGAAAATATTTGAATTTCTCCCCAAAAGATATATTTCAAAGAAATGTTTGAATTTCTCTAAATAAAATGTTTTTATCTAAATTTCTCCCAAATAAAATTATGAATTATTTCAATAAAGAATAAATATTATAATTTCTCAAAATAAAAGAAATGTTGTTTTTATCTAATTTCTCATCCCTTTGTGATATCAAAAAGAAATTATAGAAACATATTAAAATTCATTTAATATTGAACAGAATGAGAAGAAAAAGTTATAAGTAACAACAATGATTAAATAGAAATGGATTTTGGTTATCAGATAAAAATAAAAAATCAGATAAAATAAGGAAATACAATATATAGATAACAGAAAAATTCATTGATCAGTAAAGACATTAATACAATAAATATTCTGACTAAGAATCAAAAACTATCATTTCCATGTGTAATGGTAGTAAAGAACTAAAAGGATAAGGATTTGCAAGATGAAAATTTTTTATGGCTTCAAACATGTCCTTCTGATCAACCATCTTCAATATCAGCTTCTTTATCAAACTATCTCCAAGATGAATTATCAACTATCTGGCATCGTTATTAACATACATATTCTCTACAATGTTGACGTTCAAAAACTCATAAAGACTTTATTATTTCTTCATGAACAACTCTAACTTCTCTGAAAACTTGCTCAACATCAATCTAGTTCGTGGTTCTCCTTGAGTTAACTGATCTACATGAAATTTTTGATTGTCCAATAAAACTGATAGAAGAGCACTATTGCATTGAAAATCTGGAATTAAAGTATTAATATCTTCCATAATGGATGTAATGGCCTAAAATATTCTGATTAAATCTGGACTTGTTGTTGGGGTAGGAGTAGATGCAATGGCGGGATTCATTGAACCTTTCACTGATTCCAACTGACTTCCCATGTACCATATTAATTCTACAAAATTTGTTTGTGACACAACTTGAGATGTAATCTTCCCATTCTAATTTAACATGTCTCTTTTGAAGTCTTAAAAATCCCTTCTAAAAACATTATTCTCATTAAGCTCATGTAGCTTTTTCATTGCAATTTCTAGTTCTTACGACATATTGGAATTCTATTCTTGAGACATATTGAATTTTATCACAAAATCATCAAATTGATGAGATAATGAATCAGATGTCCCCTCCTCTGAATTCATATCCCGATTTTCATTTTTAGTAGGTAGGGGATCTGCCACTATTTTCATTACAGATTCTTAACAAGAAAATGACTGATTATCCAAAACATCATTCTTCCCACCAGAAATACAATTTTACTATCCCACAGTCTGATCTATTATTAATGGTTGAATTTAAGAAACTAATTCTTATATTAATTACCTTCTTGAACATCTTCATGTTCAATAAATTTTTCACTAACAAAGTTTGATTGAACATTTTTAGATTAAATATTCTGTGCTTGAACTATTTCCACCGAAATTATTTCTTTTACTATATCACTCACCAAAGGTACAATCGCAATCTCTCTAGCTTGACTCTCCACTTGAATTTCCCCTTCAATAACAATATTTTATAAATGAACTGAGCATGTTACTTCTCCAGAAGCTAAAACTTTCTCTTTGACTTGAGGAGAATCTCTTTTTCTAGGTTTCAATAGAAGTCTTTCTTGACTCTGCTCTTCTTCTTCATCTTCTTTAGTATTAAATATTAAAATTCTCTTGGATAGTTTTGGAACCACATCTGTTTGAGATTAAGCTACTCTATCCTTTCATAATCAATCTTGCTCCCCCTAAGCAAATTCTTTTGAGCTTTTTTCTTCCACAGCTCCAATAGGTAAAATATTTTCTTTTAATGTGCTCTAGAAAATCTATTTTTTTATAGTTCTAGCATTAAACACATTTCTATGATGTCATTTTACTCTTTCTTCAACAAGTCTAATCATATATTTCTTAAAATAAATCCTTGAAATGATCTGTCCATATAGGTTAAAATTCATTTTATCCTCTAGTGAGTAGAAGTAATAAAGATATCTAAATAAATACCTTGGGAAATTTAATTTGATATCACTTAGAAAAGGAAAATGATATAAAGGTCTGGGTAAAGGATTTTCTATATCTCATCCATCTTTTTCACTATTATATTAAGAATAAATTTCACTAGAATCTTATGATCAGGTTCTAAATCATTAAAAAAAAATTTCTGATGTGTTTTGATTTGAATAGAAAAGACATAATTCCTTTAGAAGAATGGTCCTGATATACAATCAACTTAAGGTCAAAATAGAAAACTCCTTCATATGGAAATTTCAAAACCATCACAACCATAGTAGAAGAAATAATGAAATCTCTATCTTTGATACCAACAAAAATCATTCCCTCTATATACTTGAAAATAATATGAACACTCTTATAAAAATAATTAATTTTTACCACATATAGAAATTCTGAGTTGTTTTCATTAAAATCTGTCTCGAGACCTTGAAAAGATAGTGCTAGCATCAGAATTAAGTTCATCTAGTATACCCATTCAAAATCAATCACCTTTCCCTGAAGAATCTTTCGACATGAAATTATTTGACCTTTCAGGTCACATTCTTCTCCTTTATCGATTCTCTTAGATTTCTTAATTCTTGAATATTTGAGAATCTGTTGTTTTTTTCCTCTAGTGTTTGGAATGATGAATAAATATTGAGCGTTTGATGAAGCTGGGATTTTTTTTTGGTTTTTGGAAAATAGGTTTTAGAAGACGAGGGGTCTGGAAAAAGAATGGTTTTTGAAAAATGGCATATGTCCTTATTTCTTGTGTTGCAGTTTAATTATTACAAAAACATAATAATTAAGTGGATTTAATAGATATAAGATAACATATATTAACTGAAATACTATAAGATAACAATTAAATTATATTAGATGTACGTAAATAAATTAATCATAAAACATAATAATATAAAATAAAATAGAATAAATATTCAATTAAAAATTAAATAAACCTAACCCCCCCCCTTAATAAAGTCAAAACAATTAGTGGGAAGAGGTTTAGTAAAAATATCAACTAAGTGATATTTAGTATTAACAAATTCTAATGATATTTCCTTTAAAAAATGAACTCTTAGAAAATGATGTCTAATATCAATATAATTTGTTCTATAATGACTTATTCGATTTTTTGAAATGTTTATAACACTTTTATTATCACATAAAATAGGTGTGTTATTAAAATTAAGTCCAAAGTCCATTAGAAAGTTTTCATCCATTGTACGTGTGCAAAATAACTTCATGTAGATACATATTCGGCCTTAGTTGTTGATAGTGAAAATGAGTGGTTCTTCTTACATGACCATGACACTAACGATTTTCCTAAAAAGTGAAAGGTTCCTGAAGTACTTTTTCTATCTAATCTACATCCTCCAAAATCTGCATCTAAATATCATAATAAATTATATCAGAAGTTTTTTGATAATGAATATATTGAACAATTGTTCATTTAAAATATCAAAAAAATCCTTTTCACAATAGCAAGATGGGATTATTTTATATTTTATTTAAATCTAGAACAAAGAAATATTTAAAACATAATATCTAGTCTGCTAGTAGTAAGATATAATAAATTTCCGGTCGTGCATCTATATAACTTGTTGTCCACTATTTTTCTAGCTTCCTCAAAGTAAAGTTTAATATTGGTACAAATGGGTGTTGAATATGTGTTGATGTTCTCATGAAAAAACTTTTTTAATAAATCAATAATGTATTTACTTTTATTTAATACATTTCCAAAATATTTTGGACAGATTTGAAGTCATAAAAAGAAATTTAATTCTCCCATCATGCTCATTTCAAATTATTTTTGCATAAGTTTTGAAAAATCATTTCAATGTATTTTATTTGTTGATCCAAAAATAACATCATCAATATAAATTTGACTTATAATAAATAATAACAAACAGTTTTATTAATGAGGGTTGGGTCTTCCAAACCAACAGTAAAACTATTTTTCAAAATAATTGAACTTAATCTTTAATACCAAGCTCTAGCTTCTTGTTTAAAGCCATATTAGATTTTGTTAGTTTAAAACCAAATCTGGTTTTTGAGAATTTTTAAAACTATTAGGTTTCTCAATATAATCTTCTTCAATTACATATTCATTTACAAAAGTAGATTTTACATCCATCTGATATAATTTAATATTCAGATTATATGGAAATTAAAAATGAATTCTAATTACTTCTAGTCTAGATATGGGAGTAAAGATTTCATCATAATCTATACCTTCTTATTGATTATACAATTTAGCTACCAGCCTTTATTTATTTCTAGTTATAAAAAAATGATCATCTTGTTTATTCATAAAGACCCATTTTGTTTCTATAACTAGATAATTCCATGGTCTTTCCACTAATTTCCATAATTTGTTTCTTTTAAACTAATTTAGCTCCTCTTGCATTGCTAACTACCAACTTTCATCTTATATGGATTCTTCAAATGACTTAGTATCTAGCTATGATAGAAAATCATAAAATTCCACTAGGTTTCCTACACTCATTCTAGTTTTTATTTATATGTCAATAGCACATATAAAAGTCTCTAAATGGTGATTGTTTTGGATTATAGTCTTTTTAGGAAAATCACTTTTAGGTTCATCAGTATCATGTCCTTCTGAACCAGACCGAATTTTATATATATTTTCAAAATCATTTTTAATGTTACCAAGTCTCATGTTGTTAGAAGAATCATCAATTTGATTTTTCTCTTTATTAAAAGGATCAATTTCATCAAACTTCACATGAAATTATTATTCAATAGACATTGACTATTTATTAAATACTTTATAAGCTTTATAAGTTGCATAATACCCTAAGAATATTCTTTCATCGGTATTTGGATAAAACTTTCCAAGATTATCCTTGGTGTTCAATATATATACTTTTCATCCCAAAACCATAAAGTAATTTACCTTTGGCATTATGTTATTTCAATATTCATAAGGAATCATTTTTAAAATTGGTCGAATTAAAATTTTATTTAAAATATAGCATGATGTGATTATAGATTCTTCTCAAAATTAGGTTGGAAGACTGTATTTATTTTGCATTGATCTAGCAATTTCTTGAATAGTTTTTTTTATTCTAGCAATTCCATTTGGTTGAGGTGTTCTTAGTGTAGAAAAAGTTTTTTTAATACCCATGTTTGAGTAAAAAGAATTAAATTCTTGATTCTAAAATTCTCCACTATGATCACTTCTTAATGAAATTATCATATAACCTTTTTCATTTTCAAATCTTTTATAAAAACATTCAAAAACATAAAAGTTTCATTTTGGAGTTTTAGAAAATATACCCAAGTTAACCTTGAATAATCATCAACTAAGACATGAACATATAATTTACCAACCAAAAATGATATTCTATATGGTAAATAAATCCATATGAATAAGTTCTAGGGGCTTTGAAGTAGAAATTTTTTAATAGATTTGAAGGAGGATTTGTGTTGCTTAGCTATTTGACATGCATCATAGAATCTATAACTATAAAATTTGAGACTATTTAACTCCAAAAATAATTGTATCATAGAAAACTTATGTACAAAAAACATATAATAATGAAAACGTTTTCTATGCCAAATCCATGAATCATTTACATTTGCTGTTAAATAGTTCATATTTCTATTTATATAAAGAATATAAATCCAAAGTGAATACATTATCTATTCTGGGTGCTCTAAATTTAAGTAATTATTTTTAAAAATAGAATAGAAATTATCAGAAAAAACAACATAGTATCCATCATCATAGCATTGAGATATAACTATCATATTTTTCTTAAATCCTTGTACATAGTGTACTTTATTAATTGAGAAAACATCTAGATCTCCAACTATTCCAAGTCTAATAATTTTTTCTTTTGGCTTTGTCACTGTAGGTGACTAGGCCTCCATCTATTTTAGTCAGAGTACATAAATTTGATGAATTTCTAATCCTATGTCTTGAACAGTCACTGTCCATATACCATATATATTTTCCTCTTCTTTGTCATGTTACATACAAGGTCGAATTAAAAAATATGATTGGTTTTGGTGCCGATATCTTTTAGGCTCCAGTAGTGTTAGCTATTAAATACATAGGAATCCAAACAGATCTATTTTTATCATCATTTTTATAATTAAAATTAGATAAAGATTTTGAATAGTGAACATGTTTAACACCACATAATTGGGGTTTTCTTAACTATAAGTCATTATCATAATGCCCATTAGTACCATAATAAAAACATTTAACAGTATACATGATTTTACTGTTTGAACTAGGAATAATATAGTATTTGTACAGTTTTGGTGTTTCACCCATACAACCTATACCAAATATTTCCTTTCCAATTACATTTTACCAAGAATTTAATTTAGAACATTTTATCTTTTTGAAAATATAATATGAGCATTTTTATAAGTTTCTACTTCATCCTGTAGTTTTTTAATCTTATTTTCATGGTTAGTACAGTTTGTAGTAGATGAACTAAATTTCTCAATTAATTCTTGATATTTTCTAAGTAAAATATCTCATTCTCCTAAAATGGCATTATGAATTTTTTTAGAGATTTTATTTTCTTTAATAGAGAGTCATAGATTTCTTCTAGCCTAGTACAGTAGGTAGTCATTTTATCATTTGAGTAACTAGAATCATAATTAGATGAATAGTAAGATTGTACCTTCTCTTATTTAGCCATAAATAACATATTAGCTTTTATATTCGATTCTTCCTTCTCTAAATCAGATATTGATGGGCTGCTGGAGTCTTCAAAAACACATCAATTGGATGTCATACCTCTTTTATCATTTTTCTCATAATCAACATTCTTCTGATATTTCATTTCTGACTTTTTCTTTTGTCCATTCAATTGTGGAAAATTAGGTCTTATATGACCCCATTTTTTGCACTCATGCATTTTACTTCCCTTAAATATTTATAATCATTTTTTAAGGTTCTTCTGAATCCATTATTATTCATATAAAATTAATTGAATTTTCTAGCTATTTGAGTCAGCTCAACTTCTGAGTCAGATAAACATGAATTTCTTTCTTCTTGTTTCAGATTTCTATTCTTATTTTGTGATACAACTTTTAATGTAATGTTATAATTTTTTTTAAAAAGAAATTTTGATCTTTAACTTCATCTTCTATTTCAGCCTCATACATCATTAAGGTTACAATCAATTCTATCATTGTTAGATTCTTGAAAAGTGTTGATTGGCAGATTGCAGTAGAGATTACATTCCACTTTTCCAGTTGAACTCTTAGAACTTTCAAAGATTTATCAAGTTGACTGATAGGCTAACCTAAAGATATTATATTATTAAAAATTTATGTCAGTCTTCCATTCATATATGTGATTATCTCTCCATCATACATTCTGAAAGTATCCATCTTTAATTTCGTTGTAGCATATCTCATTTGTCTGACATTGTTTGTACCTTCATAGGATAGTAAAATTGTAAGCCACATTTCATAGGCTGTTGGGCATTGCGATACATGGGTGAAATCATCTATTCTAAGACCAAGAATAATTAAATTAATTTCTTTCGAATTCATATAATACTTATCCTCTATATTAGAATAAGTTTTAGGTTTTTCGGGAATTGATTAATGAGTAACAATCTTTGAGTATACTCTAAATCCAATATTAATTAAGTAGATTATAATTCATGACTTCCGGCATCCATAATGATCCCCATTGAAATATGGATCACAAACCATTGACATTGTTTCCTTGATATTCTCAATTTTAATCACTAGAATAGATCTTATGACTTTATCTTGTTATAACTTTGTTGAAAATCCCAACCTCTCATACAAAATGTTAGGTCAGAATAGTTATAGTGATAACACAATAGGGGGTGAATTGTATTATTTTTAAAAGTTTCACAATTCTGTCCATTCACATCAACAGTAGATAGGGCTATAAGTGTTTCTATAAGAGAATATATATGCAATGGATAATAAATAGAGAACAAGGAAGAGAAACTTATAGTGGTTCGAGGCACGAAGGTCCCCAAGTCTATTCCACCAATCACCCCCTCTGCAGGCTTGGTGAATTTAACTAGTAAGGTCCACATATCAATAAACTGATCCAGAAATAAGTACAGGCAGTTATCACCCTAACAAACAATGGATTTCAAAACAGAGACTTCTGGTTCTTTTACAGGGAACCGATAAAACCTTAGCTTAGTACGAGAAGCTGACAATTCACCATGACTGAATACAAGCTGTCGAAACTCCAGACATATAAGATGTAGTTTGGTAACAAATAGACGTAGATTGCAGTTTCTACAACACGTAACTGATAAAAGATGAATCTTGTCTTAAGAAGAATAATAATCTTCAAATATATCTAAAGAGTTCAAGTTTCACAAGAGATCTTTGATTATAAGAACAACAATAAAAATAGAGCATCGTGATTCCAGATTTGAACATTTATATCTCTAAAATGTTGTACTTGAATATAAGATGCTTGATCATTGTAGTAGTGAAATAATTTGTACAAAAAATGTTGAGGAATAAGAATTATTTATACATCCAAGAAATCGCCAGATTCTCGTATAAAAATATTTGACGTAGAAAGATATGTATAACAATATATCTTGTAACAATAATTTAGATCTTTAAAAGACATCTGATAAATCGTGTGAATTAAAATTCAAAGAATACATATTAGAGTAATAATAACATCCCTTAGAAATTGGAGAGAAAATCTATGTTGTAAATGGATCTTTAAATAATTTAAAATGAGCTTTGAATCAACCAAAATCGAGCTTTAAATCACCCTAACATTCCGTAAAGACTATTGCAAAATTCTCCAATAAAGATATAAATTCACATTTCTAACGTTGAAAATTCAAACGTAATGTTCCTTCACAAAATGACATTATATCCAATGTAGGGTTAAACTTCATAACATAGGGTTTATGATCCATACATTTATCCATGTCAACAAAGATAGTTGAACGTAACATTGATTATCCATTCATCCAATTTTACAAATGTATGGTTGACAACGTAAGGTTGATCATAAAAGTAAGGTTGGTGATCCATATTTTGTAAAGTTCCATACCTACATAGGGTTCTTTAACCATACCTTTTTTTCTAGGAAACGTATGGTTCTTATCCAAACATATTGTTCCTTAACCATACAATTCATCAAACATAAGATTGATTAACCAAACATGTAGAGCTTTCAACATAAACATAAGGTTTGTTCCATACGTTACTTTCTTCGATGTGTTGAATGAATAGTATTTCTAGTAAATGAGAAAAGGTTAAAAATGTTTCCAAAATATGTTTAAGATTGTTCTAAACACTTTAAAAAATATTTCTTGTAAATAAAAAATTGAATATTATTTCATGATAAGAATCTATAATGAATAAAAATTTCCTAAAATACACTCAAAATAAAATCAATAGTAAAACAAACAAAGGTATTTGTGAGCATCTAAATCATTAATATTTATAGAGCATTGTTGAGACAATACATGCCCAATAATATATATATATATATATATATATATATAATAAATTTAATTTCTATAATAAATATAATAATTAAAATAAATATAATAAATTTAAAAATTTATTTATTATATTTATATTAATTGTATATATTATTTTTATAATTATATATTATTTATCTTGATAAATATATATTTATTATATATATAATTATTATATATATATATTTATTATATATATATTTACTATAATTATAATAATAAATTTATTATAATAATATATTTATTATAGTATTATAATTATTATAATTAGAATTATATAATTAAAATAAATTTATAACTATAATTATATAATTATAATAAATGTATAATTATAATAAGTATATAACAATAATAAATATATAAATAAAATAATTATACGATTTTTATAATTATATAATTATAAATATAATAAATATAAAAAAATAATTATATAATTATAATAAATATTAAATTATAATAAATGTATAATAAAATAAATATATAAATATAATAATTATAAAATTATAATCATTTATATAATTATAAATATAACAAATCAATAATTATAATTAATATATAATTATAATAAATATGTAATTATTATAAATATATAAATATATTAAATATAAAAATATAAATAATATATAATTACAATTATAATAATTATCTAATTACAATGAATATATATTTTTAATATATATAATTATATTATATATAATTATAATGATAAGAAATACATAATGATAAATTTAATAAATACATAATTATAATATATTTATAATAAATATATATTTAATATAATTATAATTATATATTTATATTGTAATTATATATTTAATATAAAAATATAATAAATATGTAATTAAAATAAATATATGATTATAATAATTATTTCATTATAAAAATTATATAGTTAAACATATAATAAATATGTAATTATAAATATAATTAATATATTATATATAATTATACAATTATATGATTATAAATATTAAATAATTATAATAAATATGTAATTCTTATAATTATATAAGATTTAATAATGTTTATTTATATAAATATAAATTTATAACTATAAATATAATTATTATATGATTATAATAATTATTTATATATAAATTTATAAATAAGGATTATTTATATTTATATAAATAATCCTTATTAAATTATTATTGTAATTATATAGTTGTAATTATATTTTTATTATAATTATATAATTCTTATTATTATAATTATAATATTATAATAAATATATAATTATTAATATAATAAAAATATAATTTTAAAAAATATATAATTATAATAAATATATAATTATAAATATGAAAAATATAAATATAATAAATTTATAATTATAATGATAATGAATATATAATTATAACTATAATAAATATAATAAAATAAATACAATAAATAAATTTATATATTTATTGTATTTATTTTTACAATTATATTTATTATAACAACTAAATTTATTATATATATATATATGGGGTTTGGGGGTCGAAGGGGTCAAGCGCAACGTGAAGTGGCACTCTGCCACATTTTTATCCAACACCACTTGAAGTGGCCCTAGGAAAAGCCCATTCCCAAATTAAATTCAACCCTACCCCCCTAAAACACCATTATGGCCAAATTTTCCATTATATATCCAAATTTTCATTTTATCCATTTTATAGTGATCGTTTCTAAATATTGATCAAAAATTCCTTTTCAAATTATTGATTCAATGAAAAAATAATTTATTACTAAATATAAATATGTATATTACCATTATATAATTATGGAATAATTTTAAAAAAACATTATTTCAACATATTTACATTTTATTTTATTAACCATTCATGACATAGTCATTATAGTATCATTCATATAGTGAGAAAATTTGACCTAAATATGAACATGCTTTGTGAAAAGAACATGTAAAAATTGTATATTTATAATAATAATATCATTTTTACATAATCATTATAATAATAGTATTACATCATTGTAGTTGAAAATGAGATTTTTGAAGATTGATGGATATAACGTAGAAGGTTTAGATGAAGAATAACATGATAATTCATTTGATAGAATCACTCATTCACATAATGATTTCCTTCTAAGAAAAAGATTTAGGCATCCTTATTGGGACATGAAGCTACCCAAAAAGTTATAATTCATTGGGAAAGGGATGATTGGAAATGGATAGAGTGAAAAATTAAGGGTAGAAGTGATTTACAATGTGTGGAAGTGAGATCATTTTATAGGTTAAAATTGTGACCATTTATTTGGAAACTAAAGTCGGTTGAATGGTAAGGATGGAATCACATGGATATTTTGATTAGTTATGTAAGGAAATATTATATTGAATTTTATTATTTACTCTAAAAAATATATATATTATTCTACAATGAATTAATAATATTTTTATCATTAATAATCCAATCCAGGTCATTTTACACATTTTTACCTCTTTTGACTTTATTTAACTATTCACCATTGTAAATAACCGAAATTTTACTTTTCAATGAAACTAAAAATTATTGAGAAAATTTGTTTTTATAACAAAAATTAAAAAAATTAGTGTTCTTTATTTTAATTCCATATTAATTATTGAAAATAAAATGATTTATAATAAAACAATTTATACTTATAATGTTTAAATTTTATGAAAATAATCTCTAAAAAATTATATATTAGTTTTTTCAAATTTATAATTTATAACAGATAAAAAAATTATATATGTATCTTTTTAAATATTAAATTATTTTACTCTTATTAATAACCAATTAATAATAAATGTATTTTTTTATATATTTATATATATATATACATAAATTTCATTAAATTCCATATTCCAAATATATAAAAAACAACTATTAAAAACATTTAATATATTTCATAAATAATCTTTTATAATTTAATATATTTATTTGACCATGAATTATTAAATTTTTATTCCATATAATTTTATTATTTGTTCAAGGATTTTATTTATATATTTTAATAATATTTTCATGAATTTTATTAATCTATTTCAATGAAATAATTTTATAAAAGCAATAAATTTGACATAACTTCAAAATTTATAAATATAATTTATTTAGAATAACATTTATTTTCACCAATGAATAAGTATGTTTTTATTTTATTTTAAAATAATTTTTTATTTATAATTTTGTATTTATAATTAAATTTGTTTTTTACAAATCTAATTTAACTTTATCTACAACACCTTTAAACCAGTAATCCTAAACCGAGAGTTTATTTACCTATATTTTATCAAATTTCTATATTAATTTTATAATGGTCAAATTACAGCTATATTACCACTAATAAATTTTATAAATTGAGTTCTTTGTAACATGTAAATTCAAACTTCTCATTCCATAAATTTTTTTCTATGAACAGTGTTTCTCTATAATGTATGTTTTTTCTCATTATATGTTTAGTTTTACAAACTATATTATCAAGTGTGAAGTTGATCCAGAGGTTATAATATTTATTATAATACTATTAAATTAATTTTATTATTCCATTTTATTCTTGTAAATGTTACCATGTGTAATCATCCACGATATGTAATAATATATGTCATGTAATACTTGTGTAAAACCTTGTGTATATGGGATGTTTGAAATTGAAGAATAATTTGAATTTTCGATTTAGTAGATGTGTTACGTTAAGAAATGTTGTTTAGAATGTAACTTTGAGGGTTTGAACACCTTCAATTTTTGTTTTTTGACATAGAATATGGGTAATAAGGTTGTATGGAGTGAAATGAGAGAATTATAGGATGTATGTGTAGAGACCCGAAGCTTCACGTACATGGACATTACATTACTTTTGTGGAATACTTAGTACAAAACAAAAACACACACACAAGGATCGTAATAGTTTAGTGTCTTTGGAAACTCGGAATATAATCTTCTAATCGTGGTGAAAGATCTTCAACATCTCCCATAATGATTTTATTATTTTTTAACTAAAACCTTTCTTTATATCCTGGGGAAAAGAAAATATAAAAGGGTGGGCTCAAATGCTCAGTAATGGTAAACAAAAGAAATATCAATCACATCATATTCATAAGAACATAACATTTTGGAAATCTTAACCTGCAAAAGAGAGCATAATTTCATAACATGGGATAAATCATGGCAGTGAAATGTAATCACAATAATCATAACTTAAAACATGAAACTTTTTGGCATACCCACATAATCATAGAGAATCATTTCTTGTTAGTCAAGACTCATTGCCAAGACTATCTTAGTGGACAAAGTCCCTTTCTGAACCGAGTCACCCTCGTTTCAGTCCTGTTTCACTGAACCGGTATAACCTACCATTCCAGCCATGTATATCTCATGAGATATAAAATCTTTACCCAATGCATTGGAGGGATATATAGGTCCCACCCATCTCTTAATGAAACCATTATTATGTGTGCCACCAAATCATAAATCATACATCATTGCATAACCCATGTAATAAAATGGGATTCTTAAACATCATGCCATCATAATCCATAAACAATTGATATCATTTCATCATAAGAAAATTGAAACCATTTAAATCATAGAGACATTTTACTTGGAACATACATATCATATAATGTCATCTTAGATAGAAAATAGTTTTGAGAAAAACACTTGAAATGAATTCTTGAGGAAAATATCCTTTTTTCTTTAAAATCATTTCATTTTCACAAAATGTCATGAATTTTTAAAAGAAAAGGATTTTCTTGACAATAGTCATGAAATATTTTTGAGGAAGCTTCATGAAAATATGGTTTTATAAAATCGTAAAAATCCTTTCATGCCGTATAATTAAAATAAACATTCTTCTCATACTTTTGTCGGAAAAGTCAAAAAGTACCTCGTACAAAAAACGACAAAAGATTCCATTCATATATTTTACTAAAAACTCACCGAAAGGTAAAATTGGTTTTAAACAGTTGTAGGTGGATGGAAATAATATTACATATTGAGTAAACATGGATTTGGATGATAAAGTACACCCTAGTAAATACCAAAGTATAAACAATCTCGGATAAAAAATGAGATTGTGATATTTCCCTTACCTTAGGTCTGATTTGATTCGTAAGTGTCTGAACGTCCTGTATAATGATTTAAATAAAGTCATTGACTTATTACAGAATCATATTAATTGTTATTATATCATATATGGTTCACATATGACTTTATATTACCCGTTCTTTTTTAAATTCATGTTAAAGTAGCGTTTTGGGTAAAATCATCTCATTTGTCGTTCGTGTTTTAACTTAT
This sequence comes from Viscum album, assembly GCA_963277665.1. Lineage (NCBI taxonomy): Eukaryota > Viridiplantae > Streptophyta > Magnoliopsida > Santalales > Viscaceae > Viscum > Viscum album. The sequence continues at coordinate 459,663,034 of OY728138.1, forward strand.
AATTATTCACATGATTACTTAGATCCTTATTACTTAATTATAGAATATAAAACATGATTTATATATAATATATATTCAGAATATACATATATATAATGGATCGATAAATGGAATGAAATACACCGTTAATGGAGACGGTAGGCCGTACGTACGCATGAACGTTGTTTTCTTTTCATTATTGAATTGAGTGGAATTTAGTAGATGATATAAATATATATAAAAATAAATCCAGTAGCTTTATAATGTCATATATTTCATTATTATTGCTTATATATACTTTATAATCATTTTTAAATGGTTAACATGGAGAATGAATCTCATCGCGTCGTGGAGACGGTAGTCCGTACGTACGCACGAGCGATGATATCATTTCCATAATTATTGAATTTAATTAGAGTGGATGATACAATATATCATAATAAATATCACTTTATAATAGTCATATATGGTCATTATTTACACCATTATACCGATCCAAGTAAGGTGGTGGTGGAAAATAGATTTCACTACGGCATGGAGACGGTATTCCATATGTACGCACGCGCAGTGATTTCATTTTCCGTAGGATGGATAGATGGTGAAATAGGGTTGTTTCATACTTATAATAACATATCAGTATATTAGTGATACTTATGTTATTACTTCATAATGAAACAACCTAAGAAGAAGAAGTGGAAGAAGAAATAAATGTGAAAGAATCGGTAACGGAAATTACCTCTTCTTTGAAGCGCCTCTTTGAGACCTCCTTTTAGGGAACTAAAATTTGTCTTTGAGGAATTCCAGAACCTCTAGGATGTTTCTAGGGGAGTGTAGAAGAGAATTTGGCAGGGTTTGGCCGAGCTTGAAGGCTCAAAGTTGTGTGAGGAAGAGAGGGAGGAGGTGCCCTTTTATAAGGGAGGAGAGGGGCTCCTTTGGAAAAACTAAAAATATTATTTTATTATAAAGTAAAGTTCGGTTTTAAATAGCTCAAAATTGATTTATTTAGAGTCTAAGGTGGGTATGTGTCGAAATAATCTCATCCAATAGAATTTAGACAAATTTAGGTTCCAATTTTAACCTTATCATTTAGATTTAACATTAAGATAAATAATTTTACTTTTACCGTGTCTTCTTGTGTTCTTACACTATAAGGTTAATAAATTTACTATAAGAAGCAAAAAGAACCCCAAATTGTTTATTATTAATACATATAAACTTATCTAATTCATTTTTCCGAACCTTAGATTTTTAGGAATAAAATATAAATTAATAATATAATATTTGTTTTAAAAACTATTTTATGTCAATTTTGAAACTATTTAGTAATTGATTTTTGGGAAAATCATAACAGAATGATAAGTTAGAAAAAGGATAATTAAATACATACTAAAATGTCATATTAACCTATAAAATTAGTGGAATTCATAAAAAGTCTCAAATTACATTTATTTGGGCATTTATAACATCAATTATGTTAATTTTTCTTAAAAGGGTAATTACTGCATCATTGTTGTGTCATAAATAAATTAAATTATATAAAGTCTAAAAATTACAAACAAAATACCATTATGTGGGAACTCTTTTTAGCTTTCTAATGAATATTTATAGTCGAATTTATATTGTGTATAAACCCATATTAAAAATGTTTTAGTAAATAAACTTTGATTTTAACTCTTTTAACTCTTCTTTGAATTAAATAATAATAAATGTCCTAATCTAATCCAAGTGGTCCTAAATGATAATATTTTACACTTAAGGTTGTTTCTGGTCGATATACACTTGTCCAACAGAATTAGGACATGTGTTAGGGTAATATTAATATCATTTTTACCCTTAATTACCCTATTTACTTTTAACCGTGGTAAATAAAAGTAAAAAGTTACTATTCACCAAAAATTATTTTCATCTCATTGAACCACATTTTACTTACTGACATCAACCGTGTCTCTCGGATTTTTGAAAATCCATTCACAGAAGCGGTAAAATTAAGATTTATGAAAAAATTAATTTTTTTAACTACCACTTAGTAATTTCACAATTCATCAAAAATTGATGTTTTTCATAAAAATGCCAAAATTTCACCCTAAGATATAATTGATATTCCGAATTCAAAAATGATTTATATTTTACAAAATTCCCAACATATAAGTTTCATTAATTAATTTTATAATTAATTTCCGCGGTCACAACAAATAGGGTGTTTTTAAGAGATAATAACTATCAAAAGATTAACACTTGTTTATGCCTGGTGTAAATGTGAAATTACATTCAATGACCAAAATTGTATTGAATTGTAAAAATATATTCTAAATATACATTAAAACCACTCAAATTAATAATTTATCACTATTAATTATTTCGATTAAAAAAGTTGTTTTTAATTAAAATTTAGTAATTTTCACTATTCATCAGAAAATGAAAGTTATCTGAAAAGTACCAAAATTTCACTTTAGGCTAAATTCGATACTCCGAATCCAAAAATGAAGTCCATTTTGAGATCTAAAATTTCTAAAATTCTAAAATGTGGTTATTACTATTCATATCGGCTAGTTATAATAATATATTAATAGCATATCGTTGTTTAGTGAAACTCGGTATTGCGTACTACACACGCTATCGAGGAAGGTAGCAATTGCGTGTAATGCAAGGCAAGTCAAGGATGTGTGTTGTGCAAGCTCCTTTTGGTTTAGCGTACAACACAAGACATTAATAAAATTAAAAATAATATTTTTCATAAAATCTCGGGGTGTTACATTCTACCCCCCTTAAAATGAATTTCGCCCTCGAAATTCATCGGGGTTATAAATGGTTTACTACTCAAAAGTTTCTTTAATAGAAACCCACGTCATAAAAAGAAATACCAAAACTTGTCTTTAAAAACTAAAGTATGAAATGTAACGATTTCCCAAATAAACTAATCATTGGGTTTCCACATAGGTGAAAATATGGATATGGAAGAGAAATCTAACCATCATGTTCTGATGGAGAGTGGTAGAGAACATGGCTATGGAAAAGCTAGAAATCACAAAGCCATAAATGTGTGACGATATATGGTACCATCTGATTTATCAGATATAAGAGCACTAGGACAACATTTTTTGTTTTCAAGATCATTTCCCTAAAGTTGATGAAAATAGAATTAGAAGAAATACTTTCTTGATTTTGGTATAGTCTCACCGTTTTTCATTCTTTGGAAATTTCCACTTCATCTCTTGAAGTTGAATTCATCATTCGTGATGTGTTAGCTGATCATGTGATAGAATGATGGGTCATTCCATCTGTCTCAAACAAAAGGTTAGAAAAGTTATCAAAAAATACACAAGTCCATCTATAGTGAGATTAATCATATATAGTTCCTAAAATGGACTTATACTTCTTATATCATACTTCTTAATATAATAAAACTAGTTTCTACTAAACAGGGACTTCCTGTAGGCCAGTGGTAGGCGATAAAGGCTAGTCGCACTTCGGTTTTCGGTTCGATTCCCACATCCTTGTCCGACGTGATGGGTTGTCTCCCGTCCTGCAGGTTGTCCTTTTTCTAAAACTACATTACTATAAAATCCCATCAATAATATCGAAAATATTCTATCCTTAAACAATACTAACTTATGTCCAACATAATCCATTCTAATCTTTAGGCTTATCCATAATACTGCAGTCCACTCTCATAATATAGTGTAAATGATTACCAGAGATGTAATACTGTCGTTGATCCCCATATATCATAAGATATGTCTTGTTGGTCACATTCCAAACATTCAAAGGCCTTAATCATGTATTCTCTTGAATAACCATTGATCCTTAGTGAAAACATGAATTCAGTTAAAAGTTAACACTTTCCACATACCAAAATCCTCAAAATTCTATATACTCAAACCATGATATCACTTAGTCCTTATATCAATCATGATCTCATGAATACAATCAAACATCTCATTATCTTCTTATCCTTTCATTATGCACATATCATCTACTTTCCAAAAGTATCTGAATAACCTTTCATGGTTACTGGTACCATTCATCATACACTTTCAAAACTTAAGGAAAGACAACAGTGTAACAATCCTTAGATGTCTCTTTATTCCATGAGATTACTTATACAACATTAAACATGATAAACATGTAATCATTCCACTACATTCTTAAACCATTGACCGAGATTCAACAATTATTTCATCTCACATATCATTTGTTGTCTCTTCATCATCATCAACATAAATACTTCCCATATGACCATACTGATTCTCTTCATGAGACTTTCCCTTAGGGAATTGGTTTGCATAATGCCCGTACATTCCACATTTAAAACATTTAACCATTGTTGATGTCATAGAAATACCATTATCCTCATGCCTGGTGTTAACTGAACCTTTTCCTTTACACTTACTGGATTTGTGTACTTCTTTTCCAAACCCAAAGCATCTTCCAGTTCCTTTGAAACATTCTCCTTGATGCCTCTTCCCACATGATTTACATAGGGGAAATTGAACTTTCATTCCTCTATGATCATCATGAAACTCCATCTTTCTCTTATTAGCTGTGTCAGGAATCTTACCAAATTTTACTTTATTGATCATATTATGAGATTGCAGATTCGGCATAATAATGATGTTTGGACATCCAAATCCCATTTCATTTGGTTGATCATGAAGAATATCATTACATTGTCCATCATATCCTCCATTATCGTGAATCATCTTGTTTCCAGCCATTTTCTAAAACCCAAAAAGAATAGTGTGAGAGGAAAAAATCATAATAAAGGGGGAGTAACTTCAATATCTAACATCTTTGGATTAATCTAATATCATTACCATAGTTCTAGGACTATATCCAATATGTATACTTATCCTTAGGGACATCCCTAGACATACCTTAGAAATATATCTAGGGATATCACTAACGTTTTCGCATCCTAGTTTCCAAAGGTTGACTAAACTTTTCCTCTGATACCAACTGTAGAGACCCGAAGCTTCACATACATGGAAATTACATTACTTTTGCGGAATACTTAGTACATTACAAAAACACACACACAAGTATCGTAATAGTTTAGTGTCTTTGGAAACTCGGAATACAATCTTCTAATCGTGGTGAAAGATCTTCAACATCTCCCATAAAGATTTTATTTTTTATTACCAACAACCTTTCTTTATATCCTGGGTAAAGGAAAATATAAAAGGGTGAGCTCAAATGCTCGGTAAGGGTAAACAAAATAAATATCAATCACATCATATTCATAAGAACATAACATTTTGGAAATCATAACCTTCAAAAGAGAGCATAATTTCATAAAATGGGATAAATCATGGAAGTGAAATGTAATCACAATAATCATAACTTAAAACATGAAACTTTGTGTCATACACACATAATCATAGAGAATCATTTCTTGTTAGTCAAGACTCATTGCCAAGACTATTTTAGTGGACAAAGTCCCTTTCTGAACCGAGTCACCCTCGTTTCAGTCCTGTTTCACTGAACCGGTATAACCTACCATTCCAGCCATGTATATCTCATGAGATATAAAATCTTTACCCAATGCATTGGAGGGAGATATAGGTCCCAAACATCTCTTAATGAAACCATTCTTATGTGTGCCACCAAATCATAAATCATACATCATTGCATAACCCATGTAATAAAATGGGATTCTTAAACATCATGCCATCATAATCCATAAACAATTGATATCATTTCATCATAAGAAAATTGAAACCATTTAAATCATAGAGACATTTTACTTGAAACATACATATCAAATAATGTCATCTTAGATAGAAAATAGTTTTGAGAAAAACACTTGAAATGAATTCTTGAGGAAAATATCCTTTCTTCTTTAAAATCATTTTATTTTCACAAAATGTCATGAATTTTTAAAAGAAAAGTATTTTCTTGAAAATAGTCATGGAATATTTTTGAGGAAGCTTCATGAAAATATGGCTTTATAAAACCGTAAAAATCCTTTCATTCCGTATAAGTAAAATAAACATTCTTCTCATACTTTTGTCGAAAAAGTCAAAAAGTACCTCGTACAAAAAACGACAAAAGATTCCATTCATATCTTTTAATAAAAACTCACCGAAGGGTAAAATTGGTTTTAAACAATTGTAGGTGGATGGAAATAATATTACATATTGAGTAAACATGTATTTGTATGATAAAGTACACCCTAGTAAATACCATAGTATAAACAATCTCGGATAAAAAATGAGATTGTGATATTTCCCTTACCTTAGGTCTGATTTGCTTCGTAAGTGTTCGAACGTCCTATATAATTATTTAAATATAGTCATTGACTTATTAAAGAATAATATTCATTGTTATTATATCATATATGGTTCATATATGACTTTATATTACCCGTTCTTTTGTAAATTCATGTTAAAGTAGCGTTTTGGGTAAAATCGTCTCATTTGTCGTTCGTGTTTTATCTTGTAATTATTCATATGATTACTTAGATCATTATTACTTAATTATAGAATATAAAACATTATTTATATATAATATATATTCAGAATATAAATATATATAATGGATCGATAAATGGAAAGAAATACACCGTTCATGGAGACGGTAGGCCGTACGTAAGCATGAACGCTGTTTTCTTTTCATTATTGAATTGAGTGGAATTAAGTAGATGACATACATATATATAAAAATAAATCCAGTAGCTTTATAATGTCATATATTTCATTATTATTGCTTATATATACTTTATAATCATTATGTAATGGTTAACATGGAGAATGAATCTCATCGCGTCGTGCAGACGATAGTCCGTACGTACGCACGAGCGATGATATCATTTCCATAATTATTGAATTTAATTAGAGTGGATGATACAATTTATCAGAATCAATATCAATTTATAATAGTCATATATGGTCATTATTTACACCATTATACTGATCCAAGTAAGGTGGTGGTGTAAAATAGATTTCACCACGGCGTGGAAACGGTATTCCGTACGTACGCACGCGCGGTGATTTCCTCTTCCGTAGGATGGATAGATTGTGAAATAGGGTTGTTTCATACTTATAATAAAATATAAGTATATGAGTGATACTTATGTTATTACTTCATAATGAAACAACCTAAGAAGAAGAAGTGGAAGTAGAAATAAAGGTGAAAGAATCGGTAACGGAAATTACCTCTTCTTTGAAGCGCCTCTTTGAGACCTCCTTTTAGGGAACTAAAATTGGTCTTTGAGGAAGACCAGAACCTCTAGGATGTTTCTAGGGGAGTGGAGAAGAGAATTTGGTAGGGGTTGGCCGAGCTTGAATGCTCAAAGTTGTGTGAGGAAGAGAGGGAGGAGGTGCCCTTTTATAAGGGAGGAGAGGGGCTCCTTTGGAAAAACTAAAAATATTATTTTATTATAAAGTCATGTTCGGTTTTAAATAGATCCAAATTGATTTATTTCGATTCTAAGGTGGGGATGGGTCTAAATCCTCTCATACAATAGAATTTTGACAAGTTTAGGTTCCTATTTTAACCTTATCATTTAGATTTAACATTAATATAAATAATTTTACTTTTATTGTGTCTTCTTGTGTTCTTACACTATAAGGATAATAAACTTACTATAAGAAGCCAAAAGAACCCCCAAATTGTTTATTATTAATATATATAAACATATCTATGTCATTGTTCCGATCCTTAGATTTTTATGAATAGAATAACAATTAATAATATAATATTTGTTTTGAAAACTATTTTATGTCAATTTTGACACTATTTAGTAATTGATTTTTGCTAAAATCATAACAGAATGATAAGTTAGAAAAAATTTAATTAAATCTATACTAACATGTCATATTAACCTATAAAATTCGTTTAATTCATAAAAAGTCTCAAATTACATTTATTTGGGCATTTATGACATGACTTATGTTAATTTTTCTTAAAAAGGTAATTACTGCATCATTGTTGTGTCATAAATAAATTAAATTATTTAAAGTCTAAAAATTACAAATAAAATACCATTATGTGGGAAATCTTTTTTTATTTCTAATTAATATTTATAGTAGAATTGATATTATGTATAACCCAATATTAAAAATGTTTTAGTAAATAAACTTTGATTTTAACTCTTTTAACTATTCTTTGAATTAAATAATAATAAATGTCCTAATCTAATCCAAGTGGGCCTAAATGATAATATTTTACACTTAAGGTTGTTTTCGGTCAAGATACACTTGTACAATAAAATTATGACATGTGTTAGGGTAATATTAATATCATTTTTACCCTTAATTACCCTATTTACTTTTAACCGTGGTAAATAAAAGTAAAAAAGTTACTATTTACCAAAAATTATTTTTATCTCATTGAATCACATTTTACTTACTGACATCAACTGTGTCTCTCGGATTTTTGAAATTCAATTCACAGAAGCGGTAAAATTAAGATTTATGAAAAAATTAATTTTTTTAACTACCACTTAGTAGTTTCACTATTCATCAAAAATTGAAGTTTTTCAGAAAAATGCCAAAATTTCACCCTAAGATATAATTGATATTCCGAATTCAAAAATGATTTCTATTTTACAAAATTCCCAACATATAAGTTGCATTAATTAATTTTATAATTAATTTCCTCTGTCACAACAAATAGCGTGTTTTTAAGACATAATAACTATCAAAAGATTAACACTTGTTTATGCCTGGTGTAAATGTGAAATTACATTCAATGACCAACATTGTATTGAATTGTAAAAATATATTCTAAATATACTTTAAACCCAATAAAATTAATAATTTATCACTATTAATTATTTCTATTAAAAAATTTGTTTTTAATTAAAATTTAGTAATTTTCACTATTCATCAAAAAATTAAAGTTATCCGAAAAGTGCCAAAATTTCACTTTAGGCTAAATTCGATACTCCAAATCCAAAAATGAAGTCTATTTTGAGAACTAAAATTTCTAAAATTTTAAAAGGTGGTTATTACTATTCATATCGGCTAGTTATACTAATATTTTAATAGCATGTCGTTGTTTAATGAAACTCGGTATTGCGTACTACACACGCTATCGAGGAAGGTCGTGATTGCGTGTAATGCAAGGAAATTCAAGGATGTGTGTTGTGCAAGCTCCTTTTGGTGTAGCGTACAACACAAGACATTAATAAAATTAAAAAGAATATTTTTCATAAAATCTCGGGGTGTTACAGTATGGGTGGCCCGACCTGTAGTCTGTATCCAATAACAAGCTGATGGAAGAACACTAGATTACAAGATTCTATTCTAGTGGCCCTAAATGCCTGTAGAGCCCATAGGGAAGATAACTTCCACGTACCAGCTAGTCGATGGAGTCTAGAAGTGGTAAGAGACACTACAAAGTGGCTTCTACTCGCTAGAAGAATCCATTCACTAGTAAGTGTGGTTTTAATGGGAGGAATTAAAAATCATCCCCATTGAATCTTAAAAGCATGTATCACCTCCTCTAACTTTAATTTATCTCATGCATGCTAGGTTTGGACACCTACCACCATTTACATTGATTTAGTAGTGTTATTAGTGCAAATTTATTGGTTTTAAAGGTGTGATTCCTCATTTTTTTCCCCAATCAACCATTCCCTTGATTAACTATTAATTTCTTTCCTCTCTAATATAGGATTTGATTCCAATTCCCCCGAATCATGGTTGAATTATCTAAGAATTAAAACAATTTTAGTCTCCTTGTGATGGGGGTGTCCTAAGATCCCATATTCTTGTTACTTCTCATTGGTTCAAGGAAGGTGTATCACATAGTGTTTTTTATTAGGTTGTACCTTACATTTTAATTAAATTAATTTTTGAATCAGTTTTGGTTGTTATGTAATTCTTATGGGAAGGTGTCGTGAGCATGGAAAAAAAATCTGATACATGGGTTAGTTATGGTTTTTGTACAATGTGCCCACTAATTTGGTATTTAATCATATTTATTGAATTGTATAAACTTAGAACTAAATTCTAAATTGTTAAATTAAATATTTTTTTTATATCTAATTAATTAAATAGGATGTCCTGGATTGGGATAGATGCATGGGTGATAGACCAATCTTGGATGAGGAATAAAAAGTCTTGGAATCAACTATTGTGATATGTTTCCAAGAGATACTAAGACTATACGAATTTATGTGGTCTTGGTAAATTCTATATATAATTATTCATTTTTTATAGATCTTGAAAAATTTCAGTCTAACAAATAAGGGTAAATGATTCCATTTTAACAATTGAACTTCCCAATTTAAATTAAATGGTTTAAATTATATTTTTATTGTTATAAACTGATGAAGTTCCTTGTGTTGAGAAAAATTCCAATGGATGTGAAAAACCCATGAGTACTAGATTACTTTCCTCAGTCACTAATAGTCATGGATGTGATGATTTTTATGATTCTATGGAGCAATTAGATCCCTTAAGGGGTCATACTATAGTGAGTGCGACATAGTGGTCTAAGTTTGGGAGGCCCTTGAGACTTCTTTCCACATGTTCAATTACTTGGAGAGTATTTTTCCTCATTGTATATACATGACCCAGTGATATCTTCGATCTATTAGGCTTGTTGAAATGAACCTGGGACAAAAATTATTTCCCCATGAGACATGAAAATCATATAGGTGGGACATGGTTACATTATTGATTGGTTGGTGTGTGTAAAAACCTAGAAAAACCTATGATATTGAAGTTGGCCCTGAGTCATCCCCCTAAACATTTGCCGATGAAGATTGTATCATCTATAATATGAGTCCATGTTCTATTTAGGACACTTCCAATGAGTATCAAATACCTCTTGAGATGGGTTATTATAGAAATCCCCACTTTTCATACATTAAAATTACTTATAATTATCCAAATACTTAAAAAATTATACAAAAATATTCCCAAATACCGTACTATTCTAGTGCCTTTGGAATCATGGAAACATAAACACTCATACATAAGTGAGATATATTATACTTTAATAGGTTCTTCTTGACTAGCACCCCTCTAAGACACATCAAACTTAATACAAATATTCATAACTTCTGGAAGGAAACATAAAAAGGGGTGAGATAAAATGTTTAGTAAGTGTAAAAAATGGATATATGTAAGAATTATCATGAGCATAATGATCTGATAACGTGATCATAATATTAAAGAACATAAACAACATATCAATGATTATATACTTGAATCAAGTCATAAATCATTCCATATCATAAGACAAGAATCATACAAAAATAAAGAACATAAACTATAAAATCATAACATATGAATAAAACATAGAAATATTAATAAAACATAAGAATATATAATGATTTCCATAGTAGTCAAGGAACTGCTGCCAATACCATCTTACTGGACAAAGTCCATTAACGAATTGGGTTCACACCTCGTTCCTTCCTTGTATTACTAAACAAATATCACTCCCCAATCTAGCCCTGTAATAATGAACTGATTTCATTTCCCATTCCATCAATGTAGTAATGAACTGAGTTTATTTAATGTTTTAGACATATCAATCTCAATATATATAAAACATTACACAATTCATTTTATAGGGATATAGTTCTCATAAATCTTATAATTAAATCATACATACATGTGCCACAAGACCATAAGTAAAAATATCATAACCCATGAAATGAATTGGGTGTTATAAAAATGTAATAATATAATAACATTTTTAAAGAGACCAATTTTATAATAATTTTATCATAAACACATCCTGTGAAAATAAGAGGGTGTCAAATGCTTATAACCCATGAAAGAGAAACATGTTTCATTTAAACCATTCCATAAAAACATAATCTCTTCTAAGAAAGAATATGAATGGAATCATTGAATTATTTCCCATAAAGTCATGAGTAATACCATTATATATTATCTTATATGGGAAATAATTATGAAATATATTTTAAAAAACATATCATGAGGAAAATACCCTTTATTCATTGAAAAATACTTTTTAAAAAAAAATCATTTTTGAAAACAATTTTCAATTAAAATGGTTTTGAAAACATATAAATGAAGCATTGAAAACTATAAAACTTTTTATTATCCATTTTAAACTAAAATGGTATTCAAATATATTTTTAAAACATTTTTGAAACATTTTTTAAAACATGTTTTTTGAATACAATAGAATTTTGACTCGAGGGAAAGACGGTGACATTTTACTTGAAAAAATAATTTTATTTCCAAATGAGTTGAAAAATGGTACAAGTAAATGGATATATCTTAAATAAATAGTGGCTAAGGAATATCAAGAGTGTTCTTTAGTGATTAATCATATGATTTTATTAAAGTTATCATAGAAAAAAAATAATCTCAAAAAGTTATGAGATTGTTTCAATAAACTCTCCTAATGTGGATACTTGGGATCATAATCAATATGTATGAAAAGTAAATTACCAAAATCTGAAACCATAATTAGAATAATTATATTCAGTTTATAACATGTAAACATTAATTATATACACCTCTAAAAAAAATTTATTTGTATAACAAAACATGATTCTCAAGGAAGGAAAATTGAGGCAAAACTATTTTACCGATTTGGTAAATTTGAATCTTGAAACCCATGAAATTAAGATCATACAAGGGATATGTGGATACCCATAAATTGAATTTTAATGTTAATTTATTAAATACATGGGAAGTATACACACTACACAAATGGAATGGGTGGTGAATAAAGAATTTATATCACATGAAAAAGTGATATTAAATCCCCATACCTCATGTCTTGACTCTCATCGTACTCATTAAAACCACCTATATAATAAATATGAAAATATTATTAATATTTTATATAATCATAGTATTATATCTAATATCTTATATTGTTTTATTATGACTTTATATTACTATCTTTTTAACTATCCTATGTTAATCTTTCACTTCGAATAATAATCGCTTTGTTTTTTTCATGTGTCTTAATTTGTTATATCTTTGATCATTATAATTATAACATGATTACATAATTGAAACCATATTATAGATATCATTTACATCTGGTAAATTTTTATTATGGAAATCTGTAGAATATAGAGGCTAGAAATGGAATACACTATTCATGGAGATGGTAAATTGTACGTATAAATGAATAGTGTTTTCATTTTTATTGATGTATTGAAATAAAGAAATAATATTATATATATTTATATATTTATATAATATAATTATATATAAATTAGAATTATATATACATATATATAATAATTTCGCTAAACTCATCCTTAATAAATTCCATATTCTGTGTGAACGAATCACATCGCTTTGAGGGGTTGTGGTACAGACTTCCTCAAATGATATTGTTGCATTTACACCAATTGGAAATAAAAAAATATGTTTTTTAAAAATATAAAAAAGAATAAAGACATCATAAATATAATATATAACATCTATAAACTTATTTTCCACCATAAGGTCAACCATGAAAGGAGGTAAAGGTAAAAATGAACAATCGTTGTTTATTGAGGCTGTAGTTCACTGCACACATAAGCATTATGACCAGTACCAATTAGATGGAGGAGTGTGTAAATGTATCCTGAATCCCTAGAATAAAAAATCATAGTGTATTGAGGATACTCTTGTTTTTATACAATCATGTAATAAATAGATTGGATGGGTGGAGACGGAAATTAATATAAAGGAGATTGAGAGAAAGTGTTACCTCTTAATTAGATAACTTTTTTTGGTCTGTGCCAAAGTGTTACATGGAAAACATTATTCCCAAAGGCATTATTTTATGTGGAAGGTAGTTATATTGTTATGTTTATTGTGAAGATCATATATGATCCTAAGTGTCTTGAGAGGAGTGAAGAAGAGGTAGATGTGGTGGTCTTTTATTGGGATCGGAAATGACTCACTTTATATTTTTTGAGAACAAGTTTGTTTTACCCACATTTTTACCTAACTAAAGTCATAAGTAACCATAAAAATTTAATAATGGATGTTTAATGGCCGAATAATTTCCATGAAATGGGTTTTATACAAGCTTATAAGTTATTTTGGGTCATAAATTTAACATTTAGTCCTTATTTAATCTTAATTTAACCTTAATCAATACAATTAATTTTAATAACCTTCACCAATAATTTTGTTAAAAAATTATGTTATTCTATTATATATTATAAATTATCATGATTCCAAATATTGAATCCATTTTTTCTAAATTCCAGTCACATAAGTTATGAAAATAATTTTAAAGACAATCCCCTAGTTGGGTCGACAGTGAGGGGTTTTAAAGTCAAAATGATCAATAGATTAATATGTTTTTATATCCAATTTCAATTTGAAATTAGTTCCAACTGTGTAAATTGAATTAATTAAAAAATATATAATATATTTAAACTTCTAATCCAAATTAAAATATAATTCACATTTATAATTAAATTAGATGAAAAAGATGTTTTGAATGAAATTCTGGAATTTTTCACTATTTATCCAAAAGTTATGTTTCTTAGAAAAATCCAAAAATTTGAACATAAGATAATTCAATATTCAAAATTTAAAAATTAATTTTATTTTATCAAATTAAATTTCCAAATTTTTCTAAAATTACTTTTATTTTGTTCATAGAAGGACTTGAAAAGTAGTTTGTTTGAGAAAATAAATTTTTCTAAACATATAAAGTCTTAACCAAAAATAATATATTTTGTTATCAATAAATTTTATTTATATAAAAAATTATAAAAAAATATTTTAAAAGTAATTATTACTATTTATATAATTATGTTTAATAGATAGGTTATAATTATCTCAATTAAATAGTTATTACTATAAAATGATGTATCCTAGAAACATCGTTGTTGCATGTAACGTATGTAGAGTCGTTATTGTGTGTAACATACACCAAGTATATGTTTCATGTAACATAAGTCAAGTCAATTTTCCATGTATAATACACCTAGTTTTTGTCATGTAACGTATGAAAATTTGGTTCCATGTGAAAGGAATGTTTGACATAGTTCATTTTAAGATATATATTAAAATTTAATTTAATAAAAAATAGTCCAAAAAACACAAGGTGTTGCATTCTACCCCCTTAAAATGATTTTTTCCCTCAAAATTCATCACTAGGGTAAAAAAAACTAGGGACACTTCAACTTAATCATATCCTCATGTTCCCACATAGCTTCCTAAAATTGGTGATTTCTCCCCAAAAATTTGACCTGGTGAGTGGTTTTATTTTTTTGAAATTTCTCTGATCAGTCCAGAATATCAACATGTTGTTATTCATAACACAGATCCTACTCTAGCTCTATGACCTCTGAGTTTAGTACAAGTGAAAATTCAGTTTTTTACTTTCTCTGGATAGATACAGAGAATAGATCATGGACATGAGAGATATTTGTATGAATTGCCTATCGATAGGCTATTATCCAGATATGATTAATAATATAAAAGGGATTTATATACCTATGGATTAGTTTCCCTTTATTCATAAATCTCATAACGTTATTCCTTGGAGATATTCATAGAAACCCCAATTCAGAAACTTCTAATTCCTTATCATTTTTATGTTTATCAACCTAACTCTTTCTGTCATTGAGGTGCCTTGGTAAGCTGCTCAATGGTTCTAACCTTCCTCACTATTTCATCATCAATCTCATGTCCCAATAGTGTTCTTTCTCTAACATCATCCAAAAACATTGGATCTCTACATTTCTTCTGATTCAGGGCTTTATAAGGGGGCATATGAATGCTTGAGTGAAATAATTAATTGTAAGAAAATGAACTAAATGAAGTTGTTGATCCCAACCACCTATGAAGTCCATAGAACATGATCTCAACACATCCTCTAGGGTTTGAATTTTTCTTTTAGAATAACCATCTATTGGAGGAGGATAAGCAGTTCTGAAACTCAATTCTATGTGAAGTACTTATTAAATACTTCTGCATAATAATGAGTTGAAACTTATATCCTAATCCAATATAATATAATGTGGTACTCCATGAAAAATTAGCATGTAATCAATGTATATCTGGTAATTTTGGTCCAGAGAGAAGTCATTTTTAACAACAATTTCGTTTGATGACTTTATATGGTGATCGACTACCTACCATAAATCATTACCCCATGTAGAGTTTTTGGTTATTCCAATGAAACAAATCCTAGTGATGCTCTCAAATTTTTATTATGGTATGGGTAATGGATGTAACATCCCTTTTGACTTTTGTCTTTAAGCATTAACATATTTTTATTCCAAGAAACATGATAAAAACTATATGATGTCTCTCTTCATGTCATCTCAATATAATTATTCATTCATGTCATTAAATATCATCATACATATAGGATTAATAATGAATAGATAATTATGGGCTTTCACTAATTGAACCTTCTTAAAATCTAATACGGAAGTAACACATACACTATTTCTAAACCTCGTAATTTTATGTGAATCATGGTTAAACTCAGAAATTTTTTTGACATCCATTTTCCTCTCTGTGTCTTCCTTTTATACCTCATTAATCTTAACATGGATAGAGGGTCAAAAATTAATTTGAGAAAGATAATATTTTTCCCTTCCTTTCATATTTCTAGATCCATCTTTCGAAAATCTAGAACTATTGGATCTTTTGTGATCCTCATCATGGATAAGCTAGCATCATCCTTCTGAATCAATGCATTTCCCACCTTGTTCACTTTCGTAGGATGGTGGTCTGTTGAAAAGTAATAATCCTTTATCTTCTCTAACTATATTCTATGGAGAATGTTAAAATCCTTCTTTGTGAATATATATTTCAAAATTTTATGATAGGTATATATATGAAACGTTTCTCCATAAATAAAATGATTCCAAAAATTTAATGCAAAAATTTCCACTTCTAAATCCAAATCATGAGTTGGGTAATTTTTCTCATGACCATGAGGCATAAGAGATAAAAATGATATTCTACAAAATAAAACATCCCAATCCCTTATTTGATGCATCACTGTAGATTAGAAACCCTTCTCCAATATAGGGTATTATAAGAACATGTTCACTAACTAACATTATCTGTAGTTCTTTGATATTTTCCTCATATTCATCCATCCATTGGAACATGAAACATTATAATTTAACATGGTAAGAGGATTATATAGTCATGAAAAATTATCCACAAACCATCAATAATATCTATCTGAATAATGAAATATATATATCTCAGTCATCGTGGTTATACTATTCCACTATTCAATAGCCTCAGTTTTTATTGATCTATTGCTATACCATTTATTAGGATTAAGTTACCCAAAATTGAATCCTTTTTCAGAAAAAATTTCATGATTTTTAAATTTTAAATATATATTATCATTACTTAGGGTCCTTAGTAATACTCTCAAGTGAACTTCGTGCTCTTCCTTGAACTTTTAATAGATAATAATATCATTTATAAAGAATAATACAAACATATCGAGGTAATATCTAAATACTCTATTCATTAAATCCATGAATATAACAAGGTCATTAGTAATACCAAAAGACATCATTATATGTTCATAATGTCCATACCTTCTATGGAAATCCATCTTGGGTATATCCTTCTTCTTGACCCTCAATTCTAGATATCCAGAACGATGGTCAATCGTGGAAAAGTATGAATCTCCACACAGTTGATCATACAATTCATCAATATGGGGAAAAAGATACTTGTTATTGATCATGGTCTTATTAAACATTTGATAATCAATTTATAGTATCATTGACACATTTTCTTTTTCAAAAAACGAAATAGTGCACCCCAAAGTGACACACATATGCAAATGAATCCCTTATCATGGATTTCTTGGAGTTTCTTCTCCAATTCCTGCAACTCAATAAGATCCATTCTACAAGGAGTCTTTGAAATTGGTTTAGAACTAGGTATAAGTTCTATAGATAACTCGAACTCATGTTTTTGAGGAATGATAGGTAAGTCTTCTAGAAATATATCTGAAAATTCTCAAATAATAGGCATATCACTAATGTTGATTTTATCCCCATCCATTTGAGATAAAAAACCCTTTTGTATGGGAATTAAGACTCGTAAATTTAATTTAATCTCCATATGAAGTTTATATTTATCATCACATTGATGGATGATCAAAAGAGGGTTTGAAATATCAAAAATATTCCTCCCTTACATGAAAATTGATTTGGGATTTATGCAGAGAAAAACAATCCATGTATAAAATGACATAAAAAATCCCAAAAAAAGAATGAAAATATTTTGAAGAATTGCATTCCCAAAAACATCAACCGGAGAGGATTCATAGACATGAGATGAAACCACCATACCATTAAGGGGTTTCAAGGATAAATTCACATCTAATTGTTTTTGTGGAATATTGATACCATTATAAATCATTTAGATATGAATGAGTTGGTAGATCCAAAATCAAATTTGACATTAATAGTTCTAGAGTTGATGGTAACTGTACCTATAATCACATAATTATTTCACCCTTCATAAAAAATAGTGATTGCATGGGATTTTACCTAGTCCCTTGGCTTAAAAAGTTTCTAACGTTGATCATAAACACTGGCCCTTGGGTTTGGAATGTTTTTAGAAAAATTCCCATTCTATATAAACTTATAGCACTGAATCATGGGAGGTGAATTCTTTGTAGCTTTCTATCCATTAGAATTTTGATCAAACTTATTTCCATCATTTCAGAAATAAATTTCTCAGTGACCTAATTTTCTATATATAAAAGATTTTCTAGACCCTTTAAAGAAATAACCTTCTTTATTATTCTTACACATAGAGTATAAATCTAATCTCATCTTCTTCACTTCATGGCTTTTATATAGTCCTCTAAACTCCATATTCCTCCTCTTATCAAAACCATGATATTGATAGGTGACTCCAACCTCCATTTCAACCATTATATCTCAACACAAAATATTCTTATAATAACTAAAGCATTTTATTTGCAACTGCCTTTTGAGACTTGGCTTTAATAAACTAAATATACTATCAACTTTACTTTTAGGTTGGATGATTCTTCATAAAAATTACATCACAATTCAAGTGAAATTAGCCACATAGATACTGATAGATTCATCATCCCTTTTCTACAGCATGATGAACTCTTTCACTATCATGATCGGAAGAATATTATGAAAGTAATTTTTGAAAAATAAGTTCTTGACCTCTTCTCATTCCATGGATTCAATCTAATCTTAAGGTCTCATATTCTTTATTAGAATCCACCATTGGTTTGATTCACTTTATAATTTATAGACAACCATAATGAATTTCTCATTAATTGAACAATGGATAAGGGATAATATCCTTTTAGTAGTACAGATGCATTGTTTAGAAAAAATTGGATCAAAAGAACATCTGAAATAATGTTGATGTTCTCTGATGGAAGACTCAACAAAATAATTTTCCCTCCTTTGGTCATCTGGAATTCCACATTGATTCATATCTTGAGAAAGATATGGGATCATATAAATTAGGTTTTTCATTTCAAATGACATAGAATTTTATTTCTTAGGAGGAAAATCATGTTATTTTCTATAACAAGCACCATTAACGTTGTTCCTTTATGTTCAATCCATTTTCTAAAACCAAAATCATAGAGTAGGAAACATTTATCTTTTTGACGAACCACATAATCATAGAATTTCACATATAGGATGTATAAATTATGACACCTTCCATAATCTATATCACCTTCGGTTTAGCCAAGTTTATTCATAGAAAATATATATTTACATTTTTATGATGTTTTATGAAGGTTTTGTGAATTCACAAAGCATACCCCATAGGAGTTTCAAACCAGGTGTTCTATAAGGCAGGTTGTTGTGTTACAAATTAATCCAAGTTAGGCCCAAGACATATTTTTGGGGTTTTTACCCCTAGGTACTTTTGTTCTAGAGACACATCAAATTTTTGTATCTATACTTGGATGTATTTATAGAAAACCACTCACACGATCCTTTAACAAAATTCAAATGCATTTTCACAATCTCTTCCTTATCCCTAGACATGTCCTTAGGGTTAACACCATGGTTTTCCAATTTGATTTTCTAAAGGTAAGTTAAAACATTTCTCTGATATCAACTATATAGAGGCTCTCTTTTCATACATTAAAATTTCCATCCTTTTAGAGAATACTTAAAAAATTATTCAATCAGAAGTCCAATGATCATACTACTCTAGTGCCTTTGGAAACATGGAAACATAAACACAAATACATAAGTAAGATACGATATCTATCACTAGGGTATTCTTGACTAGCACACTTCTTTGATAAATGGGTGAGCTCAAATGATTTGTAAGGGGTGAGATCAACTGAAAAAGGGTGATCTCAAATGATTAGTAATGGTAGAAAATGGATATATGTAAGCATAATCAAGATAATAATAGTATGAGAACATGATCATGAATATAAAATATCATACCATGCATACCAAGGATTATATACGTGAATCATGAAATAAGTCATGATATTTCATAAGACATGAATCATTATGAAATAAGGAAAATAAGCCATGAAATATTGAAATAAGAATAAAACATTGAATTATGGTGGACACGTAAGTATATATAATGATTTCCACAATAGTTAACACATTTCTGAAAATATCTTCCTAGAGGAAAAAGTACTTTACTCAATCAGGTTCACAACCTATTCCATCCCAGTATTACGAAACTGAGTTCACACCCAGTTCAATCCTTATCATACTGAACTGAGTTAATTTTATATTCTAGCCATGTAATACATAACAATGTTAATTTCTCATTTGATCCATGTCTATCTCATGAGATATAAATATTTACCCAATTCATTAGACGGAGATATAGGTCACACCCATCTAATAATGAAGTCATACATCAAAGTTAAACTATATAAAAAATAATCCTATCATAACACATGAAATTAAATGGGTATTATAAACATGTAATGATATTATAATCTATGGAAAT
Organism: Viscum album; assembly: GCA_963277665.1. NCBI lineage: Eukaryota > Viridiplantae > Streptophyta > Magnoliopsida > Santalales > Viscaceae > Viscum > Viscum album. Next base: position 459,683,898 of record OY728138.1, read on the forward strand.
AGACAGGTTTAATAGTCATTTCATCATAAAAATAACCTATGAAAATAAGTGGTTTTCAAAATAATATAACAAAGTAAAGAGAAACATGTTTCTTAAACATAATTAAATTAAACATATTCTATTGAGATAAAGAATATGAATGGAAACATTAAATTATTTCCCCATAATGTCTTGAGTGACACCATTTTATGTTATCTTATCTGTGAAATAATTTTAAAGGATATTTTAAAAAAATCTTGTGATAAAAATGGTACTAATACATGGATATAAGTTTAATAAATAGTAGATAAGGAAAATCATAAGTGTTCTTGAAATATGTATCATAATATTTCAACAAAGGAAGAATAAACATAAACAATCTCAAAAAGTGGATAGATTTATTTCAAATAACTCTTATAACTTTGTAACATTGGATCATAGACTCCATTTAAGAAAACATAATTAAATGAAGATTAAAAAATTATGAAAAGAATGAAATTTTTTATATAACATATAAACATGAATTAAATACACCAAAAAAATTAATTATGGTTCAAAATAAAACACGAGTCACAAAGAATGAAAATTGAGACAAAACTATTTTAACGATTTGAATTTTTTTGAAAAATGAGCCCCATGAAAGAAATATCATAAAATGGATATGTTAATGTGCATAAATTTATGTATGTGGTTCATTGAAAATATCTATGGGTAGTATACACATAACACAAAAGTAATGGGTGGTGTAAAAAGCATGTATCTCATCGAATTTAAATGGGAAATTAAATCCTCTTACATTGTGTCCTGACTCTCATCGTACTCATTCAAAACAACCGTATAATAAATATAAATATGTTATAAATATTTTATAGAAAATTTTCTTATTTCAAACACCATATATTGTTTTATTACTACCTTATATTACCCTATTGTTAACCGTCCTATGTTAAGGTTTCACTTTAGATAATATTCACTTTGTTCTTCACATTTTTCTTAACTTTATATATATTTGGTCATTGTATTTTTATAATGATGAAATAGTTTAAATCATTATATGAATATCATGTATATTCATTATATTTTTTATAATAATCTATAGAATATAGAAGTACGAAATGTAATAAACCATTCGTGGAGACGGTAACTCGTACGTACACATGAACACTGCATCAGTTTTTATTGCCCAATTCAAGGAATGAAAGAAAATTACCTATATATATATGTATATAATATCATTACATTATAGTTATAAATTTTTATAGATAATATAATTTCAAAAAACTAATCCATAATACATTTAATGTAGTGTCACTACAGGAAAATTGTAATTTTGCGGCGGTTTAAACTGCCGCCATATGCTTCGGCGGTGGTTTCCAAAAACTGTAGCTATGTTGCGTGTTAGGAAACTATTTGCGGTGGTTAAAGTGAGTTAGTGGTATTTTATGGGAACCATCATAGTGGGCACATTTTCACGGCAGTTATATTGTTTTCACGGTGGTTTTTCCAGGCAGGGGATTACTTTTTTTAACGGCGGTTTAAACCGCTGCTAAAACAAAGTTACGGATTTCCTGGAAAAACCGTAGTAGAAAAGAATATAACCACTGCGAAAAAAGAGTGGAAGATGGTCCACTAGAGCGGTAGTTAGAACCGCCGCTATATTTAAGACCGTAGCGGCAGTTAAAACAACCGTTAGTAGAAAAATATCATCATTGTGCAGTGGTTAAAACTGCCACTAAATGTACATGTTCGAGTTAGCAGTGGTTAAAACTGCCTCTAAAGAGCAGATTTAGAAAAAAAGAACCCGTTTTTGGACCTCCTGTTCCAGTGGCCAGAAAACCCATTCAAAGAATACAAAAACACCAACAGAATACATACGACAGTCAATATGAAAAGGGATACTTGACTAAGCACAACCAAATGCATTTTTTAGTGAGTAAAGGAATGCATATAAACATATCCCATGGAATAATCATAGTATCCAATAAAATGTAGTGTTAAATATAAAAGTTTACCCCTCTCATATTCTTATACCACTTTCCCTTTTCTAATTTATCTTCCAGTCATTTTGAATTCTTTAACGTCTTGTATAACTCAAATAATTTTAACATAGGTTCATCTATATCTCTATCATTAAACACCCAATTCATGATCCGAATGAAGAATTGGATATCTCAACGTAAGGAAAACCCCACTCATACTTGCTATTTTAGTTTCCCACTGGATCCTTTGTGTTGTATATGCATAGGCACATTTTCCGTACTATCATGTAATTTAACCATTTCTCATATTTCTCTCAAAAATCTTGAAATATGAAGTTGATATCGGGAGAGGTTTCATCTATGGCCTTTAGGTTGGTAGTCACATTGTTTTCCCTTTGTGGTTCGATGTTTCATAATTAAGCCTTTGTGTCTCACACCATATTTAGTCAAGTATATCTATTTAAGTGATTTATGTATTTAAAATTGAGCATTGCAGACTCATATGTACTAGTTGATCCTTGATTGGAAGTTCACAAGTTGTTTGAAACCTATATGGTCACCCATTGGGTGATATAGGTGAAATGGGACAATATGATTTTTTTTCAAATGTTGGTACTCCCACATATATTCTATAATTTTTCAAGAATGTAATATCCCTTTATAGATGATTATTTGATTAAACCTGAGGCATCCCTAAGGTTTTTCGACCAATTATTGTTGGAATTTCTGAAGTTGGAAATTTTCTAGATTAACATGTCACCATCTAAGTGACTCTATTGAGATTATATATAGGTTTCCCATGTTTTAATGAATTGAATGATTTAAATGTAAATGATAATGTGAAATGGATAATTAATTATGGGTTTCCTTTCTTAAAATAGATCAATTTTTTTAAATGGAATGAACCCAAGAATTTTTAATGTCATGCTCTTGATTGAAGCTTTATAAAATGCTTCATATGAATTGTAATATTTTATATGGAAATTGAACTTGGATAAAGACATGAATAAGAGGTTATTCCTCTTCTATTATGACATAAATGATTGTGCCTTTATTATGTATATTGTGTATATAGAAGTGATGGATGTGAGGTAATTCCACTTTCTATTTATATTTAATATATACGTTTATAGAGGTTGTGGTATGATGGTGAGATATTGTTTCACAAGGATATATCACAATTCCTCACATCAAGTGTTGAGAAATGTGTATCACAAAAATTTTACTATATAAGTAATGTGATTCACTCACCACATTCCATGACTAGAATTTTAACCAGATGGAACACTCAAAATCCCATGTGTTGTTTCATGGTATATCTCAATCTATTTTGGATATAGGGCATGTACCCAATTACATGAGCACATAAGATCGTTAGACTGTTTAGGGATGTCTAACTTATTCCATGGTCTATTCATCAGTATTATTATAAGTATGTGGCTACATACATATTCACATACCTTGTCAATATAGGTGGATGAAATATATATATAATATATTTATTACTACTATAAAAATAGTAACTATTTAGATTAATATTCCATCTATCTGTCGATAAATTTAAACACTTCAACAGTCCTTTAGGAACATGACTAAGTGATTATTTATTTATTCCTTAGTTACTCAAAAGATTTGGGGTGTATTTTTTGGTGGTAGACCATTTATCATGGGAATAATGATGTGGTAATATTTTCTTCTGATTTATTTAGGTTGGTGTTCAATGTAAAATTATTATAAATGAAACATAACATAGGAATTAGGTAAAGGTATCTCTCACTTGGGTTATTCCATGTGGAATTATTATACTTGACACTAAAGATAGAAAAAAGGTAAAACCATCTCTCCCATGGATAAGGGTTCCTAATTTTTTGAGAGTGATGTATCAGGTTCAAGTATCATATTTGTTTGAATCATGTGATTTCTTTGGAAAATGAGCCTTTAGTGTGGTTTCCTTAGAAGGAATGGAATCTAACTCCTAATATATTGTCTCCCTCATTATTAATCCTAGTTATTTTGATGTGCAAAATATAATAGAAGTGATCAGGCACATTATTTCAAAGGGAAGAGTGTCTCGTGAAGGGGGTTGATATATTATATCAAGGAATATGGATGCTTATAATTTATTATTTGTGATAGGGCAGTTGATGTTATTAATGGTAAGTAACAGATCATGTAGTCTATTGGACATTTCTCTTAGGAAGTGGGTTCTAGAGAATCTACTAAGAGTTTCCCATAGGCATTTCATGCCTATTGAGATAATGGACACTGTCATTCACACTGTTTGACTGTTCTTTAAGGCCACTTTGGAAATGGTTGAAAAACCCCATTTCGGACAGTGTAGCAATATTTCCCCTAATCTCGTATCAGTATCTATGGATTCCAAATATTTTTTTTGAAATTTTGGATACTAAGAGTATACCACACTAAAATGTGATCTATCTTTATCATGCTAGCGAGACACACATTCTCATCCCTAGGGATTGATATAAGAGCATAATTAAGAAGTACTTCATAGAAATGGAAATGTAGTGGTAAATGCATTGGGACTGAAAATGTAGGATAAGTTTTTATAAAGAAAAAATGAATTTAGGAAAAACTAATCATAAAAAAATGTGTCATCACAATAAAGTGTCGATATATATGGTGTATACCATACTCGAGAAATCAATACATAAAAGGAAATATCATAAATAAATAAAATATATAATAGGAAACATGTGAAATTAAGAAAATGTTTGGTCATGAAAATGTTTAGAGGGAACTTTGTGAAACACATGATACATATACAAACCTACTATTACAATATTTTTCCACATATCAACAATACTACTAAACACTATCTGATGATGAATCGATATCGTCACCCTCTCCACCTCTATCTCTACTTCCTGCTACCACCTATAAGAACATTATATTGAAAATTAAATAGTGTTGTATATTTATATTTAAGCTTAAAACAAATAAAAGTTTTCAAACTAAATGATTTTTAATTTTTTTGATTTACCTACTCACCACTAGTCGATGTAATACCATCGGGGGATATCCTCTCATCTTCTAACTTATATAATTCAACACTTTCGGCAAAGCGGATATCTAAGCCCCCTGCTCTTGAACTATGTTTCGTAGAAAAACAATTTATCTCTAAGAATCTTCGGGTATAGACTAAATAGAACTAGATGTAGATGCAGCTGAAATCACTGATGGTCTGCTGAAGACCTTAGATGGTATAGGTCCTAAACCCATCCCATACACTCTACCAAGATTATCCTTCCCAAAGACTTTAGCAACCAGGTCATCCTGGGAGACTGAGTAGGACTGCCCAGGATTGGCATCCCATATCTCTTTAATTATTACCTATAAATCAAATATCAATATATATTAACATAGGTAAAATTGATAATATGTTATTAAAATGAAAAAATGAGTTCATACCCCAACTTCTTTGGCAGGCTCATTAACAAAACTTCTATCAGATTTTTTGTGAACATCCAACCACACTTCAATTCTGGATGCTTCGTGCCCTAAACCCTATGACTGTATTAAATAAATATAAATCAACAATTTAATATATTAAATAGATAATATTTTCTTATAATTATTTAAACTAATGAAAAGATTACCATAGTCAATCATCTTCCAGAAAAACTATTTGACCTTGTAGTTTGAGGGATGAGTTTCTTAGCATGGCTTGATGCATTCTTTCTTGAGAGATCCTCAAATAAATAAAATAAAATTTAATAATAATGTATTCAATGTCATATACTCTTCATATAAATATATAAATGTATAATTAGGTTAATATAATAATATATAGTTAAATACCATCTTCTTCTCATCACGATGTCTATCAACAAAAACTTTCCACTATTATTTGGGTACCCCATTGGGTAGCTTCTTATACATTTGTTGGACGATCAAAAAATTATTGTTGAAATCACTCTACAATCTCCATTTGAAGACTTTCCATTTCATACCATGATATGTAAATTTCCACTTTCCTTCTATCACATCAGCAATTGTAAAGTGGAAAAACAACTCTATACAAAAATTTATTTTGAACATATGAATAACATGACATTAAATTACCCCATAATGTATAAAAATTACCTTTATTTGGGAATAAAAATCATTATTTTTCCTAGTTGGAGACATATATATCCAATCATAAAATGAAATAGGAAGGGAAATGGGCTCCACTTCCATATGGAGTAGAATTTTACCATGTAAGCACGCGAAATCATCCGTAGGGACCCTATATGAATTAAATGGGACAACTATCTTCTCTCCAATCATATTCCACACAACTATACATTTTATATTTTCACCATAGTTTCATTTTTTTCATATTTAATGAAACAAATATTATAAAAATAGTGCAATAAATTTATTTATTCTAAAAGTTTTACCTATAACAGTGACCCTCCAGTATGCCCATGATGAACTCGAAGTGGTGTGCCGCCATCCTGCTACTGAGGTTGCTGAAGGAGGATTCCATAACTCAAATTCTAAATGGATTTTCATAGAGGGTGTGAGAGATGGTGCATGGGGGAGATGGAGCAGGGGGTAGGTGTAACACCCGAGACTTTTATGTTATATAAATCATCAAAGGAATATTTTTCTACACAACACTTTCTTGACTTGCTTTACATGAAATCGCGACCTTCCTCGATAGCTTGTGTCGTACGCAATACCGAGTTTCACTAAATAACGATATACTATTAAAATATTATTAAAATTAGTCATTATGAATAGTAATAACCACCTTTTGAAATTTTTTAAATTTTATTTTTTCAAAATGGACTTCATTTTTAGATTCAGAATATCGAAATTAGCTTAGGGTGAAATTTTGGTACTTTTCAGATAAATTTCATATTCTGATAAATAGTGAAAATTACTAAATTATAATTAAAAAAAATTAATCGAAATAATTAATAGTGATAAATTATTAATTTGAGTGGTTTTAAATTATATTTAGAATATATTTTTACAATTTAATACAATGTTGGTCATTGGATGTAATTTCACATTTAAACCAGACTTAAACAAGTGTCAATCTTTTGATAGTTATTATCTCTTAAGAACACACTATTTGTTTTGACGACGGGAATTAATTTTTAAATTAATTAATGCAACTGATAGGTTTTGTATTTGGTAAAATAGACATCATTTTTATGTTCATAATATCAAATATAGCTTAGGCCTAATTTTTTGTATTTTTCTGAAAACTTTCAATTTTTGATGAATAGTGAAACCACTAAGTGGTAGTTAAAAAAACTGAATTTTTCATAAAACTTAATTTTACCACTTATGTGATTGGAATTTCAAAAAACCGAGAGACACGGTTGATGTCAGTAAGTAAATTGTGGTTCAATGAGATGAAAATAATTTGGGTGAATAGTAACTTTTTTTCTTTTATTTACGACGGTTAAAAGTAAAAAGGGTAATTAAGGGTAAAATGATATTATTATTACCCTAACACATGTCCTAATTCTATTGGATAAGTGTAATTCGACCAAAAACAAACTTAGGAATAATATATGACCATTTAGGCCCACTTGGATAAGATTAGGACATTTATTATTAATTTATTTAAAGAATGGTTAAAATAGTTAAAATCAAAGATTAATAAATTATCATTTTTAATATAGTGTTATACATAAGATATATTCGACTATAAATATTCATTAGAAATATAAAAAGTTTTCCTACATAATGATAATTTATTTATAATTTTTAGACTTTAAATAATGTAATTTATTTATGACACAAAGATGATACAGAAATTATCTTACCAATGAAATATTGACATAATTGATGTTATAAATACCCAAATAAATATAATTTGAGACTTTTTATGAATTACACTAATTTTATAGGTTAATATGACATGTTAGTATTGATTTAATTAACTTTGTTCGAACTAATCATTCTGTTATGATTTTCACAAAAATCAATTACTAAATAGTGTCAAAATTGACATAAAATAGTTTTTAAAACAAATATTATATTAGTAATTGTTATTTTATTCCTAAAAATCTAAGGTTCGGCCAAATTACTTAGATAAGGTTATATATATTAATAATAAACAACTTGCGGTTCGTTTGGCTGCTTATAGTGATTTTATTAACCTTATAGTATAAGAACACAAGAAGACACGGTAAAAGTAAAATTATTTAACTTAATGATAAATATAAATGATAAGGTTAAAATAGGAACCTAAACCTGTCTAAATTCTATTGGATGAGAGGATTTTGACCCATCCCCACCTTATCTTCGAAATAAATCAATTTGGAGCTATTTAAAACTGAAGTTGACTCTATAATAAAATAATAATAATAGTTTTTCCAAAGGAGCCCCTCTCCTCACTTATAAAAGGGCACCTCCTCCCTCTCTTCCTCACACCACTTTGAACCTTCATGCTCAGCCAAACCCTGCCAATTTCTTCTCCCCACTTCCCTAGAAACATCTTAGAGGTTCTGGTCTTCTTCAAAGACCAAATTTAGTGCCCTAAAATGAGGTCTCAAAGAAGCACTTCATAGAAGAGGTAATGTCCGTTACCGATTCTTTCATCTTTATTTCTTCTTCCACTTGTTCTTGTTTAGATGTTTAATTATGAAGTAATAACATAAGTATAACTCATATACTGATATGTTATAATAAGTATGAAACAACCCTATTTCACCATCTATCCGTCCTATGGAAAATGAAATCACCGCACGTGCGTACGTACGGAATACCGTCTCCACGCCGTGGTGTAATATATTTTCCACCACCACCTTACTTGGATGGTTATAATGGTGTAAAAATGAATATATATGATTATTGTGAAGTTATATTGATTCCGAAATAGTATACATACACTCCAATACAATTCCACGATCATAGGAACGATATCATCACTCGTGCGTACGTACGGAATATCGTCTCCACGATGTGATGCGATTTGTTCTACATGATCTTCATTGCATAATGATTATATAAATGAATTGATTGAATTAATATGATATATATTACACTAATACCATTCTGGAAATGAGGTATCTATAACCTAAAAAAAATAAGTATAAGAATTTATTCGACAAAAAATGCATAAGAACAAAAAGTAATAAACACCCGAATAAACAAGTAGTAATGAAATATTACTAATAAGAAGATAAGAATATGACCATATATGATATCATAAAAATAAGTATGATTCTGGAATAAGTCAATAACATTATTTAAATCATTATACAGGAGGTTTGGACACTTACGAAGAAAATCGGACCTACGGTAAGGGAAACATCACAATCTCATTTTTATCCGAGATTGTTTATGCTTTGGTATTGACTGGGTGTATTTAATCATCCACATCAATGTTTCCTCAATATGTGATATTAATATACTTATACAATAGTTTATATCCAATTTTACCCTTCGGTGAGTTTTTAGTAAAAGATATGAAAGGAATCTTTTGTCGTTTTTCGTACGAGGTACTTTTTGACTTTTCCGACAAAAGTACGAGAAAGAATGTTTTTTTAACGTATACGGCATGAATGGATTTTTAAAACATTATTTCCATGAATCTTCCTTTACAAGTTTTCAAGTTTATTTTTAATAAACTTCTTTTAGTTTAAAATTGTATGACATAAATGTTTTTGAAGTAGAAAGGATATTTTCCTCAAGAATGGAGTTCAACAGTTTTATCCAAATTATTTTCCATCTAAGATAATATAGGGTTCTGTTTCTATCCCTATTATTACATGTATTTGATTATGTTGTGATGGAAATATTTTTATGAATTCTTTTATCTGATATGAATTGCTTTGCGATGTCATGATGTTTAAGATTCTCATTTTTATTACATGGGTTATGATATGATGTATGGTTTATGATTTTGTGGCACACATAAGAATGGTATCATTATCAGATGGTTGGGACCTATATCTCCCCACAATGCATTGAGTAAAGATTTTATATCTCATGAGATAGATGTGGCCGGAACGGCAGGTTCAACCTGTTCAGTGAAACAGGACTGAATAGAGGAGTGAACTCGGTTCAGAAATGGACTTTTTCCACTAAGATAGTCTTGGAAATGAGTCTTGACTAACAAGAAATGATTCTCTATGATTATGTGTGTATGCCACAAAGTTTCATGTTACACTACTATGATTTATCCCATGTAATGAAATTATGATTTCTTTTGCAGGTTACGATTTCCAAAAGTTATGTTCTTATGTATATGATGTGATTGACATTTCTTTTGTTTACCCGTACTGAGCATTTGAGAACACCCTTTTGTATGTTTTCTTTCCACAGGTCAGGAAGTAGGTTATTAAGTAAGATGTGTCAAAAGGGACTTAGATATGATGAAATAAATGGGAGAAAGTGTAGACGCTTTATGAACCAGTTGATTATGTTTCCCAGTTTCTAAAGACACTATACCTATACGGTCCTTTCCTAGTTTTGTTATATGTTGTAATAAGTGTGCTTCAATTCAAAAGTAATAACAATGTATGTAATGTATGGGTCATTATAGTTGGTATCAGAGGAAAGGTATAGTCAGCCTTTGGAAACTATGATGTGAATTCCTTAGTAAGAATCCTAAGGATAAGTCTAAGCACAGAACACAATCCTAGTGTTTTAGAAATGACCATGAATAACCTAGGATAAGATCTTAAGTGTGAAATTTTATTATTGATTATGTGGTTTTCCTATTATAATTAGTGTTGCTCACACTATTCTTCTTGGTTTTGGTCAATGGCTGGAACTTGATGGAACCGTGTTAATGTGGAATGCGACGGGCAATGTAATGATTGTCCCCCTGAGAAACCAAACGTTATGGGAGCTGGAATGAAAAATCTTGTAGCCATGCTCACACAACTTTCTCAAGATATGAATCATGCAGGACTCCCAAACGAGAAAATCAAGGAACAAAATTTTGTTGAATCATTCATGAGGCAGCGTCCACCTTCATTCAGCGGGTTTACTGATCCATTAGTTGCTGAACAATGGATTAGTACTACTAAAAAGTTATTTTCAGCTCTTCAATGTTATGAACAAGATAAAGTCATCTTAGTAGTGTATCGTTTGGAAGGTGATGCTGATCAATGGTGGAATCTTATCAAGAATACGAGGCAAAGGGATGATATTGAGTCCATGGAATGGGACGAGTTCAAGAACTTATTTTTCAATAAGTACTTCCCTCGTATTCTCCGAACAAAGATGGAGAAAGAGTTTCTTTAACTGAAGCAAAAGGATGATGAATCTGTTGGTACCTATGAAGAAAATTTTACAAGACTTGCAAGGTACGATTCTGGTATTATCATCCAACCTGAGAGTAAGATCGATCGATTCTTTAGTGTCTTAAAACCAAGTCTTCTAAGGGCGTTGGCCATAAGGTACTTCAATAGCTACAAGGAAATCGTTCGATGTGCTCTCAAAGTCGAGATGGAGATTGGAGTAACCCGTCAGTCATATGGGTTTGATAAGAAGAGGAAAATGGAATTGAAAGGAAAATATAAATAGAACACTGAAAAGAAGATGATCTTTCCGTTATTCTCAAAGTGTGGAAAGAAACATGGAGGGAGTTGTCTTAAAGGAAAATTTAAATGTTTCAAATGTGGAAAGGAAGGTCATCGGGCATTTGAATAACGCAATGATGGGAAGAAGATGTCTAATGATGCAAACAAAGGAAGGGATACATAGAATGATCCTACTACACTTCAATGTTTCAAGTGCAAGGAGATGGGGCATTATGCCAATAAATTCCCAAATCCAAGGGTTGATGATGATGGTCACCGTCAAAAAACTCTTAAGGCTAAAGACAAAGCAAAGTCACATGCAATTTCTATCAGTGATGTGGAGTACGATAACGATGTGGTGAAAGGTACACTTACCATCCACTCTAAAGTAGAAAATGTTTTATTTGATTACAGATCCACCCGCTCCTTTATTTCTGAAGAATTTACTAAGGATATCACCGTATTACCTCAACAGTTAGATGTTGAGTTAGCTGTGACAATCCCTAAGGGCACAACAGTCGCATAAAAACTTTATAATTCTTCTCCGATTGATGTTTGTGGGAAAGTGCTTCCTACAAATCTTGTGATCCTTCCTATAGTGTAATTTGATGTGATTCTTGGCATGGATTGGCTTTCTCTACATGGAGCTCATATCAATTTCCAAAGAAGGGTAGTCACATTTAATATTCCCGATCAATCTATGATCTTCTATCGATGCAAGGATTAACATAACCTTTTAGTGGAAATTTCTTCCATTTAATGGGTATTTATTACACTAAATGAAGGTTATTTATCCCAAATGGTTGGTGAGAAACTCACGATTAAGAATATTCCCATTTTACGGGAGTTTAATGATGTCTTTTCGTCGGAATTACCGGGTCTTCCACCGAATCGTGAAGTTGAGTTTTCAATAGAACTCATACCAGGTGCTTTGCCTATTTCAAAGACACCTTATAGAATGGCCCCAATTGAGTTGCAGGAATTGAAGAAGCAACTCCAAGAGAATCTTGATAAGGGGTTCATACGCCCTAGTGCATCACCTTGGGGAGCACTTGTTCTGTTTGTTAAGAAGAAAGATAGATCAATGAGACTCTGCATTGATTATCGAGAACTTAACAAGATCACTATCAAGAACAAATATCCTCTCCCACACATTGATGACCTATTTGACCAACTACGCGGAGCTCAATACTTTTCCAAGATTGATCTTCGTTCAGGGTATCATCAATTAAGGGTCAAAAAGGAGGATATACCAAATACGGCTTTCCGTATAAGGTATGGACACTATGAATTTATAGTCATTCCATTTGGTCGTACTAATTCCCCTGCTATCTTCATGGATTTGATGAATAGAGTCTTTAGAGACTATCTTGATCAGTTTGTGGTAGTCTTTATAGACGATATTCTTTTCTATTCAAAGAGCAAGGAAGAACATGAAGATCACTTGAAAATTATATTGAAGACCCTGAGAAAGGAGAAGCTTTATGCCAAATTTACCAAGTGTGAATTTTGGCTTCAAAAAGTTTCATTTTTGGGTCACATAATCTCAAAAGAGGGGATATCTATGGATCCAGCAAAAACAGAGGTTAACGAATGATGGTCGAGACCAACAACAGTGACTGAGATCTGAAGTTTTCTTGGTTTGGCTGGATATTATCGACGTTTTGTGAAAGATTTTTCACGATTATCTAATACACTCACCAAGTTGACTCGAAAAAGAGTTAATTTTGTTTGGAGGGAGGAATGTGAAGAGAATTTCAAGGATTTGAAAAGAAGGTTATCCAGTGCACCTGTGCTCACACTGCCTTGTAGTGGAGAAAGGTTTGTGAACTACAGTGATGCATCCAAGAAGGGTTTGGGGTGTGTTCTTATGAAAAATGATATGGTGATAGCTTATGCCTCACGATAGTTGAAAATACATGAGAAAAATTACCCAACTCATGATTTGGAGTTAGCTGTGGTAATCTTTGCATTAAAGATTTGGAGGCATTATCTTTATGGAGAAAGGTGTGACATTTATACTGATCATAAAAGTTTAAAGTATATTTTCACACAAAATGAGCTGAATATGCACCAAAAAAGATGGTTGGAGCTGATTAAGGATTACGACTGCTCAATCCATTACCACACTGGGAAAGCAAACAAGGTGGCAAATGCATTAAGTCGACAAGACCATGCCAGTTTATCCATGATGAGGATCACAAAAGATCCAATATTTATGGATTTACAAAGGTTGGATCTTGGAATTATAATGAAAGGGGGAAAATCGTATCATTCTCAAATGAATGTTCAACCATCTATACATGTGAAGATTAAAGAGGCACAGAAAGAAGATGCAGAGTTACAAAAGAAGGTGAGAAATGTTCCTGAATTAAACCCTGATTGTGATGGGATAATAAAGTTCAGGAATCGGGTTTGTGTTCCTCCCATCCCCGAATTAAAGAAGGAGCTGCTGGATGAGGCTCATAGTTCTTCATTATCTATTCATCCTAGAAGCATGAAGATGTATAGGGACCTGAAAGAGTACTTCTGGTGGGATGGAATGAAAAGAGATGTTGCTGAATATGTCTCTCGATGCTTGGTTTGTCAACAAGTTAAAGCTGAGAGACAGAATTCTAAGGGGATGTTACAACTATTACCCATACCTGAATGGAAATGTGAAAACATCACTATGGACTTTGTCACAGGACTTCCTAAAACATCCAAAGGAAATAATTCTATATGGGTCATAGTGGATCGTCTTACAAAGTCTACACACTTAATTGCTATTAGGGAGGATTTATCTCTGGATCAGCTTGCCAGTATATATGTAAATGAAGTAGTAAGATTGCATGGAGTACCACTTTCTATTATATCTGATCGGGATTTGAGATTTACCTCAAAGTTCTTGCGAAGTATTCAGCATACTCTGGATACATAGTTGCATTTCAGCACTGGTTATCATCCTCAGACAGACGGTCAGTCTGAGAGAACAATTAAAACTCTAGAAGATATGTAAAGAGCTTGCTCTATGGATTTCAAAGGTTGTTGGGATCAACACCTACCTTTGGTGGAATTTTCTTATAATAATAGCTTTCACTTCAGTATTCTGATGGCTCCTTATGAAGCTATCTATGGAAATAAATGCCGGACTCCAACTTGCTGGGATGAAGTTGGGGAAAGAAAGCTATTAGGACCTGATCTCGTTGATGAAATGGCAGAAAAAGTCAAATCTATTCCACAACACATAAGTGCAGCTCAGAGTCGACAGAAAAGTTATACCGACAACCGAAGAAAAGACCTAGAGTTTGAAGTGGGTGATAAAGTGTTCTTACGAATATCTCCCTGGAAGAGGGTCATGAGATTTGGAAAGAAGGGGAAGTTGAGCCCTAGTTATATCGGTCCTTTTGAAATATTGGATCGTGTTGGGAAGGTAGATTACCGATTGGCGCTTCCACCGAATCTCTCTCAAGTTCATGATGTGTTCCATGTATCTCTCCTGAGAAAGTAAATACCTAATCCTTCACATGTACTCAGCTTAGAAGTTGTACCACTGGAGCAAGATCTTTCTTATGAAGAACAGCCGATAGAGATTCTGGATCGTAGAGAAAAAGTCTTACGAAACAAGACCACTCGATTGGTGAAAGTTTTATGGAAGAACCACCAATTAGAAGAAGCTACATGGGAGCTTGAGGATATGATGAGGGAGAGGTATCCTCATCTGTTTGTTACAAAGTGACGAATTTCGAGGGCGAAGTTCATTTTAAGGGGGTAGAATGTAACACCTGAGACTTTTATGTTATGTAAATCATCAAAGGAATCTTTTTCTACACAACACATGCTTGACTTGCTTTACATGAAATCGCGACCTTCCTCGATAGCTTGCGTCGTACGCAATACCGAGTTTCACTAAACAACGATATACTATTAAAATATTATTAAAACTAGCTATTATGAATAGTAATAACCACCTTTTAAAATTTTGGAAATTTTATTTTTTCAAAATGGACTTCATTTTTGGATTTGGAATATCGAAATTAGCTTAGGGTAAAATTTTGGTACTTTTCGGATAACTTTCATATTCTGATGAATAGTGAAAATTACTAAATCTAAATTAAAAACAACTTTTTAAATCAAAATAATTAATAGTGATAAATTATTAATTTGAGTGGTTTTAAAGTATATTTAGAATATATTTTTACAATTTAATACAATGTTGGTCATTGGATGTAATTTTACATTTGAACCAGATATAAACAATTGTCAATCTTTTGATAGTTATTATCTCTTAAGAATACGCTATTTGTTTTGACGACGGAAATTAATTTTTAAATTAATTAATGCAACTGATATGTTTTGAATTTGGTAAAATAGACATCATTTTTAAGTTCATAATATCAAATATATCTTAGGCCTAATTTTTCGTATTTTTCTAAAAACTTTCAATTTTTGATGAATAGTGAAACCACTATGTGGTAGTTAAAAAAACTGAATTTTTCATAAAACTTAATTTTACCGCTTCTGTGAGTGGAATTTCAAAAATCCGAGAGACACGGTTTATTTCAGTAAGTAAAATGTGGTTCAATGAGATGAAAATAATTTTTGGTGAATAGTAACTTTTTTACTATTATTTACCACAGTTAAAAGTAAATAGGGTAATTAAGGATAAAAATGATATTATTATTACCCTAACACACGTCCTAATTCTATAGGATAAGTGTAATTCGACCAAAAACAAACTTAGGAATAAAATATGACTATTTAGGCCCACTTGGATTAGATTAGGACATTTATTATTAATTTATTTAAAGAAGGGTTAAAATAGTTAAAATGAAAGTTTAATAACTAAATTATTTTTAATATAGGGTTATACATAAGATAAACTCGACTATAAATATTCATTAGAAATATAAAACTATTTCCTACATAATGATAATTTATTTGTAATTTTTAGAGTTATATAATTTAATTTATTTATGACACAACGATGATGCAGTAATTATCTTACTAATGAAATATTGACATAATTTATGTTATAAATACCCAAATAAATATAATTTGAGACTTTTTATGAATTAAACTAATTTACTAGGTTAATATGACATGTTATTATTGATTTAATTAACTTTTTTCGAACTAATAAATCTGTTATAATTTTCAAAAAAATCAATTACTAAATAGTGTCAAAATTGACATAAAATAGTTTTTAAAACAAATATTATATTAGTAATTGTTATTTTATTCCTAAAAATCTAAGGTTAGTCCAAATAACTTATATATGGTTATATATATTAATAATAAACAACTTGGGGTTCGTTTGGCTGCTTATAGTGAGTTTATTAACCTTATAGTATAAGAACACAAGAAGACATGGTAAAAGTAAAATTATTTAACTTAATGATAAATCTAACTGATAAGGTTAAAATAGGAACCTAAACTTGTCTAAATTCTATTGGATAAGAGTATTTCGACCCATACCCACCTTATCTTCGAAATAAATCAATTTGGATCTATTTAAAACCGAACATGACTTTATAATAAATTAATAATTTTAGTTTTTCCAAAGGAGCTCCTCTCCTCCCTTATAAAAGGGCACATCCTCCCTCTCTTCCTCACACCACTTTGAGCCTTCATTCTCCGCCAACCCCTGACAATTTATTCTCTCCACTTCCCTAGAAACATCCTAGAAGTCCTGGTCTTCTTCAAAGACCAATTTTAGTGCCCTAAAAGGAGGTCTCAAAGAAGAACTTCAAAGAAGAGGTAATGTCTGTTACCGATTCTTTCATCTTTATTTCTTATTCCACTTCTTCTTCTTTAGTTGTTTCATTATTAAGTAATAACATCAGCATCACTCATATACTGATATGTTATTATAAGTATGAAACAACCCTATTTCACCATCTATCCATCCTACGGAAAATGAATTCACCGCGCGTGCGTACGTACGGAATACCGTCTCCACGCCGTGGTGTAATCTATTTTCCACCACCACCTTACTTGGATGGGTATAATGGTGTAAATAATGAATATATATGCTTATTGTGAATTTATATTGATTCTGAAATAGTATACATACACTCCAATACAATTCCACGATCATAGGAACGATATCATCACTCGTGCGTACGTACGGAATACCGTCTCCACCATGTGATGTGATTCGTTCTACATGATCTTCATTGCATAATGATTATATAAATGAATGGAATGAATTAATATTATATATATAACACTAATACCATTCTGGAAATGAGGTACCTATAACCTAAAAAAATGATGGATAAGAATTTATTCGACAAAACACGCATAAGAACAAAAAGTAATAAACACCCGAATAAACAAGTAGTAATGAAATATTACTAATAAGAAGATAAGAATATGACCATATATGATATAATAAAAATAAGTATGATTCTGGAATAAGTCAATAACATTATTTAAATCATTATACAGGAGGTTCGGACACTTACGAAGAAAATCGAACCTAAGGTAAGGGAAATATCCAATCTCATTTTTATCCGAGATTGTTTATGCTTTGGTATTTGCTGGGGTGTGTTTTATCATCCACATCCATGTTTCCTCAATATGTGATATTAATATACTTCTACAATAGTTTATACCCAATTTTACCCTTCAGCGAGTTTTTAGTAAAAGATATGAAAGGAATCCTTTGTTGTTTTTCGTACGAGTTATTTTTTGACTTTTCCAACAAAAGTACGAGAAGAATGTTTTTTTAACATATACGGCATGAATGGATTTTTAAAACATTATTTCCAAGAATCTTCCTTTACAAGTTTTCAATTATATTTTTAATCAACTTATTTTAGTTAAAAATTGTATGACATAAATGTTTTTGAAGTAGAAAGGATATTTTCCTCAAGAATGGAGTTCGTGAGTTTCATCAAAATTATCTTCCATCTAGGATAATATAGGGTTCTTTTTATATCCCTATTATTACATGGATTTGATTATGCTGTGATGGAAATATTATTATGAATTCCTTTATCTGATATGAATTGTTTTACGATGTCACGATGTTTAAGATTCCCATTTTTATTACATGGGTTATGCTATGATGTATGGTTTATGATTTTGTGGTAAACATAAGAATGGTATCATTATGAGATGGGTGGGACCTATATCTCCCTCCAATTAATTGGTTAAATATTTTATATCTCATGAGATAGACATGGCTGGAATGGCAGGTTAAACCGGTTCAGTGAAACAGGACTGAAACGAGGAGTGAACTCGGTTCAGAAATGGACTTTGTCCACTAAGATAGTCTTGGCAATGAGTCTTGACTAACAAGAAATGATTCTATATGATTATGTGTGTATGCCACAAAGATTCATGTTACACTACTATGATTTATCCCATGTTATGAAATTATGATTTCTTTTGCAGGTTAAGATTTCCAAAAGTTATGTTCTTATGTATATTATGTGATTGACATTTCTTTTGTTTACCTTTACTGAGAATTTGAGCTCACCCTTTTGTATGTTTTCTTTCCCCAGGTCAGGAAGAAGGCTATTAAGTAAGATATGTGAAAAGGGACTATAGATATGATGAAATAAATGGGAGACAGTGTAGACGCTTTATGAACCAGTTGTTTATGTTTCCCAGTTTCTAAAGACACTATACCTATACGGTCCTTTCCTGGTTTTGTTATATGTAGTAATAAGTGTGCTTCAATTCAGAAGTAATAAAAATGTATGTAAAGTATGGTTCGTTATAGTAGGTATCTGGTGTCTTAGATGTCGTAGGGAGGGAGACAGATGGATCTACATCTATCGTAGTAGTAGATGAAATAGTATATCACGAACTCATTGGCATTCTGGTTATTTAATAAAATAAAATTAAGTTCACAACATATATTTCAGAATAATATGAAGAAAAAAAATTAAAAATGATAATATCTACCCAGTACTAACAAACATAATATACATAACAATTATAGTGAATGAATTCACAAATTAAATAAGTGGTTGCTAAATGAATAAATAACTATACAAAAAATCATTTTACCCTTAAATCTTGTCAGTTTCTTGATCCATTACTTCATCCACTTCATTAATCCTTTCTATACTAGTATTTTCAATATCATGATGGACAAATAATTTTACTTCTAATTGTTCATGATATTCAATTTCAGAGGTCAAATCTTCCAATTAATCACCCATATCATACAAATCGCTTTGTATTACGTGATCAACTACACTCCACCCTTCATCAACAACATCATTCACATAATATACCATTTTTTCATGCAATGATAAGATATATGGATCATGATATTCTTGATCACCAACATCCATCTAGGATGATTAGTTCATAGAATTAAATTAAAGGAATCTCATTTAACACATCTGATAATATCGACCCAATTGAATTTGAATAAAAAAACTAAAAAAATTTCATGGTAGTTTAATTAAATAATATCAGTCAACATTACATAGTATCCCACTTCAGAAAATGTAAATATAGCACTATTATATGTTTTCAAAACCCTTTCTCGATTGACTGTATGAAATCTAAATCCATTCACGTTGTAAGCGTTGAACTATCTAACTTGTATTAGAGCACCTCAAGTAAGAAACGTCAAATATTATAACAACTCTACTAGAGTGTCAATATTAATGATCAATAAATAATAATATACATTATTATATTAATAAAATATATGTTTCAAAATAATATTTTTATTTATTGCAATATTTATTAACTTACACATCATGCTAACCATTCTACAAGATCTTTATTAACAACTTTCATTATATCTTTTTCATTTCATGTTCAGTCTCTCATTCGTCTCTTCATTTGTATCCTCAACTCTTCAATAAATGGATCTATAATTTCAATATTCAGTAGCACATATCTATGTGCCTGTAATAATTCCAATTCTGTCAGTGTCACATTTGAGGTCCTCCCAACTGATCGGCCAATTGCAGGAAATAATTTTGATTTATGATGTATTTGAGATTGATTTGACATGTCTTCAACATGTCTAACTTGAATAAATCTAGTATCAATATCATACAAGTATCTAAAACAAAAGGTAAGACACTCCTCATCCAAATATCCCTTAGCAATAGAGCCTTCAGGTTGAGCTTTATTTCTCACGTATGATTTCAAATACCCAAGATATCTGTGAAATAAAATAATCAAAATTATGCATCTAATTAAGTGAAAAAATTGTTTACATAACTGAAAAACATATAAATAAATTACCTCTCAATTGGATACATCCATCGATAATTAATGGGGCCTCCTAATTTAGCTTCCTCAACCAAATGCGCAGTTAAATGCCTCATGACAGTAAAAAATAATGGAGGACAGATCATCTCTATTGCACAAAGGGTAAAAAAACCTCTCCTGGAAGTTTCCAAGATGAAATGGATGTTGATATTTCTCAAATAATTGTCTGAAAAATGTGCATAATTAGAGTACAACAGCATTAACCTTTTTAGGTAATAATGTTAGGAATTCTAATGTTAGTAACTGTTGTAACAAAATATATGAATCATGACTTTTCAATCTATGTAACTTAAAATTCTTCAAGTCAACACACCTCAAGATGTTACATTAATACCCATAAATTAACATCACATTCTTTAAAAATCGAAAGAATGTATCTTCATCCCTATTTTTCATTGCAAAAAATTCTTGAGCATACTCTTCATTCTCATCTTGCCAGAGATCACGTTTTATTTTCAATACTTATAAGTATTTACGAGAATTGAGATGACTTTTTGTCTTTCCATGCTCATTAAGAAATGTGGAAGTAAAATTGTCACATATATTCTTCTTAATATTCATCACATCAAGATTATTTCAAAACAAATTAAATTACCAATACCAACGTTTGAAGAATATACTTTTTTTCTTCCATTGTTTCATTCTTTTTTCACTTGACGATGCACTTCTAACCCATTTCCCATTATCATGCAAATAAAGAACCTTCCCAAATATTGTTTCAACATTTTCATGTTGTGTCAATATTTTAGTACCAGTTAACAACTTTGGAGGTGTTCTACGATCAATAAAAATGTTAAATTTTGATCTTTTCAGCAGAAATATATGAGATTCATCATGAATTATTTGATGTCACAAGAAGAACCACTTTCAGCTATGAGGTAGCCATTTGGGCTCAAAATCAAACTTACAAATAGAACAAGCCAAACCTGTGTAAATGTTCCAACCAGATAAGTTCCCAAGCCTAGGAAAGTCAGTAATTGTCCACATTAAAGCAGCATGCATTTTGAACAATGTTTTATAAGAAGCATCAAATGTCTCAACACCATTTCTCCATAACTTCTATAATTATTTAATAAAAGTCTAAAAGTATACATCAATATCATTTTCAGGAATTTTTTTTCTAGTAATAATCATCAAAATGATAAAACATGTTTGTTGCATACAAATCCACAGAGGCAGATTGTAGGGGATCAAAATAACTGGCCAAATGCTATAACTGGTATTGAAAGTCCCAAATGGATTGAATCCATCGGCAACCAATCCAAATCGATCATTCCTAGGAATAGATGAGAAATCTTGATGTAATTAATCATATAACTTCCATGATTGTGAATCTCATGGATGTCTCATTAACCCATAAATGTTATTATCTAAAGAATGTCAGTTCATGTGTTCTACAGTTTTCAATGACATGAATAATATTTGCAATCGAGGCTTTAATGGGAAGTAATGAAAAACTGTTGCATGTGTGTTCTCTTTATTATTCTTCATAAAATCATATTAATTCAGACTTCCAACATCACTATTTTACTTCCATCTAGAAGAAGAATATTTTTTTTTCAATTCTGTCTACTTTTATCCTCTCACTAATAAAGCATACAATCATTGGGACACACATGTATTTTTTTATAATTCAGACCAATCCTATTGACATATTTTTTCATATCATAAAAGACTTGGGGATTTTTGCTTCAGGAAATTAATCACACAATAATTACAATATCATGGATATTTACTTATTTATAATTCCATATAGACATTTGAAATGGTATATCTTCTGAAGAAAATAAATCTTTTAATATTTCAAAAATCTACTATACAACTCTTGATTTCTATCGTCAACTAAATCATGAAACATATTTTCCATAGTGATTTTTTCTCTTATATTTGTCTCCACAGAATCAAGAGGAGGATCCAATGATATATTACAATCTTGATCTAGTTGTGTTACAGTTTCAAAAACATCACTTGTCACGTTGCAATTTGTTGCACCCTCATATGGTTGTCTTGTGATGTTTTGATGTTAATAGTGGTGTCTTGTCGTGCCGAATGCATCAGTTATGATGTTTTGCATTTCATTTTCCATTGTCGATTAAGTTGGGTGCTCATTCTATGGATTAACATCAGTGCTCAACCTTTCTGTAATGTCTTATTCTCCTTGCCAAATCCAACACAAATATTAACTATGGAATTGATTCAGTGTTAAATGTTCATAAAATCTATCTCTCTTAAACCATCTTCTAAATTTACATTTAGAACATGGAAATATTATTCTCCCTTGAATGGATTGATTGTAAATTGAAAAATCTAAAAACTCATTCAAACCCTTAACATTCTGAGGTGTGTTCATCATTAATGTGATCCAACTTTTATCCATGTATATCATAATGTGCCTACACAATATTAAAAAAATTTAAACACATAGTTACTAATAAATTGGGAAAGATATTCATATATACTAGTGTAAAAATATATAAATATGTTACATAAGGTTTTCCTATATAAATACATATGGTAAATCACCCACTAGAAAACCAAAGCTTTCAAATTAAAAATATCCATAAAACAAGATAAGAACAAGGATCCCTTCCCTATAGTTTTTTATATGTCGTGCTCCACAAAAATAGATGGACAAACTAATGATGTCATTACATTGATATCACTAAGGCTAGGGCTTGATAAATCATATATTAATTGAATAGAATTTAGGAATATGAAATCGAAACAAACTCTTATGTTAAATTTGTGGCCTCTGATTAGGATTCAAAGAGTTGGGTATGGTCTGGGGTGGAGAATTTTAGAACAAGTGGGGTATCATGGTGAAGTGTTATGGGTAGAAACATGTTGTGACCCTACGTGTGATTAAGATTTTCAGATCTAGGGTGGATCATGGAACATCAATGGGGGTTGAAACATAATGTGGACCACTGTCAAAAAGATATTATAGTTGGCCCTGTGATGTTTTCCTTTTTGTATCTAAGTAGATAGGTAAGTATACAATGTATTATTTGACCCATTGGTGGGTAGTGGAATAATAAGGATATGAAAAAACCATGTATTCATTGATATATAGTGGTTGGGTTGTCTTCTTTGTTTCTCTTGTTCCTAGTCTAGACTATATTGTAATTGTAGTGAAGTCTTAATATGACAATGGAAATTGATTACAATACATGGTTTGAATTGAATGTTATTTTGTAATTTAGAAAGGGAAAGTTGAAGCATCCATTTGTAAACTCTTTTCAGGGTTTTACTAGTAAGAGATCATGTGGCCCATGTGAATTAGAAATTGACCTTGTTGGATTCATGAGACTTGATCACATGTCATGATAGAAGTACATGTATTCTAAAATGACCAAACATATATGATAGTGTAAGATTACAGAAACATAATATAGTGAGTCTTGAACATCCCAACTACCACAGCTCATGAAAATGTAACTAAAAGATCACACATTGAACACATATAACAAAATCCACATCAATTACATAATTTACATAAATCAATTGATCACAAATTCCACCAAAAATATCATCACCACATAATTCAAAAAGATCGTACATCATCAATTCACCAAACCAACCAAGTTATATAGAAAAATATACCAAAAAACAGACATATAAAAACATAATACAACATTTAAAGGAAAAAATAATGATTTAAAATGCATTTAGAGTTTGATAAATATCCAAGAATAATAGAAAAAAATCTAAGGAGATTAACACACATCCTTAAATAATTTTCAGAACTACTTACTTTATTGATGGGGATAAAAAATTATCTTTTAAATAAAATTTATTTATTTCAAACATCATCCCTTTTATAATAAAAAAAACTTTTATCACTTCTAAATTGATCGTTTTCAGATATACAATCCAAAAGGGTCAAATATAATTTTATATATAAATCACCGACCAATTTTAAAACTAATATATATTTTATAATTCATAATTAAATCATAAAATTCCAAATATAATTCACAATAAACAAATATATACTATAAAAATTATGGATTATTATTTAAATCTATATACATCATTCATTATATAATCCTTTTTGAAAAACAAAAATATCCAAAAAAAAATAACACATAAAAAAGGCATGAGATAAATCCAATAAAAATCAAATACCCCTCAAAAATCACAAGGCCCGCATAGGATCATTTCCCTTTTCAATGAAATGATTCCAATGACCCTATATTGAAAGTGTCTAATTAAAAAATCCAACTGGGGTGCAAATTCATGCCAGAACCGAACACATGGTTTGATGGGATTGAAGTTATTCATGAATTAATTTTTAAAACATATCTAAGAGATTGAGTCAAGTCACTACCTCATTTATTTGGTTGTGTATACAAAACTGATTCCATTAATCCTATTTCCATTTTCACAATAAATCTAAGGAAACCCCTATGAAAACCAGTAAAATTAAAATTTGGATCTGTACAACATAACTGGTAATCAATATGAATTTTCAAATTCAATATTAAAATCTAGACAACCCATAATGGCTTATGTTCCACAATAATGGTTGGTTATAAATAAATCTCTAATAAACTACTTCTAGAGTCCCAACAATAAAAATAGCTCAATAAAACCCTAATTCACCCATATAAAAATATATTTCATTTATAACATGGGTCCCTTTTGGGAAACCAATGTTATGATACCATTTTTAATGAACCTACCCTAGATGAGTTGATATATTACCCAAACCAATTTTCCATAAGGGATAAATATAATTATTGATACTAATAGGATATAAAAACTTAGGGGTATCAAGTACATGAAATCGAGAATTGTATAACCCTTATATGTTAATGATAAATAAAAGATGAATATATTAAAAAATATTAATTACAATTCCAAGAATTGGAATTCCATGAAAATGAGAAAAATCTTAATTGAAATAGATGAATAATAAAATAGATAATTATTAAAAAAATCATCCAAAAAAATTTAATTAAATATAACAGAATTAGAGCATTCACCTAGGAAAATTGGCCAATACAACATACTAAGGGAAAAAATAAATGGAACCTAAATAGTTCATGCATCACCACTAATGAATCATATCCACTAAATATACACCACTCATCCATAAATGGTCCAAAATAAGAATGAATGAATAAAAAATTAACTATGAACCTAAAAGATAAACCTAAGATCTACATACACCTATATGTGTATGTATAGTGTCAACTAAACATGACATGTGGGATCTCCCTATGGAATCGTGGAAATTACTTTTATAAAACATTTAATATATTCTACTTTGAAATAAAATATTAAGATAGATCTTTGACCTCCATGTAAAAATTAAACCATGTCATAATTAATTTCATGATTATAAAACGCCCATCATTTCTAATTTAAAACATGGGTTGGAAAACTCACTTTCATTATACATTATAAAACATGAGAAAGAGTTCCTTTAAAATTATGGTTAAAAATCCACGCCTTCTAATCACCCCACTTTTGATAACACATTAAAAAAGACCATTGATACAAAAACCAATAGGATTTTAATTTAATACCTCAATTTACAAACCATTATATAATGTATTTTTAAAATAAACCAACGGTGAACTCAATGGAAAATACAATCAATATCTTCCACCATGGTATCTAGAACAGAACATAAAATAATATCAGACAGTCATTGGTTTCTAAAAATTATCAACAAGGGGATTAAAATAATGCACAAAATTATATACCCTAAAATTTACTAAAAATAAACATAACATATTGGGGAACTCACTAGGTATCAATTTACATTCCTGGGATCTGAGCTATGGCTTCGGGGGGTCGGCGGTGATGGGCGGCAAGGCACGCTGAAGGGAGGCGGGGCATGCTTATGGGTGTTGAGGTCACCATCGGCATGGGTGGGGAGCCGATTGAGGGTTCGGGGATTGGTGGGGGGAGAAGGCGGCGTCGCAGGGGTCGGGGCTCACTGGGGTTAGGGGGAGAAGGCAGCGTCGCCGGGGTCAGGGGGAGAAGGGGCGTCAGGGAGGGGGTTGGGGTTGTGTGTGGGGAGCGTTAGCACTATATAAAAATGGGGTTTAGTGGAGATTTTTAATAAACCGATTCTAAACCCTTTTAAAAAAATTTAGAGGTGGTTTTAAAAACCACCACTAATAGAAATTTATGTAGTAGTGTGTGCGAACGAATCACATCACTTTGAGTGGGTGATAGTCCACACTTACTCAAATTAAATTATCATATTTAAACCGAATTTAAGGTAAAAAGTTATGTGTTTTAAAAGTAATAAATAATATTAAATATATAATAATTATATTATATATCATAGAAAAATATATTTTCCATCATAATTTCCACCATGAGAGGCTGCAAATTAAATATAAACAATCATCATTTAGTGAGGTGATAGTTCTTTGTACACATAAATAGTATGTTTGTTAACAATTAGATAGAGATGTGTATAATTATAGGTTAATAAATTAGAATTAAATAAATCTTATTTTATTTAAGTTATTGTTTTTTATCAGGAATGGAAAAAAGTGATAAGAGGGGGTGGAGAGGGAAAATAAAATAAAGGAGCTTGAGAGAATGTGTTACCCCATAACTAGGTAACTTCTTTTGGATTATGCCAAAAGGATTTCTTGGAAGATATTATTCCCAATGGGATTATTAAAATAGTATGGGAGGGATGTTGTGATGTTTATTGGTAATATATTTTCTGAACATAATTTTTTTGATAGATGTTAATTAGAGGGAGAGTTGGTGGTCTTTTATGCGGAAGGGAAAAGGCTCACTTGGTATTTCTGAAAAAAGTTATTGTACCAACATTTTTATCTAAAAAACCATAGCAAACCATAAAATCTAAATATTGGAAGATTAATTTCCAAATAAATTCCATAAAATGGGTTTTATACAAGATCTTATGTATTGTTTAGTCTTAAATTTATTGTTTAGTCCGTAGTAGAGCTTAGTTAAACCTTAATCGATGTAATTAATTTTTATAAACTTCCATAATATTTTTAGACTAAAACTAAGTTATTCTTATTAGTAATTATAAATTGTGTTGATTCAAAATATGTAATCATTTTTTTTTCAAAAATACAATCATAGAAGTAGAATAAATTAATTTAAAATTAATCCCTCAGTTGGGTCAACAATGCGGGGTTTTAAAGTAAAAATGACTAAAAGTTTGCAATGTTTTTGTATCAAATTTCATTATAAAATTAGTTCTAAATAACAAAATTGGATTAATTGATAAAAATATAATATAATTATTCTTTTAAACCAAAATAAAATATAATTAAACAATATAAATAAATTATATGAATAATGATTTTTGAATTATAATCCCTCATTTTTAAATATTCGTCCAAAAATGAAGTTTGTTAGAAAAATACCAAAATTTCACCGTAATAGAATTTGAATATTCTAAATTAAAAAATGAATTTTATTTTATCAAATTTAATTAATGAATGTGTTATAGATTATTTTTATTTTTTTCATAGAAAGACATGATAAGTAGTTTGTTTGAGGAAAAATAATTTTAAAACAAATAACGTCTTTACCAAAAAATATATCATTCATTATGAATATGTTTTATTTATATAAAAAAATTATAAAAAATATTTGAAAAGTTTTTATTACTAATCATATTACTAAGTTTAATGTATAAGTTATAATTATCTCTTTTTAATAATTATTATAATAAAATGATGTTTTGTAGAAACATCGGTGTTGCGGGTAGTATACACCAAGTCGGTGTTACTGGTAATATACACCAAGTTAGTGTTGTTTGTAATATATGCCAAGTCAGTGTTGCATGTAACGTATACTGAGTTGATGTTTCATATATCATATGTCGATTTGGTGTTAGTAATGTATTCCATGTAAGATCCATGTGAAATGAATGATTAATATAGTGCATTTTAATACATAAAATAAAATTTAATTTATTTCAAAAATGGTCCATAAAAATACAGGCTGTTACAGTTATTCCTTGAGTGACCTTATTCAAAATAATGAACACTAGTAGGGTACCTCCACTTATATACTAGTCTACATGATATTAGTAGGTACCATGAACATTAATAAACATGAGTGGGTGTGTATGGGAAATGATGGTTATGATTGAATTTGTTACCATTGAACTCTTACCACGCATGAGAGCTAATGGGTAGTAGATAGTGATGATGAGTTAGTGATTCAACCAAAGTTTTTCCTTTTATTTTTATAGGTGATATAGAAAACACACATGGGTTGTTGTTTATTTTTATTTTTTGGAGATGAAAACATTCTTTTAGTGGTTTTTATTTTAATTAAATGGAAAAATACCTCTAGGGAGGCCATGATACAAAAGAAGAATATCTTTGTAAGGAGGGATATTATATTAATGAAAACTCCCCTAATATGGATTTCTATTATAGTAATCAAAAACCCCTAGTATGGAGGATATGATATTGTGTGTGGGGATTCCATGGGTTTAGAATTCGTATTGTATTAATTTGGGTTAGAGGATAGTTCATACCAAATACTAGTTGTCATGGATTATTGGTTGTTTGGTGAGTATGGTTGGGTATCCCACACTGGTGGGTCTTAGCCACTATAAACCATTGTATACTAGGGATGAAAATTTCCCCTATTTTCTTTCTAGGATTTTTCATTCCCCAAGATGTTATACTATATAATATAGTTATAATAACCCATTGGTCGTTATCTATGTATCAATTAGATTGAACCATTAGTTATTATTTTGGTGGTCATAGTTATTGTAGCATACTCATAGACAACCAGGAACTAGGCAATACTGGTATGGTCGATTTTTTTAACGGACATGAGGTCAATGATTTTTAATTATTTACTATCAATATTTATTTATATATTTATATAATTTCCCATGCATATATCACTACATTTTTTATATTTATGGAACCAAATAAATGGTTTCCTCTTATGTTTTGTACTCACACATTTATAATCCCAATGTCTCACTTTGGTACTCAAGTATCTCTCACTTATTACTAATCTAGGATGAGAGGAAGCCTAATATTTCTTGATCAAGATGGAGAATAATTAATGGTATTTGGTCATCAGTATAAGTAAAGTCTTATTTTTTTGCGTGATCCACCAATATTTTTTTGTCTCTCATTACTATTTTTATTTGTATATGTTATCAATTTAGTGGTATATCTTTCTTATATGTGTATATGGTTATTTTAGTCTATATATAGTGTTTCATTTATTATTTATGGTTCTTATTTGTTATCACTTTATAATATTATTTATATATATGGATGATGTCTAGTTAATTTCAATATTGTTAGACACTCCCATATAGGGAGCATAGTCTCCTCACAGTACTACACCAATCCTCCAATGTGGGTAGGTAGCCTCTATCACATTAGGAGGCAACCCTAAGATCACATGGCACCATCAATGCTTTTATTATTCATAATACACTAGTTTGGGATAGTAAAATTATCATTAGAGGGTTTCTTTTCTTACTATTTGAAGAGTTGGAAGATTGGCGATATAGTATGTATTAGAGGTTATGATACTACCCAGAATGGTGCATCACGAACTACTCCTCTACTGAAATTCCTTGCTACCATTGGTATGAAATTTATTTTCATGGAATGTTATATTGTGGTTATTTTTGATGTCACATTATGTGTCTCAAATGGTGTTGGGTATTTTTTTTATTGGGATTTTTCTATTGACTACAGAGTAATGAAGAATTCCATACATCGTTATTAGGCACTTAGGATTCACATGATATTTATATGTCCACATCTGTGTTATTATGACACTAAAGATAAAGGGAAATAATATTTAATTTGGCAATAATAGATAGTATTGTTTTCCAGTGTACATGTTCTTGTTGGGATTCTACTTTACTAGACCAACATATGTATATAATATCATTTAATGGTAGGCCATGTTGTCCTATGGAAAGACACTCAATATTGATGAAGATGATGCAATACAATGTTCATGGGTGGTACAATGACACTATTTTTTTATGATAATGATTAGAGGAAATTATAACAAACCCCGTATAGGTCATTAGTATCCATGTTCAGTATTATAATGATTCAGTGACAACCTATATAACATTTTCACATATATATTGGCATGGAATTCTTTGTAAATAAACCATGTTACTATGGTTTGATGGATTCTGATCATGGAAGGGTGGTGTCAACGCACACACATATATATGTATGTGTCTGTATGAGAATGAAATTTTAGGGGGATCAGTATCACTATTGGGTGATTAATGGGAATTTTTTCCTAGTAGGTTGATGGTGTTAGAATGGGATGCAATATGTGGTTATTAAGGACCCTAGAGTGGGTGTTTTGGAACACTAAAAATCATTTCTTATTTGATATAGGAATGAGTTTTAGCCCCTATGGTTTATGGTTTATGGGAAACAAATATTATTGAGGAATGGGTGTTCCTAGTAACCCTTGAGACATGACAAATGATTTTTGTAGTGAGTTGGTTACGATTGATTTAATAGGGAAACCCACAAGGGTGGTTAACACTAGTTGTTAAGTATCTTAAATACGGGAATCTTGGGTGGGTGCTTTGGGTTATGGGATTGGTACATGTTAAGAACTATTGATTATGTGTTATAGCTATTAAGATTCCAAGGTTTTTTGTGGTAGAGAATTTGCGTGTGGAGATGTCATTTGGGGTTGGTTTGAAAGATTAGGGTCATTAAAAGGCATGACCCTATAGAATATATAATTCACTTCTAGCCATAGTGAGTGAATCTGTTGATCTTAATGAACTTCAAGACAACACTAGATGTTAGGAGGTTGTGTGATAAATCATGGCTCTAGTGAAGTGATAGATTTTGATAAGGAGTGTTGATGGGGCTCTTATCTTTATGAATCTATAATTCTTGAGGAGTAGGGATAATTATTATGTTCATGAACCTAGTATCGATAATTCATGACTAACAAAATTATGAGTCATTTATTAGTGATTTGGTGGTATACGAGCATACACCTAATATTTTTAAACATGATCATAGTGACTCACTTTATCATGCATGATGTACATTGATTTTTAAATTGGTTATTATCAAGGTTGGTCATTGGATTAGTAGATATTATGAGAATCTATGGTTCTAGAAGAACAGAAAAATAGATGATACTAATATTTATTTTTCGATGGTGTATATTTTATTACACCTTGATTCAGGTTTTATTACAAAAAATACACTTTACACAATGCCAAAATTTCATGACGATATATTTAATTGGGTAATTAGGTATATATCGTATAAAGATGGAAAATATATACAGTAACATTATTTAAAATCTCCATAACATGTTCTTACATTCCATTGATCTTATAAAAAACATGGCATAACATGGGGTTGTATGTAAGAAAGTGGTGACCTATAAAGCCTATTAATGAAATAAACAAATAATAACATAAGGTGATGTAGTAAATGTGATCCATGTGTCAAATTAAGGTAACATAATATAGGTGAGAATCATAATGTT
Source organism: Viscum album (assembly GCA_963277665.1). NCBI lineage: Eukaryota > Viridiplantae > Streptophyta > Magnoliopsida > Santalales > Viscaceae > Viscum > Viscum album. Next base: position 459,716,089 of record OY728138.1, read on the forward strand.
GAACACTAAGGAACGATATGACATGATAATATAAATGCAACATAGTAATGTGGAAACAACATTAAAAATGAAATCATAAAAATAAGTTAGGGATATGTTTAATGAAATCATTAAATATTATTATTATGATAACCTCCTACGAATCGAAAATTTCTTCTCAAGAGATAAAAATATTACATAATGCATTAGAAGTCTATATAATTCTATTCCCACATATCACTTTCATATCATGTACATGCATATGTGTACCCCATATATTAGATAATATAAAGATATATATAAAAAAACAATTACCCTTTGGTCATATAGAGTGGGTTTCATAAATATAAATTCCCAATCAATGAAGGATATGTATAACTAGTTGAATACCCTGGAGTTAAAATGGAGACGGGTATTAATTACACAAATGTTTGTCATGGAAAATAACTAGATCATTTCAATAACCAAATGAGTATACATAATGGTTTATAGAAGGGGTTAATGAGTGGGAAAATTATAATAAGATTGATTCTATGAACATCTCTCAACATCAAAAATTTAAAATAAAAAAGGAATGATATAAAGAAGTTTCTTGAATAAACATGAGAAGGATATGATCCCTTACCTTAATATGACAGTTATAAAAGATTGATAGTAGATAATTAAGAGATTAGGGTACCCTTGATATGTATCTAAGAATAATATAAGAGTTCCATTGTGCTACATGTTTTTTAGTGAATATGACTGGGAGGATGGTTAGGTTTACATAGAAAAACATAGCAAAGTATTTAATAAATTTCTAACCCTTGGTTTTAGAGTCTATACAATAAATTTATCAAAACCAAAAAACTTTTCATGGTGTATTCCCATAGTTTCTACCAAATAATATTATTTTAAATTGTTTTATAATGATAAAAAACCATAAAATTTAAAATAATTCCCTTAGTGATGGGGAAGTGAGTCACTTCTGCAAAGAATTGATTAAAAAACCTTAAAATATAATATTTGTTTTGGAACATTCATTATGGGTTTATAAATTTATTAAAATAATGATAAAGAAAAATTTTCTAATGGGAAACATAATTCTGGTATTGGATACTCTTTATTGTATTTATAATATCAGTTTTTTAGGAAGTCATAAAATATACTTTATAATTACACCTTATTTAATTTTTACCCAACAAATCGACTATCTCAAGAAATCATGAAAAATTCACCATGGGATAATTTTTATTTTTGGATTTAATAAATAATATATTTTTATTAATATAATTATCTAAATTTGAGAATTTAAAATTTTAAATCGACTATCAACATTTATTGACAAATAGTTTGTGTTTTGACAATAACAGTTTTCAAACCCCTATAAAAATTAAATTTTCCATTGTACAGTTATATTATAATTTATAGCTAAATAATATTATTTAAAATGCATATTTTTTTCAAAAATAAAAATTTTAAAATTTTATTATATTCATCAGAAAGTGTTTCTTGATTAAAAATTTATATTTCCCAAAAATATACATTTTAATTCATCATACCAAAATATAATTTTTATCAATGAAATTATTGAATCATTATAAAGTAATAACATATAAAAATAATCATTATAAAAATTAATAAAATCATACTATAAGGGTCTGGATACATATCACATTATTATAATAGAGAATGCACTTATATTAAGGTGTGGGATGGTGAGGTTTTCTGAGGGTGGTGTGGAAAACATGGTTTTGTTGTGATCTCAGTGAGTTTGATCATCTCCTCCAGAGCATTTCAATCATCATTTAGTTATTGATTATTGGAATGATATTGGTCATGGAAAAATCCCAATTGTGTTATCCCACTTAGAATCTATAATAAATAGGCGTCATAGGGTAAAAACCCACTCATTTAATCCATCACTTCCATTATCTATTTCAATTGTACTTTATCAAAAAAAACATAATATATATAAATCATTTGATCAATTTATTGAAAAAACACTATAAATTGCTATTATACATAACCATATTTTAAATTTGACATGATATAATTTATAATAGTCCAAATAAAAAATGTATTTCATGTTTTTTCTATAACATCACTTATTAATAATGGATTTACTCATTTAGAAAGGCAATTTCATTTATTAATGTTTGGGTCATTGAATTATTCCCTATTCAAAAATACATAAATTAAAATTATCATTTCATATAGAAAAATGGATGAGGGTATTTTTTTTTCATAAAAGGCACTATCAGGGGTGCTCTCAAATGATATTTGGTTTCGAGTTAGTTGCAGAAGAGTGGATATCCATGGTCTTCTATCAATGGAGGAAGTAATTTTAAAAAACATATTAAAGGTATTTTGAAAATGAATAAAATAAAACAAAAAACTTATAAGGATGGGGGGGTTGATCAATGTTTACCAAATAAGAAGAATAAGTATTCTAGAAGAAGATTGATTTTTTTTTTGTGTTTTCGAAATGAAATTTGATTAATAAAACACAACGAGAAGATATTTTTTAAGAAAATATTTTTAAAGGTGTAATAGATATAAATCTACCTCTCCACTTACTTATTAATCATTATCATTTAAATTAATATCCACTTAATTATGATACCCTAATTTTTTAACCCTTGAAACCTACGGGAGTTAACATAACCACAAAGATGAAATAAATTAAACATGATGCTATCTTGGGAACATCCAATCGTAGCACCCTACTTCGATTGACTTTCTAAGTCTACATTATGGTCAGTGGTAAATTAGGTCCCATATACCCTCATTAAAATGGCAATGAACTTTTTTAGGGATCATATTTGACCTCTAAAAATTAATCATGTATGGTTTTGTATTACTGAATAAGATCAAACTCTAAAAATTCAAACAATTCTTGACCTCGCGTGCTTTGTGTTTATAATTAAATTTCTTTTTTTAATTAAATTTAATTTAAAAATAAACTTCATAAATCATAAAATTTGAATTATAATATCTCATTGATTCAATATAAATGAATGAAGAGGTTAATAGGCAGACTGATTACTAAAAAGACTACTCTATCATGGGAGGTGTAGTCATCTTTGAAAGGTTTTTCATTTGTATGGGTTTAGAAATGGAATAACTCAATATTGATTCTACTCTTGAATTCTAGCCTAAATAGTGATATTAATTGAAGAATAAATTTGAAAATAACATAACAAAATGGAAGAGAAACTAAGAGTTTATTAAAATCAAAACAATATTACAAATTGGAGAAGAAGAAGAAGCCTTCAATGAAGGGATCCTATAATGAAGATCCATACCTCTTGAAATGTCTAGATAAATGGAGGGAGACAAATTCTCATCTACCATAAATATCCCATTTCACTTCTAAACCCCTCCAATTGAGAAAAATACAATTGATAGAGTAGAGGGTAAGCTAGGTTTCAAGTGATTTCAAATGTGAATGGGGAAATTCTTCCAAATATTTTATTCAACATTTCACCACATTTTTATCCTTTACTACGCATGAACTAGGTGTCCATCCTGAAGGATTATTTTGTATAAATTTAGTAATGGATATCCTTTAAAAATATTCCACCATTCAAAGCATGTATGTTAAAGCTATGTCCCAAATATAGAAATGATGTCCAATTTAGTGAGTCCAAACCATCCTTGACTTTATAAACCTTTTAATACTACAAAATTCATGAGTAATGTAATGCCCCGACCCTAGAAAACTAGTGTCGGTGCATTTTTAAATAACATTGCAATGATCACAAAAGATCATGTCTCAAAAGACCGATTAATTTAGTAGCCTTGGAAGTACTAGATACATTCATAAGGGTTTCATTACATCGTAAAATGGAAAACTACGACAACATTGTTTCCATAGACAATATGTAAATCCCATAGACTATCCCTGTAGTTCATTCATAATATACCCCTTCACATCGTGGAAAAAACAAAACATAGAAAGGGGTGAGCTCAGGTGATCATTATGTATAACAATATAGCAGAAACTTTTATAAATATGCATAAACATTTAAGGAAATGTATAAGTCTAAGAAAAAAGACTTTTAAACATGAACTTCATCATAATATGGAAAATATAAAATCAAATAATTCCATTTACTTATTCCCACGGATATTCTACTACACGAATAATCACATGGAATATCAATATCCACTTTCATAATTATGGAATGCATAATGTCGGACCTTCATAACCACATAGCCAAGGCCTTGTGCCAAGAATACAAATAAGATTTGGTCAAGGCCTTATGCCAAGACACTAGTTTGTATCATGAGACCAACTGATGCATCTTGGAGCTATACAGGGCTCCACTCATCACATACTAAGTCCAATGCATTCCTTATATGAAAAGGTTTAAACATAACATAAACATTTATATTAAAACTGGCATATAAAATGCCTATAATTTATCCATAAACCATGAATGGTATGAAATAACACATTTACATAAAAACATATAACAAATCCATCAATACAATATGGACGCTTTGTATCATAATAAATCAACATCAAAAAACCTAAAATCCCTTAAAATATGTTGACATAGATGAAATTAAAACCTTTTTAGAGAAATATCTATTTCTATTTTGGAATTATTTAAAAGTCACATAATTATAAACAAAAACATTTATATTTGAAAATATTCTTATTATATCTTAACGGAAACTTAAATGATGTTATAACGGTGGAAAATAGCCTCATCCACTGTATAAGTTAAAAAAATTACCTTAAATTTGTCAAAAAGGTTAAAAAGTACCTAGTTCGGAAAACGACTGAATGGTTCCATTTATAAACATATTATAAAATTAAAAAAAGGGTATAAATTAATTTAACCCATAGTATATAAAATAGTAAGAATGTTTTGAAATACATTTTCAAGAAACATGGATGTGGATGATAAAGAGATCCCACTAGATAATTACATATAAACAACCTTAGATAATGAAGAGATAGTAAATTTAACCCTTAGCTTGTACTTTTCCTTGGTTGAGGGTAAGTTAAACTCATGTATTATGGTTAAATTTTTGATATTAAATTATAAAAAAATCATAAACATTAATATTATATCATATATGATCTTTTAACATTACTTTTTTTATAATATCTTAGTGTTATCGTCATTTCAGGTGTTAACAGATTCATTTCATTTATATTATTTGTTATGTGAGTCATATTTGTTATGAATGGTATGTATCTTATTATTATATATAATTATATAAATTCTTTAAAAATTATTTTTAATCATCAAATAAAAATTATTTTTGACTGGATACGATGTGGAAAGAATCTCATCGCGTTCGTGGAGACAGTAATCCGTACGTACGCATGCGTGGCAATATCATTATTTTGATATTAAAATAAAATATAATTGAATGGTATATCATATATAAAGAATAATTGTCATGTTATATTTATTATTTATCTCAATTAAACCTCATTATTATACCCATCAAAATAATAATGTATTGAATAAAAATTACACCACGACGTGGAGACGGTAAGCCGTACGTACGCACGTACGGTGACATGTCATTCAAATGATGGATAGAATAATTAATTTGGTTGCACTTTATTTATAATAACATGAAGGTATTTAGAATATACTGAAGTTATTATTTTATAATGGAAACAACAATGAAAAATGCAGTGGAAGAAGAAAGGAACTTGAAAGAGGCAATGAAATATTTACCTCTTCTTCAGGTTCTTCCTTTTGATTTGATCAATATGGCTCCTTAGGGTAGATTTCTGACTAAAGGAATGACTCTAGAATGAACGGAGGACAATTGATAGGGTATTTTGGAAGAGTTTGTCTAATCCAAATGGATTTGAAGTTGTGAATTAGAGAGAAGTGGAGTTCCCATTTTTAAGTGGGGTAAGGGGCACCTTAGGAAAAACGAGAAATATTATTTTATAATAAAATCCGTTTCGATTTATAATGGATCCAAAATAGATTATTTAATGGATATGTTGTGTATGGATTTAAAACCACTCAACCAATAGGTTTTATACAGGTTTGGGTCACTATATTAACCTTATATTTTTGATTTTACTCTTAGTTAAATAAGTTGACATTTACCATGTCCCTTTGTATTTTTATATTATATGGTTAATAAACATACAATATACATTCAAGAGAACCCCAAGTGGTTCATTAATGATACACCTATCATTATATATGTACTTTTTCCAAACATTAGAATTTTAGGAATATAATATAAATTAATAATATAATATTTTTTTAAAACCTCTTTCATGTCAATTTTGACACTATTTGGTATTTTGTTTTTCGTAAATTTATAACAGGATTATTACATCGAAAAAAAATCATCTAACCAACTATAATATGTCATATTAACCTAGAAAATTAGTGTAATAAATAAAATATCTGAAATTACATTTATTTAGATATTTATAATATCAATTATTTAAATATTTCATTAATTAGGTAAATACAAAATCATCATTGTGTCATAAATAAATTAAATTATTTAATGTATAAAAAATATTAATAAAATTCCATTATGTAGGAAATCATTTTATATTTCTAATTAATATTTATAGTCGAATTTATCTTATTTATAACCCTATATTAAATATTTTTTAGTTATTAAACATCGATTTTAACTCTTTTAACTCTTCTTTAAATAAAATAATAATAAGTGTCCTAATCTTATCCAAGTGGACCAAATAGGTTCATATTTTATTACTAAGGTTGTTTTTTGTCGAAATATACTTATCCAATAGAATTTGGACATGTTTCAGGGTAATAATAATATCATTTTTACCCTTAAATACCATATTTACTTTTAACCGTGGTAAATAAAAGAAAAAATGTTACTATTCACCAAAAATTATTTTCATATTATTGAACCAAATTTTTCTTACTCAAATCAATCATGTCTCTATTATTTTTATAATTCAACTCACATAAGTGGTAAAATTATGTTTTATGTGAATTTTCCAATTCTCCCATGAGGTGGGTAAAAGACGGTAAAATTTTCAATAAACCTTTTATATATCTAAAATGATAATAAAATGAATACAATGAATTACACTGAACTTATATAGGTATTATGTATCTATTTTGACATAAAATAATGTTAAATAAAATAAATAATTATTTAAAAAAATTCGGTTTTAAACAGTAATACAGTGTTTTTCACTATTCATAAAAAATTGAATGTTTTCAGAAAAATACCAAAATTTCACCCTAAGCCATTTTTAATATTCTAAATTCAAAAATTAAGTCTATTTTACCAAATTCAAAACATATTTACCGCATTTATTAATTTAAAATTAATTCCCATTGTCAAAACCAAAAGGCGTGTTTTAAAGAAATAACAACTAACAAAAGATTGATACTTGTTTATGTTCAATTTCGAAGTGAAATTATTTCCAATGAATAAAATTGGATTAAATGGTAAAGATATCATATATTTATACTTCCAAACCATTAAAATTTATAATTTAACACTATAAATTATTACGATTAAAATAGTTGTTTTCAGTTAAAATATAGTATTTTTCATTATTCACCCAAATAAGAAAATTATCATAAAAACACCAAAAAATTATTAAAACTAAATTTTTATGTCCAGATTCTAAATTATAAGTTTATTTTTTCAAATTTAATATATAAAAGCTTCAAATATTGGATTTAAAAATGGATCTCCATTAAAAGGCGGTAAAATTGCATTTTTTTTAAAAATAATTCTTTTATCTGGAAAAAATGAATTTTTTTTAATTATGTCTAAGAAACTCATAATATGGATTCAAAACTTATAAGGATTATATACAGTTCAAAATTTAGTTATTACTATTCATAACCTCTTTTGAACGGCTAGTTTGGTAAGTTGTGGTGCGCTTGAACTCGATGTTGCGTGTCGTGCAAGTTATTGAATTAATTTGAAGAAATAACGTAATATGAAATATTGGGGTGTTACATTCTTCCCTAATTCAATAAATTGCATCCTCACAATTTTAAATTGTTCTTCAAAAATAAAATTTTGAAAATAGAAAATACCATTGTGGGAAAACCCACATCGGAAATTGGGTTAATAAAATTTAATCTTAATAAGTGGAAAAGGGGGGGAAAGTCACAACCAAATTATGATCTTGATTAGAAGAACTTTTTTGGAAATTAGAGACACATAATTTGAGGAAAAATGTAAATATTTATATTGAGTGATTGAGGTCATCAGTTATAAAGAATTGTAAAATTGAGGGCCTCAAAGCCATCAATTTATGATGATTTAAAATATCATTGGTTCAACAAAGCATAAGATATTAGGATAAAAAATTTTTAGTTTTATGATCCCTTACCTAAAGATTAAGAATAAATTTCTTCATAGAATAAGAGAAGAGAAAAATATATACTTGACATGTAGAGTTCCATCCTTTAACTAATTTATACCACAAAATCATCTTTCACACTAAAAGATAATTGAACTTAAAAAATATATTGTTTATCCTATTCGTAAAGGGTTCGAAAAAAATGAATTTATAATTCATCTACCATACCTTTAAAAAAACTACATTATTTAATCTATGACATCATGTGGGCCAGTGGTAGGTGATACACCCTTGTCTCCCTTCAGTTGAGGGTTCATGTCTTGCGGCCTTCCCAGACGCGACGGGTTGCCGCCTGACCTCTGAGTTGTCCTTTTATAGAAATACAAAAATAATCTCAATCTAGAGTTATCCAAAATACTTATTTCCAAACTCACAGTCTAAAATTTATAAGGAAGTTAATCAAAATTAAGATCCTTTTTTTAAATGTAATAACATGTGAACACCTTCATCAGGCATTCTTTTAAAACACTGCAATATCTTGATTACCATAAAACATTATTGATTAAATTAATGCTCCCTTATTCCTTATCAAAAACTAGATATACTCCTTCTATCCAAAAATTTTGTAAACTCCAACAATGATGGAATATAAAAATCATTAATCAGTTTCAAGGTAGTCAAGAATATCCAATATAATTTATCCAAACCATCCATCTCTTATGCCAAAATCACTACCTCATTATCGGGACCATATTAAGGATTACCTTTCCTTCAACCATGTATTTTCTAAAAAGTTTCACTTACTATTAAGTCAATTTTTTAGAATAAAATAATCTCAAATCCTCAATAAAATATTACTGCATTACAATCCTTATTTATCTCCATAATTCATATAACTAGTATATTTCATATACAACACTCAAATGAAATAATTCTATAATAATAACATAATAACACTATTCATTCCTCTTCATCTTAGGGAGTATCATAACATGATTATTATCTATAAGCATCACTTGCGGTATACTCTGATGACTGGGACATTGATTCGCCTAGTGTCCCAATTCCTTGCAGATGAAGCATTTTACATTTGAAACCTTTTTATTACCCTTGAAATCACGTACTTGGTGTCCTCTTTCTCCACACTTATAACAAACTCTCATTCCATTCAAACATTTACCAAGGTGATTCTTTCCACAGTTATCACATTTTGGAAAATTCTTCTTTTCCAACTTCCCTTTATCCAACATTCTCTCTTCCACTGTTTTCTTCTCTTTCATCCCTTCAAATATATATGATTCAAGGAATTCTTTAATTATCTTATTAACACATGATACTAATTATTCATATGTTAAGAATACATGGGAGACTATTTCCCTTCTAAATGTTGGCTAAATACCATGAAAGATGTGATCCTTCTTAATCTTTGGATCATTTTTATTGATGGAGTTCACATTCCTTCTACTGGGCGCCATTTCTATACAATGGAATACACTAGGTCAATTTATGAATTGTAATGAATAATTCCAAACTTGTAAAATACCTAATGTAAATTGAACAGTTTATGGACATAATCCACAATCACAAAAATATTTCATTTTAGAATGTATATACTCATAAATCCTTAATAATTATTTGTAAAAAAATGAGAATTATCCTAAACATATCCCCTGGGAGTGTCGTAACCAAGAGTGCAGAAAGGCTCGTTGTCGTGCACCAATTCTTGTTCGAGTCTAGCTTAAAGATGTGTTTTCATGTTTTACCCCTAGGTACATCTATTCCAGAGCCGCCTCAACCTGCTCATATCTAGATAGGGATGTATTGCTTGGAAAACTCAGAAAATCATTACAATACCAAAATTTTAGGATGTTCTTCTATACTAATCCTCAAAGTCTATCTTTGGGCTACGTGCTCTAATCAGAATTTACCTGAATCTAGTTTCCAAGGTTTTTACTAAACTACCTCTAAATCCAACTATAATGCCCCGACCCTAGAAGCCCTGTGTCGATGCATTGTTACATAACATTGGCATGATCACCAAGGATCAATTCGCGAAAGACCGATTAGTTTTGTAGCCGTAGAAGTATTATATACATTCATAAGGTTTACATTACATCATAAAATAGAAAACTACAACAAAATTGTTTCCATAGAAAATAATGAGATCTCATAGACTATCTCTGTAAGTCATTCATTATATACTACTTTGCATCCTGTAAAAAATATAACATAGAACGGGGTGAGATCAGATGCTCAATAAGGATAACAATATAGCAGAAACTTTTATAAATAAGCATAAACATTTATGGCAATGTATAAGACTAAGACCAAAGCATTTTAAACATTTTCTTAAGCATAATATGGAAAAGATAAAATAAAATAATTCCATTTACTAATTCACATGGATATTCTACTAGTCGAATAATCACATGCAATATCAGTAGCCACTTTCATAATGACGGAATGCATAATGCCAAACTTTCATAACCACATAGTCAAGGCCTTGTACCAAGAATACAAATACGATTTTGTGAAGGCCTTGTTATAAGACACTAGTTTATCTCATGAAACCTATTGATGCATCGAGGAGCTATATCGGGCTCCACCCGTCACATACTAAGTCAATTGCATTCCTCATATGAAAAGGTTTAAACATAACATAAAAATTTATATTAAAACTGGTATACAAAATGTGAATACTTAATCCATAAACAATGAATGTAATGAAATAACACATCCACAATCAAACATATCACAAAACCTTCAATAAAATATAGAAGTTTTGTATTATAATAAATTAACTTCAAACAAAGTTAAAATCCATCAATGGATGTTGACATAGATAAAATCAAAACCATTTTAGAGAAATATATATTTCTATTTTAAAATCATTTAAAAGAAAAGTAATTATAAAATAAAAAATTTATATTTGAAAATATTCTTATAAGCTTGTATGGGATGTTTCGACAATGTTATAATGACAGAAAATAGCCGCACCCGCCGTATAAGTTAAAAAACAGTCTTACCTTAAATGTGTCGAAAATGTCAAAAAGAACCTTGTTTGGAAAATGACCAAATGATTCCCTTATAAAAAACTTATAAAAGTCAAAAAAGGGTATAAATTACTTTAACCCATACTCTATAAAACAGTAATAATTTTTTGAAATACATTTTTAAGAAACGTGGATGTGGATGATAAAGAGATCTCAGTAGATAATTACATATAAACAACCTCAGATAATGAAGATATTGTGAAATTAACCCTTACCTTATACATTTCCTTGGTAGACGGTAGGTTAACCTCCTGTATAATGGTGAAATAATTTTTATTAACTTATACAAGAATCATATACATTAATATGATATCATATAGGATCATTTAACATTACTTTGTTAATAATATATTTGTATTATCGTCGTTTCGGGTGTTAATGGATTCGTTTTCCTTTATATTCATTGTTATGTGAGTCATATATGTTATGAATGGGATGTTTCTTATTCATATCCAGAATGATATAATGCCTTGAAAAATTATTTTTAATCATCAAATGAAAATTATTCTTGAATGGATACGATGGCGAAGAAATGTCATCGTGTTCGTGGAGACGGTAATCCGTACGTACACACGATCGACAATATCATTTTTGATATTAAAATAATATATAATTTTCTAGTATATCATATAATCAGAATCATTATCATGTTATATTTATTATTTACATCAATTACACATCATTATTCTACCCATCCAAATAATAATGTATTGAATTACAATTACACCACAACGTGGAGACGGTAAGTCGTACATACACACGTATGGGGAAAATGTCATTAAAATGATGGATAGAATAATGAATTTGGTTGTAACATATTTATAATAACATCACAATATATATAAGATTCTTTATTTATTATTTTATAATGTAAACAACAAATAAAAAGGAAGTGGAAGAAGAAATTAACTTGAAAGCGGTGATGAAATACTTACCGCTTCTTCAGGTTCTTACTATTGATTTGACCAAAAGGGATCATTGGGTTGGCTTTCTGAATAAAGGAAGGCCTCTAGGATGAATTTAGGACAGTTTTGAGGGTATTTGGGCAGATTTTGGCCGAGCTAAATGACTTTTAAGGTGTTAATTAGATATAAGGGTGAGTTCCCTTTTATAAGAGGGGTGAGGGGCACCTTAGAAAAAACTAGCAATATTATTTTAAAATAAAATAATTTTAGATTTCTAATGGCTCCAAAATATATAATATAAATTCTAAGGTAAGGATAGGTCGAAAACCACTCATCAAATTGGTTTTATATAGGTTTGGGTCAATATATTAACCTTATCATTTAGTTTTAACTCTTAGATAAATAATTTGACATTTATCATGTCTCTTTGTATTTTCATATAATATGGTTAATAAACATACTATATACTTCCAAGAGAACCCCAAGTGGTTCATTAATGATACACATACCATTATATAAGTACTTTTTCTGAACCTTAGATTTTTAGGAATAGAATACCAATTAAGAATATAATATTTGTCTTAAAAACTCTTTCATGTCAATTTTGAAACTATTTGGTATTTTGTTTTTTTCTATATTCATACCAGAATTATTACTTCGAAAAAAATTCATCTCACAAACCCTAATATGAAATATTAACCTATAAAATTAGTTTAATTCACAAAATGTCTGAAATTACATTTATTTTAATATTTATAATATCAATTATTTTAATATTTCATTAATTAGGTAATTATTGCATCATCATTGTGTCATAAATAAATTAAAATATTTAATATCTAAAAAATATAAATAAAATACCATTATATAGGTAATATTTTTTTCTTTCTAATGAATATTTATAGTCAAATTTATCTTATGTATAATCCTATATTAAAAATGTTTTAGTTATTGAACATTGATTTTAACTCTTTTAACTCTTCTTTAAATAAAATAATAATAAGTGTCCTAATCTATTCCAAGTAGACCAAAGAGGTTCAGATTTTAATCCTAAGGTTATTTTTGGTCGAACTATACTTATCCAAAATAATTAGTACATTTTTTAGGGTAATAATAATATCATTTTTACCCTTAAATACCCTATTTACTTTTAACCGTGTTAAATAAAAGTAAAAAAATTTCTATTCACCAAAAATTATTTTCATCTTAGTGAACCACATTTTTCTTACTTATATCAACCGTGCCTCTCATATTTTTTAAATTCCAATCACAGAAGTGGTAAAATTATGTTTTAGGTGAATTTGCAAACTCTCCTAGGAGGTGGGTAAAAGACGATAAAAATTCAATAAAATTTTTATATATCTAAAATTATTATAAACTGACTTCAACGAATTACATTGAACTTATATAAGTATTTTGTAACTATTTTGACCTAAAATAAATTTATATAAAATAAATAATTATTTAAATAAAAATTCGGTTTTAAACAATAACACAGTGTTTTTCACTATTCAAAACAATTGAATGTTTTCAGAAAAATACCAAACTTTAACCCTAAGATAATTTTTATATTATGAATTTCGTAATTAAGTCTATTTTACCAAATTCGAAACATATAATTTTCATTTATTAATTTAAAATTAATTCCCATTGTCAAAACCAAAAACTGTGTTTTTAATAAATAATAACTAACAAAATATTGATACTTGTTTATGTTAAATTTCATAGTGAAATTATTTCAAATGAATAACATTGGATTAAAAGGTAAAAATATAATCTATTTATACTTACAAACCATTAAAATGTATAATTCAACACTAAAAATTATTTCCATTAAAAAAGTTGTCTTCAGTTAAAATATCGTATTTTCCACTATACACCCAAATATTAAAGTTATCAGAAAAACACCAAAAATTTATTGAAACCAAATTCGTATATCTCGATTCTAAAGAATATGTTTATAATTTCAAATTTAATATATAAAAGCTTCCAATATTGGATTTAAAAAGGGATCCCCATTAAAACGTGGTAAAATTTCATTAAAAAAACTTATTTTATCTGAAAAAAATGAATTTGATTTTTCATTATTTCTAAGAAAATCATAATTTGGATTATAAAATTTTAGGTATTATATAAGGTTCAAAATTTAGTTATTATAATTCATAACCACTTTTGAACGGCTAGTTTGATAAGTTGTGGTGCGCATGAACTCGGTGTTGCGTGTAATGCCTGTTATTGGATTACTTTGAGGAAATAACGTACTATGAAATCTTGGGGTGTTATAAGTAATCTCCATAGTACTAAATAAAAGTGGTAGTAAATTGAGTGAGGAATAATTATACATAATTTTACGTTCAAAAAATTCAAATTAAAATATTTATGTCTCAATTACTATAGTTCACTTTAAAGGGTAAAACTGAATATTCATAACATTTAAAAAAGAAGGATCTAATGACAAATATTTTATAAATAATAATATTTAACACAATGTCAGGAAATTTTTTCATTTATTATCAATAAAATATTCAATAAAATTTTGTTTTATCAACTCCCCACACTTACCCTTTGTCAATCCTGGGAAGAACCTCATATCTTGTATTCTAAAAAATTGTGACAAAATATGCATGTCCATATTTCTAAATCCACAGTGGAAATATAGGAAAGGTAAGAATCCTTTCAAGATTAAATATCAATAAATTTTAAATTCATTGTCTCATAAATTGTGTCAATAAAAAATCTAGTGAGATTCATAACACTAATCATAGAAAAACAAGTCATGGGTCTACCATGCCTCTAGTTATCCACATGAGTGTGTGAAAACCATTACAAGATCATAAATCCACCCTTTATTCAATATATTCAGTAAAATTAACATAATTTGTCTTACTATGATTAATTCACTGAACCTATTCTACATTTTTTCCAATAAAATTTCAAGACGCACTCACATAAGCATTCCCAAATGTCAAACCTTAGGATCCCAACCTAGATATCCCCATATGTTGTACATTTCATCACTAACATTATTTATTATCTTGTTGTTGTTTGAGTTGAACTTGGAACAAATTTCACACTTAAGTCTCAACTTCTGTTTGATCTCTTCATGACACTAATTGTAATAGTTATAACATGATCAGAGGTTGAGGAAGACTGGTTTTTTACTTTCCCAAAACACAACCGATATTTTTTATTTTTTTGATGGAATACAATAGTCGGATAATAGATACACACGCATAGGTCAATTTGGTACAATAATGAAATTGATCACAAGAGAAACTAATGTGTGAATCAACCAATTAATTTTTTTACATAATTTGAAAACACCATCAATTATGTTGGAAAATTTTCACCAGTCACGGTTTAGTGAAATTTTTTTGTAGAGAAATCAATGAAACAATTTACAGTGAACAAATATCACAAATAACGATGTCAAAATCTAAAAGGTTTTATAATGAAAAAGCAATTCATATCATCGACAACTTCAATTTTTATAAAAATAATCCCTTGATGATGAAATCTTACTCATTCTTATAATTCTACAAATGAATTTAAAGAAAAATCATTTTCCATGTGTTCCACATGAGAATGTTAAATGATATATTTGTTTTTTATTGATTTTTTGTTTGTTTTTTGTTTTTGTTTTTTTCATCTTTTTAACAAAAAACCTAATAGAAAATACCCACAAAACATGGAGATGAAAATCCAAAATATATACCCCAAAATGTTTTCCCCTCCCCCACACATAAAATATTGTATTCTCCTCAATGTGAACCTATGATATTATATATACACATGAAATGTATAATATTAAATAGAAAAAGTATTATAAAAGTGAAAAGGATAGGAACAACCTGATATTCTCATGCGATGAAGGGGTTATGTTGTGTGATGAAATCAACTATATCAGTAGAATTTCCATTAATGTGTTTCTTCAAGTGTTTCCCATTGATTATAATTTTCTTTTCAGTGTCCTATTATGTGATCTCCACTACTCCATAAGGAAAATCATTAGATACAATATAATGACCTAACAATCTTGAATGAAACTTTCCAGGCATCTGCATTAGTCGGGGACTATAAAGAATTAATTTCTCTCCAACATGAAACTACCTTTGTTGGATAATTCTATCTTGCGCTATTTTTTTATCATTACTTGTAGATCCTTGAGTTCTTATATGAAGACAATATAATCTCCTCAAGCTCTTGAATTTTCACCTTCCTTTGGATTATATCTTGGGAAAAATCCATGTAACATTTATTTATATCCCAGTAAACCTGATTCTTAACTTCCACGGGGATATGACATGCTTTCTAAAAAATAATCCGAAATGGTGACATACCAATAGGTGTCTTGTAAGCTATTATATAAGACCAAAGTGCATCATCCAAGACCTTTCTCTGAGCCTTCCTATTTGGTTGTACATTTTTCTACAACATTTGTTTCAACTCAGGATTTTTAACCTCATCCTGGTCATTTGTTTATGGGTGTTAAAGTGTTGATGTTTTTCATGTCACTCTAAATTTCTGAAGGAGGGAATCCAAATTCCAATTGCATAAATGTGTCCATTGGTAACTGATGATGGCCTTTGGTACTCCAATCATATAAAAATATATATACCTTGAAAAATTCCACTGCAACATGAGAATAAATAGTCCTTGTGGCCTTATTCTCCACCCATATACTAAAATTATCAATAGGAACAAAAATATACGAAAAACCAAATGAACTACGAAAAGGACCCATAAAATCAATTCCCCAAACATAAAAAAACTCACAGAATAATATCTGTTGATGGGGTGTCTCGTGTCTCCTTGATTTATTCACAGGGTGTTGGGAATATGATCATGACATAAAAAAACATGAGCATAATGGAATAAGCTTGGCCAATATAATCCAGAGTCGAATACATCCCAAGTTATCTTTTGGGGTCTACAGTGTCCACCATAAGAAAGTGTATGAAAAAAATAAAAAACAGACTCAAAATCATGATTAGAAAGACACATCCAAATAACTTAGTCACTAAACTTACACCATAGGTAGGGATCATCCCACCCAGAAAATCTAGACTCAATCTTAAATTTATAGACTTTTTATTTCATTAAATTTTCATGGATTTTAGAGGCAACAAGGTAGTTAACTTGATCTACATACAAAGAATGTGTACCTGAGATGGCATAAACATTCTAATTAGAGAAGTGCCCCAAAGTAGTAGTAGGTCCAATGTGTCATCCTCTAGTGTGAGTGAAAGACTACTCATGTTGTTTGCCGCATGTTTTTCGAACCCATTCCGGTCATTTATCTCATTATAAAATTCTTCAAGAAGGACCATTCATTGGATTATCCAATAATTTTCAACCGGCTCCTTAAAGAGGTTTGTGAGAGCTGCATAGTCTAAAAACCCACTACTCTAGATCCCAATAAATATTAAAAAAAATTATCAGTAGAAAATATGATGGAAGGAAAATCCTTTTCCATGGTTTTTTAGTTTAATTGGTCTGAATCCAGTGGGCTTGATGCACAATAAATCACATGAGAATGTCCCTCCACCCTCTGAGATAAGAAAGATCAAACCACGAAAGTTGGAGGAGTCACACATAATCTCAAAAGGAGGATCCCACCGTAAGGGATATATGATTGATGGAGTGGTCAGAAAAATCATTATCTCATCAAATGAATTCCTATATTAATAATAAAACACTGAATCATAATCCTTTTGAATTAATAGCAACATAGGAAGAGAAATATTACTAAAATATTTTTTGAAGAGCTGATAAAATATTGCATGCCCTAGGAAATATCTAACATCACACACACATAAAGGATAGGGTAAAGATGAAATAATATATAACCTAGATCTGTCAACCTCTATCCCATGTCTTGACACTACATTCCCTAATACAATTCCATGCTCTACAATGAAATACCACTTTTCAAAGTTTACGATCAGATTCTTTTCAATACAATGATTCATTGTCGTTCCAAAAATAGAGATACAATCATCAAATAAAGGCCCATAAACAATGAAATAATCCATAAATACTTCCATGATGGTATCAGGAAAATCAAAAAAATAATCAACATGCATCTCTGAAAGGTACTTGGGGTATTGCAATGTCAAAATTGCATCCTTCGGTAGGAAAATATACCGAATAGACAAGGGAATGTTGTCTTCTCTTGATCCTCCAGAGCAAAAGTAACATGAAAATATCCAAAAAAAATCCATCTAAGAAACAATAATGTGTCTTCCCACCTAGTATATTAATAATTTGATCAATAAATGTGAGGGGGAATGGTCCTTGTGAGTGTATTGTTTTAGTTTCTTATAATCAATACACGCTTGCAAACTACTTCTCCCTCATTGGAACTAACTTCTCTCTAAGATTTTTACCACTATAACACCACTTTTCTTAGGCACAACTTCAGTATGACTAACCCACTGTGAATCTGAAATTGGATAAATTATACTTGTCTCAAATAAAATTTCAACTTATTTTTTTTACAACTTCCATAAGAGTTAGATTCAATATCTTTTTTGGATGCCTCAAATGTTTAGCTTTATCCTCTAAAATAATCCAATGCATTCAAATTGATGGGATAATTCAAGATATTTCATCAAAGGTCCACCTAATTTCCCTAAAGTTCTCCCTTAAAATATTTACAAGTTTTTCTTCATGTTAAAAAGGGGCATTTTTAGTAATTATATTAGGTAATTTCCCACCACTTAACAAGTATGAGTATTAAATATTAGTTGGAAATGGATTGAGTTCCAATGAAGGGGGTGAATTATGGATGGATACATTGAAGGAATTGAAATTTGTGCACAATGAACATTAGAACCAAAATAATCATCATCAAAATCAAATAATAATGCTTCAAAACCCTTAGCATATTCAATAGCTAAATCATAACTAGAGTAAACATGATCAAAATAAGAATATGAATCCATGTCAAAATCAAATCTATGAGAGTTTTTTGAATTATAAATTGGTGTGTAAGTGCTCTTAAACATCAATATAGAACCAGTACTCATAATCTATTTAATCATAGGGATAAAAATTTTCATGGGGTTTTTATTTTCTGGGTCAAATTGGAAGATAACAAAAGCAGAATGGTCCTCTAAGGAGTACTTTATGGAGTCTGTAACATTAAATATCACAAATTTATCTACAAACTCCATGGAATGTCTACCATCATGGAAATTTATGATGGTTTTTTTAGTTTTGGGAATTGTCTTATGTAAATTAATTGGAGAATTAGAGCTTACCTAATCATCCTCCATGTTAAGAATGTAGAAATATAATGAGAAGATCATTTCTCTTATCTAAAAAATTATATCCTCAAGGACTCCTACTGGTTATTTTGTAGATATATTCAGCAATAACTCCACTGCTCTCATTAGCTTCAACTCACCAACATGTAAAGAATAGAAAACATAGTGGGGCATCACATTTATGGAATCTTTTAAATAACATAAAGCTTCATAAAAATGTAACTCCCATATAGTGCATGGTATGGTGAATATCCCTAGATCCTTTCACTTTTTTTTGGAATTTCTAGTGTTGTTGTAATGAGTTCTGACACATTCCTTCCATTATTGCTCCTCTCATTTCCCCTGATCCCTCTTAAATGGGGAAAATTTTAATTTAAAATTTTGGCATACCTTGGGATTTTATTTATTTCATCGTGTAGAGGGATGTTGATCTCAACATGATTGGGTGTATCCAAAACTTCTTTTTGTATCTCCTATTCAACCATCTTTCAATTTTTTACAACTCTGTTTGGAAGTGGACGGGTTTTAGGAGGAACATCATCAATATTTTTCTTACCTTTTCCTTTCTCCTTGGGTTTTCCATCAGTGGTTATTTAATGGGGCCTCTCCGGAGTTGAGGTGAATCCTGGTGGAATGTTAGGTGTAGAATTATCATTTGTTTGATACCCTCTTATAAATGTAATGGCACTAACATTAACCTAGGGATTTGGATTAGGTTGGGAAGTATTATTATCATAGTTCTTACTTCCAAGTTCATGGAGGGCGGTGGAAATCTGGATCATTTGAGTCTTTAACTCCCTCAGCTCTGAACCTTTACTCTCCATCTCATTATATTGATTAAGAATAATTTTTTTTCAAATGATCATCGATATTAGAATCTATCTTTGGTTGATAAGTCCCTTGTTTTTTCCTTGATGATTCTTGGGCTTCAAATCTCATTTAGGGTTGTTGGACACCCTACTAATAGGTTAGAGGATGATTGATGTTTTTTTAAATGGGGACTTTGTTGTTTTCCGTAGCCATACCTCATGTCAGATTGATCCTTCACCCCTAGGACGTATGTTGGTGCAATGGAATAATACTTCTTCTTTGGATGTGGTCATTTTTTCTATTAATATGGACTCTTAGGTAATACTACTCCAAAATCCTCGGACTCTTGTAATTGGGGGAACAGTCATTTGGGTGGTCTATTTTCAGGAAAATGCCACATGGCCTTGTCGGAGTGGGTTGGGATGTCTTTTGAGCCAATGAAATCTACCTCACCATATTTTTCAATTCTTCCAACATAGTATCAATCATATGATTTTCAAAAGAATAAGGACTTACCTGGTGTACTCCCCTAATATGTGTTGTACCACAAATTCTAAATTGTTGGGAGTTTTGTGTCATCTTGTTGATCAACACACTTGCAGCTGATAGTGTTTTGTCGGCCAATGCTCCTCCAGCTTCGGCATCCACCATGCTTCCCTCCATAGGTGTCAGTCCTTTATTGAAGTATTTAATGATTAGTTTCTCACTAATTTGGTGATGTGGGAATCTTTCACTCAACTTATTGAATTGATCCTAGTACTCATACATTGACTCCACTTGTGATTTCTTGATTCTTAATATCTCCTGGTGAATCGAATTTTTTCTTTATGCTGGAAAAAATCTATACAATAAATGAAATTTCAAATCATTCAAACATGTTATGTCTTCAAGTTGAAAATAATACATCCAATCCTTTGTATCTTCATCAAGTGAAAATAGTAATATTGTTAGTATTATCCGATTTTCAGAGACATTTCTTGGTTTACGGGTTTAGAAAACCACATTAAATTATTTTAAAAAAAATTCTTCTTAACTATATAATCAATAAAACTTTGGATGAAGGTGAATTAACCCATATTTCAATTCAACATCTGATTTATGGTTTTGGTATAAAATAAAATTTGGTTGATAGTTAATATCAGGTGCAATGAATTCTAGAATTGTTCTATTAAGTTTACTTTTATTATTTTCATCCACTGGTTCCTATTTTATATTTGATTTAGAATTATTTCCCATTTCAGTGTTACCATAATAGAGGAATTCTCCAAATGGTTGAATGTTGAAACTTCCCATGGACTGAGACTGTCTGATTTGAGATCGAAATCTACGTTCAACCTCAGGGTCAATACCTAATATTTGAGTGGGATTATTTCATGTCCTAAATAAAATAAAAAAGAAAATATGAAAATTTGACGATAATAAAAATAAAATAAATTTGAACTGGTCTAATAAACATAATATAAGAGAGACAAAAACATGAGAATGGAGAAAGAAGAAAGAAAAAGGAGAATAAAAAAATAAAATAAAAAACAACTAAATACCTATAATCAGTTGATTAAATTAATTTCCTCCATAAAAATGACACCAATTTGAAAGGAAATGTCATGGGAACTCTCAAATGATATTCTATTTTGGGTTATTTAGGTGCAGTAGAGTGGCTGACCAAGGTCTTCTCTCAAAGGAGGAAGTTATTTTAAACAACATGTTAAAGGTATTATGAAAATAAAATAAAATCAAATAAACAAATAAAAGGGATCCAGGGCTGTTCAATGTTTATAAAATAAGAAGATAGATTATGTTGGGAGAAGATTGTATTTTTTTGGTTTTTTAAATGATTTTTGATTATTAAAACACAATGAGAAGATGTTTTTTTAGAAACTGTTTTAAAAGTAATAATTAATCTAAATATATCTCATCACATATTTTTAATCATTATATTTTAAAGTAATAACCACTTTATTATGATCCCATAATTTGTTAACCCTCAAACCATATGGTATTTTACATAACCACAAAGATGAAATGAATTAAACCCAAGGCTATATTTGGAACGTGCAATCGCATCACCCTTCTTTGATTGATGTTATAAGACTAGATTATGGTCAATGGTAAATTAGGAGTCATATATATTCTAGAATATGAGAAAGAATTGTTCTTAGGGATTATATTTTAACTCTATAAATTGATCTCATTTGGTCTCATATTACTGATTAAGATCACGCTCTCAAAATTCAAAAAAATCTCAACCTCGCATGTTTTGTGTTTATTATTCAATTTCTTTATTAGTTTAATTTTATTTAAAAAATCATAATTCAGAATAAGTTAATTACATTATTTCATTGAATCAAAATAAATTAATGAAGAAGGTAATAGGTAGACCAATTACTAAAAAGAACTAATATTCCATGGGAGGTGAAGTCATCATAGAAAAATTTTTCATTCGCAAGGGTTTTGAAAGGGTATAACCCAGTATTGCCAATAATCTTGAATTGAAGCCCAAATATAAAGATTAAGAAAAGAATAAAATTGAAAATAAAATAATAAATGGAAGAGAAGCTAAGAGTTTATGAAAATCACAACTACATTACAAAGTTAATAAAATAAGAAGAAGTCTTCTACAAAGGGATCCTAACTTCATGATATCTCCCTATTTAAATGCCTAGAGAAATAGAGGGAAAAATTATCCTTTGAATTTAATCTCAAAATTCACATCCCAACCCCTAAAAATGATAAAAACGCCAATTTATATAGTGGAGGGGAGGATAGGTTTCAAGTGGTTTCTAGTGTGAATGGTGAAATTCGGAGAATATTCTATTCCACGTTTCACTTCCTGTTTGACCTTAAAAACACAAGAACCATCTATCTATTTAGAAGTATTATTTGTGTGAAATTTTGTTCTCGAGCACCTCTATAATTTTTTTTCATACTAAAATAATGTAACTGGAAGTTATGCCCCAAATACATAACATATGTCCAATCTAGCGAGTACATCCCATCTTTGACTTCAAGACACTCTTATTCTATCCAAATGCACGAGTTAGCTTCATAATCCTCAATAAAATTTGTATCCCATTGAGTGAGTAATGCATATACAAAATGTTAAGTTAAAATAATTAAAATTTAAATATTTATGTAATAATTAATACATTTCACTTTGAAGGGTAAAACTAAGATTTTAATCACATTTTAAAAAAAATGACTTTATCCCAAATATTTTATAAATTAACGTATTTAAAAAATTTTGAAGAAATTATGATATATGATATTCATTACATGATATTATGCCACTAAACTTATATCAGGTGTATTGTAGTATTTTGTATGACATTATCTATATGATATAAGATCTTTATTGCATGCTCATCTTATGAAAGATCTATTTCCAAAAGTAAAACCATTTGATTCAATTCATCTAAGGTTTCTTATATATACATCCCTGAGTGAGATAAATTTCAAACATCATGTACTTGAGATAAGTTATGTAGGAGTACTAGCTGATATTCCACCACTCTTGATGCGATCATGGAACTAAAATTGGGTAATGTATCTAGGACTAATATGTACCTTCTTTCAAAAAATCATTATTTTCTTCCACAGTGGTATATTGTGGAACACTTAATCCTAGACCATAAACTCTAGGTTTAGTTGATCATTTTTTACAAATTTTTAAATCCATATTGTGTGAATTTCATATGATTTTGAATGTTCTAAACCTTCTCTATCATTTCATAGATAAGATCATATCCGATAATATTACTATCTATAACTATAATATAGTATGTTAAATATTGGATCACATTCCAATACATAGATTTATAAGGTACAATTTAAATTATTGAATTGAAACTATTTTTATAAGAGAAATCCAATAGAAAAAGGTGATGATCCCATCATCCATGGATTTCCATTTAATATGATCCCAACATATTCAACATAGTTTGAATCATACTTTTTGAAAAACAATTTTTCTAAGGGTGATATGTAGTGTTGAAGCTCAGATCTATATACAATTTGTTCTAAAGGATTATTAAAAAAATCAAGATAAAACCCAGATCTTGACCAAATACAATAGATAGTGGAAATCCATTTAGTCTTAACACTTCCATTATATATATATTATGGTGAGTTGGAAAAGTGAAAAAAACAACTTCAATTTCGATGAAATTCACTGAATTTCAATGGTGATCAATTACCACAAAGATTAAATTCTTACCTTTAGGTTTCCTAATTAATCCTTCAAGTAATTCTACGGTTATGTTTTCTCATGTCCATAATGGTATGGGAAATGGTTTCATCATACCCTTATACATATGTATATCCAAATTAAACTATTCTCATAGCATTAATTGTGTTATAAACTTGGAAATATCCTTATCAATTTTATACCACCTGATGTTTTACTTCAAATATTTATACATCAATGTGCATCAAGGATGAATTGAGAAGGATGAAAAATTCACATCATCCAAAAGATCCCTATACTATTATGGGTTTCATGGGACACATATTAAGGTTATGAACCTTATAAATACAAATTTAGCAATGTTGAACTTTAGAATATTCTCTAAATTATTATTTAGATACTCACTATCTCTCTATGCCTCATTTAAGCTAAAATTATATATGGTTGAGTAGTAATTTCAAAAATCTAATATGAATATCCTTTTATTATTATCATAATTCTCAATTGTATTCCTAATAAAATTTGATCCCTATAAATCCACATCATGGAAAAGGTTACCATATCCTTTCTACTCAAAGAACCATCCAATTTATTGACCATACTATGATGGTATTTTATTGAACAATAATAATCCTTGATGAGCTATAGAAACATTTGGTGGTGTATATTAAGCTAATTTTGTGTGAATATATACCATTGTATTTTCTGATCTATATATATGTCATAATATTATCTATAGAGATAGTGTCACAAAATATATAATGCAAATATCATAGATAAAAATTTCATATCATTTTTTTTTGTTTTACTAATGTATCTTCAATTTGAAAGAGTCATTGGAGATCACTATGTCAACATTCATCAGTACACAACCAAATCCATTTTTATACGCATTACTATAGATCAAAATTCTTCCCCAATGGCGGGTAATGTGAGCATATGATTTTTGATTATCCTTTTCGTCATAATTTTAAATCATTATTAAAATTTAATAGTCTATAAAAACATTACTCCCTTTCGAGTAAACATGGTTAGTGGGCCAAATAATCATGAGAAGTTTCTTTAAAATATATGATTATACAGAGATAATCATAGAAAACTACAGATTTCCATCATAGATATTGGTTTGTTTCATAAAAAAATTACCTCTATTTTTTATAGACACCTAGATATCCATTTATTATTGATACAATTAGCTATGAACATTACTTGCTCTAACAAAAACTCAAATTTATTGTACATTGGATAAAATTATTCTTTTTTAGAGTTCTTCATTATAGTATTTAAATTCTCCTCAACTTCCTACAAGATTTTGAGGAAGATAAAAATATCATCTATAAAATATATAAAAAATAGGAAAGTTGATCCCTAAAGACTATTAATTATGTTAATAACGATTATTAGAGAAAAATTGAACCCAAATGGAATCACTGTGAACTCATAGTTCCTATATATTGTGAAACATCCAGTCTTGGGGATATCCTCCATATTCACCTTTAAATCATATTATTCCAACTGAATATCCACCTTAGAATAATACTGGGAACCATTTAGCTGATATAACAAGTCATAAATGTATAGAAGAGGATACTTGTTCCTTATCATGATCCTTTTAATCTCATGATTACCAATGTAGAGGTGTATTTACCCATCATTTTTCTTGAAAAAGAGGATGGATACACCCGATGGTGAAACACTAGTGAATATAAACCATTTATCTAGAATCTCAATTAATTTTTTCTTTATATCCTCAAGTTCAAAAATGAATGTTATATATGTAATCATAGATATTAGCAATGAAAAGGGTATGAGTGTGACTCAGAAGATAAACACATGCCTTGGAAGAAGACTAGAATATTTATTAGGAAACACATTAGGGAATTTCCTTATAATGGGAATGCCATCAAGGAAGATCTTTTATTTATTCAAAAAAAAATATCTACTTAAAAATTTTCAAAAAACAAATAATATCCATGATAGAGATACTGTTTATAAAGGAGATTCATCCTCCTCCTCTAAATAGTATAGAATTAGGAGAGTATTTTTGATATGGGGGGTGATTTCTATATCTTTTAAATTTATGATAAATATATATAATTAAATAAAATTCATTCCTACAACAGAATAGAATTATCTTAAAGGGATTATCATAATATTTTATGGGAAATTCGTCCAAATATTTTCAATAAGGGATGAGTTATATTATTGGGATGTAACAACTGACACATTTTTTATCTTCACAAATAACTCAAACTCTATAAAATGAGGTGGTGATTGAATAGTCATACTAAAAATTCATGGCGTCAAAGAATTTTTAGAACCATAATAACATGGTATGTTTTTATCCATGAATGATAACTAGTATAACATTATCTACATAATTATTGTTATCTATCTTAGTAGTTGGTATAGAATAAACTCTCCCTTCATGGCTAGGCCTTGGAGTATTTTCATCAAGTTATCATTGAAAAGCCTTGTCTTAGGTAATTTTTTCTCATAGTGTCCAAGTTCCTTGTTATTGAAACATTGGATTAAATTTTTAGTGATAATAATATATTTCATTTCTTTTGTCAAATTATTGGGTTTGTATCATCAAAAAATTATACCTAGGTGACCTTTATTACCACACCAAATTCATTTATTTTTCACCTCTAGGAAATTTTAGTACTCATTTTCCCACAATTTTGATGAGTGGGTTGATTGAATTTCTTACCCCAATGAGATTTTTACATCACACCTCCATGACTAAAATCAATTATCTTCATATTATATCAAATCCCAAGTGACCGCTAAAATTTTCTATCCACCATTTCAAATTAGAGGGAATACTATATAATCTCTAAAATTCATTAATAATATCAAATATAAAATGGTCTTGCTAGATTCATATTTACCCACCAATGTTCTAGAAAAAATTACATTTGGGGCTAATGAATAGGATACTAGTTTATCATGAAAGTATTTTTATGTTTTCCTCATACAACCCATTGGATTCATCATTCTTTTACTTCAGGATATGGAAATATCTCTCTATTTGATTTTTGAGAGTGTGGAGAAAATATTTGTTGAATTATTTTTACATATTTCATTCCACTCCGTTGATTAGATCACCATATTGGGATTTATATTTTGGAACAACAAACATCATTGATCATCTTATCCTTTTATATGAATGAGCCTGCAAGGCCTTCTCATGATGATGATATTTAAGGATAGATATTATCATTCCATTAGAGTTGATCCATTATTCCATGTTTAAGGGATCATTAGATCCACTAAAAAGAGGGGGCATTTATTAGACTAACATCTCAATTATAAATTTATTATTCATGGAGGGGGGGATGGGTGTTCCTTGTGATTTAGGTTTTATTTAAAAACTTTAGTTAATTGATAATTTATTTCTATGAAGTTTTGGATACTTTTACCCAACAAGTTGGGAATATCATTTGGTCAATCATCACATTTCCCCTCACACTAGTTTTTATACCTGATTCCTCAAATATCTATCCATTGACTAAAAATATTTGTAAAATTTTGTGATAGAATACTTGAAAATATTTAAGACATAAACATAAAACCATTAACATTAATGTGATAACTCATAAATATAATAAACTAATTAACTACATAATTTCTAGGTTTTAATCATGGTTGTTCATGATCTATTTCCAAATATAAAATATATGGGAATTTTTTGTTCCAATAAAATGGTTTATAAGGATCTTACGATTTTACCAAATTATACCCCCAATGTGTGTAAAGCCAGTTGTGTAGAATGACCTATTTTAATGCACAAGGTGACCATCGAGCCTAGTTAAATGCATCCTTTTTGGGATTTTTAACTCTATGTACAGTTTTCCTAGTTCCGCGTCCACTTATAATATCATGATAGAGATTTATTTTCTTGGAAACAACATAATATATTAATTACCTAAATTTATGGATATTTTCCTATGTTTAGTACTTTCCCTAGGGATTTCACTAGTGTTTTCCAATCATTATCTCCATAAATAACTTGACAATCCTCTAATACCAAATACAAAAACCCATATTTTAATACACCTTAATTGGTGACTTATTACATCTATATAAACTTAATGAAACCCCATGAGATATTTATTCGTTTATTAATTGAATTACTAGTTAAATATCATAAGATCATTTCAATTAAATACAACAACATTATTTAAATTCTTCAACATGCACTTATATTACATTGATCTTCTAAAACTGCATGAGGTAACCTTGGTATGTATATAAGAAAGGGGGTATCCATAAAGCCTTGTAATAGAATAAAAAATCATATAATATGACATATAATTATATGTGATTCAAGAGTTGTATCAATGAAACATAAGGGGACGAGAATCATAATCATTAATAATAGGACTGAAATTGTATCATAACATAAAGAAAACATATGAATATGGGAACAACATAAAACAGGAAATCATAAACATAAGTCAAGGATAACATACAATTCACCATGAAATAGTGCACTTAGTATAACCCCACATTCAATAAACATGTAATATAATGAGTTAAAAATTATAACCAATGAATTAGTGGGATATATAATTTGGATCCCTCCCATCAATATCATATCATGTACATGCATATCTAGGACACATAGATCATAGAAAATAAGGATGAATTTATTAGTTTTTTTAACCCCATGACTTATTAGTATGGGTTATATAAAAGTAATTACATCATCAATTTAGGATTGGTACAGCCATGTGAATAGCCATGGTTAGAAATGGACATGGGTATTCAGAACACAAATGTTTGGCGTGGAAAATAGCAGGATCATTTTGGCAACATAACATGTGTACATAATTTTTTATAGAGGGTTGAACAAGAGTAAAAGGGTATATAATTACACCGTAAAAATAAATAAACTACAATAGATGTGTAAAAATATATCACCAATTGAAAATTTAGATAACAATGGAATGATATAAACAATTTACTTCAATAAAAATGAAGAGTGGATGATCTCTTAACTTGAGAGGGTGATTCAAAAATCAAGGGGAAGGATTCTTAAGAGATTTGGGGAACCTTTATGGGGGAGAGAGTGAGATAAGGTAATCTTAATTTTGTTCTATGAGTGTTTTATTGAAGAGGAATGAGATTTTGGGTGGTTTTATATAGAAAAATAGTGTAGAATACTTAATTAATTTCCCAACATTGGTTTTGGACTCTATTTGATAATATAATCAAAACAACATAACAAACTATTGTTTTTGTCCATATATTAACCAAATTATGAGTGTTTTTTATTATTTAATAGGGATAATAATAAATGAAATTAAAAAAAACAATCTTGCTGACATAAAAGTGAGTCATGTTTAAAAAGCATTTAATTTAAAACCTTAAAAATATATATATTTTAAAGGATTAGTTAAGGGTCCAATAAATTAATCAAATAACATAAAAAACAAAAAATTATAAGTGATAAAAATACTTTTTCCATTTATACTCATTATTATATTTATGACATAATTTTTTTATTTTATAATGTCATAATACATACCATATATTTGTAATATATTTTATTTTAACCCCAAAAGTAAACTATCTTGAAAAATTATGAAAAAATTTCCATTAGATAATTTCAACATGATGATTATAAAAAAATACCTAATATTTAAAAAAACAATTCTATAAATATGATAATGTATACTATTAAATAAAAAAATTGAAATAATTTTTTTACAATAAAAATATTATGACCATTATTAAAATAAAATTTTACTTCTTAAAAGTATTTTGTCATATATATATTTAATATATATTATATAATAATAATATTTTATTATAATATAATATATTTACATAATTCTTGATTTCATCTAGAAGAGTGTTCATATTGAAATTATTTATTTCCCAAAAATAAAATTTATGTTTTATAATATTAAAATCTAATTTTTAGAAAAGTTATTATTTAATCATTATAAAAAATAAAAGCTAAATATAATCATTATAAAAATATATTAAGTCTTATGATTATGGTCAATATACATTTCCCTTTATTGAACCCATGAATTCCCAAAGGGTAAGGGATGTGATGGTCAGATTATCTTCACGTGGTTCAATGAACATGGTTTGGGCCATTATATTGATGAGATTGAACTTCTACCACAAATATTTTCCCTCGGAATTTAGTTGTACAATCTCATCTTGTGACTGGCCCATGGAAAATACTCATAATTCTATATCACCCAAAAGCTCTGATAAATGGGATTTATAGGGTATGATCCTACTTAGAGTGGTCATTGCTTCCTTTTTTGTAAATTAGACTTTATTAAAACCCTTGATATATACAATACAATTATTAATGTATAATAGTATTAATTTAATTGGATATGATGCATAAAAGACATTTAGATCCAACGTTATATTAGTTTTAATGGTCCAAAAAAGACAATGTAGTGCTTTTGATTATGAATTCATTTATTAATATGTAATATACTCATTCAAAAAGGGAATTTATTTATGAAAGTTCATGTCATTATATCTTTTATAGATATGATGATGTTGTGAATGCCATGGTGTCAAGGGATGATATTAGGGAGCATGGATTTTATGGAGCGACCCACATGTGTTTTCGATGGATAATATTGAGGTTTCCTTATAGAGATATGTAAGTAAACACATAAGCACTATAGTGATTACTAATAAATTAGAAGTTGTGGAACCCATTATTGATATGAATTTCAGTTTCTATCATTTTTAATGTTTTTATGAGTCAGGTATGGATGGAAATTATGTTTCATGTTGGTACTCGGGTATGAGTAGGTATGTTCATGTTTAGTCATCTGGTATAGGTATATATATAGAGCATGTTATATGGTGTTTTAATTTTTGATCCAATGGGTCATTATAAGGGAACACATATAGTGGATAGTCTCTTTCTAGTAAGGGGTGATGCAATCATAGTTTTATATCAGTTAATGGTGCAAGGGATCCATCATAGGATGATTATTGTAGTGTTTAAATTCTTTTGACCTAACGAATCCAATTTTATATGTATTTCATTTTGAATTATATATGTGAATATGGATATGGTATCAGATAGAGTTTGTGATTTGTCATCATGATCCCTATAAAAGAGAGATGTTTTGAGGGTTCTCTTATGTAATTATGATTCAATTATTATGGTAGATCAAGATGAAAGATATTTTTAGTTGATATTTCAATCATTTAATTACTCCGACATGTGGGTTTGGTTATCAGTGGGTGTGTTCAAATGAATTTGAGATGCCTATGAGATTTAAGTAATCGTGATTGAGTAAATGGATAGTGTGTTGGTTGCTGATGTTGTGTTTTGTAGGGAAATATTTACCAAGGAAATACTGACATTCATTTTGTGTATAATTAGATATGGTCAACTATGAACTATACCAGGTACCTCATATTAGATATGATGACTCTGTTTTGAGGATTGATTGGGTATTTTTGAGGAAAATTCGGCACAGACGAACCATATATTTGTGAAATTTGGCCTCATATTATTTTTCTGAAAACAAAAGAATAAGTGGTGGTATTATAAATGAACCATAACTTCTATTATATCAATGTGTTGGTGTTGGTAACAATATAAGTGGAATAATTATGATGTTGGCAGAAAGTTTAGATAGGAAGATTCAATAATGGAGGGTATTGTAGCTTGAAAATATTCTCTTCATCTAGGTCCTATAGTGGGGAGCATCGTAGGATGAGTTACTAATTTGATGGAACATTCATTTGTTGAGGTTGATGGGTTGAGATAAGAACCCTACCAATGTTTCATTGGTTAATTACAATAATTTTATTAGTTTTTTTATAACACATTGAAGTAAATGTTTTATTTTACATGTACACGTTCCATTCAATGATTGAACAAAGACACTGGGCCTTTATTTGATAATCAATTTAAGTTGGTTTATGTAGTGGGATAACCACCAATTCTTCTCATGGATGAGAACTTTTATGATGGGGATGTTTTATCACCCCATGTTCCAATGTGAATTTAAAATTAAGGATAATTTTTTTTTATTTTTGATGTTGTGGAAATGTTGTTTGAAGAATATATTTTCAGAGTAAAATTTTGAGAGGTTTAAGAATGTAAAAATGGTTTTTGGACTTGGAATAAGGGTTATAAGGTGTCTGAGAGCTTCAAGATATCATTTTAGGAAGTTTAGTTAGTTAGGACTACAGTCGAAAACCACCATCTTGCCAATGGCTCGGCTATCCTTGAGGGTCCCGAGAAATATGATGGTGTTTTATAGGGATGAATTATAAATCATCAACTTTAAATTTTAATAGTGGTAAGTCCCTCTTACCCCCTTTGTTTATCACTTGAGGGTCAGGTATCAATTCCCTCCTTCCTCCTCATTTCCGTTGATTAAGCAGTGTTCTTGGTATGGTTTTCATGGATTTTATAGTACAACCCCTCATATGTTTTCCTCTATCCAAAATTTCCTTCATAATTATTTAATTAATTTCCTCTCTATCTAGTGATTTGACGTTGATGCAACGGAATCATGGTTGAATCGAATTGGAATTAAATGTATTTTATTCCACATGATATGAGGGTGTCTTATGAAAGAACTTCATTGTAATTTCAAGTTAATTCATGTAAGGTATATCATGTAGTTATTTTTGGTATGTTTATATTTTATTTTTAGTTAAATTAATTTTTGAAATGATGTGGGTGCATAGTAAATTTTACTAGGATGGTGTTGGGAGCATCGCATAGTCCTCCTCTGTGCATTGATTACAATTTGTGTGAAACATAGCTCCATGGTAGGTGATTTGTCTATTATTCAAAATTGTATAAATTTATAATTAAATTGTGAATTATTAAATTATATATTTTTTCATATATTATTATATGGGATATTATGTTTTTGGCTAGTTATAAGGGTGATGGGATGGTCTTGGAAGAGGTATGGTCAAGGCTTGGTTGTAGCTTCTATGAGATGTTTTATTGTGGAAGGAATATTATAATGAGGTTAGTGAGATCTTTATTTCAGCCATGTATTTATAAATTTTTTATATTGAATGATTATGTTCAGTCATTCCAGCAAGGGTGTGAAATTACCATTTAATAATTGATTTATTTAATTAAAATTAAATAATTTAAATTATATGATAATTTCCAAATAATTACAAAGATCCTTGGATTGAGAAATGTGTCAAGTATCATGGTTGACCCTCGATCAGTGGCTCATTGGTTTGAAGACTAATGGTCGAGGTCATGAATATTATTATGTTTCACTATAGTAACCATACCCCCTCAAGGAGTGTGACTATAATTATTTTGACATAGTGGTCCTCATTTATGTGACCCTTGATACCTCTATATAGAGGATTATTTACACTAATAGAGTTTGGATTTGTGAGAATTACATTAGCCTAATGATACATAGGATTCCTTTGGCTCATTTAATTGAACCTTTGGATTGTTTTATTTCTCATTAAGATGTGCCTACAAAATGGGTAGGATTTGAATAGATTATCGAATGTGTGGGTCTATGGATCAACCTAGGATGATCCTGGATATTGAGGTGGTCCTACGACCATATTTCCAGAACATTTTCAATGTGGAATATCCCATGTGGAATTCGAAATCATGGTATATTTATGATATTGTCCAGGAATGGGGCATCCCTCATGAGATGGGTTAGGACCCTTGTGAAATTCTTGAGATTGAGGTCCCCCAAGTAGGGTGTAACCAATTATGTACTAATATAGGTAACACTAGTAGTTATCACAACATTTATCTATCATGCGCATGTGGGTATGGGAAAGGTAGTAATGGTCGTGGGTGTGACTATATAACCTATACCTCTCACATGAACTGATGTATTGTGGATAGTGATGATAGGCTATGTTTTTTTCCTCGATTTATTTTTATTTTTATAAGTGATATGAGAAATTCCCACGGGGTGGTTTTTTATATTATTTTACATATAAAATAACATTGTGTTGGTGTTTGTTTTAAATTAAAGGAAAAAAATCACACTGGTGAGGTCATGATACGGAAGCAAACTCCCATAATAGGGTGGTCTATGATGCTAAATAAAAATCTTCTTGTATGGTGGTATATGATACTGAATAAAACTCCCATTTTAGGTTGGCATGTTATATAGCTTGATGGGAAACAAAATATTTAGTGATAGGAATATAATGGATCTAGGTAGAAGATAATTCATAACACACACTTGCTATTAGGGATGTTGGGATATTTTGAGGTTGTGGTCTAGTGTACCACACTGATTGGGATTAGTTATAAGGAACTTCTACATAATGGGGTTGATAATTCCACTATTTTATTAACCATATTGCATCATTCTCAGGGTCATTATATTTAATATATGGTTGAGTTTATCCCCTGGGCCATTATTTTTATATAGGGGTAAAAGGGCCCCTGGTTATTATTATGGTTGGAATAATTGTCATGACATGATGAGAGACACATTAGCCTCGGCTATTGTAGGTATAAACAATTGGGGTTACTTACCTAGGGATTGAAAATAATATGTTATATAATTTAATTAGTTAGTTATTTATTTATATCTCTTCATAAAAACATATCACTAAATTTTCTATATATAAGGGACTATGTTAGTGGTTCCATATTGAGTTTTATACTCACACCCCATGTGGACCACCATTGATCATTGGTACACGATCATCCCTCACTTATTACATGTCCAAGATGGTATGAGTCCTAATATTTCTTGATTGAGCTAGAGTAACTCTGATAGGATTTAGATATTAGGATGAGGTAAGGTTTTCGGTTAGCAGGGGATCCTTGAGTATTTTTATTTTGGTTTTTATATATTATTTTATTTTTATTTCTATATTTAATTAGTCTAGTGGGTGATCTATCTTCTATATAGTGATAATGGAATATACGGGTTATATTTTTATTTATTTATGGAAAATACCATTTTTAACTAGGTTGAGAGGGAACCCTACATTAATCATAGCCCCAATGGAATAAGGCATATTATATGACCAAAAGTCCCCAAGAATATATTATATAGAAACTACCCATCCCCAAGCATCAACTTCATTGATGGGGCCCAGCTCCCCACCTTTCATTGATGATTAGCTAGAATTTCCACATGCATAGAATTATGATTCCAAGTTCTTATGGAAGTCGTGGCATACTCTCTATTCATTACTAATATTCTTATGTCTACTCTAGTGGATTTTAGTTTTCTGGATTATTATTTTAGGGTCGTCTTATGTGTTGTAAAACCTAATAGGTTTATGAGAAATTATCCTAGGGTCCCAAAATCGCATGGCATGAAGGCCCGAGGTATCATAGAATACATGTATCCTAAAGTGATATAGTTTCTTGATGTCCGGAATTATTTCTACTTTATTCCTAAATAAGGTGAATATATTTATGGTACAATAAATACTATAGTAATAAATTATATAATGGTTAATGAAACTTAGAAATTCTTCTTTTTTTGGTTTGGAACCTAGGCCTTTTGGATGCAGTATTATGGATTTTACCTCTTAGGATCCACACCAACTACTAAAAGGAAATTATATTTCTTGTATATAATCATTTAAGTTTGTATGTTTCATTTGTATTAATGTTGATGATCGTTATTTATTTCTTCCCCATAGTCCAAATGATAAGAACATGTGACTTTTTTATTTATTATACATATAATCACTCAAATATATTGGATATAATCACATACCAATACTACTCAAGACCCTCACAGCTAGTCAAGAACCTATGGAATATGAGGAGGCATCTCAAAATTCACATAGCTCCACCGGTATGGTTACTATTCATAGTGATTTGGATTGGAATTTTATAAAAAAAATTCATATACTCATGTCCTAATATTATATTATGAGTGAATAATTTTTTTTAATTTTAATTTTATATTGTATGTTTTATTTTTAACCCATTTTAGAAACAATAAAGAATATAAACTATGGAATTAAAATTCATTCATAAATATGAGATTATACACTACTTGAATGGAATTGATATGGAGTGTTCCACATGATTATAGGTGTGCCTCCCCATATTCTATATGTCAAAAACTTGCAACATGGATCAAGATATAGTTTTTAATGATATACCATGTCCCCTAAAAATTATAGCTCACTTATTATCAAAACAAAGACATGATCAGTTGTTATCATCCAGTACTAAATGGCTCTATAAAAATCTCACATAACATGTTTGGGATAAGTTCAACCCCCCTTAGTTCCACTCTAGAATAACTTTGATGCATTCTTAATGTAGAGACCCGAAGCCTGACGTACATGGACATTACATTACTTTTGCGGAATACTTAGTACATAACAAAAACACACACATAAGGACCGTAATAGTTTAGTGTCTTTGAAACTCGGAATATAATCTTCTAATCATGGTGAAAGATCTTCAACATCTCCCATAAAGATCTTTTTTTAACCTAAATCCTTTCTTTATGTCCTGGGAAAAGAAAACATAAAAGGGTGAGCTCAAATTCTCAGTAAGGGTAAAAAAAAGAAATATCAATCACATCATATTCATAAGAACATAACATTTTGGAAATCTTAACCTGCAAAAGAGATCATAATTTCATAACATGGGATAAATCATAGTAGTGAAATGTAATCCCAATAATCATAACTTAAAACATGAAACATTGTGGCATACACACATAATCATAGAGAATCATTTCTTGTTAGTCAAGACTCATTGCCAAGACTATCTTAGTGGACAAAGTCCTTTTCTGAACCGAGTCACCCTCGTTTCAGTCCTGTTTCACTGAACCGGTATAACCTACCGTTCCAGCCATGTCTATCTCATGTGATATAAAATCTTTACCCAATGCATTAGAGGGAGATATAGGTCCCACCCATCTCATAATGATACCATTCTTATGTGTGCCACAAAATCATAAATTGAACATCATTGCATAACCCATGTAATAAAAATGGGATTCTTAAACAACATGACATCATAAAACAATTTATATAAGATAAAGGAATTCATAAAAATAATTCCATCACAACATAATCAAATCAATGTAATAATAGGGATATAAACATAACTCTATATTATCTTAGATGGAAAATAATTTTGATAAAACACTTGAACTCCATTCTTGAGGAAAATATCCTTTCAAATTCAAAAAACATTTTCCTTTCTTAACATGCCATACAATTTTAAACTAAAAAAACTTGATTAAAAATAAACATGAAAACTTGTAAAGGAATCTTCTTGGAAATAATGTTTTAAAAATCCATTCATGTCGTATAAGTTAAAAAAACATTCTTCTCGTACCTTTGTCGGAAAAGTCAAAAAGTACCTCGTACGAAAAACGACAAAAGATTCCTTTCATATCCTTTACTAAAAACTCACAGAAGGGTAAAATTGTATTTAAACAATTGTAGGTGGATGGAAATAATATTTCATATTGAGGAAACATGGATGTGGATGATAAAATACACCCTAGTAAATACCAAAGTATAATCAATCTCAGATAAAAATGAGATTGTGATATTTCCCTTACCTTATGTCTGATATGCTTTGTACATATCTGAACCTCCTGTATAATGATTAAATAATGTCATTAACTTATTACAGAATCATATTCATTGTCATGATATCATATATGGTTCACTTATGACTTTATATTACCCGTTCTTTTGTAAATTCCATGTTAAAGAAGCGTTTTGGGTAAAATCGTTTCATTTATCGTAGGTGTTTGGACTTGTTGTTATTGACATTATTATGACTTATATCATGATTTAATTACATCCAGAATATAAAACATGATTTATATATCATATATATTCAGTATATATATATATAATAGATAGATAAATGAAATGAAACACACCGTTCATGGAGACGGTAGTCCGTACGTACGCATGAACGCTGTTTTCTTTTCCTTATTGTCTTGAATAGAAGTAAGTAGATGACATACATATATATATATATACATAAATCCAGTAGATTTTAAATGTCATATATTTCATTATTAATCATTATATATACTTTATAATCATTCATGAATGGTTAATGTGGAGAATGAATCTCATCGCGCCGTGGAGACGGTAGTCCGTACGTACGCACGAGCGATGATATCGTTCTCATGATCGTGAACTTGTGTTGAAGTGTTTGTATAATATTTAAGTATAAATATCACTTTATAATAATCATATATAGTTACTCATTACACCATTATACCCATCCAAATAAGGTGGTGGCGGAAAATAGATTACACCACGGCGTGGAGACGGTATTCCGTACGTACGCAAGCACGGTGATTTCCTTTTTCCGTAGGATGGATAGAAGGTTAATTAGAGTTGTTTCGTATTTATAATAACATATAAGTATATAAGAAATACTGATGTTATTACTTTATCATGAAACAACAAAAGAAGAAGAAGTTGAAGAAGAACGAAATTGAAAAAGATCGGTAATGGATATTACCTCTTTTTGACGCACCTTTTCTTAACCTCCACTTAAATAACTAAGGATGGTCTTTGAAGAATAAAAAGGCCTCTAGGATGATACTAGGGAAGTGTAGAAGATATTTGTGCAGGGGTTGGACGAGATTTAATGCTCAAATTGGTGTGAGGAGGAGAGGGAAGAGGTGCCCTTTTTATAAGGGAGGAGAGGGGCACCTTAGGAAAATCTCTAAATATTATTTTATATTAAGGTAAAATTCGGTTTATAATGGTTACAAAGGGTCTTATTTCGAAGATAAAGTGGGGATGGGTCGCAATCCTCTCATCCAATAGGATTTAGACAAATTTAGGTTATTATTTTAACCTTATCAATTAGATTTAACTCTAAGTTAAATAATTTAACTTTTACCGTGTCTTTTTGTTTTCTTACACTATATGGTTAATAAACATACTATATCAAGACAAAAGAACCCCAAGATGTTTATTATTAATATATATAGCCTTATCTAAGTCATTTTGATGAACCTTAGATTTTTAAGAATAAAATAACAATTAATAATATAATATTTCTTTTAAAAACTAATTTTTTTCAATTTTGACACTATTTGGTACATGATTTTTATGAAATTCATAACAGAATGATAAGTTCGAAACAAGTTACTTAAATCAACAATAACATGTCATATTAACCTATAAAATTAGTTTAATTCATAAAAAGTCTCAAATTACATTTATTTGGGCATTTATAACATCAATTATGTCAATATTTCATTAATAAGACAATTACTGCATCATCTTTGTGTCATAATAAATGATAATTATTTAATCCCTAAAAATTATAAATAAATTCCTACGATGTAGATAATTGTATTAGATTTCTTTAGACTATTCATGTTTTATGTTTCATTAAGTTTATCACTAAATTAAAATTATTATACTTATAAGATTTAAGAAAGTGACATGTTGTCACATTCTTTGGTTTTAATAATAATTAAATTATTTTCGTAGACAAAAGTCCATAAAATGAATCTAATATGACTCTTAGGTTATATGGGTATACTTTTAGCCATCCAATAGAATTTTTCAAAGTTTTAGGGTAATTTTATAATCTTATATTTACCCTTAATTACCCGATTTACCTTTAACTATAGTAAATAAAATTTACCGTAGTTACTATTCACAATGCCCAAAAATAAAAAGTAGCTTATTAACATAATTTGGACCCACTTATTCCAAATATGGAATCCATTTTTTCAAATTCAATACGCAAAAGATGCAGAAATTAAATTAAAATTGATCTCATTGTTGAAAGAAAATGGGTTTTCTTTAAAACATTGCAAAAGATTGAATTGATTTAACCTACGAATTCAAGGTAAAATAAATAATAATGACATAAATTATATTAAATGGTAAAAATATATTCTATTTATACTTTAAAACCATTCAATATTATAATTTAACCACATAAGATATTACGATGAAAAATGTTGTTTTTAATTAAAATATAGCGTGTTTTTACTATTCATTAAAATATGAAAGTTATCGGAAAAATATCAAAACGTTAGATAATGTAAATTTTTATATCCTGATTCAAAAGAAGAATTTTATTTTGTCAAATTGAACTTATAAACATGTCAAAAACTAGATTTAAAGTGAGTGCACCATCAAAAGGGGACAAAACTGCATTTTTTTAAAAAATACTTATTTTACCCGAAAAATTTATTTTCTTCTAATAACATGTTCTAGAAATGTGTAAGATGAATAATAATGTTATAAAATTCAAATTTTAGTTAACACTATTCATAACGGCTAGCTCATAACAATATTATAATAATATATCGTTGTTTAGTAAAACCCGGTATTGCGTACAACACACGCTATCGAGGAAGGTCGCGATTGCGTGTAATGCAAGCCAAGTCAGGGTTGTGTGTTGTGAAAGAATCCTTCGTTGTTTCTTATAACAGAATCCAACCATATTTCAGTTATACATTGAATATATATATATATATATATACTCAACGTTGCATAGAAAAACTATTATCAAAATTGTGTGTAACACGATCCAAGAATAATGTTGCATATACTGCAAGCTAATACGGTGTTGCGTATAGCACAAGGTAATCATGGTGTAGAATACAACACAAGAAATTAATGAAATTAAAAGAATAATTTTCATAAAATCTCGGGGTGTTACATTCTACCCCCCTTAAAATGAATTTCGCCCTCGAAATTCGTCGGGGGTTATAAATGGTTTACTACTCGAAAGCTTGTTTAATAGAAACCCACATCGTAAAAAGGAATACCAAAACATGGATTTAAAAACTAATGTATGAAATGTAATGATTACCCAAATAAACTAATCATTGGGTTTCCACATAGGTGAAAATATGGATATGGAAGAGAAATCTAACCATCATGTTCTGATGGAGAGTGGTAGAGAACATGGCTATGGAAATTCCAGCAATCACAAAGCCATAAATTTGTGATGATCTAAGGTACCATCTGATTCATTAGATATAAGAGCACTAGGAAAACATTTTTGGTTTTCAAGATCATTTCCCTAAAGTTGATGAAATTGGAATTAGAAGAAATAATTTTGTGATTTTGGTATAGTCTCACCGTTTGTCGTTATTTGGACAATTTCCACTACATCTATTAAAGAAATAAAGTTGAATTTGTCATTCGTGATGTGTTAGCAGATCATGTGATAGAATGATGGGTCATTCCATATATCTCAAACAAAAGGTTAGAAAAGTTATCAAAAAATACATCAGTCCATCTATAGTGAGATTAATCATATATGGTTCCTAAAATGGACTTATACTTCATATATCATACTGCTTAATATAATAAAACTAGTTTCTACTAAACAGGGCCTTCCTGTAGGCCAGTGGTAGGCGATAAAGTCCAGTCTCACTTCGGTTGTGGGTTGGATTCCCACAGCCTTGTCCGACGTGATAGGTTGTTGCCCGTCCTGCAGGTTGTCCTTGTTGGGTGGAGAAAGAAATTGATGGAAAGAGGGGGGTGAATTGCCTTTTAAAAACAGTGATTAACAATTTAAAATCAAAGTTGAAAGTGCAGTGGAAATAAAAGAGGCAAGACACAAAACTTGATAACGGAGTTCGGCTTAAACTCAAGCCTACGTCTCCGCTCCCAACTCAACCGTTGATAGATTTACTACCGCTTGATTTTTAATGGTTTTAGCAAGAAACCCACTAGACTTTTCAGGTAGTCTAGAACCTATTACAGCTTGCTTTTAAATGGTTATGCAAGAACCCACTTGCTTTCAATGGTTGAGCAAGAACCCACTATCCTTCTTACAGGTGAAGGCTAGCTCACCTATGACACAAGCCTTTTAAAGGTAAGGCTTGTCTAACCTCTTCACACCTTGAAGGTGGTGTGAAAACCCAAAAGAGAGGATGAGAGAAAGAGATGGGGTTTGTAGGCACAAACCCAATTTGATGCCCAAAATAAATAAAGCAATAAAAACCGTAATGGGAGAAGCCTTGGGCGCCAATGGATTGATGGAGCTGATGAAGGGCGCTCCCAAGCTTCTTTGGTGGTGCTCCTTGGATGTGGAATTGAGTTGGAGCAATTGGAGGATTCCTTGGAGGAATGCGCCGGAGGTTCGCCAAATGATCAAAATGTATCTCCTGGGCTTCCGTGGCTTGGTAATAGTTCCGACATTGATCCTTGGCTTCCTAGTCCTTTATTTATAGAGGGGGAACCCTCATATGGCCTTTGGAGATCTTCGGAGTCGTTGGAAAAGGCTTCGGAGCCGTTGGGAGGCAAGTGGACCAGCCTGGTCAAAGGCCCAACGGCTAGTTTGATTGGCTCCACCGGCTGACCGGTACAGAGCCACCGGTTGGCCGGTTCTTGCAAAAAGGAGGAGTGCTTCTGTCCAGGCACCACCGGCTGGCCGGTGATGAGGCCACCGGTTGGCCGGTGCTGAGGCAGTAGCAAATACTGTTTGGTTTGGGTGCCACCGGCTGGCCGGTGGTGAAGCCACCGGTTGGCTGGTGGACATGAAAACAGTCCACTTTGGCTTTTCGCCTTCTTGGACTTCTTGGCCCAATTCCTTGGCACCCTGAATTTATGCCTATCATCCAAAAACACTTAAAACAATATTAGATAAATAAGAGAGTGATTGTGAT
The DNA here is from genome assembly GCA_963277665.1 of Viscum album. NCBI lineage: Eukaryota > Viridiplantae > Streptophyta > Magnoliopsida > Santalales > Viscaceae > Viscum > Viscum album. The sequence continues at coordinate 459,759,173 of OY728138.1, forward strand.
CATGAAAATTAAACCTCGAGGGGTACGAGAGGTACAACAATCTCCCCCTATTTTGATGATCACAATCACCAAAACAAACAATGTAAAAAGACTGAAATGAGAGGCATGCTTTAAAAGATTTTTCCCCCAATCAACCAAGAATTTATCCCCCTTTGTGATTATCAAAATAGCACGGGGCATAAAACTTGATTGAGGGAGTCGTTTTTAAAAACAAGATAGAGATTTTAAACCAATTGAAATTTTTGAAATTTAATTTGAAAGTTTTGAAATGAAAAAATGAATAACAGTTTGAATTGAAAGTTTTGAAATGAAAAATTGAATAATGGTTTGAATTGAAAGTTTGAAATGAAAAATGAATAACAGTTTGAATTGAAAGTTTTAAATGAAAAACTTAAACAAACTTAACTCCCCCTAAATAAAAACAACAAATCACCGGGGAGAGGTTTTTGGAACCGAGACAAATTTTGGCCCGGTGAGACTCGCTAAAAGGGATTTTTCAATCCACACTTTCCCAGTGGCGGGTCTTCTCCTATAAAATTCATCATTAAAAGAAATGGATTTGGGCCTTCCATACTGGGCATTTTTGCAATTGCACTCATAAATTAAGTGCCCGGATTTTTTGCAATAATTACAAAATTTATTTTGAGAGCTCCCCCTTACAAAAATAGTAGGTGCATGGGAAGAGGAAGCTTGCTTGGAATAGCCAGGCCCTTCGGTGGTTGTAGATATGCGTTGGGAACCATGTAATTTGGTCAAATTTTGTTCCCCTTGGGTGAACTTAGCTAAGGATTCCCTTAAATCTTTGATAGTTGATTCCATGGAATCAATATCGGTAAGGTTTTGGATCTTGAGGGTCAACCCTTCCTTCTCTTTGAGAAGTTGTTCTTTTTTGGAAGAGAGTTTTTTGAAATTATTTTTTAAAGAAACAAATTTGGAAGAAAGTTCGTGAAAACCTTCCTCCAATGGATCTCTCGCGTGTTGGAGATCCTCGTAGGATAAATGATTTAAAGAATTTTAAGAACAAGAGGAAGAGGAGTCGGAAGATGTTACCTCGTGAAATGCCATTAGGCATTTGTTACCGTTGTCACTTGAGGAGGAGGAGGAGGTGGATGTGGAGCTATCACTCCATGTGGCCTTGAATGCCTTCTTCTTTTCCTTTTGCTTGGCCTTTTTCTTGTTGAGTGGACAATCGGGCTTGTAATGGCCTTTCTTGCCACACTCGTAGCATGTTACCTTGGGCTCGGATATTTCGTCGTGTTTTTCCTTTCGAGCCTTGCGGGATTTCTTCTTTTTGTGCTTCTTCATGAACTTGTGCATCTTGCGGGCAAGATTCTCCATTTCGGAATCACCGCTTGAAGAGGAAGATGTTGAGGAGGAGGAGTAGCTTTCTTCTTTTTGAGCTTTGAAGGCGATGTTCTTTGGAGTTTTGATTGGTTTTCCTTCCTTTTCAGCTTGCCTTTTCATGGTGATCTCATAGGTCATGAGGGATCCGATGAGCTCTTCGACCGGCATGTTCTTGATGTCCTTTTCTTCTTGAATTGTCGTTACCTTTGGAGCCCATGAGCTTGGAAGGATCCATAGGATCTTCTTGACCATTGTTTCTGCAGAAATATTATCTCCTAGAGATTTTCTTCCATTGCAAACGTCAGTAAATCGAGTAAACATATCATAAATATTTTCATGTGGGTGCATAAAAAATGACTCAAAATCTTGAAGATACATCTCCAATCGAGTATCCTTGACTTTGTTGGTCCCCTCATGGGTAACCTCCAATAGTTTCCAGATTTCATGAGATGAGGTGCATGTGGAAACTCGATTGAACTCATTACGATCAAGGCCGCAATGTAGAGCGGTCATGGCTTTGCCATCAAGCTCGAAATTTTTAATATCGGCTTGGGTCCATTTGGATTCATCGGGAGAGGAGAGAGTGTAACCATGCATGACAATTTTATAAATGGGATAACCTATACTTCTAAGAAAAGTAGTCATGCGGGTTTTCCAATAGTTATAGTCGGTTCCATCAAAAAATGGAGCACGACCCAAAGAATAGCCTTCGGGGGCGAAAGAGGTTGATTCCATCACAATGGATCTTAAATTTGAAACCGGTTAAGGTATTACTCAAATTTTCCCTTTGATACCAATTGTTGGGCGGAGAAAGAAAGTGATGGCAAGAGGGGGGGTGAATTGCCTTTTAAAAACAAAGATTAACAATTTAAAATCAAAGTTGAAAGTGCAGCGGAAATAAAAGAGGCAAGACACAAAACTTGATAACGGAGTTCGGCTTAAACTCAAGCCTACGTCTCTGCTCCCAACTCAACCGTTGAGAGATTTACTACCGCTTGCTTTTGAATGGTTTTAGCAAGAAACCAACTAGACTTTTCAGGTAGTCTAGAACCTATTACAGCTTGCTTTTAAATGGTTATGCAAGAACCCACTTGCTTTCAATGGTTGAGCAAGAACCCACTAGCCTTCTTACAGGTGAAGGCTAGCTCACCTATGACACAAGCCTTTTAAAGGGAAGGCTTGTCTAACCTCTTCACACCTTGAAGGTGGTGTGAAAACCCAAAAGAGAGGATGAGAGAAAGAGATGGGGTTTGTAGGCACAAACCCAATTTGATGCTCAAAATAAATAAAGCAATAAAAACCGTAATGGGAGAAGCCTTGGGCACCAATGGATTGATGGAGCTGATGAAGGGCGCTCCCAAGCTTCTTTGGTGGTGCTCCTTGGATGTGGAATTGAGTTGGAGCAATTGGAGGATTCCTTGGAGGAATGCGCTGGAGGTTCTCCAAATGATCAAAATGTATCTCGTGGGATTCCGTGGCTTGGTAATAGTTCCGACATTGATCCTTGGCTTCCTAGTCCTTTATTTATAGAGGTGGAACCCTCATATGGCCTTTGGAGGTCTTCGGAGCCGTTGGAAAAGGCTTCGGAGCCGTTGGGAGGCAAGTGGACCAGCCTGGTCAAAGGCCCAACGGCTAGTTTGACTGGCTCCACCGGCTAACCGGTACAGAGCCACCGGTTGGCCGGTGCTTGCAAAAAGGAGGAGGTCTTCTGTCCAGGCGCCACCGGCTGGCCGGTGATGAGGCCACCGGTTGGCCGGTGCTGAGGCAGTAGCAAATACTGTTTGGTCTGGGTGCCACCGGCTGTCCGGTGGTGAAGCCACCGGTTGGCCGGTGGACATGAAAACAGTCCACTTTGGCATTTCGCCTTCTTGGCCTTCTTGGCCCAATTCCTTGGCACCCTGAATTTATTCCTATCATCCAAAAACACTTAAAACAATATTAGATAAATAAGAGAGTGATTGTGATCATGAAAATTAAACCTCGAGGGGTACGAGAGGTACAACAGTCCTTTTTTCTAAAACCAAATTACTATAACATCACATAAATAATATCAAAAAAAATTTCTATCCTTAAACAATACTAACTTATGATCAACATAATCTATTCCAATCTTTAGGCTTATCTAAAATACTTCGGTCCAAGCTCATAGTATAAAGAAAATGATAACTTGAAATGTCGTCAACCAAGTGTGTGAATACCATCATTTATCCCCCATATATCTTGTTGGTCACATTCCAATCATGTGAATACCTTAATGATGTATTCTTTTAAAAAAATGAATACCCATTAAACCTTAGTGAAAACATGAATGCGGTCAAAAGTTAACTCTTTCCTCATACCAAAATCCAAAAATTCTATATACTTAAACCATGATATAAACTTCTCCTTATATCAGTCATGAGCTCATGAATACTATCAAACATTTAATTTTCTCCTTATCCCTTCATTATGTGCATATCATCTAAAAATATCTGAATAACCTTCCATGGATACAGGTAACATTAATCATACACTTTCAAAACTCAAGGAAAGATAACAGTGTAACAATCCTTAGATGTCTCTTTATTCCATAGTACCATGAGATTACTTATACAACATTACACATGATAAACAAGTAATCATTCCACTACATTCTTAAACCATTTACCAAGCTTCAACAATTCTTTCATCTCACATATCATTTGTAGTCTCTTAATAATCATCCACATAAATACTACCCATACGACTATACTGATTCTCTTCATGAGACTTTCCCTTAGGGCATTGGTTTGCATAATGCCCGTACATTCCACATTTAAAACATTTAACCATTGTTGATGTCGTAGCAATACCATTATCCTAATCCCTGGTGTTAACTGAACCTTTTCCTTTGAACTTACTGGCTTTGTGTCCTTCTTTTCCACACCCAAAGCATCTTCCAGTTCCTTTGAAACATTCTCCTTGATGCCTCTTCCCACATGATTTACATAGGGGAAATTGAACTTTCTTTCCTCTATGATCATCATGAAACTCCATCTTTCTCTTATTAGCCGAGTCAGGAAATTTACCAAATTTTACTTTATTGATCATATTATGAGATTGCTAATTCGGCATAATAATGATGTTTGGACTTCCAAATCCCATTTCATTTGGTTTCTCATGAATAATATCATTCCATTGTCCATCATATCCTCCATTATCGTGAATCTTCTTGTTTCCAGCCATTTTCTAAAACCCAAAAAGAATAGTGTGAGAGACAAAAATCATAATAAAGGGGGAGTAACTTAAATATCTAACATCTTTGGTTTAATCTACTATCATTACTATAGTTCTAGAACTATATCCTATACCTATACTTATCCTTAGGGACATCCCTAGACATACCTTAGAAATATCTCTAGGGATCTCACTAACGTTTTCGCATCCTAGTTTCAAAAGGTTGACTAAACCTTTCCTCTGATACAAACTGTAGAGACCCGAAGCCTGACGTACATGGACATTACATTACTTTTTCGGAATACTTAGTACATAACAAAAACACACACACAAGGACCGTAATAGTTTAGTGTCTTTGGAAACTCGGAATATAATCTTCTAATCGTGGTGAAAGATCTTCAACATCTCCCATAAAGATCTTTTTTTTAACCTAAATCCTTTCTTTATGTCTTGGGAAAAGAAAACATAAAAGGGTGAGCTGAAATGATCAGTAAGGGTAAACAAAAGAAATATCAATCACGTCATATTCATAAGAACATAACATTTTGGAAATATTAACCTGCAAAAGAGATCATAATTTCAAAACATGGGATAAATCATAGTAGTGAAATGTAATCCCAATAATCATAACATAAAACACGAAACTTTGTGGAATACACACATAATCATAGAGAATCATTTCTTGTTAGTCAAGACTCATTTCCAAGACTATCTTAGTGGACAAAGTCCTTTTTTGATCCGAGTCACCCTCGTTTCAGTCCTGTTTCACTGAACCAGTGTAACCTACCGTTCCAGCCATGTCTATCTCATGAGATATAAAATCTTTACCCAATGAATTGGAGGTAGATATAGTTCCCACCCATCTCATAATGATACCATTCTTATGTGTGCCACAAAATCATAAATCATACATCATTGCATAACCCATGTAATAAAAATGGGATTCTTAAACAACATGACATAATAAAACAATTCATATAAGATAAAGGAATTCATAAAAATAATTCCATCACAACATAATAAAATAAATATAATAATAGGGATATAAACATAACTCTATATTATCTTATATGGAAAATATTTTTGATAAAACACTTGAACTCCATTCTTGAGGAAAATATCCTTTCAAATTCAAAAAAAAATTTCCTTTCTTAACATGTCATAAAATTTTAAACTAAAAGAAGTTGATTAAAAATAAACTTGAAAACTTGTAAATGAAGCTTCTTGGAAATAATTTTTTAAAAATCCATTCATGCCTTATAAGTTAAAAAAACATTCTTCTCGTACCTTTGTCGGAAAAGTCAAAAAGTACCTCGTACGAAAAACGACAAAAGATTACTTTCATATCCTTTACTAAAAACTCACCGAAGGGTAAAATTGGATTTAAACAATTGTAGGTGGATGGAAATAATATTTCATATTGAGGAAACATGGATGTGGATGATAAAATAAACCCCAGTAAATAAAAGTATAAACAATCTCGGATAAAAATGAGATTGTGATATTTCCCTTAACTTATGTCTGATATGCTTTGTACGTATCCAAACCTCTTTTATAATGATTAAATAATGTCATTAACTTATTACAGAATCATATTCATTGTTATGATATCATATATGGTTCACTTATGACTTTATATTACCCGTTCTTTTGTAAATCCCATGTTAAAGAAGCGTTTGGGGTAAAATTGTTTCATTTATCGTAGGTGTTTGGACGTGTTGTTCTTGACATTATTATTACTTATATCATGATTTACTTACATACAGAATATAAAACATGATTTATATATCATATATATTCAGTATATATATATAATAGATAGATAAATGAAATGAAACACATCGTTCATGGAGACGGTAGTCCGTACGTACGCATGAACGTTGTTTTCTTTTCCTTATTGTCTTGAATGGAAGTAAGTAGATGACATAAATATATATATATATAAATCCAGTAGATTTAACATGTAATATTTTTCATTATTATTCATTATATATACTTTATAATCATTCATGAATGGTTAATGTGGAGAATGAATCTCATCGCATCGTGGAGACAGTAGTCCGTACGTACGCACGAGCGATGATATCGTTCTCATGATCGTGAACTTGTGTTGAAGTGTATGTATACTATTTAAGTATCAATATCACTTTATAATAATCATATATATTTACTCATTACACCATTATACCCATCCAATTAAGGTGGTGGCGGAAAATAGATTACACCACGGTGTGGAGACGGTATTCTGTACATACGCACGCGCGGTGATTTCCTTTTTCCGTAGGATGGATAGAAGGTTAATTAGAGTTGTTTCATATTTATAATAACATATAAGTATATAAGAAATACTGACGTTATTACTTTATCATGAAACAACTAAATAAGAAGAAGTTGAAGAAGAAAGAAATTAAAAAAGATCGGTAATGGATATTACCTCTTTTTGACGTACCTTTTCTTAACCTCCACTTAAAGAACTAAGGATGGTCTTTTAAGAATACCATGACCTCTAGGATGATACTAGGGAAGTGGAGAAGAGATTTTGGCATGGGTTGGCCGAGATTTAATGCTCAAATTGGTGTGAGGAGGAGAGGGAGGAGGTGCCCTTTTTATAAGGGAGGAGAGGGGCACCTTAGGAAAATCTGAAAATATTATTTTATATTAAGCTCAAATTCGGTTTATAATGGTTCCAAAGGGTCTTATTTCGAAGATAAAGTGGGGATGGGTCGCAAGCCTCTCATCAAATAGGATTTAGACAAGTTTAGGTTAATATTTTAACCTTATCAATTAGATTTAACTCTAAGTTAAATAATTTAACTTTTACCGCGTCTTTTTGTTTTCTTACACTATATGGTTAATAAACATAATATATCAAGACAAACGAACCCCAAGATGTTTATTATTAATATATATAACCTTATCTAAGTCATTTTTTCGAACCTTAGATTTTTAAAAATAAAATAACAATTAATAATATAATATTTGTTTTAAAAACTAATTTATGTCAATTTTGACACTATTTGGTACATGATTTTTATGAAATTCATAACAGAATGATAAGTTCGAACCAAGTTACTTAAATCAACAATAACATGTCATATTAACCTATAAAATTAGTTTAATTCATAAAAAGTCTAAAATTACATTTATTTGGGCATTTATAACATCCATTATGTCAATATTTCATTAATAAGACAATTACTGCATCATCTTTGTGTCATAATAAATGATATTTATTTAATCCCTAAAAATTCTAAATAAATCCCTATGATGTAGCTAATTGTATTAGATTTCTGTAGAATATTCATGTTCGATGTTTCATGAAGTTTATCACTAAATTAAAATTATTATACTTATAATATTTAAGAAAGTGACATGTTGTCACATTCTTTGGTTTTAATAATAATTAAATTATTTTCGTAGACAAAAGTCCATAAAATGAATCTAATCCGACCCTTAGGTTATATGGGTCTACTTTTATCCATCCAATAGGATTTTGCAAAGTGTTAGGGTAATTTTATAATCTTATATTTACCCTTAATTACCCGATTTACCTTTAACTATAGTAATTAAAATTTACCGTAGTTACTATTCACAATGCCCAAAAATAAAAAGTAGCTTATTAACATAATTTGGACCCACTGATTCCAAATATGGAATCCATTTTTTCAAATTCAATACGCAAAAGATGCATAAATTAAATTAAAATTAATCCCATTGTTGAAAGAAAACGAGTTTTCTTTAAAACATTGCAAAAGATTGAATTGATTTAACCTACGAATTCAAGGTAAAATCAATACTAATGACATACATTATATTAAATGGTAATAATATATTCTATTTATACTTTAAAACCATTAAATATTATAATTTAACCACATAAGATATTACGATGAAAAAATATGTTTTTAATTAAAATATAGCAAGTTTTTACTATTCATTAAAATATGAAAGTTATCGGAAAAATATCAAAACTTTAGCTAATGTAAATTTTTATATACTGATTTAAAATAAGAATTTTATTTTGTCAAATTGAAATTATAAACATGTAAAAAACTAGATTTAAAGTGAGTGCGCCATCAAAAGGCGACAAAACTGCATTTTTTTTTAAAAATACTTATTTTACCCGAAAAATATATTTTGTTCTAATACCATGTTATAGAAATGTGTAAGATGAATAATAATGTTATAAAATTCAAAATTTAGTTAACACTATTCATAACGGCTAGCTCATAACAATATTATAATAATATATCGTTGTTTAGTAAAACCCGGTATTGCGTACAACACACGCTATCGAGGAAGGTCGCGACTGCGTGTAATGCAAGCCAAGTTAGGGTTGCGTGTTGTGAAAGAATCCTTCGTTGTTTCTTATAACAGAATCCAACCATATTTCATTTAAACATTGAATATATATATACTCAACGTTGCGTAGAATAACTATTATCAAAATTGTGTGTAACACGATCAAAGAATAATGTTGCGTATACTGCAAGCTAATACGGTGTAGCGTATAGCACAAGGTAATCATTGTGTAGAATACAACACAATAAATTAGTGAAATTAGAAGAATAATTTTCATAAAATCTCGGGGTGTTACATTCTACCACCCTTAAAATGAATTTCTCCCTCGAAATTCGTCGGGGTTATAAATGGTTTACTACTCGAAAGCTTGTTTAATAGAAACCCACATCGTAAAAAGGAATACCAAAACTTGGATTTAAAAACTAATGTATGAAATGTAATGATTATCCAAATAAACTAATCATTGGGTTTCCACATAGGTGAAAATATGGATATGGAAGAGAAATCTAACCATCATGTTCTGATGGAGAGTGGTAGAGAACATGGCTATGGAAAAGCCAGCAATCACAAAGCCATAAATTTGTGACGATCTAAGGTACCATCTGATTCATCAGATATAAGAGCACTAGGACAACATTTTTGGTTTTCAAGATCATTTCCCTAAAGTTGATGAAATTGGAATTAGAAGAAATAATTTTGTGATTTTGGTATAGTCTCACTGTTTTTCGTTCTTTGGAAAATTTCCACTACATCTCTTAAAGAAATGAAGTTGAATTTGTTATTCGTGATGTGTTAGCAGATCATGTGATAGAATGATGGGTCATTCCATCTATCTCAAACAAAAGGTTAGAAAAGTTATCAAAAAATACATAAGTCCATCTATAGTGAGATTAATCATATATGGTTCCTAAAATGGACTTATACTTCATATATCATACTGCTTAATATAATAAAACTAGTTTCTACTAAACAGGGACTTCATGTAGGCCAGTGGTAGGCGATAAAGGCCAATCGCATTTCGGTTGTGGGTTCGATTCCCACAGCCTGGTCCGACGCGATAGGCTGTCGCCCGTCCTGCAGGTTGTCCTTTTTTCTAAAACCGCATTACTATAACATCACATAAATAATATCAAAAAAATCTATCCTTAAACAATAATAACTTATGATCAACATAATCTATTCCAATCTTTAGGCTTATCTAAAATACTTCGGTCCAAGCTCATAGTATAAAGAAAACGATAACTTGAAATGTCGTCAACCAAGTGTGTGAATACCATCATTTATCCCCCATATATCTTGTTGGTCACATTCCAATCATGTGAATACCTTAATCATGTATTCTTTTAAAAAATGAATACCCATTAAACCTTAGGGAAAACATGAATGCGGTCAAAAGTTAACTCTTTCCACATACCAAAATCCAAAAATTCTATATACTCAAACCATGATATAAACTTCTCTTTATATTAGTCATGACCTCATGAATACTATCAAACATTTAATTTTCTCCTTATTCCTTCATTATGCGCATATCATCTAAAAATATTTGAATAACCTTCCATGGATACCGGTAACATTAATCATACACTTTCAAAACTCAAGGAAAGATAACAGTGTAACAATCCTTAGATGTCTATTGATTCCATATTACCATGATATTATTATAAAACATTACACATGATAAACAAGTAATCATTCCACTACATTCTTAAACCATTGACCAAGCTTCAACAATTCTTTCATCTCACATATCATTTGTAGTCTCTTCATCATCATCCACATAAATACTACCCATACGACCATACTAATTCTCTTCATGAGACTTTCCCTTAGGTAATTGGTTTGCATAATTCCCGTACATTCCACATTTAAAACATTTAACCATTGTTGATGTCGTAGAAATACCATTATCCTAATCACTGGTGTTAACTGAACCTTTTCCTTTGCACTTACTGGATTTGTGTCCTTCTTTTCCACACCCAAAGCATCTTCCAGTTCCTTTGAAACATTCTCCTTGATGCCTCTTCCCACATGATTTACATAGGGGAAATTGAACTTTCTTTCCTCTATGATCATCATGAAACTCCATCTTTCTCTTATTAGCCGAGTCAGGAAATTTACCAAATTTTACTTTATTGATCATATTTTCAGACTGCTAATTCAGCATAATAATGATGTTTGGACTTCCAAATCCCATTTCATTTGGTTTCTCATGAATAATATCATTCCATTGTCCATCATATCCTCCATTATCGTGAATCTTCTTGTTTCCAGCCATTTTCTAAAACCCAAAAAGAATAGTGTGAGAGGCAAAAATCATAATAAAGGGGGAGTAACTTCAATATCTAACATCTTTGGTTTAATCTAATATCATTACTATAGTTCTAGGACTATATCCTATACCTATACTTATCCGTAGGGAAATCGCTAGACATACCTTAGAAATATATCTAGGGATCTCACTAATGTTTTCGCATCCTAGTTTTCAAAGGTTGACTAAACCTTTTCTCTGATACCAACTGTAGAGACCCAAAGCCTGACGTACATGGACATTACATTACTTTTTCGGAATAAGTAGTACATAACAAAAATACACACACAAGGACCGTAATAGTTTAGTGTCTTTGGAAACTCGGAATATAATCTTCTAATCGTGGTGAAAGATCTTCAACATCTCCCATAAAGATCTTTTTTTTAACCTAAATCCTTTCTTTATGTCATGGGAAAAGAAAACATAAAAGGGTGAGCTCAAATGCTCAGTAAGGGTACACAAAAGAAATATCAATCACGACATATTCATAAGAACATAACATTTTGGAAATCTTAACCTGCAAAAGAGATCATAATTTCAAAACATGGGATAAATCATAGTAGTGAAATGTAATACCAATAATCATAACTTAAAACATGAAACTTTGTGGCATACACACATAAACATATAGAATCATTTCTTGTTAGTCAAGACTCATTGCCAAGACTATCTTAGTGAACAAAGTCCTTTTCTGAACCGAGTCACCCTCGTTTCAGTCCTGTTTCACTGAACCGGTATAACCTACCGTTCCAGCCATGTCTATCTCATGAGATATAAAATCTTTACCCAATTAATTGGAGGGAGATATAGGTCCCACCCATCTCATAATGATACCATTCTTATTTGTGCCACAAAATCATAAATCATACATCATTGCATAACCCATGTACTAAAAATGGGATTCTTAAACAACATGACATAATAAAACAATTCATATAAGATAAAGGAATTCATAAAAATAATTCCATCACAACATAATAAAATCAATTTAATAATAGGGATATAAACATAACTCTATATTATCTTAGATGGAAAATATTTTTGATAAAACACTTGAACTCCATTCTTGAGGAAAATATCCTTTCAAATTCAAAAAACATTTTCCATTCTTAACATGTCATACAATTTTAAACTAAAAGAAGTTGATTAAAAATAAACTTGAAAACTTGTAAAGGAAGATTCTTGGAAATAATGTCTTAAAAATCCATTCATGCCTTATAAGTTAAAAAACATTCTTCTCGTACCTTTGTCGGAAAAGTCAAAAAGTACCGCGTACGAAAAACGACAAAAGATTCCTCTCATATCCTTTACTAAAAACTCATTGAAGGGTAAAATTGGATTTAAACAATTTTAGGTGGATGGAAATAATATTTCATATTGAGGAAACATGGATGTGGATGATAAAATACACCCCAGTAAATAAAAGTATAAACAATCTCGGATAAAAATGAGATTGTGATATTTCCCTTACTTTATGTCTGATATGCTTTGTACGTATCCGAACCTCCTTTATAATGATTAAATAATGTCATTAACTTATTAAAGATTCATATTCATTGTTATGATATCATATATTATTCACTTATGACTTTATATTACCCATTCTTTTGTAAATTCCATGTTAAAGAAGCGTTTTGGGTAAAATTGTTTCATTTATCGAAGGTGTTTGGACGTGTTGTTCTTGAAATTATTATTACTTATATCATGATTTACTTACTTCCAGAATATAAAACATGATTTATATATCATATATATTCAGTATATATATATAATAGATATATAAATGAAATGAAACACACCGTTCATGGAGACGGTAGTCTGTACGTACGCATGAACGCTGTTTTATTTTCCTTATTATCTTGAATGGCAGTAAGTAGATGACATACATATATATATATATATAAATCCAGTAGATTTAACATTTCATATATTTCATTATTATTCATTATATATAATTTATAATCATTCATGAATGGTTAATGTGGAGAATGAATCTCATCGCATCGTGGAGATGGTAGTCCGTACGTACGCACGAGTGATGATATCGTTCTCATGATCGTGAACATGTGTTGAAGTGTATGTATACTATTTCAGTATCAATATCAATTTATAATAATCATATATAGTTACTCATTACACCATTATACCCATCCAATTAAGGTGGTGGCGGAAAATAGATTACACCACGGTGTGGAGACGGTATTCTGTACATACGCACGCGCGGTGATTTCCTTTTTCCGTAGGATGGATATAAGGTTAATTAGAGTTGTTTCATATTTATAATAACATATAAGTATATAAAAAATACTTATGTTATCACTTTATCATGAAAAAACTAAAGAATAATAAGTTGAAGAAGAAAGAAATTGAAAAAGATCGGTAATGGATATTACCTCTTTTTGACGCGCCTTTTCTTAACCTCCACTTGAAGAACTAAGGATGGTCTTTGAAGAATAAAATGACCTCTAGGATGATACTAGGGAAGTGGAGAAGAGATTTTGGCATGGTTTTGCCGAGATTTAATGCTCAAATTGGTGTGAGGAGGAGAGGGAGGAGGTGCCCTTTTTATAAGGGAGGAGAGGGGCACCTTAGGAAAATCTCAAAATATTATTTTATATTAAGCTCAAATTCGGTTTATAATGGTTCAAAAGGGTCATATTTCGAAGCTAAAGTGGGTATGGGTAGAAATAATCTCATCCAATAGGATTTAAACAAGTTTAGGTAATTATTTTAACCTTATCAATTAGATTTAACTCTAAGTTAAATAATTTATCTTTTACCGTGTCTTTTTGTTTTCTTAGACTATATGGTTAATAAACATACTATATCAAGCAAAACGAACCCAAATTTGTTTATTATTAATATATATAACCTTATCTAAGTAATTTGGCCGAACCGTAGTTTTTTAGGAATAAAATAACAATTAATAATATAATATTTTTTTAAAAAACTAATTTATGTCAATTTTGACACTATTTGGTACATGATTTTTATGAAATTTATAACAGAATGATAAGTTCTAAAAAAGTTACTTAAAGAAACAATAACATGTCATAATAACCTATAAAATTATTTTAATTCATAAAAAGTCTCAAATTACATTTATTTGGGCATTTATAACATCAATTATGTCAATATTTCATTAATAAGACAATTACTACATCATCTTTGTGTCATAATAAATGATAAATATTTAATCCCTAAAATTATAAATAAATTCCAATGATGTATATAATTGTATTATATTTCTGGAGACTATTCAAGTTCTATGTTTCATGAAGTTTATCACTAATTTAAAATTATTATACTTATAAGATTTAAGAAAGTGACATATTGTCACATTCTTTGGTTTTAATAATAATTAAATTATTTTCTTAGACAAAAGTCCATAAAATGAATCTAATCCGACCCTTAGGTTATATGGGTCTACTTTTAGCCATCCAATAGGATTTTTTCAAGTTTTAGTTAATTATATAATCTTATATTTACCATTAATTACCCGATTTACCTTTAACTATAGTAAATAAAATTTACCGTAGTTACAATTCACAATGCCCAAAAATAAAAAGTAGCTTAATAACATAATTTGGACCCACTGATTCCAAATATGGAATCCATTTTTCCAAATTCAATATGCCAAAGATACAGAAAGTAAATTAAAATTAATCCCATTGTCGAAAGAAAACAGGTTTTTCTTTTAAACATTGCAAAACATTGAATTGGTTTAACCTACGAATTCAAGGTAAAATCAATACTAATGACATAAATTATATTAAATGGTAATAATATATTCTATTTATACTTTAAAACCATTCAATGTTATAATTTAACCACATAAGATATTACGATGAAAAAAATTGTTTTTAATTAAAATATAGCGTGTTTTTACTATTCATTAAAATATGAAAGTTATCAGAAAAATATCAAAACTTTATCTAATGTAAATTTTTATATCCTGATTCAAAAGAAGAATTTTATTTTGTAAAATTGAACTTAGAAACATGTCAAAAACTAGATTTAATGTGGGTGCACCATCAAAAGGTGGCAAAACTGCATTTTAAAAAAAATACTTATTTTACGCGAAAAATTTATTTTGATCTTATACCATGTTCTATAAATGTGTAAGATGAATAATAATGTTATAAAATTAAAATTTTAGTTAACACTATTCATAACGGCTAGTTCATAACAATATTATAATAATATATCGTTGTTTAGTAAAACCCGGTATTGCGTACAACACACGCTATCGAGGAAGTTCGCGATTGCGTGTAATGCAAGCCAAGTCAGGGTAGTGTGTTGTGAAAGAATCCTTCATTGTTTCTTATAACAGAATCCAACCATATTTCATTTATACATTGAATATATATATATATATATATATATATACTCAATGTTGCGTAGAATAACTATTATCAAAATTGTGTGTAACACGATCCAAGAATAGTGTTGCGTATACTGCAAGCTAATACGGTGTTGCGTATAGCGCAAGGTAATCTTGGTGTAGAATACAACACAAGACATTAATGAAATTAAAAGAATATTTCTCATAAAATCTCAGGGTGTTACACTTAAGGTGACATGGATGTTGGTGGCAAGGTGTTTAACACATATTATTTAGGGTAACTATCACAAACTAGCTAGTCCATATATAATGCTTAAAAATAAAGGGAACTATATTTTATTACATTCAAGTACATCCTTACATACTCTATTTTATTTTCATACCAAGCATCTAATATCAAGGAAATACATTGGTTAACCCCTATACATCAATCTAAGTGAGAATACATATCAGTAAATAAATACCAAGGTTTTCATGTACATTCCTCAATGATTTGCTTCTTTAAGGGAGTTTTAATACCACATTATTAAAGATTACCACAAATATAATATATTCATCGATGGTTATGAAACAATTTCATAAAACATGGGGAATTTTAATGAGTATAACTAGATCCCTGGCCCCACCTATCATAATAGAACTCATGCACAACTCAATCTCAAGAATATCTCTAATTTACCCATGTTTATAATAAATAAAATATAGGTAAAACCATATAAATAGGTAATACTATATTCCACTTACCTCTAAATAGACTAAAACCTTATGACACACCCAGTCTATTCTCATCCAAACCATCATCAATTTCATTATTACCAAATATTCCAAACTTTAATCCATGTAATACATAATAAATTATAAAAAACATATAATCAATCTACACAATAAACACATAATTTTTTTTTATAAAAAATTGAGGGAAAACATAATATTAACCACTGATTATGAAAACATCCTGAAATAGAGTTAAATTCACTCTTGACATTATTTCCCTCTTAAATCAAGGAAAATAAATTGTTTATCAAACCAATTACACAATCAATTAAATAAAAAATCCACAAAATATAAATAAAAATAAAATAGTGATAGATTTACAACGATGTTAGGTGTAACCCCAAGTGTCCTTTTTATAGGGACTCCTCTAACTTCCTTTTACAAAATCACCCTCTAATATACCAGATTCATCCATACTATTTAAGAATTATTATAAAATACCTAAATTCATGTGAATAAATTAGTGGAGGAGAAGTGTTAAAGATATGATAAGAATGGGAATACAAAAAAAACTTAACGGATAAAAAATATCCCTAAAATCTAATAACGTATGATATTTAACAAAGGAATAAGAGTACACCATGTGGGTAACCTCACCATTGATACCAATGATTAGAAGTCACGGAACCTAATGGGTTTTATAAATATAAAAACCTCAAAATTACTAGGTTTACTCAACTTAAATTAGGGTTAGAGTAACCCCACTATAAATATAGTGGGATCCACCAGATATCTGGTGGACCATCAAGTTCTTATAAAGCACCCATTATCCTTATAGTGGGGTATAGAGTTCTAACTATATCATTCATCAAAACATCAATTACCTTAATTGATGCTATGATGGAACAATAGTATATCCACCAATTTATACCTAATTTAAAAGAAACCTATGAAGACAATGTAATGTATTATTTAGTTTAATGTCTTCTTTAATAACATCTCTTAAATCATTCAAAAAATTCCTAAAATATTAATTTGAAATAAAAATTATAAAAATCGAAACATCTATAATTCAACTACCATTGGAACTCTATTTTATAAAACATAATATACTACATATATTCATTATGATTTCCCAACCATAAAAATTATTTTCTATAATAATTCACATTTTGAATCAATAGGGATTCACACTGTTCACAATAAAATGATGCATGCTCCAATTCCAGATCTCATTCAAATTGTGGTTATTCTATCAATACAATTGAAGAAACTAAACCATCAAAAAATAGGTGCCAAAAATTTCAGTCCACCACATACATCAATAAACCCATAAATGAAATTATATATAAATGTTTTAGTTATTTTAATCGATAAAATATGAAATGATATACTATGTACCACACTAAAATCTCTATTTTTATAAATTTTATATCCTTAAAGTTATTTTGTTTACTCAATCCACAAAATCCATGAAAATTCTTCGATCCCCATGATGTTTATTATTGTGACCATAATAATTTGGGTAATATTTTTGGAGTGTTTTGAGTTATTATCATGAGAGGAATGGTTTGGAGTGGATGATCATAGTGGTTTTTATTTTATTCTACACATAAATCATATTCAAACTAATGTTTTTCATGGAAATTAAATTTATATAATGTACATTATAATATTATTGAACACATTTATGTTTATTGAATGTGGTTAATGGTTAAACATATGGGATTCAAATTAAATATGATAGGAACATACTATAGTGGATCATGAAAATGAGAATTGTGTATCTCTAGAAAGTATAAGTAATTAACTAATTTGGAAATGTGTGTATTTTCAAGGATTTATCGTCTTATATATAATTTTTTATAATATAGTGAATTCCATATGTAATTGATAAAATTGTGAGTGACCAAAAATTATTGTAATCGCAAGAAAATTATAAGATTAGTATTATAAGGGGAAATGAGTTTTAGTGGGAGGGATTATCCTATTCATAATGGAAAATTAATCGATAGTGTGGTGAATCATATCTACCATTTTTTGATGATGTTGATTTTTTAATGATCTCTTCTTGGAAATAGGAAAATTCTTTGATGTATAAAAATTGGGAGCTATAATTCATAGACAATCCCTTAGTGTGAATAAAATTCACATATTCCAAAAATATTAAAGTGAAAAAAACGGTGGTGATTATAATTTTTAGAATAGTTTGAAAGTAGTTTTTTTTTGTTGGTAAAACCATGAGAAAAAGAAATAGTGGTTCCAAATATGGTCTAAACAATGTTCCTAATATTAGTAGATCTAAAAACACATATATTTTAATGATACATGAACCTCTCAAAAATGATCTTTGAATATTGATGACAACATCAATGGTGTATAGGAGACAAAAGGATCTCCAAATTAATTATTTAAAGAGGGAATAGTGGAATGTTTGTAAAATGAACTAGATTAATGCAATTAAACTTGAAATTTTAATTTCAACATGTTAGATATTCTGTTGTGGTGTAAAATACATATTTCTTTTTCAAAAAGAAGAAAGTAAAAAATATATATAACTTTATTGGGAATTATTATAAATTATTTGGAGGATAAATAATGGATGAAGAATGAAATGATAAGTGAATATGGTGTGTTCATTTATTATGCAAACTATTTGAATAAGTGACTTGTTAATGTTACAATGAATAAGAGAAAGAATAAAATAGTAAAAAAACAACAAGGAAGTGTCAAATTTGGTAGAATAATATCATGTTTTTATCAAAACAATTATATCATTGAAAACCATTGAATTACTTCAGCGAAGGATGCAGTGAGGAATTATTGAGAGACATTATTGTCAGTTTAAGGATTAACCATTCCCATTTGTACCATCAAATCAATTCTGGTGGGTTATTTGATATCGATTAATTTAAAATCATAGTAAGGATTAACCTTCTATTTTGAGTGTAAAAACATGTATCTCAGTGTACTTAATATCTTGGTGTGTATGTGGGATGTTTGTTTCTATTTAATATTACTCATCTTAACATGTAGAAAATTTTATTTAAAAAATAAATAGAATAATAATTTAGGATCATTGATTCACCCCCCCCCCCCCCCCCCCGTATCAATTATATCACAAGGATCATATAGGTGTATTGAAACTTTGGTATCAAAAAAGATATTATATTTGTTTATGATTTGTATTTTTGATTTTTGAGTCTTTGGTTTATATACAGTAGGATAAGTATTCACTGATTTATATTATTCACAAAATATAATTTAGATAGTGTTTATAAAATTTATTTTAAAATTTATGGAATTTTTTTTTATATATGGAAGGATATGATGCTTGTATAAATTATTTCTAATAGTTATAATGTTTTTGAACCTACAAAAATTTATTAATTTCTCGTGCTAATGTTGATTCTATGATAGCAACTGACAAGAAGAATATATAAAATGATGTATTTTCTCATAATTATATTTTCTTACTCTATTTGAGATAATGAATTTTTGAAAAACATTTGAGTTTGAATGGAAAACATTTATGGGACAAGATTGATAACATTAATGAATGAGAATACAATGTGAGGTTAGAAAAGATACTAATTTAGTGGATAAAGTATAGGGATCTCATAATGAATGAAAAAAAGGTGGATGGGTTCTTTTCAATGGTTAATGAGATTATGAGTATAATTATAGGCTTATGTGAGAATTTAGATTATTATATTGCGGTTAAAAAGATCTTATAGCTACTACATCGTATGTTCGAAGGGAAATTTTGGATTTATAAGATAAAAATAATTAATTAATTCCTATTAATGACTTATACATCATTATAATTACATATCATATGAGAAATGATGACTTAATTAATAATCATATTGAGGGTAAAAAGGATATATATTGTAAAGCATAAAATAAGATATGAATAAGATGAAGGCTGTTGATGTAAAATGTATATGGTAAGATTAAAATTAATATATGGATTTGATGTTAGATAAAATGGTGTATCTCACTTCATGAAATATGATAATAGGTAATTTAAATTTCAAGTTTAGTACTCCACTAAAATGTTTCAATTATTGACCTATTGGGGATTTTTCATCGAATTTTCCATGAATTAGGGAAGATAAATCTAGTGATGATGAAGGACAAATTCCAAGAATATGTTCCATGAGGAATGTTACAAAGGGAATAAAGTCAAGGCTTCAATCTAATGGGAAGGGAAATAATTTTTCAATGTTCAAGAAGAGAAAATTAAAATCTATATTTGAGCTTATAAAAATTTATAACAAAGATAATGTGTATATTGTGACATTTAGTGATGATGTTGGTGAGAAAGTAATCATTTCTCAAGTGAATAATAAAAATGAGTAATATAATGAAATTAGTTTTAAAATTGTATAATATGTGGCTAAAATAGAGTTTATTGTGAATAAATTAGAGAAATAATGTCTCTATGAAATTTCACAATTATAGAAGGAGGTCAGAATTTTAATGAAATAAGAACAATATATCAGGAGAATGGAAAATAAAATTTCAAAAGAAAAAATTTTTTATAAAAGAAAATTATAGTTTAATGATAATTCTTGAAAATTACAATACTTTTAATAAAAATATATAATAAATAATGAGTGGTAAAGAGATAAAATTACACTATATATTATAGAAATTGGTCAAAATGGAACAACGGTTGAAAAAATATAAACCAATCTTTTAGAATTCTATTTTAGATGTCGAAGAATGGTCAATGTATGATAAATATTGTAATGAAAAAAACTTACATAATAAATGGAATATTAAATATAAAATTAAGGATAAGAATTATGAAAATAATATTCATTTTAATAAGACATGGTTTTTTAATAAATCAGGCGATACTCAGAAATATATAAATTCTAGAAACATAAATTTCATTTTAAAAAATAAAACTACTGGTTATTTAAAAAATGATGAAGAGATGAATAATTTCATTATTTTTTTTCCAATAGTTATAAATAATTTTGGTTATAAATAAGTAACCTATATTTGTGACTCAAAGATGGAAACAAATCATGTAATTAATTCTTGAAAGAATACTCATTATTGAGATAAGTATGATTTCTATAGACATGTCAATTATTTTTGATGATTTGAGAATATATAAAATATTTTTTGGTATAAGTAGAAAAATTATAATATTCTTATAAATCTATGAAGGTATGGTTTTTGGGGGATTCATCCTAGTCTAAGGAAGGAAGTCCATAAAAATTTACAAATTCTAGATAGAAAGAACAAAATTGATTTTGAAGCTTTGAAGAAGTATCTGGAAGGTGTATCCATACTGTTTACCATGAAAATGAATGTCTCATAGTTATAGAAGTATATAAAAAATTGAGTTCCAATACTCAATATCCTTATAATATGAGGATCCAATTGAAAGAGGAATCTTTAGTTATAAATGTGACACCTAATTATAACCACTCTTCTCTTTATTGCACACTTAAACATAATTTATTAAAAAAAACTCTCTCTTAATAAAAATCTAAGGATAGATAGTTCTAGAGTCTTGGAAAAATTAGGAAATTTACATGACAAATTAATACATAAAAAATATCATTTTTTAAAAATTCTTTTACATGACCACAATATTCATTCATACTTAGTATTGCATGGGAAAACTTGAGAAAATATATAAGAAAGGGGTGGGATATAAAGCCCAATAAGGGGGTAAAAAAGGAATAACATTAAGAATAAAATATATTTTAAAAAATAGGGATATCAATTGAGCATAAGAGACATGAACACAAAGTCATGATATAGCATGATTGTTATAATTTGGATATGTGGCAACAACATTTAACATGATATTAGCATGAACCAAGGCTCATTGAACATGAAGCATGATTAAACCCTCATTGAACTTGAATTATCATCAGCAAACCCTCATTTCACTTGAATTAGCATTAATAAACCCTCATTTCACATGGCGTATCATGATACTATTCATTACCCAATGCATTGGAGCGCTATTAGGGCAAACCCTTTATAAACATTTCATTACACACATAAGTGTGCCACATGGATCATATAACATGGAATCATTCAACATCACAAGTTATTCCATGATTAAAGAATCTGAAATAAATATATATAATTACCATTAAATAATTATATGTGAATAAATTTGAATACCCTTGATAGAAAAATGGGTATAGTATTCACTACACAATAATTTTGGCCTGGAAAATCGTGGTGAAATTTCGGCTGCATAATAGTGTGACATAAAAATTCATAAAAATGGATGATGATAGAGAAACGGGTATCAAATAATATTTACAAGAAATGGAAAGTAAGGGGAAATATAGATATATGTCCCAACACATGGAAATAATCTTGGACAAAAATGAGAAATGAAGAAATCCCTTACATGAAAGTATGATCAAAAAGGCTTGAGAGAAGATTGAGAGAGGATTATTGGGAGATTGGAGCATCTTGGGAGGATTATATAGGGAGTAGGGAAGAGTAGGGGCGTGATACAAGGGTTTTTAGTGAAGAGAAGTGGGAACTTTGGTGGTTTTACATAGGGAAAGTGTGGGGAATCCTTTAATATTCCACAAACATTGGTTTTGGAATCTATATAATTAAATATTTAAAAACAAAAAGAAACCCATGATTTTTTCCCAAGGTTTTTTCAAAAGGGGAGTGAAAAAAATTATTTTATAAGGACAATTTCCTGAATTATTATATATATTAGGTTTTCTTATGTAGAGGTGAGTCACACTCTCCTGAAATCATTTTAAAAAGATAAAATATTTTATAAGTCTTGGAGGGTCCACTAAGGCATTGTAAAAAAATCAAAAAAATTTAAAATCATATTATTTTAAATATAAAACATATATTTTCCAAATATCCTTTTTATAGTATTTTATTACATCACTATTGGGTCATTATAATTTCATAAAACACATTATATATTTAAACAATATTTAATTTTTACCCAAGAATTTGACTATCTTCGAAAATAATGAAAAATTAAAAAATGGATAATTTTGAAGTCTTAATTCCAAAAATAATATTAATTTTATCTAAATAATTTTCTAAATATATGAATTTTTACTTTTAAAATGAAAACCTAAATTTATTGAAAATTCAGGTGTTTTGACAAAAAACAGCTTTAAAACCTTAATAGAATCTAAAATTGTATTAATTAAAATTATACTATCATTTAGATTTAGTAAAAAGTAATTTAGAAATAATATTTTATTAAAATATTATTTAATTCAAAAATATATTAATTTATATAATTATATTTCTTAATTTAATTTAAATATTAACTATAAAAATTCTGTTTGTTCTTTAAAAACCATTTACAATGTAACAATAATAAAATGAATGTATATTATTTATAGAAAAATAATGCACAAAATCATAATGTTATGGTCTTCTAACTTAACCCCTTGTAACAGACGCATGAGACCTAAGGGTAAGGTGTTTTATGGTGATGGAATCTTGGGGTCGCATGTATAACATCGCTTATGTGGTAATCACTATTAACTTCCCCTTCTCTCGTAGGTAGTTCCATTTATGTTTAACATTTTGAATCTCATCTTGTAGTCAGTCAAGAGCAAAGCCCAATGATGATACATCTATTATAAGCACTGAAAAATGGACTTCGTCTGGATCAATTCTAATAGATGAGGCCATCACTTCCTTTTTCTGAGTAAATTAGATTTTTTAAAACCCTATATTTATACTAATCATGTTTTCACTATTCAATAGATATATTAGAAATAGTGAAAATTCTTAAGAGTATTTTAAAATCCAAAAAGCATAAAATTAAGGAAGTAAATATGTTTTTTATAACCAGTTTACATAATACAACATTTAATTATATTAAAAGAAATTATCATTAATAAAGTATTGGGTCGTTACATAAATCAACAAAAGGAGATGGTCCATGAATTTTATAAAATTGATGTTCCTATCATATGAAAATAGATTTAAAACTAATAATTTTTTTTTTGAATATTTTATTATACGATCAGTGACCATTGGAAATGATGGATCTCTCAAGTTTAAAGGTATTTCTTCAATAGTGATCGGGAAAGGAAAGATGAAATCGAAAAACACTTTGTTTACTGATGGATTAAAGCACAATCTATTATGTGTTTCACAATTATATATTGAAGGAAATTAAGTGAATCTTTTATAAATATGGGTTCTTAGTGAAGATAATAAAATATAGAATATTGATTCTGAGAGGATAGTGAACTAAATGTAATTTATTTAATGTTTATAATGTTGGAAACTCATGCTACTTTATCATGATTGAAGGTAGTATTTTTTGGCATTGATGCCTTGGTAATATTTTCCAATGAATCATAAAAAACATACCTCAATGATATATTGTTATTACTTTTATAAGTTTTAGATAGTACAAAATTGAACGTGATCAATATTCCAAAAAGGAAATACCAGTAATTCGTAACAAAAAAATGGAAATTTAGTATACTAAACCACTGGATCTCATTAATTTAGACGTTTATAGAACTATTAGGAAATAATAAAAATTGGATAAATGTACATGATTTATTTTATTAATGACTTCACTTGTATTACTTGATTTGTGTTTAAAAATAACAATGCAAAGGCCGTAAATATATTTAAAATTTAACAATGGATTTTAAGAAAGAATTATGTTATTCCTTTAAATAATATATAGTTAGAAAATATAACTGTGTTTTCAAATAAGGAATTTGAAGCTTGTTTGGAGAAACATTTCATTCCTCTTGGCCTCAATGAACCATACACAACACAATAGAATGGTGAGGATTAATAGAATTATAAAATAATAGAAGAGATAGATTAGACCAGTATATCCATGCACGATATATCAAAATATTCATTCCAGTAATTTATTGGAGTATCATCTCACATTCAAAATACATTATTGTATAGAAAAAATTTAGATATTCCATATTATACATATTACAAAGATTATATGAGTTTGATGTATCATTTCGTATTTATTTCTCTTATGTAATAATGGAAAAAGGTGAAAATCATATGAGATTTTAAATATGGGGTGTTAAGGAAATTTTATTAGGACATACTCCAAATGGAAAGGGATTTCACTACTAAAACAATGATACTACATATATTATTTATGTGTAACACAGATTCTCTGTGATTTATAAATTTCTATGAAAATTTAAATGTTCTATTTGGTTGATGGGTTTTTTGAGAGCTATTTTTCAAATGATAATTACAAGTGTTGGAACATCTCAATTTTTTGTTTTTTTTTTGATATGGAACAATACTTGGGTGGTATTATGTGTGATAAAGTGAGAATAGGTGTAAGTTTGAGTCTACATGAAACTAATTGTTTTTTATAGCTGCACCACCGTGAAGAGGACCATGATGTAGATCAAGGAGTAGTGTGACCCAGTTATGTAAAACATGGAGATTTCATAATTTTTTAAAAGTATAAAATGGTTTTATGGATATAAAATTTCACTATGGAAATATATTACTATGAAATACATAGTTTCAGTGTTCTGGGGGTCATTTTGGCCAAGTGGTATTTATATGAAAAGATGATTGGATAAATACCAATGTCGGTTGTTTATCTTAGTGCTTTGATAAAGGGTATTTGAATAGCCAATTATAGGATCCAAAACACCTAGTTGCCAATGAATTTTCTTTTGTGTGGATTCATGTTTTCTTTAGGTGTTGTTGTAGTATTTTTGTAATAGAAAACACGCATTTTCTATGTCGTGGTGAAGCCCTAGTGGTCTTTTAAATGGAGGCATGATGTGATATCCTAATTATGACCTTCTCATAAATTCTAGACTTATATAAGATATTTCACTTAATAAATTAAAAATACCTTGCTGGGGAACAAATTTATTTTAGAAAAAATCATTAAATAAAAAACCCCATGTCTATCTTCTCAAACAGAAATTGATTCCAATAAAATTAGAAACTATTTGGTTTATAATAACGATTCAACATCTCCAAGAAATTATGTACACATGATATTATTCTAGAAATATGATGTTGGATACTTCTCTTCTTGAAATATGAAAGTGGAAACATAAAAAGTGAGAGATCATATGTTTAGTATGTTAAATCATATATAAATTCTAGGATAGAAACATTAGGCAAGAATAATATGGTATAAAGTCAATTTTAATCAAATAATCTTATATAACTGATCACATGAGATTGAAATAAATCAATGGACTATATTAAATTTTAAATAGTCACATGGATAACAATGACTATTTTTTTAATGACAAAATGTATAATTAAAACCTTTTTAAGGCCTCGTAAGTGACATTATCCATGATGTTAATGTCAAAAACAAGGGAAAATTATTTCTATAAACATTTAATCCAAAACATCTTGATTTATTTGGGTAGGAATACAGAAAATACTCAAACCCTTTGTCTCACGAGACAATCTAATGAATCCAGGAGCTATTGCAGGCCCCACCCATCACTAGTTTAGTCTGATTCATTCAACATACAAAATAAATGAATAAAAATGCAATGTATAATCAAATTTCCATGTTAATAAATAAAAATACACACTGAAATAAAAATTTTATGGATTTTGAACAATTAGAATGTATTTATATGTAAAATACATCAAACTAACACTGTACAGATTATTAGTAAATTGTAATGTAAATACATTTTCATTTTTTTATTAATGGATGGGTTTATATGTAAATTCCCACCAAAAGTGAAATAAAAAACTAGGTATTCACGTAGGATAGGAATTAGAAGAAAATAAATTCCTATACATGGTGTATGATTGGCCAATAAAAAAGATGTAATGTATTTTCCATGAGCTCAATCATTAAAAAAATATTATGAAGGGTTTTATATTGGATTCTAATAAATAGATTCTTAGGGTGTAAGAAACCATGATACAAATAAATAAGTTCATGAATAAGTGTTATGTCTCAATTAAATGGTATTGATTTAATAAACACCCTTTCAATTTTGTTAAATTTTAATCAAAAGAATATAAAGTTGAAATAAATAAAATAGAAATGTATTTCAAATTAATTAAACTTGATTGATGATGAGGGATTTCCATTTGGTAGTATGCTCATGATAAAATATACTTTAGTGCATAATAAAAAATGTGACTCAGTTAGGGATTTTGGAGACAAATAACCGTTACAAAAATTGTATCCTTTGAAATTAAATCCCATTAAACAATCAATTATATGTATTATAGAATAAATTTTTCTTTAAATTTTTTTAATTAGTCCATAAATTTCTTGACACGAAACAATGAGCTTTAAAAAATTCACAATATATTATAAAATAGCCCTTAAATTTATGAGTATGATTATAATAAACCAAACTATTAAACAAATAGAATTTCTTTATATAATTAAATTTTATCTTTTAATGTATAATATTGAAGTATTCAGTTTTTATTAAAATCATTTTTTGCTTCAAAATTACATTATCTTCAAAATTTATTTTTATTAGTTATTAAGAGAGAATAAAATAATTAATTTTACCACTTCTAAAAATTCTATTTGATAATAAATATATCATTTTTT
Source organism: Viscum album (assembly GCA_963277665.1). Lineage (NCBI taxonomy): Eukaryota > Viridiplantae > Streptophyta > Magnoliopsida > Santalales > Viscaceae > Viscum > Viscum album. Next base: position 459,786,941 of record OY728138.1, read on the forward strand.
AAGATTATTATTACAATATTATGTTATGGTGATATTTCTATATTTTTATGAAAATAATGATTTTTCATTGAATAGTGAAAAATACTGGTTTTTTACGACTGTCTATTTTTTTCATTGAAATATACAATAATGAGTCAATTTTGATCCTAAATTATTATTAGTATCATTTAGTATGAACTAATAAATTAAAATTCCTATGAAATATATTCAAACATTATTTTTGTATAAGTTCATTTTTTGGGAATAAATTGAATTTTCCTATAAAAAAATTGTGTTACTTATTTTCATTTATATTAAAATTATTTTATATTTAAATATAAAATTTTTCATTATGAATAGTAACCATTTTAAAGAGTTGTCAACTTGGTAAAAATGGTGAAACTAGCCTACAACTATAAGGTAATGATATAGAATCTCTCCAACACTTTCTTTTATCATATTTAATTAGTATTTTTCCACCAATTATAGGTTTAGGAAGTCAAATAATTGATTTTAAAACATTAATTGAAAATTTAAAATCTAATGTTGTCTTTTATGAAGAAAATTTATAATTTATTCAAATTAAAAATTATGTGTAGGCCTATGAATTTAATGGCATATTTTGGAGATTACATTCGATTATAGTCTTAAAAAATACAAACTTTCCTTTTTATTATATAACCAAAAAAATCATGTAAAACTTTTTTTTAAATGATTTCAAGGTACAATTGTTTTTAAGATAAGATTGGGTATTTTCCTAAAAATGATTTTTCATGGATTTTTTGTTCTTATATTAAACCTAATTTCTACAACCTTTATAAATTAAATATAATAAAACCATTAAAAAAATATCGATTTATTTTTTCCAAAATGGTTAAAATTATACTTTTATTTTAGTATATATAAATACGTCATCATTTGGAAAAGATATGTTAACATGACTAATTTAATAAGGAATTTAAAATTTCTTTAATATTGGTAAAGGTATTTAATGTATATAAGTAATTGTCCACATTGGATTGGATGAGTTTATTTTTACTATATCCTCTCTTCTCATAGAATTTTGTGTGCTTTAGTTCCACTTTACCTCATTATTACATATATATGTATTATTAAATCTTTTGTAACTAAAAGTGTCATATCCCTTACTTATAAAAGGAAATCTCTTTTTATTCATTATTCAAAAAATTTGATCCTTCTAGATCATCCAATTCCTACCCTAATAAATTTATAGTTTCCTTCCAATGTCTTTTATATTTTTTTTCTTGACAGAAGACTAACCATTCAAGCCTTAAGATGTAATCCAAAAGATGTTTATCAATGAAGAGATATTTCTATTAGTAGAGTAATTTTAATTTTATTTCATCATCTCTATGCTTTAAATATATGGTATCTATAATAAAATAATGACCATAGAATATAAATTATACTTTTATTTATTTCCATGATGGATAAAAAAATTCTATATCCTTTAATTCAAATGGGAAATGAAAATTATCGCTTGTTTCTACATGGGGACCACCACCCCTGCATAACAATATGTTTTATTCTAAAAAACGATAATTTATTGATGGTTATTGTTAAAAAGATAATGTTTATATATTCTATTTATTATTTTATTATAATTATTTAATTACAATATATGTTTGATCATCTTACCTTCATATAATTTGGAAAATTATATTTTTTTAGATGTATAATGTATCCTACTGCATACGCAAGGTGATGTGGTTCATTTTTCATATTAAATTTTTAATATATGGTTTGAAGGAAATATTTAGTGAATATATATCATATATATGGTATAATAAAGATTATATATGGGTGAATTATTTTTTTTGTTTCTTTCATTCCATCCATTAAAATGGGAAAACATCACTCATGTGAATATATAGACTTTCATCTCCATAAATTATTTCAATTTATTTTTCATCACTAATTTATATGAAAAGTTTTAAAATATTATATAATGATTAAATATAATACTAATGAAATGATTTAAATTCTATATATGATGGAAAAATGTACATGGAATGAGACTACTAAACCAAAACATGCATGATAAATAAAGAAGTTATCACCTAAAATTGTGATATTAATAATGAATTGTCAATAAACACTAAACAAGATATAATATGTATATAATATATGATATAGTATATATATTAATTTTTATGTATTAGATTCATAATAAATTTATATTTATTATATAGTATTTTGATACATACATGAAGAAAGACAATTCATATGGTTAGTTTTATCATCATGCTTTTATTGATTTCAGACATATGACATATTCACCACTGGAATTAAAAATAAATTTATTGTTTTCCCTTTCAATCAGTTTTGATTCATATATTATCAAAATGGTCAAGTATTTACATCTCAAACTATCAACCATGGATGATATATAATTTTATACACATATCTTCTTTGATGAGATTTATATATAGACCCCATTTATTGATATATCATGAATAAACATTTTATGATTTTTTTATGTTCTAATTGAATTAATTCTTTCATGGGGATTATAATTCAATTGTTTACAAAATTGTAAGTTTTTAGGTTACAATCTCAATTATTTTCTGAATTATCTTCAATAAATTTCTTTTAGGAAAAATTTTATTTATATTATTCTTTAAACACCATATATTTTATTCAACTCTAGTTACTCCTTTAATATTAAATTATTTTCACAATTTCTCTCTCTTTTTTATTTAATTTGGATAATTATTCTATTTGTTGAGTCAATAAGGTTTCCTTAAACCTTTTCCATTCCTTCATGTTTTGAAAATCACAAACACCTTATCTTAAGGAAAAATTTATTTTATCATAATAAGGAAAATTTTACTTCCTTAAGGAAATTTTCATTCCTCAAATAAATTTTCTCCCTATCCTGTTTTGCATTTATAAAGAAAATTTTCCTTCTCTAAGAAAATTTATTCTTATAGTGTTTTTCATTGTTCATATCATGTCAAAATAAAAAATTAGGTTTCATATCCAAAACCTCACAATCCTATAAATATTTAGATATAGAGCATTCTGTTTTCAGGATCCGAGTTCAGAACCCAAATTCAATGAATTCAGGTTCCGAAAATTATAAGTTTAGACTCTGAATTCTAATGAATTTAAACTTCGAACATTGTAAGTTCAGACTCTAAATTCTTATGCATTCAGACTCCAAATTTCCTTGAAATTCAGATTCCGAATTTCCATGAAATTCAGACTCTGGAATTCTATATAATTTAGGGTATAAATTCTATGGAAAACAGAATCCAAATATTTACGTATTATAAACACTGAATGGTTTTGGGTTAGACTTCGAACTTTTATTTTCCTTAAATTACAGAAATGAATTTGGTTAAGCAACCATATTTTTTTTTACTCTTATCTTGGTTATAAAATGATTTTGTGCATTCAGTTACAAACTAACCGTTGTTTGAGTGACACGTGTAAATGTCCCTCCAAAATTCAAGCTAAAATATGGCCATTGGGGGAGGAAGCTGACCGTTGAAGTTGTACTATAAATAGGAGCTCATTTGGACAAGATCTACACATTTCTATGATTCTATAGATTATATGTTGTTAAAGTGATTTCTAGAGAGAGATTCTATTTTACCTCTCAGTGTTTTATACGGATGTTGTGAACAACTTGTTCTGGTGTGAACAACTTGTTCAGAACTACTTCATGAAGACTCCAATCATGTTGATTGTGGGTTTCCGGGGTTTGGAAGACAAAGGTTCCTATTTCCTTCTAAATTGAGGGCTTGCTGGGATATAAAGATAGATATCGATCTTTGGATTGAGGTCTTACCTGTGTTTGGGTAAGACAAACTTTTGTGAATGTATAAATCAAGGGACCTATATCCAAGGTTGTTGGATACCTAACACTTTGGGTGAAAATATTTCAATACTTGTTACTTATACTATTTCAAGTTTGTTTTCCGCTGTATTTTGGTTATTGAGGAAATTTTAACTATCTTAAACTTTCTTAAAATTGTACTCTGATTAAATAAGGTTCTATATGCTTTAAGGTAAAATCTTTGTTGTTGAAAACTTTTGTTAAGTTTCATTTTCAGAATCAAATTTCTAGAATCTTATTTTGGGAATTACATTTCTGGAATCATACAATTTTTTAGAACATAGAGGTGTTGTGAATTTTGTTTATACAAAATTTCTGTAAGGACTTTTTAAAGCATAAAATTCACCCCTCTTGTATATTGAGCATCTTCATTATCATTTCAATACTACAATCAATATCATATAGATTCTACAATTTTTATCAGAGGAAGGTATCTAAAATACTTATATTCACGTATAAGTATTCTTTCTCAAGGTGTTCATTGTTCTATATTTTCCTTTTTTAGGTTATTTTTCTCCTTGTTTACAAACTTGTATTACTGACATGTTTGTGTGGAAATATTTTCATTAATATGGAAGGAATAAACTGTAGATCCATAGAAAACTTAAATCCTTTGAGACCACCTATTTTTTATGGGAATGATTACGAATATTGAAGAGATCGTATGAATAATTCTGTTATTAACACTGGAGTGGACAACTTTGTTATGCTTACTAAAGATTATAAGATTCCTGATAAGGATGTCTGAAATTTTACTAATCAAGAGTAGTCAGAATATCAACATAACTATAGGGTATGCAATACTTTGTTGTGTTCCATGACCAAGAATATATATAGCCAGATTTTTTCTTGTGAAGCAGCTAATTGTATATGGAAGAAGCTTGAAGTCACACATTTTGGTACTTCCAAAGTTATTGAAACCAGAAAGGATATAATTAGAGCTAAGTACCATGGTTTTTTCTTTCCTTATAGAGAAACTATATGTAAGGTACAACATAGATTTATGAATATTTTCAACAACTTACAATCCCTAGGAGAAAATTCTTAGATTATGAGGCACGTGTAGACAAGATTATTGACATCATGCCAAATGAGTGGGAATCAAAGAGAACAACTATATAGGAGAATATGAAAGTCACCCAGATTTACTTAGATAAACATTTTGCAACTATTCTTCAACATGAGACTAGAATGAAGAGATATGCTGATAATGTTAAGATGAAGAATGGAAAATGAGGAGTTACTTTTACAACAACTTCAAAACATATGAAATCCAAAACTACAGAAATAATTACTAGATCAATGTCAAAGAAAGTTATTATTCTGTCAGAATCTAGTGATATAGAAAATTATAAGAATGAGTTAGTTAATATTTCTCAAATAATGGACAAGATAGTAGCTCAGAAGAACTATCAAAATTAGTCTAAGAAGAGAGACTACAAATAAAAGAAAGATGGGGAAGTTACTTGTTACGAATGGAGAAGAATAGTTCATATCAGACCGGATTTCCATATTTTGAAAAAAAGGATAAGAAGGAAAGGAATTCAGAAAAAAACAAGAAGAAGTTCTACCATTCTAAGCACAAGAAAAGTATTAAAGCAAACGACACTTGGAGTGCTAGTTTCGGTGGCTCTTCTGAAATTGAATCTCTTGAATATGAATCATCAGCACCGAAAGATATCAGATTCCTTACTACTACTTATTTCCCAAATACAAGTCTTATGGCCAAGGTATGCTCTGCCGAGACTTTAACAAATTTATCTCTTGATAAGAATTGTTATTCTAAATAGATTATTTCTAATGAAGACACTTCATCTTCAAATAATTAAGAAATACCTTCGTATGAAGAATTATCTAAATTTTGTATGTAGTTAGAACAAAAAAATTATAAAATTTCTAAGAAACTAGGCAAGGAAAATAGTATAGAAGAAGTTATTACAAAAGATATTTCAGACATTACTAGATATCTTGAATATAATTATGATCTCCTAGAAAAAACATTCTAAAGACTTTAGGGAAGTAAATTATGAAAAGGAAAAACTTTCTGAAGATCTTAATAATTCTATTTAAAAAATAAGTGTTTTAAAAAAAACTATCTCTGAGAAAATAATTCCCGAGGATAGGAATTTTAGTCATAAGACTAAAATCCAAAATATATTCTCTTATGATTCTTATTTCAAATTTTACTTCTGGTAATGAAAATTTTGGAAAGATGTATTCTAAAATCAGACCTCAAGGAAATAGTTCTAGAGTAGGTTATTCTCATAGAAAAATTATTTTAAAAAATAATTATTTTATTCCATACAGAGCACCTTTTTGTACTAAATGTCAATGTGGTGGGCATTTTAAGAAAATTTGTATATTAAATAATGTTCAATCCATTGGGTTTCATAAATATTATTTTTCTAAACAAATGTGAATACCCAAAATTTTATGGACTAATAATTTTGGATCCAAGAGAGTTTAGATTTTGAAAGTATAACTTGTTTACTAGAAAATAAAGATAGTACCAACAACAATACATGGTACATGGATAGTGGATGTTCCCGACATATTACTGGTAACAAAAACATCTTTAAATAGATTATCAATCTGAAAGGAGGAAAAGAAACTTTCAGAGACAATTATAAGGGAGAAATTATTGGTATAGGTAACATTGTTCTTCTTGAAAAAACTTTGATTTAAAATGTTATATTTGTTAAGGGTCTTAAGCATAACCTCATTAGCATAAGTCAATTATGTGATGAACGTAACCTTGTGAATTTTAGGAATGGAAAGTGCTTAGTACACAATTCCAAGGAAGAGTTTATTCTTTATGCCAGTAGGCAAGAGAATTTTTACACACTAAACTTAGAATACCTTAGGAGGCAAGATCTACCTTGGCTTAGTGCAATGGAAGATCATTTTTTGTTATGGAATAGAAGGTTAGGACACTAAAACCTTAGGAACCTATGGAAACTCTCTGAGAAAATACTAGTTAAGGATCTACCTGAGCTTAGATTTGATTCTTCAAAAGCTTGTGATCCTTTTCAATATGGGAAGGAACATAAATCAGGTTTTAAATCAATCGGTGAAGTCTCAACCACTGATGCATTACATTTAGTGCATATGGGGATTTTTGGTCCAACACAAACTGGAAGCAATGGACGAAAATATTATGTATTTGTCTTAGTTTATGACAACACTAGGTTTATGTGGGTCTATATTCTAGCAAAGAAGTCTGATTCTTTTTCTTACTTCAAAACTTTTAGAGCCCAAGTTAAAAATAAGAAAAACATTCCTTTGATAACTATTCATAGTTATCATGGAGGAGAATTTCAAAATTCTCATTTTGAAACCTTTTGTAGTAGAAAAGGAATTACTCATAACTTTTCATCACCCAAAACACCTCATCAAAATAGTATTGTTGAAAGAAGAAATCGAATTCTTTAGGTGATAACAAGAACCATGTGGAGTGAATATTCAATTGCCAAACATTTTTAGGCTGAAGCTGTAATACTAATTGTTATACTAGAAATCTTGTTTTGATTATACCTTATAATAATAAAAATCCTAATGAATTATGGAATGTTAGAAGACCTAGACATTCCCACTTCATGGTTTTTGGTTACAAATTATTCATTCTTAATACTAAAGATAATCTACACAAATTCGCACCAAAATATGATGACGGAATTTTCTTAAGCTACTGCAAAACATCTAAGGCCTATATTTTATATTAATAAAAACACTTGTACTGTTGAAGAAACAGTACATGTTAAATTTGATGAAACTAATCCTTTTTTTAAACAACCACAACCTACATCTTCAGATGTGTTTTCAAAAACTGATTAGAAACCTTTGATAGAAGATATTTCTGATAAAGAAAATGTTAAGGAAAGTAATTCTGAAGCATTTACCCCAGAAGACTTTCTACCCTATGTTTATGAACAAGTTTTACAAAACCCAAATCAGTTGTTTCTAAAGAATCGTCCCAGTGATAGTATCATTGGTGATGTTAATCAACCTATAAAGACTAGAAGTTATTTAAGAAATGAAATAGAACATCTATCATTCCTTTCACAATTAGAACCAAAAAGCACTGATGAAGCTTTAGGTGATGATGAATGGATAAAAATTATGCAAGATGAGCTAAATTAACTCGAAAGGATTAAAGTCCGGACCATGGTTGAAAGTCCTAAGGAAACATCAGTTATTGGAGTAAAATTGGTCTTCAGAAATAAATGTGATGAAAAAGGAATCATAGTAAGGAAAAAAGATAGGTTGGTTACTAAAGTCTATAATCAACAAGTAGGAATAGACTGTGAAGAAACTTATTCTTCAGTATCTAGACATGAATCCATTCATATTTTACTTGCCTTTTCAGTATTCATCAATTTCAAACTTTTTCAAATGGATGTCTAATGTGCTTTCTTTAATCGTTATGTTAAATAAGATGTTTTTGTTGAAAAACTTCTTGGTTTTGAAGATAAAAAACATCATGAACATGTTTTTTAACATACCAAAGCTTTTTATGGACTCAATCATTCCCATTGAGCTTCGTATGATAGACTTATAGGATTTTTGCTTTAAAATAATTATGTTAAGGGGAATGATGATCCAATTATTTTTATAATGAAAGATAATAAAAAAAAATTATTGTTCAAATTTATGTTGATGACATTATATTTGGTTCAACTCAGCAATCTTCAACTGATTCCTTTATGGCTCTAATGAAATATGAGTTTGAAATGAGTATGATGGGTGAGTTAACATTTTATCATGGTTTTTAAATTTATCAAAAACTATAAAGAATCTATATATCCCAAAATAAGAATATTAAAGATCTTATTAAGAAGTATGGATATGACAAAACTAAGAGTATAAATACTCCCATTGGTACCTCAAATACACTTGATCTTAATAAAGTCGGGAAACCAGTAGATCAAACAACTTTTAGAGGTATAAGGAAGTCTACTTTACTTAACAGCTAGTCATCCAGACTTAATGTTTTCAGTATTCTTATGTGCAAGTTATCAATCAAATCCTAAGGAATCTTATTTAAAGGCTGTGAAAAGAATTTTTCTCTACTTAAAGGGTACCATGGATCTAGGAATCTTTTACACTTTTATAAATGATTTTGTTTTAAAAAGTTTTTCTTATGCTAATTTTGGTGGATGTAGAATAGATATGAAAAGTACATCCGAAACATGTCATTTATTAGGAGGTTCATTAGTATCTTGGTTTTGTAAAAAGCAACACTCAGTAGCACATTCTACTACTGAAGCTGAATATGTTGCAGCTGGAATTTTTGTGCTCAAGTGTTGTGGATGCAACACACACTCACAGACTATGGTATGAGTTTTACCAAAATACAAATTTGGTGTAATAATAATAGTCACATTCCCTTAAGAAAAAACCCTACACATCACTCTCATGGAAAACACATAGATATTAGGCATCACTTTCTTAGGTATCACACACAAAAAAGAGATATCATTCTTCAATTTATTAGAACATAAGATCAACTTTCTGTTATTTTCACAAAATCTTTACCCTTCGATAGATTTGAAAACATTAAACAAAAGTTAGGAATGATAACCGTATGGTAATATTACATGTTAACTTTCTATTGAAACCAATATCCTTAAATTACGATACTCATTTTCATAGGGGGAGTACATTTATTTTTCATAGTCTAAAATTTTTCGAAGCCTAAGATTTTTCGTAGTCTAAAATTTTTGTACTCTAAAATTTTTCGTAGTATAAAATTTTTCGTAGCCAAAAATTTTTCATAGTCTAAAATTTTTCGTAGTCTAAAACATTTCTTAGTATAAATTTTTTTTTTAGTTTAAAATTTTCATAATGAAGATTTTGGCACCAAAAATTTTCGTAATGAAGATTTTGGTACTTAAAATTTTTGTAATGACGATTTTTGTAATTAGAATTTTCGTAATGAATATTTTCATACATAAAATTTTCATACTAAATATTTTCATAATTAAAATTTTCATAATGAATATTTTTGTATTTAAATTTTTCATAATGATGTTTGTCATAATAAAATTTTCGTAGTCAAAATTTTTGTAATCAAAATATTCGGAATCTAAAGTTCTTCAAGACGAATTTTCCCATTACGAATAATCTTCGTAGAAATCCAAAAAAGTATGTTTTCCTTTATTAAATGTTTGTAATCATCTTTTATTTTGTGGTATTTCACCTATTTTTAAATTCTTGAATTCACTTTTTCCTAAATCCGAATGTTTTTATCAAAAAAATCTCAAAATATCGGATTATGTAAAAAAATATCTTCCGGCTATCATCTCAACCGTCAGATCTGATCAATGGTTTTCTCAATCATTGTTATTTTAATTCTACGAGTTTGAAAGTTTTTTCAAGGAATCATTTAAAGATAAATTCTCTTTCAAGAGATATGGAAAGGAATATTCTCTTTTCTTATACCAATGTATCCAATTTGATTGGAATTCCTTAAGTAGGAGAAGCTGAGTTTTGTAATCATAAGTTGTCAGATGTTCAGGGAAGCTTTGTTAAGGTAACGGCTATGGATTTCCTTGGGCTTTCAGATGTAAAGACTACAAAGATTTTTCACCTTTCAACAAATTATCAGCTTCTAGAATTATGGGTGCATGGATTTATCATTTCGAGAATGGGGGAAAAGGATACATTCAAGAAAAGTGACATGTATATCCTGGATTTCATAGTGAATCCAAGAAAGATTAACATGGTTAATCATATTTTGATTATAATTGAGAATATAAAGAATGGAAATCTAAAGGCTTAGATTATTATGTATCCATCCATTCTATCAAAACTGATTGTTCGGTGTCTAGAGACCTTCAAAATACCTTGTAGTTTTAATCCAGGAAATTGAAAAGTTTTGCTGGTAAGTGATAAAACTCTGATAAGGATGAATGTTGGATTTTGTAAATAATCCTAAGAATTTTATTATTTTTCTGAGGAGGAGGTAGAAGACATTTCAAAGAAACAGGAGGCCATTTATACCTGTAAGAAAGGAGGAAGGAAGAGAAAGCTGAAGTAAGTAGAAGAGAAATAAAAATCCCCAGAGGCCAAGGAAACCCAATCTGCACCACCAAAGCCTATGAAGATAAAAGAATATCTGGATGAGGTATTAGAAAACTAGAGGGAAGCCAAGGAGAAAAAGAAAATAGAGGACCCTATTTTTGGTTTGGATCCTGCTGAAGTAAAATCGTTAAAAGAGAAGACTGGTGATGTGATTGAAAAGAAAGCAGAAGAAAAGAAACAAAAGAATAAGATTACTGAAGTAGAAATTGTTCAATATCTTTTGAAGGATACTGAGAAATCCTCCGAAAACATTCTAGTACCACAATCCATCTTAGAATAAGCTTCACCTGAGACTCTGGGAAAGAAATATTTGATTTTGGAAAAAGTCTAAGTGAATGAAGTCCATGAAAAAGTAATATAAGAAGTAGTAGAAGAATAAGAATAAGAAGAAGCTGGCAGTGGTGATACTAAAGATCTAATAATACAATTTGAGGAATTTCATGAAAGGATAGTCCTTCAGAAAAATTATCAATCTGAACCTCCCAAGCTGAATCATCCCAGCTTACTACTCATGGGAAGGATGAAGAGAAGGATGAATACGAAGTAAATAAGTTGTTTGAAAAAGAAATCATCAATAGAGATTTCATTCATCCAGAAGATGTTGAGGAAGGAGCAAAGAAAGATTAGGTAGATAAAGATAAAATCGTTCAGTTATCTGATAGTGAGCATTAATCACCTGAACAAGAGGAACCTGTTCTGAAAGCTGATAAAAGAAAACATGTGGTAGTTGATACACCCACCAAGGATGTGATTAAGAAGAATGATGTTGGTGGATCTTCAAAGAGGAAAGATCCTAAGATAGAAAAATAATCCTCACCAAGCAATGATTCTGATTCGGAATCATCCTCTCTGGGACATGATTTCGTGGTTTAGTCTTTGAAAAAGCTTGTTGGAACTATACCGATATTTCCCAGTATAGACTCCAGATGTCAGATGCTTTACCACTCCATAAATCAGAAATTGAATTTAGTATCCATGGTGATGGATAACTGTGTCAAGCATGATGTAGACTTCAAAACTTTTTTCAGAATCTATGAATCTCATAGAAGATCTTGCAAGAAGATGATCAGAAGGTTAAAGAAAACCATAGAAGATATGAGAATTCTTGATGATTTCCAAGAAAGTGTCAAGGATGCATTCGACACTGAAGATGTGAAGATCAATAATCTCACAAACTGTTTTGAGTAGAAGCTAACTTTGGAACAAAATTCTAGGATTCAAGAAGTAAAAGAGCTGAATGAGAAGTTTTATTCAGTTGCTCAAATCTAAAAAAGAGAAAGAGATATTTGAATAGATCTTGGAGAAAAATTTTCCAAGCAAGAAGAAGTTTTAATAGGGATGGCAGAATCTCTCAAGGCTCAGGAAGAAAGAATCAAAGCCTTAGAGAGGAAAACCAAGGATCAGTAACAGCTTCTTAATTGAGCAAAGTAAGATCACAAGGAGCTCAAGAAGATCAATACTATTTTTAAGAAGTTGAGTCTAAAAGAGAATGACAGATAGAATTGTTCAAATCCGATCTTTTGTTGTATTCATTCATTGTACAAATTTTTCCAATCCTAATGAATTGTTTTTTGGGTTATTCTTCATATATTTTTGTTGTTTCGTACTAAAATTTTAGGTACCATATTTTCTATTTCATTCCCTGTATTCCTTTTTGAAAATCACAAATGGGGATATAGGAAAAAATAATACTATGAAAAGAATAAATTTCCCTAAGTAAGGGGGAGTTCATCTAAGGGGTATTTCTTATCTAAAAAGATTTTGTTATGCAATAAAATGTTATATCTCATTTCAGAAATCTAGAATATGATCTTTAATGTTTCCAAATCCTAAGGAGTGGTTAGTCATATTCATCATTTCTCATGTGTTGAGGGAGAAATGGTTTACTTTCAGAGTTCAGAAAAAAAATTTCTAGGTCCTTATATTATTTTTCGTAAGGATATTTGTGCTTTCCAAAAAGGGGGAGATTGTTGGGTCAATAAGGTTTCCTTATGTCTTTTCCATTCCTTCATGTTTTGAAAATCACAAACACCTTATCTTAATGAAAATTTATTTTATCTTAATAAGGAAAATTTTCCTTCCTTAAGGAAATTTTCTTTCCTCAAGGAAAATTTCTCTTTAACCTGTTTTGCTTTCATAAAGGAAACTGTCCTTCCCCCACAAAAATTTATTCTTACATTGTTTTTCATTGTTCATAGTATGTCTAAATATAAAATTAGGTTTAACACACAAAACCTCGGAATCATATAAATACTTAGATATAGAGCATTCTATTTTCAAGATCTGAGTTTAGACTCTAAATTCTCATAATTCAGGTTCTGAACATTGTATGTTCCGACTCCAAATGCTAATGAATTCAATCTTTGAACTTTATATGTTCAGACTCTGAATTATTATGCATTCAGACTCTAAATTTCCTGGAAATTCATACTCCTAATTTCCTTGAATTTCTAACTCTGGAATTGTATAGAATTCAGGTTACAAATTCTTTGGAAAACAAAATCTGAATATTTATGTAATATAAACACATATTGGTTTTTTGTAGACTCTGAACTTTTATTTTCCTTACATTATGAAAAATGAATTTGGTCAAGCAACCATATTTTTTTGTACTCTTGTTTTGGTTACAAAATGATGTCGTGCAATCAGTTATAAACTAACCATGGTTTGAGTGGCACTTGTACAGGTCTCTCTAAAATTCAAGGAAAAATATAACAGTTGGGGGAGGAAGGTGACCGTTTAAGTTATACCAATAAATTGGATCTCATTTGAACAAGAACCACAAAATTCTATGATTCTAGATATTATATGTTGTTGAAGTGATTTCTAGAGAGGGAGGCTCTTTCAACACTCAGTGCTTCGTGCGGATGTTGTGAACAAATTTTTTTGGTGTGAAAAACTTCTTCAGACTTGCTTCGTGCAGACTCTGATCGTGTTGATCATGGCCTTCTAGGTTTGGAAGATAGGGGTTACTATTTCTTTCTAAATAGAGTTCTTGCAAGGATATAAATACATATACCAATCTTACGATTGAGGTCTTACCTCAGTTTTGGTAAGACAAAATTTCTTGAAAGTATAAATCAAGGGACCTTTATCCAAGGTTGTTGGATACCCTACTCTTTCGGTTAATATATTTCTATAATTGTTACTTGTGCTATTTCAAGTTTGTTATCCGCTGTATTTTTGTTTTTGAGGAAATTTTAACTATCTTAAACTTTCTTAAAATTGTACTCTGATTAAATAAGGTTCTATATGCTTTAAGGTAGAATTGTTATTGTTGTAAACTTTTGTTATGTTTTATTTCTGGAATCACTTTTCCAAAATATTATTTTCAGAATTGCATTTCCGGAATCATTCAAGTTTTTAGAACTTTGAGGTGTTATGAGTTTTTTTTAAACAAAATTTCCTTAAGGAATTTTTAAAGGATACAATTAACCCCCCCCCCCCCCCTCTTGTATATTGAGCATCTACATTATCATTTCGATACTACAATAAATATCATATCGATCCTAGACTTTTAAATAAAAGTATACCTTTTTTCCTCTATGGCCAAAAATATTCTTCATCAATGTGCATAGGATTGAAAATTATTTTATGAATGTTAATTCATATAAAAAAATGTTTTAAAATTTTATTTTTCAGTTTTTTGATTTATTATCAAATTTTTAAAAATTATTCTTTTTGAAGGAATTTTTTTCTGAATAAGTCGTTATCGACTTTTAACAATGATGTGAAAGCAATGATTTCCTTTAATTTTAAAATCAAAAATGTATTTTCATGGGGTCAAAAACATTAATTAAATTGAATAATAATTTAAAATTTTGTAAAATTATTTTCAAATAATTGGGTTTTAACAATATTTTGGTAATTTTTAGATAAAATTTAATCAAAAGAAAAGGAAATTTTATCATGTTTTCAAAGAAGTGTTTGAATGTTTTTATAAAGTTATTTTAATCTACGTCAACAACCATTAAGGATTGTTTTTTACACTAGGTATATGATCTTATGATTCCATCCATTTTTATATTTGAATTGTAATTATGATGATCTTAGTATGATTACATGAAATCCATTTCATTCTTATAGATTATTTAAGTCATAATGAAACCGATTTATTTTTCATGGGTTAGTATATATTTAAAGGATCCAATATGATATAGGAAATGAATATTGATGCATGATATATAATGATATAATGGTTTTGGTGGTTAATGTTGACTTATAATGTAGTTTTTGTGTATGTGATTATGTAACACAACTTGTTCATGATTTTTTTGTTTATATTTTGAACTCATTTTTCATGGTTCATTCATTATGATTCACCTCACTTATGATTCATGTAATTTAAAATAACATAGTGGAATTTTGTCACACTTGATTATGATCTATGACATATTGGATATGAACATCAATCATGATCTCACACCTTTATGCTTATATTATTCTTTTATATGATCCTCAATTGATTTCGCGTGTATTTACCTTTAAAAATAATTTTATCTCTCCCTTTTTTTCTTTACTCATGTTATGAATAAGAGTTTTATTAACGTTATGTCAATATAGATAAAATTTGAGAATAAATTTCTGGTATACATTGATGATCCTTCCTAAAATAAGATCCTTTTGTATATAATAATCATGTAAAATAAAACTTTGTGTTTCTTTGGTGTGTAATATAATTAGATGCATAGAATATTTATCTAAATGGATGTAATATTTATGTATGAAATTATTATGTATCTATAGTTGGTATCATACCAATGTTTAATTGTTTTTGAATATTATCATTATAGAACATTTGTGAAAACAATAATGAAAAGACTCTGTATAGAAAAAAAATCATACATTATAGTAAAGAAAGGATAGTGGGGTTCTTTGCAAATAATTCCATTTCTAGACTCTATAATGTGGTTTTGGTTTTCTCATTCATACACCCTGGGGTAATAAATCTAAAAGGTGCATATTATTTATTAGCATGACTTTCATTGGTGTTTGAAGAGTGGGCCAAATAATCTACACCAATATGGAAACTCATAGGGGATATTCTATATTTAATTATGATTTTATTTATGAATCATTTTGAATGATTATAATATTTTATAACCTTGGATAACCTAGGTTAAATCTAAGGCTTAATGGATTGAAAATATAGTTTCATGATTTAGAAAACCTATAAATTATTTTCATGAAATTATGATTTATTTCTATGTTTATTATTTCTCATATAATAATATTTTTAGCCATTGGTTGGAAATAGTGGGAAATAAGTTAACACTAAATATGATGTACAATGGAATGATTTTCCTAATTAGATTTTAATTGAAATGGGAGATAGAATATGGAACATGGTGATTGTTCATAATTAGTTTTATTATTATATGATTAAAAACATCAATTGGGATGAGTTTCCTAACACACCTAATATGAGAGAAATGCATATTCATGCACGTGCAGTTTATGAAGACCAGATAGGGATAATGATATAACTTCCAAAAAGTCATGTATATAGGGAGAGGAAACCCCTGAAATTTCTTTAAGTAATGAGACGATGTTTTGGGTATCTAAAGGAAGGACATATTGTATGAAATTTCTAGTCAATATTGGGAAATTTAGTATATACTAAGGTACTATTTATAACGACCCAAACTTTACATACATTGTTAATACTTCAAAATTGAATCACTCTTATTACAACATATGACAAAACCACAAAGGACCGTATAGGTATAGTGTCTTTAGAAACTGGGGAAACATAAACAACTGGTTCATAAATCTTCTACAGTGTCTCCCATTTATTTCATCATATCTATGGTCCCTTTTAGCATATTCTACTTAATATCCATCTTCCTGACCTGGGGAAAAGAAAACATAAAAGGGTGAGCTCAAATGCTCAGCAAGGGCAAATAAAGGAAATAAAAATCATATCATATCTTTATGAAAATCAAAACCTGCAAAAGAGATCATAATATCTTAACATGGAATAAATCATAGAAGTGAAAATGAGATCCCCATAACATAAAACTTGAAACATTGTGGCATGCACACATAATCATGGAAAATCATTTCTTGTTAGTCATGACTCATTGCCAAGACTATCTTAGTGGACAAAGTCCCTTTCTGAACCAAGTTCACTCCTCGTTTCAGTCCTGTATCACTGAACCGAAATAACCTTCCGTTCCAGCCATGTCTATCTCATGAGATATAAAATCTTTACCCAATGCATTGGAGGGAGATATAGGTCCCACCCATCTTATAATGAATCCTTTCTTATGTGTGCCACATAAAACATACATCATCACATAACACATGTAACAAAAATGGGATTCTTGAAACATCATGACATCATAAATCAATTCATATAAGATAAAGGAATTCATAAAAATAATTCCATCATAACATGATCAAATCAATGTAATAATAGGGATAAAAACAGAACCCTTTATTATCTTAGATGGAAAATAATTTTGATAAAACACTTGAACTCCATTCTTGAGGAAAATATCCTTTCTTCTTTAAAAATACTTTTCTTTTCTTAACATGTCATACAATTATAAACTAAAAGAAGTTGATTAAAAATAAACTTGAAAACTTGTAAAGGAAGATTCTTGGAAATAATGTTTTAAAAATCCATTCATTCCGTATAAGTTAAAAAAAACATTCTTCTCGTATTTTTGTCGGAAAAGTCAAAAAGTACCTCGTATGAAAAACGACAAAAGATTCCTTTCATATCTTTTACTAAAACTCACCGAAGGGTAAAATAGGATTTAAACAATTGAAAGTTGATGTAAAAAATATTACATATTGAGGGAACATGGATGTGGATGATAACATACACCCCATTAAATACATACGAATAAACAATCTCGGATAAAAATGAGATTGTGATATTTCCCTTACCTTAGGTCCAATTTGCTTTGTACGTGTCCGAAGCTCCTGTATAATGGTTTAAATAATGTTATTGACTTATTCCAGAATCATACATATTGATATGATATCATATATGGTCATATTCTTAGCTTATTGTTAGTAATATTTCATTGTTACTTGTTACTCGGGTCTTTATTGCCTTTTGTTCTTATGCATGTTTTTCCGAATAAATTCTTATTCTTCTTTTAAGGTTATAGATACCTTATATCCAGAATGTTATTAGTGTAACATATATCATATTTATTCATTCAATTCATTTATATAATTACTATGTAATGATGATCATGTAGAACGAGTCGCATCACATCGTGGAGACGGTATTCCGTACGTACGCACGAGTGATGATATCGTTCCTATGATCGTGGAACTGTATTGGAGTATAAATATATTATTTCAGTATCAATATTACTTTATAATAATCATATATAGTTACTCATTACACCATTATACCCATCCTTGTAAGGTGATGGTGGAAAATAGATTACACCACGGCGTGGAGACGGTATTCCGTACGTACGCACGCGTGGTGATTTCATTTTTCCGTAGGATGGATAGAAGGTGAATTAGGGTTGTTTCATATTTATAATAACATATCAGTATGTAAGTAATACTGATGTTATTACTTTGTCATGAAACAACTAAAGAAGAAAAAGTTGAAGACGAAAGAAATTGAAAAGATCGGTAATGGATATTACCTCTTCTTTGGAAGGCCTCTTTGAATCCTCCACTTAGGGAACTAAGATTGGTATTTGAAGAAGACCAGGACCTCTAGGATTATTCTAGGGATGTGGGGAGGAGAAAATGGCAGGGGTTGGCCGAGCTTGAGTGCTCAAATTGGTGTGAGGAGGAGGGGGAGAAGGTGTCCTTTTATAGGGGAGGAGAGGGGCACCGTAGGAATAACTAAAAACATTATTTTATATTAAAGTCAAAATCGGTTTATAATGGTTCCAAAGGGTCTTATTTCGAAGATAAGGTGGGGAAGGGTCGAAATCCTCTCATCCAATATAATTTGGACAAGTTTAGGTTCCTATTTTAACCTTATCATTTAGATTTAACATTAAGTTAAATAATTTAACTTTTACCATGTCTTTTTGTTTTCTTTCACTATATGGTTAATACACTTACTATAACATGCCAAACGAACCCCAAATTGTTTATTATTAATATATATATCCTTATCTAAGTCATTTGGCCGAACCTTAGATTTTTAGGAATAATATAACAATTAATAATATAATATTTCATTTAAAAACTATTTTGTGTCAATTTTGACACTATTTGATGTATGACTTTTGTGAAAGTCATAACAGAATTAAATGTTCGAACCAAGTTGATTAAATCAACACTAATATATCATAGTAACCTAGAAAATTAGTGGAATTCATAAAAAGTCTCAAATTACATTTATTTTGATGTTTATAACATCAATTATGTCAATATTTCATTAATAAGATAATTACTGCATCATCTTTGTGTCATAAATAAATTAAATTATTTGATGTCTAAAAATTACAAATAAAATACCATCATGTAGGAAATCTTTTTAGCTTTCTAATGAATATTTACAATCGAATTTATCTTATGTATAACCCTATATTAAAAATGATTTACTTGTTAAACTTTGATTTTAACTATTTTAACCCTTCTTTAAATAAATTAATAATAAATGTCCTAATCTAATCCAAGTGGGCCTAAATGGTCATATTTTATTCCTAAGTTTGTTTTTGGTCGAATTACACTTGTCCAATAGTATTAGGACATGTGTTAGGGTAATATTGATATCATATTTACCCTTAGTTACCCTATTTACTATTAACCGCGGTAAAAATAGTAAAAAGTTACTATTCACCAAAAAATTATTTTCATCTCATTGAACCACATTTTAGTCCTTGATATTAACCGTGTCTCTCGGATTTTTGAAATTCCATTCACAGAAGCGGTAAAATTAAGTTTTATGCAAAATTCAGTTTTTAACCTACCACTTAGTGGTTTCACTATTCATCAAAAATTGAAAGTTTTCAGAAAAATACCAAAATTTCACCCTAGGCTAATTTCGATATTCTGAGTCCAAAAATGAAGTCCATTTTGAAAAATAAAATTTATAAAATTTCAAAAAGTGGTTATTACTATTCATAACGGCTAGTTTTAATAGCATATTGTTGTTTAGTGAAACTCGGTATTGCGTACGACGCAAGCTATCGAGGAAGGTCGCGATTGCGTGTAAAGCAATTCAAGCAAGTGTTGCGTAGAAAAAGATTCCTTTGATAATTTATATAACATAAAAGTCTCGGGTGTTACATTCTACCCCCCTTAAAAAGAATTTCGCCCTCGAAATTCGTCACTTTGTAACAAATAGATGAGGATACTTCTCCCTCATCATATCCTCAAGCTCCCATGTAGCTTCTTCAAGTTGGTGGTTCCTCCATAAAACTTTCACCAAGCGAGTGGTCTTGTTTCGTAGGACTTTTTCGCTACGATCCAGAATCTCTATCGGCTGTTCTTCATAAGAAAGATCTTGCTCCAGCGGTACAACTTCTGAGCTGAGTACATGTGAAGGATCTGGTATGTACTTTCTCAGGAGAGATACGTGGAACACATCGTGAACTTGAGAGAGATTCGGTGGAAGCGCCAATCGGTAAGCTACCTTCCCAACACGATCCAGTATTTCAAAAGGACCGATATATCTAGGGCTCAACTTCCCCTTCTTTCCAAATCTCATAACCCTCTTCCAGGGAGATATTCGTAAGAACACTTTATCACCCACTTCAAACTCTAGGTCTTTTCTTCGGTTGTCGGCATAACTTTTCTGTCGACTCTGAGCTGCTCTTATATGTTGTTGAATAGATCTGATCTTCTCTGCCATTTCATCAACGAGATCAGGTCCTAATAGCTTTCTTTCCCCAACTTCATCCCAGCAAGTTGGAGTCCTGCATTTCTTTCCATAGAGAGCTTCATAAGGAGCCATCTGAATACTGGAGTGAAAGCTATTATTATAAGAAAATTCCACCAAAGGTAGGTGTTGATCCCAACCTCCTTTTAAATCCATAGAGCAAGCTCTCAACATATCTTCTAGGGTTTGAATTGTTCTCTCAGACTGACCGTCTGTCTGGGGATGATAAGCAGTGCTGAAACTCAACTCTGTATCCAGAGTATGCTGAAGACTTCGCCAGAACTTCGAGGTAAATCTCGGATCTCGATCAGATATAATAGAAAGTGGTACTCCATGCAATCTTACCACTTCCTTTACATATATCCTGGCAAGCTGATCTAGAGAGAAATCCTCTCTAATAGCAATGAAGTGTGCAGACTTTGTAAGACGATCAACTATGACCCAGATAGCATTATTGCCTTTGGATGTTTTAGGAAGTCCTGTGACAAAGTCCATAGTGATGTTTTCCCATTTCCATTCGGGTATGGGTAATGGTTGTAACATCCCCTTAGACTTCTGTCTCTCAGCTTTAACTTGTTGACAAACCAAGCATCGAGAGACATATTCAGCAACATCTCTTTTCATGCCATCCCACCAGAAGTACTCTTTCAGGTCCCTATACATCTTCGTGCTTCCAGGATGAATAGAGAATGAAGAACTATGAGCCTCATCCAGCAGCTCCTTCTTTAATTCAGGGATGGGAGGAACACAAACCCGATTCCTGAACTTTATTATCCCATCACAATCAAGGTTGAATTCAGGAACATTTCTCACCTTCTTTTGTAACTCGACATCTTCTTTTTGTGCCTCTTTAATCTTCACTTGTATAGATGGTTGAACATTCATTTGAGAAAGATAAGATTTTTCCCCTTCCATTATAATTCCAAGATCCATCCTTTGTAAATCCATAAATATTGGATCTTTTGTGATCCTCATCATGGATAAACTAGCATGGTCTTGTCGACTTAATGCATCTGCCACCTTGTTTGCCTTCCCAGGGTGGTAATGGATTGAGCAGTCATAATCCTTAATCAGCTCCAACCATCTTCTTTGGCGCATATTCAACTCCTTTTGTGTGAAAATATACTTTAAACTTTTATGATCAGTATAAATATCACACCTTTCACCATAAAGGTAATGCCTCCAAATCTTTAATGCAAAGATTACCGCAGCCAACTCCAAATCATGTGTTGGGTAATTTTGCTCATGGATTTTCAACTGTCGTGAGGCATAAGCTATCACCATATCATTTTGCATAAGAACACACCCCAATCCCTTCTTGGATGCATCACTGTAGATCACAAACCTTTCTACACTACAAGGCAGTGTGAGAACAGGTGCACTGGATAACCTTCTTTTCAACTCCTTGAAATTCTCTTCACATTCCTCTGTCCAGACAAACTTAACTCCTTTCCGAGTCAACTTGGTGAGTGGATTAGATAATCGTGAAAAATCTTTTACAAAACGTCGATAATATCCAGCCAAACCAAGAAAACTTCGGATCTCAGTTACTGTTGTTGGTCTTGACCATCTTTCGATAACCTCTGTTTTTGCTGGATCCACAGATATCCCCTCTTTTGAGATTATATGACCCAAAAATGCAACTTTTTGAAGCCAAAATTCACACTTGGTAAATTTGGCATAAAGCTTCTCCTTTCTCAGGGTCTTCAATATAATTCTCAAGTGATCTTCATGTTCTTCCTTGCTCTTTGAATAGACAAGAATATCGTCTATAAAGACTACCACAAATTGATCAAGATAGTCTCTAAAGACTCTATTCATTAGATCCATGAAGATAGCAGGGGCATTAGTAAGACCAAATGGCATCACTATAAATTCATAGTGTCCATACCTTGTACGGAAAGCCGTCTTTGGTATATCCTCCCTTTTGACCCTTAATTGATGATACCCTGAACGAAGATCAATCTTGGAAAAGTATTGAGCTCCGCGTAGTTGGTCAAATAAGTCATCAATGCGTGGGAGAGGATATTTGTTCTTGATAGTGATCTTGTTAAGTTCTTGATAATCAATGCAGAGTCTCATTGATCCATCTTTCTTCTTAACAAATAGAACAGGTGCTCCCCAAGGTGACGCACTAGGGCGTATGAATCCCTTATCAAGATTCTCTTGGAGTTGCATCTTCAATTCCTGCAACTCAATTGGGGCCATTCTATAAGGTGTCTTTGAAATAGGCAAAGCACCCGGTACGAGTTCTATTGAAAACTCAACTTCACGATTTGGTGGAAGACCCGGTAATTCCTCCGGAAAGACATCATCAAACTCCCGTACGATGGGCATATTCTTAATTGTGAGTTTCTCACCAACCATTTGAGATAAATAACCTTCATTTAGCGGAATCAAGACCCATAAGATGGAAGGAATTTCCACTGGAAGGTTATATTCATCCTTGCATCGATAAATGATCGTAGATTGATCTGGAATATGAAATGTGACTTCCCTTCTTTGGCAATTGATATGAGCTCCATGTAGAGAAAGCCAATCCATGCCAAGAATCACATCAAATTCCACTAAAGGAAGGATCATAAGATTTGCAGGAAGCACTTTCCCACAAACTTCGATCGGAGAAGAATTATATACTTTTGATGCGACTGATGTGCCATTAGGTGTTGTCACAGATAACTCAACATCTAACTGTTGAGGTGATACGGTGATACCCTTAGAAAATTCTTTAGAAATAAAAGAGTGGGTGGATCCAGAATCAAATAAAACATTTGCTACTTTAGAGTGGATGGTAAGTGTACCTTTCACCACTTCGTTATCGTACTCCACATCGCTGATAGAAATTGCATGTGACTTTCCTTTGTCTTTAGCCTTAAGATTTTGTTGACGTCGACCATCATCATCAACCCTTGGATTTGGGCATTGATTGGCATAATGCCCCATCTCCTTGCACTTGAAACATTGAAGTGTGTAGGATCATTCTGTGTATCCCTTCCTTTGTTTGCATCATTAGACATCTTCTTCCCATTATCACGGCATTCAAATGCCCGATGACCTTCCTTTCCACATTTAAAACATTTACTTGTCCCTTTAAGACAACTCCCTCCATGTTTCTTTCCACACTTTGAGCATAAGGGAAAGCTCATCTTCTTTTCAGTTTGCTCATTAGATTTTCCTTTGAATTCCATCTTCCTCTTCTTATCAAACCCATGTGACTGATGGGTTACTCCAATCTCCATCTCGACTTTGAGAGCACATCGAACGATTTCCTCGTAGCTATTGAAGTCCCTTATGGCTAACGCCCTTCGAAGACTTGGTTTTAAGCCACTAAAGAATCGATCGATCTTACTCTCAGGTTGGATAATAATACCAGAAGCGTACCTTGCAAGTCTTGTAAAATTTGCTTCATAGGTACTAACAGATTCATCATCCCTTTGCTTCAGTTCAAGGAACTCTTTCTCCATCTTTGTTCGGAGAATACGAGGGAAGTACTTATTGAAAAATAAGTTCTTGAACTCGTCCCATTCCATAGACTCAATTTCATCCCTTTGCCTCGTATTCTTAACAAGATTCCACCATTGATCCGAATCTCCTTCCAAACGATACACTGCTAGGATGACTTTATCATGTTCAGAACATTGAAGAACTGAAAATATCTTTTCAGTAGTACTAATCCATTGTTCAGCAACTAATGGATCAGTAGACCCGCTGAAAGATGGTGGACGCTGCCTCATGAAGGATTCAACAGAATGTTGCTCCCTCCTTTGTTCGTTTGGAAATCCTGCATGATTCATAGCTTGAGAAAGTTGCGTGAGCATGGCTACAAGATTTTGCATTCCAGCTCCCATATCGTTTGGTTGCTCAGGGGGACAATCATTGCATTGCCCATCGCATTCCGCATTAACACGGTTCCTTCGGGTTCCAGCCATTGACTAAAACCAAGAAGAATAGTGTGAGCAACACTAATTATAATAGGAAACCACATAATTCAAGAATAAAATTTTCATGCTTATGGTCTTATCCTAGGTTATTCATGGCCATTTCTAAGATTGTGTTCTATGCTTAGACTTATTCTTAGGGTTCTTACTAAGGCTTTCACATCCTAGTTTCCAAAGGTTGACTATACCTTTCCTCTGATACCAACTATAACGACCCAAACTTTACATACATTGTTAATACTTCAAAATTGAATCACTCTTATTACAACATATGACAAAACCACAAAGGACCGTATAGGTATAGTGTCTTTAGAAACTGGGGAAACATAAACAACTGGTTCATAAATCTTCTACAGTGTCTCCCATTTATTTCATCATATCTATGGTCCCTTTTAGCATATTCTACTTAATATCCATCTTCCTGACCTGGGGAAAAGAAAACATAAAAGGGTGAGCTCAAATGCTCAGCAAGGGCAAATAAAGGAAATAAAAATCATATCATATCTTTATGAAAATCAAAACCTGCAAAAGAGATCATAATATCTTAACATGGAATAAATCATAGAAGTGAAAATGAGATCCCCATAACATAAAACTTGAAACTTTGTGGCATGCACACATAATCATGGAAAATCATTTCTTGTTAGTCATGACTCATTGCCAAGACTATCTTAGTGGACAAAGTCCCTTTCTGAACCAAGTTCACTCCTCGTTTCAGTCCTGTATCACTGAACCGAAATAACCTTCCGTTCCAGCCATGTCTATCTCATGAGATATAAAATCTTTACCCAATGCATTGGAGGGAGATATAGGTCCCACCCATCTTATAATGAATCCTTTCTTATGTGTGCCACATAAAACATACATCATCACATAACACATGTAACAAAAATGGGATTCTTGAAACATCATGACATCATAAATCAATTCATATAAGATAAAGGAATTCATAAAAATAATTCCATCATAACATGATCAAATCAATGTAATGATAGGGATAAAAACAGAACCCTTTATTATCTTAGATGGAAAATAATTTTGATAAAACACTTGAACTCCATTCTTGAGGAAAATATCCTTTCTTCTTTAAAAATACTTTTCTTTTCTTAACATGTCATACAATTATAAACTAAAAGAAGTTGATTAAAAATAAACTTGAAAACTTGTAAAGGAAGATTCTTGGAAATAATGTTTTAAAAATCCATTCATTCCGTATAAGTTAAAAAAAACATTCTTCTCGTATTTTTGTCGGAAAAGTCAAAAAGTACCTCGTATGAAAAACGACAAAAGATTCCTTTCATATCTTTTACTAAAACTCACCGAAGGGTAAAATAGGATTTAAACAATTGAAAGTGGATGTAAAAAATATTACATATTGAGGGAACATGGATGTGTATGATAACATACACCCCATTAAATACATACGAATAAACAATCTCGGATAAAAATGAGATTGTGATATTTCCCTTACCTTAGGTCCAATTTGCTTTGTACGTGTCCGAAGCTCCTGTATAATGGTTTAAATAATGTTATTGACTTATTCCAGAATCATACATATTGATATGATATCATATATGGTCATATTCTTAGCTTATTGTTAGTAATATTTCATTGTTACTTGTTACTCGGGTCTTTATTGCCTTTTGTTCTTATGCATGTTTTTCCGAATAAATTCTTATTCTTCTTTTAAGGTTATAGATACCTTATATCCAGAATGTTATTAGTGTAACATATATCATATTTATTCATTCAATTCATTTATATAATTACTATGTAATGATGATCATGTAGAACGAGTCGCATCACATCGTGGAGACGGTATTCCGTACGTACGCACGAGTGATGATATCGTTCCTATGATCGTGGAACTGTATTGGAGTATAAATATATTATTTCAGTATCAATATTACTTTATAATAATCATATATAGTTACTCATTACACCATTATACCCATCCTTGTAAGGTGATGGTGGAAAATAGATTACACCACGGCGTGGAGACGGTATTCCGTACGTACGCACGCGTGGTGATTTCATTTTTCCGTAGGATGGATAGAAGGTGAATTAGGGTTGTTTCATATTTATAATAACATATCAGTATGTAAGTAATACTGATGTTATTACTTTGTCATGAAACAACTAAAGAAGAAAAAGTTGAAGACGAAAGAAATTGAAAAGATCGGTAATGGATATTACCTCTTCTTTGGAAGGCCTCTTTGAATCCTCCACTTAGGGAACTAAGATTGGTATTTGAAGAAGACCAGGACCTCTAGGATTATTCTAGGGATGTGGGGAGGAGAAAATGGCAGGGGTTGGCCGAGCTTGAGTGCTCAAATTGGTGTGAGGAGGAGGGGGAGAAGGTGTCCTTTTATAGGGGAGGAGAGGGGCACCTTAGGAATAACTAAAAACATTATTTTATATTAAAGTCAAAATCGGTTTATAATGGTTCCAAAGGGTCTTATTTCGAAGATAAGGTAAGGAAGGGTCGAAATCCTCTCATCCAATAGAATTTGGACAATTTTAGTTTCCTATTTTAACCTTATCATTTAGATTTAACATTAAGTTAAATAATTTAACTTTTACCATGTCTTTTTGTTTTCTTTCACTATATGGTTAATACACTTACTATAACATGCCAAACGAACCCCAAATTGTTTATTATTAATATATATATCTTTATCTAAGTCATTTGGCCGAACCTTAGATTTTTAGGAATAATATAACAATTAATAATATAATATTTGATTTAAAAACTATTTTGTGTCAATTTTGACACTATTTGATGTATGACTTTTGTGAAAGTCATAACAGAATTAAATGTTCGAACCAAGTTGATTAAATCAACACTAATATATCATATTAACCTAGAAAATTAGTGGAATTCATAAAAAGTCTCAAATTACATTTATTTTGATGTTTATAACATCAATTATGTCAATATTTCATTAATAAGATAATTACTGCATCATCTTTGTGTCATAAATAAATTAAATTATTTGATGTCTAAAAATTACAAATAAAATACCATCATGTAGGAAATCTTTTTAGATTTCTAATGAATATTTACAATCGAATTTATCTTATGTATAACCCTATATTAAAAATGATTTACTTGTTAAACTTTGATTTTAACTATTTTAACCCTTCTTTAAATAAATTAATAATAAATGTCCTAATCTAATCCAAGTGGGCCTAAATGGTCATATTTTATTCCTAAGTTTGTTTTTGGTCGAATTACACTTGTCCAATAGTATTAGGACATGTGTTAGGGTAATATTGATATCATATTTACCCTTAGTTACCCTATTTACTATTAACCGCGGTAAAAATAGTAAAAAGTTACTATTCACCAAAAAATTATTTTCATCTCATTGAACCACATTTTAGTCCTTGATATTAACCGTGTCTCTCGGATTTTTGAAATTCCATTCACAGAAGCGGTAAAATTAAGTTTTATGCAAAATTCAGTTTTTAACCTACCACTTAGTGGTTTCACTATTCATCAAAAATTGAAAGTTTTCAGAAAAATACCAAAATTTCACCCTAGGCTAATTTCGATATTCTGAGTCCAAAAATGAAGTCCATTTTGAAAAATAAAATTTATAAAATTTCAAAAAGTGGTTATTACTATTCATAACGGCTAGTTTTAATAGCATATTGTTGTTTAGTGAAACTCGGTATTGCGTACGACGCAAGCTATCGAGGAAGGTCGCGATTGCGTGTAAAGCAATTCAAGCAAGTGTTGCGTAGAAAAAGATTCCTTTGATAATTTATATAACATAAAAGTCTCGGGTGTTACACTATTAATTGTTCAATTTTTTATGTGTGGGAAATATGGGAATTTTCTATGATGATCCCATAATATGTGGATTAAATCAAATACCAATGAAGGGTTACGTTATGCTAATCATTTAATTGGAATAATTGAAGTGTTTATTTATTAGTATTAGAGAAATATGTTTCCACAATGTTTTATCAGTGATATTGTTGTTATGAGAATCATGAAACATATAACTATTTTTCAATAGAGGTTATAATTATTATTTTCAAGCATATTTTGAGTGTTAAACATAAACTATACAAGTAATTTACTAGGACGTTTTTTTAAACTGATGAGTTAGCGATTGATAACCATTATTATGTCCCTGATTTTGATATTTTAATGTTAGTTTGGGGTAAATAATTGATTTATACTAATAAAGTAAATTATATATTATTGTTAACCTTGGAAATCATTATTGATTTAATGAAAAATAATTTCTGATTTTTTTGTTACATTTTTTGATTTAATGAATATATTGGACAACCTTTAAATTTTTAATAGATAAGGATATAGTTTATTTTTGTTAGAATTTAGGACATAATTGAGTTTTTATGTAATTAAATGTCATTTTTGTAATTTAATATCATGATTTAATATAATACATGATCGTGGTATTTATATGTATTTTATGTAAAATTATGAGCTACCATATGTTTTTTGGGGATAAATGTTAAAGTTCAACTCAAACCAATATGTGAGAAAATCTTTTATGTTGTTGAGTATTTGAATTTTATCAGACATATTTTGTATAATTCACAAGGATAAAAATTTATTGAATGTATTAAGTTGAACATTTTATATTATTTTTGAGGTTTTAGAGAATAATGTATTCTTTTTTATATTTGTATTTATCAATATTGAATAAATTTCGATAACCATTTTTTGGTATTACATATTTATTTAAGGATGTAAATTTCATTATTTTATGGATTTTACTATCCAATGAAAGTAAATTTTAGTTCTACATGAATGAAAAAATCAACTTGAATAATATTTTCATAGAGTAAGAGATGAAATGGAATTGATCAAAGAAGAAACTAAGAATGAAATTATACATACAAAATGTTTAAAATAATGTAATTATATTTTCTACCATAAAATATCATAATTGTAAAAGAGTCCTCTAACTATAGGGTAAGGATATTTAAATAAATATTCATTCCCTTTAACTATATTTCTAATCAATCGATGGTCTTGTTTATCCATTACAGATTTATGGTTTTTAGACACTAAATTTCTCATGATCACACCCTCTTTCATTCTCTATTATTCCTAGTATATTTTTTTTCTTCTCTATGTCCATATTTTTACTTCTCACTAATGTTATCCTTATCTTCTAAATTTATTATGTGTTATTTCTAGTAATATTTAGGTTTAACACTTTACTTTTTAATGGTAGTTTTTTATCCCTTTAGACAATGTTAGTTTTCCAAGAAGGTAATTGAAAATATTGAACTATTAATTACAAAGGTAAAAATGTTGTGGCTGAAATTTAATTCATGTTGTATAATGTTACACCACAATATTTTTGAATATATTCCTATTTAAATAAATTTTATGGTTTTGATTGCTTTATTAACATGAAACATTGATCATTTAATGTACCATTATATATTAATATATTGTATTTAAATTGATGAGTATGAATAGGATTAACCACCATATATTATATATATATATATATAATTAAATAAAATTTATTTATAAATTCATAAGAGGTAAATACTAAATTTTCAACACATTCATTTAATGTTTCAAAAATACATTTTCATCAAAAATGGTTTTATTGAATTTTTTGATAGAATATTTTTATTTATTTATGAAAAAATTATTAATTATATTTGATAATAAACAGAACCATTTTGAAAAAAAAATAAATATTATATTAGGGTGAAACTTTAGTATTTTTATGAAAATATTTATTTTTCAATGAATAATGACGAATACCAAATTTTGTTATACTATCATTTATTTTCATCCAAATGTGACATAAAGTGTCAAATATGATCATAAATTAATATAATACTCCATTATTTATATATTATATATTTAATTATATGGTAACTATTATTCCAATTAGTATTTTTATAATTTCTTTTTTTATCTTAAAATACATTTCTATAAAAAACTATTTTTTGTTAAGTTTTAGACATTTATTTGAAAATGAATTTTTATCAGTTATATAAATTTAATCTTTTAAAATGTATTATACATATTAAATAATAATAATTAATATTATTTAATTGGGGAAACAAAAAAATAATTATGGATAGAAACCACAGTAGAGATTTGTCACCTTGTCAAAAGAGGTAAAACATGGTTAAAACTATGTGGTAAAGCATTAAAATATCTCTAACACATTCCCTTATCCTATTGTATGATTCTATTTCCACAAAAGATATGTTCATGGTGATAAATAATTTATTTTAAATCATTATTTAGAAATTTGGTACCCAAGATTTACTTTTTTGAGGAGAAGTTGTATCTTATTCAAATTAAATATATTTTTTGGGTCTTTTCTTTTAATAGAAGGGTTAGAAGATTCCATTAATTTTTTTCTCTATCAAGAAGTTTAAAACCCATAATAATTTATTATTTAACCATAAAAATTCATTGAAACCAACTTTTTACATGATTTAAATGTAAATTTATTTTTACACTAAAATGTTGTTTTTCTTTAAAATTGTTTTCCATTTGTTTTGTATAATTTTATGAAAATTAATTCTGCTACAAATGAAATTAAATATAATAAAATGGATTAGAAATTTGGAATCTTTGTGTATTATTTCTAGACATACCCTTTTATTTTTATTCATATAATTATGCTATCATGGTAAAAATGTTAAGTTATTAGGGTTAATGTTAAAATTTGTTAAAAGTTTTTAAACTAAGAGATGAAGCATAAAATGTATCCATAACATGAAATTTTTTTGATATTCTATTTTTATATCAACCATATTACATTTAATATTTTAATTAGGAGTTCCTTGGTTGAACATTACATGATTATGATATATATATATATATATATTATTTAATCTTTTTTATAATTCCAAATTTGTCATTTCCCTTACTTACAAAAGAACACATCCTCTTAATCATTATTCACAATGTTTGATCCTTCAAGATTTTACAAGACTTATACTAATAAAATTATAGTTTCATTTAACATTTCTTATTTCATTTTATCGTTAAAATATTTAATCCTTTCAACGTTTAAGTTGTAATCAAAAATAGGTTTCTGAACAAAGAGGTAAAGATAATAATTGCATTTATTCCATTTTATTTCTTCTTATAAATACTATAAATCTATGGTATCCACTATAAAATAAATAATTAATTATATTAAATAAAATAAAATTTTATTATAGTGATGTATCATGCATTTTATACAAACATTCAGATAAATGGGAAATGAAAAGTATAGTTCATGAATACATGTGGACTACCGCTTCCACTAAGCGATACGATTCATTATCGATCACCATAATTCATGGTTGGTTATTATGATGGATTTAATTTTTCAAAGTTATTTTTTTAAAATATTTATAGTTCTGTATTTATAATATCTTAGCTACCTTCTTACATTTCCATCTATTACAAAATTACAGTGTCACTCATCCATATGTTTGGACTACAACATCCATAATATAATGTGATTTGTTTTTTTTATTTTACATTGATGGAAATAATGAATTATTTTATTAATTTATATGATATATATTATATTATAATTATTCTATAATGGTGTATTATTATATACCTTTTTCATTCTAGCCATTGAAAAGTGGTAACATCACTTGTTCATATGTACAGACTATTGCCTCCAAGAAGTATTATAATTCATTTCTCATCACCTATTTGAATGAATAGTTTTAAAATTATATATAATTATTAAATATGATAATTATAAAATAAATAAAATTCTATTGATTATATAAGTAGAATCAATGTATAAGGATCGGTATTTCCAAACTGAAACCAGAATGATAAATAAAGAGGAAATCTCCCAGAATAGTGATTTTAATGAAAAATTAATAAGGAGGTGAAAATATGTTATAAGTAAAACATATATGGTGTGATAAATATGATCATGGTTCTAAAATATATTTTTAATAAATTTAATTTTATTATAAATGAGGTTCAAATATTTATGAGAAGGATGGGACTTGAGTTAAGGGTTTCTCGTCTAACTTTTATTTTTGTGAGACAAGTACTATATTCACCACTTTTGTCTTTTGTCTGGTGTATATAATAACCATGAGTTTATAATATTATTCTTCTCATAAAATATATATTTATTTAAAAAAATCTAATATTCAATCAATCATGATGCCTCAGTTCAGATATTACAAAATTGGTAAGGGTTTATCATCTCAAATTGTCTTCATTTCCACATATGTTATATTATGAACTTATTTTATTTTATGTGGTTAATATAAATTTTTTATATATTTTACCTAATGAATTTAATTTTTTAATTTTTTTAATATTTTATTTTATGTTATTCATTCATGGGTCTTAATATTCAAATTTTACCAATTTTGTAAGGGTTAATGTTACAATATCAATTCCTTTCAGCTTTGACTTAGATAAATTTTCAGTGGGGGGAAATTTAAAGATATTCTTCATTTAATAGTATATATTTTATTATACTATTTTTATTCCGATATTATTCTTGTATAATTAAAAATTTTATGTCATTTCAACGTAATATTATTGACAAAATATTTTTAAAGATAATTTGACCTTATTTTTGATTTACATAATAAAAATTTTCTACCATGATCATAATATTCTAAATTTATTTATAATGTTATTAAACATAATTACATTTTTCTAAATGGTTAATTTCACTAGTTTTGAAATTATTTATAATGGTTTAATTATGTTTCTTTTTAACGAAACTTATTTCCAAGTAATTAATTTCTGACATTTTAAAATGTTTTGATTATAATGATTTATTTTAAAATATACAAAATGAATGGATTTTCCAACCATTGTAATCATTATTTAATTTAAATTAACATTTATTTATTTTTATCATAATTTATAAATGATTTTATTTGATAAACATTATGTCAATTTTTAGTTAAAATGTTATTAAAATTAAATTATATTATAATCATGTTATCAAAGAAAGGATTGAATGTAATTTTAATGGTATTTTCACCTATTTAAAAATCTGTTAAGAATATCTATGTTTCACTAAGGATATTATTGTATGATGTCATCCATTAATATAGATGACTTATAATGAAAAGGATCATAAGGTGATTATATGGAACCTATTTCGTTCCCATGGGTTCATTAAGTTATGATGATATATTTTTTATACCCATTTATTTTTTCATGTGATATGAAATACTGAAACAATGCATGGTTTATAATACATAGGAACATATAAATATGGTTTTCATTATGTGATGAGTGGGTCTATTAAATACCTTCAATGCATTTGGTAAAGCTTTATTTCCCAATATATAATTATAGGAAACAAATAGTGATGTTTGATCCAATATGGTCATGTGAGTAGAGTAATTTAAGATTTTAAATATTAAATATAAAGGTATATGTTTAGAATAAAATGGTTGAAGTGATCCCCTTTTATAAGTGATGAGAAGGGAAATGTTGGAAGTAACTGTTATATTTTAATAATGGTGTGTCACTATTCACGTGTCAAAGGATTCATAAGTTTTCAATAATGGAGTGAAGGGTTATATTTGGTTGATAAATTTTCCAAAATTAATTTTAAAACAGGTTATAAACTAGTTTTGAGTCTTTTACTATAATATTTTTACACTTTCACATTTTGGTCTTTACCATGGAAACTAGTTGCTGGCAATATAATTTTTATTTTACAAAAAATAAATGACTATACCTATTACCGTAATTAGGTGTGATAAATCCAAATAATGACCCATATAATGAAATTTAATTTATAAATAAGATAAAATTAACATTTAAATTTAAACATATAATATATAGAAAAAAAAATTAGGAAAAATTATGGTTTAACCATTATGTGTTCTTAATCATATTTAGTATTGATTACCAATATAATTATTGTTAATGTATTTTTATATATAATTAAAACATATGTTATGTTCCTATTTTTACAAGGGACTAATTTATCTTCTTAGATAAAAATTATACTATGTAAATAAAATAATTCGTTGATAATAATATTTTTCTCTCTATAATTCTAATTAAATTTAATCCTTTTAATCTTATTTTTTAACTTAAAATTTAATTGAACTTATCAAATAAAAAAATTATATGTAATCTGAAATCCATTTTTTATATTTAGTTACTCTAATATAGAAAAAATATTTTTAATAAAAATGGATAAAATGTGTTTTTTAGAGTAAAATATTTTTTAATATTCCAAAACATTAAACAAAGGTAAAATAAATTTAACAAACGTTATAAATGGATTATTTTACATTATAAATATAAGTTTTTATAATAAAATTATTTTAAACACTTTTATCTCATTGTTGTATTATGAAAATTTTTTACAAGTTATGGTAATAGGAAAATCAGTATATTTTCACTTTTCACATTAAAATATAATTATTTTACAAAAAAACTTAAATTTATTTATTATAGGGTGATATTATTGAAATAAGTGAAAAAAAGTTAATTTATGCAAATTATAAATTTAAATTTTATATTTCCATAAAAATATAATTGAAAATGTTTTTATATAAAAATAAAAAAATATATTGTTTTCATATTTATTTCTTATAAATTAATAAAAAGATTGGTGTAAATATATTATTCATACCAGTAGTATATTTTATCCATAATATTTTAAGTATCATAAAATAAAAACATCCAATCCAATTTCTAGATAATTATACTATTAAATAACAATTTTTTACTAGGTATTTGGATACACTAATATAATTTTATCAATGCCTTAGTATTAATGATATATATTTAATAATTTTATTACCTCTATTATTCCCCACCAATTCTATGACAATATATTTGTGTTTATATACTATTTTTGTTTTTTGTGGTTCAATTATACATATATCATAGATTACCAGATATATTAATTCTTAAAGTAATATATAATTTATAATCATAGGGAGTTGCACATTATAACTGCAACACGTTGAAGGTGGGAATTGTGGTCTATAGGGATCCAAGAGGGTTTGGTGGCATATTTGATTGAAATGGTTAGGATAGGAGAAGACCCTTTATAATGGTTTATGGGCCTGTAGAGGTTACCAAGGGAAGCCTAGAGGTTCATTTCATGGTACATGTCATGGTGCCATATCAAGTTGTCTATATTTTATAGTTTTCCCAAAAAATCATTGATTATTAGGGGTCTTGAATCCATTTCTCCCCTCTAACTCGTATATTTAGAAAAGAGGTATTTTGGAGTCTCTTTATCCCTCTTCTTAAAGTCCCATTTTTTTAATGTGGGTTTTGTATATTAATTCTATAGTGACCCAACATTTTCTTTCAAGACTATTACATTATTTTAATGGTAAACAACAAAATGGAATTACAATTCTAGGATAAAATGGTATACTGTAATGGGAATATTATTCTCATACATAACTCTTACATAATAAAACAAAAAACTTTTTTAATTTTTTATTCTCTACCTTCTTAGTGTCTCATGTTTTCTCATTAGTATATGTAGTCATTTAAGGATATAAATAAAAGAAATGGGTGAGCTAAAATCCCAGTAAAAGGATAGATAACAACATGAATCAACATAAAATGGGTTGAGACTAATCATCATCGTCATAATATAAGAATAGATTCATCATAAAAATCATTAGAGGAAGCATTAATTAATCTTAAGAAATATGGAAACACGTAAAAATGAAACATCATGTCTTAGTGGTCAACCAACACACATAGCTCTCAACAAATCTAAAATCATGTTCATGCATAACTGTTCTGAACTGTTTCCCTTCGAAGAGATGGAGGACTGAAGCGCCCGACTGTTGATCTCACGGATGATTGAGCCCCGCTCGATTACTAATGTTGGGTAAACCATTATTCTATTAAAAACTCCCAATGGTTCCATATCCAACGATACAAGGACCTCCTTTCCAAAGGCAGGTGTTCGCCGAATGGTTTGGACAGTGATGCTTAAGAACTCACATTGGTCGAGAGGATGGGAAGTCGGGCTCATCACACCCTTTTGAGGGGAATTATTGCATGTTCTAGGACTCTCTTATAGATTTAAGGCACATTCATATTCTCATGGATATTTGGATTATACCCAAACATAGTATCCACGGATTTAACCCTGGTGGGAAATGGTCAACTGGATGCAAGGGTTCGGAATCATTTAGGCATGAGGTTTACCATTCATCGTTGGATTAATGACCCCAAGGAGCCTGGACTCACTGAGACGAAACTATGGTTGGTGTGGTGAAGCGACATAAAGATAGTTAGATCAGTCGATTTTTGGGCTTGAACCTCAGGGAGGCTTCCTACGTACATTACCTAGGAGAAATGGATCAAAGTCCACGAAGTTCGAATTGGGGTGATGGAGAATCGACATGAAGGTGGACCCGGAGGTCCGATGATGATCGGGCTTGAACTTATTGGAGGCTTCCTACGTATCCCTGTAGTGGGGAATCAAAGTCCTCTTAGTTTGAAAAGGCTTGGAGATTACGCTCTGAAACAGCCCAGTGTAATGGATTGGGGCTCACACTCTGAGGAGGCCCATAGTAGTGGATTAGGGCTTACACTCTAAGGGGGGCCAAAATAGGATGTCATGGTCGATGCTTAATCTAATCCCACGTGAGTCATGCTCGGTGTGAGAAACAAGAGGTAGCAAGGACAAAACGGTCACATCATGAAAGGTGCATCTGTGAGAAGTGGAGTGGGGCTTACACATAGAGTGGCCCATAAGGTTGGGGCTTACTCTGAGATGGATGCCCAGGGCGACAAAGAGCAGCAGGAGAGGGAAAGAGGTTCTCCTGTACCCATCACCTCTCTTGTTCCCGGGGGAAGTACGGAGGTGCACGAGGGCTTCCATCGGATGGGTATTTTACTACCTTCCGAATAAGGGAGAAGATCTCCAACCCCAACAAGTAGAGGGGTAGAAAGGGGACTACCGAGCTCTGAATCCACATTACCTTGAGAATGTGAACCTAGGAATGCTTCGGGAACCTGCCCAAGGGTCGGGGAAACCCCTTCGCCTCTTCTTATCATGGGTATGTGAACTGAAAATGGGGTGCTGATGCATGTGAGGGTTACACCACATGGATCTGGTGGCTCTGGTGGAGGCCTCGGCTGGGGGATGATGAGTAGTCCAGTGATGGAGCCATAGGGGATCATGTCGGATCAGAAGGACTTTATATGGCTCATGGAACGAGTAATCCAAAGTATTTGGCGAGCCACACAGGGGTATGGGTAGTGGCTCCCTTCGCGTAGGGAAGCGCTACGTAGTTGGAGAAGTCGTCCATGAACTAGGGTGGTCCGCGGACTGATGGGCGTCCTGTGAACCAAGGTGGTTCAAGGCTTCAGATTCAATCCGCGAACCAGGGTGGTCCACGGAGGGTTCCATTCAGGCAGCGGCGGCCAAGGGCGGTGCCCACTGGAGGCTCGTCCGTCGGGGCTTCGCCCACATATAAGGGTGCTACATGGTGTGGCAGATCCAAAATGTGTCATAAACACCCTGGTCCGTAGGGAGTGCATCCGCAGAGGGGCCATGGTACGCAATTTTCTCTTCTTTGTTATTTTAGTTTCACGGTTCACCAAGTTATTATGCATTTTTGGTTCCTTATTAGTTCGTTCCCAGGTTCATTCCTACACTGGTTCGCGAACTAGAACATCTGATATCCTAAGCCTTCCTTCGAAATCCTTCCACCTGAATCTGATTGATCTCTTCTGAGTCCTCTGAATCCTCTGAAAAAATCCTCTTCCTCTTTCCCCCTCGGTCTCCTTTTATAGAGTGGGGGAAAAGATATATCTTTGGTCACACGGCACCTTTGGCGGAGGCCCATGACCGAAAACCCGGTTTACAGCCAACTTGGTCAATCTGTGACTCACGGTGGTCACTAAGCACATCTCCCTCGCAAACCGAGCTCGGGGAGTGCTTTGCAGCCGCGGTGGGTTCCGCATCCATTTCGCAAACAACAGCGGATGCGGCTCAGGCCGACTGACACAGCTCGCGGCTGGGGAGGTTCGTGACAGTGAACCGGTTCGGCTCCTGCCCTGATTTGCGATCACGGAGGATCTCCGCCTCTATTCCGTGAATGATGACTGTCCACGGAGGAGGGATGCTTCGCAGAATCGGTCGTGAGTTGTTAACATTACACCGATCCGTGGACCGGTTCTTCCTTCGCCATCCTTGAGTATTTTCCACATTTTCCCAATCCTTTAAAGGTGAATTGGGTAGAATATCCCTTGAGTTAAAGGGGGCCATCATTCTCTTTTGCGGATTTTTCAGGACCCTACAAATGCCCCCAATTGGTATGGGGTCTGATCAGAACGAAGAGGAGGCTATTCCGATGTAGAGTGGTCCTGAAACTCGGGTAGTTCGCGATAGATAGGTGGACCTGGTAGGAGACCACACCTATAAATACAGTGGTCCCTTCATTTGTCTTCTACCGGATTCTTAGTGAATGATAGCGCTCCTTCGATTTTTTGCCTCCACGTGCTTGTTCCTTCACGAAACGCTTCGTCCACAAACCGGCTACTAATTCCTTGAACCATTTCTCATTCGCGTAGTTCTTCATCTGCGGACCTACGTCCCAACCGTGAACTAACACATTTAATTAATTAAAAAGTAAGTCAAGACGGGCCGCGTAGAAACTCACTTCGAGGTTTTGGTGCTCCACGGTTTCGATGCTCTGCGATTTCGATGCTCCGCGGACTGAAATCTTCTATACTTAAAAAAAATTTATGACTTCCGAACCTAACAACTTAAATTTGGGATTGAAATTCCGCAGAACAACCTGGTTCGTGGTTTTGTGGCCAATGCTCCGCGGGTCAGGGTTTCGCGGACGCATTGCACGTAAGGCTGGTTCTCGGGATTCTGTCATCGCAAACCAACCTACGAGGCCACCTTGCGGATTTCATTATGAGGCTTGGATGGAATTAGTTGAAACTTTTCCAAGTTTTATTATTTTTGGAATAACCATTTTCCCGGTCTTCATGATGTAGGGAGAAAACATGGTTCCTCATCACCCTGCACCCAGACCTGCTGCCGAGACTCTCCCAATTGGTTCAGGGAGATGTTTAGCTATGATTCGCAGAGCGGAGAACATCAAAGAGGACCCTATTCGGTCCACCATTCTTGACGATGGTGTCTTGAAAGACTTCTCTCTCCTAATCTCCTGATTTATCCATTATCAAATCGCATTCCACTTTATGGATTCGGTCTTCAAGTCGACGTCCCTATTCCCCACACTTTCCCGGGTCTTCCTTCTCCATTCTTGGAAGCGTCGTCAAAGGGAATTCTGGAGAACCTTACCCAATCGGGGGAGATGATATCCAACTCTGACCAGAAAGACACCTTCATTTTGAGAGGCTCTGTTTGGACCCAAAGTGATCTTCACGCCCCAAACTTTTATCAGGAATCTATCTTCAAGAGTTACCCTTCTATTATCAACCTTATTCGAGTAGATTCCGATGAGGGGTGGATTCCAAAGTGGGATCTTCAGTCTGGTGGGATTTTCTCAAATGACTGGGCCTGAGCCTTCTGGGTTCATTATCATTTCTAGGAATCTTCCGAGTCACTAGAAGCAGTCAACTTGTACTCCGAAGTATGGACCTCCTAGTTTTCTATTTACCCACCACCCCTGATCCTGCCTGACCTGCTCAGTCACTGATGTTCAAGTACTAATACCTTCCACCTTGCCCATGGTGAAGTTGGCATTAGTATGTGGGACATCATCAATTGGGAGGGCTCCCGATTATTGGTGAGATGTATGACGAGTTTCTTCCCACCCCTGACGCATGGGACGACATTGAACAAGTTACTTTATTATAGAGGGATCTTCTGGTTATGGTGGAGCAATCACTGGGTCAGGCCTTGCGTTCTCTCTCTCTTATTCCACATAGTACCTGGATAGGGTTATTTCTGAACACCATTGGTCCTGTTCCGAAGATCAATCGCCCCAGGACTCATCCTTCTCAACAGTCCCGAACCACCCCAGGTTCCTACTGGGTGGTTTTGGAGGCGGGAAACTACCTCTCATTGGGTTGCGAGGTGCGCCCCGGTGTGCCGTCTATGCTTTGGAAGGCAGGTCTGTTTTCTATGTTTTTAAGAAGGTGGTTATTCCCTTATTAGGACATCAATACTGGCATCATTTCTTGCACCCTGATGATGTTAGTCAAGCTAGAAGATGTTCACTCGGTGAATTTGGTCGTGCCCACATTGGTTCGTATTTACAAGTTGTTGGGTCACATGCAGTAGGGAAGGTCACCCTTCCGTCTGAGTGGGCCATTTCAATTTTTGTACGGTTGGGTAGTGGATCATTTTCATTGTTATGTGTATCGTCACAACATGGCCATCCCGCTTCCTACCTTTCGTCTTACCCTGCTAGATATCGCTGGAGTTCGCTTGAAGTCCCTCAACTCTGGTGAAGTCCTCGAGCTTCTGAGTGAATTCTCTTAGTTTTCTATTACTTCCTAGCACACCCCTTTGGGCGTCGTAGTTGACAACCATCGGGGAGCCTAGAGGGGAGTTCTTACATAATCTCTCCGCGAGATGGATTCATGTCTGTGCGGATCGACGGGGTTCCTCTGTGTCAGCTGTATGTCCCATATCGTTTTTCTTGCCAGTTTGGGTGCATGCAAGTCCATGTTTGCCTTCCCCCTCCTCAGGCTCAAGGACTGCACTCGGCCATACTTTGTCAATGGTGGTTGATGCTGACGCAGGAGGGATCTGACACAAGAATTCCCCTGCCTGTCATGGGGGCGGCTGCCAGCCATTCCTTGGAGTA
The DNA here is from genome assembly GCA_963277665.1 of Viscum album. Lineage (NCBI taxonomy): Eukaryota > Viridiplantae > Streptophyta > Magnoliopsida > Santalales > Viscaceae > Viscum > Viscum album. The sequence goes on from OY728138.1 coordinate 459,828,381, forward strand.
TGAAAAAACGTGGGTAAGACACTATCTTGATGGGATCCCAAGGAGGGTTGTCCGATAGGTTCCCAAATCAGGAGGTACTTCAGCTATTGCATCCACTTCACCTTCCTCATCATATCTAAGGGAGTATCGACTGATGGCTCATCGATCAAAGTGATTGAGGGTATTTTCCTCTCCTAGCCCTACGGTGGATGAAGTTCAGACGGTTTCATCCTTCGTGGATGTTAATGAGGATGACCATGTGGTTTTGGGTCCCAGCGAGACAATCCTAGATGTTTTTCCAGTCGATACCGAGCTTAGAAACTTGAACCCCAAGCCTGAACTAGGGTTAGAGGCTCCAGACTTTCCAGCTTCGGAACCAACTTCTAGCGAGCACATGTCTGCTCTGGTTGTAATGCCAGACTTCGTTCTCGTGTTACCGGGCAAGGACACCAAAGATCCACATGGCATAGCGGACCACCGAGTAGTGAGGAGGTGGTAATGGCCTATGATTTGTGATATTTTTGCCGAAACTCCTCTTGATGAGATGGAAACTAAAACTGAATCCCTCTGATAACTCTTCCTAGGTTTGGGGTCAGGTGTCTTTGACAATCGGCAGTTTCATCTTATCGCTTATTAGGTTGTTATGTCCCGTGAGGAAGCTGCCGCTAGTGAATGAAAACTTAATCATCTCGCTCTTTCTCATTGAGGGACTCGAGCCTTGGAGGAGACCATGACGAAGATTCATTAGCTTGTAACACAGGTGGCGAGCTCTCGAGATCAGGCTGCCGCCCTGTCTGTTGAGCTGCATGAATGCGAGACTCGAGTAGCGATGATGAGGAATCAGTTGTCGACTCTGACTGGTAGACTTGAAGCCACCAGAAAAGGGATCAATGATCTCTAAATGTCAGTGCAGAATATTCACTCTATGGCCAATGTTTAGGACAAGGAGAAAGCTGTGCTGGAGCAGACTTGCGATAACCTTGAACGCTCGGTTGCTGATCTGATGGAGAGAGAAATTCAGGCTCCATTGTAACTGTTAGATCCATTCTTGGACACTTTGTTCTATCTCTTCTATTTCTGTGAGGGAGAGGATCAAGCTTGTGGACGCCCTCCCCTTTTGTTCAACGAAATACAATCTACGTCAATTTTTCTCTCTCTTTTTTTGAATTTGGTTATTAGTGGAGAAATTGTTGCATGAGTAACAACCTAATGAATCAGAACTGACCATAATTCAGGAAAATGAGAACAAGCTCTAATTTTTTTGCCTGGACCATGGGATCCAGCGAGCATAGTTTGACTATTTCTGGGGTTCTGTAGAGAATCCCCACAAACTTTTTTTTGTCTTTTCTGGTTAATACCCTAATTTTTCCCGGGCCCATTTAGTGTGGACCCAGCGGGTATGGCCCAGCTTTTGCTTAGGTCGCACTTTTTGGGTTTTTTATACTAACAGGCTTTGGGCCTCTTTTTGTGAGCGGTTCAAATTCCGGATTACAAGACTATTATTACTGATGTTTTAGGTCAAACATATTTGATCATACATGGTGGGGAGAGGGCCCCAATGGGGTTTGGTTGATTAAAAGATGTCTTAATACCCTTCAGATGCACATGGGGGGGGAAACATGTTTAAATTTGAATGACATGCATGGCATGTCTCAAGGCATGGGAGCCGCGTCGGCGTATAGAAGTAGGAAGAGCATTGCCAAAGGAAATCTTGCCTTTGGTAGACGATCCAGGGGCAATCAATATGAAGAGTCACTGAGGGCATGGTATTCCTAATCGTACAAATGTTTTTTTAATTCAATAACTGTCCATTTCTGATGGCCCGAGGAATTCATGGAAGTCAGACTATGGAAACCACCACGGGTGTCTTGGAAAATTATGAAAAACCACCAGGGGTGGCTCACAAAAGGGAATGTGACATCTGAAAGGGTTTTGGGAACATCTGTACTAATCAGGAGTGTGGTTGAGAGACCACTTTCCTACGCATTTGGTCAGCGTAAGGGATGGTTGATGCTTGGCGCTGTTTAAAGTCATCTAGCTGGGACATCAATTAAAATGGAATGACTTCTCCTAGTTCTCAGTAATATTGTAAAAGACTTTCAACCATATTCAGGAAGGATTATGAAAGTGGTTGGTAAACTGTAGGTCCGAGGGTTTTCGAATCCTAGGATAGACGTGGGGGATCAGAGGCCAAGAGGAATACAGAGAGAAGCATTTCCCAAGAAAATCTTTCCTTTGGTAGATGGGCAAGGGACAATCAATATTCAGAGCCACTAAGGGAATCATATGGATAGTCATGAAATGGTGTCCTTAAGTAAATGATTATATTCCCCTGATAGCCAAGAAACATCAGGGAGGTTGAGATTCGGGACCACTAGGGGTGGATTATGAGGGTGCAGCTTTTTCTGAGTACAGTGTATGGTTTATAATGAGAGGGTTCCTAGATACGGGGAAAACATCTAGAATAAAATTCCCGAGAATGGGTGAAGTAATCTCTTCTCACGCTGGTTTGAGATGGTGGCTCGTGCAGGTCTGACCCGTGCAGTGAAGTACAGAGGAAAATCCTTCGTTCCATACTAAAACTGTGATGGGTTTGACCGTGCAGTTTAGCTTCATGCAGTAAAGACAAAGAGCATTATTAAAGGATGTTGTGCAGTTTAACATCATGAAGCGAGGACGGGGGGCATTTTTCTTTCCTTTTCCAATACTGTGTAGTTTAATGTCATGTAGCAAGGATGATTGACCATGCAGTTTAACGTTGTGTGGTAAAGATGAGAAGCATTATTAAACCAGTGAAAATACTTGTTGTTGGAGGCATTCCCATGGATGTTTAATGCTTGGTCTTTGCAGCCTTATACCAAGCAGCCAATATGTTCTCTGTGTCGTTTGACGTCATGCAGCAAGGACGTAGTTAATAAGGTCACTGTTGATTATAATGTAACTAGGCCCGAGTATCCTAGCATGACCAAGATGTGGAGGGGGATTGATGGTGTAAATCATGTATCTAGGGCTTCTTGGATAAAGAGATATGATATGGGGGCTCTAAGGCCGGTAATCGTATGGATCTAGGAAGAGTACCGTATGTGAAAATATTTCCTTTGGTAGACGGTACATTAGCTATCAATATGAAAATACGCTAGAGGAATGGTTTTCATAGTCATGAAAAGGTGTCCATGGGTCGATAAATTTCCACTTCCAATGGCCGTGAGTGGTTATAAGGATTCGCGATCGTCCGGGCCACAGAGTCTATCATTTGAGTAAGGAAATATCTAGGCATGTCGAGGATATTCGTCCATGGTTGATGTTAAATCATAAAGAGCCCCTGCACTAATTTATTTTTCTCACAGGGGGTGTACCTTCAATCCATGAAGTTTAACATCGTGCGGTAAGGACGATGTACTCCCAGTTTTGTGGACATAGAGCTCGGACCATTTGGTGTTTATTGCTGCAGTCACTATAAGGATAACTGGGTCAACATGCTCTGATATACTTGGAACAAGGTGGGGGATGAAGGTCGTAAACTGAAAATTTGAGCTTTTCTGGATCGGGAGGTGTGGTGTGGAGGCTCTGAGGCGGGTAAGCGTATGGAGCTAGGAAGATTGTCTCCCGAAGAAATCTTTCCTTTGGTAGACGGGCCAGGGGATATCGATATCCAGAGCCGTTGAGGGCATGGTATGCATAGTCATGCAAAGGTGTCCCTGAGTCGATGAATTGACACTTCTGATGGCCGTGAATGGTTACGAGGATCCGTGATTGCTCATAGTACAGAGTTTGGCACGTGGGGATAATGGTGTCCGAGTACACAAGAAACATCTTCACTGCAATTGTCTGTTGAGTCAAAGTAGCCTAGTCTTGGATTGATGTTCGTTGATGCAGGTCGCTATGTGAACCACCAGTGGATACATAGGATAACCGGGTAGGGATACCTTGGCAACACTTGGATGTGAATATGGGATTAACTTGTAAGCCACTACTCCATAAATTTTGGATCGGGATACATGATACAGGGGCTCTGAGGCCGGTAGGCGTACGAAGCTTGGAAGAGTATCGCATGAGGAAATATCACCTTTTGTAGAAGAGCCAAGGGCTATCAATATGCAGTGTCGCTGAGGGCATGGTATGCATAGTCATGAAAAGGTGTCCTCGAGTGTATGACATTCCACTTATGATGTCCATGAATGGTTATGAAGATACATAATTGTCCAGGGAATTCTTTGGTTTGGTTTTGTTTTATTGAGGTGGTTGGGCCAGGGTGGGGAATTATGGTGTCACTACGTATCCTGCGAGGGCAGGAATCAAGCATCACATAGATATCTGAAAGATGATACACCCCGTGCAGGTCTGGTCCGTACACGGGGGATAGGGGAATGTTTTTTAGAAGTGGCTAGGCCAGGATAGGTGATCCTGGCATTGCTATGTATCCTGTGAGGGAAGGAATCAAGATGTATGCAGTTCTCTAAAATCTGTGCAGTTTAACGTCATGCGGTGAGGACGAGGAATACACCATGTGCAGGTCTATTCCATACATGGGGAGAAGAGGTCATTTTTAAAACATCTTGTCCTTGCTGTTTAACTTCATACGGTGAGGAAAAAATATTATTAGTTTAAGGTCATAGAGTTTTGACCGTTGGGTGCTTGGCAGTTTAACATTATGCAGCCCGAATGAAGAATAAACCCCATGCAGGTCTGGTCCATACATGGGGGAGGGGGCATTCTTAACTCTTATTATCCATGCAGTTTAACATCTTGCGGTAAGTACGATTGGTACTTTTAGTTTCTATGCGAAATACTTCTTCAGGAAACTCTCATTTGTAGGAGCGGTGGTGAATTTATCATCCATGGAGATCAGGGAATAGGCTCTATAGAGTAGAACTTGTGTACAACCTATGACCCTTCCCACTTAGGCTCCATATTTGGAGGCTTCTTCCTGAGTATCATTGGGTTCCGTAGGACCAACACTAATTCTCCTTCCAAGAAATACCGAAGAGGAACCTTTTTGTTGAAGGCTCGTGCGATCCAGTTATGGTATACTTTAAGATGATGAAAAGTGTGCAATTGCTTCTCGTCTAGATCTTCCAATTCACCAAGGAGCTTTTCTAATTTCTCATCATTGGATAATTGATCACAAATGTCAACGCAGAGTGAGGGTAATTGGAAATCAATGGGCAGGACCGCTTCTGTTCCATATACTAATGAGTACTAAGTAGCCCGAGTATCAGCATAGATTGTTATTCGATAATCCCACAAAACATGAAGGAGTTTATCCAGCCACGACTTCTTGTCTTTGTCCACCATTTTCTGGATAATGTTGGACATGGTCTTGTTAAAAGCCTCTATATATCCATTGGCCGCTGCATGGTAGCAGGATGAGTGGTTAGCCTTGATACCAAACTTGTGGTATAGTTTCTCCAATTCCACAGCGGAGAATATGGTGTCGTTGTCCGTCAGTATGGTATGAGGGACACTAAATCTGGTGATGATATTGGTCTTCACAAAGCTGGAAATATTTCCTTCCCCGACATCTTTGAGGGGTATGGCTTCCGCCCATTTGGAAAAGAATCCAGTTGTTGTGAGAATATACTTCAGCTATTTGGCTGTGGCGGGAGGATTTGGTCCCATGACGTACATCCCCCAGATGGAAAATGTCCAGGAGTACTTGGCTTGATGAAGCAACTCCGGGGGTTGGTGTATGAAGTTGTCATGAATCTGGCATGAGTGGAATTTTTCAGTAAAAAGCTCACTGTCTCATGCCACTGTGGGCTGGTAGTACCCAAGCCTTCGAACCTGATGGGAAAGTTTGGTCCCCGGTTTATGTGATCCACATACTCCGGCATGTACTTCATTCATTACGGCAGCAGTTTCTTCTCGGTCAATTCATTTGAGGAGTACTCCGTCGAGGCCTCCTTTGTAGAGGACCTCTTGCTGACATGAGCCTCCATATAGGACAAATTTGATTTCCATTCTCCCTATTTTCTCTCGTTAAGACCTGTCTGATAGATGTTCTCCCCATTGAAGGTAGTTTACAATGGCGGTCATCCAACTGGTGGAAGGAGCATATGGCTCGGGGAAAGGACTGACTTCATGGATTTATTCCATTTTAGCTTGATCAAACGGCAATACCATTCGATAATGAGCAATACTGATAACCGTTTCATCCCGGTCTGGGTTAGCTAGGGTTGTGGCCACGTTGGCTAATGCATCAGCCTGAGCATTCTGAGACCGGGGAATATAAGTTAATGTTGGTTCTGTGGAGAATTCCGCCATTAACCCTCAGACATGGTCGAACAGGGGAATAAACTCATCCTTTTTAATAGCATAGTCACCATTGACTTTCATGATGACCAGATTTGAGTCACCGTTTACCTTAAGGTGTTGTACTTGTTCATGGAGTGCGAGCTCTACGCCTGCAATGAGAGCTTGATATTCCGCTTCATTGTTTGTACATCCCTCTGACAGGAGAAATGAATATGGCAAGACTTCCTTTTCTAGGGACACGAGTATTATCCCCAAACTGACTTTTTTGAATCTGGGATCCTCCATCCTCTTCCCGGTTGGGCTTCGGGAAGCGCCGTCGAAGTACATTTCCCATGCTGGGAACTCCTCTTGAACCAAGAAGATGTCTCCATCAATTACCTCGGCATCTGGTGCATTGGTCCCTGTCAAAGGGTGCTCTTCCATAAAGTTTTATAATGCCTAGACCTTGATGGATTTCTGAGGCACAAACCAGATGTCAATTTGTTGCAGTATGACCGCCCATCGGGATAGGCATGCGATTAGCATTGGGAGACTGAGGATGTACTTGAACGGGTTACTCCGTGAGATCAAATGGACTTCATGATGATGCATATAATGTCACAAATTTTGAACTGCAAAGACCAAGGCCAAACAACTCTTCTCGATATTTGAGTATCGAGCCTCATCATCAATCATGGTTCGACTGAGGTAATAGAGACTGTTTTCATTGCCGACGTCATTCTTTTGTGTGAGGAACTCTCCCAATGACTATTCTAGGGCCGTCACGTATATGATGATAGGTCTTTCTTCAACTGGGGGCATGAACACCAGTGGTCTTAAGAGATGATTCTTCAAGTTGTCGAACGCCACTTGGAAGTCATCCGTCCATTGGTATATGACCCCCTTCTTCATTAACCTGGTGAAGGGAAAACACTTTCCTGCTAGTTTGGCTATGAATCTCCTAATATAGGCCAGGTGTCCTTGGAATCCCCTCAACTCGGTGAGATTTCGAGGAGGTATTGATCCAAGGATAGCCTTTGTCTTCTCAGGGTCGACTTTGATGCCACGATGGCGTACGATGAAGCTAAGGAATTTCCCCGAGGTAACCCCGACGGCATATTTCAAGGGGTTCATCTTCAAGCTATACTTTCGTAGTTTGTTGAAGACGGTCTCAAGGTATGATAGATGATCCGAGCACTGTTTGGACTTGACCACCATGTCATCCATGTAACATTCAAGGAATTTCCCCAGGAACGGTTTAAAGATCCGATGCATGGCACGCTGATATGTGGCACCAATGTTCTTGAGACCAAAGGGCATGACCCTGTAACAAAATACCTTTTGAGGGGAACTAAATGTAGTGGCTTCTTGATCTTCTCAGGCCATCCTGATTTGGTTATACCCAGAATAGCCATACATGAAGGATAGAGCCTCATACCCATCCATTGCATCGATTAATAACTCGGTGACCGGGACCGGGAAATCATCTTTCGGAAAATTCTGATTGAGATCTCTGAAATCAATGCAGACACAGATTTTTCCATTCTTTTTCTTGACAAGGATGATATTGGCGAACCAGGTGGGGTATTGGACCTCCCGAATGAAGCCTTCTTTAATGAGCTTATCGACTTCAGCGTTTATTTTAGAATCATGTGAGGGGTGTGTCCTTCTGGAGGCCTATTTATAGCCTCGGTGGTCTTCTGGAAGACCTAGGTGGTGTATTTCCACTTTGGGATTGAGTCCTTGCATTTCGGGGTAATTCCAGGAAAACACATCTCGATGTTGCCTTAAGAAGGCAGTATATACCTCGGGCTCTTCGGGAGACATGTCTGCACTAATGAGAGTGGGCCTCGGGTCTTCCTCAGTACCTAGGGTTATTTCCCTAAGCTCGTCCACCATGGTGGAGATACCTTCCTCAAATACTGGAGGTGCATCCCTGAGATCTTCCCTCTCTTCTTCTCCCAATTCTTTATCTTCTTGATCTGACGAGGAGAGATCTCCTGACACGAGCTCTTGGGAGTCCAGAGGCGTGCTTTCATGGGCGTCCTTACTCGAGTTTTCATCCCCAGATTGAGGGTTAGTGGACATTCCTACATTGTGATGCTCGGTCGTTATGGCTGAAGTCATGAGGACATCCCAGTGCGTGTCCGAACTTGAACTCCTACTCTCAACATGGTTGATGGGTAGGACATAATCTCTGTCAAGCTTCCTGAGGGGGTCATCAGGAACCATTTCCAAGCCATTTTGGAGTGGGGATCCAATGGACACCATCAACCAAAGGCTTCTTTTTCTTTTTCTCATAGAACTCGGCGTCAATGTAATTTGACTTGGAGAGCTCGAATGGGGCCTTGTCAGCGTGCAATTTTCCAATTTTTCCATTGATGCAGTACTTGATACACTGATGGTAGGATGAAGTAACATCCATGTGTTTATGGAGACACGACCTTACTAGTAGGGTATTGAATGTTGTTCTCTGCCGTACCACCAGGAATTCCATGTAGCCTACCGGGTCACCAAAATGGGTCTTTAGCTTAATTTGTCCCATTGGCTTCTACTCACTCTTGTCATAACCCAACAGATTTTTGGCCGAGGGTATTATATCATCCTCATTGTAGCCCAACTTACAGAGTTTCTGTAGGGGAAGGAGGTTAACTCCAGAACCATTTTCTATAAACACTTTCCAGATCTCAATACCATTCAGTGTGTTGGACACATATAGTGGTCTTATGTGTCCTTTCATGATGGAATCTTAATCCTGATTGGTGAAGGAAATCACTGCATTTCATTCAACCGGTTCAGTCTCTGTCCGATAAATCTCAGCGGCAGCTACCTTGGCTTGAAACTCCTTGGGGTTGATCAAAGCTTCTATAAGAGCCTCCCTGAGGTCTGCTAACAGAATTAGGGCATTGAGGATTGAAAGCATGGATTGTATCGATTCTAGCTGCTTAAGTATATCGTATTTATGCTTCAGCAGCCGACACTTCTCTGTTGGTGGGAGAGTATTAGCGGGTGCTTTGGGGGCTGGAGCATTTGATGAGGAGGGACCGGCAACGGGGTCTGATGTTGATGGTGTTTCTTCGTTTTGAGGACTTAGCCCAGCCGGTCTGTTTGTGCTCACTAGGTGGCCAGACACTTGCTCCTCCTCTGGTGGGTATCGTAGAACAATAGGGCCAGAGTGGCTGCTTGTGGATGTGGAGCGTAATTCTTTCTCCTTCTAAGTCCGCTGAAGGGCTCTCCTATAGGCTTCCGCGATATTAATGGTTTGGGATGGGGTCCACCTGTAGGGTTTATTTTAGCCATGGCTATGCCTCCCCTAGTATCCCCTACCTCGGTGATTCCTCCACCCATCTCCTCATGCAGGGAACTCGGGTTCGTAACCATACCCTTCATTAGGGAATGATTCCATAAGATGAATGACATTAATATAACCAAAGATTGTCTCTTCATTCTCTGATAGGTCAACCTGGTCGGTTGTCCCTGATGGTGCCATTTGGTGGGTCGGTGCCCGTGGAGCCAAATTTGAGGGCATATAATCTGCCAGGGTCGGGACCAACTTTGGCCCCATTGTGAAATGCTCCTCTTGTGATTGTTTCTTCCTTCTTCAATTATGCCCGGATGACCGGATCGTTGAGGATTGTGAGGCTGATGATGTCGGTTGTGCAGCGTCAGGGGCCGTTGGTGGCAACACTGGCTACCGTAGCTGAGCTCAGAGTATGCCCTGGGCTCGGTTGATAGTCTTCTGAGTCATCTAGTCATCAAATTTCTGCCCCTACTTGCTGGTGGCTTTCTACCACCCTCCTCTTTGTCGGAGTCGGTGGTAGAGATACATGCCACATGTGTTGGGGGTGGTTCTATCTTGACCTGTTTGGAGTCTACCATCCTCTACAAAAGGTCTTTGAAGACGAATCATTCTCAGATATTGTGCCCCAACATTCGATGGTTGGGGCAGTAATTTGACCTGTCATCGCGACCGACTTCTTTCAGGTTTCCTTGGCTCAGGGAGGCGGAGAAAGTTGCAATTCATTGCATAAATGAAGTCGTCGCGGACCTGATCGTCTCGGAACGATTATACTTTTTTTATTCGTTCCTAAAACTGGTTCCTCTTCGGTCCTCTCTTATCATCCCATTTAGATGGAGGCAGCCGTTGATATGTAGGAGTCCCCTGAAGATTTGGTGGAGGCCTGAGCGGTGGAGCAGGCACAGGGGTCGGCTAGAGTGTGACAGCGGACTCTTCAGCTCTATGAGATCTTTTCGAAGGAGCCTGTGAGGATATTCGGGAATTCAGAATTAGTCCACTATAGGGAGTCCTCAATTCTCTGGGTAGTGGCTGAGAGATGGCGAATGCCAGTGGTGCACTCCACTGGTATGAGCGGTGTTCGCAGCTCATCTCGAAGATTGTCGATGCATATGGATAACTTCTCATCTTGAGTCATTGGCCTGTTTAGAGAATAAGTCAGACCTTTCCATCTGGCGATGAAATCGGAGACCCTCTCGTTCTCCCTCTTCTTTCAGTTCATGAGGTTGCTGACAGTTTTTTTAGGCAACGTTGAGCTGAAGTGGAACAGGAACTGCTGTCGAAGGTCATCCCAGCTTTTTATTGACTGGTCTGGTAGACTCGTATACCAAACGAAGGCGAATCCTTTCAAGTTCCACCTGAAGCATCTGAGTTTCACCACTTCTTGTTGTTCTGGAGTCCCCATCATAGGGTGAAAATAAGATGCATAGTGCATCAAATGTTGTTCCAGATCACCTAACTCGTTGAAAATAGGGAATACAGGGCTCCCAAAATTGGGTGGAGGTGGTGTGTTGGTCACCCAATCTAGGTAGGGTTTCCGCTCTAGTTGTATTGGAGCGCGTCGACCTTCCATCGCTTCCAATCGAGATGTTAGTGCCTCGATGGTGTTGGTGAGACCTTGTTTTACATCCTGTTGGGCCTGGTCCTGGGCAGGTGCAGTGTGAGGCATTGCTCGAGAATCCAGCTCAGCCGACATCATGGGTGCATATTCCGTTCGGGTCACCCTCAGAGGGTTCATGCGTACTTGCTCTGGTTTCTTCCTAAGTGGAGTAAATTTTTGGTATTCATCCGAATCTACGTTTAGGTAGTTGTACGTGATGGACGCCTCATTGGTCAAGGTAAACCTAGGTCTTTAAGGTGCACTTATTGGGAGTGCATGATTTGGCTCCTCCTGGGATGCACTTTCAATAAGGTAGTTCCTCTGGAGTATCTCGGCATTAAGACGCCTCAATTCTTTCATCTCCTCTTCCTGTTGAGAAAATATCTCTTCGAGCGTTAGTGGCTCATTTTTGTCGAGAGAAGGATGTCAGTCAAGGGAAACCAATCCTTTATTCATATCCTTGTTGGATGCTCGCTAGGCAGGTGGAAGAGGGTTGGCTGGAAGGACGACCATATTTAGGGAGGCCCTTTGGTTTTTGGTTTTCACACCTGGGGGTTTGTTATGAGTCACAGCCTGACCGGAACCATCGTCTCCCACATCTTCTGCTGGCCTTCCTTTTCATGACTTGGGATTGACTTTAGACCCATTGAAAAAGGGTGATGCGAAGAGTTATTTGATGTGACCTAACGGTAGGCCTTCCTTTCGGAGGGGATGATGATTCAAATGATGGGATAGGATGGGAACCTCATCTTCTTACTATCATCCATAGATGAGAGAATAGTGACTCTTGCGGGGGAGCTTGCTATTGAGAGGGTAATAATGCCCCCAGCCCTGAGGGCTGGGGTTGGCTCTGCTCCTTGGATGTTGAGTCTCCTCACATTTTTATTGGTCTTACGGGGATATTTGTTATTAAAAATTCCCCCAGCCATGCAGGCTCGGGTTGACCCTAGATCTCTACTGTGGCTACTACTATTACCACCTGCATGATCTTACATGCCCACATTCAGGGGTGAACTAGGTTTGATTCTGATTTCTTCTATGGATCAATCCCCTCGTGGGAGGCAGGAAAAGATCTCTGATTGGCCTCTCATAGGTGAGAGGCTTGTTGTATTCTCTCGGTGGCCTGATTCAAGAGTTCCTGAATGGCTTGTTCCCATCGGGCCTAATGCTTTTGGGACATACTCAAGGCCTGACTCTGTTGGGTGTGTTTCCTTTCCTGAACAGGGAGACCACTCGATTGTCGTCTTGATTTGATGACGTTGCAAGACACCAAGTCGAACGGGTTCTTCTAGGTGGGGAGCGGAGTGAAATGCAGAGCTCTGTGTTCCCCCCATCCCCAGATATGGACTCTCGTCGGAGGGTCACCGATGAGGTGGCGCAACTCGTGCAGTGCACGAAGGCAGGCTATCTCTATGTTCCCTTTACGTCTCTTGGGGCGCTATCGTCGCACCGAAGGAAGGGTCTCCAGGTTGATGTGACACAGGTGGTCTCCTATCTTCTTGACATGGTCCACATACCCGTCATAGGGTAGAAAACTTGATTTTAGTCAGTGGAGGGTCTTCCATATGTTGTGGAAGATGTCGTGCACGCATTCTTCTGACAACTCTCTGGGTATGTCGAACTGGGAGGTGGCCATGGGCCAAAACATAACTGGTATATCATCCTGGGCCAGTCATTTCCCCAGGTGAAACATGTCGGCGTACTCCTCCGCCAGTGACTCCCCTACCTGGTCATCCCAACTGAGACGCCCACCGATAGTGTGATCAGAGGTAGTGGGACTGGTAGGTGCTGAATCCTCATGTGGGCAATTCCAAGGCGGTTCAGAAGATGAACGTGGCCCCGAAACGCCTCCTGATTGAAGAAGGATGTCGTTGGAAACTAATTGGGAATATGACATGCTTGATCCCGTATTTTGGAGTGACTCGGCATACGAGGGCTTTTCTGTGCTTGATTAGGCAGGCGAAGGACCTTCTTGTCGATATGATATGTAATCTCAGGGAGGACCTCTAGAATGGTGGCCGTAATGGCGAGGAATACCATTACTGCTTGATGCTTCACTACATAGAGGACTTTTGCAGTGCACACCCTGGGGAGGACCTCCATGGTGTGTCGCAGCAAAGGGAGGACCTTCTAGCTGCGTAGTGTTGTTACTGGGAGGGCCTCCGCACCAACCCCCATCGTGGTGAGGATGACCATCATGGCTTGACATTCGATGTACATCCTAAGGAGGACCTTCAGGACACACTGTGACAAGGGGAGGACCTTCTTGTTACTTGGGGCCGATGCGGGGAGGACCTTCGCAATGGCAGTCGTGGGGGCAAGGAATACCATCACAGCTGCTGTAATGGCGAGGACTACCATTACACTTACCATAGGGAGAATATCTGTGGGATACACACTGGGGAGGGCCTCTAGAATGTACCGCAACGAGGGGAGGTAATTCTCGTTTCTTGATGTCTCTACGGGGAGGACCTCCGTTATCAAGGTGGAGGGGACTACCACCATGATCTAATGCCCAGCTACGTGGAGTATCGTTGCAACGTAACCCCTGGAGAGGACCTTCTGGGTAGGCCACGACAATGGGAGGGCCTTCTTGTCATGATGAGACATCACTATATTGAGGGCCTCCACAGTTGTCACCATGATAGCGAGGATGACTATCATAATCTGTGCTCCCACTTCATGGAGAGTGCTTGGAGTGTATACCTCGGGGAGTACCTTCAGGGTGGACCGCAGCAAGTGGAGGGCCTTCTTGCTACTCGATCTTTTGGTTAAGTGGAGATTTTCTGGGACTCACATCAAAAGAGGATCTCTCAGGATCGATCGTTATATGCCCACAGGGGAAGCCCCCATGGGTGCTCTGGGGAGGACCTTCAGAGCTGCTGGTAGCGACATTGTGGGGAGGACCTTCGCAACTATTACTGCCGCTTCCATAATATGGTAATGGGAAGGTAGGGTTCCGAGCCTTTGTCATGTGTTTAGCGGCATTGGGAACCCCAGCTTCCAGCAGAGCGAATTCATAACCCCGCCCTTTATTTTCCAGCTGCCTTTGGTGTGTTCGAGGCGCTCTCTTGTGGGCAGCAGGGACCGTCTGCTATTGATAACGGTCGTTACCTTTGGGTCCCTGTCAAATTGGGTCCTGTGATTTTTTTCAGGATACGCCGACGAACATCTTGACATTTATCAGAGATATATGCCTGATGTGGAGCATCCACCATGATGGATGGGTGTCCCCCAGTTGGAAAGAGTGAAGCTTCTCAATCTGGTTTCCCTTGCGTTGTGGAATATGGCTGGCGACCCTCATAGGAAGAAGTAGGGATGCCGATCTGCTCTGAAGTGGCTATCCCGTCTCTTAGATGGGTCACCTCAATTGGGGAGACGGGCTCATGGGCCTGAGTCCTTGCTGTTTCCACTGATGGAATTACATTCTGGAAAGTATACAAGATATGATCTGTGATCGATACCTGCTCCTCCATCATTTCATGGATATGTAGAGAGAAATCATTGGCCGGAACGGGTATGAAATCCCATTCCGGTATCGGAGTAGGAATATCCTACTCCGGTCCTCCGGTGGTCAGTGGGTACTGAAAATTCTCCTTCGTCGGGGCAGGTGAACGAATCTTCCCCTGTACCGGGATACAATGGTTTATCTCTCTATTTGCCTCCACATCGGGATGGCGGAATTTAGTTGCATCCGCAAGGAGTGGGCCCTTCTTATATTGGTTTCACATAGTATTGAGTCGGTGGCCTTTGTTGGCATGGAGACGTGCCCACCTATTAATTGCCGCCACATCTAGGTGGAGGGCTTTGCTGATCACCACTATGTCAGGATGGCGGACGTCTCTAGCATCTTCTAAGATATGGTCCTACAGGCGCTAAGCCACCAACAAGTCAAGCTGGGGGGGCTTCACGACCTTGGGCAGGGATAGGTGGCTTCTGGGTAAGTGTCATCAGGCGTGAGCGACGAGATTGATGGAGCTCGGCGGGGATGCACACCAGCTCGTATGATGCCGCCATTTCTAGATGGAGGGCTCGGGAAGAGAAAATAGGTGTAGGTGCATGTTTGTCGTACGTCTCTATGGCTGGGTAGCAGAGCTCCTCCTCAGGGACCAGGGTGATGACCGATGCCTGATTGTACATTTTCTGCCCTCGTCGGGCTGTCTGAGGGGCCGGAGCTCGGGGAGCATGGGCCTGAATCCTCGGGGAGGCATCCTCCTCAGCATGAGGATGTTGAGTCGCGGAGTGACCGCGATGACGCCTTCTGGCGGGGTCCTTGGAGAAGAACCCTCGTTCGGCAGGGATGAAGTCCTCAGCGTCGACCTCATCCGCCTCCCTAAGATAAGGGAGGTACGCATTGTCTTGTTCTAGGGAAAGATTCCCGAAACGGTTTGAGACGACAATAGGGGAAATCTGGATCTGCTTCTATGGCCACTGTTGGGTAGGAGACTGGTGAGTTCTGGTAGATTGGAGGGAATTCATAGCTGCCTCCACTATTGGGGGAGTACCATTCATGTGGTACTCTCGAATCAACACGTCTGAGACCCAGCGTTGAAGATGATGGGTGGGTGACGGGGTCCTCTGTAGGTGCGGATGTCTGGTCATTGCATTGTTGGATGCACATGATTATGAGTTCCTTTGTGATTCCATTGGATCGAAGGGAGTTCTGAAGGTACCTGTAAAGCATTTTAACAAATACAAACAGAAAACCTATCAAAGTAGCATCTCATGATCCCATGAGTAACTAATGAACTTTCTTGTCCCTCTTTGAGAGTATAAGGGGGAACAGGTTGGGATTAGGTTAAATCCTTTATTATTGGTTAAATATTCGCATCGGGTTCACCATTTTTTTTCAAACTGTTTCCCTTCGAGGAGATGGAGGACTGACGCACCCAACTGTCGATCTCACAGATGGCTGAGCCCCGCTCGATTACTAATGTTGGGTACACTAGTATTCATTTCGAAACGCCCAATGGTTCCATATCCAATGATACATGGACCTGCTTTCCAAATGTAGGTGTTTGCTGGATGGTTTGGCCCGCGATGCTTAAGAACTGACATTGGTCCAGAGGATGGGAATTCGGTCTCATCACACCCTTTTGAGGGGAATTTTTGCATGTTCTAGGACTCTGTTATAGATTTAAGACGTATTCATATGTTCATGAATCTTTGGTTTATACCCAAACATAGTATCCACAGATTTAACCCTCTTGGGAAATGGTCAACTGGATGCAGGGGTTCAGAATCATTTCGGCCTGAGGTTTTCCATCCCTCATTGGATTAATGATCCCAAGGAGTCTGGACTCACTGAGACAGCACTAGGGTTGGTGCAGTGAAGCGACATAAAGAAATTCGGATTACCATATTTTTGGGCTTGAACCTCAGGGAGGCTTCCTATGTACCATGTCTAGTAGACATGGATCAAAGTCCACATAGTTCGAATTGGGGTGTCGGATAATCGACATGAAGGTGGACCCAGAGGTCCGATGATGATCGGGCTTGAACCTCTTGGAGGCTTCCTACGTATCCCTGTAGTGGGGAATCAAAGTCCTCATAGTTCGAAAAGGCTTGTGGCTTACGCTCTAGGACATCCCAGAGTAATGGATTGGGGCTCACACCTTGAGGAGGCCCCTAGTAATGGATTGGGGATTACACTCTAAGGAGGCCCATAAGAGGATGTCATGGTCGATGCTTACTCTAAGCCCACATGTGTCATGCTCAGTGTGAGAAACAAGAGGCAGCAAGGAACAAACGATCACATCACGAATAGTGCGTCCGTGAGAAGTGGAGTGGGGATTACACATAGAGCGGCCCATGAGTTCGGGGCATACTCCAAGATGGACTCTCATGGCGACAAAGTGCAGCAGGAGAGGGAAAGAGGTGCTCTTGTGCACGTCACCTCTATTGTTCTCAGGGGAAGTATGGAGGTGCATGGGAAATTCCTTCTGATGGGTATTTTACTACCTTATGAAGAAGGGATAAGTTCCCTGGCCCCAATAAATGGAGGGGCAGAAAGGGGACTCCTGAGCTCAGACTCTAAATTATCATGGGAATGTGAACCCAGGAATGCTTCGGGAACCTACTCAAGGGTCGGGGAAACCCCTTCTCCTCTGCTTACCATGGTTATGTGAACTCAAAATGGCATGTTGATATGCCTAAGGGTTACACCACACGGATCTGGTGGCTCTGGTGGAGGCCTCGGCTCGGGGCTGATGAGTAGGCCAGTGAGGGAGCCACGGGGGATCAGGCCAGATCGGAAAGACTTTATGTGGCTCGGGGAACGAGAACTACGAAAGATTTGGAATGCCATATATGGGTATACGTATTGGCTCCCTTCACGTAGGGAAGTCCTACGCGGTTGGAGATGTCGTCCGCGAACCAGGGTGGTCCACAGACTGATGGGCATCCTGCGAACCAAGGTGGTTCACGGCTTCAGATTCAATCTGCGAACCAAGGTGGTCTGTGGAGGGTTCCATGCGGGCAGCGGCGACCAAGGGCGGTGTCGGCTAGAGGCTCATCGGTCGGGGCTTCTCCCGTGTAGGGGGGTGCTATGTGGAGTGGCGGATCGGAAAACAGGCATAAACACCCTGATCCGTAGGGAGTGCATCCGTGGAGGGGCCATGGTTCGTGGTTTTCTCTTCTTTTTTATTTTAGGTTCGCGGTTCACCAAGTTATTACGCATTTTTGGTTCCTTATTAGTCTGTTCCCAGGTTTATACCTGCTCTGGTTCACGAACTAGAACTTATGAAATCCTAAGCCTTCCTTCAAAATCCTTCCACTTGAATCTGATTGATCTCCTCCGAGTTCTCCAAATCCTCCAAAAAATCCTCTTCCTCTTCCACCCTCGGTCTCCTTTTATAGATCGGGGGAAGAGATGTATCTGTGTTCATGCAACACCTTTTGCAGAGGCCCATGATCTAAAACCCAGTTTACGGCCGTCTTGGTCAATCCGCGACTCGCGATGGACACTGAGTCAATCTCCCCCGCAAACTGAACTCAGGGAGTGCTTCATGGTCGCTGAGGGTTCCGCCTCCATTTCGAGAAAGACATCAGTTGCAGGTTGGCTAGCTGACGCGGCTCGCGGCTGGGGAAGTTCGTGACGGTGAACCGGTTTGGCTCCTGCCCTGCTTTGTGCCCGTAGCGGATCTCCGCCTCGATTCTGCGAATGACGATGGTCCACGGAGGAGTAACGCTTCGTGGAACCAGTCGTGCATTGTTAACATTAGATCGGTCTGCAGATAGGTTCTTCCTTCGTCATCCTTGAGTATTTTCCACATTTTTCCAATCTTTTGAGGGGGAATTGGGTAGAATCTCCCTTTAGTTAAATGGGATCATCATTCTCCTTTGTGGACTGTTCAGGACCCCACAATAACATATGTGTATAATCATAAAATAATTATTGTTAACAAAAAATTCATCTTTTTCGAGAATATTTCGGAATATATCATGAGATACATTATATTTACTAATGAATTTGAGTGATATATAATTATAGGAGCACCTGTCACTTCGTAACATTTATATAATCGTACATGCAGGATAGAATGTATAACAATCATTTCGAAAAAAAATATCCCATGGAAAAGAAATTTGTTTGATGAGAATTTCAAAAATTAAATCATTGAAGGATAAAATTTGGGTTTCCCAAAATAAAAAGTTAATAACATAATTGTTATAATAGTCATCATTATTTGTTGATGAAGAAACAATCACAAGATAAGTAAAAGATGTGTGCTTTGAAGGAAGGGTTATTTTTGATAAAAAATATTTATATTTGTCATAATATTGTATTGGGAACATTTATATACTAGAAAATAATATCTAAATGACCTTTTGAGAACATAATATGAACATTCATACTGTATAATAGAGAATAACCAAAAAATAAATTTGGTTCGAGAATCACCTTACATTGTGCCTAAATGCTCTCATCAATTTAATATCATATATAATCAAATTATATTAATTAATTAATAAATATAGACCCTCTTGTATATGTATTTTATTCATTTTTATTCAATTATGTTCATTTATTTCCATTTTATGAGTTATAGAGTTTAATTTCACCATTCTGGAGTGTTCGTTTTCTTTGTTATCTGGATCGCTTCACCTGTATACCAGCATGGAAATTCGTGTAAAATGTGGATAATTTTCCATAATTGGGATTATATGTTATTAATGACCTTTCATAATATTAAATGGTTTTATTGATTTATATTTTTATATATATAAGGATGAATCATTTTATATAATGTTAATGATAAACATTTTGATTAATTTTAGTGGTTTTCAATCAAAACGAATCATTTTGTTTTATCATTTAATATTTTTTATATATGTAAGATCCAGAACATTAAAAAACATATAACCTGATTTTTTTTTAAAAACCATTATAATGTCTTTATGACCATCCTTGAATGTGATATTGGAAGATGAAATCACATTGTCCATGATGATAGTTAATCAACACATCACATAATATGTTTTCATTTTAGAATAAAAGGGAGACTAGAAGGGGTTTGATGAGGGATAATACCATTAATGTAATAAAATTACTGTATATATATAATACTAGTGTTATCATAAAACTTGGATAAGGGGGTATAAAGAGAGAATATGTAACATCCCTCCCATCCTCATTGTCTTGAGTTGAGTCAGAGTATCTGCTTGGCCTTAGGAGAAATCCCCAAGGTGACATAGGTTAGTAATATATTCAAAGGGCTTCATGAATGTTGGGGGAAAATTTTCATTTTTTATATGAAACTACCAAGAAAAAGTTCCAATACCAAAATAAAAACATGAATCATGTCGAAAAGGTTTCACAACTCAAAAAACCAGAAGACCAATAAAACTGGAAAAAAATAATCCATAATCAGAGTACTGAGCATAAGAATAAACAACCAAACCCAAAGTAGTTATGACATAACTCCACATCTCCACACCAAGATCTATGCTCCATGCACCACTACACCACCCAAGCATCACAATGCACCACTAATACAAGTAGATTCCCTTTATTTCCCCATGTCTAGGAATATAATTTCTCCAAAATCACCAAAGGGACAATGTAGGGGGTGAGTAGTAATACTCGGTAGGTTTTCCACAAATGACTTCCATACACACACCACTAGGATAAAACAAGTAATCCCATTTATATAAAATGGTTTATATAAATCCATTAAAAAAGTTCAACAATTAACAACAATCCATGCACATCCATACCTTAATGTGTTCATCAAAATCAAAAAAATTATAAAAAATGTAACCCAACATGTCAATAAAAATCTTATATTATCATATCCAACATATTTCCATGTATCTACACACCTATTGTAACCAAACTCACTATCCCAGGTGTTATCGGTGTTACCATTTATGGTGGAACTTCATGTCCAACCCCATCCAATTTTTATAGTGGTACTTCACACCCACTTCCCTTGGATGGTGGTTCTTTATGCCCACTATCCATCCAATCCCAACAATGATTAACCATTCATGCCAACAACCATATCAACCACATTTAACAAATAACTATTTCAAAAACCTTACAACACAATTTCAAAAAAATTACTTTTTATTGAAAACACCATTATGCCCCATCCATGGTGAACAAAAAATCAATGAAATCCATATTTTATTGGAAGCCATTTTCATAACCAATTTTCCAAAAAACATTCAACAACATTGATTTTAGAAGAATTATTTCAAAATCAAACACAAATCACATTGCACAAAAGAACCCCATTTTTCCTAAAATATACAAATCATCCCAAAATGGGATTCAATCAAGCTTCACACATCACAAAAACCATCAATTTTGAGAAAAATAAATATTAATTTGAAATTAATGCTTGAATTCCAATCAAAATGGTGTAGATAGAGAAACCACCGACCTTATGTTTCTAATGAAATTAACCAACACACAATCGCACAACAAATCTGGGTGACAACATCATAATATCGCCTTAGATCACTTTTCCTAACATCAAAAATCCCAACTATAATCATTTTAGGCAACCAAAATCCCAGATCTACATGTGATAGTAGTAGATCTTGAAAAACGAGAGAGAGAGACAAGGAAATAAACCTAGAATAAACCATTAAATGACAATGATATAGAATTACCAATTTAAAACCACCTTCAAAACAACAAGATAACACTACACCAACCATGTGAAAACCCACTATCTCTTGTTTCACAGTTTCCTGTAGATTCGATATGGTTTTCACTAACTGTTCCCAAACCATTCACCTTTGTAAAATCCCAAAAACCTTCTAAAAAACCTTCCAAACACTCCCAAACATTACCCAACCACTTTATACACATAAAAAGGTATAAAAAAGGTTACATACCTCAAACTAGGTGCCTGATATTGTCCCCACCATTGGAAACTCCATCCTCAGAAAGTATAAAACCATCACATTGCTGAAAGAGATCAGGCCATTTCTCATTCATCTCTTTCTCCCACTCCCATGTTTACGACTCAATATTACCATGTTTCCATATATCTCAAACAAGATCAATGAATTTACCATTAAAGAATTTCTCTTACCTATCCCCAACCATCACTAGAATGTGCACCAACGAAGCATCTGGATATTTTCCAATATGATCCCAAATAATCACATGGTTATGATACAAATGATACTTTTTCAACTACAACACATGAAACACATTTTTTACCACACAAAACTGTGATGGAAAATAAAACTAATATGTGACCTCTCTAACTTGTTCAAATATCACCAATGGCCCAATTTATCTCATACATAACTTTCCATGCTTCCCAAAATGTTGATGTCCCATCCTTTGAGAGATTCCAAGGACAATAGGATCACCCACATCAACCAAAATGGTTGTTGATGATGATCCACATACAATTTTTTGACGACTCTGAGTCATCTCCATTCTCTTCCAAATCAAAATAATCGTTTATGTTGTTTCTTGGACAAGGCTACAACTAATCATCAAAGTCTCTCCTATTTCCACCTAACACAGGGGATATTGACATGGATGTCTATACATTTCCTCAAGCAGGTCCATACGTATGGAGGACTGATAACTTTTATTATAGAAGAACTCCACCAATGTTAAGTGGTCCTCCCTAGAGACCCGAAAATCCATCACACAAGCATGTAACATATCTTTTAATGTTTGTTTCATCATCTCATATTTCACATCATTATGAGGTTGATATGTCGTACTCAACATAAACTGAGTCTCAATGTATTTCTGCAAGGATTTCTAGAAATGATATTTGAACCTTTGATCTTGATCAAATACAATCAAAACTGGTACACAATGCCACTTTATAACATCTGAGATATAGATTTTGGATAGATCCTCTACCATATGAGATTCCCAAATATGTATGAAATGAGGTGACTTAGAGAGATAATCCTCTATCCCTTATATTCCATCATGCCTCGTGACCATTAATGGGAGACTCTTAACAAAATACATTGTTCTCTTCTCCCATTTCCACACTAGGATAGGTAATGACTGTAATATTTCTACTTACCACTGATGATCTACCTTGACTTGTTGGAAAGTTGATCGTCTTGATACAAAATCAACCATTTTCCTTTTCATACATGCCAACCTAAACTACACTTTCAATGCCTTACATTTTATAAATTCCATGATGGAAAACCGATATGGAATGTTTATAAGCAATGAAAAGTGGATCTTGAAAAGACACTGGTAAATTAATTCAGTTCCAAAAACACAACACTGAAATCCCATCCATTTTACATCTCTCAATGGTCTCCCCAAAAATTAGTTTTGACAACATAGCCATACACTCTTAATCAGACATATTCTCTTCTTTAACCAAACAAACCAAGTTAAAATCCCAGGAGACTAGAAAGAAAATTACTACATCACCCTGGCCTTCACATTACAACATCATGTCAGCTATAACTGACATCCACTTCCACTGAATAGATGATTGTTTCACTAATTGATCATAATAATACCTACTTAATTCATTCGCCATTAAATTTCTCTTACCTGATGTGTACATAAAGTCAATGTCAATCATCTAGAGATACTGAATCCATCTCCCTTGTCTCAAATTCAGATCCCTTTGAGGGAAAATATTCTTAAAAATATTTTGATCACTATACATTCTGAATTTTTCTCTAAAGATATAATGAGAAAAAATTTTCAAAGCATGCACCACTGCCTCCAACTCTAAATCATGTGATGGTTAGTTCTTCTCATGCAACGTAGACTATTGTAAGTCATATGAAACTAAATTATCCCCTTGCATGAGAAGACACAAAAACCATAATCTCGATGCATCATAATACACCACGTACCCTTTCCCTTGTTCTAGAAAAACCTATATTGGTGCTGATGTAAGATGATACTTAAGCTCTTAAAACGATTTATGGAACTGGTCATTCCCTTGAAATTGAACATTACTTCTTGTTAAAGTTTTCATTGGTGAATTTCATCATAATAATTGACAAAAAAATCATCAATAATACCCACCTAGAAAAAGGAATATCTATATCCCGAAAACATTATTTTGTCATTTCTAAGAGATTAAAAACAATATCTTCTCCTTATCCATTGAAACTCCATTATGAGAAATAACATAGCCAAGGAAATGAACTTATTGTATCCAAATATCTCACATTTATAATTTGGCTTAAAAACAATGATTTCTCATGATTCCCAACAAAATTTCCAAGTGTATCGCATGATCCACCCATGTCCTTGAATACACCAGTATATAATTCATGAATACCACCACAAAAGAATCATGATATCTCTAAAATATCTAATTCATCAAGACCATGAATACCACTACTGAATTTGTAAGTCTAAATAGAATAAACAAAAACTCATAATGCCCATATATACTCGTGAATCCTATTTTGGGAATTTCTCCCTTTAGAACTGACAACTGAGGATATTCTAATTTCCAGTCAATCTTAGAGAACCATAGAGATCCCATAAACTGTTTGATCAAGTTATCAATGAATGTAAATAGATATCAATTCTTTATCATTAATTGGTTAATATTAAGATAATTAACACACAATAGAAGCATTCCATATACTTTTTCAAAAAATAGTATTGGCCCTTACCATAGAGATGTGATAGGGAGGATGAAACCTTTATTTTCTAACTCCTCAAACTGCACATTGAATTCCTTATATTCAATTGGTGTCATCCGGTAATATAAAAGTGAGATAGGATGGGTCCCTAGGAGGAGATCAATTGTAAACTCAACTTCTATCAAGGTTGGAACCCTTGATAATTTCTAGTAAAGAAATATAAAAACAAATCAAACATGACTGGAAATATGATTCTCCCAACCACTTCCATTATTTCCAAAGACAATGCCTATAGTTGATATGATATCACCCCAACTTCTAGTTCCAACAATCCCTTTGTATCCACCTTCAAATTCTTCTCACCTCTAAAGAGATTCTCAATTCCATCACCCATCATAAAACTATCCTTTCATGCATAACAATTGATATGGGCCTTAAACATTGTCAAACAATCCATACTTAGGATTATATCATATACATCCATATCAATCACTAGGAAGTCTCAAATCATATTAGGAACATCCAAAACTATACAATATGATATACACAAGAGGTCTTAACACTCTCTTTGTCCTAGAGTAGTTGAAAATTTTGAAATAGATGGCATAATTTCCACACTAAAACCCAGTGAATCAATAACATGAGAACCAATAAAAAATTAAAAGAAACCATATATAAAAAATACTGGCATATTGCTTGAATTAAATTGAATCATACCTCGCACCATGATGATCTAGAGTAATCATCCACCATTTCCTACTCACCTCCAAACAACTACTTTCCTACCACACTTTTCTCAATATTACCTTGATGAAACATCCTCTATCGAGGAGTCATAGTATTATTACAATCACCATGAATATAATATCTCTTATTATGAGGAGTATGTTTCTCCCACCATACCATCTTGTAATAGGACACCTGGGACCCCTAAGAGGTGTCACAAACACCTAACCTCAGATCATTATGAAAATAACACTGAAGATTTCCCATCTGTTGGCAGTCATTACATGCTTGAGGATGATCCATACAATCCCACTTCATGTGGCCTATAGAACCACACTAAATACTTCCTAGATTACTCTAAAAAATTATAGGAATATGCACTAATATTGCTATCAGATTTTGATTTATAATCTTGGACTGGAAAGAAGTGTCCCTATTCCACTTGATTCCCGTGTTAGAGTTGAAAATGATTCCCATGGGTAATAACATGATTCTCATGCCTATATCCCCCAAGATGACCCTTTTAGCAATTGATTCTCGATTCACTATTTCATTATAATCACATACAAATAGTACCGAAATTTTCTAATTAATTTCTTACTCAAAATAGATTCAAATATCTTCTCCTTCAATAATGTACTAACTTCCATCTATAGTAAAAATGGCACTAAGTTCACAAACATGGATGCATATTATATAAAAAAAGGTTCTCCTGCTTCAAACTAAAGAAATTAGTTTTGTGCTGAATTTTTAATGTATGAGGGTAGAATTTATTTTCTAATCAATTCCTCAAAATCCTCCCATGTCATACCTTGGTATTTTCCGACCTAGATAGCCAAATTCCACCACTAATGTGCAAGTTATTCCAAAATTTATGTCACTATATTCACTTTCAACTCTGCCAATATTCCTAGTAAATTGATGATTTGATTCATCTTCTCTAGCCATGCTTCCTCCCTTTACAATTTTGAATCACCCCAAAAAAGGGTGGATTCCTCTTTTGAAATTCAATTTAGTGATCCTCGTGACTCAGTTCATCAATTATATTTCCACCTCCCCAAGTTTGAAAAAATGAAATATACTCTAATCTAACTACTAGTTCACCTGTGGATTAGGTACAACCACATCTTTTGTAGTATCCTTGGTTTTGTCTTTACAATGCCTACTTGGTTCAATTTCTATCAACACGAGAACAAACATAATTTTCACTCTATAACTGTTGAAGGATTAAAATTTAAATTCAATCACATTACACTATTATGATAATACTTTCAAAATTATAATTTTACCATGTTCACTTCATGTTTGAAAGATCCGCAATGTTTTGAAAATTGAACTGTTTTCAAAATACCATAGTCCTTTACTTTTCAAAATAGCACTTTTGAAAACAATTTCCATATATTTAAAAACTGAATACATTCATATCACATCATAAATCCTTCTTCTAAATGAAATATTTGATCTATTGGGATGTCATTTCCAACCTGCATGTCATTATCATCCCATTGGATACTCCCATGAAAATGGGATCACCCTCTTATAAGTGTCACCAAAATACTTAAATACCCAACTCCCTAGTAACATGAAGTTAATCATAAAAAGGTTAGTTATGTTCTTTTAAAAAATACATTTTTGGTTCCTACAATCATAAACCTTGATATCATCCCTACTCATGTAATGTACCAAGAAAAAATGTTAACTCAAAGATCGAAAATAATTTACAAGACCAAACAAGAAAAACATTACTTGTATGATAAGGATCGAACAAGGTAATACCACTTGTAACATCCCACCCCTACTCCTTATCTTGAGTTCAGGTGGGGGTTCCACATAGACATAGGGGACATCCCCATGGTTCCAAAGGCTAGAAATAAATATTGAGGGCTTCATGAATGGTGTGATATGATTTTCCCTTTTTTAAGAAAACACCCAACCAAATGTTCCAATAGCAAAACAACTACATGATGCGTAATGTTTCACAACTCAACAAACCAAAATTCCAATACAACCAAAACACAAAAATACTTTATCAGAGTACCAAGAGGAGGAGTAAACAACAGAACTCAAAGAAGCTATAACACAACTGCATAACTCCAAACCAAGATACATGCTCCAAGAACCACAATACCACCCAAGCATTAAAATGAACAGCTAAAGGAATGAGATTCCTTGCCTTTTCTCCTATCCCAAGATACAACATCAGAAAAAGCACTAAAGAGAGAAAGTAAGGGGTGAGAAATAATACTCATTAGGTTTTCCCCAAATGAAATCCATACTCCCACCACTAGGATAAAACATGTTTAAAAATTTATATAAAAGAATTTATATAAACCCATTAAAATATTAAAACAATTAATAGCAAGAAAAACACGTCCATACCTAATGAAATTCACCCAAATCAACACAATTACAAGGAAAGAAACCCAACATGTTAGTTATCATCTAATATTTTAATAACTAAAATATTTCCTCATTTCTTCAACCCAATCATATCTATACTCACACTTTCCCACATCATCTCAGTGTTACCCATGATGGTGGAACTTCACGTCTAATCTGTACCCTTTTTATATTGGTACTTTCTGACCACTTCTCTTTGATGGTGGTCCTTCACACCCACTATCCATCCAATCCCAACCATACTTAACCACACAATACAACAATCCTATCAATAACATTTATCAAATCTCTATTTCAACTACATGTCAACACCATATCAATAAAAATCACATTCTATTGAAAACAACATTATGCCCCATCAATGCTCAATGTTAAATCAATAAAAGGCACATTTTATTAGAAGCCATTTTGACAACCCATTTTCATAAAAAAAATTCTAACATCCTAGTTTTAAAATCATCATTTTAAATTCTACATAAAGAACAGTGCACAATAGAACCCATTTTCCCTAAAATCCACAAATCATCACAAAATGGGATTCAATCATCAAAAACAAAATCTTTTAAAAGAAAAAAATATTAATTTGAAATTAATACATCACAAAATATTAAAAAGGAGTGGAGATAGAATCAACCTACCATAGGGTTTTGGAAAAATCGACCAACGCACAACCACACCACAAATCCAGGTGAAAAGTTTATAAAATCACCTTAGATCTCTTTTCCTAACATCAAAAATCACAAATCTCATCAATTTAGGTAAAAAAATACCTATATATACATGTCTTAGGAGTATATACAAAAAACATAAATAGAGGGATATCTAGATCTTGAGAAAATTGCAAATAACTAAGGAGAGAGAATTACCAAGGAAAAACCACCATCAAACCATAAAGAAAACCCTTAAAAACACCTCCAAATAAAGTGTGAGACGCCTCTTAACCCATAAGATCAATAAATACCAAGTGGGGATCATATGGGATATTAATGGGGAGATTTAAGGGAAATCCTACCGGACCCAATTTTAAGAAACCCCACTTGAAAGGCCTTCATGGTTAGCTCGCATGGTTAGAAATATTGTGTGCTAATCGTGCGCCTACTACTGCCTCAAGAGGGACCCTACACAATTGGACCACATGGTTAGACAAATCGTGTTCCAACCATGAAAATTCTAACTATCCCATGTTTCACGGTTTTTTGTAGATTCTGCACATTTTTCACAAATTGTGCTCAAATCGTACTCCCTCGAGAAATCCCAAAAATCTTTCCAAAAACTATCAAAACACTGTAAAACAATACCCAACCACACTATAAACATAAAAATGAATAAAAAGGTTACATACCAAAATCTATGGGTATTATAGATAAATAAAATAAACTGAAATGAAATTAAAAGAAAAGAATAATGATTTTACCTCTTGAATTTCTTCTCTTGAGAACCTCCTTAGGGAAAAGGGTTTGGCCCATTGATATAAAAATGGATCATGGAAATGGTTGAGAGGCTTGGGAATATTATTGGGTATAACATGAAAAAAAATCATGGATTTAAATGTGTGAGAAGAAAAGGTGTTGAGGGGTTGTATTTGTAGTTTAGGAGAGGGGTGTTTATTGATTCACTAGTGGAGAAAACGTTTAACATGTCGGTATTTTTCACATCGATTCTATATAAACAACATGAAAAGTTGTAAAAATTGATTAATCATGTCGGTTATTTTCTATCTGATGTGTTAAATTGAAAGGAATATATTTTTTAGGTAGGTTATAAAATAACTGAAGTAAAAATACCTAGATTAGCTTTATCACGCCGGTTATTTTATAATCACCGTGAAAATCCAATCTTGGTGCTTCATCATGCCGGTTATAAAATAACCGATGTGATAAATTATTTTCTATGTTGGTTATTAAATAACCGATGTTATAAACATATAAAAAATAGTTTATCATGTCGGTTATAAAATAACCCACATGATAATCCTTTTAAATGATTTATCGTGCACCATATTTAGTCATTCTGTTTTCTTCTATCTGGAGATCTGTGACTCATCTCTCCCGTGCGGAAAACCTATAAAGGATTCTTCAAATTGTGACCTCTTGAATCATTTTTCCAAAATCATTCATCTTCGTTATTATCACTAGATCTATCAGGTCGACTCACAACACTCAAGTAATCTTCACATATCACGGTTTCAGATTTTATTTTTCACGATTCCCTATACTAATTTTTTGAGATGTTATTTTTCTATCATTGTTCTTTTTATAATGGTAAGTTTCATAGTGTTCATTTATACCGTGCTAAATTCTTTTTTCGATAAAGAAACTATGTAAGTGATATCATGTAACTTTATGATTTTTGTGTGTTCTATGATGTGTGTGTTCACATACAAGTGGTGTAGAAGGGGGTGGGGGTTTTCTAGAGGGGTGGGGGCTATCCAAGGGGTGGGGGTGGTGTCCATGGGGTGTGGGGGATATCTAAGGGGGTTGGGGTGTCCAAGGGGGTGGGGGGTGGTGTTCAGGGGGTGAGGGGGGATGCCTAAGGTGGTTGGGGTGTCCAGGGGGTGAGTGGGTTATCCAAGGGGGTAGGGGTGTCTAGGGGGTGGGGTGTCTAGGGGGTGGGGGATGTCTAGAATGGTGGGGTCTGCCCAGGGGGTGGGGGATTTCTAGAGGGTTGGGGTGTCTAGGGGGTGTCAAATGGGGTGGGGTGGTGTCCAGGGGGGTGCAGGGCATATATAAGGTGCTTGGGGTGTCTAAGGGGGTGGGGGTGGTGTCCATGGGGATGAGGGGGATGTCCAATGGGGAGGGGTGTCCAGGGTTGGGGGTGGTGTCCAGGGAGTGAGTGGGCTTTCCAAGGGGTTAGAGAGTGTCCAGGGGGGTTGTTTGTCTAGGTGGGGTGGGGGATGTCTAGAGGGGTGGGGGCTGTCCAGGGGGAGGGGTTGTCCATAGGGACGAGGGGTGGGGGTTGTCATGGGGGAGGGGTTTTCCATGGGGGTTGGGGTGCCAAGGGGGTAGTGCTGTCTAGAGGGTGGTGGTGTCTAGGGATGGGGGTTGTCTAGAAGGGTGGGGGTTGTCATGGGGGCGGGGTTAGTGTCCAGGGGGAGTGGGTTGTTCAAGGGGTAAGGGTGTCAAGGGGGTGGGGGAGTCCAGGGGGTTATTGGGGGCTGTATAGAGTGGTGGGTGCATTCCTGGGGGTGGGGGCTATCCAGATGAGTGGGATGTCTAGCGAGTGTGAAAGGGGGTCGGGGTGGTGTCCAGGGGGTTACGGGGCTATCCAAGGGGGTAGGGGTGTCCAGGGGGTGAGGGGATGTCCAAGGGGGAAAGGGTGTCCAAGGGTGGGGGTGGTGTCCAGGGGGTGAGTGGGCTGTCCAGGGGGGTAGGGGGTGTTCAGGGTGTGGGGGATCTTGGGTTTGTTGGTTGTCTAGAGGGGTGGGGGATATCCAGGGGATGGTAGGGTTGTACAGAGGGGTTAGGGTGTCCAGGGGGTTTCAAAGGGGGTGGAGGTGGTGTGTAGGGGGTGCGGGGGCCATCCAAGGGGTTGAGGTGTTCAAGGGGGTGGGGGTGTCTAGGGGTGGGGGTGTCGAGGGGTGAGGGGGTTGTCCAAGGGTGTAATAATTTCCAGGGGTGGGGGTGGTGTCCAGGGGGTGAGTGGGCTGTCCAAGGGGATAAGGCATGTCCAAGGGGTGGGGGTGTCCTGGGGGTGGGAACTGTCTAGAGGGGTGGGGGCTATCTAGAGGGGTGGGGGCTCTCCAGGGGGTGGGGGTGGTGTCCAGTGTGTTGATTGGTTTTTCCAAGGCGTTAGGGGTGTCCAGGGGGTGGGGGTGTCCAGGGGTGGGAGTTGTCTAGAGTGGTGGTGGGCTTTCCAGGGGTGGGGGTTGTCCATATGGGTGGGGTGTCTAGGTGTTGTTAAAGGGGGTGGGGGTGTCCAGGGGGTGTTGGGGCTATCCAAGGGGGTTGGGGTGTCTAAGGGGTTGGGGGTGGTGTCAAGGGGGCTGTCTAAGGGGGTAGGGGTGTCCAGGTGGTGGGGGTGGTGTCCAGGGGGTGAGTGGGTTTTCCAAGGGGGTAGGGGGTGTCCAGGGGGAGGGGGTTTCCCAGGGGTGGGGGCTGTCCAGTGGGGTGGGAGTTGTCCAGGGGGATGGGGGCTATCCAAAGGGGTGGGGGTGTCCAAGGGGTGTCAAAGGGGGTGGGGGTGCTTTCCAGGGGGTGTGGGGGCTGTCCAAGGAGGGTGGGGTTGTCCAGGGGTGGGGCTGTCTAGAGGGGTGGGGTTGGTGTCCAGGGGGTGGGGGCAGTCTGGAGGGGTAGGGGTCTCTAGGGGGTGTCAAAGGGGGTGGGGGTGGTGTCCAAGGGGGTGCAGGGGCTTTCCAAGGGGGTTGGGGAGTCCAATGGGGTGGGGGTGGTTTCAAGTGGGTGAGGGGTTGTCCAAGGGGGTGGGGGTGTTCAGGGCGGTGGGCATGGTGTCTAGGGGGGTGAGTGGGCTGTCCTAGGGGGTAGTGGGCCCCCAACCCCCTTGGACACCCTCTTGGTATATATGTATATATATATATATATACATATATTTCCCAATGGTTTCTTTGAAACTGTTGGAATATTTTAACATGAGGTAGTCTATACCAACGGTTCCTGTAGAATCATTGGTATAGAGCTATTTCAACGACCATCATGCAAAAGGTGTGTGAAACAGTTGTGTACCCAAACGATTTCAGGGGGGTTATCCCAATTGTTTCAAATAGTTGGGATCTGTTCAATTTTTAGTAGTGAATGTATACATATTTTAATATTTATAATTCATATTTCTTTTTTATGGAAGGGTGAATTTGGTATTCAGTTTTACCAGGACGTATTATTTGTGTACCTTAAGAAGAAAGGATCCTGGATGAATTTAAAAATATTATATCTAACTATATTTTCTTTTTATAATGATTTTAATGTATATTTTTTCAAATACGCATAGATTTGTTTTATATTTCAAAATTGTTTTTACATTCAAATTATGATATTTTTCATATAAATATATATTTGTCTCAACTTAACAAGATGTATAATTTTGATATTTTTTATAGGTTAATAATGAGTCAATGTTGGTTTACGGCACATCGAATGAGTAATTAATATGAGGATGGTGTTGATGCCTTTATAGAATTTGAAAAACGAAAAGTTCCAAGCAGTGACATTTTTTTTCCATGCCTGAAATGTTTGAATTTGAAGAAGTTGAAAAGTAGAGAGATCAAAGATCATATGAATTGTCGTGGTTTTAATCTGAGTTACAACCCTTGGATTTGGTATGCTGAAACTGGACAGAATGTCAGATCTACTGATGATGATGATTCGCAAGATGGTAACTCTAATGGAATTTAAGAAATGATTCGTGATATCGCAGCAGAAGAAATTGAGATAGGACCGATAGTTGCACGTCTATTTAGTGATGATGAAAAACCATTGTATCCTAGTTATAATGATTTTACGATTTTTTCGATGGTGTTAATATTTATTAACCTGAAGTAGAAACATAGTTGGAGTGACAGAAGTTTTTCAGAGCTGCTACAATTGATGAAAGACATTCTTCCAAAAGATAACGATCTTCCATATTCACATTATAAGGCCAAGAAAATATTATTCCCGATGGGATTGGGATATAAGAAAATTCATTCATGTCTGAATGACTATATGATATATAAAAAAGAATACGAATTTTTTTCAGAGTGTCCAAAATGTGGGTCATCACGGTATAAGTTGAAAGAAAAATCACAAGCTGATGTAGGGATTAAAAAGATCCCTTCCAATGTATTTTGTTGTCTTCCAATAATTCATCATTTGAAATGTTTATTTGCTAACTCACCTGATGAAAAAATGTTTTTAATGCATGCTGATGAGATGATATGTGATGGAAAAATACGTCATCCAAAATATTTTCCACAATTGATGAAACTTGATGAGCAGTATCCTACATTTGGAAATGAAATTAAAAATCACAGACTAGGGTTGTGCACAGATGGAATGAATACATATCGAACCCTCAGTAGCGCACATAGTTCATGGCCTGTTTTATTGGTAATTTACAACCTCACTCCAAAAGTTTCAATGATGCACAAATATGTCATGTTGAGTATAATGATCTCTGGTCTGAAGCAACCAAAAAATGATATTGATGTTTTCTTGTCACCATTGATTGATGATTTGAAAATTTTATGGGAGGATGGTATTTCTTATAAAATGGAATATTTTCAGTTGGATGCAGTTCTTATGTTCACAATAAATTACTTCCCAACATATGGAAATTTTTCTGGATATAGTGTTAAGGTGCATAAAGCATATCCAATTTGCAAACAACAGACTTCATATTCTCAATTTCATCATGGGAGGAAAACAGAGTACATGGGTCATAGAAAGTTTTTTCCTATGGATCACTCTTATAGAAGATTAAAAAAGGCATTCAATGGCTCACAAGAATTTGATATTTCTCCAAAACCATTATCCCTAAATGTGTCTTTTGTTAGGGTGGAAAACCTTGATGTGACATTGGGAAAGACACAAAAATATGGTAATGATAGACATGGTTGGAAGAAAAGTTCAATAATTTTTGAGCTACCATATTGGAGATATCATAAAGTTAAACATAATATTGATGTCATGAATATGGTGAAGAATATCTACGATAGGTTGATTGGAACATTGTTAGATATTAAATGAAAGTAAAAAATCGGTTAAATGTAAGATTAGACTTACTATTAATGAGAATACGTTTGGAGTTAGCTCCCACTCCTAATGGAAGATGAACATTTCTTCCCCCGGCTTGTCATACATTATCCAAGAGGATGAAAATTATCTTTTTTTGGTGTCTACATGATATCAATGTGCCTCAAGGTTATTCTTCAAATGTAAAAAAATTTGTCTCATTGAAGGATTTGAAGTTGATAGGTATGAAATCTCATGATTGTCACGTCATGATGCAAAAAATTCTACCAGTTGCATTGTGTGGAATATTTCTCATCTGTGTCCGAAAGACTGTAATGAAGTTGTGTTATTTTTTCAATTCAAATTGTAATAAAGTGATTGATGTGAATGCTTTGAACATAATGGAAAAGGATGAAATTTATATACTTTGTGAATTGGAAATGAATTTTCCTCCATCTTTTTCGACATAATGGTGCATTTAATTATTCATCTGGTTTGAGAAATAAATCATTGTGGACATTTATATCTTTGTTGGATGTATCCTTTTGAAAGGTATATAAAAATATTGACGGGGTATGTCAAGAATCCATATCTACCTAAATCCTCCACTGATGATAAGTATATTTCTAAGGAGGTTGTGGAGTTTTGTACGAGCTACATGGATATATTAGAGCACATAGGTTTTCCTCTATCTCTCTATGAACGAGTTAATTATGAAGGAAAGGGGATTCATGGATTGAAAATCAAATCGTTGCAAGCTAAACAGATGAAGATGTTAGAATTATTCATCTTGAATAACATAGCTAATGCTAAACTGTATATCACATTTCATATTAATGAGTTGAAACAATGCCATCCAAAAAAGAAATAAATGTGGATTTTGAATTAGCACAACAACAAAAAATTCATGGATTAAAAAGACCTTTCTTAGTCGATCAGATATATCAGATACATTAGGATGGATAGTGGGTGGCCCATTCTCAAATGTGATAACATGGTCCGGTTATGACATTAATGGATATACATTTTATACGAAATCTCAGGACAACAGAAGTCCAGTTCAGAATAGTGGTGTATTGGTGTTTGCAGAAACATTGAATTTTTTGGGTTCTAAAGACAAAAACCCAATTTCTGCATCAAGTGAATATTATAGAGTTATTGAAGAAATATGGGAGGTTGATTACATTAAAATTAAATTTATTGTTTTTAACTATAAATGGATTATTTATAACAATAGTGTCATACATGATGAATTTGGAATGACAGTTGTTAACCTGAATAGATTGGAAGAAA
The DNA here is from genome assembly GCA_963277665.1 of Viscum album. Taxonomy (NCBI): domain Eukaryota; kingdom Viridiplantae; phylum Streptophyta; class Magnoliopsida; order Santalales; family Viscaceae; genus Viscum; species Viscum album. Next base: position 459,863,638 of record OY728138.1, read on the forward strand.
CAAGTGATTCTTTTATAATGGAAACACATGAAAAATAGATTTTCTATGTTGCTGATCAATCAGATATGCAATGGTCTGTTGTTTTACAAGGGAAAAACCAATATGTTGTTGAGGATCAACTTGATGAAGATGTTAATTTATGTGAGATCCCTACTTTCATGGAAAGATTAGCAGAACGTAATGATGAGAATGTTGGAGACATGGTTTGTGCCATAAGGAACGATCATGACTAAGGAATTTGGGAAAACAATCCATTTTTACATTCCTAACATTACATGTAACATATGTTTATTTTTTTTACATTTATTATTTTCATAAAATGTTAGATATTGTACTTTTTTTATTAAAATGCATATTAAAACAAATAAGTAGAAGTTTTTTGATTATTTTAATTTTGTTTAGTGTAGTTTACCATGTTTACTATATTTTTTCATTATTTACCATAGTTTTCCTTTATGTAATTTATATATTTATCGATTTTTTTGAATGGAAATTACCCTACCTTGTTTACCACATTTACCATCTTTACCATTATTTAATATGTTTACCATATTAACCATGTTTATTATTACGTACCTTTATTCAATTTTCTATTTTTTGTTTACATTACTATTGTAATATTTGAATTTGTATATTTCTGAACTAATGATCGTTTGTTTTTTGATTTGAATGATAATGACACATCAAACAGTTGATCAAACACATGATTCTGGAGATGTGCAAAATGATCATACCTCTAGGGAGGAACATTCACATGCTCCTCTTGATGTTCCCCAATATTCCTCATGTGCTCCCATAACGACAAAGAGTTCAAGAGTTGGTAAACGTGGGTGCACACATTTACCAAAATTATCACTTACCCATATTCAAGACAAGAGGATACTCATTGAGTTTGATGAGAATGATATTCCAAGAGGTCCAAATGAAAAATATTTTAAGATTTTTTTTCAATTCAGGGTAAGAGAAAAGTAAGCATTTTGTATGATGATTGGAGAAGTGTGGACAACGCAACAATATCTCAGTTGGGGGAGACAATTTTGGTAAGTTCTTTTGTTATTGTGCACCTATTCTTTAAATTTTTCTAGTATAATATATTTTACATATTCTTTATTAGATGGAATTTTATATTCTTAACAGTGGAGAAGTCAAAAAGAAATGCTTATCGATGGTTCCTAGGAGATGGAGGTATTTCAAATCAACCCCCACATCTGATTTCATTTTTGTTCATAAGATTCATGACAATCCGTTTAATATATATCCTTTCATAGATGAAGAAACATGGAGACAATTTGATGAAAGTAGAAGAAAAGATTAATTTTTGGTAAGGGAAATAAAAAATTTTATAATCTTTTTTATATAAATGATCTTATTAATATTTTGTTAGTGATTTCTTATTCTAAATTTTTAGCAAACATGGAAATCTCATCAGAAGATCCAATCTAAAAATGTATACCCTCATAGTTTATCTCAGGGAGGGAATACATTATTGGAATAACAAATGATGGCAGAAAATTTTCAAAAACTAAGAGCTGAGTCTTCATGCTCTGGAGAGGTTTCCCCTCCATCCCCTCCATTTGGACATGAAAAATAGAAGAGAGATCAGATGGGGAAAAAGGGGCAATATCTTTTGAACTATTTGAGAAGCATAACTAAGAGGATTGTAAGATATTTATTTTATTTAATTAAGTTGACTATATTCTTCGTATAATTTGAATCATCATAAAAAATTTCAATTAATTAATACATGATTCTCTTGAGGAGTAGAGTTCACAAGGGGTATTTACAACTGCTAGGAGGAATGATATTTTATCTGCAGCATTGGGAAATCCTGAACATCTTGGTCGTGTATGAGGATATCTGACGGGTGTATCAGTAAGAAAAGTGTTTTGACATTCTTCTACTTATTCTATTTAGGGTTTTTATAGAAAAAAATAGAATACTTGGAGGATGAAGTTCATAATATTAACGCGATGAAGGAGGAAAATATTAGATCTTCGGTACAGTATATGTTTCCAGACATGAAAAGACAATTTCAGAATGCATATCGCACTCCTCCACCTCCCCATGCAGACCCCATTATCTGTCCTCCACCTCCCCCAGTAGCTCCCACTCCCCCACCCCAGCCTGTGGACCCCATTTCTTATCCTACTCCTCCGCCACCGCTTCCTACTTACTGAGAGTTGTATGTTGATGACCCTCAACATCATATAGTTTCATATGGGCTAGTATATTGTATAATAGATACAGTTCATCATCAATAGTTAGAGGTAGATCATCATAGGGTCACTATATAGGATATTATAGATAGATCATCTCAAGTACCATTACCTACAGTTGAGGTGAAAATAGTTGGACATAGTACTGGCCTTTTTTTAATTTGACCATCCAGATTTCCATGACTCATTACCATAGAGGTATGTATGTTATATCTACTATTGAATTTTTTTATTACAGGTTTTTTAACATTTGAAAACTAATATATTTTTCTATTTATTTTTACCGGAATACTTCAAAGGTAAAAAAATATTGTATTGAAAACAACAAAGAAAAATGTAAATAAATTCAAATTTTTTGGGAGATCATTATGAGTTTCCAATGGAAGCTCATGTTTTTGGACATGCAATAACTATAGGGATTGTGAAAACTGATATCATGGAGCTTGTTACTGGAGATATGTTGGGAATCAATGTGGTGAATTTTTTTTCCATGTAAGTCTTAACACATTTTCCCTATGTTATATTTATTTAAAATGTATACTTCTGTCTCTTTTGTATTAGGTATCTTTATAAAATGTGTGAGGAGAATGAGAAGACAGACATATATGGATTCATGGACCCACATTTGGTTTCCCATCAAGCACATGCATTGGATGTGGAAAAAATAATTCTTTATATTGCGGAAAGATTTGAATAGAATATAATCACACAGTGTTGGATGATGCCTTTTTGTGAGAGGTATGAAACATATATCCAGAAAAGAGTTCATTATCATTTAACATAAAAAACCACTAAACTTAAATTATATTTTAACAGTGATCATTGGATGTTTGGTGTTTTTTTCCCAAGGAAGAAAACACTTTATTGGAAATGATCTGTCCATGGAGATGTGCGGGAAAGCGTTAAGAATATGTTGGAAAAGTATGTTTCAATTTCTTAATATTTGTATATATTATAATGAATTATAAATTTATTTAATTCATATTTTTTTTAATAGGGGATGGGTCTACTTTTGAAAAAACACAAAAAAAGGAGTTACAAGATCAAATATGTATAAGTAAAGGTGAATATCCATTTATAATTTGAACTTTTTGATTTATTACATAAAAATAATATTTTGAATTTACACTCATTCAAACAGAATTGTCTTAAACAACAAGGAATATTTGAATGCAGATATTATATGTTAATATGTATGAATGAAATAATTACAACTGGAGCACTTGTGAACTTTGACATGGTAAGATTTCATTTTAATCGTTGTCGTAATATTTCATTTGATTTATTCATTATACATGTTAACTAATATCCTTTTAATTTGTTTCAATTTGATGACCCTCAACCCTATAGTGTTGAAGAGATCAAACACTTACAAGTGGAATGATCAAATTATTTTACACGTTTGGTTATATTTTAGTTTGTTTGTAGTGTAAAATGTAATTTTGAATATTGTCATTATAATTGGGTATATGGTAGTCGTTTAGGTTTGATTTATGGTTTTTGGTGGACATTGTAAGTTATAAATGTTATATATGTGAATTTTTAATTTTCCATTACTTCTTGTTTTTGTCTCGTTTTGATGGTTTTTCTGGTATGGATTCTTGTCTGGGGCGGTTTCTAAGGGTGGGGGGAGGTGTCCATTGGGGTGGAGGGTTTCAGGGGTGTGGGAGGTCTGTCCAATTTAGTAGTGGGGGTGTCCAAGAGGGTGGGAGGGTTGTCCAGGGGGTGTCCAGGGGTGTGGGGGTGCCCAGTGGTATAAGGGGGATTTCCAGGGGTGTGGGAGGGTTGTCCAGGGGGTGGGGGAGTCCAGGGTGTCCATGAGGGTAAGGGCAGTCAAGGGGGTTTTCAGGGGTGTGGGGGTGGTTCTAGGGGTGTGGGAGGGCTGCCCAGGGGTGTGGGGAATGATTTTCGGTGGGGTGGGGGATTTCTAGGGGTGTGAGAGGGCTGTCTAGGGGAGTGGGGGTGTCTCGGGGTCTATGAGGGTGGGGGGGGAGTCTAGGGGGTGTCCAGGGGTGTGGGGGGTTTCTAGGGGTGTGGGAGGGGTGTCAAGGTGTGTGGGGGTGTCCAGGGTGTCCATGGGGGAGAGGTGTCCAGGAGGGTGGGAGGGTTGTTCAGGAGGGTGGGGGTTGTCTAGGTGGGTGGGGGTGTCCAGGGTTGCAGGCATGCTGTTTATTTGGGTAGGGGAGTTTCTAGGGGTGTGGGAGGGTTGTCTAGGGGGTGAGGGAGGGATATCTAGTGGGTTTGGGGGTCTCCAAGTGGGTGGGAGGGCTATTTAGGGGGTGTCAAGGGTTGTGTGTGTGTGTGGGGGGGGGGGGGTTCTAGGGGTGTGGGAGGGTTATTTAGTTGTGTGGGGAGGGTTGTCCAGTGGGAGGTTTGTCTAGTGGGGTGGGGGTTTTGAGGGGGTCCATGAGGGTGGGGGAAGTCTAGGGGGTTTCCAGGGTTGTGGGGGGTGTCGAGGATGGTGGGGGCTGTCTAGGGGTGGGGGATGTCCAGGAGGGTGGGGGTGTCCACGGTTGTGGGTAGGCTATTTAGTGGGGGGAGGGGGGTTACCAAGGGTGTGGGAGGGTTGTCTAGGGGGTGGGTGAAGGTTTTCCAGTGGGGTGGGGGTGTCCAGGAGGGTGGGAGGGATGTCAAGGGGTTGTTCAAGGGTGTTTGAGTGGGGGGGGGGGGGTTCTAGGGGTGTGGGAGGGCTATCCAGGTGTGTGGGGAGGGATGTCCAGTGGGGTGGGGGCTTTTTTGGGGTGTGGGAGGGCTATCGAGTGGGGTGGTGGGGGGGGGTTCCAGGATGTCCTTGAGGGTGGGGACAGTCTAGGGGATTCTAATGGTGTGGGGGTTTCTAGGGGTGTGGGAGGGTAGTCTAGGGTGTGGGGGATGTCTAGGAGGCTGGGGTGTACATGGTTAGGGGTAAGCTATTTAGAGAGGGGGTGTGGGTCCAGGGGTGTGCGAGGGCTATCTAGGGGGTGGGGGAGGGCTATCCCATGGGGTGGGGGTTTTGTCTGTTTTTGTTCTGTTTTAGGTATTCTTTTGGCAGGCCATAGTTACGGGGGTTTCTAGGGGTATGGGGGCTATCTAGGAGGGTGGCTGGCTGTCCAGGGGTGTGGGGGTGTCCAGTGGGGTGGGGGTTTCTAGGGGATTTCCATGTGTGTGTGTGGGGGGGGGGGGTTGGTATGTTTTTTTTCTATTTCATTTATTCTTTTGTCTAGAAATAGTTGTGGGGGTGTTCAGGGGTGTGGGGGGATATCTAGGTGGGTGGGGCCGTCTAGGGGTGTAGGGGCGTCCATTGGGGTGGGTGGGGGGGTTCTGGGTGTGGGGGGGTGTCCATGTGGGGTGGGGGGGTTGGTCTATTTTTGTTCTGTTTCAGGTATTATTTTGGCTGGGCATAGTTTGGGGGGGTCCTGGCATGTGGGGGCTGTCTAGGAGGGTGGGGGTAGTCCAGGGGTGTGGGGGTGTCTAGTGGGGTGGAGGTGGGTTTCCTGGGGGTTATCCAGATGGGGTCAAGGGGTTATGGTCAATTTTTATTCTGTTTTAGGTATTATTTTGGCTTGGCATAATTGTGGTAGAACGGTTTAATTCAAACAAAATTGGGTTTTACATCGGTTATTTTATAACCGGTGTAAAAAATGCACAGTTTATTATTTAAGCGATGTAAAAAACCTCTTGGAGACTACTTTATCACGTCCATTATTTTCATAACCTATGTGATAAATGCATCAAATGTGTGATTTAAGACGTTGGTTATATAATAAATGATGTGATAATGTATATACAATGTCGTTTTTTAAATAACCGACGTAATACATCACGAATCTGAAGCATTTTCCACGTTGGTTTATTAGTAACTAATGTGGAAAACACTAAATTTTTTTGTCTATTAGGTTGGTTTTAAAATAAATGACGAAAAACAATATTTATAACATCTTCTGTAATAATGTTGACCAAAAACTAACGTAAAAACTAAAAAATAACTGTCATAAAAAACGTTTTCTCTACTAGTGATTATTGTATTCATTAGTTTGTTCTTTTTGCACGACATAATGAATTGTTTGAACCTTATAACTAAATATATTAAAATAATTAAAAAGAGTTTTTGAATTTGGTGATTAAATTAAAAATCACTCAAGGAATAGTTTATTTAACTTATAATGTATATATACCGCAAATTAACGTATTTTACTATTCACAAAAATTCAACTATTTTAGAAAAATCCCAAAAATTCAATCTTACCATTTTCTGATGTATAGAATTCATAAAAATTAACTTCATTTTAGGAAAATAATTTTCAAAATTTTATAAATTTTATTTTTAATTAAAAATCATCATTTATTAGATAATTGCCAATTTTAAAATTATATCCAAATTTATAACACTTTGAAATATCACTTAAGTTCATATAAAATTATTTGATAATCATAAGACAAAAAATTACTAATTTATGAATAATTTTTTTGAAAATAAAGATAATTTTAGAAAATTATAGTCATTGTTAAATTTTAATTCAATATTTATAATTTAGAAAAAAACCAACATTTATTTTATAATTTCTAAAATGTTTATTTATATATATGAAGTAATAAATATATAATTTTTTAATTCTTAAGATGCCAAAATTTTATTTATACTTTCATATGTGAGGTTAATATTCTATTGGCTAAAGTACTAACCCTAATTGTCACATTACTATTCCAAAAGACATGTTACTATTCCATTGGTATAGGTACCTTAAATTTAATAAATACGTCGTATTCTATTAATTATCCACTTATAAAGCTTATATTATGTCTTCTATGTGATTTTAGGTGATTCATATTATATGGAATAATAGTAACAATTTAATTTCCATTGAAAAATTTTGGGCTATTACATTCTTCCCCCTTATAAAATTTCTCCCTCAAAATTTTGTTTTAAATACATTGGTCAAAAAAGTCAGGGTACTTCTCCTTCATCACTTCCTCCAGTTACCATGTTGCCTCTTTGTACTTATGGTTTCTCTGTAATACTTTTACTCGGTGAGTAGTCTTATTGCATATAACTTTTTCTCTATGGTCTAAGATCTTCATTGGTTTCTCCTCATAAAAGATATCATTTTCAAACATTACCACCTCCAGATTCAGTACATGGGAGGGATATGGTATGTACATACTCAAGAGGTATACATGGAATACATCATGTATTTGAGAAATGGTAGGTGTATGTGCCAGTTGATATGCCACATCTCTGACATGATCAATAATCTCAAAAGGGAAAATACACATGGTACTTTACTTTCCTTTCATCCCAAATATCAGGATCATCATCCTTGTATATTTGTGGAGTAATATCATATCTTCATACAAAAACTAATGTTCTTGTCGATGATTGTTTTCATTGATATTCTATCGACTTTCGGCTAAATTAATGTGCTGCTAAATGGTTTTCACCTTCTCCACTATTTCATCAACCATTTTAGGACCTAGAATCATAAATTCATCGACCTCATACCAACTTTTTTGTGTAATAAATATTTTCCCTTAATGGGATTTATATGGAGTCATTTGGTTGCTCGAGTGGGAATTGTTGTTGCAAGCGGACTCTGCTAGAGGTATATGTTTATCTCATCATCCATTAAAGAACATAGAACATGATCTCAATATTTCTTCCAGTGTAAGAATAGTCTAATCATAATGGCAATTTTTTTGAGGATGATAAGTTGTATTGATGTTCATTTAAGTATTTAGAGCATGTTAGAGACTATTCCAAAAATAGGAGGTGAATCTCAAATCTCAATAATATATAATTAATAGTGGCACTCCATTAATCTTTACCACTTCTGTAATGTACAATCTTGAAAGTTCATATAGTGGTAAATCTTCTCAAATTGTGATAAAGTGATCAATCATTCTGAGACAATCCACAACAATAGATATAAATTTTTTCTCTCTATGTATTTGAAATTCTGTTGAAAAAATCCAGGGTGATTTTTTCCAATTTAAATTTTGGTATGGGTAATGGTTTCATCATTCCTTTATACGTTTTTCATTGATCCTTCACTTGCTAATATTCCAGACACTTTGATGTATATTCATTGATATCCTTATTCTCATTTTCCCACCAAATATTATCTCAGATATTTTGACACATCTTTGTGATCACAATCCCTAAATGAAGACAGAAGGTTGATCTATATGAGTTACTATATAATATATTTAATTATATCTAGATTTCTTGGTACACATAGCTATGAAGACAATCTTAAAACTCCAACCTCATCAATTTTTAACTCCAAGGATTTACCTTTTCTCATGGATCCCCCCTTCTTCTGAATTACCACATAAATTCTTTTATTTTCTCCATGAGTGATGGCTGAGAAATAATTTGAGGAAGTATTGATTATGTTCCATCATTTATGTTTCCAATTTCCAATCATTAAAAATCTAATAAGATTTTATATTTTCAAATTATCATTACTGATAATGTGATCGAATCCTTTCTACTTTGAGCATCTACCACTTAATTTTATTTTCCATGATGGTAGTGTATTGAGTAGTCATTATCCTTGATGATATATAACCATATTCAGTAGTCTATATTAAGATCCTTCTATGTGAATATATATTTTATCCTCTTATGATCATTATAGATATCAAACTTCTCTCTATAGAGATAATGCTACAATATTTTTAAAGTGATGATTAGAGCCTCAAACATTAGATCATATGTGGGATAGTTTTTATCTTGTATTTTAAACTTCATTGGGGAATATGATAACACTTTAACGTTTTTCATCAATATGTAGCCTAATCCCTTCATTGAATTATCTCTGCATACCCTAGATATTTCCCCACTTATCGGTAGTATGAGTATTGGTAGAGTAATAATTTTTTTTTAACTATTTAAAGAAATTTACACATTCAATAGTCCAAACAAAATTTTCTCCCCTTTAGGTTAGAATGGTTAGTAGGTTTTAATATCATTATAAGTCCATCAAAAATCACCGGTAATACCCATCTATACTAAGGAATCTACATATCTCCATTACAGATCATGACATAGGCCACTCTTTTATTCCCATTATCTTATAAGGGTCTATAGATATTTCTTTTTTGGTGATAACATGACCCAAGAATGATACTTCCACCATCCAGAACTCACATTTGCTATATGTTACATAAATATTCTCCCTTTACACTGTCCTTAAGACAGTATTCAAATCCTCCTCATGTTCCTCCTTTCTCTTAGAGTATATCAGACTATCATCTCAAAGGATTCCTAAAAACATAGTGAGGTAATCTATAAATAATATATCCATTATGTACCTAAATATTTATGGAGAAATAGGGAGTTTGAAAGGAATCACCATGAACACATTGTGTCTATACCTCGTTTGAAATGCAGTCCTATGAATATCTTCCTTCCTCCCCTTTAATTGGTGATATCCAAACCAAAGGTCCAGCTTAAAGAAATACTATGTCCCGTTAAATTGATCGAAAATGTCATATATCCATATAACGAGATACTTTCTCTTTCTCATGGTCTTATTGACCACATGATAATTAATACAGAGGCATATTTTTACATCATTCTTCTAGAAAAGTTGGACAGGTGTACACTGTGGTGAACTAATCGGGTGTATAAAACCCTTGTTCAGATTCCCTTGTTACTTCTTATTTAGTTCGTCCAACATATTGGTTTCCATTCTATAATGTTTCTTTAATATAGTTAGAGATCCCAAAATAAGTTCAATTGAGAACTCAACCTCTCGGTCAGGACGATTTACACACAACTCTTCAAAGAAAACATCAGTGTAGTACCTCACAATTTTCATTTTTTCATCATGATTCTATCCTTCTTCTCAATCATTTAAGATAGATATTATTTCTCACAAGGAAATAATATCCACAATTAAGACAGTTATTTTTAAAGAGATTCATCCACTTCTGTACAATTGTACAGAATTGGATGATTCCTCAAGATTTTAAGAGTCATATCCCTTTCCTAAGAGTTTATTGTTTCATTGTATAAATATAGCCAATCCATGCCCAATAGAGGATCAAACACCACCAATGTAAGTTAGAAAATATTTTCAGGAGGTTCACTCCACAAAACTAAACCAGGGAGGAGTTATATACTTTGGATTCAATATTTTCCCCAATTTTTGATCTCATAAATAACTCAACCTCCATGTTTTTTGGTGGTATTTGTATAGCTTTACTAAACATACATTATATTAAATAATACATATAACTATAACAAAAAAGTACATTTTCTATTCTTAAATAATTAACTAACCTATCTATCTCCACATAATTGTCGGGATCCACCTTCATGGTAGTGATTCCCTAAGATATCTTGCGCCCCTTTAGCTTTCATGGCTGCTAATGCTGATTACCCTCAAGGACTCAGGGTTTAGTGAACTATCTTGCATAGTTCACTTGGTCTATATAGTTGAAAACTTTAACCACGGGTGGTGATATTCTTTCATCCACCACATTGTCTAGAATCCTCATGTCTCTTTGACATTAATGATCTTGGAAGCATTCTCTTCCCACTTTATTCATTTCCTACAGCTTTGAGGAAATTACCAAGATTCTTATTCCTAAATGTTTTACAAGTGAGTGGTTGAATATTCGTTAAAATTTTGTGATTGGATCCTCTATATTGAAACTCCATCATTTGTTTCAAATCACCATATCGAATGGACCACTCTCCAAACTGCATCACCACATTGAGATCACAACGATGAACTTCTTCATGACTCCCAAATTCAATAATTTCTAGAACCTTTTAAATGTGTTATTATAAACTACTAAAGAGTCTATCTATTTTTCTTTCATTGTTAATAACAAAAATTATGGAGTACCATTTAGGACTTGGTAAATTTTTTTCATAACTTGTGATATATTGAACTTCATTTTACATAATCTCTATAAATTCTACCTACATCATCATATGAATAGTTTTATGGAAATACATATTAAGAAATATTTTCTTAAAGCCTTCCCACCCAATATATTCAATTTTATACATAGACATGGTGTTATTAAACAACTCCCACGATTGATTGGCATATCCATATAAACAATAAAATACTAGAGTCATCCTCTCCATGTCATAACAATGAAGCATGGAAAATCTCTTCTCTATTGAGTTAATCCATTTTAATATGACAAGTGGATCATAAGATCCACTAAAACATAGTGGTTATTCGAACATTTAAGACTCAATATCCATTTTTTCCTCTTTAGTGAAGGTGGAAGTCCCAGATTATTCAGATTATTTTTTATATCCCAAGACAACAAAGTAATTGTAACAATGATATTTTGAACTACACCTCCCAAGGCATTTGGAATTTTGTTCAAGAATTCACAATATTTCCTCCCACATGGGTTGTTTTCCTAATTTCTCTTGATTCATTCCATTCTCTAAAATTGAAAATGTTTGAAAAAAAAAATTCAAAATTTCATTAATAAATAATTTATTCTTTATTGAAATTAACTCTACATGAAAATCTTATGGGATCCCTATTTTTAAAATTTTTCTGAAAACAATAATTATTGGATTCTTGCATTTACATAGTCTCATACTATGGGTTTTCACTAATGTTCTCTTATCCAAATTACCAAATTAAATAAACTAAGCACTAATGCCAACTATAGTGAACCAAAATTTTCTTACATGACTATTATATCATTTTAAAGATAAACAACATAACAACATTATAATTACATGATCAAATATTTTAGTGTCTTGGGAAAATTATACTTATACAGAAATAATACATAATAAAACATAATCATTATTTAATTACTTGTTCTCTGGATTCTTAATGGCTAAATGTTTATCCTTAGTATGTATAGTTACTTGAGGATATACATAAAATAAAGGGGTGTGATAAAATCTTAATATGACGATAGATAAGAACATGGATCAATATAACATGGGGTGAGAATAATAATTATGTCTTGAGAAAAATCTCATTATGCAGTGCATTGGAACATTATATAATTCTAGGGGCACATATCACATCATAACATCTACATAATCATACAAGCCACCGAGAAGTTATAATAATCTTGGATAAAAAATTAAAAAGGAAAATGAAATGGGTTTCATGGGAATTTAATAATGAATAAATTATTGGATAAAAATTGGCATTCCAAATATATAAATTTAATAACATACATTGTGTAACAATCACCAATCTTGAGTAAAGAAGAAACAATCTCAAGAGAAGTAAAAGATCTGTTTTTAGATGAAAGGGTTAATTTGGAATAATCCTTTAATTTATTATAAAAAAATAATTGAAACATAAATATCCATGAAAATAAAATATTAATGTAATTTTAAGAACATAATAAGACCATTAATAAAATGGAAGAGAGAATAACCTAAAGAAAGGAATTGGGTTAAAAAATCACCTTACATTTTGTTCCAATGCAATATTTAATTTAATATTCGCGAAAATCGAGTGAGATCCACTAATTAATTTATCCAAAACCTATTATATATTTATTTTATTCATTAAATCTTTATTAAGTTCATTTATGTCATGAACTGTCCCCCGGGGCCCATGCCTTGACTATACCATGGCCACCTCCCAAAGGCCATGGGATGGCAACTAGCACCAAAGGTATTATTCCATAAGTGGAAGGAATTTGACTGAGTGCATGTACACACACACACAAATCCTAGCCAAATGTACTAGAATGTAAAATAAAAGGAAACCATGCATGCAATTCACTATGTAAAAAAAAGATTACAATGGAATGTAATGTACAGGGTGGCATCCCGAGCCAATATACAAGACAACCAAAATAAAAATAGAATAAAAGTAAAACTCCAAGTCCCGAAAACTCATCCACCAAGAAGCCTACTTGTAGGGTAGGTGAAAGGTAGGTACCCGATGTTGTAGAAGTGAACTTCGCCAGTATGATCTCACTAAACACCACTAGGTCTTGGTCCTCCCGAGACTCTGTCAAAGATTCGATTGTCTGCACAAGACATGACACATATAGGAATGTCCTGTGAAGGGGTAAGTAAAACAATACTCAGTAGGGGACCCCAAAACCACAATGGTAAATCACAATAGAAAACCCATAAAGGAATTCACAGTCAGATCTACATATTTATATGCCCCTATATATACCAAGAAAACCCAGATATACTCATCTCAACCACTAAGAAAACATGTGGTCCCAACCACACAACCAAATTTAGGATTCTCATCAAAGGCTCAAGTCATAATACACAAACTAGGATATCACACTCCATGATCCCATCCATGATTGATGGAATCCATCTGAGAGATGCACTCCATCATGTACAATCCAACCATTTAAAAAAGTATTTCCGAGAGAATGTGCTCCCTATAAGACATTCTAGTAAGTCTGACTCTAGTGCACGACACTAGAGGTTTAATCATCATAGTAATGTGCCTAATGCAATACTAAGTAACCCCAAGATTAGAGGCCCACTCCTCATAACTATACTTATTTGAGGGAGAACTGATCCAAAATAACCTATGACACCTCAGTCACTCTTGTAAGGAGTAGACCATGACTCAGTCCATCAAGAGAGCACTAACTCCTGCCTATGTACCAATCTCTTCAAGTGGAGGGGCCCACTCCTCGTAATTGTGTGATGTAGTCGAGTGAGAGCTAACTTTTATGGAGGACCCACTCGCCATCTCTACTTGAATATGGGGGAGTATGACTTGATAAGTTAGGACTTGTTCCCTGGTTCCACCAGGTGAGTACGACCCGTGAAGGACATGCACCCTGAATCGGCAGGGGAGTAAAACTTTGTATATCGAAGACCCGCACCCTACCCAGTAGGGTAGTACCACTCAGTGACAAGAGGACCAACACCAGTGTAATATAGGGGAGTTCCGACTATTTCACTTTGTTCTCTATGGGGGACCCGCACCCTAGTACATTATTGGGGTAGTGACCACAGGCTAGAGGACTTGCTCTCTAGTACTACAGGGGAGTAATGGCTCTATTTGTTTGTATGCTACTGGGGTTCCTCACCCTAGTAAGTTAGGGGAGTACTGAACCTAGGCTAGGTGACCACCTCCCCGGCACGGTAGGGGAGTACTAACTCCGTAATAGCATTGTGTAAGTAGGACTCACACCCTAGAATGGGAGGGGAGTACTGAATCCAATAATAGAGGACCCCCTCCCTACCTAGTAGGTGAGTACCGACTCTACATGTGATAGATATGGAGGACCCACACCCTAGTCCAATAGGGGAGTACCAACTCAAATGATAGAGGACCCGCACCCTAGCATGGTAGGGGAGTACCAACTATGGACGAACATCTCCTAGAACCCACCTTTTAGTTGGTCGACTCCCCAGATCGGACGTGTCTATGCAGCATCTATTGTGCACTAGGCAACGCTAGCTTGAACTGCCACCTCTGTCAACCTTTACGCTCATGAAGACGGGTTCATCCGGCATGACCCACGACATATTCATGAGTCTCGATCACACCGCATCTTGGGGCCACGACTTCTTCCATGCAGCAGCTAAATGGCTACCCCAGCCAGCTCCATCACAGCGCACTGCCCTACCATCCCAAAATCCACTAGTGGGCTCATCAAATTTTCTGCGGACCATCAGATGTACTCTGGTGGTCCATTCTTTGATCTAGAGGGTGTTCTAGAACCCTTGGGTCATGCTCTTCACTTCATTGGGCTGAAAATCCTGTTGTATTTTCTTTCATTGGGAAGCACTTGTCTAAAGTTATTTCCCATGCATCCTCAATCCAATCGTTCCTACTGTCATCACACTACCATCATCATTGCGCCATGAACTATTTTTCAATGACCGAACATTCTTCGAGCCACGAAGAACATGCATCAATGAGGAGAAGAAATACAATCAACAATTTGAGGAAAGGACCTCCATCGTCGTTCATCGCAGTGTTGATCCACTCTAGTTAGAATTATCAATGGGGAAAATCAAATAAAACTAATATGTGAAATGATTTTCTTTTGAAATATAATCCTGAAAGAAAAATACCTCTTGTAATAATGATCGAACCGTGGGTCAATCTATTCATGGTCTGATCCACATTCATCGTTAAGAATCTTGAACCGGTAAAAGAATGGAATTTAAATAAAAACCCCTTCCTGGTTTGGATTGTTCATTGGCGATGAACGGTGTCATTGAATTCATCGTCTTGTGGTCCTATTATTACGGTCTTTGGTCGGTCATCATTAGTGAAGATCCATTCAAAGGGTGGGGGTTGGAGTTCTTCATCATCACCCACCAGAGCTTCGGAGCAGAACCAGGAATGTGGCAACAATCCTGCGACGTCTTCTTCGTCATTAAAGGATGAAACATAAATTAATGTTTTGATTACATTTCTGTTATGAAGTTGTTATGATGTTTCATTTAATGAAACAATGTATTCACCTTCATTGTGTTACACTCCTTTTCACTGCAACGGTTTCAAAAGGTCACAAAAACAACCTCTTTATTTTATTTTATCATTTTTTTTAAAAACACGAAAATTATCTTTTCCGTTCAACCCGCACTGCTCGATGTTAAGTGAATTATTAGGTAATTTAAACATTACAAATGCAACAGTTCCCTCATTATTTCAATCCAGTAACATGTTTACATGTTTCCAAAACTTCACACCCACACCATTTTAATTCTCTTAAAAACTCGAAAACTAACATTCACCTCTGACTCGTGCTGGTCAATGTTAAGCTCTGCCTAAGGGAGACATGCCCTCATGAGCTCAATAGTACTATCGTATTTCCAATTTGAGTTACCCTTTAGGAACTATATAAATTTAAAATGAAAATAGTTGTCAATTATTTTATTTATGCCCAAAAACTATCTTCCACTGTTGACTCGTGCCATCCAATGTTAGGCACTTTCCAATTGAATCCCAACATTCTAAGTTCAACAGTGCCCTCAGATTTTTGACCTGAGCACTAGTTCAACATATAGATAAACCTACTCACATATTTAATTAATAAACTTTAAAAAAAATTCTAAAATCCATTCCATCCACTATGGGTCTTGAAATTATGTGGCGTCTCAGACCCTGGCCTCATAAAAATCTCATTTAATTTTTGAAGAAAAAAAATTCCATGGAATCATAGGCCATTACAATAACCCGAACTTAGGGGTTTTCATCCTGGAAAAGAAAAATCATATTCTCAAGGTAAGAAAACTAAGTTCATAAAGGGTCCATTCACTAATTACAAGCATATGCATTGGGGAACCACTGAGATTGAAAACTCTCATGTCCATCTCTTGATAGTTCAACATCACACAATAAATGGAACATGTTTCTTTAGTTTCAAAAAGTTGGAAAAAGCACCAAGCACTATGATCCAACTATAATCATTGGGTATATTGGCTCACATCTATGCTATCTTGTTTCTAATATAGAGAGAAACCCATAGTTGACTTCCACCCTTAGATGAACTGCACTAAATCCTCCACAATCGTTATGAGTGTAGGGTTAATTATAAACACACAGGTTTATTTACGGATGAAAGAGGCCTACCCAGGAGTAAACGTTGGATCTTACTAATCCCTCTGTCTATAACCTCCAGCAGCCACACAACTTCCCAAAATAGGAAAACCACCACACTCACTAGTGGAATCCTAGCTGAGTATGGATTGTTAGAAACCCATCCATATTTTGGAAACATCAAGTGGTCAAAAACATCCACTACTGAATGATCCCAAGCATGAATCCTTGCGATATTCCTCCCTATGTTTCCTTGTTTTTCCCTTTTACCACACAAAACCCCTTTTTCACCATTTCAGACACTCCACATACTTTGACTAATATCATTAATCTAGTTATGAACAATAGTATTCCATACCTAGAATAACTTGTAAGACCTAAACACCATGACAAAGAAATCCCAACTGAAACTCTTTTCTCCAAGAGTTAGGTCACACTATCAGTGCCAGTGTTTGATCAATGGGTCTCCGCTAAAATGAGTCTCTACATGTGAGGGTCAAGTCCACGGTCCAACTGGAACCTTGAAGTCTCAAAAAGAACTTGTTGGAAATAGGTGAACATCCAACCCCTGTGTCTATTGAAAAAGGCATCCAAAGGAAAAGACACAGATCATACCTCGAATCTCTATTAGAGCTTCTTGGTCATAACCCATAATTACATGTATTTTTAATCGCCCTCTCCCTCAAACTCACTGAGCCTAGGGCAGACCACCTACTACTACTCATCCAGCTCCATTGCCTCATCTATGAACCTGTGGAACTTCTTATTCCAAAATTATTTCTCTACCAAGGAGGCTCTCCTACCGGCACTCTCTCAAAGACATGGCGGGTTAGACAAACTCTAGCGAGATATCCCCAACCATTGAAAGTGTACCACTTCCCCTCCTATAGCTGATATGCTCCTAGGCGCTACTCTTGCACCACATACCCACATGTCTATATTCGGGCATGGGTATTCCTCATACATCAAAATCATGTTGATTGTTTTTCTATCTCTAGTAGAATGCACTAAATCTTGACCTCTGTCATTGGTCACATCAATATGCTCCTCCTCTAGGAATCTATTAACCACTCGAACTCGATCAAGTATCCCAACATATGTTGGAATGTTCAAGGGTATCGCCGACACCATGATCTCCCAGCGTAGTCCCTACGTGAAGGTCCACACCTTGAAGTAAGTTTCCCACATCATATATGCAGAGTAGCGAAAAAGACCTATGAATATCACTGAGTACTTTCCTATCATTATGCTACCCTGTAGTAGAAGCAATGGCTCCTGTATATGCACAGAGCATAAAGTAACTCGAAAGAACTCCTCCCTGAAGAGGCGCTCATTGTCATATCCGGTGAGGGTCGCCTCATTGTGCGTTTGTATTTTCAAGCTCTACCATCTCCTCGCAGAGTTCTGAAGAAGGCCTGTGGATAATATCACCATCTGGTCAGGAGAAAACCTCACTTGGTAGAAGACTTGCGTAACATCTTCAATCTAATACACATCTACCTGAGTATCTATTACGCCATAGAACTCGGGAGTTCTCTACCTCTGTAACTAGGGTAGAACACTCTTCCTGAATGCATCCTCTACTAGGAGTGATGGTAGTAAACATTGATTGATGGGTGGTGTCATCATTAGGCACCACCCAAAGGTAATGCCTCAGAACCAGTTCCCTGCACTAAAGCCTCGTCATGGGTTAGGTCATCATCACGATCACACTATAGAATCCTACATTGTTTTCTTCATGGAGGCATCCCAAATTGAGTCCTGATGATCCATGGTTAAAATAGTGTATCTAGATAGATGACTCAAGAAGGAAATGGAAAGCACAAACATTCCTACATGATGCATGTACCCATTTATTTCCCTATAGCCACTGTTTCTATGTACTGAGTCAGAATTCAAGTGTCTAGAGTCCTATTGTATGGATACATCGGCCACCGCAACAACACTAGGGTACTGAACTGAAATCAAAACTCAAAAAACATAACACTATCTCCAAAAAACAAAAACAACAGACCCCAGTCTTTGAGTTAGAACCATCCTCTCTTCGATACCAATTTGTCATGACCCTTCCCCTAGGGCCTGTGTTGTGACTACCCCACGCCCACCTTCCTATGTCTGGGGGCTGCGACTAGAGTTAAAGGCACTATTACACAGGTGGGAGGAATTTTATTGATTCAATATAAAAATGAATAGAAGCCTCAGCCAAATGTATTAGAATGTAAAAGACAAGGAAACCATGCAGCAATTCACTAAGTAAAAAACAATGATAGTACAATAGAATGTATATTTCATGGTTTCAATATGGGCCAGTATACAAGTCTACCAAAAGAAAAATAGGACAAAAGTAAAACTCCAAGTCCCTGAAGATCTTCCACTGGGAAGCCCACCAATAGGGTTAGTTAAGGGAAGCTTCCTGAAGCTGTATAAGTAAACCCCATCTGTATGATCTCATTAAACACATCAAGGTCTTGGTACTCCCTATACTCCATCAAAACTTCAATTATCTACACAAGACACTAAATATTTGGGAAAATTATAAGAAGGTGTGAGTAAAACCATACTCAGTAGGGGTCCCCAAAACCGCAAAAGTAAAGAACAAGAGAAAGATAAAAAAGGAATTCACAGTGATCTCTACATAGGTATATGCCCATACATATAGGAATAACATCTAGATATAATCCTATTAGCCACTAGGAAAACATATGGTAGCCATCTTTAGGATTCTCATCGAAGGATGAAGTTATAACACATAAACTCGCAGATCGCACTCCATGAGCTCAACCATCCCCGATGGAACCCCATCAGATATATGCACTCCATCATGTACAATCCTACATTCTGAATGGTACGTTCGAAAGAACGTGATCCATAGATGAATTTATAACAGATCTAACTCTAGTGCTCTGTACTAGAGGTTTATTCATCATAATAATGCGCCTGATGCAAGACTAAGGAAACCCAAGTGATGAGTCACTCTCTTTTTTATTGCGCTTAGTAGAGGGAGAATTGCTTGAGAGTTACCTCTGATACCTCGGTCACCCCTGTAACGAGTTGCTCATGCCTTAGTCCATTGTGGGAGCATTGAATCCGTCCTAGGTATCGATCTCTTCAAGTGGAGGGGTCACCTCCGTGTTACTATTTACTGCAGTTGAGGGAGCTCCAACTCCTATGGAGGACCCGCTCCCCGTCAGTAAAAAAATAAGGGGGAGTACGACTCTGTAATTGAGGACCCCACCCTAGTTCTTCTAGGGGAGTACTACTCATGAAGGACCCACAACCAGAATCAGTAGGGAAGTACAACTTCATATATCAAGGACCTGCAAACTACCTGGTTGGTGAGTACCACTCAGTGACTAGAAGACCCACACCCTCATAATACAGGGTAGTACAAACTCTATCACATTGTTTTCTATGGGGGACCTACACCCTAGTTTGTTAGAGGAGTACCATCCCCAGGCTAGAGGACCCGCTCCCTGGAATGGCAGGAGAGTACCGAATCTACTAGTTTGTTTGGTACAGGGGAACCACACACTAGTATGTTAGGGGAGTACCGACATTAGGATAGAGGACTCACTCCCTAGCATGGTAGGTGAGTACTACATCTTCTATAGCACTGCATAATGAGTACTCACACCCTAGAATGGTAGAGGAGTACTGAATCCTAAAAAAGTGCACATGATCCCTACCCAGTAGGGTAGTACCAACTCTACATACATTAGATATGAAGGAACTGATCCCTGGTCTAATAGGGGAGTACCGACTCCAAAGATATAGGACTTGCTCCTTGTCATGGTAGGGGAGTATCGACTCTTCCTTTATGAACTTCTCTAAGAACACACACCCTAAAATGTGGGCAGTCTTGTCTCTAAAAAAGCAGAGTGATAAGGTGTACCCATGAATTATGTCATCAATGGATTAATCGTCCTAACAACTTATTATAAGAATCATATTGATTCTACCCAAAGTTTTCTTATGTAGGGAGGTCCTACTCTTAAAACCAAAGAGTCTTTCCTATAACATTCTCAAAAACAAACTTAGAGTATCTTCAAAGGATCATATCATCCCAAACTTCCAAACACTGAAGAAGGATCTTCAAATGGATTCTCTGTTTATATGTCACTGCAATTTTTGTGAAATGAGGGTTGGCTGGGTCTGGGTCTGGTCAGACCCGATCGAACTTGGGTCTGACCCGGCCTAATGGGCCTAGACTGCCAACAGCAACCTAGAACACCGTTGTGTGTTCTAGCTCCCTCGATTGGACTTGGTTGTTCCATGCCTATTGTTCACCAAGCTACGCCACCTGGTCCCACCACCTCTTTCAACCAGTCCGCTCAGAAGGAACGGTTCATCCTTCACAACCTGCGATAGAGCTTCTGGTCTAGACCACGTTGTGGTCTGGGTTCGTGACTTCCTAGACATGGCAGTTGATAATCTGCTACTGTCAGCTTCACCACGGCACACCACTTGGCTATCTAGCATGCGGCCATTGGCATGGCCGAAATTTTTGCGGACCATCGGACAAGCTTTAGTGGTCCGTTCTTCAATCCATAGGGTGTATCGAAACCCTAGAGTCCTGTTCTTAAATGCATGGGGATAAAAATCCCATTTTCATTTCTTCCAATTGGAAGAGATCGTCTGGTGGTATTTCCTGCACCTCCTCAATCTGATCATCACTCACATTTTCATGCCTCCATCATCACACCTTTGTTGTCTTTTCACCAAGAACGGTTGTGAAATGACCAACCATTCATTGAACCATGAATAATGAAAAGAACGTGCATCAATGGGGAGAGGAAATCCAAAAAACAATTTGAGGAATGAACCTCCTGCTTCATACTTCATGATGTTGATATTTTCCTGTTTGAATGATCAATGTGGAAAATCAAATAAAATTAATTTATAAAATGATTTAATCCCCAATGGTAATTCCAATAGAAAAATATCTCCTACAAAAATGATCAAACCATGTGTCAACCTATTCATGGGATGATCCACCTTCGTCGTTAAAAACCAAAAATGGGGAAAATAATAGATTTTATATAACAACCCCTACCTGGGTTGAATCATTCATTGGTGATGAACGATATTGTTGTATTCTTTATTCTATGTTCCTCTACTTATGGACATTGGTTGATTGTCATTTGTGATGATTTGTTCGAAGGGGGGTTGGCGTTCTTCGTCATCCCCCACCAGAGATTTTAGAGAAGAACCATAATTATGTCAATAATCCAACATCGTCTTCTTTGCCATTAAAGGGATAAACATGAATTAGAATTTTGGTTACCTCCCTATTATGAAGTTTTGACATTGTTTTTAATGGAACATTGTTTTTGGTTTCATTGTGTTAGGCTCCATTTTTCTATAACAATTTCAAAAGTTCAAAAATAAAATAAAACAACCTCTTTATTTTATTTTAACATTTTCATAAAAATTTTGAAATCTATATTTTTTGGTCAACCTGCACTGGTTCATGTTAAGTCCATTATTATGTAAGGTCGTCGTTTCGGATGCAACGGTTCCCTCTTATTTTCAATCTGGTCACCCGTTTAGAAATTTCAAAATCTATGCACACATGCCATTTTAATTTTCATTAAAAATATTCAAAAATTAATTTTTACCCTCGACCTGTTCCGATCAAGATTAAGCTCTTCCTATGGGAAAAACACCTTCAAGATCTCAACTTTACTGTCAGATTTCCAATCTGAGTTACCATTTAGGAGTTATAAGGATTTGAAAATAAAATAATTGTTACTTAATTATTTTATTTACGACCAAAAACAAACTTCCACTATGGGGTCATGATAACCAACATTAGTCCCTTTCTAGGTGAATCCCAACATTCTTGAGTTCAATGGTGCCCTTGGATTTTTCACCCATGTCGCAGTTCAAAATATAGATAAACCCGCTCACACGTTTAATTAATAAACATTAAAAAAAGGTTAAAAGTCCATTATGGAAAATCTGGGTCTCGTAATTAAGTTCTATATTAGAACCTAGTCTCATAAAAATTCGATTTAATTTTACAAAAAAAAAATCCATAAAATTCCAGGACATTACATTTTATGTCTAATTTTATGAGTTGTAGAGTTTTATTTTATCACTTTGGAGTGTTTGTTTTTTGTTTTTCCTGATCTGTTAGCTTGTATACAAGTATGAAAGTTTGCATAAAATGAGGATAGTTATCCAGAATAGAGAATATATTTTAGTAATGATCCTAAATAAGTTTAAGTGGTTTAATATATATTTTTTCTAGATATTAGGATGAATCATGAGATATATTGTAAATTATAGTTGTTTAGATTAATTTTGGCTTTCTTCGAACCCAACAAACCTGTTTTGTTTAATTATTTAAAAGTTTCTGTATATTTTTATTAAGATACATAAAAAGTGATGCATCAAAAATTTGAGAATAATTTTCAACGATTATAATGGTTTTATGGAAATAATTGAAGGATGTATTGGAAAATGAAAGTGTTTCATCCATGATTTGGGTAAATCAAAACATCACTAACAATGTTTTCATTTTGGAACAAAAGAGAGCAGAAGGGGTTTGATGATTCCTTATTCCACCAATATAATAATATTCAAGTATATTTATGATACTTGTGTTATCATGAAAATTGTAAAAGGGTAAATTTAGAAATAATAATAAAATAATATTGAAAATAAATTAAATTAAATCAAAGTGGATTTTACCTCCTGAATTTCTCCTCCTTGAGAAACTCTTCAGGGCCACGGATTTGGTCTTTTGATGAGACCAAGGGATCCTGGACATGGGGGTGGAGAATTAGAATAGTAATGGGAGAAACTTGGTAAATATTCAAGTCTTGGATGGTGTTAATAGAAGAGAAGGTGAGTGGTGGAATTTATATTAGAGGAGAGGGGTGTTTTTTTATTATTTTATTCATTTGTATTTTATTTTGGATCCAAACAATGAATTTATTGTACTTTATCACTAAATATATTAAAACAATTAATATTTGTTCTAGATTATGATTATTACATCATAAATGTCCCATGGAATATTATATTAAACTTATAATGTATATATACCATAAAATACTTTATTTTAAGATTCACCAAGAAATCTAATATTTTAATAAAATCACAAAAATTCCGTAAAATTATTTTCATACATATAAAATTCCAAAATTAATTCCATTTTATGAAATTAATTTTCTAAATATGAGAAATTTTAATTTTATTTTAAATAATCATATATTAGAAAACATAAATTTTAAAATTATAACCAATTTAATAACACATTGAAAAATCACATAACGTCACATAGAAATATCTTATAATAATAAGGCACAAAAATTATGAATAAATTTTGTGCAAATAAATTTTATTTTAAATCATTATATTAATTGAAAAATTGAAGTGATGTATCTATAACATAAAAAAATAATTTCTAAAATTTTTATTTACATGTACCAAGAAATAAATATACACTTTTTTCATTCATAAGACTCAAAAATTTTATTTTTAATTACATATGTGTGGTTATTATTCTATTGGCTGGATTGCTATTTCTAATGGTAACATTACTATTCAAAAGATCAAGGTATTATTCCATTGGTAAAGGATCCTTACCTTTTAGAAATACCTCTTATTCCATCCATTAATCATTTAAAATGTTTATATTACATCCTTTATGTTATTTTATGTGATTTATAATACATAGAATAATTATGAGAAGTGAATTTACATTGATAAAATTTTGTGTCATCACAAATTTTTTTCTGGAGGTTATTTCTTTTGTATTCCTTACTCATTATCCTTCTTTTATAGCTCACTCTAATCTTGGATTATTATTTATAGGTTTTGGTCATGATATCCACTGGATCATGGTGGAAATAATTTTATATAATGAGTATTTTTAGTTACATGGATAGTGGACCTCCAAATATGATGTTCTCATTCCACTGGTTATTGTCCTGTTGAATGTACATCTCTGGGGAATTAATTTAGAATTTTAGATTAAATTAAATTAAATGTTCTACATGATTGATCATGGTAGATAAGTATTTTTCATCCATTATTTTCTGGGGTATTGTGTAGACCTTTCATAGTCGTGTATTCAATGTTAAAATAAAACTAATTCCCTAATTGAGTTATTTGGATTTTGGAGCTATTTTAATTTGATTGTAAATAAATAAGAATTAGTTATTATTATTTTAAGTTAAATTTAGCAATGATATATGTGTACATTTGATAGATGTAGGGTATTACAATATTGAGTATTATTATTGGAACTTTAGCCAAGGTAGGATCCTTTATAATTATTAAGTATCTTGGTTAATTGGTATAATTATATTTATGTTCCCTCATTAGTTTCATATTAGAGTATGTTTTATTAATCGGCTTTAGAATGGATCAGGATGGGATCAAATCATCTATATAGTTAGTAATGACCATATAACTTGAAAAATGGTTTAATAGTGGCTCCCTAGTCAAATAAGTTTTCGTGGACCTCTTTATGAGTAAATTAGTGGCTTATGTTGGATTCTAATAGAAAACACAGATTCCTTTAAATGTATTTTTTTATAAAGGGGATGATTGGAAAAGGAATTTAAATGGGAAAATATTGATTTAATGGATTTTTATGGAAGTTTTATTTTAATTTGTAATGGTTATATAGGATTTTTTGAGGTGATTTTTTACTAGGACCTAGCTTGAGTAAAATACGGCATGTGATGCCCTTACTAAATAATCTATAAAGTTTAATTTAATTTCATTTTAAAAGGAAAGTATAAAGGATTTTTCTTATATTTTTTCCCATTTTACCTTGTGTGTGAAATTCCCTATTTTTTATCATTATTTCACTTATTTGGTCTATACTATGACTATATTATGGGTTTTTTTAATGAGTATGAATGATTGTGTGTGGTGGCCTTTGGTGTTTTATTTTGAATCAATTCCTACATTAGGTTTAGATGATATGATTGTAACCTTAATAAATATAATATTTTAAAACATCTTATTCTATAATAAAATATTTATAAACCCACCAAAGTTTTATTTTATGATCAATTTTCACTTTTTTAGGTTTCAATGGTATTTTTGAGATTAATTGAAAAAAGGTCATAATTAAGGAATTTAACTTCTTTATTTAAATTAAGTATATCATCCATAACCATTTATAAACTGATTAAAATAATGAAATTGTCTTTTATAAGTATTACACACATATTGGGATTTATTTCATCACTATGTATCCAAAGTACAATCCATCATTTGTAGCACCAATACTAGATCACAATATGGGCCGTGAAATCAATGCACAAATCGGGACACATTTAAAGATGAGCTTATATATCAGAGTGGGATGGTCAAATGAATCTAAAAATCTAGAATGATATGGATGAATAATTAAATTATAACTTTTAGGAAGTATGAAACACCATTATTTGTATATTTCATTTTCATTATGGAGAGGTAATTTTGAATTCTGGAATACAAAGAGTCTTTTGGTCCAGATTAAATTGCCTGCATAAATTGGCTATAACTCTCTCTACATGTGAAAAATGAATCTAAAATATTGTCGATAGATAGAAGAGGAATATTAGAACAAATTTAAATAAATAAAAACTTCCCAATTATATAATATTTTGGGGATAACATGCAGAAAAATTCATCGGATACTTTTTGAGATAGTTATTCCCCCCTCCCTATAATTTTTTTCTTCATAATTTAAAATCATTTCAAACTAGGGGTATCATTTGTTAGCCATCTAAAATATATTTTTATTGTTTTAAATATAGTAATATTAGTTTTCTTTTAATATATTATCCTTATTATTTATACCTCATTTCTTTCATTTTTAATTTTAGGTGTTTCCCCCACAATATTCCCTTTTATCTCCTAAAAAAATAGATAACTCACTTAGACACTTTTTTGGGGGAGTGAATGCGGGTATGATTGAGTTTTATATTCATTTAATCATTTTCTTTATTGAATTATGATAATTGTAGTGGTTTCTAAATCCATTTTGGTGAGAAATCACCCCATATTCTCTAGAAAGGAGTTCTTCTCATTTATCAATTATGCTTTCCTTCACTAGTTGTATAGTGCATATAGTGGAGCATCACATGAGTTCTAATGGGTAGATAAGAGGTATCTAATCTATCTTTATGAAGAGAATTACCTCTTATATAGAGGTCTCGGTTTGGGTTGGTAAAAATACAAATGAGAAGGTGAGGCGTGATAGGTCTTGATCGCTGCAATGAGTTTAATATTGAGACCAATTTTGAACAATGATTTCAATCACTATAAACTCATGAGTATAATTTACATCATTATTTATTAACAAATTAATTCTCTATTTCATTTCATTTATAGAAATTTATGTTATTTTATATTTGATATATATTTTTAAACCCCACCCCCCCCCCCATTTATATTAATTTTACAGTGTTATATTAGTTAGATTTAAAATAGTGACAATAGATAAACAATTTGTGTGAGGGGATTCATTTTAAGTGACCCAAGGTTGTGAGACTATGGAACACTCTTAAAAGAATAATAAATAAATTGAATAGTATTTTATAATGAAACCTATACAATCAACCCTATAGAGTACAGTGAAGTCTGAAGGACCCAAACTTATGTTGAGGGATTGTATGACTGGATTGATAGTCCATGGTTATCAAATGGAAGGCCACTTGGGAAAACCATATTTGTAGTATGTGATGGGGTGTGATCTTTGAGGAATTAGTGGGTATCCTAGTTTTATCAAGCCACTAATAGTTTTAGTCTTAGAATGTGTAGATATGATTCTTATTGTCCCATTAGAATTCAAATAGATTGTTTGATCCTAATGTGGAATTGGTGAAATTAAAAATCCATGTTCATGAGAGGTTGACCTCAGATATGTAATATGGATTCTAGTAGATTTTCATCCCTTGTAAGATGAATTATATGAGATATCACTGGAATTATATGGTAACATTGAGTCTATTAAAATTTTATAGGTGGTTTCCTAGTAATTGGTGGAGGCATATTACACTAATAATGCATTATAAAATATTCATAGATTTTTTCTATGGGTCTATATATAATTTTGTGGTTAGGTTACCTCAGATTAAACCAATATGTATATATAGATTTCTTATCATTCGTCATTAGATTTCGTGGTTCCCAATATGTAATTCCTTGGGAAACCACCTTGGGTTTTTCTATATAGATTTTGATAATGTGGAAACTACTATCCTTTATGATATTACCATGAATGATGTTATTACATATGGATTGATTATATGAGATTACCAATTAGGGTGTTTTCCACCTTTATAGCTGATGTGAGATTACATAGTGGGTTGATATTACCCCTAAATAGATTTTGGAATAATTTTCTGGATTCACAATATTCATTCATTGAGACTAATATTATGGAACTTCTTTGCTATTAACTAGGATTATTTAATGTAGAATGATTCTTTGTAATTATTTGGAAAAGATCCTTAGATTCGAATTTATGCCAAATAATATTATAATGTCTTTACCATAGCCTTGTATTCTCCCACTAAGACTGTTACTATATGAATTATTTTGTAGGACATGTATCCCCTTGGTCATGTGATGTAATCATAGATAATTTTTCACTAGAATAAGAATGTATAGTTGGGGTTTGAGTTGGCCTCGTTGACACTCGATGACCTGAAATATTTGGTTTTTTTCCAATTTATTTCTTATTTCAAGTGGGTTTCTTTTTTAAAAAACATCACCATATATATGTATTTTAATTATACCCAATTGATTAAAACTATTCTCATCACTGTTAAAGAAATTAGGATTCCTACTGGGTCATTGGACTCACCCTCTACCCGCTTACATGGTACCCATTTTGATCTAAATGGGTAGACCTTCTGATTTTATCTCAAAGAATTGACAGTTATTTGAGAAAAAAAAAATTTTAGCTCTAGAAAGTTCGGGAAGTCAATGATTAACATAAAAAATTATGAGAATTTTTGCTAGTGTCACATTTAGTATTTTTAGCTTGTGCATTGGCTAGTTTTCAGTTTATTTATACAAGTTCTCATTTATTATTTATGCATACTACTTCTCTATCATGTATTTTTTCCATCATATAGATATTTTTACACATCCATTTCTAGATTAAAAATTCTCTTCGATTCCCTACCTATTTATCTTTGGATTTTTTTACTGATAGGATATGCTGAAATTTTGGTTGATTCAAGAATGATATTATATCATTGTTTTTATGGAATATTTTCTCCATGAAAATATTTGTCACTCACCGCTAGTCAATATCCATAGAATTTTGGGAGGCATTCCTAATGTTATATAACATCTAATATATTGTGCTATCTAGACCATATATGTCATAGTATGGATGTTTTCTTAATTGACATGAATGTGATGAAATATTAAAAATAAAAAGTCTCTCCAAAATAATTAATTTACAATAGTGACGATAATGTTGTTTTTGTGAAAAAAACTAAATATTTTAATTTTTATGAAAATATTTCAGTTCATTTTTAGGGTTAAGAATCAGATTCAATCATTTCTAGTGATGAGGAACAACCTCATGCATCTCATCCCTGGATTATAGGACATATATAGGTTCCAAACATCATTAATAGTCATGGAAGAGTAGTAAAAATTGTGACAACATTTAGTATAAAAAATAAAACCTCATTTTATCAAAATTTTACATAGATACACTAAAAAACATTGAATCCACCAGAGTGGGTTGATACTATGAATAAATAGATTGAAAAGGTGAAATGAATTAGACTTGGGAGTTGGTACATAAACTAAATGAAAATAATGTTAATAGAAAAAATTTTGTTCTAGAAAAATGACTAAAAAAGGTGTTGTGGTGAGAAATAAATAATGATTACTGTGTAATGGTTATTCTAAGGTTAAAGGAGTGGAATTTGAGGGGACTATTAAAAATATTTCAGGGATTTAAACCATTATAATATTTCATGTTTTTTTAGTATAAAAGAAACCCAATATATTCCAAATGGATTTCCAGTATTCCATCCTAAATGGAAAGTTGGAGGAGGAGGTTTATATTGATAAACCGTGTGGGATATTTCTTAGAGAAGATTAAAATTATGTTATCATGTTAAATAAGACATTATATATAATAAAAAATCTCCCAAAGCATTGATTGTTATATGGGAACCTATATAAAGAAGATTAATTTCATGAAGGGAAGAGTAATATCCAATCTATACATTAGGAATGAAAGAGTGGGTTCCTCTATTAATATCATTTCTTTAAATGATAACATATTTTTTGGAATGATGAAAAATTCATTAATAATTTTTTAGGGAGATGAAGAATCATTTTAAAACACAACTCTTGGGGATATGATGTTTTGTGGATTAGAAATATCTAAATATATAGTTCACATTTTTAATTATCAAAATAATTATAATAGGTTCATTCTATAAAGGTTTGTCATAGAGGATTCAAATTCAGTTTCCTCCTCAATTTTAGTGGGAACTAAGCTATCTGAAATTGAGAATTGAAAGGAATTGGATCCAAGGGAATTTGTTAAGCTAATTGGAAGTCATTAATAATTTACATCATCATGAATTTATATTCTATATGATGTTACTCTTTTTCATAGGTATAAAACTGATCAAAAAGATTCTCATTTCAATATTGGGAACTGGAATCTTAGGAAAATCATAGGTACAATGAGTTTCAGTTTGAAATATGATTTCTAATGGATATATAATCAATTTAGTTAAACATATATATATCGGTTTGGTTGTGTTGATGATAGGAGGTAAATATCTCATGTATTTCTCTATATTTTAGAGAAGTGTGTTAGTTTTTTTCCACTAAAAAGAATATTTAATTCTCCTTGATCACTTCCAAAATAAATATGTGATGTATAAAAGTTCCACAATCCAATTTATGTGGATAAAGACTCGGTTAGAGGATTTCAAGGTTGATGATATGTGGCAACATATAATTTTAAATTATAATCATTTTTTATCAATATTTTATATATTATAATTCACAATTAAGTATCTAATCACGTTAAAATGAAACATAACTTCATTAAGTGTTTTTTTGGATGAAATGGATTGAAGTTGGTATTTATTCTTATGAAGGAGTAAATTATTAATATGTTCACCAAGACACTACCTATGGATGCATCTCAAAATCTTATGTTAGTATTGAGTTTTCAACCACAACCATATCATGTCTATGGTGTGGTGTTTCCTTCCCCTCTCTCATCCTTTTATTAGTATTTATTTTTTTTGAAAGGTGAATAGAAGGAAATTTAAATATATTTATATGTGCATTACATGATTTATTTTTAAATTCAGAGAAAAATATATAGGGGGAGTATTCTAGTTTTATATGTTCATCCTATTTAAGGGAATAAGTTTTTTAGTGGGGGTTTTTATAAGGTTAAAGCAATGATTTAAACATGTTTTGGGTGTGAACTATTTTAATATCCATGTTTAAGTTTATACCCAAAGTTATTTTTAAAAAGAGTATAGATTTGATTATGAATACAATGATTATGAGGTGTTTATTATCACATATAATTTATAGGTAGTATCTCCTCATCAATGATTGATCATTGAGATCAGGTTTGAAGAAGTTAAATATAGAAAATTATTTCTTGGAATATTTGTTATTATTTATTCAATGTTCTTGTTTCTTATAGTTGGTTTTCTCATATGAGTTTTTAATTATTGAATGGTGATATATTGATAATAATTTTGAGTTTTTTAGTTATTTATGTTCCTTAGTGAATAATTAAAGAGAATGAAGGGATAATTGATACCATGATATTTTGTGATGATGTTTGGAGATTTATTTTCAGTTAGTGAGATGAGAATAAAGGCATAGAGTGGATGTGATTAGTGAAATGTTTTCAAAACATAAATTATGTTAAAAATCATGTTTTTAATTATGGTTAATTTTATGGAATGTTCTTTATGATGTTATAGAATTATTTGAATCCCATAGAAGAAGGTTGAAGGTTGAATATTGGAGCTTGAATTTGATGGAGACATGACCATGCTATAGTGGATTATGAAAATAAATTTATTGTTTCTATGTGAAGTAAAAATGGAATGTTAATATGGAAGTATTTTTTTCAATGTGTTCTATTTTTGGAGTTCCTTATTTGGAAAATGGTGAATATTATATAATATGGAGAGACGAAATAGTTACCTAGAGTTCTTGGAGTCTCATAAAAATAGGGATATCATCATTAAAATGGGAATTTCACAAATCATTTTTACAGATGATATTCTCCTATTTAAAACATAAATCTTATTTTTTTTAGTGAATCATGATGACCATTTTTTGTTGAAGTCGATATTTCAATGTTTTTTTATTAAATAAGAAAATTAATAGGGGATCCAAATCAAAGAGTATCCAATGGGGTGAAAAATATTTGATCTATCTATAATGGATCAAGGTGAAAAAACCAGGGTGATGGAAATTTTTGAATGGTTTCCAATTAGTTTTCGATCATAAAATCTAAAAAATAAACAACGATTGACCCACAAATCTAGTATCTTCAATTATTAGACATAGAGTAGTCTCTGATATCGTAACACTGATTTGAAATAAAAAATTCCACTTTGTTTTATTTTTCACACAAATAACTACTTATTTCCAATAAAATCACAATTAAAAAAGTATCATAATCAAATACATCTAATTATGGGATACACACTATCATATTTTCCCTATATTTTCTTGATAATATCTATATTATATAAAATCCATCATTTGAAAAAAAAATGATACCCCTAAGCACGAGTCATAATGTAGAGACCCGAAGCTTATCGTACATGGACATTACATTACTTTTGCGGAATACTTAGTACATAACAAAAACACACACACAAGGATCGTAATAGTTTAGTGTCTTTGGAAACTCGGAACGTAATCTTCTAATCGTGGTGAAAGATCTTCAATATCTCCCATAAAGATCTTCCCTTTTTTTTTACCTAAAAACCTTTCTTTATATCCTGGGGAAAAGAAAACATAAAAGGGTGAGCTCAAA
Organism: Viscum album; assembly: GCA_963277665.1. NCBI lineage: Eukaryota > Viridiplantae > Streptophyta > Magnoliopsida > Santalales > Viscaceae > Viscum > Viscum album. The sequence continues at coordinate 459,896,352 of OY728138.1, forward strand.
TGCTCAGTAAGGGTAAACAAAAGAAATATCAATCACATCATATACATAAGAACATAGCTTTTGGAAATCTTAACCTGCAAAAGAGATCATAATTTCATAACATGGGGTAAATCATGGCAGGGAAATGTAATCACAATAATCATAACTTAAAACATGAAACTTTGTGGCATTCACACATAATCATAGAGAATCATTTCTTGTTAGTCAAGACTCATTGCCAAGACTATCTTAGTGGACAAAGTCCCTTTCTGAATCGAGTAACCCTCGTTTCAGTCCTGTTTCACTGAACCGGTATAACCTACCATTCCAGCCATGTCTATCTCATGAGATATAAAATAATTACCCAATGCATTGGAGGGAGATATAGGTCCCACCCATCTCATAATGATACCATTCTTATGTGTGCCACAAAATCATAAATCATACATCATTTCATAACCCATGTAATAAAAATGGGATTATTAAAACAACATGACATCATAAAACCATTCATATAAGATAAAGGAATTCATAAACATAATTCCATCACAACATAGTCAAATAAATGTAAAAATATGGATAGAAACAGAACCATTTATTATCTTAGATGGAAAATAATTTTGATAAAACACTTGAAATGAATTCTTGAGGAAAATATCCTTTCTTCTTTAAAATCAATTTCTTTTCACAAAACATCATGCAATTTTAAAAGAAAGAGATTTTATTAAAAATAGTCATGAAATATTTTGGAGGAAGTTTCATGAAAATAAGGCTTTATAAAACCGTAAAAATCCGTTCATGCCGTTTAAGTTAAAAAAAAACATTCTTCGTACTTTTGTCGGAAAAGTCAAAAAGTACCTCGTATGAAAAAGCGACAAAAGATTCCTTTCATATTCTTTACTAAAAACTCACCGAAGAGTAAAATTGGATTTAAACTATTGTAAGTGGATGGAAACAATATTACATATTGAAGTAACATGGATGTGGATGATAAAATGCACCCCAGTAAATACTTACGAATAAACAATCTCGGATAAAAATGAGATTGTGATATTTCCCTTACCTTAGGTCCAATTTGCTTCGTATGTGTCCGAAACTCCTGTATAATGATTTAAATAATGTCATTGACTTATTACAGAATCATATTCATTGTTATGATATCATATATGGTTCACTTATGACATTATATTACCCGTTCTTTTGTAAATTCCATGTTAAAGAAGCGTTTTGGGTAAAATCGTTTCATTTATCGTAGGTGTTTTGACTTGTTGTTCTTGACATCATTATTACTTATATAATGATTTACTTACTTCCAGAATATAAAATATGATTTATATATCATATATATTCTGTATATATATATATATAATAGATAGATAAATAAAATGAAAAACACCGTTCATGGAGACGGTAGTCCGTACGTACGCATGAACGCTGTTTTTTTTTCCTTATTGTCTTGAAATGGAAGTAAGTAGATGACATATATATGTATATATATACATAAATCCAGTAGCTTTATAATGTCATATATTTCATTATTATTTCTTATATATACATTATAATCATTCTTAAATGGTTAACATGGAGAATGAATCTCATCGCGTCGTGGAGACGGTAGTCTGTACGTACGCACGAGCGATGATATCATTTCTATAAATATTGAATTGAATTGGAGTGGTTTATACAATATATCAGAATCAATATGATGTTGTAATAACTATGTATAGTTATTATTTACACCATTATACCCATCCATGTAAGGTGGTGGTGGAAAATAGGTTACACCACGGCGTGGAGACGGTATTCCATACGTACGCACGCGCGGTGATTTCTTTTTCCGTAGGATGGATAGATGGTGAAATAGGGTTGTTTCATACTTATAATAACATATCAGTATATGAGTGATACTGATGTTATTACTTCATAATGAAACAACCTAAGAAGAAGAAGTGGAAGAAGAAATAAAGATGAAAGAATTGGTAACGGTAATTACCTCTTCTTTGAAGTGCCTCTTTGAGACCTCCTCTTAGGGCACTAGAATTGGTCTTTGAGGAAGAACAGAACCTCTAGGATGTTGCTAGGGAAGTGGAGAAGGAATTTTGGCAGGGGTTGGCTGAGCTTGAGTGCTCAAATTGGTGTGAGGAGGAGGGGGAGGAGGTGTCCTTTTATAAGGGAGGAGAGGGGCACCTTAGGAATATCTCAAAATATTATTTTATATTAAAGTCAAAATCGGTTTATAATGGTTCAAAAGGGTCTTATTTCGAAGCTAAAGTGGGGATGGGTCAAAATCCTATCAACCAATAGAATTTAGACAAGTTTAGGATATTATTGTAACCTTATCAATTAAATTTAACTCTAAGTTAAATAATTTAACTTTTACCATGTCTTTTTGTTTTCTTTCACTATATGGTTAATAAACTTACTATAACATGACAAACGAACCCCAAATTGTTTATTATTAAAATATATATCCTTATCTAAGTCATTTGGCCGATCCTTAGATTTTTAGGAATAAAATAACAATTAATAATATAATATTTGATTTAAAAACTATTTTGTGTCAATTTTGACACTATTTGATACATGATTTTTGTGAAAGTCATAACAGAATTATATGTTCGAACCAAGTTGATTAAATCAACACTAATATATCATAGTAACCTAGAAAATTAGTGTAATTCATAAAAAGTCTCAAATTATATTTAGTTTGGTGTTTATAACATCAATTATGTCAATATTTCATTAATAAGATAATTACTGCATCATCTTTGTGTCATAAATAAATTAACTTATTTGATGTCTAAAAATTACAAATAAAATACCATCATGTAGGAAATCGTTTTAGCTTTCTAATGAATATTTATAGTAAAATTTATCGTATGTATAACACCATATTAAAAATGTTTTAGTAAATAAACTTTGATTTTAACTCTTTTAACCCTTCTTTAAATAAATTAATAATAAATGTCCTAATCTAACCCAAGTGGGTCTAAATGGTCATATTTTATTCCTAAGTTTGTTTTTGGTCGAAATACACTTGTACAATAGGATTAGGACATGTGTTAGGGTAATATTAATATCATTTTTACCCTTAATTACCTTATTTACCTTTAACCGTGGTAAAAAAAAGTAAAAAGTTACTATTCACCAAAAATTATTTTCATCTCATTGAACCAAATTTTAGTCCTTGATATTAACCGTGTCTCTCGGATTTTCGAAATTCCATTCACAGAAGCGGTAAAATTAAGTTTTATGCAAAATTCAGTTTTTAACCTACCACTTAGTGGTTTCACTATTCATCAAAAATTGATGTTTTTCAGAACAATGCCAAAATTTCATCCCAAGCTATATTTCATATTCCGAATTCAAAAATGAAGTCTATTTTACCAAATTCATAACATAAAAGTTGAATTAATTAATTTTATAATTAAATCCCGCTGTTAAAACAAATAGCGTGTTTTTAAGAAACAATATCTATCAAAAGATTGACACTTGTTTATGTCTAGTTTAAATGTGAAATTACATCCAATGACCAACATTGTATTAAATTGTAAAAATATATTCTAAATATACTTTAAAACCACTCAAATTAATGATTTATCACTATTAATTATTTCGATTAAAAAAGTTGTTTTTAATTATAATTTAGTAATTATCACTATTCATCAGAATATGAAAGTTATCCGAAAAGTACCAAAATTTCACCTTAGGCTAAATTCGATACTCCGAATCAAAGAATGAAGTTCATTTTGAAAAATAAGATTGACAGAATTTTAAAAAGTGGTTATTACTATTCATAACGGCTAGTTTTAATAATATTTTAATAGCACATCGTTGTTTAGTGAAACTCAGTATTACATACTACACACGCTATCGAGGAAGGTCGTGATTGCGTGTAATGCAAGGCAAGTCAAGGATGCGTGTTGTGCAAGCTCCTTTTGGTGTAGCGTACAACACAAGACATAAAATTAAAAAGAATATTTTTCATAAAATCTCGGGCTGTTACATTCTACCCCCCTTAAAATGAATTTCGCCCTCGAAATTCGTCGGGGTTATAAATGGTTTACTATTCGAACGTTTCTTTAATAGGAACCCACATCGTAAAAAGGAATACCAAAACCAATCTTTAAAAACAAAAGTATGAAACGTAACGGTTACCCAAATAAACTAATCACTGGGTTTCCACATAGGTGAAAATATGGATATGGAAGAGAAATCTAACCATCATGTTCTGATGGAGAGTGGTAGAGAACATGGCTATGGAAAAGCCAGTAATCACAAATCCATAAATTTGTGACGATCTAAGGTACCATCTGATTCATCAGGTATAAGAGAACTAGGACAACATTTTTGGTTTTCAAGATCATTTCCCTAAAGTTGAAAATTTGAATTAGAATAAATACTTACTTTATTTTGGTACAATCTCACTGTTGTTCGTGCCTTGAACAATTTCCACTTCATCTCTTAAATAAATGAAGTTGAATTTGTTATTCGTGAAGTGTTAGCAGATCATGTGATAGAATGACGGGTCATTCCATCTGTCTCAAACAAAAGGTTAGCAAAAATTATATGCATAAATCGATCTATAGTGAGATTAATCATATATGGTTCCTAAAATGGACTTATACTTCATATATCATACTGCTTAATATAATAAAACTAGTTTCTACTAAACAGGGACTTCCTGTAGGTCAGTGGTAGGCGATAAAGGCCAGTCGCACTTCGGTTGTGGGTTCGATTCCTACAGCCTTGTCCGAAGCGATGGGCTGTCGCCCGTCCTGCAGGTTGTCCCTTTTTCTAAAACTACGTTACTATAACATCCCATCAATAATATCGAAAATCTTCTATCCTTAAACAATACTAACTTATGTCCAACATAATCCAGTCTAATCTTTAGGCTTATACATAATACTGCAGTCCACTCTCATAATATAGTGACAACGATTACCAGAGATTTAATACTGTCGTTGATCCCCACATATCATAAGATATGTCTTGTTGGTCACATTCCAAACACTCAAAGTCCTTAATTGTGTATTCTCTTGAATACCTTAGTGAAAACATGAGTGCAGTTAAAAGTTAACACTTTCCACATACCAAAATCCTCAAAATTCTATATACTCAAACCATGATATCACTTAGTCCTTATATTAATCATGAGCTCATGAATACTATTAAACATTTCATTTTCTCGCATATCATCTTATTTCCAAAAAATATCTCAATCACTTTGAATACCACATCAATAAATATTGCAATACTCAATGATACAACATTATTTTGGAATCCCATTACCTAAACACTTAATCATTCCACCACATCGTTGTCATATTCAACATTGCCAATAGTGATCGCATGTGATTTCCCTTTGTCCTTTTCCTTCAGTGGTTGCTCATGTTGATCATCACTAACCCTTGGATTAGGGTAATTATTAGCATAATGCCCCATTTCCTTGCACTTGAAGCATTGAAGTGTTGGCGGTGCGTTCTCTGCAGTGTTTGCTTTATTCACATCATTAGAAACCCTTTTTCCATTACTTCGACACTCAGCTGCTCGATGACCTTCTTTTCCACACTTAAAACATTTTCTAGTCCCTTTAAGACAATCTCCACCATGCTTCTTCCCACACTTTGTGCATAAGGAAACATTCATCTTCTTTTCATCATTATTCTGAGATTTCTCCTTGAACTCCATCTTTCGTTTCTTGTCAAAACCATGAGATGGATATGTAACACCAACTTCCATTTCTACCTTGATAGCACAACGCACAATTTCTTCATAGCTACTGAAGTCTCTTATAGCTAATGCCCTTCGAAGACTTGGTTTTAAGCCACTGAAAAATCGATCAACTTTACTTTCAGGTTGAATGATAATTCCATAAGCATACCTTGCAAGTCTTGTAAAATTTGCTTCATAGGTACCAACAGATTCATCGTCCCTTTGCTTCAGTTCAAGAAACTCTTTCTCCATCTTTGTTCGAAGAATACGAGGGAAGTACTTACTGAAAAACAAGTTCTTGAACTCGTCCCATTCCATGGACTCAATTTCATCTCTTGGCCTCGTATTCTTGATAAGATTCCACCATTGATCAGCTTCACCTTCCAAACGATATACTGCTAAGATGACTTTATCATGTTCAGAACATTGAAGAACTGAAAATATCTTTTCAGTAGTACAGATCCATTGTTCAGCCACAAGTGGATCAGAAGACCCACTGAAAGAAGGTGGACGTTGCCTCATGAAGGACTCAATAGAATATTATTCCCTTCTCTGCTCATTTGGAAGTCCAGAATGATTCATAGCTTGTGTAAGTATAGAAATAAGATTTTTCACTCCATCTCCCATAACATTTGTTTGTTCAGGAGGGAAATCATTGCATTGTCCATTGCATTGATCAACACGGTTCCTTCGGGTTCCAGCCATCGTCTAAAACCCAAAAAGAATAGTGTGAGAGGAAAAAATCATGCTAGGGAAAATAACATAATAAAGGGGGATTACCTTCAATATCCAACATCTTAGGTTTAATTCTATGATCGTTAGCGTAATTCTATTACTATAACCTATACGTATACTTATCCCTAGGGACATCCCTAGACATACCTTAGAAATATCTCTAGGGATCTCACTAACGTTTTCGCATCCTAGTTTCCAAAGGTTGACTAAACCTTTCCTCTGATACCAACTGTAGAGACCCGAAGCTTATCGTACATGGACATTACATTACTTTTTCGGAATACTTAGTACATAACAAAAACACACACACAAGGATCGTAATAGTTTAGTGTCTTTGGAAACTCGGAACGTAATCTTCTAATCGTGGTGAAAGATCTTCAATATCTCCCATAAAGATATTCCCTTTTTTTTACCTAAAAACCTTTCTTTATATCCTGGGGAAAAGAAAACATAAAAGGGTGAGCTCAAATGCTCAGTAAGGGTAAACAAAAGAAATATCAATCACATCATATACATAAGAACATAGCTTTTGGAAATCTTAACCTGTAAAAGAGATCATAATTTCATAACATGGGGTAAATCATGGCAGGGAAATGTAATCACAATAATCATAACTTAAAACATGAAACTTTGTGGCATTCACACATAATCATAGAGAATCATTTCTTGTTAGTCAAGACTCATTGCCAAGACTATCTTAGTGGACAAAGTCCCTTTCTGAATCGAGTAACCCTCGTTTCAGTCCTGTTTCACTGAACCGGTATAACCTACCATTCCAGCCATGTCTATCTCATGAGATATAAAATCATTACCCAATGCATTGGAGGTAGATATAGGTCCCACCCATCTCATAATTATACCATTCTTATGTGTGCCACAAAATCATAAATCATACATCATTTCATAACCCATGTAATAAAAATGGGATTCTTAAAACAACATGACATCATAAAACCATTCATATAAGATAAAGGAATTCATAAACATAATTCCATCACAACATAGTCAAATAAATGTAAAAATATGGATAGAAACAGAACCCTTTATTATCTTAGATGGAAAATAATTTTGATAAAACACTTGAAATGAATTCTTGAGGAAAATATCCTTTCTTCTTTAAAATCAATTTCTTTTCACAAAAAATCATGCAATTTTAAAAGAAAGAGATTTTATTAAAAATAGTCATGAAATCTTTTGGAGGAAGCTTCATGAAAATAAGGCTTTATAAAACCGTAAAAATCCGTTCATGCCGTTTAAGTTAAAAAAACATTCTTCGTACTTTTGTCGGAAAAGTCAAAAAGTACCTCGTATGAAAAAGCGACAAAAGATTCCTTTCATATTCTTTACTAAAAACTCACCGAAGAGTAAAATTGGATTTAAACTATTGTAAGTGGATGGAAACAATATTACATATTGAAGGAACATGGATGTGGATGATAAAATGCACCCCAGTAAATACTTACGAATAAACAATCTCGGATAAAAATGAGATTGTGATATTTCCCTTACCTTAGGTCCAATTTGCTTCGTATGTGTCCGAACCTCCTGTATAATGATTTAAATAATGTCATTGACTTATTACAGAATCATATTCATTGTTATGATATCATATATGGTTCACTTATGACATTATATTACCCGTTCTTTTGTAAATTCCATGTTAAAGAAGCGTTTTGGGTAAAATCGTTTCATTTATCGTAGGTGTTTTGACTTGTTGTTCTTGAAATCATTATTACTTATATCATGATTTACTTACTTCAAGAATATAAAATATGATTTATATATCATATATATTCAGTATATATATATATATATAATAGATAGATAAATAAAATGAAAAACACCGTTCATGGAGACGGTAGTCCGTACGTACGCATGAACGCTGTTTTTCTTTCCTTATTGTCTTGAAATGGAAGTAAGTAGATGACATATATATGTATATATATACATAAATCCAGTAGCTTTATAATGTCATATATTTCATTATTATTTCTTATATATACATTATAATCATTCTTAAATGGTTAACATGGAGAATGAATCTCGTCGCGTCGTGGAGACGGTAGTCCGTACGTACGCACGAGCGATGATATCATTTCTATAAATATTGAATTGAATTGGAGTGGATTATACAATATATCAGAATCAATATGATGTTTTAATAACTATGTATAGTTATTCTTTACACCATTATACCCATCCATGTAAGGTGGTGGTGGAAAATAGGTTACACCACGGCGTGGAGACGGTATTCCGTACGTACGCACGCGCGGTGATTTCTTTTTCCGTAGGATGGATAGATGGTGAAATAGGGTTGTTTAATACTTATAATAACATATCCGTATATGAGTGATACTGATGTTATTACTTCATAATGAAACAACCTAAGAAGAAGAAGTGGAAGAAGAAATAAAGATGAAAGAATTGGTAACGGTAATTACCTCTTCTTTGAAGTGCCTCTTTGAGACCTCCTCTTAGGGCACTAGAATTGGTCTTTGAGGAAGACCAGAACCTCTAGGATGTTTCTAGGGAAGTGGAGAAGGAATTTTGGCAGGGGTTTGCCGAGCTTGAGTGCTCAAATTGGTGTGAGGAGGAGGGGGAGGAGGTGTCCTTTTATAAGGGAGGAGAGGGGCACCTTAGGAATATCTCAAAATATTATTTTATATTAAAGTCAAAATCGGTTTATAATGGTTCCAAAGGGTCTTATTTCGAAGCTAAAGTGGGGATGGGTCGAAATCCTATCAACCAATAGAATTTAGACAAGTTTAGGATATTATTTTAACCTTATCAATTAAATTTAACTCTAAGTTAAATAATTTAACTTTTACCATGTCTTTTTGTTTTCTTTCACTATATGGTTAATAAACTTACTATAACATGACAAACGAACCCCAAATTGTTTATTATTAATATATATATCCTTATCTAAGTCATTTGGCCGAACCTTAGATTTTTAGGAATAAAATAACAATTAATAATATAATATTTTATTTAAAAACTATTTTGTGTCAATTTTGACACTATTTGATACATGATTTTTGTGAAAGTCATAACAGAATTATATGTTCGAACCAAGTTGATTAAATCAACACTAATATATCATATTAACCTAGAAAATTAGTGTAATTCATAAAAAGTCTCAAATTATATTTAGTTTGGTGTTTATAACATCAATTATGTCAATATTTCATTAATAAGATAATTACTGCATCATCTTTGTTTCATAAATAAATTAACTTATTTGATGTCTAAAAATTACAAATAAAATACCATCATGTAGGAAATCTTTTTAGCTTTTTAATGAATATTTATAGTAAAATTTATCGTATGTATAACACCATATTAAAAATGTTTTAGTAAATAAACTTTGATTTTAACTCTTTTAACCCTTCTTTAAATAAATTAATAATAAATGTCCTAATCTAACCCATGTGGGTCTAAATGGTCATATTGTATTCCTAAGTTTGTTTTTGGTCGAAATACACTTGTCCAATAGGATTAGGACATGTGTTAGGGTAATATTAATATCATTTTTACCCTTAATTACCCTATTTACCTTTAACCGTGGTAAAAAAAAGTAAAAAGTTACTATTCACCAAAAATTATTTTCATCTCATTGAACCACATTTTAGTCCTTGATATTAACCGTGTCTCTCGGATTTTCGAAATTCCATTCACAGAAGCGGTAAAATTAAGTTTTATGCAAAATTCAGTTTTTAACCTACCACTTAGTGGTTTCACTATTCATCAAAAATTGATGTTTTTCAGAACAATGCCAAAATTTCATCCCAAGCTATATTTCATATTCCGAATTCAAAAATGAAGTCTATTTTACCAAATTCATAACATAAAAGTTGAATTAATTAATTTTATAATTAAATCCCGCTGTTAAAACAAATAGCGTGTTTTTAAGAAACAATATCTATCAAAAGATTGACACTTGTTTATGTCTAGTTTAAATGTGAAATTACATCCAATGACCAACATTGTATTAAATTGTAAAAATATATTCTAAATATACTTTAAAACCACTCAAATTAATGATTTATCACTATTAATTATTTCGATTAAAAAAGTTGTTTTTAATTATAATTTAGTAATTATCACTATTCATCAGAATATGAAAGTTATCCGAAAAGTACCAAAATTTCACCTTAGGCTAAATTCGATACTCCGAATCAAAGAATGAAGTTCATTTTGAAAAATAAGATTTACAGAATTTTAAAAAGTGGTTATTACTATTCATAACGGCTAGTTTTAATAATATTTTAATAGCACATCGTTGTTTAGTGAAACTCAGTATTACATACTACACACGCTATCGAGGAAGGTCGCGATTGCGTGTAATGCAAGGCAAGTCAAGGATGCGTGTTGTGCAAGCTCCTTTTGGGGTAGCGTACAACACAAGACATTAATAAAATTAAAAAGAATATTTTTCATAAAATCTCGGGCTGTTACACATAACATTCCTATAGACTTATCCCATGAAAATGACTCTATGTTCCATGAAACCATGGTTCTCTCCAATGTTGCAACCAATTATATCGATGGTATGTCACTATAATAATCAAGCTAACAAAAAATCCTAAATCCAGATACCTCAATTACTACCATGTGATTCTAATGTTCAAACAATATTGTACACTCTACCTGATTTCACTAGTATTTTTATAATCTCATATGTACCCATCTTACCGGGGTTGATGGACTCCCAAATTCATCACGTATGAAGTCAAGCTTCCAAAACCCTTATCATTTCTATAAATTCAGTAGTTGTATCACTAATATTCTCATTACACAATAATCTATAACTCTCACCCCTATATTTAAACCTCTAGTTTTAATCAAAACTCACTAGATCACTTAGTCATATCATAATCATTCTACTGTGACTCTCTCTCCTATAACAGTTACCTAATGGTCCATTGGTGCTCACCATTGAATCCACACATGATGATTACTTGAGCATAATGTGATATCACTCACTTATTACAGAGGATTGTGATGGCTAAATACAATATAAAAATCTATGTAAATGGGGTCCCCCATCTATACATGTGTCATCTCATACCATATCACACTCAATTCTTGATCACCTATTGAGCCACACTATAAAAACTTACTCCAAGAATTTTTGGAGACTGTGAATTCTAAGACCCCATTATAAAACAAAAATATTTTTCTATTCTTACACCATATACGATTCTCAAAAAACTAAACTCATATCCCAAATATGTCTAACACACACACTATAGAGGATATTATGTCACCGATATGAATTAAAAAATCATCATCATTCCTTAATCTACCCATTCATGTTAATATAAAAGAATAATCTTCCAATACTATATATTTATTTTAAAACCAAACTCTTCCACATGTATCACATGTTCTTGAAGTCCAAAACTTTCTAAACTATCACTACATTCCTAAATTTCATGTGAATATTAGATCATAAAATTTTCTATACCCTATATTCCAAGAAAGAATTAACTCTATCACTCACAAGGTAAGATATTATCTAAGAAACTACTTTAAAAGAAACATAAAAAACCACTATTATTAGTCAAATACCATACCCATATAGGCACACACACTAGTGCTACCCCACAACATTACATCACTCATGTCATCATGAGTCACATATCATTTGTACTAGGATAAAATTCTTGATCCAAATTTTATCATACCTCATTCCCATGCCAAAAATATCTCGAACCAATCACAACATGTGCTTATTCATTCATAAGGAATAAGGAATCTCCATGAATAAATAGATAATGAATTCCCACATCACCCTTTTTTTATCCCTATGAAATGAGTCATATATGAATATTTCAATATATATGGTTTCCACTTGATTAGTGCAGTAACACTCTCTCGATATACCTAATAATATCGTAACCCATATTGGGAAAAGGTAAAAAAACACCACTAACATTCCAATGTTATCAACTCACCAATATACTGAGACATTTTATCATCACTAAACTCTCCCAAAAATTCTATGATCTATATATAATATAGTTTTTACCCAAATAATCAATTCACATTATTTGATCTCAAATTTGAAAAGAATGATCATAATCCATCACCATATCCTAAGGATCTAATCTAGATCATGTATTCATGAATCTATACCAAACTAAACACTATATGATTCAAAAACTCACAATGTATCTCTATAATAGATTACCCCCTTAAAGAATTATGTCACATCCATGAGTATATTAACATTATAACACTCAATTATTTTTATCAAGATGTCATAATAGAATCAAATCAGTTTAGGGGGTCCCCACCAATAATTTATTTAGGAAATCACTGAATATGTGATTGATGATAATTTCAATAATCAAAAATATTTTATTTTTAGAAACCAATTCCATAAAAACATATAATCTTTCATGTTTCATATGAATTTATGTTGAAAATATGAGGCAAAAACTCATAGATCATTCCACCATATTCTATGGGGAAAATAATTAATTTTTACTCATAAAATCATAAATGCAAAAATCAATAATCAATAATATAGAAACCCAACAATAAAAAAATCCATAAAAACATATACATTATCTCATAAAGGTTCTATATAGGAACAATGATAGCATCCATCTCAGATTTTTACCAATATTATCTTCATCTAACTTATATAGAAGTTTATGCTAATGAAAAAAGGGATGATTCCACTCTATTCCTACCCTAGACCGACTATCCTAAATAGATTTATGAAGAATTGTGATGCATGACCTAAGGCATAAAAAATAAATACATGATTACCCATTTTCAAATAAAAATCAGGTAAAATATACTAGGGTAACAACTCATGTTGGGTATTAGGGAACCTCCAAAGGATTCCATTACATAATAATTTCACTAATTTCTAAAGGATTCATGGACATCAATGTCTCCATATTCCAAACATAAGTTTTATGGGACCTATCACAATATATATATATAGTTTTTATCTAATGTAAATATATCTTACGCATTACATTATTTTCCATCTTCATGTACTCTCCTCTATTTTTATACCAAGGGGGATAATATCAAGACAACACATTGGCTCACCCCTATCCATCACTCTATGTATTAATCACATTATTAATAAGGCCACCTTAGTTTATTAAAGACAATAATCAGTTATGGACAACATCATTGGGTTTTAATACCCCATAATGGATCCTACCACCTAAGAAATATAGAGATATATGGTTAATTAGTAAATGAATGACACAATTAGATTTTGTTAAGAGTATAAATAACTCCCTAGTACCATATCTCATACTATAACTTGAACATGGTTCCACATTTGGTCACTCAAGTAGACATAAACATTCATAAAATCCATAAAATATATGAATATTAATTTAAATGGGTAATATAATGAAACAACTAACATAGTATCGAGTTAAACCCTTAATTCACATCTAACCAATCCCCGATCAATCCATCATTGATCACTATAATCAACCAAGATCCCCTTCATTAATATACATACTCTATAATCAATTACAAAAAAATTATCTTCAATTTTCATAATAATTTAACTATTTTTTTAGGTATAACATGGAAAGATTTATCCAGTGAACTCCCATTTCCAATAATTCTTGTAATGGCGTGGGATCTAATCCCCACATGAGTTCAAAACTATGAAAAGGAAAAAAAATATTTTTTATCAAACCAATTTCCATATCAATCTCATATATAATTTTAAAAAAATTAAAGCATAACTAAAATGGTGATGTCCATAAAAAAATGATGTGCCACATCATGAATAATTCCTTTTAGGTCTTCCACTTATTTCAACCAAAACATTAATCTCATATAAACTAGATTATACCTTGATTTAGTGGAATAAAAACCAAATCTATAAAAACAGTCCCTTGAAATTAGAGGAGGATAGGGGGAAAGAGAGGATATGAATGAGGACGGCGAACCAACCAATATTAGGAAACAAAACTTCTAAAAATTACACTAACTATGAAGATTCATGAAAGGGAGAATATAGTGACATGGGGAAGCCTCCCCCAAACATTGAAATAAGAAAACAAAAATAAAATGAAATTTATTCTAAAAATATCTCTAAATAAGAAAATTTTACACCCATAAAATGGGGGTTGGAAAGCCTCACCAGAACTCCAATTGGAACCACTAATGTTTTTGTGTCCCTGTTGCGGTCCCACACTCCACCTATCAACCGTAAAATGGGGTGGATAGTTTTCAATGTCTCGTCTACTGAAATTATAGTGGAGTTTATCATGGTTCAACTGCCATGATCCTCCTTCAACCAATTTCAAACTCATTTAAACAATGATGGAAAAATAAATTTTGGTCTTCTAAACTACAACATCCACAACAATTAAATCTTTTAAATCATTTAAAACACAACTAAAAAATATCACTCAAAATATAAACTAAAAAATGGAAACATTTATGGTTTCAATACCATTTGAACCAAAAAATACCTAAATCCACTATTATTTACCAATTTGGATCATTAAAAAATCCACACTGTAACAGTTATCCCCTCTCATAAGTGTCCTCATGTATCATCCATGATTTACTCTAACCAATGAAAATCCTTAAATGATTTATTTAACGATATCATTAGGTTTATACCCATGTTTTCACCTCACTCAAACTGGCTAAAGTGTAAAAAAAATTAGTTACCATATACTGTTATCCACCATACACATCCATTAAAACTCAAATAAAAATTTCCCATTGATATGTAAATTATTATAATCGAAGACACTTGGAACTTGATATCTAGTACCCTACTCCACTGACCGCCTTTAGAAATATGGAGACCCATGCACTATAACACTGATTTAATAAAATGAATCCATGAGTATAAATCAATGGATATTTTTATGATTTTTTAATCATATAATGTTATAATCCATTGTTGAATGGGACATATTTATATCAGATCATCACTGACTCAGTATTTCACTTGTGTATCCTCAAAAAAATAGAGTCTAAAATTTGAAATCCAATTATCATGACTCAATCCATCTTATGAATAATTTCTTCCCCACACAGGACATCATAATAATCTTGAGTTTTTAAATTCAAAGTCTTATTATACATATTAGCTTATTTTTTTTAAAATTTATCCTTAATCCCATAAGATTGAAACCCATGACTCACAACTATTAGATACCCAATGTACTGCCTTTGATGAATCATCAAAATTCTATAACTAAATCTATATTTTTTATTTATGGATATAACCCACCCTATACATCCTTATATTGATGGGAAATCTAAATCATTGTTGGTTTTGGTCCATTACAAATGTCAATACATATGTCTATTAAAATCAAACTCAAGAAAGGTTTTTACTCCAAAGTTTATAATTGTTGTATTCCCATGATATGACTTACCTTATCATCAGTCAATCACCACTAACTTGGAATACTTTATTTTTAAAATACTGATACTTATGAGACCCACATGTATCATCCTTTTTTAATAGACATAAAATTTCATTCTATGGTTAATTAAAAATATTACTATGCATCATTGCTACCAATTATATCGATGGTTTCTCACAATAACACAAAATCCAATAAACATAAATTACATGTTCAATAACCTCACTCACTATCATTTGACTATCATGGTCTAAACCACTCTAGGATCAACATTATTTTGTTAGAAATTTATCAAGAACGTAAGTGTAAAACTTCTCATAATTGAGGCACTCTTCAATTCACAACTAATAAAAATGATCCTCTCAAACCCACAAAATTAAACAATATTCATCAATCAACTCACTAATGTTCACATAAAACATAAAAAAAATTCTGCTACACCACCCTCTAACCATATTAATATAATCCTAATTCTCATGACTCATTATTCATATCATAATCACACTACAGATAATCCATCTCCTACATCAGTCACATATTGGTTCATTGGTTATGAATTACCAATCCACACTTTATCATTCCGAGGGTAGCACTTTCCCTCACTCACACATGACATAATTTTATAATTACTAACTCCCTAATTAAATAATAAATCAATGTGTTGTCACACATTGATAAATATGTCATCACATACTTTTTTCACACACTAACAATGAACAACCACTAAGTCACACATAAATATCAAGACCTAACGCTAATAATCAGGTGAGAAAAATGGGACATACACCCCGTTATAACCCATAGGCAGATATCAGGTCTTACAACCCTATATTTATAAAAGGAATAAAATAGTCATCAAATATATGTATATATATATATATAACATACACATTCAAGAGGATTTAATTTCACTAACATACAAAAATAATCCCCATCTTGACCTACTCCTTAGATTTATGTAAATATCATAGAATAGTGTCTATATCCTATATATTCATTCCAGAAAAATAGACTCATTAGAAATTCTCACATGATATTGATGGGAAAACATGCATATCTAATCAATTAATTATTATATTTAAGTCAATAATAAGTAATATAAAACTATATAACATATATTTCTTATTAAAACATACCACCTTATTCTCATGGTAGGAGAGTATACAAGAAAACACTCTCCAAATGGTACACATAAGCCACTATTTTCAATTGAATCTATAATCCATGTATGTGTGCACCATAGTACAACCTTAATAAATTACTCAAATAAGTTTTTCATAAGTCATGTTCCATCACTCAAAGGATTACATGACTTATGAAAAACTGAGTATTCCTCCATATCATAATAAGAACATATTATATTAATCACTAATAATGATCACATATTCATAATACTTAAGAAATCACCATGCATATCTAGATAACATGGTAATACATCTCTCATGTGTTATCCCTGTCACACATTGACAATTAAAATTCATACTATTTATAATTCATTATTAATTCTAGGATAGTCCCTATCTCTTAGATATTCTCTTAACATAAAAACCCATTCTGGGATAATTGAGAAAAAAATCCCCATAACACTATTAATTAAATAGACTAAGAAATATCATGATTCATATATGATAATCACTAGGATCTCCCAAAAATTATATAAAAATATAGTGTATCTCCCATATCATAAAAATATTTTCATATGATTTGATATCATTTATCTCAAGGAAAATCATTGGCCACCACCCATCTTATGAATCTCATCTTTATTGTGTATCCTTACACCCATAAAAAACATTCCACTCTATGGTGATAAATCTAATTTGGTATCTAAATAAAAAACCACCCCCTTAGAGGAATCATTTTAATCTAAATGTGTATATATATAAAATCACTCTTTGTGATTTGTATCAATAAATCATAACTGAAATATATTTCTTAAATAGAACACACTGAGTAATTTATTTTGAAAATTGATGCACACCAAACCCACACTCCCTGGTTCAATGCTAAAAAATATATTTAAATAGTTTATAAATATAAGAACAAAAACTAAAAATATATTTACCGTATATAATATCTATATGTCAATCAATACATCTCTTAAAAATTTGTAATCCCATGAATGGAAGGTTAAATTCCTTTGAGTATTAGCTACATAACAACTTATTTTATAGTACCAACTAACAGTTCTGCAAAATCGAGCCATAATGGATTACCTTATAAACTCTTGTTAATTTATACTTATATTCATAGCCTAGGTAATTGAAACACAAGGAAGTGGTGATATTAATATATTTATAATGGGAAAACACATCAAAATTTCATATAAGGGTAGATCATAAACATATAAGAAAAAATGATCTTAGAATTAATCTTTTATTTAAATTAACATGTAATAACAAGATTTGTTCACTAGGTATAATAAAATGCCATATAACCTCCAAATATCTATCATATTCTATTTAATATGAGTCTAGAACCATGAAAAAACCCACATGATCCCCGAAAATGAAACACAATCACAACAAAATATGTTATATGTGAAAGGGTACACCCATAGATTTTAGAATATATTTCCCTTTAATAAATAAATTTGTTCAATATAATGTGAATCATGAACCATGAAATTTTGAGAATAATATTTATGAAATATAAAATGAACCATATTATATGGTATTTAAATGAAATATAATTGTTCACAATAATTTCAAATTTATTTAGGAAATAATGTTGATCCAACTAAACTATTTTGAAGTATTTTCTTTGTGATAATTTTTTTGTAAAATATTTTTTAAAAAATATAATTGGTAGTGTTTAATATATGAAACTTTATTTTTTACACATTAATAAAATGAATTCATAGGTTATCAATATGATAAAAATGAAAATGAAAGCTTTTGGAGGTGAAAATAGGCATTTCACTAAAAAAATCTCCCTTATGTGAAAAAATGTGTTTTTAAATTTATAAACTAAATTAATAACTATTTAGGAATAAATATAATTTAATTTTTAAATATTATATGTAATTAAAAAGTTTTTACTTCTATTTTATTTTTGTTACTAATCATGGAATGTGAATAAATTGAATGTTGTGCTTCTAAATGTATTTTAAAAAATATGGTTTTAATTATGTCCTACATGATTATTTTAAAATAAAATTATACCAATTATAGAGTATGAATTTTATAAAATGGTTTCTATATTTAAATTTACCATATAAATTTTTTTACGTATTTGAAATATGTTTTTCTTCAAAATAAATAGTAACCGGTGAAAATAATCAATATTATGGTAAAGGTTAATGTGGGGTTAAACTGAAGTGATATGCGTTAAAATAACCTAAAATTTATCTAAATCCTATTGTTTGATTTTATTTACTCCCAACAAAATATTATCATTTAATATTGGTAGTTTTAGTTCCACTTGTTCTTGAATATACCTATATTATATTTTAATGTTTTAAGTATTTACAACAGTTACACTCTCCGCACTTATAAAAGGGAACCTTTAAAATCCCCTTCCTCGCACTATATTGAGAGACATTAATTTATAAGACTCAACATACATCTATGTTGAACTTCTATATCCATTTTTATGGGGTGATTTTTAAAGGACCAACCCATGGGTCCTTATGAAGAGATCTATTGGTTGTTTCTCGAATAAGAGGTAATCATCTTCACCGAAACCTTTTAAGTTTATTTCATCTTAAACCACCGATAAATAATATATTAAAATCATTAAATGATAGAAAAAAACTATTATTATACTTAATTGTTTATATGTTAATGTTGGATCCATTTTCTATATATTTTCACCTCGTGAGAAATGATAATGTAGTTTGTGTGTTCATGTGCACTACCACCTCCACGGAGTGATGTCATTCATTTTTCAAATCCTTCATTTATATATGGTCATATATATGGATCTAATTAATCTATATTACATATACAATATTATTACTAATTTTAATACATATTTGTTTATTTTGTCGTTCCTTTCATTGGAATCTGAAATATGATTCATGCGTACATATAGACTATTATATCCACGAAGTGATGTAATTCATATTTCTTCACTACATCATATAAATGGTTGAAAAATTGTATATAATGATTATATATGATTTTTTTTAAATTAATATTATTTTGAGGATGATTTAATAGTGGCAAGTGTGCATGGACTAGAACTGTAAAATCAAAACATGCAATGGAAATTGATCAGTTTTCAACCGAATGTTGATTTTAATAAAGAATTACTAATGAGTGGGAAATTAGAAATTATAATGGATTTATAAATAATATAATAAGTATGAATATAGTTTTATTATTCATTTATAACAAATAAATATTTATTATATAGGAATCTAAGATCATGTATGAGGAAATTCTGAATCTCATACAAGGGATTATGTTATAAACTCATTTCATTTCAGGATTGTATTTTTAAAATTTTAATTTAAGTAAAATAAATTATCCTTAGTTTTAAAACACATATGTCGTATTTTACTAAATATACTTATATGGATTTCATATTTATTTATTATCATCTCTTTGGTACTTAAAATGATCCAGAATGTTTTTTAAGAAATGTTAAGCTTATTTATTTTTTGTTTATTGAATTTTACCTTCCATGTCCATGCTAATAAAATTGCATTTATGAATTTTATATAAAATGATAAAATGATTATTTAAATTCATTTTCAACCATATTTTTCTTCCCTTTGAAATTTCTAAAAATTAAATTTTTCTATGTTTTCAAAAGTTGTCATTTACAAATTTTTTCAAATGTGTGAAGGGAATCATTGTTTTAACATTCACCACACATGTATATTTTACCACTATAATGATAATTGTTTTATTTTAAGCTTCCTTTATTGGGTTCCATTGTTATTTTCAAAGGAAATAACTTTTCAAACATTGTGGAAATTATTATATAAAATGATATAAAAATAAATGGATATTATTCTCATGTTTCCAAAAAATGTACGAATTATATTTTAAATGTATTTTTCCTTTATATAAATATAATTTTATGCTTCTAATACATCAATATGGACATAATATTATGACACCCTCCACATTATTACTTTATATGACCTATCACTTTAATTTTTTAAGGTTGATTCCTTAGATCTTGCAACATTCCAATTAATTAATTAAGTTATTATGGAATAATGATGGTTTTTAGGATCTTATACAACACAAATGTATCATTTTCTTTATTTTATGGTTGGAACAAGAGTTATTTATCCGTGAAATTCATTAGGAAATTGTCACGACCCCTCCCCCTAAAGTGTACCCATCCTAGGTCATCAATGTGAGAAGAGAGATAATGGCCCCTAAGTCCCACCTCAAGTAGGACCTAGGATAGAAACTAAAACCCTTGGTATTGTAAAAAATTATAAGAGGCATTATCCTATAATAGAACACATCATAAAGGGAGAGAAAAGAAATACACCAAAAAACTCCTACTCAGAATACAATATAAAATAGATATCAAGTATACATATGTAATGTCATGAAAAATTACTACAACTAAAAGGGTAAAACTAAAATTACTAAAAGAAAGTAAAATATCAGTGACAATGAAGCCCAAATAGCTCCTACAAAATACCAATTCTAGTAGTTTCCTACCTTATCTCCAACCTACTTTGAGTGACCAGAAAATCAGTTTAGATATACTTAGGGTGAGTATAAGAGTATACTCAATAGGATCATCCTTAGAGCCTCTCATGCAAGGGTAATGAAAGAATGACAAAGCACGATGAAAAACAAGTGAGAATAGCTCATCACCTAAACAAGTATACGAAGTTCCAAACCTCCCCATGGATACTCTCACCAAGTATCACATTCAATAGTATATAATATATTAAATAATATCAATTTTACCCTGCTATAACTTCCTCACTAGTTTTCCACTTCTCCCCAATGTCACATGTCCTGAGTGTCTCTTTACAAAAAGGCTATCCTGAAGACACCTAGGCAAATCACCACAACATGCATCTCGTGCAACATAACCACCACATCCACACAACCAAAAGTAACTTTGTAGTTTCCAGGATCCACCATTTCTTTTATACTAGGAATCATACATCGGGTATTAAATATTAAGCCATCACATCCCATAAACTAAGTGAGGATTCTCAAGATATCATAGCCTATACACATTAAACATATAGTATTCTATTGGAAACTATATTCAGAATATATGATTATGAATGACCACAATCTATTACATCGTTGTACACAAATATGTGAGGAACAATAATATACATACATACCATCACAGGTGACTACCAATAGAAGAGAGTGGTGCCAAAAGGGGTATTCAGCCATCCATCCTCTGATCGAGATATTGGGGAAAACACCCACAGGTCTCAAAATCCCCAGGGTTTCAGTTTCCCTAACCGAGAGGGTGGAGTAGCATATAGAAAAACAAAAAGTAAAAAATATAATATAACTCATATCCACATTATGGGCACAAACAAGTATTTGAATAATTGACATATAATGCCTCTCGAACTCTCGTGTGCCACTATTAAGACAAAATATCCTATAAGCACACAACCATTTAAAGATCTATACTAAGTTACTTTATTAAAATTTTTCAATTTCAAATTACATTAATTAATTAATTAAACCGTATCCTTTTCCAAATCACATTCCAAAAACATTTCAATAAAGATCCATCCGCTCAATGCATACATAAACTGAGTCAATGGCTTCTCAGAATCATAACCTCATCATTTCATCCCACCATGATCCAACCCCATGGGTTAAAATTAACTTATTCATTTATTCAATAGAATTAAAAATTTACATATTTCTAGGTATTCTATGATAGAGTTCTATGATACCAAAGATAAGGGTCTCAACGCATTGAGTAGATAAGCTACCCATCGAGTCTTTTCCACCTATAGCCAGAGTATATATCCATCCATCCTGGAGAAGCTAAACACTGAAATCACATGGCCTCCCACACATGTCTTTACCTATTTTGGAAGGATGGTAATAAATACCAACAACCTAAAGTAGTGGGGAAATTCAAGAATATAAACAAACCATAGATTCAATAGGAATCACTTTCGCATCAATGGGTAAGGCCCGCGTCAACCCAATCCATTATACCTTATGTCATCCCCGATGCCAAAATTCATAAACTGGTGCACCTGTCCACTCTAGGAATAAAATTTTCCCATAAACATAAGGCCTCTATGACCCCACATACCTGAACATTCCTCCAGGATTATCCATCCCAGGCTCACATCCCATCTGGGCTTCCCTGCCCCTATAACCAAAAGTCCCATATTCAGATCTCATCACAAGCAGTAGGAACAAACATTTCAATGGGCTATCAGTCCCAAAGAAAGACATCCCTCATTCACACGCAACGATATCTCATGGATCCAAATAAAATGCACTCATACTTTACAATAAAGATGGAAACTTATACCCAAAGAGGCATTAACTTTATCACACAACCAGTTCTTATTCAATTTTGAATTCATTGATTCATTATTCCTAGATTCCAATTACAGGAAACCTAAGAAACAAGATATCAAAAGATATCATCAAAATAATTCAACAATTAATTTTTGATTCCTTTATTACATTTATCAACAAGAATTAATATGATCTAGGTTCATCAAAGTATTCAATTTAACATGCTCACATTCATCAATTTGATTATCATAAAATTAGAACAAAAAACCAAATTCATTAAACCATCCACTTTATCTTTTATCCAATTAATTATAAATTATTTATGTCTTTACATTCTTTACCAATGTCCATCAAGAAAAATTTTCTAACCAATCAAAGCATATATATCACACTATCTCTTAAATAAAGTGGAAAATTGATATCACTATATGAAACAAAAACATTGTTATGCGGATGATAAAAATTTATTTAATCGAGTACATATAATTATTAGGCCAATTTCATAGAGATCCAAAGGAAAAGAATCATGCTAGATCTATGATTGAATTTAACTAAATAGATAATAATTGAACCCCATACCTCAAAATTTTATTGAAATTCTTCACACGAGATCACATTAAAGAAATGGATCATGAAAATCACTCCTTTTACAACTACATACACCCAAGCACACAAAGGAACAACAGCACACACCAACCACCAAGAAAAGATCATTAGAACCATGGAGATAATGTGTCATCACATGGAAAAGAAAAACCGGAGGAAACAGATTGAAGAAAACTTAGAAACAAATGTAGATCATACCTTATAACAAATATGGATCGCTACAGATTTAATAAGGGAGTTAGGGATCATTCGTTTTTGATTGAATCCCAAAAACGGTGAAGAGAGGGACATAGAGTGGCCTGGGGTCGAGGGAGATCCGATGCAGCCATATGTTTTGACAAAAACTGAGCTACTGGAAAACACTTAAAACATACAGTGTTAGGGCATTACATGATCTGTAATACCATTTCACATCTTTTAATGCCTCGAGGACCAGTTCCACTGAAAACAATATCACCTCAACGCTTAATTTTAGTTTTTGATCCGAGAAACATTTAACATTGTGAGTCCTTATTTCACATTTTGAAACAACTTGTGAAATAGGATGTCACATCGTGTAATGCTGTAACATGTTGTGTAATACCCTCCTTCTAGCTTTTACATAAATGAACTCCTCTAAACTTCTTTTGATCCACCTCCAAGCACTTCGATCTTTGAAAACACAAAAAGGGTTAATCTACATGGATTAGGGACCTTACATCAGATACCTCTCAAAATATTATCTACATCAAGAATACAAAACCAATATAGAGAGGAAACCGAAAGGGGTTATCTGATTAGCCAACCCTTGAGATACCTCTCAAGATTTTTCCACCACAGGAGATCACCAAGTCACTAGAGGAACAAGAAAAAAACACACACACAAAACAAAAATATCCTAAACACTCTCCTAGGGGAGATACCTCTCAAAAGAGAGAAATCTACAAAAACAAACAAGATAAATACATATCATAAATATAAAGTCACCACAACCACCAAATGAATAACATTATAAGATAAGATCTAAACATCAAATAGCTCATCGTACTGAGCATGTATTTATATCTCGCATTCCTAGGTAATCACCTCCACACCATCATGCAACCACAATACATGAACCAAGGGGATCACATGCCTGCACAAAACCTTCCCATGTGGGTCTTGGATCCCAACATGTTTTTCTACAAAGTTCGCATCATCATAACATTGATATCACCTGAATTGATAATGTGATAGTCATCATAAAGCGAATAGTGGATCAGAGACACATGAAAAACATTGTGTATCATGATCATCTATGGAGGAAGCACTAGATGGTATGTTATAGCTCCAATATGAGAAAACATCTTGGAAGGCTCGACAAACATGGGATAAATCCTACTCCCACAACCAAACCTTGGATTCTTATGATAGGGATTAACCATAATAATCATTTGATCCAAAATGTGAAACTTTAGAGGTCTCCTCCCATGATTGATAGGGAAATTCTGATGATATTTTGCTATATACATATTCTTGGGAATCACCTGAACTATCACTATTATACCCTATACCAATTCTAGTCAAATAATTTCTAACTCTCTGACCCTGGTTCGTCACAATAAAGAACTGAATGATATGCCAAACAAGGATTAAAATGGTGTCATGTCAATAGAGGAGTGAAAACAATTATTGTAACCAAACTCTACCAAAGGTAGGTACCTCATCCACATATCTATAAAATCTAGGACACAAGAGCGCAACATGTTTTCAAGAGTTTGGATGTTTCATTCTATCTAACCATCCATCTACGGATTAAAAGTAGTGTTAAAGCATATGTGATAACAAAAAACGTGTTGGATACCTCTCCACACCATAGAGGTAAAACAAGGATCTCATTTGGAAATGATCATCCTAAGGACTCAATGGATCATTACCACATCCTCTAGATTCTAACATGATAAAACCTCCACTAAGATCAACTCCTTCATTACTATAATGTGGGATGACATTTTAAAATGGTCCACCACTACCCATATAGAATCATAGCCTCCCTGAGCTCTAGGTAAAATAGTAACAAATTTCATCAAGATGTCCTCCCACTTCCACTAAGGAATATATAACGGACAGAGAAAACCACTGGGGACATGGTACTCAGCCTTGACCTTAAGGCAGGCCAAACAATGAGATACAAACCTCGCAACTGCATGATTCATACTAGGCCACCAAAACTATCTCATCAAATCATGGTACATTAGTGTCATTCTAAGATGTACTGCTAAGGGTGAAATATGAAACTCACTAAGAACTACCTCATATGATGTTAAAGTAATTAAAATCCATCCCTAAAAGAACACCTAGTGTTATTCATGCTCAGACCAACCATCATGGGCCTCACCATAAACAACATTGTCACTCCAGACCTCCACCTCAAGATCCCCCAATTAGTACTCTTATACCTACTAAACCAAATATGATTGTACCATCATCTAAAAAAGATAACCTCTGCCTCCAACGTCTCCCATATCCAGATGTAATGCTGAAATTTCATCCATCACTCTCTAAGAATCACCTGATTCACACACTTCATCAATACGAGACTCCATGCTTAGCACATCGACGAAAAAATATCCTTCCCATGGGTACATGAAATATTTATTTCTTAATCATGTAATAACTCAATCCAAAAACACTATAATATGTTAAATTCACACTATGATAAAACATAATTCAAGATTTTGTGATTGGAGAAAATCAAAAACCACTCCTAGATGAGGTAATGTCTCCAAAACATCCTAGAAAACACTAATTCTTACAACTAAATATCATGGGTGGAATATTTATACTCATGGGGAGTTAAATAATGAGACCCATAATATATGAATGATCTATACTGCATCATAACGTAAACCAACCCATGATGTGAGATGTCATAGAAAACCTTAAACTTAACATCTTTTGTAGGAAGACAAATAAATGGAGCATTGAAAAACTTCTCCTTTAGATACTCTAAAGTTTCCTGACACTCATCAGTCAACAATAATTATTGATCCCTTCTAGACAATGTTGTTAGAAGAGTCACACCTAGAGACAAATAGGCTTCTAGACTTCTATAATAGCATGCAAGTCAAAGGAAACTTCACACCTCTACCACATTCTTGTAAATTCCCAAGACAAAAATGCTTTGATCATTGATGTTCTCACATATACCACATATTTGGATACAAAATTATCCCTGAGATGGACTTCTCAAACCAAAAACTCGCACTTCAAGAACTTCCCAAAAATTTGTTGTTGAAGATGTACTCCCAAAACATCACACAGATGCTCTGCATGCTCCTCCTCGAACACACAATAACCCAGGATATCATCGATGAAGACCACCAAAAACATATCCAAAAACTCATAGGGTCCAGGGTTTATCAACCCCATGAACACAACTAGATAATTAATCACATTGAATGACATCAAAATAAACTCATAATTCCCATGATGAAAATGGAAATAGTCTTCAAGATATCCTTATCATTCACATACATCTGATGATATCCTGACCACAAATCAATCTTTAAAAACCAAATTTCACCCTTCATTTGATCGAATAAATCATCAATATGTAGAAGGGGATATCATTTCTTCATTGTCACTCGGTTCATGTGATGATAATCGATACGTAACCACAATCTATTGTCGGCCTTCTTCATGAAATAACAGGTGCACCCCATGGTGACACACTTGGTTGAATAAAACCACACTTAAATAAACCATCGATATTTATATGCATCTCCTACAACTCAGAAGGCTCCATCCTATGTGGAGACATCAAGATAAGATACATGCCTAGTAGTTGACTGATCCCAAATTCAATCTCTTGTCGAGGGGGTAATGATACAACCTATTCTTGAAAGAAATTTGGGAACTCTTCAATGACCTAAGGAAACATCAACTGTTGATCCTCCAACGTACCTTGTATCAACTTATCCATCATGTATGATAAGGATAGAACATGCCTATGACCCATATGAGGGTCTCACGCACCGACAAACACTGTTGGCTCTCCATCGTCATCGATGAACACCACATACCACCTAAACAAATCCATGATTTCCTACACTAAATAAAACTAATCCAGGTTGTGGATAAAATAATATGGTTGTATCCATAAACATAGGAAATCTCTACAAGAGAGGTGATGACCCAGAAATTTCTCATAGTCTCTACATACTTCAAACAAGTCATCTTAACTTTCAACTTGTGTATTCAATTCCAAAGGAACTAGAATCCTCTCTACCTCATGTCCTCATGCATGGACAAGGGAAAGTGATATGAAGGAGTGTGTTTCTCTTGATTCAAAAAAGGTATGTACTCAAGTAGAAAACAAGAAAAGGGTACCTAGAACAATGTCTGGTTTTCTTGTTGCTAGAAATGCTAACTCGTGAAGCTGACCACAACATACTCTATGGCTTGTATGGCCCTACTGACGGCCAACTCCATGACTGAACTCTTCTCTTAGAGGATGGGGGCTGTTCTGGGGCTATCCTCTACCTACCCCATGTACTCTCTATTCATACCAAACTATAGCAACTTGTTGCAGCTACCTCGATTAGAACTACCCCAACAGAGGAACTTGGAGTGGAACGCCTGGAACACACTGACTAGTCAGAATGTTTAGGAAGTCATGTCACTAACGACCTTTTCCTCCATAAAAAACATGTATCTGATTCCATGGTATAGGCCTGAGAGACACTTCATTGGAGAAACAAGATGATAAGGGCTGGGAACTACCCCCAACATATCGGAAACACTTCTAACCAGAAAACCGGGAACCCTAGACCACATCTCTTCTTCATAAGGAATTATGATGACTCTTATCTCATGATAATTCAGTTCTAGATAACATCCTCTCAACAAACTATGCACTTTCCAAAACCTCACGATATTTCATCAACATAAACGAGGTTCCCTGGTGCTAGATCTCTAGATGAAAATCCTCCTTGAAATGCCTCACCCTAGCTTCCCCATCTAGAAAAAGGTCTGATTCATATCATAGAAGGTTATTGAGATAGATCCAAAATTTTCACACACTGGTGATCCCCTACCGAAGGGTGAGAAACTCCTAGTGACTGGTTGCATTTACAATCGAAGAAATAATCTCGACTCTGAACTACTCTTGGAACATCCCCCATGAGATTGTCGACTCCTCACGGTTCTTAAAGAATAGGAACCACCACATCCTATCATCCCCATGCAGCATTGTCACAACCAAAGACCTCCAATTCTCCTTCTGATCATGGATCGAATAGAAAGATAAATCAACCACCTCTAATCATTCTTCTATGACTACATCTAAAATAAGTCCCCCGTACTTCTATAGACTATGGAACTAAAACTCTCAGAGTGTCCTACTCTAACTACTAGAAAATATTTTATATATACATAGGGTGATTATAACTGTATACTCTGTAGGATCCTCCCCAGAGCCTCTCATGCAAGAGTAAAGAAAGAATGATAATTCATAGTGAACAATAAGTGAATCCAAGTCGTCACCTAAATAAGTATAATAAGTTCCCATACTCACCATGGATACTCTAACCAAGTATCTGATAAGAGTATATTATATAATAAATAATATCAAGGGTACCCCACTACAACTTCTCCACTAGTTTTTCACTTTTACACAACATCATAGGCCCTAATCATCTCTCTCCAAAAATGATATCCTAAAGACACTAGGGATAAGCCCCATAACATGAAACTCATGAAACACAACCACCACAACCACATAACCAAAAGTAACTACCCATTTTATAGGATCCACCACAGCTCATATAACTTGTATCATATGTCAGGTGTTATACCTCAATCCATCACATCCCATGCACTGATTAAGGATCCTAAATCCACCATATCTTATACACATTACACATATAGTAGTCCATAAGAATCTATATACAGAATATATGTGTGTTAATAACCATAAGACGTTACATCCCTCAACATACATATATGAAGAAAATTAACTATCATGCATACGAGCATAAGAAACTACTAATAAAAGGGGGAATGCACAATAGAGGTAGTAAACCATCCATCCTCTTATTGGTATGTTTGGGAAAACACCCCCCAGGGCCCAAAATCCCTAGGTTTTTAGTTTCCCTAACAGACAGGGTAGAGTGGTATATAGAAACAAATATTTCTCACAACCACACTATGGGAACAACCTAGTCTTAGAATCATATTCATCTAACGTGTCTAGGACTCCCAAGTTCCACTTATAAAACTAGTATCATATCTATACACAACCATTTAAAGAGATATATTAAGATATTTTCCCCATTTTTCAATTTCACATTCTGTTAATTAATTCATTAACCATCAACTAATAATTATCCTTTTTCACATCACATTACATTAACATTCTAGCATTGATCCATGCCCCCCAAGAATATTTAAACTCTATCCATAGATTTTCATAATCATAACCTCATAATTGCATCCCAGAAAGCTCTAACCACATGGGTTAAACATATTTTATTCATTTATTCAATAGAATTATCACTTTACATATTTCTAGGTATTCTAAGAAAGTGTTCTAAGCTACCAAACACCAGGGGATCAACATGGTGAGTGGATGATCTACACATTGAGTCGTTTGAAACTATAGTAAGAGTGTATATCTGTCCATCCACATAAAGATAAACACACAAAAAACATGGAATAACCTACATGTCTTCACCTCTTTTGGTTGGAGGTTAAGATGGACCATCACCATTGGGTAGTGGGTATTGTAATGAAGATAAACTAACCACATATTTAACATCAACCACCTTCACATCCACAAGTAAGCTTTGCTTAAACCGATTCCATCATCCCTGGTGTCCTCTATTACACCCACATGCATAAACTGATGCATCTTGCCACTATATGCATTAAATCATGCCACAAACATAGTGTAACATACCGACACGAGTGACCATAAACCCGGTAGTGGGATCATTTGGTCACATGGCCTCAAACATTTCTCCTTGAATTCTCGAGGATTCCAACAGATAGTGAGGGTCTCAGGAGGTGATAGTGGGGATATTGTATACTCATATCATAATTCAAACAAAAAGCAATAGAAACAATTGTGGAAGTAGTATATTAATAATAGACAGCAGCTAAAGACATAAAATAATCATTTTATAAAAGTGTCCAATGACAGTTGATATAATAAATTAATTCCATGTTGATGAATAATGTGAAAGTAGTAAACAACCAGCATGATTTTCACAAAAGAGAAATACAGGACTCAAATAAGGAAAAGAACTAAAAATTCCTCAGGAAAACTCAATGAGAATCTTGAGCTCCAACTCAATCCATTTCTCTGAACTCTATGTATGAGAATATAGAAACTAAGAAGGTTCAAGGTCTGTAGTCATAAGAACAAGAAAGGTCTACTCGGGAACCCTAGTGAAATGACATCCATTGTAGGGTGTGAGATATAAATCTAAATAGGCTAGCATGACCAATGTCAAACCCTATCCAAATAGTGTAATATAAATTAAATGGTGAGTATATATATATAGATAATAATAAAATTTTATAAATTAAGAAACACCCATCCAGGTTCTCAGGGGACACCAGACAGCTATACCAGCTTTGGCTCAATGCTAGGATGTTGGTTTGACCAAGTGACATTAATATATATGTGTGTGTGTGTGTGTGTGAGTTCGGGTGGATCAGGACATACCACCCCTATCTGAATTATAGGGGATCTCTCACAGTCTACACTATACCATGGTCCAAGATCCCCTTTAATCTCTTGGCTGATATAGAGAGAATGGAGTAGATTAAATATACCTACGCCCACATTTTGCATATTTTATCGGGAAAATAATGCTAACCAACCACATTTAAATAATGTCTCAGGGTATATATACCTACCACCCACATGTATGGAATGGAACGAGGTAAATATACTTACCGCCCACATTTAAATTACAATCATTTTCATAGCTGTAATGTGATTTATAATGCATTACCTATTATTCATTTCAAATGTTCATACCATATTCAAAATATAATAAATAACATTCACATTAATACTTAATGAAACCCATATTACTTATTTCAATTAAATCATCGACATAAGATTAGTCATGTTCAAAACATCCCATGAGGTAAAGCCTTCTCATGTATGTCCTTACCATGCACAATTCCATTTCAAGGGAACCTTTTTATTTAAACTCCTTTTTTATTTAAGGAATTAAATCCATTTTGAATGAACCATTTAATCAAAAAAATTGTTTAGTGCATATTCCTTATTTAGGGTCATCACATCCAAATTTCTTAAATAAGGAAAATTTCTTAAAGGGTGAAAAATTAATAAGCGGTGTTAAGGCTACAACGCATGTACCTACTTGGGAAAAAGAAAAAAAATGGGTCCAAAGAGCCTAAACATTACTTTATCAATTCTTACACAAGTATAATTAAATCATCAAAGAAAATAAGGAAGAAATCAATATTGTCTATCACTACATTTTTATATTGAAGGTAGTGCTCCTTGATTGAGGGGTTTTTGTTCCAAAAAAATATTTACTTATCAATCAACCAATTATTATGTTTAATAATTTAATGTGGTTTGTCAAAGAATAAGTTTTTTAATAGACTAACCACATGGAAAGAATGATTTAAGGGTGTGATAAAACAAGAAATTAAATAATTAATGCTTTCTTAAATAAACAGGGCAAGGAAAGTGACCCTACCACAATGTTAAATCAATCCACCCCCTTCATCTCTTAGAGATTTCTAACTAAAATCTACTTCTCCTGCACTAGTTATATTCACTTCCACAGACATTCAAGGACACCTAGCCTCTATACACACACCCACATGGCCTTGAGAGTGTGCAAGGGGATCATTACACATATGATTATATGCATATACCCCTCTCTACTCTCCTACGCATTCATTTATAAATATATATAGGGGAACACCTATCCCAATATATGTATAATTATTTAAATGGATGATTATACACATAACGTGGGAACCCACATACATATATTTACTTACCTATGCACACACAGGCGAGTATCCTTAGATCCATTGAATCAAAACCATAAACCAGAGTTCAACGCACTACATATTACATATAATGAACCTGAAAACCAACAAAGAGCCTAATTTAATTGGTTCAAAACCAAGAAGTAAGAGAAAATATCTCCCCAAAATAAAACCAGCAGACTGAAATCACTCGAAACACATCATTCTGAACACCAACAAACAAGACCCGACGGATTCTTTGCACAACATAGAACTGAAATAGAAAATAGAAATCTGAGTTATGCACAACCCTAGGTTCGAATGAACCAAAATTGCAAAGCAGGATGGACTAAAATCCCCCAAGTAAGGGAGGATAGGATAGTATAGGACTTACAATGGAGATTCAAATTGAAAACACAGTGAGATCCGGACAAAATCAATGGGTCGAGAGGAGGTCAGGAGGTGCGTCAAAGGGGAACCCCCCATTGGGTGTGCCATATCAAATGAGAGGGGAGAGGGATGAGTGTTAGTTTTTTTTAAAGAAAATATTTTAATTTAATTTAAAATAATTTAAATTTCCAAAAAATTGGGTGTCCAACACGGTTAATCTGCATGGTTTTGGAACTGTGTGCTAACCATGCGTACACCACTTGACATTTGGAGAACCTTTCATGGGCTAGGTGCATGGTTTGGAAAGCCATGTGTAGCTCATGAAAAACTACTATAATCCCTTAAATTGGGGTTTCAATGTTAATTATAGTGGTCTGCATAGTTTAGTAGACTATGTACCCTCTATTGTACTTCAATCCTTGATGTTTTTTTGGGTCTTTTACCCTTGAAACTCTGGAGCCACCCTAAGAGACTTAATAGAGTTTCTCCCAAGTCCAAAAACATCACATTGATGCGACCCTAATCACAAAATTATTTTCCAAGGCATGGTTATAAAAATGATCTGTTTAGTAATTGAAAAAGTTCAAAAACATTAGTATTTTCATCCAGTTCAAAATGCAGTTCATTAAAACCTCCCCCCATAGAAATTTTCTTCCCCGAGAAGCCATAGGGAACAACGTACACCTCACCTGACCTATCGATGCTGCGAGGATTCATTCAAATGGTAGTGTTTCATTCCCAAATTCCCAACGCAACCTTAATTACCCATTTAAGAAAGAGGCACTTAATCGATTCAAAAGTCGAGACAATGCTACTTTCCAAACTAAAACATCAAGATGGCTCATAATTGAGCATGTTAAACTAGAGACATGATCATATCACTGTCTTGTCAATCCTTTGGCCAAGGTTACTTTATACCTTAGGCTTTCACATTAATCCACGCATTCCAAACTACGACTCAACCACCATTGGAATTTTCATTACACGCACGCCCTTAAATGTCTGACGATGCTCCTGGAGTGATATACAAAGTGATTTAATGTGGTAGATCCCCATTAACCTCAAATCCCAAGTGGAGATAGGTGTTCATACAAGCACCAGCCAACACCAAATGCACTCATCTATTCTAGATGACATGCCCAAAAATTATGCGCACCAACCATAAACATTAAGATAGAAAGAAAAATTCAAGCCACTCGGCCAACTAATTAAGAAGACACGTGGCTTAGATAGACAACATTTAAAATCTGAACAATGATGCCTTCTCCCAAGCCATATTACATTTAAAATATAAATTCTCACTAAATACTACATGTGACTTATAATGAATTTTATAAGATCAAAACACAAGGGAACAATGCATTCCACATGAAACCCCGAAAGAGAACCATCCAAAAAAAACCCTATGACATTTTAGCATTTAGTGCAGCATAAGATCGATGCTCTCTTAGTGCATCTAGGATAAAGGAAAGAGATCAGACATCCTCGTCAAATAGTAGAGTACACTAAGATGATTTTTAATGGATTTCAGTAAATCATACCTGACTACTATAAGAAAGATAGGTCAATCCACAATTGGCCAAATACTATGTAGGGACTCGGCTTCACCTACCGACAAACTACCACTAATAGAAACATGATTCCTTCTCCACCTGAGTCATCACGTGATTGTTTAAACATTACCACCAAATCCTTTCCCTAGCCAATGATATTTATCATGGGTTGTATACACAACCAAAAAAAAGGAACTCCCTACCACCAAGTAAGCACCAACATGTATCTAGAACTCACTATCCTCAAAATTATTCAAGCATAATCATATCATTCCTCAATGGGTCTCTTTAGTGTTCATTTTACTTGGAAGGGCACACAATTACCAGAACAGACATGAAAATTCCCACCTAGGAGTGTCCTAGTCATCAAAGTAAAAAAAAGGTCAACTAACCACTCCCAAGTGCGCTAGTACATAAACTCCATAAACAAATATGTGATGCCCCTCCATGACAGGATCACTCTATCAAAATATTTAAAGAAAACCAAACTGATGAGACCGACATGTCGAAAAAACCGAGTCATTAGAATAATCTCAAGCATTGGGAAAAACAAATTATTAAATTCTTAGGTCACTCTACTCAGAGATGACCTAATTTTGTACTCATAGATAGAAAAATAAATGATTCAACCAAACTCAACAAGTTTGTTATTTCATTTAACACCTGACATTACTGCATTTATCCACACACACTACCTGAGGAAAAGAGAAGGGAGAAAATGATTTATGGAGGTGCCGACCATGCCCATGACATGTCTAAACTACTAGAAATTAGTATTATCTGATACTCAATCCCATTAAAATTTCAAAGAAATACATGACCACCCATCTGAACAAGGGTTTCATTTGGGATCCTAGAGTCCTACAAGGGGCAACAACACCCAAACGACACCAATTAATAGATAGATCACATGATTTAGAAAGGAATTAACGTTCTAAGGGTGATACCTACCACGAGATAGCCCCTCAGAGAGAAAAAAGTTCAACCCTAACATTGGGTCACATTAATCAAAAGTTACAAGGCTCCAAGATGATCATCAATCCATTTCTAAAGTAAAAACAGCCTGTAGAAAATGCATACGGCTCTATTCTAAGGAAACTAAAAAGAAAATATCAATATACCCATACACATGGTTTTACACCATAATCACCACCCATTGGTTACTTTTCCAAGCTCTTTATATTTAAACACATTTAACCTTTAATCATTTAAATATTTAAACCCATCATCAAGTACCTATTTCAACAAAAACCAGTAGGAACCTATTTTTTTCAAACAACTCTAAGAAAGATAAGAGTGTTTTACAAAAATAATTTTAAAAATTTAACCATTCAAAGAAATCCCATCATAAATAGTAAATTTATTTTAATAAATTCTTATTAATAATTTAGGCAACCAATGATAGTTCCATCGAGCCAACATGGGTTTTCAAGAAAACACCCCAATAGCAGTTTCTCTATTCTTTTCTGATAAAAAATTAATATATTTCACATAAGTATACATTTCAAAAAACATCATGTAATTACATATAACATGGGTTTCCATCTCCCAATCGATGAAATTCCCATAAACTCTACAATATGAATTTTGGCTCCCATTTATCAGAACAATTTACATTTAAAAATATTAATATGCTCAAAATCCATGGTTCAAACATATGGGTGGCCACCTACCAACCTGTAAAGTTCCCATAAAATTTCTATTTTGGAATTTGTCTCCCTTTAATTAAACTCAACTCACTTTAGCATCATAATTTAGCATCCTTTTACTAATGTTTGAATACACGGGTTACCCTTTCTAAGTTATAAGGTTCCCATACACCTTAAAACTAAAAATTGGCTTCCAGTGTAACCAAAACCAGTAGAAAAATATAAAAATAGTATAATTAGACTATCACAAGAAATAAACTTTAAAACATGCTATAACATAGAGGCATGGAATGTGAACAGTAAATGCCTGCTAAAGAGACAAAAAACATAGCATACCAATCAACTACGAATGTTATAATAATAGGAAAGAATGCTTAAAAATTGCCTAAGTAGGTACAAATATAAGGATGTTATTAAAACACATAACATGGAATAACACTCATGGCTGAATATCTGAATCAAAAAGAA
Organism: Viscum album; assembly: GCA_963277665.1. Classification (NCBI taxonomy): domain Eukaryota; kingdom Viridiplantae; phylum Streptophyta; class Magnoliopsida; order Santalales; family Viscaceae; genus Viscum; species Viscum album. Next base: position 459,933,263 of record OY728138.1, read on the forward strand.
ACTTACATATGAAACTACATGGAATAGAATGTGAATTTCCTATGTTCCTATGATGATTCATATAACGGAACCCCCTTTACATATCAGGATAAGGGTAAAATACTATAAATTCCATAAATCATTATGTACTAGAAATACAATAGTCACTCAAGGTGAAATCATATAAAAAGTAATATCAAAGAGCATTAACAACAATCCCCGCCCTGGCCACTAGGTCATTTTCTTATATGTGGAGTGATCATTCCCAAGAAAGATTATTAACCAAGTGCCAACACATTAATAATCTCCTGTATACCACCGAAAAATATTAAGACAAAGGAAATGAAACATCCTTTGATACCACTTTGTAATGTCCTGGCCTGACTGACCATAAACCCAGTAGCTATACTAGTGGGTCACATGGCCTCAACCAGGTCTCCTCATATGCAAGAGACTACAGACTAGAAGTGAAGGTCTTAGGAGATGATAGTGGGGAGACTATTCCCTCATATCAAAGTTCAAATAGTAAGTAATAGAAAGAATATAGAAGGAAATAGATAAATAATAGATAGTAGAAGAAGATAGAAAATAATCATTTTATAAAAGTGGCCAACACCAGTTGATACAATAAATGAATTCCATGGTGACACATAATTTGAAAGTAGTAAACAACCAGCATTCTTTTCACAAAAGAACAATATAAGACTAAAATAAGGAAAAGAACAAACAAGTCTTAAGGAAAACTCCATGATCATCCTCAACCCCAGCTCAGTTCTTCTCACCAAGCTCCTTGTACAAGCATACATCAACAAGCAAGGTCCATGGTTGGCAGTCCTACGAACAAGAAAGGTCTACTTGGGTACCTCAATGCAATGGTGGCCTGAATATGGAGTGAGATGTAAATATTAGAAGGTCAGAACCACCAGTGTCAAACCCTATACAGACATTGTAATATAAATTAAACAGTGTTCAGGTATATAGAGATAGTAACCGAACTATACAAATTAATGAAGACCCATCCAGGTTCTCTACGGTCAAACGAAGACTATACCAGCTTCGGGTCGATGTCGTGATGTCTGCCTGATCAAGTCAAATTAACATATAAATATAAATAAATATATATATATTATAGAAGTATATATATATATATAGATAGAAAACTATGAGTTAGGGTGCATTATGACATACAACCACAATCCGAATTCTAGGGGAGCTCTCACAATCTACCCCAAACTTAGGTCCAAGAGAATTTTTAATCTCTTGGCCTATATGGAGATAATGGTACGGGGTAAATATACCTACTACCCACATTTTAATGATTGTCTTAGGGATATAATGCCTATCACACACATTTAATGAATGGATCAGGGCTATAATGCCTACCACCCAAATTTAAAAAATGACTTAGGGCTATAATGCCTACTGCCATCTTTTAATGAATGGAATGGGGGTAAATATACCTACCACCCACATTTAAAGAATGGAATGAAATAAATATACCAACCAACCACATTTGAATTATAATCATTTACATATTTGTAATTTAATGCATAAGGTAGTACCTATTATTCATTTCAAATGGTCACACCATATTCACAATATAAGCAATCGCGTTCACATTAATGCTTAAAGAAACCCATCTTATGAATTTCAATTAAAACAACAACAAAAGATTAGTCACATTCAAAACATCCCATGAGGAAAAGACTTCTCCTGTATGTCCTTAACCAAGAACAATTCCATTTCATGGGAACCTTTTTATTTAAATGCCATTTATGTAAAGAAAGAAATCTATTATGACCGAACCATTTAATCAAAGTATGTCATTTAGTGTAATTTCCCTATTCAAGGTCATGGAATCAAATTTTCATAATCATGGAAAATTGGTTAAGGTGTAAAAAAGTAATTTGTGATACCAAGGCTATTACGCATGTACCTACTTGGGAAAAAGAAACAGAAAGTGGCCAAGCATCCTAACATGTTCCTTATTAATTCTAACACAAGTATAAAGAATGAAGTATGGAAAATAAGGTAGAAAAAAATATAGAATACCACTATATTTTTATATTTAAGGAATAATACCTTGATTTAGGGGTTTTATTTCAAAAACATGATTTCCTTGTCAATCAACCAATTATCACATTCAAGAATTTCTCTTGTTTTATCAAAGAATTAGTTTTATAATACACTACCCAACATGGAAAGAATGACATATGGGTGTGAGAAAACTAGTAGTGAAATAATTAATCATTTATTAAATAAACAGGGCAAGGAAAGGGACCCTACCTCAAAGTGGAACTGTGCCATCCAATTTGGCTATTTCCACTATCTAAAAAAAATATTATACTCCCCCACTATGCATATGCACTTTCACACACAATCAAGGACACCTAACCCCTATACACACACCCATATGGTCGGGAGAATTTTTAAGGTGGTCTTTACACATATGGTTATATACATATACGAGTATCCACTCAACTATATATGAATTAATATATATATATATATATATGGGAACATGTATCCCCATACATGTGAAATAATTTCAATGGGTGATTATAAACATAATAGGGAAACCCACATATATGTATTTACTTACCTATGAACACGCAGGTGAGTTGCCTAAGACCAGGAAACTAAAAACCATAAACCAGAGTTCAACACAATACAAATTACATATAATGAAACTTAAAACCAAAAATGAGCCAAATTTAACAGGTGTAAAACTAATAAGTAAGAAAAAAGATCACCCGAAAATGAAACTTACATACCAAAACCACTTGAAACACCTCACCTTCTGTAGTGGTTGTCGGAACCAAAAAAAACAATACCTGATGGCTCCTTTGTAGATCCCAGAACTAGAAGAGAAAAAAAATCTGAATTAGGACCAAACCTAGGTTCAGTCGAACAAAAAAAGTACATAAGGGAGGCCAAAAATTTCCCAAGGAAGGAATGGGATGAGAGGATATGGCTTACCATGAATATTCGAAGGTAAAATATTTGGAGATCTGGAAAAAATAAATGGGTAATTAGTAGTATAGGAGGCACATAAAATGGGAACTCCCCTTAGGGTGTGCTACATCAAATGATAGGGGAGAGGGATGCGTGTTAGGTTTTAGGTTTTTTATTATTTTAATTTAATCTATAATAATTTAAATTTTCAAAAACTGGGTATCGCGCATGGTTAATCTGCATGATTTGGGAAACCTTGTGATAATCATTAGTCCCCCACTAGACATCTAGAGCATCCCATAAGGTCTAGGTACTTGATTTTGAGAACTGCTCCCAAAACCCATGAAACATATCTTCCCCCATAAATTAGGGTGTCACTATTACCTGTAGTGGGGCGCATGGTTTAGCAGACTGTGTGCCAACCGTAAGACCACTATTGTACTTCAAAACATGATGTTTCTCCAGTGTGGTGCTCCTAAAACATCTTAATCCACCCTGGGAGATTTAATGGGGCCTCAATGAATTCCAGGAAAATCACTTTTATGTCACCCATTTGTAGAAATTCCATTCTATGGCTTGGTTATAAAAACAATCATTTCAATAATTGAAAAAGTTCAAAATAATTTGTATTTTCATATGGTTATAAACATGGATCATTACACACTGGGCCTCCCTACCCCCCATAGAACATAATATACCTCATAACTCATACATCCCAAGATCACATCACATCCGGTCCTCCCTGCCCCCACAAACACAAGTCTAATATCCCGAGCACATCACAACCAACAGGAACACAAATAGAAACATGATCTTGGATCAAAATTAAGGCATTCATCCATCACACACAATGATATATCATGAATCCAAAGCATATGAAATATTCCATTACAAGTAATCAGGAAACTCAATCCCCAAAATTCATTATCGTTATCACACAATCAGTTCTTCTTCCATATTGAATTAACAAATTCATTATTCACAGGATCCAACTATGGCCAACCTAAGAAAGAAGATAACATAATATATCACCAAATTAACTAAAAAATTAATTTAACATGACTTTAAAACTATTATCAACTAGGATCAACATGCTTCAGGTTCATAAACCAATTCAATTAAACACACTCACTTGCATCAATTTGATTATAATCAAATTACAACAACAACAACTAGATTCATTAAACATTCATCTTATCATTTAGAAAATTAATTTTCAAAAGAAATTATCTTTATGTTCATTACAAATTTAAATCAATAATAATATGACTACCTAGAAAGTCATAGATATCACACTATCTAGAAAATCAATAGGCAAACCATTATCACGGTATGAAACAACAACATCGCTATGTGATTTATACCAATTTCTTTAATCTGGTTAATATAATTATTGTGATAATTTCATTATGATCAAATGGGTTAAATCATGATACCTATACAATTTAATGTCATTAAATATAGAATAATTGAATCTCATACCTCAAAAGGTCTTCGACATAATTCATTTGAGAATAGATCAATGCAATAGATCACAATCACCTCCCCCGAAACAACTCCATCAACCCAAGGACACAGTGGCACAACTGTTCCAGCCAACCACTAAGAAAACTCCATTAGAACCATGGAGATCATGCTCCATCATAAGGAAAATAGAAATGGGACTAAATAGATAGAAAAAAATTCACAAAAATAGGTAGATCATACCTTATATTGAAGATGAATCATTATAGATGTAAAAAAGGGATCTAGGGATGGTTCCTTGATAAAGGAATACCCAAAAAATGAAGTGAGGGTCATCATGTTGCTTGGGGTTAAGGGAGGTTCATTATAGATGTAGGTCTTGACATAAAATTAGTGTCTAGAAAACACTGAAATCATAATGTTTTAGGACATTACAAGATGTGTAATCCCCTATCATGTTGTGTAATTCCTCAAGGACAACTTCTACCAAAAAATTTGTCTCATCAATGCATTATTTCTTTTATTTAAACCGAAAAAATTTAATGATGTGAATCCATATTTCACACCATGGAACAACTAGTGAAATAGGATGTCACATTGTGTGATGTTGTTACATGATGTGTTATCCCCTCCATATAGATTTTAATTAACCGAACTCCTCCAAACTTCTTCTGATCCACCTCTGAGCACTTTGATCTTCAAAATAACACAAAGGGTTGATCCATAATGATTTGGTCCCTTACATTAATTATTGATATATCATGAGATAACATGATGATGATGGGGAGTGAACCCATTCCAGAGATGAAATAGGTTAGGGAGTGAACTGAATCCCATATCGGACTTTTTCCACTATGTGACTATGGTCTTATAAGTCATCCCAAACAAACAATATTATTTTTACATGAATACGGTTATGACAAAATTCCAATTACATGTACATTTTTCTAGTATATTTTATCATGGACCGTGAATAATTATTTGGGAATTAATTCTCTTAAGACTCAAGTATTTTGAAATAATAATACTTTATACATTGAATCATGATTTATAATCTATGATTGATGGGAAATAACCATTATAAGTTTTGATCATACTAAAAGACCCTTATTTTCATCTTTTTTTTAATAAGACCATTAATTGAAATCTTCCATGATTACCCTTATTAACAATCTACAATCAACCTTATGTTTCCATTTTTCCCAGGTTATAATTTTTTTTAAAATATGATATATCTAAGATGGGTAATTTAATAGAAGAAAATTATGAGATATGTTATTGATTATTCATGAAATAAGTTGACTGTGTATATAGTCATTGAGGAAACTAAACATTTATAGTTATGGGGTTTTTATTATTGTGAAATGTATTGAATAATCATCATAAAAACTAAAATATTTCAGTATTTTATGATTATTTTACCTCTGAAGGTACCTAATACTGGTTTAGATATATAAGGATATTACATTATAAAGAACTAGTACATCTCTCCTGCATTCGCATGGCGTGCTATAAATCAATGGTTATTTTAAATAATATAATCGAATTTTGAAAACATAACAATCCATATTAGTACTAGAAATATTTTAAGTAAAAAATAAGGGATACATTATTTTGGAATATAGGTTTAGAATTTTGTGGCACATAAAAATGTAAAAATCATTTAGTAGAATCATTAAAGAAGGAAAAATTACATTGGGTGGAATTCAACTACATGAATGAAAAAATGATTCAAAATGGTCTATTAAAATTAAAATCCTTATTTTAATTAATGTTGGAATCTTCCCATGAAACTAAAAATAAATAGTTCAATGGGGTGATATGATTAAACCGTATAGGAACAAACAATAGAAGTAGTAGAATTCTTTTACCATTGTAATTTTTTACTAGAATTCCACACTATGAAATTTCAATTTGTATTTTGGGGAAAAGAAATATAATTTTCTACAGTGATGATAATCTCTATAAAACCGTGGAACTATTATATAGTGGAAAAAATGACATTAAGACATGCATAAAACACTTCTAAAATTGAGAAATAAAACATATTTAAAAGGATCCTCTTGTTTAAAATTGAGTTTGGAGGTAACTGTAAAGTGAATTTTCATTCAATAACAAAATTATCTTTAAAAATAGTTGTAGATGGAGAATAATACAAATCAGAAACACATTGAGTTGGATCATATTCATTATTGTGGTTGAACCAAATAACCTTTTGAATATTTAAAAAAAATCACTAGTAGAGAAAACATGATATTCAATGAAAATATAAATAATGTCATCATGGTTTTGGAAGATTAATATTTCCATTAAAAGTAATGAAACAGCGTATCCTATATGGATTCATTGAATGTATACTAAATATGTATAAGATAACATTCATATCAACCTACTATGGTCATCATAAGAAGTATGGAAACACATATGCATCAAAAATATAGAAATAGTTATGCATATGAAACCTGAAAAAAATTATATAAGAGAAATTGGGAAACACAGGCATAAGAAATAAAAATATATCTATATTTGTGTAATATGAAAAAATGTACAAATAAAGAGTCTGAAAAAACTTATTTATAAGAAATTTTGCAAACATTTATTTAAATTTTGGCCCCATCTGAATGAAGATGCACAAAACTACTGCAACAAAAAAATACATTGATATGGTATCTAGAAATATCCATATAAAACTAATTTTGTTATCATAATCATTAATAAACAATTATCTATAAGAAATATGAAAACATTTATGTGTACAATACCTATAAAAATATTTTTTTATGAGAAATTAGCAAACACTTTTCTATAAGAAATCATTAAATGGATATGTATGAGTAATCTGTAAAATGTGATATATTAAAAATATGGAAACACTTATGTATAATATTTTTTTGAATAATTATGTAAATACTAGGTCAATAATAATACAGGTTCACTAAAATACTACTTCCATAAAATATGTTAACACTGTATCAAGAACTATTCATATCAACTTGTTTGTTGATCATAACTAATCTACTTACACTTGTGCATAAGAGATTTGGAAAAAATTATTACTATGAAATTTATGAAAATTAATAGGTGAATAAATATTATCAACAAATGAAATATTTTTTGTAATTGATTAATTGGAAGAATATATGTACATTAAAAAAATAAGAAAAATTATTAAGAAAATAAAAATACTAAAATTATAATAGAAGAGGTTAAATATTTCATATTAATATTGTATATTTCTAAAACACAATGAAATTGATGAGAAATCATAAACATGGTAAAACAATAGTTATTTCAACTAATATATTTACCCAGTGCTCTAATACATGATTTGTTTCTCTAAAATATATGGCCCACTAATCTAAAATACATGATTTACTACTCTAAAAATGATCCATTGATGTAATAAAACACATGAACCACTGCTCAAGAAAATTATGTTATCCACTACCCAAATAAATTCTTGATTCACATGCTCAATGAAAAAAATTATATCACTATTTTTATAAATGATCCAGTATTGAAATAAAATACGTGATCCACTATTCATTGAAAATAAAATATCCACTACTATAAAAAATGACCAGCTACATTAAAACATGTCATGTAATATTTATAAGAGTTAAAAGTAACTAATTGCATTTGGAAGTTAAATTCATGATGACAAATATGAAATAATTTCATGAAAAATAAGATAATGTACCCGATTTTTGAGTTCTGCGGGGCTATAGTGGTGGAAAAGAAGAAATAATCCAACATCTGAGTACCCACACATCCATCCAATATGTTTACCTATAGATAAAATAATGTTTAAAAATAAGCATAAATACTATGTATGAATATTATGGAAACACTTCAATATGAAATCCATAAATGTGTATAAGAAATTTCTAAAAACACTATGTATGAACAAATTTTGAAACAATTCAATAAATAATCTCGAAATATCTATTTATGAGTAATATTGAGTCACTTATATCTAAACAATATGGAAAGAGTTTTGTTTGAAAAACCTGTATGCATGTATGTTTTATCAAATCAGTAAAAATATTTATTATAGAATAAAATAGTACAGAAACTATTTATACATGAATGTATACATATTCTTTATAGAGGTGTAATAGAATCAGTCATGAAAATTAAGAGTTTTTCTAGCTCTACGTAGCTTCCTCTTCTTGAATTTATCTCTATATGTCACCAAAAATTTTCATGAGACTCATATCCAAAAACATTGAAACATTATATCCCTTTCAATGAAAATGAATTTACCATTTAGATTATCAATAATAATATACACAAACAGTGGCTACAACAAATAAAATTGATCATAAAAAATGAAAAATAACATAAGTCAATCATCTTAAATCATTTGCAGTGAAACAAAATCAAGAAAAATACTTAGTTAAGATCCTAAAAATCCTCAAAAATTTGAAATAAAGTCATGGATCTAGAAAAACTGAATCAAAATCACTATAGAAGAAGATTCATACAAGATAGTGGTTTAGTTTAGAGGATATGGGGGAAGGTACGGAAGGAGGGGAACTCAAGGAATTCGATATAACCTATGAGATGAAATGAACTCTCTATTATTACATAGTTCAACAAATAAAAAATAATATTTCTTAGAGAATGATCCAATTCAAGGGTTTTTTAGAAGTAAGGAGGAGGTAGAGGCAGACCAAGCTGAAGAGGAGCTGGTGGATGTGAAAGAGTTGGAGGCAGCGGTGGAAAACCAGGCGAAGGAAGTGTCGTGGGAGCTTGAGGCATTGGAGGTGAAGTCATTGGATCTGGAGGCATTGTAGATGGATGTATAGGCGATGGAGGGGTTGGATATGGATTAGTAGTATCGAGAGGTGTAGGATGTAGAGTTGTAGGAGGTGGAGTTGTCATTGGCGGAGCATTTGGATGAAGGCTGATGTTAGGAGCATAGGTGGGGAGGCAGAGAGAAAACATTCAGGAATTGTACGCCATAGAGGAAGGAGGAGCAACTTCCCCAAGCATGGGTAGAGGTGAGGCATTTGTAGGGCACTAGTGGAGGTGGTTTCAGTTATGTAAGATTGAAAAAGTAGGGTTGTATTAGAAATGATACCCTTTTTCATCGAAATGATTTTTATATAGAGGTAGACAAGATGGATGGAGGTAAAATCTGTAGAGAAGTGTATTTTTGAGATGTGGAAACTTTTGGGGTTGACATGTCAGAAATAGGTAACCCAACTTTAGTATATATATACATATTAAGATATAACTTAATAAAACCTATGATAAATTGAAACTGATATAGGTTGAACCTAAAAGTTTCATTGGTTATTAAGAAGGTGTCATAATTTAGGACATCTTCTATATAATTTCTATGATTATATGATTTCTCACTCTGATTATTGTTGATTGATGCCTAAAATATCACTATAAAAAATTACTTTTTCCAACAGAAAATTAGTGACACATAATATATTTTTTGGTAGAAAAGAATAATTTTAAGAGAAATTATGTTCTATTAGTATTAACTTTAATTACCAACACTTTTTTCACTGAATTTTTTATCTCATGGTATTATTTTTTAAATATAAAAAAATATTTTTCTAATAGTAAAATGTTTCACATTTTCATATTAGTACATACATTTTTTATGAATACATATATTTATTATTAATACCGATTATTAAGAACAAATATTTTACTATTAGAAAATTTTATTCCAATATATTGATTTATAAGAAAATCAATATACAAATAATTTAATATATATATATATACATGTATATTAAAAAGTCATTTGTTAATAAAAATATATATTGATTAATTAAATTGATGTAAATTTTAAATGAAATATATTTTTGTAGATGAATACATACATACATACATATGTATGTATATATTTACATACCAGTATATATAAATATATACAAAAAAATATTTTTGTTTTTTGTGTGTATCTATTTACAATTTAACTAAATTATTTCTAATTCACCTTATAAACTCTATACCCAATAATGGGTGTAAATAATGAAAGGTAGTAGTGTCAGTATGAGGACCCATTATAATTATATTTTTATTATTATCATGAATAATATACAAATATATATTTCAAGATAATCTCTAATTAATTTAAAATAATATAAATAAATTATTTAGATAAAAATATAATTTGAGAGAAATAAAAAATTAGATAAAAAAATATTAGTATTTAGAATGAATTAGAAATATATTTTAAAAAATAAAAAATACCTAAAAAGTTACACAAGTGGATTAACCTGAATGATTCATATAAATACTCTCCCCACACCTATCTTTACTCTATCTTGCCTCTCTATCATGATGCCACCCCACCAAATCATCACCACTATCTGTAATCCTTACACGCTCCCATCCCTTCATAATCATCCTCCCTATATGATAACTAAAACCCCTTGTACCTTATCTCAACACCCCATCCCCTAATGTGGTGTTGAGGATGCATCCTTTATCACATGATGATATAGGTTCTACACTCAATGATTTTGAAAGAAATTTAATGCCATTTTTGCTATATAAGAGGTTCTTATTACCCTCTTGAATCAAAATTTTCTCCAGGGTTGTTGATGTATTTCAAGGATTGAAGGAAGTTCTGATTTGTCCGTAAGAGATCATAGAGGCATCTTTGATACTATCCTCATCACCAGTGTCTATGGTTGTTTTCTGATTTTTTATTCAGTATCTCATCAACAAGAACATTATATAAGATTTTGTTTTGAATTATAATGTTAATTTTGTGCTCTTAGGTCCATGAAAAAACATCATTTTCTTCCCTTATAAGAAATATACTTCATGGATTATTCTAGGTCTACCAGATCTGTTCATGGTTTCCAAATTCACCAACTCCATATAAAATTTGACATTTATATAAATAATAAAACTTCTATAAATTATATATATATATATATAAATATCTAGTCTCACCCATTCTTTAAAAAATACGGTATTTCATCTATCCATGGGTAACTCTATGATCAATTGAATTCTACTCTAAAATATCTAGTTTTGGGGATTTGTGTGGAAATAGAACTCTTAAATCATGCTAATCCATTGATTTGGATATTGGATGAGGGATAACAATGGTAAATCTAATACCTTCAATATGTATCTTATACTGAACAATACTCAAATTTCCATAGGCAGGTCCACATTTATTCCTATTGCTATAGAAATATATTCGTTGGTCAGATAAAGGGTTGTACATGATTGTGCATGAGAAGTGATGATATGTCGGTTTATACAAATATCAATGATTCAACCCTACCCATGGATAACTATAATGTTCTAAAATATTTCTTGTTGGTTGATATGATTCAAGGTTTTCAATATGGGGATAGCCCATCCAAGATAGTTCTGTTAAACTAGATGAATCAAAGACTTTCCAGAAAGGACAACAGTCCAGAGATATTTTACAACTATAGTGGTGTGATATCATTTAGGGGTTTGATTAAATAAATATATTAGTTTTAAATCTTCTAGTAATTATATTTTTTTGATTGACTAACTCTAAAATTTACTAACATTTCTACCTCCTATGTGGTTTAAAAATAATTTTCTAATTATAGAGCTCATCTGAATTCTCGTATGAGTGATTTGGATCTATATACTAATATTGTGTAACAAAACCTATTTGGAAATGGAAAAAATACAATTATTTATAAATTTATTGAAGATTACTTGAAAATAGTAGATTCATTGAAGAAGAAGAAGAATAAATATAGAGAATAATACTAGATATCATAAGGATTATACCAATTTTCTCATGCGTATAACAACCCTGTCAACCAAAAACATAATTTTGTGTAAGGATTATATATTGAGGTCATATATGATCACATGGATCTTGATAATGGATATGTGGAACCAGAAGTTAAATAAATTGGTAAATTCCCATAACTTAATCAAATTTTGATATATCATAAAAATTTCCAACGGAATACTACATTAATGTGTTGAATGTTTTTTATCAAACTATCACTAGATGATTAAGCTAATATAGAATGGGAGAGATTACCCTATGTCCTCAACAAAAAAATTATGTGACAATTTGAATTCGAACTTGGTTAATCTAGATTTATTTTAATATTAGTACCTTGTGGTTATGAATTATTTTCTACTTTAAAAATATGAGGGGGTTTACCTAGTGTTTTTTAATATAATGTGGTGGTTCCAATAAAAAATCACATAAAACACATGTATCCAAAAACACACATAAATTAATAAAACCTTGATGTATTTTATATAAAAGGTTATAAGAATTATTTGTCTGTATTATTATGACATAATTTTTTTTAGTTTATACCAATGAAATTTTAATTTATTTGAGGTGTGGTAAAATTTTATAGAAAATATAATGGTGATTATTACTCATATTAACTTTAAAGAATTTCCCTGTATCAATCTACTATCTTGGTTATAATGCCATCCTTTCTTTGAACTAGCATACCTTTTATTTTTTTCATATATCATGAATAAAATTTTTCTCTATAGTTATATTATAATAATTATAATTTCTATGTATATAAAACCAAAATTCATTTATGCAATCAATTTTTAGATGTATCACTTACCTTTCCTGATGCATTGATTTATGTTGTATGTTCACGTTTGATTACTATTTTCACCTATTTTTTAATCTATATATTTTTTTATTTGTTTCATAGTTTTATAAATTATTATTTACTATTTTCATGTTTGATACCTGTGTTCTTGTTCCTATAAATAATATTTCATGGTTCCCAAACACATACACACGACACAAATGTAGGAAGAGATATGTATGAATTTTCAAATCCATAAAAGATATTTTATAAACATTTGTTAGAGGTATTTTGTAATATTATTGAAACATTTACCACATTAGTCAATTACTGTGCCATTTAATTGTCTTAATTATGTTATCAACTAAATGGGATATGATTTGGTGAGGTTGAAAAGGCTGAACTTGGAATTACTACCTTGAAATAATAATCTAGCTAGGTTTTTATAGAATCAAATCTTCTAACCAATAATAATTTTTTAACAAACATTTTATCCACTCAATAGATTTTATGGTTTCCCTACAATAATAAATAATCACATATGTATTTAATGTGGTTCTCATTTCACTTTCAAATCTTTTTTCCCCAAAAATAATCCATTATAAATCATGTTTGTGAGGACATTGTAGATTGTATTTGAGTTTGAAGGAGGCACAACCACTATTATCGGCTTTGATTTTGAGCTATCACTAAAACTTGATAACTAGTGATAGAAATATAGAATTTGGAATTATTTTATTGTTTTTTTACTCATCTAATTTTTTTAGGATTTTCATTTCTTCCTAGGATATACAATTTTTAGTTCAAGATTACACACAAGGTGATTAATATAATTTCAAAGATAAATGAACCAATTCCTCTATCTTTACTTTAGACTCAAACAACACACCAAGTCTTTGAAAATTATATGGACTAAGACACTTCAATTTACACTAGTACCACACTTTTATCCATAGTTATCAAAAAAATCATGTCCACTTTATCAAAATCCTAGCCCAAAAACCCACCTCCAAAACAACCATTTCATTCCTAAAATCAAAAATTCCTTCCAAAATAAAACCTTCCACCGGCATGCCTATCCATCCCATACTATCAATTTTAAAAATTTATCATTCCACATATATTATAGACCAAACACTACTAACTCTAACATTTTCATAAAATCAACCAGGTAGGCCCTTCCCAACTAATCAAAATATCCAGGATCCCCACTTTAGCTCCCAACAATGTTGAACAACACATCACCTACCACATCATTCTCAATATCCATAACAACACTATAACATATAACAACATTCCACTTCATCTAGGAAAACTAAAAAACTACATACCATCACTTTAAATTAGTATTTATAGTCAATATCTACTCCCCACCATAGTAGAACAATTCAAGTTCTCCTTTTCAACTTTTTCTGGTGAATAAAATCCATCTGAAGGGGATATTTCTTTTTCCTTTTTTAGGATTCATCTATTTTTCTTATTCTTCCAATTATTTTTTTATTTCTTCTCATTAAATTATACATGTTTTTATTAGTATGTTTCTATAATATTTTTTTAACTAACATTTTTTATTATCTTATTTAAGGGGGAATTGAATAGTGATTTGTTTTATCTTTATTTATTCATTATATTATTTGTGAACTATTTTTAATTTGTTATTAGATTAAATATGAGTATAATGAAATTTAAATTTCATAGAAAAATTAAATGATTTTTTAGCTAAGTTAATAATTTAATTTTATTATTTTAAACATGTTTTTAATCTCATACCAGTAATTTGAAAAAAAACGCATTTCATTATGATTAGATGTGATAAATAGTTTCTTTAAAATTTATTAATATTATTCCACTCATCTAATTTTATGTATTCTATGCTCTGATCAATGAAATTAAAGTTACACCCTATATTAGTTCCATTAAGGTTTAAGAATTCAATGTGAACACATTTTCCCTCTTAATAATAGAATGAAAATAATTACATTTAAACCATGTTACCCTCATGTTGATGACTGGATAAATAAATTTTAATAAAATAATAATTAAAATTATTTGTTTCATCAATAAGTAAATTGTTTTGTGATGAAATAACATGATCATCATCTATTTTATAAATTTAATGTATATTTACAAGAATATGTAATATTATAAACTATTTCTAGAATATATAATTTGTTAGTTGTGTGTTACTTGTAATTGAAATTGCTGTAATTATCAATGGTTTGTGGTAAAATTTTATTTTCGTGTCATGGGTTGTTATTTTTAGTTTTTGTGGTCACTATTTATGTTCTAAAAATGTTCCAATTTATAAAAAAAACATCATTCACTTGTTTGTCTAGTAATTTTTTAATTTTTGTTCCCACTGGTTATTTTTATATCATGAGTCATCAATTTTTTTGGTAATTTGATATATATTATTATAGTGGTTTCTAGAAGGATTATATTGTTTTTTATGGACTCTAGTTATATTATCTTATGGTTATTGTATAACTGGTAAGATAATACTCCTCTTCGTGTCACTAGATTATATTTATATATCATGTGTTTAATTGAAATCTATGTTCTAATTATTTGCTTTTTGTGATCATAATTTTGATCTTAATGGTGAATGTATAGTGTGTAGGGATCTATGATACATGTTTCTTTAAATGAAAAATGGTGGTCTACATTAATCCTTGGGATGATGGTGAAGTTCATCAGGTTCAAATCCACTACATTCTATAATTACCCATGCGATTATGGGGATTTTGGGACTGTGATATCAAATTTTTGTGAGAAATAGGTGGGAGTAAAAGTTTACTTCAGTTACATATAAAGTATAATATTGTTCTAACATTCTTAAACTTGTTTATATTATGTTTATTAGATCTTCCAGTCTTTTTAGGAAGATTTAAGAAGTATTTAAGTTATATTTTGAAATGTCTTGAAAATAAAAACTATGTTTGACCATGTTTCATATAAGCTTATTTTATGATTAATATATAATTATATTATTAACTTTAATATAATATTTTAACATAAAACTTTGGATTTCCAACACATATAATTTTATTAAAAATATAATTTAAAAACTATTATTAACTATCATTTTTATTTATAAATGTTACTAATATTGTTAAGATATATATTAGTCATATTAATATATTATTAAACATTTTTTACAAAATATATATTATTTGTTGGTATTAATATAATTGCAAAAAAATATTTTATCTATCTAAATTAAATTTATAAACTGAGTTTTTTAATAATTTATTGACAGAGACTTATTTTTGGGTAAAATTATTTAGCAACTAAAATGTTACTTCATAATTTAATAGGACTATTTTGGAAAAAATAAAATAATTTTTAGTATATTATTTTTATTTATAGTTAATTTATGAAACCAAGATGAATCGTTTTATTAACAAATATAGTGTACATTGTAATGTTTCTCTGCTTGAGAAACTAAAAGGAATATGAGATGGAATGACAAATATTATTCTTATTCTCAGGGAAATATATCAAAACATGAATCGTGTTGAAATTAAAAATTAGAATAAGAGGTTATAACTCATAATTTTGATATTCATGATGAAACATCCACCTTCTATAAGTGTAAACTTTGATCTACTAATTCCCATGTAATGGATTAGTACCACTGAACACAAATTTTCATTTGTCTAAGTCTTGAATCATGAAGGATTTATCCTTATGGTGTATCATTTGGAAAGTGAAGTAGGTCAATGGTAGAATATTTTTAAGAATATGGGGAAAGAAGAAGAAATTTTATCCATGGAATGCGATGTGTTTATGATTGTATCTTTTAGTAAGTAATTTACCTAAAATCATTAAATCAAAATTGAAAATCATTTCCAAAAGATTAAGGTAAAGGATAATGAATCTTTTGGAACCTACAACGAAAACATTACCTGACTTCTGAGGTGTGCTTTGGGTTTTCTCATTTTACAAAAAAAAATATTTAGTAACACCTAAGTGTATTAAAACAAAATCATTGAAAGGTGTTGACCATAATAGAATTTAGTAACTATTGAGAAATCACTTGATGTTCTCTCAAGATGGAAATGTATGGTGTAAATTCTCATCATTATAATTATTTTGATAAGAGGATAAATATAAAGATTCAATGAATTTATAATAATAAAACTCATGTGGGAAGAAAAATGAATATTCCATGATTATAGAAGTATATAAAGAAGCATGATATAAATTGCATTAAGGAAACATAAATTTTTTTAAGTGTGTAAAATAAGTTCATTAATAAAGTGATTATCAAGGAAATATAAAGATGAGATCCAATGAAATGAATGTGTAGAGAGATAGGCTGAATTCATATATCACCATTTAATGAAAAAATACACTGAGTTTTTCAATTATACCATATACAATTATAATCCAAGGGTGAATGATGAAGATAAACATAAAATAAATCTTATGAAAAGAAAAAGCGAAATATTAGGCAGTCATAGCTATGATGCTGGATCTTGTGAATGAAATGTGGAAAGGGACACATATCATTCACATTAGAGATGCATATTAATAATTTTAATATGGTTCTTCCCTCTCTTTTATATATACATAATTTGCAAAGGGTATCACATCACCACCATAATAATTAAATTTTGAATGATTGATAAAAATTCTTAATGGTATGATGATTTTATTTCATTTATTAGTATCTATTTGAAAGAAGTTTTTGGGAATTTACTTCCTATAATTCTTATGACTCTCCCCATAGTTAAATTTGTGGTTATTTTGGGAATGGATTGGGTTTAATTATAAAGATCCCATTTTAATTTTTGTTGAAGGGAATTGTCCTTCATAATCCAAATAAAAAAATGTTTTTCTTCTAGTGTCATGATAAATATGAACATAAAATTAAAATTACATCAATTTTATGCGTCATATTACCTATTCATGTATGGTATTTTTTAGAAATGATTAGGGAGAAACTCAACATTGAAGATATGCCATTTTTAAAGAATATGTGGTTTCATATCATAAATAGATTCATACACTTCCCCAGAATTTTATATATAATTGTCCATTTAACTCATACATGGTTCTATGTTTATTTCAAATACTCCTTATATAATTGACCAAATCGAGTAGTAGTAGTTTAATAAGAAACTCTGGGAGAATATTGATAATGGATTCTATTGTCCTATTGTGACTACATTGGGTGTCCCTATAATTTTTAAAGATGAAGGATCAATTAATGTGTCTTTTCATTGATTGATGATAACATAATAAGATTACTACTTACAAAAATTATTCTCACCCCTGTATTGTTGATTACTTTAATCAACTACAAGGAGATAAATGCTTTTCAATGACGGACATCTAATATTTATATCATCAATTTTAGAAGAAAAGGAGTATGTATCCAAGATATACTTTCATAAGAGGAATGGTCATTAATAATTTATGGTGATGGAATTATAAATTAGTAATGTACCCACTATTGTAATGAATTCAATGAATAATGTCTTCATATATTACTATGATTAGTTTGTCAGAGTCTTTGTAGATGATATTATTTTGTAGTCCAATATCAAGGATGAGCAAGAGGATCATTTTAGGATTCTTTTAATGATATTTATAATTGATATGTTGTTTTATAAATTAATCAAGTGTAAATTATGGCTATTGAAAGTGTCATTCTTGGGTCATGTAATTATAATCGAGGGTATATCGATAGATCCCTCAATGAAAGAAGTTATTATAAATTGGCCCCGAATAACCATAGGGATGAGAATCCATATTTTTTATAGGTTGTATTGATTGTAATTATTCTTGGTGAGATATTTCAAAAGGAAAACAAATATATTAATCATGTTTATGTGGAAGGGGTCCAATTCATTTGGTTCAAGAAAATTGTTGAAAATTTCAATCAACTAAAGAGAAGGCTGGTCTGAACATCTGTGATCATGTCACCGTTCTGTGGATAATTGTTTTATATACAGTGATTTTTAAAATAAAATATTGGTATGTATTTTCATAAAAAATGAAATGATAGTGTCCTATGCCTCTTGCTAAATTAATTTTCATGAGAAAAATGACTGTAATCATGATACAAAATTGAGAGCAATAATTATTTCTTTGAATATAACTAATAATTATCATTAATGGGAAATTTCTGACAAATATATAGTCTATAAAAGAAAAAACTATATATTCACCCAAAAATAGTTGAATTTGCATTTGAGGTTATCGTTTGAACTGATTAAATTATATGATTAATCAATACATTACTACCCTAAATAGGTGAACAAGGTTATTAATTCTTTTAGTCTAAATTATCATGTATGATTTTCTATGACGATTATTTAATGATATAAAACACTTAATGATTTTTAGATAATAGCCCTTGAAATCATAAGGGAAAGAGATAGATCATGTATTTACCAAATAAATGCTCAACCATATATTCATGTGAAGATTAAAACTATGTAGAACAAACATTTGGAGCATAAAAAAGATGGTATGGAATTTTCCTAAGTTCCTTCATGATAGTAATGGAATAATAGGAATTAATAAGAGAGTATGTGATTCATGAACCAATATAGATAAATTATTAAAATAGAGCCAAAATTTTCTCTGAATCACCCTGATTGGTGTTACCAATACCCACAGTCTAGACACTAGCTACTGGTCTTTATTATCAATCAAGAGATAAATATTTCACTTCATGAGTAACCAAACAAAACAAGTCAGTGGAAAGACCCCATAAATTGATGGTATTATGAAACAATCATCAAGAGAGAAACTCTAAAAATTATTTAGGAATCCAAATACATTAAAAATACCAACGATGATATCATCACAATATATATTCATAAAAGGTGGATTATCTACTCTACCTAAATCTTCAAACTCCCAACACCCCACTATCTAAAATACGCACCAACACCCAGTGGTGATTTCCCTTTTCTTGTGTGTAAAAAAATCAAAAAATTACTAATGGTAAAAGTTGGGTTTGAGTAACACTAACTAATTAGGATTCAATATGATATTTTA
Organism: Viscum album; assembly: GCA_963277665.1. NCBI lineage: Eukaryota > Viridiplantae > Streptophyta > Magnoliopsida > Santalales > Viscaceae > Viscum > Viscum album. The sequence continues at coordinate 459,953,227 of OY728138.1, forward strand.
TAATAATTACATATAACAGAAATAAATTATCAATCTCAGAACAAATTATGGTATAGTAATATTTTATCAATTCAAAATAATAAATTCTTTTAAAATCCTTTCAAGAGAATGTATATAGCACTAAAAATAAGTATTCTCGGTAAACTAGACATGAATACGAATCTAGATCAAAATAATCCTGAATAAATAAAGTCATAATCATTTTCACGTACATATAATTTGCAATATTAGCACAATTTTTACAATCCATGAGGTTAGTTAGATCACGGATTAAGGATCCTCACACATCTTAGTGAAATTTGACTCTAAGTGTATACACTTTCCTAGATCTTAGTCCTAGGGGGGATAGGTGTCTACCAAAAATAATTAACTCCTACCCTCATTATACTTTAGATTGTTTTTTCATTATAGATGTGTTTATAGGTATATAAAATACATGATTATAATGCTTATCATAGATTAATAACCTTCCTACCAAGTATTTAATGTGATTAAAAAAATAAATCATGGTGAAAATCATTCATCCCAATTAATCTTCATTAATATTTTTTGAGAAGCCCAAATTTTATTTCTAAAAAACCCATTCCAAATAAAAAACCAACAAGAATGTATTTTAATCAAAGCTCATATCATTCAAAAAAATTCATTTCATTTCAAATCCATAAAACATTTCATGTCCACAATATTTCAATAATCATCAAAAAATTAATTATTCTAATCATTAATTTTAACTCAAAAAACATATTTAGAAAAACAAAACACTTTTTGAAAATCCATATTTAAGAAGTTAATAAAAACTCCATGTTGTTCAGAAAAAAATATCAAGCATCATAAATAGTTATTTAGAAGTTAATTAGAAACCTTTTTCAAATCAAAAAAAGAATCATTTCATTCAATCAATATGAATTTCATTATGTAATCACCTACCTAAACAACTATCTTAAAACACCAATAATGGGATCCAAAAATAATGGGATGGAAGGAGCCAAAATAATTTTCATACAGTGATCGGGGAATGAAAACCATTAATAATGTTTCATTGATACTTAGTAAGGAAGAATAAGAATTAGAATGATAGGTACTAAATCACCTTCAAAAAAAGATATAATTCTGAATACCCCATCCAATAACACATTTATTATAAAATAAAAGAAAAATAAGGAGTAAGATAGATTTAATAGATGGAATCTAAATTATAAAAATTTCATTAAGACTCTCCGATATATTTTCACTTATAAGGAGTAACGGTACATGGAAGATGAAGTGTCATTTGGGTGATTCAAATTCAAAACCCCCACCCCCATTCCCTAGTGAAAAATTCCAAGATATTTTATATTTACCATGTCTTCCACCATGCCCATGAAGGGGCCTTTCTAGAAATTGTGGATAGAGAGACCAATATCATGCCATGCATGGAACCACAACCTTCGATGGGAGTGTTTTCATATGTAGTTTCACATATAGGGGCTCTAATAAACACCACATATCATAATATAATGAAAAATTAATTATATTACTATTCTCACCATGATAAATATTTTATTCCCCTAGAAATCCTTATCATGAATACAAATTAGCAAAGAGATGAGTCCATTGCTCTATAATAATCACCTCATACACCAATGTTCTATGAGAAATGGACCCATGATTCAATATAACCCAATCAAAAGGTAATGGATTCTAAAAGAGAACCATCAACTAAGAATCAATTATCCAAATAGACTACTCAGTCATAGTCATATCAAGTTCCACATTAAGGTATTCCCAATTCAAATAATGATATGGGGTAAAATGACATTTCTTGATATTTTACATTTGAAACACCATATTAATAAATTTCAGTTTAAGGGGAAGATCAACTAATAAACAACCTTCCTAATATGATCATCATACTCAAAAGGTCAATTGTATCTTGGTGTCATCTTCCATAATTTTCCAAGAAGTTAGTGACCCAATCGAGGTGATACTCTCAAGAAAAAATATTCACTAACCGAAAAATAAAAATGACTTTGATGAAAATATTCATATGATTTATTAAATATCTAAGGCATTACCATCCGATGTATACTTTTGGGGATCTTTTTCTTCATCTCAGGGACTAAACTAAGTCTGAGCAAATATGTTTCATCATACTCTGATGAAAAGGTTGATATTTTCAAAGTCACATATAAAAGTCCTCAAGGTGTTCCTTTTTATGGATTAATGGTAGAAATTATTCTATAAAAACTACATCATCCCTAAATAAAAATCTAATTATATTCCAAATTTAAAGAAATAGGAATCCAGATGTGTTTAAGAATCTATATAACTCATTCTATATGACCATATTTCTGATTATTTAATGGTTCTCTCAACATGAAGTTGGATCCCAATACCCCCTAGATTCCTCCCTAAAATGGGGATGTAAAACAAGTATCCTTGGAAAAATTAGTAGATGTAAATCTATAAAATTGACCATATAACTGTCTTAGCCTCTAAAAAATTAAACATTATAGATGAAGTAAAAGATATCTTCAACTCGTTTATGGAATTCTAATATTCATAATTCCAAATGAAATTCACTCCCTTCTAAGAAATATAAGTCAATAGAGATGCTATTTTGGAGAAATATTTCAAAAATGGTGGTAATACCATGTTAAGACCAATAATCACCAATTATAAAAGGAATTTAGTGGTCCATCCTATGACAAGACAACTTTAAAATTTTTAGGATTAACTAAGACATCATGTTTTAAGAACATGTTTCCAAATAACTTCACCTCCAAAATATAGAATTAGTAATTATACATCTAAACATAATATTAGTGATTAATCATGTATTTGTTTGTTCCTTTACGATCTGTTACATTGTGAGTTTAGTCATTGAAATTGATTGGATGAGGCTTAGAGGGGGCTTGGTGAAGTTTATTTTCTAAAAACCTGGATGTAGGGAGGTTACATGTTGTGTAACTTGATGTCACAGCATAAAACCGGGTTTTGTGGCTTGTCCTAGAAAGATTCATGATGCGAAAACTTTTACATGGTGTGAAAAAGAGATTCACGATGTGAAATACTTTTTGGTGAAAAAAATAAAAGTAAAACCGAGAGGTAACATGTTTTTCAGTAGAAGTGGGCCACAAGGTATTACATGATGTGAAAGGGGATTACACGCCATGTAAGACCCTAATGTTTTAATGTTTTAAAACATTTTAGAAACTCTGGGTTTCCAAAACCCTACAAATACATAAATATCACTCATTCAAGTTGAACCCTAGGTACCTAGAGGAGTTCCTCGAACCCTCTTCCTCCCTCTTCAATTAGTTGATCTTGGTAATCATTAATTGGTGATCCAAGGTAAGTTCTACCATTTTTTTTCTAGAAATATCCCTTGGTTTGGTCTCATTATCTTCCATATCTCATCACCATGCTATGGTTTGTGATTATCTGTGACTCATAACTGGGTATCTCTAAATTTTTGTTATTGTAGTGGTGCTAAAATGTCCTCGGATGGAAGAAGATATTATGGGATAGGTGATTAGAGGACCGTTACATGATCAGTTCTGGTGTGAAGAATGTTGATGCCCCTTCGAGGTTAGATTTCTGGTGTTTCCCTTCATTTTGCAACATGTGGAAGGGTTTTTTCTTTTATTACCATTTGGTTATAGTTACGCTGACATAATCAAAGATAATAAAATGCGTAATTTTATTCAAAGGCGTAATAGGATTTTTTTTTCATTCTTTGTATAACCTTGATATTGATTTTTATGTTTTAATAATATTTCCTAAATTCCCCACTTAAAATAGTGGCCATTGGTGGATTTGTTTTCACCATAAATGGATGTGTATTGTTTGGATTATGTTGAACACATATATATGGAAAATGGATAATCACTTGAACTTGGAGAATAAAAATAAGCCCTAGGATTACCTAATTTTTTATAACCCTTATATTAACATGTGAAATTAAATAAGGAATGCCTTGATAAATCTAGAATAGTGCTATGCTTTCCCAGGTGGGTCAATGTGTTGGGTGGGATAGTTGCGGTTGTGTGTTCAGGACCAATGACAGATGATGTGTCTATGCTGTGACATGTATTTTTTCTCTAGTTTGTGTTGTGGTCTGGTTGTGAAGCACGAGAATGTTCTGTGGGTTGTTTTGGGTAGTGTTATGGATGAACTTGTAGATGATACACCAACATGGAAATGTAATGGAATAAAAAGTTGAGAGATTGTTTTTTGTGGAATTTATGAGAAGTGTTATGTGGCGGGGCTATGATCTGGTTGTTCTATGTTGTGTTTCTATATGCCGTTGAGAGTTGGGGACTTTTTTTGTTCGGCATGGGTAATTCACCAAGATTTTCTCCATGTGTGTATTTCTCGAGGTTGCTTGTTGTTTGATGTGTTTGGTAGTTACAAGGAGAGTAATGAAAAAAATGATTAATTGATTGATTAATAAGGTTTTTAATTGTCTTGGGTTGGTGTGGTAAATGAACAATTAGAATGAATTATTAAATGGAGAGTGGAATAGGTTAAATGAATTTGTTGGGAATATTTATTGGGTTTGTGGCTTGTTGTGTTGTGTTGCGCATTTAGAGGTAGTAGCAAGGTTGGAAGATGTTGAGAGTTGGGTTTTTTTGAGAACCCATAGTATGGGAATGAGTGTTTGGTATAATATATGTATATACTTGTATTTTCCTTGTGATTTCTATACTCACCCCATCCTAGTTGATAACTATGTTCTGAACACACCCCTCATCATGGGGGAGGGTATATTTCCCAAACATCTTGGTGGGAGGATGGATGGATTTCCACCCACTCTTCACAACTCCCTCTTCCAGGAAGATAATGCCCATGATTCTTTTGGAATGTTTTGGTTTTTTAGGCTGATGTGTGTATGGTAGAGGTATGTTTTCCAAGGTGTTTTTAGGTTGGGATGTTTCTTGATTTCTCAAGTGTGTTTGGGATGAGGTGTGGTTTGTGGCCCAATGGTATGTGGGATAAATTATATGTGGTAGTGGCCTAGTTTTCTGTAGGTAGGTTATTAATTGATGTGATGTGACTCGGTATTAGGTGACGGTACATGATGTGGTTTGCGGCTTAGGTGTCTTCAGGCCAGATGTGATGTGGCCCGAGATCAGGTGATGGGATGAGTTATAGTATGTGGGTCCTAGGTGTGTGTCGGTGAGTTGTGATGTGGTTATTTTAGAAGTGGTGGGAGCGTGAGGATGTTTTCCATTATGTGACATCACATAAACTAGTAGGAAGTGGTGTGGGGTACCCAAATTATCAATGTGATTACTATGCTAAATTACTATAATTTTTTACTTGGTGAATAAACCTTAGTTATGATGGGATGAAAAGTATACCTTGTTTGGTGTTGTTTGGTTCTATTCTTTTTCTCATAGAGGCATTAGTATTCTTCCTTTCAGGTGTGCATGAGATACATAGGTTTTTACAACATAGTATACTTTAATGATCACCCTATATATACAAAATTGTTTTCATGTTTCTATGAGGACTTCATGGATAATGATATACATTACTATCTCAGATCTTGATAGTTGTGGTGTTACTACCTATCCTTAATTTTGTTACTTATTACAGACCATTATTTCATTTGTAACAATTTCATAAAAATTCATGTGTGTTGGATTTTTCATTTCCTTTATATGTGTCTTGGAATTGTTTTGTGGTTGATATATCCTATCTCTAGATATTTTTTCTTATAAAAATTGTAATGCCTCTCATTTTTTGAGATTTGTATACCCATGGTACTTTTTTCTAACCCGGGGCCAACTGGAGGTGGGAATTGGGGGTCGTTATCTAACTTTCATCATTTCTATCCAAGGAGGGTATCTTTTGAGGGAGGGTTCATGAAATAATGGTATTAGAGGATAATGGTTGAGAGATAGCATATTGTTTTGAGTTAGGAATAGTGAGGATTTCATGGGATGGTAGATAAATAGTATCAGGTGATCTTGGTGTGTGACTTAGGCTAGGGAAGACCATCTAAGAAACAAGATTTTAGGGACCCATGTTATCTGAGGCATAAACTCTGAGCCTACTGAATGACCAAGTGAGGCTACACCATTTCTGGGGTAGAGACCCTAGGAAAGGTACCTATATCATAATGACTTGTGTTTTTGTTTTAATTGGGTTTTGGAAAAATTTTAAATGAATAATGAGTTAAAAATTGTAAAATGAATTTTAATAATGTTCCATACAATTTGGACTTAGAAATTCCTTATTTACCTTTCAGTTGTGGATCAGGATGTTGAGGATCAGTAGGCCGATCAGGTTGATCAGAAGAGGGTTGATCTAGTGGATGAGGATAAAAAATTGTTGAGAATATTACATGTTTTCCCATGGTAGGCCTTGGGAAAGTACGAGGGAAGTGTTTGAAACATGTAGATGGAGAACTAGCTCTAGGAGCTTGAGATCACATTCAGTTTGATCTGGCATCTGACGGAGTACGGTGTTCCTTTGGTAGTGAGTTTTATGTGGGGTGATGTGCATTAGTGAGGGATGATATACCTAAGGGAGAAGAAGGAGGATAACATTATTTGTTACAATTTTGAGAAGGAGTTTCAAGTAGAATTCCTTTCATCGACCATGGAGACTAAGAGGAGGTTTTAGTTACTCTCCCCCTAGAAGGGGGGTATCTTGGTACTGGAGGTGGGGATTAAGTTCAAGGATCTTCTTCTCTTCACCGTAGATCTATTTCATGATTAGGAGTCTCATACAAGACTCCTAGAGGAGACACGTCATCCTTCTATCTAGTACTCAGTTACTCCCTATACATTGCCGATGTACTTGGAGGTTTAGATGAAGATGGAAGTTATTGATCAGATGCACTCATGAGGAGGGATACTATGAGAGGGAAGATAGTAGGGTTATTCAAGAGGTAGGGTTACTAGAATAAGGTCTTAGGCACTAGGGCCTTTGATGTTCCAAATGGTGGGGAGTCAACCATAGGAGTTTCTCTTTTGACATTCTAGTCCTCATTCCTTTCCTCTGAAGTTGGGACTGATGTGTTTCATATGTGGAGTCTATGGACATCTTCAGAACTAGTTATCAATAGCCATTTGAGCCCAATATGGTGGAGGTGGATACGTTCAATGACATCCTCAACAGTAGTTTCCAATAAGTCTGTTTCAACGGTAGGGGAACTAGGCACTTGCTCCACTAAGGAGAGATGGATTAGGTACAATCTGACCTTAGTATGATCCTCAAGGACCTCATCCCGGTCATGGTCATAGGGGTGGTTGATATCAGAGGGCAAGAGGATATAGGATTAGTCAGTTTCACATTTTATATGAACTAGTTCTAGTAGAGACTGAGATCATTATAGGTACGACTAGTTTGTTTAGTACCCTTTCTTGTGCTTTGTTTGATTATGGAGCTTTGCCCTCCTTTGTTGAACCCACTCTATCCCATTCTATGGGACTACAAATAGAGATTTCTTTTATCCCCATGTTGTATAGTATACTAATAAAAGGCCAAACCATCTTGTTTAATGTGTTCTGGGGATGTAGACTGATGATGGGACCACATCAGTCCCATCAGAATCTTTTCTTTCTATAGATGCAGCCATACGATAACATTAATGGCATAGACTAGTTGTATTTTATGAATTATGTTATCAACTACTTCTAGAGAATAGTTTTTTTTTCAACATGGATGACTGATGTGTGGTTTTCATTGGTGATATGAGGTTTCAGGTGGGCATTCAGTGTATCTTACCTCTTCTTAGCCTTCCTGGTCAATGAAAGTAATTCTTATTATAACTCTTTCTTGAAATTGACTAATAGAAAATCAACCTCCTTCCTCTCCTCAAGGTACATCATCCACCAATAACACACAAATACTTACATCTAACTTACTTCATAAGGAACCGAGTAGTCTTTTGGATCTCAGATCAAATTGAAGGTGATCTCAAGCTCCTCTTTCCACCTCTCCTTCTCCATGTGTGAAATCCTTTCCTTGTACATTCTCAAGGTTTTCCACTAGAAACCATGTAACATTCTCAACCACTAGTCATCCACCACCATTGATCAACTAGATCGGCCTTCTGACCCTCAACTTCCCAAGCCACATATGGATGATGACCGTGATACACAACTAAATGGTAAACAAAGAATTACTAAGCCCAAAAAGTGTTGAATTTTCTAAAACTCATTTTAACTCATTTAACTAACTATTCATCTCAAATTTCCCAAAACCTAATTCAATCAAGAACACAAGTAATTATGATTCATGTAACATTATTAGTGTCTCTATCTTTCAACCATCAACTTCTGATACCATTCTTTCATGACCCCTCCCTCCAAAGATACCCCTCCTGGGCTAGAAATTAAGAAAGAAAGATAATGACCACCAAGTCTGTCCAATAGTATGCTCCGGGGTGGAAACCAGCACCAACGGTATACAAATCTCACAAAATAAGAGGAATTACCCTTTATATAGAAAACAATATTAGGAGATAAGATGTGTCAACCTCAAAAAAATCCAATACACATGTATGAGAAATCTAAAATCCAACCTACATGCATGTTTATAAGAGAACTGTTACAAGTGAAATAAAGCTCCAAAATATGTACTAAAAGTAAGGATCAGCAGTTTCATGACAACTATCAACAATTGAGCTAGTAAATTCCATCCTAGTCCATGAAGTCCTCTTGGAAGCTTGAAAATAGTTTCATATATGTAGGGTGAGTGTACAATTATACTAAGTTGGAAAAACCTAAGTATCTCATGCACAAATGAAAGGAAGTATATTAATGCCCCTATGATAAAATAATAGAACAAAGAAGCACCTAACAAGATATACTAGCTATCCTATCCTCATCAAGGCATGCTCGCTAAGTAGTGTAATACAATTCAAGTAACATAATAAGCGCATCGATGATTTGGGTACCCCCAACACTTCCAAATGGTTTATCTAGTCATTCCTAATTAAAAACATCGTCATGCTCCCACCTATTCTAAAAGAACAACATCGCATCCCTACCGCAGAAACCTAGGACCCTGAAACAACATCTCATCATGTCACTTAAGCTCGAGTCACATCGCATCCTTACCATAGACACATGGGCTAAAAATCACAAAACATCATGTCACATGAGCCTGAGTCACATCACATAACACCACAACCCTCACGCTAAACTAGGCCACAACCAAATCATTTCCCACACAAAAAAACCTGGACCACAAACCAAACCTCATTCCAATGACACGTGGGAATGTAAAACACATCTCATCACAAAAAACCCTTGGAAAAGACAACTCTCCCATACACACCTGGGCCTCAAAAAATAGAACCTACTCAAAAAATATTGGGATATCTCCTCTTGGAAGAGGGAGTGGTGAAGAGTAGGTTTCCATCCAACCATTCTCACACTAGGATGTTTAAGAAATACATCATCCACCGTGATTATGGAGTTGTTTGGAACATTGTTCATGATTAGGGTGGGGTACGTATAGAAATAACAAGAAAAATACAAGTATATTCATATATAATACCAAATACTCATGCCCATCCAATGGGTTCTCAAACAAACAATCACCTCTCAACACTGCTAACCATGTTATAACCTCTAAATGTGAAATTCTATACAAAAATCCACAAAACCAATCCATATTCCAAACCAATTCATTTTACTGATTCCACTCTTTATTTAACAATTCATTTTAATTTTTCATTAACCACACCAACCCAAGACAATTAAAAACTTTATTAATAAATAATTTATTCATTTATTCCATTATTATCTTGGGAAACTACCATGTACAACACATGAAAGACAATACAAAAAAATCACATTGTGAGAAGCTCTAAGAGAATTACCCATAACAACAAAAGAAAGCCCCCAACACTCAACTAGATCCTGAAACACAATATAGAATATCCCAATTACAACATCTTCGAGCAACAATAATCATCCATTCCAAAAATATATATCAACCATAGATTCCATTACATATCCATGTTAATGAATCGTCTCTAAATTAATCCACATCACCAACCCATAACACGTACTCATGCTTCACAACTAGACCACAAAACATACCATGGAACACCCACATGTCGCAACAGAGCCACTTTACCTCCCATTGGTCATCCACACAAAAATAATGATATCCCACACAACACATTTCCCCAACACACAAAAACATAATATAATTATATATTTAAAAAGGAATTCCTTATTTAATTTCACTAGTCAATTTGAGGGTTATCACAAAAACTAGGTAATCATGGGGCATCTGTTTATTATCAAAGTGAATTCTCTTTCGAGAGAAAACCCTCGACCTTCGGATGCTCCATCCCTGCCAGTGACGATGGTGGATCTTGCACCGAACCCTACCCCCTTGTTGGGGGAGGGGGAATCATCATCTCATAGGAGAGCAAGATCCTTCAAGCCTTTCTCCAACACGGAGTTCCTTATTCTATTTTCGAAAATTTCTATTATCCCTAAAGTACTAGATATAGTCGATGGTCTACCAAATATTTCTCTTTCGTTATCTAAGTTTATAGAATCCTCGAATTTGCTGAATCTTACCTTGGTGGTGCGGTTTAAGCGCATAAGGCTTTCGGTTGACGATTTCAACTGATTTGTCCTCGGTGCTTGGGATCTTCAGGAACGAGCAGTGGTGGGGTTGCTGGACAGTAAACAATTCATGATTAGGTTTGATTTGGAGGCAGATTTTATTCATGCTTGGGAAAGGGCTCCACGCAACTTCAATAGATCTCGCTTCATGCTTCTGCAGTGGTCCTTCAATCTCTAAATGAATCATGATCCACCTTCCATATCTGTTTGGGTAAGCTTCCCTAAACTCTACTTACCGATTCAAAATCCGTCGATTATTCGCCTATTGGGTAATATGGTTGGTTGATATCTTTGTTTTAATAGTCATATCGAGGCTGTTTTCCATCTGTTAAATCCTCATGTGTGTGTCAAAATGGATGCATCCCGCATTCCCTTTGATTTCATTTGGATTACGGTTGGCGAGGAGTACTATTGCAAACAGAGGGTTGTGTATGAGAACTGGACTGACTTCTATGGTTCTTGCAAGTGGATGGGTCACCCAAATGAGTCATGTCAAGGAGGATCTTGTTTCTAATCGAGGATGGTTCGTAGTAGTGTGAAGGATACCATTGTGAGCGCTGTGGAGGGTTCAAAGAGCAGGGCGTTGTACAAGTGTGTGAAGGGGGGTCTGGATCATACTTCTGGAGGACCTACTGTTGGAGGGAGAGGCTCTCGGATGGCTGCATCAGCTGGGGAGGCCTCTGCACCTATACCACAGATGGTCTCTTTTTATAAGGGATTAATTTTTGGATCTTCTTGCACTAGAAGGTCTTAGGAGAAGGAGAAGAATTCTAGGCCTATTGTTTCATTGGAATCGAAACAGGTGGTAGATGTTCAAGGATTTAACTTTGTGGAGGTGTCTAACAGGGACCAGGCTAAGGTTTCTAATCATCTTGATTCTCTGGACAGACCTTTTGTACCCATAAGTAACTGGTTTGAAGGGATTTTTGAGGATTGGTTAATTGAAGGCTGGGAGGAGGAGGACTGTGCATGAGATAATGGGGAGGCAGAGCCCTTGGGAGATCTGCAGGTTGTTTTCATGGAGCATGATCCTATTTTAGGCTATGGGAAAGACACAAATAATGTTGTAAGGCCTCACCACTTATTGGAAGGTACTCACCAGAGGCTGTGAGATGGAAGCAGTCAGAATGTCTTTTTCCATTGGTTCAAGCCGATAAAGTGAAGAAAGGCCATGGTGGTGGTAATGCCTTGGAGGGTACTCTATCTGACGGTAAGGGGATGGATCTAGATTCTATGGTTGGGGAAGTCTCCCTTCTAGAGTACAGGGGGTCACCCTTGTCAGATGATATCTCACAAATCAGGGGCTAAGGAATAATTCAGAGGGAACCGAGTCTCCTTTAAGGGAGAAGGTTGGGGAAGGAAGGGGGACCTTTGGGGGAGGAAAGGAAAACTTGAGTCCTCATTTCAATCGTTCATTCAGTGAAATCGTTCAAATTGGGACTCAAAAGATGTCTTCTGGTGGAAAATCATTATCTACAACACTGGGAAGGAGTCCAAGGAAGGATTATTCCTATCTTCCGCGACCGATGCAAACTAGTTTTACCTCTAAATAGAATGGTGGAGTGGTTCTTGCGGTCAGGAAGGGAAGCAGAGTTAAGAAGGCATCCCCAGATATGCATGTTCTTGATCATCATAGTAATCGAGTACAAAGTGAATGCTTTTGGAGACATCCAGAGTGGGAATAGACTACTGGGGAAGAAGAATCCTTCTTGGGATTCGGGGATGACTACGGGTACTATGATATGTAACTCTTTGTTTTCCTCTTTGTTGTTTCTGTTTTCTTGAATTTGTTTTGTGTTGGATGTGGGGCACCAGGAACTCTTAAACTAGCTTTATGAAATGGAAAAAAATGATTTGCAGCCTGTTTTTTATCCAAGTGTATGTGATTAACAATTTTCTATATATATGTGTGTTCAACATAGACCAAACAACACGAAATCCATTTGGTGTGCAGAAAAAAATCCACCAATGGCCACCATTTTCAGATGGGTTTTTAACTCGTATAAAGAAAACATTGCAATAAATATTAAGGATTTAAAAATAATGATAACAAAACCCATTTCCCCTTTCAATTCAATTATCTAGTATTTGGTAACTCCTTTTATGTTGTCGATGTAGTTAAAGGTTCAGAATAAGGTGGAAGTGATTAAGTGGATGCACTCATAAAGAGGTATATCACAAGAGGGGTGCCCAGTGAATTTTTCGAGAGGCATGGGTTACCAAAAATAGTTATATGGTGCCAGGGCCTTAGGGGTTTTGACTGGAGGAGAGTTGAACTCATCAATTTATTTTTCGACCTTCTAGTCTGCATACCTTTACCGTGAAATGGGGATTGAGGTGTTCATATATGGATTCTTCAACTATCTTAAGAACTAGTTACCAATGATGTGTTGACCCCAACATGTTGAAGGAGGATAGGTTTGGTTCAATCCGGAGTAATAGTTTCTACCTAGGCCCTTTCAGTAGCAGAAACAACAGGCTCGTGCTCCATCAAGGGAAAATGGAGTTGGTAGAGACTAACCTCATGATGTTCATTATAGACATTGACCTAGTCGCATTAATGTGGGAAGTCATCCATATAGGGGAAGATAATCGGCGCATGGTCTATTTCACATTTTATAGATAGTTTTTCTAGTAGACCCATAGATCATTAAAGGTATGATCAGTTTGTTTAGTACACCTACTTGTTCATTTTTTTTATTTAGAATATTCAAACTCTTTGTTTAACCTAATTTATCCCATTCTATTGAAATAGACATAGAGAGGTTTTCCATTCTCATGGCATTGATTATGCCAATCAGAGGCCAGAACATCATGTTCGATGTGTGTCGAGGATGTAGATTAATGATGGGACTACATCAGTCCCATGTAAATATCTTCCTATTGTAGATGAAACCATATGATGTAATTCTTGGCATCAAATGTTTTTATTCCAGGCAATTTATTTTTGACTACTTCCAGAGAAGATTTGTCTTTTTAGGAATGGATGGTCATCATGTGGTTTTCATTATAGACCGGACTTATCAGGTTGAAATTCAATGTATAGAGACTCTTCTTTTCTTGTTGGATGAGATGTTAGTGGAATCAATATATGTTGGGATAATGGAGGTTCCCAATGTTTTTGGGGAGTTACTATATTTTTTTCTCAGGGAGGTTGTAACTCTACCTCTTTGATGGGATGTTGAGATCGAGATATACCTACAACCCGGTGCCTCCTCTATTTTGATGGCGCCTTACTGGATGGAAACTTCTGAGCTATGGGATTTTCCAATTCAGGTGGACATTCTGATGCATAATATTTTTATCCATCCTAGGGTGTCATCGTGGGGTGATTCAGTCTTTTTTGTGAAGAAAGAATATGGTGGAATGAGGGTGTGTATAGACTGTCAAATGTTGAATTAGGTGATAGTCATGAAGAGTTACTCTCTCCTAAGGATAGATGATCCTTTTGACCAGAAGAGAGTGGAAATTGGTTTTCTACAATAGATATATGGTCTAGATATCACTAGTTGAGTGGAAAGGAGAGTGATATCCCAAATACTTCTTTCATATGCAGGTATGGACACTTCGACTTTTTTTTCATGCACATCAGCATTAAGAAAGCACCAGCTCTATTCATGGGACTTATGAATTCTGTTTCCTATGTGTTTTTGGATAAGTTTTTCACCAATTTTATCAATGACATCCTTGTATAATCAATGTTATTGGATAATCATGCTGAGTATCTTAGATACATCATACAGGTTCTTCAATGCATCCACCACTATAGAAAGTTTTCCAAGTACAAATTTTGAACACTGGTGGTGCATCTCCTTGGGTGTGTGGTATCTAAACTGGGTGTTTCTATAGACCCATATAAGTTTGAAGTAGTTGTTCCATGGAAAGCACCCAAGAATTTGGCAAAGGTTCACAGGTTCCTTGGTCTTTAAGCTATTACTAGATGTTTGTACCCGATTTCTCCCAACTTGCAACACCATTGATAGCTCTAGCCGGAATAGTACAAGATTTTGTGTGGAGTTAGTTGCACTATGTAGTGTTCATCTATCTAAAGTGGAATTTGGTCAGTACTCTAGTGCTTAGATTTCTAGAGGAAGTGCTGATGTTCATGGTATTTTTTATGAATATCATTTGGTCTTGGGATTCATTTTTATGTAGTAATAAGAAATGATCTCTTGTGTTTCTATGCATTTACATCCCCATGAATGTATCTATGACACCCATGATCTGGAAAAAATAGCCTTCATGATTTAATAGATGTTTTGGAAACATTACCTCATTCTAGGAGCTCTTTTTGGTCTTCATAGATCACCAGAGTTTGAGGTATAACTTTTCCCAATGAGATCTAAACTTTAAATAGAGGAGGTGGATGAAGTTTCTTTAGGAGTATGATTTTGAGATCTCTTATATGTTAGGAAAGAGGAATTTTGTTGTAGATTCCATCAGCATAAAGTTATATATGGATGTTTTTTAGGAATCTGTAGATGCTTGTGAAGTGATGGTGGAGTTAGAAAGCTTGCACATAGATTAAATAATGGATTGTGGTAGATGAAATTTTTTCCAAATCATTATATCATCTTCTCTGATTCAGTTGGTGGAAGTGTCTCAGTGGGGAGACATAGAGTCAGAGGTGATGCATGATCATGTTGACTATAATGATTCCCTAGAAGGATGGACAAAGGATGGTTGGAACAATTATTCATTTCTATGGAACATTTTTGGTCTAGTAGCAATGTCTGAGGGAGTCCTCCAAGAGTTTAATATCTCACCTTTATCAGTACACCCAAGAGTTTTTGAGATGTACTTTGGCTTGAAGATTCAGTTTTGGTGGCCCTAGATGAAAACAATTGGGGTGGAGTTCGTGGAAAATTTTTTAGTGGTCTAGCAGCTAAAGGCTGAGAATCATATTCCTATTGGTATTTTACATCCCTCTAACATCCCTGAGTGGAAGTGGGATGACATCTCAATGGATTTTTTCATAGGGTTACCCAGATCTTAGGGAGGCTATGATGTTATCTAGGTAGTAGTGGATTAGCTGTTGAAATCGGCTCACTTCTTAGAGATCAAGGAGTTAGGCATAGTGGATCCCTTGTAAAATATGTATATTGATGAGGTGGTGTGGATGCATGGAGTTCCAAGACTCATTATCTAATATTGGGATTCACATTTTACCTCACAAATTTGGAGGGGGATAAAACATGATTTTGGAACCCAGTTACACCTTATCATTGCCTTCCACCCTCAACGATATGGGTAGAAATAATGGACAATCCAGACATTATAGTATATGTTGAATGAATATGTCTTGGAATTCGATGGATCCTGGTTGTGAAGGTTACCCTTGTAAGAGTTTTCTTATTTTAACAAGAATAATTCTTCTGTTGTCAGGGATTATTTTGAATATTTTTATTGAAGACCATGTATTTCATATTTGTTCCAGAAAGAGGTTGGGAGACATCTATTCATGGTCCTAAGGTTGTGTAGAGAATAAACGATAAGGTTCATATTGTTCGATAGAGGATGAAAGCTGTTCTAGACCGGAAGAAGTCATATGCCAAAATTTGGAGGAGGACCTTGTAGTTTTTGGATGGGGAAGATGTATTCTTGATGTTTTCCCCTTGATGTGGACAATGGAGGTTTTGCCTTGGGAGTATGATTTATCACAAGTTCATCATACCGTTTGAGGTTTTGGGGGAGTTGGTTAGGTGCAATACGAGTTGGAGCTTCTAATGTTGTTATAGAGAATCCAAGATGTCATCCATATCTCCCAACTCTGTTGGTATCTTCATAATTACTCCCACATCATTGACTAGGGAGAGTTTAATATCTAAGATGATACAACGTGCGTGGAATGACCAATAGAGATCTAGGATCCTCCAGATAAGTTGTTTCATGGGCAAACCATTCCTTTAGTCCACATATTGTGGAGGCATGGTGTCCCATAGGAGAGTAATTAGGAGAAATAAATGCAGATGCATGCCCGGTATTAAGAGTGGTTTTGAGTCTTTCCTTGTTCTATTTTTTTTCTTATGTGATGCGAGAACCTTTTTTTATATTATATGTGTTGTTTTCTTTTGATTTAGGATGTGTGTGGTGTAAAGTGCAATAAATTAATGACATGTGAAAAGGGGGAACATAAGATGCCTAATCGAGACAAATTAACAGTTAGGTGATTAAAACAATAAAAGCAATTTAGTATGACCATAGTGGACAGTATCTTGTCATAAAGGACGAGATTCTATAATTTGTGAGTTTGATACAGTGTGGTCATTGAGCTCGTGTGCTGTGTTTCGTGATCATTTGGGTTAGCATATTTCGGAGGGGGTGTTCTTGTATGTGGAGGTTTCCACCCCATCTTTGGAAAAAAATTGTGATTTATTTTCAAATGTTGATCTGTTAGGTTTTTAGTGTTGTTTCAAGTGTAGAGAGATCCTAGAGAGGTATCTCATGGGGTAGTTGTTTGGACCCCTTTTCTCTTGGCATGTTTTTGGATTATTGAGGACAAGAATCATTCGAGAGGTATCTAATGAAATGTTTTATGTCTTATTGGTCCATTACATTGTGAGTTTGGTTATTGGAAGTGCATGGAGTCAGTTCAGAGGGTGTTTGGATAAGTTATGTTGCTAAAAAACAAGATCCAGGGATGTTACACATTGTGTAACTTGATTTCCCACTATGTTGCTTGGTTTCATGGATTTTCCAGTAAATATTCAATATGTTCATACTTTTAAATGGAGTAAAAGAGGGATTCAAGAAGTGAAATACTTTATTATATGAAAAATAAAAGTAAAATCATGGGGCAACACATTTTTCCACAGAAGTGGACCTTGATAATTACATGAAAAGAAAGGGGATTTCACATCATGTAATACTATGATGTTGTAATGTATTAAAACATTCCAGTCATTCATGTTTTCAAAAACCATATGATCGTAACAATATCTATCATTCCAAACAAACCCTATGAACTGAAAATATTTCTTCAATCCCTCTTCCTCCCTCTTCAATCCATTGATCTCAGTGACAATTCATTGGAAATCTGTGGTGATTGAAGTTACGTTCATCCTTATATTTTCAAGAAGTCTCCCACATATTGGTCTTGTTCTTTTCTGTATGTCCTAGTCATTATATTTAGTGTTCTTATCTTTGATTCCTAATGGGTTATCTATTGGTTTTTGTTGGTTTGGTGGTTCTACAGAGTCCTTTTATAGATACATATTTTGTGGGGTAGTCAATCAAAGGACAACTATGTGAATAGTTCTCATGCGAAAAACGTTGACTCCCCTTTGAGGTAAGATTTCCTTATTTCTCTTTATTGTGAAACATGTAGGAGGGTTTTCCCTTTTTCACCCATTGGTAATAGTTTCACTATCAAAATAAAATATAAGGAACTGGATAATTGAATTAAAAGTGGAAATGTGTTTTTTTCGCATTCTTCTTTATTTCCTTGATATTGATTTCAACGTTTTGATTATACGGGCTGAAGGCCCCACTGAAAAAGGTGGTTGTTGTAGCTTTGTCTACATACGAAATATATTTAATGTTATTTGGTTTTTTTTGAAAACATATATATGGAAAATGGTTAATCATATACACCTGGATAATAAACAGATGCCCCATGATTTCCCAGTTTTTGTGATAACACTTGAATTAATAGGTGAAATTAAATAAAGAATGACTTGCTAAATCTAAAACTGTTTTATTATTTAGAATGTGGGGAAATTTGTTTTGTGGGATAGTCATAGTTTTATGGTAAGTAATAAAGGGAGGTGAAGTTTCTATATTGTTGCATGCAGGTTTTCTCTAGTATGTACTATGGTCTGGTTTTGAAGAACGAGTACGTTTTGTGGGTTGGTTTGGGAAGTGTTGTGGATGAACTAGTAAATGATACATCAACATGGATATGTAATATAATATCATGTTGATATATTTCTAGTTTGTAGAATGGCTGAGTATTTTTTTTAGAAGGGATACGATTAGGTTGTGATATGTGTTGTTCTTGTATGTGGTTGATAGTTGGGAATTTTTATTGGGTGGTATGGGTAATTCACCAGGATTTTCTCCATGTGTGAAAATTGTTGTGTTTTTTATCATGGGATATGATTGGTAGTTACCTAGATAGAAATGGAATAAATGGATAAATTTTTGATCAAATTGGTTTGGAATTTTCTTCGGTTGGTGATGTTAATGAGAAAATAAAATGAATTGTTAAATAAAAAGTCAATTTAGTAAAATTAATTGGTTGGGAATATGGAGAGGGATTATGGATTGTAGTGTGGTGTTGCACATTTAGAGGTAGTATCAAGGTTGGTAGTGTAGGGAGCTGGTTGTTTTTTTGGAACCCATAGGATGGGCATGAGTTTTTGGTATCATATATTTATATACCTATAATTTCTTTATGATTTATATATGCATCCCACCCTAGTTGAGAAATATGTTTTGAACAACCCCATCTTCATGAAGGAGAGTGTCTTTCCAAATCATCATGGTACGAGGATGGATGTATGGCCACCTACTCTTCCCTGCTCCATCTTCCAGGTGGAGATAGTCCAAGATTCCTCAGGTAGTATGTGGTTTGTGAGGCCCTAGTTTGTGTGGGAAATTTGTGTTTTCCCAAGTGTTTTTGGTATGAGATGTGTATTTATTTCCTTGGATTCATCGATATGATGTGTGGTTTAAGGACCAAGTTTATCTGGGTGGGATGCGATGTTGTTGTAGCTTAGGTGTTTGTGGGAAGGATGTGATATGAAGTGATGTGACTTGGGCTCATGTGTCGAGATGATATGTGGTTTTTGACATAGGTATATGTAGGAAGGATATGATGCGACTTGGTATCAGGTGATGGTATAGGATGTAGTTTTGGGGGCCCATGTGTCTGTGGGTGGGTTGTAACATGGTTCATTCTGAATAGGTGGGATAATGAGGATGTTTACCATTATGCAATTGCATCTAAACTAGGGGGAAGTGGGGTGGGGTAACCGAATCAGGGATGTGATCTATTTGTTACGTTACTTGACTTGCGTTACTTGGTTAGTGTGCCTTTGTCAGGATGGTATGGCTAATATACCTTATAAGGTGTTGTTTGGTTCTACTATTTTCTCATAGGGGAATTAGTTTGCTTCCATAAACGTTTTCATGAGAGACTTAGGTTTTTCTACATGGTATACCGGTATTCTCACCCAATGTATATAAAACTATTTTCACTTTCCTAGGAGGACTTCACAAACTCTATTGGACTTAATAGCCCAGATATTGATAGTTGATGTGTCACTACCCATCCTTACATTTTGTATTTATTTTTGGATATTTATTTGATTTCTAATAGTTTTATTTTAAACATGCATGTGGGATGTATTTTGGGTTTCATTTATATGTGTCTCACTGTTTTCTCAGGTTTATAGATCTTATCTCTTGATAAAGTTTCCTAAAAAGGGGAATTCCTCCTATTTGTTATAGTTGTATACCCTTGGTGATGGTAACCAACCCAGGGCCTACTGGAGGTGGGACTCATGGGTCATTATCTTATTTTCTTCATTATCATCCTTGGAGGGGTATCTTTGCAGGGAGGGGGTCGTTACACCTCAAGTTATCAAAATATACTCACAAATGAAATAAATTATCTTCCACTATTTTTGAGTCATCCAAGATATCATATATGAATATTATAATAAAATTTAAATATAGTAATGGAAAATCATTTTTGTAAACATATATGGATAATTTTTTAAGATAAATGGTATAATAATATACTCATTGTGGACATTCATTATCATAAAAGTGGTCATTGAATATAAGATTTACTGAACCCAAGATGGTGGCATTAAAACAATAGATCAATTTAATAGAACCAATTTTCCACTTCTATCTAATAAAAAATATCATCAATGCAGGGAAACACATACTTTTTCATAACCATAACCTAATTCAAGATTAGATAATTAACACAAAATTGAAGTGTTCTATCACATTTCTCTATGAAAAGAACTAGTATTTATGAAGGTGACACTGGGTTGAATACAGCCTTTGAAAATCAATTCATCAAAATAAATATCTAGTTCATTTAGTTTATCTGGTGTTATATGTTTAGAGGGAATATTTATAGGTTGTTTACCTGGGACTAAGTCAATATAGAAGTCTACCTCCATCACTAAGGTAGACTAGTGAAGTCTAAAAGAAACACTTTTTTGAAATTGAACAGCTTCTAGATGAATTTCAATATAAGTGACTTCTATCTCTAGTTCAACATCACACAATGATATCATCCTATCGAGCTCCAGAAGATGATATCTAGCTGTACGAGACCTCATATCCCATCCTCCATGAAAAAAACCAAACTACCCATCATGGGAAGTAAAGGATTCTTGCCAATGATAATAGAAAATTCACATGTTGTTATCCACCAACTAGTCCATCCTAATATTTTCATATAAACAATTAATCTAAAGAATTAAAAATTTCACGATGATCTCGATCTCAAATAAAAATAAAGAACAAGTGGGGAATTAGAGTCCCATATCTCTCTTCATCCCTAGAATTTTTTCATTTTCCTTCACATAAGGAATGATCTTAATTGGATGACATAATAGATCCACTATGTTGGTTTGTACAAAAGATTTAGAGTAATTAGTATAAAATTTATGACTAACTAAATACTAATCTATAAAAATGATACATCTCAATATCATATATCCCATATTAATTACCACTAGAGACTCATCCACTTTGTGAAGATATTTCATTCTAATTTATTTGAATATAACCCTATTAATCATGATGAATATGAATGTTCCAATGATCCATAGGTCACTAAAGATCCCATTAAACTATTCAAAGTGGAAAACACATGGAACCCCATTTAAGAGTGGGTTTAATAACTGAATGAACTATAAATTTTTGGTTCCTCTATTGATTAATGTTTTCAGTGAAAAATCATTTCACATTATAATCAAGTCATTAGTCCTATACTAGAAAACATAGGTGATCTGGAGAAACATTATTATTGAGGAACACTACCACTATTTACACTATAAGGCTCATTATTCTCTCATCTATTTAACGGAATCTTTAAAGTTGTAACTAAGGGTATGAGTAAATCAATTAAACCTTGACATACTAGAAAGTTCAATTTACACTATTATAGCCCTATCCATAACATGAAAATAATAAGAATGAATCAACATAAAGACCAATTACTAATTATCTAATTAAAGTACAATCTCAAGACTCTATGTCTTCTAAAAATTGATCAAGTTAAATAAATTTTATTACATATTGTTCCACTGACCCTTTACCCAGTTGAAGGATGGGAAACTAAATGTACTTAGCTAATAAAAGATATTTTGGATATAATTTATCTATAGAAAGAGTCTGGATTCCTTTTCTCTCTAATCCCCTATACTTATTTTCTAGAACTATATAATGCTGCCACATTTTTATTATACCCTCATGATTGATGATTCCACACTTCACCTTAATGGAATCTATCATCTAAAGGGACTCAAAGATTCATTCAATATTTCAAAAACAATCCCCCACCTCCTTTAGATCATTCATTTCCGTTTAATGATTGTGTTTTCTAATGAATAAACTCTTAGTATGATATCTATTATAAACCCATTGAGGTCCCTCCTTAATATCTTGAATTGGGGAAGGTGTATAGCTTTTTCCCTAGGCTTGGACTATGTGAACTACTACCTCATTAATGTTTTTGGTTAACTGAAGAGTTATCATTTTTTGGTTCCATAATATCTCCCTCTAGAAACCTAATATGTCATCTCCTTGGGATAATATTACTACACAAGATCCATATATAACGGGGAAAATATATCAATATAAAATGAAAATCAACTCATGAAAAAAATATCAAACCAATATTTTATAATAGTCTATAATCAGATCAATTAATTCATCAAATAAACTTTTCTAAATCATGTTTGGTAACGTAAGGTTTATTATGATGAAATACGGTCAAGAATATACTCATTACCTTCCCCTTTAGTCCCCAAAATCCTATATCTGGTCTTTAAAGACATCACAAAATGTATATGAACATTGAATAAGAGAAATAACACCATTTTATACTAATTTTTCAACAAAAAACATGGAAAAATAACTAAATTGGAGCCTAGGTTAGTCTAAGACACGACTACAACAATGCCTATGGTGGGGCCATGTTGGCCATGTTGGATAGGGTGACCAACAAAACCCAATGCACTAGACTATACCCTACACTGAGCATGGTAGCTCAAGATTATTCACATGGGGATATTCATGGAACACCATGGCCCCCACTAGTAATTGTGCTAATTATTTTTCACCATAAAATACAAAAACCCACTTTTTATCAAAAAATATCCTCCAATAGTTCTAAAACTGAACAAAAAATGAAGGATTAAAATAAAACAAGGTAAAAAAGAACATATATAAAATAAAATTTGGGATGTTACATCGTGTCTTGTAAATACCAGAATAGAAGAGTTAGTTGTTAGATTTAGATAATAGTTTGTAATTCTCTATCCATCCTATATGTACAAATATTAATAGAGATATAAAAGATTATTCCATGTAGAATAATATGAAGAGATGTATCATGGATTATGTATCTTGGTTCTTGGTATATCAACATGTTAAATTTGTGGGACATAAGTTTTAGGGGATATTAAAAGTATTACCCATACCTGAGTGGAAATGTGAAAAAGTCATCATGGATTCCATTGTGGGACTCCCTATGAATTCAAATTGTCATAATTTTATTTTATTTATAGTAAATAACCATAAAAATTAAACACCTTTCAATTATATAAGACAATATTATTCTCCTGATCATCTTTACGTGATATATTTTAATGAAGTTGTAAAGTAGAATTTAGTACCGTTATCCATTTTGCCTAATCCATATCCATGGATCACCTTAATGTTCTATATATTTATTCAAAACAATTTTCCAATAAAATTGTGATTAAACACTAAATATCATCCTCAGATTGATAGAGGGAATTAAATGACCATTATATCCCAATGATATATGTTTTGGGCTTGATATTTGGACTTTAAAGGAGGTTGGGATCCACATCTCCATCTGTTTTATTTTAATTTCAACAATAGCTTTCATTGAAACATTTATTTATCTCATTATGAATCCCAATATTGAAATAAGTGTGTAACTCAGACATGTTGGGATGATGTTGGGGAATGAGAGATATTGTGACTTAAGATAGCTAAGGAGATGGAAGATAGGGTTAGAGTAATTAAGCTACACCTCAGGAAATCTCAGAGTCGCTAAAAAATATTTCTTATCAATCATCGGTGATATTTGGAGTTCACAATTATAGAAAAGTTATTCCTTAAAATACATCCTTATATGAATTTAGTGAAATTTGGAAAGAAGATAATTCTAATACACATATATGTCAGTCCAAATGAGATTGTTTATCATATATGGATGGTAGCTTGTCACATGGAACATCCTCCAAACCACTACAATGTTATTGAGCTGTTCCATAAATCTATTTTGAGAAATTTCAAACCAAACCATTAACAATAACTAATCATATAGTTCATAACATTGGAGTATCACTAATCACATGGGTATATACTGATATAAATCATAGATCATAGAGATATCATTCTATAAAATAAGACAACTAAATTTGTTAAGGTAACATAGAGGAATTTAAAATTTAAAAAATTTATGTGGATAACTGTGGTTATAACGAGGTTGTGGTATCCTTCTTTTTTTCTTAGAGTGATATAATTTTGAGGGATAAATTCTTAATTGGGGGTGAGAGTGTATAATTGAGAGGTTTTTATGTTTATTTCTCTTTAATAAAATTAATTCATTCAATAGGTTGTGAATCCCATGACCCAGAACTTATCTAAGCAGTTCTTAAACATTAAAAAATTAATAACAATATATTTTATTTAAATGAAATATAATTTTTGAATCCAATTTCAAAATTCAATTACGAAATAATATTTATCCTAAAGAACTAATTGAAATTATTTTGTTTATGATAATTTATTTTTTCATCCATGAATAAAAATAATAATTTATAGTGTCTTAATTATGAAAAATATTTTTTTTACACATGATGAAATTGAATTTATTATATATCAATTGAATATTAATAAAAATATATTCATTTGAAGGTAAAAAGGAGATGTTTATCTGGAAAAAAATAATTCTTGAAATGATTCATTATCATAATAAATTAAATTAATCACTATTAATGAATTATTTTAATAAAATTTATAGATAATGTATATAATAAAATATTTAATCATTCATATAATTGTTTTTACTAGGAATAGAATGAGAATAAATCCAATTTAATGGTGAAAATTTTGTTTTTTAAGATGGTTTATATTTTATTATAAAAAATTAATTTAAAATGATTTTTTGACACTTATAGGAGTTTAATTTGATAAATTGTTTTTAATATTTGAAATCAACTTTTCAAATGTTTTTATACATATCAATTTCATTTTCTAGTCGAAATGAATAGTAATTGACGTAGAAAACCATTACGTCAGTAAATGTTAACAGGGGGTTAAAATGCATATATTTGGATTCAAATTTCAAATAATATTTCTAAATACTATTGAATAAGTGGATTTAGTGACATCATTATATTATATTTGAATTGGGTTTTTTTCATACCACTTCTACTTGAATATTAATAAATTATATTTTATTATATTAATTATTCATAAAAGTATAACTAATATCACATATAAAATAGAACCTCCCTTGTTATCTTCTCATACATTCCAAATACAATTTGTTAAAAAACAAATAAAATAATTTTTCAACCTTACTATAATTGTTATAGTGGTTCTATTTATTTTAATATACCAACAAAGTTTCCTTAAAATGATATTCAAAGGATGATTATCAAACAAGAGACAATCATATTAATAGAATCCTGTTATATTTATTTATTCCCCTACCACTTAAAAATATTTTATAACCATATTTCCATGATTATATAGGTATAATTAATTTACTAAAATTATTTTATGTTAATGATACATCTATTTTATACCTCCTTCAATCATATGAGAAAAGATATTGTCATTTAGGTGTATGTGTAGACTACCACCTCCATGAAGTGACGTGATTATTTGTTGGGAAAAAATCCATCAAGATAACATTGAAGCATTATTGGGATGGTTGTGTTTGTTGAAAATACTGGTTTTCATGGTGAATTGTTGATTTCTAGAGATATTATGGACAATCCATGTTTAGAAATAACGATGAAAAAAGAATGGAAGATATGGAGGGGCTTTGGGAGTTGTGTTTCGTGAAGGAGAAAATTATTCTCGCGGAGGTCTTCAAGAAAGCGTTGAGCTTTGTGATTCTGAGAAAAATAGAACGTGGATATTAGTGATGAAGTTCTTCGTGGTCGTTGATGTAAGGATTCATGATTTTGATTTGCACTGTGAAGATGGATTTCTCTATGAATATGAAGGGATTTGTAAATGGAAAATAACAACAAATCATTACGAATGGAGGTGCACTATGAAGACATATTCGAAAATTGTGCTAGAGGCGACTGAGATTTGTGAAGTGACAAGAATATAAATATGAGGCCACCGCACTCAAAATTGAGCAAGAATAAGAGAAGGGAGAATAAATAAAATTTTTTAACTCTTTTAGTTCAAAAAGGAGTTCGCGAATCAGTTATGTGAAGTCATTCATGAAGGATATAATCCAACCGGGTGTTCTAAGAATCGCGAAAGCAATGATTTCATGAAGGCCCTAAAAATATAACCGAAAAATTGTGAGCTTATTGAAATAGGTGTTCTTTGATAAGGCCAGTATGAGCTTCTCGAAAAGAGGAACTTACCAAAGTCCTGTTTGAGCTTCGTAAAAGGTGATTTGCGAAGGCCAATTTGTTCTTTGCAAAAGAGGGGCTTTGTGAAGGTAGTAAGCTTTCCAAAAGAAGTGAATAGGTATTTCCTATAGTTAAGTGTCAAAGAGGTATTAATTTGTGGATGAAATTGGGATGTCAACATAGAATCTACATATAGTGGAGGATGCATTCATTTGAGTTAATGAAGGAACCTAAACTTCTTTAAACTGTGAGTGGATCTTCTGAAGAAGCAGTTAACTCACTTCTGTTGACAGAGTAGTGAGCTCATAAATTGAGAATGGTTGTAAACTAAGAGGGATAGTGATTCCACTTCAAACTTTGTAAATAGTAGTGCACTTTTTGTGGATTTGGTACATCGACACAATGTCGTTGTATGCTCCTTGTAGATAGCCCACTGAGGGTGAACCAAGTAAAAATATATGTGTCTTCTTGGTTTCTTCCCTACATTTCATTTATAGCATCATCATCAGATAAAGACAAAAATAAGTGATCATCATAAACACACAGGTGAAAAAAAGTGACCCCCGTAATAAAGAGTGCAAGAACTAGTGGGGCATGAATAATTTGAAAATGAATATCCATACCCAGATTCACCCCCCCCCCCCCTTTTAGGGTATCTAGATCCCTTTTGGTCCTAACAATATTATGTATAGTTTATCATACATGGAGGTTTATATTAATGTATTTAATGAATATATATGATATATTTGATATTATAATGTTTTTTTAAGATATATTATTATTTTCCTTTTCTTTCCATTCATTGTTAAATGAGAACTTCACTTGTCTCTACGTATGGACTATCATCTCCAAGAAGTTATATAATTACATTTTCTTCACCACCTTTTACTAATGGTAATGAAAGTGTATATATTTAATAAATATATTTATTATTAAATAAATAATATTATATATATGATGAATCAATGTCCAAGTATTAGTGGAAAGCATCATAAAATAAAAACATGCATGGGAATGAAACCAATTTTCCCCAGAATGACTATTTTAGTAAACAAATATTAATAAATGGGTAATTAAAATTATAATATAATGATATATAATAAGATAATTATTAATATGGTTGTGGTATATATTTATAATAAATTTAAATTTAATATTCATGAGGCTAAGATCGCCAATGTAAAATATGAAACCTTGTTTTAAGGGTTTATGTTACAATTTAATTTCTTTTTGAAGTTGTCAAAGTTAAAATTCTATTAAGGGAAATTTTATGATCCTTATATTTAAAACCTAATATATGTATTTCTATTATGGTTATTTCTGGTGTTTTAATTTTTTTTCTTTCACTCTCCTCTTATAGGTACATAAAATGATTGAGATAATGTTTATAAGAAAATCCAATCAAATTTTCACTTTAGACAGAAAAATTGTTTTACTATGTCCATATTTAATAATATGTTTCCAAAAATATTATATTATATGATTAAATTATTATTTCATTTCATTTTAAAATATATTTTAATATATTTTAAAATACTGAAAGTTGAATTTCTAAATTTTTTCCCAATGGGTAATTTATGATTTTAATAAAAATTGTGAAAAGAATCATTATTTTAAAATTTATAGCATGATTGGATTTTTCTAACATCCTTTTTTTATTAGATTTGAAGAATCCTACACATGTTTCCTGGTTTATTTTTGAATCAAATCATTTTATAGATATTAAGTTCATTTTTATTTAAAATGTTATCAAAATAAGATAATATTTATTTAAAGAAAGGTTCAAATAATCTTTTAAAGGTATTTCATCTCTATGTCAAAATAATTTTATGTTTCTTATGATTCAGTGGAGATATGTTATTATGATACAATCCAATTTCATTCCCTCTATATCCTACGATATATTTTTTAAGGATGATTCCTTGAAACTCATTTCTTTTCCATTGGTTAATTAAGATATGATGGAATGAAGACAATTTTTAAGATATTTTCATACACATATATATGGTTTTCACTAATTATTCTATAGAAAAACATTATATACTCCTCCAATTCATTGGGTAATGATAGATATATCATGATTAATATAAATTGTATGGGGATTGAAAAATTTTTAGAGATGAACAGAGGATGGGGAGTGAACCTAATCTTATATGGGGATTTATCCGCTATATGATGATGATATTCACAGTGAGACCTGACTAATGAAAAGATTTTATGTGATTATTATTATGAAACAATTACTATGACATGTTTCTATGATTATAAAATTCTCCAATGGATCATGATTTATTAATGATGATTCCTTACTCTTATGACTAATGTATTTGGAAATGGAAATGATTTATCCCATGAATCGTGTTCTATTATCTATGAATATTTATGTATGAAATTAAAAAGTTATAATCATTATATTATAAACATATTATTATATTATTCATGAATATGATCATTGATTAATATCTCCCATGGTTACCCTTACTGGGCATCTGAGATCACCCTTCTTTATGTTTCTATTTCCCCAAGTTATGAGGAAAGGTTTTAAGTATGATATTTGAAAGAGGGATACTATGATAAAAGAAAATTGTGGTTGATATTTAATATCCTTCATGAAATAAGTTAATTATGTATCTAATATCAAATAATCTCTACATTTAAAGTTTTGGTGGATATATTTGTATGAAAATTTTTGAATATTCCTAAAAAATTACAATATATTAATGTATAATATGCTTGGTTCACCTCATGAAAAATATGAATTGAAAACCAATTGGATCAAGAATTGAAACCAAATTAAAATCACATAATAGGCTTGGGCTAATGTCCCTTTTACCATATAGGGATTAGGATAAAAATTTGTGCACCCTAATGGGATTGGGCTAACAACCAATATACCATCTACATCATGGGTGCCTACCCATGTACCTCCATAGCTTTTGACATCTAAATGTGTACCCTCTTTGTCATGGAATGCTACTAGTGTACAATATTGGTCTTGGTGTACTA
Organism: Viscum album; assembly: GCA_963277665.1. NCBI lineage: Eukaryota > Viridiplantae > Streptophyta > Magnoliopsida > Santalales > Viscaceae > Viscum > Viscum album. The sequence goes on from OY728138.1 coordinate 459,982,655, forward strand.
CCTATATACCCTCTTAGTCATATTCTACTACTATTTTACCCTCTTACTCTTTATCTAATATATTTGTACCCTTTTGGGCTTGGAATGCTACCAGTGTACCCTTATGGGATTGGTCTAACACAAATTTATCTTATTGGCCTTAGGAAACTATCCTTGAATGACCATGGTAAACTGATATTACTATTGTTCTATATTGGGATTTGGAAACTACCATTTTACCATCTTGGGAATGTATAACTACCTGTGTACCCTATTGGGATTGAACTACTACCTATATACACACTTGAGAATGGGATACTACAAGTGTAACCTATTTTATATAATGATATATAAAACAGAAAAAATCAAATTGGAGGATAATATACTACCCCACACATAATTAATAATCATCCATAAATTTGTGTATCAATAGTACATGAAAATATTCATATTTCAAAACATACATAATAAGCTCATGGAAATGAGAGGGATTTAATGAAAATTTCTATAGAAGCTTTTATAATCCAACAAAAGAGAAGTTTTTTAGAGGCATAAGAAATATATTTTTTACAATATAATAATTACTAAATATTTTAACATGGTTGAAAAATACCTTTCCATGTTTTTTGGGTAATTCACATAGAAAATTAATGGAAAACCCATTTTCATATTAATATTATTAGAAATTTGGTTTTCTAATAAAAATACTTTTAACTCATGGAATATATGATTCATTAAAAATAGGGGTCTTAACATAAATAGAACGTGTTCACATAGAAAACCATTAAATGATATTTTAGAAAATAGTTTAAACATTATCATAAAATAATTATGTTACGAGTCACATTAAAAATTTATTTTCAAAAAGGTAAAGTGAAAGGTTTTGGAAAAAAATACATATAAAACCATAAATAATGGAGGCATGAAGAAGAAATATTTAATATATCAAGTAACTTTTGAATGGATAATATAAAAAATAATAATTTAAAGAAAACCATTTTAATATTATAAAATTACATTATTGAAATCATGCATCAAAAAAGGGATTAAAGAACATTATTTTGAAAATAAGAGAAGGAAAATATGGAAGTCATGTGATATAAAAAATAATTATATTTAGAAATATAATGGTTAAAATTAGTGATAATATAAAATATGGACATTTAAGAAAAATCATCGTTAATTAGAATGGGAATTATTGTTAACAATGTCATAATTTTGTGGGGAATAAATTCATCACGGAAGAATATTTGAATGTAAAGAGTTATTTATAAAAAATAAGAAGAGAAATTTCAATATATAATATTTTTTTTATGAAATTAATTGTATAGGTAATAATTTCAATATTATTAATTACAACTCAATAAAATGGGGTTTTTGTTTTAAAAATCCCTTACACCCATAGTATCATTTTAATAAAAAACCATTGAATATAAGGCTTGCTATGTAATTGAAAATATAATAAATTTCCTGAAAGGAATTTAAATAATACATAAAGGTATTGTATATACACCAAAAAGAAATCAATTGGGGGATATGTAATATCCATTAAAAAACAAAATGAAGACAAGAAACCCATAAAAAACATCATTATTCATGAAGTATATATCACTTGAAAATAGATTTATTTAATACAAATACAAACCCCTGGAAAATAATGAGGAAGTTCAATATAATATCATAATAGTTCAAAAAATACCAATCTTATAACAATAAAGTTAATAAAGATCAATCACAACTCAATGAATGAATATTGTGTTATCAAAAACCCTTACCTTTCATCACGCTTAGTCGAACAAGGTCAAACCTCCTCTACCATTAGAAATTATCACTTGGGTAACACCATAAGGATACATAACACGGAATGTTAGAAATAAAATATATTATATGTAATAGGGAGAGAGTATAGGATAGATTATGATGGACTTTATTTTACTTAATTCCACCAAATGAGTATAGAGATCTGGTGGATGTGATATACTTTTATAGATGAAGGGAATAAATTTTTTGTAAATATAACATTAGTATATATAAATAAAACGTCAATAAAATGGAATATAAAGAAAAACTACCCAATAATAGAATGGTGGATGATTTATCCTGAAAACTTCATCCATCATTTGTTTTAACACACCTTTAATGCAAGTTTTTATGTCTTTTACTTTTTGATTTTTGAATTTTTTACAATTTTTGTTTTTAGTTGGATAATAAATTGTAAACTAAGTAATTAAATTTAATTTATAAATATATAATGGTACTTATTACATAATATGGAAATAATTATTATAGATATTAAATTTATTTTATCAAATCCACGTTAAATTTTTATAAAAATCAAATTCTAACATTTGTGAATATAATACGTAAAAACCAAGTTTTAGAAATTGTCTATTTTATGCATAAATGTTATGTAAAAAAATTATAATTTTTTAATTTTAGTGAAATCAATCATTTTTTATTAAATGATGGAGATTTATTTATCTTTAAAATATATCCAAAACCCAGTTTATCCTGTCAGCAACTTAAATAAATGAGAAAGACTAAAATGGTTTTTATTGGAAAAATATTTATTAATTTTTTAAATGATAAAAATGTTTTTAAAAAGTTGACATAGTATTTTAAAATTAATAATTTAATTTAATAAATAAATTTTATTATCAAGAAGGAATTTTTATAAAAATTTCCAAGATATACTTACTACTTGATATTTTCATGGATGATATAGTTTTAGTAAAATCTTTATCTTTTTACGATTCACAAAAAAATCAATTCAATCATAAAAATACAAAAAATTAACCCTAAGTTAATTTTGACATAAAAATTAAAAATTATATTAAATTGCTGAAAGTTGAAAAAATAATGTTTATAATTTTTTATTTTATATGAACATTCAATATATATATACAAATTTTTTAAGGGAAATTTTCTTTTAAGCATTATGTATTATCAACATTATTTAAAACTATTTTATAATTTTCAAAATGATAATATATTATATATTAAATTAAAATATTATATATTATCATAATAATCATTTAAAATTTGTGGATTTAGTTTATTAATACATTAAATGGATAATTAACAATGAATAATCCTTTTAAATATTAAATCATATTAGTTACATATCCTCTAAATGTATTCATTTTTTAATGGTTGGAATTTTTTATTTTTATGGATTTTATTATTCATATAAACATCTTAATAATTTCTGAAAAATATGCCCTGACAAGTTTTAATTCATGGTTCAATGTGGAACAATATATGAAACATAATATTAATTTAGAGAAAAGTATATTAAAAAATAACATGGTGTTACATTATCCCCTCAAAAAAATTATGTCCATGAAATATTAATTATCTCAAAAAAATAATAATAAATGAAAATAATTTGTAAAATATATAATTATCTCAAGATATAATTCCAAATTATTACATAACTTACTATCGTAGTTAAGAATAGGTCACTCATCTTTCAATTCATAAAATATATGTCTAGATTCTCATTTATCACATTCATTTGTACCATATATAATTTATTAGTTGGCCTGTATGACATATGATTTTATAGATAAATCCTTTTCAAAACTTCATTATCAGGATCATGATTCCAAACAAACACTAAAACCAAATTGGTTATGAGAATATCCAATAAAAATTAAATTAAATTACAATATGAATATAATAACGAAATCTTAAGATGTATTACCTAATGAAATTTTAATTTAAAACTATGATGATTTTAGATCAATTATGAAATAATTGGATCAATCTATAACACCTTCATTTTATATTTGTTTCATAAATATTTTCTTATTAGGTTTTCTAGTCTACCTAGAAAAAAAATCATATTCCATTTAAATACTACATATGTTTTCATAAATAGAATGTGAATTAACCAAAGAATATTCATTGAGAGTGTCTAGCTAGGTGTGCATTCATAGGCACAATAATCATACATAGATTGGAGAAAGATTTGAATCTAAATTATAATTTTTCATGGTGATTACCCATAGGTTCATTTGTGACATAGATGCATCAACATGCCACTATACAAACTGGATGTAATTTTTAGGAAACCCACATTCTCAAAACATTACCAAAATTTCATGACATTATCATTTATTTATAACCATTTATAGGGATATCAACATAGATTTCTAATCATATCCCTAAAAAATAACAAAACTACAAATTAAAAAAACAAAACCTTAAGATGATAAAAATTGAATCCCTTCAATCCTGCACTCTAGAGTCTAATTTTAAATACAATTACCTTAATAAATCACATTGTTATGATGAAAACTAAACAAATCTTTATTTTACATAATTTACATAATTTAAACATTATGTATCATAAATAGTCATAATTCCCTGAATGTAAGGATTAGTGTATGTGAGGATTAGATATATAAGGAAATTATTTTATGATAATTATGAACATTTCACTATAATTTAACCATACTAAACTCCCTTATAGACAATTCATAAGTTATACTCATGATTATAAACTATTGAATGAAAACATAAGGCTTTGGGGCTCTCAAGAACTCATTAAGATCATTATGGATTATATTATAAGCCTAAAAGAAAGTGTGACCTGGAGAGAAATATCTTATGAAAAATAAAATGGATTATTAAGAGATATTTATGAGGTAATATAGAATGACCTATAGTATCTAATGATCAAACATATTCTACAACATTGGTGTAACACCTCAAAAATTTGTTTTATAATTTAAAATATATTATTTTATGAAAAATAATTAAAATTAAGTGTTTTAATTAATAATAATTATCATAAATAATTATTATTTAAATCTCTCAAATTAATTAATTATTGTTCAAAAAAATTAATATTTTACACTATTATTTTGAGTAAAAGAATATTTTAATATGAATATATATATTTTATCAATAGATTTTTTAATTAAATATTTTATGGAATAATATAAATTAACAATTATGATTATTTCAATAAATACTAAATTATGTTACGAATGTATTCACTATTAATATAACGCCCTAAGATTTTATGGTATATTTATTCTTAAATAATTTCAATTCCTTATATAGATTATTATTCATGCAAGACTAAGTCTCTAAAAAACAAACCTCTTTTATACTATACAGTTATAACATATCCATTAAACATAATTTTCCACTTTTGTGATTTTAATTTCAAAAACTGAATATACACAGTTGCGTCCAGTAAGATATTTAGAGTCTGATAGGATCAACTTAATTTTTAGTGAATAGTAAGTTACCCTTGTGAATAGTAATGTTAATATTATGAATATTAATTTACCCTTATGAATATCAACAAAAACATTATTAATAGTAACCTCACCTATGAAAGTATAAATAAAATTTTGGAAACTTATAAATGAAAGTTAATATTTTGAAATTTAATAATTAAGTATTGGTATTTTTGTGAGCAATAAATATTTTACATAAAATTTTATAATTAATAAATTTATTTAAAAGATAATTAATTTTAATAAAATATATTCCTAAATCAATAATTTTTTTTCCTATGACTGTTGGATAATTTAATGAGACCTTAGTTAATTTTTTAGGGTATTCTAAAATTGGTTATATTTTTTAAATCATATTTTTCAAGAAAATGGTGATTTTAATTAAAAATTAAATTTATGACATCTAGAAAATATATTTCATAAAATGGAGTTAATTTTTGGATTCTACATTTTGAAAAATGGCTTTGGTGAATTTTTTGACTTTTTTTGAAATAGTTGAATTTTGTGAATAGTGAAATTCAATAATTTACAATATATGCTAAATAAATGAATTTATAAATCATACTTGAGTCATGGATGGTGTAAATGGCCATTATATGGAACTTATAGGTACTTAATATTTTTTTGTCAAAATAATCATTAATATTTCTTGTCATGGGAAAATTAATAAAATAATTCTTAAAATAATGGAAAACCCCTCCTCTCCTCCAATATAAAACCGCACCTCAATCCCTCTTCCTCTCACACCACATAAGTTTGAGACCTTCCTAATTTCCACTAAATAATCTTCCCAAGACCCTTAATCACTTCCAAAAACATTATGGTCTCACCATTATGCCAAAATCAAAGGCCTTAAAGAGTTTCTTAAGGATGGATACTCAAGAGGTAAACCTATCTTCTTTTATCTTTCAATTTTTTTACAACTTCCATTTTATTGTTTCTCTCTCCTCACCTCAACTCATCCAAATAATATGATAATTTCAGTACCTAAAATTTACTATATTTATATTATTCTAATTTAATATTTCTCATCATCTCTATTTCCCCCTCCTCTTATACTAAAAATTAAAACACGATTCGAGATGCGTTAATTTATCACACTTAATGGTGACGGGTTTTCAATTTCTATTATCTTATTCAATTACGGTAATAAAACCACTATTATGATTGAACTAGATCATAATATGTATTATATATCCTAATAAATGTTCTGGAATAATTTTTTACACATGGTATTAAATTATAAAACAAAATGAGTTCGTGGATATCGAAAAACCAACAAATTAATTCAAGGGTATATCATTAAATGTTATCTACTGATCCATCCTCTCCAAAAAAATGTATTTATATGACCATTTAACATTCTATATTATTAATAATAACTTATAATTTCTATTATGTATTTTAATTTCCATTTTACATGAACTTTTATACTCTTATAAAATCGAACTGATCCTGAAAAATAAGAAAATGTGCACTCCCAAATGATGAAATTGAATCTCTTAACCCATAAAAAATATCATAATTGAAATTAATAAAGAAATTAAAAATAAATTAAATTCATATTAGGATTTGGTATTATTAATTAATGAATCTAATTTTATTATTCACTACAAGAAGAACAACTGGAGAATACATTCCGGCATAAGGTAAGGGTTTTCCCAACTAACTTTCTTTTCTATGAGATATGAATTTCTCGCCAAAAATTCTTGTGTGCATTGTATTTATACTGCACCTTGATATATCATATCAAAAATCTAATTATTTTAATTGTATCAAATATATAATTTTATGATTATTAATTTTGTGGCATATGATTCTATATGGATTTCAAGTCTTCCTTCCTCAATGGTGATTTGGAAGATGAGGTATATATTAAGAAACCCTACAGGTTATTATTTTGGAAAGATGATAATTAGGTATATTGGTTGAAAATACTATATATATGATGAAAAAATCACCAATAGAATTGTATTCTATGCTGTAAACTTGTATGGTGGAGGTAAATTTATAGAAGGGAAGAATAGGAAAAAATATCTACATTAAGAAAGAAAAATAGGTATTTCTTCTTGTTATTATTTATATAGATATTATCATACTATCTAGAAATTATGAATAAGTATGTTCAAAATTTTCCGAGTCTATAAAGAATTTTTTTGAAATTTTCATGCTTAGAGAAATGAGGTACTTTCATCATTTACAAAATCCAAAACAGATAGGTCAGATTTTTCTTTCTCAAAATAAGTAAACTTTGTAACATATATAATGGTTTTCCAAATTTGATTCAAATTCAATTTCTAACCATATTTCTGTGGGAATGAATAGGTCCAAAATGAGAAATGAAATGTAATGGATCAAATAGAATATTGGAAAATTATTAGAATTCATTTATAATGAACAACTTAAATATCATATCTTCTTTATGACATTACTCCTTTTTCAAGGCATAAAAGTACTCCGAAAGATTCCAATTTTATTGATATAGAAATGATTATTAGTTACATCAGAGGAAAAATAATATTTTTTAGAAAATATGATAGAATAGGGAAGCTTGATGTTTATTTATATGTTAATATATATTGGTAATTGTTTATTGATGATCAGAGGTTAACATCTAATGGGGTTTTATAACTTTGAGAGAGCTGTGTTTGTTGGCACAAAAAGAATAAGAATTAAGTCAACTTAAGCCCTGCTATAATATAATATTTGGTTGTTAAATGTTACCAAACCCAATTTATATGGATAAAGTCTTAGTTAGAGGATCTTAAGGACAAAGTAATGTTACTTCTTAGATATGATAATCAATTCAATATCAACCATTCAAGGAATCTAGTTCATCATTTTGGATCAAAGAATATTGATATGAAATACCAATTCATCAAGGATCTTAGGAATATAAATAAATTAAAGATATAATTTTTTACTCTGAAATAGAGAATAGTGGATTTTTTAAACAATCCCCTACCTAAGGATTCATTTTAGATCCAACTATTGACATTGGGTGATCAACCTTACTCGTATCAAAGCTAATATATGGTTTTTCTTGAGCCTATATCAACATTCTTCCGAATATTATTATTATCAAAGTGGGAGAGATAAATCCCTTTATTTGTTTATTCATTCATATATTTACAATATTTTGGAGAAAAATATAGGGAGATTAATCAATTATTTTTTATTTAATAAATATCATTGAGCATGTATTTAGAGGGAATTTTTAAAATGGGGAGTTGTGATTTTAGCATGTTTCTCATGTGAACTATCATTATATTCTTATTGAAGTGAATTCTAAAAAAATCATTAAATAGAGGAAAATGTTGAAGAAGAACATGGTAATGATGAATTATTGTTTCTTGCTTTTATTTTTTGGAGTTATCACTTCAGAAATGAAGAATCAAGAAGATAATGTTTCATGAAGTTAAATATGGATTACTATTTATTAAAATTAATGATTTTATTTATTAAATGTTATCATTTCCTATACTAAGTTTACTCGAATGGGATAATAATAAGTTAATGGTGGTATATTGATAATAATTACATGTTTGGTAGTGAATTATGTTCCTTTGTTGACAAATATTTCCCAAGGGGATATTATTAAGAACAAGAGATGTCCAGGTGACGTCTTAGAAGTTTTTTGAGTTATTTTGATGAGAAAAACGTATTAGAGTAGATGTGATTAATGTGTTGACTTTTATTTTTAACACTAAAATATTTTAAAAATAAATTGTTTTATGGTTATTCATTTGTGGTGAATTTTTGACTTATGTTATGGAAATATTTAATGTCCATTGAAGAAGGAAGAGCGTTGATGAGATGATATTGATGTTAATGGGGACATAGACATGCTATAGTGGTTCATTAAAATTAGTATATTATTTATCTTGGAAGGAAAAATGGAAATCTACTCTGGACACAGGTGTTTTGACAAGGATTTATTCTCTAACAGTTCCAAATTTTTCAAATAGTGAATATCATAGGATGTGGGGAGAATTCATGGTGATGTAAACTATTTTTCATCAAATGAAAACGAGGAGAGTTTTATAAAATTAGTCATTTTATAAATAATTTTATTTAAAGAGGTTAATTAATTTTTTGAAAAAAAATATTTTCTATTGTCAATTGAATCTTGGTGACTATTTTATGTTTAATTTTATTTTTCATGGTGTTACTTGAAGAAAAAAGGATAAAAATGTGGTGTATAAAAAAATGTATCTACAGACTATAAAGTTTCAAATGGTGTAAGAAAAATTCACATATTTATAATTTATTAAAGTGAAAATTCCATGGAGTTGACCATTTTATATTTTTTTCAATGTTTTTTATGAATTTTGAGAAAAAAATAGGTCTAACACACCACAATGTCAATTTTGGTCTATCAGGGTCTGCTATTACTGCTTTCGCTGGGTGGCTCGGGAGAGGTGATGCACTACAGGCTGAAGCCCTGGCCATCGCTATAGGTCTGTATATGTGTGTACTCAGGCGCTTTCAGCTGGATTGGGTGGAGACATATTCCCAAGTGTTGTATAATGAATGACACGGCAAGGGAAGGATTCTGCGGTCTATTGATTACACGGTTAGGCAGTGAAATCAGTTATTGGAGCCTCATATGGTGGTCTCTCACACTTGGAGGGAAGGTAATATGGTTTCTGATTTTTTGGCATCCATGGAAAATTCGGATCGTAGTATGCTCTATTTCTCTGACTTGTGTTCATTTCCTAGCGTGGGGTTGAGCTTTGTAGTCAATGATGCGTTGGGATTTCATTACTTTAGGCCACCCTAATATGGTCTGTTGTTTACGGACTGTAATTTGTGTTTTCATATAAATAAAAATGGTAACTTTCAGTCAGTCAATTGTGGTCTAAATAAGATTCCTTATTTGACTGGATATAACATGTTTCTCCTATAATAACTCTAATGCATCTAAAACATGGTCTTCGAAGTATCCTATCATTATAAATAATGACTAGGAGTTTCAAGGCCATTTAATGAATTGATATGATGATGGGGTAGGAAAAATAAGGTTGGAGGTAATAATTCAAATTTGGATTTTAAATTAAAATTTGATCATATGGGATTTACTTCTACTATATAAGTTATTCAGATAATTAAGAAGAATTTAGATTTTAGATATCAATTTTACATATATTTATTAGAGAATTTCATAATTATAGAAATGGTATTAAAGGAAATAAGATAATAGAAGAAGTTATGCTTGTGGGTCATGCATAAAAAGTGAATTAGTGGCCTTATATCATGAAATAGAATAATAAGAATAAATCAATACAGGAAAAAATTTTATCAACGGTCAATTTAGTGGAATACTCATTAATTTTTACCAAAATTTTAATAAACTTTTAATTTATTCAATGAACAAATTTTCAAGATGAAATTATGTTCATGATCTATTGGATCATTTTTGGGAGACCTGTAATGTGAGTTCAAGGATAAATCATGCTCATCCATACCTATATTTCAATTCAAGTGGGTCTCATGATCATGGTCGATACAAAATTAATCCTAACATTATCCTTAAATTTTGAGAGGTGAAACATGTATGTCATTATTTTCATTATATTTATGCATGTGGGTATAATATATCACTCATCTAAATAATTAGTAATTATATTCTAAAAATAAACTTAAAAATAATTACCGGTCATTGATTCACCCCCCTGGTGTTAAATTAAGGATCTTTAGAGATTGATTAATTTTTTTAAATTTTCAAATGATTTACATTATACTCTAATTATTTTCATTACTAATATACCATATATTTACACACATGAATTTCTATACTCTTAAATCCTCAAAATAATTGATGCAAAAAAATTATTCCAATGATCATAAATATGTACATATTATTAATCCTCACACTATAATAGATTTTTCACACTATCTAAGTTAGTTAACATTACCTGGTCTGGATACTATACTAGCCTGTTTCCATAAATGATTTATATTTCATCCCGCTAGACAAGTACTTTCTTCTAACAACCACAAGTTATAAATGGTTTTTACTCTAAAAATCCATCATCATTTTGTTTCCCAAATAGAGTTTTATTATTTATTATACATGACTTGGTATCTTATTCCTAACACTAATATGAAACTAGAAGACAACTCAATTGGGTTCATCACACACATCACTAAATTGTTTTACTAAAATCACACTCAAACAAGGGATATATTCCAATGAATCTACTATTGGGATCCAAAATATATGATTTTCACTACATTTAATTGACAAAAATATATTTAATTGAAATCAATCATTAGAAAATCATAAGTACCCCCAATATGTTCTTATATCACTCTTGTAGGCCCATACTAGGAACCATTATATAGGGTTTGTAAAAAATTGGTTCCTTAAACCTCTACTAGTAATTATATTGATAGTTAATCACACAAGAACTTGAGCCAATATAAATAAATCCCATGTTCAAATACCTCACTAACTTCCATATTATTTCCTGTTAAAACTTTTTATGGTCTCCACCCTATGTCACTAGTATCTCTTAAATCCCATAAGTTCCTTACGTACCACAATTATGTCACTCCCCAATTCACCACTTATCATTAAGAGCTTTATAAAACCTCATAATTACTCTAAATGTTTTGGTATAATCACTAATTTTATCATTACACATGAATTAATATCCCTGACTCCTATAGCTAAAAATTTTAATTTAGTTATATTTTTTATGAACACTTTTTCATATCATAATCATACTACAAAGTATATTTCCCCTACAATGGTTACCCTATAGTCATTTGGTTATCAGTAGTTAATCCATTCTTGATGATTCAATGAACATTGATTTACCTCCCTCATTCTTGATAGATAATTATAATGGATAACTCCCATGAACAGTTCTAGATCAATGGTGTTTCACACATTTTTACATGTGCAATATCATACTCGATCGAACTTTAAGACTGTACACAATCTATGTCATAACATAATTCCTAACTCTATAAATTTGGGGAGACTAATGTGTCATATAACCCATCGTAACACATAAAATCTATTTGATTTTACACCATGTAGAGTGCTTAATGAAAATTAACTTGCAACCCAAATATGCCTACATTACACACTAGGGATGATTTAATGTCACCAAAATGAATAAAAAACATCATCCTGACCTACTCTTATATGTCATGTTAATCTAATAGCATAATCCTCATATCCTAGATATTTTTTTAAAAAATAAAAATAAAAAATCCACATGTCTCACATGATATTAATTTCCCAACATACCTAAAAATAACTAAAATAAATGTCATCAAGTCAATCTATGATCATAAAATCATAAATATCCAATATTATAAGATATCACTCACTCTACCATTATCAACTTATAATGGTTTCAAATAAACCACAATCAAAGTGGAAAAAACTATTTTAAATCAAATCCCATATACACATAGGCACGCACCCTCATTCCACCTCAATCTATAATCTTACTCAACTCATCATGAGTAATGTCTCATGAATCCTTGCATCATATGAATGCTCCAATACTAACCATACATCATGATATTTTAATAAACATAAAAAAAATCAAGAACAACCTATACTTATGAAATCATATTATATGATGCACCTCCATGCCAAAATAGATAACAAAATACCACATCACCAATGTTCCTTGTATATAAAATGATTCATATGACCATGATTACTATATATAAGGTATCCATATACCTAGGGGAAAATCCACTCCATAATCTTCCATAACAAGACAATAATACATCATTGAAAAAATTAGTAAAAACATTGCACTAACCTGGTAACATTATCAACCAAGCAATATCATGATCTATATATCATCATTACTCATGTCTACCAACTAGTATAAGAACCATATTTGATATAGGTTTCATCCCACAAATCAGTACACATTATTTGATCTCAAATTTCTTGAGGAAACACATAATTTATCACCCCATCACACAGATATCATATACATCAAGTATCACTTTACATATACCAATCCTTACATTATTAGGTGTCAATATTCACTATGTACTAATGTTCCAGAATAACCCCTCAAAGATTGATGTCAAATCCATGTGTATGCCGAAAACATCACTCTCAATGATTTGTATCAATAATTCATAAATGAATCAACTCAATTAAATATAAAAACATAGATAAGCTATTTAGGAATACATATAATATGATGTTGATGAATATTTAAATTACCAAAAATTTTATTTTTAGAATCCAAATCAAAAATCACATATAAGTAAGAACATGTCATTTGAATTTTGATTCCAAACATGATGCACAAACTCCCAAATTTTTCCACCCTTGTCCATGAGTAAAATAATAAATTGTTACAAATAACATCATAAATTGAAAAATTAAATTTAAAATAACATAAAAACCCAAAAAACAATCCTAAATCCATAAAAATGTGGAATTTGGATAAAAATAGTACTATTCAGGAATGAATATAGAATTCATACAATTTTTTGACCAATAATAAATTTATCTACCATATCTAGAATTTTATAACAATGAAAAAGAAGTACTAATACCGCATTATGATGTCCTCAGATAGATCCAAAATAGTACAAGAGTTTCCTTAGTCAAAGAGAACTCAGGGAAACTATAAAAGACTCATCAATGAAGTTCGATATAAAAGAACATCCTCACAATTACAATACTTGATAATTTAAAATCTTTTTAAGGGAGACATGTCAATTATTGGATACATGTTCAACTCATATGGTTTATGGGATCTATCAAAAAAAATATAGTCCGTATCTACTCTATAAAAATACTAGAAACCACATTTGGTTCTCTTATTTTCCATCCTCATATACTATCTTCAATGCATACAAGGGTTTAAATATCAATAAATCCATAGGTTCACCCGTTTCCATCACTATATGCAAGAATCACATATTTCACAAAACCTAAATAGTTAATTAAAACCACTGATAAATGATGTATTCCTTCTGTGGGTTTCAGTATTTTCCCAATTTATCCCCATATATAGGCAATATATCCATATATGGATAAATAATAAATTAATGAAACATGAGGTCTCACTTAGAGTCTAATAAACTCTCTAGTATAATCTCTCATAGTGTTACTCAATAATGGTTCCATGTAAAGTAAATCACACTCACTAAAAGTTTCTTACATTTTTTACCAACTATGAATATCTATATAAATAGGTAATATTAGAAATCACCTACAAAAAATTAGAATTAAACACCAATGAAACATCTATGCCACAATTGACCAAGCTATAGTTCATTATTAACATCACCCAAGATCCCCTAACTTAATATAGTGATGCCATACTAAATTATAAGAAATTTATAAAGAATATATTTAATAAATCCCCAGTTATTCATTAGGGTATAATTAGGGAAACCCCATCAGGTAGGATCCATGAACAAAACTTGTCACAATTGAGTGGGATCTACTCCCAAAATAATTTCAAACCTCTAACAAGAAAAAACACTAAATTTCAAAAGTAAATTCCCTATAAATTTAATATGAAATATGAAAAAATAAAAAGAAAATAAAAATATTTATATACCAATAAAATAATGATCTATAAAATTATGTATAAATAATTTTGGGTACCCCACTATCATCTTCCAAAACAATATTATCATATCAACCTGATTCCACCAATATAAAGTCGAATAGGAACCAAGACCTAAACTGGTTAAAAAAATTAATGATGGTTAGAGTTAAGTAGAGGATATGAATGAGGATAGATAACCAACATAGATTTAAAAACTAATGATCTCTAAATTCTATGGACTATGGAGATTTAAGAAGGGGAGAAGAGAGTTCCAAGTGTAATCCTTCCCCTTTATTTGAAAGAACATAAAATAAGAAAACAATCATGGTTCTAAATAAAAACCTCCAAATTGACCAAACTATCCACACATAATATGGATATTGGGTTTCCCCATTAAAACTCTAGTTGGATCCACCAAACATTTTTTTCCCCACTAGGGTCCTTCTAGCCTCTCATTATTCATATTGTTGGGTGGCTAGTGGCCATTATCTCATCCTTTGAATTTATAGTGTCCTTCATCAAGGTTATAGTTTATTTTAGGCACTTCCCCAAATTTCCTCCTCATTTAAAAAATTCTAAAAAAATAAATATAGTCCTTATATTAATTAATATCTACAATATAAAAATTTCTTAAATTATTTAAATTATTCTTAAAAATATAAATTCAAACCTAAAATGAAAAAATGAAAATGGATCTGGATCCACTCTCACTCAAATATTATTTTTTTCAAATCCGTTATAATATACTGGTTCGTATCATTGAAAAACCAAATTGTATCATTTATCACCTCTAAAACGTCACCACATGAATCTCCCTTGATTCACTCTGGTAATTAAAAATCAATGCAAGATTCAATTCTTGGTCTCATACTATTGTTACCCATGTCTTCAACATACTTAAAATAGATACATTGTAATAAATTTAGATACCCTATACTATCATACACTACACACATAAATCCTCCATCAAAAAACATGTTTCTATTTATATGTATGTCATAGTTTTCTATCACACATGGAAACTAATAGCCTAGACCATACTCCATGGACTACCTTCGAAAATCCATTGAGTTGTACTTTGTAATATGGACTCAATCTCCTAACTAAATGAATATTCTTCCGTAGTGGTCATATTTATGAATTTTAAATTTTTTCATCTTATACTCCATTGGTTAAAGTCATTTATCTACACTATATCACCACTCAATATGCAATACACCATAGTATCCTCAAAATAATAGAGTATAAAATTTTTAATCCCACGCTCATGACTCAATCCATCTTATGAATAAATTCTCCATCTCACAAGTAATTTTACTATCCATGATTGTTTAAATTTATAGGATTTGCCTCCATACTAGTATATTCTCTAAATATTATACCAAATAATCCCAATACACTAAATCCCTTAACTCATAATTGTTAGTTAGGAATGTACCATCTTTGAAGAATAATCACATATAGATACATAAATGAGTATTTTTTATATATCGAACACAATAAAACCATATATATCCTTAT
This sequence comes from Viscum album, assembly GCA_963277665.1. NCBI lineage: Eukaryota > Viridiplantae > Streptophyta > Magnoliopsida > Santalales > Viscaceae > Viscum > Viscum album. Next base: position 459,998,967 of record OY728138.1, read on the forward strand.
ATATATGAGAAAACTCAACCTCCATTTGGTTTGTTTTATCACATACATCATAACTAGTTTCCATAAAAATCACACTCTCACTTGGGTTATACTCGAAAGTTTATCATGGTGGGCTCTACACTGTATATTTTCCCCTATCTATGACAACCCTTCTTTTTATTACAACTTAAACATGCTTTATTACATAAAACTTCACTTGATACAACAAAGAAGATCGATAGGTTTAGTGTCTTTGGGGATTAGGATAATTACATAAAAACTTTAAACTTTAAATACAACATCCTTATTGAAAACTTCCTTTACATGACCACTACAATCCTTCGTACTTAGCATTTCATGGGATAACCTGAGGACATGCATAAGAAAAGGGTGAGCTATAAAGCCCAGTAAGGGAGTACATAATGAATAACATGAGGAGTAAAATACATGTTAGGAAATAGGCATATCAATAGAGCATAAGAGAGACATGAACATAAAGGCATGATAAAGCATGATAATCATAACATGGAAATTTGGCAACAACACTTAACATTGAATTAGCATGAGCCAAGGCTCATTGCACATGGAGCATGAGTAAACCCTCATTGCACTTGAAGCACGAGTAAACCCTCGTTGCACTTGAATTATCATGAGTAAACACTCATTGCACATGACGTATCATGATACTATACTTTACCCAATGCATTGGAGCTCTATAAAGGGCGCACCCTTCTTAAACATTTCATTTCATGCATAAGTGTGCCACATGGATCATAAAACATGGATTCATAAAACATAATCATTTCTTCCACGATAAAGGAATGTGGACTTCATACATGAAACTTTACAATCAATATGTATATGTGCATAAAGGTGAATACCCTTGATGGAGAAATGGGCATGGTATTCACTACACAAAGACATTGGCTTAGAAAATCAGTGCGATTTCGGCAACGTAACGGCGTGACATAAGAATTCATAAAAAAGGTTGATGAGAGAGAAAGGGGTTCCTCATCATATTTACATGTAATGTACAGTAAGGATATCATATATATACATGTCCCAACAATAGAAATGGAATTTAGATTCATGATACAAAAGTATTTCTTGAATGTAAAAGAAGAGAGAGAAGTTCCTTTCGGAATTTCGGCATAGTAACGGATGTACATGGGAGGAATTTAATGAGAGAGAAAGGGTTCTCCCATAATTAAAACAATAATAGGGCAGTATGGGGGAGGTGCGAAACCATACCCCAACATTCATAATTGAAATAAAAAGGGAAATACAACTTAAAGAAAATTGACAAAAAAATGAGAAATGAAGAAAACCCCTTACTTGGAAGTGTGCTTCCAAAGGCTAGAGAGAGGCTTGTGAGAGGCTTCTTGGGAGCTTGGGGCACCTTGGGAGGATTCTAGAGAGAGTAGGGAAGAGGTTGGACGAACTTCAAGGGCTTTGAGTGAGGAGGAAGTGGGAGCTTGGGTGGGTTTATATAGGAAAGGTGAGAGAATTCTTTATTATTTAGGTTTGGGACCCCTTATATTAAAATAATCCAAACCACAAACCATCCCATGGTATTTGCCCATGGTTTCCAGAAAAGGAAAGAGGAAAACAATATTTTACAAGGCCAAGGTCCGAACTTATTAAAAAATTAGGGTTGCTTATGTGGAGGTGAGTCACACTCCCATGGAAATTAATTTAAAAAGGCAAAGTGTTGAATAAGTCTTGAGGGCTCCATTAATGCTTTGAAAAGTGAGTCAAACAAACCCAAAACCTCATTATTTTAATGATAAAACACATATTGGCCGAACATAAGGATTATGGTATTTTATTACATCACCATTGGGTCATTATGATGTCATAAAACACATTATATATTTAAAGGGCATTTAATTTTGACCCAAAAATTTGAATGTCTCAGAAAATTATGAAAAATTCACCGTTGGATAATTTCGACGTCCTGATTACAAAAATAATATTTATTTTATCTAAATAATTTTCTAAATATGTGAATTTTCACTTTTAAAATAAAAACCGACATTTATAAAAAATTCACGGGTTTGGACAGAAATGGCTTTCAAACCTTAATAAAAATTTTAATTGCATTCATAAAATTATAAGATCATTTATATTTAATAAAAATTAATTTAATATTAATAATAATATTTTATTAAAATATTATTTAATTCAAAAATCCTTTAATTTAATAAAATATAATTCTTAATTAAATAATAACTAAAAACACAGTTTGTACTTTAAAAACTAATTACAAAGTATCAAAAATGACTAGAAATTATATTCATTATTATATACAAAAATAATGTACATGAACATGGTGCTACTTATTTGTTACATAACCCCTTAAAATAGCCGCATAAGACCTAAGGGTAAGGTGTGCGATGGTGACAGACTCTTGGGGTTGCTCGGATAACATCGCTCGAGTGGTAATCTCTATCAACTTCCATTTTTCCCGTAGACGATCACGTTCAAGCTTGACTTGATGAAGCTCAGCTTGGGCTTGGTCAAGGTCAAAGCCCAAAGACGCCACCTCCTTTCCGAGCTCCGACAAATGGGCTTCGTAAGGGGCAATTCTACTGGATGAGGCCATCGCTTCCTTTGTCTAAGTAGAAAATTGGTTCGTTAAAGCCTTATATTTAAACTACCCAAATGATCACTGTTCAACGGCTATAAAAGTAACGGTCACAAATCTTAAAGTAAAACTAAAAAATTTGATATCTTATAAAAACATTTTTCATAATAAAACATTTAACTGGATCAAGATGGATTTTCCATTAATGAAATTTTGGGTCGTTACAACATTCCCCCCTTAAGAAATTTCTCCCTCGAAATTTTCCTTTTCCCACAGTAAAACAAATGTGGGTAACTTAGCTTCATCATATCCTCCGACTCCCAAGTTGCTTCTTCAAACTTGTGGTTTCTCCACAACACCTTGACGAGGGGCATTGTCTTATTTCGTAGACCTTTTTCTCTACGATCCAAGATCTTCACTGGTTTCTCCTCATAAGAAAGATCGTCTTCTAATTGTACCACCTCAGAAGGGAGTAAATGTGAAGGGTCTGGTATGTACTTCCTTAAGAGGGATACATGGAAGACATCATGCACCTTGGCCATAGTAGGTGGAAGTGCTAGTCGATAGGCCACAGCCCCAACACGATCAAGAATCTCGAAGGGGTCGATGTACCTTGGACTTAACTTCCCTTTCTTTCCAAACCTCATGACCTTCTTCCACGGAGATATGCGTAAAAACACCATGTCTCCGACTTTAAACTCAAGGTCTCGTCGACGATTATCTGCATAACTCTTGATATGCTGCTGAATGGTTTTCACCTTCTCCACCATTTCTTCGACCATTTCTGGTCCAAGCAGCTTACGTTCACCGACCTCATCCCAACATGCCGGTGTTCTACACCTTTTCCCATACAGGGCTTCATATGGTGCCATTTGGATGCTCGAGTGGAAACTATTATTATAGGAAAACTCAACTAGAGGAAGATGTTGATCCCATCCTCCTTTAAAGTCCATTGAGCACGCTCTCAACATATCCTCAAGTGTTTGGATTGTCCGCTCGGATTGGCCATCAGTTTGAGGATGATAGGCCGTACTGAAGTTCAGTTCAGTATTCAGAGCATGATGAAGACTCTTCCAAAACTTAGAGGTAAATCTTGGATCTCGGTCAGACACAATAGATAGTGGTACTCCATGCAACCGTACCACTTCCCTGATATATATCCGTGCCAGTTGATCCAAAGAGAAATCCTCTCGAATAGAAATGAAGTGTGCAGTCTTTGTAAGACGATCCACAATAACCCAGATTGCATTGTTGCTTTTGGATGTCCTTGGAAGTCCAGTGACGAAGTCCATGGTGATGTTCTCCCATTTCCATTCTTGTATGGGCAATGGTTGCATCATCCCCTTAGACTTCTGCCTCTCTGCCTTCACTTGCTGACACACCAGGCACTTTGATGTATATTCGGCGATCTCCTTCTTTATATTATCCCACCAAAAGTTTTCTCGGAGATCTCGATACATCTTTGTGCTCCCTGGGTGAATAGAGAAATTTGAACTATGTGCATCATCCAAAAGTTCCTTCTTCAGCTCCGAACTTGATGGGACACATAGTCTTTTCCCAAACCGCACAATTCCTTCTTCATTAACATTAAACTCTGAGGATTTTCCCTTTTTGATAGCTTCCACTTTTTCTTGGATTCTCGCATCATTCTTTTGAGAATCCTTTAACCTTTCCAAAAGAGATGGTTGAGCAATCATTTGTGGAAGGATTGATGATGTTCCCTTCTTTATGATTCCCACGTCCATCTTCATCAAGTCTAAGATGATTGGATCCTTCTCAATTCTCATCATTGATAGAATTGCTGGATCCTTTCTACTTAGGGCATCCGCCACCTTGTTCGCCTTCCCAGGGTGGTAATGTATTGAACAGTCATAATCCTTTATGAGCTCTATCCATCTTCTCTGGTGCATATTAAGCTCTTTCTGTGTGAATATATATTTAAGACTCTTGTGGTCAGTATATATCTCGCATTTCTCTCCATAGAGATAATGCCGCCAGATTTTCAAGGCAAAGATCACCGCCGCCAACTCCAGATCATGCGTTGGATAGTTTCGCTCATGGATTTTCAACTGTCTTGAGGCATAGGATATCACTTTATCATTCTGCATCAGCACACATCCTAAGCCCTTCTTCGAAGCATCACTGAATACCGCAAAAAGCTCCCCACTTGTGGGTAAAGTGAGCACAGGTGCAGTGATAAGCCTCCTTTTCAACTCCTTGAAGATTTCTTCACATTCATCACTCCAAGAAAACTTTACTCCCTTTCGAGTTAGCTTGGTAAGAGGGTTGGACAATCATGAGAAGTTTCTCACAAATCGTCGATAATATCCAGCTAACCCCAAGAATCTACGGATATCAGTTACCGATGTTGGCATCGGCCATCCCTCAATTGCATTTGTTTTGGAGGTGTCCACAGATATCCCATTACTTGTGATGATATGGACCAAGAATGAGACCTCCTTCAACCAGAACTCACACTTGCTATACTTGGCATAGAGCTTCTCCTTGCGCAAAGTCTCCAGTACAGTTCTTAAATGCTCCTCATGGTCCTCCTTGGTTTTGGAGTATATTAGAATATCATCTATAAAGACTACCACAAATTTATATAGGTAATCTCTAAAGACTCTATTCATCAAGTCCATGAATATTTCTAGAGCATTGGTGAGTCCAAAAGGCATTACTATGAATTCATAGTGCCCGTACCTTATACGAAAAGCAGTCTTGGGGATATCTTCCTTCTTCAACCTTACTTGATAATATCCCGACTGCAAGTCAACCTTGGAGAAGTATTGTGCTCCACGCAGCTGATCAAACAAGTCATCGATTCTTGGGAGAGGATACTCGTTCTTTATCGTGATTTTGTTATGTTCACGATAATCGATGCAAATCCGCATTGACCCATCCTTCTTCTTGACGAAAAGGACTGGTGCACCCCATGGTGATGCACTTGGGCATATAAACCCTTTATCCAGATTCTCCTGTAGTTGTTTCTTTAGTTCTTTAAGCTCAACCACAGCCATTCTATATGGAGTCTTGGATATTGGTAGCGCCCCAGGTATAAGTTCAATTGAGAACTCAACATCTCTTCTTGGAGGAAGACCAGGAAGTTCCTCGGGAAATACTTCAGCGAATTCCCTCACAATAGGCATTTCTTCAAGGGTGGTTTCTTCCTTGGACTCAATCATCTGAGCCAGATATGCGTGCTCATAAGGCAGTAATATCCATGCTTGAGATGATGGAGCTAAAGGAGATTCATCTTCCTCCTGACACTTGTAAAGAATCGGGGGTCGATTCTTCATATGGAGTGTGATTTCCCTCTCCCGACAATTTATGTTGGCTCTATATAAGGAAAGCCAATCCATGCCAAGAATTTCATCAAATTCCACCAAAGTGAGTATGACGAGGTTCGCCGGGAAATTCAATCCACAGATTATAACAGGGGAGGACTTATACTCATGGGATGCAATGATTGCCCCATTTGTCGTACTCACCGACATCTTTACTTCCATGATTTGTGGTGGTGCAGGGATTGTTCTACTAAACTTTTGAGATATAAAAGAATGCGTAGAACCTGAATCAAAAAGTACATTCGCTATTCTTGAATGAATAACTAGTGTACCTGTCACCACTTCGTTGTCGGGGTTCACTTTGGCAGAAGTGATGGAAAAAGATCTTCCTTGCTGTCTCGGAGGTTGTTGATTGCCTCCGATAACCCTTGGATTAGGGCACTGATTCGCAAAATGACCCGGTTCTTTGCATTTGAAGCATTGAACACCGCGTTGAGGTTCGAACGGAGCATTCCTCCCCTCCGTCGCAGCCGCGGGTCCTTCTTGCTGAAAGTTAACAGCTAGGTTCCCTTCTCTTCCACACATAAAGCATTTTCTTGTCCCCCTAAGGCAATTTCCAGGGTGCTTTTTTCCACACTTTTGGAAAGTGGGGTGCTGGAATTTCTTAGCGCCGTTGGATTTATCCATCGGACCACCAGCATTTAATTCCACCTTCCGCTTCTTGTCCCCATGATACCCCTGTGATTCTCCGATCTCCATTTCAACCTTGAGGGCACATCGGACAATTTCCTCATAGCTGTCGAAGTCACGGATCGCTAATGCTTTCCGCAAGCTAGGCTTCAACCCACCAAAGAAGCGGTCAACCTTGCATTCGGGGGTAACGACAAAGCCGGAAGCGTATCGTGCAAGCCTTGTGAAGTTTTCCTCGTACGCTCCCACAGATTCCTCATCTTTCTGCTTGAGGGAAAGGAAGTCCCTTTCCATCTTAAGACGGAGGGTGCGTGGAAAATATTTATCGAAAAACATCTTCCGGAATACCTTCCATTCCAAAGCCTCGATCTCCTCCTCAGGCTTCGTATTTTTGATCAACGTCCACCATTGATCAGCTTCACCCTCCATACGATAAGCCGCCAGGAGAACCTTCTCTTTTTCAGAGCATTGGAGGATGGAGAATATCTTTTCAATGGAGTTGATCCATTGTTCAGCAATCGTGGGATCGGATGATCCACTAACAGTAGGAGGCCTTTGTCTCATGAAGCTTTCAATAGCGACTTGTTCTTTCTTAGGGGGGGTTGAACGTTCCTCTTGACCAGTGTTTCTATTCAAAACTTGAGTTAGCTGAGAGAGAAGCGTGACAAAGTTTGCGATTCCTGCTCCCATTGGATTGGGCATCTCATAAGTACAATCATCACACTGATCTTCACAACGGTTGTTATCCCGAGTTCTCCTATTACCGGACATTGGCTAGAATAAAATGAAAGTTAGGGGTAACACATAAAGGGTAATCCAAAGACAAAAGTTGATGACTTATAAATAAACTTTAATCTCTTTAACTCATGAGTCTATAGGATTCAATCCAGGCTTTTCATGATCTTCCTTCTAACATATATCCTTAGGGGCATTTTTCCCTTAATAAGGGTTCATACTAAGATTGTGAATTTATCAAAACATATCCCCCGGGAGTGTCGTAACCAATAGTGCAGCAAGGCCCGTTGTCGTGCACCAGTTCCCGTTCGAGTCTAGCTCAAAGCGGTGTTTTCGGGTTTTACCCCTAGGATACATCTGTGCCAGAGCCGCCTCTACCTGCTCGTATCCAGACAGGGATGTATTTGTTTGATAAACCACTTACTTAGTATTTACCAAAACTTAGGGATGTTTTTATTATGATTAGTCTTGTATCTAAGGCTTTACTAGGGTTTCCTAATCCCAAAAATAACTAAACCTATCCTCTGATACCAACTATGATAACCCTGCTTTTTATTACAACTTAAACATGCTTTATTACATAAAACTTCACTTGATACAACAAAGAAGATCGAGAGGTTTAGTGTCTTTGGGGCTTAGGATCATTACATAAAAACTTTAAACTTGAAATACAACATCCTTATTGAAAACTTCCTTTACATGACCACTGCATTCCTTCGTACTTAGCATTGCATGGGATAACCTGAGGACGTGCATAAGAAAAGGGTGAGCTATAAAGCCCAGTAAGGGAGTACATAATGAATAACATGAGGAGTACAATACATGTTAGGCAATAGGCATATCAATAGGGCATAAGAGAGACATGAACATAAAGGCATGATAAATCATGATAATCATAACATGGAAATGTGGCAACAACACTTAACATTGAATTAGCATGAGCCAAGGCTCATTGCACATGGAGCATGAGTAAACCCTCATTGCACTTGAAGCACGAGTAAACCCTCATTTCACTTGAATTAGAATTACTAAACACTCATTGCACATGACGTATCATGATACTATACTTTACCCAATGCATTGGAGCGCTATAAAGGGCGCACCCTTCTTAAACATTTCATTTCATGCATAAGTGTGCCACATGGATCATAAAACATGGATTCATAAAACATAATCATTTCTTCCACGATAAAGGAATGTGGAATTAATACATGAAACTTTAAAATCAATATGTATATGTGCATAAAGGTGAATACCCTTTATGGAGAAATGGGCATGGTATTCACTACACAAAGACATTGGCTTAGAAAATCAGTGCGATTTCGGCAGCGTAACGGCGTGACATAAGAATTCATAAAAAAGGTTGATGAGAGAGAAAGGGGTTCCTCATAATATTTACATGTAATGGACAGTAAGGAGATCATATATATACATGTCCCAACAATAGAAATGGAATTTAGATTCATGATACAAAAGTATTGCTTGAATGTAAAAGAAGAGAGAGAAGTTCCTTTCGGAATTTCGGCATAGTAACGGGTGTACATGGGAGGCATTTAATGAGAGAGAAAGGGTTCTCCCATAATTCAAACAATAAGAGGGCAGTATGGGGGAGGTGCGAAACCATACCCCAACATTCATAATTGAAATAAAAAGGGAAATACAACTTAAAGAAAATTGACAAAAAAATGAGAAAGGAAGAAAACCCCTTACTTGGAAGTGTGCTTCCAAAGGCTAGAGAGAGGCTTGTGAGAGGCTTCTTGGGAGCTTGGGGCACCTTGGGAGGATTCTAGAGAGAGTAGGGCAGAGGTTGGACGAACTTCAAGGGCTTTGAGTGAGAAGGAAGTGGGAGCTTGGGTGGGTTTATATAGGAAAGGTGAGAGAATTCTTTATTATTTAGGTTTGGGACCCCTTATATTAAAATAATCCAAACCACAAACCATCCCATGGTATTTGCCCATGGTTTCTGGAAAAGGAATGAGGAAAACAATATTTTACAAGTCCAAGGTCCGAACTTATTAAAAAATTAGGGTTGCTTATGTGGAGGTGAGTCACACTCCCATGGAAATTAATTTAAAAAGGCAAAGTGTTGAATAAGTCTTGAGGGCTCCATTAATGCTTTGAAAAGTGAGTCAAACAAACCCAAAACCTCATTATTTTAATGATAAAACACATATTGGCCGAACATAAGTATTATGGTATTTTATTACATCACCATTGGGTCATTATGATGTCATAAAACACATTATATATTTAAATGGCAATTAATTTTTACCCAAAAATTTGACTGTCTCAGAAAATTATGAAAAATTCACCGTTGGATAATTTCGACGTCCTGATTCCAAAAATAATATTTATTTTATCTAAATAATTTTCTAAATATGTGAATTTTCACTTTTAAAATAAAAACTAACATTTATAAAAAATTCACGGGTTTGGACAGAAATGGATTTCAAACCTTAATAAAAATTTTAATTGCATTCATAAAATTATAAGATCATTTATATTTAATAAAAATTAATTTAATATTAATAATAATATTTTATTAAAATATTATTTAATTCAAAAATCCTTTAATTTAATAAAATATAATTCTTAATTAAACAATAACTAAAAACACTGTTTGTACTTTAAAAAATAATTACAAAGTATCAAAAATGACTAGAAATTATATTCATTATTATATACAAAAATAATGTACATGAACCTGGTGCTACTTATTTGTTACATAACCCCTTAAAATAGCCGCATAAGACCTAAGGGTAAGGTGTGCGATGGTGACAGACTCTTGGGGTTGCTCGGATAACATCGCTCGAGTGGTAATCTCTATCAACTTCCATTTTTCCCGTAGACGATCACGTTCGAGCTTGACTTGATGAAGCTCAGCTTGGGCTTGGTCAAGGGCAAAGCCCAAAGACGCCACCTCCTTTCCGAGCTCTGACAAATGGGCTTCGTAGGGGTCAATTCTACTGGATGAGGCCATCGCTTCCTTTGTCTAAGTAGAAAATTGGTTCGTTAAAGCCTTATATTTAAACGATCCAGATGATCACTGTTCAACAGCTATAAAAGTAACGGTCACAAATCTTAAAGTAAAACTAAAAAATTTGATATCTTATAAAAACATTTTTCATAATGAAACATTTAACTGGATCAAGATGGATTTTCCATTAATGAAATTTTGGGTCGTTACACTATCATTGATCAAAAACCAATAAATATAACTTATTCATCTATCATTCATTGATAATTATGATACGCACTCATATCATCCATTTAGTTCAATATCACAAGTCTCACTCTATGATTTTTGAAAAAATAGTTCATTTCACCACTACTATCAATTATATAAATGAGATTTCTCCATAATAATAATAATGATAAATATAAATCCAAATTTTAACTACACAAATAAATATCATGTGACTATTGTTATCAAACCCACTATTCAATCCACCCATTTTTCTAGAAATTTCAAAAAACCAATGGTATCCAATTTCGAAAGAATTTATGAACTCTTCAATTCATTGATGATCAAATTGAGATTCTCTAATAGTTAATAAAACAAAATATTCATTAGTCATATAACTAAATTTATTATTTCCCAATATAAAATATATAATTCCCCTACATCTAACCATATTTTATTCATCATAGTTTGCATGAACCCTAATTTATAGAATAATCACAGTATTGAGACTCTTTGTCTTACACTAGTCACACCATTATCCATTGGTTCTAAATAACAAATTCACACATGACCACTCGTAGAGTAGAATTTGGTTTCACTCATAAATGACAGAATATTATAATTAATATCTCATTTATTCAATTCAATATCAGTGTGTGATCTTATGTATTTAAATAGGTCGCCTTACACCCAACCACACTCTAAGCGTGATAACTACTAATTCATACCTAAATCCCAAGACCTAACTCCAATAAGTAGGGAATAATAATGGGTATCACACCCCATTATAATACATAAACATATTTGAGTTCTTACACCCCATGTGGATCTTATAAGAACTTAATAGTAATATAATATCCATCTAACATGTACATCAGAGAGGCTTTAAAGTTACTAAAATACATCAACAATCATCATCATGACCTACACCATGAAGTTATATAAATCTCATAGAATAGTCTCCTTATCTCATGGATTTATTCTAAAAAAACTCGATAATATGTCTCACATGTGATTAAAGAAAAAACAGGACTAACCAATCAATGGAATCAGTGTTATCTAGTCAATATTAGGTCATATAACTTAGATGTCTTGTTAATATTTACTCCCTTATTTTCAATGTAAAAGAGTATCCAAGAATCCACTATCATAATTTTGTACAACAACCACCATTTTCAATAGAATGTGTAATCCAAGTAATTTTGTACTCTAAAACACTGATATTTTATTTTATAGTTTTCTATATATAAATTTTATTTCATTGATAACTTTCATTACACACATCACTAATTCTTGATGAATTGTGATATACTATCGAAATATTGTTATGTAATGTGATAGTTATCTTCAATATATTTGATCAGAATGTTTGGATTCTATATAAATTATGAAAATATACGGTTTACAAATTTATTAAACCAATTCATTGGTCATCCTCGGATTTTAAATGAAAATGAAAATCATTTTAAACTAAAAGTGTTGTTTTTTTAGAAAAAAGGTTTTTATGCAAAAAATATGTTTTTATCTTAATAAATTAAACTAATTAATACTGGAGATTGATTTAAATGAGATATATATAAATTATATTTTTCAATAATTTTTCTACACTCATCTAATGTTCTCTGTTGGAATGTGATAATAATTAATGTAGTTTTATAATTAATAATTAATTTCTCTAAAAAATGGTTTCCATCATGTATTTCAATCTTTTTAGCTATGAATTTATTCTACTAATAGAATTTGAATCCTAAATAATGGATTATATATTTGGAAATAGTATATTCAAATTTGGTAAAGATTTCTCCTTTGTTTTCTTGTCATTATGAACAGTAACCATGGTGAGTTTTTAGTAGCTTGGTAAGGGTAAAATGGGAAAATTAGGTATCAAAATTTGGGATAAGGCTTTAATATTTCACTAAAAATTTACCTTATCATATTGGATGAGTTTAGTTTGGCCATTTAAATCCAAAGCTCGAATATATGGCAATTTGATTCTATATTTCTTTAACCTTGACATTTATATTAATATAACAAAATAAAAAATAAAAAAACACTCTATTTACTTTATTATCTACAAAGATTTTAACTAATGGTAAAAATATGATAGGTCTGGTTATAAATATTTATTTGAGAGATAAATTAATTTCATTAATGGTAATTTATTTCTAATTTTTAGTGATTTAATAATTACCTGAAATGCTACTGCAAGTTCAATACAACATTTATTCAATTAATATAAAAACAAAAAATGATTTTAGAAAATATTATAAGTAATACAATTTTTATTAATCATCATGTTAAAATAATTTTATAGATAAAGACATCATATTTATAATGCTTTAATAGGATTTTTTTATTTATTTATTTTCATGTTGTTTTAAAATTCATGTTAATTTAAGAATGTCAAATTGATATTAATAATATTGTATGATGTATTTTAACAAATGTATTTAAAATAATAGAATATGATAAGTATTACTTTAAATTGTTGAAAAATTAACCCATTTTCCATTTACAATCTAATCGCAAACTTATAACTAAAATTATATCCCTTTAATATTAAAAAATAAAATTTCCATAGTTGAGATTAAAATTAGTCATCAAAGTTGCTAAACCAAAATATAAGGTTTAAAGTGAGAAAAAAACCTATATAAATTTCATTATATGATGATGTTTCAACCATATGATATTTTTTATGAATATTTAGTCATCAAAGTTGTTAAACCAAAATATAAGGTTTGAAAGAATCTAATGGAGGTCCCTTAAAGATGAGGTAATAATCTTTCCTAACCTACTCCAATCTATTTGTTATTCAAAATCATATAAATATTTTTTATTCGTTATAAAGTAATCATATCAGTATTGAAAATGTACATAAATTTTATTATGATCATAAAACGAGTATTATCCACCCTCATTTCTCTCAAATGGAACGCCATGCGTACATGTGGACTACCACCTCCACAAAGTGAGGAAATTATTGTTTTCACTTCCACTTTAAATAGAAAGTAATAAGGGTTAATTTAATGAATACATATGATATAATAATTTTTTAAAAAAGTATAATTATTTTTTCCTTTTTCATCCCATCATTGAGAAATTGAAAACAGTGTTCATGTGTATGTACGACCTACCATCTCTATGAATGGTGTAATTCATCTTTCTATTTCTATAATTGATGAATGATTATAAATATATATATATATATATATGATATTTATATTCTAATTTAAATTTTTTCATACTATATAACTATGAGTAAATTATAAGGATTGGAATTTCCAAATAGAAATTATCATGAAAAAAATAGAAAACACCCCTAAATGATGATTTTAATGTGTAATTATTGGTAAATGGGTGTTGAAATTGTATAAGTTGATCATATATGATATTAAATGTATTTAAATAAATATATTAAAAAATATAAGAAATTTTAATTTATTATATATTATCTTAGAGTTTCTTCTAAGAAATTCTAACTTGAGGTATTGGATTTATAAGGAAATATTGATAAATGGATGTTGAAATGTTATAAGTGGATCATATATGATATTAATATATTTAAATAAATATAGTAAAATTTTATAATAAATTAAAATTTACTATATAGGATTTGAGATTTCCATAGAAGAAGTCCATCTTGACATAATGGATTAATGTTACTATCTCATTGTTTATAGATACTATTTATGATTAAGTTATTGATGAAAAAATTTAATGATCTTTCTATAAATATTATTAATAATTTTGTTCAAATGTGGTTATTTCTAGAGAGTAAATTATTTAATGTATTTTTATTATATTTTGTAATTTAATATTTTGAAATATATTTTTTGAGAAAATTTGACATTATTTTTCACTTCAGTAGAACATGCATTTCTACCATATCCATTTTTCTAAAAAAAATTAAAAAACATTTTTTTATTATTTTAATATTGTTTAAATTCATTATAAACTATGATATATTTTTTATAAAATGGTATAAAACAAATCATTTTACTATTTTAAAAATGATGTATTTTTAATTTTACAAAAAATGTGAATGGATTTTTTATTTTAACATACCTGACATGAACAGAATTTCCAACCATCATGACTAATCAATGATTTAAATATTCCTTTTTTAATTCTATAATGTTATATTTAATAAAAAAACTTCCTTTAATATTTGGAAATTTTTAGATTTTAAAATTTTCATTTAAATTTAAAAATTTTATTTTCATCCAAAAATATTTCAATCATATTTTAAAGTAAAATTTCATCTATGATAAAATTATTTGATATTAATTAGGATTTGAAAGGGAAATTATCCAATTATACATGATTTATTCTTTATCTGGATGTTTTATGGTTTATGATAATGAAATATTGATGATGATCTATTTTATTTACCAATAGTTATATTATTTTAAAATCTTTTATAATCATGTGGCATACATCATAATTGATTTATGATTATGTAATGGGTGGGCCTGGAATTATATATACATTTAATTAATTGGATAAATAATAATCTTTATGAGAATAAAGGGTACATGGGAGGTTATCCCAATCCTAAAAAAGATGGTATATGTCATGTTATCACGAGCCTGAAACATGGTACACATACAGTTATTCCAAGCCTAAAAGACGGTATATGGGAGGTTATATGACTCCTGAAAAGGTTTAACATTATGTCTTCCCATGTCTAACATGTGATGAATTCCATACAAGGTTGAAACAAAATAATATTTATAGTATTATGATTAAGCTACATTTTATGGCACTAATTTCAAAATCATCTTATTCCAATTTTATAAACTCTAGATCATATATATCGATTCCTTTATGATTATTTTATTGTGAACATTCAATATTTATTCTATGAATCAGGATTTTTATCTATGATATAAAATTTATGGTTTTAAAATGTTTATCTCATACTCTCATATCAATATGCTCAATTTATGCTGAAGTGATAATTGATAACTCTCTTATTTACCATTATTGAGTATCTAAGCTCACATTTTCTTATATTTAATTTCCTCATATTATAAAGAAAAGTTTTAAGTATTATTTGTACAAGAAGGGTAATGGTTATGAATAACTAATAGGGATGTGACAATTATATCTTCCAAATATGTTGAGAATGTATGCATGTTTCAAAAGTAACTAAACATATATGATTATAGATTGGATTTTTATGATATGTAATAAAGAATTATCTAATAAGACCTAATATTTATGTAAAAATTTATGAGTCATTATATTTTGTATCAATGAAAGGACTTGATTGCTTTGGAAATAATATTAGAAACCTTTTCTAAAAACCCTTCGAAAAATACTATAAGTAGTAGAATGTCTCAAGTTATGGAAAACAAATGAGTTTGATTATACAAGATAAACATCCTTGTATGGATACTACAAGTAGATATGGTTATTTAACATATGAATATATTGTTAATAACCTCAAAAAGATTTATTCAATTATAAAACAACCATCATTCTATTGCATGGTGGAATGTACCAAACTCTTCACCTGGGATGACACTTTGGGTGGATATTCTTGGGTTAATTAATATTTTCCTTATGAACCATCATAAAGGATTTTCATAATATTACAATGAATGGCCTATGTTAAACTTAAGGTTTCACTAATTGAAAAGAATTTTATATTCTTTATAAACCCTATAAATGATTTTTCATGATTATGTGGTTTACCATTATTATTATTGTTTCTGAAAACTATGATTTTTCTTATTATTTCATGGCTAGAACCTAAATGATTATTTTTAAACATTAATTTGATGGAAAAATCAATGATTATACTCCCATGGAAAAACATTTATAGGATATGGAAGAAAAAATATCATTATTAAGCTTATAAAACCTTCTCAATCCGTGAATCATAATTATATTTCAATGGAGAAATGTTTCAAACAACATTTTTTCAATCCTTCATTAGGAAACAACATATTTATATTAGTGGATATATAGATACACTACTTTATGTGAAATGTATCATTACCATTCGAATTATATTTTTCATTATGTATTGTATGAATTATTAAAAAATAATTTTGGATGTCTATTATTTGGAATGATCAATAGATCAATGTTGGGCTCTCATCGAGAACATGACGTGACATGATGAAATTGAAATCATAGTGTGGGGTAATTTTAGAATGTTATTTTTCAATAAGTAATTTTCTTGTTTTTTTATAATAATAGATAATGAATTCCAGGATATAAGGAAGAAAGGATAATGAAACCATTAGTACAAATGAGGAAAATATTAAAATACTTGTGATGTATGCTTATAGTATTATCATTGGACCAAAATATAAGACTAATTAATTATTCAACGGAATAAAACCATTCATTAAAATATATTTATCTATATGGTACATACTTAGTTATAAATAAATCATTTTTTTTTCTGGAAAGGTAGTAATTGATATTGACTTACCCATCAGTTTTATGGTTTTTATAAGAAAATAATGATGTAATTCAAATGAAATTATAACAATAAAAAGCATGGAGGGAAGAATATGTGTTGTAAACTATTCTCAATTTTTGGTAGTATACATGGATGAAATTTTCTAATGGGAACTCATAAATTATTTATGTGTGTAATGCAAGGTCATCTGGTAATCAAATGTAGAAATTATGAAGATAAGTTAGCCATTAATGGAGGAAAATCACTACATAATTCTCCATCCACACTCAAGTGTTAAAAATTAAATGAGTATTACATTTATAATAAATAATGATGAATAATGAAATTTAATGATGATGATAATTATCATAAACCTCTTGATACCATATAAAAAGGTAAATCTAATGAGATTATTACTGCTAATGAGGGGTATTATAATGATGTGTTGAAATTTATACATACCATCCACTCTAGAACTGATATGGTATTATTCGATTATGGATATACTGACTCATATATATCTAAATAAATTTATAAGGGTATAAAAATACCATATCAATAATAATATGTTGAATTAGTCATGAAAAATCATAATCATATTATGATCAAATAACAAGTCTATGATTCTTCTCCAGCAGAAGCTTATGGGAATATGATTCCTATAATTTATTTTATTATCAATTTTTTTGAATTTGATGTTATCTTAAGCTGGGAAAGTATTTCATTACTTGAATCCCACAACAATAACTGATGAGGGAAATTCATGTTTGATGATCTAAACAAACCTATTATCATCTATCAGTGCGATGAAAAATATGAACATTCGATGAAAATAACATCCATTATATGGGTCTTGATTTCTATTCAATTGTTGAATTTACCTCATATGGATAGAGTGAAACTCCACATAAAATACATGATTATTTTTTGGGATATTTTTATACCTTTTTGGAAGAGTTTCCTAGTCTTCCAATGAATTATGAGGTTTAGTTTTAAATATAATTAAAACATTGTTTTACACCTATTTTGAAGACTTCGTTAGATTTGGATCAATTGAGTTGCTAGAATTAAATATGTAACTCTAGGAAATTATGGACAAGTGATTCGATTGACCATGTGTATAACCTTGGGGTAAACATATTTTTTTTAGGAAAAAAGGTGGATCAGCATGAATTTTCATTGATTATCGAGAACATAACAAGATCACTATCAAGAAAAAGTATCTTATTCCCCATATTAATGACTTGATTAAAAAAATTTAGGGATATCGATACATTTTCCTGATTTTACATCATTATATATATCATCAATTAATTGTTAAAGAGGATGATAAAACCCAATAATACATTTTGTTCTTGGTATGAACACTATGAATTTATGGTGATTCTATTTGGTCATACTAATTCCCCCTCTATCATTAGGAATTTAATGAATAATGTATTTATATATTACCTTGATCTGTTTGAGGTGGTATTTATACAAAATATTTTTATATATTTTATGTGTATTGAATTTAATTAATATCACTTAATTATTTTACTAAATACCCAATGGAAGGGTATGTTGTGTCAAATATTTACAATTCATGAATTCCTCCTACAAAAACGATTCATTTTTTGGTCATATAATCTCATGAAACAGTATATCAATTGATCTATAAAAAACTGAAATTATTAAATAATGGATCAAACAAACCACTATTATTAAGTTCCATAGATTTATTTTCTTGTTTAGATATAAAAGATTTTTTCTGGGGAATTGATTATGGATATGTAATCCAATCACCAAGTTGACTCATAATAGAGCTATGTTTATTTAGAAAGATAAATATGAATAAAAATTAATGGAACTGAAGAGAGAGTTAGTCAACACACCTATTATTACATTACCCTATAGTGGAGAAGGGATTTTGAGATATAGTTATAAATTAAAAAAAGGAATTAGTATGGTTCCTCATACGATATGATATGGTGATATATTATTCATCAAAAACTTTGATAGTTCAAGAGAAAAATTAACCAATATATGATTTTGAGTTAGCTATGATAATTTTATCATTAAAGATATGGAGGAAATACATTTTTGGAGAAAGGGTTGATATATATACTAATCATAAATGTTTAAGGAATATATTAACTCTAATAAAAGATGAATATGTGTTAGAGAATGTCGTTTCACATGATTAAGGATTATGGATCCTCAGTACATTACCACCCAGAGAAAGAAAATAAGGTGGTTGATTCCCTTAGTTGAAATTATTATTCTAGATTATGTACGACGATGTTAAAAAATACTTATATTTATATATTTTCAATGGTTAAATCTATAAATCGTATGGTAATAGGTAAAATCTTATCTTACTCAAATGCATGTTCATCCATCTATCTATTTCAGGGTTAACACAGCACAATAGAATGATATCAAACTATAAAAGTTATTCCAAAATGCTTTTGTGTTCTACTTTGAATATACTAGAATGATAAGGTTTAGGAACCATGTATCTGTCCCATCCATTTCATATTTAAAGGAATATATATTAGATGTCATTCATATTTCATCATTATCTATTCATCCTCGATTTATAAATATTTCTAGTGAAGTGAAGTCATATTTCTGTTGGGATAGAATGAAGATATATATTGAATATTAAGTATCTCAGTGTATTTTGTGTCATCATATTATGAATGAGAGACAAAATTCTAAGGGTTTGTTACTACCATTACCCATACAAGAATGTAAATTAGAAAACATTTCTATATATTTTTTTCATTAGACTACCAAAAACATTTAAAGGTCATAATGCCATTTGGGTTGTAGTCTATCACCTTACAAAGTCATCACACATCATTTACATTATGGATGATTTATTTATGGATCATATTTCTTGGAGATACATTAAAAAATTGGTCAGTTTTCATGGAGAACCACATTCTATTATGTTGTATTAGGATCCAAGGTTTACCATGATGTTCTAGTGAAGTTTTCAGAAGGAATAAGATATAGATTTGAGTTTTAGTGGTACATGTCATCCATCGATAGATATTCAACCAGAGAGAACCATTTAAAACATAGATAATATTCTATGATATTTTTCTATGTATTTCAAATGTGTTTGGGATCAAAACCATCCTTTATTCAAGTTTTCTTACAACATTAGATTCCAATAGATCATTCGGATGGAACCTTATGAAGCCATATAGGGAAATAAGTGTATATAGCTAAATACTAGGATAAATTTAAAGAAATAAATAAATTTTTACCTAATCTATTTAGAGAAATGACAGATAAGTTAAGATACATTTAGAAACCTATCATGTCATCAAAAAAATTGAGTTTACACTCATCAGAAAAATTTGTAATTTCACTTTTGTGAGAAGGTATTTCATAGAATTTATCCATAGAGGCAGGTTATGAAATCCAGATAGAAAGGAAGAATGATCCCTAGGTATGTTGGTCTTATCCAAATTTTTGATCGATTGGGAAAAGTATCTTATCGTCAGGTTCTTCCACCAAACATATCCCAAGACCGTGATGTGTTCTATATATCTCTCATGAATAAGTACATACCAGATCCATCACATGTACTAAAATAAAATATCATACCATGTAGTCATGATAATTATTATATATAAAAACCTATATATGTATTGTATCGTAGAGAAAAAGTGGGTTTGAACAATAATACACACCTTTTAAATGTTCTCTAGATGAATTAGAAATTTGAAGATATACATGAGAGCTAGAGGATGTAAAGAAACAAAGATATCATTATTGTATTGTATCAAATTGATGTAATTTAAAGTGATAAATTAATTTTAAGTGGGTTAGAATGTGTCACTATGAGATTTTATCATATATTTCTCTATAAATAAAAATTATTTCTTAGAAATATTTATTTACATACAATACCAATTCTAAATGAACTATTATATATAATTTAAATTTTATATTGCAATGTTGTAGTTATCCTATAGATTTTTATTATATTATATATATTTAAAAAATTAATATATGAAAAAAAAATTTGTTTACAAATTTTAAAATTAATTCATTGATTTTCAATTGATTATAAATGAGATTAAAAAAACATTATAAAGTAAAAGTGTTGATTTTCTAAAAAAACACTTTTTACGAGTGCAATGTGTTTTTAAAGTAAAAAAATTAAATTAATGAATATTCATAATTAATTTTAATGAAATTTATATATTATATTTTCAATCTAATTTTATAACATTCATATATTGTTTTTTCTAGGAATGTAATATCAATAAATATATTTTATGCTTAAAAATTTATTTTTCTCGAAAATGGTATTCACCACATTTTACTCCCTTATTTTAAAAAATAATTTTTTCACTTTGAGAAATTTAATATTGAAATGCTGATTCCACATGTTGAATTAGTATATTAATTTATTTTAAATTGGTTTCTTTTATTTTTAGTCATGTTTAATTGTAACCTTAATAAATTTTTACAACCATGAATTGCATAAAATAAATAAAATGGGGTCAAAAATTTTGTGTTATGTTTTAAAATTTCTCCATGACACTCATTTATCATATTATATGATTCCAGTGTAGCCATTTCCAAAAAATTCTCTAATATATGACGACTTGCTTCCATATTTCTTTGGTTATTGCCTTTATATTAATTTAATAATATAATAAATACCAAATGTCACTTTATTGAAATTAATATACCAAAAACTTTTACATAATGATAT
Source organism: Viscum album (assembly GCA_963277665.1). NCBI lineage: Eukaryota > Viridiplantae > Streptophyta > Magnoliopsida > Santalales > Viscaceae > Viscum > Viscum album. Next base: position 460,020,570 of record OY728138.1, read on the forward strand.
AAAGTTTAAAACATAAGTCATAATTTTTTTTAAGTCATATTTTTTTCATTTTAATTTATTTCGATTTTTTTACTGATTTAAGAATTACCTTAAATGCTTATGAACCACTGAAAAAATATTTATTCGATTAAAATAAAAATAAATAAATGATATTAACAATATTTAAAATAATATAATTGGGGATAATTATTTTGTACCATGAATTTGTTTGATAAATTAAACAATTTATTAATTCTTAAAGGATGATATTAGAATTCAATTGTTTTCATGAAGTTTTTAAAGTCAAATAAAATAAATAGTGCCAAAAATGTCATTAATGATATTTTATGTAAAATATTAATTTATTAAATTATTTATAAATCATTAAAAATATTTAAGATGATAAGTATGATAATAAATAGTCTAAAATGTTATAACTTTTCCATTTATGAACTTATTATTAATATATTAATAAAATTATAACCCTTTAATATAAAAAACATCCATCTCCATTGTTAAGATTAAAATTGGTTAATGAAGGGTTTGAACCAAAAGGTTATGTTTAAGATGACCCTAAAACATATATAAATTTCATTTAATAATTATATTTAACCATAGAATATTTAAATTTAAATATTATACCATTTGGAATAAAAAATTGTAATAATGACTTAATTATATTTTAATCCTTTTAGTAATTTGAATTCTGCCCTTTCCCTTCCCAATAAAAGGACACCCAGTATCCCTTTTCATTACACTAATTTGAGACATATATATCAAAAATAATTTAATGTTATCTTATAATCTAGTAAATAAAACAATTATAGGTTCATGTATTCTTAATGACCATTCTAACAGTCTTTAAGAAACGATGTAAGGATGTCTCATGAAGAAGAGGTAGTTCTCTTACCCAATATATATCAATTTATTTCATCTTCAACCACCATTGAATATTGTTTACTAGTCATAAACATTAATTTTATTATATTATATAAAATTAAATGTTATTAATATCATTAAACGACCATTATCTACCCTCTTTTCCTTCAAATAAGAAGTGAACTTATCGCTCATTCGTACGTGTGGACTCTCACCACCACATAGAAATGTGATTCATTTTTCACCACCGTATTTCATAGATTTTTATTATTATGGGATTAATTTTTATAAATTATATTTATTAAATTATTATAATTCATTAATTTTAATATATATTTTACCTTCTTACCATACGATCCTTTTGAAAATGATAGTGTTACTGATGCATATGTGTGGAAAACCGCCTCCACAAAGAGATAAAGTTTGTTTTTTGTTTATTCTTTAAATAGATGGAAAAAAGGATAAAATTAATGAATATAATATATATATATATATATATATATATCTGTAGATTGTAGAATAATATTTCTGGAAATTTCAATTATTATTCATCTTTTTTCATATGTTAGAAATTGAAGACTACTTTCCTCATTACATACAACCTACAATCCCCATTAATTTTTTAATTTATTTTTCTCTTTCAATCCTTTATGAATGATTTGAAATATGTATATAAATAATATATATTATATTTATACCAAAAATATTAATCTATATATTATGGAATTATTATAAAATTATAAGGTCCCGAACCAATACACATAAATTCTCAAAAACATGAAATAATTAACAATTGGAAATAATGATTTTAGTAAGTAATTATTGATAAATCGGTGTTGAAATGTAATAGGTGTACCATATATGATATTATAATGATGTAAATTACTCTATTTTATAATTTTAAACAATTGAAAATTATCATACAAGATTTTTGAGAATCTTTGAAGGAAGTTGAACTTGAGGTAAGAGATTTATATTTCAATCACATTGTTTGTCAACAATATTTATGGTTAAGCTTCTAATAATGGAGTATTATGATATATCACTCATTAATCTCTTGAATTTTATTCTAATTTTTTTGTTTCTAGAGATTTTTATTTTTCATTTCATTTTCCAATCTTTATGAACTCAAGATACCAAAGGAATATTTTTTATTGAAAACTAAATTTATTTACCTCTTCTTTCAAAAATCAATTTTCTTATATATCCTTGTATTCTAAACATGTTTTAAAAAGAATTTATATTATTTTATGATTTTTTATATTCATTTTATACGATGTTTTATGTTTTTTAAAATTAATAAAAATTTATCTTCTTATCTTTTTCAGAATGAGGTACTTTTGATTTTTAATGAAAATGTAGATGTAATTCATATTTTAATTTACGATACATGAAAAAAAATTCCAAATGTAAAACCCAATAAATGATTTGTTTCTACCTTTAAATTTTTATAAGTTTATTTTCAATGAAAAAGTTTTCCTTAATATTTTTTACATTTTTATATTTCAAAAATGTGAATTAAAAATAAAAAGATTATTTTCCCCATAAAATATTTTGGTGATCTTTTAAAAGAACGATTTCATCTATGATAACATCCCTTGTTATTAAATTGGATTTGATAAGGATATAATCCAAATATAGCATATCTATTCTTTGTATATATGTTTTGATTAATATGATGATGAATTATTAACAAGTCTCATTTTCTTTTCCATTGGTTATGTTTTGATGAATGTTATTATAATAATGTGCTATACATGTGAATGGATTTTTGATTATTTGAAATGTGGTCCCAGAAATATATATATATATATAACTCCAATGAATTTGGTAAAGATTAATTATTATGAACTCAAAGGGTACACAAGAGGTTACAGCATGATCAAAATGAGATTGCATAGGTGGATATCACAAGCTTGAAAACCAGTACAAATGAAACTTTCTCAATCCTAAAAGAGGTTACAATAACGATTATCCCATCACAAGGAAGGTGCACAGTAGTTTATCCCAATCCTAACATGTGATTAATTTCTTGGTAGGTATCCTTGAAATAAAATTTATATAAGTATGACTATGAAAGATTTTATTCCAACCATTTATTACGTGACCATTTTCTAATGTTATTTTTTCAGGAATCAAGATCTTTGATCAGTTTATGATTTATATGTTATGAACTACCACACTTTATTCCACGACCAAATATTATCATATATTATCAATTATATATATTTATAAAATTTTATGCTCATGTTCTCATTTCATTATTCTCATTATATGCTTAGTTTATCAATTATATCAACCTTTTTTACCCTTAGAGTGAATTTGATCACACAATTTATTATGTTTTCTTCCCCAAGGTTATACAGAAATTTTTTATGTATGATAAGTTAAAAAAGTGTTGTAATTGTGAAGATCAAAGTTCTAGATAATATATATAAATTATTAATTAGTTTTTAGGTTTCCATGATTTCAAAGGCATTAATCATATATGGTTCTATTGTTGATCATAATTTTATTTAATTAATATTAATCTATTAATATCTTTTCAATATAAAAAGGAATGGCCACTATATATACCTTTTTGATACCCTGAAACACAAATTAGTTAATTTTTTTATAATTCATGTCCCATCAGTCCTAGGATTCCATTCCAAATCCAAAATTGATAATTCCTCGTGATAATCATGGACACATCCCAAGTTAATCACTAACGACACTCCCATATTTATAATACCTGAGGCATCCCCATGACCAACTAGGTGACATGATCAAACATCTCCAATATTTCATAAATATAATATTAATAATATTCTAATTATTACCGTCTATAAGTCATCCATATTTATGGGTTGGTCCCTCTCCCTTGGATACCCTTATGACATCATAACCCATTCAAGTAAAATGTAGAAATAATACCCCATAACCTTTCTAAGGAAACCAACTCAAAATTACCATCATACATATATTATGATCATTATTCTATAAAAACTTGTATTTATTCCATAATATATATATATATATATATATATATATATATTTCATCCCAAAAATCTAAGTATGATTTGATCTCATATTTATACTAGAAAAGTAGAAATCATCACCGTATCCCAGGGCTCTCATTCGTACCGGATATCCATATAGCCTTTAAAATCTTTCTACTCTTGGGTAAAAATATCATTAGGATCCTATAAACAAAATTTAATTGATTAAAATTTCTAGATCATATCCATGTACATATCAAAAATATCTCTCTTAGTGATCTGTATCAACAAATCATTACATAATCCACTAGATTAGGTATGACAACACCTAAAATTTATTTAGAAAATTGAGTCGCCCCATACACAGACTCAAAAGACTTGTGTCAAAAACAAATTCTTTAAAAACTATATTTGATATAAACCAATATAGACATATATTTATATTATATCATTTCTCTTAGTTAAGCATTACGTATCATAAATAGTTTCACTCCCATGAATGGAAGGTTTAGTGTCATTAATGATCATCTACCTATGCAACATATTTTGTGATACTTGTGATCATTACTCTATAATAAATCCATAATAGACTCCCATATAAATAACTAATAATTTATACTCATATTAATAACCTTGTTAATAAGAACACAAGAAACTAGTGAAATTAAATTATTAGAAATAGGAGAACTCGTCAATATAACATCCAAGGGTAGATCGTTATCATATGCGAAAACATTTTTATGGGAGAAATTACTTATTAAAAAGAACATGGGATAATAATGTTTTTTAATAAGGCGTAATATAATAACATTAGGTCTCAAATACTAAAACATATTCCATTTTATAGGCCTACAGAAACATGAAATAATAAACATTACCCTTGGTTGCATATTATTAGCATAAATAAATTGGACATAAGCTAAATGTAACATCTTGAGATTTTAGAATATATTTCCCCTTAATAAATAAATTTTTTTCTAATATTTTGAAGTATGATAATCTAAAATTATGTGTATAATTCTTATACACTAAAAAATGAATCATATTATATGATATTCAAATTAAATATAATAGTTTAAAATAATTTCTTATACATTTAGGAATTATATTCATCCTAAAGAACCATTTTGATTTATTTACTTTACTGGTACTTTTTCTCATATATTTTCAATTAAAAATTAATATATTGTATTAAAAATATGAAAAAATATTGTTTACACATAATGAAAATGAATTCAGTGGTTACTAATTGGTTTGAAATGAAAAAATATTTTGATGATAAAAAATGGTTGTTTCTCTTAAAAACTGAATTCATGCGTGTAATGAGTTTAATTTTTTATTTTATTTTTTTAAGGATGGGGAAGAAGCCTCATTATTATTATTAAATCAAATAAAATACCTCTTTTAACTGGGTAGAGGGAAACCCATTACATAGCCCGAAGGCCCAGAGGTCTTTTAGCCTATTTCATTTAATTTTTTTTATAAGTTAATGAATGAGAATAAATTAAATGTTAAATTTTAAAATACATTTTTATAAAAACACATTTCAGTGTGTTTTTCATCCATATTTTAAATTAAATTTCTACCAATTATAGGTGTTTAATTTGAAAAAATAGTATGTATATTTTAAATAATATAATAAATACTTTATTAGGATTTCAATATCTTTTTTGGTTAAAATAAATAGTAACTATAGAAAGAATTCATCACTGTTATAAAGGTGAACGAGGGGTTCAACTAAAGAGATAAAGGTTAAAATAAACTAAAAAATATATAATCATATTGGTAAATTTTATTTAGACCTACAATTATCTTATATTATAGTTCTTGTTATTAAGGTTCCACTTTATCTTGAATAGTACTTTATTATATTTTAAGGTTTTATGTATTTAAAATAGTATAGCTCCCCTCACTTATAAAAGGGAGCCTCCTGTCTTCTTTTATTCACACATTAATGAGCCATTTAAGTTGAAAAATCTATAAATAAATCAATTTTTAACTTTCCTGGACTTTTTATAATTTTTTTTTCCTAAAAGGCTAATCCAAGGGTCCTTGAGAGGAGATCCAAAGGAGGCATCTCGATGAAAAATTGACTATATTTTTGTGAATTATTATAAGTTAATTTCTTCTTATACTACCTCCAAATAATATATAACAACATTAGGTTGATGAAATCAGTATAATTACTATAATTATTTTTTTATGCTAATGTGACATACATTCTTTATCAACTTCCATCCAAGGAGAAATGAAAATGTTGTCTGTTTGTATGTGAGGAATACCTCTTACATGAAGCGATTACATTCATTTTTCTTGTCTTCCGTACATTTCTAGTCATATGGATAAATTTAATGAATATATATGTCATATTTAATATTATTAATATTATATAAGTATATATTATCATTTACCTTTATTTAATTACATTCATCATAAAATGAAAAAAATCAGTTGTTCTAATTATATTTTTCAAATTATTTTAATCTTTTGATATTCTTAATTTCACGCAACACTGAATATATTTTTTTTTACGAAGTCATGGATTTTGTCTTCTATAATATGCAAAAAAAATCATGATTGTGCTATATGAAATACATATATTATCTTGTGCTACATGTGACACTATGTTTGGCTTGTATAACACACAATATGGATTCACTTAGATAAATTTTCTTACACAAAAGTTTGAGTTTTACTGGATTACAAGATTATATTATTATTATTATTATTAAAATTTTATTATACATACCACCAAGCCATTGGAATGGATGTTATGAATAAGATTAACAAAATTGTAATTAATATGATTACCAAATGTATATAAAATAAATCATTTGGTTATAAATTAGTAGAATTTAATGTTAGAACTATTAGTATATAAAGAAACTACTTTTCTAATAAAACTATTTTTCTGCGTACAAAAAATATTTTATCCCAACAAGTTAAAAAACTAATTTGATTAATTTTTTAAATAAAATTTAAATATTATATATTCAATCAATATTTTTTATACTCATTTAATAGATTTTCTATGTATAAGATAAGAATAAATCTAATTTTATGAATGAAATGATTTATTTTTCTAAGAGGTAATTTTACAACTTTTTAATTGATTACACGTTTTAAATAGGTTTTTTATACTTTTATAATTTTTAAATAAAAAATAATCTTAATTTTTTGAAGAAGACTATAAAATTTTACTTTGGTTGAATTTTTGGTATTTTTCTGAGAATTTCCATTTTTATAAATTGTGAAAACCTCTAAAATTTAATTCAAAACATATTTTTAATATAATTTATTTATTATTAAATTATATTTTAAATTTGATTTAAATTTTAATTAGATAAATTTTACATCAATTAATCCAATTTCATTCATTTTGATGATTTTCTGGTTGAATTTTCATATATAAATACTTCAAACTTTTGAACATTTTTACATTAAAAACATGTTTTGTTGTCCTATCAAAATTAATGAATTTAAATTAATTAGGCCACTTCTAAGATGGTAATTTGGAAAAATTCCTTCCGTAATAATTTATAATTTATTATAGTTTTATCATTGTTTTTTAATGAAAACATTAATGAATGTAATTAAAATTAATTTCAATTGTTAACTGATAAATTATCTTAATAAAGCACTAAACCATAAATATAAGGGAAAAATAAAAATTAAACTTGTCCAAAATCCATCGGATTCCCATATTTATACACTATACACCCTTTTCATTAATTTTATCCATTATTGAAGACACCTCACATCAGGAAATCATGGGTGGTATTTCATTTTCAAAATTTTACAATAATGTCACTCCTCCTCCACTATAAAAAGGCACTCACCCCTATCACTTATTCAAACCTATAATGCCATTAGGATTGACATAAAACTTCTCAAATTGTATGAAAATAACCATAAATTAATCCTATAAACCTCCTTTTTGGAATAAATCAATCCAAGGAATCCCTTTGGTGAAAACCAAGAGGTGTTTTCTAAATAATAGGTAACATCCTTCCTCAATATCCTTTTTAAATTATCATTATCCATAACCTAAAATATTATTATTACATTATTATATAATAAAATTTTTATGCTATATATAATTATATTTTTTAATTCAATCATTTATACCTAAACTTACACCCAATTCCATATAATGTGTAACGAACATACCGTTTTTGTTTACAGCGAACTACCGCCTCATGAAACGATGTTATTCGTTTTTTCCTTTACCACCTCTCATGGTTGACAATTAAGATGGAAAATATATTTTTATATTATTTTTAATTTATTTATTATTTATAAATTATTATTTAATTATTATATAAATTATACATTCATCATTTCCATTTTTTGTAAATATGGTAACATCGTTTGTGGATTTGTTGACTATCGCCTCCTCAAAGCGATATGATTCATTGAAACTCTACATGGAATGTATTAAGGATTTGACAAGTGAAAATATGTGATATATATGAAATAATAATTCTTCTATTATTATTTTATATATACATTTCATTTAGTTTCTTTATTTCAATATGATAATAAAACTCAAACAATGTTCTTGCGTACATACGGCATGTTGTCTCCATGAACGATGTATTTCATTTCATAATTTAAAATTTTAAATATTTTTATAAATTAATATTTAATGAATATATATTCTATTTTTATATTTATTTTTGATTATTTAAATGAGTAAATCATGATCTATATTAGGAGATGAAGAGTAATAAGCCAAAACATATACAAAAAACAGAGCAGATATTATCTGATATGTAAGAGTAAAATGGAGTTGTTAATAAATGGGTAACATAAAATCATAAAAAATAATGAATTTTTTTATATATAATAATATTTTTTTGTGGTATATTTATAATAAACATATATTTATTATATTTTAGGTTTGAATGTGTATGAATAAATTCAAGACTTAAGGTAAGTGTTTTCTCATCTCACTTATTATATATGTGAGATACCAACCCTATTCACCACACATTTATTCATTTGTGGGGAATATAATGACCATGGATATATTCTTTGATTATTATTCCAAAATTTATGGTTATTTACATTTACATTTGATTATATTTCTTTCAAGAGGATTATGTTTCAAAAGGTTTAAAATCATTAATGCAATTGTGTATCAATTTTCCATCATTAAGACACATGCCATAATGTGCACCAATGTTCTTCTATGTGGTTTATAAACTTCCATTTTATTTTTATCTCATGAATATAATATTTTACATGAAATTTTAAGTTTCATGTAATTTCATTTTCTTAAATTAGTATTATGTCTCAAAGATACCAAGTGCAAGGAGTTTATTTCATTTATCAGGATTGTTTATGAATATGATTTGATTGATCAATAATTTTGATCCATATTTCAAGAACAGTCATTAATTTTATTCTTTTATATTTATTCTTGATATCTTCAGGTTTCAGTACCATTTTTACACTAATTGGTACTTAATATAATATAAATAATATTTTTTTAATAAAATATGACTTTATCTCTCTCTTTGGTCATAAATCTATGTTCTTTCAAAACCATGATTTAAAAAAAAGTTAAAAAATGTTCTACTATTGTCCTAAGAACATTAAAATAATTTTTTCCCCATGTCTTTCCTTTTAATCAAATAGGTTTTTAAAATGTAATATTCTTTTCATTTTCCAATCGAGGTTATTTTCTATATTTTTATGGTGAAAAAGGAATGTTCAACATATATAGATTTATCCAAAAACATAAATATCATTCATTTAAATCATCCATTGAAATTTTAAAATATATATTTTAATGAATAATTTATTTCAAAATATTTATGACTTCATTGTTTTTAGTGTTATTCTCAAATAAAAATGTTTTCAAAAATAATTTACCTATAAATAGTGTATTAAATGATTTTAAAATTATCTTTAATATGTTTTCCAAGAAGTTTATTTAAATGAAAAGGATTTCACTAGTTTCAAATATTATTTTATAATTTTTCAAATTATTTTCAATGAAAAATGGTTTTAATATTCTTTCAAGGGAAAAGTTTTTCAACATTTTTTCAATATTTTTTTATACATTTTCAAGGAAAAGGTTTTCAAAATGTTTTCAAGATTATTTTATAAGTTTTCGAGGATATTGTTCTAGAATTTTTTATATGATTTAATGTTTATATTAATAGAAAATGGTTTTCAAAAGGTTATATGTTTTAAAAATAAATTTTCAAGGAAGAAATGATATTATCCTACAGAAAATTTTTTAAAATAAATTTCAAAAAAAATCTATGTATGTTTTCATGTGTTATTTTTAATCATGAATTTTGGGGAAAATTATCCAAGGGATATATTCATATTATTTCTATAAATATTATATACTTTAATGACATGAAGTTTATGAGACATTTTTCTCTTTCACGGGTAATATATTTATGAAACCCATTTCTCTTTCATGGGACACTTGTTTATGAAACCTATTTATTTTATTGAGTTATTCATTGATTAAATGATTATCAAACCCATATCATTTTGGTTGGTTATGATATGATTACATGATTTTGATACCAATTTCATTTCATAGGTTATTATATGAGGAATTTTTATGATCTAGTATCACAAAAATTTATCATTTCATTATGAGATGTGTGGCACTTATATCTACCTATAATTAATTAGGTAATAATTTATATCTCATGTGATATATGTGGATGGAATGGGGAGTGAACAGGGCTTAGTAAGTGACTTTTTCACTAATATGGTCCTCAATGTGAACATTGAAATCTAATATGATCACGGTAGTAAACCATGACTAACAATATGGTATGGGGAGTAAATCCATATTATTAATATGTCCTTGGAAGTGATCAAATGGATTCCATTAAAATTATTGCATATACATATGTGTCTCCCCCAAATTCTATGTCTTAATCCTACATTATTCATTAGTGGATTATGCTCTTGATTCCCTTATTATTCGTGTCTTATGAACTTCCAATATATATTCCATGACTCACATATATGATCCATGATATGTAGTGTATGATATTAAAATTTTATTTTCATGTTCTCGTGCACTTATTCTCATGTTATGCTTTTGTATCTTATTTTTTTACCCTTATCAAGAATTTTAGCTTACCCCATTATTTGGTTTCATTTCTATAGGTTATAAAGAATGGTTTTTATTAGATGTACTAAAGGGGAATATAATTGGGGAAAACCATGAAGATATTTAACCAAGTTTGAATATTTTATTCTATGTTTCCAAAGACACTAAACTATTAATATCCTCTGGCATGTATTTTTGTAATGTGATGAATATTCAACTAAAATGATTTAATATCCATTTATGTTAATATTATGACATTTAGTTTTTATAAAAGGAATGTTTTAGAAAACCATCAGAAACTAGGATGAAAAAAACGCAGTGACAACCTCAAGGACACATCTAAAGATAATTATAAGGATAAGCAATAGTATAGGAAAATGTCTTTTACTTATATTAAATGATAGGTTTATTGGTTTCATAGTAATATATCCACATGTAGATAATACAAGTGTATGTGGCTCTGAGATAAATTAATATATGTTTAAAACCCCCAATAACACCGTTTTGAGCAACAATTGATCAGGAACCTATGCATGACAATAAAACTTCATGCACACCACGTTTGACACTCATTGGGTATATACTTTAAAAATTCACAAACTCTTAATATACCATCATGAATAAATTAAATAGAAGTTTAATAGGAATATAATAGGATAAACATAAGGTTTTATAGATTTTCAAAGAAGTTTACATGACTTATACATCATATAATTAATGATTTTTCTTGATTATGTGATTTTATGTTAGGATACGTGTTTCGTAAAAATTTGATTTCTAGTGTTAGTCAATAGAAAGAACTGGAAGGAACAAAGTAAACAATGAATGTTTTAGATGTTTAATGTATGATAATTATAAAAATATATTTCCAAAGTGGAGATCCTAGGAAGAGAATTTGGAAGGGGGCATGATTATTAGTTATAATATTGAAGATAAATCAACCAAAAATGACATGTGAAAGGTATGGGATATTCTAAACACATTTTTTACATTAAAAATAAGAATCATTAATTGATTGGGGTTGAGAAACCTTAACAAATGATTCATATTTAATATTCAAGGACAAGGGGTTTGAAGGAATAAGATTAAAAATCCCGATTAATGGTTTATGAATAATGTTATTTGATTGAAGTGTATACGTTTTAGAATTCAAAGATTATGTTTTATGAATCAAAAAATATATAATTTATTTAAGTATAAGTTTTTAATTAACGATTGAAATGGATATTTTAAGTGGTGGTGAATACTTAGATAAGTGATTTTGTCATGACCTGCCTTCACCAAAAGGAGGGAAGGGATAGCAGATTTCCCGGCCCTTCCTTCTTTAAGTTTAAGGAGATATAATGACCCCAGAAACCCGCCTTCAATAGGTCCTGGAGTGGCGACTAGCACCAAGGGTATAGAATCTCACACAAAATGGAAGGCAATACGCTTTATATTTTTATAGGATCGAGAGATAAGATAGAAACCCTAACAATACCAAAGTTGAAAGTAAAGGTAAAGACAAAATTAACTTGTTCCCATATGCATGTTCAACATTAAATGATACAAGACACACAAACTCCAAAGTTAAAGTACCAAGAAAAAAGGAAAAAAACAAAAGAAAGTGCCCCAAGGTCTGAGCTAGTATGGTCCTGCACGATCCATGATGTCCTCCTAGAAACCTAAAAATAGTTTTAAATAGGTAGGGTGATCATACATGTATACCTAGTAGGGAAAACCAAAATCTCTCGTGAACAAGTGGGGAAGCATTCTAATACCCTGTGAGAAAAGAGAAACCAAAGCACATAGCAAGGAAAACTATAAACCCACGCCTCACCAAGGAACACTCCCCAAATAACGCAAGGCAAGTAAATTATAGTAATAGCACATAAATATTTGGGTACCTCGCGCCACTTTCCCACTAGTTATTGAAGACATCATACGCATCAAACCAATCCCTCCATTCTCACCGCAGTCCCACTACAAAACCCCGCCCGCACACACCTGGTCCAGAACCGCCATTCTGCCTGCAGACACCTGGGCCACAACCGTCATTCCGCCCACAGAAACCTGGGCCACAACCACCATTCATAACCACACCCACAAACACCTTAGTCAGAACAACTACTACCATGCCCGAAGACAACTGTTCCTCATCCCGAAGACACTTGGGAAACAACCTGCCTGCAAACACCTGGGCCAACCACCATGACTACCCTACCCAGAGATTCTTTGGCTAATAATGGACTTCAGGCCATTACAACCTGCCCAAAGAGTCTTGAGGTATTCGGGAAAGGGATCAAAAAGGATCTAATAACCATGGGTAGTTCGGCACTAAAGTGCTCAACTTGGGTGGGGTGTGAATAAAAAACATAAAACTTACAGATATATGTATAGGTAACAAGCACTCATACCAACATAGGGTTTTCGAAGACAACCCAAGAATAAACATTCTCATTACTACTCATTCATAAAAGAAGGCACAGTACTCATGGCCAAGTCACAACTTGTTCCCAAAACCAACTCCTCATTTAAATCATTCTTGTTTCTTGTTAGATCAAACCCATTTAAGTGATATGTACACTACTGGGAAACTAACAAGAATAACCACAAGTCAAGGAAAGAGAAACATCCAAACAGAAACCTAAGCATTCACACTCGGTTCTCTTGTGACGTTACAACAACAAAGGGGACAAATGAGATCCATCAATGTATTGGAACCGAATAAAATCCCACAAAAGGGATAAGTGAGATCCCTCGAAGTACTGGAAACAAAGAAAACCTCGAGACACAGCCCCATGTCCCCAAAACCAAGAACCAACAATTTCTCAACAATAAATGATTCTACACGAGTTCGTGTCGCAGTAGAGAAACCACACCGCTTCAGATTCACAAAAAACAACCATGCCACAGCAGAGGATCTCATCCCCATTCACATATTTCCACAAACAATAAACAGTAAAACACACCAACTACCAAAACACATGGGGAAACATTCAGGTTTAAGACATCATTCAGTAGGTTCTTCTTTCTATTTGTTAACTGGGGTGATCACACAGGGATTCTTGTTTTACTGAACATCCATTTAATCCAAACTGAGTTTAGGTTACTATCCAATTCTCATGTTACAGTTATTTGATCATTAAAAAAAGTCATGGGTTCATTAGGATGCTAGGAAATACCACCAACGACCATGATTTTCAGTGAGCACAAGCCCATACAGTTCAAAACACATAGCAATATAAAAGAGTACAGCAGAACATTGATCACACCCCCTTCATTCATTAAAAGTCCGTTCATTATCTTCATTAATTTTGGTTTCATCAATCCACAAATAAAAAAAAGAATACCCTACCCGCATGATAAACAGTAAGAAGAGATGAAGGAAAAATCATACTTGATTGATCAAAGATCGAAGTTCTTCTCAAGGCTCCAAGAATAGGGGAAAACGTGACTTGCTAGGGAGGGATGTTGGGAACTCAAAGGATGAGCAGAACGACTCTAGCACAGGCGCACCACAAGCCTTGGAAAGGAGGGACTCCAGGCGCACCAGGCAGAAGAAATAAATCCAGCCTATGAGGGGGAGGAAGAATCTCTATCGGGAGATATAAAGACGAGATCCTATTGTTACGGGATATGGAATTTTGAACACCTTGGAAGTCGGATCGTGGTTTACCGCGTGGTTAGGAAGTTACTGTAACACCCCGAGATTTTATTAAAATATTCCTTTTAATTTTATTGATGTATTTTTTTGTATGCTACACCAAAATTATCTTTCATAACACGCATCCCTGACTTGGCTTGCATTACACGCAATCGCGACCTTCCACGATAGTGTGTGTTGTATGCAATACCGAGTTTCACAAAACAATGATATGTTATATAAACTAGCCATTATGAATAGTAATACCCACTTTTAAAAATTATATAAATTTTATCTTTCAAAATGGGCTTCATTTTTGGATTCGAAATATCGAAATTATACTAAGGTGAATTTTTGGTATTTTTCTGAAAACTTTTAATTTTTGATGAATAGTGAAAACACTAGGTTACGATTTAAAAACTGACTTTTTATTAAAATAATTATTTATTTTATTTAAATATATTTTAGTCCAAAATTGATACATAATACCTATATAAGTTCAATTTAATTCAATGGAGTCATTTTATAATAATTGTAGATATATAAAAATTTTATTGAACTTTTCACCATCTTTTACCCACCTCCTAAAAGAATTTGCAAATTTACATAAAACATAATTTTACCGCTTCTGTGAGTGGAATTTTGAAAATCCTAGAGACACGGTTAATATCAAGGACTAAAATGTGGTTCAATGAGATGAAAATAATTTTTGGTGAATAGTAACTTTTTACTTTTATTTACCACGGTTAAAAGTAAATAGAGTAATTAGGGGTAAAAATGATATTATTATTACCCTAAAACATGTCCTAATTCTATTGGATAAGTTTAATTTGACCAAAAACAACCTTAGGAATAAAATATGACCATTTTGGTCCACTTGGATTAGATTAGGACATTTATTATTAATTTATTTAAAGAAGGGTTAAAATAGACAAAATTAAAGTTTAATAACTAATTAATTTTTAATATAGGGTTATACATAAGATAAATTCGACTATAAATATTAATTAAAAATATAAAAATATTTCTTACCTAATGTTATTTTATTTATAATTTTTAGACTTTAAATAATTTAAATTATTTATGACACAATGGTGATGCAATAATTACCTAAATAGTGAAATTTTAAAATAATTGTTATTATAAATACCCAAATAAATGTAATTTGAGACTTTTTTTGAATTCAACTAATTTTAAAGATTAATATGACGTGTTAGTATTGATTTAATTTATTTTTTTAGAACTAATCATGTTGTTATCAATTACCAAATAGTGTCAAAATTGACATAAAATAGTTTATAAAACAAATATTATATTATTAATTGTTATTTTATTCCTAAATATATAAGGTTCGGCCAAATGACTTAGATAAGGATATATATTAATAATTAACCTCTTGGGGTTCTTTTGGCTTGTTATAGTAAGTTTATTAACCATATAGTGTAAGAAAACAAGAAGACATGGTAAAAGTTAAATTATTTAAATTAGAGTTAAATCTAAATGATATGGTTAAAATTGTAACCTAAACTTGTCTAAAATCTATTGATTGAGAGAATTTCGACCCATCCCCACTTTAGCATCTAAATAAATCAATTTGGAGCTATTATAAACCAAATATGGCTTTATTATAAAATAATATTTTAAGTTATTCCAAAGGTGCCCCTCTCCTCCCTTATAAAAAGGGAACCCCTTCCCTATTCTCTTAACACCCTTTTGAACCTTGAATCATGGCCAAAACCTACCAGTGTATCTTCTCCACTTCCATATAAAAATTATAGAGGTTCTGGTCATCTCAAAAGGCCAACTCTACTTCTTTAAGAGGAAGTTTAAAGGAGGTGTGTCGAAGAAGAGGTAATCTCTTCTTCCAATTCTCTCATGTTTCTTTCTTCTTATACTTCCTCTTATTTAGTTGTTTCATTATAAAGTAATAACATTAGTATTAATTATATACTTATATGTTATTATAAATATGAAACAACCATATTTTACTTTCTATCCATCCTATAGAAAACAAAATCACCGCGCGTGGGTACGTACGGAATATCGTCTCCACGCCGTGGTGTAATCTGTTTTCGATCACCACCTTACTTAGATGGGTATAATGGTGTAAATAAATTACTATATATGATTAATGTAAATTTATATTTATACTTAAATATTATACATACACTTCAGTACAATTACGCGATCATGGGAATGATATCATCACTCGTGCGTACGTACAGACTACCGTCTCCACGACGCGATGAGATTCATTCTCCATGTTAACTTTTCATGAATGATTATAAAGTATATATATAATGAATAATAATGAAATATATGACTAAATAATTATACTTGATTTATGTATATATATATATGTATGTCATCTACTTAATTCCATTCAATTCAATAAGGAAATGAAAACAGTGTTCATGCTTACGTACGGCCTACCATCTCCATGAATGGTGTATTTCATTCCATTTATCGAAATATCATATATATGTATATTATGAATGTATATTATATATAAAAATCAAGTTTTACATTCTGTAATTAAGTAAATCAGGATATAATTAATAATATCATGAACAACAAGTTGAAACACGTATGATAAATGAAACGATTTTACCCAAATCGCTGCTTTTACATCGAATTTACAAAAGAACAGGTAATATAAAGTCATAAGTAAACCATATATGATATCATAACAATTAATATGATTCTGTAATAACTCAATAAAATTATTTAAATCATTATACAGGAGGTTTGGATACATACAAAGCATATCAGACATAAGGTAAGGGGTAATTATTCCAAACTTTAATAACTAATTCATTTTTAATATAGGGTTATACATACGATAAATTCGACTATAAATATTAATTACAAATCTAAAAATATTTCCTACGTAATGGTATTTTATTTATAATTTTTAGACATTAAATATTTTAAGTTATTTATGACACAATGGTGATGCAGTAATTACCTAAATAATGAAATATTAAAATAATTGATATTATAAATACCCAAATAAATGTAATTTGAGACTTTTTATGAATTCCACTAATTTTAAAGATTAATATGACATGTTAGTATTGATTTATTTAACTTTTTTCGAACTAATCATGTTGTTATCAACTACAAAATAGTGTCAAAATTGACATAAAATAGTTTTTAAAACAAATATTATATTATTAATTGTTATTTTATTCCTAAAAATCTAAGGTTCGACCAAATGACATAGATAAGGATATATATTAATAATGAACCACTTGGGGTTCGTTTGTCTTGTTATAGTAAGTTTATTAACCATAGAGTGTAAGAAAACAAGAAGACACGGTAAAAGTTACATTATATAACTTAGAGTTAAATCTAAATGATAAGGTTAAAATTGTAACCTAAACTTGTCTAAAATCTATTGGTTGAGAGTATTTCTACCCATCCCCACTTTAGCTTCTAAATAAATCAATTTGGAGCTATGATAAACTGAATATGACTTAATTATCACATAATAGTTTATGTTATTCCAAAGGTGCCCCTCTCCTCCCTTATAAAAATGGTACCCCTTACCTCTTCTCTTTACACCCTTTTGAGCCTTAAATCTCGACCAAACCCTGCCCATTTCTCTTTTAAACTTACCTAGAATCATTATGTAGGTTCTGGTCTTCTGAAAAGACCAACTCTACTTCCTTAAGAGGAAGCTTAAATGAGGTGCGTCGAAGAAGAGGTAATCTCTTCTTCCGATTCTCTCAAGTTTCTTTCTTATTTTACTTCCACTTCTTTAGTTGTTTCATTATAAATTTATAACACCAGTATTAATTATATACTTATATGTTATTATAAATATGAAATAACCTTATTTCACCTTCTATCCAACCAACGGAAAACGAAATCACCGCGCATGCGTACATACGGAATACCGTCTCCACGCCGTGGTGTAATCTGTTTTCGATCACCACCTTACTTGGATGGGTATAATGGTGTAAATAAATAACTATATATGATTATTGAAAAGTGATATTGATTCTGAAATATTATACATACACTTCAGTACAATTCCACGATCATGGGAATGATATCATCGCTCGTGCGTACGTACGGACTACCGTCTCCACGACGCGATGAGATTCATTCTCCATGTTAACTATTCATGAATGATTATAAAGTATATATAATGAATAATAAAGAAATATATGAAAAAATAATGATACTGGATTTATATATATATATATATATATGTATTTCATCTACTTAATTCGGCTCAATTCAATGAGGAAATGAAAACAGCGTTCATGCGTACGTACGGCCTACCGTCTCCTTGAATGGTGTATTTCATTCCATTTATCGATCCATCATATATATGTATATGATGAATGTATATTATATATATAAATCATGTTTTACATTTTGGAATTAATTAAATCGGGATATAAGTAATAATATCAAGAACAAGTCGAAACACGTATAATAAATGAAATGATTTTACCCAAATCGCTACTTTTACATCAAATTTACAAAAGAACGGGTAATATAAAGTCATAAGTAAACCATATATGATATAATAACAATGAATATGATTCTGTAATAAGTCAATGACAATATTTAAGTCATTATACAGGAGGTTCAAATACATAAGAATCATATCATACATAAGGTAAGGGATAATTATTCCAATCTCATTCTTATCTGAGATTATTTATTTGTAAGTATATACTGGGGTTATGTTTATTATCCATGTCCATATTCTCTTAAAATTTTTTCATAAAATTTTTATTTTTCTTCCAGGTATTTTTAATGTTATTCTTACCTTTTTGTTACTTTTACTACATTGTATGGAAGGAATATTTCTTTTGTTTACCATATGAGGTACTTTTTGACATTTCCGACAAAAGTATGAGAAAAATGTTATTTTTAACTTAAACGCCATGAATGGGATTTTACGGCTTAATAAAGCCCCATTTTAATGAATCTTAATCTACAATATTTTATGACTATTTTCAACAAAATACTTTTCTTTTAAAATTGCATGGAATTTTGTGAAAAGAAAATGATTTTGAAGAAGAAAGGATATTTTCATCAAAAATTAATTTCAAGTGTTTTATCAAAACCATTTTCCATATAAGATGACATTATTTCATATGTGTATGTTTCAAGTATAATGTATCCATGATTTACATGGTTTCACTTTTCTTATGATGAAATATCCATTTGTTTTATATGGATTATGTGATGATGGGACGATGTTTATGAAACCAATTTTATTTTTTGGGTTATGATGAATGTTTGAAGTTTATTTTGTGGCACAGGTAATAATTATTTAATTATGTGATTGGTGGGACCTATATCTCCCTCCAATGCATTGGGTAAAGATTTATATCTCTTGAGATAGACATGGCTGTAATTGTAAGTTAATCCGGTTCGGTGTTACAGGACTGGAACGAGGAGTAAACTCGATTCAGAATGGGACTTTGTCCACTAAGATGGTCTTGGCAGAATTGCATTGGCTACTATGGAAAGCATAACATGTGCTTCATGGATTCCACAATTACATGTTTTCTTACAATACTAGTTTATCATGACTAATGTCCCTTTATGATCTATGCCTTGTGTACTTCCAAGATTTATGTCGTTGCTCATGATTTTGATGTTTAGATTTTATGTTCATGTTTTCTCATTCAAATGTTTATGGATTGTTTTATGTTATCTATGCTTACCCTTACTGAGAATTTGAGCTCACCCTTTATATGTTTTCTTTTCCCCGGGATTTAAAGAATGGTTTTAGGAAAGAAAACAAAAGGGGAATATCTTTATGGGAAATGTTGAAGATCTTTCACCACGATTAGAAGATTATTTTCTTAGTTTCCAAAGACACTAAACTATTATGGTCCTTGTGTGTCTGTTTCCATTATGTATTAAGTATTCCGCAAAAGTAATTTAATTTCCATGTATGTCAAGCTTTGGGTCTCTACAGTTACGCACGATGATATTAAGTTGTTATTTAATATCCCCCATTAGGGAGGTTTGTCAGGATTTTTGGATATTAATTATGGGCTTTAAATGGTTTTGAACCACTTAAAAATGGTTAGAAAGGCCTAAAAGAGGTGTTACAGGAAAAACTGTAGAAGAGAAACCCGACAAGGTCGGGTGACACTAATGGGTCGTGCTGATCGGGGGCGCCGATCGGTCTCCCCGATCGATCGCACTGATCGGTCGCACGCTGGTCAGTCGGATGCCAGTCGGTCGCACGTCGGTCAGTCACATGTCGGTCGGTCACACGCCGATCAGTCGCACGTCGGTCGGTCGCACTCTGATCGGCCACACACCGAAATGATGTCCTACTACAGAGATTCCACCCTTAGGATCTGGAAATTGGAAAAGAGATGGACCATGATGGTCTGGGTCATCACATCAGATACCTCTCAAGGCATTCTTGCCCCCCGAGAATTTAAAAACAGACCTGAAGAAAGGAGGGGGTCCAAAAAACCACCCCAAAAGATACCTGTCAGGAGTGAACTTCTCCGACACATGGGAACACCTTCCCTCCTTAAGAAACCACGCAACATTTATGTTTCGAGCTGTCCGATCGTACGGGTTAGGGAGTTTCTTCCTCCATGTCAAGATACTATCTTCTTTGGGCGGCACAGACTCACCCGCACGAGTTTAATCGCATCCACTTTAATGCGTCTTGATTGGGGATCGGGTTCTCCCCTCCCCACAGTCAGTATTTTTCACACACATCTAGATAATATGGAAAACCATACATTCTTTAGTTAACAAGGTAAAGTGTTCCATCACAACCAAGTACAACAAACAGAACTACTCAAAACAGATCTGGGTACTAGGCCCGCATCTGTGTCTCTCGTTCCCAGGTACATTCCTCAAGCCCACCATGCCTCCACAACACACGAACCAGAGGAATGGTTCATCTATGGAGAACATTTCCTCACGATCCTCGATCATCACTGGTCACTCCACGAATGTTGCATCGTCTTGGATATATAGATCTCCCCAGTCATGGACATGTGATTCATCGTGAAAATACTGACAAAGCTAGGACACATGGAAGACATTGTGCACCCTTTGTAGCTATGGGGGAAACACAAGCTGGTAAGACACATTGCTGATCCGCTGCAACACCTTAAAGGGTCCGAAGAACCTGGGAGAAAGCTTACTTCCCCTACCGAACCTTTACTAAGTTCTTGGGTGCTGCCCAGGAAACAACTACCCTGACCTTCAATGGGTCCACTGCTATCCCTTTCTCAAACACAACGTTCCCAAGGAAGTGCACTTCTCATGTCCAGAACTTGCAGTTGGAAAACTTCCCATAGAGTTGGTGTCGTCGGAGGAACTCTAAAACCGTTCTCAAGTTCTTAGCGTGATCCTCCTCTGATCTTGAGTAGATCAAGATGTTGTCAATAAATATGACTACGAACCGATCCAGGTACTCTTGGAAGACGGAGTTCATGAGCCCAATGAATACAGCTGGAGCGTTCGTGACGCCGAATGACATGACCACAAACTCAAAGTGCCCATATCTACACTTGAAGGCCTTCTTCGAGATGTCTCCCTCCTTCACCATCAACTAGTGATATCCAGATCACATATCAATCTTAGAGAATCATCATGACCCATTAAACTGGTCAAGGAGATCTTCTATCCTTGGAAGAGGGTAGCGATTCTTGACTATTACCTGATTCAGTCTCTTGTAGTCTATGCACAGTCTGAGGCCACCATATGCCTTCCTCGCGAAAAAGACTGCAGCACCCCATGGTGACGCACTTTGTTGAACAAACCCCTTCTTCATCAGATCATCAATCTGAATCCACAACTCCCGTAGCTCCGAATGTTCCATCTGGTAGGGATCTATCGAAATCGGATGAGCACCAGGTTGCAAGTCTATCCCAAAATCGATGTCACGTCAAAGGGGTAGAGTCGTCACCTCCTCAGGGAAGACGTCCATAAACTCACTGACGACCCCTGGAACTTCTATCATCTCTGCATCCACTGACTACACTGATAGCTCAGCTAACAAGGAGAGGAGGGGTTCCCCTCGCTTGTTGCTTCCCTGGAAACTCCGCTTACCGATGAAAGTCACCCGTCGTCCGCCCAATTCTGAAAACACAACCCTTCCTCGGAAGAATTCATTGAAGGCACGTATGGAGAACAGCCAGTCAATGCCTAGGATGACATCTTATGGTTGTATCTGCAGCATTTGAAAACCCGTGACTGACTGATGTGGCCCTATCATCAATATTCATCCTCGACAAACATACAACAAGTCGGTCTGACCTCTGACTGGTGTGCTCAGCACCAGGGGCATTGGAAGCCTATCAGCGTCTAAACCCAGAGCATGGTCCAGATTTGGTGTAACAAAGGATTGTGAAGCTCATGTATCAAACAACACATATGTAAGGGTACTAAACAATCTGATTGTACCTCGAACGACCTCTGGCCCTACTAGAACAGGTGCCTCAGCGGCGTGCAACTGCCCACACCCATCTCCTATGCCTCTCAGTTGTCGGCCACCTCCCCGACCACACCCGGGTCGAGGTCCCTGAGGAGCGCCCTGAGGTCGACCTCCTCCTGCAACGTCTTCCATCGGCGGAGCGGGAGCCTGCTGCCCCTACTATTGCTGCTGAAAGGGCCTAACTGGGAACTGCTGCTGTTGAGGTGGGTGATGGACCTGCCCACCCCCACCGTATTGTACTCTGTCTAGGCACTGATTCTGAAGGTGACCATGGCTTCCAAAGATGAAGCATCTCGGCCCTGGGCCTGAAAGAAAAGGGCGAGGTCCAGAAGTTCGGAACTAGAACTGTTAAGGCCTACTCCTTTCTGGTCAAAACCTAGAGGGTACTGATGCTGGAGGCATGCTGCTGACGGCCTTCCCCTTCGACGAGCCCAAATGGATCCCCTTTCGTGACACACATCCTAGAATGTGCATCCTATCCACCACTTCGGCCTTCTTCTGCACCTCTAGGTATGTCGTTAGGGTGAAGGGAGTAACAGCGCACTGAAGAGAAGGTTGTAGTGCCTCTTATAAACGTCTCGCCCGAGACTCCTCGTTCGAAAAAAGGTCCGGAGCGAAGCGAAGGAGACCCTTGAACTTGATCCCCAACTCTCTCACTGACATACTCTCCTGTTAGAGGGAGATTAGCTCCAGTCGCTTCTCATCCTTCATCATGGAAGAGAGTAATTACACCTGAAACTCCTTCTCGAAGTCTGCCCACGTCACCTCGGTCTCCCTATTCTCCCCAAGATAAATCACCCACCACTGACGCGCTGCTCCACGCATCTGGCTTAGAGCCAGAGGAACCCAGTACTCCGTTGGAGCCCGGATCAAGCTAAAGGCTATCACCAGCTCCCCTATCCAGCTCTCCATATCCACGTCTGAGTTGATACCCTCGTTCTTCCCAAGGGTCTCCCACTGAAAGGCTTTAATCGTCTTCTTCCACTGATCATCCTCCACCTCTCGATCAGTCCTCTGCCGATCGGCCAAGTAAACCTCCTGGGCCTCGATCACCCGCACTATTCATGGTCTTCTCCCAGGTTCCTTAGTTGAAAGGTAAACAAGGAATGCCTAATCCAGAGTAGTGTAGAATATTGTTCTTAAATTTTATTAGATTTCTTTATTTATATTTAATCCCCAATACACCCATAAAACATAAGAACACAAGTAATTATGATTCATGTACCTTTCCTAGGGTCTCTACCGTACAATTAGTATAGTCTCACTTGGTCGTTCATTAGGTCCAGAGTCCTTGCATCGGATCACGGGGGGCCCCAAAATCCCATGTCCTATCCGGTCTTCCCTAGCCTAATTAATGCACCAAGGTCACCCTACACTATTTCCCTATCACCGCATGAAATCCTCATTGTGCCTAATCCGAGACTCCATCCTATCTCTCAACCTCCTCTGATACAATTATGTCACGACCCGCCTTCACCAAAAGGAGGGAAGGGACAACAGATTGCAAGGCCCTTCCTTCTTTAAGATGATGGAGAGATAATGACCCCCAAAACCCGCCTTCAATATGTCCCAGAGTGGCGACCAGCGCCAAGGGTATAGAATCTCACAAAAAATGGAAGGCATTACCCTTTTTATTTTTATAGGATCGAGAGATAAGATAGAAACCCCAACAATACCAATGCCGAATGTAAAGGTAAATCCAAAAGTAACCCATTCCCATATGCATGTTCAATAGTAAATGATACAAGCCACAAAAACTCCAAAGGTAATGTACCAATAAAAAGGAAAACGACAACAGCAACTACACCAAGGTCCGAGCTAGTACAGTCCCGCACAATCCCTGAAGTCCTCCTAGAAAACTGAAAGCATTTTTATATACTTAGGGTGAGAATACAAGTATACCCAGTAGGGAAAACCAAAATCTCTCGTGAACAAGTGGGGAAGCATTCTAATGCCCTATGAGAAAAGAGAATCCAAAGAACCTAGCAACGAAAACTATCCACCCAAGCCTCACCAAGGCACACTCCCCAAATAACGCAAGGTAAGTAAAGTGTAGTAATAGGACATAGATATTTGGGTACCTCGCGCCACTTTCTCACTGTTTATTGAAGACATCCTACACATAGAACCAATCCCGCCATTCTCACCGCAGTCCCACTACCAAACCCCACTCGCACACACTTGGGCCAGAACCGCCATTCCGCCCGCAGACACCTGGGCCACAACCGCTATTCCACCCACATACACCTGGTCCACAACCACCACTCATAACCACACCTGCAAACACCTGGTTCATAACAAATACTGCCACGCCCGAAGACACCCGGGCCTCATCCCGAAGACACTTGGGAAACAACCTGCCCGCAAACACCTGGGCCAACCACCAATACTACCCTTCTCAGAGATTCTTGGGCTAATAATGGACATCAGGCCATGACAGTATGCCCAGAAAGTCTTGGGAAATTCGGAAAAGGGATCATAAAGGATCTAATAACCATCCACTCATAGGAGTGTTGGGAAAAAAACCCTCCCCCATGAAATGGGGATGTTCGACAATAAAGTGCTCATCTAGGGTGGGGCATGAATAAGAAACATAAAAGCTAGAGATATATGTATAGGTAAAAATCACACATCCCAACATAGGGTTTCCAAAGCCAACCCAAGGAAAAATATTCTCGTTACTACTCATTTATAAAAGAAGGAACAGTACTCACAGCCAAGTCACAACTCATTCCCAAAACCAACTCCTCATTTAAATCATTCTTGATTCATGTTCGATAAAACCCATTTAAGTGAATTCTACACTACTAGGCAACTAAAATGAATAACCAAAAGTCAAGAAAAGAGAAATAGCCAAACAGAAACCTATTCATTCACACACGGTTCTCTTGTGAAGTTACAACAACAAAGGGGATCAATGAGATCCCTCAATGTACTGGAAGCAAAGAAAATCCCACAAAAGGGATAATTGAGATCCCTAAAAGTACTAGAAACAAAGAAAAACTCGAGACACAGCCCCATGTCCCCAAATCTAGGAACCAACAATTACTCAACAATAGAGGATTCTACCCATGTCTGTGTCACAGTAGAGCAACCACACTGCTTCAGATTCACAACCAACAACTGTGCCACAATAGAGGATCTCATCCCCATTCACATATTACCTCAAACATTTAACATTACAACACACCAACAACAAAAACACAGGGGGAAACTTCCATGTTCCACACATCATTCATTAAGTTCTTCTTTCTGTTTGTTAAACGGGGTGATCACACAGGGATTATTGTATTAATGAACATCCATTTAATCCAAACTGAGTTTAGGTGACTAACCAATTCACATGTTACAGTTATTTGGTCATCAAAAAAAGACAATGGTTCATTAGGATGCAAGGAAATACCAACAACAACCATGATTTTCAGTGAGAACAATCCCATACAGTTCATAACACATGTCAACACAAAAGAGTACAGCAGAACAACGATCACACCCCCTTCATTCTTTAAAGGTATATTCATTATATTCATTAAGTTTGGTTTCATCAATCCCCACAGAAACAAAATCATACCCTCCCCGTATGTTACACTGTAAGTATAGATGAAGGAAAAACCCAACTAGATTGATCAAAGATTGAAGTTCTTCTCTATGCGCCAAGAACAGGGGAAAGCATGATTTGTAGGGGAGGGATGTCAGGAACTCCATGGAAGAGCATAAAGACTCCAGCACAGGCACACCACAAGCCTCGGAAAGGAGGGACTCCAGGCGCACTAGGGAGAATAAAGAAATCTAGTCGAAGAGGGGAAGGAAGAAGCTCTATCGGGGGATATAAAGATGAGATCATATTGTTACGGGATATAGAATTTTGAATTCCTTGGAATTCAAATCGTGGTTTCCCACGTGGTTGGGCAGTTACGCACAATGATATTAAGTTGTTATTTAATATCCCCCATTGGGGAGTTTTCTCGGGATTTTTGTGTATTAATTACGGGCTTTAAATGGATTTGAACCTCTTAAAAAGGGTTAAAAAGGCCTAATAGAGGCGTTACGGGAAAACTGTAGAAGTGAAACCCATCAAGGATGGCTGATACTGATCATTCGCGCTAATCGGTCACACCGATCGGTTGCACACCGAAATGGAGTCCTACTATCGAGACACCACCCTTTGGATCTAAAAATTGGCAAAGGGATGGATCGTGATGGTCTGGGTCATCATTGATTTAATGGAAATGTGATATTTTTAATTAAGTAAAGGTGGCCTTTAATGTGATCAATATGTTGAGACAATTGTGTATATCTTTGACAAGGAGTTGATTGATTTAGAAAAAGTAAATTGGATATTATTTATGACCTCATATATAAAAATGGATTTATTGAAAATTTGTTCTATGTTATCATATATGAAGTTTAAAACTTCTTGTATTTATAGAATATATCCTACAATATTTAAAATAAGGAAGTATGCATGTTTTCCAAAAGTATTTATGGTAAATCAGGTTATTACCATGTTTTAAGAGAATATATAATGAGGGTATTCACATGTTGTTAAGGTCAAAACCAAGATATAAATTACAATAAATGGGGGATTAATTTTAAGCTTATTTAGTATCTGTATTTCTAATGGTGTTTACTTTCATCTTTTAGAAGGGTTATAACATTAACCATTTATGGAATGTTTAAGTTAATATTTGGAAGTAGTTTGTGATATTAACATATTTTCTCATCATATGAGGACTTTTTTCATATTGGATAACCTATTTTAATCATTTTATTTTGATTATTAATAAAGACAAATGGAATGACTTATCACTCTACTTCATGATATTATAGAATATGAGTAGTGAAAAATTCACCTTAATTTCTTATGATAATAAATGAAGTTTAAATCGGTAAAGGAAAAATAAAATGGGTGAAATTGTGCATATGAAATGGTATAAAATAACTTATTTATATTTCCTTATATACTTATAGTAAAATATTTCATGAACTCTAGGAAATGTTCATTGAAAATATTAATACTAACACCATTGTTTCTATTGAACCGATGGTCTTATAAATTATACGAGATTTTCTTTATGAGGTTCTTTATTCCAATTGACCATTCACTTACTCTTGATCAATTTTCTTTATAAATATCTATAATTATTTTTGATTTTATTAAATGTCCAATATTATCATCCCACCTCTCTTCTCCTATGTGGAAACATTGATATTGGCGACATTGGGTAACCATCATGTCTCAAAAATTACTTTTTTAGAATTTTTTTGTATTTATTTTTACGATGTGGGTTTCTATGAAAGGAACATTGAAGTATCAAATATTTAATAACCTAGATGGATTTATAGGGGAAATTAATTTTAAGGGGGGACGTAACACCCTAATATTTTGTGAATTTTTTCAAATTAATTAAATGTTTTGATATTTTTTATTTTATGCAACACTAAATTTATCTTTTCTACTATAAATTCACTAAGATTGGATTGCATTATAAAAAAATCCTAGAAAATAATTAACTGCACACAATAATTAGATTACCTTGGGGAACATACAATAATATTTTTGTCTTCTAAAATACACAATGTTGTGTCCCTTTAATATCTTGTCTCACATTCTAGGTCGATTTTTACTGGACTTGAAGACACTATTAATATTATTATTAAAATATTTTTATAACTACCACATATCCATTAGAATGTAAGTTTCAAATAATATTAACTATATTCTAAAAAATAGGATTTACACATGTGAATAAAATGATTTATTTTGATATAAATTTGTATAAGTGAATGTAATAACTATTTGAAAATAAAGAAATTAATTTTCTAGGAAAACTATTTGTATATTTACAAACACAATTTTGTCTCAATAAATTAAACAAAAAAATTGTGATTAATGTTTTCAATAAAATTTAAATATTACTTATTCAATAAAAGTTTTTTTTATCATACAATATATTTGATAGGTATAACATATCAATAACTCCAATTATATGAATAAAATGAGGTATTTTTTTAAAATATTATTTTACAACATTTTAAGGGAGAAAAAATTTTAAATATAATTTTTTTCATTTTTATAAATAGAAATTGACTAAATAAAATTCAATTTTGGAAAAAAAATCGAAATTTACATTGGGTGAATTATTTATATTTTTATGAGATGTATCATTTTCTAATGATTAAAAAAACACTTACTTTTATTTCAAAACTACTTTTTATTTTAATTTATTTATATAGTTAAATTATATTTTATTTTGGTTTTAATGTGTAATTAGATAAATTTTACATCAATTAATCTAATTTAGTTTATTATAATCACATTCAAATTGAAATTGGATATAAAATAATTTCAATCATTTGAACATTTTTACATTAAAACCAAGATTTGTTGTCACATCCGTGAGATTAAATTTAAATTAATTTATGAAGAATATATAATTATAATTTGGAAAAATGGATTCCATTTTTGGAATTAGTGTAATTTATAATTTAAAATATGTTAATCTTAGATTTTTACCAAAAGTATTTGTGAATGTAATTAAAATTAATCAAATCCATTAAGAGGAAAATAGTGAAACGAAGGATTAAACTTTGTACCTGTGGGACCAAATAGCCTAGAAATGTATAAAAATCCATTTTATAGACATATTGAAAATCTATCCTCAATTTTATTTAATTTTGGCCATTATGGGATCCACATGACATTGTAAAAACATGGGTGGAATTCCCTTTTAAAAAAATATACAAGAACACCACTCCTCCTCCACTATAAAAAGGTACTCACCCTTCCTAATTATTCACACACCTAAACCCATTTTTCTAGACCAAAATCTATGGAAATAATCCCCCAACATCCCTACATCCATTATGGAATCCCCTATTTGTGAAAAATCCCATCCATGGAATCCCTTTGGTGGAATCCAAGTGGAATTAACCAAATAAGAGGTAACATTCATCCTCAAGATCCTTTGTTTTATTTTCATTATCCACCCCTCAAATCTTCTTATTCCGGGATTATATTATGTCATAATTATTTTCATTATAATTAAATTTTTTATTGTAAGGGTTATATCAACACTTACACCTAGTTACATCTAATATTTAATGAACTTACTATTCTTGTGTATGATAAAATATCGCCTCACAAAATAATGTTATTTGTTTTTCCTTTACGAAAAGTCATGCTTGGGAATTATGATAAAACTATGTTTTTATTTGATATTTTTTATATTTTTTATTTCATTATGATTATTTAATTATTATATAAAATATTATTTCATTCTTCTATTTTTGTGAAAATATGTTAACTTCGTTTGTAGATGTGTGGACTAGCACCTCCTCATTTCATATTTATATATTTATTAGATTATTATAAATAATTCAATAAAAAATAAATAATATATTATAACATTATTTAAAAATTTTATATAATTAAATCAGGATCTATGTAATAGGATCAAGAATAACAAGTGAAAAAATATTCAAAAACAAAGCAAATATTACCCAAAACATATAATTAACATGAAGTTGTTAATAAAAGAGTAATATAAAATAATAAACCAATCATATATGGTATTTTATATAATAATATATTCATGTGGTATATTTATATTTAACTTACAGTTATTATAAAGGAGGTTTCAACAAGTACGAAGGAAGTCAAGACTTAAGGAAAGGGTTTTCTCATCTCACTTCTTATATCCATGAGATATATGCCATATTCACCATTCATTTCTTTTGTGTGGTGTATATATTTCCCATGGATGTATTATATTATTGTTATAATTAAATTTATTGGAATTTACCTTTCCATTTTTTGAAGTTTCTTTCATGGGGATTATGTTACAAAAGTTTCCAAATCGGCAAAGTAAGTTGGTATCAATTTTCAGTCTTTGAGACACGTGCCATGTCAGGCACCTATATTATTCTAATAAGTGTATTAAATACCATTTTAAAAGTTATCTCATGAATATAATTATTTCCATGATATTTTTAAGCTTTATTTAATTTAATTTTCTTACATGAGGTATATGATTCCATGTTACCAAGTGGTCAGTGTTTATTGAAACACTCTCTCGTTTATCAGGACTATTTGTGATTATGATCTCTTTAATGAATCCTTATTAAACATAGTTAAATAAAACTCATGAATTTCCTAATCATATATTTATTCATTATATATTCATGTTTTATTATAATTTTCTACTCTTTTCTACATAATATTATTATAAATGTTTTTTAATAAAATTTGAATTTATCTCCCTCTTCTGTCTGAAATTTATGTTCCTTCAAACCCATATTTTCTAAAAAAATATTCAAAAATATTCTAATGTTATCCTATGATATTTAAAATTAATTTTCACAATTTTTTAACATTAAATTAAATATTTATTAAAAGGGTAATCTTATTATCTTTTTTTGATCAAGGCACATTTCTAAACATTTTACAGTACAAAAGGAATGTTCGGTATATATGGATTTTTCCACCAACATGTCTGTACTTTCTTTGATGGTTCTATTAAAAGTTTAAAATATTTCATTCTAATAAAACTTTTTTTCTTATAATTTAGGGAATTCATTGTTTCTAATGTTATTTTCAATGAATAATTTTTTCAAAAATTATTTATGTTTAAAAGGCGTTTTAAATGATTTTAAATGCTTCCTTTATATGTTATCAAAATTAAATTTTAAGAGAAATATATCTTGTGGTTTAAAATATTATTTTATAATATTTCAAATTATTTTAGTCAAAACATGTTTCAAAAAAAATTTCAAGATTCATTTATAAGATTTCCAGGAAAATGGTTTTCAATATTTTTTCATGATTCATTGATGAGTTTTAAAGGAAAAATGTTTTCAATTTTTTTTCTTGACTTTGTTCAATGTTTTTGTGTTTATTTTCAAAGAAAATTATTTTAAAAAGGTTCTATTTTTTTAAAATAATGTTTTAATGAAGAAAATAATTTTCATCAAGACATGTTTTTAAAATATTTTATAAAATTATTTTTCATCTAAGATGATATCTATTGGGGTTACTCATGCCTTACTAGGTAAACGATCCAAGGGTTTCATTTATATTATTTCTTTTAATGGTTTATTTTTTTTATGAAAATATGTTTATAAAATATATTTCTCTTTCACTGGTTATGTTTTTATGAAACTTGTTTCTATTTAATGGTTTATATGTTAGTGAATTCCAATTCTTTTCATAGGTTATGATTTGATGAAATGATTATGAAACCTCTCT
Organism: Viscum album; assembly: GCA_963277665.1. Classification (NCBI taxonomy): domain Eukaryota; kingdom Viridiplantae; phylum Streptophyta; class Magnoliopsida; order Santalales; family Viscaceae; genus Viscum; species Viscum album. Next base: position 460,052,823 of record OY728138.1, read on the forward strand.
CTTTTAAACATGTTATGATATGATTACTTATTTATGATACCCAATTAATTTCATTGTTTATGATATGTTTAATTTTTATGATCTAGTGTCACACAATTGTATGATTTCAATATGAGATGGTCGAGACTTATATCTCTATCTAATCCACTAGGTAAGTATTTATAACTCATTAGATATACATGGATGGAATGAGGAGTTAAATCAGTACAATAAATGACTTTCTCTGCTACGATGGTCTTGGGATTGATCCTTGACTAATAATATAGTAATGTGAGTAAACCATGGCTTCCAAGATGGTATAGGGATTGAATCCATACTACTAATATGGAATTATAAGTTATACCTTAACAACTATGGAAATAATTTTATATGTTTTTTTTTCTTCCACATATTCTATGTATTAATATTATGTTATGAATTCATTGATTATGCTCTCAATTCCCCCATGATTCATGTCTTAAAAAATTTCAATATTTATTACATAGAACATGTATAAGAACTTATATATGCAGTGTATGATATTTAAATGTTATTCTCTTGTTCTCAAACCCTTATACTCATGTTATGATTATATATCATTTTTGTTTTTCCTTATTGAGAATTTTATCCCACCTTATTCTTATGTTTCCATTCCCTATGTTATAAAGAAAGGTTGAAAGTATAAGTACTGATGGGGAAGACCCTTTCATAAAAAATTGAATATCATTCACCAAGTTAGAATATTTTTTTCCATTCTTTCAATCACACTAAGATATTTTGGTCCTCTAGCATGTATTTTTTGTAATGATTGGAATATTCATCTAAAATGATGTAATATTCATTTATTTCAACATTGGTTACCTATATGATATAAGGTAATTTTAAATTTATAGTGATTCTATTTGGACTTACCAATTCCCCTAGTATCTTTATGGATTTAATAAATATATTCCCTAAAGATTACATTGATCAGTTCATGGTAGTCTTTATAGATTTTATTCTCATATATTCTAAGATAATGGGAGAGAATAAAGATCATTTAACTATGTCATTTAAGACCTTGAGAATGGATATTTTCCAACTTATTTATCTAGTGTGAATTATGGATACATAAAATTTCATTTTTAGTGTCACATAATTACAAGAAAGGGAATATTGATAAATCCCTCAAATATGGGAGTTATTGAACATTGGCATAGACAAACCATAGTGACTGAAATCCATAATTATCATGGGTTTGAAGGATACTACAATTGTTATGTGAGATTTTTCTCATTCATATAAATTATACTAACTAAATTTATGTAGAATATATACAAGTTCATTTGGAATGAGAAATGGAAAAGTTTCACATTACTGAAGATAAGGTTAACTGTACAGCTATGATCACAATACCTTGAAGTGGTGAAGGGTTTTTGATATATAGTGTTTAATAAAATAAGTGACTATTATCTATTCTAATTATGAATGTCATGATAGTATCTTATTCATCATTCTAATTGAAGGATCATGAATTTTTTTACCCCACTCAGGATTCCAAATTGGATGTAGCAGATTTCTCTTTAATTATATGGGCATATTATCTATATGGTGAAATTTTTGAAATTTACACTAATAATGAAACCATGAAGTGTAACTACACACTTAAAGAGTTAAATATGAATTATAAGAGACGTTCAGAACTAATTATGTATTATTATTCCCCAATACATTACCTCCCTGGGAAGGTGAACAATGTGGATAATGCTTTGAGTTAGAATAACCTTTCTAGACTTACCATGATGAGGTTTGAAAGTTATGTAATTATTATGGATTTTTATACAATTGAACCCTTAAATAATAGATAATGTAGAAAGATAATTTATGACCTAGATTAATATTCCACTATCTTTGATGTGTAACGTAGTTAATAATTATCTATTCACCCTATAAGTACATAGTAGTATATTTATAATAAAGAAAATTTATTGGGGGATAACCTAAATAGAGATATCCTAGACTATGTATCTTAGTCCATGGTATTCTAGTATGTTAAGGATTTCAAATAGAAAGTTATAGATATTTTCTAACCATTACATATACCCAATTATAAATGTAAATATAGCTATTGATTTTTTCCTCACACACCCAAATGAATCTAAAGGGAGTGATTCTATTTGCGTTTCTATTGACCTCCTTAAAAATATTCACATTTCATGGATATTAAATAAGATTTCTCTGTTGATCATCTCACTAGGTTATATGTAAAATAAGTGTTAAGGTTTCATCTAGATGCACTCTAAATTAAATATGACAAAGATATTAGGATTACATTATAGGTCTAGTAAAGTATTCATCCATTTATGGCTATTTATTTAAGCTTTAGCATAGCATATCATCCTCAAGCTATTGGTAAGTCAGAGGGGACTATTATAACACTTGATGAAATGTTTAGAGATTTTACAGTGGATTTGAAAAGAGGTTGGGATCAATAAATTCATTCAGATTAATTTTATTAAAATAATATTTTTCAATTTAGGAGTTTTATGGATCCTTATGAATCCCTCTATAGAAATAAGTGTAGGAATTGAGAATATTGGTATGAAGTTGGGGAATGAAAGCTATTGGGACCTTGGCTGGGTGAGTAACCAATTGAGAAGTTTAGAGTAATTTAAAAACATATTAGGGTATCTTGAAGTTAACAAATTATTTAAATATAAAATAATTAGTGATATTTGGAATTCAAACTTCTTGATAAAGTATTCCTTCAAATATATTCTTGGAATATTTTTTTGATGTTTGGAAAGAATAGAATGGTATGCCCCAAATATATTTGTCCCTATTAGATTCATGATCATAAATGGATGTTACACTATCTCATGGATCATTATTAAAATTTCTCCCAAGTTCATTATGTGCTCCATGTATCTATTTTGATAATGTACATACTAGATCATTCACATGTACTAAACATGCAGTTCATATAATTGGATATTGATCATTCTTTTGGAGATATATCTCTAAATATATTGTATCGTAGAGATAAAGTGTTATGGAACATAAATACTCACATGAATAAGGTTATTTGAAGGAATAATAAATTTTAGGAAGATATGTGTGAACCAAAGTATCTAATAATGTATAGGTTCCCACATTTATTTATCTTATACTGATTGAATATTAAGGGAGAAATTCTTATAATGTGGTAAAATATAACACCATGATATTATATAATATTTTTATGATTAAAAAATAAATTTTTATGGTGAGATATTAAGTAAAAAACCTAGATATTATATTAATAATTCTTATACAAAATAAAATTAAGCACTTCATGTGGTATTTAAATGAAAACTAACTTTTAAGAAAAAATTCTAATTCATTTTTGAAATGCTTCTAGTCATATGGAACTATTTTCTAGTATTTTTTAATGAAATTTATTTTTAAAATATATGTATTATTTTAATATGAATATTTATTATTAGTAATTTTAATAACTAATGTGTACACTTCAATAAAAATGAAATAATTAGTCATCATTTGGTTTAAAATGGGAACAAATTAATTTATATGTAAAAAAGTGATGTTTTTTTATAAAAACATCATTTATAAACATAGGGATTTTTTTCTATGAATAAATTAAACAAATAACTATTTATGACTGATTTTACTAAAATGTGTAGCTAATATATTCGATCAAATGTTTTAGCAATAGTTTAATGGTTTTCATTAGAAAATGAATGAAAATAAATTCAGTGTTATGTTTAAAAATGAATTTTTCAAAAAAAAATTATATTGAATTTACATGTCTATTTTAAAATTAATTTCATCCACTAATATTAATTTTATCTGAAAAACAGATTCTGTATTTTAAATCATCATTTTGGAATTTTAAAATGTGTTCAGTTTCATTTTTTGTCAAAATGAATTGTAAATGAGGTAAACATTCAATAAAATGGTACAGGATAACAAGGAGTTGAACCAAATACATGATTATTTAAATAAACTAAAAAAAATCTATATAATATTGGTTTAGTGTATGTAGAACCAAAATTATCTTTTATTTAATTTTTTTTTCAATTTTAACAAGAAAATGACTTTATTATATTTTATTGTTTTAAGTACTTATAAGAGTGCCACTACCATCGCTTATAAAAGCGAACACTCCCTCACAGATTCATTATTCATTACTAGACCATTGATCTCAAAAAAACTCTAAATAAATATATTATAAAATTACTTATACATTTTATATATGTTTTGGTCATCTTAAAATACCAACTAAGCATCCAGAAAAAGATATCCAAAGTAGGTTTCTCAAAGAAGACGTAATCATCTTCACCAAATCACATTAAGTTTCACTCTTTTTATACCTCTTCCAAATCATTTATAACAATAACCTCTGTAAATTTTTATCATTAACAAACTAAAATGTTTTTATGTTAATGGTACATCCATTTTCTACCTCCTTTCATCCTATGGGAGATGATAACATCATTTGTGAGCACAGGTGGACTACCATCTCCATGAAGCGATGTGATTCTATTTTTTTTATTCCAAAAATAGGTGGTAATATTGATGTATTTAATAAATATATATGATATATAATATAATTTTATGATTTTGGCAAGTTATATCATTTTTTTCCTTTCTTTAATTACTTTATTCAGAAAACAAAAATAGCATTCATGTGTTTGTATGGACTATCATCTCCATGAAATGATGAAATTCATTTATAATAACACATTACATGAATGGTAATAAAATTATATATAATTAATAAATATAATATTTATGAAATGAAAAATATTATTTATATGATGAAACCATTGATAAGGTGCAGGGAATAGAATCGTCAAACTAAAACAGGCATGGGTGACATACCAGTTTTCACCTGAATGTTGATTTTATTGAACAAACATTAATAGATTGGTATTCATGAATTATAATGGAATGATATATATAAATATAATTACGAATATGGTTCTTTTGTATATATTTAATAAATATATATTTATTGTAAATGATATTAAGAGTGTGTATAATGAAATTCAGTAACTAAGGTAAGGGTTTATGTTACAATCTCATTTATTTTCAGGATTTGTTAATGTTAAATTTAAATTCAAAGAAATTCTATGAATATTAACATTTAAAATAAATATATTCTCTTCTAATAGGATTTTTTTGGGGGTTTTAATATATTCCTTTTATTATCCATTCATTGGTACTTCAAATCATTGAGACTTTTTTAGGAAAAGATGATCATATTTCCTCTTTGGTCAGAAAACATTTTATTCCAATGTCTATATTATTTATAGTGTTTCTAAGAATGTTAATTTTTAAGATTAAATGATTATTTAAAGTTCTTTTCTAGAATTTTTGTTTTTTATTTAATTTTTTAAAATATAATTTTCACTATTTTTTCTAAAATCCTTATTTAGGAATTTTTACAAAATGAATGAAAGAAATATTTACTTTAATGTTTAGAAAATGTAATTTCTCGCTACTATGAATGTTATTTGATCTGAAGATTCATTTAAACATTTCATAGTTATTTTTAATGGAAATTTGTTTCTTGATATTTTGGGATTTTTTATAAAAAAATTTATCAAAATATTGATATTTTTCTCATGTTTTCAAAGAAAGGTTAAAATGATCTTCTAAAGGTATTTTTCATCTATGTCAACATAATTTGATGATTCCTATTCTTAATTATATATATGGTATTATGATACCATCATGTTTATTTCTCTGTAAGCCTTATGAAGATAATTTTTAGAGGATGATTCCATTAAACCTGTTATATTCACAATGGCTAATTACTCAATGATAGAATAATGGTTGTTTTAATGATCCTTTGTTACACATATATATGTTATTCATTAGCTGCCGATTAGGATGGAATAATATATCCCTCAAATACATTGGTAAATGATTGATATCTCTTGATATAATAATATTTGTATGGGTGTGAAAATATTATAGGTATGAATAGAGTTTAGGGAGTGAACCCTATCCAGAGTAGGACTTTTTCAACTATGTGATGATGATTCTAGAAGTTATCCCTGACTAAAGAAATGATTATATAAACATAGTATTGTTCCACAATTCCTCCTACATGTTCTTATAGAAAATATATTCTCTCACGACTCATTATTTATTAATGATTAATCCCCACTCTTAAGATTAATGTCTTTAGAAAGGGAAAATTTTTGTCCATAACTCATATCTTATGATCTATGACAGATTGGGTATGAAAATTTAATGTTATAATCATTAAATCATACCCAAAACATAACTTATGATTTTAATTTATTTTTTATCAATATCTACTATATTTACACTCATAGAGAATTTGATCCCACTCATTTTTATGTTTACATTATTCCTAGGTTATCATGAAAGGTTTTAAGTTGGATATGTCTAAGAAGGTTACTAAGAGACTAGTAATTTTTAGAGAGATATTGAATATTATTAAAAAAATAAGATGATTATTTATTTAGTCTAGAAATACACTAACCATTTACAATATTTTTATATATATTATTATGAAATATATTGAATATTCATAGGAAATTATTACATATTTATGTATATTATGCTCATTTGTTTTAATAAATTCGTTACAAATCATAACCTGGTTAAGTGGGTGTTGCTACCTGATTCCCACCACATAGTGTGCTTAGTTTAAAAACACTTTTACCCTGATCGACTTGTTCAAATTACTCATTTATTATCATGGGATTCATTTGTAAATTAGTGTACACACTTGTGCTTGGGATAATATATATGTAATTTATTTGGCTTTAAAAGAACCCATATACCCTTTTTTGTATTTGGATACTAACCATGTATGATCATGGGTTCCCCCTATACCTGCATAGAAGCAGAGAACCAGTTAGAGTCATAATACTTGAACTAGAAATTTTTTCCATGTATACAATATAGGTTTTTTATTTCATGTAGCTTCTCTTCTACACCTACAACCACAATAGAACCCACTCTAGACTCCTCTAAAAGGCCTCTAAAATCCAAAACCAATTATCATTAAGAGAATTTACTTACAACTATTATTAAGAGAATAAACCAATATTATACTTAAGAGTAAGTTAGCCACTAGCCTTGGCTAAATGTATCCCTTGTTTTATGCTCACAAGAAAGTATTTATTTACTCATCAAGGAGAGACCTCAATACAAAGATATACTTTGTCGTCCTTTCTATATAATCCCTAAATCTGATGTATTGGATTCTTTGTCTCATTATCCTTATGAGACCTTGATTGTAGTCACAACAATTGAATGCATAAAAAATTACAAAACAATTCTTAAGGAGAGAATATGATGAGGTTTATTTAAGAAAACACTATCTAAATAATAATAAAATAATATGAACAAGATTTTCACTCTATATAAGAGTTAAAAAAAATTGAGAGTGAATGTGATCAATAAGTACCTACTCAACAGCAACCAAAAGCTCCAAACTCTTTGAATGAATCAGTATTTATAGGCATCTTCCCAACAATTATATTTTCTCCCCAATGGTAATATTTTCTATAATTTCTTCACAAAGACTTGGACACCATGAGCATGGCAGCTCATACCTCTCTGAAAAAATAGAATGTATAACATTGGGTTGATTTACACCATCACAGTGTAAAAAGTATTCCTTTAATTAAAAAATTCCTATGAAAAATTAATTATCTTAATTAATTATAATAGACTTACTTACTAATTTAATAATGATAACACTCTTGAGTGTTAGTATGATGTTTATTGGTACCAGTATTAGTTTAATTTTTACAAATTATCATTACAATAGTCATTACCAAAATTATAACATATCCTCTTATAAGGGTGAGTATGATGTTTATTGGTTACACAATCATTATGATAATCAAGAAGAAATATATATTTTTTCATAATTCATTAAAACCTATTCTAAGTATTGTAAAAATAATTTTTTCTAAAAAAATACTAAAAACACTTTGGAAATAAAAATTGAGTGAATAGGTTTTAAGAAGGTTTTTGTGATTTCTAAAACAAAAGGAATAGAAAATTAAGAAATAGAATTTCTGACTCAATTTATTAATCCCTATACCAATCCTTCAACACCCTTGTTGAGGTTAAAGCTTCAAGAACATGTGGTCTCCAATTTCAAAATCCGAAGGACTACTCATGTGATCAACATAAGACTTATGAATATCCTTTTTCCATTCTTCCTCACATGAACAAGCTGAACCTTCTCAATTTTTTTATATACCACATCATGTCTATTAACTAGTTCCACCAACCTTTGTCCATAAATAAATAGAAAAAAACAATCTACCATAAAAGACCTTAAATTGATCTATACTAATGTATGAGTGATATTTTTTATAAGCAGACTCAACAAGGGAAATTTTTTTACCCATTAGATAATAATGTCTAAGACGTATTTGTGTAAAATGTCCTTTAGTTTCTAGATGGTTCGCTCCATCTTCCCATATGTCTAAGGGTGTGAAGTAGTGATGAGGCATAAATAAGTTCCAAAAGAATATTGTAATTCCCTCTATACTTATATTGTAAAATGATATTCCCAATCTTAGACAATATACCCTTTAACTCCATGAAACTACACCGAGTTATCCATAAACCTCTTAGAAAAAACATCAACTATGCCTAACTCCTTGATCTCTATGATGTGGGATGATTTTATCAATCAATTCATGATCACCCTGATAGAATCACAACCTTTATGAGTTATTTGTAAACCTATGAGAAAATTCATCGATATTTCAACCCACTTCAACTTCAAAACATTCAAGGGTTGCAAGAAGATTCCTTGAATACAATGCTTGACCTTTTCCTTTTGGAAAACTAGAAACATCTCAATAAACTCTACCAAAAATCAATTCATCTAGATCAAAAAAAAATAGAATCCTAAACAAAAAAAAATACATCTTGGATACTCTTGTGTGTACTTTCAAATGTGATGTATGAAACTCATGAAGGTTTCCCTCATGAACCACCACTAGAATAAATTGTCCCACATGAAATAACATCTACTTCCTACCATCCTCTAAAAATCCCTCTAAAGCATCATCATTTATAACATGATCATGCATCATGTTTTCCCTTCAATCCCCCCATTTAGACTCCTCCACCTTCTTCATCAAAGAAAACTACACCATTATCTAAAAAATATCCTCAACAATTAACCGACATTGCATCTATATAAAAGGCTTCCAAATCCACCATTACTCTCCAAACATCCCCAGACTCATAAAAAAAATCCCTCCATGAATTCTTTCTCAATATGTTAGTCACAACATTCCCATTTCCCAAGGTGTTATAAATATCAAAATCATAATCATAAAGAAACTCTATACACCTACACTACAAAATATTCAGATTGTGCTGAGAAATGATAAACCACAAACTCGTATGATCTGCTAAGACCACAAAGAACATTCCAATGAATTATTATCGCCATAGATTATGTGAAAATACAATAACTGTTAGATACAGATCATGGGTTTCATAATTATTATCATGAGGATATAACTTTTTAAACCCATAATTGATAAATACTCTAAGATTCATCAACATGAATCCCAAGAATATATGGGAAACATCATTAAAAATCTCAAATATCACACCCTACTCAATAAACTGAAGCATTAGAGTAATAAAAAAATCCACTTCATGTGACCGAACACAACCTAGCATTGTTAAGTATACACAAAAGTATGATCCTTCTTAGAAAACATTGGATAAGGGGTTGTAACTCAAGAGAATTATGAAAAAAAATTAATGTAATATCCTACAAGACCAATAGAACTATGAGCCTCTTCAATTTTATTAGTTTCTAACCTCGAAAAAATGCCCTCTAAAATTTATGGGTCTACTGATACACCCAGTTGGGACACCACATACCCTAGGAAATTCCACACTTTTCTACAAAATAAACACTTGCACAACATTCCAGAAATATGATGGGCTGAAACATCTTGTATGATGGCTCTGAGATGACAACCACTCTCCTTCTATAAATTCTATTATATCAATATTTAATAGATGAAAGTGACTATGAAATGGTCTAATATTTCACAGAACAAGTATTTAATGACTCCTATGAACAAAACCAGTGCATTTGTAACATTGAACAACATGGCTAAAAACTCTAATTCAATATACCTACATATAAAGGTGATCTTCACAATATTTTCATCCTTTACCCTCAATTGGTGATATCCAAACAACATATCAATCATAGAAAACATACTCTCCCCTATCATCCGATAAAAAATGGTCTCTATCCTTAGAAGTGGGTAATGGGTTTTGACTATCACCTTGTTCAACCTCTGATAGTCTATGGAAAACCTCATACCACCATCCTGCTTCCTAGAAAACAACATTGGATATCCCCATGGAAATACACTAGTCTACATAAAAACCTTATTCATCTAATCATCTATATAAATTATCAACTCATACAACTAAGAAGGTGTCATCCAGGAAGGATCTATCAAAATAAAAGAAAAATCGGGCTACAAGTCTATCCTAAACTAAACATCAAATTGAAGGGGAAGAATCATGAATTCATTACAGAACACATTTATAAAATCCCCAATGACCCTGAGGACTTACAATATCCTAATTTCCAGTGATTCAACAAAAAATTATTCCAACAAAGAAAGAAGGGGATCCACCTACTGACTACCCAACTGACAACCCTGCTAACCAATGAAAAACACACATTGATCATCCATAATTGAAAAATTGAAAATCCTATGAAAGAAATATAAAATATAGAAAAAGAATACTAACATTCGATTCTGAGGATAACATCATATGACTACATTAATAACAAAAATTATCCCTACGAAACTGATGTCTCCATATCATTAGTCAACATCCCCAGCAAAAATTAAATTAGTTGGTTTGGCCTTTGATTATCAGAATTAACACCTAGGGAATGGGAAGCCACTCTATACATAGCCATAGAGAATTGACTAGAGAAAGTGAAATAAAGTAGTTTGAATATTATGAGTCATACATGGAACAAATAAGGTTAGATTACAAACTTAGAATACAATTAATGGTATATGGATGATCTAGTACTACTTCATCTACTACTTGCATATAACCATGCCCATATCCTATATCTATATGTTAAAGACAATCTCCACAAATATGATTGGTCAATGTTCCTAAACATAATAAATATACTATGGTTAATCTATACCTACTTCAATACCCCTCGGTAGAGCATAACCTTGTTGTCTCTGCTGTTAAAACAGTTACACTAGAAACTACTATTGATGTTGGCATTGAACCAATCCATGACCACAAAAATGAGATAAAGGAGCCACTAGTAACTATTTTGGGTGATGACCATGACACCATAACCAAAATAAACCAGTTATAAGTCCCCAAGAATATCATGGAAACCATTGGACCTAGAAGGATATAATGGATGCTTTTGTGTTTGAATCCTTATTGGTTGAATCCTCAAAGGCTTGGGTACTGGACACATTCCACTGAAAAATGTACTCCTCTTGGAACCCTTCTGTTTTCCCTACCATGTTAATCCTATATGTGGGTGTATCATATCAATCATATCAACCTTCTTATAACCCACTAGATTTGTTAGAAATGTAAATGAAGTAATTTCCTACTAGATATGAGGATGGAGTACCTCTTCAAAAAGTATCGCACAATATCCTCATCAAGAAAAACATATGGGGAAAATGGATAAAGCATATTGATCTTAATTTCAATATCTCACACTAATATACTCTCCTACTGAAGATAAATAACCTTCTACCTCTTCACTACCTTCATGGTTGATGAAAGGAACTCTTTATGGAACTTTTTTAAAAATTTAGCTAATGAATCATATTCCTCAATCCACTATCCCAGATACAATACCCAACACTGATGAACAGATCCCCAGAGTTGACTAACTACTAAATAGGCCCATTATCCCATTGTGGATTGTATCAAACTGAAAGTGATATTGAGATACTCCAAACAACTCCCTATCTCTACATTTGAAACACTACCATTGTACTTCCCCAAATCATATCACTAAAAATTGTGCATCACTCAATGCTAAGTATCATCATCCTTTGTCAGATCAACTGTATAGTGATCAACCAGACCATCTTTCTGAACTATAACTTCCCTAAACACACAAGGATTGTTTCCATGGTCCATAGTTTAAAACAAATCTAATATTGGTAGTATGTAATTTTAGTTATATTCATTTAAATTCACTTTATTAATTTTAACCTTCCCAAAACACCCCAATTAAAAAGATAACACAATTAATCATGATTCATGTACCTGTCATTGGACTCTAACCTATCAACAGGTCCACCTCACTTTGTTGTTCAATAATCTTAGAATCTGTACACAGAATCAAGGGGGGAAATCTCAAGTCATAGCCTATCTCCCTAGACTATTCCATGTACCAAGGATAACTAGGACTGCTTATATACTAAGCCATGTAATTTTAACAATTCCTAACTCTTAATTTCATCTTATATCTAAACCATAACCTTTTCTAACACTCATTCAAGACCCCCCACACAACATAGATTTATAATGAAGGGAGATGGATAATAACCCCATGTCCCGCCTCTTGTAGTACCTGAGTTGGGTACTAGCATCGAGGGTATAAAAGTTATACGAAATGAGAGGAATTTTCCTTTATAATAATACTGGACTAGATGATAATATTAGTCATCCAAAAAAATCATGAAATAATATAAAGGAATCCAAAACAATTGTCTCGACCCAACCCAAAGGGGCATGAGCCACAACACCCCAAGCCCACCTCGAATGGGCTAGGGGATGGTGACTAGCACCGAGTAGGCTACCACACACATGGGTGGCAATAGCCTAAGGTACCTGTCCACACGCACCCACATAAACATCTATGCAATAGTTTAGAGATATATAAAAAATGAAAAGAAAATGCAAGAATACATATAACCCTCAACCAGAGTAAAACAAAATTAAAAAAGTGAAAATACAGGGCCCACCAAAAGTAAACTGTAATAGCATCCAACCAGCTCAAAAGGAGGGGATCACTGTCAAAGGCACCCATTGGAAACCTCCTCAGCACAGCTCCGGCAAACACCCCAGTCGATAAATATCACTAAGCTCCACCTTCTACGGGTCCTCCAGGGACTCCGTTGAACAGCCTATGGTCCTCAAAAGACACAAAGAATGTCTGGGAAAATCTCGTGCAAGGGTGAGTATAATGTTACTCACTAGGCATCCCAAAAACCCCAAAATAAAAAAGAGGAACTGAAAAGAAATAGTCATCTCATCCCAGCCAGAGGGGACCCAAACGAGAGAGAAACCCCATATCGAGACCATCCTCAGATAAACACGACTAGTCATATTAGCTCAGGTATATGCCCATGCATATACAATAAACATCCAGTTATACTTGTTTCACGAACCACGCCTCATGAGGTTATAACCCATCACCATCGACAGGTTCTACACCAAACTAGGACAACACACTCCATGAGATCTCTCATCCCAAATGACACTTGTCTGAGAGATACACTCCAACGAGACTCACACCAACATCCCAGATGCCCATATAGGAGATCACGCTTGTCAGATATTGTCACTGAGAACATAATGCTAAAATATAAGAAGCACCAAACTTCTCAGATATGTGATCACTCCTAGGGTCCACTATGGGATATAAGAACCCCCTTCAGTATCTCAAAGATCTCATAGATAGGGGATCACTCCCAAGATACTCTGGGGGATACAATAACCCGATATGACATTCCAAAGTTCACATCACTCAGATCGGGGATCGTCGCCCATGTGTAGATGGTCACGATGATGCGGGAAACCCCATTTGGAATAACTCTCGATCTAAGGGATCGAACCGATGATACACAAACCCAACTGAAACTACACACTGAGTAGGGGATCATATAACCAATGATTCCTCAACCCTAATAAAACCACACATTGAGTAAGGGATCGTATACCTGATGATACCACAATCCTACTAAATGGACCACTACATAGGGGATCATATTCCCGATGATGCCTCAAACCCTATGGAGTTGACCTTCTATATAGGGGATCACTGCCCGTGTATAAGCAGTCACAGCGATACCAAGAACCTGATCTAGGGATGTGAATCCAGAGGAACCCACTTCGTGTCACACCCCAACCTCGGATGCCTATTTATTTTATTTTAGTTTTACTATTCACTCAGTCTCGCGTCACTTAGACGAGGTTTAGTTGGGACCTGGTTTGAAATTTTTGATGTTTGATTTTTTGGTGGGCCTTGGGCCGGTGTACGGTCACTGCACCATTAGCAGAGATCGTGTGTTTGGTCCTAGTGAATGTGAAGTGGTGCCACACTTCAAATAAATAATAAATTAAATAAACTAATTAAGTTAATTGAAAGAGAAAGATAAATAAAAAATTTTATATCAATAAAACAAGGGTAATGTTTTAGATTATAATAATGAGAACATGTTCGCACAAATGGTAAGTTCATAATTATTTAATTTGGTAAAAATATGAGTATTATTAAATTGTTATAAATATGATTATTAATGAAACATAATAAAATTATCACTTTAATTATCATTAAGTTTTTTACTAATTTCCTTTGTTGTTATTAATATTTTTATTATCATTTTTCTATTAATATTATTACTATTATTATTATTGTAAAATTGATATTATTATTATTATTAGTCAAAATAAAAGGGATAAGAAATGATAATAATTATTATTTGTTTTATTAATATTTATTAGTTTTATTGTTATTATTATTATTATTATATTTTAATATTATTTTTATTATTTTTTAAACCATAACCCTATACACATCCCCCCTTCCATTTCTCTTTTCCGCGTCGTGAGCCCCCTCCTGCCCAGGCCCTCGCCCTCCCTGTTCAGCCTGCGCGACGCTGCCACCCACCCTTCCCAGAAGACTCTTTCCCAGAAGAATTTCCCTGGTTCGGTGAGGCCACACCATCCCTTTCCCCATCCAGCCGTGTGAGCCTTATCCCAGTGTCGGCCTCCTGCTATTTCGACCCTCCGCGACCCAGCCTTTGGTGCTCTCCCCTCATGCAGTCACTCCGCCGACATCACCTCACTTTTCCCACGCCTAGGACTCATTTTCTGAACCTGGCCCCATTCATGGTGCAATTCTGGTGTCCCCGACCCCCCTTCTTGGTGCACTTCCTGCAAACCTGGCCCCTACCATCCGACGATCTATCAGCACAAACCCGACTCACGTTGTGCAGTGCCTCTGCATTGCTCTGGCGTGGCCATGAATCCCCTATCCATGTTTGAGAAGGGTTCCCTGGGTCATGTCGGACCAGATACTTTCCACCACCGCCGAAGAAGAAGCGATTCAGATCACTTCAGACTGCTCGTCGTTATTCGCGGGGCACCTTTGGTATTGCCGCATGTTTTGGGATTGCTGCCACCATCCACTGTAAGAGTTTTTTTAATCATTCACTTGTTTATTTTAGTGTCTGAATTGCATTTTGAAGTTCTTTTTTAAACTATAGTGGAGATAATTATTTGGGATGCAACCTTGGCTTGTTGCGTGTTTCCAAGGTTGCACCACCATCCGAGGTGATGTTCTTCACCCGTTGTCTTGCTATGCTCTTTTTTTGGTTCGTGTTTATGTCGGTGAATCCACGGAGTTTTGTTGGATGTGAGAGGGTCCTCACCACACTAATTTTGGGTGTCGTAAAGTTTTTGCAGGTATTTGAGGTCGTTTCCAAGTGCGCGCACACTTTTTCCCAGGTATGGATATATGTATGTGTATATATATATATATATCTTCTGAGTGTGTGTTCCCTCATGGAGCAGGGAACACGTGCATTAATTTAAAGGTGTGTGTGTATATATATATATATATCTGTGTGTGTGTGTGTGTGTGGATGTGTGCACATGCGTGCGTGCGAGCGAGCTATTGCTTGAGGTAGAATTTTTCGGCTTGACTTCCTTGAGTTAGGCGAATCCACATTTTCCCTTTTTAAAATAAGTCCATTTAATGATTGAATGTTTTAATTAATTATTTTACTAGATTAGTATCTTTGAAAAATAATTGGTTAACCGTCTATAGTGTTTCCAAGTTTTATTTTGGGCTTGTTAATGGTATTTCATTACATTATCTTCTAGTTTGTGTAATCTCCATGATTTGTTAACAAAATTTTTAACAAACTGTTTGATTTGTTTATGGAATGACTATTAAACTTTTATGTTTCTTTAAGTGTTTTGGAAAACATGGTTTTTAATGGGTTATTTATGTTTTTCCCATTTGGTTCGAAAGATGTTTTTGTGTTTAATTTTGTTTTGAAAATGGTTTGTAAATGTTTATTATTTTGGCGTGTTTTGGTAAATGTTTTATTTAAGGGACCGTTTGATCTCTTTGGTATAAAAAGGGTAAATTGTGGTTTTTTAAATTGGTTAATAAATGTTTTGGTAAAAATATGAGCATTGTGAAGTTAAATTCCCGGTTGGAATTTTGGATTGGCTGTTTACAAAAGGATTGATATGTGTGAATTGTATGAGGCCTATTTGGCATCTTTAAAAATACATGTTTGGAAAACCCCTCTGTGGTTAGGCCCCTTGCCTCGTCTGTTGATCATGTGACATGAGGGTCCTTAGTATGGGCCTCCTATTGAGAATATTTTTTCTTCTCTTCCTCCGAGTTCCTGGGTTTTCTGTGATCCTTTGGTAAAAGCACTATTAATACTATTTCCCTTGTTGTGTATGGAATCAAACCCTTGAACTTGGTTTAGGGGTTTGTTTGGAAAACTTTTGCGTGCATGGTTGGTTTTGAAATGGACTTCACCGCAGATATTTGGAAAAGTTTGTGTGAGCCTCTCTCTTGCTTTATTTCCCTTGTTTTTAAATTATAAGGACAATGGAATTGTGATTGTTAGTTTTCAAAATACACTGTAAATATGAAACCCTATTTTTATAACTGTAGTTCAAACTAGTATTATTTGACTATTTTAAAATTGGAAAATTTATGGATTCTTTGGTTCATTTTTGGCATTCCTACTCAGAATTTTATTGCTCACACATATCCTACCTTTTTAGATGCAGGTTCAGCTATTTGGTTCAGGTTTTAGTCCTTCATCCCATGCGAGGCAGGCCATTAGTTGTTGGAGGTGACCAAGAGGTCACATGGAGGTATGTGCAGTCTTTTCTTCTTGCCACTAATAGTTTTCTTTTTCCTTATTTAGTCTTTATTAATTTATTTTTCTTCCTTTTATGGTCCAAATAATTCCCACCTATTTAATTTTGATGCCCGGAACTTGTTGGCAGCCCGTGGGGATCGGTAACCCCCTTCGGGTCATGTTGCGGACCGCCTCGGGTGACCGATTCAGGGTCGACCCAGGTTGGTTCATGAAAAAATGGTATCAAAGGAGGACCTTGTTATTTGGGGTGTCCAGTAGAAGGATATTAGGACTTTCGGAGCTTAGGACGTAGGTTACGGGTCAGTGCCTGATCACTACCGCTCGCGACGAGACCTGAGTTACCTAGGGAAGTCCGGGTTTTGAGTCTTTTTTCTTGGGTGGTTTTGGATTGAGGGATGAAAATGGAGGTGTATCAGTTCACGTTGCAGCCTCACATGGGGTGGTGACCCATGTGATGTCCAAGTGCCCAGCTCATGGTCATCTTAGTGTTATGCCTTACTTGGAGCATGGCTCACCACCATGTCGTCCGGTCAGATGTATGCACTAGTTCCTCATTCGAGTGGGTTGTTGTTGGTGGTGTTTTGTTTTAATCTTGGTTCATGCAAGTGTGCGTTAAAAGTGAAATTGATTTTGAAATTGATAATTGTTTCTTTTAAAATTTCTTGGAATTGGTGAAGTTATTTTTTAAAAGAAAGTGTGTCAGATTGGAAAAACATGGTATGTGTTTGGATTGGGTAAGGAAAAGAAGTGCTTGAACATTGGCACACCTTATGGAGGGTCACATGTGCGTGGGTATTTATAGAGAGTGTGTGGGTGCACTTGTTCATAGATGATGTGAGAGAGATTTAATGAATGCACATGTGAGAGTTCACAAGGTTCCATAGTTGAGTTTTAAAATTTTAAAGAAATAAAGGTTTCAAAAAATCGATTTTGTTGGTGTTTGTATATGTTTGGATTATGTGCTTGTTTCCCGTGTCTTGTGTTGTTTCTTTGATTGAGTTTTGTATTGATGTCAATTTTGATGGTGTTTTTCATGTTGTTATGAGTATGTCACCCAAAAAGCCTCCAAAAGTGGTTAATGAGTTGTTCCCAATTCCCAGTTTTTTTTGTTGACTGCTTATCGAGGTAATCGAAGTATGTTAAAGGTAGTTGTTTAGTTCATAAAGATAATGTGTCTTTGGGTTGTTCGGAACTCCCAAGGTAGTTAGGGTTCGTACAGTCCCAAAGTTATTAGATGGTTCAGTTATAGACTAGTAAAGGTTGGATGTCTCATCGTCATTAGAGTCTCGGGTGTAGTTGGTGCGGTTGGCTCTTGTAAAGGTTCCCCGTCTAACAAGGATCTTCGTATGTACCGACTCCCAATTTTTTGGACCGTTCTCTCGAATGCCGCTAGCCTGGCTAGTTCAAGAATTCTAAGCGACCTTGTAGCATCTCTCTGAAGTCTTAATGTTGTCTGAATGTTCAGGACACTAGGGAGAGTTCTGAAAGAAGTGTCATTCAGGAGGAAGGAGTTGGGGACCAGAGGATAGAAAATACCTGACTGTGATGCAAGAGATGCTTCAGCCATCAGGGACCCAACCACAGGTCTCGGGGTGACACTCGCATGCAATTAAAAGTTTTTAAGGGTGTGTGGAACCACGGTCCATATAGTGTTTTCTACTTTGGGATGAAAATTTCCAAAATTTTCCTTGCTCTATTCTCACTGTTTTCATAATATCATCCTTGTTGTAGTGGTGTGACAAGCTCATTCCACCATAATCAAAGATGTCTTATCTGCACTCAGTGTGGTTTTTTAATTGTTCGGTCTCTTTGAAAGGTGTGGGCCTATGAATAGATGGTCTTGTTCTGATTTTGAGTTAGTATCATCAGTGTTCATTAGGGGGGATGTTTATTTCATTAAATTTATGGGAGGTGTTGAGTTAATTTTTCATCCTAAAGTTGGTGGGTTATTCTGTATCGAGCTTTCCATTAAAGTCTAAGGTGTGTTGTTCGGTCCATGTAGAGAAAATGAATAAGTTCGATTTGGGAGTTCTCTCATTGGGCCCTCCCCAGGGGGTAGTTTGTTCGAGTTTCAAGGGCTATTGTATTAGTGAAATCTTGTAGTGGGGAGAACCCTCTCGTATTCTCTCCTAAAAATTGGGTTGGAGTCCTCCTTGAACTGGTCGGGTGTGACATTTTTTAGGAATAGTTACTATGGGGCTCTCATTTTCCTTTGGTTTTATCTGGGGATGGACTTTAGTCATGTCTACTGTTGGCTGGATGACTTTATGGGGGTAGAAAGTGTCTCTAGAGGGGAGAATTGTCGCACCCTGACCTCAAATGCCGGTTTATTTTATTTTATTTTTACCGTTTACTCAGTCCCACATCACTTGGATGAGGTTTAGTTGGGACCCAGTTTGAAATTTTTGATGTTTTAGGTTTTGGTGAGCCTTGGGCCAATGTACGGTCACCACACCATTAGCGGTGACCGTGCATTTGGTCCTAGTGAATGTGCAGTTGTGCAACACTTCAAATAAAAAATAAATCAAATAAACAAATTATGTTAATTGAAAGAGGAATCTAAATAAAAATTTCATATCAATAAAACAAGGTTAATGTTTAGATTATAATAATGAGAACATGTTCACAAAAATGGTAAGTTCATTATTATTTAATCTGGTAATAATACGATTATTATTAAATTTTTATAAATATAATTATTAATGAAATGTAATAAAATTATCACTCTAATTATCATTATGTTTGTTATTAATTTCCTTTATTGTTATTAATATTTTTATTATAATTTTTCTATTAATATTATTACAAATATTATTATTATAACATTGATATTATTATTATTACTCAAAATAAAAGGGATAGGAAATGATAATAATTATTATTCGTTTTATTAATATTTATTAGTTTTATTATTATTATTTTTATTATTATATTTTATTATTATTATTATTATTTACCCTAACCCTACCTGTATCCCCCCTTCCAATTCTCTTTTCCGCGTCTTGAGTCGCCACTTCCCTGGGCCCTCACCATCCCTGTTCGACCTTTGCGACGCCGCCACCCCCCCTTCCCAGAACCCTCCTTCCCTGAAGAATTTCCCCAGTCTGGTGAGGTTGTCCCCTTCCTTTCCCCATCCATCCGCACGAGTCGCCGCTACTCCAGCATCTCCTACGAGACATGAAAGATGCCGCCGCGCGAGCCTTATCACAGCGTCGTCCTCCTGCCATTCCGGCCCTCTGTGACCATTTCGTGATCTCCCCTCATACAGTTGCTCTATCGACCTCACCTCACTGTGCCCCCGCCTAGAACCCACTGTCTGAACCTAGCCCCCTTCCTGGCATGATTCCAACAAACCTGAACCCCTTCTTAGTGAGCTTCTGGCAAACCCGGCCCCTGACGTCTGACGATCTTCCGGCACAAACCCGACTCCCATTGCGCAGTGCCTCTACATTGCTTCGGCATGGTCGTGAATCCCCTCGATGGGTTTGAAAATGGTTTCCTAGGTCATGTAAAACCATATCCCATCGACCACCACTGAAGGCGAAGCAATTCAGAACACTTTGGACCACTCTCCGATATTCACGGGGCGTGTTTGGTCTAACCTAATGTTTTGGATTCACCGCCACAATCCAATGTTAGAGTTTTTTTATCATTCACTTGTTTATTTTAGTGTCTGAATTGCGTTTTGTAGTCTTGTTTTTTATTAACTGTAGGGCGGATAATTATTTTGGATGCAACCTCATCTTGCCGCATGTTTTCAAAGTTTCACCACCATCTAAGGGGATGTTCTTTTTCTTTTTTCTTATTGCGCTATTTTTTGTGTCGCCTTTATGTCTGTGAGTCCCGGGAATTTTTTTGGATGTACGATGGTCTTCACTGCACTAATTTTGGTTTTTGGAAATTTGTTGCAGGGAGCCGAGGTTGTTTCCAAGTGTGCACATGATTTTTTCACATATAGATATATGTGTGTGTATATATATATATCTTCTGAGTGTTTGTTCCATCATGGCGCGGGGAACACATGTATTAGTTTAAAGGTATATATATATATATATATGGATGTGTGTGCATGCGTGCGCGCGAGCGAGCTGTTTCTTGAGGTATAAATTTTCGGTTTGACTTCATTGTGGTAGGAGAATCCGCATTTTTCCCTTTTTAAAATAATTCTATTTAATGCTTTCATGTTTTAATCGATTCTTTTACTATATTAGTATATTTGAAAAATAATTGGCCAACCTTCTATAGTGTTTTCATGTTTTCTTTTGGGCTTGTTAAAGGTAGTTCGTTACATTATCTTCTAGTTTGTGTAATCTGTCTTATTTGTTAACAAAATTTTTAACAAACTGTTTGATTTGTTTATAGAATGACTAGTAAACTGTTGTGTTTCTCTAACTGTTTTGGAAAACATTGTTTTTAATGGGTTCTTTAAGGTTTGTCCATTTGGTTCGAAACATGTTTTAGTGTTTAACGTTGTTTTGAAAATGGTTTGTAAATGTTTATTGTTTTGGTGTCTTATGGTAAATGTTTTATTTATGGGACCAATTGGTCACTTTGGAATGATGTGGGTAAATTGTAGTTGTTTTAAATTGGTTAATAACTGTTTTGGTAAAAATATGATCGTTATGAAGCTAAAGGCCCATTTCACATTTTGGATTGGCTGTTTACAAAAGGTTTGATATGTGTGAATTGTATAAGGCCTGTTTGGCATCTTTGAAACTGTATCTTTGGAAAACCCCTTTGTGGTTAGGCCCCTTACCTCGTCTGTCGATCATGTGATAGGAGGGTCCTCAGTATGGGCCTCCTTTTGAGAATATTTATTTTAAGTCATGGGACTAACCTTGAGGTGGTCAGGGTGGTGTCACTTTGTGTCACGTGCTAGATCATATTTATATATGGCTTGTTATTTGAATGTGTGGTACACTTCTTTGTGAACATAGAACGAAAACTTAGCATAGCAAGGGGGTTTACTGAGAAGGATTTATGCACTAGTTTAGATTATGTACTGGCTAGTGTCCCATAGCAGAGAGATGTTTGGTTATTATTATTTCTTTTGTATTGGGACCCTCGATGAGGCCAGGTAGGGTGATGGTCGGGCGTTAGGGCGTTATGACATCATTGAGAGTAGGCATTCCTTGAGGATGAGTCACATGTGTTGTGTGTTCTGTAGTTCCTAGGTATTACGTGATCCTTTGGTATGAGCACTATTAATACCATTCCCTTTTCTGTGTGTGGAATCGAAACCTTGAACATGGTTTTGGTGTTTTTTTGGAAGAGTTTTGTGTGCAAGGTTGGTTTTAAAATGGACTTCACAGTAGCTATTTGAAAAAGATTGTGTGGGCCTCAATCTTACTTTCTTTTCGTTGTTTATAAATTATAAGGGAAATGGAATTGTGATTGTTAGTTTTCAAAATATAGTGTAACTATGAAAACCCTGTTTTTATAACTGTAGTTCAAACTAATATTATTGGAATGCTTTGAAATTGGAAAATGCATGGATTTTGTGGTTCATTTATGGAATTCATACTAAAAATTTTAATACTCAAGCCTATCCTAGCTTTTCAGATGCAGGGTTAGCTATTTTATTCAGGTTCCTATTTTTCTGCCCATGTGAGGTAGGCCATTGGTTGTTGGAGGTGACCTTGAGGTCACATGGAGGTACATGCAGTCTTATTTTCTTTCCGCTGATAGTTTTCTTTTTTCTTTATTTATTCATTATTAATTTATCTATCTTCCTTTTATGGGTCAAATCATTCCCACATATTTAATTTTGATGCCTGGTACTGGTTTCCAGCTCATGGGGATCGTGAACGCCCTTCGGGCCCTGTTGCGGGCCGCTCGGGTGACCGGTTCAGGTTCGACCCGGTTTGGTTTGTGAAACGCTGGACCCACCGGAGGGATGCCACCACTCTACATAGAAAACATCCTATAGAGGTGATCAAAAACCTATAATAGGGTTGTAATGCCACACAAACCCTCATAGGAACGAACCAAGGGAGTACACTCAACCACTGCTGGTCCGAATGTCCCTATCCCAAGAGACCAGCAACATTTCCACACTATGCACCTCCAATGCCCGAATCAAGGCCACCACCACGTTCTATGCGAAAAAACATGTACGATAGGCTATTTACTAGCCGGAAACAAACAGTCAGTGAAAAAGGTACTATTCACCATAGAAAGCCTGGGTGGGGACCATACCTCGATCCTGAAACTCATCAAGCGGACTGCACCATCACGATCCCCTCAGAAAAATGCATGATATCAACTACTCATTTTTTCAAAAAGGACACCAGACGAAAACATCATGTTCCTCCATAAACGCACAAAAACACCCTAATGAGGATCACACCCTGATCTCCATCCCAACACCTGAAAACTATCCTGAAAATTGCACCTAACTATCGTAATCACAAATCCAATGATGGCATGTCAATCGGACGCTCCGTGCAGAAGTTACAGTGGGTCGAATTTGGATAATAATTAAATATTATTATAATTTAAATGTTTTTTGACCCCAAGACATGAACCCAAGTCATAAATTTTTTGAAACAAACTCAAAAGGGCTTCCTCAATATAAGAAATGCATAACTGCAAATGGCTCACGAATCAGACTTCCAGTTTGCGAGTTACAGGGGTTTAAAGAAACCCTATAAAATGTTGGCCATACCACCACCTGTCTCACCGAAAACCACCGCGTTGGAGCCGCAATATGCCACTCCTAGGACAAAACCATCATGCCTTAACCACAAAACCGTTTCCCTCACCGAATTCCTCCACTGTCATCATCTGAATCTGGGTTTTCCACCAGAAAATTTCTGGGAACCACCCAAAGTACCCCGATGCTCCAAAATCAGATCTGAAACATGTTTCGGAATGCTCAGGACCCAAAATACAAAACCCTTATTATGATTTTAATAAAAACACATAAAATAGATCCAGGATTTTAAAACTCAAACTGCCTACCTTTCGGCGCATCGTCGACGCTTTGCACGATCTGTTATTGCTACTACATGATCCAGGAGCACCCATCATCATGATCCGAGTCCGATGACACCTCATTCGCTCGATTCCAGCTGTTTGTTGTCAATGGAAGGATGAGGAAGGGAGGAGGAGCTCCTGGAGGTGGGTTCCCCCTAGTGTGCACAGTAAAGGGGAGGGGAGGGGATATAATTTTTTTAATTAAATCCTCTCCATCGAACTGTTTGGCTCCCGACTTGCCTCCGACCTTGCGCCCACCACAGACAAAGTTTAGGGAGACACTAGGGTAAACACAGTGTTCCAGACTCAACCATGATCTCAAAATTTCGATCCAAGACTCTTTTCTACAGTTATTCGAGCTAACTCCAATAAATTAATTATTCATTTATTATCAAAAACTCCATTGGTCACCTTTTTCAATAGCAGGCCCGTACCTACAAAGGTTACACCCCACCTAGGGTAAACGACATGCTCCAAACGTAATTGTGCCCTCATATTTTTTATCTGGGATACCATTTAGGAGATAAATCATTCCTTCCTTGTGCATAGTATAAAAATACTTAATATTTTTATAAAATTAATTTTAGGAACACCGGGCCTCGGAATCGCATGTCGTCTTCATGCCTAGATCTGGAATTATTCCAATGTCTAATATATCCAAAATTCTAGTCACTACATCATCCAAACTGTAGGATTTTCATCCCTGAAAATCTATAAGCACATGGAAAATAAACTGAACTCTGAACTGGGTTTCTCACACCAGCAAGTTCACCCAAAAAAGAACCACAACAAAGACAACAAGGGTTCTCATGCTCCCAACTAACACACACTATCGGCATCCCAAGGCCTTTATCACAAACTCCTCAACACACAACCCCCTTCCCCAGACACAAAAGTCAGAGGGACTCATCCTCTTCACCTTTATACTATTTTCTTTGGGTGGAACTAACTGGACCACACGGTTTTAATCACGTCACAAAAATGTGTCTCGGTAGGGTAAGGATCCTTCTTTTTCATGAATTCGTAGCACGTCAAACAACACCCACATAGGGTCTTACCAACACCCTGATCAAACCTTAATCATGTAATGAAAATGAAAGAGTACGCCTAACAGTTTCTATCAAAACTACTGTCGAAAGTAGAAAGGACAAAGAGCATACCTCTATCTATCCTCGGAGCCTCTGGGTCAACAACCTCTAAGCCATGCAGTTTTCCTCACCCTCATCCTCCAGCTCCCTGAGCTGGGTGTGGACCACCTGGGGGTGGTGGTGGTGGAAACCCGTACCACTTCCCATATCTCGCTATTGCACCAGCTCTATCACTACGTATGCCGCCCTATGGACCCCCATGCTTGAGATGCTGCCTCTACCAAGTTGGGCTGTCAACCCGCTCCCTCTCAGTAGCACGGCGGGTCAGAAAATCTTTAGTAAGATGTCCCTGGCCATCACAAGCATAACACCACCTCTCATGTGACTGACCAAAACTGGTTTGAGAGCCCTGAGAGTCCTGAGCCTTAGATCCTCCATCCTGGGGTCGCCTCCTGAAACGTCAAGCACTTCTGGATCCCTATGTCTGTCGTTCGATATCATCTATCGAACTAGCTATCAAGGTCTCAACTCCTGGATGCCCAACACTAACTTTCCGAATCTTCTCATCCACAATTCTCTCCACCTCTAAGGCCATCTTTAGCACTCCAGCATAGGTGGGAAGGCACAAGGAAACCACACCTGCTCAGATGTCTCTGTGTAGTCCCTACTCAAAGGTTCGAGCCCTAAAGAATGGATCATGAACCATATCCAAGGAATAGAATGATAGGTTTGTAAACCTCATTGAGTACTCCGACACAGTCATTCCCTCCTATCGAAGCTGTAGAAGATCTTGGATCTGCACTGGCCTCAACATCACCAGATAGAACTCTTCCCTGAAGTTCTTCTCAAACTCTGCCCATGTGATCATCTCCTCATTGTGGGACTACATCGCTAAAATCCACCATCGCCTGACCTAACCAAGCAGAAGGCTCACCGCTATGATCAACAACTGATATGTAGGTGTCCTCAACAGGCAGAAAACTCAGGTGACTGCATTGATCTAGTCATCAGTTGTCAAGGGGTATGGATCGCCTTAGTACCTCATGGGTTGTTGTCTCTGGAACTCATACAGTGCACTCAGTCTACGTGTATCCTCATCCCACAATGTTGGCACAACCAGCTGCTCAATAGGTGGTGGCTCAACTGGAAGCCCCATGGAGGTCTAGCCTCAGAACATATACTCTTCTCTAAAGCCTCTACTCAGGGTGGATTGTCACCACAATCCCACTGTGGAACCCTCACAAGCTAGCATCGTGGATGTATCCTGAAAGACAATCAAGACGTACCACGTTCAAAGAGTATATCTGAGGAGCTGACTCGAGAAGAACAAGGAAAACCCAAAACACTGTTCTATATGATGCATGTACCATTATGTCCCTACAACTAGTGTCCTAATTTCCCGAGATGAAAGACTGGTTATCAGAGTCCTTGTGAATGGATATGTCAGCCACCGCACCAGCACTGGATTCTCTATCCTAAAATTTGAACTCGAAACATCCTAACACTACCGTTATGAAACTCAAAAAAAACTCACAGCTAGACTATCAAGGCTTAGAGATCCCAAAGGTTGAACCTCCTTTTATACCACTCTGTCACGACCTGACCCAATGGGGCTTGAGACACAACTCCCCATGCTCACCTCCAATATGCTTGGGGCTGGCGACTAGCACTGAGTAGGCTACCACACATAGGAGGCATTATCCTAAGGTACCTGTACACATGAACCCACACACACCTCCTTGCAAAAATATAGAGATATATATAAAAAATGAAAATAAATGCATGCATACATCTAACCCACAACAAGATTACAAAAAAAGTAACAAAGGGAAAATATAGGGCCCACCAAAAGTAAATTGCAAAAGTGTCCAACTAGCTCAGAAGGAGGGGATAGCTATCAAAGGCACCCACCCAAAATCTCCTTGGCACAACTTCGATAAACACCCTAGTCGGTCAAGCTCACTAAGATCTGCCTTCTGGGTCCTACTAGGACTCCCTCTAAAGGCTTGTGGTCTGTACAAGACATAAAACAGGTGCGATAAAAGCTCGTGCGAGGGTGAGTATAAAGATACTCATTAGGAACCCCAAACCCCAAAATAAAATAGAGAAGCTGAAAGGAAATAGTAAGCTCATCTCAACCAAAGGGAACCCAAATGAGAGAGAAACTCCATATTGATACCATCCTCAGCTAAACATGACTATTCAGCTTAGCTCAGGTATATGCCCATACATATACCATGAACATCCAGATATAATTGTTTCATATACCAAGCCTCACGAGGTTCTGACCCATCACCAGTGATAGGTTCTACACCAAACTAGGAGAACACACTCCACAAGCTCTATCATACCAGATGACACTCATCCGAGATATATACTCCATAGGGTCTCACATCATCATTTCAGACACCCATCCCAGAGATCACGCTCATCAGATATCATCACTGAGAACATCATGCTGAAACAATAGAAATACCAATCATCTCAAATAGGGGATCACTTCTAGGGTTTTCTAGGGTATATAGAAACCCACTCTAGTATCTCAAAGATCTCATAGAAAGGAGATCCCTCCCAGGATCCGATGGGGGATACCACAACCCAATCTAACATTCCACAGTTCACATCACTCAGATAAAGGATTGTCTCGTGTGTGAAGATGGTCACGACGATGCTGAAAACCCCATCTGGTATAACACGTGATATAGGGGATCGAACCGACGATGCACTCACCCTACCAAAACCACACGCTATGTAGGGGATCATATAACCAATGATTATGCAACCCTACTGAAATGACGCGATGAGTAGGTGATCATATACTTGACGATACCACAACCCTAATAAATGGACCACCACGAAGGGGATCATATTCTTGATGATTCCACAAACCCTATGGAGTTGACCTACTAGACAGGGGATCACTGCCCGGGTATAAGTGGTAACAGTGATACCAAGAATCCAATCTAGGGAAGCGAAGCTAGAGGATCCCACTCCAGACCCACCAGAGGGATGCCACAACTCTACGAGGAAAACATACTATTAAGGGGGTCACAAACCTATAATATGGTTATAATGCCACACAGACCCTCATAGGAACAAACCAAGGGAGTAAACTCAACCACTGCTCGTCCAAACATCACTAACCTGAGCGACGAGCAACATTTCTACACTGCGCAACTCCTAGGCCCGAACTGAGGCCGCCACCGCGTTCTACGTTAAAAAACAAGGAGGATAGACTATTTAATCGCCCGAAATGGACAGTCGGTGAAAAAGGTACTATTCACCATAGAAAACCCGGGTGGGGCAGACACCATGATCCCTAAACTCATCAAAAGGATGACACCATTGCGATCCCCTCAGAAAAATGCACGATATCGACTACTCTTTTGTCCAAAATGGACACCAGATGAAAAATAGTGTTTCTCGGTAAACACCCAAAACCAGCCTCATGGGTCCCACACCTTGATCTCTGTCCCAGCACCCAAAAACCATCTTGAAAATTTTTCTTTACTATTTTAATCACAACTCCACTGACAGTGCGTCAATGGGAAACTCCGTACAGACATTACGGCGGGTCGAAGCTGGATAATAATATATTATTATTATTTCAGTGTTTTCTTGCCCCATTCCATGAACCCGACTCATAAAATATCCAAGGAAAACTCAAAAGGGATTCCTCGATGCAAGGAATGCATCACCACAAATGGATCATGAATCAGACTTCCGGTTTGTGAGTTACAGGGGTTTAAATACACCCCAAAAAATTCTGGCTGGACCACTGCCTACCTCACTGGAAACCACTGCGCTGAAGCCCGAATCTGCCACACCAATGCCGAAAACCACAGCGCCACCACTACACCACTGTTTCCCTCACTATATTCCACCGCGTTTGCCGCCTAAATCTAGGTTTTCCATCAAAAAACTTCTGGGAACCACCGGGAGCACCCCAATGATTCAAAATGAGATCTGAAACATGTTTCGGAATGCTCAGGACCTAAACTACACAACCCATATAAAGATTCTAATAAAAACAACTCCTAAAAAGATCCAAGAATTTAAAACTCACACTATATACCTTTTGGTGGATCACCGATGCTTTTCACGCTCTGTTGCTGCTGCAGCACGATCTAGGAGCGTTCGCCGTCAAGATCCAAGTCTGACGGCACCTCGTCTGCTCGATTACGAGAGTTATCCATCGATAGAAGGAGGAGGAAGGGAGGAGGAACTCCTGGAGGTGGGTTCTTCCTAGTGTGCGCAGCAAAGGGGAGGGGATGGGATTTTATTTTTTTAAACTAAATCCTCTCAATACAACTGTTCGGCTCCCGACTCGCCTCTGATCCCATGCTAAATGCGGTCAAAGTTTAGGTTTCCCATAGGGTAAACACTGTGTTTAGGACTCAACTGTGATATAATAATTTCTATCCGAGACTCCGTTCAGGATTTATTCAAGTCGACGCCCATAAATAAATTATTCATTTGTTAATGAAAATGCCACCAGTCACCTTTTTCTACAGAAGGCTCGTGCCTGCAAAGGTTACACCCCACCTAGGGTAAACAACACACTTCGAAATAAACTGTGACCTCGGGTTTCTGATCTGAGCTACCATTTATAATATAACTTGTTCTCTCCTTGTTCATAGTATAAAAATACTTAATATGTTTAAAAAAATAATTTCGGGCACACCGGGCCCCAGAATCACATGCCATCTTCACGCCTAGCTCTAGAATTATTCCAAAGTCTAACCAGGCCAAAACCCGAGTCCCTAAAACAATACCACCACACATGTATAAATTAAATAAACTTAGATAAACTTATCACTAAAATTAAATACCCAAAATAAAATCTAAAGCAGTGCCACAACTACATTCGATAAGTGTTTTGATCTAATAGTATTAAGTAATATCAACATAATCCAACTAGAAACCTAAAAATTAGTATATATATGTAGGGTGAGAATTCAATTTTACTTTGTAAGAAAAACAAAGCCTCTCGTGCACATGTGAATGAATCATACTAATGCACCCATGAGAAAACGGTAGAACTAAAAGCAACTAAACAGGGTAATTATCCATTCGAACCTCAATAAGACACCCACACAAAATAACACAAGCCAACAATAATAACATAAGAAATTCAATATCGATAAAGGTTACCCCACAACGATTTACCAGTAATTTTAAATATAATATCCCAACTTCATACATACATGATATCCCATCACTTATAAATAAAAACACCAAAACCCTGTAGCACAGCCACATCACATATCACCCACAGACACTTAGGACATTGCCATACAAAATATTCGATTCACATCTCAACTGAAAATATGTGGGATGTCGCATCACAACCATAACCATAGTAGTTGTGTATTATTAACATGATCTAAATCAATCTGTGTCCTGTTAAATACCATATAAGAACCCCACCATATTCTTCCCCATTACATGAACTTATCACATCCAACCAGAAGAAATTTGGGCCACCTCTCCATAGCACTATCACATCTCATCTCTCCAAAAAAATACATCACCACTCACTTAGTGAAAAAAATAGACCACCTTTCATCATAGCATGTTTATATCTACTCACTTGGAAGAGATATAAGGAATTGATTGGGTAGTCATCCATCTATCCTCATCACTAGTATTTTGAGAAAAAACATACCACATGTAAATATATGTGTGTTTTAATGTAGAGATCGATACATTTGGGATAGATATAGAAATAACAAATAATATACAAGTATATACATATA
Organism: Viscum album; assembly: GCA_963277665.1. Taxonomy (NCBI): domain Eukaryota; kingdom Viridiplantae; phylum Streptophyta; class Magnoliopsida; order Santalales; family Viscaceae; genus Viscum; species Viscum album. Next base: position 460,083,810 of record OY728138.1, read on the forward strand.
TACACACAAAACCACAAAATTTTTTCACCACCAAAACTAAGAAAATCACAACACTACCACTTTCGCTACCACAGTAAAATGAATAATCACCACACAACATTACAGAATCCCCAAGCTACGTTTCACACTTCGAACCAAACCAATTATCTTTCCCATTTAAATAATTATTATTAATAAACCTCACTAACCACACAACCCATAATTTATTTATTCATTATTAATTTCCTTCCCATAAAATAAATATTTATTCTATCTATTCCAAGCCATCTAGAACAATTAAACCACACATTACAATAATCTTATCATCTCTATCACACCATTTCCTCACAGCCCCACAAGAACGTCCCAAAAGGAGGGCCAAACAAACTCCACCTCACCACCCTAAAAGAATGACTAAAAACCACAACCTCATTGTCCAATAAAGCATACACATCTCAACCATCCTCCTCAAATTTCATCAAAAACAGACATTTCTACCCAACAAGTAGGACCATACATCACAACACATCAAATACGTTGTTAAAAATCTAATGAATTGAATTCTTTCACATTCCACGTTATTTTAGGGGTGTCAACACACAAGAGATAATCCAACGGTGAAAATTTAAGGAAGAAAATAAGTGGTTGGAAAATTTAAATTTTAGGGTGATATCAAAACAATCATAGTAGAAAAACCATTCATAACAGATATAATCTACTAAAAAAAGAACCATAGAGACATAATTTTGGGTGGGGCATTAAGTTCGTACAATCCACCTTAATAGAATAGTATCGAAACATTAAAAAAAGAACAATCATTCCACTTTCCCCCCTTCATGTTTTATTAGATAATTATTTATATTTGATTAATACATAAAAATCATCTCCCATAGATAAAAAATAGTATACCATTCTCCCTTAATACACAATAAAGAGAAACAAGAGATTATCTACCATAAAGAAGACTTTCCAACTCGTTGTGCATAGTAAGTCAAAAAGAAACACCCAGAAACCACAACCACACAAAATATATCACAGATCAACCTGCACCACACCAATGGATCATCAAAATTCTTGCTAACTCGCTTCTAGAAACAAAATAAAATCACTATAATGAATCCTTAAGATACAAATGAATGAAAAATATAGGGAATATAAAATCCCTCACTGCAGATTTCCAACAAACAGCCACTAGATCTAAGGAATCAAAGCTAGAAGAAGGGGATATAAGATACTCCCAATGTGCCTAAGAATCAACTAGAATGAGGGGAATGGAGGTTTAGATTAATTAGTGAAATAAAGTAAATAAAAGGGGCTTTAAAACCTAAATTATGGTATTATCATTTCATGAAAACACTATATGATTTATTATTCACGGGATCCCCAAAATATTTTGGTTTCACCAAAAAAACTTCCCCATCCTAAATTGATTGCATGTTGTGAATTACACATTCGTGATATAAATTTATCACTTAGGTCCCCCATTCCCAAATGAAATCTATAAACCATCCACCAACATCATAAGCAATGAACCAAAAATTTGTTTTGTTTAGACAATATAAGTTGTTTATTTATTGTAGTAGCTCTAATGCACCTCCAACAACCATGAAACCTCTTCAAGCCTCCTCCAAAACACCTCAAATAGAAAAAACTGAAAAATTAATTGGCTCAGAAGGCATTGATTGTTACAGGAATGATAAGAATATTTCATGGATCAAAATATATTTTCAATACCATTGGAAAAAAATTAAAAAATAAATATAAATACCTTTTTTTTTAATTCATTAGAAATTTGGTTTATATAGAAAACCCCATTTTAAATAATGGAATTTAACCTTAATTTAAATGAATGGTTTTAAAATAAAAATAATTTAATAATATAGAAAAATGATAATAGATATTTTAGAAAACATTTGTAAAATTATTTAAAAACTTTGATGTTATTGGTCACTTTAAAAAGTTTTTTTCAATAAGGTTTCATGAAAACTGTTAAAAAAATTAATTCTTAAAATAAATGAACCATCCATAATTGATATATGAAAAATGAATAAATATTAGGTCAACAAAATCTGGAGTGGAAGATAAAACAAATGATCATCAAAGAAAATTATTTTTAATAAATTAAAATACCTTTTGATGAAATCTAACATCTGAAAAAAGGGAAAATAAAAATTCCTTTTGAAGAGAGAGGAAGGAAAATATAAAGTCTGTTTTACTCGATGCCCTAGACTAACTAATTTAGTAATTGATTACATTTTTTATTAATTAAAGATATTTTATAATCACATCTTTTCTTTTTGTTTCATGATATTTGTATGTGATAATAACTTTAGAATACTTGTTTCACTTAAAGGTAATATTGTTTCCAAGGTATAATAAGAACCTAGAGGTCCCATGACATTATTCTATAATTTTTTTTATGTATAGATGATATTATCTGAAGATACCATGATGATATAGGTTATTAGGGGTAGTAGGATCATAATATATTGGGACACCATGTGATGGTATTATAGCTTGGAAAGCTCTAAAATTGGTGGTTATGAGAATAGGACCATCAAAAGAAAATATATATTTCCATGTTTCATTCGAAGTTACTTTTTTGCAGACATCTGTATTGATACTTAAATATTAATATTATAATTAATGGATTTCACGACTCACATACTGTGATGTATTGATGAAAACTTTGATAACATAATTTCACAATGAATTAGGATACATTGGGACCATCGTGAGTGATATAATATTAATGGATAATAAAATAATGGATTTATAACTTATGTCATCTAATGGAAGTTGATATCAAAGGCCCTTTAATATAATATAATTTCATTCATTAATCCATGGATATGGTTTTTTTGTTGATGATTTAATTTTTAGAAATTTAAAGAAATATAAATTAATTATATATGTTGATGGAACATTTTTTTCTACCTTAAAAATTAGAGATACAACGATAAATGGATTATATTACAAGGTAAAAATTTATTTGATTTTGGATGTCATTGATATGTTAAATTATTTCACTATGGATGTGTTGGAATGTTTTTATATACTAATCGTGGACTTTTGGAACATATGCCTAATTCCATTAAAGTAGAGGCCTAGAGGGTCACATGCTAAGTGTATCTACAATCCCAATTAAATTAATGTAATCAATTCAGTAATTAATAAAAAATTATATTTAATCAGGTTTGGAAAATCACTATAATTAAATCATTGGTTTTTCAAAATAATAAAGTGAGTTAAATAATAAATAAATATCATTTTTAATGTTTAAATAATATAATATTTATTATATTTATAAAAAAATAATGCAATGAATCATAATTTAATAAATAATCATTATTTGAGGATTGATAAATGTTGATGAGGGAAAGTGGTCCAAGTTTAATGTTACGGAAATATATAATTTTTATTTATGTATAACCTTAATGTGTTTTAAACATAAAGTGACTAATAATAATACTATTACTATTAATGTACATGGGGTCAATTAAGAATATTTGAAATGGTTGAGGGATTGTATGAAATTTTGAAACACTAAACCTTCTATAAGAAATATCTAATTATATCTAATTATATTTAAATAAATCACTTTACTGAGGTGAATATTTTTTGTGCACAATATATAAGGGATATATTGAGAGATATATCTAGACAGATATATCTAGAAAGATATCTACAGATATATCAAGATATATATTTAGGGGTATATCTAGACATATATATAGAGAGATATATGGAATTCTATAAATAACTCTATCTTCCTCTTCTATAAGGTCGTTGAGAGAGTACTAATAGTTATCCCTCTTTGAGTTGAAAATTGATGATGCAAACCAAAAACAACCCCAGTGATCGGGGTGGGCCATGCTAGAACCCAGTGATTCAATGAAGTTGATCCTAGATTAGGGTGCACATATGGATCACTCCTAGGGGTATTATATACTTTAATCCAATAGTGTAATGATATCATGAATAAATCTTTCCCATCATATCATCAACATAAAGATAATTACATTTTTTGGAAACTATATATCTTCTTATAAATTAATTGTGAATTACATGTAAAGATCCTATCCCTATGATTATTGTTTATTAATATAATCTGTTAATGGGAATTTTTTATTTTAGATGATGTTATGATCATGTAGAAAAATAATTTCACATGGTTTAGGAATAAAATGTTACTTGGTTATACCTTCAAAGTTGCATCCACTACACCTAGAACATATAATTTATATTAGAGTAGTCACAAGTTTAATTTATAATTATTTATTATTCATTAATTGATTTTATTAGTCTTTATTTTCTATTAAACAATAAGATTTTATTTATTAATTTAGAAAATTTTCTTCCCCTTTTCATTAATTCTTGATAACATAATTAGTAATATTTTAATGATTAAAAGTGAATATTCAAATTAATTATACATGGACTATTCCAAGTGTATCGAGTATCAGATACATTACCTAGGGATAAACATGTTCTGGATAGTGATAGAAGATAAGTACACGCTATGTCAAATAATACACACTTTGTAGTCTATTTCTGGTAGTGTTTTCAATTTTTCATGAAAATTATAACTAATTTTATAATTAAAGCTATTTATTATAAGTTATATGTCTTTTTCATTAAAAAATACACATCATTTCATAGGATTAAAAATTATATATGAAATTAATTTCCATGTTAAAATTTTGATGAACAGATGAGGTTTCCTCCAATTACACTTTTTTATATTATTAAATTTAAATGGGTTTAATTTTTTTAAATCATATATGATAGTAATTTAATGATTCATTTAGGGAATTAAGATAAATTAAATTAATTGGATTAATTTTTGGCTCATTATATTATTTAATGAATGAATAGAAGTAATTTTTACCATGATTTCAATTATATGTTCACTGGTTGATGTGTGGATGATCATGAGATTATACCATCCCTTGTGTTTTATTAGTTTTTCTAATATATTATGATTAAATTATTATGGATGGTATTAATTTCTTCTGCTCTTTGTTATTATGTAAGGCCCTTCATGCTTGTAGTCTCTTTCATGTAAACCACCTATTGCATAATCCCTTAGATCCCCTCTCTTATGTGTGAGTAAAATCTTATATAAGGAGAGAGCTAATAAATGAGTGGATGTTGTCTGTGTCAAGGTGTAATGACCCAAACAATCACATATGGAAATCCCTCTTGATCTAATTAAATGTCTCTTTATGTAAAATGTTTATATAAAATGTCAAAATCTTTTGTTTTATGTTAAGAATCGTGACCATTGCTAATATAGGTGATCACATGATTAGTATAAATATATGGCTTTAACAAATCCAATTTACTCAGAAAAAGGATGTGATGGCCTCATCCAGTAGACATGCCCCATACAAACCCCATTTCCCAGAGCTCAGAAAGGAGGAGGCATCATTGGGATTTTCTATTGACCAAGCCCAAGCTGAGATTAAATATGTTAAGCTTGAGCAGGACCGTCTACCAGAGAAATGGAAGTTGATAGAGATTACCAACCGAGCAATGTTATCCGAGCCACCCCAAGTGTCTATCACCATCGCACACCTTACTCTTTGGTCTTATGCGGGTGTTATAAGGGGTTATGTAACAAGACCCTAGTAATAGGGTTATGTACATTATTTTTTTATATAATAATTCATATACTTTCATTTTATTATTGTTACCTTTTAAATAGTTTTTCTTTTTCAAAGCACAAATAGTATTTTTATTTAATGTTCAACTAAGAAATCTATTTTGATGAATTAATGTATTTTTTAATTAAATAATATTTTAATAAAATATTATTATTATTATTATTAAATTAATTTTTATTAAATATATGGTATTTTATAATTTTATGAATGCAATCGTAATTTTTATTAAGGTTTGAAAGCCATTTTTGTCAAAACCCGTGAATTTTTTATAAATGATGATTTTTATTTTAAAAGTGAAAATTAAAATATTTAGAAAATTATTTAGATAAAATAAATATTATTTCTGGAATTGGGAAGTTGAAATTATCCAATGGTGAATTTTTCATAATTTTCTAAGACAGTCAAAATTTTGGGTAAAAATTAATTACCATTTAAATATATAATGTGTTTATGACATCATAATGACCCAATATTGTTTTAATAAAATACTATAAGACTTATTTTCGGCCAATATATGTTTTACCATTAAAGTAAGGTAATTTTGGGTTTGTTGGAATTATTTTAGAAATCATTAATGGACCCTTAAAAGCTTATTAAACATCTTGTCTTTTTAAATTGATTTCCTTGGGAGTGTGACTCACCTCCACATAATCAACCCCATTATTTTAAGAAGTTCAGAATTTTTCCATATAAAATATTTTTTTACACTTACCTTTTCCAAAACCCATGGTGAAGAACAATGGTCTGGTTTGTGGTTTGGATTAGTTTAATGTGTGGTGTCCCAAACCTAAATAATAAAGAATTCCCTCACCCTTTCCTATATAAACCCACCCAAGCTCCCACTTCCCCCTAACTCAAAGCCTTTTGATTTAGTCCAAACTATTCCTTAATGTCTTTATAATCCTCTCAAGGTTCTATAAGCTCCCAAGAATCCTCTCTCAAACCTCTCTCAAGCCTTTGGAATCACACTTCCAAGTAAGGGTTTTTTCTTCCTTTCTCATTTTTGTCCAATTTTTGTTAAATTGTTATACCTTTTAATTTCAATTATAAATTTTAGGGTATGGTTTATCACATCCTTCATACTTACCTATTTATATTTTAATGATTTGATACCCCTTTATCTCTAACTAAATTCCTCCCATGTATACCCATCACTATTCTGAAATTCCGAAAGGAATTTCTCTCATCTCTTTTACATTCAAGAAATTATTTTGTATTATGACTCTAAATTACATTAAAATTGTTGGGACATGTATTTTTATGACCCAATTACTTTCCATTTAATATAAATATGATTAGACACCCCTTTCTCTCTCATAAACCATTTTTATGAATTCTTACATCACGCCGTTATGCTGCTGAAATTGCACCGATTTTCCAAGTCAATGTCATTATGTAGTGAATACCATGACCATTTCTCTATCAAGGGTATTCACCTTTATGAATATTTACTTATTGATTATAAAGTTTCATGTTTGAATTCCACATTCCTTTATTGTGTAATAAATGATTATGTTTTATGAATCCATATTATATGATCCATGTGGCACACTTATGCATGAAATGAAATGTTTAAGAAGGGTGTGCCCTTATAGAACTCCAATGCATTGGGTTAAGAATAGTATCATGATACGTCATGTGCAATGGGTGTTTATTAATTATAATTCAAGTTCAATGAGGTCTTACTCATGCTTCATGTAAAATGAGGATTTACTCTTGGTCCATGTGCAATGACCCTTGGATCATGCTAATTCTATGTTAAGTGTTGTTTCCACATTTCCATTTTATGATTATCATGCTTTGTCATGCCTTTATGTTTATTCTTATATTGTGCTTTAATTATATTCCTATTGTATAACATTTATTGTATTCCTCATGTTACACCATGTTTATTCCCTTACTGGGCTTTATAACTCACCCTTTTTTATGCATGTGCTCAGGTTATCCTATGCAATGCTATGTACGAGGGAATATAGTGGTCATGTAAAGTAAGTTTTCAATAAAGATGTTGTTTTTCATGTTTTAATTTTTTATGTAATGATACTAATCCCCAAATACACTATTCCTCTCAATATTCTATGTTTTATCAAATGAAGTTTATGTAATAAATTATTTTTAATAGTGTAATAAAAATCAGGGTGGTTATAATTGGTATCAGCGGATAGGATTAGTTATTTTTTGGATTAGGATTAGAAAACCCTAGTGAAGCCTTAGATACAAGACTATGTATTATAAAAACATACCTATGTTTTGGTGAGTATTGAGTAAGTGGTTTATCAAGAAAATACATCCCTATTTGGATACGATCAGGTAGATGCAGATCTGGCACAGATGTATCCTAGGGGTAAAACCCGAAAACACCGCTTTGAGCTAGACTCGAACGGGAACTGGTGCACGAAAATGGGCCTTGCTGCACTCTTGGTTATGAAACTCCCAGGGGATATTCTTTTTTAAATCCACAAGCTTAGTATGAAACATTATTAAGGGAATTAAAAAAAATTCCCCTAAGAATATATGTCAGAAAGTAGATCATGGATAACATAAATTGAATCCTATAGATTCATAAGTTAAAGAAATAAAATTTATTTATATTTCATCATCTTTTTTATTTGGATTACCCTTTTTTTGTTACCCCTAACTCTCTTTTTATTCTAACTAATGGCCAGTAATAGAAGTACTTGGGCTAACAACTGATGTGAAGATCAACGTGATGATTGTACTAATGAGATGCCTAGTCCGATGGGAGTAGGAATCGCGAACATTGTTAAACTTCTCACTCAGATAACTCAAGCATTCAATAGAAACATGGGTCAAGAGTAACGTTCAACCCCCCCACCCCCCCACCCCCAAGAAAGAAAAATTTTCTATCGAGATCTTTGTAAGACAAAGGCCTCCTACCTTTAATGGATCAACTGATACCTCAATTGCTGAACAATAGATCAACTCCGTTGAAAAGATCTTCTCCACCCTTCAATGTTCTGAACAAGAGAAGTTTTTCTTGGCTACCTATCATATGGAGGGTGAAGCTGATCAATGGTGGACGTTGATCAAAAATACAAAGCCTGAGGTGGAGATCGAGGTGTTGGAATGGAAGGATTTCTGGAAGATGTTTTTCAATAAATATTTTCCTCGAACCCTCCGGATTAAGATGGAAAAAGACTTCCTTGCCCTCAATCAAAAAAATTATGAATTTGTTGGAGTATAAGAGGAAAAATTCACAAGACTTGCACAATACTCTTACAGCTTTGTCATTACCCCTGAATGCAAGGTTGATCGCTTCTTTGGTGGGATGAATCCTAGCCTGTGGAAATCACTGGTGATCCGTGACTTCGACAGCTATGAGGAAATTGTATGATGTGCCATAAAGGTTGAAATGGAGATTAGATAATCTCAGGGGTATCATGGGGATAATAAGTGTAAGGTGGAATTCAATGCTGGCATTTCGATAGATAAATCCAAAAGTGCTAAGAAGATCCAACACCCCACCTTCCAAAGGAGTAGAAAGAATCAACCTAGAAATTGCCTAAATGGGATGAGGAAATTCTTTAGGAGTCTAAGAGAAGGGCACCTAGATATTAACTGCTGACAAGAATAACCCGCAGCTGTAACAGAGGAGAGGAAATCTCTGTTTAAACCTCAACCCATTTTTCATTGTTACAACTAAAAAGAACCAGGTCATCTTGCAAATCAGTTCCCTAATCCAAGGGTTTTCAGAGGCAACCAACAACCTCCAAGGAAAAAAGGGTGATCTTTTTTTCAAGCACTACTACCGAAGTGAACCCTGACAATGAAGTAGTGACAGGTACACTAGTTATTCATTCAAGAATAGAAAATGTACTTTTTATTATGGTTCTAATAATTATTTTATATCTCAAAATTTTAGTAGAACAATTTCATCACCACCACAAATCATCGAAGTGAAGATTTCGGCGAGTACGGCAAATAGGGAAACCAATGCATCCCATGAATATAACTCCTCCCCTATCATATTCTGTGGATTGAACTTCTTGAAGATCCTCTTCATACTCCCTATGGTAGAATTTGATGCAATTATAGGAAAGGATTGGATTTTCTTATATAGATCCAACATAAATTACCATGAGAGGGAAATCACTCTCCATGTGGAGAATCGAACCCCGATTCTTTACAAGGGCAACGAGGAAGATGAATCTTCTTTAGCTCCATCATCTCAAGTGTGGATATTACTACCCAATGAGAATGCGTATCTGACTCAGATGATTGAGTCTAATGAGGAAACCATCTTAGAATACATTCCTATTGTGAGGGAATTTTTTGAAGTTTTTCCCATTGAATTGCCCAGCCATCCACATAGAAGAGATGTTGAATTCTCAATTGAAATTATATCTGGGGCATTGCCAGTATCCAAGACTCTATATAGAATGGATGTTGTGGAACTTGAGAATATTAACAAAAAACTATATAAGAATCTGCATAATGGTTTTATATTCCCAAGTGCTTTACCATGGGGTGAACCAGTCCTCTTCATCAAGAAGAAAGTTGGGTTAATGCAACTTTGCATCGATTATCATGAGCTTAACAAAATCACGATAAATAACAAGTATCATCTCCCATGAATATATGAATTTTTTGATCAACTGTGTGGAGAACAATACTTTTCCAAGGTGGATTTGCGGTCGGGATATTATCAAGTAAGGGTGAAGAAGGAAGATATCCCCAAGACTGCTTTTGTGTACAAGATACAGGCACTATGAATTCGTAGTAATGCCTTTTGGACTCACTAATGCTCCCGCAATCATTATAGAATTGATGAATTGAGTCTTTAGAGATTACCTCAACAATTTTTTGGTAGTCTTTATATATGATCTTCTGATATACTCCAAAACCAAGGAGGATCACGAGGAGCATCTAATAACTTTACTAGAGACCTTGCGGAAGGAGAAGCTCTATACAAAGTACAATAAGTGTGAGTTCTAGTTGAAGGAAGTCTCATTATTGGGTCCTATCATCACAAGTGATGGGATATCTATGGATCCCTCCAAAACAGATGCAATTGAGGGATGGTTGAGGCCAACATCGGTAACAGATATCCATAGATTCTTGGGGTTAGCTGGATATTATTGATGATTTGTGAGAAATTTCTAATGATTATCCAACCCTCTTACCAAGCTAAATAGGAAGGGAGTAAAGTTTTTTTACAATGTTGAATGTGAATAAATATTGAAGGAGTTGAAAAAGAGGCTTATCACTACGCTTGTGCTCACTTTACCCACAAGTGGAGAACTTTTTGTGGTATTTAGTTATGCTTCAAAGAAGGGCCTGGGGTGTGTGTTGACACAAAATGGAAAAGTAATTGCCTATGCTTCAAGGAAATTGAAAGTTCATGAACAAAGCTATCCAACACATGACCTCGAGTTGGCTACAGTGGTCTTCACTTTGAAAATTTGGTGGTATTATCTCTTTGGGGAGAAGTGTGAAATATATACGGACCACAAAAGCCACAAGTATATTTTCACACAGAAAGAGTTGAACATAAACCAATGAAGATGGATAGAGCTGATCAATGACTATGATTGCTCAATCCATTACCACCCTGAGAAAGAGAACAAGGTGGTGGATGCCCTAAGTAGAAAGGACCTGACGATTATATCATTGATGAGAATTAAAAAGGATCCAATATTCTTAGATTTGATGAATATGGACATGGGAATCATAAAGAAGGGAACATAATCAATCCTTTCACAAATGATTTCTCAACTCTCACTTTTGGAAAGGTTAAAAAATGATCAAAAATATGATGTGGGAATTAAGGAAAAAGTGTAAGCTATTGGAAAAGGGAAATCCTCAGAGTTTAATGTTATGGAGAAGGAATTGTGAGATTAGAGGAAATACTATGTGTTCCATCAAGTCCGAAACTAAAGAATGAACTTTTGGATGATGCTCATAGTTTGAATTTCTCTATTAACCTAGGAAACACAAATATGTATCGAGATATCCGAGATCATTATTGGTGGGATAATATGAAGAAGGAGATCATTGAATATACATCAATGTGCCTTGTGTATCGTCAAGTGAAGGCAGAGAGGCAGAAGTCTAAGGGGATGACGCAACCAGCGCCCATAACAGAATGGAAATGGGAGAACATCACCATGGACATTATCATCGGATTTCGATAAATATCCAAAGGCAACAATGCAATATGGGTTGTTTTGGATCGTCTTACAAAGGTTGCACACTTCATTGCTATTCAGGAGGATTTCTCATTGGATCAAATAGTACAGATATATATCAGGGAAGTGGAAAGACTACATGGAGTACCACTATTTATTGTGTGTGATTGAGATTCAAGATTCTGCTCTATGTTTTGGAAGAGTCTTCAATATGCTCTGAATAGTGAACTGAACTTCAGTACGGCCTATCATCCTCAAAATGATGGCCAATCTGAGCGAACTATCCAAACACTTGAGGACATATTGAGAGCATGCTCAATGGACTTTAAAGGAGGATGAGATCAACATCTTCCACTGATTTATTTCTCTTATAATAACAGTATCCACTCAAGCATCCAAATGGCTCAATATGAATCCCTTAAAGGGAAAAGGTGCATAACACCAGCATGTTGGGATGAGGTCGGTGAGAATAATCTGCTTGGAACAGAAATCATCGAAGAAATGGTGGAGAAAGTGAAAACCATTCAGCAGCATATCAAGGCAGCCCAGAGTCTAAAGAATAGTTATGTAGATAATCATCGATGAGACGTTGAGTTTAAAGTTAGATACATTGTATTTCTATGCATATCTCGATGGAAGAAGGTCATGAAGATTGTAATGGAAGGTAAGTATAGTATATGGTACATCAGCCTCTTCAAGATTCTTGATCGTGTCGGGGTATGGTCTATCGACTAGCACTTCCACCTACCATGGCCAAAGTACATGATGTCTTTCATGTATCCCTCTTAAGGAAGTACATATCGTAGCCTTCACATGTACTCTCTTCAGATGTGGTACAGTTAGAGGATGATCTTTCTAATGAAAAGCAACCAGTGAAGATCTTAGATCGTATAGAAAAAGTTATATAAAATAAGACAATGCCCCTTGTCAAGGTGTTATGGTAAAACCACATGTTTCAAGAAGAAATGTGGGAATCAGAGGAAATGATGAAGTAGAGTTACCCACATCCATTTTAGTGTGGGGAAAAATTTTTAAGGGAGAAATTTTTTATGGGGGGAAGATTGTAACGACCCAAATTTTCATTAATAGAAATCCCTCTTGATCTAATTAAATGCATCTTTATGTAAAATGTTTATATAAAATCTCAACATATTTGGTTTTATGTTAATAATTGTTTCTATTGTTAATATATTCTTTGAACATAAATCACATGATTATTATAAATATAGGGCTTTAACAAATCCAATTTACTCAGAAAAAAGAAGTGATGGCCCCATCCAGTAGACGTGCCCCAAACGAAGCCCATTTGTCAGAGCTCGGAAAAGAGGTGGCATCATTGGGATTTTCTCTTGACTAAGCCCAAGCCAAGCTTGAATATGTTAAGCTTGAGTGGGACCACATACTAGAGAAATGAATGTTGATAGAGATTACCACCCGAGTAATGTTATCTGAGCCAACCCAAAATTCTGTCACCATCGTGCACCTTACACTTCGGTCTTATGCAGGTGTTATAAGGGGTTATGTAACAAGACCCCAGTACTATGGTTATGTAAATTATTTTTGTATATAATAATGAATATACTTTCATTTTACTATTGTTACCTTGTAAATAGTTTTTCTATTTTAAATCACAAATAGTATTTTTAGTTAATGTTCAACTAAGAAATCTATTTTGATGAATTAATGGATTTTTTAATTAAATAATATTTTAATAAATTTTAATTATTATTATTAAATTAATTTTTAATAAATATAAATGATTGTATAATTTTATGAATGCAATCATAATTTTTATTAAGGTTTGAAAGCCATTTTTGTCAAAAACCGTGAATTTTCGATAAGTATCAATTTTTATTTTAAAATTTAAAATTAAGATATTTAGAAAAATATTTAGATAAAATAAATATTGTTTCTAGAATCAGGACATCAAAATTATCCAGTGGTGAGTTTTTCATAATTTTCTGAGACAGTCAAATTTTTGGGTAAAAATTAAATAACGTTTAAATATATAGTGTGTTTTATGACATCATAATGACCCAATAGTGATGTAATAAAATACTATAAGTCTTATATTCGGCCAATATATTTGTTAACATTAAAATAATGTGATTTTTGTAATTTTTGACTTATTTTACAAAGCATTAATGGACCCTTCAATGCTTATTAAACATCTTGTCTTTTTAAATTGATTTCCTTGGGTGTGTGACTCGCGTTCACATAAGCAACCACATTAATTTAAGAAGTTAGTACTTTGGACTTATAAAAGATTTTTTCCAATTCACTTTTCCTAAAACCATGGGCAAAAACCATGGGCTGGTTTGTGTTTTGGATTAGTTTAATGTGAGGTGTCCCAAACCTAAATAATAAATAATTTCCTCACCTTTACTATATAAACCCACACAAGATCCCACTTCTTCCTCACTCAGAGCCTTTTGAGTTCATCCACAATCTTACCTCCTTTTTCTAAAATCCTCCCAAGTTTCCCTAAGCTCTCAATAAGCCTCTCTCAAACCTCTCTCATGCCTTTGGAAGCACACTTCCAAGTAAGGGTATTTTCTTCCTTTCTCATTTTTGTCCAATTTTCTTTAAATTGTTATGCCTTTTAATTTCAATTATAAATATTGGGGTATGGATTTGAACCTCCCCCATACTGCCCTATTTATGCTTGAATTATGGGATACCCCTTTCTCTCTCACTAAATTCCTCCCATGTACACCCGTTACTATGCCAAAATTCTCAAAGGAATTTCTCTCTCCTCTTTTACATTCTAGCATTTCATTTGTATCATGACACAAAATTCCATTACAATTGTTGGGAAAAGTATCAATATGACCCCCCCCCCCCTTAATTTTCATTTCATGTAAATATTATGAGAGACCCCTTTATCTCTCATCATCCTTTTTTATGAATTCTTACGTCATGTCGTTATACTGTCGAAATTGCACCGATTTTCCAAGCCAATGTCATTGTGTACTGAATATCGTGCCCATTTATCTATCAAGGGTAATCAACTTTATAAACATTTAATTATTTATTACAAAGTTTCATGTTTTAATTCCACATTCCTTTATCGTTGAAGAAATAATAATGTTTTATAAATCCATGTTATATGATCCAGGTGGCCCACGTATGAATGAAATGAAATGTTTAAGAAGGGTGCACCCTTATATCACTCTAATGCATTGGGTTAACCATAGTATCATGATACATAATGTGAAATGGGTGTTTACTAATGTTAATTCAAGTTCAATGAGTTTTCACTCATGCATCACGTGTAATGAGTATTTACTCATGCTCCATGTGCAGTGAGGCTTGGCTCATGATAATTCCATGTTAAGTGTTGTTGCCATATTTCCATGTTATGATTATCATGATTTTTCATGACTTTATGTTTATGCTTCTATTGTTCTCTAGTGGTATGCCTATTTTCTAACAAGTATTTTATTCTACATGTTACTCCATGTTTATTCCCTTACTGGGCTTTATAGCTCACCCTTTTCTTATGCATGTCCTCAGGTTATCCCATGCAATGCTAAGTCTGAGGGAATGTAGTGGTCATGTAAAGGAAGTTTTCAGTAAAGATGTTGTTTTCATGTTTTAATTTGTTATGTAATGATCCTAAGCTCCAAATACACTAGTCCTCTCGATATTCTATGTTGTATCAAATGAATTTTATATAATAAATTATGTATAATTGTGTAATAAAAAGCAGGGTTTTCATACAAGGATCATGGGTGAATGAAATCAAGGAGATACATCGGAACCAAATGAGTAATGCAGCAAAATGAACCAAGCTCAGTTCAAGGTGTTTCCCCATGGTTCAAGGGGTGTATCATTATCCTATAGATAATAAGCACTATAAAAATATCATGATATTTCCACTTATTTTTTATTTCTTTTAGTCTCAGGTTTAACTATTTATATTTGTGAATGTTTATTGATCACTAAATAAATAAGTTAACATGCACATAAGGAGGAATAATATATAATCGGATAACACAAATTTTTTTATCAAATAATGTTAATCACTATTGTAAATTCCACATAACATTAATAAGTAATGTAAAAGGATAAATATGAGATTTATTCATAATGATAAAAATCTCTCAATTTAAATATTTTGACGACTTATAATTACACTATTTATGTTAGAATAAACCTCATATTTCAAAGTGCATGACCAACCCATAGTGTGGTTCTTTTAATTACAAGGTAATTTATAGCTTTATGTTCTTGGTCGGAATATAATAGTTTACATCAAAGGATGACTACTTGTGTAGGACATGGAATAATTCAGACTAAATTTTTAGGGAAATACTATAATAGGATTTTAGGATTGAGATTCCACTCAAATAATCAAGGAAATGGAAAATAAAATGACATTGATAATATCACTATAATCCATACTAGATATGGATAACCATATTAGCATCATGAATATCTAGAAATGGTTTAGGCACTTGTGTATTATTGTACACTATGAATTAAAATTTAACATGCAAGAAACCCCTCTTTTTGATACATTTTCTAAAGAGGCATGTAATCAAGATGCATATATTCATCTAAAGAATATGTATGGTGTAATAGTTTTCCAATGGTTTATGTTATCTTCCATGTCTAATGAGATTTTAAAAAATGTGAGTATATGGATGCGTATAACATAGTTTCTTACCATTGGGATCTCTATCGAGAGAAGTAGGGATCAGAGATATATGATATCTCCAATTAACTATTCATATGTAATCTTATATATTCAACACTATCTAGATAAAATGTAGTCAATATGATTTGATATATTGAATACATGGAAATATTGGGTTTAAAGATTCCTGGTAAGATTCGCACAGATTTTATTATGTCCTCACTACTGAAAAATATCCCTAGTTTTATTGTGAATAATAATATGATCAATAGTGATATGACAGTATCAAAACTTGTTACTCTTATCTTTGTATTTGATAAAGATATTGGGAATGAAAAACTTACTATCCTTAATTTGAATATGAATAAGAGGAATATAGAAAAGGTTCCAAAGAGTCATTCAAAGTCTAATGTGTCAGAGCATCATCCCTCTGAGAAGAAGAAGATATAGAGGTAAGAAAAGGAACACAATGTGTTATGTATTCCATGTTGCAATCAGGGGAACTGGAAGAATAATTTCACCTATCCAAATAGTAAAGTTGAATAATTAGTTGAATTAGTTATCATCTGTAATCATTCAATATCTATAGTTTTGGTATTAGATACTTCATGTGGTGGTCACATTTGTATCCAAATACATAAAAAAGTATATTTCAAGAGGTTTAAAAATGTGTGATGGATCTACAGGCTACTGATAGAGTGAGGGTGTCTACTATTTCCATTGGAGAATAACATCTCACATTTCCAACATGATTGATTTTTGTTTTAGTGAACTATTATTTTTTCCCTAGCATTACCAAGAACAATATTGTTTTCTTATTTAGATGTAGATGGATTTATTTTTAGACATGATAAGGTTGATAATGAGTAATGGAATTCTTCCATTATCCTTTAAAGGATATGTATTATAGATAACAGTTTAACTACTAAACCATGTAACAAAAACGTATCAAACGGTATTGTCATTGAGTTATTGGGTGGAAAGAAACCCTTTTTGTCACATCTTTGTGAATGAGTTTGGGATACATTTGTTAAATCTATCTCAAGAAAAAAACTGGAACTCCAATTCATCATGTGTAACTTTATAGGGTACCTAAAGGAAACTAGGGAATACTACCCATACAATCCTTATTAAAAGAAAGTGATTGTTTCTAGATAGACCATAGTTCTGTAGAAGAATGAAATCCCAAAGGAAGATAGTGGGGGAAATATTGACTTCAATGAAGTTGACACTAAAGATATATAAGGTTTAGTACATTAATTGGTTCCATAGGTACCCATAGAAGAAGATTTTCTTGAAATAAAAGTATTGTATGAGAGTGCTAGAGAGATAATAGAACTAGTGTGTTATATTTTTCTTGTCATGGAACATGTTTAATCATTATTCTTCATTGTTAATGATCCTATCTCATATAGGGATACTATAAATATCTCAAAATAATTACTATTAGATAATGTTTTAGAGAAAATCATGGCATTGAAATCACTAAAACCTTTTCTCCAGTTTCCATATTTGAATCCATTAGAATTTTTTTATACAATAGATAACCATTTATTTTAGATTTCTCAAATTGATTTCTAAATTTCATTCATTAATAATATCCTTCAAGAAGATAAGTATATGAAATATCTCGAAGGTTTAGTGACTCCAGGTAATGGTAAAAAGTTATAAAAGTTGTAGAGATACAATTATGGATTAAATAAATTATCTAGGTCATGGAACATTTGATTTGACGAAGCCATAAATAAATTTTGTATTGTTAAGAAAAAATGAAATACATGTGATTATAAGTGGTTCAGTTGGATTAAATTTATTTTCATAATAATATATTTTGATGGCATATTACTAATTTGAAACTATATACCAGCATCATACAATGTTATGGAATGTTTGAAAAAATAGTTCTCCTTGAAGTACTTAGGCGAGGAAGCCTACATTATAGGGATCAAGATTATGTGTGATAGATACAATAGACATCTTAGACTAAGTCAATTTACACACATTTAAAATATACTAAAGAGGTTAAATATGGGACAATACAAGAAAGTATTTATTGCATTTTTAGATGGTATACTTCTTTACAAGAATATATTTTCTCAAAAACTAGTGTAAATTGAGATAATAATTAAGATCCCATACTCTTATGCAATAATATCTATCATGTATTCCATGTTATGTACATGGATTGATTCTTCTTATTCTTTGATCTTGGTAGGTAGGTATCCATAAGTTCTTGGTGAGTATCATTGGATTGTATCAAGATCTCCATTAAGTATCTAAGGAAAACTAAGGATTTATTACTAGTGTATGGAGGACATAGATATCTAGTTAATGTTGGTTCTAAAGATGGTATATTTTCATACTGATCGAAATAAATACCAGTCATATTTTGTATATGTCTTTTTATCAATAGAGAAGATGTGAGTTGGAAGTGTTCAAAGAAGTTAGTTTTCACTAATTCTACAGTGGAGTTGAGTATATTGTGGCTTCTGATGCATCAATTTTCGTATTATAGATTCAAAAACATTCAAGATCTTGATGGTGTTCCAATAAGTGAAGAACCTATCATATTTTTTTATGATAACACTAGAACAATGGATCTCTCCAAAGATACAAAGTCACAAAAAAGGGTAAATAACATACATTGGATGTTTTATATCATGAAGGATTTTTTCAATAAGATGAAATTTTAGTGATTAGGGTATACCCAAGTGAAAACATAGTTGACCCTTAATGAAGAATTCTATTCATCAAAAGAATGAGTATCATCTGATAGCTAGTGGACTAAAAGTTATGGTCAATTGGTTCAAGAACAAGTTCGTGTCTTTTGGAGTCTATTCTCTATATGAAAAATTTTTATCACTTGATTACATGTTATTATTAATTGAAATATATTTCCTATAAAAAATTAATTATTATTATATATGATAATATTATTTGATAATGTCCTTAAAATATATTTTTCATTGAATTTTCATATCAGTTCCTTGAAATGATGTAAACCTAGAGGTGCCATGAAATTATTCTTGAATATTATTCTATAACTGGATGATATTTTCTAATGAGGCATAGAAGATTTATTTTTTAGTGATAGTAGGATTTTCTGATATTGATATACCTTATAGTGGTGTTCACCTTTTGTAATATCCAAAATAGAAAGTTATTAGAATAGGACCATCTATTAGAAATCCACATATCCATGAGTCATTGGATGTCCACATCCACAGTTCTGTGTATTTATCCATAGACATTAAGATTTCCATTAATAGATAGAAGAATTTTTGCAATTTGATATATTTTTGAAAAATGTATAGACCTATGTTCTATATGAAGTGATATACATTGGGTGTGTCATGAGTTTCATGAAAGTAATTGATAAGGAGAGAATGGATTTTTCCCTTTTGGTCTTATATTGGAAGTTTATATCTTATACCCCTTGATGGAAGAGGTATTTCTATAAAAAAAACTATGTCTATAGTGTACGATAGGTGAGTTCATTTTCAAAAAGTGAAATAAAGTGAAATCAAGCATATGCAATGATGGAAATGATATGTAACATGCATGATTATAGATATCACGATAAATGGATTATATTTCACGGTAAATATTCATATGAGGTTAACCATTGTTGAAATGTTAAAATCTTTCTCTTTGGATTCATTTTCGTGTTACTGGATAAGAAACTTGGACATTATGTATTTATGCCTAATTCTATTGAGAAATAGGCCTATAGGGTCGCATTCTCGTTGTATCCACAATCTCCATTAAATTCAATTAATGAATTTAATAAATAAGGATAAATAATATTTATTTAGGTTTTGTTGATCACTATAATTTAATCGAAATCTAATAAAAAGAATAAAGTGAATTAAATAATAAATAAATATTATTATTTTTCTAGTGTGGAAAATATAATATTTATTATATTTATAATAGAAATAATGTAGTAAAATTTATTTAATTATGAAGTAATTATTAAAGGATTGATAAATAATGATGAAGAAAGAAAAAATATATTTAATTTTCCAATTATAAATAATTGATATTTATTTATATTCTTAATGTGTTTCATATGTCAAACAATTAATAATAATAATATTATTATTATTATTGGACATGGGGTCAATTAGGAGTAATAAAAATTATTGAGAGCTTATGGGGAATTTTCCAACCAAAAATGTGCCATAATAAATATCTATTTATATCTAATTATATCTAAATGTATCACTTTCCTAACATGACTTATTAGGTGTGCACAATAGATAATAGAGATATCTAGAGAGATATCTGGAGAGTTATGTCTTTGATAGATATCTAGAGATATATCTAGTAGGATATATCTATAAATATATCAAGATATATATCTCGATAGATATATCTAAATAGATATTTAGAGTTATATAAATAGATCTCTCTTCCTCCTCTCTCAAGTTTTCATGAGTGCTCCAATAGTTCTCAATATTCAATAATAAAATTATTCACGTTCATCATAGACAGTGCAAGTGATTAGGATAATTTATGATAGCACAAAAAAATTTAACATTGTTGATCAAAGATTTTATTGTATGTGTGGATCACCACTAGATTAATTTTGCACTCGAATCCTAGATATCAACATTATGGAATGAAAATATATTTCATTGGATCATCAAGAGTCTGAGAATAACATGTTTATCAAATTCTATATATTCTTATAAATTAATAGTGAATGACATGTGATGATCCTCTCCATATGGTTCTGAAATATTAATGTAGACTATCAAACTACTATTTTCAAAGGAAATTAATTTATAATCATGAAATATAATGATTAAACATGATTTTATGAATAAAATATTAGTTTTTCCTACTTTAAAAATTTTCTCTCATTGTGCCTAGAACCTAATAAATTTTCATGACATAACATATGATTATGTTTCTTAATAAAAAGGATAACAGTATAGGGAAGGGAGAATATGGACATGTAAGAAAAAATTTCATTAAATCAATGTGAATTTTTCTAAACATTATCATACATTTATTGGAAATAAATTCATAGAGTATGATGATTTAAATTGAAAGTTTCATTTTTTCTATAATGAAAAACGAATAAAAATATAAAATATTTGAATGTATGAAACCAATATTATAATAAAGAAGATCAAGATGAAAAATTACAACTAAAATAAAGGGTTTTTGAGTTATCAAAATCCCTTATGGCCTTAGTAACATTTGAATTGAAAAAACATGAAAAGAGATCTCAGGATTGATTTTTAAATAAATTTAATTTCATGAATGGTATAGAAATAAAACATTCATGGGTAGTATATACACTGAAAAAATAGGAAACATGTTTTGGATATGGAATAAATCCCAATGAATGAAAATTGAAATGAGATACAACAAATGAACATCATAATTCGATAAGTAGGTAACATTTTAAAAGGTTTTTATGTGATAGAAATGTAAACCCCAAAAAAATAAAATTAAGATCTACATAATAATGTTATGTGTGAGAATATAAAAAAATTATAATTATAAATTCAATGAGTAAAATCACAACTCAATGAATGAAAATTGAGGTAAAATAACAATAACCTTCAATCCTACTTATCTGAATGTGTTATAATGTCCTCTCTATTTTTATGTCCTCGTTGGGGTAGAAAATAAGGACCCTTAGCTAGGCCATTTGAGAATACCAAGGCTTATATGATATGGTAAGATAGAAGATGATATATTAGGATATATTTTATATCAATATAAATCATTAGAATGAGCATAAAAATAGGGCATAACTGAGATCATTGTATAAGTGAAGGGATTAAATTATTCATAAATATAAATATTAAATATAAAGAGGGAACATGTTTCATATGAAATATGAAGAAAATGTGAATTAAAATGTAGTATGGGATGAATAAAGGTTTATAATCCATCTACTATTCACTTACACACATAATTTTTTAATTGATTTTTATGACTAGTACTCATAGATTTTTCACATTTACAAATTTTTATTTTTACTGTGTTAATAAATTATCACCTAAGTCATATACTTATAATTATTATAAATAAATTTGACCTTATTACATAATTATAACCTACTAATTCTGAATATTAGATTTATATTATTAAATAAAACTTATCTTTTCATGAAAAGTTAAATTAAAAATTATCACCTGAATTGCTTAAAATAAAAATTTTATAAAAAGTGTATTTTTAAGAATAAATGTTGTGTTACAAAAAAAGGTCTTTTAAAATGTATCTTTTAAATGAAAAATCAAAATATAAGTAAAATTTTTAATTATTAAAAAAGGTCTTTTAAAATGTATGTGCCCTCAATATTATTTCATACAAATTACAAATTTAGAGAGTATTAATATATTATTTAATATGTTGAAATATTAAATAGTAACATAATAATCATTTATTTGTGGTCTATATAAATTTTTAATACTTTAAATCTTTAATTGATAACAAATAATACATTTAAATACTAAATCGTATTAATTATTTATCCTCTAAATATAGTCATTTTTATTTCATAGTATCTTTTTATTTTTTAGAGGTTTTTATTATTTTTAAAAAATTTAAAATAATATTTGTCGAATAGCTCATGACTCATTTTAGTTTTTTTTGTGTGAAACAAGATATAAAATATGGTATTAATTTATAGAAAAATATAATCCAATATCTTGGGGTTTTACATAACTCTTAAAATAATATATTTTTTAGAATATTAAAAATTGAACCTCATTTCATTTTTGAAACCAAATCTATAACCACAAATAAGTTTGTTCATGTAATGTGAACCTATATGCTAAAAATAATGCATGAATCACACCTCTTTCTACCATAATCTATGAGTAAAATAGAAAAACAAATGACATAAAACATCATACATAGAAAAATAAACTCAACTATAGAATATAAAACCACAAAGAGAAACCCCAAATCCCATGAATATGGGATTTTAGATCATTCTTGTTAAATCCAAGCACAATATTAACCACTAACCCATGTTGTGACTAATTAAATCTCCAAATACCATATTGAAAATAATTTTAAAATTAAAAAAACCATTGATACTAATATGTAATGTCCTTGTGTCAATCAGACCTAATGGATCCAAGTTAGAGGGCACCACATGACCTCAAAAGAACCTACCATTATTCTAGAGGATTCCAATTACTTGAAAGGGTCATACTATAGTGAGACTCATCATTCCATGTCCCATAAAAATGATATCTCACTAATTATCCAAACCAATAAATAATCTCACACCTTTAAGGATTATATGACGATACCACTAATGGATCACGACATAGGATGGGTGCAAGGGTAACCACTCACAACTCAATTTCCTAAGAATCTCATAACATTACCAAGGCAACATCACCATAAAAGACCATATGTTCAATAGATAATTTTTTGGGGACCAATTAAGATCAATATACTCTATATAATGGTTATGATTCTTTTTAGAGGTTGTCCAACTTTTATTCATGGTCATTTTTTATATGATATCTTCCCTATTAGATTAAAATCCAAAGTTATTTCATGTACATGGTTTCTCCCAATATGTTCTTTCTTAGTTTTAGGGCAATGTCATGGTTAGATGATTGGATGACTGTGTAGAGTAGTTTTCCTAGGATATACTTTTCAGGAACTATTGGAAGGTGTGTCAATACCCTGTGAGTCTGATAAGTTAATAAATGAGGGGTGAGAATATTATGATGTAGTTATTGGAATAGTTATTGTAAATGATGAATATTTATTAGGGTAAGATATTTTTTTAGATTAACTCATATTAAATCTTAATAAAACTATTGTGATTGGAGTACTATTCACTAAAGAGCCATCCACCTAAGGTCAATTTCCATTGGTATGATATGAAATCCAAAACAATTGTGGTTATCTAGATGTAATTTTTGTTTATTTACTTACATTATCACCTCTATGACTAGGATCCGGGTTGTTATTTTGATATTGTTATGGTTATGAGTCAGTGACTGAGAATTAGTCATTAGGTATATGAGAAACTAGCTGGTGATAATTGGATTATGAATAAGTATTCAATATTTTAATATCATGTGTTATAATATATATACATTTTATTTAGGGATAATTATTTCTAGTGAGATTTTTTATGTGTTTATCATTTGATCTAGACACTAGAATGCATTTTTTACTTTCATAGGATAAGTTTTTATCTTTTTTCAATTTGACCTTAATCATAAATAAGTATAAATTTATGGTGAGGTAATTACATCGTAATATAATATAATTTGTTTGATTATTCCATTTTGATATTGATTTTATTATTCATTAATTTTGGGGATGGTTTACAGATTATTTGGATATACTCACCCGAAATTTTATATACAATTTTTCGTGATAGATTTAGTGGTGGAGTTAAGTAGTATTAGTTTCATTTATAGGTGTTCATTGGAACCCAAATTTAGCTTCTTATTTCATATATCATTATCTTATATTGGAACATGGGAATTACACAATGTGGGACTATGGTTTTATTTCAGGGTTAGAGCATTCCTTTATTTGTTTCTAGACATCAATTATAACCTGACCTGATTGACCACTAATACCGTAGAGGGATCGGTGGGTCACATGACCTCAAGTGTGACTCACTATATTCTAGTGGCTACTGATTGGTAGGGAGGGTGTAAATATGTGATATTGGGGAGACTATACCCTCATTACTAGAGTATCATAGTGTTATATCAAATAATAAAGAGTATACAATTGTAAAAGTGGTAATAAATGAAATAAAAAGCAGTTGAAAAATAGTAATCAACAACCAAAATAAAGATGGTCAATTCCAACATAAAACAATGAATTCATGACTAGATGATGATATGAAATTGTACAGTACAAAAATAATGAAAATATAGAAAGTCCCCCAAGGGTTATCTTCACATGCATCTAGAGCTCCATCTCAATCATGTGCTCCTAACTCCCAGGTAGTTGTATAGCAGCATAAGTAAACATTCACGGTCCTATGAACATAAGGTATAATCGGGTAACCAAGAGAAATGGTGGCCCAAGAATGGTGTGAGATATAAAATACTAGAAGGTTTCCACCCACTATGTCTAAAACTAAAACCAATTTGTGAATATAAAAAAACTATGTGTAGGTAAATGTGAAATAATAAATAGTACATAAATAATTACAAAAGTTGACTGAGGTTCTGATCAGACACCTAGCTAACCCTATCTACTTTAACTCATGACAGAAATGAAATTTCTTACCAGTAACAATATATATCATGTATTTATATATTTCGTCCACCAATACAAACCCTATGCATGATGCCTATGGAAATATACCATGAATACTAGTTGTTATCTAGACCGGGCATAACTCGAACATCTATAACTAGTCTAAACAAGCCTATAAGCACATGAAATATCGTGAATTCCCTACATACTAATAGAGTGCAAGACTTAATGCACGACACATGGGATGTTTAGTGAACCATCATGTCAACACATTGAACAAAGAGCATGGTGCCTCATCCAAATTTCTTACATAGTATCAATGGTGCAAGATTCTATGATTCAACACTTGATGTAAGGGAGAATGATTTTACACGATGCTCAATAGTTCCATTACCATCATTCCACATCCAATTCAAGGAATTTTCATATAACAATAATAATGACAAAATACATGATTCATTACCCCTAAATATCTTCCTTTAATTATCCCATTCATAATAATAGGAATTCTATTTTAAGAATAATTCGAATTAAACATGTACCAAAGAGCATTGCCTTTCCACTCTGTATAGTTTATTTCATTAAAAACTCTTAATTTATTCCACTTAATCAATATCTATTCATATTAATACAATCCACTAAATCATAAAAACATAAAAATTAAATTTACCCAGATAAAGGAGTTACTTAGAAGGAGACATTAACATTTAAGCAAATTCCTACATTGAAAATATCATTTATGAAGAAATCAAATCCCTTATGAGGGGTTTGGTTCATTAATATTTGGCATGAAAAGAAGGATAAACCATTTAAGAACATGAATAATTCAATGTCCTAAAAATTCCATATTTGAAACACTATCACGAATGAAAATGGACAACACAATGTCATAAGATATGAATTAAATGAATTAAAAATTACCACTTTGTAATTCGGAATACATCACACCTCATTCAAGGAGTTTTATTATAAAATATGTTATAATTATAAAACAATTCATTTAGAAATATCAGTCATCATTTCAAAAGGATTCACTCAATTTATCAAATATAACCATTTAGAAAGCCACCATACATGGAAATTTCATTATAATGTTCAACAAGGAGTTTTTCAAATGCCATCATCAATTGGTCAAGAGCCTATAAGGGGAAATTAAGTAACTATTCCAATCTGAACACTTAGAATGAATTCCAGGAATTTAATTCAATTAATTTTATATGTAAAATTTATATCGGCACACCCATGGGGTGTCCATGATAGAGGTTGAAATCCCTATTTTACATAAAAACATCCCATGGGTGTAATACAAGGTGTGTGTGTCGATTTAAAATGAAGAACAAAATTTTATGGAAATGAACAAAAAAGGATAGCATACAGAACAATGGTGATATTTATAATTCATTGAAATCATGGGGAAAATCTTTTGACTACCTACCACAAAAAACGGCATATCATTCATCCAATATCAATCGTTGATTCTGTCTTCTTATGTGGAAATCTAAAAAATAGACCTTCTCTCTAAAAATATCACAAATGATCATGCACCTCGATAAATTTTTTGAGAGAATATAACATCAAGAAAGATAATAAATGAATCAAGATCTTACCAATATGGATCCACACAGACCGTCGATGATCAAATCGGGCAATAGATAGAGTAACTATTGCCTTGCCTATAATATTCATTTCTAGAATACATGGCGCCAAAGGATAGGGATCACGTAGGTTCTAGTGGAGGGAGGAATGAAATACTAATATATGAGTTTCATTATGGTAAAAAGAGTCATCTTACCCTAAAAGATGGGTCACGTGGTTTGGCCACTTGGTTTTGAAAAATTATGTACAAAAGGTGTGGCACCCCCAGCTTAAGAATCCACCTCGCACAGTTTTTCCCCATGTTTTCCCTATTAATGTGCCAACCATGTGATAAAAATTGATAATTCACTATCTAATTGGAACTAACAATATAGTCTAGGTACATAGTTTGGGGAAACTGCATCCAGGTTGTGTGCTTCACATCTTCACACCTCCTTAAGAATCACCGTTTTCTTTTATAGGATACATGGTTTTAGAAAAACAATGCACCCCATGTAGACCATTCAAATAGGTGGTTTTTTGGATTGGTTCTCCCGAAACTCAATGATACACCTAAGGGACTTCTCAAGCCTTTACCCAAGTCTAATTAAAACCCTAAAAAGTGTTCCAACTCTTAGGATTTCGTTCTAAATCACGGTTTAAGGAATGGATCGTCTAGTAAATGCCAAAATTAACATTCCCTTGGAATTTAACATCTGCTCAAGAACATGGGATGTTACAACCTACCCACCATAGAACATCTCATCCCTTAG
The DNA here is from genome assembly GCA_963277665.1 of Viscum album. NCBI lineage: Eukaryota > Viridiplantae > Streptophyta > Magnoliopsida > Santalales > Viscaceae > Viscum > Viscum album. Next base: position 460,111,816 of record OY728138.1, read on the forward strand.
AATCTTAAAAGAACAATAAAAACATCACCCAACCTAAAAGGGTCGTGATGTATCATTCCAACTATCGCATTCCATATCCAAATTCCAAACTCACCTCAAGGAACCAATTTTATCATACGACACTTAATCTATGAAAACCCAATCCAATGCTTTTTTTCTAATGAAACATAGAAATAAATAATACCTTATCTCAACTAGCTAGAGACCCAACAATGTCATTGTATCACCTAACATCTTTCCAAAGGTGATCCTCACCTTAGGATTTAACATTAAAAAGTAGGAAATTCCAAGCGATGGTAACTTCATAATTACAATTTTCATACGAAGAACACCCTAAGCATTCCAACAACACAACTATAATTATTTCTTTATATGGGAGAACCTGGTTAATTTAGGGGCCATAACATAAACATCCCCATATATAAATGGTTGAGTCCCAATAGACCAAACTAAAAGTATTAGTAAAAGCATTCCCGGAAGACACTAACAACCCTAAACCACACCCAACTTATCCCAATTGTGTGCTTTAAAATGGTTCCATTAGACCGTAGACATGGGGGAAAATTACACATGTCAAGAAACTCCAGATAACCATTCTGAAATTCTCAACTTAGATGAATGGAATATTAAAAACTGGGCCACAGTTCCTTCCTCCAAGGAATTTCACTTTCTCACCAATATGTTCACTAGGGAGTATAAACAAATTTCAGTGACATTTCTTGGCCAAACCATCTTTTTACCATTTAATCTTTCGTGCCTAGGAAAAAACAAGGGGTAACATGGATCCATCCCACTTGAATAGTTTCCCCCTTAATCATTTTCTCTAATAATAACAACGAGACCAGGGTAACCTCATATTCAATGAACTGGAGTCCAAGTAACTAATAGAAGGTAGTATTTACTTCAATTTTACAAGAGAGATGACAAAATAAGACCCCAAAATACACCTTAGATAATTTAATGATCCAAGAAGGAAATTCATCTAGTGGTCAAGTAAAAGGAAAAAGAGTTTCCAAGAGTACTTCTAAGGAATTCATACTCAGGAATCATGGTATCATAGAGGAATAACAATGTCTCGATAAGAAACATGAGTCAAACATGTAGCACTAAGAAAACCTCCAAAAAAGTTGTTTTTTATTCTTCCACTGGGGTGCACCACTCGTGCATGTTTGTCGTTTAATTGGCTTCCCATTGTACTTTGCATTCCCATATTCCAAAGGTGGGTGAAATTCATCACTTCCTCAGTGATGTCTACTCCTTAATTGAAATAGGATGATGGGATGTCGGTTCATCCATCTATGGATTACTCACTGAAGCTTTTCGACTAGTATGTGTCTCCCTTATATATTAAGATATTGGTCATGAATCCCTTCCCAGTTCCATATCTTTATGGACGTTGATTAATTATAGTTCTTCTGTCAAGACATTCCAAGGGGTCAAGTCATGTCAGCTTTATTCAGTTAGGGATGTAGTCACATTTTGTTCCCTGAATCCTTGGAAAACATAAATTATCTCTTATGAGAGGGATTCTCAAGGTCATGGAATCCTAAGTCATCCCACACCAAATGCATGGAATCCTTTCCCAAAGGCATGTATCTAAGGTTTTTAATCGTATTCCCAAGTTTAACATGGGGTATACCACAAGTTTAACATCTAGAGAAGATATATTAAAGTGATCAAAACACTAATAAGAGGGGATTATATGGATATGCCCCAATTAGGGAGAACATGGAATTTTAACATGGTGGATGGGTCAAACGCAAGTTGGGATGGACCCTAGATGGTGTGCCCCAAAAAGGGAAGGTTTCACACCATGAAGGTTGATTGGAACACCCCAAAGGGAATATTAGAGAAGATGGGTCTTGGAAAAGGGGACACCAAGTTTTTCCATTGGATGGGATTGAACATCAGAGTGTCTTCCTACATACCCTGTGTAGAAGACTGGGATCAAAACCCACATAGTTTGAATAGGGAACTCAGGGATTACAAATGGTTAGCAGCTCGGGTGCCACTAAAAGGAGAAATTGGATGGATAGAGATTATGAATGGTTATCTACTTGAGTGATTCTAGAAGCAGAAATTGGATGGATGGGGCTTATTCATGGTTAACTACCCATGTGCCACTAGAATAAAAAATTGGATGTATGGGACCTATTCATGGTTAAATTCCCAGTTGGATGAAATGAGTTCACTAGAATGTGGAGACCTGCGTAAAATCAGGATTAATGATGGATGATTTAATGAATTGGATGAGATGAATGGGATGGAACTGACTTGAAGATAATGTTGGTTTAGGGATTTAACCTAAGGTAGGATTCCTACATATCTCGTTGGATGGGAATCAATGTTTACATAGTTCGTCGGGGTGATGATATTCTAGAGGAGGTAGACCATGAGAATGGAACACATGGACGGGGAACCAAAGGAAGTGGACCCTTCAGGTTAGGGAATGATATTATCGAGACACAAAGGCTTCAAGGAAATGCAATGATGGGAAATTGGTGATGGGATTAATCCTTGGGGAGGCTTCTTACGTATCCTAGTGTATGGGATTAAAATTCCACATAGTTTAAGGGTGGGGTTTAGAATCAGGGTGTATGAAAAGTAAAGAGACCTAGATACATGATAATTCTTATGCATGGTTAGCATCCCATTACAAGAAGGGAACACTTGGTTGAAGGAGTATGGTGATGTGTGGGTCTTATGCATGGTTAGAATCCCACAGGGATTAGAATACCTCCGGGAGGCGGATCTGGGAGATGCATCCTAAAAATGGGAAGGTATCACATTAGGAGGGTACATCCCTTAGGAGGGAGTAATAGATTTTACCATAGGTTGGGATTGGACCTCAAAGAGGATTCCAAAATATCCTAGTTTCTGGTAATCAAACCCTACATATTTTGAATGGGTTTACAGTTTAACATCATGCGAGATGAAGATGAACCAACATGAAATGAAAATAATGGTTTGATTGCGGGGATTAAAGGGATTGAAAATCAGAGGCACTTCCTACGTACCATATCTAGGAGACAAGGATTGAAGTCCACATATTTCATATTGAAGAAATTTAACGTCATATGGGATGAGGAGCATGGGACATACATGTGGTTAGGGCATGATCTTCCTGAGACACAAAGGCTCATGGGAATGGCCAGGATGGGAGATTGTTGAAGGGATTGAACCTATGGTAGGTTTCCTACATATCCCAGTGGATGGGAATCAATGTCTGTGTAGTTCAAATGTGGGTCCTAGAATATGGGCATACGCAAAGGAAAATCACCCAAAGAAATGTTGGGGCTTACGCATGGTTAGTAGCCCGTAATAACAGGGGCACTCATGGTTGGATGAGTATGGTGAAGTGTGGGGATTATGAATGGTTAGAATCCTTTATGGATAAAAACTCCTTAGGGAGGTGGATATGGGAGATACATCCAAAAAAGGTAATGTATCGCATAAGGATGGTGCATCCCTTAGTTTGGAATACCAGAGTTTACCATAGGTTGGGGTTGGACCACAGAGTGTCTTCCTATGTATCCTAGTGGCTGGGAATAATAACCTACATAGTACTGAGGGGGATAGAGTTTAATGTCATGTGGGATGATGGTTGACTGATGTGAAATGCACAGAATCATTAGATTGATGGGAGTGAAGGGATTGAACCTTATAGGGGATTCTTATCTACCCTATTTAGGAGACTAGGATCAAATTCCATTAAGTTCAGATAGATGTCATTTAATGTCATAAAAGAGGAGGGGAATGAGACTTACTTGTGGTTTTCATCTAATGATAATGGAACGCATAGATGGGGACCTAAAGAATGTAGAACCTTCAGGTTAGGGAATGATCGTCTTGAGATAAAAAGGCTCAATGAAAAGGCCTGTATGGGAAATTAATGATGGGATTGATCCTTCGGGTGGCTTCCTATATATCCTAGTTGATTGGAATCAAATTCCCCATAGTTCAAGGGTAGGGAATAGAATTGGGGCATACACAAAGTACAGTGACCCTGAGAAATGATGAGGGAAACACATGGTTAGTATTCCATTACTAGAGGAGAACCCTTGGTTGGATGAGTGTGGTAATGTGTGTGGATTATGCATGGTTAGAAACACATGTGGATTGGAACACCTCAAGGAGATGAATTTAGGAGATGCCTCCCAAAACGGGAAATTATCACATCATGAGGGTACATACCTTATGAAGGATTACCAAATCTTACCATTGGTTGGGTTAGAACTCAAATAGGCTTTATACATATCCCAGTGTCTAGGAATAAAAACCCACATAATTCAAAGGTTCATACAGTTTAACATCATGCAGGATAAAGGTGAACAGACGTGAAATACCTGGAATGGTTAGATTGCAGGGAGTGAAGGGATTGAACCTTAGAGATTCATCTTATGTACCTTGTCTAAGATACAAGGATCAAAGTCCACATAGTTCATATGAATATAGTTTAACATCATATGGTAAGAGGGGCATGGGACTTAGGCGTGGTTAGTGGGATGAGTGGTTGATAGGGTCACTTTTAAACTCTAAGCTCACATAAGTAATGCTTGGTGTAGGAAATAAGAGGTAGCGGTGGGCATGAAGATCATTTCGTGAAAGGTGTGGCCATGAGGGATGGTGTTGGTAGGGACTTACTCTCATAGGAAATCCCGCAGAGGGAGACCTGATGTATGTGGCTAATATGGTCATCATACAGGGAACACCCTATCAGTGTCTGTTGGGGCTTACGTGAAGACTGCTCGAGGTGCACATGGTGACAAAGTCCAAAGGGAGGGAGAAGGATGGAGATATTTGATGCTCATTACCATTTGAATTCCTCTAGTCCTTCCACACATGTAAAAACTCATAGTTTAAGGTCATGTGTCGGGGATGAGGGTTCTTGGTAGTTTAAAATCCTGCAGATCAGATGAGGAGGACGAAATCCTCACCCCTTGGAATTACATGACTTGTACCAGCCCACACTTTAGGGAATGAAGGCACAATAAATTCCATGAAACAATGGGGAGGGGGAGTAGTCAGTTAAGGGGATCACTTTAGCTGGGCTATACAAAGAAGTAGTAACTATTAGCCTACTCATGTGAATAAGCATAAGGCATGGAAACTCTGTATGAAATATCACTCAAGGAACCATGAAATCACATCACACAAGGCTAGAGGTCCATGCAAGAAAGGGGTTTCCCAAGCCAGTGGTCTTGATAGGAATAGCTTCACAAAGTAAATATGATTTGAAGAGAAACAGTGCTTTGGGAATGATTAGTGATCCATTAAAGATGGTTATATATCAAATGAATTGGTCTTCAGAAAGTAATGACTTTGGAAAAGAAGAACTTCGCCTTAGCAATGAGCTCTTTATTTAGATATTTCTCTCTGACGGATTAACACCACGTGGAGCCTCAAGAAACCCAAAGGGGATCCAGCATTTCCAAAGGGTGAAGGTCGTCACAAAGGGAATCCCTGCCTTAGGTAGGGGCCTTGAAGAACAATATGAGGTATGAATCATAATTCTCAAGTACCTTGGGCGATCCATATTTGGGTTTGTGAAGATCTTCATGAAACGGGAGTGTGGGAGGAAAAATGTCAAAGTAATAATGGTTTTGAGGGGGTGGAACTTCTATTTATAGGTAGTGGAGGTCAAAATCATTTGTGGGGATCAGCATGATGAACAATTGGGGTGCTGTGAAGAAAAAGTGATACTATGAAAGACATATTTTCGGGGTCGGATCATGAAGGAAAAGTGACACCATGGAGGAGATACCTTTTTTGTTGGATTACAAAGAAAAAGTGACACTAGGGAGGAGACACATTTTTATGCTGATCGCAAAGTAAAATTGACACAATGGAGGAGATACACTCATGGTCAGATTGAAAAAAAAATTGATGTCACATCAAAGATATGTTTGTGGTCAGATTGTAAATGAAATGTGATGATGATGAGGAGATATTCCTGCCATCAGATCATGAAAGAAAATTGATAGTGAGGAGGCGATACATTTCCATTTGGATTGCAAATAAAAAAGGGTGCCAAGGAAGAGATACGTTTGTAGTCGGATTGCATAGGAAAATTTATGTTTTGGAGGATATGCGTTCACATTTGGATCGCAATAAAAAATGGGCACAGCAGAAGAGATGCTTTTAGGTTGGATTGAGAAGGAAAAGTGACACCGCAAAAGAGATACACCCACAGTCAGATCGTGATGAAAAAGGGGATCTATGGAGGTGATATATTTAAGGTCATTTGGGTGAGGGATCGTTTTGGAGGATCTTCACAAAACAGATTCTTTTTATTATTCCTGATGGATTATAAGGGAACTAGGGAACTCATTAGCATCAAACTAGCCATGAATTTTTTTATACCGGAACAGAGGGTTCGATTATGAGCGTAAGCCTCTGAAAACACTCACTGGATCATGATGCAATATTTCGAAGGATGTAGGGTGTGACACATCGTGAAGCTTCATCGGCCAAAGGATGTCGTGAAGTGTGGGAAAGGATCCACATGAAGTGTGACCCAGAGTTAAAGGGGGTTATACAAGAGGCCTACCAAGGATCAAGATAAGTATGTGAAATAAGAGGTGATTCCCCCAGATGTTGTTTATTAGAATGCTTTGAAAGAATGGGAATTCTGTAAACATTTCCTCAATATTGACGACATCTGGGTGAACCTGAACAAACTTGGGATGGAGATGGTGGAAATTGGATTTGAAAATTTTGGATTCAACATGGTCCCATCTATGGGAAGATATTATGTATAGGAATTGGAGGAATTGGTTTACCCTCTAGGCAATATGTGTCCACATACATGATGAGTGAGGGTGTTGTTGGTAAAAAAAATCCCATCCAATGTTGTCACTAGCTCAATTAGCAGAGTGTTACGCCTTCTTGATAACTTGAATAATTCATGGGGGAATATTTCAATTTGAATAACCTTCATAAGTCTGGTGAGGAAGTGTATTCAAAGGGAGACTCTCCAAAAGAAGGAAAATTCATGTCCCCGGGGAAAACTTCTCTGGGTGGGTTTGCTCCAAATCTTGAAGTAATCTATAACTCATCTCCTACACCATTATCTTTATCACTTTATCTTAGTCCCTCAAACAAAATTGGATTATATAGGAGGAAATTGTGAAGATAATTTCAACTATCAGGGACAAAGACCTAACAATGGGTTTAGAGGATTAGGCACAAGGACATGTATCCAGAGAAACAATAGCTACAGAATCTAGCATCTTTAGGGAGGCAAGGGAAACATCTCCATTTCCGTTAAATCCTACCATCGAATATGGGGGAAAACACCTTGGAATTCCATTGTTGAAAATTTAGTGGCAAGATCAAGAGTTTGACCACCATAATTCTCCCACCTCTTGTAGCTACACTTATTGTTTTGTTCAATCAAAATAATGGACACAACCCATGTCTGAATAGTTCTTAGAATGTAAATCACCCTACTATTATAGATGGCTAGAGGAACAAGGGACCCTTTACCAATATGGGTGAGGGTCCATACCAAATTAACTACCCAAGATAGTGAAGTTATGGTTCCTAGTGAGGGATTAATCATGGTGGTGTGTGAAGCCATTGGTGGGGCAGAACATGAGGCCAGTAGGGATAAATTAATTAAGGTAGAATCAAGTGATGAGGACCAATAGGAAATTTTGGAGCCTAACTATTAGGATACAATTCCCGAGGAAGAGCCTTCTACTTGGATCCTATATGCATTTCCTGAGTATGAATTGACTAATCCCGTAGAGCCGAACGAATTAAATTATGATGCAGCTGAGGATAAATGGAATCACCAGTGATGAGCGTGGAATCTAATCAATTGATTCCGTAAAAAAGTTCTAGAATATGTGTGTATTGGCCAAATGGGATTTCTTCACACCTGGATGTGAGATCTATGCATCGAAGCGTTATACGTGTGGCATCTACACACGTTACTTCGAGATTACCTTGTAGAGAAGATGCAGGAGATTATTCAACACCTGGATGACAAATGGTATAATAAAAAAGTCATAAAATATCTAGAAACTCAAATAGGTCAAGAACATGACCCAAAAAATCAATGGAAATATGATAAAGAGTTTCATGTTCATCAATAAGTAGACATGGCACTCTAAATGACTAAATCCCCAACTAAAGGGGTCCCAAGATAAAATAGCATAGCCGAACCGTCAAGTGGTGGAACTTCAAGATGAGTAGAGCCAATCATAGATCAGCGATGTGGAGATTTAATTTTTGTTCGTCAATGAGTAGGATCTTGGGAAGTAGTAAAAAACCCTGGAAGATACATGCTAGAGTGTGGAGAAATTAAACCATTCTTTTAAGGTAGTAGATCTGTAAGGGCCATGTTCTGGCCAACATGAGACATGGTTTATCCATCTGCCAACCCATTAAAACTTCATGCATGGACATATTTCCTGATTTATTTCATTACTGTATATCGATCATGTTTTCAGAACATCTAAAGGTCAATCTCTATGCTCACGTGGGCCATTCTCAGTGTGAGAAACAAGGGATGATAGCATAACCACCCACTTTTTATGAGAGTATTAGTTAATCCTCAAATACTTGGGGTATAATATTACTTGCTGACCAACCAGAGAATTTATTTTTAAGGAATTTGTGGTTGGGGAATTATGTACTTGAAGCAACTAACTTTCCATTCCTAATGTGCAATAATGAATGTTCAGGGAAGCACCAAGGGAGTTAAAATCAATATGAACCAAGTGGAATGAAAAGTGTAAATCACAATACCCAAAATTTGGAATTTATTGATGGTGTCATGATGATGGAGTATAACTATTGACAGTATTCAAAACATATCCTTCCATATCACATTAGCCTAAAATGAGGACAGAAAAATGAGTACCAAACTCGAAGTTCCTTCCAATGTCTTCCAAAAATGTTAGTCCATGATGTTAGGTGATCCCTGAGCCTGAGAATCCATACTATTATGGGGTACCCTCATACATGAAAGAGGGTTAGGATACAAATAAAGGAAACACGAAGCATGGGGATGGAGTGATGGGATGTTCGAATGGGTTTTGACACTCTTGAGATTATGCCATTGTGACGATAGAATATTGGGTGAGCATGTTCATCTAAGCTAGGATCAAACATATTTCCAAACAGGGCCTCTCTAGAAATTACCAAGAATAATTTTCAGAAGATCATGATAGACATGTTGTTTAATTTCATACGATGAGAACGATTCATGGAATAGTTTAGCATCATATGACCAAGATGTTGCATATAGTTTAAGGTCATAATACATGGACCCAGGCCAATAGTTTAATTTCATGTTATAAAGACTATTATTTCTATTCTCGAGATGATTTCATTGTATGAGGTAGATTAATCTGACTTCAATGAGACAAGGAAGGAAACCAATACAAACAAATAACAAGGAACAGATGTAAAGGAGAAATAGGTGTTGCAATAAGGGAAAAACCCAACCCGAAAAAAATCTATAGAGACTTATCTCCAAATTCCACATCACAAATTCCTGTAAGGATCCTAGTGTATTTTCATAGGGTTCATACCATCTCAAGGAGTAAATTTGTAGTGGTGGTTTCATAATGTAACCCAACATGAATGAGGATAAAATAAGTCTACACCACATAACACAATCTTAGGGGGAAACCTTGTTTATAATTTAAGTTCATAGGTCTTAGACCATGATGTGGGACCTCCCAATCAGGAATACATAGTGTGGAACAAGAAGGTAACCTCTTAGTTTAAGGATGTATAGTTTGGACCATGGGAATGAGTTTTCTGCAGAAAAAATGTCTAACGAGGTGTCAGATAGGAACCCGATGTGAATGAGTAACAAAGAGGTTTTCACTGCATCATAGATTCCATAGAGAATATGTACATAGTTTAATGTCATGTTTTGTAGACTTTGAGATATTGACTCTTTGTTTAAGGTCATAGATTTTGGACCATATGTGCATATAAATCATCCATGCAACCATAAACCATGTTAAGAACCCCTAATCCCACCTAATACATTCTTCTTATTTGAAAAGGGAGAAGAGAAGTTCATTACAGCACACATAAGCACAAAATAGGGGAACATAGGGGTGTAATCAAAGGAAATCCCATGATGCTGGTCCACACACTCAATGTGTAAAGGTGCACGGAGGGATGGAACCAAGAAAATTGAAGTTCCATCAGGACATAAGGATGTGAGGAGTGTGAATCACAAGACCAACATTTGAGATGCAATAAGATTGGTGCAATGACAGAGGATAACTACAAACTTATTTAAAACATAGTATCTATATCACATTCCCTAAGATGGGAACAAATAACTGAGGTTCATCTACTAAACTTATTCGAAACATGGGCAGAACATGTATCAAGATGTCATTCATGATCCTCCAGGACGTTGACCCAAAACAATAGGTAATCCTTAAGTCTAAGCGTCCATACCATTTGGGGGACCCTTTGGATGTGAAATATTATGGATACCCAAATAAAGGGACACATGAAACATGGATGTGGAATGAGAGAATGTCTATGTGTAATCTAACACTCCAAGTCCCATACCATAGCGCATCTGAGCACACTAATGAGGAAGATCAGATGGAGGGATTTGATTAAGGGTAGGTGACTTGGGAGGACGAGTGCAAGAAAGAGAAGAAATAGGTGGATGAACTTGGTACAAACCAAGAGAATAAATGTTCTATCTTTTTGATGTATTCTATAAGATCATGATTCAATTCATATGTATTTCTGACATTCTATACATTTTAATCTAAAGTGGTAAGGATGGGGTTCGGGAATGATATCTCAAAGAGGATGCACATGACAGGGTATAATAAAACTGACATGAAAGAGGATAAAAGATATCCACACCACATCACATGAACTCATGAGAAAACTCATACCAATGGATTGGAAGTAAGGAGTCATGACTGAACACAATGTAGTTTTAATGTCATGTAGGAAAAATAGAAATTTTCCTTTTTAGGTCTTGCAGAAAGAACCATAAATTCTATAGAGTTTAATTTCTTTCATGCAAGATAGAGCAGTTTAATGTCATGCAGGATGGGTGAGATCTTAGTTTATCGTCTTAGAACTTGAACCATTAGCGAAAGGTCGAGGGACCTAGGGATAGACCCAAAGAAAAAATGTTGGGGATTCCTACGTATCCAATGAGGGAAGAAATAAAGACATTCATAGTTATGAAAGGTCATGTAGTTTAACTTCATGCGGTAAGGATGTAGGATGTGTGAGTTCTCCCAAAAGGGGTCATTGTACAGCTATTGTAAACCTAACGTGAATGAGGAAAAAGGAGGACCAAACCACACCATGTGCATTCTTGGAGAGAACATGGGACAAGATTCTAGAAAGATATGAAAAGAATTGTGGTACCTTGGGCTAAACTCGATGAAAAAATGTCATGGCATTCCAACATATTAGGTAATGGAAGGAATCAAGCCACACATAGTTCTGAAAGTTCATGTAGTTTAAGTCCATGCGGTAAGGATGTTCTAGAGTTTAACTTCATGTGGGATACAACCAAGAAAAATGGGGCTTTCTAATGGGTATATGAAGCATGGAGAGGTGATGAACCCGACATGAATGAGGACCAAGGAGGTCTCATACCCAGCCTTGTTTCTCCCTAGAAGAATGGGGGTATCTAACCTAGTCTGGTCCTGAAGAAAAATGTATGGGCATTCCTACGTATCCCGTGAGGGAAGGAATAAAACCATATGTAGTTATCAAATGTTGTGAAGTTTAACATCGCAGTGTGAGGATGTGGGTATAGTTTAAAATCATGTGAAATAGTGATGGTGGGCGGTTTTACATCATGTATCTAGACAAGAAAAAAAGGGAGGTCCCTATGGGGGAAGTACATGGTGTGGTTGTTGTAAACCCAATGTGAATGGGATCCAAATAGGCATAATTCCACACCATGTAATCCTGTAAAACATATCCCATGGTGCCAAAATAATGAAAATATTTTTGGTACATGGGGTTCTACCCAAAGAAAAAATGTTCGGGCATTCCTATATATCCTGTAAAGATAGGAATCCAGCCACATGTAGTTATGAAAGGTCGTGCAGTTTAAATCCATGAAATAAAGACATAGGATGAGTGGGGTACTAGTCTCAGGGAAGGTACATGGCATGGTAGTTGTAAAACCGATGTGAATAAGAACCAGAGAATCCCATATCACACCATGTACTTCCTGGGGGATCCTTGGCAAGGAATTGACACCCTCTCATATGAAGACGACGAGGCGTTGATCATTTTATCTTTAGGAAACTAGGATGAAATGACATTTTACCATCATGTAGGATAATGAAGTTAAATGACATATAGGAAAAATGTGCTAGGTAGTTTTATGTCCTACTACTTGGATGAGGATGAGTAGTTTAACATCATGCAGGATGCTCCTATGCAGCTTAACATCATGTAGGATGGTGATAGTAGTAAATTTTATATCCTACAGCCCATTTAATGGTGTCCTCATGGAATGTAATTCTTAAAGAATTTGGTATTGGTGGGAGGATTAATTCACTCACTATACATGGTGACCAAAGAGTACGCACCATTGCGATAAACCTTATGAGTAATGTGCCCCCTCCCCCACATGGGATCCAACTTTGGGGGATTTCTGGTAGGTATCATTGGAATCCTAAGGTACAATACCATGTCACCTTGGAAAAAGGAACGATCACTACTAGAATTCAAGGTATTTGTGACGGGATCCCGTCGCAAATAGGCTTTTGCGACGGGGCCCCTTCGTAAATAGCTCGTTGTAGAAAACGCCATCGTAAAAAATATTATTTGCGATGGGCCCATCCCAAAAAATATATTTTGCAACTGGAAACTTCACAGTCGCAAATAAGTCTCTGATTATATACTTATTTATATATATGTTCTTTTGCAATGAGCCCATAATCTCGTTGCAAATGATTTTTTAAAATATTTATTCACATTTTTTATGATGGGTCGGTCGCAAATACTATTTGCGATGGGCCCCTAATCCCGTCGAAAATACCTTTTTTAAGAAAAAAATTATTTAGACAATTTGTGACGGGATCCCGTCACAACAGATCCCATCGCAAATAATAAATAAATTTTTTAAAAAAAAATTTAAAAAAAAATTAATAAAATTATAATTGTTGAAAAATTAATTTTAATATTATTAAAATAATAAAAAAATATTAAAATATTAAAATTCTCAATATTCATAAAAAATATAAGAAAATCATAAATTGTTTTTTTTATTATTGAAAAATTAATTTTAATATTATTAAAATAATAAAAAAATAAAAAATATTAAAATTATCAATATTCACAAAAAAATATAAAAAAATCATAAATTATTATTATTATTATTATTATTATTATTAGTAAAATAAAAAAAATATTAAAAATATAATACTAAAAAAATATATCTAATAAAATTTTGATTAATGAAACAATAATATTAATATTATTAAAATAATAAAAAAAATAAAACAATATTAAAATTCACAATATTCAAAATAAAAAATCATAAAATATTAAAAATTAAATTATGTAACAATCACACCGATATAAATGACAGAAACTATAAATAGTTTATATTACAACAAATTTAAATTCAAATGTTTTTTACATAAAAAAATCACTGGGGGTCATCTTCTAGAGGAGTTGGAGGAGCTAAAGGAGCTGGTGGGGGAAACTCCATCCCTAAACTACGAGTTAGACGACGTATGTACTCTATCTGCTCGTGATGCTACTACTGCCATCGACGTATCTCCTCCTCTTTCTACTGCTACTGATAACGCATCTTTTCTTGCTGCTTCCGCAAACTCTCTACAAGGTCATTCTATGCTCAGAACTGCTCTTGATACTTTGAGCCAGAAGATGATGCCTCTCCATGAGCTCCTCTCGAGCTAGACACTGACATAACAGCAATGCCATAATAAGTACCAGGATTCACATGAGAGCTGATACCAACTACTCAGCCCTTCTCAAAGCCATACTGAGTCGCCTGCATCCATGATGCCACGTCGAAATGGTGGGCACTGGTTTGATCAGTCATCTCATTCTGACCCTCAGCCTCTGTCTGAGAAGCCTTAGCCTCATATGACTCCTTCAATTCAAATTTGAAATAGAAATTATTAAAATATTATATGCAGTTAATTGTCAAACTGAAAAAAAAATAAGACTAACCAAAATCTGACGCTGACGATCACCTCTAATCTCTCTGATCGCTGGATCACTGTACATCCTCCGATAAACATCATACTCTGTAATATCGGGATGATCGAATGCCTATATGAATATAAAATAAACTATGTATATATGAAGTTATATAAGATATTTAAAATAATACTTACCAGATGATATTTATACGTAATGAATGTACGGCTACCAGCTCGATGTGTCACCTCCTATCTCCCCAGGTTCTGCCAACCCAATGAAGTCCTCCTCTGAAATCCACCACCCAACCAGTATGCACATAATCCATCCCAAACCTAAGATGAAATGTAATCTGGTCAGTGGGCTCTACATGACTCATCAAATACTGTCTCTCCTGCTTTTTTAATGTCCACCTTTCTCAAATTGTGAAAAAAAACGATGCAAACGCTCACGCATAGCCACCTCCCATGATGCATGGACAGCGTCATGCATGCAATCCTCTATGGGATACCATAAACCCTACAGATAATTTATAATATCATGTTATTAATGAAATAAATTTCAAAATAAATATTATTTATAAACGTACTAGCCAATGATTGTACATGCCAAGATACACATCAATGGGAATCTGTTCCCATGTGGTCCATCGGTGAGAAAAATAATTGCGTAAGATAGTGCTCCCCTGTCCAATAACTACATGCACAAAACTGTGAAAAAAGAATAAGTAATCAAATAATTAGTATATATATAAATAAATTAATGAAATCTAAAAAATATATATAGGTTACCATACATCTGTGTGGGTGGATCGAAGCCAAGACGTGGACGTCACTTGGGGATAGGGTCAGGAATCATCAGTCATGCAAGACCGCACCCCCTCCACGTACCTCCTGAACCACCAGTAGGCTGAGGGTCAGATGATCCTACATCCCCATCATCCAAAGGTATCTCAGCCTCCTCTAACTCATGCAATAGATCAGAGTCCATCTAAAACACAAAATTATTATTGTTAGCAGATAGTTGAAAATAACAATAATATATATATATATATATATATTATTTATGGTCATAACCAGCATTTAACTATGCCAATGTTCACCTTAATCATCATCTTCATATCTAACGATGTCAATGTCTTCATATTCCTCCTAGGAATCATCAATACCCATACAATTTTCACTTTCATCATCCCTTTTCATTTCAATTTCATTTGTAACATCATTAACATATTCGTCACCATAGACCCTTAATTGTGGGGTGTCCTCATCGATATTCACGTTTCATTGTGAAAAAAGATGGATTTTGAGAAGTCTATTGAAAAGTTTCAATTTCTTCCACTTTAGTGGAACCACATTCAGTTTTTGTAAATTGATTTTCCCGAGATTGCATTTTTATTATGCTCCACCAATCACCCAAGTCTCTTGAAGTAGCACAATACTTTGTGTAATAAACTTGATGTGCCTGCTGATCCAATAAAAATGGTTAATTTTCTACAAGAAGACTTTTATATTTAATATCAATGATTCCATGAGTCGGATAAACATGCAAACCTTTCTCAATATCAAACCACCGACATTTAAACATCGTTATAATATTTTGTCCAAGATAACATAACTCAATAATTTCATCCAGAATTCCGTAAAAGACAACTTCTGTTTCTCTATGATGAAATCCTCTCAAACAAACTCCAATGTTCATTTTTGTTTTTGATTCCCCATATGCACGTTTATGAAATCGAAAACCATTCACCACATATGAATTATAATATTTAACCATTTTGGATGGTGGGTTACTCAATATACACAATCGCGTGTCAATTTTATCAGCATGTTGAGATACCTGAAAATTTTTAAAACAATTATCAATATAATAAATAGTAAACTGAATTGATATTAAACCATCAATAATTTATGTTACCAGCCTTTGAAACCATTGAGAAAAAAATTTGTCTGCGTTCTTCAAGAGAAGCTGCTGTAATTTGTGGAACTTGTTTCTTGATATGATTATCATATAACCTAAAAATAAAATAATTTTACATACTGTAACAAGAATTATAGAATAAGTGATAGAAGTAATCATAGTACAAATGTTGTCATTTCTTCACAGTTGAGTAGAACATATGTATGAGCTCTGTGATGTTCATCATCTAAAAGCCACCGTTCTTGAACTCCACCAAAGCCAATATTTGGCTGATTAAAAACTGATAAATGATTTTCCATTTCATCATTAACATTTCCCTCATTCTTTCACATGCAGTTTTTTTAGGGATATTCAGATTCAAAATAGTGAGAGCAGAAAAAAGAAATTTCCTCTTGCAAATAAGCTTCAGCAATTGAGCCTTCAAATGATGCTTTGTCACATACATTTTTCTTCAATTTCATCATACATTTCTCAAATGGGTACATCCATCGAAACTATAATGGACCTCCACATTTAGATTTATGTGGAAAATGTAATATTAGATGTTCCATTGAGTCAAAGAAAGCAGGTGGAAATATTTTTTCCATTTTACGTATAATTACAGCAACATCTTCTTCCGGTTTTCTTAGGGAATTGTAGTCAGCTGTCGCTACACAAATGTCTTGAAAAAAAAATGATATGTCTGTTATTGAATCCCAAATCATAGAATTCAACAAACCTCTGAATCCAAACGGCATAAGTCTTTCCATTATAACATGACAATCATGACTTTTTAATTCGGTAATATGACCATTCTTAACACATCTTCCAAAATTGGAAGCATATCCATCTGGAAGTCTCAAATATGAAATCCACTAACAAAATAATAAACGAATATCTTTGGATATTGTATAAGATACTTTTGACTTCATTAATCTCTGTAATATGACATTTTCAAACAGTTCAAGTTATGGTTGCCTGAAAATTTGGGTAAGATCTAATTGGTATATTACAGTATCTTTGGTCTTACTTGGTGTATCCAAAACTGTATGAAATAAATTATCAAAATCGTTCTTCACAATGTGCATGACATCCAACATGTGGCAGACCAAAAAATCAGACCAATATGTGAGATCCCAAAAAATGATTCGTTTTATCCCATTATGTTCTTTCCCAAAGCCATGAATTTTCTGTTGGTTTACTGTTTTTCCAAATGTGATGGGAGGTAATGAAAATACAACTGATTTTAACTCTATATCTAAGATCATTTTTGGAGGTTCATCCCTTTCAATTGTGCCTCTTGTGAAATGAGATTTGTTCCTTCAACAAGGATGATCAGTTGGAAGAAATATGCGACGAGAGTCAAAATATCAAGGTTTTTTTCCATTGACAAGCATAAAAGCTTTGTTGTCTTTCATACAGTAAGGAAATTATTTTGTACAATGTGTACTCCAGCCAGATAACATGACATATTCCGGAAAGTCACTAACTTTCCACATCAATGCATATTTTAATGTGAAATTTTGTTTTGCAACAACATCATATATACTAACACCATTACTCCACAATGCATTTAACTCATCAATCAATGGTTTCAAATAAACATCAATATTCTTTTTCGGATTTCCTGGGATTAATAAGGTCAAAAAGATATAGGGCTCCTTCATCAACACCCATGGAGGTAGATTGTATGGATTTATAAAGACATGACAACATGAATACTGAATACCATAAGAAACAAATGGACAGAAACCGTCTGTAGAAAGACCCAATCGCACGTTTTGGGCTTATAAAGAAAAATATCGATGTACACGATCAAAATATTTCCATGAATCACCCTTAGATGGATGATTCAAGATTTTACCAGTTGAAATATTGGTTTTGTGCCATGACATCATTGACGTTGTGTTATGATACATAAACAAATGTTGCAGCATGGGTGTAAGGTGGAAATATATCAACTCTTTTACAGGAATCGATCCAAACTTCCCTGGATGAGATTTTTTATACCTTGATTGTCAACATGTTGGACAACTATCCAACGACTCGTTTTCACCAGAATATAAGATGAAATCATTTACACATGCATGAGTCTTCCAATAACTAAGGCCTAGATTACGAACTAACCTCTTTCTCTAATAGTAATTTGCAGGCAACACATTTCCTTCAGGTAATAGTGTTTTAACAAAATAAAATATCTGATCAAAAAAGTTGTTTGACATTGAATTATCTGATTTAATAGACATAAATTTTGCAACCACATCTAATTTTCTTATCTTGCAACCAGGATATAATACATCCTTAGCAGAACTCAACAACTCATAAAATTCAGATGGTTTCATCTCAGAAGTTAAATCAATATCATCGTGAGTTTCAGTTTGTTGAACAGATGGACCTGCAACATCTTGTACTAAATTTTGGAACTATGATGGATCCAGAATTAAGTTATTAGTATCTTCTATGGAACTGTGTTCACCATGTTGACACCAAAATGCATAATCTGGTTGAAAACCAAACCGCGAGAGATGTCCCCCAACCTTATCAAATGTGTCAAACGTTCTCAGATAATATTTTTTACAAGGACACTTAATTGTGACTTCTGAAACATATTCTGTTTTTGATGATGAAAATGCTGAGAAAGATTCAACACCCTCAATATATACAGGATATAAACCATAACCATTTGGATTTCTACACTGATTTATCCAAGCGCAGTCATCTAATAATGACTGATGTCGACTTCCTTGTTCCATATTTTTCTACAAAATATAAAATAATCACTATTTTTAAATAATTTGAAATTATAAAAATACTATCTGAAAAAAGAAGATAAATAATTACTATTACTTCTTAATAATTATCATTTATTAAAGGCGACATAATTTCTAGTGGATTAACGGTGACTCTTTTGTCCCACGGCTCATTTACTTGCATCTTTCTCACACTGAAATCACAATGAATAATCTGGTCAAAGTTATGCATATTCATTCTGGTATGCAGGAGATGAATATGCATATCTTTTACCAGATTCTTTATTGTGATTTCAGTGTGAGAAAGAAGCAAGTAAATGAGTCATCGGGCAAAAGAGCCCCCTTTTTATCGATGAAGCATCTTCTCCCAACTGTCACCACCTGAAAAAATTATAAAAAATATGATCCCATGAATGCATATCCAATCTCATGTATAGAAGATTGAATATGCCTATATAGTAGCACGTTTTTCATATTGTTTTGAGTTGGTGAGAGTTGAAAGGAGAAAATTCATTGAGCAAAAAGAGTGTCGTCAATCCACAGGAAATTGTGCAAGGTTCATGGAATTTATTAAAATTTATTAAAATTTATTTCTAAATGTTCCTAACGAATTATTAATATTTATTACTATTTATTTCTAATTATTACTAATTTATAAATACTTAACAATACTTAGAAAAATGAAAACTTCTTGAATAATGAAAGGAAAATTGGTAATCATCATTGTGAAGATAATTACAAATTTTCCCTTCATTATCCAAGAAGTTTTAGTTTACTAATTATGATTATATATAATTATTAGTAATAAAAAAATTATATTATCAATATTTATGAAAAAACAATATTAATATTATTAAAATAAAAAAATTATAAAATATAAAAATTATCAATATTCGCAACAAGTTTTTCTCTATTCTTAACATGTTCAAATATCAAAGGGTCACAAATTGTCAGGTCATGCGCAATAATATGTTTGTTTCAGACATGTCCAATGTAAACTCTATAATTTTCCTTTCATGGTTGATCACCTCGCAAGTAGTGTTGCAATAGGATGACCAAAGTAATTTCGTTCTCATCTCTAAGAATCGTCTCGCACCCTTTACATAGATCATTCTTCCTTAAAATTTTGATGTGACATTAGTATCTTTCCCTTAAATTTTCAAGGAAGAATGGTCTATGTAAAGGGTCATGTGATGATAATTCTTATAGATGAAAAGGGCATGACTTGAGTTGTCATATTGCAACGCTACTTGCAAGGTGACCAACCAAGCAAGGACAATTATACAGTTTACATTAGACATGGCTGACACAAACTTTTTATTATGCATGACCTGATAATTGGAGACCCTTTCAGATTTTAACATGTTAATAAAAGAGCAAATCCTATTGCGAATATTGATAATTTTAATATTTTATAATTTTTTTATTATTTTAATAATATTAATATTATTTTTTCATAAATATTGATAATATAATTTTTTTATTTGTAATAATTAGATATAATTATAATTACTATTTATTACTATTTATTACAAATTATGACAATTATTACAATTTATTACTAATTATTACAATTTATTCCTATTTATTACTAATTATTCATAATTATTGCTAATTATTTCTAATTATTGCTAATTATTCCTAATTATCATTATTTATAAGTAATTATTACTGATTATAGCTAATTATTACTAATTATAGCTATTTATTACTAATTATAGCTAATTATTACTAATTATAGCTAATTAGTACTAATTATAGCTAATTATTACTAAGTATTTCTAATTATTCCTAATTATTGCTAATTATTCAAAACTATTGCTAATTATTACTAATTATTGCTAAATATTACTAATTATTGCTAAATATTACTAATTATTAGTATTTATTCCTTATTATTAGTAAATATTACTAATTATTAGTATTTATTCCTAATTATTAGTATTTTTTTCTAATTATTACTAATTATTCATATTTGTTACTAATTATTCATAATTATTACTAATTATTCCTAATTAGTACTAATTATTCCAATTTATTAATATTTATTGTTATTTATTACTAATTATTCCTATTTATTACTAATTATTGCTGATTATTTCAAATTATTATTAATTATTCCTAATTACTGCTAATTATTGGTAATTATTCCTAATTATTGCTATTTATCGCTATTTATTTCTAATTATTGTGAATTATTGCTAATTATTGCTAATTATTTCTAATTATTTCTAATTACTTCTAACTATTGCTAATTATTTCTAACTATTGCTAATTATTTCTAATTATTGCTAATTATTCTTAATTATTGCTATTTATTGCTAATTATTTGTATTTATTGTTAATTATTAGTATTTTTGGCTAATTATTCGTATTTATAAGTAGTTATTACTAATTATTAGTATTTATTACTAATTATTACAATTTATTACTAATTATTGCAATTTGTTACTAATTATTACAAGTTATTGCTAATTATTGCTAATTATTCCTAATTATTGCTAATTATTCCTAAGTATTGCTAATTATTCCTAATTATTTCTTATTACTACTAATTATTTATAATTATTTCTAATTATTAGTAAGTATTACTAATTATTAGTAAGTATTACTAATTATAAGTATTTATTCCTAATTATTACTATTTATTCCTAATTATTAGTAATTATTCCTAATTACTACTAATTATTCCTATTTATTACTAATTATTCCAATTTATTAATATTTATTTCTAATTATTGCTAATTATTGCTAATTATTGCTAATTATTGGTATTTATTAGTAATTATTAGTATTTATTAGTATTTATTACTAATTATTATAATTCATTACTAAATATTACAATTTATTTCTAACTATTACAATTTATTCCTAATTTTTACTAATTATTCCTATTTATTACTAATTATTCTTATTTATTACTAATTTTTGCTATTTATTACTAATTATTGCTATTTATTAATAATTATTGCTAATTATTCCTAATTATTGCTAATTATTCCTAATTATTGCTAATTATTTCTAATTATTGCTATTTATTTCTAATTATTTCCAATTATTCCTAATTAATAGTATTTATTCCTAATTATTTGTATTTATTGCTAATTATTAGTATTTACTTCTAATTATTAGTAATTATTAGTATTTATTACTAATTATTGAAATTTATTACTCATTATTACAATTTATTACTAATTATTATTAATTATTGCTCTTTATTTCTAATTATTACTAATTATTTCTATTTATTACTAATTATTACTAATTATTCCTAATTATTGCTAATTATTCCTAATTATTGCAAATTGTTACTAATTATTGTTAATTATTACTAATTATTAATATTTATTCCTAATTATTCCTAATTATTACTAATTATTCCAAATTATTACTAATTATTCCTAATTATTACTAATTATTCCTAATTATTACTAATTATTCTTATTTATTGCTATTTATTGATATTTATTACCAATTATTATTAATTACTACAAATTAATTATATACATTACTGATTATAGTTAATAATTAATAATTACTACTAATTATTAAAAATTAAATTTAAAAATTTCAATTTATTACTACAAATAAATACTAATGACAAAACAATTTAAATTTAATTTAATTACAACTAATCAACAACAAAAAAATTAACATAAAATTAAAATAAATAATAAATTAAAAAAACATAAATAACTTTAAGACTGAATTTCTATTGATGCAGACGGCTTCACAACTTCTTCGTGAACACAAAAATAAACTTAGAAAAATTCTATCTCTAAAATCCGAGTTTAGAGAGGAACAGGATCTGAAATTTGAGAGGAATGAGAAGAAAAATGGATGGGGGTATATATAGGTTAGATTAGTTGCGACGGGATTATTTGCGACGGGACCCGTCGCAAATAGTCCCTGCCGACACACCTTTTGCGACGGGATGACAACTCGTTGCAAAAGGCTATAAACCGCCACCGGTTATTTGCGACAGGGCCCGTCGTAAAAGGTGTCTCGTCGCAAAAATCTATAAACCGCCGCTAGTTATTTGCGACGGGCCCCCTCACAAATACTTAGCTATTTGCGACGGTGGGATCCCACCGTCAAAAATAACCTTCGCGCGGTTTGGCGTGCTATTTGTGCCAAACTATTTGCGACGGGAGACGAAATCCCGTTGCAAATAGTTGGTTATTTGCGACGGGCGCAATGACTCGTCGCAAAAAAATCCTTTTCTCATACTGGATGATGAACCTTCTTATCGAAAACTCTGGATATCTTGTTCTGATGCCTCTAAAGATTGTGCAAGGGCCTCCAGCTCAGCCATAAGGATTTCAGCTATCTTTTCAAATGTATTCTTATCATAAATAGTAATATAGAGTTATAGTAACAGGATCTCTATGGGAAGTATGACATCTGTCCCATACACTAAGGAATATGTCGTCAACTGGGTGGAATTGGAGTCATTGTTTTGTAAGCCCAGAGGGTGTTAGGGACCATGTTTAGCCAACTCTTCTTATCCTGAACAACCATATTCTGGAAAATATTAGAGAGGGGCTTGTTGAACACCTCGATCTACCCATTTTCCTATGCATGAATGCGAGAAGGGTGGTGAGACCGGATGATGTACTTGGCGTACACTTTCTTCATCTCATCTGGTCGAAAGTTGGTGTCATTATCAGTGATAATGTCATATGGGACACCAAATCAGTGAATGATGTTGGATCTCATAAATATGATGATATAATGGGCCTTGACTTCCTTGAGCGGTATCACTTCTACCCGCATAGAAAAGAAATCTGTGGCGGTCAGGATAAACCTGCACTGGCATGCTATTACGGGTGGATATGGTCCCATGACAATGAGTACCCATACAAAAAAGGGTCGGGAGTATTAGGTAGTGTTTAGGGGTTCTGGTGGCTGATGCACAAAGTTGTAATGAATCTTTCATGTGTGACACATCTTAGAGAACTTGATGTAGTCACAGGCCATGGTGGGCCAGAAGTTTTCCAATTGTCGAATCTGGTGGGAGAGCTTCATCCCTACCAGATAATCTCCGTAGCAACTAGTATGGAATTCATGCATGATGTGGGGATTCTTACCTCTTTGAATACATTAAGGATAACTCCATCAAATCTTATTTTTTAGAGGATCTTCTCAAGGTTGGGACCACTCCAGGGGTAAACTATATTGCCCGTCGATGAATTCACTCAGGTTTGGCTCTATCTGTTGGGATATTTTTTTATTAGATGTAATCAAAAAGGGGGAATCATATAACCAAGGGTATCTTCTACTATGGTGGGGGGACCTAGAGTTCCTAGTGTATAGGCATCAATGGTAAGGTGACTTACCTACTGTGTATCATCATTTTCCGAACTGATAGGAGCGATGACCCATCGATGCACCACATGGATAATCATATCATCCTACTTAGGTTCTATGAGGGATGCATAAAATTAGGACATGGAATCGGATCGACTAATCAATGGCCTAGGAAAATGAGTGGCCACTAGTAGAGAAGGAAAATAGGCCATGATTTGGTGAGTACACTCTCAGAGGGGCATGATCTCGAGCTTCCTGACGACGTAGTGACCAATGATCTGCTTGATAACCATCTCGATGTCATCATTCAAATGTAGTTGGGGAACATTATTCTTGAAGGATATCTCGAGATTAGTGATAAGAGCATGGCACTCTACCTCATTAATGGTAAAATATTCTGACAACAAGAATCAGTAGGGAAATACAACTTGTCTTAACATGATGAACATGATACAAATTCCTACTCTATTGTGTCTGGGGTCATTGATACTTCTATTGGTCAGAATTCAGGAAGTGAAATTAAATTAAAATTTTCAACAAATCATGGTCTAGTCCACTAATATAATGGCCTCATCTGGAAAGTCAAAATATAGAGACTACTCTACAAGAGCTTGATGGACTGTAAGGAATTCTACCTGTGTCTGACCCTTAACATCTTTCTACAAGACAAACCGAACATCGAACTACTAAAGGATCACTTCCCACCAAGCTAGACGACCTCTTGAAATAGGACGATTCATAATATACTTTAGTGGATCCACACGGGATACTAGCTATATCTCATGATGTTGTAAATAATGCCTCAACTTCTGTACTATAAGAACCAGCACAAGGCAGCTCTTCTAGATAGAGGAATATCTAGTCTCTATGTTGGGGAGCATGCAACTAAGACAGTATAAACTGTTCTATACCACATTGTTATTATTCTAAGTGAGAAGGGCATCGAGGGATCACTTAGGGGCAGTCATATAGAGGAAACGTTTCTTTCCACATATAGGTAGAATTAGAACCAGTGGTTGAATCATGTACTTATTGATCTCAACAAAAAAAAAATGACATTATTCCTCTCATTGGTAGGTGGAACCTTTCTTCATGATCTAGGAGAAGGTCTAACACTTGCTAGACATATTCACAATGAATTAGCATATGTAGGCTTAGTATCCTTGGAAACTTTGGTGATCTTGAAGTTCACTTAGAGGAGGCATATTACTGATGGGCTTGATCTTCTACAGATTTATATTGGTGCATATGTATCTAATGACAAATCCAAGTAACATTCTAGAGGTAACCCCAAAGGCACACTTCAATGGGTTTATCTTCATATGGTAAGAGCATAGGAAGCCAAACACTTTCTAAATATCTCTAAGATGTTCTGGATGCTAGTGTGATTTGACTAAAAAATCATCCACATAGAATTCCACAAACATTTGGATGATCGGTTAGAATATGTGGTGCATATCACGGGGATATGTGGCTATGACTTATTTAGACTAAAAGGAATTACTTTGTAACAAAAGGTATCTTGTGGTGCTCTGATGGTGGTGGAATCTTTATCCTTGTGGGCCATTAATATTTGATTATATTTGGAATACCCATCTATGAAGGAGATATCCTAGAATCCAGTGGTGTCATCAATCAATAGATTTGACACGTAAATTGGAAAATCATCATTCAAATAGTGGTGGTTGAGGTCCTGGATGTTAATGAAAACTTTGTTTCATCCGTTCTTTTTCCTAATAGGAATGATGCTGGCCAATCTCATGGGGTACTATACTTCCTTAACAATGTCTTCTTTGATGATATTATCAACTCTGGTCTAGAACATGGTGTTGTGAGAAGGGTGAATCTTCCTAGGAGACTATTTTAACCCACGATGACTTATCAGTTTACCATGTAGGAGGACAGAAACCTGAGGATCCAGTCCCAAAACCTCGTTATAACTCCAAGAAAATACATCCCAATGATGCTTCAAGATTTCTGCATACTACTGCTTCTCTTCCTTAGGCATAGCTATGCTGATTAGTGTCTGTCTTGGCTCTATTTTTGTACTATGATTCACATAGATCGACTCATCAATAGTGGTAGAGGCACCTTCCTCGAATGTGGTAAGATCATCTTCCAAAACCTCTTCCTTGTCAATAGTGAAATTATCATCATCATGGAAAATTATTCCATGTTAGATGACCCTTTAGGAATGTTGGTACCCACCCAAGCATCAGTGGAACCTTTCTTAGGAGACTCTCATACTGCTAAAACCATGGAGGAAAATGTTGTTAATTTGATTCCATCCGGCCTTCAACCCAGGGATCCATGCTTGATAAAATCAGAGAAATAATGGTGTGTTGTCTTGAGTCATTTCAACCTAGCCCGATGAAAGAAGTGTGTATGGTGTATTGCTATTGCTATGGGGTGAACATCATGATACCTTAGAGTAGAAAGGGGATTTGGTATCCCTTGATCCTGATTTTTAAAGGATTATTATGTTATTTCTTGGTGGTCCTTGTACTTGGGAACATGCTTCTCACTCCTAACAACAAATCAGTGCCCCAAGTATGGGGTTGTGGCCTCCAGCCAATGAATTGGGAGGATGAAGGCATTATCAAATTCTATCCATGCGTTGTCCACAGTGGTAGTGGGATCGAGCTCATTAGAATAATCCTCGTTGTCCTTATGCTTATAATTGTCAGAATCTAATTAGTGGTCTTCATAAGAGGAAAATGGAGACGCATCACCCAGTAGTAAACCCACTTGACCATTAAAGTATTACATGTGGCACTAGTGATGTGAAGAGGGATTTTCTATATGTAGATGGAGACTAGGTCTACCCATCAGGGCATTGTAGGTGGTGTCCTACAAGGTGGCCATGAACTCAGTGTTGGCAATTAGGCAACCAAACTAGGTCTTTAGATGGTTCTTTCCACATAGCCTCTACTCGATCTAGTCATAACACTACAACAAAACCGGCCCCTAGCGGCGGTTTTTTTTTTCATTTGGAGGCGGTTTAAACCGCCGCTATAGGGTTTGGCGGCGGTTTACAAAAACCGCCGCGAAATTGGGCGTCGGAAATCTATTAGCGGCGGTTTTTACTATTTCGCGGAGGTTTAAGAAAAGCGTCGTAGATACCTCTTTTCGCGACGGTTTTTGTCCATTTCGCGGCGGTTTTATGCGTAGATGATACTTTTTTTCGCGGCGGTTTTAACCGCCGCTATATTCTGGCGTTTGATGCGCCTATGACGCGGCGGTGAAAACCGCCGCTAAATTTAAACAAAATACATTTAGCGGCGGTTATAACCGCCGCTAAATACTGACCAATAAGGCATTAGTGGAAGTTATAACCGCCTCTAAATGCTGACCAGTAAGGCATTAGCGGTGGTTAAAACCGCCACGAAATGTTGACCTAGAAAAAAAAAAATCTGCTTCTACCACACCACTGCCCTGAAAAACAAATCAAACCAGAATATTGAACAGGAGACACCATACAAACAAATAGCATGGTAGTATTCATTGAAAAATAGGATATGATAAAATGTTGTATGTTATGGAGTCCAACCTAAGGAAATTTATGTATCACAATTTGGTGAGTAACCAATCCATGTGACCCCAAAGATGTATATGTGTTTTTCGGTTCTTTAATTTCTTATGTGTTTTAAGAAGGGTTGATTTATATTATATGGATACTAATACTCTATATAATAAATGTTTATGAATTTTGATACAATTTATGTGATCATGCTAACCATGGTGATGTGTAATGATATGTAATTGGTTATGCTCTATGTTGGCCGATATAACATCCATGGGTGGATTGTTATATGGGTTGGGTTTTTTTAACAATGGATTTGTGTCATGGGATAGAACAAATTATGTTTATATGGGTATAGAATTTGTTCCAAATATGGATGTTTGAGTAGTTATAGAATGTATGTTATGGTGTGGTTTGTTGTGTGTTTTGGGTAGGTTATTAATGCCCACTATAGAAAATGGGTAACTTGTGAATTGGCGTCTGTTTTAGGTTGGACAACACGCTAATCGTGCATGGTGCTTGAGAGAGTATGGTTTATGATCTTGTAGGTTATACATGATTCCTATTGAGGATTTTAGTTATGTCATTGGATATGAGATAATAGTTTCATGTATACATCCCAAGATGGTCATCATGTTGCAGGTTGGATGGGATGCATCATGATATAGTTGTTATTGACTTCATTAAAGAAAATAGGTTTGAGTTTTTTAAAATTTCAACAACTTATCTAATGTTTTCCTCAATACCTTATTGGTGGAATTATACTTAACCAAACCAAATGATATTGATTTTTCACAATAGTTATTATCATAAGATAATGTCATTAATATATATGTGCTTGTATGTGATCTTTATCCTTCAGGGGAAGTATGGTGTGTCGATTTCTAGTTAGGATTAGTAACCTAGATTTCATAGTTGGATTGGGTATGGGATTTGTGATATGCATGAGAACCCTCGAGTGGGTATATTGGCCTATGATTTTCCTCGTGATATTTGAGATGGGTTCATAGATGCTTCTCCATGAGTTGTATCCTATATAGGATGTGACATGTGAACTAGGGTTGAGAAAGACTAGTAATATTGAGATGTATCTTGGGATATTGGTGATTGGAGTGTTCTAATCAAGTGAAATAGTGATTCTCATTTACACCTGATGAGGGTTTTCTTGTATGTATGTAATCCAAGAGAGGACTTATCCTAGGTCTATGAGTTCATTAAAAAAATCAAAGTAAGTTTAGACACTTTGTTCTATAGTGATGGTATATAGGTGGATTGTGGTTTGGTATTCAGTTAGTAATATCATTGTATTTGGTATTGTGAATGTAAAAGCATGGGTAGTGCTTGTGTTTTGTTAAGTCTAACATGAATAATTGACATGGTTATTTGGGGGATAAGATAAGTTAAACTATGATTATTTGGATGTTATTATAATGATGCATATTAGGTGTTTTAATAGAGTGTATACATGCTTAGATTCATGTTATACTGATAACGGTTAAATTTAGGTATTGTGGGAGGCTTCCAAGATACACTCTTTCCATGTCAGTAAGAGCGTGAGTTCTTTATCAGCATAATTGGTATGTTGGTTGTATAGTCTTTGATTATCCTGTCAGGTGGGAATTTCTTCATGCCTGTGTAATGTGTTGTGGCTCATTGGGCCTTGATAGTGATGGTATGAATTGGGCTTACATAGCTAGGATACCCAGGTGCTGCTATGGAGAAACAATGATATGAATGGGACTTACACAGTTGGACGGCCTAGGTACTTCTATGAATCAGTTATGGTATGAATTGAGCTTACACAATGGGGCTACCCAAATGCTGCTATATAGTAGAAATGGTATGAATATGGGTTACATATATGGTATTCTCATTGTATGTGGTACCAATTCAAACACATGCCTAAATGGAATGATGTATACCACACTCGAGAAATCAAGACATAAAATGAAACATCATAAATAAATAAAATGCATAGAAGGAAACATGAGAAATCAAAAAAATGTTAGGACATGGAAATGTTTGGTGGAAACTATGTGCCATATACATGTTTCATATACAAACCAACCATTCTCATACTTGTTCAACACATCAACAACACTACTACTCATCATCTGATACTGCATCATCACCCTCTCCACCTTCATCTCCACTACCTGCTGCCACCAATAAGAACATTATATTGAAAATTAAATATTGTTGCATATTTATAATTAAACTTAAAACCAATAAAAGTGTGAAAACTAAATGATTTTGATTTTTTTGTGATTTACCTGCTCACCACTAGCTGATGCACTACCACCGGGGGCATATCTGCTCATATGCTGACGTATTTCAAGCAACTCTTTCTGCAAAGCAGAAATCTGATCCCCCTGCTGGTGAACTATGTTTCGTAGAGAAGACATCTCCCTCTGAGCATCTTCAGGTATGAAATGACTATAACCAGGAGTAGATGTAGCCGAGATCCCTGATGGCCTGCCAAAGACCTCAGATGGTACGGGTCCAAAAACCATCTCGCACACTCTACCAGGATGCTCCTTCCCAAGGACTTTACCAACAGGGTCATCATGGGAGATTGAGTAGGATTGCTCAGGATTTAAATCCCATATTTCTTTAATTTTTACCTATAAATCAAATATCAATATATATTAACACATAAAAACTGATAATAAGTTATTATAATAAATAATTGAATTCATACCCCAACTTCTCTGGCAAGTTCATTAACAAAACTTCCATCTATTTTTTATGAACATCCAGCCACAGTTCTGTTCGGGATGCTTCATGCCCTAAACTCTGTGACTGCATTAAACAAAGATAAATCAACAATTAAATATTTTAAATAGATAATATTGTCTTATAAATATTTAAACTAATTAAAAGATTACCAATGACATTCGGCTTCTAGAAAAGATTTTTGAGCCCGCAGTGTGCGGGATGACTTGTTTTGCCCGGTTTGATGCATTCTGTCTTGAGAGATCCTGAAATAAATAAAATTCAATTTAACAGTAATGTATTCAATGTCTATATCCTCTTCATGTACATGTATAAATGTAAAATGAGGATAATATAATAATATACATTTCAATACCATCCACTTCTCATCACGATGGCTATCCACAAAAATATTCCACTGTTCTTTCAGTACCCCACTGGGTAGCTTCTCATACATCTGCTGCATGGTCAACGAAGTATCATTGGCATCACACCACAACCTCCATTTGAAATCTTTCCATTTTTTCCAAGATTTTTCAATGTCCACTTCTGTGCTATCACATCAGCAACGGTAAAGTGGAAGAACATCTGTATACAGAAATTCATTTTGAATATATTAGTAACATGACATTCAATTAAACCATAAAGTAATAAAATTACCTTTATCTGAGAATCAAAAACTTCATTTTTCCAGTTTGGAGGCATATGCCTCCAATCATCATATGAAATAGGCAGGGAAATGGGCTCCGCTGCCAGCTGACCTATAATCTGACCAAGTAAACCTGCGGCGTCATCCATCAGGACCCCATAAGAATCAAATGGCACCACTATCTTCTCACCATTCATGTTCCAAACATCATAACTTTTTAATTGTTTTTCCACGGTTGCATTTTTTTAATCTGCAATTAGCAAACAATTACTATAAACTAAATGTAATAAATTAATTAAATTAAAATTTGTACCTATGACTGTGACCCTCCAGAATGTCCATGATGAACTGGAAGGGGCGTGTCGCTACCCCGCTGCTAAGGCTCCTGTAGGGGGAGGCGATGACTCATCCTCTAATGAGAAATCCACTGACGGTGTCAAAGATGGTGCAGGGGGAGATGATGCAAGGATGTAGGCAGCTGCTGCCTCAGATGCCGTGGGGACAGACGGATCGTCATCTGTCGCAGAAGTAGATGAAATGGTGTACCGCTTCTTCCTTGGAATTCCTGTCATTTAATCAAATAAAATTAAGTTAAGAATATATATTTCAAAAAATTTATGCAGAAAAAAAATTAAAAATGATAATATATGCCCAGTAATAACAAACAAAATATATATAACAATGATAATGAATGACTATAGAAATGAAACAAGTGGTTGCTGAATGAATAAATAATTGTACATACAATCATTTTCCCCTTCAATCATGTCGGTTTCCTGCTCCATTGCTTCATCCACTTCATTCATCCTTGCTAGACTAATATTTTCAATATCATGATGGACAAATAATTCTGTTTCCTATTGATGATGAAATTCAATTGCATAGGTCAAATCTTCCACTTCATCACCCATATCATACAAATCTCTTTGTATTACGTGAGTAACTACACTCCACCCTTCATCCACAACATCATTCACATAATATACCATTTTTTCCTGCGATGCTAAGATATATGGATCATGCAGTTCACGATCACCAACATCCATCAAGCGAGAGAAGTTTACAGAAGTAAATTGCAAGGAATCTCTTTTAACACCTCTGATAATATCGACCCATTTGCATTTGAATAAAACAACATAAAAATGCCCGTGGTAGTTTAATTCAATAATATCATGTAACTTTCCATAGTATTCCACTTCAGTAAATGTAAATATACCACTATTATGTGTTTTCAAACCCATTTCTCGATCGACTGTACGAAATCTAAAACCATTCACATTATAAGCGTCGAACTTTCTAACTTGTTTTATAGGACCCCTAACAAGAAACATCAAATCTTCTGACAAGTCTGCTCGAGTATCAGTATTCATGATCTGAAGAATAAAAATATAATTTAATAGATTTTCAAATTGTATGTGTCAAACTAATATTCGTATTTATTGCAATATTTATAAACTTACACGTCGTGCAAACCATTCTACCAGCTCTTTATTCACAGCTTTCGTTATATCTTTTTCATTTCGTGTTCGGCATCTCATTCGTCTCTTTGTTTGTATCCTCAACTCTTAAATAAATGGATCTGCAATTTCACTATTCAGTATCACATATCTATGTGCCTGTAATAACTACAATTCTGTCAGTGTCGCGTATGAGGTCCTCCCAACTTATCGGCCAATAGAAGGAAATATTTTTTACTTCTGATGCATTTGAGATTGAGTTGATGTGTCGTCAATACGTCCAACTCTATTAAATATTGTCTCAATATCATCCAAATATCTGGAACAAAAGGTGAGACACTCCTCAGCCAAATAGCCTTCAGCAATAGAGCCTTCTGGTTGACCTTTATTTCTCACGTATGCTTTCAAATTCCCAAGATATCTGTGAAAAATAATAATAATATTATGCATTTATTTAAATTCCAAATATTGATTACTTAACTGGAAACATATAAATAAAATACCTCTCAATTGGATACATCCATCGATAATGAACGGGGCCTCCTAATTTAGCTTTGTCAACCAAATGCACAGTTAAATGCATCATGACAGTAAAAAACGATGGAGAAAAGATCATCTCCATTGCACAAAGGGTCAATACAAACCTCTCCTGTAGGTTGTCAAGCTGTAAAGGATGTAGAGTTTTCTCACATAATTTCCTGAAAAATGTGCAGAATTGCAGTACAACAGCAGTAACTTTTTTAGGTAATAATGTACGCAATGCCAATGGTAGTAACTGTTGTAACAAAACATGTGAATCGTGACTTTTCAATCCATATAACTTACGATTCTTCAAATCAACACACCTCGATATGTTACTCGAATACCCATCAGATACATTCACATTCTTTAAAATTCAAAGGAATGCATCTTTATCCCTATTTTTCATTGAAAAAATGGCAGGAGCATACTTTTCATTCTCATCTGGCCAGAGATCACGTTTTATGTTCATTACTTGTAAGTCTTTGCAAGCATTGAGACGGTCCTTCGACTTTCCATGCACATTATGTAATGTGAAAATCAAATTATCACATACATTCTTCTCAATATGCATCACATCAAGATTGTGGTGTAAAGAATTAAATTCCCAATACGAAAGTTTGAAGAATATACTTTTTTTCTTCCATTGTTGCGTTCTGATTTCACTTGATGATTCACTTCACACTTGTTTTCCTCTATCAATCAAATGATGAACCTTTCCAAATTCTGTTTTAACATTTTCAAGTTGTGTCAATATTTCAGAACCGGTTAACAACTTTGGATGTGGTCTACAATCAATGGAACCATTAAATTTTGATTTTCTCAGCCGAAATCTATGAGATGCATCAAGAAATCTTCGATGGCACAAGAAGCACCATTTTCTACTGTGAGGTAGCCATTTGGGCTCGAAATCAAAGTTACAAACAGGACAAGGCAAACCCGTATAAGTGTTCCAACCAGATAAATTCCCAATCCCAGGGAAGTCACTAATGGTCCACATTAAAGCAGCATGCATTTTGAAAAATTTTTTAGAAGAAACATCAAATGTCTCAACACCGTTTCTCCATAACTCCTGCAATTCTTCAATAAAAGGCTACAGGTATACATCAATATCATTTCCAGGCATTTTTTTCTAGGAATAATCATCGAAATGATAAAAGATGTTTGTTGCATACACATCCATGGAGGCAGATTATAAGGGATCAAAACAACTGGCCAAATGCTATAACTCGTACTCAAAGTCCCAAATGGGTTGAATCCATCGGCAGCCAATCCCAATCGAACATTCCTAGGATCAGCTGAGAAATCTGGATGTAATGAATCAAATGTCTTCCATGATTGGGAATCTCATGGATGTCTCATTAACCCATCATTGTTATTATCTACAGAATGCACTTCATGTGTTCGGTGGTTTTTGATGACCTGAATAATCTTTGCAATCGAGGCTTCAAAGGAAAGTAACGCAAAACTTTTGCAGGTGTGTTCCTTTTCTTCTTCTCCATAAAATTATGTTCAGTCATACTTCCAACATCACCTTTTGACTTCCATCTAGAAGAAGAACATTTCTTACAATTTTGTCTACTTGAATCCTCTCACCAGTAAAGCATACAATCCTTGGGACACGCATGTATTTTTGTATAATTCAAACCAAGCTTGTTTACAACTTTTTTCATCTAATAAAATGATTCTGGGATTTTTGCTTCAGGAAATGAATCACGAATCAATTCCAATAACATATACGTTGCCTTATTTGTAATTCCACATAGACATTTGATATGGTACAACTTCAGCAGAAATGAAAGCTTTGAATATTTCAAACACCCACTATACAACTCTTGATTTCCATCGTCAAATAAATCATGAAACACATTTTTCTCACTAAATTTTTCCCTTAAATTTGGCTCCACAGAATCAAGAGGAGGATCCAATGATATGTTACAATCTTGATCTGCTTGTGTTACAGCCTCAAAAACATCACTTGTCACGTTGCAATTTTTTGCACCCTCTTCTGGTTGTTCTAATATGTTTTGATGCTCATAGTGGTGTCTTGCAGTGCCAAATGCATCATTTATGATGTTTTTCATTTCATTTTCCATTGGAGACAAACTTGGGACCTCATTCTGTGGATTAACATCTTTCCTCAATCTTTCTGTATTGTTTGATTCTCTATGCCAAATCTAACACAAATATTGATCTGGGAATTGCTTCAGTATTAAATGTTCATAAACTTCATCTCTCTTCAACCATGTTCTAAATTTACATTTAGGACATGGACATCTTATTCTCCCTTCAACGGATCGATTAGAAATTTCAAAATCTAAAAACTCATTCAAACCCTTAACATATTGTGGTGTGTTCCTCGGTAATGTGATCCAGCTTTTATCCATGTATATCACAATGTTCCTACACAAAATATATGATACTGTAAGATTACAGAAACATAATATAATAAAGATGAACCATTGATCATAAAGTATGCATAATATAATAATGATGGTTCATTAATCACATTTACCACTTCAGACCAACCGAAAAAGTATGGTCCATAAGAGACAGCGTCAACACCTCATTGAGGAGAAATAAGAATATCCGGTTACACACTTATCATAACACTATCTACCCAACTATTTTTTATGGTTTCCAATGGGATATGTTTACAGAACATGAAGCA
Organism: Viscum album; assembly: GCA_963277665.1. Lineage (NCBI taxonomy): Eukaryota > Viridiplantae > Streptophyta > Magnoliopsida > Santalales > Viscaceae > Viscum > Viscum album. The sequence continues at coordinate 460,147,463 of OY728138.1, forward strand.
CCTAATTAATTCATTATCCATGATAAGACATGTCGTTATGGACCAAATTTACAAGGGAGAGAAGTCACATGGATTTTTGTAAAATAAACCATTGGAATTGAAATTGGTCTATAGGATGGGATTTAATCTATTGAACATATCTATATTCTTGGAAAGAGTTTAGGTGTAAATAATATTAAGTGAAATCCCAAAGGAACCAACTGCTCAATATAAATTCCAAGAAATTACTGTGTTTTTAAGAAAAGAAATTTACACATAATTTCTTGGTCTTTACATAAAATAATATTCAATTATAGAATATTAAAAACTATGGTCATAGTGGGGAGGAAAATAAAAAACGCTCAAAAAATAAACTAATATGTCTATAAAACCGAATAACAAACTACTATGCTACACCCTTTAACCCCCAAAAATAAATTTATAAACATCTCAAAAAAATATAAAATAAAAATCCCCCAAAATAAATAACCCAAATACTAAAATAAATCAAGATAAATATATACCCAAAATAGTGACTATATATGTTATCAGTGAGGAAACCCAAATATTACATGTAGAAATATTACACAAAATTAAATGGATATGAATTATATATCATTACAATGCACAATAAAATAATGATGATTTAGTTTCATTGGGAACATGGATACATAAAAATTCTGTACGTAAATATTATAAATCATCCGTATATTATTTCTTCACAACATGCATACTTTTTATACAAATCAAATGTAAAAAAATTCATCACATACTATAGAAGGTGAAACATGTGAATGGGTGATCATAGATTATCAATATTAATAAAAAGGCTTTTTTCCAAATCAATGGTCATATGTAAGAAGATAATGATAATAATGGTACAAAAAATTATCATTAAAATTTAAATTAATAATGAAAAATTCATAAATCACAATCACGTTTCATGGAAAAAATATTGTAAATTCTTAAGAAATGATACATTATTGAGTGAAATAACACGATGCATTATATCTTAACATTATTATATGATTTTTTCACAAAATGTGGCATAGTTTAATAATAATATTTGTGTAAATATTATTTCAATGATACCCTGAAAAATATTAATCACATATTAGGTTTGGGATAACATCATAAGTTCTTACTTTTGGCCATTGATAGGCTACCATGTAGCCATTTTTGGAATGGTCTAATGACTTGTGTAGCCTATTATAGGCATGTGATAACTACTTGAATATGCTTTGATCTGTAAAATGATTAATTATTATAGAACTCATTAAAGGGATAAAACAAAACCACTAATTAAATAACCATATTCAATTCTTATGTACACTAAAAGATCATTAAAACATTTAGAATTTCATAAGTGATTAACTCATGATTAACATAATACATTTCATTAATATTTAATGATCATAATCATAAACCGTCTAGAGAATGAATAATTATGGTAACATTGGATCATTTACATATTAATGTATAAGAATCAATTAATTAATTTTTAATATATTGAGAAACATTTAAATGATCACCAAATCATTTTATGGTGTAAATACCATTATCATTGTAATATCACTTTTTTTGAAATCTAAAAAATTAAAAAATATTTATAGAAAAAATATTAATAGTATTGTAGAATTGAAACATTCAACATAAACATAGATGAATGGTAATGTCCTAATGAGAAAATATTTCTTTCATGTCGTGTTTATAAAACCAAGATTATATTTTTTTATTCAATAGAAATAAAAAAACAATCCAAAAAATTATACGAAGTATTTTTAGTAATTAATATTTGAATTGAAAAATTTATAAAAATGAATTTACGAAATCTTTGCAGAATAATAGACATATTCATGAAGATATTTTATATAAAAAATATATATATTGTTTAACATGGATAATGAAATAATAGAGAAATGATGTAGATTTTTATTAAATGGAATCATTTATATTTATGGAGTACTTAATTAGAGGGAATTAATGATAAAAAGTAATATAAGACATAACCACAATTGAATAAAATACATAATATTTTAGAATGATAGATCATATTATTTACATTATCATATATTTAATCATGTGAAATCCTAGTAAAAGTGATATTTTACTATAAATCTACTACCAAATGTTCTTATTTATTTATAATTTCTCCAGACTTCTATATAATAAATTTAAAATAATTATACTTGTATACCAGAACCATATTAATACCTATAATACCATAAATATACCACCTATAACAGTAAATTTTTTATAATTATTTATTAAAATCAACCTTTATGAGTAATAAAATCATTATTTATAATTAAATATAATATTATTCATTAATGAAAATATCTATATTAGAACAAAAGAGGTGATTCAAAATTCATAATGCTAAAATCCAACCATTAAGATAATAATTGTTATGATACATTTATACCATGGCCATTATTTTTAGGGAACTGAGAGATCACAATGAGGATATATATATATATATATATATATATATATAAGTAAAATATTTAATGTAAATGAATCAAAGAGATTGGGAGGATAAGTCATTTTATAACCAATAATAATTCAATATGGGATATAAATAGGAGAGGATACATAATTGGGATAATGCATTGGATTTTTTGTTTGAGGTGAGGAATGAATGGACTCATACTCTAACTATAAATTTATAAATGACCCAAATATCATCCTTATATTGGGTTGTGTGTTTTACAAATGCAGTTAACCAAACAGTGTAGAAACCATGAAAATAATCACATTTGAAAATAGATGAAAGATAAAAACATAGATTTTACGGTATAAATAATAATTGAAAAACTACAAGTCTAGATTAATGTCTATAATTTTAATTTTTAGAAGAACTAAAAATTACCAAAGTCGAAAGGGGTCGCGGGGGGCGTCGGGGGGTGTGAGGGTCGCCGGAGGCCACGGGGGGCACGGGGGTGTCGGGGTCGCCGGATGGCACAAGGGGCGCGGGGGGTCGCTGGTGGTTGAGGGGGGCGTTGTGGGGTGCGGGTTTCACCGGAGGGCGCGGGGAGTGCGGGGTTCGCCGGAGGGTGCGGGGGGCACAGCGGTCACCAAGGCCAGGGGGGATCAGGGACGAGGGTTTGGGAACGTGGTCGGGGTGGGGGAAAGGGTCGCGGTGTTTTAAAAAAAATTTGGGTTTCGCGGCGGTTTTTAATAAACCGCCGCGAAACCTTCACTGAAAATGTTTAGTGGCGGTTTTGTAAACCGCCGCCACAAAACCGCCGCTAAACCCAGTTTTTTTTATAGTGTAATTGTGATATTTTTATATTAGAGGGATCCAGATATGCTTTAGACAACCCCAGTTTTTAGAGTGTCTTTTTCGGGATGAGTTTGTTCCCAGAACCCATGTTGAGAAAACAACGATGGACTTACACACCATTAAAATGGATAGTGATGTATAACAGGTGAATGTTCCCCTATTTGGGAGAACCTACATATTCTCCTGAGAATGAGATAATATCTTGGAACTCTTCATGCTCAACTTCTTCAGCATGAAAAGTATAAGTGACTACTACCCCAGTTTTGAATTGGAGGGGGATTCTTAAAGCCTCTATGAGGGATTCACACATATTGTCAGAAAGTTGGATATCCTCAAGGACCGAGATCATTTTAGGAATTCTGGAAAGTTTATTAAGCACATAATACATCTATTCCAGACACACAATACTAATTCTAGTAAGTTTCTCTGCGACACAAGGTATGACAGGTAATGCTGGTCGAACCAGAAGATTCTAGCTTGTGTTGGAAATATCCTATTTCTCACTAGTTGAACCATTCAAAAATGACTATTTTATTATTACCATAGGGATTAGGTGTGGACATAGCTATGCATGGCTGATCATAGAACTGTGCTAGTCGCTATGCCTAATCGATCACCACAAACGGTGATGGTCGTGAACCTGACGGGACAACATGATAGGACTGCAGATGATGAGATCTCTGTTGGGCCTTCTTTCTGGTCGTAGTGGCGTTAACTTCTTAGCTAGAGGAACTGGTTAGTATATTCCAATGATTAATGTATCCATGACTCCTTTTATGATTACATGGACTATGGACATTAGGAGGACATTCTTAGCACTCCTTGTTGCTGGGAACCGTGTAATGGTCCACTAACTCGATGATATCTATTAAGGCATGATCCTGATCATCAATTGATGAATACTCCAACACTGGGTGGATCCAGGGGTGACACACATCTCTAGGGGAATGAAGTCTACAAGAGTGAGGGGTGTCTTCAGCACCTTCATGGGACTTTTTTCCCTTGCAAAATTGGCACCTACCCCTCTGTAAGGTATGAGGCTATGATATGGTTACTGCAGTAGTTGCTAGTGGAGGTGTGGCATGTTCAAGGTGATCAGGATGATACAGAAAGGTGTGGATGATACTATGGTCATGAGCGACAACTATGTGATCCATCCAATCATAATACATATGAGACTCATGTCTAGATACTTACTCCCATTCACCCTCACTGTAATTGGCTGGCCACACAGAGACACATGCCACCTATAGCGGGGCAGAGCCCAACATGACTATATTGGCATCAACCTAGTCCAAGAGAAAATAATTGAAAATATAATACTACTTGAGAGTACATCCAAGAAATAAGTGGTAGGGGAACATGGCCCTGGTGAGGGTCTAGAGCCTGATGAGCAGTTTTAACCAAATTATCTCACCTGGGTGGTGGTTTTGCATTACGTGGTGGTGCCTACTGATTCTTAGGTGGGCAATGCTAAACTCAGGGCTAGTATTGAGGTTGGGGACATCAGAGTGACTAAGGATGAGGCTCTACTTATAATATCTCAAGTGGCTTGGGAGCCTTTAACTATGAAATGAAAATATTCTCAACCTTGTAAACTCGTCTTGAAGGAGTTGTGGGAGGCAATGAGCATGCCTACATGACTTGCTGCAAGGATTCCTCTAGGTACTGATCCATGTCAAAAAAATCCTGGAATCCACCTGGGTTTTTTTAGTGATAGGAGAGGGGATCAGTTCGGTCTTTATGTTCCCCACACTCATTGTCAACATCTTCTCTTGAGTTAACAGCATGCCGAGTGAATACGAAAGGCCCTTCCAACTAGAGACAAATTCTGTGATGTGCTCATATGGCCTTTTCTTGAACATGAAGAGTTTAGATATACCATTTTTCCACATGGTGGAGTTGACCTGATACAGAAACTTCCTGAAAATATCCTACCAACTAGTTATGGACCCAATGGTTTTCTAGCTATACCAGATAAACATAGACCCTTCTTGTGTTTGTATGAAGCACCGGAGCATGGTGGCCTCTTGCTGCATTAGAGTTCCAAGAATAGGTCCACACATTGAGATAATGTGGTCTAGATGTTGTAGGGGTTCTCCCATCCAATTTAAAGGGAATAAATTAGGATTTTCAAAGCATGGGGCTGATAGTATATCATCCAACCATGCCAAATATGGCTTTCCATCAAGTGGGATTTCCACTTGTAGGGTTTCAAGGGCCTCTAGGCGAGTGATGATATGGTCCATCAAATAATCCATAAAGGGTCCCTATCCTAGAGAGGATCCCTAACCACTAGTGCATTGTTGGGTTCTTCAGCATAATAGTAGGGACCAACAACTCTTGGAGGGGCTGGTGGAATGACCTGAGGAGTAGCTAAAGATACAAACTGTGGAGAATCTTTAGGTTCCATTGGAGGAACATCTTACAGAGTCAGGTCTCAGATAATATTCTCACATAGTTCAGGTGGATTTGGTAATGCATACCAATTCTACATTACATAATCTCCAACCTATACCCTATCAGGATATGTAGGGTTTTTCAGATCAAAGGGTGGAAAATCACCCATGGGAACATGTACCTGCCCGTGTTGCTCTGGTGGAGGATGATTAGGATCATACCAAGGATAAGAATAGTCTGTTCATTTCACTACGACACACTATAAAAGGAGTTAGTTAATAAAAATCTTCTATTCTGAAAGCTATTAGAGAAAAGTATCCCTTTGGGGATTATCCTTCGTCTTTTTCATTAAGAAAACTGTATAGATGGGCTTAATAGTCCAAGTTTATACTTTACCCTTATTATAGTCCCAACCATGGGGTAATGACTCGGCAAGGTCTGCAAAGCCAAGTAAGTGCCTTTTATGGATAGTGAAAATTCATGGAGGATCCAATAGAAGTGGCACTACCCTAGGGTAGGATATCTTCAGTGATTCCTACCTTAGTATCCTTCTCTTTGAGATTATCCATGTTTACTATGACTGCTCCTAGGGGAATATCCTTGATATCACCTAGCATGTCAGGTTGATGTAGGATAGGAATGAAGTAAATAGCATCATATTACCTCTATAAACAGATCTAGATGTGTGGATACACATCTTCGATAATTTTGTGGAGCACAGTGAAGCTCTAAATGAATCATTGCTGAAGAGTTTGTTGTTAGTCGGGTGATGTAGGGTGCTGAGCCACTAAAAGCATGGCTAAATCAACCAGGTAGCATTACTACCCAAATTTCATCATAATGTTCCTATATTTTTGGATATTCCAATTGAAGATGATGGAGATGAAAGTGAATCATACATAGGGTTTGGTGGAAATACACAACTTCAACCTAAGAGTGCAGCTCTAGAATGATAAATTCTAATGTAGTGATCGGCCAAAACATTTTGGGAAGATTGTACTCTGTGAAAATATCCAACAAAATCATTCATTCCATATCGGTATTTAGACCTTTTTTCCCCATTCTTAAATTGGGGTGGTCGAAGATCTGAAAATTGTACTAATATGGACCTATGTGGTGGATTGACCGGTAGAGAGAATGTTGTGTGGGCTAACAACAGACTACATACTGGTTCATCTCATGTAGTTGGAACTAACCACACCATCACATCCCTATATGATAAATTCTTGACCATCACTTCATGTGAAAAGGTATCACCTGTGGGTGATGAATATGGGAAGTTCTCATAATCTATTGGCCCCAAAAAAAACTCTCCATAATCTCTTGTCTAGGAATATAATGATCATGGTGACGATAGAAAGGTCCACATTGAAAAAACCAGGAAAGTGGAAAAATAATTATCCCCATTTATGTACCTTTGGTTGGCCTCAGAGATCTGGTGAATTTAACTTTCTAAAAGGACAAAGTTGATATGACTAGTTCTCACCTCAAAATATGATTTAGAGGATCGGGGTGAAGGCTCCTACATAAAATTGCACTCCGCTTCAGATTCATAAATGAGGAACGAATTTACAATGATATGGTGATGCACAAGATTCTTCATTCATTGATGATGGTTAAATCTTCAACCATAAAACTCTTCCTCAAGGAAGGGTAAATCTTCAACATGGGGAGGACCTCTATGTAGGATGGTATTAGAGGAGGGGAGGGCCTCTGGTAGAGCTGGTAGAAACATCAGAAAAATCTCCATGCCTGATGTCATCATAGTGGGAAGGGACTCTACTCTAAGTACTATTAAAGACATGGGTTGGGCCTCAATGTTGAGTGAGAGAGTGGGGAGGACCTATGATTGGGTGCGATGGGGTGTAAGGAGATCACGAGTAGATCTTGAATTGAATAAGGGGAGGACCTCCATCCTGAGTACGAGATGCATATAGAGGACCTTTGTGGTTAGCAATGCTGGAGTAGGGAGGTCCTCCACTAGAATGGGTAAGAACATGGGGAGGAACTCCATATCGGCCACCTACGGCATAAGAAGGAACTCCTTGCCGATTGGTAGTGGTGGTATAAGGAAGGCCTTTATACTGATGAAACTGGACATGGGGAGGACCTATATGATGATGTGTTATAGGGTGAGGAGGACCTTCATGTTGATAACCTGAAATATGGGGGAAATATCCATATTTGGGATCATGGGAATGGGGGTGAACTCCTTGCTAGACATTAAAAAGCTGTGGAGGACCTCCTCTTATACTAGAAGTAGTTTCATGGGGAGGACCTCTATGTTGAGTGCGAGAGTAGGGAGGACTTCCAGTCATATTGGAAATGGTACATGAATGTACTATTTACTAGATCTAGATTTCATAGGTTGTCCTGCGGCCATTGATGCTCATGTCGATAATCAGAAGAGTCATCACATCTTGTCCAATGGGTGGCTGGGGTCTCAATCCTGATCAGGCATAGAAGTACCCCTAATTTGTAGCAATAGGGAAATGATATTATGAGTTGATAGTGGCATGGGCCACTAAATCTCTAGAATACGATGGTCCCTGAAAGGTGTCTTCCTATGCCTACACCTAAATTTGACACCAGATCAGCTGAACTGGGGCCAGTTATGTAGGGGTAGAGACCACCTGTTGATAGTAAAAGATGAAATGACTCAAACCACTCTCACCTCATCGGTGTAGGGGAGTGAATCATTGAAGATTCCCAGAGAGAGGCTCTTAAAATAGTTGAATGCTAGAGTGGGGAGAAATGGATCCCTATATGGACCTTGGGATCAGTGGTGATGATGAGGCAAAAAATCCTCTATACCTTGGTGGGTCATATCCCTCATTGGGATGACCCCTTCAAGTTCGTATTGTAAAATAAGAGTAACAATTCCCCTTCTCTGAACAAACTATGAGGGTGCGATAGGGTGTGGGAACATAGTAGCTATGGTTTTGGATGATGTTGTGGCGGTGGTGGAGCTATGTTTGATTTCATTGTTATCATTTCTCATGACCCTATGTTTGTGAGCAGGAGGAGAATGGTTTCTTATATATTGGGTCCTAAAATGTAGGAATATTCATCTATTAGCATGGACAATAGAAAAGTAGTCCCCCAGTGTCATCTAGTCTTCCATGGATAGATATAAAGATCTACACTGATGATGTCACAGACCAGAATACCCAATGATTAACTACCCCAAATTCTTGTGACTTCCATGCTAGAACCATTATTTTATTGGTGGGACCTGGAAATGGATGGATAGATTTGACGACATGCTTATCTATTGGTGTATCAAAGTAGAAAATATCCCCACGGTTAAAAGATAATGGGTCGACATCTGGTTCACCATTTCTATTTCTAACACTTCCACTGGGGTGTGCCGCCTGAGAACATTTGAAATTCTATTGGTTGTGAATTGTACCATGTATTCCCGCATTCCATAGGTGGGTGACCTTCATCACTTCTTTAGTGATATCTTCTCATTGATCAAAATAGGATGATGGGATGGCAGTTCCTCATTTCACGGATTCCTCCCTGGAGCCCATCATTATGTTCGAGTTTCCCTCATAGATTAAGGCGTTTTTTGTAAAACCCTTCCTAGTACCATTTCATTATGGAATACAATTAATTACACTTCTTCTATATGGAAATTATAAGGGGTCATGTCAGGGTAGTAACATTCAGTTAGGGGAGTAGTCACATTGGGAATCAGTGGCATGTTTGGGCGTAGGAACCTTGGTACATCTAAATTCTCCTTTATGAGAGGGATTCTCAAGGGCACAGAATCTAGAGTCATCCCACCTCAAATGTGGGGAATGTTATGATAGAGGCATATCTATGAGGTTTTCCTGAGCTTCCCATGTTTACCACTGGATATTCCACGAGCTTATTGTCTAGCACAGATGGATCAAATTATCAAAACACTGATAAGAGTGGATCAGTTAGATATTCCCCTAGGATGGATCACCTAGAATGTTTATTAAGTGTATGGGTCAAAACATTAAAGGGGATGAAACCTAGATTTCGTGTCCCAAAAGGGGAAGTTTTCACACCGTGAAGTCTTATTGGAACACCGAAAAGGGAGGATAAAATATTGTGGGTCTCAAAAAAGGGGATAGTAAGGTTTACCATTGGATGGGATTGAACCTCATAGAGGCTTTCTATATACCCTTTGTAGAAGACATGGATAAAAAACAGCATAGTTTAAAGGGGGAACTCAGGTCTTCCACATGGTTAGCGGCCTAGGTGTCGTTAAAAGTAGGAATTGGATGGATGGGGATTATGCATGGTCAGCTGCCCAGGTGCTGCTAGAAGCAACAATTGGATGGATGGGGCTTATGCATGGTTAGCTACCCAAGTGGATGTGATGTGTTCAGTGATATGTGACAACATGGATAAAATAAAGATGGATTGTGGATTACTAGATGAACTGGATGAGATGAATGGGATGGAACTGATGTGAAAATGATGGTGGTGTTGGCCTTGAACCTTATAGAGGCTTCCTAGGTATCCTAGTGGATGGGAATCAAATTCCACATAGTTTAGTGGGGCGATGAGATACCTAAGGAGGTGGCCCATGAGAATGGAATGCATGAATGGAGACCCAAAGGAAGTGGAACCTCTGGGATAGGGCATGATCTTCCCATGACACAAATGCTTGATGGAAAGTCCATGATGGGAAATTGGTGATGGGCTTGAAACTTAGGTAGGCTTCCAACACATCCTAGTGAAAGGGAATCAAATTCCACATAGTTAAAGGGTGGGGCATAGAATCAAGGTTTACTCAAAGGACAAAGAATCGAAGACATGTTAGGGCTTATGCATGGTTATCATCCCATCACAAGATGGGAACTCCTGGTTAGAAGACTGTGGTGAAGTTTGAGTCTTATGCATGGTTTGTATCCCATGTGGATTTGAACACCTCAGGGAGGTGGATTATAGAGGTGAATCCCAAAAAGGGAATTATCGCATCAGGAGGGTACATATCTTAGGAGTGAGTACCAAAGTTTACCATAGGTTCGGGTTGGACCCTAGAGAGGCTTCCTACATATCCCAGTGGCTAGGAATCAAAACTCACTTAGTTTGAAGGGTAATACAGTTTAACGTCATTTGGGATGAAGGTGAACCAATATGGAATGCATGGAACCGTTAGATTGTGGGGAGTGAAGGGCTTGAACCTCAGAGAGTGTTATTTTATAAAATTTCTAGGAGAAAAGGATCAATATCCACATAGTTAAAATGGATGTAGTTTAAATCCATATAGGGAAAGGGGCATGGGACATATTTGTGGTTATCATCCCTTGAGAATGGAACGCGTGGATGGGGACTCAAAAGAAGTATAACTTACAGGTTTGGGTACGATCTTCCCGAGACACAAATTCTCAAATGAAATTAAAATATAGGAAATTTGTAATGGGATTGAACTTCAGGGAGGATTAATATATATCCCAATGGATAGAAAACAAAGTCCATGTATTTCAAGGGTGGGTAATAGAATTGAGGTGTACACAAAGAATAGGTACCCAAATACATTTTGAGGCTTATGCATGGTTAGAGTATCATCACAATAAGGGTACTCTTTGTTGGAGGATTATGGTTTAGTGTGGGTCTTATTAATGGTTAGTATCCAAAATGGATCATAATACCTCATGGAGGCAAATCTAGGAGATGCATCCCAAAAATAGGAAGTATTGCATCAGGTGGGTACATCCCATAGGAGGTAGTACCAGAGTTCAGAATAGGTTGGGCATCCACCTCAAATATGATTTATATGTATTCTAGTATCTTGGAATCAAAAATCATTTATTTCAAATTGGAATATAGTTTAACATCATGCGTGATGAAGGTGAACCTACATGAAATGCACAGAATAGTTAGATTATGGGGAATGAAGGACTTGAATCTCATAGGGTATTCCTATATAAAGAGTCTAGAAGATAAGGATAAAAGCCAACATAGTTCATATGGATACAGTTTAACATTATATGGGATGAGGGTCATGAGACTTACATGTGGTTAGAAACCCATGAGAATGGTACAGATGGATGGATACCCAAAGGAAGTAGAACCTCTAGGTCAGGGAATGATCTTCTCGATACACAAAGGCCCTACAGAAAGTCCAGGATGTGGAATTGGTGATGGTCTTGAACCTTAGGGAGGCTTTCTATATATCCTAGTGTCTGGGAATCAAAGTTCACATATTTCAAGGGTGGGGTATAGAATCGGGGCATATACAAAGGACAGTAACCTAGATACATGCTAGGGCTTATGCATGGTTAGATTCAAATAGAAAGAGGGGCAATCTTGGTTAGGGGAGTATGGTGAAGTGTGGGGTTTATGAATAGATAGAACCTCACTTGGATTGGAACACCTCAGGGAGGCGGATCCTGAAGATACATCCCAAAATGGGAAAGTATCGCATCTGGAGGGTACATCACTTAGGATGGAGTACCAAAGTTTACCATTGGTTGGTGTTGGACATCATAGAGGCTTCCTATATATCTCAGTGGATGAGAATAAACCCCCACATAGTTAAAATGGGAATACTATTTAATGTCAAGAGGGATGAAGGTGATCTGACATCAAATGCATGAAATGATTAGATTACGGGGAGTCATGGGCTTGAACCTCAGAGAGGCTTCCAACATACCCAATCTATGAGACAAGGATAAAAGTCCAAGTAGTTCAAATGGATGTAGTTTAATGATATATGGGATGAGGGGCATGGTACATACATGTGGTTAGTGGCTTGGGTGGATGTCATTGTCACTAATAAACTATAAGACCACATGATTCATGCTCGGTGTGGGAAACAAGAGGTAGTGGTGCATCTGATGATCATGTCGTGAAAGGTGAGGAAATGAGGGATGGTTAAGTTTGGTACTTACTCTATGAAGGATGATCGAGGAGGGTGACCTGACTAATGAGGATTATATGGCCATCATACATGGAACACCCTATAAATATGTTTCGGGGATTATGTGAGGACTTCCTGAGGCACACATGGTGATAAAGCCTAAAGGGAGAGAAAATAATGGAGAGGTCTGATGGTCAATCCCCTTCAAATTCTCCTAGGACTTCCACAAATGTGAAAACTAAAATTTTAATGTCATGTATGGGGGATGAGGGTGCTTGGTAGTTTAATGTCCCACAGCTTGGATGAGAAGGACTCAATCCTCACCCCTTGGACTCACATTACTTGTACCAACACACACATGGGGGAAGAAAGGCATAAGACATTACAAGAAATAATGGGGTGGAGGAGTGGTCACTCGATGGGATCATGTTAGTATGGTTATGCGAATAAGAAATATTTGATAACATGCCTATGTGAAGAAGCATAAGGTAGGGAAATTCCTTATGAAACACCACTCAATGAACCGTTAAATCACTTCATAAACGCCTAGAGGGCCTTGTGGGAAAGGTATTTTCAAGTCTAGGGTGCTCGATAGGAAGATTTTCATGAAGTAAAGGTTCTTCACAGAGGAAAGGTGGTTCATAAAGGAGTAGTGATTTGTGAGGGAAGGGTGCTTCATGAAGGAATGGGGCTTCATAAAGGAAGTACTTTTTAAGATTTGAGATTTACCTTAGCAAAGAGATCTTTATTTGGAGAGTTACTTATAAAGGATTAATGTTTCGTGGACCCCCAAGAAACCCAAATGGGATCCCTCCTTTTCAAAGGGTAAATCCTTTTCAAAGGGAATCCCTACCATTGGTGGGGTCCATTCCAAAAAAAGGAGGTATGGCTCATAATTCTCATGAATGTTGAGAGATCCATATTTGGGTTGGTGAAGATCTTCATGAAATGGGAGATGAGAAGGAAAATGGTCAAAGTAACAATGGTCTGGAGGGGTGAACCCTCTATTTATAGGTAGAATAGGTTTTCAGTATTTTTGGGGATTACCACGAAGAATAATCAGGGGTTCATGAAGAAAAAGTAACACCATAGAAGAGATATGTTCGTAGTTGGGTCGCAAAGGAAAAGTGACACCGTGAAGGAGGTACATTTGTGGTCTGATTGTGAAAAAAAAGTAATTTCATGGAGGAGATATGTTCACAGTTGGATCATAAAGGAAAAGTGATGCTACAGAGGAGATACTTTCATGGTCAGATTATGAAAAAAAAATTGACGCCACACCATAGATATGTTCGTAGTCACATCACAAAGGAAAACTGACATAGTGGAGGCAATACGTTTGCGGTTAGATCATGAATGAAATGTGATGTCAGGGAAGAGATAATTTTGTGGTCAAATTGAAAAGGAAAAGTGACCCCCTAGAGGAGATTATTTACAATTAGATTGGGGAGGGAAAGGGGGTTCCATGGAGGAGATACGTTCTCAGTCAGATCATGATGTAAAAGTGATGATGTAGAGGAGATACATTCGCGATCAAATTTAAATGAAAAAGGGGCACCTCGGAGGTGATAATTTTGTAGTCAAATTGTGAGGGAAAATTGTTTCCATGGAGTAGATATGTTTATGGTTGGATTGCGAAGAAAAAGGGGTGTTGAGGAGGAGATATGTTCACGGTCGTTTGGGTGAGGGATCTCTATAGAGGATCTTCATGAAACAGACCCATTTGGATGATTGTTGATGGATTATAAGGCCATTTGGGACTGCATTAGCCTCAAACCAATCATTTCTCTATTCATTCCTTCAAGGGAAAAATTATAGGCAGCAACACAAGTCCAACCAGTTTAAAAACTTTGGCATGGTGTAAGACCAACACTCTCTTAGTGCATCAAGGGAAACGTTAGGATATGAGAAATCCTAATCTCTTAAAAATGATTACTCTAAGAGGATTTGAATGGTTTACAACCAACTAAGAAAAAAATGGTCATACATAATAGATCAGTTATATGGGTGGCCGTTTACCAATCCATAAAGATCCCATACACTTTATAGTTTGTAACTTTTCTCCCATTAATCAAAACTGATTCACATTTCAATTTTAACATTAGCAGATTTTCATTTTAAAAAAATTAAAGATTCATATATATACCATGCACAAAAGATAGTTCATGTAAATGGGTTACCATTAACCAATAATAAGGTGCTCATACACATCAAAACTGAAGACTATCACCCATTTAATCAAACCAATTTATCTTTTAGAATTCCTGATCGTGAAATAATTTTCATTTTAACAAAAAATCCTTAAATATGTGAAAATATCAAGGATGGTTTGAGTAAACGGGTTACCTTTTCCCAATAATAAGGTTGGCATACACCATACAACTAAAAACAGGATATTGTTTACTCTCAAACCATATATTTATCATGTGAATCCATTTATAAATATATAAATATATATTTTAAAATAGAACTACTATGCTATCACAAGAAATAAACCAAAGAATCATGCTAGATAAACAGGGAACATGGAATATAATCAACTAATCATGGCATAACACTCAAGGAATACATGAAAAATAGAAAGCCAGTTACTAAATAAACTACATGGCATAGTGTATGTAAGGAATGTGAATTAATATATTACTAACATTAGGCATGTATTTCATCATCATTTATATACTAGGAAAAGGGTAAAATACCAAAATTTCACAAATCCATAAGAAGAGGAATGTACACAATTAACTAAGGGTGGAATCAAATCAACTGTAATATTGAACATCACAAATAACAATCTCATCCCTCGCCACTTTGAATTTTCTCCATGGATGGTATGATCTATCTCAGACACGACTATAGACCAAGAGCCATCACATTTCTAGACCTAGGTCTACTAGTCCAAAATAGAAAGAAAAATGACAAAAAGAAATCTCAAATACCACATTGTTACATCCCAACCAGACTAACCACTAATTAGGTAGCCAGACTCATGGTTCACATGGCCTCAAGAGGGACTCCCCATATTACAAAGGCTAACTAGTATAAACGAGGGTGTAAGGAAATGATAGTGGATAGACTATACCATATAAATCAGAGTAGCACCTCGGGATACTGGATACTAAATAGAAGAAAACATCATAAGTAATAATAATTGAAATAAAATGCATAAAATGAATAATAGTAATCAACTAAATAAATAAAGTTGTCCAAACCCAATATAAAACCATGCATGCATGTCCAGATGATGATATGATATAGTACATTAAAAAAATAAAGAAAATATTGAATGTCCCGTGAGAGATATATCCACATTCATCCTAACATCCATCTTGATCCTATGCTCATAACTCCCAAGTACTATCAAAGTAGCATGAGAAAACATCCATGGTCCTACAAACATAATGTCTAATTAGGTACCATAGTGCAATGGTGGTCAGATAAAGGTGCGAGATACAAAATCCTAGTAGGCTACCTCCCATGACCTATACAACTAAATCAAGTCCATGAATATAAGATATCCTTGTGCTGGTATAAATTAAATAATAATCTATACAAAAATTATAACATAGGTCGACTCAGGTTTCAATAGAACTCTTGGCCAACTCTACCTACTTCGGCTCATGGCCAAAATGAAATGTATTACTAGAAACTATATATATATTATTTTTATATTTCATCCAATTATATAAACCAATTATGTGCAGACACTGATGGACAAATAGTTGGAATACTAGTTGCTGGATTGACCGGGCATAACTCAGACATCCATAACCAGTCTAAATGAGCTTCTAATCTCAAGTAATAGGGTACATGCCCTACAAACCAGTAGAGTTTTAGAAATCATGCATGACACTCAGGATGTCGAGTGATCCATCGTGTCAACATTCTAAATTGGGATCATGGTGCCTTAGTCTAATGTCCCACATAGTATCAAGGGTGCGAGATTACACGACTCAACACTCGATGTAAGGGAGCATGATTTCCTGCCATCATTTCGCATCCCATTTATGGTGTAATCATATAATGACCAAAATGTTCTGATCCATGAGGAATTACCTCTCATTCTCAAAATTTATTAATCACATTCATACCTAAGGGAATTCCATTTAATATTAATATGAATTAAGAATGTACTAAACAGCATGGGCATGCCACCCTTTATAGTTTATTTCATTCAAAACTCTTAATTGAAACCACATAAGTCATGATCATTTAATATAAAAAGTTATATGGTCATACAACCCAATTCAATTCCATTTCAATTAATTTATTTAATAAATTCAATGAGAGAAACCCATCATGAATGATCTATTCATGTTAGTACATGGAACTAAATCCAACAAACATGGAAATTCATTTTAACCAATTAAAGGAGACCTATAGAAGGTCCCTTTAACATTTAATCAATTACCTACATGCTAAGTATCATTTATGAATCAAACCAATACCTTTGTAGGAGCCTGTTTTGTTAACATTTTATATAAAAGGAGGGATAAATCATTTAATAACATAATGAAGGCCATGTCCTAAACATGACATCTTTCAAACACCAAAACCAAGGCATAGAAAAACACAATGTCATAACACAAGAATGATATTACTAATAAATTATTTCTTTGTAATTTGGAATAAATCAAACCATATTCAGGGGTTTTATAATCAAAACATGTCTTTATTTATCAAATAATTCACTAAACATAATCATGCTTTAATACTAAAGGTGTCACTCAATTGATCTAAGTGAAATATTTAGGAATTCATCATACATGGAAATTTATTTATAAGGTTCGACATGGAATTTAGGAGACTCCATAATCAATTGGTCCAGATCCTACAACTATAAGTTCAGTTACTAGGACATGCTGAATGAATTTCTTGCATCTTAGGAATTTAATTCAATTAATTTTAAAAGTTAAATTTTTGTCGTCAACACCCATGAGGTGTCCTTGGAAGGGGTTAACATCTCTATTTTACATATTCCATGGGAGTAATATAAGGTACGTATAACAATTTAAAATGAAGAGCATAATTTTAAGGTAGTGTGAGGAAATTTCCATAATGCATAAAAATTAAGTTATTTATAATTGAGTGAAAACATGAGAAAAATAAGTATATGACTTGCCTCAAACTTAGAACATGTCACTCATCAAATATTATTCTCTGATTTGATCCAATATAGATGAAATCTAAGAAATATAATTTTTCCCTGAAAATAGGGAAAATGATCTTGCACCTCGATAGCATTGTTGAGATATGACTGAAAATTAAATTTTTTTATTATTCAAACACTTTTGAAGAAAAAGTGAGGAACCGTACATGACTTCATGACTTATGATAATCAAAGCACCCTGGTACAAAAATTTAAGGCCCAACAGCACCAAGATTATATAGAAGATCCCCTACCCAGTATCATAAACAATAAGATCAGCCTCCATCTGCTCCTCGTTGTTGGCTAACTGTCCCATGAATGAGCACACGGGCCTGGAACCGATGGAAAACCCATACCCTATTAAACATCAGCTTCCGGAGTGAAGACTAGAAGAAAACCAACTGCTCAAAACCTCATCTGGAGAAAAACCATGTAAGACATATGTAGTGACCCTCAAACCTCGAACCAGATGGCCACAAAGAACGTTTCACCAACTCAATGAATTCAACCACCAACTCCACTATTTCAAAGAATTCCAGACAATTATCAAAAACACCAAATCAGACCTACGATATATCAATTTTAATAGCCATAATGACAATTAACAGCACCTCCATTAGATCCTTCATAGAACCATTCATACCTTTGCCTTCATCGACTCAGACTCAACATAAATAGGACAAAAACAAAAAATCATAAAATTCAGCAACCAAAATCATTGAAGAGACCCTTAACTGAACCAGTCCATTATTCTCTTTCTCCTTCAGCAATTGTGCAACTATCAACCTTGACCAAAACAACCAGAACCTGTGAAAATCACCAGTGACGATGATCTATTGCATGACCCAAACCAACAGAAAAAAAAAATAAAGAGAAAGAAAAACGAACCAACACCGAAAAGAGGACCTCCCAAGTCTGAAATAACCTACTTCGCTGGAACAATCCATCGCCACAAAGCCAAAAAGATCAACCAAAAACCAGAAAACAAACCAGAAGAAGAACGCAATTCTCGTCGCCACCTTCAAGCGTATACGAAGACCAGATCTGCCCAATGCACCCGCAACCAATGTAGAATAGGCTTTCGAGGAAGCCAAGGCGCCAAAGGATAGATCTCATATGGGTTCTATAGGATGATTGAAAGAACAATGATTATATAAGTTTCATTAAGGTAAAATGGTAATTTTAACCAAAAAACTATGTCGTATGGTTTGGACAAACCATGCACCAACTGTGTAGACCCCTTGCTTAAGAAACCACCTCACATAGTTTGTGCTGCATCGTTACCCTAACTGTGAACTGACTGTGCGATGAATAATGTGAGGTTACTGCCTAAGTGGAACTAACCATGTAAGTTGGGTTCATGAATTGGAAAAACAATGCGTAGACCATGAGCATCACATCTATAAACCTATTTAAGCCACATTTTTTTGTTGGGGGCGTATGGTTTAATAAACCCCGTGCACCTTATGATGACCATCCAAACATGAGATTTTCTCAGACCGGCACTCCAAAAACTCAACAAGATAGCTGAGGGACATCTTGGTACTTTAACTGTGTCTAGAAAAAAGAATTACATTTTTTCCAACTCTTAGGATTACTTTCCAAAGTGTGGTTCAAAGAAGAGCTCGTCCAGTAAATGCCAAAATTCAAACTCACTTGAAAATTAAACGTGGCTAAAAAATAGGATGTTGCATCAATGTATTTTATATTATGAAAATTTTTTGTTTATATTTGATTAATTTTAGTGTTCAATGATTCTGGATTGTATATTTTCCTTATAATCTTATAATTTAAACTCTATAGGGTAATAATTTTCATTTTAGGGTTAAAAAACCTTACTCATAGTCATAAACCCATGTCTTATTGAAGGAATGTTTTGGTGGAACTCTCATTCTCATCACTATTTCAAGGATATATCTCAATGGGAATGAGTCATGTCAGCAGATTTTTTGCACTACTATATGAACATAAATAAAATTATTAGAAAATAAAGTATATTTTTTTATAACAACATTTTTTATTTATCTATATAATCTACTTCAAACATATAATTTCATAATCCTTTTTCCCAAAATCCTTCAATCAACTGAAAAGATTCTTCATTATTTTAAAATAACCTAAAATAAAATTTATTACTTTTTTAAATTTTTTAAGATATATCAACTAATTTCCCATATATAATTGTGACGTAGCATAATATCATATAATACGTAAAATATATATTATAAAATTTAATAAAATAATCTTCAATAGTGACTTTGTTTCATCACTATCACATTATCAAATAGTGAATATTTGTTGATTAAAATAAATAAAATAAAACAATTCCACGGGATTTTCAAACTCCCCTTAGTCATATACCTTAAAAATTACAAGGGATAATCAAACTCTATTCCATATTTTTTATAAATATAATTTTGGGAAAACCCCCTAGATTTCACTTATCTTTCTCTTAAATAAAAAAACCATGGAAATTAAAAATTCAACACCTTTTGAGAGTATATTATAAACTCAATTCCTTAAATTGACTATTTATAACTTAAATAAACTTAAAGAGTGACTTCTTAATCCTGGGTAAAGTTTGAATTTACGTCACTAATCCTACCTCCAATAGGCTTGGTTAAAATGACTTGCACCGAGAGGGTGTGCATACAAAATGGGAGGCATTTACCAGGAAAAAATCATTTGTAAGTATAATGAAATTAATATGAATATATATATATATATTACCCTTAATAAAGAAGAAAACAATAAATAATCAATGGCATATAGTAATGTGTACTATGTAATTCCGCAAACATGGAATGAACTTATTTGTAAATTAATACCAAGAACCACACCTCAGTGAATAGATGCAGACTACTCTATTAATATGGAACCTATGATTTCCAAATAAACCACTCTTATGGACTCACACCACATAATTTATATAATCCACATACTCTTATAAAATGTTAAATTATAATACAACCACAAGTACATTATCACACAAGTTCATGTGTAAGAGTGTGTACAATGACCATGTAGGACATTCAATGTGTTTAGAAACACCAAAGTCAATCTCATGCACACATAAAAATAAGATAATATGATATCAGATTATATAGTTAAGACCGAAAAATTCAATACCATTCAATGATATGATGAGCCAGACCACAAATAGAAGGATATCTCATCCTCAAATTCTCATTTGTTAAGGATCCCGAGTCTAATAATTCTAGAAGAGAACAAAACATTGGTTATTTATTGAAAAAAGTATAGTTACCCACTAAAAATCCCACTACAAGTATTAATTCAAAAATATCATGGCTCTTAAACTGGTATACATCAAAATAGGTCCACAAAATTGACTACACCCTTAACTTTGAGGAATAATAAATTGTTATGTAATAGAATAACGGTCATTTTAGGGGAAAAAATTTTGTTTAAGATTCGCACTCTGATAATGGTATATATCAGTGGTGTGATGACATGACCCAACACATTGAGGTCCCTCCTAAGCTGGCAGTAAATAGAGTGTACCCCCTAATAATGAATCAAATTTATTAGGGGTTGCCGACTAACCCTGATAATTCATAAACATTCATGACAATACTTAACTTATATAAACCTATAACATAAATTAAAATATAATATACAAAATAACCAACAATACCAATAGCATATATAGACCACCCTAGAAATATACTTCAAGTTCTAGTTCTGAAAACACTTTGTTTAAAAATATTATTTGAATACCAAGTTAGATAACCCATAATAAACATATATATACTTCAATAATTTAAACAATAAATCTCATAATAATCATACAATCCCATGAATGGAGGGTTTATTGTCTTTTATGACTATCTACATAAGTAACATATCATACAATACTTGTGAACATTTCCCCATAATCAAACAAAAATTGGACTCTCTTATATAATCCTCATGGGTTACATTAATCTTCCTAACAGATGGAATGGAAAAATAGGAAAGGGGTGAGATAAAATAATCAATAATGGAAATCATATCAAAAATACATCAAGGTTTATAGAATAAGAATATTATAAGGGAATAAATATTTTATTAAAAATAACTTGTAAAAATTATATTTTTTTATAATTCAAGATAGAAGGAAATATAATCTCAAATGAAAAGACATGTAGCACAACATAAGAGTGCATGATAATAACATGATCCATGGACCATAATCACTATTACATAAAAATATGAGATTTCATGGAAACATAACATAAAAAAGGTAATATTGAACAATAAATAAGCATATAGAATTATCATATTGTGAGCATATCTATAAAATCTGACCCTTTATATTGTGAGAATAATCCAAGAAGGATCGCCTTTTATGTTGTGAATATAATCCAAGAAGTTTCAAAATTTATGTTATGAGAAAAATATATGAAGCCTCACCCTTTATGTTGTGAGTGTACTATAAGAGGTATTAACTTTATGTTGTTAGAATAATCCAATAAGGCTCACCCTTTATATAGAGATCATCATCTAAGAAGGTTCACAATTTATGTTGTCAAAAAATCAATGTATGTCGGCGATTCATTATATCACGAGATATAATACCTTCCCCATTACACTGAAGGGTAATATAGGACCTCAACCATTATTCACTAATATATATCTATTCCAATTTTAAATAATAATTCATCAGACAATAAATAACCCATGGAATGAAAAATTGTTTTCACAAAATTTCTAGATGGTATCACCAAAATAAACCTCATGAATGTTTATTACTACAGGAAAAACGACCTTTTGCGACGGGTAATTTGCAAACAAAATAGATCTAGTTGCAAATAGTTCGTCGAGAAGTTTATTTGCGACGAGAAACGGGGTCTCTTCGCAAACTTTTTGGTGTGGTTTGCGCACCAAACTGCGGGAAGGGTATTTGCGATGGGGGGTGCCTTCCCGTCACAAATACTGGGTGAGAGTAAATACTATTTGCGATGGGGTGCCACCCCCCATTGAAAATAACCGGTGCTGGAAAATACTATTTGCGACGGGATATTCCCCTATCACAAATAGTGTGTCAGCGGGTCACTATTTGTGATGGGTCCCAATGCAAATACCCTTTTAACCACTGATACTAATTAATGCGGATAAAGGTATTTACAAGGAGTCCTTTTGCAAATACTGCTATTTGTGACGGGTCTCCCGTCGCAAATAATCTAACCTATATATACCCCCATTATTTTTTCCCTTTTCCTCTCTATTCCAACTTTCTCTCTCTCTCTCTCTAAACTCTAATTTTAAAGTAAAAAATTCTCTCTGTTAATTTTTTTTACGAAGAGATTTTGAAGTTGTCTACACCTATTAGAGATCATGTTTAAAGATATTTATGTTTTATTTAATTTTATATTTATTTCATTTTGATATTAATTTTAATTATTGTTAAATAGTTGTAATTAAATTACAATTAGATTGTTTTGTTATCATTATTTATTTGTAGTGGTAAATTGAAATTTTTAGTGTTAATTATTAATAATTAGTGGTAATTAGGAATTATTAATGATAATTAGCAATGAATATAAATAATTAGTGGTAGTTAGTAGTTAGTAATGGTAATTTGCAGTAATTATTAGTAATTAACGCCAATTAGTAATAATTAGCGGTAATTATTAATAATTAGGAATAAATAGTATTAATTTGTAAAAAATAGCAATAACAACTAATAGTTTGTAATAAATACTAATAATTAGTAAAAAATAATAATAATTAGTAACAAATACTAATAATTAATAATAATTACTAATAATTACTAATAAATTGTAATAATTACTAATAAATCGTAATAATTATTAATAAATAGTAATAATTATTAATAATTAGTAAAAAATAGTAAAAAATAGTACAAAATAGTACAAAAAAGTAAAAAATAGTAAAAAATAGTAACAAATACTAATAAATAGTAAAAAATAATAGCAAACAGTAACAAATACTAATAATTAGTAACAAATACAAATAAGTAGTAACAAATACTAATAACTAGTAAAAAATACTAATAATTAGTAACAAATAGTAATAATTAGAAAGAATTAGTAATAATTAGAAATAATTAGTAATAATTAGAAATAATTAGTAATACTTAACAATAATTAGTAATAATTAGCAACAATAAGTAATAATTAACAATAATTAGTAATAATTAGCAATAATTACTAATAACTAGCAACAATTAAAAATAATTAGAAATAATTACTAATAATTAGAAATAATTGGTAATAATTAGTAATAATTAGGAATAATTAGCAATAAATAGGAATAAATAGCAATAATTTTAAATAATTAGTAATAATTATCAATAATTAATAATAATTAGAAATAATTACTAATAATTAGTAATAATTACCAATAATTACAATAAATACTACTAATTTGTAATAATAGGTAATAATTAGAAATAATTAGTAATAATTAGAAATAAATAGTAATAATTTACAATAATTAGAAATAATTAGAAATAATTATTAATAATTATCAATAATTAGTAACAATTAGATATAATCAGTAATAATTAGAAATAATTACTAAAAATTAGTGGATAACCAGAGGAATGATCTTTCTTTTGAGGTAGGTGATCATGTGGATAACCAGAGGAAGGATCCTTCTATTGAGGTAGGTGATCATGTCTTTCTCAAAGTTTCTCCATGGAAGAGTGTGATGTGTTTTGGTAAGAAGGAAAAGTTGAGTCTAAGGTTCACTAGACATTATGAAATCCGGGAGAAAGTCGGATCAGTTTTGTACAGAGTTTCTTTACCTCCAACTTTATTCCAGGTACACAATGTTTTTCATGTTTCAATGTTGAGAAAGTATATTCCATATCCATCTCATGTTTTGAGCCCAGAGATAGTTCAGTTGGAAGAGGTTCTCTCTTATGTGGAACAGCCAGTCCAGCTTCTTGACCAAAGAGAGAAAGTGTTGCGGAATAAGGTAATTCACTAGGTAAAGGTTTTTTGGAAAACCATATGGTTGAAGAGGTAATTTGGGAATCTGAAAATGCTATGAGGGATAAATACCCCCATTTTTTTGATAAGTTAATAAAATTGTGAGGACGTAATTTCCAAAATGGGGGAAGGATGTAACATCCCATGTTAATAAAGAAATAATGCATTTTCATTTTAATTAATATTTTTTGAATTAAATATTAATTTTACTTTAAAGGGGTTTCTATGTTTGATGGAGTACCAGATACGCATCGATATGTTTCATTGAAATCTTACATTACACAATAATAATATAATATTATTATTTTAAATTGTAGTTAACACCAAGTCGTTATATTGGCGGGAATGAACAGAACTAAATACAATATAATTATACATGTTTGCTAAATGTTTTTACATTTATCCAATAAAAGCTAGAGGTTTAAAATGTGAATAAATCTAATTTTAAGCATAATTTACTTTAAAAGGTTGATTTACCACCTTTTGATGGAAACCCCTCTTTAAATCTAGTTTTGGTAAAATTTACATGTTCTATTTGACCAAATAAAATTCTTCTTTAGAATTGGGACATAAAAATTTACTTTGGTTAAATTTTTGGTATTTTTCTAATAAAATTTATTTTTTAATGAATAGTGCAAAATACTGTATTTTAATTCAAAACTGCCTTTTAATATAATTTATTTATATTGTTAGATTATCTTTTTAATTGGTTTTAAAATGCAATTAGATTATTTTTTTCCATTTAATCCAATTTTTTTCATTGGAATTAATTTCAGTATGAAATTGGACATAAACAAGTGTCAATCTTTTGATATTAATATTTATTAAAAACACGCTTTTTATTTTGACAATAGGAATTAATTTAAATTAATTAGTCCAACTTATATGTTTTGAATTTGTTAAAATAGACATCATTTTTGAATTCAGAATATCAAATACTGCTTAGGCTGAATTTATGGTATTTTTCTGAAAAACGTCGATTTTTGATGAATAGTGAAACCACTAAGAAGTAGTTAAAAACTGATTTTTTCATTTAAATGAAAGTTTATAGCTTCTGTTAAACGAATTTTGAAAATATGACATACATTGTTGTTATTATTAAGTAAAATTTGGTTCAATAAGATGAAAATAATTTTTGGTGAATAGTAACTTTTGACTTTTTTTACCGCAGTTAAAGGTAAATAGGGTAATTCAAGGTAAAAAGAATATCATAATAATAAAAAAATTACCTTAACACTTGTCCTAAAATTATTGGATGTGTCAAGGACGACCATGGGATCCTTGGGTCTATTTTGGGACCCCATGGAGCCACTTAAGTGTGATAATGACACTTCATTTTAATTAACTTAAAGTAAAGGCAAAAATGACATAAACAAATATCTTTTAGTAATTTAATTTTTACATAGGGTTATATAAGTTATCTTTTAGACTATAAATATTTTTTGGAAATTTAAAAATATTTCCTACATCATGGTATTTTTTTATAATTTTTAGACATCAAATAAATAAAATTATTTATGACACAATAATGTTGTAGTGTTTATCTCATTAATAAATGATTTAAATAAATAAGATTATAAAGATTAAAATAATAAGAAAAACATGTCCAATTCTTATTGGATTATTTTATTTCGACCATTATTTATCTTATATTAGACTTTAATTATTTTTGGACTTTTAGAAACCAAAAATCATAATATAATAAAATAATATTTTCACACTTTCTTAAAGAGCCCCTCCTCCCCCTTATAAAAAGCCCTCAACTCTAACCCATTACTCACACCTCTCAAGCCCCTTACCTCATCCAAACTCAGCTCAAATAAGCTCTAAATATCCCTTTATTCGTCCTAAAGTCATTACCTTAGGCAGAAGGCACTTCAAAAAACCCTTTTGGTTCAAACCAAAGGGAGTTACCCGATTTAAAGGTAACGTCTTCTCTTAAGTTATTTTGTTTTTTTACTTATCCACCCCCCTAAACTCTTTTTATTACTATATTTTATAACAAAACCTATATACACAATATACTTGTTTTTTTATGAGAATAATTCAAACTACACTTACAAACACCACCATCTAATGCGTAAATAACATATTGTTTCTGTGGATGATAAACTACTGCCTCACGAAATGATGATTGTTAAAATATCTCCAACCGCCTCTCATGGTGGCCATTATGATGGAACTATATTTATATATGATATATATAATTTTTATGTTTTCTTTATGCTTCTGTATTTTCTATTTATATCATACCTTTATGGTTTCCATTATGGGTAAACGTGATAATTTCATTTGAGGAAGTGCAGACTACCTCCCCCTCAAAGTGATATGACACATTCATTCCATACGTGGAACATATAATGGATAGAGTTACTGAGATTATATATATGATATTATACTGTAATTATACTATACCTATTTATCATTATGTATTCATTCCATTAAATATGAAATACAAATGAAAGTAGTGTTCATGCGTACATACGGCTTACTGTCTCCATGAACAGTGCATTTTATTTCTTATTTCCAAATAGTATGTATAGATATAAATACATATATATATACTGGATATATAATATATATATGATATCTAAATCATTAATATAATTCTGGAGATAATGTAATTTTGACCACATAGACAACTTGTAAATATAGGAAATTCATTTTTGACTCAAGTGCCAAATATCAACAAGACGATCGTTATTAACTTAAATGATTTCATAATGTTTATAGCATGGTAATTAGTGATTTAAAAGGAATGATAAACTTTAAAAATGTTCTTAGGAAAGTAGAAATTAACTTTATTTTATTTATCAGGAGATTAAATAAAGAAGGGGTCAAGTCAGACATGAGGTAAAGGACTTCATCTGAATCTCCTTTAATTGAGGCATATTCTATTTTATACACAACTTTCTTTTATAGGTGTATAAACCCATTTGACTTTTAATTTTATTCAAAAGTAATATTTTCTCTACTATTATTTTTACTAAACAACAAAAAATATTGTTTCTTTTAATGTACATGGTGACAATGACCTTTCCGCCTTCGTGAGTATTATTTGATCTTTGGCTTCCTTAACAAGTTGTAATGTTTTTAAAAGTAAAATAAATACCATATACTCTTTTATGTATTTTTGTATTTAAAATGGTTTTGATAATGGATTCGTTATGTTAAAATATTTTAATGATATATTTTGATTGAAATGTGGAAATGTTATCTTTTCTTTATGTTTGTTTTATATGTTATGAATATGTTATTGTTCTAAGTGGTTCTATGATAAACCTAGGGGGTGAGCCTGAGATAGCTATCCAATGCATTGGGTAAAGTGATGGAGTTAAAAATGAATGTTTCTCCTAATAGATTTAAGGAATATACTATTATGGGTATTCCAAATGTAACACCCTATGTTGATGTGAAAGCTACAACCTAAGTATGTTATGGATACCAAAAGATACCCTTATGATTTTTTACTATGTAAATATTATGATTTAATGAGGTATGTTAAAGAGCTTATGTTATGTATGTATTGATTAACTAATGTTTTAATTATCTGTTTTATAACCCATACTGATCTTTTTATTCTCATCCCAAGTTTTGAAATGTTTTTCACAGGACTTAAAGATGATCAGGGCCAAGGATGGGTTCAAGGAAAAGTCATGATATCTAAAACATGGGACTAGACATTACTCTTTTTTCAAGAGTTTTTATTTTTTGATAAAATGGTAACAGAGTAGAAGTTTCAACTTTGTAACTTTTGAGATGTAATGTAATAATTATTCCCTAATTTTCTAAAACTCTAAACCTGAAAAGATCCTCAATGTGAATTATTCATTTAATTCAGTATTATGTAATGTTTAAGGTCGGGTCCTTATAGTTGGTATCATAGGTCAGTTTAGACAAATTTTGGATTTAAAATATTGTTAAATTAATGTTCATAAATTAATTTACGGTAATATTAAAATTATATAGAATTTAAAGATTACCATGTCGATTTGCCTAAGATATCTCTATGTTCAAAATGGTTTTCTGCAGAGGAAACAAAGAAACTATATTGGGAAGACATCAGGAGGAAGACAACCTTCCAAATCAGCAACCTGAGATGGTCGGAATGGGAACTGAAAAGTTTGTTGTAGTGATTTCATAGTTGACTCAGGCTATAAATGGTGGTTGTATCCATGACCGAGATCAGCCAGATCAACCGCAAAGGAACATGTCAGTAGTGGAGCATTTCATGAGGCAACATCACCCATAATTCAGAGGTTTATCTGACCATGTGCTAGATGAAGTGTGGATGAAAGCACTGGAGAAGCTTTTTGATGTCATGGGGTGTCCAGAACATCAAAATGTTAGTCTTGTTGTCTAATGTTGTGAAGGTGAAGCCGATCAGTGGTGGTTGATGGTGAAAAATATCAGGGATAGTGAGGATATTGATGCTCTTTATTGGGATGAATTCAAAGGTATGTTTCTTGAGAAATATTTTTCTAAGGTGGTTCATCTTATTATGGAAAAACAATTCCTAGAGTTGAGGCAGTAGGATGACTCACCGGCTACTTATGAAGAAAAATGCACTTGACTGGAAAGGTATTCTCTAAATTTCATACGAGATCTCGATAGTAAAATCAACCATTTTTACTCATGATTAAATCCAAAGTATCGAAGGCTTTATCTTCTCATGAGTTAAAAAGTTATGAAATTTTTTTTTTTGATGTGTAGATAAGGTGGAAATGGGGTTTTCTGATGATCAGGTGTTCTTTTAAAAACAACAAAAAAAGAGGTCAAGGTTGTAGACTAAAGGGAAGAACTCTTCAAAATATTATGATGGTAAGAAACTTAACTTTACAGTTTGTGAAAATTATAGTAAAAATCATGCTGGGGAATGTATTTGGAATTCTGGTAAGTGCTAATGATGTGGTTAAATGGGACATAAGGCTCATAATTGCACTAAAGAAGATCAGGGTAATGGTAAGACAAAATATGATTTACAGTCTGTAAAATGTTTTAAGTGCAATGAAATGGGTCATTATGCAAATGAGTGTCCAACGAAGAACTCAACTAAGGGAAAGTAGTCAGACTAAAAATAGAAATGGGTGGTGAAATCCTTGTCAACTACTTCAGCAGATTTTGGTCCATCAAATGAAGTAGTATTAGGTACACTGTTTGTTTGTTCAGATTATGCCAATTTGTTGTTTGATTCACGGTCTACACATTCATTCATTTCTGAGAAGTTTTTTAGTAAATTGGGAATTCCATCTCAAGATATGAATCCTGAACTTACGGTAAAAACTCTGGGGTAAAATGTTGAGAAAAAAAATTATAAGAAACTTTATTTCCATACGTGTGGAAAGAATCTACCTAAAAACTTTATTGTTTTTCTTCTACTAGATTTTGATGTCATTTTGGGAATAGATTGGATTTTTTTTTATCATGTTAATATTGTATATAGAGCTAAAGAGTTTTATTTTTAGAAATATTTTCAGTTTGTGTACAAGAATGAACCATTTCTTTTGATAACATATCAGGAAGATGAGAAACTAGTAAAAGATGGGAATAAATGTTACCTTTCACATATTATTGAAAACAAAGGAACTGTTCAAATTAATGATGTTCCAGTGGTAAATGAGTACCTTGATGTATTTCCTGATTATTTTCCTGGTATTAATCCTGATTGAGAAGTTGAATGTACTATTGAATTAGTTCCTCATGCTATGCCAATTTCAAAACCCCCTTATCTAATGGCTCAAATTGAACTTTTAAAGTTAAATAGGCAATTGAAAGAGTTATTATAAAAAGTCTTCATTCCACCTAACACATCACCATGGGGTTCTTTTGTCTTGTTTGTTAAAAATAAAGATGTTTCAATGAGATTTTGCATTGATTATAGAGCATTGAATAACATCATTGTTAAGAAAAAGTACTCATATCGATGATTTGTTCAATAAACTCCAAGGAGCTCAGTATTTTTTGAAGATTGACTTGAGTTCAGGGTACCATCAGTTCAAAGTAAAGTAAGAATTCATTCTGAAGACTACATTTCGTACTAGATATGGCCATTATGAATTTTTAGTTATGCCTTTTGGTTTAACCAATTCACCTGTTGTATTCATGGATCTTATTAATATAATTTCTAGTGAATTCTTAGAAAATTTTGTGGTTGAAAGAGCACTGTCGTGGGTTCCCTCCAATGATTAGTGTGATTTTGGGGTACTTAGGTGTAGCAGAGTGGCTGACCAAGGTCGTCTCTCAAAGGAGGAAGTGAATTAAAACAACTTTTTAGAGGTATTATAGAAATTAAATAAGAGATAATAAAAACACTACTTGAAAGTATGGGGTGGTTTTTTATTGATTATAAAACTTGAAGAAGTTTTCTGGAAGAAGATTTCATTTTTTGTTTTTAATTTTGAAATGAATTTTGATTAAAAAGACACAACAAGAAGATGTTTTTTAGAAAATATTTTAAAAGGCTTAATCGATCTAACTCTACCTCATCAATAAATTATTAATCGTTATAATTTAAATTAAAATTCAGTTAATTATGATCCCTTAATTTTTTAAATCCCGAACCCTATGAGAATTAACTTTACCACGAAGATGATGTGAATTTAACCCTAGGCTAACTTTGGAACATGAAATCGCAGCACCCTGCTTTGATTGATGTTCTAAGATTAGCTTATGGTCAGTGGTAAATTAAGGCACATTTCCATTATCTAAATGAGGATGAATTGAGTTTATGGATTATATTTGAACTCTACAAATTTATCCCGTATGGTCTTGTATTCCCAATTAAGATCGCGCTCTCACAATTTACACAAAATCCCGACCTCGCGTATTTTTGGGTTAATTGTTCAATTGATTTATTAGTTTCTTAAAATTTAAAAACACAATTCATGGATCATATTAATTGAATTTAGTAGCTCAATTATTCAAAATAATTAAATTAAGAGGTTAGAAGATAGATCGATTACTAAAAGACTACTCTTCCATAGGTGGCGTAATCATTGTAGAAGCATTTTGCATGTACAAAGGTTTATAATGGGTATA
Source organism: Viscum album (assembly GCA_963277665.1). NCBI lineage: Eukaryota > Viridiplantae > Streptophyta > Magnoliopsida > Santalales > Viscaceae > Viscum > Viscum album. Next base: position 460,179,118 of record OY728138.1, read on the forward strand.
AACCAATAACGATTCTACTCAAGAATTACAACCCAATTAGGAAGATTAATAGAAGAATAAATTTAAACAAAACAGAAGAAAATATGAGGAATTAAAGAATATCGAAGAAGTTTGTTACACAAATGAAAACATTACAAAATGAAGAAGAGAAGGAGGCTTCGATGAGGGGATCCTTGCTTCAAGAGCTACCCCTCTTAAAATGGTTGGAGAATTTGGGTGAAACCAATTATCCTCTGCCTCAAATATCCTAATTCACTTCCCAACACCACAAAATAAGAAAAACACCAATTTATAAAGTTGTGGGGAGGCTAGGTTCAAAGTGGTTTCAAGTGTGAATGAGAAATCTCGGCCAAATATTTTATGCCAAATTTCACCACCCATTTTGCCACCAAAATGCGTGAAGTGGCCGAGCTTCCAGAAGAATAATATGTGCATATATGGGTCTTTTATCTCCTATAAATATTTGGGGTTATACAAGCCCATATGAAGGTGTTATGGCCAAAATAAAGAAGCTTCTCTATTCTGGTGTGTCCAGCCCACTTTTGACTTTATGGCCCAATTACTCCATTCAAATGCATTCTTTTGATCTAGTGTCCTGAATAAAAGTTGTATCCCATGAATTAGTTAACATATTGAAAAAATATTAATTTCAAATAATTCAAATAAAAATATTTATGATTGAAATACTACAGTGATTTTGAAAGGGTAAAACTGTAATTTTCATCTAATATTCAAATGAATGATCTAATCCCAAATACATTCTAATTTAACATATTTAACACAATGTGAGGAAATTATATCATTTATTATCAATAAAATATTCAATATAATATTTTTTTATCAACTCCCCCACACTTACCCTTTTTCACTCCTGAGCAAAACCTCATATCAAGTAAACATTAATATCGAATCAAAACAAATTTTAAAACACATATCCTTAAGATCAATAAATTCCACACCAAGAATCAAAAGATATCATGCCTCATAAAAAACCTTATTTAAAGTTCTCCATTTATATCATTCTATATATTTCCACTTAATTTATCCTATCATGCACAAAACACTTACCTTGCATGAATTTTCCCTCATCACTCAAATATCAATTTTTTTTGCAATGTCTTTCTCATCCAAACTCGTAAAAGGGTCACCATAGGATTGATAAATTCCTACATCACCACACGATGTGAGTCAAGGACAAATGTTTATCATGAGGACTTTTCGGGTTTATTCTGTGGCTTTTGGTTAGTAGGATTTAGATGTGAAAACCTCTGAGGCAGAATGAGGAGGGCTTGACTCTTTTTGAAGAAAAATTGCATTAATCTAATTTTCACTTAAATATGTTCTTCTCCTCAATCCCCATAGTATCAATTCAGCTCCTTCATCATGAAAATTCATGAAAAGTTTACTCCATTCATCATTTCATCATCAAAAATATCAATCTTCTCAAACATGATTTTCTTGAAAGCTCCAGATAGGCACAACTTTCCACCTCAATTAGAAGCTCCAGAAAAGGTACAACTTCACTTGTCATGAAAGCTCCAAAAAAGGCACAACTTTCAATATAATTACTTTATTCAGCAGTAAAAACATCTCTTCAGAATTTAATTTTCCACCCAAAGTATCACAGAATGTGGTAGCACAACACAAAAAAGCTTCCCGCACACTTAATTTCAACTAGATTATGCAATTTCACTTCAAGAGTAGGTTGGATAGGGAACATTGGCTTGTAATGTGGCTAACCTAATAGTATGTGCATGGATTATAAGGGATAAAATGATTAAATGTTCAAGGTAGGCCATTATAAAAAGGGATTCTTTGAAATAGGGGCTTTAATACCAAACAAATGCATCAATCATTTAAACATAAGTACCTCAAACCCTCAAGTTTTGACAGGAATATATCAAATTATGGATAAATCAATAATGGTTTGGTTCTCTCAAAAGGTGAGGTGAATGTAAAGAATATGAAAATAATGGTTCAGAAGCATCACAGGAAAGTGATTTCAAATATAAAGATAGTGAGATGTGGCATGGGATTCAAAATTCAATGTACTTTTCATGAAATTACTAAATATTTGATCTTTAAACAAAGTCATTTTAAGAATTCATTTAAGCTGAGTTTCATGGTATAAATTTTATCACTCATTGATATGCATTTCAAAATTGTTATGAGAATCATTTTAGCTGAAAATTTTCTAAAACACAATGAAAATTGAAAAATAAAAACACAAAATTTGAAAAACACACATTTTTTTTAAATCAGGAAAACAATTGGAATTACTAAACTAAATGGTTCCCTCCCCCACACTTCAAATATTTCATTGTCCTCAATGTGAACTCATGAGATGATATATGCACATGAAATGCAGAATTTTTAAAAAGGACAAATAATATAAAAGTGAAAGGGTTAGGAAAAGCCTTATGTGCTCATGTGATGATGGGGTCATGCTGTGTGATAAAATCCACTGCATCAGTAGGAAATCCCTCAATGTATCTCTTCAAACATTGCCCATTGACTATAAAGCTCCTTCTTGTGTCCTCTTGTGTGATCTCCACACCACCATATCGAAAAACATTATTCACAACATAAGGACCTAACCATATGGACCGAAACTTACCAGGCATCAGCTTTAGTCGTGAACTATAGAGAAAGTCTTTCTCTCCAACATGAAACTCCCTTTGTTGGATCATTTTGTCATGAGATTCTTTTGATCTTTCCTTATAGAGCCTTGAGTTCTCATATGATGATAGTTGAATCTCCTCGAGCTCTTGAATTTGCAACCTCCTTTGAATTCCAGCTTGGGCCAAATCCATGTTGCATTTTCTTATAGCCAAATATGCCCGATGCTCGACTTCCACTGGGAGATGAAATGCTTTCCCAAAAACAATCTGAAATGGGGACATACCAATGGGTGTCTTGTATACTGTCCTATAAGACCACAATGCATCATCCAGGCGCGTGCTCCAATCCTTCCTATTTGGCTACACGGTTTTCTCCAACATTTCTTTCAACTCATAATTTGAAACCTCATCCTGGCCATTTGTTTGGGGGTGGTATGGTGTTGATGTTTTTTGTGTCACCCCATACTTTCGAAGGAGGGAAGAAAAATTCCTATTGCAAAAGTGTGTCCCTTGGTCATTGATGATGGCCTTTGGTACTCCAAACCTGTAGAAAATTTGAGCCTTGACAAAATCCACTACAACATGAGAATCGTCAGTCCTGGTGGCCTTGTCCTCCACCCATTTACTCACATAATCAATAGAAACCAAAATATACAAAAATCCAAATGATCTAGGAAAAGGACCCATAGAATCAATGCCCCATACATCAAAAATCTCACAGAATAGTATGGGTTTTTGTGGCATCTCATGTCTCCTAGAAATGTTCCCAGTGTGTTGGCAATGAGAGCATGACTTACAAAACACAAGGGCATCATGGAATAAGCTAGGACAATATAATCCAGAGTCCAAAACATTCCTAGCTGTCCGTTGGGGTCCAACGTGTCCACCACAAGGAAGTGTATGACAGAAATGCAAAACAGACTCAAACTCATGATCGGGAACACACCTCCTAATGAATTAGTCACTACAAATGCACCAGATGTATGGATCATCCCAAACATAATACCGAGACTCACTTTTTAATTTTTGGACTTGATGCTTCTTTAAATTTACAGGGATTTTAGAGGAAACAAGGTAGTTAACTAAATCTGCATACCAAGGATGTGTACCTGATATGGAATAAAGATGCTCATCAGGGAAAGTGTCCCAAAGTGGTTCCTGGTCCAAAGTGTCATCCTCTAGTGTGTGATTAAGCCTACTCATGTGGTTCACCCCCATGTTTTCTGGCCCCTTTTTGTCCTTTATCTCAATATCAAATTCTAGAAGATGGAGAATCCATCGGATCAGCCTGGGATTTTCATCTGGCTTCTTAAAGAGGTACCTCAAGGCTACATGGTCAGAAAAAACAACTACTTTAGATCCCAATAAATATGAATGAAATTAACTAAAGAAAATATAATAGAAAGAAACTCCTTTTCTGTTGTGGTGTAGTTTGATTGGGTAGAATCCAACATCCTCAATGCATACGAAATCACATGTGAACGTCCCCCCACACTCTGAGATAAGATAGCTCCAACCGTGAAGTTGGACGCATCACACATAATCTCAAATGGAAGGTCCCACCGTGGGGACTGTATGATCGGTGGAGTGGTCAGACACTTCTTTATCTCATCAATGTAAGTCCTGCAAGAATCATGAAACACAAAATCAGAATCCTTTTGGAGAAATCGTGACATAAGAAAAGCAATCTTACTAAAATCTTTGATGAAGCGCCGATAAAATCCTGTATTCCCTAGGAAAGATATAACATCACACACACACGAAGGATATGGTAAGGATAAAATAATTTCTATCTTATATCTATCATCCTCTATCCCATGTTTTGACACTACATGTTCTAAGACAATGCCATGCTCTACCATGAAATGACACTTTTCAAAGTTCAAGACCAGATTCTTCTCAATAAAATGATTCAATACGTTTCCCAAACTATTTGGAAATTCATCAAATGAGGATCCATACAGTGTAAAATAATCCATAAATACCTCCATGCAGGTCTCAATAAGATCAGAAAAAATACTCACCATGCATCTATGGAAGGTACCTGGGGCGTTGCAAAGTCCAAATGCCATCCTCCGGTAGGCAAATGTGCCAAAGGGATAAGTGAATGTAGTCTTCTCCTGATCCTCTAGAGCTATAGGAACCTGAAAATATCCATAAAATCCATCCAATAAACAATAGTATGTTTTCCCAGCTTGTCTCTCAAGCATTTGATCAATAAATGGGAGGGGGAAATGGTCCTTGTTAGTGGAATGATTTAGTTTCCTATAATTAATACACACACGCCAACTATTTTGCACCCTCATTAAAACTAACTCATCTTTCTCATTTTTAACAACAGTAACACCACTCTTCTTAGGCACAACCTGAATAGGACTAACCCACTGAGAATCTGAAATGGGAAAGATTATACCTACCTCGAGCAATTTTTCAAACTCTTTTTTAACAACCTCTAAAAGGGTTGGATTGAGTCTCCTTTTTGGTTGCCTCACCGTTTTAGGCCCATCATCCAAGAGAATCATATGCATGAAAATGGAGGGGCTAATACCTGATATGTCAACCGAGTTCCACCTGATCGCCCTGATGTTCTCCCTCAAAATATTCAAAATATTTTCTTCATGTTCAAAAGGGATATTGTTAGCAATGATAACATGTAATCTATCACCACCTAGTAGGTATGCATATTTAATATTTGGGGGGCAATGGCTTGAGTTCCAATGTAGGGGGGTGATGTATGGATAGAGAAATTCATGCAACAGACTTATCTTCACAATGAACATCAGTATCAGAATAGACATCATCAAAATCAGAGAATAAACATCAAATCCATCAGCATAATCAACAGCCATGTCATAATCAAAGAGAAAATTATCAAAATCAGAATATGAATCCACATCAAAATCAAATCAAAGATAGGATTGTGTATCAACAACATGTGTGGAAGTGCTCTTAGACATCAAACTCGAACCAATACTCATAATATCCCTAAGAATAGGACAATCAAATTCCATGATGTTTTTATTTAGTGGTTAAAAATTGGAGATAACAAAAGAAGAATGGTCCTCAAAGGGGTACTTCATGGAGTCCATAACATTAAAAATTACAACTTCATCTCCAAACTCCATGGAAAGTGTACCCTCATGAACATTTATGATATTTTTCACAGTTTAGAGGAAGGGACTACCTAAGATAATGGGAGCATTGTAAATTACTTGATCATCCTCCATTTTGAGCACATAGAAGTCTGCTGGAAAGATCATGTCTCTTATCTGGACAAGTACATCCTCAAGGACTCCCGCTGGATATGTCGTATCTCTATTCTCCAATTGAACCACTACTCTCATCGGCATCAACTCACAAACCTATAAAGAAGAGAATACAGAGTGTGGAATCACATTTATTGAATCTCCTAAATCACAAAGAGCATCAGAGAAGTGAAACTCCCCTATGGTACATGGGATGGTGAATGTCCCTAGATCCTTGCAATTTGTCGGAATTTCTAGAGTTGGTGTAATGAGTGCTGACACATTCCTTCCAAGATTGATCCTCTCATTTCCCTTGAGCGCTCTTAGATTGGTACAATGTTCTTTTAAGAATTTTTCCTACCTTGTAATTTTCTTAATGGCTTCAAGTAGAGGAATGATTATCTCCACCCGCTTGAATGTGTCCAAAACCTCTTTTTGCATCACCTTTTCATCCATCTTCTTGGTTTGAAAAACCCTATTTGGAAAAGGAAGGGGTTTAGGAGGAACATCATCATTCTTTTTCTTACCTATATCTTTCTCCTTGGATTTCTCATCAGTTGGTATGGAATGCATATTCTCTGGAGTTGAGGTGAATCCCGGTGGAATGGTAGGTGCAGATGAATCGTTCATTTTCTTCCCACTTCTCAATGTGATGGAACTAACATTCCCCTTTGGATTTGGAGTGGGTTGGGAAGGAAGATTTCTAGAATTCTTACTTACTAGTTCATGGAGGGCAGTGGAAATCTGGCTCATTTGAGTCTTCAACTCCCTCAACTCTGAACCTTGACTCTTCAGATCATTCTATTGATTAAGAAAAATTTTCTTCAAAAGATAATCAGTGTTAGAGTCTACCTTGTTTTGTAGATTCCCTTGTTGCTGACTTGTTGATTTTTGAGCTTCGAATCTCCTTTGGGGTTATTGGAAACGCTGTTGGTAAGGTGGGGGCTGCTGGAAGTTTGGTTGAAAAGGGGGACTTTATTGTTTACCAGAGCCATACCTCATGTCCAATTGATCCTTCCACCCTTGGTTGTATGTTGGATCAAACTTTTTTTAGGGATATGGTTGTTGTTTTTGATGTTGATATGGTCTCTGAGGGAACACTGCTGCACAATCTTCTGTTTCTTGGAGTTGTGGGCAACAGTTAGTTGGGTGACTTGTCTCAGTAGAAATACCACAAGGCCTTCAAGGAGGGGGTTGGGATGTCTTTTGAGCCAAAGCAATATGCCTCACCATATTGGTTAATTCTTCCAACTTGGTATCAATCAAATGACTTTCAAGAGAAGAAGGACTTACCTGACGTACTCTCTTGACATGTGGTGTACCTCTATCGCCAAATTGTTGGGATTTTTGGTCCATCATGTCGACCAACGCACGTGAAGCTACCAGTGTCTTGTCCACCAATGTTTCTCCAGCCGTAGCACCCACCATGCTTCTCTCCATAGTTGTGAGTCCTGCATAGAAGTACTGGATGAGTAATTTCTCACTAATTTGTTGATGTGGGCAGCTTGCACACAACTTCTTGAATTTCTCCCAATACTCATACATTGACTTCCCTTATGCTTGCTTGATCCCAGATATCTCCTTGTTAATGGAAGTGGTCCTTGATGCTAGAAAAAATCTCTGCAAGAAAAGACATTTCAAATCATTCCTACATGTTACATCTTCAGGTTGTAAATAATACATCCAATCTTTCGCAGCTCGATCAAGTGAGAATAGGAATGCTCTTAATTTTCTTTGGTCTTCAGATACATTTCATTGTTTCAAGGTTGATAAAAACACATTAAATTATTTCAAATGTTTATTGGGATCCTCACCAGAGAGGCCATGAAACTTTGTAAGTATGCGAATTAACCCAGATTTTAGTTCAAAGTCCGATTCGAGATTTGGGTATGCAATACAATTTGGTTGATAATTAATATCAGGTGCAGCCAATTATCAAATGGTTCTATTGAGCTCATTATTATTATTTCCATCCATTAGTTCTTCTTTTATGTTTGAATATGAAAATCTTCCAATTTCAATGTTTCCAGAAGAGAGGAATTCACCAACTTGTTGAATATTGAAACTTCCCGTAGACTAAGAATGTCTGATTCGTGCCCTAAGGTTGCATTCAATATCAGGGTCAAGATCTAAGAGATCATCGGGATTAGTTCATGTCATAAATAAATTAAATATGAAAAGAAGGAAGGTAGACCATAGTAAAATAAAAATTATATGTTTGAGTTGATTGTCCAAAAATAAGTAGAAGGAAATAATAGAAGAAGGAAAAAACAGATTGGGTAAAGAAGGAAGAAAGAACAGTAGAAGAGAATAAAATTTAAAATAAAATAAATACCTCTAATTGATTGAAATAATTACTTGTGTCCCCAGAAACATCGCCAATTTGAAAGAGCACTATCATGGGTTCCCTCAAATGATTAGTGTGATTTTGGGGTACTTAGGTGCAACAGAGTGGCTGACCAATGTCGTCTCTCAAAGGAGGAAGTGAATTAAAAAAACTTTTTAGAGGTATTATAGAAATAAAATAAAAGATAATAAAAACACTACTCGAAAGGATGGGGGTGGTTTTTTATAGATTATAAAACTTGAAGAATTTTGCTGGAAGAAGATTGCATTTTTTTGTTTTTAATTTTGAAATGAAGTTTGATTAAAAAGACACAACAAGAAGATTTTTTTTAGAAAATATTTTAAATGGCGTAATCGATCTAACTCAACCTCTTCAATAAATTAGTAATCATTATCATTTAAATTAACATTCACTTAATTATTATCCCTTAATTTGTTATATCCCGAACCCTACGAGAATTAACTTTACCACGAAGATGATGTGAATTTAACCCTAGGCTAACTTCGGAACATGAAATCGCAGCACCCTGCTTTGATTGATGTTCTAATATTAGCTTATGGTCAGGGTTAATTTAAGGAACATCTCCATTCTGTAAATGAGGATAAATTGTGTTTAGGGATTATATTTTAACTCTACAAATTTATCCCTTATGGTCTTGTATTACCGATTAAGATCGCGCTCTCACAATTTACACAAAATCCCGACCTCGCGTGTATTTATGTTAATTGTTCAATTTCTTTCTTAGTTTCTTAAAATTTAAAAACATAATTAATGGATCATATTATGTTAATTAAATTATGTCAATGATTCAAAATAATTAAATGAATAGGGTAGAATATAGATCGATTACTAAAAGACTACTCTTCCATGGGTGGCGTAATCATCTTAGAAGCGTTTTACATGTGCAAAGGTTTATAATGGGTATAAACCAATAACGCTTCTACTCAAGAATTACAACCCAATTAGGAATATAGAGAGAAGAATAAATTTAAACAAAACAGAATAAAAGATTAGGAATAAAAGAAGATCAAAGAAGTGTATTACACAAATTAAAACATTAAAAAATGAAGAAGAGAAGGAGGCTTCGATGAGGGGATCCTTGCTTCAAGAGCTACCCATCATAAAATGGTTGGATAATTTGGGTGAAACCAATTCTCCTATGCCTCCAATCTCCTAAATAACTTTACAACACCACCAAATGAGAAAAACACAAATTTATAGAGTGGTTGGGAAGCTAGGTTCAAAGTGGTTTCAAGTGTGAATGATAAATCTCGTCCAAATATTTTATGCCAACTTTCACCGTCCATTTTACCACAAAAACGCATGAATTGTCCAGCCTTCTAGAAGGATAATATGTGAGGATATGGGTCCTATATCTCCTATAAAACTTTGGGCTCAAACCAAGAACATATGAAGTAGTTATGGCTGAAATACAGAAGCTTCTCCATTCTGGTGTGTCCAGACCACCTTTGAATTTATGGCCCAATTACTCCATCCAAATGCATTGATTTGATCTAGGGTCCTGAATACAAGTTGTATCACATAAATTAAGTTACATAGTTACAAAATACTAAGTTCAAATAATTCAAATAAAAATATTTATGATTGAAATACTACAGTGATTTTAAAGGGTAAAACTGGAATTTTCATCAAATATTCAAATGAATGATCTAATCCCAAATACTTTCTAATTGAACATATTTAACAAAATGTGAGGAAATTATATCATATATTGTCAATAAAATATTCAATAGAATAGTGTTTTATTAGTTGTTTTGTTCATTGATGATATTTCAGTTTATTCTAAAGGTAAAGAGTATCATGAAAGTCATTTAAGGGTTGTCTTGCAGACCTTAAGAGAAAAGAAACTATCTTTGAAATTCAGAAAGTGTGAGTTTTGGTTAAAAAAATATCTTTCCTTGGTTACATTGTTTGATAAAATGGAATAACTATTGATCTTTCTAAAACAAAAGTTGTTGAAGAATGGCCAAGACCCTCAAATATAATCGAGATCCATATTTTTCTTGGTTTGGTAGGTTTTTACCGGAGGTTTGTTGAAAATTTTTCACGGTTATCTAGTCCAATAACTAAGTTAACTCAAAATGTGTTAAGTTCATCTGGATAGAAGAATGTGATGATTGTTTTTAGGAATTGAAAAGAAGACTGGTGAATACTCATGTTTTGACACTACCTTCCAGAAATGGGGAGTTTGTTATTTACAGTGATGCTTTGTTGAAAGGACTGGGATGTGTCCTTAGATAGAATGATTAGGTAATTGCTTATAGTTCACGTCTGCTAAAACCTCATGAGTTAAATTACCCTACACATGATTTGGAATTAGCGGTTGTTGTTTTTTGCATTGAAAAATTGGAGGCATCTTTTTTATGGAGTAAAATGAGAAATATATACTGACCACAAAAGTTTGAAGTATATATTCATTTAGAAAGAATTGAACATGAGACAAAGGAGATGGTTGGAATTAATCAAGGATTATGATTGTACAATCCATTACTATCAAGGAAAAGAAAATAAAGTGGCTGATGCTTTGAGTCAAAAAATGCTTCATTAACCATGATACGTTTGGAATGAGATCCTTTGTTTTTTGATTTGATGAACTTTGGAAAAGAATTTTTTTGGTGCAAGAAATTCTTCTATTTTTTCAGGTGTCAGTGAAATCATCTCTATCATACAGAATAAATAAAGCATAGAAAAAATACATTGAGTTTCAGAAAAAGGTTTAGTTTCTTCAAAAGGGTGAGTTGCCTGAATTTAAGATTGATAATGATTATGTTTTTAGATTTGGAAAGAGTTATGAATGCCTTGTGATTCACAGTTGAAGAATGAGTTGTTATGTGAAACTCATAGTTCCATGTTTTCAGTTCATCGTGGCTGTACTAAGATGTACAATGATCTTAGAATGTATTACTGGTGGGATGGAATGAAAATAGATATTGTTCACTTTACTGTGAGGTGTTTGAATTGTCAGTAGGTTAAAGTGGAGTGGAAGTTACCGAAATGGATGCTTCAGTCGTTACCAGTGCTAGAGTGGAAATGGTAAAATATATTCATGGAATTCGTTGTGGGATTACCAAAGACATATCGAGGTAAAAATTCAATCTTAGTTATTGTTGATTGATTGACAAAATCTACTAATTTTCTTCCAATTCAAGATACTTTGTCTCTAGATCAACTTTCTCAGTTCTATGTTAAAGAGATAGTCAGGTTGCATTGTTTTCCCCTCCCCATTTTATTTTATCATGATCCTGGGTTTACTTATAAATTTTCTAAAGTCCTTTATAAGTCCTTAGGTACAGAATTAAATTTTAGTACAACTTTTTGTCCTCAATCAGATGGGCAGTCAGAATGAACAATTCAAACCTTGGAGGATATTCTATGTGCTTGTTCACTGGATTACCAAGGATGTTGGGACCAACATATTCTTTGGTTGAATTTTCTTATAATAACAGTTTTCATTCTAGTATAAAGATGGATCTATTTGAGTCATTATATGGGAAGCGATGTCGAACTCTAGATTTTTGGGATGAATTAGGTGAAAGGAAGTTGATGGGATCAGAATTGGTAGAAGAGATGGCAGAAAAAGTTCATTTGATTCAGAAGCACATGAGAACAACTCAGAGTAAGCATAAAATTTATGCGGATAACCAGGGGAAGGATCTTTCTTTTGATGTAGGTGATCATCTCTTTCTCAAAGTTTCTCCCTGGAAGAGTGTGATACATTTTGGTAAGAAGGGAAAGTTGAGTCTAAGGTTCAATGGACCTTATGAAATCCTGGAGAAAGTTGGATCAGTTGTTTACAAAGTGTCTTTACCTCCAATTTTATCCTAGGAGCATATTGTTTTTCATGTTTCAATGTTGAGAAAGTATATGCCAGATCTATCTCATGTTTTGAGACCAGATATAGTTTAGTTGGAAATAAATATCTCTTATGAGGAACAACTAGCCTATATTCTTAACTGAAGAGAGTAAGTGTTGCGGAAAAAGGTAATTCACCAGGTAAAGTTTTTGTGGAAAAACCATATGGTTGAAGAGGCAATGTGGGAATCTGAAAATTCTATGAGAGATAAATACACTCATTTATTTGATAAGTGAATAAAATTGCAAGGATGTAATTTCCAAAAAGGGGGAAGGATGTAACATCCCACGTAAAGAAAGAAATAATAAATTTTCATTTTAATTAATATTTTGTGAATTAAATATTAATTTTACTTCAAAGGGGTTTCTATGTTCGATGGCGTACCCAATATGCAACAACGGGTTTCTTTGAAATCTTACATGGCACAATAATAATATAATATTATTATTTTAAATGGTAGTTAACACCTAGCCGTTGTATTGCAAGGAATGAACAGAACTAACTATAATATTATTATACATGCTTTTAAAGGTTTTTACATTTATCCAATAAAAGGTAGAGGCTAAAAATTAGAATGAATCTAATTTTAAGCATAATTTACTTTAAAAGCTTGATTTACCGCCTTTTGATGGTGAACTCTCTTTAAATCTATTTTTGGTCTCTTTTATATGTTTTATTTGACCAAATAAATTTCTTATTTATAATTGGGAAATCAAAATTTACTTTGGTTATGTTTTTGGTATTTTTTTGATAAAATTTATTTTTTAATCAATAGTGAAAATATTGTATTTTAATTCAAAACTACCTTTTAATATAATTCATTTATATGGTTAAACTATATTTTTACTGGGTTTTATAGTTTAATTAGATTATATTTTTACCATTTAATTCAATTTTGGTCATTGGAATTAATTTCACATTGAAATTGGACACAAACAAGTATCAATCATTTGATAGTTAATATTTCTTAAAAATGCGCTTTTTATTATGACAACGGGAATTAATTTTAAATTAATTAATACAAATTCTATGTTTTTAATTTGGTAAAATAGAAATCATTTTTGAATTAAAAATATAAAATATATCTTAGGCTGAATTCTTGGTATTTTTCTGAAAAACATCAACTTTTGGGGAATAGTAAAACCACTAAGTAGTAGTTAAAAACAGAATTTTATATTTAAATGAAATTTTACCGCTTCTATGAATTGAATTTTAAAAATACAACATACATGGTTGTTATTAGTAAGTAAAATTTTATTCAATAATATGAAAATAATTTTTGGTGAATAGTATCTTTTGACTTTTATTTACCACAGTTAAAGGTTAATATGGTAATTTATGGTAAAAAGAATATCATAATAATAAAAAATTACCTTAACCCTTGTCCTAACCTTATTTGATTAGTCATGGCCGACCACGGGCATCCTTGGGTCTATTTTGGGACCCCATGGAGCCACTTAAGAGTGATAATGACACTTTATTTTAATTAACTTAAAGTAAATCCAAAAATGACATAATCAAGTATCTTTTAGTAAATTAATTTTTACATAGGGTTATATAAGTTATCTTTTCGACTATAAATATTATTTGGAAATATAAAAAGATTTAATACATCATGGTATTTGTTTTATATTTTTTATTCATTAAATAAATAAAATTATTTATGACACAATAACGATGTAGTGTTTACCTCATTAATAAATGATTTAAATAAATAAGATTATAAAGATCAAAATAATATGAAAAAACTATACAATTATTATTGGATGATTTTATTTAGACCATGAGGTATATTATCTTCTACTTTAATTTGTTTTGGACCTTTAGAAACTGAAGATCATTATATAATAAAATAATATTTTCACACTTTCCTAAAGAGCTCCTCCTCCAGCCTTATAAATAGCCATCATCTCTAACCCATTACTCACACCTCTAAATCTACTAGGATCATCCAACCTATATCCAAATAAGCTCTCAAGATCCCTATATCCCCCCTAGAAGCATTATCTTAAGAATAAGGCACTTCAAGAATCCCTTTTGGTTCAAACTAAAGGGAGTTACCCGATTTAAAGGTAACATCATCTCTTAAGTTCTTTTGTTTTATTTTACTTCTCCAACCCCCTAAACTATTTTTATTCATTTATTTTATAAGAAACCCAGTATAATAAATATAATAGGTTGTTTTTATGAGAACTATTCTAACTAAACTTACACACACCTCCATATAATGGGTAAAGAACATACTATTTCTATGGACGACAAACTACAGCCTCACAAAATGATGATTGTTCAAATATCTCTAACCACCTCTCATGGTGTCCATTATGATAGAACTGTATTTATATATGATATATATTATGTTTATTTTTTTTATGCTTCTGTATTTTCAATTTATTTCATACCTTTATGGTTTCCATTATGGGTAAACGCGATGATTTCATTTGAGGAAATGCGGACTACCGCCCACTCAAAGTGATATGACTCCTTCATTCCATACGTGGAACGTGTAAAAAATGAAGTTACTGAGATTATATATATGATATTATACTACAATTATAATATAAATATGTATCATTATGTTTTTATTCCATTAAATATGAAATATAAATGAAAGTAGCGTTCATACGTGCGTATGGCTTACTATCTCCATGAACAGTGCATTTCATTTCTTACCTCCAAATGATATGTACTATTATAAATACATATATATATTGGATATATAAGATATATATGATCTCTAAATCATTATTATCATTCTGGAGATGATGGAATTTTGACCATATAGACAACTTGTAAATATAATAAGTTAATTTTTGACTCAAGTACCATATATCGACAAAATGACTGTTATTAATTTAAATGATTTTATAATGTTTATAACATGGTAATAAGTGATTTAAAAGGAATGATAAACTTGAAAAGGGTTCTTAATAAATTATAAATTAACTTTAGTTTATTATTCAGGAGATTAAAGAATGAACGAGTCACGTCGGACACGAGGTAAGGGACTTCGTCCCAATCTCCTTTCAATGAGGCATATTTTGTTTTATACACAACTTTCTTTTATACAGTGTATAAGCCCCTTTGAATTTTACTTTTATTCAAAAGAAATATTTTCTCTACTAAGTTTTTTACTAAACGGTAAAAAATAATATTTCTTTTAACGTACGCAGTGAAAACGACCTTTCTGCCGCCATGAGTATTATTTGATATTTGGCTTCCTTAACAGGATATAATGTTTTTAGAAGGAAAATAAATACCATATACTCTTTTATGTATTTTGGAATTGAAACTAGTTTTGATAATGGATTAGATAGGTCAATATATTTAAATGATATATTTTGATTGAAATGTGGAAAAGTTATATTTCCTTTGGGTTTGTTTTATGTGTTATGAATATGTTGTGGTTATTGGGAATTTTTTACATATATAGGTGGATCTGTTATAACCCTAGGGTGGGTGAGATCGAGATAGCTCTCTAATGAATTGCGTAACATGACGATGGTAAACGTGAATGTTTCTCCTAAGATATTTATGGAATATATTGTGATGGGTATTCCAAATATAACCCCCAATGTAGCTTTGAAATCTATAACGTAGGTTTGTTATGGATGCCACAAGTTACCTATATGATTTGTGTTTACTATGTAAATCTTATGACTTCATGAGGTATGTTAAAGTGCTTGTGTTATGTATGTATTGATGAACTGAAGTTTTCTTTGTTTGCTTTATAACCCTTAGATATATTTTTATACTCATCCCAAGTTATGAAAAGTTTTTCACAGGACTTAAAGATGAATGAGGTCAAGGATGAGATTAAGGAAAAGTCATGTCGTCTAAAACATGAGACTAGACATGACTCCTTTTTTCAAGAGTTTTTATTTTTGTGAAAAAATGGGAAATGGGTAGAAGTGTCTACTTTGTAGCTTTTGAGATGTAATTTAATATTTTTGCCCTAATTCCCTAAAACTGTAAACCTGAAAAGATCCTCAATGTGAATTATTCATTTAATTTAAGATTATGTAATGTTTAAGGTTGGGTCCTTATATTAGTAGTAATTAGTGATAAATAGTAATAATTAGTAATAAATACTAAAAATTAGTAATGAAAACTAATAAATACTAATAATTAGAAATAATTAGCAATTAATAGAAAAAAATATGAATAAATAGTCATAGTTGGAAATAATTAGGAATAAATAAGAATAAATGTTAATAATTAGTAATAAATATTAATAAGTTGTAATAAATATAAATAATTAGTAATAAATAGTAATAAAAATAGTAATAAATACTAATAATTTGAATTAAATACTAATAATTGGTAATAAATACTAATAAATAGAAATAAGTAGTAATAATTATTAATAAATAGTAATAATTAGAAATAATTAGTAATAATTTGCAATAATTTGTAATAATTAGTAATAATTAGTAATAAATAGTAAATATTGGTAATAATTAGTAATAATTATGATTAATTAGTAATAAATAGTAATAATTAGGATTAATTATTAATAATTATTCTTAAATAGGGATTAATTATCAATAATTTGGAATAAATAGTGATAATTATAATTAATTAGTATTAGATAGAAATAAATCGTAATAATTAGTAATAATCGGTAATAAATAATAATAATAATAATTAGAAATAATTAGTAATAATTAGTAATAATTAGTAATAAATTGCCATAAATAGTATTAATTAGTAATAATTAATACTAATAAATAACGGTAATTAGGAAATGCATCCAAAATGCATAGAACCATCAGGAAAAGGTGAATTTTTACTAATTTTTTAATTAATTTTTTCATCGTTTTATCTACTTTTTGTAAGTTAATTTCCTTATCATTTTTATCTACTACTTAATTATTTTTTTCATAGATATTTTGGGAAGTCATGTTTTGTTTTTAACTATAGGCAACACACCAAAAAATAGATAAAATGATTCTTTCTACCAATGTAACCATGTTTTCCATATTCATCATATTTCTTAGTCAAACTGCTTGCACAACATATTGATTCAATGTTGTTAACCAGAAAACCCTTCTCGTTTTTTGAAGGGCACGAGATTAAAGGAAGACCATGTGCCTGATATGGTGAATTCTAATGATATAATGGGCACATGAGCTTATTCTGTTCTTTTGAATTTCAATATCAAGAAAAAATTCAAATATGAAAATTGAGTTAATATACAGTGTCAGTAGTTTGACATAGAATGAAAATGGAAACGTGGTTACATTGGCAGTTAGGACTGTATTGAGACTTTGGGATGTTTACTAATCAACCGCACTTTAATCTAACACACATGATTGGTATACTAGGGTAGACAGAATGTGACGTTTCGATGACAACAACAACAATAGTAGGAGGAGAAGATGCATCATTTACTAGAGCAGCAACACTAGAAGATGATCAAGTACATGCAATGTTTGAATCATGGTTTAGTGAGTTTTTTATACTCTTGCGAATATTATGTTTTTTATTATTTTACTTTTTATTTATTTTTTTAATTTTTTATTAATGATTTTTTAGTTTTTTATTTATTATTTAATTAAAATTATTTATTATTATTATTATTATTTATATTTTTCTGAATATTGAGGTATTTATTGTTTTATAATTTTTTTATTATCACTATTCATTTTTATTAATACTAATAATATTATTATTAGTATATTAATATTATTTTACTATTATTATTAATATTATATAAATATTATTTTTATTATTTTTATTTTTATTATTTCATTAATATTATTTTTTTTATTTTTTTATTTTATTTGTACTATTTTGAAAATATTATTTTTTAAAATTTTAATAATTTTTTTTTATAAAAATTATTTTATTAATTTTATTGATATTAATATTTTTTATTTCTTAATGTTATTTTCGACAAGTATATTTTCCCGTAGCAAATAGTATTTCTGAATAATATTTTTTTAGTTTTATTAATTTTTTTTGTGATAGGTAAATTTTCACGTCATAAATACTTTTTTGCAACGTGCCCGTTGCAAATGAGTTTTTTCAAAAACTTGGTGAAACTATTTGCAATAGTAGAATTTCAAGTCGTAGATAATTTTTTTTTATGATGAATCATGAAAAAAAACTATTTGTGACGCCATTTTCCATCACTGATCATTTGCGATGGGACCATATCGTAAATAGCCTTTTTTGATGGGTTCCCATATCAAATGAACTGTCACAAATAACCCATCGCAAATACTCTTTTTTATAGTGTATGGTTGATACACAAAGTTCTATCATCCCAGAAGAGTATTTCATTAGAAAATTAGTAGTATGATTCATGAAAATAAATTTTCAATGAAACCAATCCTTTAGAGGTAAATATAAAAATAAAAATAATAATGAGAAAATAAGGATAATATAAATACATTGATAATATATACACCCTGAAAAGGAAACAACAGGTGAATATGCATCATGTGTCAAAAAAGAAAAATTGAGATGTAAAACCCCCTAACTTTTAATCCAATGTAGCTGAACATTCTCTAACCTATGGTATACAAAAATAATTATTCTAATAACCTATTTAGAATATTTATTCTTAAATATAACCTCTTATAAACGTAGTATATTATTATTTATAAAAATATATTCGTTAGTTACATTTTTTTCATCAACAGGTATTATTATCTCTGATTATTTGTTATGTTCTACTTTTATAGTGGCGATGTCAATTAATATTTATAGATTAAAAGTTAATCATTCTGAGATAATTTTAGGTACTAAAATATATGTTTTATATTTATTTATATAGTTTTAATTTCATTTTATCATTATTTTGGTAATTGTTGGTGATGACAAAGTCATTGATGAGCTTATTTTGATAATTTTTAATGAACGAGAGGAGGTATCTTAACAATAACTCAAATATTAATATAAAAATTCAAAAACCATAAATAAAAATTATTTGATCATTATTGTCTAATATAAGTGGTATCTAGGCTTCTATATTCATCTTGATTATAAATTTATAAAACTATTCAATTATGTGGTTAATCCAAAAAGGAACATGTTATAATTTATCATTGATTATAGATTAGAAAATGATTATTTTTTAACAATATAATTATTAAAAAATAATAATGATATTTTTAATATTTTTCTATGTTTTATGAATCTTTTTTTTATATTGTGTAAGATAATAATAGACTAGATGAAAAATAAAATATGTCGCTATCATAGAAGCGGTAATCCGCACTTACTCAGGAGTGTTATGTTCCTTTCCACATAATGTGAGGAACATGAATAATGGTTTATAATTTTATAATGTTAATAATGTTATAAAAGTCATATTAATATTCAAAATATACATTTTTAACTATATTCTTAAGGATGTGGTGAAAATATTGCATTTCTTTCTTGGATGTGGTAGTTTTCACATATGCATAACAATGTATTAATTTTTAAAATGGGTTATAGGAAGGTATGAAATATATATTACGTTATTATAATAAAATTACACTGTATTATTACTACTTATGTTATCATACTTTCATGTATAGAGTAGGTTTTAAGGGGTAGAAGAAAATAATAATTAAGAGAACTTAGTTTAGAACATTATCTCTCTGTTTGAATGTTCTTCCATGGGTAACACATTAGGGATTTTTATTTTTATCTTTTATAAGGGAAAAGAATTATAGTATATGGTGAGATTATTTTTTAAGGAATAGGTAATAATTTTTGAAGTGATAATTTTTTTAAAGGTTGGATAAATGTGGTGTAAGTGATCTCGTTTTATAAGTGATGAAAATGACATTTTTTAAATACTGATTACTTATTCAATGATTACATGACACTATTTACATATAAATTGATACAAAATTGTTAAATAAGGAATATTTAGGTGATATAAAGTATAAAAATACCCCCATAATTCATTTATAACTTTTTTAAGTGCAATTCAAGTCTGTTATGACTATATTTTTATATTTTATCATTTCAGTGTTTACCATGGTAACTATTTCTTACCCACATAATTTATAATGAATCAAAAATTAAATGTTTCAATTCCCAAAAAAATTTTGTCTTCTAAATGTAAATTTACGCTCCATATATTCTAATTATATTTATAAATAATGTAAAATTAATTTCAAAATTATGATCTTTCATATACAGAATAAAAGTTTTATTGAAAAATGGCGTCTTAATGATTAAGTTTTCCTAATATTAAATAAAATTATTTACCAAATTAATTAGTGATAATATATTTTCCTATATTTTTAAATATAATAAATTGTTAATAATTTAAAATATATAATTTTAATTTATTAAATCACAATTGATACAACATTAATAAAACAATTCATTAAAAATAACCCTTTCACCATTATCATGGTCATTAACTTAAATCAAAGTAATCATACTTTTATTAATGACAATGAAATTGAAATTAATAAATAATATGAATATATTGATATATAATATTAAATTCATTTTTTGACTTTAATTTATATAAGTGATGAAATCTAATTTTTAATATAATTTAATAAAAAACATTTCTCGGGTAAAATATTACTTATGTTTCCTACACATAGAATATGGGTTATAAAAATTCAACATAGTATTTTTGAATGATTTATTTTCTTTTATAAATATAATTTTTATAGAAAAAAGGGTTTCAAAAACCCTTAATTTATTCTTTTATTATGATAATTTCATAAACGTAATGGTAATAGAAAATCCAAGTTTTTTTACTATTTTTACAAAATGAGTTCTTTTTAAAAAATATAAAAAATACACCTTAAACTGAGTTTTACATGGTGATTTTAAAATTTATGTTCATTTAATAAATATAAAAATTCTAAAATTAATAAATTTATTTTTTAAATGAAAATACATTACATTAAGAAAAAAACTTCTACTAAAAAATTACCTTTATAAATATTATGTTTTATCAATATTATTATTAATTCATTTATAAATTATTATAATATTTTAGTTTCTTGAGGATGTATTGTTCTTAAATTTTCATAAAAATATTCATTTGAAATATTTCAACTCATTTTTTCAGTGTTTCCAATGAAACAAATTATTTATATAGTTTCCATTTAAAGGGAAATCAAATTGTAAAATCTTGTGGCATTACATTCACTACCCCCACCAAAAATAAATTCAATATTTTCAATATGAAATATTGTTCACTAATAAAATTATACAAATTCTCACTATAAAAATGAAGATATTTCTTCTATGAAGATTTCAATTTCACAGTATTAGATAATAAGAGATCCATTATTTTCTGTATGATATACATGCACTAATATTTTTTCCATTATCTCAAATATTTTTAGTAAATATGATTCTTTATTTTGATATAGGAGTTTCTAGGGACAATCCTTTCAAATATTCATTTTCATTATCATGTTTCAAAAAAAAATAAGAAATCCAAAAAGGTTATGTTACAATCTAATAAAATAAAAATAAATGATCTTATGAATATGAAAACATGGTCCTATGATGAATTATCCAATGGAAACTTCATTTTAGATTTTGATACCTTAACATCAACTATGTCCAACTACATTCATATTAAAACATTCTTGGTTCAACCTAGGTTCTCCATTCTAAAATTCATAATAATTTTTTAACCTAAATATATTCAAATCCCTCATAATAGTACATAAAGAGTGTGATAATCACAAAATAATATACCAATGAAGTTTTTATCCTAGTGTGTAGTCATCATCATACTCATTATGCACAGAATTAACATCAAGTTGATACACAACAATACTTTTTTGAAAAATTACCCCTAGTTTCATCTTGTCCGCAACCACATTCGCCTTCCAATATACAGACAATAATGTAATTTCTAGGAGACGAAAAAATGAAAACTTTACCAAAACATAAGTATTTTATTATATACATTGTCTTATTTATAATAGTTTCACTAATGTTATCTCATCCTAATCCACAAAAATAACCAAAATAACCCTCAAAATTAACTAAATTGTGCTATGATACCAATTATAGATCCCCATACCCACAAAACCAATTCTATTTCAAACAAAATCATTCTTTAGAATCTAAATTTTAATACAAAGTGAGTTGAACCAAGATAAACATACATATATTTAAATAATTTAAAAATTAAATCACACAGAAATCACACAACCCCAAGAGTGGAAGCTTTGGTGTCTTTGAGGAATAGCTACATAAGTAACATATTTTAAAATACTTGTGAACATATCTTCATAATACAACTATAGTGGACTCCCTTTTAAACTCATCGTAGGTTACACTCATCTCCCTAAACAAGGGAATGGAAACATAAGAAATGGTTGGGTACAAATGCTCATTAATGGAAAACTTATCAATATGTCATCATGGGTTTTATCATATGTTTATGAGAAAATATGAGTATGGGATAAAATATGATATAATGAAATTTAATCTCATATTATATAACATTAACCACCGAAGAAGAGTGTGAAATAAAAAAAATCTAAGAAGTCACACCATTTATTTTTTGAGTGTCATCTATGATATCTTACACATAAATTTGTAATAATTATCCATGAAGTATCACACATTATTTCATGATTGTAATCTAAGAAGGCTCACCATTTATGTTGTGAACAAATCCAAGTATATCCATGTTGGATTATATCATGCGGTATAAACCCTTATCCAATGCATTGAGGTGCGATATTGGACCCCAACTATCAATCATCTATTAATATGTCTACCAATAGAAAATAATAATTCATCGCATACTAAATAACCCATGGAATGAATAATGGGTTTCACAATGTTTCTATATGGTATCCCCAAAATTGACCTCAACAATATAAATGGTCAATAGTAAAAATTTAATCACAAAAAAAGTGTATATCATAAGTAAATTTATTGTTTTATTTGTGAAAAACTATTTCCAATGAAGTAAATACTTTATATAAATGAAAGGAAATGGTAGAAAACACATAAAAGAGTTTTCAGAAAATATATTAATCATGTTCATATAAAAAGAAGTTATAGATCACATTCAGAATTTATTTTAAAATATGTGAAGTGAAAACATTAGAAACAATTTACTATTAAAATTAAAATTCAGTAATATATCCTTAAAGAAAAACTTAATTTTTATCAAAAAGTAATTTGGAGTGGAAGATGAAAAAAATTATTAAAGGAATGAAAAACTTTTTAATTATTTTAAATACCTTTGTTAGAAACTCAAATTTTAAAAATAGAAAGTAGGACATTAATTTGGAAACTGGTAATTAGAAATATAAAATCCACATGCGTAAACAAATATTTGGATGTCAAAATAAAAAAGGGAATCTTTTTTGGGAATAATAAACATGGAAATGGATGAAAAAATTGTCTTTAAATGGGATGAGATTTTTTTTCTCTTAAAAACAGGTCACTTTTATGAGAAATAAATTCATCAACATTTAATCCTTGAGTAAAAACATAAATTTAGATATAAATTAAAAGTAAGTATCTTATAAAATTTAAAATATATGAATTTATCAATTGTACAATAATTATTCTCAATGAATGATATTTTTAACTCAATGATAGGATATTTGAGTTAACTAAATCTCCTAAAAATATCATAATTCTTAAATCTAGAGACATTTAGATTAGGGTTTTGTGTGGTAGAATTATAAATTCCATTATAAAATGATAAAATAACATATAATAAAATAAAATATAAAAATATATCATACTTATATGAAACAAGTTCATAAAGAACTATCAGAACTCAATGATCAAGAATTGTCTTAATAAAAAATCATAATTCATCATTATCTTTGGAATTGAAAAACCATGAAATATAGAGTATGATATGGACATATAAATAACCTATATATAATGAAAATAATTATAAAATAAATCCATTGCCAATATATACAAAAGAAAAATCTAACAAGTGGTGAATACTCGTCATAGCTCAATGAAGAAATGTTGATATAGAAAAAACCATTAATTTTAGTCCCGCTTAGTCGAACATCCTCTAATATCCTATATAAAAAAATTTCAAAGTTTTTAACCAATTTTAAAGCCTAATTAATGCCCATAACCTTTTAATACCATCATTTTTATTATTCATTTCAAATATATAAGTTATTTATATTTTATTTTCATCAACAGACGATATTAGCATCGATTGTTTATTTGACACTAATGTTTTAATGGTGAAGTTGATTATTTATTATATATTCATATTTCATAATTATTTTATCATTAATTTTATTTTAATATATATTTTTTTAATTATTTATTTTTTTTCTAATCTTATTTCATATGTGTTTTTCTTGTGGTTTGTGACTAAAAATATGATAATGAGTATTCTTTGGTAATTTTAACGAATCAGGGTAGTAAGTTAATAATATGATAAAAATTAATAAAAACATTAAAAATAATATTCAAAACAATATTTTAAAATTATTTACTAATAAAACTAGTTGTAAAGTTTCAATATTAATCGATGATAGAAATTTATACCATTGTTCAAATAGGTAGTTAAAGTGACCCAAACAAAAACATGCTATAATCTATGGATGAGGGTGGTTAAGAAAGTGATTTTTTTAATAATATCATTATGGAAAAATTATGATTATATTATTTATATGTTACTAAAGTGTAAAATATTATTTTAATATAGTTTTTTAATAATAAAAAATAAATGAAATATGAAATATGTCACCTTTGTAGAGGTGATAGTCCGTATGTACGTAGAAGTGATGCATTTATTTCCAATGAATTATAGGTAAATGGTAAATGATTTTTAATTTTATAAACTTAATTATTTTATAATTAAAATATTAATATTTTAAGTATATATTTATAACAATATTATTATGGTGGGGATGAAAAATCTTGCGCATCATTCATGGAGGCGGTTGTCTGCAGGTACACATGACGACATCATCATTTTTCAAATAGTTTTTGAGGAAGGTATAAAATGGATATTGAATTGAAATAATAAAAATTTGTAGTATTATTAATACATATTTTATAATAATTTCACATATATATTATATTTCATGTGGTATAAGTAGAAAAATTTTAAGATATCTTTGATGAGAACATTATCTCTCGATTTGGATGTTCACCTCAGGTAACACATTAAGACTCCTTACATTTTCCTTTTGTAAAGAAAAATGTTTCTATGGCATGGGATATTTTTTTAGAGAATAGGTAATTTTTTGTAGATATAATACTTTTAATATGGTAGAGAAATTTGGTGCAAGTGAACTACTTTTATAAGTGAAGAAAATAGATTTTTTGTAAATGCCTGTTACTTTTTAAATGATGGATTGAATCTATTCAATGGTAAATGGATGTATATAACAACCCATACTTTACATACATTTTTAATACTTCAAAATTCAAGTACAATTATTACAACATATAACAAAACCATGAAAGGACGGTATAGGTGTAGTGTCTTTAAAAACTGGGAAACATAAACAACTGGTTCATAAATCATCTATGTTGTCTCCCATTTATTTCATCATATCTAGAGTCCCTTTTTGGCATATCCTACTTAATATCTTTCTTCCTGACCTGGGGAAAAGAAAACATACAAAAGGGTGAGCTCAAATGCTCAGTAAGGGTAAACAAAAGAAATATCAATCAAATCATATTCATAAGAACATATCATTTTGGAAATCTTAACCTGCAAAAGAGATCATAATTTCATAACATTGGATAAATCATAGTAGAGAAAATTTAATCCCAATAATCAAAACATAAAACATGAAACTTTGTGGAATACACACATAATCATAGAGAATCATTTCTTAGTAGTCAAGACTCATTTCCAAGAATATCTTGGCAGACAAAGTCGATTTCTGAACCAAGTTCACTCCTCGTTTCAGTCCTGTTTCACTGAACCAGATTAACCTGCCATTCCAGCCATGTCTATCTCATGAGATATAAATAATTACCCAATTAATTGGAGGGAGATATAGGTCCCACCCATCTCATAATGAAACCATTATTATGTGTGCCACAAAATCATAAATCATACATCATTGCATAACCCATGTAATAAAAATGGGATTCTTAAACATCGTGACACCATAAAATAATTCAATAAGATAAAGGAATTCATAAAAATAATTCCATCACAACATAATCAAATCAATGTAATAATAGGGATAGAAACATAACCCTATATTATCTTAGATGGAAAATAATTTTGATAAAACACTTGAACTCCATTCTTGAGGAAAATATCCTTTCTACTTCAAAAACATTTTCCATTCTTAACATGTCATACAATTTTAAGCTAAAATACGTTGATTAAAAATAAACTTGAAAACTTGTAAAGGAAGCTTCTTGGAAATAATGTTTTAAAAATCCATTCATGTCGTAAAAGTTAAAAAAACATTTTTCTCATACTTTTGTCAAAAAATTCAAAAAGTACATCGTACGAAAATGATAAAAGATTCCTTTCATATCTTTTACTAAAAACTCACCTAAGGGTAAAATTGGATTTAAAAAATTGTAGGTGGATGGAAATAATCTCACATATTGAGGAAACATGGATGTGGATGATAAAATACACCCCAGTAAATACCAAAGTATAAACAATCTCGGATAAAAATAAGATTGTGATATTTTCTCTTACCTTAGGTCCAATTTGCTTCGTAAGTGTGAAAAACTCCTGTATAATGATTTAAATAATTTCATTTACTTATTAAAAAATCATACTTATTTTTATTATATCATATATGGTAATATTATTAGCTTCTTATTTGTAATATTTCATTGTTAATTGTTATTCGGGTGTTTATTGCTTTTTGTTCTTATGCGTGTTTTGTCGAATAAATTCTTATTATTCTTTTTTGGTTATAGATACCTCATTTTCATAATTTTATTAGTGTAATAAATATCATATTTATTAACTCAATTCATATATGTAATCATTATGCAATGAAAATCATGTAGAACGAGTCGCATCACAACGTGGAGACGGTATTCTGTACGTACGCACAAGCGATGATATCATTCCCATGATCGTGGAATTGTATTGGAGTGTATGTATACTATTTCAGAATCAATATCACTTTAAAATAATCATATATAGATATTATTTACACCATTATACCCATCCAAGTAAGGTGGTGGTGGAAAATAGATTACACCACGGCGTGGAGACGGTATTCCGTACGTACGCACGTGCGGTGATTTCGTTTTCCGTAGGATGGATATATGGTGAAATTGGGTTGTTTCATACTTATAATAACATATAATTATATGAGTGATACTGATGTTATTACTTCATAATGAAACAACAAAATAAGAAGAAGTGGAAGAAGAAATAAAGTTGAAAGAATTGGTAATGGACATTACCTCTTCTTAGAAGCGCCTCTTTGAGACCTCCTCTTAAGGAACTAAAATTGGTCTTTGAAGAAAACCAGGACCTATATGATGTTTCTATGGAAGTGTAGAAGATAATTTTTCAGTGGTTGACCGATCTTGAAGGCCCAAAGTTGTGTGATAAAGAGAGGGAGGAGGTGCCCTTTTATAAGGGAGGAGAGGGGCACCTTTGGAAAAACTAAAAATATTATTTTATTATAAAGTCATATTCGATTTTTAATAGATCCAAATTGGTTTATTTAAAAGATAATGTGGGTATGGGTCTAAATCCTCTCATCCAATATAATTTAGAAAATTTTAGGTTTATATTTTAACCTTATAATTTAGATTTAACTTTAAGTTAGATAATTTAACTTTTACAGTGTCTTCTTGTTTTCTTACACTATAAGGTTAATAAACTTACTATAACAAGAAAAACGAACCCCAAGTTGTTTATTATTAATATATATAACCTTATATAAGTCATTTTGCCGAACCTTAGATTTTTAGGAGTAAAATAACAATTAATAATATAATATTTGTTTTAAAAACTATTTTATGTCAATTTTGTCACTATTTGGTAATTGATTTTTTTGAAAATCATAATAGAACGATTAGTTTGAAAATGTTACTTAAATAAATACTAACATGTGATATTAACATATAAAGTTATTATAATTCAAAAAAAATCTCAAATTACATTTATTTGGGTATTTATATCATCAATTATGTCAATATTTCATTAATAAGATAATTACTCCATCATCATTATGTCATAAATAAATTAAATTATTTAAAGTATAAAAATTAAAAATAAAATACAATTATGTAGGAAATCTTTTTAGATTTCTAATTAACATTTATAGTCTAATTTATCTTATGTATAACCCTATATTAAAAATGATTTAGTTATTAAACTTTGATTTTAACTATTTTAACCCTTCTTTAAATAAATTAATAACAAATGTCCTAATCTAATCCAAGTGGGCCTAAATGGTCATATTTTATTCCTAAGGTAGTTTCTGGTCGAATTACACTTATCGAACAGAATTAGGAAATGTGTTAGCATAATAATAATATCATTTTTACCCTTAATTACCCTATTTACATTTAGCCGTGGTAAAAAAACAAAAAAAAAGTTACTATTCACCAAATATTATTTTCATCTCATTGAACCACATTTTATTTCTTGATATTAACCGTGTCTCTCGGATTTTCAAAATTCCACTCACAGAAGCGGTAAAATTAAGTTTTATGTAAATTTGCAAATTCTCCTAGGAGGTGGGTAAAAGACGGTGAAAAGTTCAATAAAATTTTTGTATATCAAAAATTATTATAAAATGACTCCAATGAAATGAATTTAACTTAAATAGGTATTATCTATCAATTTTGACCTAAAATAAATTTAAATAAAATAAATAATTATTTAAATAAAAATTCAGTTTTTAAATAGTAACCTAGTGTTTTCACTATTCATCAAAAATTGAAAGTTTTTAGAAAAATACCAAAATTTCACCCTAGTCTAATTTCGATATTCTGAATCCAAAAATGAAGTCTGTTTTAAAAAAATAAAATTTAACAAAGTGGGTATTACTATTCATAACGGCTAGTTTTAATAATATTTTAATAGCATATCTTTGTTTAGTGAAACTCGGTATTACGTACAACGCAAGCTATCAAGGAAGGTCATGATTGCGTGTAAAGCAAGCCAAGATAGTGTTGTGTGTAGTGAAATATTCCTTTGATGATTTATATAACATAAAAACAAAATATTTCTCATAAAAGTCTCGAGTGTTACATTCTACCCCCCTTAAAATGAATTTCGACCTCGAAATTCGTCACTTTGTAACAAACAGATGAGGATACCTCTCCATCATCATATCCTCAAGCTCCCATGTATCTTCTTCTAATTGGTGGTTCCTCCATAAAACATTCACCAAGCGAGTGGTCTTGTTCTATAGTTCTTTTTCACTACGATCCAAAATCTCTATCAGCTGTTCTTCATAAGAAAGATCTTGTTCCAGCGTTACAACTTCTGAGCTGAGTACATGTGAAGGACCAGTTATGTACTTTCTCAGGAGAGATACATAGAACACATCGTGAACTTGAGGGAGATTCGGTGGAAGCTCCAATTGGTAAGCCACCTTCCCAACACGATCCAGTATTTCGAAAGGATCGATATACCTAGGGTTCAACTTTCCCTTCTTTCCAAATCTATTTACTCTCTTCCAAGAAGATATTCGTAAGAACACTTTATCACCCACTTCAAACTCTAGGTATTTTCTTCGGTTGTCGGCATAACTTTTTTGTCGACTCTGAGCTTATCTTATGTGTTGTTGAATAGATCGGACCTTTTCTACCATCTCATCAACAAGATCAGGTCCTAATAGCTTTCTTTACCCAACTTCATCCCAGCAAGTTGGGGTCCTACATTTCTTTCCAAAGAGAGCTTCATAAGGAGACATCTGAATACTGGAGTTAAAGCTATTATTATAAGAAAATTCCAACAAATGTAGGTGTTGATCCTTACCACCTTTGAAATCCAAAGAACAAGCTCTCAACATATCTTCTAGAGTTTGAATTGTCCTCTCAGACTGATCGTCTGTCTAAGGATGATAAGCAGTGCTGAAACTCAACTCTGTATCTAGAGTATACTGAAGACTTCGCCATAACTTTGAGGTAAACCTTGGATCCCGATCAGATATAATGGAAAGTGGTACTCCATGCAATCTTACCACTTCCTTTACATATATCCTGGCAAGCTAATCCAGAGAGAAGTCCTCTCTAATAGCAATGAAGTGTGCCGACTTTGTAAGACAATCAACTATGACCCAGATAGCATTATTGCCTTTGGATGTTTTAGGAATTCCGGTGACAAAGTCCACAGTGATGTTTTCTCATTTCTATTTGGGTATGGGTAATGGTTGTAACATCCCCTTAGACTTCTATCTCTCAACTTTAACTTGCTGACAAACCAAGCATCGAGAGACTTATTCAACAACATCTCTTTTCATGACATCCCACCAGAAGTAATCTTTCAGGTCCCTATACATCTTCGTGATTCCAGGATGAATACAGAATGAAGAACTATGAGCATCATCTAGCAGCTCCTTCTTTAATTCTGGGATGGGAGGAACACAAACCTGAGTTCTGAACTTTATTATCCCATTACAATCAAGGTTGAATTCAGGAACATTTCTCACATTATTTTGTAACTCTACATCTTCTTTCCGTGCCTCTTTAATCTTCACATGTATGGATGGTTGAACATTCATTTGAGAAAGATACGATTTTTCCCCTTCCATTATAATTCCAAGATTCATCCTTTGTAAATCCATAAATATTGGATCTTTTATGATCCTCATCATGGATAAGCTAGCATGGTCTTGTCAACTTAATGCATCTTCCACCTTGTTTGCTTTCCCAGGGTGGTAATTAATTGAGCAGTCATAATCCTTAATCAGCTCCAACCATCTTCTTTGGTGTATATTCAGCTCCTTTTATGTGAAAATATACTTTAAACTTTTATGATCAGTATAAATATCACACCTTTATCCATAAAGATAATGCCTCCAAATCTTTAATGCAAAGATTACCGCAGCTAACTCCAAATTATGAGTTGGGTAATTTTGATCATGGATTTTCAACTGTCGTGAGGCATAAGCTATCACCATATCATTTTACATAAGAACAAACCCCAACACCTTCTTGGATGCATAACTATAGATCACAAACCTTTATCCACTACAAGGAAGTGTGAGTACAGGTGCATTGGATAACCTTCTTTTCAAATCCTTGAAATTCTCTTCACATTCCTCCGTCTAAAAAAACGTAACTCCTTTCTGAGTAAACTTGGTGAGTGGATTAGATAATCTTGAAAAATATTTCACAAAACATCGATAATATCCAGCCAAACCAAGAAAACTTCGGATCTCAGTTACTGTTGTTGGTCTCTACCATCTTTCGATAACCTCTGTTTTTGCTAGATCCACAGATATCCCCTCTTTTGAGATTATGTGACCCAAAAATGAAACATTTTGAAGCCAAAATTCACACTTGGTAAATTTGGCATAAATCTTCTCCTTTCTCAGGGTCTTCAATATAATTCTCAAGTGATAATCATGTTCTTCCTTTCTCTTTGAATATACAAGAATATCATATATAAAGACTACCACAAACTGATCAAGATGGTCTCTAAAGACTCTATTCATCAGATCCATGAAGATAGCAGGGGCATTAGTAAGACCAAATGGCATCACTAAAAATTCATAGTGTCCATACCTTGTACGGAATGCCGTCTTTGGTACATCCTATATTTTAACCCTTAATTTATGATACTCTGAATGAAGATAAATCTTAGAAAAGTATTGAGCTCTGCGTAGTTGGTAAAATAAGTCATCAATGCATGGGAGAGGATATTTTTTCTTGATAGTGATCTTGTTAAGTTCTTGATAATAAATATAGAGTCTCATTGATCCATATTTCTTCTTAACAAACAGAACAGGTGCTCCCCAAGGTGATGCACTAGGGCGTATGAATCTCTTATCAAGATTCTCTTGGAGTTTCTTCTTCAATTCCTGCAAATCAATTGGGTCCATTCTATAAAGTGTCATTGAAATAGGCAAAGCACCTGATACGAGTTCTATTGAAAAATTTACT
Organism: Viscum album; assembly: GCA_963277665.1. Classification (NCBI taxonomy): domain Eukaryota; kingdom Viridiplantae; phylum Streptophyta; class Magnoliopsida; order Santalales; family Viscaceae; genus Viscum; species Viscum album. The sequence goes on from OY728138.1 coordinate 460,211,209, forward strand.
TCACGATTTGGTCGGAGACCCGGTAATTCCCACGGAAAGACATCGTCAAACTCCCGTACAATGGGAATATTCTTAATCGTGAGTTTCTCACCAACCATTAGAGATAAATAACCTTCATTTAGTGGAATCAAGACCCATAAGATTGAAGAAATTTCCACTGGAAGGTTATGTTCATCCTTGCATCAATAGATAATCATATATTGATCTGGAATATGAAATGTGACTTCCCTTCATTGGAAATTGATATGAGATCCACATAAAGAAAGCCAATCCATGCCAAGAATCACATCAAATTCCACTATAGGAAGGATCACAAGATTTGCAGGAAGCACTTTCCCACAAACTTCAATCGGAGTAGAATTATAAACTTTTGATGCGACTGTTGTTCCATTAGAGGTTGTCACAGCTAACTCAACCTATAATTGTTGAGGTAATACGGTGATACCCTTAGAAAATTCTTCAGAAATAAAAGAGTGGGTGGATCCAAAATCAAATAAAACATTTTCTACTTTAGAGTGGATGGTAAGTGTACCTCTCACCACTTCATTGTCGTACTCCACATCACTGATAGTAATTGCATGTGACTTTCCTCTGTCTTTGGCCTTAAGAGTTTGTTGACGTCGATCATCATCATCAACCCTTGGATTTGGGCATTGATTGGCATAATACCCCATCTCCTTGCACTTGAAACATTGAAGTGTAGTAGGTTCATTCTGTGTATACCTTCCTTTGTTTTCATCATTAGACTTCTTCTTCCCATTATTTCGACATTCAATTGCCTGATGACCCTCTTGTCCACACTTATAACATTTGCTTGTCCCCTTAAGACAATTTCCTCCATGTTTCTTTCCACACTTTTAGCATAAGGGAAAACTCATCTTCTTTTCAGTGTGCTCTTTAGATTTTCCTTTTAATTCCATTTTCCTCTTCTTATCAAACCCATGTGACTGATGGGTTACACCAATCTCCATCTCAACCTTGAGAGCACATCGAACAATTTTCTCGTAGCTATTGAAGTCCCTTATGGATAATGCCCTTCGAAGACTTGGTTTTAAGCCACTAAAGAATCGATCGATCCTACTCTCAGGTTGGATAATAATTCTGGAAGTGTACCTTTCAAGTCTTGTAAAATTTGCTTCACAGGTACTAATAGATTCATCATCCTTTTGCTTCAGTTCAAGAAACTCCTTCTCCATCTTTGTTTGGAGAATACGAGGGAAGTACTTAATGAAAAATAAGTTCTTGAACTCGTCCCATTCCATGGACTCAATTTCATCCCTCTACCTCGTATTCTTGATAAGATTCCACCATTGATCAGCTTCACCTTCCAAAAGATAAACTGCTAAGATGACTTTATCATGTTCAGAACATTGATGAACTGAAAATATCTTTTCAGTAGTATTGATACATTTTTAAGCCACTAATGGATCAGTAGACCCGCTGAATGAGGGTGGACGCTGCCGCATGAAGGATTCGACAGAATGTTGCTCCTTCCTTTGCTCATTTGGAAGTCCTACATGATTCATATCTTGAGAAAGTTGTGTGAGCATGGATACAAGATTTTTCATTCCAGCTCCCATAACGTTTGGATGCTCAGGGGTACAATAATTTCATTTCTCGTCACATTCCACATTAACACAATTCCTTCGAGTTCCAGCCATTGACTAAAACCAAGAAGAATTGTGTGAGTAACACTATTTATAATAGGAAAACCACATAATCAAGAATAAATTTTCACACTTAAGGTCTTATCATAGGTTTTTCATGGCCATTTCTAAAACACTAAGATTGTGTTCTATGATTAGACATATCCTTAGGTTTCTTACTAAGGCTTTCGCATCCTAGTTTCAAAAGGTTGACTATACCTTTCCTCTGATACCAACTATAACCACCCATAATTTACATACATTGTTAATACTTCAAAATTGAAGTACACTTATTACAACATATGAAAAAACCATTAAAGGACAATATAGGTATAGTGTCTTTAGAAACTGGAAAACATAAACAATTGGTTCATAAATCATCTATATTGTCTCCCATTTATTTCATCATATCTAGAGTCCCTTTTTTGCATATCCTACTTAATATCCTTCTTCCTGGCCTAGGGTAAAGAAAACATATAAAAGGGTGATCTCAAATTCTCAGTAAGGGTAAAGAAAAGAAATATCAATCACATCATATTCATAAGAACATATCATTTTGGAAATCTTAACCTGCAAAAGAGATCATAATTTCATAACATGGGATAAATCATAGTAGTGAAATGTAATCCCAATAATCATAACATAAAACATAAAACCTTGTGGAATACACACATAATCATAGAGAATCATTTCTTAGTATTCAAGACTCATTGGAAATACTATCTTAGCGGACAAAGTCCATTTCCGAACCGAGTTCACTCCTTATTTCAGTCCTGTTTCACTAAACCAGATTAAACTGTCGTTATAGCCATGTCTATCTCATGAGATATAAATCATTACCCAATAAATTGGAGGGAGATATAGGTACCACCCATCTCATAATGAAACCATTATTATGTGCGCCACAAAATCATAAAGCATACGTCATTGGATAACCCATGTAATAAAAATGGGATTCTTAAACATCGTGACACCATAAAACAATTCATATAAGGTAAAGGAATTTATAAAAATAATTCCATCACAACATAATCAAATAAATGTAACAATAGGGATAGAAATTGAACCCTATATTATCTTAGATGGAAAATAATTTTGATAAAACACTTGAACTCCATTCTTGAGGAAAATATCCTTTCTACTTCAAAAACATTTTCCTTTCTTAACATGTCATAAAATTTTAAACTAAAATGAGTTTATTAATAATAAACTTGAAAACTTGTAAAGGAAGCTTCTTGGAAATAATGTTTTAAAAATCCATTCATTCCGTATAAGTTAAAAAAACATTCTTCTCGTACTTTTGTTGGAAAAGTAAAAAAGTACCTCGTACAAAAAACGACAAAAGATTCCTTTCATATCTTTTACTAAAAACTCACCTAAGGATAAAATTGGATTTAAATAATGTCATTTACTTATTACAAAATCATACTTATTTTTATGATATCATATATGGTCGTATTCATATCTTCTTATTAGTAATATTTCATTGTTACTTGTTATTCGGGTGTTTATTGCCTTTTGTTCTTATGCGTGTTTTGTCGAATAAATTCTTATTAATCTTTTTAGGTTATAGATACCTAATTTCCAGAATGGTATTAGTGTAATAAATATCATATTTATTCACTCAATTCATTTATGTAATCATTATGCAATGAAAATCATGTAGAATGAGTCGCATCACATCGTGGAGACGGTATTCCGTACGTACGCACGAGCGATGATATCGTACCCATGATCGTGGAATTGTATTGGAGTGTATGTATAATATTTCAGAATCAATGTCACTTTAAAATAATCATATATAGTTATTATTTACACCATTATACCCATCCAAGTAAGGTGGTGGTGGAAAATAGATTACACCACGTCGTGGAGACGGTATTCCGTACGTACGCACGCGCGGTGATTTCATTTTTCGTAGGATGGATAGATGGTGAAATAGGGTTGTTTCATACTTATAATAACATATTAGTATATGATTGATACTTATGTTATTACTTTATAATGAAATAACTAAATAAGAAGAAGTGGATGAAGAAATAAAGTTGAAAGAATCGGTAACAGACATTACATCTTCTTCGAAGCGCCTCTTTGAGACCTCCTCTTATGGCAATAAAATTGGTCTTTAAAGAAGACCAGGACCTCTAGGATGTTTCTAGGGAAGTTTAGAAGATACTTTTTCAGGGTTTGGATGAGCTTGAAGGCTCAAAGTGGTGTGAGGAAGATAGGGAGGAGGTGCCTTTTTATAAGGGAGGAGAAGGGCACCTTTGGAAAAACAAAAAATATTATCTTATTATAAAGTCATATTCGGTTTTTAATAGATAAAAATTGATTTATTTAGAAGATAAGGTGGGTATGGGTCGAACCCCTTTCATCCAATAGAATTCTGACAAGTTTATGTTTCTATTTTAACCTTATAATTTAGATTTAACTTTAAGTTAGATAATTTAACTTTTACCATGTCTTCTTTTTTTCTAACACTATAAGGTTAATAAACTTACTATAACAAGCCAAAATAACCCCAAGTTGTTTATTATTAATATATATATCCTTATATAAGTCATTTTGACGAAACTTATATTCTTAGGAATAATATAAAAATTAATAATATAATATTTGTTTTAAAAACTATTTTATGTCAATTTTGACACTATTTGGTAATTGATTTTTGTGAAAATCATAACAGAAATATTAGTTCGAAAAAAGTTAATTAAATAAATATTAACATGTCATATTAACATAGTAAATTATTTTAATTCATAAAACGTCTCAAATTAAATTTATTTGGTTATTTATAACATCAATTATGTCAATATTTCATTAATAAGATAATTATTGCATCATCATTGTTTCATAAATAAATTAAATTATTCAAAGTCTAAAAATTAAAAATAAAATACCATTATTTAGGAAATATTTTTTTCTTTCTAAATAATATTTATAGTATAATTTATCTTATGTATAACCCTATATTACAAATGATTTAGTTATTAAACATTGAATACAACTATTTTAACACTTCTTTAAATAAATTAATAATAAATGTCCTAATCTAATCCAAGTGGGCCTAAATGGTCATTTTTTATTCCTAAGGTTGTTTTTGGTCGAATTACACTTATCTAATAGAATTAGGACATGTGTTAGTGTAATAATAATATCATTTTTACCCTTAATTACCCTATTTACTTTTAACCGTGGTAAAAAAAGGTCAAATGTTACTATTTACCAAAAATTATTTTAATCTCATTGAACCACATTTTAGTCCTTGATATTAACCGTGTCTCTCATATTTTCAAAATTCCACTCATAGAAGCGGTAAAATTAAGTTTCATGTAAATTTTCAAATTCTCCTAGGAGGTGGGTAAAAGACGGTGAAAAGTTCAATAAAATTTTTATATACCTAAAATTATTATAAAATGAATCCAATGAATTGAATTGAACTTAAATAGGTATTATGTATAAATTTTGACCTAAAATAAATTTAAATAAAATATATAATTATTTAAATAAAAAGTCGGTTTTTAAATAGTAACCTAGTGTTTTCACTATTAATCGAAAATTGTATGTTTTCAGAAAAATACCAAAATTTCACCCAAGGCTAATTTCGATATTCCGAAACCAAAAATGAAGTCCGTTTTAAAAAAAATAAAATTTCAAAAAGTGGGTATTACTATTCATAACGACTAGTTTTAATAATATTTTAATAGCATATCGTTGTTTAGTGAAACTCGGTATTGCGTACAACACAAGCTATCGAGGAAGGTCGTGATTGCGTGTAAAGAAAGACAAGCTAGTGTTGTGTGTAGTGAAAGATTCCTTTGATTATTTATATAACTTAGAAACAAAATATTTCTCATAAAAGTCTCGGGTGTTACAATGTATAAGTGGGAAATGATGAATTTTTCGGTGATATGAGGTCAGTAAATCCTCCAAATAAAATTCACACATTTTTTGAATATGTTTCAATTTTTTTATCATTTTATATTTACATTATACCATTTTTGTTTTTTACCGTTGTAACACGTTTTTAACCAAGTAATTTATATTACACTCAAAATATATGGTATCCCTTATTAAAGAATTTTTATTTTATAAAAATATATATAATATCAATATAATCTAATTCAATTTAAAAATAATATAAAATAAAATTTTAAGTTAAGATTTTTAATAAATTGAAAACAATTATAGGAAAACGTTGTTTTCACCTTTAAGAGTTCAAGTAATATATAACATTAAGTAAATGAATGAAAACATATATTTATAAATTTTTAAAAATAATATAATGGGAATTATACAAATTATGTCATTTTTATTTATTAGATAAAAATATACAAAACAATAATAATTTTTTTTTTTTAAAATAATAATTTCACTATTATCATGGTCATTAATGATAAACATAGTGATCATACTTTTATGCATAAAATTTATATTAACCTTATTATATTTAAAAAAATATGAAACAAAATTTTAAATCCATTTTTGATAATTAATTTCCACATGTGATGAAAAATAATTTTAAATATTAGTGAATAAAAATAGTTATATAGGGAAATATTACTTATGTTTTCAAAACATTAAACATAGGTTTTATAAAGTCAAAATAGTTTTCAAAATAATTTATTTTACATTATTAATATATATTATATATATTAATGCTTTAAAAACTTTTTATTAAATATTAAATATTTATAACATCATAAATTTGATGATAATAGAAAAAATTTCATTTTTAACCATTCACCGAAAAAATAATTATTTTTGAAAAATTTTAAAAATTCACTATTATATAAATTTGAAATGAAAAATTCAAAAAAATTACATTTTTCAACTTCAAAAATATATAAATTTATTTTTTAAATGAAAATAATATATATAGATATATATGTATAGAAAAAAACATCTTTTATTGAAAAATACCCATTAAAAACATTATGTGTCTTAATATTATTTTGTATGCATGCCTAAATGATTAGGATATTTTTATTTATAAGTTGTCTTATAATTATTAATTTTTCTTAATAATACTCATCTATAATATTGTAGTTAGTTTTTGTTCTGTGTTGCGTGTAAAATAAGTGATCATCATTATTTTTATTTGAAGGAATTTTCTATTATATAATCTTTAGTCATTGATATATATATATATATATAAACTATTAAATTGTATAAAATTTATTTGAGAGACATCACATGATAAGTACATGTCCCCATAGGAATGAACCAAGGTATTATTACATCTATAAAAATCCCTAGATAAGAAGAATATAAAACATGTGAAAGATCATCCTCACAACAAATACTTCATGAATAATATCCAATTATGACCATAAAATTCTCTATCATAAACCAAAAAACTCTATAAAATGTTATTTTTGGACAAGCTACACTATCTCCAAAACCACTAAACCAATATTTGAATTATGTATTGCCTGAAAAGACATACCATTTGTGTCCATGAAGACCATATAGGGTTGAGTAGAAACATACAAACAATGATATCCCCAAACCAAAAAAGGATAAATAAATATTTTAACAAAAACCTCAGATTAAGAGGGTAACCAGAAAGAAGGAAAATAATCCAGATATTCTCTATAATGATAAGTATCATGTACATAGTGCTTTTTTAGTCATCTAAAATTTTTTCTAAGAAGGATCTTGTGTCAAGAGAAACAAGGGTTGATTGTTGTATTGAAAATCATAAAAATATTCAAGTTGATTTCATAGTTGTATGTTGTATATAATAGGAAATCAAGAATTCATGACGATCCATAAGACCTAAAATATCCACACTATACAACCTTTCCAGGTACTTCCCTGAAACACTATAGGGGACCCATGCCTCACTGATTTATGTATTCCTATTGAGGGAGCACAAAAATTTATCATCTAAAAGTTCAATGTCATCATTATTGAAACATATTAGGAAACCTCAACTTTTCCAAGATTTGTTATCATTCATGGGAGTACTTTACTGTATTTTTCAAAACTATATTTTCACAAAACAAACCATGGGCCTCACAAAATCTACAGTTTAGTACTCCAACCTCAAAAAATTATACATATAGGTTGAGGGATTATTTATCCTTTTTGTATGATTAATTCCTAATTGATTAAATAATATCAATGGAGGGAGTAACTAACTCCTTGGATATAGGACCCACACCTCATCATTGGGTGAGTTCCTGACTCTATCAATCATGTAGAGAACCTGCACATTGTTGAATTTATGAGGGATATCAACCCATTTCCTAATATAGAGTACGCATTCCATATGTATGTGGGAAATTATTAAAGTCCATGTAGAATATGTGGGACCTTCACTTTATTAGCAACTAACCACTAGATTTGTACCCAACCCCATGAATGATATGACCATCTTTCTTGACCCTTATCAAAGCCTCTAAAAATGGTAGATACACAATTTTTTCACTAAGTCAGGATAAGTTCAAAAATGTCCAAGTGTATTTGACCATTCTTCTATACTTATAAAATCACTCATAATTTAGTATTTATGGGTCTTATTCAGACACATATGTGAGAAAAATTGAAACACAATTTAATTGAATGTATATGGAATTTTCTTCCTCAATACCTCGTGTGTGAGACCTATTAAGAAGCTGAGTATGTACAACCATCATATCATCATGTGAAGTCAACCTACACAACACATTACAGTAGGTTAAACATCATGTGGGACCCAAGGGGTAGCTTTTATTTTACACTAAAACCCTATTTCATATAGTCCCCAAACTATGTGAAATGTCTCCCTGGGCACATTACATGTTGTTCATAGATTTCAATTTAGGAATATACCATGACCTAATCCATATCATGTGTCACATAAATGGAATGTTCTCCAACTATGTTCCATGTAATATAGATAGGATGGTGTCACGACCCATCCCCCGGGGCCCATGTCGGGACTACCCCAAGCCTTCCGTCCATAGGCCAGGGGCTAGCAACTAGGATTGGAAAGAAGTATCCCTAAAATAAGAGGGAATTTCATTTTAACCTATATAGACACACAGTCCAAGAACAAAACAAGGAGCAATCACAAAGTAAACTGTTGTAGTAAAAGTGTGGTAAAAGTAAACGGGCCGGAATAAAAGCCCAACTGAAAATTACAAGTACAACTCAAAAGTAAAAAAACAACTAAAAATCACAAAACATCTCTTGGATCATCCACTGAGGATCCTACCTGAAGGGTAGGTAAAGCACACGATCATTAGTCCATGCAACACATCATGCCAAATGGTCCACCTATGAGTACCGTCCTGTCCTCGCTCCCTCAGCCTCGATCAATGTTGTCTATTTTCTGTACAAGACACAACAAGGTGTGGGAATAGACCCTGAAGGGGTGAGTATAAAGATACTCTGTAGGGACCTCGAGACCCCCATAGGTCTCCCAGAGTTCCATGAAGGAAAAGCCATAAAACAAGACTTCAACTCTACGTATGTATATACCCATACATATACCTAAGTTATCAGGATATACTCATCTCATACATGAGGGGAATATACCATAAAGGTAACACCACGAAGGTAGAAATACCACACAAGTAACACCACTGAGATAAAATTACTACACAGGTAGCACCATGAAGGAAACACCACAAAGATATAAGTGCCACATAGGTAACACTACTAAGACAACACCAAGATGGTAGAAGTACCACACAGGTAACACCAGGAAGATAGAAGTGCGACATAGGTAACACCAGGAAGATAGAAGTACCACATATGTAACACCACAAAGATAACACCACGAAGGTAAAACGACTCAGCTCACAATTAGGTATAACTTAATTACATAATTAAAAATGATTAGTTGTAATCTAGATCATCTTATTCTATTAATAATCACTGTTATTGACCCACAAAGGTTTGATAGGTACTAACCCCTACAGACCCACACAGGATCTGACCCACACGGGATCGGTATGTACTGACCCATAGAGGATCGTTGAGCACTCACCCACATAAAATCTAATAAAATTTTACACACATAGGATCAATAAATGCTAACCCACACATGATCGATGTTCTTTCTTCACGTTACAGCCTACCATAGGATTCCTTGCACCTGGTTCACTCGAGTTCCATAAAACCTACCCCTCGAGATATCATTCATACCTCGACCACCACTAATCTCCATAAATGATTAACCCAAAGGACCACCATGTCTTAAGGGGTCCAACGCGACAGATAGTGTGTCAATCGACTGCCCAGAATGTGAGTTATAAGCATTTTAGATCTGAGGGCCTAGTTGGATTGAGGTTCAATCCAACCCGACCATACTCCAACAGTTTCAAATATTCAAGTGAAGTGTACCAAAAGGACTCTCTTGATCTAGGGATCCCAACGCCATAGATGGTTCTTCAAATAGACATCCAGTTATCAATTCATGGACCTTTAACAATTTCTGGGTTCGGTTGGGCTAGGGTTCGGTCCGACCTGACTCGACCCGGTCTAGGCTGACCCAATCCGGGTCTAACCCAGTTGGGATGGATTTTGGTGGGCTCAGCCTGCTGGGCCGAGGTCTAGCCCGGCCAGTAAGGGAGTTTGGCCCGGCCCACAAAGGGGGGTGTGGCCCGGCCCTCCGGGGGAAGCCCACAGGGCTCGCGTGGCATGGTTGGCAGAAGCACGGCCCGCTGGGCTCGCCCAACCCGGCCCGTGGCGGGGCACGTCCCAAATCGCTGTGCGGACAACTGGGTAGGTGTCCCGGCCACATGAGGCATGGCCTCTCTTGAGGTGGAGCATGACCCAGCTCGCAGCACGTTCCGTCCAAGATGGCATAGAAGTGGAGTGGCCCCCTATTGGGCAGGTGGAACGACATCACGTAAGGGTGTTTCTAGGTCACCGCGGGACCCATTTCAGGTCCCGAAACCGTGAAGTCAAAGCTTCGGCTCCTCTGGCAGTGTGTTGGTCACACTGTCCTCCACTTCCGTGGTCGGCCACCTCTTCTGACCAACACGGCTGATCAGTCGTAGCTGGTTACTTCAGCGGCGTGGGTGTGCTGCTGACTTCCTCGCGAACGTCTGGTGTGTTGGCTGCCATCTTCATCCACTTAGGCTTTATTCGTGGCCCCATGCTCACTGGCGACATGCTATGACACGTCCCACCTCCTCCGCGACTAGCTAGTGCTGGCCACCGCCTTCCTTTTTCACCCAGGGGATCGTCCAACCCCAAGGAAAAGCTAGCGAAGAACGCAACAACTTTCAACAAAAAGGGAAGAGGGATTGTGCCTTGTTTGTTAGGCCCACTCCCTCCATGTTAGTCTGATAGTAATAGGGTAGGAAGAATTCAAATAACTCTTGAAAAACAAATCAAGATTAAATCCTACATCAAGAATGATGGAGAAACACCGACGATTGAGGAATTGGGTCAGTGTTCGACATCCCCCGCAACTATCCTCCAACGACATCGCTTGATATTCCATCTTTAGTTCTGGGTTTTAGTGTCACTCGTCATTGCTTTCTGAAACCGGCTCCTTCCTCTAAGGGTTTGTGGTCATGACAGTTTATCAGCACTTCATTACTTAGTGAAGTTGTGCCAATAACATTCCCCAAGCTCCATATTTATATAAGAGTGGGAGGGTAATTAATGACATTGGGAATTAATGGGGGCTCATTAATTAAGAGCATTCTTAATTCCCTAACGTTAGTGTTACTTGGATTTATAGGTCAAGCCATTTATTGGATTGACACATCGTTGGTCCCACATTGCTTCTTGTTCCTTGGAGGAAAAGAATGAAAATAAAATAACAAATTTATTTTATTTATTTCTTTTAAAAAGTCCCAAAATCTAAATTTTTCTCTATATTTACTATGGTTGAAGTGAAACCTCCCTTAAGTGAATCTTGGATCTGTGGATTCAATAGTTTCCTCGGATTTTTAATCCAATAACCGGTTCAAAATTTAAAAAATTCTGCTCACATGTTTACTGAACGTCCCTTAAAAAAGTTCCGAAATTCATTCAGGGAACACCAGGCCTCAGAATCACATGCTGTCAATTTTTGAAGACTCGTAATAATTCTATATAATTAGAAAAAAAAATACATTGAAAATTCGGGTCTTTACATTCTCCCCACCTTATGTATTTTCATCACCGAAAGCTACAACATAGAAAAAAGAAAACAAATGGTGGTACTGAGCATGAATCTGAGACTCCCGCTCCCATGTGCTCTCCTGGAGGTTCCTGTGCTGCCAGAAAATGCACACCATTGGTTTTGACCGCCAATAAAGGACTCACTCTTGTTGATCCTCAATATCAACGAGAACCTCTATAAACGTATCCACATCATTAAAGTCTAGCTCATTGTGGTCGATGATTTGAGAAGGGTCATACACATATCTCCTCAGTTGGGATACGTGGAAGATGTTATGCCCCCACTCCAACTGTAGTTGAAGTTCCAAGTGGTATTCCATCTCACCTATCCTTTGAAGTATCAAAAATGCTTTGATAAACTTCGGTGATAAATTTCCACCTCATCCAAATCTCTATAAACCACGTCAACCTGAGACCCGTAGGAAGACATGGTCTCCCTCCTCGAACTCCAAAGGTCTCTGCATCCTATCAGAACAAGAATTTTGTTATCTTTGTGTAGTATTCATCCACTCTTGGATGATCTTCACCTTCTCAGTGGTAGCCCGTAACAACTTAGGACCCATAAGTGCTAACTCCCCTAGGTCTGTCTAGCATAGTGGTGATCTACAAGGTCAACCGTATAGGGCCTCGAATGGTGCCATACAAATGGTGGAGTGATAGTTGTTATTGTATATGAACTCCACTGAGGTCAAGTGAACCTCCCAACTATGACCAAAATCTTGGATGCATGCATGAAGCATGTCCTCCAGTGTCTGTATGGTCCGCTCTATCTGACCATCCGTCTGATGATGAAAGGCGGTGCTCAAACGCAGTTGAGTCCCAAACACCTCTTATAATACCTTCAACAATCAGGAAGTAAAACATGTTTCACGGTCAGAGATGATTGTCTATGGCACCCCATGAAGTCGCACAATCTTCTGTACGTAGAGGCGTCCCAAGAACTCTACTGATCCCTGCTCTCGGATATATAAGAATTCGATCGAATTGGTGAGTCAGTCAATAATCAACCAGATGGAATCTTGTCCTAGGGATTTATGTGGAATCCATATCACAAATTCCACGGAGATTCCATTCCACTTCCACTCCGACACCTCTAATGGTTGTGCTAATTCTACTGAAACTTGATGCTTGGACTTCACTTGATGACAAGTGAGGCATCATCAAGAAAACTTCACGACTACTCTCTTCATCCCTGGAAACCAATGCTAATGCTGGAGGTCCTAGTACATCTTCTCCACACCATGATGTACTTCCAGAGGGGAAGAATGGAACTCCCTCAACACATCCTCCCATAGAGACACTAGTACCATGGTACATCCTATGAAGAGAACGATGTGCTCCCCACCTTCAGAAAATCCATCAGGTTCTTGTCCTGAGGATATTTGGGAACTTAGTTCCACATAGTCAAAGTCCCCAAGATATGCCTCCCAATATTTCAGAAGTATTGGTGGAGTTACTATCACAAACTGGAGGTAGGTTGCTCCATCTCTATACAAAAAGGATATCTGCAACGCGGCTAGTCGTATTGTCACCTCACTCAGAAACTGTAGACCATACCTCCTTCTAAGTGCATCAGCTACCATGTTCTCCTTTCCAGTAGTATAGAATATCTCAAAGTCATAGTACTGGAGGAACTCGAGCCATTTTTTTGTCTTAGGATCAGGTCCTTCTGAGAGAAGATATACCAGAGACTCTTGTGATCATAGTATATTATAAAACATTCACCCATCCAGTAATGTCACCACATCTTCTGGTCTAAGACCACTACTGCTAACTCCAAGTCTTGGGTAGCATAGTTCTTCTCATGTTACCTAAGCTGTCATAAGCCATAGGAGATCACTACTTGCTCCGGCATCAGGACACACACAAGTCTGGTCCCTAATGCATCACAGTTGACTATATACCCAATGCGCCCTTCTGGTAGCCTCAAGATGGGGGCACTCATCAGTCTCTGCCTCATATTTTGAAAATTCTATTGGAATATATCTATAAATATAAATGGTTGTCCCTTTTTCATAAATGTTTAAAAGGGTGTCGCAACTATTGAAAATTCAGGCATGAATCTCCTGTAGTATCCAGCCAAACCCAGGAAACTTCGCACTTCAGTCACACTCCTGGGTGGCTCCCAAGAAATTACAGCCTCTATCTTTGCTAGATCCACTAAAAGTCTAGACTCTGAGATAACATGTCATATAAAGTGGACTTCTCATATCTAGAACCGGAACTTCGAGAGATTACCATAAAGATGGTGCTTTGGTAGTGTGTCCAGAACTATCTGCAGATGATAGGCATGCTCCTCCTCGGACGCTGAGTAAATCAAGATGTCATCGATGAAGAATACCACAAAGAAATCAAGGTATGGCTATAAAATAATGTTCATGATCTCCATGAAAACTTTTGGGCCATTGGACATGCCGAATGACATAACCAATAACTCATAGTGTCCATACCAACATCTGAAGGTCCTCTTCTGCAAATACTCATCTCGTACCCAGAGCTGATGATAGACGGATCTGAGGTCTATCTTTAAAAACCAATGAGCTCCCTTCAGCTGATCGAAGAGATCCTAAATCCTTAGAAGTGGATACTTGTTCTTAACAATCACCTGATTCAGGTGCCGTTAGTGCAAACAGAGTGTCAAACTCCCATCTGCCTTCTTAGCAAACAAAATTGGGGATGCCCATGTAGAAACACTTGGCCTTATGAAACCCTTCCCCGCAAGTCCTCCAACTATACCTGTCGCTCATGAAGCTCTGTGGTAGCCATCCGATATGCTGGTGTAGATATCAATGTCGCCTTGGGATATAGTTCGATGTAAAATTCTACCTCTCTGCATGGACGTAGTCCCAGAACAACATCAGGAAAGACATCGACATACTGGTCCACCACTACATGATATCTCAGACTCTCAACATAAACCACTCTAAGATTAAAGATTTATAACTGATGTATGATTGGTTGCACCCTCCTCTGGGTAAATCCATATTATGCTACAAAGGTTCTCTTCTCAATGGTGATGGAAAACATTGTCCCATCCTCATGGACACACCGCACTTTGCGCCTAATACAGTCAATATGAGCTTGGACTGTGGATAACGAGTCAATACCCAAGAGAATGTCTTAAGGCCTTGACGCCGCTACTAGAAGATCCCAATCGAAGCTCTTGCCTCCTAGAGTAATCTCACACTACCGACACCAGTGTGTAATCATTGAATCCTCTCCCATATGAGTCTCTAGCTGTAAGGATCGAGCCAACGACACCACCGGAATATCTGTCCTCTGAACGAGGGTAGTGGAAATAAAAGAGTTAATGGAACATGTGTGTATAAGTACTACAACTAAGGTGGAGTAGACACATATCATACCTCTAATCATCTCTGGAGTGCCGTTGTTTTAGGCCTCAACTGATTGGAGCTGAGATCATCCCCTTCCACCTGATTCCTATGGTCGGGGTACACCACCTGGAGGTGGTGGCGGTAGAACCTCGAATCGCCTCCCACTACCTAATACACTACCAGTTCCTCTAAAACATATATATGCTTCTTGCAGACCTCCCTGATCGAATCACTACCTCTGCCTCAGCGGTCCCTCAACTGTCTTATTGTTGTATGTACAGCATGTTGGGCAGTTGCGATCCATGTGACCCTCCCGCCGTACGAGTGGCATTGCTAGCTTATCAACTATCTTCCATTGTCCCGTGAGCCCCTCACCACCAATCCTGAATCCTGAAGTCATCCACCAGAAGGTCTAGCCCACATAGACCTCTGCATCATCCATCTACTACCTACTGCAGATGACTCTACTACCTGACGTCTGGTGGCGTCTCTCCCCATCGGTACCTGCTCAGCCCGGAAGCTCTCCACCAAAAGTGCTCTCTCTAGCAACCCAACCTACATCAAAATGTTGAGAGATATCATCAATGCTATGATCTCCCATCGAAGACCCTGCTCAAAGGTCCAAACCCTGATGAAAGGTTCCCCTACCATGTAGGTGGAGTAGAGAAAGTGATCAGTGAACCCCACTCAGTAGGGTCCTTGATACCCCCCCCCCCCGTAGGTCTCCAAGATTTCCACAAAAGAAATACCACAAAGAAAGACTTCAACTATACTTAGCTATATGACCATACATATACCTAAGTTATCAAGATATAATCATCTCATAAATGAGAGAAAAATACCACAATGGTAACACCATGAAGGTAGAAATACCACACAGGTGACACCACTGAGATAGAAGTACCACACATGTAACACCATGAATACAACACCACAAAGGCAGAAGTACCACAAAGGTAACACCACTAAGATAACACCAAGAAGGTAGAAGTACCACATAGGTAACACCATGAAGACATAAGTACCACGTAGGTAACACCACAAAGATAGAAGTACCACACAGATAACACCATGAAGATAACACCACGATGGTGAAAACACTCATCTCACAATTAGGTATAACTTAAGTACAAAAGTACAGATGATTAGTCATAAGCTAGATCATATTATTCTGTTAAGAAGCACTACTGCTGACCCACACAAGATTGATAGGTACTAACCCCTGCTGACCCTCAGAGGATCAGTATGTGCTGACCCACATAGGATCGCTGAGCACAGACCCACACAGGATCCGATTGAAGCTGACCCACACAATATCGATAGATGTTGACCTACACGGGATCAATGTTCTTTGTTCACATTATAGCCTTCCACAGTATTCCTTGCACCTGGTGCGCTCGAGTTCCATAGGTCCTACCCCTCAATATATAAGTCGTATATTGACTACCACTAAGCTCTACAAAGTAGTAACCCAAAGGATCATCATGTCATAAGGGTTCCAACGCGAAAAAAAGAGTGTCAATCAGACGCCCGGTTTGTGAGTTATAAGTGTTTTAGTTCCGAGGGCCCGATTTGTTTTGGGTTCAACCCAACCTGGATGTACTCCAAATGTTTCCAAAACTCAAGTGGAGTATACGAAAATTCCCATATCGATCCAATGATCTCAACTATGTAGACGATTCGTCAAACGGAAGTCTGGTTCTCAAGTTATTTCCATTTAAGTGTTTATGGGTCCAGTTGGGCATGGGTCTGGTCTGAACCAATTGAGCCCACCCAACCTGGCCCGGTCTAGGTCGAACCAATCTGGGTCTGACCCGGTTGGGCTGGGCCATGTCGGGCTCGGACCGGACCACAAGGTAGCATGGCTCGACCCGTAAAGGGGGCGTGACTCGGCCCTCAAGGGGGTGGCCTGGTGGGCTCACGCAGCTCGACCCTCAGAAGCGCGGACCGCTGGGATCACGTGGCCTGGACCACTAAGTAGGCAGCCTAACTCGAGGTGGAGCGTGGCCAGGCTTGCATCATGGTCCACCTGACCTGGCATGGAAGGGGAGCGGGCCCCCATTCGGAAGGTGCAACGGCAGCACCTATGGGCATGCTAGGTCACCGCGAGACCTGCTGCGGGTCCCGCTACCATGGCGTCAGAGTCGCGACTCTAGCGGTGTGCTCGATGCACCACCCTCTGCTTATGTGGGTAGCTGGTGAGCCGGCCGCCACTTCTGACTGCCACAGCTGAGGAGCCACGGTCGGTTCCTCCAGTGACGCGAGTGCGCCACCTCCTTCCTCGCGGCCGGACGGTGTTCCGACCGCCCTCTAGATCCACCGCGGCTTCGTCTGCATCCCCTTGCTCACCGGCGGGGCGATACGTCATGTCACACCTCCTCCGTAGCCAGAAGGGTCTGGCCGCCACCATCTATTGTCGCCTCGGGGCTTGTCCGACCTAAAGGAAATGCCAGCGAAGAACACCCCAACTTTCAAAAAAAAGGGCGGAGGGATCAAGCCATGTTTGTTTGGCCCAAACCCTATGCATTAGGTTGATAGTAAGAGGGTAAAAAGGAAAATATCTCATGAAAAAAATCAATAATAAACTCTACCTCAAAAACGAAATTCCTGCAATTGAGGAGGTGGTTCGATGTCTGTCGTCCCCCCAACTAGCCTCCAACAACATCGCTCAATCGTCAATCTTTTGTTTGGGGTTTCGGTGTCACTCATCACCAGTTGCTGAAACCAGCTCCATCCTCCAAGGGTTTGGCATCACGACACTTTATCAGCAATTCATTGCTTGGTGAAGCTATGTCGATACCTCTCCCCAAGGTCCTTATATATAGGAGAGGGTTGGGTAAGTAACGACGTTGGAAATTAATGGGGGTTAATTAATTAGGAACCTCCCAAATTTCCCAACGTTGTTGTTACTAAGGATTGAAAGGTTGAGCCATATATTGGCTTGACACGTCTCTATTCCCACGTTACCACTTGTTCATTAGAGGAAAATAATTAAAACAAAATAATAAAGTAAATTTATTTATTTATTTTAAAAAGTCCCTAAATCTAACATTTTGTCCAGACTTACTATGGTCAAAGTGAATCCACCCTTAAGAAAATCCCATCACTGCTGATTCAATGGTGCCCTCAGATTTTTAATCTGAGCACCAATTAAAAAGTTAGAAAACGCATCCCATGCCTTTACTGAACGTCCCTTAAAAAGTTCAAAAATTCATTCTAGCAACACCGGGCCTCAGAATCACATGCCTTCAATTTTCACAGACTCATAATAATTCTATATAATAAAAAAATTACATGGAAAATATGTGTCTTTATAGATAGATGGGTGTGTGACCTGTCAAATGCCAGATCATGTGGTCTATAACTACACATCATATACCCATATCATAAAATGTGTGGGATAAATAGGTTATTAAAGTCATGTACCCCATGTAGAACCCTAATATTTTAACATATAATTTTATATAAATTGATTTTATTTCATAGATATATTTCTTTAAGAACATCATCAAGTTTAAACAAACCCTGATAAACTATAAAATATTGTTTTTTAATGTTACAGTTATGGCCTATCAATTAGATTGGAAGGTATGAATTTGAATATCTAAATTTTTAAAATTTATGGTTCTCATTTATATAAATGAACTCTTTTATTATAAATTTATTATAAATGAAAATAAAAATCATTTGAAATTAAAACCGATGACTTTCTAAAAAACTATTGTTATGAGTGAAACATGTTTTTATCTTAATATATTAAATTAATCTCTATCAGTGAATTATTTTAATGAAATTAATATATCATATATTCAATAAAACCTTTTAACATCTGTCTAATATTTTTTCTATGAATGGGAAAATAATAAATCAATTTTTATTCCCAAAATGTAATTTTCTAAAAAAATGGGTTTGCATCACATTTAGTGAAATTATTTTAAAATAATGGTCTTCTAATTATAAGAACTAAATATTTATGAATTGATCTCATATTTTGAATAAGGAGGATCATATTTGGTAATTATTCTTCTTTTATTTTTAGTCATTATGAATAGTAACCTTAGTAAATTTTTATCACATTAGTAAGGGTAAAATGGATAAAACAAGGTTAAAACCATGGGGTAAGGCTTTACTATTTCTTTATCACATGAATTTATTCTATTAGATTATTTTATTTTTAACATTATCATAAAATACTATAAAATATTTCCACTTGTTTCCTTTTTTATTATGACCTAAATTTAATTTTAGGAAAAAAATAAATACAAAATGTCACTCTCCTGAATTTAATATCTCTAAAATTATTACATAAGAATAAATAGAGGTTACGTTCAGCTATAAATATTAATCTGAAATATAAATTAATTTTTAATCTAGATGTTTTTTTAAAATCTATATATTGATTTGTAATGACCCATGCTTTGATACGAAGTAGAATTCTATGTTAATTTAACTTTTGGTGCTTACTAGGTGTGCCATTCTTTGAACTGAGCATCAAAATGTAATTCCAAGATTTGGAACACTTAACATTGTTTTAATTAGGCTTAAGAAAAGTCCTACAATGTTTATTGGGTGCTCCATTAAGTTTCAGGAGCGTCGGGTCCCAGAAATCCCATGTTTAGAAGGTATGTATAGGGAAAATGGTTTGTCAGAAACCGTATGGCCCCTAGTAGAAAATAGTGTTTCGTATTTTAGTGGATCAAAAGGTTCCACATAGGCTATACATGGTTTACCAAAACCATGAACCCATCCCACATGGTTAGTTCTACTTATTTAGTTCCTAATCATTATGAATCACACGGTTGGAAAATGGTTAGGGTAACCGTGTGAGAGAAACCATGTGAGGTGGGTTTCCAAGGTAGCTGGAGCGACATGGTTCTCACACAGTTTAGCCAAACCCTGAGGCCAAACCATGTGAACCAATTTTATGGTGAGATTTAATTTCTTCCCTTATTGAGTTTTCAAACTCATTTTCTTATTTCTTCTCCTCATGGAAGCCAGGTGGAACCTCCATGGCACTATGGGTTCTCCTCCTCTCTAACTTTTGGATGAAGATATCTCCTTTGTCTATAGTACAAATCATATATTATACGTCTCTATGGATCTACATCTATATGATCTTAGGATCCCTAGATTATTTTCTAGGTATATATTTTGATCTGTTTCTCTATTTTGGTGTGATCTCATTTGCCTTATTTTCTGGTAAAATGCCCATTTTTTTTGTTTTCTTCTATAACAAAAGATCTTATATGTTGATATTAGATTAGTGGAATGTAATATTATTAATGTAGGTGGTATATGAATTTTTACCAAAATTTAAATGATTATAAGTGTTTCCATTGTGTCGCACACCATCCATTTCTTTGTGTTTCCTGAAAACTATTTTCTTTGTTTTAAATTGCTATGTGTACCATGTATTTATTTTGTTGAGATTTTTTATGTATATAAAGGATATCAAAATTTATAACAAACATCACTTGGGTGTGATGAAGTGATTTATCCCCATTTTTAGAAGATGAATTAATGACCATAACACCTTCTAAGCGTTCATCTTGGATTATTAATGAAATTTCACATTATTGGAAGCTTCCCATTTATTAAAACACCTCCTAATTTCAGTTTTTACTCATGTACTCTTTTTAAATGTATGGTAGATTTATAAAATGATTCTTCTAGGGAATTAAGAATTTATTTTTGAATGTGATTCTTAATTACGATTAAATGATTTTTTATGAACATTGTCATGTTTTTATAATAAAACCCCTCAAACGAGGTGTGTTGTCTTAGAAATTACAAAGTGGTGAATTGTGTTTTAAAATAAAATTGTATTAATGCTTTGATATTTATCTATGATTTGATGTTATAGTGTGATATTTGTAATTTTTAGAACATGTCCACTTATTTTTTTAAAATCGAGTTTCCATCCATTTTTATATAAATGTTCATTGATCCAAGGAACATATAATGTGATTGGAAAGTTTCATAAATTGAATGCATTTATCCACACATATATAAATAACTAATGGACCAAGATCATCCTAAGGGATTGTATTGCTTTTATAAATTGGATTTTCCCAAGTAAGAAAATTCCTAATTGAAAATGAAACCATCTATGTGTCTCTTTGACCCCTAACAAAGGAATTTCCGTGTTATGTTTTATTAAATGACATGTATTAATATGGAATGGATTGTCGTGACGGGATTCCTTATTTTAATGGTTAAGATAGTATTAATTAAAGGACTTTATTATAATAAATTTTTTATGTTTATTGAATTATATTGGGCGGAAAGGCCACTCCAAACAATTCATGAATATGTAAATGTTTAATTTGATTGTAAAAAAATGGAATTCTCATTTTTATAATGGGGTTATTAAATGTAAAGCATGAGATGGTTTCATAGAACCTACCCCTCGAGATATCATTCCTACCTCGACCACCACTAATCTCCATAAAGGAGTAACCCAAAGGACCACCATGTCTTAAGGGTTCCAACGCGACAGATAGTGTGTCAATCGACTGCCCGGAATGTGAGTTATAAGCGTTTTAGATCTGAGGGCCTAGTTGGATTGAGGTTCAATCCAACCCGTCCATACTCCAACAGTTTCCAAAATTCAAGTGAAGTTTACCAAAAGGACCTTCTTGATCCAGGGATCACAACGCCTAGATGGTTCTTCAAACAGACATCTAGTTATCAAGTAATGGCCCTTTAAGAGTTTCTGGGTTCGATCCGACCTAACCCGATCCGGTCTGGGCTGACCCAATCTGGGTCTGACCTGGTTGGGATGGGTTTCGGTGGGCTCGGCCTGCTGGGACGAGGTCTAGCCCGGCCAGTAAGGGAGTGTGGACCGGCCCACAAAGGGGGGTGCGGCCCAACCCTCAGGGGGCAGCCCACTGGGCTCGCGCGGCACGGCTGGAGGAAGCGCGACCCGTTGGGCTCGTAGGGCCCGGCCCGCGGGGGGCGCGGCCCAGCTCGCTGTGCGGCCCTCTAGGTAGGTGGCCTGGCCGCATGAGGCGTGGCCTCTCTTGAGGTGGAGCCCGACCCAGCTCGCAGTGCATTCCGCCCAAGCTGGCATAGAATGGGAGTGACCCCCTATTGGGCAGGTGGAACGACATCGCGTATGGGAATTTCTAGGTCACCACGGGAACCGTTTCATGTCCCGCCACCGTGGCATCAAAGTTGCGGCTCCTCTAGAAGTGTGCTGGTCATGCTTCCCTCCACTTCCGTGGTTGGCCACCTCTTCTGACTGCCACAACTGATCAGTCATAGCAGGTTACTTCGGCAGCGCGGGTGTGCCGCCGACTTCCTCGCGAACGTCCGGTGTGTTGGATGCCATCTTCATCCACTGCGGCTTTATTCATGGACCCATTCTCATTGGCAACATGCTATGACACGTCATACCTCTTCCGCGGTTGGCTATTTCTAGCCGCTACCTTCCTTTTTCACCGAGGGGCTCGTCCAACCTGAAGGCAAAGCTAGAGAAGAATGCACCAACTTTCAACAAAAAAGGCAGAGGGATTGGGCCTTGTTTGTTAGGCCCACTCCCTCTATGTTAGGTTGATAGTAATTGGGTAGGAAGAATTCAAATAACTCTTGAAAAAACAATCAATATTAAACCCTACCTCAAGAATGATGGAGAAACGCCGACGATTGAGGAATTGGGTTAGTGTTCACCATCCCCCGCATCTACCCTCCAACGACATCGCTCGATATTTCATCTTTAGTTCGGGGTTTTAGTGTCACTCATAATTGCTCGCTGGAACTGGCTTTGTCCTCTAAGGGTTTGTGGTCACGACAGTTTATCAGCACTTCATTACTTAGTAAAGTTGTTCCAATACCATTCCCCGAGCTCCATATTTATAGAAGATGGGGAGGGTAAGTAATGACATTGGGAATTAATGGGGGCTCATTAATTAGAAAAATTATTAATTCCCTAACTTTAGTGTTACTTGGATTGATAGGTCAATCCATTTATTGGCTTGACACATCGTTTGTCCCACATTGCCGCCTTTTCTTTGGAGGAAAAGTATGAAAATAAAATAACAAATTTATTTTATTTATTTCTTATAAAAAGTCCCAAAATATAAATTTTTCTCTAGATTTACTGTGGTTTTAGTGAAAACTCCCTAAATCGAATCTTGGCTCTGTGGATTCAACAGTTCCCTCAGATTTTTAATCCAATAACCGGTTCAAAAGCTAAAAAATTCTGCTCACATGTTTATTGAACGTCCCTTAAAAAAAGTTCAGAAATTCATTTAGGGCACACCGGGCCTCAGAATCACACGCTGTCAATTTTCGCAGACTCGTAATAATTCAATATAATTAGAAAAAAAAATTACATTGAAAATACGGGTCTTTACATTCTCCCCACCATAAGTATTTTCATCCCAGAAATATACAACATAGAAAAAGAAAACAAATGGTGGTACTGAGGATGAATCTGAGCCTCCCGCTCCCCTGTTCTCTCCTGGAGGTTCCTATGCTGCCATAAAATGCACACCATAGGTTTCGATCACCCATGAAGGACTCACTCTTTTTGATCCTCAATCTCTACTAGAACCTCTATAAATGTCTCCACATCATTAAAGTCTAGCTCATTGTGGTCGATGATTTTAGATGGGTCATGCACATATCTCCTCAGTTTGAATATATGGAAGATTTTATGCCCCCTCTCCAACTGCAGTAGATGTTCCAAGTGGTATTCCACCTCACCTATCCTCCAAAATTTCAAAAATGGTTTGATAAACTTCAGTGACAACTTTCCACCTCAGCCAAATCTCTGTAAACCACGTCAATTTGAGACCCGTAGGAAGACATGGTCTCCCTCCTCGAACTCCAAAGGTCTCCACATCCTATCAGCACAAGACTTTTGTTAGCTTTTTGTAGTATTCATACACTCTTGTATGATCTTCACCTTCTTAGTGGTAGCCTGTAACAACTTAGGACCCATAAGTGTGGACTCCCCTAGGTCTGTCCAGCATTTCGGTGATCTACAAGGTCGACCGTATAGGGCCTTTAATGGTGTCATACAAATGGTGGAGTGATAGTTGTTATTTTATATGAACTCCGCTGAGGGCAAGTGAACCTCCCAACTATGACCAAATTCTAAGATGCATGCATGAAGCATGTCCTCCAGTGTTTGTATGATCCGCTCTGTCTGACCATCCGTCTGAGGATGAAAGGCGGTGCTCAAACGCATTTGAGTCCCAAACACCTCTTATAATACCTTCCACAACCTGTAAGTAAAACATGTTTCAAGGTCAGAGATGATCATCTATGTCACCCCATGAAGTCTCACAATCTTCTGTACGTAGAGGCATCCCAAGACCTCTACTTATCCCTGCTCTCAGATATATAGGAAGTGGGTCAAATTGGTGAGTCAGTCAATAATCAACCAGATGGGATCTTGTACCATGGATTTATGTGGAATCCTTATCACAATATCCATGGAGATTCCATTCCACTTCCACTCTGATACCTCTAATGGTTGTGCTAAGTCTGCTGGAACCAGATGCTTTGCCTTCACTTGCTGACAAGTGAGGAATCGTGAAACAAACTTCAGCACTACTCTATTCATCCCTGTACACCAAAGCTGATGCTATAGGTCCTAGTACATCTTCTTCACACCATGATGTACCACCAGAGGGGACGTATGGAACTCCCTCAAAACATCCTCCCATAGATACACTAGTACCATGGTACATCCTCTGAAGATAACGATGTGCTTCCCACCTTTAAAAAATCCATCAGGTGCTTGTCCAGAGGATATTTGGGCACTTAGAGCCACACAGTCAAAGTCCCCAAGCTGCGCCTCCCTAAATTGAAGAAGGATTGGTGGAGTGACTCTAACAAACTGGAAGTAGTTTTCTCCATCTCTATACAAAAAGGATATCTGGAACGCGGCTAGTCATACTGTCACCTCACTCAGACACTGCATATCATACCTCCTTCTAAGTGCATCAGCTACCATGTTCCCCTTTCTAGGAGTATATAATATCTCAAAGTCATAGTCCTGGAGGAACTCGAGCCATTTTTTTGTCTTAGGATCAGGTCCTTCTGAGAGAAGATATACCAGAGACTCTTGTGATCATAGTAGACTATAAAACATTCACCCATCCAGTAATGTCACCACATCTTCTGGGATAAGACCACTAATGCTAACTCCAAGTCATGGGTAGTACAGTCCTTCTCATGTTACCTTAGCTGTCATAAGACATAGGTGATCACTACTTACTCCAGCATCATGGCACACACTAGTCTGGTCCCTGCTGCATTGCAGTTGACTATATACCCAACGCCCCCTTCTGGTAGCCTCAAGACGGGGGCACTCATCAGTCTCTGCCTCATATATTGAAAACTATATTGGAATCTATCCATAAATATAAATGGTTTTCCCTTTTTCATCAATGTTGAAAAGGGTGTCGCAACTATTGAAAAGTCAGGCATGAATCTCCAGTAGTATCCAGCCAAACCCGGGAAACTTTGCACCTTAGTCACACTCCTGGGTGTCCCCCAAGAAAGTACAACCTCTATCTTTTCTAGATCCACTAAAACTCTAGCCTCTGAGATATCATGTCCTAGAAAGTGGAATTCTCATATCTAGAACTGGAACTTCGAGAGATTACCATAAAGATGGTGCTCTCGTAGTGTATCCAGAACTATCTGCAGATAATAGGCATGCTCCTCCTCGGACGCTGAGTAAATCAAGATGTCATCGATGAAGAATACCACAAAGCAATCAAGGTATGGCTGTAAAATCATGTTAATGATCCCCATGAACACTTCTGGGCCATTGGCCATGCCGAATGACATAACCAAGAACTCATCGTGGCCATACCAACATCTAAAGGTCGTCTTCTGTACATCCTCATCTCTTACCCTGAGCTGATGATAGACGGATCTGAGGCCTATCTTCGAAAACCAATGATCTCCCTTCAACTAATCTAAGAGATCATAAATACTTATAAGTGGATACTTGTTCTTAATGATCACCTGATTCAGGTGCTGGTGGTCCAAACAGAGTGTTAAACTCCCATCTGCCTTCTTAGAAAAAAAAAATTGGGGCTGCCCATGTAGAAGCACTCGGCCTTATGAACCCCTTCCTCGCAAGTCCTCCAACTATACTTGTCGCTCATGAAGCTATGTGTTAGCCATCCGATATGTTGGTGTAGATATCAATGTCTCCCCAGGATATAGTTCGATGTAAAATTTTACCTCTCTGCGTGGACGTAGTCCCAGAAAAACATCAGGAAAGACATCGACATACTGGTCCACCACTACAAGATTGCTCAGACTCTCAACATAAACCACTATGAGGGTAAAGCTTTCCAACTGATGTGTGATTGATTACACCCTCCTCTTGGTAATTCCATCTTATGCTGCAAAGGTTCTCTTCCCAATGGTGATGGAAAACAAGGTCCCATCCTCATGGGCACACAGCACTTTGCGCCTAATACAGTCAATCTGAGCATGGAATGTGGATAACCAGTCCATACCCAAGAGAATTTTGTAAGGCCTCGATGCCACTACTAAAAGATCCCAGCTGAAGCTCTTTCCTCCTAGAGTAATCTCACACTACCAACACTAGTGTGTAATCATTGAATCCTCTCCCATATGAGTCTATAGCTGTAAGGATCGAGCAAACGGTACCATCGGAATCTCCGACCTCTAAATGAGGGTAGTGGAAATAAAAGAGTTACTGGCACATGTGTATATAATTACTACATCTAAGGTGGAGTAGACACATATCATACCTCTAATCATCTCTGGAGTGTCATTGTTGTAGGCCTCAACTTCTTGGAGCTAATATCGTCCATGTCCACCTGATTCTTGTGGTCGGGGTACACCAGTTGGAGGTGGTGGTGGTATAACCTCGAATCGTCGCCAACCGCCTAATACACTGCTAGTTCCTCTACAACATATATATGATTCTTATAGAACTCCCTGATCGAATCCCTGCCTATGCCTCAGCGGTCCCTCGACTCTCTTATGGTTGTCCATACAGCGGGTTGGGCAGTTGCGATCCATGTGACCCTGCCCTCCGTACGTGTGGCATTGTTAGCTCATCAACTATCCTCCATTGTCCCATGATCCCCTCACCACCAATCCTGAATCCTGAGGTCATCCAAAAAGAGGAATGGCCCACATGGACCTCTACGTCATCCATCTACTGCCTACTGCAGATGACTCTGCTACCTGATGTCTTGTGGTGTCTCTCGCCATCGATACCTGCTCAACTAGGAAGCTCTCCACCAAAAGTGCTTTCTCTAGCAACCCAACCTACATCAAAATGTTGAGCGATATCATCAATGCTCTGATCTCCCATCGAAGACCATGCTCAAAGTTCCAAACCCTGATGAAAGGTTCCCTTACCATGTTGGTAGAGTAGCGAAAGAGATCAGTGAACCCCACTCAATAGGGACCTTGATATCCCCCCCCCTAGGTCTCCAAGAGTTCTGCGAAAGAAATACCACAAAGAAAGACTTAAAATCTACTTAGGTATATGACCATACATATACCTAAGTTATAAAGATATAAAAATCTCATACATGAGAGAAAAATACCACAAAGGTAACACCGTGAAGGTAGAAATACCACGCAGGTAACACCACTAAGATAGAAGTACCACACAGGTAACACCACGAATACAACATGACAAAGGCAGAAGTACCACAAAGGTAACACCACTGAGATAACACCAAGAAGGTAGAAGTACCACACAGGTAAAACTATGAAGATATAAGTACCACATAGGTAACACCATAAAGATAGAAGTACCACAAAGGTAACACCATGAAGATAACACCCCGATGGTGAAAACACTCATCTCACAATTAGGTATAACTTAAGTACAGAAGTATAGATGATTAGTCATAACCTAGATCATCTTATTCTGTTAAGAAGCACTAATGCTGGCCCACGCAAGATTAATAGGTACTAACCCCTACTGACCCACATAGGATCAGTATGTGCTGACCCACACAGGATCGCTAAGCACGGACCCACACAGGATACGATTGAAGCTGACCCACACAAGATCGATAGATGCTGACCTACACGGGATCAGTGTTCTTTCTTCATGTTACATCCTTCCAAAGTATTCCCCTATCCGGGTGCACTTGAGTTCCATAAAACCTACCCCTCAATATATCGGTCATATCTTGACTACCACTAAGCTCCACAAAGGACTAACCCAAGGATCATCCTGTCATAAGGGTTCCAACGCGACAAAAAGAGTGTCAATCAGATCCCCGGTTTGAGAGTTATAAGCGTTTTAGTTCTGAGGGACCGATTTGTTTCGGGTTCACCCCAACCCGGATGTACTACAAATGTTTCCAAAACTCAATTGGTGTATACTAAAATTCCTATATCGATCCAATGATCCTAATTATGCAGATGGTTCATCAAACAGAAGTCT
This sequence comes from Viscum album, assembly GCA_963277665.1. Classification (NCBI taxonomy): domain Eukaryota; kingdom Viridiplantae; phylum Streptophyta; class Magnoliopsida; order Santalales; family Viscaceae; genus Viscum; species Viscum album. The sequence goes on from OY728138.1 coordinate 460,239,717, forward strand.
GGTTCTCAAGTTATTTTCCCTTTAAGTGTTTATGGGTCTAGTTGGGCCTGGGTCTGGTCTGACCCAATTGGGCCCACCCGACCTAACCTGGTCTAGGTCGACCCGATATGGGTCTGACCTGGCTGGGCTGGGCCATGGCGGGCTCGTCCCGAACCACAAGATATCATGGCTCGACCCGTAAAGGGGGGCGTGACTTGGCCCTGAAGGGGGTGGCCTGGTGGGCTCACGCAGCTCGACCCTCAAAAGTGCGGCCCGCTGGGCTCACGTGGCCTAGACCACTTGGTAGGTAGCTTGAATCGAGGTGGAGCATGGTCAGCCTTGCAGCATGGTCCACCTAATCTGTCATGGAAGGGAAGAGGCCCCCCATTTGGAAGGTGGAACGACAGCACCTAAGGGCGCTGCTAGGTCACCGCGAGACCTATTGCGGGTCCTGCTGTCGTGGCGTCAGAGTCGCGGATCCTCTAGCAGTGTGCTCATCGCACCGCCCTCCGCTTCTATGGATAGATGGTGAGCCAGCCGCCTCTTCCGACTACCGCAGCTGAGGATCCAAGGTCGGTTCCTCCGATGACGCGAGTACGCCACCTCCTTCCTCGTGGTCGTTCGGTGTTCCGACCACCCTCTTAATCCACCGTGGAGTCGTCCGCGGCCCCTTGCTCACCGGCGGGGCACTACAGCATGTCACACCTCCTCCATGGCTGGAAGGGTCTGGATTCCACCATCTTTTGTTGCCTCAGGGATCATCTGACCCGAAGGAAAAGCTAGCAAAGAACACCTCAACTTTCAACAAAAAGGGCAGAGGGACCGGGCCTTGTTTGTTTGGCCCACACCCTCTGTATTAGGTTGATAGTAAGAGGGTAAGAAGGCAAATATCTCATGAAAAAAATCAATTTTTAACCCTACCTCAAAAATGATGGAGAAATGCCTGCAATTGAGGAGGTGGTTCGATGTTCATCGTCCCCCCAACTAGCCTCCAACGACGTCGCTCAATAGTTAATATTTGGTTTGGGGTTTTGATTTCACTCATCACCACTCACTGAAACCAGCTCCATCCTCCAAGGGTTTGGCTTCGCGACACTTTATCATCACTTCATTGCTTGGTGAAGCTGTATCGATACCTCTCCCCAAGGTCCTTATATATAGGAGAGGGTTGGGTAAGTAACAACGTTAGAAATTAATGGGGGTTAATTAATTAAGAACCTCCCAAATTTCCCAACATTGTTGTTACTTAGGATTGAAAGGTCAAGCCATTTATTTTCTTGACACTTCTCTAGTCCCACATTTCCACTTGTTCATTGGAGAAAAATAATTAAAACAAAATAATAAAGTAATTTTATTTATTTCTTTTAAAAATTCCCTAAATCTAAATTTTTCTCCAGGCATACTATGGTCAAATTGAATCTTCCCTTAAGAAAATTCCATCACTACTGATTCAATGGTGCCCTCAGATTTTTAATCTAAGCACCAGTTAAAAAGTTAGAAAATGCATCTCATGCCTTTACTGAACGTCCCTTAAAAAAAGTTTAGAAATTCATTCTAGCAACACCAAGCCTTAGAATCACATGCTGTCAATTTTCGCAGACTCATAATAATTCTATATAATTAGAAAAATTACATGGAAAATCTGTGTCTTTATAGATAGATCGGTGTGTAACCTGTCAAACGCCGGATCATGTGGTTTATAACTACACTTCATATACCCATATCATAAAATGTGTGGGATAAATAGGTTATTCAAGTCATGCACCCCAAGTAACACCCAAATATTTTATCATACAGTTTTATATAAATTGATTCTATTTCATAGATATATTTCTCCAAGAACATCATAAATTTTAAACAAACCCAGATAAACTATAAAATATTGTTTTTTAATGTTACAGTTATTGACTATCAATTGGATTGGAAGGTATGAATATGAATATCTAAATTTTTAAAATTTATGGTTCTCATATGTATAAATGAACTCTTTTATTATAAATTTATTATAAATGAAAATAAAAAACATTTGAAATTAAAACTGTTGACTTTCTAAAAAACTATTGTTATGAGTAAAACATGTTTTTATCTTAATATATTAAATTAATCTCTATCAGTGTATTATTTTAATGAAATTAATATATCATATCTTCAATAAAACCTTTTAAAATCCATCTAATATTTTTTCTATGAATGGGGAAATAATAAATCAATTTTTATTCCCAAAATGTAATTTTCTAAAAAAATCGGTTTTCATCACATTTAGTGAAATTAATTTCAAATAATGGTATTCTGATTATAAGAACTAAATATTTATGAATTGACCTCATATTTTTAATCAGGAGGATCATATTTGGTAATTAGTCCTCTTTTATTTTTAGTCATTATGAATAGTAACCTTAGTAAATTTTTATCACATTAGTAAGGGTAAAATGGATAAAACGAGGTTAAAACCATGGGATAAGGCTTTACTATTTCTTTATCACATGAATTTATTCTATTATATTATTATATTTTTACCATTATCATAAAATACTATAAAATATTTCCACTTTTTTCCTTTTTTATTATCACTTAAATATAATTTTAGGAAAAAAATAAATACAAAATGTCACTCTCTTGAATTTAATATCTCTAAAATTATTACATAAGAATAAATAGAGGTTACATTCAGCTATAAATATTAATCTGAAATACAAATTAATTTTTTATCTATATTTTCTTTTTAAATCTATTTATTGATTTTTAATGACCCATGCTTTCATACAAGGTAGAATTCTAAGTTAATTTAACTTTTGGTGCTTATTGGGTGTGCCATTCTTTGAACCGAGCATCAAAATGTAATTCCAAGAGTTGGAACACTTAAAATTGTTTTAATTAGGCTTAATAAAAGTCCTAAAATGTTTATTGGGTTCCCCATTAAGTTTCAGGAGCATCGGGTCCCAGAAATTCCATGTTTAGAAGTTATGTATAGGGAAAACGGTTTGTATGAAACCGTATGGCCCCTAGTAGAAAATAGTGTTTCCTATTTTAGTGGATCAAAAGGTTCCACAGAGGCTGTACATGGTTTACCAAAACCATGAACCTATCCCACATGGTTAGTTCCACTTATTTAGTTCCTAACCATTATGAATCACACTGTTGTCCCTAGTAGTAGTCTTGGTTTCGAAATGAAACCCTTGTTTGGATGGTTTTTCATTCCCTGCATGACCCTTTGTAGGAGTGTGTGCATTGATTAATTCTCGGACTTTGTAGGTTGGACATGCCAATGCCTTGGTTGGATGCTTCATAGTTATTTTGACCATATTCTTCTTCCATGGGATCTCTAGAGGTCATCAGTCTATTTTATAGTCATATGGGATAATGAAACTGGATCCATTTTTGTGCATAGTCCATCAGATACCTGATTGAATAGGGTGCACAACCTATAAATAGTATCATATCTCTTCCATTATTCTTCTATAATCTTGGGGTTGTATGTGTCGATATACTCTGTACGGTCGAGTTTTGGAATGGTGTAAAGAATTGGTTGTGTTCGGTAGAATCATTGATCTTTGAGATATTTAGTGTGTTATCAAGGAATATCTATATTAGACTGACCTGGGTGTTAAAATAATTAGTTATATCCAATTTTCATGATGAATATCTAAGAGGATCAAGTGTTTTGACATGCCGATCAGTTTTTTTCTTATCAAATTTGTAATCCTTTGTTTTTTAAGCTGGATCTAATTATGTGTTCTTTTGAGAGGCTAGTCTATGCCTTCTTTTGATGATGAGGTTGCTCCTAAGGTGGGGATATTTGTTTTGGTTATGGTGAATGTGTGTCCTTCCATGAAGAAATAAGACAACCAAGGAGGGCCATCTTGAAATGGTTGGTCTTACAAGAATTCCTCTGGGGATTGAAAGTTATGAATTGTGTTAGTGCTTGATCGGTAGCATGATGCTGATTTGGTTGGATGTGTATGAAACCTTTAGAAACATTGTTGGTCTTGGTAGGAATTTTTTGGTGAAAAATTAAACAATCATGAGATTCCTTGAGTGGAAAAGGAATCGTGGTTCAGTTAATGATGTGTCGAAAGGTGAAGCCAAGATTCTATCAAGGGAAGTTGACCAATAGTGGTTTGACTAATCTTCTCCATAATCATTGAACTCTTTTTAGAGGACATTTTGGAAGATATTATCATATCCTCTATCTTGATTCCATCCTTGATCTACTAAGGGATCAGTAGTATTACATTGCGCTAATGTTTTAAAAGATATGGGATATGATAAGTGATATCTATCAGAGTTTCATGTTGGATGAGTCGTTTTCTTAAGGGATTCATTTAACCTGAGTTATACAGGGTTCATGGGTAGGAATTCCTTGGATAGACTCTCGAACACCATCCATTATTCTTCGACTTTACCTCCATGCAGATTATGCTCTATGCACCGTTAGTCATCCAGTGTGGATTTTTTGGCCTTGTACTAATGCCTCACTTGTAAAAATTGAGTATGGACTACCTTAGGTAAGTTCCATGAACTCCAATTGATAAATATGAGATTAGACTAGTATTCATGTTAGGAGCAAGGGTAATTTTAAAAGGTTATTGATTTTAGTGGGATGGATCTGCATTACACCCTTGTTCGTGGTCAGTCACGATAGTTTAAATGGTTGGGTCATGATTTGGTCACATTACATCACTGGAATTTATGTATAGGCTTAGGTGTGTGTGCTTCTATTGAATGAAGTATCCCTTGGAAGAATGAATTGTTGTTTGGTTTTAATACATTGTCCATCTAAGATGGGTATTTTCAAGGTAAGTCAGATGGGTTGGATCAACTTATTTTTATTTATTTTTGTTAATACAGTCAATGATGAACCATTTTAAATAACAACATTACATTAAGTTGAATGTGGTGTAATAGTCAACTATATATTCTAGGAATTATTGCATGACTAGTTTAAATTATCATGATTGGGATTTGACTATTTATTTATGGTGAGGTTTTTGTTATGACCTCAAATCTAATCATGTTTTCCCTATTAAATAAACCACACTGGCAGCATCGTTAGAACTCTTAGGGTGTGTTTCATACTAAAATTCCAATGGTGGGGGTACCTTGGTTTGGAATTGGATGTTAAATTTTAAATCCTAAGTTGGGGATCACTATCAACCAGATATTTAAGGGGTTGATGACATGATCATGTCTCTAGTAAAATGGGCTCGAGTAATCTCTTCTTAGGTGTTTCAATTGAAAAATGTGTGTTGACTAGAGTTCTGAAAGCTTAATCATTGTATGATTAAATGATGTTGGCAGGTGAATTAGATGATTGGAAACACGATCTAACTATTTGATTTGGACTTCAAAAACCTTGATGGTTGGGTGATATTTCCATTTTTCCTAGAGGCTTCTCGGGGACGATATATTCTAAGGTGGGAGGTTGTAGTGAACCATGTTTTGAGAAAAGGTATAATTCCATGGGAATTTGAATTTTGGAATTTTGTGGATGATTTTTTCTTTGAACCACACTGTAGAATGTTATTAAAAGAATGATAATACATCAATGTTTTATTTTAGACTTGGGTAATGGCTCAGCAGGTTTCACTGGTGCACTATTAAGTTTAAGGAGCATCAGGACCTGGAAATCCCATGTTTGGATGGTCTATATAGGGAAAAAATGTTTCGGAAACCATATGGACCCCAACACCAAACTGGGAAGCCTATTTAAGTGTATTAGAAGGTTTCTAATGATCTACACATGGTTTACCCAAACTATGCGCATACAAGCATGGATAGTGCCACATAAGTAGTACCTAATAACTAGTCATCGCATTTTTGGCACACAGTTTGGGTAACCATGGACTACAAACCATGTTAGCTGGGTTTCCAAGGTAGTTGTAGCTGCAAATTTGGAACACAGTTTATCCAAACCATGCATTAAACTCTCATGACCATGTTTTTAAGGTGTAATTAAATTTATACACTTAATGATTTTAAAAAATCATTTCCTTCTTTCTTTTCCTCCTTGAAGCCATATGAACCCTCCTCAATAGAATCATGGATTCTCCTCATATCCAACATAGGGATGAAGATAACTCCTCCATCCTTAATCTGAATTGAACTTCATCGTTCACTATAGATCTACACTGGTAATGTCTCTGATTATCCAGCTTCTTATCTATGTTTATCGTCCAATATTTTTCACAATTTTGGTATGAGATTATTTTCCATCTTTTTAGGGAAAAGTTCCATTTTTTCATTTTCATCAAAATCAAAATGAATAAGACCTCCATATTAGGAGAGTGCAATGTCTGAATATTAAAGAAGGTGGTATATGGATTTCCCTCTAAATTTCCTTTATTTATAAGTGTCATTGTTGGGACGTACATAGTATATTTCTACACATTTCCTTGAAAATTTTTTCTTCATATTAAATTGTTATACCCACCTTATATGGATCTAATTGATCTGTGTTACATATATAGAGGATTTTAACATTGAAAAAAGACACCCCTTTGGTATTTCAGCTTGATTTTACCCTTGGTAATTAAATTAATTATTTTATTTAATGCCTTTTATGTGTTTTTCTTAGCTTATTAATGAAATTTTCCTCTATTTGAAATTTCCCAATTGATTAAGGCATCTCCTATGTTCCATTTTTTCCCATGTACTTTTTATACATGTATAGTAGCTTTCTAAAATGATTCTTTTTGTGAATAGAGAATTTATTTTTGTATGTGATTCATAATTATGATTAAATTAATTGTTTATAAACAATGTCAGGTTTTAATAAGAAAACCCCTTGAATGAGGTGTGTTATATTCTAAATTACAAAGTGATGAATGGTGTTTTAAAACTTCCTTGGATTAATGATTTGATGTTTCTCTATGATTTGATTTGATAGTGTGATATATGGAATGTTTTGTAAATGTCCAATTTTTATGTTTTAAATGGATTTTCCCTCCCATTTTGTATAAATTTTCAATGAACCAAGGCACCACCAAAGTGCAAGGTTCATTTTATAAATTGAAGGGCTTGACCTAAAAATATCTAAACGACTAATGTAAAATACTCCTCTTAAGGGTTTGAACTATTTTATAAAATGGATATTCCTAATAAGTTAAATGAATAATTGAAAATGGCACATTCTATGTGTTCTTTTTAGCCATAATCAATGGCCAAAATGGCACAAAGGACTTCTTTTTATTGATTTTTGATAACCCCCCTTTCAAGGGATGAAGGGGAACCCTTACAAGGCTCATAGGCTCAAAGATTACTTGACCTGTAGGTATTAAGAAATGTTTAGAATATAAATACATAAAATATATCCTCCCCAGATTATTCATCGTGATGTTATCTCTCCACCTTCGTAAGGATTTTTCGGTTAGGCTCTTGTTCATGCACAGGTTAGCCCCAATGGCAACGCCATACCCTCTCTTTCTGAGAAATCTGGTTTAGATTCTGCTCTGGAGAATACACCTGCTCTGAATCCTTATCTGGAGTCTATTCCTTGTAGAGTCTATCTAGTCATTAAGCACAATTTCAGGTGGCCTGAAATCCTTGAGATGGCCCTAAGGCCCTGAGGTGGCCTAAAGGCCTAACTGGCCCGAAGGCCTTGGGTGGCCCGAAGGCCTTAAAGGACCCAAGGCCCAAACTGGTGGCCCGAAAGCCCAAATAGATTAATTTTTCTAGCTACTACAGTACCAAACCGAACCTGCTATAGTGCCTGCTACAGTACTGCTACAGCACACTGGAAATTATGTCTCCACCTAGTTTTGAACTTGTGTCTCTTGGATGGACCTTTTAGAAATTATGTTTTGTTAAATGACATGTATTAATATAAAATGGGTATTCATGATGGGATGCCTTACTCTAATGGTTTAAATGGAATTAATATATGGAATTGATTATATTAAACACTTTATATATATATGGAATATTAAAGGGTGGAAAGGCCATGCTGAACATTAAATTATTATGTAGATGTTTAATTTGAATTGTAATAATTGGAACACCCTTATTTATAATTGGATTATTAAATTTAAATGATGAGAGGTGATGCCTCGTGGATGGTGGTATCAAACTCTCTTACACCGAGTGTTGATCCATAACATCTCACACTATTAGCATTATTAGGATGGTGTTCATGACACACCACATCACTTATAGACTGTTGGCATGAAGGAAAACTCACCACTTTACCAAGGGTCGAAATGATGGATCTGTCACCATCTTGATTGATGAGAATGGCATATCCCACTCATTATAAAATTTTGGGAATGTATACGTTTTCTGGAGCTTATAGTATCGTTCATACTGGTTATGGATGAATGAGTTATGCAACGGACCATCAAACACCTAGTATTCTAGGTATATGGCTACTTATGTCCATACGTACTTGGTTTATATAGGTGGATGAAATATATAACTAAACTATATATCTAATTATTAATATTTGTATAGCTACTCTTCATACATCACTTTCAAGATAAGAGATGAAGAAGGTAAATCCACCAGGTCTACTCTGGGAACCTCAATGAGTTTTTGTTATTCATTATGTTTTTTTATTATTCATATTACATGAACACCACTTTAATTATTATTCATGTACTGGATTCAGTTGTAGACACCATGGGTGGTAATATACTCGTATTTATATCTCACACAATGCTCAGGCATTGTATATAGTTACCCAAGTAGACCTTATGTTTTCAGGACCATAAATTCTTTATTATGCGAGTTTACTAGTACCTAGGATATTAGAGTACAAGACCGAACTAGAGATAAGGATGATTTTAGAGAACTCCCTTGGTTATTTTATTTTCTCTTCAGGATTTTGTATTGTACTAAATTATTTCATGTTGTATATATATTATTCCAGTTTATGTATTCTTGTTTATACTTGCATGCATTGTTTTAGATTAGCATTTCCATATTTAATATTTAGTTTAAATTATTCTCCTTGTACTATTTATTTATTTTATTACTACTTCTCTTATTTTCAGATTTTTATTTCTAATTTACTGATGTTCAAATCTGATATGATGGTATACTCCACACTATCACTTCTTAAGACCCTCACCGCTAGTCTACAGTCTCCAGTGTATGGGTAGGTACACTTAGGGGCATATGGACAACTATTCCAACCACCATTTCTGTGGTGATATGGGTTGGGAAGTTATAGAGTAATTTAATTTAATTTTCACACAATGCCAACAATGAATATATTAAAATAATAATAAAATAAATTAATGGTTTTAAAAATATTCAAAGTAATATAATTTGGGTGAATTATTTTGATACAAGAACTTGATAGATAAATATAACAAATTATGGATGTTTAAATGGTTTAAATTTGAACTCCTTTACTAACATGTTGTTTTTAAAGTCAAAGTAAATTAATAGTGGAACCAATTTAGAGTATTGATATTTTCTAATAAACAATGTATTATTAAATGATTTAAAATTAATAAAAAAATACTATATTCAACCAAATTAATTGGATGTGGATGAAAATATCCACCATTTTACATTTATGAACCACTTTCCCTTTTATGTTATCCTTCATGACCCTTGATGATTATAAAACATTGTTAACATGGTAATTGTCTAAAAGGGCTAAGGGGGGTTAAAAAAGTGATAGGGATTAAAACCTAGCCAAAATTTTTTAACACTTCATTATATTAGATTATTTATAATCATAACCATATTACAGTTTATTTATATCAATTTGGATCCATTTTTTAGTGAAAATAGATCTATATTATTTTAATACATTAACTAATTCCAAGAGTTTCCCTTCCATCAATTTTAAAAGAGAACCACATATCCATCATTACTCACAATGTTTAAGCCTTATAATTTTTCCAATACCTGCTATAATACATTCTTATATACCTTCTCTACATCTTATAATTTTTTTTATTAAAAATACCTTCCTTTCAAGGCTAAAGGAGTATGCCAAAAGATGTTTCTCAATGAAGTGTAAAGACTCATAATCAAGAATTTTCAATTTAATTTATTCAAATACCTATTATAAATATATTATATACATTGTGAAATAATTAATTTATAATATTAAATATAAAAAATTGTTATTATATTAATGTGACAACCATTATCCACCTCCTTTCAATTTGTTGGAAAAAGATAACGTCGTTCCTGCGTACGTGTTGACTACCACTTCCCTGATATAGTGTTATTTGTTTTTACATTTATTATTTTATTTATTGGAAATAAGGTTAAATTTAATAAATATATATGATATTTATTATATTAATATGATTCTAAAAATATGAATTGTAATTTATTTTCCTTTCATTTCATCCATAAAAAAATTGAAACAATATTCACGTGTACGTATGGCCTACCATCTCCATAAATGGTGTAATTAGTTTTTCTAACTCTACCTTTTATATATGAACATTTATATAAAAAATGGATATATAAATTATTAATATCATTGTTAACATTATAGATATTATTTAACAATGATCAAAGTATATAGACCATAACTATAGTACAAAAACATATGTGAAAAACAAAATTTGTTAACACTTGTAAATGATAATTTTACTAAAGTATTATTAATAAGTGGGAATTAAAATTTTATAATTGGATAATATATTATATTTTTAATATGTAAATTATTCTTATATACAATTATAAAAATTTTGAATTTATTATACATGAGGTTAATGTTATTTGGAAGAAATTGGAACTTGAGGTAAGAGATTTATATTATAATCTCATTATTAATCGGGAGTTTTTATGATTTTTTTTCGATGATAGAATTGTTTGACCTATATATCAATAATAATTTGAATTATATTATCCATTAATTATTTTCTATATCACATTTTTCATTTAATTTTACACTTTATAATTATATAAGATATCAAAAAAAAATTAAATAAATTCGATATAATTTCTATCTTCGATCGAAAATCCCTTTTCTTTTAAGTCCACATTTTATAAAAAAAATATTTCAAGAAAGTTTTTATTATTCTAGTATTAGTTTTAAATATATTTTTAAAAATGTTTTACATTAATAAAAATTAAAAATAATTTCATTCCATTCTTCAAATAAGGTACTTGCAATATTTTTCCAAAAATGTGAAAGGAATATTTGTTTCAAAATACATGGTATGAATATAACATATGACTGTCATGAAGCTTCAATTCATTGAAAATTACTTTACATATTTCCAACGTTATTTTTTATAGTAAAATTTTCACTTATTGTTTGGAAAAATTTTAGATTTTGAAAAGGTAATTTAAAATTAAAAAGTGTATTTTTATCATGAAATGTTCACATGATCTTTTAATAGAATTATTCATATATGATAACATCCTTTGATGTCACTTATGATTTATTATGGTTGTGATCTAATTATATAATCCATTTTCATTCTTTGGATGGATTATGATGATGATGATTTAAGAATAATTGTATGAAACTCGTTTCTTTCTCATGGGATAATTAAGTTATGATGAAACTATTATCAAAACCAGTTCTTTTCCATGGGTTATTCTATGATGAAATGATGAAATATTTATGAAACCCATTTCCATTACATGGGTTATTCTATGATGAATTGTTTATGATATTGGGGAACAAAAATGTATAATTTTCATTATCTGATAGGTGTTCTTGGAATTATATAGCCCTCTATATCATTGGGTAAAGATAAATATCTCTTTATTTGGGGACTAGAATGGGGAGTCAGCCCAGATCAGTTATGAGATTTATTTACTATTATAGCCTTTCACTAGTGGAAATCCCACCTAAACCAACACTTCTTTCCCAACGGTTTGGAAAAACTGTTGGGAAAAATAATCTATACCAATGGTTCTGTGAAACTGTTGGCGTAGACTAATATAAGTTGGGTTTTCCCAAAGGTTATAGTAAACCGTTGGAAAAAAATCATCTCAATACCAATGGTTTATATGAACCGCTGGGATACAGACACAAAAAAACCCAGCCATCTGGCTCCTTTTCCCATCTGGTCATGCCCCACTTATCCCCCCCTACAACACAACACTGCTCCTCCCGACCTCCCCTCGCTGCCTGACCTCACCTCGCTGCCTGACCTCCCCTCACCTCCACTCTCGTTTCATCCCCCCCTAGCCGCTTCTCTCATTCCTCTCGTGCTCCATTCCTCCCTTTCCAACTCCCCCTCGCCGCTTGCCGCTCGCTGCTCACCGCTCGCTGCTCCCTACTCCCTACGTGATGCTCCCCGCTCTATACTCCCTACTCGCTGCTCCCTACTCCCCGCTCCCCACTCATCGTCACCTGCCTCTAACCTCCCTCTGATCCTAAGCCCTAGTAGCCATTTCTCACCCCTTCCCCACAAATTCTTCACTCTGCATGTCATCTGCGATGTTCACAAAGGTAGCATTTCTGATTTTAGAAGTGTCTGTTTTAGGTTTATTCTTTGATTCCACTGAAGTACGGTGAAATCAATCATTAATGATATATATTTTTCTATAATTAGGAATAGGGGAACCCTAAATCAGTGTTTCATATTCTTTTTTTTGGTTATTCAGTGTTTCATATTTTGTTTTTTCTATAATTAGGATTATGAAGGGTTATTCAAAGATTTTTCTATAATTAGGAAGGGTTATTAATCCCTTCCTATTTTTTCCCATTGATCCATTAAGGTATTCACCTTTTCATATTCTTCCAAGGGATTTATCCCAAAATAAATTTCATTAGTTATTGAATAGAAATTTTCAATTAGGGCTTTGTGTAGTCAAGATTCATGGAGGCATTGAGAGTGATACCGATGAATAACAACACTATATGAATGATTCATTTTTCAAAGCTATTTTCTATTACAAAAAAAATATATTTTTGAAGTGCATGTAATGTGAAATTTCCATTTGATTGTTTTTTATATCAAAAAGTATGATAATAAGGTGTGTTTATCAACTTCTAAGTTAGAACACTGACTGAGGCTTTTTTTCTCAAAACTGGATCGCTTTTTTTGTAACTCAAAAGTGTTTGATTTTCTTTTCACCTTCTTAATTCTCACATTCTAAATATTTTTTTGTTGAGGAAACATGGTTTTTTCTTCTTTCTCGTGTTTATTACTGTTTGAAAGTTGCATATTCAATTGAACAATTACAGAACTCTAAATATTTTTCATTTTTTTAGTTTATCCTTTTATAACTCATCAGACCATATGATCAAACGTTCTTTCTTATCATGTTCAACCTTATTCATAGTTGTGGATCCATTTTTAGAAACTAATTTAGGACATAATAACATTGGATCCTTTCCCTTACCACTAATCAAATTCTTTTGACACTAGAATCAATGTTATACATATGATAGCTCCATGTACAACATAATTATACCTTTAAAAAACGTCTTCAACTGCTTTTGATTTTCCTTAGTAAATCTCTTAGGATCTTCTTTAGAAATTTAAACTACTAATACAATTCTACTATCTCTTTCTTGGATGGTTTCCATTTTTAGTTCAGATTTTCTATCCTAAAAATTATATATCTTTATTTGTATTATTTCCCCTTATCTATATTTGATGCTTGTTTCTAGGGCGTATCATGGTTCTTTCGGGTCCACCTTAGACATTATTTGGCATCCGATGCCGAAGGAAATGAAGTTTGGATCATCTTGGTTCATCTGTCACCATTTGAGGTTTCTTTATTCTACCCTCTTTGTTTGGCCCAATTTAATTTTGGGTGTTTGGTGATTTATGTGTCCATGAAAATCTATATTAGGTATGAATTTCATGAATAAGACTACTTTACATATTGCCCCTCTTATCATTTTCATTATATGATATCATTCATTTCTCTGTATTTTTTACTCCAGATATGGAACTAATGGATATAATTATTAATACGGATTGACTGATTATTATTAATTTCATGATCGACTAGAACCCAAATGAATGAAATTATCCAAGATAATATAAACAAAAACAAGGACAACTAAATTTAATAGAAATGTCCCAAACAAACGTGTATTGAAAAAAACTAAACTAATCTCAAACTCGAGCCAAACTAATTATATACCATTAATAGGAATAGTCATTGTCAATTAATATGAATGTTATATTTGATAGTATCATTTTGAAACAAGTATTTATTTCCAATTTTCTTGCAGAAACAGGATTTGACCCATGGGGCATTGTGGTTCTTATATGTTGGGCGGTGACTTATAGAGTCACAGGCGACATGTATGTTTTAGTTTAGTTTTTATTTTATTTTCTTTATCACATTGGCCACTTAGGTCTTTTATTTTATTCTATGAACAGAGGGTAGTTATATTCTGTGAAGGGGTTCAGATAGATTCTGTCCACCAGTATTGATCCGAGTTAAGATTTTATGGTTACTACTTGTCTCGCACCACATACATTTGGGGCATTCAGTGTTTTTGACTCCATATTATGGTTTCGGTATGGCGTTGGATTGTTTTGTGTTGGTTTGGGTGGATTTGGTTCTCTACTTCCAATAAAGATAAGGCTTTAATTCCATTAGTTGTTTTCTCACTGGTTATTTATCATCCTTTATGTGTTTTAAGGTTCTTAATATCCTTTTTGTAGTTTTTCAATCACTGCTCATTGGTTTCAAGTCACCAATTCAAAGGAGACTCGCATGCGTGTGCACACGTAAGTAAGTATATGTATGTGGGTTCCCCTATTATGTGTATAGTCATCCATGGAAGTGATTATGCACATATGGGGATAGGTGTTCCCATGTATATATATATATTAGTGAATACGTAGGTGAGTGGAGACTGGTATATTCATATAAGAAAATTTTCAAGGATCCCCTTACACATGCTCATGGCCATGCGGGTGTGTGCATAGGGGATAGGTGTCCTTGCATGTGTGTGAAGGTGTGCATACCCAATGGGGGAGTGTCAAATTTTAGTTAGAAATCTCCAAGAGCCGAAGTGGACGGCTTGGTTCCACCTTGAAGTAGGGTCCCTCTCCGAGCCTCTTTAATTAAAAATTATTTAAATTGAATTTAACTTCTTTCTTAATTCTACTTAATTATATTGAATTTCATATCTTAAATAACTGTTCATTAATATAATTGTTTCATTTGATAAATAAAATCCCTTTTTTATAACAAACCACATCCAACAGAGGGGCGATGTTCGCGACAACTCACAGTGATAGTTATGTTGATCTAGTAGCTTAAGTTATTGCATTTGATTTATACTGAATGAGTTTTAGAATAAATGAAAAATATAAATAATGAATTGTGTGATAAAGCCATGCCATGATTTTATAAAAAACCCATCAAAGTTGGTGCACTATCTTCTAAACCAAAGTGTAGTGATGGTTATTTGTATCATGTTTAGATTTGGTTGGAGTTTTCCATATGTATCTTGTTGGTGTTTGTTTTGTGGCATGTTAGTTTTTTTCTTTGAATAATATAAATCGGATTTTTATACTCATTTAGATCAAATGACATTGCCCGAGTAGGCATATGTCTTCACCATGACACTTTCATTTTCACCCTTTGAATATTATAAATGAAATTTCCATGTTTAGGCGAAGTGAATGAATTTGTAAATGGTTTGTTTTGGGTGTATGATTCTCTTCGGTCGTTTCATTTCCCTTTAGATGTTGCATCATTGTGCCGCTCACTACAACCTTCCGAAGATCCCTTGTTATAACATATTAAATAGTTGATTTGTTCTATCATGTCTATTGTGACCTTATCTTATGGAGAAACCTATTTTGGGTGTTTTCCAGGCCTCTTGGCCACCCCTTTGGGTGTTTACCCGAGACTATATATCTAAAAACATTGATGGTGTCATTGTTTAACACATGTCAGTCTTATGGTGATCCTCATCATAAGCTTCATCTTAACACTGTTTGGGGTTTTTTCCTGGCCTCGATGCACATCTAATTTTTTACATATATGAATTATCCCATAAGATTTGTGTTGCATCCTGAGATGTTAAAACATACTCAAATTCTATTGTTCTCATGGTGACTGATGTTTTATTATTAGAGTTCCAAGAAATTCATATACCATTGATAAGTAATACACCTGCATAATTTTACTATCAATCCGTAGTTTCAACTAACTAGTACCACATTTAAAAACAACTAATATAAAATATATATCTTTATCATACCACAATCCCGAATCAAGAGTCTATTTTTTATAACATAAGATCGATTTCTATAATGTGAAGGAAAACTACATATGATTTATTTCGAATCTTGTATAAAGAGCAATCAAAATTTTGATATCTAGTATAGACATTACTAAGTAGAATAATATTTCAATAATACTTAAAAACTGTATATTATCAGTAGCCTTCCCCACTTCATGCCATGACCACTTGGTTCCATGTTCTATAAGAGTGGAGTCCTATCCTGATTTTTCCATTCTAGGGATTAATTAATTTCATATGAAATTATATAACATGATTGATAAAAATAATAATAAAATATTTTCTACTAAAATATGATTAATTAACTTTCTCAACAGAGTTGATGAAACCATTTTGGTATGGTTTTCTCTTCTTTACTTGTCCCTCTCCTTCAGAGTTTGATATTTTTATGATCCTGATTATCTGATGAGTGTTTTGACCCTTGTATAGAAAATGATTCTACATTATCTTTTTTTTCAGTGTGAGAATATTAAACAACACGCACCTCATATAGTGTATTTGGAGCTTTATACAACAATGGGGAATCAGACAGATGACCAACTTTGTGATAGTATTTCATGAGTCTTGTGATCAACATTGAGACTGATTGATCAGAATTTCTTCTAGCGGGGTGATGGCTGGAATGTTACCCCACCTCCTCCCGCTCCCTTCACTCCTGGATGGAAGATGTTTCCCTATAGATCTCACTAGACTGGGCCAAAATTCCGCGGTCACACCGCGGTCATGCCGCAGTCACACTGCAGTCAAACCACGGTCAAGTTGCGGTAATGTCGTGATTTGGCCCTACTCTAGGATGACACCCCACAGTGGTTTTCAGTCCTGTCGGAATTCAATGTATGATACCTAGATAGAGTTTTAGATACATTACCCACCCATAGTTAATGGGGGAGGGAGTCACTCAAGTACTATATCTCTAGATTGAGTCTCATGAAAATATTTAGTCACCTATAGACAACATTAGAGATGAGGGTGAATCTTGCTACTTTTATTCTACAAGGACCATATAAGTGTTCAAGGGAAATCATAGTAAATTTTGGACAATAAGAATACTTTAAAATACCTTTATTATGATATTTTTATTTGGAAAAGCGTCTAAAATAAAAAAAAATTAAATGATAACCTATTTTTGGAAAAAATTTCAATTTATTTAGAAAAAGGGATAGTGTTAATTATTTTCAAGGTTTTAATGTGATATTAAATAAGCATAATTAGAATATTTTAAAGGATTGAAGTTGAATTTACATTTAAAATAGTTTCTATTGAACTATTTGAATTTTAGAAATGATTTACAAAAATATATAATTTTGTTTAAATGGTTTCATAAACAATTAACGTTTCTCTTTATTAGATGAGTTTCTCAAAACCTCACGGGTAAAAATGATGTTCGAATGAATGAAAGTTCTTTTTGAAATAATTTTGGATAAAACCATGTTGGGTTAAATAGGAAAATTTGGATCACCTGTTTAATGAATTAAAAGTCCATATTGTTGGATTTTTATGAATTTATAAATTATTGGATTTTAGTTTTATTTAAATGATGTCTTGAGATTACTTATTGATAAATTTTATGTCTCATGGGGATAGAGTTTGGAAGTCCATTTTGATGGTGTTTGTGTTTCATTTTTTAGAGTGTATATATATATATATTCTTGGAAAATAGAACTTATATAAAAGTCTTAAGATGAATTACAATGAATAACAAATCACTCAACCAATGGGTGGAACAAGGTGACTAAGCCCCAAGAACAAGGCCAAGCAGTCATGAAAAGAACCAGCCCCCAGGGAGAACCAAGGCTGCAGAAGCAAGCCAACCGCCCAAAATTCCAAGCCACATGGAGTCCGAAACCTAGAGAGAGGAAGAAAGCACCATCAAGAGCACGCAGACAACAATAATCCTGAGCACAGCAAGCAGATCCCAAAGAAAGATACTGCAACAACCACCATCATCCCACCACCTGTAGTAAGGAAGCAGCCTCCACACGAAGAGACACAGAAGAAATATGCAAACATCAAACGAACATCCATCTAGAGACCCAATAATCAAATGAAAAAACCTTTCCATCATTAAAGCACCAAGGTCCACTCGATGCAAGAGAAAACAAAGAGGAAAATGTAAGTACCCACCCACACGAACCCACACACTCACCCCATGGAGAGCACACACTCCCACACTCCAAAACACACACACACCCCCAACCACACGAACGCACACTCCCAACCACCAACACAAGGAGGTCACCACAGTCCACATACGAACCATCATCCACCACAACCACTACAATCCAAACCACACTAGCCACATCCATCCCACACTAGCTAGCTTCCACATTCATTTCATCCCACTACCACTAGCATTCAAGCCCACAGTAGCCCCCCCCCCCTACAACCTTTGAATCAGCCTACACTATCCCCCCACCACCAGCATTCCAGCCCCCTTCCACCTGCATTTGAGCCCACACCATCCCACTTCCATCTGCATTCCATCCTGCACCATCCACCACACCAGCCCCCACCCCCCAGCCTCTTGTAAAACACTCATACCATCCCACTCCAACCTGCAAAAAAGCCCCATCCACCAGTTCTAGCCCTCACCAACCACTGACCTTCTACATCCCAGCCTGCACCAGCCCCTGACACATGCCCAATAGCCCCCAGCCACCTGCAATCCAGCCCAAGCCAGCCCTCTTCCACCTATTCCATCCCACACCAGCCCCCTGACATCCCTCTACTGCCTGCCTTCCCACCCGCACCAGCTACTTGAGCCCACACTAGCCACTGCACTAGCCCCCAACCTCATGCATTACATCCTGAAACAACCCCATTCCACCTAAAAAACAACACCATACCACCTATTCGAACCGGCACTAGCTTCTGATATCCCTGTTCCACCTACATTCCAACCCGCACCAGCCACTCCAGCCCAAACCAGCCACAGACACTAACCACATCAGCCAAAAACCCCATCCCTTGCACACCACCAGAACACACCCAGCTCCACAACAAACCAACACCCCATCCCCCAAAAAACCATTGCCACTACATATAGCCAAAACAACCAGCCTTCAAAACTAGTACTCCAGCCCCCATCCAAACCACACCTCCAGCACAGAAAAAACAGCAGGCCACCCCCAGATGAAGCAAGCAAAGGTCCCTTCCAATGAAAATTACTAAGGGTGGATTTAATGGATTTTACCACCCTCTTGGGTAAAATGAAGTTATAACATAAATAAGATTGCATACTAAAAAGAACAGATTGACCAGGATATAACTGCCTAGTATAAGAGAGAGATTTATTAGTCCAAAATTTAACTCTTTGAAAAAATTTCTCTTCCAAGACCACACAATCAGAATCTCTAAGCTTGGAAGTGATGAGGAGAACTCCCAAATAATAGAGGAAGAGACCCCTTAATAACCCCCATAACATCCTCAATATAATCACAAACATCATAAGAGATACCAGCCACAAACATTAGGGACTTCAAAAGATTAACATTCAATCCAGACAAAAAATAAAAAAGATCCAAAGCATGCTTCAAGACTAAAACTGAATGCAAATCACCATAAGAAAAAATATGAGGTCATCTTCAATGAAAAGGTGAGAAAAAAAATATTTTACCACATATTTAATGAAACTTTTAAGCATCTGAAGATGAAATAAGGGAGTCCAGGATGTCTGAGAAAAACTCCATGCAAATCACAAAAAATGAAAGGTGAAAGTGGATCCCCTTTCCTGAGCCCTCTTTTCCCTAAAAAGTAGCCATGTAAACTCCGATTAATGTTCACCGAGAACATTGGAGTAGAGATGCATATTTTAACCCAATATGAGAACCTAGCCGGATATCCGAGAAGATCCAAATCATCCCATAAAAATTCCCACCTGACATAATCAAAATCCTTGAATAAATCGATCTTGAAGGAACACCTAGAAACCCCAGAATCAAGATGCTAGCCCCACAATAATTCCTAGGTAACAAGATTCTTGGGATGAATTGGTTTTGGTATTGAAGTTTGAGGATATTTGTATCTAGTTTTATATTTATGAGTCTCTTAAGATTATTTTTGTAACCATCCTAAAAGAGTGTCTGAGTTATAAGTGGTGGAAGTTTAATATTCAGACTAACCCAGACAAAGACTATTCTTGGAAAAGTTTCAAGGCTTGGTTCATTTATAATTATTTCATAATGAAGTAAAGGTAATGAGGGATATAGATTTTTCTAGGCACCAGTAAAGAGATTAAATAGTGTTTGAGTACAGAAATCATTTTATCCAGTCGGTTCCAAAAATTCCTAATCTAGACTTGGATGATTCCTTAATGGCTTGGTGGTTTGAGTAAAGTATTTGATGACTTGTCACTAGATGTTTATTCCTTTGGAATCCATTACTATAGAGTGATTGTGAGATAAGCTATCAATGTTGATGCGATATTATTAGGGTCAACTATATAGTTGCACTTTTGACTTCCAACCTACAGCCATTGTAGCTCTTTTAACAAAGGTGGCAGTCGTTCACTTTAGCAACATAGACATCCTTTTCAGAATAGTGGATTGTATTCTACATATGTAGCCCATTTTCAGGATAAGGTTTCTAACCTACAAAACTTTTTAATTTTCACTCCCCATTTTAAGTGAGAATTCTGCCTCTCCGTGGACATAGGGATTATTCTCGAACCACGTAAATTTGGGTGTTTAGTGTACTTTATTTAATTTTTAATTTTCTTTTGTTTCTCGTTTCTATCATTGAGACTTCCGATGATTCCACAACAAGTATTTCATGTTTATGTTATTCCTCTTTCTTCTATTCTTGGGTGTGGTGGAGGAATCTCTAATAAGGGAAAAATAAAGTGCTATGTCAGACCCTATAATTGCTGGTTTAAAATCTATATGTTTTATCTCACCGATTTCCTCTAGGATAAAATACATGGTTTTATATCAGTGAAAAAAATGGGACATAAGAAACTTTGTTTTTAGGATCATCAGAGGTATTTTTGGTTAGACTACCAGATGAAGTCTAAACAATGTGAATATATTGGGTTACATGAATCAATTTAGACTACCAGATGGAGTCTTTGGGACACTGAATCCATTGAGGGGATTCATATTTGTTTTTTTATATTGGTTAACAAACAAACTATCCAGAATGAAATTTTGGCTGTACTGGGAAAATAGGAAGGCTATTGTGTAGTGGATGGAAGCCTGAGGGGTGTAGGGGTCTGTAGGGCAGGGGGGAGGGTGCAGGTGGGATGCCTAGGAGGGGCTGTCCAGGGGGTGTCCAAGGGCTGTCAGGGGGGGTCTATAGGCCAGGGGGTAGGGTGTAGGTGGGGTGTCTAAGAGGGTCTGTCCAGAGGCTGTTAGGGAGGGGTGTCGGGGGGTTTGCAGGGCAGGGGGAGGGTGCAGGTGGGGTTTCAAGAAGGGTTGGCCAGGGGGTACCAAAGGGTTGTCCGGGGGGTTTGTAGGGTAGGGTGTAGGTGGGGTGTCTAAGAGGGGATATCTAGGTGGGGTGTCCAAGGTCTGTCCCAAGGGGGTGGTGCCGGGGGGTCTGCATGGTAGGGGGAGGGTGCATGTGGGGTGTCTAAGAGGGGTTGTACAGGGGGGGTGTCCAAGGGCTATCTGGGGGGGTCTGTAGGGTAGGGTGAAGGTGGGGTGTCTAGGAGGCGCTGTCCAGGGGGTGTCCAAGGGCTGTCCAGGGGGGGGTGTCGGAGGCTCTGCATGGCAAGAGGGATGGTGCAGGTGGGGTGTCTAGGGTGGGCTTTCCAGGGGGTGTCCAAGGGTTGTCCAGGGGGGTCTGGGGGGTTTGTAGGGTAGGGGGAAGGGTGCAGGTGGGGTGTCTAGGGGGGTGTCAAAGGGTTGTCCGGGGGGTGTCCAAGGGTTTTACGAGGGGGGGTCTACAGGGAAGGGTGCAGGGTGCAGGTGGGGTGTCTAGGAGGGGGTGTCTAGGGTCTGTAAAGGGTGGGGGTGTCCAGGGGGGTCTAGGGGGGCTGTCTAGGAGGGGTGTCTAGGGGGAGGGGGTTTCCAGTGGGGGGCAAGGGGGTTATCCAGGGGGGTGCAAGGGGGCTGTCTAGGGGGGGCATGGGGGTGTTCAAGAGAGGTGAAAGGGGGATATCCAGGGGGCATGGGGGTGCATGGTAGGTGTCTAGGAGGGGTGTCCTGTGGGTGTCTAGGGGGGGGGGGGTGTCCAGGGGGTGTCTAGGGCGAGAGGGAGTGTCCAGTGTTGGTGCAAGGGGTTGTCTAGGGGGTGAAAGGGGGTTGTCCAGGGGGCATGGGGGTGTAGTGGGGTGTTCAAGGGGTGCAAGGGGGCTATCCAGGTGGGGCATGGGGCTGCAGGGGGTGGAAGATGGCTATCTTTGGGGAATGGGGGTGTGGGGGGGGGGGGGTTGTGGGGGTGTTTTTTTTTAATTATGTACATTGTACTGCCTGCATGACTGTTTTTTAAAATTATTTGTTTTTTAGGTGTTATATTCATCATAGTATATTGTCTGCATGAATGTTTTTTTTTTGTATTATTTATTATTCTGCAGGTTTGTACTATAATTACAGAGTGGATCCAGCTACCTACTGCTTGTTGGAATTATTGTACTAGAATTGGAGAGGGGAGGGTGCTGGAATTGCGTAGGAGGGGAGGTCGTTGTATGCTGGTTCTAGATGGCTGGAAGAGGGGCTAGTAGGAAGAGGTGCCCACAGTTTTTTTGTAGACATGACTAAATACCAACAGTTCATAGAAACATTGGTATACAGATCCATACAGATCCATACAGCCCGTATTATGGCAATGGTTCACTTTTAACCACTGCAATTGGTGTATAACAATGGTTAAAAATTGTTGGTGTGGTTGTATAAACCCATGTTTATTAATAGTTGGGATAGAAATTTACCAATGGTTAATACTAAACCATTGGTATTTTGAAAATCTAGACGACCTATTCCAATGTTTCTGATTGAACTATTTGGATATTTCTATCCCCATGCCTCACAACCCAACGCTTCAGTGAATCTATGGGAAATAAATTCCCAATGGTTTTCGGGATTTTACCGACGGTTTAAAACCGTTATTATAACCTTAATTTGAAGTGGTGTTGGGAGTAAACTTGACTATGAATGTGTAGAATGGAGAGTGAACCCAGTCCACTAAGATAGTATTGGCAGTGATCCTTGACTAAGGAAATTTTATGCCTATACCACAAACTTATGTATTATTCCAATGTTATCCTCTAATGTATCCTGTTATGTTATTTCTTTATTATTTATATCTTATTAAATTCAAATATTTATTATGTGGATCAATATTATGATCTTTAATATATGGGGTATGATATTCAAATGTTATGATCATGATCTTATACCCTTATGCTTATGTCATGCTTAAGTGGTCATTGTTATCTCCCTTGTTTACCCTTACTGAGCATTTTAGCTCACACATTCTTATATCTCCTTGACATAGGTAAGGTAGAAAAGTTGTAAGTATGATATGTCTAATAAGGGTTCAAGTTATGAACAAATGAGTTAAAAGTGATATACATATCTTATAAACCAATTTTTATGTATCCAGATTTTGATTGACACTAAACCTATATGATTTTTACTTGGATCAATATGTTTGGTATTGAATATTAGTCTTAAAATATGTATTATTTATGTATGAAATGTATGGATAATTATACCCCAGTACACTATGAGTTATATAACCTATCCATATATTGATGGTAGACCTATGTCACCAATTTTATGATATTTAAAAAACTAATGAAACCTTAATACCATTGTAAGAGTGACATACATTGGGTGAATTCATGAAACTACACTTTTTTTCATTGAAAAATAATTTATATAAAATATTATTATCCATGATTTTAACTAATATATCTACCATTTACCTTGACTTCACTACAAATCACATCTGGAATTGCTCTCCAGCCAATGTCTCACTCCCTCAGATCTTGGCAACACTTTCTCTATCCAACACTACCATTACCATCAAACCCAAAATATGGTGCCACCTTAGGGGTATACCATCCACACCACCCATTATTACACATATCAAAGAGTTCCCCTAAACATATTTTATGCTCAATATATCATTTTCTATGTTCTTTTTTGCATTCATTGTTCTCAATAACTATAGTTGAACCACAGACCATGAAGATGGTCAGTGCCAATCGTTATCATAAAAAATAAAAAACAAATGGGGTGATGGTATATAAGGACTCAGCCTTAAATCATTACATAATATTGAATTAAATGAATAATTCACATTAATTATCTTTTTAGGTTTAGTGTTTTAGATAATTTGGCCATAACTATTACATTACATCTCAAAAATTACAATTTACACACTTCTACTCAGTTTTCGTTATTTTCATAAAATAAAAACTCTTTAAAAAAAGAGTCATGTCTAGTTCCATGTTTTAGATAGCATGACTTTTCCTTGATCCCATCCTTGACCCTATTCATCTTTATGTCATGTGAAAAACATTTCAAACATGGGATGATCATAAAAAGCTCAGTAAGGCTCATAAAATAAAAAAGAAAACATTAGTCCATCAAAACATAAGATTTTTTAAATACCTCATGAAACCATAATATTTTTGAATAACACATAGAAAACATAAATAATAATGGTAACTTGTGGAATCCATAAGATACTTACATTGTAGATTTCACAGCAACGTAGGGAGTTACATTTGGAATAACCATCATAGTATATTTCATAAATCTCTTAGAAAAAACTATAATGTTTACCACTCCCACGTTACCCAATGCATTGGAGAGCTATCTCATGCTCACCAAACCTAGGTTTATCACGGAACCACCCATATACATAAAAAATTCCCAAGGACCATAACATATTCATAACACAAAAAACTAGCATAAAGGAAACATAACATCTCAAAATTGTAATCAAAACATATCATTTTAAGGATATTGACATAATCAATGCTTTATCAAACCATTTAAAATATTTTAATAAAGATATTTTTGAATCAAAGTGTCACATACCAATTTGAATCTTTTAAAGGAATTTACATTTTAAAACATTAATGTGAATATCAATAAATTCTTAAAACCATTTTTAAAACATGATCATTAATGATAAATATCTAGAAGAATACATCTTTAAAAAATATAATACAATGTTTTCTTTAAAGAGCCCCTTACCACTTGAGAAAATACTTGAATACAAATAATTATAAAATAAAATTAAACAAAGCTTATAATATCATGAGACTAAGGAGATTCACAATATAATATTTCATAAGGAAGTATATACACCATATAAAAGTGAATTGGTGTATAACAACAAATAAGTCTCAATGGAATTTAAATTGAGACAAAGTCCCTTATAAACACCATATCCTGGGATTAAGAATAAATCAATGAGCTAATTATTCATGACAAAAAAGAATACACCCAATATAAGTGGATATTAATTATAAAAAAATAATAGGTCATTCACACATATTCCTAGCATTATATAATCAATAAGTAAAAGTT
The DNA here is from genome assembly GCA_963277665.1 of Viscum album. NCBI lineage: Eukaryota > Viridiplantae > Streptophyta > Magnoliopsida > Santalales > Viscaceae > Viscum > Viscum album. Next base: position 460,265,331 of record OY728138.1, read on the forward strand.
TAACCCAAATAATGGAAATTGGGTTAAGAAGTTCCCTTATAGAAAATTCAGTAGCCTAACGGCATCACTTAAAAAATCATAAAATGAGTTGCTGAGAGAGAAGAAGGTTCTCTAATCACATGTACATAAAATTTACATCAATAAGGATATATAAGAACATATCCAAACATAATAAAATGGAAATTTAAAATACATAACATAAAGAAGTATTTGATTAAAAAAGGACGGTGAAAGGTTCCCTTACCGATTTGGTAACTTACAAAGCATACACCACATGAAAGAATAATAATACAATAAAGATGTAAATATCCATAAATTATATTATATTACTCAAATAATACAATAATGGGAAGTAAATACACCACACAAAATGAAATTCTGGAAAATATAGCATGAATATCAAGAGAAAAAAAGTGAGATGAAAACCCCTTAACTTGTGTCTGACTTGACTCGTTCGTTCTTTGATCTCCTAAATAATAAACTAAAGTTAATTTATACTTTATTCAAAACCTTTTCATGTTTATTATTCCTTTTATATAACTTATTACCACATTATAAGAATTATATAATCATTGATGTTAATGGTGGTCGTTTTGTCAATATTTGGTATTTGAGTCAAAAATGAACTTCTTGTAATTACAAGATGTCCATGTGGTCAAAATTCCATTATATAAAAAATTATATTCATGATTTAAATATCAAATAAATCATATATATCTCTTATATATTTATTTATAATAGTCCATATCATTCGGATATATAAAAATGAAATGCACCTTTCATGGAGATGGTAAGTCGTACGTACGCATGAACACTACTTTCATTTCTTTTTTTTTCATTTTTTATTTAATGAAAACCAAATGATACATAGGTATATTATAATTACAGTATAATATCATATTTTATTTACATTACATAAGTTTAATAACACCATCCTTTATACATTCCATGTTTGGTATGAATGAGTCACATCACTTTGAAGGGGCGGTAGTCTACACTTTCTCAAATTAAATTATCTTATATATACAACATGAAAATCATAAAGGTATGTTCTAAAATAGAATTACAGAAGCATGTTGATAAAATAAATATCATAAATATAATATATAATTACAGTTCCATCATTATGTCCACCATCAGAGGAAGTAGGAGATAGTTGAACAATCATCATTTCGTGAGGCAGTAGTTTGTCGTCCATAGAAACAGTATGCTCGTATCCATTAGATGGAGGTGTGTGTAAATGTAGTTTGAATAATTCTCATAAAGAAAACATATTATATTTAGGGTACTGTTTTTCTTATAAGAGAAAGGAATAAAAAGAGTTTAGGGGTTGTAGAAATAAAATAAACGAAAGAATTGAAGAGAAGAGGTTACCATTAAATTAGGTAACTCCCTTTGGTTTGAACCAAAAGGATTACTTGAAGTTCTTTCGGCCTAAGATAAGGCTTCTAGGTGGAATATAGTGATTTTGGAAGCTTATTTTAATAGATTTTATAGGATCCAATGTTCTTTAGAGGTGTGAGTAATTGGTTAGAGGTGATAGCTTTTTATAAGGGGGGAGGGGCTCTTTAGGAAACTTTGAAAATATTATTTTATTATAAACTAAATTTCGGTTTCAAAAGGTCCCAAACATATTAAATTTGAAGATAAGGTGCATATAAGTATAAATAAAATCATCAAATAATAATTGGATAGGTTTTGGATATTTTTTAATCCTTATCATTTTTTATTTAACCCTTTGTTAACTTATTTAAATGTTTCCATGTCCTCTTATATATTGATACTATATGGTTAATATATTTACTATAAAATGAAAAAAGACCAAAAATGTATCATTAATGATGTTTTTAATATTATATATGTCATTTTTTCTAATATTATATTTTTAGAACTATTTTATCATTTAATAAAATATTAATTGTTTTAAAAACTTGTTTATGTCAATTTATAAACTATTCTTATCAAGACTTTTGAAAAATTATATAACAACATTATTACTTCAAAAAAAATTCATTAATTCAAAAAATAAAAATTCATTATTATCCATAAAATTCTTTTATGACACAGAATGTTTCAAAATAAATTTATTTTAATAATTATTATATCATTTATTTGTATCCTTTATTAATGAACCAATTACTGCATCATCGTTGTGTCATATATAAATTTATCTATTTAATGTATAAAAATTATAAATAGAATACCATGATGTAAAAAATAGTTTTATCTTTAAAATTAATAATTATATTTAACAATATCACTTCTATAACCCCATATACAAATGTTTTACTAAATGATGTATGTCTATGTTATTTTTGTCCTTACTTTAAATTAACTATTATAAAGTGTCATTATCACTCCCAAATGGCTCCATGGGGTCCCCAAATCGACCCAAGGATGCCATTTGTCGGAAAAATATCATCCAATAGGGTTTGGACAAGTTTAAGGGTAATTAAATATTATTATAATATTTTTTTACCCTTATTTACCAGATTTATCCTTTAACCAGGGTAAATAAAATATTTACTGAAGTAAATTTCATAATGTATAAAATTAAGAGTTACCTATTTACACAATTTTGAACTTCTTATTCCAAATATGGAATATTTTTCTAAATTAAAAACTCCAAAGTGGAAGAAATTAATTTGAAATTAATTCTCATTGTCAAAATAAAACGTGTGCTTTTAAGAAATAATAACTATCAAAAGATTGACACTTGTTTATGTCCAATTTCAAAGTGAAATTACTTATAATGAAAAAAATTGGATTAAATGGTAAAAAAATAATCTAATTAAACTTTAAAACCATTTAAAAAGATAATATAACCATATAAATAAATTAGATTAAAGACCAGTTTTGAATTAAATTGCAGTATTTTTCACTATTCATTAAAAATTACCTTCATCAGAAAAATACCAAAATTTCATCCAAAGTAAATTTCAATGTCCTGATTATAAATAAGAATTTTAATTTTTCATACATAACATGTAAAAGTGACAAAAACTATATTTAAAATGGCTTCACCATCAAAAGGCAGTAAATCGACCTTTTAAAGAATATTTGAGTATTTATGATTAAAATTGGATTCATTCAAATTTTACGCCTCTAAATTTTATTAGATAAATTTAAAAACATTTAATAAATATGTTTAATCATATTGTATTTATTTCTATTCGTTCCCTCCAATACAATGGTTATGCTTTAACTACCATTTAAAATAATAATATTATATTGTTATTTTTCAGTATAACTCAACGTTGTGTGCAACGTAAGATTTCAAAGTAACCCGTTGTTATGTATCGGGTACGCTATCTAACATAGAATCCCATTTAAATTAAAAATAATATTTAATTAATAAATATTAACAAATATAAAAATATCATATCTTTTATTTACCTAGGATGTTACATCTTTGCCCCTTTTGGGAATTGCATCCTCGCAATTTTAAAATTGGGATCGGAAACTTTGTTGAAAGTCCCACATCAGAAAAAGAGTCAATAAAACTATAACTTTAAAATAAATAAATATAAGTACAAAGGTCACCCAAGATAACCCATACTAGGATTCCATGTCGGAAAAATGGATATGAAAGAGAAAATGACTCTCATAGATTAATAGAGAGTTATAAAGAACTTGATCATAGAAAGTTAACCACCCCAATACCATAAATTTGTGGTTGGATAAAAGTTTGATGATAAAATCAATGGTATAACATTTTTTCTTCAATATACTTTTCATAGAATTGAAATTTTTTATTACTTCCTAGACTAAGATCATAAGGAAATATACTTACTTGAAAAGTAGTGTTTCATCCTTTAATCAAATTTCTACCACAAACTCATATTTTCTCTAAATGAAGAGTATTCAAGATGAATTGTTCACATCTGAAGTGATAGAATAAAAGTCTACAGAATCACACAATAAATAAAAAATTAACTAGATATATCCCCTATCTTTAGAAATTAACCAAAAACAAGATGGTTAGTGAAAGATCAAACAATCCCAAAAAAGGATAATTCTTAATAACAAGAAATTCTAATCTTAATCTCCAAAATTCGAAAAACAATAACCAAAGTTTAGAAAAGACCATTGAATAAACAATTGTCCTTAAAATTCTTCAAAGTAATCCAAACAAAGACTGAAACCCAAAACTCAAAAGGATTTAATCACATAATTTTCCACAGTAAATATTAACATTTATCTTCAAATAACATCAACTACTCTTAAAGTATCATACTGAAGAGTAATTAACCTAATCACATATTCTCTATGAAATGTTAATAATTTATGTAAATAACCCAAATTTCAATATTTCCATAATAAAAGCATGCTGTCTTCCAAAATAAAATTTCAACCATTACTCCACAATTGAGATCACATAGTATTTTATTTTCCTTAGGAATATAGAGTTCCCAAAAGAGAGAACATATTCCAAAATAACCTTTATCACTTAATCACCAAATCATTTTCCTATACTAAGGATTTCCATTTGATAAAATATAAGTTCCAAAAATAAACTTATTCTTGGTCCATAATATCATATAACTAAAAAGAGTTAGTCATACTAACCAGTGACTTTACGTAGTCTAGTGGTAGGCAATAAATCCCAATCGCACTTTGGTTGTGGGTTCGATTCCCACAGCTTTGTCTGACATTACGTGTTGACACACGGTATACGTGTTGTACTTTTTTAAAAAACATAAAATTTTATAACATTCCAAAAAATAAGATAAATTCCTCAAAAATAAACATTACATATTTTAACCACAATATTTCTCATTGTAACACCCATTTCATTCGGTTTCTCATTAAGAAAACCACCACAATTTCCTTTACATCTATTGTTATGTTGCTTCCTATTAGATCCATCCATTTCCTAAAACCAAAAAGGTTAGTGTGAGTATATCTATAAAATAATCATATACTATCTTATGAGGAGGGTAAGCACTAAGATATAATTATTCATATTATCTTAAACTGATTCGATTTATCCAAAATAACTATAACACTTTATAATATACTAACCATTATGGTTATGTCACTTATTCTTAAATAACACTATAACCTATAAAGTTATCTAAACTGGCCTTCGATACCAACTACAAGGACTTATCCTTAAAACATTACATAATATTAAATTAAATCAATAATTCACATTTAGAATCTTTTTAGGTTTAGAGTTTTAGAGAATTATTCCATAACTATTACATTACATCTCAAAAATTACAAAGTATACACATCTACTCAGTTCCCATTTTTTTCATCAAATAAAAACTCATGAAAAAATATTCATGTCTAGTTCCATGTTTTAGACAACATGACTTTTCATTGATATCATCCTTGACCCTATTCATCTTTAAGTCCTGTGAAAAACATTTCAAAACATGGTATGAGCATAAAAATCTCAGTAAAGGTTATAAAATAAAAAATAAAACATTGGTCCATCAAAACATAATATTTTGAAAATACCTCATGAAATCATAAGATTTATGAATAACACATAGAAAACATAAATCTTAATGGTAAATTGTGGCATACATAATATAATTATGTTGTAGGTTTGAGAGCTACATAGGGAGTTAAATTTGGAATACCTACCATAGTGTATTCCCTAAATCTCTTAGGAGAAAATTTAATTTTTCCCTTCATCACGTTGCCCAATGCATTGTAGAGCTATCTTGGGATCACCCACCCAATTTTTATCACGGAACCACCCGTATATGTAAACAATTCCCAAGGACCATAACATATTCAAAACACATAAAACAAGTATAAAGGAAAGATAACATTTCCACATTGTAATCACAATATATCATTTTCAAGATATAGACGTAATCAATGCTTTATCAAACCAATTTCAAAGACATTTAAAACATTTTAATAAATAGATTTTTCAATCAAAGTGTCCCATGCCACTTTGAAGATTTTAAAGGAATTTATATTTCAAAACATTAATGTCCATATAAATAAATCCTTAAAACAATTTTGAAAACAGGGTCAATAATGAGAAATATTTAGAAGAATAAATCTTTAAAATATTTAATACAATGTTTTCTTTAAAGAGTCCCTTACCACTTTAGAAAATACTTGAATAAAAATACTTATAGAATAACATTAAACAAAGATTATAATAACATGATAATAATGAGATTCATGATAAAATATGTAAAAGGGAAGTATATACAACATATAAAATTGAATTGGTGTATAACAACAAATAATTCTAAATGGAATGTAAATTGAGACAATGTCTCTTAGAAAGATAATATCCTTATATTAAGGATAAATCAATGAAATAATTATGTAGGACAAATAAGAATACACCAAATATAAGTGGATATTGAGTGTAAAACAATAAGATGTAATTTACACATATTCATTTCATGACATAATCAATAAGTATAAGTTTGACCCAAAGAATAGAAATTGGGTTAAGAAGTTCCCTTACAAAAAATTCGGCAGCCTAATGGCGTCACTCAAAAAATTCAGAAAATGAGTCGATGAGAGATAAAAACGGTATATTATCACATGAACATAAAATTTAAAACAATAAGGATATATAATAACATATACCAATATAATAAAATCTAATTTTAAAAGACATAACATAAAGAATACTTTCACTAAAAAGGATTGTGAAAGGTTCCTTTTTTGATTCGGTAACTTACGAAACATACACCACATTAAATAAGGATCATATAATGAAGATTTAAATATTCATAAATTAAATTATATTACACAAATAATACAATCATGGGAATTATATACACCACACAAAATGAAATAGTGGCAAATATAGCATGAATCTCAAGGGAATAAAAAGTGACATGAAAACCCCTTACCTCGTGTCTGACATGACTCCTTCATTCTTTAATCTCATGAATAATAAACTAAAGTTAATTTATACTTGATTCAGTAATTTTTCAGGTTTATTATTCCTTTTATTAACTTATTAACACATTTTAAACATTATACAATCATTTAAGTTAATAACGGTCATTTTTTTTGTATTTGGTATTTAAGTCAAAAATGTGCTTCCTATAATTAATAGTTGTCCATGTGGTCAAAATTCCATTATATAAAGACTAATATTAATTATTTAAATATCATATAAATAATATATATACATTATATATTTATTTATAATATTCCATATCATTTTGATATATGAAAATGAAATGCACCGTTCATGGAGACGGTAAACCGTACGTATGCATGAACGCTACTTTCATTTCTTTTTTTTTCATTTTAAAATAAATTAAAACCAAATGATACATAGGTATATTATAATTAAATTATAATATAATATTTTATATTCATTACATAAGTTCATTAACATCATCCTTTATACGTTCCATGTATGGTATGAATGATTCATATCAATCCGAAGGGGCGTTTGTCCGCACCTCCTCAAATAAAATTATCGTATATATACAACATGAAAATTATAACGGTATGTTATAAAATAGAATTAAATAAGAATATAGATAAAATAAATATCGTAAATATCATATATAATTACAGTTCCATCATAATGGCCACCAAGATTGGTGGTAGGAGATAATTGAACAATCATCGTTTCGTGAGGCAATATTTCACCGTCCACAGAAATAGTATGTTCGTATACATTAGATGGAGGTGTATGCAAGTTTAGTTCCAATACTTCTCATAAAAAAAACCTAGTATATTTAATATTATATTTTAGTTATAAAATAAAGTAATAAAAATATTTTATGGGGTTGGAGAAGTAAAATAAAATAAAAGAAGTTGAGAGAAGACGATACCTTTAAATCAGGTAACTCCCTTTGGTTTGAACCAGAAGAATTTATTGAGGTGCCTTATGACTAAGTAAAGGCTTCTAGGTGAAATATAGGGATTTTGGGAGATTATTTGGGTAGATTTTGGATGATACAAGGGGCTTGAGAGGTGTGAGTAATGGGGTAGAGGTGATTGCTTTTTATAAGGGGGAGGAGGGGGCCTTTATGAAAGTTTAAAAATATTATTTTATTATAAACTTAATTTCGGTTTCAAAAGGTCCTAAACTTATTAAATTAGAATATAAGACTCATATAAGTATAAATAAAATCATCCAATAATAATTGAACAGGTTTTATATGTTTTTTAATCCTTATCTTTTTTTATTTAACCCTTTGTTATCTTATTTAACTTTTACCATATCCTCTTATATATTCATACTATATGGTTAATATATTTAAAATAAAATTAAAAGCGACCCAAAATAGATACTTAATGAAATTTTCAATATTATATATGTTATTTTTTGAAATAATATATTTTTAGGACTATTTTATCAATTAATAAAATATTAATCGTTTTAAAAACTCATTTATTCTAATTTATTAACTATTCATATCAAGACTTTTAAAAAAGTCTATAACTACTTTATTATTTCAAAAAACATTAATTAATTCAAATATAACAATTCATTATTATCCCTAAAATTCTTGTATGTCATAAAAAGTTTCAAAATAAATTTATTTTAATAATTATAATATCATTTATTTTAATCCTTTATTAATGAACCAATTACAGCGTCATCATTGTTTCATAATTAAATTTATTTATTTAATGTCTAAAAATTATAAAAAAAATACCATGATGTATAAAATAATTTTATCTTTAAAATGAATAATTATAGTCAAAGATATCACTTATATAACCCCATATACAAATGTTTTACTAAAATATATATGTTTATGTTATTTTGGTCCTTACTTTAAATTAATTAATATAAAGTGTCATTATCACTCCCAAGTGGCTCCATGGGGTCCCAAAACTGACCCAAGGATGATATTGGTCGTAAAAATCTCATAAAATAGGGTTAGGACATGTTTAAGGGTAATTATATATTATTATTATATTAATTTTTTAATCTTATTTACCAGATTTACCCTTTAAATAGGGTAAACAAAATATTTATTGAAGTAAATATTCAAAATGTATAAAAATAAAAGTTACATATTTACAAAATTTAGACCTCATTATTAGAAATATGGAATCTATTTTTCCAAATTCAAAACACATAAGTGGAAGAAATTAATATAAAATTAATTCCCGTTTTCAAAACAAAATGTGTGTTTTTAAGAAATAATAACTATCAAACAATTGGTACTTGTTTACATCCAATTTCAAGGTGAAATTACTTCCAATGATCCAAATTGGATTAAATGGTAAAATATAATCTAATTACACTTTAAAAACAATTAAAAAGACAATATAACTATATAAATAATTTAGATTAAAATCCAGTTTTGAATTAAAATGCAGTATTTATCACTATTCATTAAAAAAATGAAGTTTATCAGAAAAATACCAAAATTTCATCCAAAGTAAATTTTTATGTCCTGATTATAAATAAGAATTCTATTTTTTCAAATAGAACATATAAAAGTAACAAAAACTATATTTAAAATGGGTTCTCTATTAAAAGGCAGTAAATCAACCTTTTAATGAATATTAAAGTATTTATGCTTAAAATTGGATTCATTCAAATTTTAAGCCTCTAAATTTTATTGGATAAATATAAAAACATTTAAAAAACTTGTGTAATTATATTGTAGTTAGTTTTGTTCATTCCCACAAATACAATGGCTATGCTTTAACTACCATGTAAAATAATAATATTATATTATTATTTTCAATATAACTCAACGTTGTGTGCAACGTAAAATTTCAAAGAAACCCCTTGTTGTGTTTCAGTTACTATATAAAACAAAGAATCCCATTTTAAGTAAAATTAATATTTTATTAAAAAATGTTAATAAATATGAAAATATCATATACTTTATTTACTTGGTGTGTTACATAGTAAGAAATAGATTTTTAGAAATTTTCATAACCTTGTTCAATGATTTCATAGCTTACACCCAATGAATAACACATGAAAAAATCCAATGAAGAATGTAAAAACATGAATGTTCAATTTAAAGAAAAAGGTGGAAAATCGAGCCAACATGACACAATAATCAAAATAAATATGAAAAATAATCACATATTAAGAATTTGAAATTAGTACATCAAGAATGAGGAAATGAAAAGTAGTATGATGCATTATATTGATGGTAGAACACTATTACTTCAATTTTTCATTGATGTCATGGTTCCATAAATCGTCACATTGGGAATCAATCCTGGATTCATCCTCCACTATGAATCCAATTTCACTCCTCATATCCCTCTCAATTTTGGTTTTTTGGAAAAGAATTAAAGTCTAACCATATAGATGGTGAGTTAATGAATTATATATATCTCAAACTTTGGTTAACTATACCATTAATTATTTAATAAATTAAAACAAAAAATAGGCCTGAATGGGGGATCAAAATCCACAAAACGAAAAAAAACATTTCTACAAAAATACTCTTAATTATGACATAACTGTGGTGTAAAAATTTCCATCGAAGATCCCATTTTAGAGACATCCCTTTTAATTATTAGGGGATTATATGTTATTTAATTTATAAATATTTAAAATCCTTTTAAATATGATGATCTAATAAATTTTAAAAAAATCATCCTTGGGGTAAATTCCATTCCTTAATTTCAATAAAACCATCTTGAAATTTTATTATTTTCTATTATATTAAATTTATATTCTACACATTTTTAGGAAGCAATAATTGAGAACTAATAATTATTCTACGTCCCAATCTAGGAAAATATTGTGTGAAACATCCTCCCATGTTGTAAAAATTTTCATACTAGAACAAGAAAAAATTATACTTTCTAAATACTAAAGATAAAAAAACTCATGTGAAAATATAATGAACCCTTGATAATTAATCCATTACATTTAGGGTACAAGTTCAATGAAAACATGATAAAAATAGTACAAGTAAAGAAAAAAACATGTTATCACTTGTATCCAAAACAGTCATCCCCAATAGTCCACTAAAAAATAGAGCTACTGTCTCAAATTTATATTGAAATTAAACCTCAATAGAAGAATAAAATCACATTATACAAGTCTCACCAAGACTCTACACCCAATGTTTGGCCAACCACACAAGAAAAAGTGAAACCATTCACTACTATTTTCCACCTCAAATAGTTCATTATTAAGGATTACTCATGTGGGAGTGTTGCGATCACCACCGTTAAAGAGAGTCCTAACTAATTGTAATATTGTATAATTCTATGTGCTTAAAACTCTTATACTAATCTCAACAAAAGATATTTTACACTATATATAGAAGATCTATATTGTATTAGGTTCTCTAGGATATACATCGTATTTTCATCATTTCCTGCCAAAAAATTATATGTTTAATAGTTTAAGGAACATAAAAACCCAATACTTCTTTCTCAATTATTTCCATATACATCAATGGGAACCTCACTTAAACACCTTGATCTTCAAATAATATTGAAACCACTATGGGGAATAACATAGTTTTCTCAGCATTTCTCCTTCACGAAATATTATAATGGGAATAACAAGAAACAACAACAACTTCCTCAAAGGACATAGCATCATACTATTTCACATTAAAGGCCCAATCCATCAAAATATGATGTTTATGATCTTGACCATTAATGTTTCCCTACAATATTAACTATAAAACCCATGATATCACATGAATGAACTCAAGAGAGGAAAAACCATGACCATTGAAAAAAATCACCCACTAAATATCTAAAGCCTCCATATAATTAGAGAATCTAAAAGATACAATGGTTATACTAGAATAAGGATTGTACCCTAAAAGGTCGTCCTTTCTTAGAATATTTATCATGATATACAATATGATCATTAATTTAATGCTTCTATCTATATAAATAAGTATATAAAATATGCCCCAGATTATAGAAAAAATATTATTTCCCACACCAAACAACATCATGTCACTCAAGACCCTAAAATTTAAATCATCCCTATGGGACTATATCACAAAAATTAATTGAATGGGGTAAACCACCACTGATAAAATATGGTTAATATATCCATAACCCATCAATAATCACCCACATATAAGTTAATTATTTGAGCTCATATTCCATCAAATTATCATGGAATTCTTTACAAATGGAATCTGCCACAACGCCACAAGTGCACCACTCTATCCTCACTAACATCCATAGTATTAAGCTTTATTAATTACACCTGCTATTTCATGATTATCATCTAAATACCTTAGATAAAATATTCCAAAATAACAAAAAATAACCATTTAACACTACAAAATGATATATGATAGGGTAATGTATAGGTGTCTCACTAACACAGTAGGGGAACCCATCATTCTATACACAAATAACAGGGTATCATCATAAAAAAACATGTTGATGTTAAATAAATTTCTCATAAAGGGGAAACCATGTGTGACCCTTTGAAATCATTTACACATTTCTCCATATTCATGGGAATTAAATTATCAACCACACATATTATGAAAATAATTCATGTTTACCATCTAATAGTTCATCGATTGAAACTTCCCAAGGGTTAGATATGCTCATTATTTCAGAGGGTTTTCCACTCATCATTCAACTTAGACCATGAATCATTTAATCTATTTCACATCATTTAGAAATACTAGAAAAAATGTTATCTGGTCCATATCATGGATGGTACTATAGGGTCTCATGTTTTCTATGAATGAATCTCATGAATGATATCTTCTTAGACAAAGGATGGTATCAAGTCACTAGAAGGATTGAGTGATGGTGATTTCTTTCATAAAGACTCTATAACCAATAAAGTATAGATAGGGTTCCACTAGAAAACCTAATCCCTGAGAAAATGATGTTTGAATAATTTATAAAACCTAGATCAATGTGTACAAGGGTATGTTAAGAGAGGACAAAAAACAATACCATGAATCATTCCATGTGCAATATTGGCATATCCATTTATTGCACTTGTTAACCCAAATATATGATCTTCAACACTCCATGCTTGAAAAGAACTATTTAATGGTGTTGATGTTGGATGTGGACTGAAATTTACATCCATAAGATGTATTTAAAAATGAATATGATGCAGGAAGTATATAAATATAATATTTGATAATATTTATATATTTATAGTATGAATTTAATTATCTTACATTAAATTCATGAATATTAATATATATTATTATATATTAATAAGTTTCATAGACAGAATATTTCATGTGATTCCACAACAATCTCTCCCCCACTAAATTGTATTTTAACCATTTAAAAAAATGTTCTGATCATTAAATACTTTTCATTTATTCATTCAAATGAGTTAAATGAATTAAAAAAATATAAAGTAACATATAATATGTGTTATGATTGAGGATATACAAGCTTAATTTATATAAATAGAATAGTTATCTTATGTTTTTATGAGTGTTTATTTGGGTCTGAATGAGATTTAATAATTATTTTAATAAAATGTTTAAAAAAGATACTTCCTAAAGGTTTCTTGATCATTACCCAGTGAAGGCACTTGAATCCATTAAATAATTAGTTATCCTCTGGATATGATCAAGGATCCATGCAACAATGTATCCTTTATCCATAAGGAATCATACATTTGATACTTCAGGTGATATTAATCAGGAATTCTCAAGATAATGATAGAAGTTTCTAAAATAATCGAATACCCTATACTCTATTTTTTGGATATTCTATACATTTCATTTTCAAAAAGATAGACCAGGGTGTTTTGGGTTGTTCTTACTACCAGTGATCATTAGATAATTAAAAAACACCATCCGGATATGATTAGAGTGGATCAATTAATTATTAAACTTCAACTACTCCTACACCACCATTTTATCAATTGAAGTTGTCTCTTGATAATATTTATTGTGATAGTTGTTTATATGATTTTTATGATAATATTTCATAGAGAAACATCCATAGAATTTATCAAGATTTCCTCAGGAGAAATACTAATCTTATACTAAAACTATTATGCATATGTTCTAAGAATTCTCAATCAACAAATTATCATACATAGAATCTAGTGTCGGTGTTGTTTTTTAAGAGCAAAACCATTCTTTAAATTACCTCTTTAGAGGTTCCTCTTAACTAATAAAATATTTCTATTATACCACAATTCATGGTTAGGGAAAACCTCATGGGGTTTGGGGGCCTCAATGCTAATTGTGTATGGTCGTAAAACCCTATATAGGGTATATAATCTCCTTAGTAGAAATCTATTTAACACAAATAGATATAAAACAATACTAAAAACCCTCGATATGTTAAATAAGGGTTGAAAATCAAACCATGATAGATCATCCCCCTCACCATCTCCTAAAAACACCCTATACCATGTATATAAGTCAGGAAATAATCACCATCAAGTTAGTGTGTGTAGAAGCGATAAAACATTCATCAGTTTTTTACTCTATACAATTATCTATAATGTGAGGATTATGTTTTCCTCTAAATCTAGGACGCCTTTACTACTAAACTCATGGAGTGCACACAATCCATAAGTAATATTATTATAGTCTCAGTGAGAAATGTAAACTTCCTTGTAAGATGGTATATACAAATAATAGATGAGAGATAATCTTACTCTATTAATGGGGAATGGTTTCCCCTCAATAGAGTTTCTATATTAATTATCCATCCTTCAAATGACCAGTGGAAAGAGGCACAACCATAAGCATGGGCTCATCATGACCCTATCTCTAAATATAATTTATAAACCTAAGAATGGTATCAATCACTCTATAGGATGAACCCATAGTTATAAATGTATATTTTGATGATTTGAATAAGGGAGGACATGAAATATATCAGCATACCACTACATGATGCATATACCAGCCAGATTGTCCCCTATAACTAGTGCCTCAATGTTTCTAGTTGATCAATTTTTTATCAAGGTCTATGTGAAAGAATATGTCTACCAACGAACCACAACTATGTTCTATTGTCTGTTTACTAAACAAAAAACATTAAAAACGGTTGCCTAAAATCCTAATAAAACCTTCCACATGACATCTTACACTAATATTAGTCCCAATAACTCATACTACTCTGATAATACTCTAACATGACCCAACCCACTAGGTACCCACCCAAGATTGTGGTGAGATGAGTGTGGAACCTCTAGACCACCTCCAATGGGATAGTGATTGGGAACTAGAACCACGTAGGAAAAAACATACATGGTAGGTCTTTTTCAACATCAAATTACAAATGAAATAAATTTTACATATTAAAAATACACAATGATTCCCATATTATATATATTAAAAATGAAATATATCCAATATATGTATGAGACATCACATGATAAGTACATCGACATATAAAAACCAATATGAGAGTTGTATATCTGAAAATAACTTCATAACTAAGGAACATGAAATAAGTGAAATATCCTCCTCAAAACAAGGAATCCTATGTTGATATCCAACTATAAAAATAAATTCCACCATCATAGAACCAAAATAACAAAAAAAATCATCTCTAAACAAGATGCACCAGCTTCACATGTATTAAGACCATATCCAATCAATGAATTATTTTCACAAACATCATACCCAAGGGAAAAAATCATATACATTTATGATTATAATAATACTCAACAAGATGCCTTGAAACCACAAATAAATAATAAAAGGAAAATAAAAGAAATCTCCAAAATAATAGTGTAATAAGAAATAATGAGAAGAATCCATATATTCTATAAAATTAGATATATCAAGGAAATTAAAAATTATTAATCATCTCATATCTATTATCGAAAGGATATTAAATCCAAAGAAACCTGGGATTCTTAAACTACCAAAAATCTCACAACATCTTAAGTTAGTAGCCTAGTCGTAACTTTCATCTAGAGGATAGTAAATAATTCTTGAGGAGACACAAGTCCTGAAAGATCTTCACTATACAAACTGTCCACAATGACACCCTAAAACATAGTTGGGTACCCACACCCCATTTAAACATTCACACTAGATGAGTAAGTTCCAAACCTTATCATAAAAAACAACACCATCACTATTCTAGAACACATTAGATAACTTGAATCTTTTCTAAAAATATTTTATGGTCAAAGGACTATTTAATCTTATATTCTATTACAACCAATTAATATGAAAACCAATATACCTCAAAAAATTTTGTAGTGGGGGACATGAAACTCACTAAAGTATATGTGTAAATTGAGGGAGTATCAAACCCCAATATAGGATCCATGACCCATTGAGTAAATCATGTTATAAAAGGGATTACCTAACACTATGGATAGAGGACTCATTTCTCATTAGTGGTGATGTTCCTGACACTTCATTTCATGTAGGGGATGGAAGCTTGTCTGTGCCAAGGGGGTACGAAACCCATGCCTAATCAGGAGGTCTCACAACCCATCTATGTTGATAAATATAGAATTGTATGAAGAATAAGGTTTATCATTACTTTTTATTTTCTAACCACCAATGTCGTAACCCACCATATTCTTTCTCCAATCATATTAATCAATCCAAGTCACCTTCTCTACAAAGATAATATCATTAAACTACCCAATATTTTATTCATATAGTATGTAATGGGTAAGAGGATAACACCATCATGATCTATGTACAAAATATCTTAGAATTATTTATTTATTTATGTTGACTCGGGAACTCTATAAATAAATGATTAAAACATATACTAGAATGTACATAAAATTCACTTTTACCATAAATGACATGTTATACTTGGTCGTAAGTGGATCATATAAAACCATCGTCTCATCATATGGTGGAAACATACATTTCATTACCTAATTAGGTACATTTTTTTTGAGACCAATGGGGTACTCAATATGTACTAATAAATGCTATGGTAATGTAGTCCCCAATCTAGATGATGTTTAGCCTTACGATGTGTGGTTTGTGAAAATTTTTCTGGGATATTTTTACAACTTAGTCCATTTAATGTAGACATTACATATCATGTACTCCAACTATATTTAATATATGCTAGGCTAGGTGGTTGGGTATATAACTCACTACACCCTATAAAGTTTGGCCTAAAACATTGTTAAGTATACCTATCTTGGACATTTTATGGGATCAAATGAGTTGGCCAATCCATATATCCCAGTAATTCCTGAGTAATGAAACCCAGTCCTACACTGTGTCTAGAATTGGGTTAAAAATGTATGAAACTTATAAACTACCAAAACCCAAGGATCACTACTAGAAATGAATACACAACATGTGTTTGGGAGACTATAAACTATGTAATGATGAGATATCAAAATCCATTATTCTTCACCATTATTCATGTACAAAATCTACGATTGACACCTCCACCACTGTATATCACTTCATTCATTATGCCTTAGGTGACGTTTCACCTCCCTAAGGCCTTTAAACACTTCCTACAGTCACCACTTAAATTTATATGAACCCATGTTTGGGTATCTTCCTTGGGTTCCTCTTTGTATACAACCCATCACTAACATTATAAAACCATGGACCATGGAAAATTTTTGTGCAAAAACATTATGACATGAAATAAAATATCGAGTGGGAGAAATGTACGAATTCATTATCTAAAAATATCATTGACCCCTATTTCATGATCACATAATAAAAACCTGATGAAGAATGTGTGAATAAATCCTTTGAATATTGTAAAATTATTTATGAGTTCTTTAATGAAATTATAAGGGAAAAAAATATAAAACCAACAGTACACAATGATCTAGTTGGGTAAGAAAAATAATCACCTGGAAATAATTATCAAATCATGCTTGAATAATGGGATATGGAAGTGGGAATATACCTTACCGTATATTCAAAGCACTATCTCTTCAAAGGTACATTGATTCCACTCCTCCATCCATAATCTCCATGTAATCTAATTCTCAATTCCTCTTTTACCTTGAATATATTCTTCTACATCTCTCCCACTCCATCTAAAGTTCTTGGAAATTATTTTATTACTAAACCTAAATAAAATAGGTAAGGAACAATGTATATCTCAAAAAAAGGTAAACTAGACCTTTAATTATTTAATTAATTAAAACCCAAAGGGGGCCAAACCTGGGGCCTGAAACTCACACAATGAAAACATTTCTTCTAAGAAACATCCCTTAATCTTGATAGAAACATGATGACAAATTTTTCATTTGAAATACTTTTATAATATATCAACATCTATAATCACATGATTCATATTAATTTAATCTATAAATATTAAAAAAAATAAAAATTTGATGAGCTTTGAATTATAACAAAGCATAGCCCATAGGTCAACATTTTATCCCATGAAAAACTGAACCATTAAAAAAATTTTAAATCCAATTTACATGATAAATTTACCATTTACTCGTTTGAAGGACATAAAACATTAAAACTAAAAAAATTGTTTAGTATATATCTAGAAAAACATGGGTCACTACATGAGAGTCATTGCCTCAATTGATGGGTGGCTCATTCCTCTTAGATTAGTTGATTTCATAAACCCATATATCATATAGGGGACGTACACTCTGTTAATGGTTGTTTTATCCTAGGGGATACCAAAACCCCATGTATCATAAGCAGGATCTAAGCCTAATTTTTTATAGTTTCTATCTAGGGAGTACCCAACTCCATGACTAATTTTTAATACCCACATCCCATCAAGAATGATAACGGTCTAGTGAGTAATTAAACCCATATATTTTCTTAAATCTCAACTCATGGTCATAGATCCCCCATCTTTATATTAGGGATTCTTCTAGAATGAATCATACATCACTGGTGAACTATAGTGATACTATTGAAATAACTAGACACTATTAAGAATAACACCCCAACCCATTATCAAAATCATAACCAATAGTTACAATATAAAAATTTTATCTCTATTCATCTATATCCCAAGCTAAAATGTCACCCTACCACTATATTCTCAACTTTAAGAGAATATACAATGATAACACAATGAATGTCATATAATAAGAAAATAGATAAACCTATCATAAAAAGTATCATCTCAAGATATATCACTCATTATGTCATCTCTATATTTCTATCAAGTTTTTCAACCAAAATACTTTCTAATGAGTTTCATTCATAAGTTCGTTATTTCATTATAGTGTGTGTTGGACTGATGGATAACTCATACCTAGATTATTTAATTCCTTAAATCACACTAATAAACTATATATTAGAACAATTTATATCATGAAAATCATATCATTAAATGATAATGTTGATAAATATCATTAACCTCATATGCTCACAAAAATAAATTCTTATCTCAATGAGACCTCATAAAGAGTTCATAACTCATAATTCTCATTTTATTTACAAATAATTATAAAGGATTTGAATTGATGATGAAAATGAATAACCTTGGTTAAACATAAGGTCACTAGTGCAGAAAAAGTGTTTTACGTCGGTTATTTTTAATTTTTTACGTCGGTTTCTAGCCGACGTTAATACGTGCGACGTTATAAATAAGGTTTTTGACGTCGGTTATTTAAAAACCGACGTCAAAAACATAAAATCGCGATGTTTATCACGTTGGTTATTTTAGAACCGATGTGATAAAGGGCCTGGAGAATGGTTTATCACGTCGGTTATTTTAGAACCGACGTGATAAAAGGCCTGGAGAATGGTTTATCACGTCGGTTATCGAAGAACCGACGTGATAAATGGCCTAGACAATGGTTTATCACGTCCGTTCTTAAACAACCAACGTGATAAATAGGGGTGAGGGGGTTTATCACGTCGGTTCATATAGAACCGATGTGATAAACTGGGGTGAGGGTGGTTTATCACGTCCGTTCTATAAGAACCGACGTGATAAACCGGGCTGAGCGTGGTTTATCACGTCGGTTCATATAAAACCGACATGAAAAATCGGGGGAGGGGGGTTTATCACATCGGTTAGTCAATAACCGACGCGATAAACCATTGTCCAGGCCGTTTAGCACGTCGTTTATTCAATAACCGACGTGCTAAACCATTCTCCAGGCCCTTTATCACGTCGGTTATTAAATAATCGACGTGATAAACCATTCTCCAGGCCTTTTATCATGTCGGTTATTAAATAACTGACGTGATAAACCATTTTCCAGGCCTTTTATCACATCGGTTATTAAATAACCGACGTGATAAACTATTTTCCAGGCCTTTTATAACGTCGGTTATTAAATAACCGACGTGATAAACTATTTTCCAGGCATTTTATCACGTCGGTTATTAAATAACCGACGTGATAAACCCAATTTTTTTTAAACAGAATGCAGTGATCTTCTCTCCACCAGAATCAACTAGAAAATAAATCAAGAAATCATACCACAAAAACAGAAGTGCATCAAAAATAAGCATGTAAATAGATAACATATAAAACTTACCCACTAGACAGCATCCACCCTCATTTATACCCCATGGACAGCCCTACCCCATCCCGTTGGAGCCCTCACCCTCATGTATACCCCCTGGACAGCCCTCCCCCATCCCATTGGAGCTCCCACCCTCATGTATACCCCTTGGACAACCCTCCCCCACACCATTGGAGCCCCCACCACACTCCTGGACTGCCCCCCGACCCCCGGACACCCCCAAACACCCCTCGACAACCCCCCACCCGCCTGAACAGCACCTCCTCACCCCCTCACCCCACTTGACAGCCCCCACCACACCCTTGGACAACCCCCCCACCCCTGGACAGCACTCTCACACCCTTGGACCGGCTTCCCACACCCCTGGACATCCCTGCCACCCCCCATGACTGTCCCCCCACCCCACTGGACAGCCCTCCCAGACCGCTGGACACCCCCAACCCCATTGAACACACCCCCACACCCTGGGAACCCCTCCCCCACAGACCCAAATCCATACCAGAAGAACCATCAAAAGTAGACCATAACAAGAAGTAGAGCAAAATTAAACATTCACTTATATAATATTCAAAACTTACACTGTCAACTTAAAAAAAACTAAATCAAACCTAAAAAACTACCAAATAGAAAATTAAAATGACAATATTCAAAATTACATTTTACATTACAAACAACTAAAATTCAATCAAACCTGTAAAATAATTTGACCACTCCACTTGTACGTGTTTGATGTCTTCATCAGTATAGGGTTGAGGGTCATCAAAAAGCTACAAATGAAAAAGAAGATAGTTAATGTGTATAATGAATAAATCAAATTGAAATATGATCGTAAAGTTTAAGAGGAAATCATACCAGGTCAAAATTCACAACTGTCCAAGTTGTTATTATTTCATAGATAAATCTTAACATATAATATCCGCATTCGATGAGGCCTTGTTGTTCATGACAATTCTGTTTTGAATGAGTGTAAATTCAATATATTATTTTTATGTAATAAATCAAAAAGTACAAATTATAAATGGAAATTTACCTTCGCCTTTACATATTTGATCTTTGCATTTCTTTTATTTGTGTTTTTTCGAAAGTAGACCCATGCACTGTTAGAAAATAATATGAATAGGGTAAATTTAAAATTAATTATAATATATAAAACTATTGAAAAATTGAAACTTACTTTTCCAATATATTCTTAAAACTTGCCCGCACATCACCATGAAAAGAGCATATCCAATAAAGAGCTTTCTCCCTTGGGAAAAAAATCCCTAACATCCAATGATTACTGATAAAAGGAAATTTAATGTTAGTGGTTTTTTATGTTAAAAGATAATTAACTCTTTGAGAGAAATGTGTTTCATACCTCTCACAAAAATGCATCATCCAACATTGTTGGATTATATTCTTTTCAAATCTTTCAGCAATATAAACCATTCTATGTTCCTCAGTCAATGCACATGCTTCAGGGGAAATCAATTGCGGGTCCATGAATCCATATACTTCTGTCAGTTCATTCCTCTCACAAATTTTATAAAGATACCTAATACAAAACATATATAAGTATACATTTTTAATAAATATAATGCAGGGAAAAGGTGTTAAGACTTACATGGAAAAAATTTGCACCACGTTGATGCCCAACTTATCTCCAGTAACAAGCTTTATGATATCAGATTTTTTAATCCCCAAACTTATTTCACGTCCACAAACATGAGATTCCATTGGAAACTCATAAAAACCCAACAAATAATGTGAATATATTGACAATCTGTCAAGACCACTGGAATCTGTATCTGATGTCATAGCATGTTGTCTTTGTTGTTGTCTATACAGTATTTCTTTACCTTTGAAGTATTCCTGTGAAAAAAAATTGAGAATTATAGTAGTTTTCAAATGATAAAACAACTTTAATAAATAAAATAAAATAAAAGATACAACATTCATACCTCTATGGTAATGAGTCGAAGAAGTCTGGATGGCCAAACTAAAAAATGGCCGATACTCTATCAAACTGTCGCCACCTCATCTGCAGGTATTGGTACCCTAGCTGATCTATCTATAATATCCTTTACAGTGACCCTCTGATTCTCTACCTCTAATTGTTGATGATGAACTGTATCTCCTATACAATATACCAACCCGTATGCTACTATATGATGTTGAGAATCATCAACATACAACTCGCAAGATGTAGGAAGCTGCGGCGGAGGCGTAGGATAAAAAATGGGGTCCGCAGGCTGAGGTGGGGGAGTGGGAGCTACTGGTAGAGGTGGAGGATAAATAATGGGGTCTGCAGGGGGAGGTGGAGGAGTGGGAGCTGCAGTCTGAAATTGTCTTTGCATTTCTGCAAACATAGACTGCACCGAATCTCTAATCTTGTCTTCCATCGTCGCATTAATATTTTGAACTTCAGCCTCCAAGGATTCTATTTTTATTATAAACCCCCTTAATGTTAGAAGTTGAAGAACGTGGAAACACTTTTCTTACCGATACACCTGTCAGATATCCTCTTACATGACCAGGATGTTCGGGCCTTCCCAATGCTGCAAATAAAATATCTTCCCTCCCAGTAGCTGTAAATGTCCGCTGTGAACACTGCTCCTCAAGAGAGTCTTGTATTAATTAATTTAACATTTATGTAATTATTGAAACTTATATGAAGAAAAAAGTTAACTTAAATAAATTAAATAGATATCTTACAATCCTATCAGCTAAGATTCTCGATTCTTCCGAAATATATTGCCCTTTTTTCCCTTCCGAGCTCTCTTCCATTTTTCATGTCTAGATAGAGGGGATGGAGGGGCCACCTCTCCAAAGCTTGAAGACTCAGCTCTTAGTTGTTGAAATTTTTCCGCTATCATTTTTTCTTCCAATAATGTATACCCTCCCCGAGATAAATTATGAGGGTATACATTTTTAGATTGGATCTCCTGATGAGCTTTCTTTGTTTGCTGTAATTTATGAATAAGAAATCATTAACAAAACATTAATAAAATAATTTATATAAGAAAGTATATAAAAGTTTACATTGCCCTTACCAGAAATGACTCTTTTTTTCTAATTTCAAAAAACTGTCTCCATGTGTCTTCATCTATAAAAGGATATATACGACATGTATTGTCATGACTCCTATGACCATAAATGAAATCAGATGAGAGGGTTGATTTGAAATCCCTCCATCTCCTGGAAGCCAACGATAAGCATTTCTTCCTGACTCCTCCAGTGTCAGGAATATCAAATGTCATCTGATAAAGAAGAGGTTAAACATATTATATATACCAGAAACATTAAAAGAATGGTCAAACAATGACAAAAGATCTTACCAAAATCGTCTCCCACAACTGAGAGATAATATCTTTATCCACACCTCTCCAATCATCATACAGAATGCTTACTTTGGTCTTAGCCTGAGTTGCAATAAAACTCTTAAAATCTTTGGCATTCGGACCTCTAGGAATATCATCATCATGAAACTCAACTACTATCCTCTGATCCTGCGTACGAGCAAGTGATAATTTTGGTAAACGTGTGCAACCACGTTTACCAACCTTTGAACTCTTTGTCGTAATAGGAGCATGTGAATGTTCATCCCCAAAGGTATGACCAACAATATTCTCCTCCCCAGAATCATGTGGTTGATCATCTGAATGATCTGTCATTATCCTTAAAATAAAAAAAACAAACGTCAGTTCACAAATATACAAATTCAAATATTTTAATACTACTGTAATCAGAAAATAGAAAAGTGTACTAGGTTACATAATAGTAAACATTGGTAATATGGTAAGCATGTTAAACAATGGTAAATATGGCAAAGATGGTCAAGATGGTCAAGATGGTCAAGATGGTAAAAAATGGAAAAAATGGTAAACCTGGTAAACATTGTAAACATGGTAAAGTAATTTTCAGTGAACAAATATATAAATTCAAATATTTTAATACTACTGTAATCAGAAAATAGAAAAGTGTACTAAGTTACATAATAGTAAACATTGGTAATATGGTAAGAATGTTAAACAATGGTAAAGATGGCAAAGATGGTCAAGATGGTCAAGATGGTAAAAATGGTAAAAATGGTAAACCTGGTAAACATTGTAAACATGGTAAAGTAATTATCAGTGAACAAAAATAAGCATTTTAAAATTCATGTAATGGTTATAAACATGATAAAGTAAACTAAACAAACTTAAAACAAACAATAACATATACTTATTTTATTTTAAAACATGTTTTAATAAATAAAAAACTTACAATATCTAACATTTATGGAAAAAATAAATGTAAACAAGAAATAAACATATGTTACCTGTAATTTTAGGAATGTACAGATGGATTGTTTTCCCAAATTCCTTCATCGTGATCGTTCCTTATGGCACAAACTATGTCTTCAACATGATCTTCATTATGTTCTGTTAATATTTCCATTGAAGTAGGGATCTCACATAAATTAGCATATTCATCAAGTTCATCCTCACCAACATATTGTTTTTTCCCTTGTAAAACAACAGCCCACTGCATATCTGATTGATCTACTACATAACAAATTTGTTTTTCATGTGTTGCCATTATAAAAGAATCAGTTGTGTCTTCCAATCTATTCAGGTTATCAAGTGTCATTCCAAATTCATCGTGTCTGACACTGTTGTTACCGTTAAACCATTTACAGTTAAAAATGGGAACTTTAATTTTAAAGTAATCAACCTCCCATATGTCTTCAATCACTCCATAATATGCATTTGATGTAGAAATTGGGTTTTTTTCCTTAGCACTCGAAAAATGCATTGCTTCTGCAAACACCAATACACCACTATTCTGAACTGCGCTTCTGTTGTCCTGAGCTTTTGTATGAAATGTATAACCATTAACGTCATAACCAGACCATGTTATCACATTTAAACATGGACCACCCACTATCCATTTTAATGTCTCTGATACATCTGATCTACCAAGCAAAGTCTTTTTAATCCATGACAAAAAAGTTTTGTTGTGCTCATTCAAAATCCACATTTCTTTCTTCTTTGGATGACATTGTTTCAACTCATTAATATGCAATGTGATATATGGTTGAGCATCAGCTATGTTATTCAAGATGTATGATTCTAACTTCTTCATCTGTTCAGCTGACAATGATTTGACTTTCAAGCCGTGAATCCCCTTTCCCTCATTATTAACTCATTCATGGCGAGATGGAGGCAAACCTATGTGTTGCGCCGCAGCCAAGTAGCTCGTACAAAACTCTGCTACCTCCTCAGAAATATACTTTTCAATAATGGAGGCTTCAGGTCGATATAGATTTTTAACATACCCCTTTAATATTTTCATATACCTTTCAAAAGGATACATCCAACGAAGATATACAGGTCCACAAAGCTTTATTTCGCGAACCAGATGAATCATTAAATGCACCATTATATCAAAAAAAGTTGGATGGAAATACATTTCCAATTGAAAAAGTATAAAAATTGCATCCTTTTCCAAAATGTTCAAAGAATTCACATCAATCGCCTTGTTACAAATTGAATTGAAAAAATAACACAACTTCATTATAGTCTTTCTGACACGAATGGGAAATATTCCACGCAATGCAATTGGTAGAATTTGTTGCATCATGACGTGACAATCATGTGATTTCATACCTATCAACTTCAAGTCCTTCAATGAGACAAAAAAATTTTACATTAGAAGAATAACCTTGAAGCACTTTGGTATCATGAAGACATTGACAGAAGCTAATTTTCTCCCTCTTCGATAATGTATGACAAGTCGGGGGAAGAAATGTTCGTCTTCCTTTAGGAGTGGGAGCTAACACCAAACGTATTCCCATTAATAGTAAGTCTAATCTTGCATTCAACCCATCTTTAGTCTTTCCTTTAATATCTAACAATGTTCCAATCAAAGAATCACAGGTATTCTTCTCCACGTGCATGACATCAATATTATGTTTAACTTCATGATACCTCCAATATGGTAGCTCAAAAAAAATTGACCTTTTATTCCAAATATGTCTATCATTACCAGATTTCTGTGTCTTTCCCAATGTCACGTCAAATTTTTTCACCCTCTCAAAATACAGATCATGGGATAAAGGTTTTGGAGTAGTATCAAATTCTTGTGAGCCATTAAATGCCTTTTTTAGTCTTCTATAAGGGTGTTCCATAGGCAAAAACTTTTGATGACCCATGTACACTGTTTTCCTCCCATGATGCAATTGACAATAGGACGTCTGTTGTTCGCAAATTGGACATGCTTTATGCCCTTTAACAATGTATCCAGACAAATTTCCATACACTGGGAAGTCATTTATAGTGAATAGAAGCACTGCATGCAGTTGAAAATATTCCATTTTATAAGAATCATACACCCTAATACCATCAGCCCATAACAGTTTCAAATCATCAATCAACGGTGACAAGTAAACATCAATATCATTACCGGGTTGCTTTGGACCAGAGATCATTGTACTCAACATGAAATATTTGTGCTTCATACAAACCTCAGGAGAGAGGTTGTAAATTACCAATAAAACAGGCCATGAACTATGTGTGCTAATGAGTTTTCGGTATGGATTCATTCCATCTGTGCACAACCCTAGTCTGAGATTTCTTATTTCATTTCCAAATGTAGAATACTGCGCATCAATTTTCTTCCATTGTGGACAATCAGATGGATGACGTATTTTTCCATCACATACCCGCTCTTAAACATGCCATCTTAACCTTTTTGCATCATGTGAATTAGCAAATAAACGTTTGAAATGATTAATTATAGGAAGATACCAAAATACCTTTAAAGGGAGCTTTGTAATCTCTACATCACCCTGTGATTTTTCTTTCACCTTATACCGTGATGTCCCACATTTTGGACACTGACAGAAATTCATATTACTTCCTATATATAATGTAGTCATTCGGACAGACATGTATTTTCTTGTATCCCAATCCCATCGGGCATAATATTTTCTTGTCTTTGTAATGTGAATCTGGAAGATCGTTATCTTTTGGAAGAATGTCTTTCATCAATTGTAGCAGCTCTGTAAAACTTTTGTCACTCCATCCATGCTTCGCCTTCAGGTTAATCAATCTTAACACCGCCGACAGAACCGTAAAATCTGTACAACTGGGGATATAATGGTTTTTCAGCATCACCATATAGACGTGCAACTATCGGTTCTATCTCAATTTGTTCTGCTACAATATCGCAAATCATTTCTTCAATTCCATCGGAGTTACCATCTTGCGAATCATCATCATCAGTGACATTCCGTCCAGTTTCACCATGCCAAATCCAAGGGTTGTAACTCAGATTAAAACCATGAAATATCAGATGATCTTTTATCTCTCTACTTTTCAACTTCTTCTTATTCAAACATTTCAGGCATGGACAGAAAAAAATGTCACTACTTGGAACATTTCGTTTTGCAAATTCCAAAAAAGCATCAACACCTTCCTCAAATTCATTTCTCATTCGATGTGCTGTAATCCAACTTCGACTCATTATTACCGATAACAAATATCAACAAAAAATATATATTTTTAAGATAAGACAAAACATGTTTATATGAAAAAAATCATAATTTGAATGTAAAACAATTTAAAATATAAAAAAATCTTGAAAGTAGTAGTAGTTTTCATAAGTACCCAACACCAAATAGCTATACATCGTAATTGTCATGTTAAAAATATGAATATAGACCATTTGTTTTATGTTTAATAATATTGTCATATTATTTGATCATTCTGATTATATATTAGAATTACTATATCCTTTTGATCCGATATATAATCTAAGGACATTAATATTTCTTTAGAAAAAGTAATGTTAATATCATGGTAATGTAAAAAAAAGTATATGTCGAACTATATATATGTAATACCAATAAAAAAATACATATGTGTTTGGCCTGGGTTTCACACATAAAACAACTTATCTCACAGATTAAATTTTTGAATCATCCTACATAACACTTATTTTTATAACTTAGGGAATGAAAATAATTAAAGTTCTGATTTATGATACTCATTATGGGTAAACATGATATATATAAATATAATATCTAATCTCATAAAAAGATATCCATGGGGGTATAAGAGCATACACAAAGCACATGATCAAAAAGATAAGTGAAACAGTTATATATAATCATAGATCATAAAACCTGAGTCCAAGTATAACAATTTTAGCATAACATAAGACATGATTTATATGATAGTGGGAACATGATTTAAAAAACCTTGTTCACAAGATCACAACATTGGTATGTGGAATAACATAAGAGTTTCGCACAAACATAATCATATAAGTTATAACATATGTCAAGGGAAAACATAGTTTCATTTGTTGTACCCCACACTCTTTGATTTTCATGATCACAATCACTTTCATTTTTGTCTAACATTGTGTTTTAAGTGTTGTGGATGATAGGCAATTGATTGCCAAAAGTTTGGCCCAAGAAAGGACAAGGAGTGGACTGAAACTCAGTCCACAGGCCAACCGGTGTGATAGCACCGGCCAGCCGGTGGACCTGGCAGAGGCATTGCCCACTGCCAGGCTCCACCGGTCAGCCGGTGGCTTGACCACCGGCCAGCCGGTGGCACCTGCACTCAAAGGGGAGCCACTGCCTCACCACCGGTCAGCCGGTGGCCTCAGCACCGGCCAGCCGGTGGAACCCTCTCCCAATAGTGCAAGCTACTGTCTTGCCACCGGCCAGCCGGTGGCTCTGGCACCGGTCAGCCGGTGGCGCCTGAACCAGAATCCTATGCCTTTTTGCAAACACCGGCCAACCGGTGGGCCTGCACCGGCCAGCCGGTGGACACAGTCAAACTAGCCGTTGGGCTGTTGACCAGCCTACCCACTTGGCTCCCAACGGCTCTTTTAGCCTCTCCAACGGCTCCGAAGGCCCCCAATGGGTTCCATGCCTATAAATAAAGGCCAAGGAAGCCCCGAACATCTACCGGAACTGTTGTGAAGCCCACGGACATATTTTGCATCAATTGGCCAACCTCCGGCGACTTCCTCCAAGGGAACCCCAAGTGCTCCAACAACTTCCACATCCAAGGAGCTCCTTCAAAGAAGCTTGGAAGTAGCCTTCAACCTCTACAATCAATCAAAGGCGCCCAAGACTTCCTCAATTACGGTTTTTCTTGTTTTATTTATTTTGAGCCTTAAAATTGGGTTTGTGCCTACAAACCCCAACACCTTTTCTCATCCCCCTTTCTTTGGGTTCTCACACCACCATTAAGGTGTGAAGAGGTTTCTTCAAGCCTTTCCTTTTAAAAAGGCTTGAGTTTTCGGTGAGCTAGCCTTCACCCGTTAAAAAGGCTAGTGGGTTCTTGCTAAACCATCAAAAGCAAGTGGGTTCTTGCTAAACCACAAAAAGCAAGCTGTAATAGGTCCTAGTGCTACCTCAAAGCCTAGTGGGTTTCTTGCTAAAACCATTGAAAAGCAAGCGGTAGGAATCTCTCAACGGTTGAGTTGGGAGCGGAGACGTAGGCCGGGTTTTGGCCGAACTCCGTTATCAAGTTTTGTGTTTTGCCTTCTTTATTTCCGCTGCATTTTCTACTTTGATTTTAATTTGTTAATTAATTTTTAAAAGGCAATTCACCCTCCCTCTTGCCATCATTTACCTCGATTCTTCCGTCCAACAATTGGTATCAGAGGGAAGTTTGAGTAATACCATAACCCGGTTTAAAATTTAAGATCCATTAAGATGGCATCAACCTCTTTCGCCCCCGAGGGCCTCTCATTGGGTCGGGCTCCATTTTTTGATGGGTCCGACTATAATTATTGGAAAACCCGCATGACCACCTTTTTACGAAGCATAGGTTATCCCATTTACAAAATTGTCATGCAAGGTTACACTTTGTCTACCCCCGACGAATCCAAATGGACCCCTGCCGATATAAAGAATTTTGAGCTTGATGACAAAGCCATGAATGCTCTTCATTGCGGCCTTGACCGAAATGAGTTCAATCGAGTTTCCACATGCACCTCCGCACATGAAATTTGGAAACTTTTAGAAGTAACTCATGAGGGCACTAATAAAGTCAAAGACACTAGATTGGACATGTATAGGCAAGATTTTGAGTCATTTTCTATGCACCCAAATGAATCTATTTCTGAAATGTTTACTAGATTTACTGACGTGTGCAATGGGAGAAAGTCCCTTGGTGATGATGTTTCCGCAGAAACGATGGTTAAAAAGATCCTATGGGTCCTTCCGAGCTCATGGGCACCAAAGGTGACGGCGATCCAAGAAGCTAAGGACGTCAAAAATATGCCGGTAGAGGAGCTCATCGGATCTCTCATGACTTATGAGATCACGATGAGGAGGCAATCTCAAAAGGAGGGCACACCAATCAAGACACCAAAGAACATTGCCCTCAAGGTACAAAAGGAAGTAAGCTCCTCCTCATCCTCTTCATCATCTCCTTCCTCATCTTCCTCATCATCAAGCAGCGACTCGAAAATGGAGAATCTCGCCCGCCAAATGCACAAGTTTATGAAGAAGCACAAGAAGAAGAAGAGATCCCGCAAGGCGCGTAAGCAAGAACCCACCGCAAGATCCGAGCCCAAGGTAAAATGCTACGGGTGCGGCGAAAAGGGCCATTACAAGCCCGATTGCCCATTCAACAAGAAACGGGCCAAGGAAAAAGGAAAGAAAAAGGTTTTCAAGGCGACATGGAGTGACACCTCCTCATCATCCTCCTCCTCCTCCTCCTCCTCAAGCGACAACGGTAACAAATGCCTAATGGCATTTCATGAGGTAACATCTTCCGACTCCTCCTCCTCTTGTTCTTCAAATTCAAATTCTTTAAATCATCTTTCTTATGAAGAACTCTCACATGCTAGAGACCAACTTGAAAAAGGTTTTCATGAGCTTTCTTCAAAATTCATTGCTTTGAAAAAGAATTTCAAAAAACTCTCTTCCGAAAAAGAACAACTTCTCAAAGAGAAGGAAGAGTTGACCCTAAAAATCCAAAATTTTCCAAATGTTGATTCTATGGAATCAACCATAAAAGACCTTAGGGAGACCCTAGCCAAGTTCACCCAAGGGGAACAAAATTTGAACAATCTCCTAGGTTCCCAACGAATATCTAGAACCACCAATGGACTTGGCTACACCAACCAAGCTTCCTCCTCCCATGCACCCACTGTTTTTGTAAGGGGGAGCTCTAGATTTAAATTCTGTAACTATTGCAAAAAACCCGGGCACCTCATTTATGAGTGTGATTGAAAAAATGCCCGGTACGGCCAACCCAAGTCTATTTTCTATTCCGACGAATTCTATAGGAGAAGACCCGCTATGAGACAAGTTTGGATTGAAAAATCCCTTCTTGCGAGTCTCTCCGGGCCAAAAATTGTTTCCTTTCCCCGGTGATTTATTGTCTTTATTTAGGGGGAGTTAGGGTCGTTTAAGCCCTTTTCAATTTCAAAATTTTTCGATTCAAACCTTCAATTTCAACTCTTGGTTTCAAATTTCAAAATTCAATTGGTTTTTTATTCAAAACTTTCAATTCAAACTGTTATTCAAATTCTCATTTCATTTCAAAAATTTCAATTGATTTTCAAATCCCATCTCTTGTTTTTCAAAACATCCCTCAATCAAGTTGTATGCCCCATTCTATTTTGATAATCACAAAGGGGGAGAAATTTCTTGATTGATTGGGGGAGAAACCTTTTTGATCATGCATTGCTTATTTTCATTTTACTCATTTAAAGCATGCCTTCATTTAAGTTTTTACATTGCTTAGATAAGTGATTGTGATCATCAAAATAGGGGGAGATTGTTGTACCCCACACTCTTTGATTTTCATGATCACAATCACTTTCATTTTTGTCTAACATTGTGTTTTAAGTGTTGTGGATGATAGGCAATTGATTGCCAAAAGTTTGGCCCAAGAAAGGACAAGGAGTGGACTGAAACTCAGTCCACCGGCCAACCGGTGTGATAGCACCGGCCAGCCGGTGGACCTGGCAGAGGAATTGCCCACTGCCAGGCTCCACCGGTCAGCCGGTGGCTTGACCACCGGCCAGCCGGTGGCACCTGCACTCAAAGGGGAGCCACTGCCTCACCACCGGTCAGCCGGTGGCCTCAGCACCGGCCAGCCGGTGGAACCCTCTCCCAACAGTGCAAGCTACTGTCTTGCCACCGGCCAGCCGGTGGCTCTGGCACCGGTCAGCCGGTGGCGCCTGAACCAGAATCCTATGCCTTTTTGCAAACACCGGCCAACCGGTGGGCCTGCACCAGCCAGCCGGTGGACACAGTCAAACTAGCCGTTGGGCTGTTGACCAGCCTGCCCACTTGGCTCCCAACGGCTCTTTTAGCCTCTCCAACGGCTCCGAAGGCCCCCAATGGGTTCCATGCCTATAAATAAAGGCCAAGGAAGCCCCGAACATCTACCGGAACTATTGTGAAGCCCACGGACATATTTTGCATCAATTGGCCAACCTCCGGCGACTTCCTCCAAGGGAACCCCAAGTGCTCCAACAACTTCCACATCCAAGGAGCTTCTTCAAAGAAGCTTGGAAGCAGCCTTCAACCTCTCCAATCAATCAAAGGCGCCCAAGACTTCCTCAATTACGGTTTTTCTTGTTTTATTTATTTTGAGCCTTAAAATTGGGTTTGTGCCTACAAACCCCAACACCTTTTCTCATCCCCCTTTCTTTGGGTTCTCACACCACCATTAAGGTGTGAAGAGGTTTCTTCAAGCCTTTCCTTTTAAAAAGGCTTGAGTTTTCGGTGAGCTAGCCTTCACCCGTTAAAAAGGCTAGTGGGTTCTTGCTAAACCATCAAAAGCAAGTGGGTTCTTGGTAAACCACAAAAAGCAAGCTGTAATAGGTCCTAGTGCTACCTCAAAGCCTAGTGGGTTTCTTGCTAAAACCATTGAAAAGAAAGCAGTAGGAATCTCTCAACGGTTGAGTTGGGAGCGGAGACGTAGGCCGGGTTTTGGCCGAACTCCGTTATCAAGTTTTGTGTTTTTCCTTCTTTATTTCCGCTGCATTTTCTACTTTGATTTTAATTTGTTAATTAATTTTTAAAAGGCAATTCACCCTCCCTCTTGCCATCATTTCCCTCGATTCTTCCGTCCAACATCATTCACCTCATATTAGGATATGTTAATCACCTTTACTATAATTTATTATAATATTTCTTACCAGACACATCACATAACACATTGGACATGGTATAACCATCTGTATCCCATATTGATCTATGATATATAATGCATTGTCGAATGCATTAGAAGGATATTATGGACCCAAATGTCACATAATGACTAACCATATATATGGGTGAATCGTGATCATCAAATCATTTATAACACTTTCATAGATCAATTAACTAACAAAAATGAAATGGGGGTCATAATTGTTTTTACAAAGCATAATAATTATTAATACATAAAAATGTGTTTGGATGGTAAGATAAGATAATATACCTAATTCAATCTAATTATCATTAAATTATTTCTACGTAGATAGAAAAGACCTTTATAAAAAATATAATTTAACTTGAGAATGAAAACAAAGTACCCTTTACCTTTTTTATAATGAAAAATCTGAAAAGGATGGTAATAATATTTAGGTATTATAATTTTTTTATGAATTATTAATAATAAAAGAAATCACCTCACTTGGTTTTGTTGAAAATCGGACATACCATCGTATTCAAGAAATCAGATACACTTTGCATGAAAAGGTCTATCATTTTTAGGAGATGACTGAAAGAAGAAATGTATTATCAGATTCACCATGAGTCCAGAATGAAATATTTGATTGTAATAGGTATGAATTGATATTTTTATGAATGCAGATGAAAACAGATGATGGTTTTCTGATCTAGGAGTTCTAAAAATCATAATTTTTTGAAAAAATATTATGATGTAAGAATGTTGAATGAAATTTTAAGGATAGGTCTTACCGATTGTACCCGGTCCAATTTCATTCATGAAAATCATTTTCTGGACAATCATATTGAAAATATGATTTTAAGAAAATAAGTACTACCAATCTTCATCCAGAAAGACACATTCCAGCTAAGTAGGAAATAATAATGTTGTTGGAAGAATGGAACGTTACAGTACCACCCATTATTTTTCAGATTTTGCTAAAGCTAATCCTAAAGGTTTTAATAACCATTTGCGAGTTGAATGTTGCGAGTTGAATGAACATAAGAACCATTTGCAATAAAAAAAATTCCATGAGATTCAAAAACGAACGAAAAGCACATCAAGAATCGAAACAAAAACGAACGAAATAAATTCGTGGAAGGCTTACTTGAATGTCGCGAGTTGAGATGATAGATCCGAGAGGAGTGAATAAGATAAACAATGAAGCCAAAATGAGTGTAATGCAGGCGATCGACGAGCTGATTAGGGTTTACCGCGCGAGAGAGAGACGAGCCGGTGACTGTCAATTGAAAAATCGTAAATGACAAAACACGGGCTTTAATTTTTTTAAATGATTTATAACGTCGGTTATATAATAACCGACGTTATAAACTATTTTTTATCTTTTTTACGTCAGTTATCTTAAAACCAACGTAAAAAATCTCCCGCGCTTTGGTTTTTTACGTCGGCTATTTTCTAACCGATGTAAAAAACGCGTAGATATCGGGTTTTTTTTACGTCGATTATAAGATAACCGACGTAAAAAACCAATGCACGGGGGGTTTTTTACGTCGGTTTCCAAATAACCGACGTAAAAAAACCCGATATCTACGCGTTTTTTATGTCGGTTATTTGGTAACCGACGTAAAAAAACCCCGCGCATTGGTTTTTTACGTCCGTTATAATATAACCGACGTAAAAACCCAACAAGCGCGATTTGTAACGTCGGTTATTAAAATAACCGACGTGAAAAATCTACTCGCCGCATTGTTACATCGATTATATATAACCGACATAAAAATGGTGACGTAAAAAAAGATTTCTGCACTAGTGGGTTTATTAGATTAAATATATGTTTTCATGATTTAAAAATTATATAAATGTTTATATTGTTTCACACTATAATTTTTTTACTCAGACTATTCTTTTTGGTTTCAGTGCATGGGTAGAACCCAAATGAACCATGTTAAAATTGAATATAAAGGAAAATTTGGTGACTATGAGGAACCAACAAGGATGATTACTAGAGTAAATGATATTGTGATTATTATTAATCATTTATCTCAAAATATTATTAAAACCCTATACCATTACCAACTCTCAGACTCATCAATGAAAAGAGTGGTGGAGTTTTCAAAGAAAATGAGTGGTGGAGAACTTGAAGGAAATAATGATTGATTTATGTCAGGTTATAAATGTTAAAAGGGTCTCTGAGGAAAGTTTATCAAAGGAATGAGAAAATTATTTATGTGCGGAAAATAATGACTTAATGAAATGAATTATTGTGGAAATTTAAGATTATGATTGAAAGAAATAAATCTCATCATAGGGATCTATTTATGGTTTGTTGTCATAAAAGTGGTTAACTAAGGCATTATCTAACTCAATAATCTCTTCTAAAGGTTAACCCATAGTCTAAGGATAAATCTATGTTGAAATAAAATAGTTGACATATTTTTTTTAAAATTTGGGGATGAAGACACTTTTATTATAAAAAAGGGATCTCTTTTTTGGTTACTAGTGACCCATTACATAGACCATAGTCACATTTAGGTCCATCAAATGGACCTAAAGGCCCACTATTTGGCCCAAAGGCCTAGTAGTGAATAGTACTACTATAGAACCTAGGCTACCATAGTACCCACTATTGTAATACCGCCTCTATAGTGTCACTAATGCTGCAGTTCCACCACTTCTACAGTACCACTATAGTGTTGCTACAGTAACCTAAGCCCAGTGATTTTTGAACCACTATCCAAGATGTAGTATTATATGGTGATACAAAATAGTTGAAGGATTTATTAATTGGGATTCAATAATGTAATTTTTAAATAAATTTTACCAATGTTATTTTGGTTATAATAATCATGACATGTATAAATATTGCATTAAATTTTAGAATCATATATTTATTTAATTAATTAAGAGTTATTTATACCATAATAGGTTTATGAGTCTATAGTTGACCATAAGTTCAAAGTCCTAGAAACCCCTTTTGAAATTCTTTTTGTATGAATATTATATGATTAGGGATATTTTTGTAAATTTTTTTAATAATATAATTTATTGGTTTAGTGTATGATAATTTTATTTGATGAAAAATGTGATTACTTTTTTAGACATAAGTTTAATGGTATTGGAAAACTTTAGGATATATCATATTTTTGATGTTAACGTAATTATGAGTTATTATTATTTGGAATTTTATTGGAATTATATAAATATTTTTTTAGAAAATGGATAAACTATATATTGGGTGACAACCCATCACATCTGATAAGGCCACAAGGCCTAAAACCACAATAGAAGGGAGATAAGGGTGTTTTGGCTACCACTTACATGCATTATGTACTTGTTAGAATAAAATTGTTTTAACTTAAACATTTTGACTATTAAATATTATGTTTGATTCATGAAACCTAATACAAGATCAAATAATTTTGATTTTTAGATAACCACTGACATTTCAGGAAAACTTTTATTGGGATGAGGTATATATAACCAATAGTTTTAATACAAGGGATCTTTTAGGGAAAATGAAATTAAAATTTTTTGATCTTATGTTAAAAAGGTATGATATAACCTTTTTGATGAAAAAATTCACTATTGAAGAGAATATTCATGATAATTGGAATGTAGTGTAATTTATTTATGGAATAATCTTATATTAACATTTGGTTGAAATTTTATAGTAAAATATATTATTTATTCATATAAAGATTTATAATTTTTTATTATCGTACCTTGTGGTAGAAATCCAAATTTTTGTTAATATTAAAAACATTAGGAATATATTATTATTCTATTATGTATATAATGATCCATTAAAAATTAACTTTAGTGCTTTAGGCATAAAAAATTCATATTGGATATTCATTTACTAGAGTAAAAAACAAAGTAGAAATTTATCCAACCATAAAAAAGGTGAAATATTATATAAAAGATATCAATTAATTATATTTGTTTATATTTATATAAATTAAAATAAGTCCTCAATTTTAGGAAAATGATATTAAAAACATATTATATAATTACCTTTATTTCGGATGAATCAATCATCATTTAACTCATAACGAGTTTATCATTTTTAGGTCCTTGACTTTCCATTATTCATTCAAATTTATATGACCAATGATCTCTATCAGTTTTCATAATTATTTACAATATTCTTCCATGTACATATCTTTAGTTTCCACTAGTGTTATGCAATTGTGAATCATATTTATGATTTATTCCATACCAACTTTGTACATAACTTTCAATATTATTAAGAGGATATTTTATTAAACCTTTTATGAGGAGGGTATATAAAAAATATTTTTTCAAATGTCAACCCCCTAACTTTTGATACCATGTTTAAATTGCGGGTATGTAATTTATTTAACTATTGTAAAATGTAACACCCTCTGATATTAAAAGAGTAACTTCATGTTCAATAGCATGTAAGACATAGAAAAATGAGATTATAATAGAATATAATTCCATCATACCTTAAAATATAATTATATTAAAATAAATTCATTTTTTTCAATATATGGGATGCACACAACACTGGGTTTAAACAAAAAAAATTCTCTATTAAAGTATTATTATTTAAAATGTAATAATTATAATCTAGTCGTAAAGTTAGTGGGTATAAATAGTACTAAAAATTATAAAAATTGTAGTTTTAAAACATATATAAAAAATTTCATTGGTTATGAATTGAATTTAAATAAAAATAAAATTCATTTCAATGAAAATGAAAACCTTTTTAAAAAATGTATTTTTTTCTAAAAGGTGGTTTATTCGTGCATTGAGAACATATTTGAAAACTAATTTTTACCAAATTTATAAAAGTTATTGGAGAAAACTATTCACACATCCGAAGCCATTTGGTTCAAAAAAGAACTGATAGAATCACTTCCTTACTCCCATAAAAATAATAATAGATCCCTTATTTTGATCATAAATCTGTTTTATAATTCTTTTTGTACAATCCTTAAGAAGATCTCTGAACAAGAGGTAGCGCTCTTAAACGAGCATTTTTTATTTTTTTCATCTTCCTCATCCATAAAATCTTATTAAAAATTTATCATATAATAAAATAATTATTTTACATATAATATAATGTTATTAGTTTTATTTAATGACCTATATCTATCTCCCCTTCCATTAAATGGAAATCAAAACCATCGATTATGTGAATGGTGGACTACTGCCGCATGAACTCATGAAATTAATTTTCCATCACCACCATCCATGTATAGATATAAATATGGATTTAAAATATCCATGTGATATTTTTTATATTAATACACATATATAATTATAATATCACATATACCTTCTACTTTTAATACCATTTAAAATATGATAATTTCGCTTCTGTGTACGTCAAAATACCACCTTGTGAAGCAATGTGATTCATATTTCACTAATGATTTACAAGGAATGTAATAGGAATTAATTTTATGAATATATATTATATATATAACATGAAATTTATTGTGTAAAAATATTATATCACTTACTTCCTTACCCCTAAACCATTATGGAAATGGTAAAATCATTCGTGGGTACGTACAGCTTACCGTCGCCACGAATAGATGTGATCAATTCTCCTTCTTCAAATTTAAATAAATATTATAAAAATATATGTAATGAAAAAAATTATTTGAAACATTAATATAATTCCAAATATTATAAATCTATGTCCTCTATTTAATAATCTAATCATTCATTACAAAACATGCATGATTAAACAAATCAATTAGCACTCATAATAAGGAAAATAACGAAGGATCATTATCTATACAGTTATAAGATATTATAAGAGGATAATATATGATATTATAAATATGAATATGGTTCTATAATAATTAATAACTTTCTTAAAACCATTATTTGGTGGATAAATCATGTTCAAACAAAAGAAAGTGTGAGGTAAGGTATTTCCTCCCAATTTCAAATCCTTGAGGTATATTGTTTTGTTATGCACTTATTTTATTTTATATAGTGTGTATACTTACAATTTGACATGTAATATCATGAATAGTTAATAATTCATGGTATATCATTTTTCAATTTGAATTATTTCATTCAATATGATTTTAATTGAAAATTACTAGGTGGTAAGGAATTTAATTAATCAATTTATTTTCATTGGTTGATATTACTTCTTCATTTTTATTTATATTCTATAAATATATGTGTATTGAATTTTGAGTAAATGATGTTGCATATAAATTTTTGTTATTTAAATTTGAAACACATAATCTATGCATTGGTTATTTTTAATTTTAATGTTATGAAATTTATAATTATTTATTGCACAATCTCATTTTAACTGGGATTATTTATCCTTGAATTTCCATTAAAGAAAATTATTTTATCATTGGGTAATAAAAAAATTCATTTTCTTCTTATCTGGCTATATAATAATTTTTCATGTAATTGTACCATTTTTTCAAATTTTTGGTACTTAAAAATTTGATAAATTATAGTTAATAAAATCTATCTTCATTTCTCTCTCCCATCAGAAATATTTTTTCTTCCAAGACTATGTTTTCTAAAAATGTCAAAAAAATTTGTTTTTAAAATAACCCAAATTATTTATTAAAGAAAATTATACACAATTTTACTTTTTATAAAATGTTTTTAATTTAATAATCATTTCATTTTCAAAACATGGCCTCTTTGGATGTTACAA
This sequence comes from Viscum album, assembly GCA_963277665.1. NCBI lineage: Eukaryota > Viridiplantae > Streptophyta > Magnoliopsida > Santalales > Viscaceae > Viscum > Viscum album. The sequence goes on from OY728138.1 coordinate 460,305,412, forward strand.
TAAATATAATCGGAATCTTTGTTTTAACATGTTCAACATTTACATAATTTCCCACATTCATGACTACTAAATGTTTTAAAGATTTAATTATTATTTTCAAATGTTGTTTTAAAATAAAATTATTTTTAAAATATTTGGTGATCTTTTAGTTTTAAAAAAATTTAATGTAAAAAATGATATTTTTCTCAATATATTTTTTCATGAAATTGTTTTGGTATTTACATTTTTCAATGACAAGAACCAGTTATTTTACATATAATTTAATAGGTATATGTCATATTGACACTATTATTAATCATTATATATATATTTTTGAACATTTTAGGCGAGAATACATCCAAAATCATATTTTTTATTCATTTTTATAGTTATTATCTTTCCTTTAAAATGTTTACTTCCCCTTGATCACTAAACATTAAATTTCTACTAAATATCCATATTATTTATCAAGGATATGTTTTATTTCATAAACTATGTTTAATTTATACATACAGTGTTCTATATTGATGGTTATTTTTTTACCGTGTAAATATTAATAAATTCGTTTTAATTTTTCAATTAAGATATTTTATGATAAGGCACATTATTTTGGAATTAAAATGATTATTTGATATATGGGGAATAGTTTTGGCATGTTGTGATATGTGGGTAACATAATTATATAACCCCATGATGAATTTTTAGTATCATTAGACAAATCAATATGTTATAATTAAATTGGATTCATCCAGTAATTTTAAACTGTCTTAAAAATGGCCTTGATTATATGGGTATCATGATGCCTCAGATCGAGATGTCCAATATTTAAGAATTTAAATCATTAGTAATTAAGATATTATTGCCCATGTTTTTTTACAATGATATTATCTATTGATACATTTCTTTCTTAGTTTATTTATTATATGGAATGTGTTTTCAATTATTTATATCTCTATATTTATTAATCCTTATATATTCAGGATAGTCATGTTTTTTAAATATCATGTGTGTTCAATTATTTAACATCACACATTGAATAATCCTTATCAAAACATGATATTAATGTTACTGATTATATGGATGTCTATTTAGATATTTACCTTTCTATATTAGCTATGTCTTCTCTATTCAGGATAGTCAAGATGTCAAAATGGAATTTGTGTTCTATTATTAAACATTCCATGCCAGTTATTCTTATTTATTCATGATATCCCACTTTAAAAAAACTTATTTAAAATATGATCCCACATTTATTTTATTTCTTTTCCCATGAATCCATGAAGTTTAATATTATTTATATAAAGAGATATGATTGATTTAATAATTCTATTCTCAAATAAATGTAATTTTTTCATTAAAATGTAAGGAATGAATCAGTTTGTATATAGTTTTCTAAGACAACTAAACTATTTGTCCCTTTTGGATGTGACACCTCATATCTTATTCCTATATATAATGCATAAATGGTCTCTAGGATACTAGATTCATGTTTGTTATAATAGGTGTAGAGACACTTTTGTTTGATGGAGTTCATTCTAGATCCACGTATAACTTGAGTAGAAGTAAAACTTCTTTAGAGGGTACTACTTGTGTAACTACCTGGACCCAAACAGTGCTAAACAAGTCGGGTGTTACTACCTTAGGCGCACCTCCCAGAATGCCAAAGGCTGTCGAATAGAAGGGAGGGTCTTATAGGTATAGTGGGGAGGTTATACCCTCTCAGAGGATAATTACAATGGTAGTGGTCCAAGTATAACAATAAATATGTAAGAGAATAAATGACTCAGCTGACTCGGACCAGACCTGTAGAGCGGAAGTACATTCAATATCAATAAACAGAGGAAGAAATAAATATAACAACAGCAGCAGAAATAAACACAATAGAATGATGATCACTTGTAACTACTACTGAACAATAAAACATGCATTCAAAGCAGGTCATACATATCTAAATAATAAGGGCATCAATGGCTAACCCACTGTAGCTACAATTAAGCATGATGATACAGTAAAGTACACAAAACAAAGTAAACTCCTGCTAAGAAATACCTCAAGGTACATACCTTCTCCATGAAATAGCTAATACAGCCCAGCTCCTGAGGCTGACCTCTTCCCTGCACGTAAATCCATAAAGTCGGCACGCGTCCCAAAGGGCCCGTGCAGGGTGTGAGATGAATCTCAGTAGGATACCATGCAATGGTGAAAACATAATATAAGAGTTTATGTAGGCATACATTTTTAAGGAAAGAAGTAAATAGTACAATGCACAAAAAAACACTAACTCCACTGGTGCTCAGCAGCCACCATGGAGTGTCACCTGCTTCGGCCAGCGCCGGAATCTCTGTCATGTAACCTGGAAACATGTGCCCCCTGACACCACATGTCTCATGTACCGACGTCCCGAAGGCATGCCCGAGAAATAGTAACCCGGAGGAACATCGATGTCTTCCCTCAATAAGTAACCGGAGGGACAATGATGTCTGCCCTCAAATAATGTAACCAGAGGGACAAAGATATCTGCCCCCAAATAAAGTACCCGGAGGGACAATGATGTCTTCCCTCAAATAACGGCGAGCCTCTTCCCCCAACCTGATATCCTCAATTCTATCTCCTGAAGTCTCCTCACCTTCCACAAGGCTTCCTACGGAAAGAACCCTCAAACCAATAGTACCAAAACCACAACTAACAGGGGCATCTACCCACACGAGTGGTCAAAACCACCTCATCACGGAGTCTCTCTATGTGCACACTACTCAAAGTTTCCAGGTGAGCGATAATAACCAAAATAGTACCCAAGCCACAACACCTCTGACACCTAGTGTCCCTACGACCATGCCACTCAAGTCTGACGGCCTTGCCATCCTAGTAACTCAGGCCATGCCCAACCTGATAGTCATCCTTCATCAACCAACATCCATGACGCCCAATCCTATGGTCAAAACCACCCAACGTAACATGGTACAAGCCCAACCTATGATCAAAATCACCCAACAATATCTAGGCCATGCCCAACACAACCAAAAGTGTTCCATCATTTGAAATTCATAAATTACATATATAACACATTTAACAAAACACATAAATAGGAAAAACAATCTAAACAGATGAATTGCACTAACCCAACATTTATCAAACAACAGTGTTGTGGTCTTGAATGCCTCTAACGATTCATATCAAAGTTTATTAAACTAAACTCAACAGTTTAAAACCATACGTTTCAATTAATACCATTTTGGAATCCCCGAAAAGAATTCCCCAATGAGAAACAACAACTCGCCCAGCCCCGCTCAAGAAAAACAAGTAACAGGGCATACCCAAGGGTATCCCATAGGTCAATAAACAATGTAATATGAAATATTAGATAAAACTGGGTCCTGCTCAAAATACCGGAAAACGCACTTAAGGCCGCATCACCCAAATGACTACGAAAATACAAAAAGAGGTACGCACCACCAACCTGAGACTCATACGATGATACTCCACCGATAACAACCTCCAATTAGGTATAAAATGAGGTAGATATAAAAAATAATCAAAATCTCTCAAACCCCAATAACTCATTCTAGACCAAAAATAAAGAAAACTACTAAAGAGGAATCAAGGCCTTACCGAGGGGGTTCCAACGGATCAATTGGTGTTTGAATATGACATCTCATGATGAACGGGGAGAGAAATGAAGTTCCGACTGGATCTCCCCACCCAATCACACAGAAATATTGAGGTTCTGCATCAATATAAGGCTACTACCCGTTTTAACGAAAAAAAGAAACTACATGGTGTGTCCTTTAAGTACACGACATGTATCATTTTACTGTTCATAAGACGACTGAAATTCCACCGACTTACTTTCTAGAACCTGTTGAAATGAGTACACGGCACGTACCATGGGGTACACGGTGTGTACTTAGTTTTTATTCTCTTCCTCGCTGACTTACCCACATGCCATGTATATCCCTCATACATGGCCAGACTACACGGTGTGTCCAAGGAGGACAAGGCATGTTCTTGGATAATCGATTCTACCTGGCTAACAGGCCCACATGCCATGTATGGCCTCCACACGGTCAAGGGTACACTGCGTTTCAATAACTACATGCCGTGTAGTAAGAAATTTCTACACGGTCATTACCTGGCATGTACTCGGTGAGCACATGGTCGGAACTCACCTAACCAATACACGGTGTGTACTTAAAAGTACATAGTGTGTAGTCTAGAATTTTCCAAAAACTGCCCAACTTCTCCAGTTTTCTCAGTGACAAGTCAAAATTTCCAATATGGTTGGGATTTTGACCCGTTATAAAAACTCTGGTTCTTACAATCTCTCCACCTTAATATAGATCAAACCTGAGCTATCAAACAAAACCCGAATATGGCACCGAACATACGACCCTGGTCAAAGTAACCCGAACTTCCCCGGTCTCAAAGGTCGTGGCTAAAATCCTCAAGGGGCTCCCCACCTTAGGAATCACCTAACTCAGTCTCAACACAATATAACTCAAAACAAACAAAGGTTCACTAACCTTTTTTTCAGACGAATAGTCCTTCTGTGATGCATCGTCACCACTGCGCCTCATTGGTGCTCCTGTGTCACTCCTGACACCCAACGTATCCTGCCCTGCATCGGTGTCCACCTCCACGAGGTCCAGTTTCCCATGGACGCTAAAAAATGAACCTGGTGCCTAGCACCTCAAGTAACATGCATCATTGATGCCTCGATGCCCAAGGCATCTCAAGTAACCCACATCCTCGATGCCCCTGATGCTATGAATCACACACACACACACACACACACATATATATATAAATATATCACACACCCGATATGGTGCCAATATCACTGACTAGCATATAGTCAGTCCACATATATCATGTGCATCACGTGCACTCAAAACAAATATACCTCTATAGGTCATGACAAAAAGGAAACATGAAAATCATGGCCACACCCATGGTGTACCTCTTACTGTCATCGACTCACCAGCATGCTCAGACACTGGCAGTTCCACGGTGTGCACCTTGCCTGAAGTACGGCTACCTGATGCCTGACCTCCCTGCGGTGCTGCTCCAGCCACCGGCCATTGATCCCTCAGATGGATCCCACTGTCTCTGTCACATCCTCTGTGTGTAGTGGAACATCAGCTACCCTCTACTGGTACCGTACCTGAACCAACTCCAGATACCACTATTTGTCTTGGTCCATGCCTACCAGTCGTCTGAGAAGGATTCCTGCAAAACCTCTCAAGTTTTTCGACCTGTCCACATGCCCGACACTCCTTTGGAGGAATATCACAGTAATTCTAAACATGTACTAGCTGTCCACACTGAAATCAAATCACTAAAGAACTTCTACGAGGTGGTCTAGCAGAGTCCTTGGCCTGATTTCCCTAGTGGAACTCATCTCATCCTCGCTTCCTGATGTCTGAACCGTCACCTGAAACTATTCCCCGGACAACTTGGGCCCTATCCCTCTGGTTTCCCTCCGCTATGAGCACCTGAGTCACCACCTAGGGAAAATAACCCAGCCTAAAGATATCTACCTAGATCTGAATGGTGTGTTGTAATCCATCCTCGAAAAGCCTCACCCTAGCCGCATCATCGCTTATCATACCAGCTGTAAAGAGAGACAACTCAGTGAAAGTAGCTACATAGTCCACGATGGACATGTCTCCCTGCTGAAGTCTCAAGAACTCTCGGTCTCACTTTTCTCTCAGTGTCTCTAGGTAAAAGTGATCAAATAACTTGTCCTTGAAGTCCTTCTATGATAGTCCCTCATGCCTGTGAGGGTGAACCTGTACATCTCACCAACGCTTTTCCGGTCCTTACAGCATGTATGTCGCCAGCTTGATAGTCTGCCCTGGAGGTATCTCGAGCTACTCAAAGATCATCTTCATGCTCTCTATCTAGTTCTCAGCCACCTGTGGACCACCCTCAACATGAAAAAGCAGTGGGTGCTGCGATTGGAACTCCCACGTCAGATATTCTATAGATGGATCTGTACCCTGCGTGCCTCCACTGATCCCCTGCAAGACACGCACCAGGCTAGATTGGAGCTACTCGTCGAGCCATGGTCGAAATGCTGCCAAACCCTGCAGATGTCCTATTGGCACTGAATCATGGACCTGATCCTATCCCTGAGCTTGCACCTGTGACTCCTGCATTTCCTACACCGGATCCTGAACCTGATCCTGCACCTACAGCACTCTATCCTCACTTTCCGGAAACTCCATCGAGATGTGTAGGAGGAACCTAGTGGATTCCATAAATGGTAAGAAATATCATATATATATATATATATAACAATATATATATATATTCAATGATGATAAGGAAAGTAGTAAAATGTAGTGAATAACAAATACCCTTACTCTCCCCCACCACAACTCATGCCCACGGCATCTCGGCCTCATGGCCTCCTTACCCTCCCCCAAACAGAGCCAAGTATCCAAAGTACCTCGAGGCATGCCCATCCCGAAAACCCTCGTTGCCTCAAACCGACGAATGAGTCTCCCAATCATGGTGATCAAAATAACCTCAACCGATAGTATCTACCTACTCGTATGAGATCCAGACTCAAATACCCTGTCACATGCAATTCTATAAATATATAAATCATGGAATACACATTGAAACAACAAGAAATTCTATCAGTAATTTCACTTACTCACATTTCAAAGCATTTAAAGCATGGAAATAGATATTATTCACATGGAATTATCACTTCACAAAGCATACATGCAGTTATGAAATTGAAATACCCTACAATGTGCCTACCAAAATCCAAAAAAACCAACCTTGCCATACTAGTCCAAGCTTCAATTCTCCCTTACAGCACCGGGTCAAGGGTCACATATCACAATCAATAACATCGCACACCATGTGATCCACTGAGATGGAAATCATATAAACTGTAATCTGAGTAGAAAGCAAACAACAATTCCCACCCATGGAATCTTGGTCCATCCCTCGTACTTGGGGATCCAGGCACCCAAGAACAAGATAGAATCCTAGTTCCAGTAACAACCTATCTATAGTCTACCATGCCCCAAATAGTAAAACCAGCAGAAATAAAAAGAGAGGTCTCAATCTCATTAGTAGCCAGCAAAACACTACTACTAAATCCAAGTCAAGAACTCCTCTCATACCACTTTGTAACGACCCAGACCCGAACAGTGCTAAATGGGTCGGGTGTTACTACCTTAGGTGCACCTCCCCAAACGCCAAAGGCTGCCGACTAACTGCGATGGTCTTACAGGTATAGTGGGGAGGCAATACCCTCTCGGAGGATAATTAAAATGGTACTGGTCCAAGTATAACAATAAAGATGCAACGGAATAAATGACTCAGTAGACTCGAACCAGACCCGCAGAGCGGAAGCACATTCAATATCAATAAACAGCGGAAGTAATAAATATAACAACAACTGCAAAAATAAACACAGCGGCATGCTGATCACTTGTAACTACTACTGAAAAATAAAACATCCATTCCAATAAGGTCATTCATATCTAAATAATAAGGTTTTAAATGGCTAACCAACTGTAGCTACAAACAAGCATGCTGATACAGGAAAGTATGCAAAACATAGTAAACTCCAGCTAGGCAGGACCTCAAGGTCCATAACTTCTCCATGAAACAACTAATACAATCCAGCTCCAAAAGAGGGACTCTTCCCTGCACATAAATCCATAAAGTCTTCACGCGTCTTGAAGGCCCCGTGCAGGGTGTGAGATGAATCTCAGTAGGATACCACCCAACGGTGCATACCTAATTCAAGTGTTTAAGCAGGCATACATTTGTATAGAGAGCAGTAAATAGTAAAATACACAAATAAACACTAACTCCACTAGTGCTCAACATCCACCATGGAGTGTCACCTGCTTTGGCCAACTCCAGAATCTCTGTCATGTAACCCGGAAACATGTGCCCCCTGACACCGCATGTCTCGAGTACCGACGTCCCGAAGGCACACCCGAAAAATAGTAACCGAGAGGAACAATGATGTCTGCCCTCAATAAGTAACCGGAGGGACAGAGATGTGTGACCTCAAATAACATAACTAGAGGGACAGTGATGTCTTCCCTCAAATAAAGTACCCAGAGGGACATCGATGTCTGCCCTCAAATAACGATGAGCCTCTTCCCCCAAACTAATAGCCTCAATGCTATCCCCTCAAGGATCTTCACCTTCCATGTGGCTTACTATGGAAAGCACGATCAAACCAATAGCACCTGAACCACAAATAATGGGAGCCTATACCCACATGAGTGGTCAAAACCACCTCATCACAGAGTCTCTCTGTGTCCACACTACTAAAAGTTTCCGGGAGACTGGTAATCACCAAAATAGTACCCAAGCCACAACACCTCTGTCACCTTGTGTCCCTACGACCATACCGCTCAAGTATGATGGTATTTACATCCCAGTAACCAAGACCATGCCCAACCTGACAGTCATTCGGCTTCAACCGATGCCCATGACGCCCAATCCTGTGGTCAGAACCACCCAATATAACTCCGCCAAGCGCAAAATCCGATCAACATCACTCAAAAATATTTGGTCCATGACCAACAAAACCAAAAAGGGTTCCAGCATATGAAGCTCAGCAATTACATATATAACACATTTAACAGAACACATAAACAGGCAAAACAATCTAAACATTTGAATTGTACTAACCCGACCATTATCAAACAACAACACTAAGGTCTTGAATGCCTATAAAAATTCATATCATGGTTTAATAAACTAAACTCAACAGTTTAAAACCATATTTTTTAATTAATACCATTTTGGCATACCCAACCAAAATGCCCCAAGGACCAACAACCACTCTTCGGGTCCCTCTCAAGAAAAACAGGTAAGAGGGAATACCCAAGGGTATCCCATAGGTTAATAAACAATGTAATATGCAATATCAGATAAAACCGGGTCCCGCTCAAAATACACGAAAGTGCGTCGAAGTCTGCATCACCCAAATGACTACGAAAACATAAAAAGTGGTATGCACCACCTACCTGAGACTCATACGATGATAATCCTCTTATAACAACCTTCAATTATGTATAAAAAGTGGTAGATCTAAAAAATAATCAAAATATCTCAAACCCCAATAACTCGTTCTAGAATATAAATCAAAAAAAATAGCTCAAGTGGAATCAAGGCCTTACCGAAAGGGTTCCAACGGATCAATCAGTAATCGAATCTTACATCAGACAGAAAACCAGGATAGAAATGAAGTTCTATCTATCTCTCCCCTCTCAATCCCGCTAAAATATTGAGGTTCTGCCTCAATACAAAGCTACTTTCCATTTTAATGAAAAAAAGAAACTACTCAGCGTGTACTTTAAGTACATGGAATGTATCATTTTATTGTTCATAAGATGGCAGAGATTCTGCAAACTTACTTTCCAGAACCTGTCAACATGAGTACACGGTGTGTACTTAGGTTTTATTTTATTCCTCGTCGAATTACCCACATGCCATGTATTTCCCTCATACACGGCTAGACTAAACGGCGTGTCCAAGGAGGACATGGAGTGTAATTGATTAAATGATTCTACTCGGCCAATAGGCCCACACACCATGTATGGACTCCACACAGTAAAGGGTACACGGCTTATCAATAACAACATGTCGTGTAGTAAGAAATTTCTACACGGTCATTACACGGCATGTACTCGGCGAGCACATGGTCAGAACTCACCTAACCTATACACATCATGTATTTAAAAGTACATAGCATGTAGTCTGGAATTTTCCAGAAACAGCCCAACTTCTCCAGTTTTTACAGGAACAAGTCAAAATTTCAAACAGGGTTGGGATTTTGACCCATTCTAAAAACCCAGGTTCTTAAAATTTGTATACATATATGTATCTAGATATTTTTATTTTTTTCCATTCTATAAATTCCTATAGGGTCACCACTTATGATTTATATAAAGTTTATTGTTTTCCAATAAAATTTAGATTTTTATGAATTATGGGTATATTTTATATACATCATAAAATAATCATTATTGCTTGGGTGGTTTGGTTATCCACATGAATATCATTTAATATAGTGTTTCATTTTATGAATCTTTTGGGAGTAAATTCATACGATACATTTATACATTCATGAAGAAACATTTTATTTTATTCATCAATTTCAATTCATGAATAAATTATATAGAAATAAAAGAGAATCCTAAAACACCTATTTAAAAAAATTCAATATTATGGTAGTGGGTTAGGATTTTAGATTGTCATTCTTGGTCGAAACTCCCTATACCAAAAAAAAACGTTTTTCATGTTCCTCATTTTCACTGCGACATAATAGAACTTTATCATGGTTGGTGGATCCCTCTTGAATGTCGACTGATTTTGGCACCAGCCATGGATACCTATTTAGTTAGGATGCTTTGGTTTTGCACTATGTTGATTTCTCTCAAACCAATATGATGGATTTTGAAGATGATGTAGTTTCTTATTCAATGTAAGATACATGTGTTTTATAGAGTTTATTTATTTCTAGATTTATATGCAGTTTCATATTTCATTCATGAAAAATACTCAAATTTGGTTTCTAATTGCTTATGTTTTGTTTAATAAGTTATGTTATGTTCACATCAAACCTAAAAGTGGGATCAGAGGGTTTTATGTCTTAGATCTATGAAATATTTCTTTGTGAAATGAATAAGAGTCCAAGAACAAAGTAGTATTTTTACGTTTTATGAAAATTAGGAAAAACAGGTTTACCCTTATGCAACAGGGATATGTAATGGTGGCAAAGGTGTTTCTATTATATATATTAGTTGATGTAAGGATCATATCTCCTTATAATTACTTTAATCGGTCTATGTAAGGGTCTCCTAAATTTACCTTGATGTGTAAATGGTTATGTAAAGTTCTTACCCCTAAATGAACTAGCTATGAAAAGGTAGTATAATTAAACCATTGTTCCTAAAGGAAGAGTGAAGGTATATCAATACCAACACTTTCATGAATCATTTATGGAAAGGAAATATTCTCAACACCCTTAGGAAACATTTTTTCTTTGAGTAGTTTGAACTTATATAGTTTCTTACCTTTACACAATAACATATTATTATTTCTATGTATGGGTACCAACCTTCCTCAATGAATCTACATGAAGGTTGATAATAGTTACACATATGGAGCTTGTATATTCAATTATAAATAGTGGATACCATTACACAAGAATGGGATACTATACAAGGTTAAAGAGATTTTTTTTAATATTATTCACAATATTTAAAATTATTTTTAAGGATTATAAAATTTTTATAAATCCCTATAAAAGGTGTTTTAGGATATTTTAATTTATTAAAGGATTATATATTAACTAATTATAAACTGAAAAAAATCATTAAATTTTTTAAAACATTTTATTCCCAATTATTAAATGTTATTTTTGAAAATATATTTTACAAATTATATGGAATGACACTTGATTTGGAAATAACTGTTTTTATTTAGAAATCATAAGTACAAATTTTTAATAGTTTATAAATTATGATATAAGGACAAAAATTATATTAAAATTATGAACTCTTGATAATTAATTATTTTGAATTGATAAAAATAAAAAGTGGTCCTTATTTGGATATTATTTAGTCCACATCAAAAGTGTTTAGATGATTGACATGATAAACATTTAAATAATGATTATATATATTGTGTTTATACTATATAAAATGATTACATTATAGAAATGAAATTCTATATTTTTTTATAATTCATATATTATCATATATTAAAAATGGAAATGTCAAAAAATGATTTGTATGCAAGGGTTCATATTTGAATGAATATAAATTTTTTATATTCAAAATTAGGAATTTTTTATATTGATAGATATAAAATTACAAGATGTTTAGAATTTTAATTTATTTAGGAGTTGTACAATAATTATTATCTCCTATTTAAATATTTAAATTGTTTGTTTATTTAAAATATTATTCCCTGTTATAATCATTTTTATTAACATTTTTACAAATGTGAATATTTTCTATGATTTAGATTAAAATTTTAAATTACTTATAGTATAGAGAATTGTATTACATGATAGGATTGAATCAATAATGATTTTAGTTTTTCATCTACCATGTCCTCGATTTGTAATAGAAGTTATTATTTTGAATATAGTTTCTACTTATTATGTGTTAGAGTAATGATGAATTTTATTTTCCCATGAAAAAGGTAACATTGGGTAGACGGACATGGGGTCGAATATCCTACCTACGTTGAGGATTATGCCTTTTTTAGGATGGGGAATAATATTGACTATCAATCACTTGAGGTTACTCATGTGAATATTATAAATCTTAAATAATTCTAATCCATTCAAAAATTATTAATATGCATTGTACAAATGATGCATTTGGATATGTTTAAATATGTTTGACTTCTATTTTTGGGTGTGTAATTCAAACATACAGTTTTTTTAAATAGTTTTAAAACAATATAATTTTAACATATTGATTAGTACTACTATAATTATGGGTTTTTCTAGTTCTAGGATTTATAATTTCTTGTGAAAAGCATAGACAAATCCCCTTTTATCAGCGCTAATAAAAAAGTACAGATAAAGTGCCCCTTTATTAGAGCTACTAAAATATAATTGATAAAGGGTTCCCTTTATCATTGCTAATAAAAAGAAACTAAGAATGGGGTTGGCGGTTTTATCAGTGCTACTAAAATGGAGCTCAAAAAGGGGGACCTTTATCAGTTCCTGTAAGAAAGAGATGATAAGGGGGTTTATTAGTGATTTTTTTTCTAGTGCTGATAAAGGGAGCCCTTTATTAGTGTTTTTTCCTTATATTAGAAAATGGTATATTTCATAAAATAAAATATTTTCCATTAAAAATAATATATTAATATATTAATATATTTATAATAATATAAATATGATAAATTTTTTAAAATATGATTTAGATAATGCTAAATAATAATTTACTCTTAATATAAAATACATTTAGTGAAAATGAATTGTAAAATAATGTAAAAAATATTATTAATTTTTAATTTTATTATTATTATCAATTAATAATCATTTAATAACAATTGGATAATGTAAAAAACAAATTAATTAATGAACATTCAAAGATATATTGGAAGCATGACTTGAACTTCAAATGACAATAACTTTTGATTTGAGTGTCTTTTTGGAGCACAACATTCTTGGGCACCAACCAATATTGAGGAAGGGGAAATATTATAACACTATAGAAAGAGGACAAAAGAAATAAGAATTGTGGGGTCTAACACTAAATTAGGGTTTTGGGATAACTAAGAAAATATAGCAAGAACATATTTTTTAAATACTCTATATCAGTGCTAACAAGTGATAATAAAGAACCCCTTTATTATCAATAATAAAAAGCACTGATAAAAGAATTTTTAATCAACGCTAACAAAAATATATTTTAAAAGGTGATTTTATCAATATTTTTCCCTAGGGTGGATAAATTTGTGCTTTATCATTTCTTTTTTCAAAAACTAATAATGGCCAGCCTTTAGAAACACCTCGGTTGTCAATGCTTTGAAAGTGATGATAAGGATTGTTTTTATCACTACTAAATACCAAATATATAGTAGTGTAAGTTTAGGTAATAGGATTACAAACTAAAATCACTATAGGTATGCATATATAAAATGGAATAAAATGCGATAATAAGTTGAGATTGAAATCATATTCCAATACCAATTATAATAGTCCTTATAAAGAGGAAGCTTTTAAGATTTATATCATTCAACTTAGTAGGTTCTACCTTACTAGGGAACCCCTTTACAATCTTATGTGAATTATGAAAGTGATAGGAAACACTAGATCATTCTAGGTTTTTTTTACCTTGTAGGGTTCCCTTTGATTTTATGTTTTGGTCTGTCCTTGGTGGTTTTTTGGGGTTACACTCATTTGGGACACCATTTAGAAGGATACCAGGGGAATATTGTTGATTTTATCCATATGATGGAATTGGATAATGACTTATCCCCTCAACTAACCATGATTCCAAATAGTTTAAAATAAAATTACACCCTAGATAAATAAATATATGATGATAGGAACACCCTTAAAGACTCTTTTCTTAGTGGAATATCGATCTTGTCTCATTAAATAGATATTATATATTGGCTTATAATTTTTTTGAGATCCCATTTAATAAAGTTCTGTAATAAATGTTTGATAATGGATGATAATCATCTAATATAATATACTATTATAGACAATGTTTTTGAAATCATCTAGTTAAACAATGTAAATAATCCTTGTAAGTAGAATCTTACTGTAAGTTACACTTATGGTTGGAAATATAAGAAATGTTCTTAAGAAATATTGGTAATTTAATAAAAGTTATTTAGAATAATTTCATGTTATAGAATAGTTACTTCTTTACTTACATAGTTTTGATGTTTTTCAATAATTGAATATTTGTATATTATCATAGAGTGATTCATTTAATGTGTCAAAAGGATTTAGATGAAAAATGAGAAAGGTAATATTAGTCTCCACTCCTATAATCAATATTATTGGGTTTGTCAAATTTAGTCTCAAATACTCAATATGATCGGTTTTATATAACAATATTCAATATGATTGAGTATTCTAAATGATATATTGCGACTAAAGGTTTCCATACTTATTTATTAGTTATATAATTCAATTATTTTATTTTAAAAATATTATGATATCAATTGTCTGTTTGACAAACTATTATAAATATACAAGAGTTAAGAATATAAAATGAATTGATTTTTTGAGCTTGGGGGATGTTTTTAGATAATGGAGCCACGAAGTTGATACATTCATAACTTGGATACTTCAAGATTGGATGAAATTTTCATAACATATGTATTATATCATTTTTCTCTTAGGAAGAGTATGAAAAAGAACAATTGTGTAATAAAATGTGATAAGTTATTTTTTATATTTCGAGTTATTCATTTTTTACATGAATAGAATTCATTAAGGGGATACATAAAATGGATTATTCTAGTAATGGAATGTATCCTATTATAATCTATGGGAGTGTTCCAACAATATATTTAAATTTATTGAATGTTTTATAAATATTATCAAATTTTTGGGAATATATTTAAACTAGGAGTATGGTTTCTAGGTTCTAAATTACTATATATATACACAAAAAAATTGTAAAAAATAAAACTGGAAGAAGAAAAGATGGATTTTGATATTCAATAATTCATCTTCAAGAAGCTAATCAAGTCCATTAAAACTTAGGGATGTTTGAAAGGAAGAGTAATATTTCAATATGAATGGATCATCGAAGATATGGCTAAAATAATTGGTTTAACTTAGTTAAATATCCATGCTAGGTATTAACATTATAAGGATTAATTTTGAATGTTATAAGATACGGAATGTTTATTTTAGTAAAGACTTATTTATAAATAAAAAATTTCTAATGAAAAACAATACCATAAACAATATAGTTTATTTTTCTAATATTTCCACTGAAAGGAGATAAGTTTTATTTAATATTAGAAAATGGTTTGTTTATCTTAGTAAGATATTATAAAGAGAATATAATGTCTAAGAGTATAATAGTTTATTTCTTGGACTAAGAAGATCAAATATACAAAATAAAGAATTACACTAATCTATGTTTAAAGTGAATTTTACTTAATATACTAAGAGGCATAAGATGTATTAGCAAACAATAATGTAAGTAGTTATATTATTTGAAGGAAATATTTTTATGGAATAGGGTTCCAATGATAATGATATTGAACATAGAATGTTTTAATTATATAATAAAATTAACATCATAACATTATGTATTTAGAAGTAAAGATGTTTGAATATGTTCAAGAAGTTGGACAATTGGGAATATGATTCCTATATATCATCATTATTATAACTAGATTTATTTATAGATGCTTCTCACTAAATATTTTAGTGGGAGGGTTTCAATAGATGGCCACATATAGATGTGATAATAATTTCATAAGATATATTTTTTTAACAAAAAATAGAAAGTTTAGAAAACATAAATCTCATATAGATTTTTATAATACATAATATGATAATACGATGATTTTTTTAAAATATTCATAATGATTATGAGAATATTAAAATGTATCATATTAAAGGAAATATCCATTTTATCAATTTTCATTTTGTCAACTGAAATAAATATATAGATATACATTTCATGAAGTGAAATGATAATTGACCTCTCAAAGTATAAAACCAAGTTTATACCTAACCATTTTTCGTTATGGAGTACAATATTTTATGTTAAAATGTTATTTTTAGAATGAGTGTGGTTCTATTATAGAGATAAAAAATATTCTCTCATGATACAAAATAATGAGTATGGTTATATTTGTGCACTGGATGACCTACTAGGTATACCACATGTAGTTTCCTAAAGAAGTATGTCATATTATAGGGGTTCATGGAACATATTTGAGTTCCCATCACCTAATATTGGTGAGATAACAACAATGTAACCTTTACTCTTTGATAACTTAATTATTGAAGTCTACATATTAATTTTCCTAAAATATCATGGTTGGGTATGTCGTTGATCATATCATTGGTCGTCTCTTAAGAAAGATGGGATTTATCCTATCATATGAAATTTATAACATCTAGTCTCTCGATTGAGATCTATTGTGATAGTGGGTAGCCACCAAAATATATTATATATCGATCTCGATAAGGTACATGTGAAGTTTTTATCGACAATAACGAATGTAATGTGAGGTATTCACTAATGAAATTAGTCTACACTAATAGAATATATAATAGATGAGTTGAATATATAGGATCATCATACTTCAAGTCTCATTTTAAACTAATGGCTTAGAAAAAGGGGAATCATGTGACTATGTGTTCACATATGTTACTAATTGGTGGACATCAGTATAGAGAAACATGTGCTTGTTAGAGATCAATCTAGATCCCCTTATAGATAGAGAAGCATGGAATATTTATTATAGGCCTCTCTTTTCATACATATATGTATCCCAGAATTCATTTTTTTCAATTCTATAAAGTCCCATATGGTCAAACATTGTGTTTTACTGAATAGGGATTTATTTAGACTCACAAAACTACTCTTAAAGTGTTTTAGAGTTAATAAAAAAGTGGTTTGGTAGTGTAGTCACAAGGTATTGTATATTATTCGATACAAGGTGAAGTGAATGATAGTTTTAAAAAAGTTTTTTGGAAAATATCCAAGAGTTTTTGATACAATCTCACGAGTTATTAGATATGATAAAATATAAGGAAAATGGAATATTGTATATGAATATTTAGGGAAAATGGGATATTTAAAGAGATATGACCTAAATCCATGAATATGGTTATATGTATGATATATATATATAAGGTGTAACATTTTTCATAAAGATCTATATTTTTATTCATTATGGAAATATCATTTTTACTAACTATAATAACATTTAATTATTGGGTGGATTAGTCTTATACACAAATATCATTCAATGTAGTGTTTCATTTGATGAAATATTTGGGAGTAAATTCATATGATGCATTATGACATTCATTAATCTCCCATGGAATTTCGTCATGTGTTTTAACTCATGAATGAATTTAACAACAATCAAGGATCATTCTTTATCCCCAATTTAATATACTATCATATGATGGTAGTGATTTTGAATTTTATATTCTTTTTCATGGCTATAACTTCTTCTTTTAATGAATCGTGCTTTTGAACTGGATGAAAATCCCATGCAATATGAATTTTGGCATTTATTAGATGGGTCATTCGTTGAACTGAGCTTCAAAATTTAATTTCCAAACTTTTAAAACTTCAATGTGTTTTTTCTAGACATGGGTCAAGGTTTGATGGGTCCCTTAGGTGCTCCGTTGAGTATTGAGAGCACCAAGACCTAAAAATCCCATATTTGGGTGCTTCAAATTCGGTGCACAGTTTTTCTAAAATCGTGTGGAGATCAATAACAAACTATGTGGCCTGTTTTAGGGGGGAATAAGTTCCCTACATGAGTTTTACATAGTTTTCCAAAAATAGATGCCTAGATTTCATGGTTATAGACACTTATGAAGTACCCTCCCACTATTCATGACATGGTCGGTGCACGTTAGGGTGACTGTGTGGTACAAACCGGATGTGGTGGGTTCCAAAGTAGTGGTAACAGCATGGTGGGAATGTGGTTTGGAAAAACCCTAGGGCTTAGTTTTTATTGTGGAATTACCTTTCTTTTGTTAATGACTTAAAAACTAAAATTACTCTTTTCTTTCTCTCATTCCTCCAGTAGGATACTCCTCTCCTTGGAACTGCAGGTGTCTTCCAAGCCTAACCTAGGATTCATGATATCTCCTCAATTTTCCCACCAAATAAAACATCATCAGCCTCTAAGGATCTGAATTGGTAAGATATCAATTCCTTTTTACCCTTTATTCATTTAGTATCCTCTCAACAGAGTTATCGAGCTGCAAGCTCATTTTCCATATTTTTAGTGTGGAATTCCATTTCATAGAATTCTTCCAATACAAACCAAACTACACACTAATATTAGATGAGTAGATTATCATAATTATGACATAGGTGGTATACAACTTTTACCTCAATTTTTCATCATTTTAGAAATATCAAGGTTGCACCACATGCGAGTCTTCACAGCACATTTCCTTAAAATAGTTTTCTTCAATATAAATAGATACTCACACATTTTATTACTCTCATTGATTTTTGTTATGTATTTTGAGGATATAAAAATAAATCATATAAATTTTTTTGCAGTTTTGGAATAAATTTCCCATTCACTATTAATTGATTAAATGCTTGGAACACCTTCTAAGCATTTAGGTTGGATAAGTAAAGGATTTCCCCTTGTAGGGTATGGCCTAAATTATAATGGCACTTTTTAAATGAAGTGTTGAATCTTTATAATTATTTTTACATTTGTGGTAGTTTTTTTATAATGAATCATTGGAAAATTATGTGCAGAATCTTGAATGTGATTCTTAATTAGGATAAAGTAATTGTTTAATAAATGATGTAATGATTTATAACAAAACCCCTCGAATGCGGTGCATTGTATTCAAAATTACAAAGTGTTGATTTGTATTAAAAAATAATGATTGTATTTATTTAATTGGTTCTTACCTATGCCTATCCTTGAAATATTATACATTTGGAATGTTTAGGACATGGCCTCTATTTATGTTATCAAATGGAGTGGTCATCTTTCTATATAAATGTTCCTGAAACAATACACCTTCTAAGTGCATGACTTGGCCCACTCCTATCTATATGATCAGTGAAAAAAGCCCAAACTAAGGGCTTGGCTTGAAACATAAATGGCATTACAAATGTAGGTAATTTCCCAATGGACCATGGTACCTTCTTAGTATCTTATTGAGACTTTCTGACTGATTTTCCATGGAATGTTTAATTAAATGGCATGAAATAAATTAATTTGAATGACAAGATGATGTGCCTTCCATAAATGATTTAAATGGTGTGTATTAACAATATTAGCATGTTTATCGTGGATTTATTTATATGAATGTGATATATGTTTTAATTGAAAGGAAATGAATTATAAAGGGTGGCAATGCTACGTCAATCATAGCATGCTTTGTAGATGATATTGTTTAATGTATTGCCCTTGAATATGAATTATTATTAATAAATGTAAATTATTAGAGGTATTTCCTCATGAAATATGTTATTATTGATAAATGATTTTGCCTTATAAATAGTTTGTGGATGATGGTAATCGGTCTTTTGAAAATGGAGGAAAAGCTCGCTCCCTTACATTAGTTGTTGAGTTCATGGCGTCTCACACCTATAATATTGTGTAGGATGTTGGGTTGAGGAGCCATTATCCTAATTTAGAGTGGTGAAATGATGTATCACTAACCATCATGAGTTTTATCAATGAATTCGTGAACTCTATATTGATTTAGGGAATGCACCCTATTTCTTGTTCTTATTAGATTATTCAGACTAGTTATGGATGATTGAGTTATGCCCAATCCAGGTAGAAACTAGTATTCAAGGTATATGACCTCTTATATCTACACATACTTGGTTCGTATTGGTTGATGGAATATTTAACTATACAATTAATATATTATTTTGACATATATAGGGTTATTGTTCTAACACTCGATCTAGTAATGATCTGAATCAGGTATTGCCGCCATGTCTCATTTATGAACCTGAGCGAGATGCTATTTATTTATTCATTTATTTATATTATTAATTATACCAGAACACACCTTTATTTATATTTGTGGAGTAATTTCAATTGTAAACACCATTGGTGGTAACCTAATGGAATTTATATCTCACACTGGGCTCAGGCTACAATTTCATTGTGGTACCTGAGTATGCCTTATGTTCACTGGTCTTTGGGAGTTATGGACTATTGACTTTCCTTCATTTAAACTCTTGAGTAATTTTAGTTTAAACTCTCATTTTTTAGTTTCCTTGCAATGATGACATGAGAATTTTCTGTATGATTTTTCTTCTTTTTAGTAATGGATTAAATGATTGGAGTATGGCCTAGTGACTTTATGGTTACTGTGACCTAGTTATAGGGTCGACACATAGGCATTGGTATGGTATTTCCCATGATATGTAAAACACTTAGAGAATCAATTTCTTTCTAAATTCTATTAGATTTCTGAAATTTGGTGTTGTTTTGTTATCTTTGTCCCCAGAATGACTCTTAGTTTCTAAATGAAACCCTTATTAAAAGGGGTTTTCATGGTATCCATGACCTTTTTGATGATCTTGATAATCAATTAATGTTTGTTTTAATCAGCCTATACATCCCTACGTCACGCTTCACTGCATCATAAAACTCATGACCCTATTTCTTTTCCTTAGGAGACTCGGGTGGCCATCATTCTATTTTATAGTCGTATTGGACAATAAAACTTGAGATAGTTTTCCACACGCTCCATCAAATAATTGAATTTATAGGGCTAATAATCCCGTGATTTTTATCTACGATATGTTGTTTTCTTTGGAAATTTCAGGCTAGTATCCATTTACATATGTTTTTCATATTGAATTCCATATGATTAAATGAACTAATTGAGTTTAGTGAAAACATTGGGTTGTGACCTATCTAGTACCCTCATGGTTCATCTCTATATTAGAGTGGCATGGATGTTAATGGAATATAGTTCATCCTAACACTCAATATAGAGTTACAAGAGAATTGGGTGTTTTGACTTCTCGGTCAGTTGAGTTTTAGTTTTCATTCGAAATCGGTTGATGATTGGGATCATGAATCAGATTAGGGTCATGTGTGTATTGATGTGAATCTAATCTAGTGTTCTTGTGAGAAGCTAGTCTATCTCTTATTTTGATGACTAAGACACTCCTAAAGTGTGGATCTTCACGTTAGTTCTAGTGTTTACATTTCAATTCTTTCTTGGAATAACTATAATGAAATGGATAGTGGTGTATACAACCTATTAAAACATTGTGGGTCATGAATGGACTTCATTGGTTATGTTTGAAAAACCACGGGATGTATCATGTTGTAAAAGAATTGTGGTTTGGTTGATGATGCATCTAAAGGTGATATCAAGCTTCTTTGATTAGATTTCAACCAGTAGTGATTTGACTGATCTTATTAGTAATATTATAAATTATATTAGTCTACTTTCATGAAAGAGAAAATCATGTCACCTATCTTGACATCATCCTTGATGCACTAAGAGATCATTAATATTACACCGTGCTAAAGTTTTAAAGGTTGTTGGGCTTAATCTGTAATATCTAACTGATTTTCACACTACATACATTGTTTTCATCGAGGAATGGTTAGTCTTGAGTTATCACTGGGTTCCCAAGTATGAATTCCTTTTAAAGACAATTGTACACCAGCCATCTCCATCTAACTTGACCACCAGGAGGATTCCACTTTGGAATCAGTCAATGTTTTTACGTGTACATATTAGCCTAGTACCGACATCTCTCTTGTAAACATGGATTATTGAATAATGTGGATAAGTTTTTTGGACTCCAGTATAATGAATTTGAGGTTATACAAGACTTATTATTGAGCTTGAAAGTGACTTTTAATGGCTGAGGATTCCGGTGAGATGGATCAGGGTTACCTCCTGTTTGTGTCAAGGAACAGTAGTTTAAATGACCAGGTCATGGTTTTATCACGAAACATCATCAGAATTCGGGTATGGATTTCACAAAATGTAATTGTTGTCAACAAAAAATTCCTTGGATGAAGGAATTTTGGTTTTGTTTATAATGCATCGACCAACTAAGCTGAGAATCTTGAGAATAGTTATCCAGAGGTTACTCAACATATTTCCTTATTTTCCAATGAATATTGTCGAGTGGAACCATTTTAAATCACACATTTAGGGTAATTTGAGGGCAATGTAATGGTTGGCTATGTACTTCAAGGAATGATACATGACCAAATTCAATTAGGTCTATCCAAATTTGACAGTTTCTTTAATTGAGGTTTTAGTTATGTCCTCAGATGTTATCAAGTTCTCCAAGTTATTTCAATCACATTGGTAACATCATTATAATTATTAGGGACTAATTTTTATGTAAACTTTGATGGCAGAGGTTCTATGGTTTGGAATTAGCCCCTTCTGATGTCAAGCCTAAGGTAGGGAGATCCTTTGGTTAGATTTTTACTGAGATGATGTTGTGATCGTGTCTCTAGCTAAATGGGATTGTTTAAACACCATTTTGGTGTGTCATTCAGAGATGAGTGTTGCCTTGCATTTCTATGACTTAAGTGCTATACGCTTATGGAAATACTTGGAGGTGAATTGGGTGTTTGGAAACCTGATGCGGCCATTTGAACGGGACTTCACAATACTTATATGTCGGTTGATGTATTCATTGTTCCCAAAGGCTACTTGGGGACTATATGTTCTATGGTGGGGAGCTTATAACCACTTGTGTTTTTTAATTAGAAAAAGATCCAGTGGAATTTGAATTTTGGCATTGACCATATGGGATGTTCTTTGAACCAATTTTTGGAGTGTAATTTTGAGATTTGGAATACTTCAATATGTTATTTTTAGACTTGGTTAAAGGCTTGATGGGTCCCTTGGGTTCTCTATTTAATATCGGGATCATCATACCCCAAAATTCCCATGTTTGGGTGATTTTAATAGGGTTCATGGTTTATCTAAAACTGTGCATCCCTCATTATAAAACCATGTGACCTTATTTATGGGAGAATAAATTCCTTGCATGGGCTTTCCATAGTACACCCACACTATTCATAGCACGGTTGGTGCACATTTAGTGTAACTGTGCAGGAAAAATTGTGTGAGGTGGGTTCCAAGGTTGTGGGATCTATACAGTTGTTGCTTGATTTGGTCGAACCGTGTGGCCAAATAGTGAAAACCCGTTTTGAGGGTGGAATTAAATTTTTTCCCTTAATGACTTAAAAACTAAAACCCTCCTTTTCTTTCCCCCATTCCTCTAGCAAGATCCACCTCTCCATGGAATAATGGGTTTCTCCCAATAGTAACCTAGGCCTTATGATATATCCTTCATTCATCTTCCAAATCAAACTTTTCCAGTCTCTTTGGATCTATGTTGGTAAGATCTCAATTCCATTATGTCCTTTATAAGTTTAATCTTGAAACATTTATCTAGTTGCAAGATCATTTTACCTATATTTATGGTGGTTTTTCATTTCATATATTTCATCCAAACTGGGGAAAATTAGACCTTTTTAATTGATGAGTATATTTTCATATGTATGAGGTTCAAGGTCTACGGATTTTTCCACAGGTTTTTATAATTTTATAGATACCACTATTGCGCAACACACTAGCCTTTTCTAGGATTTCCTAAAAAACGTTTTCTTCTATCTAAATTTATATACACACCTTGTATTACTCAACTTTATTCTTATTATGCATTTTGAAGATGTCAACCTCAATCACAGTCTCCCTTTGTGT
The DNA here is from genome assembly GCA_963277665.1 of Viscum album. Taxonomy (NCBI): domain Eukaryota; kingdom Viridiplantae; phylum Streptophyta; class Magnoliopsida; order Santalales; family Viscaceae; genus Viscum; species Viscum album. The sequence continues at coordinate 460,329,332 of OY728138.1, forward strand.
GTACAGGCGTAAGTTTCCCATTTTCAATTAATTGATTAAAGGCCCAGAGTCCCTTCTTAAGTGTTAGTCTTGTATAAATAGTGATTTTACCCTTGTAGGGTCTAGCCTAACTAATAATAGAACCCCTTAAATTCCAATTTGATCCTTTATAATCGGTTTCCCAGGCTCGGCAGTTTGTTCAAAAATGCATCATTGGTGAATTTTTTGTTGAATCTTGAATGTGATGCTTAATTATGCCATAAGAATTGTTTTAAAAACAATGTACTGATTTTATAATAAAACTCATTCAATGAGATGCATTGTTTTCAAAATTACCAAGTGGTGATTTGTAATTAAAATATTTATTGGCCTTATTGCATTGGGGAATAACTGTTCCTCTCATTGAAATGTTAGACCTATAACACATTTAAGGCATAGCCTCTATTTATGTTATCAAATGTAGTGGACCTCTTTCTATATAATTTTTATTGAAATAATTAAACATCTAAGTGAATAAATTTTTCCACTCTTATATAAATGATCAATGAAACAAGATTCACCTAAGATCTTGGATTTCTTAATAAATGGGATTACCCTTGTAGGTAATTTCCCAATGGACCATAATACCCTCTAAGTATGTTGTTGATAATTTTTTAAAATATTTTCCATGGAATGTTTAATTAAATCGAATGAAATAGATGAAATTGTTTGAAATGATGGCTTTCTTTATTTAAATGATTTAAATGGTATGTATTGACTTGATTAGAACGTTCATCATGGATTTTATTACTTGATCGGTTTATATAGTTTAATTGAAAGGTAGTGAATTATAAAGGGTGCAAGGTCATGCCAATCATAGCATACTTTGTACATGCTATTGTTAAATGTAATGCCCTTGATTATATAATGAGTTTAATAAATGTAAATCATGAAAGGTGTTTCCTTATAGATTATATTATTATTTATAAATGGTTAAGACTTATACATATGATGTGGCTAATGGTAAGGGATCTATTAATCATGGTGGAAAATCACGATCCCTTAAATTGTGTGGTGAGTTTATGGAATCTCAAACCAAGTATAGTATATAAGATGTTGGGTTGAGGAGACACAATCCCAATTTAGAGTGATGACCTAATAGCTCACTCACTATCATGACTGTTGTGAATGAAATCCCACACTCTATTGGTATGTAGGGAATGTACCCTATTACTTGAGTAGATAGATTCGTTCATACTAATTGTGGATCACCATGTTACGCCCCCTCCATCCAAAAAATAGTATTCTAGGTATATAACCACATACATCCGAACATACTTAGTTCTTATAAGTGGATTCAATATAGAACTATAATATGGATATATTATTACAATATAAATAGTGATACTATTTAGACACTCTATTAGTCAATGATCCGAAGTAGGTAGTGCCTTTAGGTGTATTTTAGGAACTAGAGATGGTTATTTTTTATTTATTCAGTTCTATTTATTAATTATTTTTCCTTCACAAAACTTTATTTATATTCATGGACGTTTTTCAGTCATAGTCGTCATGTAAATTAACCTACAAGGATTTATATCTCACATGCTTCTTGGGATGCCATTACAATGGGGTACCCTAGTAGGCCTTATTTTCACAGGGATTTGGTAGATTACATGTACATGGTGTTGGATTGGGTTAAACTAGATATGCAAAATAGGGGGGGTGAATTGTGACTTTTTAAATTTCTTTGAATGATCGTGATTTGTCCTTTTATCTTTATATCAAATATTTAGTAGCAGAAAATAAATATCATAGGATGCACAATGTATAGTGGTTCAAGGGATAGAAATCCCCTAGTCCACTACACCAATACTCCACTCCACGAGATTGGAGATTTTCACTATCTGGTAGTCTTATCAACATATTGTTCCACAACTGATTACAGGAAGTTGACACATTTACAATCTTATGGGTAAATAGAGCCTTCTGGTTTATACACTGAACAAAATACACATCTTAGAATGAGAAGCTTATCACTAAAGATAAAAGTGTATTTTTTTCGTTGAGAATACTTTCCCAGTTGTTCTTCACAATTGTGGCAACACAAAATTGACAGTAGATGGATTGTCGTCTTCAGAAATGACGATCTTCAGGTAAAATTAGTTCTGAAATGATCTAGTTGTATTAGATCTTGAAATTTCATTTTCAACTTTAACAGTAGTTGATTCACAAAAATATATTTGATGTAGATCAGTAAATCTTCAGTTTAGTTTCTTCTTCTTTAGAAAACAGATCTTTTTTGCTCTTTGTAATAGTAGATTTTTTTTTCAATAATTCACCCCCTTATGAAACAAAATAATAAAGTTATATATATAGAATAAAGATGATTGTTCTCCTTTTAAATTTAGATCCACAAAAGTCATCTTTAGAATCGCGATATTCAAAAGTTTGAGTAGTATAACATTCATAACTCCCCTAAAAATTCAGCATGAAAATATCCTCTTAAATTGATCCTTTGAATCACAAATAAATAGATTTGAATCAATAAAATACTCTCTTTGAATTTTGGATTTTATTCTGGATTGAAATCAACCTGATAATCCGCATAAATACCATTGCATTAATAAAGTTGTAATTTAAACATCCGATGTCAAACATAGTGTTGAACTTCATAGCATACATTCTCTGAATGTAGGGTTCACAACGTAAGGTTGATCTCAAATGTAATGTTGATCTCAAACATTTCTCTTCAACTCTCAAACATACGGTATATAATACATACATTTCAATTAAATGTACAGTTGTTCATAAAAGTAAGGTTGATGAACCATACATTTATCTTTAGATTTCAAACGTATGGTTGTTCACAAATGTAAGGTTGATGAACCATACTTTTAAGAAAAAAACATATCATTCCATACTTATGTAATGATCTTCTTCCATACTTTGTTGATTTCCCAAACGTAAGGTTCCTTCCAAACTTAGGGTTCCTTCCAAATATAGGGTTCCTTCCTTCATATTTTTCTGATAACATATGGTTGTTTTACCATAATTTTCTAATATATCATAGAGTAAACATTGTATTCTATCCTTAAGCTACACTTCTCAATGTAGGGTATGAACAATGTTTCCATAACATGCTAAAAAAATTTCTGAATACTTTAGAAATTAATTCTCACTGTTCAAATACTTAAATATTTCTTCCAGAAATAAGAATATAACAAATATTAAATTCTTTAAATACACTTAATGTAAAATCATTAGAATAAAAAATAAGGGTATTTGTGAGCATCAAAATCATCATAAAGAGATAGAGTATTGTTCTCAATAGTCTCTCCCTTTTTAATAATAAAATTATGTATTGTTGAAAACAAAACTTTCTCAATAATATCCCCCTTTTCAATGATCACAAAACCCATAAAATAACCAATGAAATTAACTAAAAAAACTAATTACATATAGTTTTGAATTTTGTAAAGATAAATACAATATTTAATTTGTAAAAATTTATTTTAATAAAAATAAACATTGTATTATCCAATGTCATAAAAAGAAAGAAAAAAATTCCCCCCTAATAAAAGATTATAGTTATTCATATATCTCCTTAAAATAACATTTAAAAAATTAAAATAACTTAAAAATACATTGTTAGGTTTAACCTAATTTATCCCCCTTAAAGGATTCAGATAATAACGTTTATGATTAAAAATATTAATGTAAAATTTTAAATAAATTAAAATATATAAAAAAATGTTGTGTTTAGCCTAATTTCTACCCCTTTTGTGATATAAAATGGAATGATAGAAGAAAGAATATAACACATTTTAATGTAGCGCTGAACTTAAGTAAATGATATTATAAACTGTTTATTAATATGTGAATCTGTATTACTAGATTTTCAATCATAGACAGTACAGTAAAACAAATTAAAACACATGAAAATGAGATGTAATGATATTTTATAGAATTACAAATATAGTAATGAAAAACAACAGGAATCGTGGTTGGGTAAGAGTGTGAGATAGGGTTCATCTCCTATGAACGATTTCCTTGATCTCTGTCAATTGATCCCTCAATCATCTCATTAATCCATCTCCCAAATGGATAATTAGATCTCTTCTTTCTTGAGACAAATGAATATCTTCAATCATATTTACTCTGAAAAAATCCTAAAGTCTTTCTTCCTTCTCTATAAAAAGAGTCAACTTTTCTGTGGACTGATTCAGCACAGTTCTAATTCCTAGTTCTCTGGAAGACAACTGGTCAACTAGAAACTTATGATTATCCAATTGTACTGACAGAGGAGCACTGTCGAACTGTAAGTCCTACTTTTTGGCATTCATATTCTCCATAACCACTATAATATCCTGAAATCTTCTGATTAAATCATGTGAAGTACCTGATGTACTGGCCTCACTAGTTCTGATAGATGCAAATTGTTGCTCCATAAAAGATCTAAAGTCCATTAAATCCGTATTCATAACCATCTCTTATTTCAACTTTTCAACTTCATTTAACATTTCCTTCTTAAAACTTTCAACTTCTTGTTAAGAAACAGTACTTTCTTTCGACCTTTGAAATTTTAAATGTTCCTTTTCTATTGCTCTCTATAGAGCAGCATTCTCCTGTTCAGCTTCAGTCAAATTTTTGTTTAGTTCCCCTATATCTGTATTTACTGAATCAGAGGCACCTTGTACTTGATTCTCATTTTCAGCTTCAACTTGATTCAATAACACTAATGTAAAGGATTCAGCATATGATTTTTCATCATCTCCTCCATGTACTAGTTTCCTTATAGATTTTTCCTTCGAGCATTTATGGGACTCATCGATAGAAAAATTCTCATTCAATACCTCAGTATGAATCTCAGAAGCATTCTCTTCCTTATTTTCAAGTGCTAGAGGTTGCTCCTCATGAGAGTCATCTGCATGTTCTTCCTCTATCACTAGATTCTCTAAAATAATTTGTTCTTGATATACCTCTAATTGATCAATTTGAGTTTGGGCCACTACTTCTCCTTCACCAGACACTGTCTCAGCTTCTTTTTCTATTAATGGTTCTGCTTCAATTGGAGCTTCTCTTACAAACTTATAGCTTAAGAGATCACCAGATGTTAAAACATTCGAAGTTAAAGCAGGATCTTCAACAGGATTAGGATCCATAGTCCTTTTTAACTAAAGCCCTTCCTGACTTCTTTCTTCAGATACATCCACAACCTCAAATTTGAGACTTCTTGAAACATCACTAACTCTTGATTAAGCTTGTCCTTCCTTTGATTTTACTGGTTGGGCTAGATCACTTTCTTCATCCTCTTCAACTCCAACAGGAAGCAGCTTTCCTTCGATTGTGCTCCAAAAATATCCATCTTTTCTCAATGTACCAACATTGAAGATGTTTCTATAGTGGCATATCACCCAAGAATCCACCAGTCTTACCATATATGTCTTAAAAAATCTTTGAGATTAATCTTCCAAATGGATAACAATTCATTCTTGCCTCTGGTTGGAAACAGTAACTGAGATACCTCACCATATATCTCAGAAAGTTCAATATGATATCACATATCATCAAAAACATTAAATACATATCTAGATAATGAATCATTTCCATTTTAGAAATCCTAGGTGTAATACCAGTTTGTACAAACATAATCAATATCTTCTAGTCTGGTTCCAAATACTTTACAAAAATATTCTTGATATTAGTTGATCCAAATATAAACAACATAATATCTTCAGATTTATGTACACTATCGAAAATATTTTTCAAATCAAAATGATAAACTCCCTCACGAGGGAAGTTTATAATTTTTTTGATTTCCACATATGAGATTGAAAAATATTGATCGTCAATCTTATCGATCATCGAATCCTCATCATTTCCCAGACTAAACTATACCAACTTAAAGAAATTATGAATTTCTACCTCATATATAACCTCTGTGTAATATTGATTAAATGTTTTCTCTAATTTATAAAGATCTTGAACTTTCTTTAGCATAATGTTCGTCTGACAGAGCCATTCCAGATCTATGAATTTTCCTTGTAAAATCTTTCTCCCTGCTGAGTTTTGCCTCTTCGTAATGTTGGTCTATAGCACATCGGTTCTCTTGGCCTTGTCAGTTTCTATCATAAATTTATGAAGGATTGAAAAGGACTCTATTTTTGAAGGTTCTGGTTTGAGAGAAAAGCGAGGTAAAAGTTTTTGAGGTTTCGAAGGGTTTTGAGAAAAAAACTATAACGACCCAAACTTTACATACATTGTTAATACTTCAAAATTGAATCACTCTTATTACAACATATGACAAAACCACAAAGGACCGTATAGGTATAGTGTCTTTAGAAACTGGGGAAACATAAACAACTGGTTCATAAATCTTCTACAGTGTCTCCCATTTATTTCATCATATCTATGGTCCCTTTTAGCATATTCTACTTAATATCCATCTTCCTGACCTGGGGAAAAGAAAACATAAAAGGGTGAGCTCAAATGCTCAGCAAGGGCAAATAAAGGAAATAAAAATCATATCATATCTTTATGAAAATCAAAACCTGCAAAAGAGATCATAATATCTTAACATGGAATAAATCATAGAAGTGAAAATGAGATCCCCATAACATAAAACTTGAAACTTTGTGGCATGCACACATAATCATGGAAAATCATTTCTTGTTAGTCATGACTCATTGCCAAGACTATCTTAGTGGACAAAGTCCCTTTCTGAACCAAGTTCACTCCTCGTTTCAGTCCTGTATCACTGAACCGAAATAACCTTCCGTTCCAGCCATGTCTATCTCATGAGATATAAAATCTTTACCCAATGCATTGGAGGGAGATATAGGTCCCACCCATCTTATAATGAATCCTTTCTTATGTGTGCCACATAAAACATACATCATCACATAACACATGTAACAAAAATGGGATTCTTGAAACATCATGACATCATAAATCAATTCATATAAGATAAAGGAATTCATAAAAATAATTCCATCATAACATGATCAAATCAATGTAATAATAGGGATAAAAACAGAACCCTTTATTATCTTAGATGGAAAATAATTTTGATAAAACACTTGAACTCCATTCTTGAGGAAAATATCCTTTCTTCTTTAAAAATACTTTTCTTTTCTTAACATGTCATACAATTATAAACTAAAAGAAGTTGATTAAAAATAAACTTGAAAACTTGTAAAGGAAGATTCTTGGAAATAATGTTTTAAAAATCCATTCATTCCGTATAAGTTAAAAAAAACATTCTTCTCGTATTTTTGTCGGAAAAGTCAAAAAGTACCTCGTATGAAAAACGACAAAAGATTCCTTTCATATCTTTTACTAAAACTCACCGAAGGGTAAAATAGGATTTAAACAATTGAAATTGGATGTAAAAAATATTACATATTGAGGGAACATGGATGTGGATGATAACATACACCCCATTAAATACATACGAATAAACAATCTCGGATAAAAATGAGATTGTGATATTTCCCTTACCTTAGGTCCAATTTGCTTTGTACGTGTCCGAAGCTCCTGTATAATGGTTTAAATAATGTTATTGACTTATTCCAGAATCATACATATTGATATGATATCATATATGGTCATATTCTTAGCTTATTGTTAGTAATATTTCATTGTTACTTGTTACTCGGGTCTTTATTGCCTTTTGTTCTTATGCATGTTTTTCCGAATAAATTCTTATTCTTCTTTTAAGGTTATAGATACCTTATATCCAGAATGTTATTAGTGTAACATATATCATATTTATTCATTCAATTCATTTATATAATTACTATGTAATGATGATCATGTAGAACGAGTCGCATCACATCGTGGAGACGGTATTCCGTACGTACGCACGAGTGATGATATCGTTCCTATGATCGTGGAACTGTATTGGAGTATAAATATATTATTTCAGTATCAATATTACTTTATAATAATCATATATAGTTACTCATTACACCATTATACCCATCCTTGTAAGGTGATGGTGGAAAATAGATTACACCACGGCGTGGAGAGGGTATTCCGTGCGTACGCACGCGTGGTGATTTCATTTTTCCGTAGGATGGATAGAAGGTGAATTAGGGTTGTTTCATATTTATAATAACATATCAGTATGTAAGTAATACTGATGTTATTACTTTGTCATGAAACAACTAAAGAAGAAAAAGTTGAAGATGAAAGAAATTGAAAAGATCGGTAATGGATATTACCTCTTCTTTGGAAGGCCTCTTTGAATCCTCCACTTAGGGAACTAAGATTGGTATTTGAAGAAGACCAGGACCTCTAGGATTATTCTAGGGATGTGGGGAGGAGAAAATGGCAGGGGTTGGCCGAGCTTGAGTGCTCAAATTGGTGTGAGGAGGAGGGGGAGAAGGTGTCCTTTTATAGGGGAGGAGAGGGGCACCTTAGGAATAACTAAAAACATTATTTTATATTAAAGTCAAAATCGGTTTATAATGGTTCCAAAGGGTCTTATTTCGAAGATAAGGTGGGGAAGGGTCGAAATCCTCTCATCCAATAGAATTTGGACAAGTTTAGGTTCCTATTTTAACCTTATCATTTAGATTTAACATTAAGTTAAATAATTTAACTTTTACCATGTCTTTTTGTTTTCTTTCACTATATGGTTAATACACTTACTATAACATGCCAAACGAACCCCAAATTGTTTATTATTAATATATATATCCTTATCTAAGTCATTTGGCCGAACCTTAGATTTTTAGGAATAATATAACAATTAATAATATAATATTTGATTTAAAAACTATTTTGTGTCAATTTTGACACTATTTGATGTATGACTTTTGTGAAAGTCATAACAGAATTAAATGTTCGAACCAAGTTGATTAAATCAACACTAATATATCATATTAACCTAGAAAATTAGTGGAATTCATAAAAAGTCTCAAATTACATTTATTTTGATGTTTATAACATCAATTATGTCAATATTTCATTAATAAGATAATTACTGCATCATCTTTGTGTCATAAATAAATTAAATTATTTGATGTCTAAAAATTACAAATAAAATACCATCATGTAGGAAATCTTTTTAGCTTTCTAATGAATATTTACAATCGAATTTATCTTATGTATAACCCTATATTAAAAATGATTTACTTGTTAAACTTTGATTTTAACTATTTTAACCCTTCTTTAAATAAATTAATAATAAATGTCCTAATCTAATCCAAGTGGGCCTAAATGGTCATATTTTATTCCTAAGTTTGTTTTTGGTCAAATTACACTTGTCCAATAGTATTAGGACATGTGTTAGGGTAATATTGATATCATATTTACCCTTAGTTACCCTATTTACTATTAACCGCGGTAAAAATAGTAAAAAGTTACTATTCACCAAAAAATTATTTTCATCTCATTGAACCACATTTTAGTCCTTGATATTAACCGTGTCTCTCGGATTTTTGAAATTCCATTCACAGAAGCGGTAAAATTAAGGTTTATGCAAAATTCAGTTTTTAACCTACCACTTAGTGGTTTCACTATTCATCAAAAATTGAAAGTTTTCAGAAAAATACCAAAATTTCACCCTAGGCTAATTTCGATATTCTGAGTCCAAAAATGAAGTCCATTTTGAAAAATAAAATTTATAAAATTTCAAAAAGTGGTTATTACTATTCATAACGGCTAGTTTTAATAGCATATTGTTGTTTAGTGAAACTCGGTATTGCGTACGACGCAAGCTATCGAGGAAGGTCGCGATTGCGTGTAAAGCAATTCAAGCAAGTGTTGCGTAGAAAAAGATTCCTTTGATAATTTATATAACATAAAAGTCTCGGGTGTTACATTCTACCCCCCTTAAAAAGAATTTCGCCCTCGAAATTCGTCACTTTGTAACAAATAGATGAGGATACTTCTCCCTCATCATATCCTCAAGCTCCCATGTAGCTTCTTCAAGTTGGTGGTTCCTCCATAAAACTTTCACCAAGCGAGTGGTCTTGTTTCGTAGGACTTTTTCGCTACGATCCAGAATCTCTATCGGCTGTTCTTCATAAGAAAGATCTTGCTCCAGCGGTACAACTTCTGAGCTGAGTACATGTGAAGGATCTGGTATGTACTTTCTCAGGAGAGATACGTGGAACACATCGTGAACTTGAGAGAGATTCGGTGGAAGCGCCAATCGGTAAGCTACCTTCCCAACACGATCCAGTATTTCAAAAGGACCGATATATCTAGGGCTCAACTTCCCCTTCTTTCCAAATCTCATAACCCTCTTCCAGGGAGATATTCGTAAGAACACTTTATCACCCACTTCAAACTCTAGGTCTTTTCTTCGGTTGTCGGCATAACTTTTCTGTCGACTCTGAGCTGCTCTTATATGTTGTTGAATAGATCTGATCTTCTCTGCCATTTCATCAACGAGATCAGGTCCTAATAGCTTTCTTTCCCCAACTTCATCCCAGCAAGTTGGAGTCCTGCATTTCTTTCCATAGAGAGCTTCATAAGGAGCCATCTGAATACTGGAGTGAAAGCTATTATTATAAGAAAATTCCACCAAAGGTAGGTGTTGATCCCAACCTCCTTTGAAATCCATAGAGCAAGCTCTCAACATATCTTCTAGGGTTTGAATTGTTCTCTCAGACTGACCGTCTGTCTGGGGATGATAAGCAGTGCTGAAACTCAACTCTGTATCCAGAGTATGCTGAAGACTTCGCCAGAACTTTGAGGTAAATCTCGGATCTCGATCAGATATAATAGAAAGTGGTACTCCATGCAATCTTACCACTTCCTTTACATATATCCTGGCAAGCTGATCTAGAGAGAAATCCTCTCTAATAGCAATGAAGTGTGCAGACTTTGTAAGACGATCAACTATGACCCAGATAGCATTATTGCCTTTGGATGTTTTAGGAAGTCCTGTGACAAAGTCCATAGTGATGTTTTCCCATTTCCATTCGGGTATGGGTAATGGTTGTAACATCCCCTTAGACTTCTGTCTCTCAGCTTTAACTTGTTGACAAACCAAGCATCGAGAGACATATTCAGCAACATCTCTTTTCATGCCATCCCACCAGAAGTACTCTTTCAGGTCCCTATACATCTTCGTGCTTCCAGGATGAATAGAGAATGAAGAACTATGAGCCTCATCCAGCAGCTCCTTCTTTAATTCAGGGATGGGAGGAACACAAACCCGATTCCTGAACTTTATTATCCCATCACAATCAAGGTTGAATTCAGGAACATTTCTCACCTTCTTTTGTAACTCGACATCTTCTTTTTGTGCCTCTTTAATCTTCACTTGTATAGATGGTTGAACATTCATTTGAGAAAGATAAGATTTTTCCCCTTCCATTATAATTCCAAGATCCATCCTTTGTAAATCCATAAATATTGGATCTTTTGTGATCCTCATCATGGATAAACTAGCATGGTCTTGTCGACTTAATGCATCTGCCACCTTGTTTGCCTTCCCAGGGTGGTAATGGATTGAGCAGTCATAATCCTTAATCAGCTCCAACCATCTTCTTTGGCGCATATTCAACTCCTTTTGTGTGAAAATATACTTTAAACTTTTATGATCAGTATAAATATCACACCTTTCACCATAAAGGTAATGCCTCCAAATCTTTAATGCAAAGATTACCGCAGCCAACTCCAAATCATGTGTTGGGTAATTTTGCTCATGGATTTTCAACTGTCGTGAGGCATAAGCTATCACCATATCATTTTGCATAAGAACACACCCCAATCCCTTCTTGGATGCATCACTGTAGATCACAAACCTTTCTCCACTACAAGGCAGTGTGAGAACAGGTGCACTGGATAACCTTCTTTTCAACTCCTTGAAATTCTCTTCACATTCCTCTGTCCAGACAAACTTAACTCCTTTCCGAGTCAACTTGGTGAGTGGATTAGATAATCGTGAAAAATCTTTTACAAAACGTCGATAATATCCAGCCAAACCAAGAAAACTTCGGATCTCAGTTACTGTTGTTGGTCTTGACCATCTTTCGATAACCTCTGTTTTTGCTGGATCCACAGATATCCCCTCTTTTGAGATTATATGACCCAAAAATGCAACTTTTTGAAGCCAAAATTCACACTTGGTAAATTTGGCATAAAGCTTCTCCTTTCTCAGGGTCTTCAATATAATTCTCAAGTGATCTTCATGTTCTTCCTTGCTCTTTGAATAGACAAGAATATCGTCTATAAAGACTACCACAAATTGATCAAGATAGTCTCTAAAGACTCTATTCATTAGATCCATGAAGATAGCAGGGGCATTAGTAAGACCAAATGGCATCACTATAAATTCATAGTGTCCATACCTTGTACGGAAAGCCGTCTTTGGTATATCCTCCCTTTTGACCCTTAATTGATGATACCCTGAACGAAGATCAATCTTGGAAAAGTATTGAGCTCCGCGTAGTTGGTCAAATAAGTCATCAATGCGTGGGAGAGGATATTTGTTCTTGATAGTGATCTTGTTAAGTTCTCGATAATCAATGCAGAGTCTCATTGATCCATCTTTCTTCTTAACAAATAGAACAGGTTCTCCCCAAGGTGACGCACTAGGGCGTATGAATCCCTTATCAAGATTCTCTTGGAGTTGCATCTTCAATTCCTGCAACTCAATTGGGGCCATTCTATAAGGTGTCTTTGAAATAGGCAAAGCACCCGGTACGAGTTCTATTGAAAACTCAACTTCACGATTTGGTGGAAGACCCGGTAATTCCTCCGGAAAGACATCATCAAACTCCCGTACGATGGGCATATTCTTAATCGTGAGTTTCTCACCAACCATTTGAGATAAATAACCTTCATTTAGCGGAATCAAGACCCATAAGATGGAAGGAATTTCCACTGGAAGGTTATATTCATCCTTGCATCGATAAATGATCGTAGATTGATCTGGAATATGAAATGTGACTTCCCTTCTTTGGCAATTGATATGAGCTCCATGTAGAGAAAGCCAATCCATGCCAAGAATCACATCAAATTCCACTAAAGGAAGGATCATAAGATTTGCAGGAAGCACTTTCCCACAAACTTCGATCGGAGAAGAATTATATACTTTTGATGCGACTGATGTGCCATTAGGTGTTGTCACAGATAACTCAACATCTAACTGTTGAGGTGATACGGTGATACCCTTAGAAAATTCTTTAGAAATAAAAGAGTGGGTGGATCCAGAATCAAATAAAACATTTGCTACTTTAGATTGGATGGTAAGTGTACCTTTCACCACTTCGTTATCGTACTCCACATCGCTGATAGAAATTGCATGTGACTTTCCTTTGTCTTTAGCCTTAAGATTTTGTTGACGTCGACCATCATCATCAACCCTTGGATTTGGGCATTGATTGGCATAATGCCCCATCTCCTTGCACTTGAAACATTGAAGTGTAGTAGGATCATTCTGTGTATCCCTTCCTTTGTTTGCATCATTAGACATCTTCTTCCCATTATCACGGCATTCAAATGCCCGATGACCTTCCTTTCCACATTTAAAACATTTACTTGTCCCTTTAAGACAACTCCCTCCATGTTTCTTTCCACACTTTGAGCATAAGGGAAAGCTCATCTTCTTTTCAGTTTGCTCATTAGATTTTCCTTTGAATTCCATCTTCCTCTTCTTATCAAACCCATGTGACTGATGGGTTACTCCAATCTCCATCTCGACTTTGAGAGCACATCGAACGATTTCCTCGTAGCTATTGAAGTCCCTTATGGCTAACGCCCTTCGAAGACTTGGTTTTAAGCCACTAAAGAATCGATCGATCTTACTCTCAGGTTGGATAATAATACCAGAAGCGTACCTTGCAAGTCTTGTAAAATTTGCTTCATAGGTACTAACAGATTCATCATCCCTTTGCTTCAGTTCAAGGAACTCTTTCTCCATCTTTGTTCGGAGAATACGAGGGAAGTACTTATTGAAAAATAAGTTCTTGAACTCGTCCCATTCCATAGACTCAATTTCATCCCTTTGCCTCGTATTCTTAACAAGATTCCACCATTGATCCGCATCTCCTTCCAAACGATACACTGCTAGGATGACTTTATCATGTTCAGAACATTGAAGAACTGAAAATATCTTTTCAGTAGTACTAATCCATTGTTCAGCAACTAATGGATCAGTAGACCCGCTGAAAGATGGTGGACGCTGCCTCATGAAGGATTCAACAGAATGTTGCTCCCTCCTTTGTTCGTTTGGAAATCCTGCATGATTCATAGCTTGAGAAAGTTGCGTGAGCATGGCTACAAGATTTTGCATTCCAGCTCCCATATCGTTTGGTTGCTCAGGGGGACAATCATTGCATTGCCCATCGCATTCCGCATTAACACGGTTCCTTCGGGTTCCAGCCATTGACTAAAACCAAGAAGAATAGTGTGAGCAACACTAATTATAATAGGAAACCACATAATTCAAGAATAAAATTTTCATGCTTATGGTCTTATCCTAGGTTATTCATGGCCATTTCTAAGATTGTGTTCTATGCTTAGACTTATTCTTAGGGTTCTTACTAAGGCTTTCACATCCTAGTTTCCAAAGGTTGACTATACCTTTCCTCTGATACCAACTATAACGACCCAAACTTTACATACATTGTTAATACTTCAAAATTGAATCACTCTTATTACAACATATGACAAAACCACAAAGGACCGTATAGGTATAGTGTCTTTAGAAACTGGGGAAACATAAACAACTGGTTCATAAATCTTCTACAGTGTCTCCCATTTATTTCATCATATCTATGGTCCCTTTTAGCATATTCTACTTAATATCCATCTTCCTGACCTGGGGAAAAGAAAACATAAAAGGGTGAGCTCAAATGCTCAGCAAGGGCAAATAAAGGAAATAAAAATCATATCATATCTTTATGAAAATCAAAACCTGCAAAAGAGATCATAATATCTTAACATGGAATAAATCATAGAAGTGAAAATGAGATCCCCATAACATAAAACTTGAAACTTTGTGGCATGCACACATAATCATGGAAAATCATTTCTTGTTAGTCATGACTCATTGCCAAGACTATCTTAGTGGACAAAGTCCCTTTCTGAACCAAGTTCACTCCTCGTTTCAGTCCTGTATCACTGAACCGAAATAACCTTCCGTTCCAGCCATGTCTATCTCATGAGATATAAAATCTTTACCCAATGCATTGGAGGGAGATATAGGTCCCACCCATCTTATAATGAATCCTTTCTTATGTGTGCCACATAAAACATACATCATCACATAACACATGTAACAAAAATGGGATTCTTGAAACATCATGACATCATAAATCAATTCATATAAGATAAAGGAATTCATAAAAATAATTCCATCATAACATGATCAAATCAATGTAATAATAGGGATAAAAACAGAACCCTTTATTATCTTAGATGGAAAATAATTTTGATAAAACACTTGAACTCCATTCTTGAGGAAAATATCCTTTCTTCTTTAAAAATACTTTTCTTTTCTTAACATGTCATACAATTATAAACTAAAAGAAGTTGATTAAAAATAAACTTGAAAACTTGTAAAGGAAGATTCTTGGAAATAATGTTTTAAAAATCCATTCATTCCGTATAAGTTAAAAAAAACATTCTTCTCGTATTTTTGTCGGAAAATTCAAAAAGTACCTCGTATGAAAAACAACAAAAGATTCCTTTCATATCTTTTACTAAAACTCACCGAAGGGTAAAATAGGATTTAAACAATTGAAATTGGATGTAAAAAATATTACATATTGAGGGAACATGGATGTGGATGATAACATACACCCCATTAAATACATACGAATAAACAATCTCGGATAAAAATGAGATTGTGATATTTCCCTTACCTTAGGTCCAATTTGCTTTGTACGTGTCCGAAGCTCCTGTATAATGGTTTAAATAATGTTATTGACTTATTCCAGAATCATACATATTGATATGATATCATATATGGTCATATTCTTAGCTTATTGTTAGTAATATTTCATTGTTACTTGTTACTCGGGTCTTTATTGCCTTTTGTTCTTATGCATGTTTTTCCGAATAAATTCTTATTCTTCTTTTAAGGTTATAGATACCTTATATCCAGAATGTTATTAGTGTAACATATATCATATTTATTCATTCAATTCATTTATATAATTACTATGTAATGATGATCATGTAGAACGAGTCGCATCACATCGTGGAGACGGTATTCCGTACGTACGCACGAGTGATGATATCGTTCCTATGATCGTGGAACTGTATTGGAGTATAAATATATTATTTCAGTATCAATATTACTTTATAATAATCATATATAGTTACTCATTACACCATTATACCCATCCTTGTAAGGTGATGGTGGAAAATAGATTACACCACGACGTGGAGAGGGTATTCCGTACGTACGCACGCGTGGTGATTTCATTTTTCCGTAGGATGGATAGAAGGTGAATTAGGGTTGTTTCATATTTATAATAACATATCAGTATGTAAGTAATACTGATGTTATTACTTTGTCATGAAACAACTAAAGAAGAAAAAGTTGAAGATGAAAGAAATTGAAAAGATCGGTAATGGATATTACCTCTTCTTTGGAAGGCCTCTTTGAATCCTCCACTTAGGGAACTAAGATTGGTATTTGAAGAAGACCAGGACCTCTAGGATTATTCTAGGGATGTGGGGAGGAGAAAATGGCAGGGGTTGGCCGAGCTTGAGTGCTCAAATTGGTGTGAGGAGGAGGGGGAGAAGGTGTCCTTTTATAGGGGAGGAGAGGGGCACCTTAGGAATAACTAAAAACATTATTTTATATTAAAGTCAAAATCGGTTTATAATGGTTCCAAAGGGTCTTATTTCGAAGATAAGGTGGGGAAGGGTCGAAATCCTCTCATCCAATAGAATTTGGACAAGTTTAGGTTCCTATTTTAACCTTATCATTTAGATTTAACATTAAGTTAAATAATTTAACTTTTACCATGTCTTTTTGTTTTCTTTCACTATATGGTTAATACACTTACTATAACATGCCAAACGAACCCCAAATTGTTTATTATTAATATATATATCCTTATCTAAGTCATTTGGCCGAACCTTAGATTTTTAGGAATAATATAACAATTAATAATATAATATTTGATTTAAAAACTATTTTGTGTCAATTTTGACACTATTTGATGTATGACTTTTGTGAAAGTCATAACAGAATTAAATGTTCGAACCAAGTTGATTAAATCAACACTAATATATCATATTAACCTAGAAAATTAGTGGAATTCATAAAAAGTCTCAAATTACATTTATTTTGATGTTTATAACATCAATTATGTCAATATTTCATTAATAAGATAATTACTGCATCATCTTTGTGTCATAAATAAATTAAATTATTTGATGTCTAAAAATTACAAATAAAATACCATCATGTAGGAAATCTTTTTAGCTTTCTAATGAATATTTACAATCGAATTTATCTTATGTATAACCCTATATTAAAAATGATTTACTTGTTAAACTTTGATTTTAACTATTTTAACCCTTCTTTAAATAAATTAATAATAAATGTCCTAATCTAATCCAAGTGGGCCTAAATGGTCATATTTTATTCCTAAGTTTGTTTTTGGTCAAATTACACTTGTCCAATAGTATTAGGACATGTGTTAGGGTAATATTGATATCATATTTACCCTTAGTTACCCTATTTACTATTAACCGCGGTAAAAATAGTAAAAAGTTACTATTCACCAAAAAATTATTTTCATCTCATTGAACCACATTTTAGTCCTTGATATTAACCGTGTCTCTCGGATTTTTGAAATTCCATTCACAGAAGCGGTAAAATTAAGGTTTATGCAAAATTCAGTTTTTAACCTACCACTTAGTGGTTTCACTATTCATCAAAAATTGAAAGTTTTCAGAAAAATACCAAAATTTCACCCTAGGCTAATTTCGATATTCTGAGTCCAAAAATGAAGTCCATTTTGAAAAATAAAATTTATAAAATTTCAAAAAGTGGTTATTACTATTCATAACGGCTAGTTTTAATAGCATATTGTTGTTTAGTGAAACTCGGTATTGCGTACGACGCAAGCTATCGAGGAAGGTCGCGATTGCGTGTAAAGCAATTCAAGCAAGTGTTGCGTAGAAAAAGATTCCTTTGATAATTTATATAACATAAAAGTCTCGGGTGTTACATTCTACCCCCCTTAAAAAGAATTTCGCCCTCGAAATTCGTCACTTTGTAACAAATAGATGAGGATACTTCTCCCTCATCATATCCTCAAGCTCCCATGTAGCTTCTTCAAGTTGGTGGTTCCTCCATAAAACTTTCACCAAGCGAGTGGTCTTGTTTCGTAGGACTTTTTCGCTACGATCCAGAATCTCTATCGGCTGTTCTTCATAAGAAAGATCTTGCTCCAGCGGTACAACTTCTGAGCTGAGTACATGTGAAGGATCTGGTATGTACTTTCTCAGGAGAGATACGTGGAACACATCGTGAACTTGAGAGAGATTCGGTGGAAGCGCCAATCGGTAAGCTACCTTCCCAACACGATCCAGTATTTCAAAAGGACCGATATATCTAGGGCTCAACTTCCCCTTCTTTCCAAATCTCATAACCCTCTTCCAGGGAGATATTCGTAAGAACACTTTATCACCCACTTCAAACTCTAGGTCTTTTCTTCGGTTGTCGGCATAACTTTTCTGTCGACTCTGAGCTGCTCTTATATGTTGTTGAATAGATCTGATCTTCTCTGCCATTTCATCAACGAGATCAGGTCCTAATAGCTTTCTTTCCCCAACTTCATCCCAGCAAGTTGGAGTCCTGCATTTCTTTCCATAGAGAGCTTCATAAGGAGCCATCTGAATACTGGAGTGAAAGCTATTATTATAAGAAAATTCCACCAAAGGTAGGTGTTGATCCCAACCTCCTTTGAAATCCATAGAGCAAGCTCTCAACATATCTTCTAGGGTTTGAATTGTTCTCTCAGACTGACCGTCTGTCTGGGGATGATAAGCAGTGCTGAAACTCAACTCTGTATCCAGAGTATGCTGAAGACTTCGCCAGAACTTTGAGGTAAATCTCGGATCTCGATCAGATATAATAGAAAGTGGTACTCCATGCAATCTTACCACTTCCTTTACATATATCCTGGCAAGCTGATCTAGAGACAAATCCTCTCTAATAGCAATGAAGTGTGCAGACTTTGTAAGACGATCAACTATGACCCAGATAGCATTATTGCCTTTGGATGTTTTAGGAAGTCCTGTGACAAAGTCCATAGTGATGTCTTCCCATTTCCATTCGGGTATGGGTAATGGTTGTAACATCCCCTTAGACTTCTGTCTCTCAGCTTTAACTTGTTGACAAACCAAGCATCGAGAGACATATTCAGCAACATCTCTTTTCATGCCATCCCACCAGAAGTACTCTTTCAGGTCCCTATACATCTTCGTGCTTCCAGGATGAATAGAGAATGAAGAACTATGAGCCTCATCCAGCAGCTCCTTCTTTAATTCAGGGATGGGAGGAACACAAACCCGATTCCTGAACTTTATTATCCCATCACAATCAAGGTTGAATTCAGGAACATTTCTCACCTTCTTTTGTAACTCGACATCTTCTTTTTGTGCCTCTTTAATCTTCACTTGTATAGATGGTTGAACATTCATTTGAGAAAGATAAGATTTTTCCCCTTCCATTATAATTCCAAGATCCATCCTTTGTAAATCCATAAATATTGGATCTTTTGTGATCCTCATCATGGATAAACTAGCATGGTCTTGTCGACTTAATGCATCTGCCACCTTGTTTGCCTTCCCAGGGTGGTAATGGATTGAGCAGTCATAATCCTTAATCAGCTCCAACCATCTTCTTTGGCGCATATTCAACTCCTTTTGTGTGAAAATATACTTTAAACTTTTATGATCAGTATAAATATCACACCTTTCACCATAAAGGTAATGCCTCCAAATCTTTAATGCAAAGATTACCGCAGCCAACTCCAAATCATGTGTTGGGTAATTTTGCTCATGGATTTTCAACTGTCGTGAGGCATAAGCTATCACCATATCATTTTGCATAAGAACACACCCCAATCCCTTCTTGGATGCATCACTGTAGATCACAAACCTTTCTCCACTACAAGGCAGTGTGAGAACAGGTGCACTGGATAACCTTCTTTTCAACTCCTTGAAATTCTCTTCACATTCCTCTGTCCAGACAAACTTAACTCCTTTCCGAGTCAACTTGGTGAGTGGATTAGATAATCGTGAAAAATCTTTTACAAAACGTCGATAATATCCAGCCAAACCAAGAAAACTTCGGATCTCAGTTACTGTTGTTGGTCTTGACCATCTTTCGATAACCTCTGTTTTTGCTGGATCCACAGATATCCCCTCTTTTGAGATTATATGACCCAAAAATGCAACTTTTTGAAGCCAAAATTCACACTTGGTAAATTTGGCATAAAGCTTCTCCTTTCTCAGGGTCTTCAATATAATTCTCAAGTGATCTTCATGTTCTTCCTTGCTCTTTGAATAGACAAGAATATCGTCTATAAAGACTACCACAAATTGATCAAGATAGTCTCTAAAGACTCTATTCATTAGATCCATGAAGATAGCAGGGGCATTAGTAAGACCAAATGGCATCACTATAAATTCATAGTGTCCATACCTTGTACGGAAAGCCGTCTTTGGTATATCCTCCCTTTTGACCCTTAATTGATGATACCCTGAACGAAGATCAATCTTGGAAAAGTATTGAGCTCCGCGTAGTTGGTCAAATAAGTCATCAATGCGTGGGAGAGGATATTTGTTCTTGATAGTGATCTTGTTAAGTTCTCGATAATCAATGCAGAGTCTCATTGATCCATCTTTCTTCTTAACAAATAGAACAGGTGCTCCCCAAGGTGACGCACTAGGGCGTATGAATCCCTTATCAAGATTCTCTTGGAGTTGCATCTTCAATTCCTGCAACTCAATTGGGGCCATTCTATAAGGTGTCTTTGAAATAGGCAAAGCACCCGGTACGAGTTCTATTGAAAACTCAACTTCACGATTTGGTGGAAGACCCGGTAATTCCTCCGGAAAGACATCATCAAACTCCCGTACGATGGGCATATTCTTAATCGTGAGTTTCTCACCAACCATTTGAGATAAATAACCTTCATTTAGCGGAATCAAGACCCATAAGATGGAAGGAATTTCCACTGGAAGGTTATATTCATCCTTGCATCGATAAATGATCGTAGATTGATCTGGAATATGAAATGTGACTTCCCTTCTTTGGCAATTGATATGAGCTCCATGTAGAGAAAGCCAATCCATGCCAAGAATCACATCAAATTCCACTAAAGGAAGGATCATAAGATTTGCAGGAAGCACTTTCCCACAAACTTCGATCGGAGAAGAATTATATACTTTTGATGCGACTGATGTGCCATTAGGTGTTGTCACAGATAACTCAACATCTAACTGTTGAGGTGATACGGTGATACCCTTAGAAAATTCTTTAGAAATAAAAGAGTGGGTGGATCCAGAATCAAATAAAACATTTGCTACTTTAGAGTGGATGGTAAGTGTACCTTTCACCACTTCGTTATCGTACTCCACATCGCTGATAGAAATTGCATGTGACTTTCCTTTGTCTTTAGCCTTAAGATTTTGTTGACGTCGACCATCATCATCAACCCTTGGATTTGGGCATTGATTGGCATAATGCCCCATCTCCTTGCACTTGAAACATTGAAGTGTAGTAGGATCATTCTGTGTATCCCTTCCTTTGTTTGCATCATTAGACATCTTCTTCCCATTATCACGGCATTCAAATGCCCGATGACCTTCCTTTCCACATTTAAAACATTTACTTGTCCCTTTAAGACAACTCCCTCCATGTTTCTTTCCACACTTTGAGCATAAGGGAAAGCTCATCTTCTTTTCAGTTTGCTCATTAGATTTTCCTTTGAATTCCATCTTCCTCTTCTTATCAAACCCATGTGACTGATGGGTTACTCCAATCTCCATCTCGACTTTGAGAGCACATCGAACGATTTCCTCGTAGCTATTGAAGTCCCTTATGGCTAACGGCCTTCGAAGACTTGGTTTTAAGCCACTAAAGAATCGATCGATCTTACTCTCAGGTTGGATAATAATACCAGAAGCGTACCTTGCAAGTCTTGTAAAATTTGCTTCATAGGTACTAACAGATTCATCATCCCTTTGCTTCAGTTCAAGGAACTCTTTCTCCATCTTTGTTCGGAGAATACGAGGGAAGTACTTATTGAAAAATAAGTTCTTGAACTCGTCCCATTCCATAGACTCAATTTCATCCCTTTGCCTCGTATTCTTAACAAGATTCCACCATTGATCCGCATCTCCTTCCAAACGATACACTGCTAGGATGACTTTATCATGTTCAGAACATTGAAGAACTGAAAATATCTTTTCAGTAGTACTAATCCATTGTTCAGCAACTAATGGATCAGTAGACCCGCTGAAAGATGGTGGACGCTGCCTCATGAAGGATTCAACAGAATGTTGCTCCCTCCTTTGTTCGTTTGGAAATCCTGCATGATTCATAGCTTGAGAAAGTTGCGTGAGCATGGCTACAAGATTTTGCATTCCAGCTCCCATATCGTTTGGTTGCTCAGGGGGACAATCATTGCATTGCCCATCGCATTCCGCATTAACACGGTTCCTTCGGGTTCTAGCCATTGACTAAAACCAAGAAGAATAGTGTGAGCAACACTAATTATAATAGGAAACCACATAATTCAAGAATAAAATTTTCATGCTTATGGTCTTATCCTAGGTTATTCATGGCCATTTCTAAGATTGTGTTCTATGCTTAGACTTATTCTTAGGGTTCTTACTAAGGCTTTCACATCCTAGTTTCCAAAGGTTGACTATACCTTTCCTCTGATACCAACTATAACGACCCAAACTTTACATACATTGTTAATACTTCAAAATTGAATCACTCTTATTACAACATATGACAAAACCACAAAGGACCGTATAGGTATAGTGTCTTTAGAAACTGGGGAAACATAAACAACTGGTTCATAAATCTTCTACAGTGTCTCCCATTTATTTCATCATATCTATGGTCCCTTTTAGCATATTCTACTTAATATCCATCTTCCTGACCTGGGGAAAAGAAAACATAAAAGGGTGAGCTCAAATGCTCAGCAAGGGCAAATAAAGGAAATAAAAATCATATCATATCTTTATGAAAATCAAAACCTGCAAAAGAGATCATAATATCTTAACATGGAATAAATCATAGAAGTGAAAATGAGATCCCCATAACATAAAACTTGAAACTTTGTGGCATGCACACATAATCATGGAAAATCATTTCTTGTTAGTCATGACTCATTGCCAAGACTATCTTAGTGGACAAAGTCCCTTTCTGAACCAAGTTCACTCCTCGTTTCAGTCCTGTATCACTGAACCGAAATAACCTTCCGTTCCAGCCATGTCTATCTCATGAGATATAAAATCTTTACCCAATGCATTGGAGGGAGATATAGGTCCCACCCATCTTATAATGAATCCTTTCTTATGTGTGCCACATAAAACATACATCATCACATAACACATGTAACAAAAATGGGATTCTTGAAACATCATGACATCATAAATCAATTCATATAAGATAAAGGAATTCATAAAAATAATTCCATCATAACATGATCAAATCAATGTAATAATAGGGATAAAAACAGAACCCTTTATTATCTTAGATGGAAAATAATTTTGATAAAACACTTGAACTCCATTCTTGAGGAAAATATCCTTTCTTCTTTAAAAATACTTTTCTTTTCTTAACATGTCATACAATTATAAACTAAAAGAAGTTGATTAAAAATAAACTTGAAAACTTGTAAAGGAAGATTCTTGGAAATAATGTTTTAAAAATCCATTCATTCCGTATAAGTTAAAAAAAAACATTCTTCTCGTATTTTTGTCGGAAAAGTCAAAAAGTACCTCGTATGAAAAACGACAAAAGATTCCTTTCATATCTTTTACTAAAACTCACCGAAGGGTAAAATAGGATTTAAACAATTGAAATTGGATGTAAAAAATATTACATATTGAGGGAACATGGATGTGGATGATAACATACACCCCATTAAATACATACGAATAAACAATCTCGGATAAAAATGAGATTGTGATATTTCCCTTACCTTAGGTCCAATTTTCTTTGTACGTGTCCGAAGCTCCTGTATAATGGTTTAAATAATGTTATTGACTTATTCCAGAATCATACATATTGATATGATATCATATATGGTCATATTCTTAGCTTATTGTTAGTAATATTTCATTGTTACTTGTTACTCGGGTCTTTATTGCCTTTTGTTCTTATGCATGTTTTTCCGAATAAATTCTTATTCTTCTTTTAAGGTTATAGATAACTTATATCCAGAATGTTATTAGTGTAACATATATCATATTTATTCATTCAATTCATTTATATAATTACTATGTAATGATGATCATGTAGAACGAGTCGCATCACATCGTGGAGACGGTATTCCGTACGTACGCACGAGTGATGATATCGTTCCTATGATCGTGGAACTGTATTGGAGTATAAATATATTATTTCAGTATCAATATTACTTTATAATAATCATATATAGTTACTCATTACACCATTATACCCATCCTTGTAAGGTGATGGTGGAAAATAGATTACACCACGGCGTGGAGACGGTATTCCGTACGTACGCACGCGTGGTGATTTCATTTTTCCGTAGGATGGATAGAAGGTGAATTAGGGTTGTTTCATATTTATAATAACATATCAGTATGTAAGTAATACTGATGTTATTACTTTGTCATGAAACAACTAAAGAAGAAAAAGTTGAAGATGAAAGAAATTGAAAAGATCGGTAATGGATATTACCTCTTCTTTGGAAGGCCTCTTTGAATCCTCCACTTAGGGAACTAAGATTGGTATTTGAAGAAGACCAGGACCTCTAGGATTATTCTAGGGATGTGGGGAGGAGAAAATTGCAGGGGTTGGCCGAGCTTGAGTGCTCAAATTGGTGTGAGGAGGAGGGGGAGAAGGTGTCCTTTTATAGGGGAGGAGAGGGGCACCTTAGGAATAACTAAAAACATTATTTTATATTAAAGTCAAAATCGGTTTATAATGGTTCCAAAGGGTCTTATTTCGAAGATAAGGTGGGGAAGGGTCGAAATCCTCTCATCCAATAGAATTTGGACAAGTTTAGGTTCCTATTTTAACCTTATCATTTAGATTTAACATTAAGTTAAATAATTTAACTTTTACCATGTCTTTTTGTTTTCTTTCACTATATGGTTAATACACTTACTATAACATGCCAAACGAACCCCAAATTGTTTATTATTAATATATATATCCTTATCTAAGTCATTTGGCCGAACCTTAGATTTTTAGGAATAATATAACAATTAATAATATAATATTTGATTTAAAAACTATTTTGTGTCAATTTTGACACTATTTGATGTATGACTTTTGTGAAAGTCATAACAGAATTAAATGTTCGAACCAAGTTGATTAAATCAACACTAATATATCATATTAACCTAGAAAATTAGTGGAATTCATAAAAAGTCTCAAATTACATTTATTTTGATGTTTATAACATCAATTATGTCAATATTTCATTAATAAGATAATTACTGCATCATCTTTGTGTCATAAATAAATTAAATTATTTGATGTCTAAAAATTACAAATAAAATACCATCATGTAGGAAATCTTTTTAGCTTTCTAATGAATATTTACAATCGAATTTATCTTATGTATAACCCTATATTAAAAATGATTTACTTGTTAAACTTTGATTTTAACTATTTTAACCCTTCTTTAAATAAATTAATAATAAATGTCCTAATCTAATCCAAGTGGGCCTAAATGGTCATATTTTATTCCTAAGTTTGTTTTTGGTCAAATTACACTTGTCCAATAGTATTAGGACATGTGTTAGGGTAATATTGATATCATATTTACCCTTAGTTACCCTATTTACTATTAACCGCGGTAAAAATAGTAAAAAGTTACTATTCACCAAAAAATTATTTTCATCTCATTGAACCACATTTTAGTCCTTGATATTAACCGTGTCTCTCGGATTTTTGAAATTCCATTCACAGAAGCGGTAAAATTAAGGTTTATGCAAAATTCAGTTTTTAACCTACCACTTAGTGGTTTCACTATTCATCAAAAATTGAAAGTTTTCAGAAAAATACCAAAATTTCACCCTAGGCTAATTTCGATATTCTGAGTCCAAAAATGAAGTCCATTTTGAAAAATAAAATTTATAAAATTTCAAAAAGTGGTTATTACTATTCATAACGGCTAGTTTTAATAGCATATTGTTGTTTAGTGAAACTCGGTATTGCGTACGACGCAAGCTATCGAGGAAGGTCGCGATTGCGTGTAAAGCAATTCAAGCAAGTGTTGCGTAGAAAAAGATTCCTTTGATAATTTATATAACATAAAAGTCTCGGGTGTTACATTCTACCCCCCTTAAAAATAATTTCGCCCTCGAAATTCGTCACTTTGTAACAAATAGATGAGGATACTTCTCCCTCATCATATCCTCAAGCTCCCATGTAGCTTCTTCAAGTTGGTGGTTCCTCCATAAAACTTTCACCAAGCGAGTGGTCTTGTTTCGTAGGACTTTTTCGCTACGATCCAGAATCTCTATCGGCTGTTCTTCATAAGAAAGATCTTGCTCCAACGGTACAACTTCTGAGCTGAGTACATGTGAAGGATCTGGTATGTACTTTCTCAGGAGAGATACGTGGAACACATCGTGAACTTGAGAGAGATTCGGTGGAAGCGCCAATCGGTAAGCTACCTTCCCAACACGATCCAGTATTTCAAAAGGACCGATATATCTAGGGCTCAACTTCCCCTTCTTTCCAAATCTCATAACCCTCTTCCAGGGAGATATTCGTAAGAACACTTTATCACCCACTTCAAACTCTAGGTCTTTTCTTCGGTTGTCGGCATAACTTTTCTGTCGACTCTGAGCTGCTCTTATATGTTGTTGAATAGATCTGATCTTCTCTGCCATTTCATCAACGAGATCAGGTCCTAATAGCTTTCTTTCCCCAACTTCATCCCAGCAAGTTGGAGTCCTGCATTTCTTTCCATAGAGAGCTTCATAAGGAGCCATCTGAATACTGGAGTGAAAGCTATTATTATAAGAAAATTCCACCAAAGGTAGGTGTTGATCCCAACCTCCTTTGAAATCCATAGGGCAAGCTCTCAACATATCTTCTAGGGTTTGAATTGTTCTCTCAGACTGACCGTCTGTCTGGGGATGATAAGCAGTGCTGAAACTCAACTCTGTATCCAGAGTATGCTGAAGACTTCGCCAGAACTTTGAGGTAAATCTCGGATCTCGATCAGATATAATAGAAAGTGGTACTCCATGCAATCTTACCACTTCCTTTACATATATCCTGGCAAGCTGATCTAGAGAGAAATCCTCTCTAATAGCAATGAAGTGTGCAGACTTTGTAAGACGATCAACTATGACCCAGATAGCATTATTGCCTTTGGATGTTTTAGGAAGTCCTGTGACAAAGTCCATAGTGATGTTTTCCCATTTCCATTCGGGTATGGGTAATGGTTGTAACATCCCCTTAGACTTCTGTCTCTCAGCTTTAACTTGTTGACAAACCAAGCATCGAGAGACATATTCAGCAACATCTCTTTTCATGCCATCCCACCAGAAGTACTCTTTCAGGTCCCTATACATCTTCGTGCTTCCAGGATGAATAGAGAATGAAGAACTATGAGCCTCATCCAGCAGCTCCTTCTTTAATTCAGGGATGGGAGGAACACAAACCCGATTCCTGAACTTTATTATCCCATCACAATCAAGGTTGAATTCAGGAACATTTCTCACCTTCTTTTGTAACTCGACATCTTCTTTTTGTGCCTCTTTAATCTTCACTTGTATAGATGGTTGAACATTCATTTGAGAAAGATAAGATTTTTCCCCTTCCATTATAATTCCAAGATCCATCCTTTGTAAATCCATAAATATTGGATCTTTTGTGATCCTCATCATGGATAAACTAGCATGGTCTTGTCGACTTAATGCATCTGCCACCTTGTTTGCCTTCCCAGGGTGGTAATGGATTGAGCAGTCATAATCCTTAATCAGCTCCAACCATCTTCTTTGGCGCATATTCAACTCCTTTTGTGTGAAAATATACTTTAAACTTTTATGATCAGTATAAATATCACACCTTTCACCATAAAGGTAATGCCTCCAAATCTTTAATGCAAAGATTACCGCAGCCAACTCCAAATCATGTGTTGGGTAATTTTGCTCATGGATTTTCAACTGTCGTGAGGCATAAGCTATCACCATATCATTTTGCATAAGAACACACCCCAATCCCTTCTTGGATGCATCACTGTAGATCACAAACCTTTCTCCACTACAAGGCAGTGTGAGAACAGGTGCACTGGATAACCTTCTTTTCAACTCCTTGAAATTCTCTTCACATTCCTCTGTCCAGACAAACTTAACTCCTTTCCGAGTCAACTTGGTGAGTGGATTAGATAATCGTGAAAAATCTTTTACAAAACGTCGATAATATCCAGCCAAACCAAGAAAACTTCGGATCTCAGTTACTGTTGTTGGTCTTGACCATCTTTCGATAACCTCTGTTTTTGCTGGATCCACAGATATCCCCTCTTTTGAGATTATATGACCCAAAAATGCAACTTTTTGAAGCCAAAATTCACACTTGGTAAATTTGGCATAAAGCTTCTCCTTTCTCAGGGTCTTCAATATAATTCTCAAGTGATCTTCATGTTCTTCCTTGCTCTTTGAATAGACAAGAATATCGTCTATAAAGACTACCACAAATTGATCAAGATAGTCTCTAAAGACTCTATTCATTAGATCCATGAAGATAGCAGGGGCATTAGTAAGACCAAATGGCATCACTATAAATTCATAGTGTCCATACCTTGTACGGAAAGCCGTCTTTGGTATATCCTCCCTTTTGACCCTTAATTGATGATACCCTGAACGAAGATCAATCTTGGAAAAGTATTGAGCTCCGCGTAGTTGGTCAAATAAGTCATCAATGCGTGGGAGAGGATATTTGTTCTTGATAGTGATCTTGTTAAGTTCTCGATAATCAATGCAGAGTCTCATTGATCCATCTTTCTTCTTAACAAATAGAACAGGTGCTCCCCAAGGTGACGCACTAGGGCGTATGAATCCCTTATCAAGATTCTCTTGGAGTTGCATCTTCAATTCCTGCAACTCAATTGGGGCCATTCTATAAGGTGTCTTTGAAATAGGCAAAGCACCCGGTACGAGTTCTATTGAAAACTCAACTTCACGATTTGGTGGAAGACCCGGTAATTCCTCCGGAAAGACATCATCAAACTCCCGTACGATGGGCATATTCTTAATCTTGAGTTTCTCACCAACCATTTGAGATAAATAACCTTCATTTAGCGGAATCAAGACCCATAAGATGGAAGGAATTTCCACTGGAAGGTTATATTCATCCTTGCATCGATAAATGATCGTAGATTGATCTGGAATATGAAATGTGACTTCCCTTCTTTGGCAATTGATATGAGCTCCATGTAGAGAAAGCCAATCCATGCCAAGAATCACATCAAATTCCACTAAAGGAAGGATCATAAGATTTGCAGGAAGCACTTTCCCACAAACTTCGATCGGAGAAGAATTATATACTTTTGATGCGACTGATGTGCCATTAGGTGTTGTCACAGATAACTCAACATCTAACTGTTGAGGTGATACGGTGATACCCTTAGAAAATTCTTTAGAAATAAAAGAGTGGGTGGATCCAGAATCAAATAAAACATTTGCTACTTTAGAGTGGATGGTAAGTGTACCTTTCACCACTTCGTTATCGTACTCCACATCGCTGATAGAAATTGCATGTGAATTTCCTTTGTCTTTAGCCTTAAGATTTTGTTGACGTCGACCATCATCATCAACCCTTGGATTTGGGCATTGATTGGCATAATGCCCCATCTCCTTGCACTTGAAACATTGAAGTGTAGTAGGATCATTCTGTGTATCCCTTCCTTTGTTTGCATCATTAGACATCTTCTTCCCATTATCACGGCATTCAAATGCCCGATGACCTTCCTTTCCACATTTAAAACATTTACTTGTCCCTTTAAGACAACTCCCTCCATGTTTCTTTCCACACTTTGAGCATAAGGGAAAGCTCATCTTCTTTTCAGTTTGCTCATTAGATTTTCCTTTGAATTCCATCTT
Organism: Viscum album; assembly: GCA_963277665.1. Classification (NCBI taxonomy): domain Eukaryota; kingdom Viridiplantae; phylum Streptophyta; class Magnoliopsida; order Santalales; family Viscaceae; genus Viscum; species Viscum album. The sequence continues at coordinate 460,359,566 of OY728138.1, forward strand.
CCTCTTCTTATCAAACCCATGTGACTGATGGGTTACTCCAATCTCCATCTCGACTTTGAGAGCACATCGAACGATTTCCTCGTAGCTATTGAAGTCCCTTATGGCTAACGCCCTTCGAAGACTTGGTTTTAAGCCACTAAAGAATCGATCGATCTTACTCTCAGGTTGGATAATAATACCAGAAGCGTACCTTGCAAGTCTTGTAAAATTTGCTTCATAGGTACTAACAGATTCATCATCCCTTTGCTTCAGTTCAAGGAACTCTTTCTCCATCTTTGTTCGGAGAATACGAGGGAAGTACTTATTGAAAAATAAGTTCTTGAACTCGTCCCATTCCATAGACTCAATTTCATCCCTTTGCCTCGTATTCTTAACAAGATTCCACCATTGATCCGCATCTCCTTCCAAACGATACACTGCTAGGATGACTTTATCATGTTCAGAACATTGAAGAACTGAAAATATCTTTTCAGTAGTACTAATCCATTGTTCAGTAACTAATGGATCAGTAGACCCGCTGAAAGATGGTGGACGCTGCCTCATGAAGGATTCAACAGAATGTTGCTCCCTCCTTTGTTCGTTTGGAAATCCTGCATGATTCATAGCTTGAGAAAGTTGCGTGAGCATGGCTACAAGATTTTGCATTCCAGCTCCCATATCGTTTGGTTGCTCAGGGGGACAATCATTGCATTGCCCATCGCATTCCGCATTAACACGGTTCCTTCGGGTTCCAGCCATTGACTAAAACCAAGAAGAATAGTGTGAGCAACACTAATTATAATAGGAAACCACATAATTCAAGAATAAAATTTTCATGCTTATGGTCTTATCCTAGGTTATTCATGGCCATTTCTAAGATTGTGTTCTATGCTTAGACTTATTCTTAGGGTTCTTACTAAGGCTTTCACATCCTAGTTTCCAAAGGTTGACTATACCTTTCCTCTGATACCAACTATAACGACCCAAACTTTACATACATTGTTAATACTTCAAAATTGAATCACTCTTATTACAACATATGACAAAACCACAAAGGACCGTATAGGTATAGTGTCTTTAGAAACTGGGGAAACATAAACAACTGGTTCATAAATCTTCTACAGTGTCTCCCATTTATTTCATCATATCTATGGTCCCTTTTAGCATATTCTACTTAATATCCATCTTCCTGACCTGGGGAAAAGAAAACATAAAAGGGTGAGCTCAAATGCTCAGCAAGGGCAAATAAAGGAAATAAAAATCATATCATATCTTTATGAAAATCAAAACCTGCAAAAGAGATCATAATATCTTAACATGGAATAAATCATAGAAGTGAAAATGAGATCCCCATAACATAAAACTTGAAACTTTGTGGCATGCACACATAATCATGGAAAATCATTTCTTGTTAGTCATGACTCATTGCCAAGACTATCTTAGTGGACAAAGTCCCTTTCTGAACCAAGTTCACTCCTCGTTTCAGTCATGTATCACTGAACCGAAATAACCTTCCGTTCCAGCCATGTCTATCTCATGAGATATAAAATCTTTACCCAATGCATTGGAGGGAGATATAGGTCCCACCCATCTTATAATGAATCCTTTCTTATGTGTGCCACATAAAACATACATCATCACATAACACATGTAACAAAAATGGGATTCTTGAAACATCATGACATCATAAATCAATTCATATAATATAAAGGAATTCATAAAAATAATTCCATCATAACATGATCAAATCAATGTAATAATAGGGATAAAAACAGAACCCTTTATTATCTTAGATGGAAAATAATTTTGATAAAACACTTGAACTCCATTCTTGAGGAAAATATCCTTTCTTCTTTAAAAATACTTTTCTTTTCTTAACATGTCATACAATTATAAACTAAAAGAAGTTGATTAAAAATAAACTTGAAAACTTGTAAAGGAAGATTCTTGGAAATAATGTTTTAAAAATCCATTCATTCCGTATAAGTTAAAAAAAACATTCTTCTCGTATTTTTGTCGGAAAAGTCAAAAAGTACCTCGTATGAAAAACGACAAAAGATTCCTTTCATATCTTTTACTAAAACTCACCGAAGGGTAAAATAGGATTTAAACAATTGAAAGTGGATGTAAAAAATATTACATATTGAGGGAACATGGATGTGGATGATAACATACACCCCATTAAATACATACGAATAAACAATCTCGGATAAAAATGAGATTGTGATATTTCCCTTACCTTAGGTCCAATTTGCTTTGTACGTGTCCGAAGCTCCTGTATAATGGTTTAAATAATGTTATTGACTTATTCCAGAATCATACATATTGATATGATATCATATATGGTCATATTCTTAGCTTATTGTTAGTAATATTTCATTGTTACTTGTTACTCGGGTCTTTATTGCCTTTTGTTCTTATGCATGTTTTTCCGAATAAATTCTTATTCTTCTTTTAAGGTTATAGATACCTTATATCCAGAATGTTATTAGTGTAACATATATCATATTTATTCATTCAATTCATTTATATAATTACTATGTAATGATGATCATGTAGAACGAGTCGCATCACATCGTGGAGACGGTATTCCGTACGTACGCACGAGTGATGATATCGTTCCTATGATCGTGGAACTGTATTGGAGTATAAATATATTATTTCAGTATCAATATTACTTTATAATAATCATATATAGTTACTCATTACACCATTATACCCATCCTTGTAAGGTGATGGTGGAAAATAGATTACACCACGGCGTGGAGACGGTATTCCGTACGTACGCACGCGTGGTGATTTCATTTTTCCGTAGGATGGATAGAAGGTGAATTAGGGTTGTTTCATATTTATAATAACATATCAGTATGTAAGTAATACTGATGTTATTACTTTGTCATGAAACAACTAAAGAAGAAAAAGTTGAAGACGAAAGAAATTGAAAAGATCGGTAATGGATATTACCTCTTCTTTGGAAGGCCTCTTTGAATCCTCCACTTAGGGAACTAAGATTGGTATTTGAAGAAGACCAGGACCTCTAGGATTATTCTAGGGATGTGGGGAGGAGAAAATGGCAGGGGTTGGCCGAGCTTGAGTGCTCAAATTGGTGTGAGGAGGAGGGGGAGAAGGTGTCCTTTTATAGGGGAGGAGAGGGGCACCTTAGGAATAACTAAAAACATTATTTTATATTAAAGTCAAAATCGGTTTATAATGGTTCCAAAGGGTCTTATTTCGAAGATAAGGTGGGGAAGGGTCGAAATCCTCTCATCCAATAGAATTTGGACAAGTTTAGGTTCCTATTTTAACCTTATCATTTAGATTTAACATTAAGTTAAATAATTTAACTTTTACCATGTCTTTTTGTTTTCTTTCACTATATGGTTAATACACTTACTATAACATGCCAAACGAACCCCAAATTGTTTATTATTAATATATATATCCTTATCTAAGTCATTTGGCCGAACCTTAGATTTTTAGGAATAATATAACAATTAATAATATAATATTTGATTTAAAAACTATTTTGTGTCAATTTTGACACTATTTGATGTATGACTTTTGTGAAAGTCATAACAGAATTAAATGTTCGAACCAAGTTGATTAAATCAACACTAATATATCATATTAACCTAGAAAATTAGTGTAATTCATAAAAAGTCTCAAATTACATTTATTTTGATGTTTATAACATCAATTATGTCAATATTTCATTAATAAGATAATTACTGCATCATCTTTGTGTCATAAATAAATTAAATTATTTGATGTCTAAAAATTACAAATAAAATACCATCATGTAGGAAATCTTTTTAGCTTTCTAATGAATATTTACAATCGAATTTATCTTATGTATAACCCTATATTAAAAATGATTTACTTGTTAAACTTTGATTTTAACTATTTTAACCCTTCTTTAAATAAATTAATAATAAATGTCCTAATCTAATCCAAGTGGGCCTAAATGGTCATATTTTATTCCTAAGTTTGTTTTTGGTCGAATTACACTTGTCCAATAGTATTAGGACATGTGTTAGGGTAATATTGATATCATATTTACCCTTAGTTACCCTATTTACTATTAACCGCGGTAAAAATAGTAAAAAGTTACTATTCACCAAAAAATTATTTTCATCTCATTGAACCACATTTTAGTCCTTGATATTAACCGTGTCTCTCGGATTTTTGAAATTCCATTCACAGAAGCGGTAAAATTAAGTTTTATGCAAAATTCAGTTTTTAACCTACCACTTAGTGGTTTCACTATTCATCAAAAATTGAAAGTTTTCAGAAAAATACCAAAATTTCACCCTAGGCTAATTTCGATATTCTGAGTCCAAAAATGAAGTCCATTTTGAAAAATAAAATTTATAAAATTTCAAAAAGTGGTTATTACTATTCATAACGGCTAGTTTTAATAGCATATTGTTGTTTAGTGAAACTCGGTATTGCGTACGACGCAAGCTATCGAGGAAGGTCGCGATTGCGTGTAAAGCAATTCAAGCAAGTGTTGCGTAGAAAAAGATTCCTTTGATAATTTATATAACATAAAAGTCTCGGGTGTTACAAAAAATGAATGGGTTTAGAATTTGAAATAGTTTCTAACATCCTTGATTCTCGTTTCATTACGTACATGATAATCATTGCATAAATTTTATAACAAATTAAAATCGCATGCGGAAAATAAAAATATAAAAACATAAATAAATAAAATTGTACTATTTGAAAAATAAGTAACTAAACTATTTGAAAATATATATATAATCAAATGTACAAATAAAATACTTAAAATTAAATAAACCTAACTCCCCCTTAATAAAATAAATCCTTGTGGTGGGATTTGGTTTATTAAAAATATCAGTTAATTGAATTTTTGTAATCAAAAATTCTAAAAATATATCCCTTTTAAGAACATGGTCTTTTAAAAATTGATGTATAATATAATATCCTTAGTCCTAGAATGATTAATAAGATTTTTTGAAATCTTTATAGCACCTATATCATCACATAAAATAAGTGTATTATTAAAATTTAGTCCAAAATCTATAAGAGTGTTTTTCATCTACAAAACTTGTCCACAACAACTTCCAGTAGATACATATTATGCCTCAACTGTTGACAAGGCAACTGAGTGTTGTTTCTTACTAGACCGTGATACTAATGACTTTCCTAAAAAGTGACAAGTTCCTAAGGCGCTTTTTCTATCTAATATAAAACTCCCAATGTCTAAATCTGAATATGAAATTAAATTAAAATCAGATATTTTTGGATAAAGTAGAGATTGAAAAACAGTTCCTTTAAAATATCTAAAAATTCTTTTAACAGCAATTAAATTGGATTTTTAGGATTTGATTGAAATATTTCATAGAGACATATTGAATACATTATATCTATCCTATTATCAATAAGATATAATAAACAACCAATCATACCACTTTATAACTTTTCGTCAACTGATTTTTCCAGTTTCATCCAAATCAAGTTTTATATTAGTACACATAGGAGTTTTATATGTCTTGTTGTTTTCAAGTCCAAATTTATTTATTAAATAAGTAATGTATTAGTTTTGATTCAAAACATTTGATTTTTTTTTAAAAAAAATTGAATTCTTAAAATGAAATATAATTCTCCCATCATACTCATTGCAAATTATTTTTACATTAAGTTTGAAAAATTATTACAGAGTTTTATTTATTGAACTAAAAATTACACCATCAACATAAATTTGAACTAATAAAATATTGAAATTAAAAGTTTTCTTAAATAGTGTTGGATCTTCCATACCGACTTTAAAATCATTTTTCAAAAGAAAAGAACTTAATCTTTCATACCAAGCTCTAGGTTCTTTTTTAAGACCATATCGATCTTTAGTAAGTTTAAAAACAGAATCTGGTTTTTGTGAATTTTCAAACCAGTAGGCTGCTCAACATAAACTTCCTCTATTAAATAACCATTTAAAAAGGCAGAATTAACATCCATCTGAAATAATTTAAAGTTCATATGAGAGGCATAGGCTAAAAGGATTCTAATGGCTTCTAATCTAGATACATGTGAAAAGGTCTCATCATAATCTATACCTTCTTCCAGATATATCCGTAACTACTAGTCCTACTTTATTTCTAGTTATTATAACTTAGTCATCTTGTTTATTTCTGAAGACCCATTTCATTCCTATAACAGGGTAGTTCTGAGGTCTTTCAACTAAATTCAAAACATCAATTATTTTGAATTAGGTTTTTTCTTCTTTCATTGCTATCATCCAAATTTCATCAACTAAGGCTTCTTCTATAGTTTTGGGTTCTAATTGGGATAGAAATGCAGAAAACTCAAAAATATTTCATATGTTCCTTCTAGTTTTTATTCCTATGTCTATGTCTCCATTACAGTTTCTAAAGGGTGATTCTTTAGGGTTCTTAACTGTCTAGGGAATACACTTATAGGTTCTTTAGTGTCATGTTCTTTTGGACTATACTGAATTTCATTTATATCGTTTTCAAAATCATTTTTTAAGTTCTCAAGTCTCATGTTATCATTAGAGTCAGATTCATCAATTTAGTCTTTAATTTTCTCAAAGGGATCAGATTCATCAAATTTCACAGGAACTGATTCTTCAACAATCCTTGACTTTTTATTAAAAACTCTAAAAGCTTTGGAAGTAGCAGAATATCCTAATAAAATGCCTTCATCAGATTTTGGATCAAACTTACCGAGATTGTTCTTTGTGTTTAAGGTGTAAACATTGCATTGAAAAACTTTAAAGTAATCTACCTAAGGTTTTCTATTATTCCATATTTCATAGGGTGTCTTTTTGAAAATTTGTTTAATTAAAATTTTATTCATTATATAGAAGGTTGTACTTACAGATTCAACCCATAAATAGGTAGGTAAACTATATTCATTTAACATAGTTCTAGCCATTTATTAAATAGTCTTATTTCTCCTTTCAACAATTCCATTTTTTGAGGTGTTATTGGTGCAGAGAAGGTGTGTTTAATGCCCATATTTGAGCCAAATGAATTAAATTCTAGATTCTTAAATTCTCCACCATGATCACTTATTATTGAAATTATTTTAAAACCTTTTTCATTTTGAACATATTTTCAAAACATTCGAATATTATAAAAATTTAATTTTTATATTTTAGAAAGAAAATCCAAGTAAATCTAGAATATTCATCAACTAAAACATTTACATATAATTTACCAGCCAAGCTTGCTACCCTTGAAGGTCCAAACATATCCATATAGATGAGTTCTAGAGGTTTAGATGTAGAAATTTTGTTAATTGATTTGAAGGATGATTTGTGTTTCTTTCCAAGTTGACATCCATCACAAAATCTATCACTTTCAAACATGATACTAGGAAAATTAGAAACTAATTGTTTCTTAGATAACTTATTTAAAACATATACATTTCAATGTCCAAGTCTCTTATTCCAGATCTAGGATTCATTAATCTTAACAGTTAATCAGTTTACTTGTTGTTTACACAAGGAATTTAAATCCATGGTATACACATTATCAGTTCCGGATGCTCTAAATTTAGGAAATATATCTTTGAAAAGAGAACATCTATTTTTAGAAAAATCAACAATATAACCATCATCACATAGTTGAGAGATACTTATCATATTTTGTTCCAATCATTGTACATAGAGTACTTTGTTGATTGAGACAATTTATGGATCTCCAACTATTGTATTCCCAATAATCTTGTCTTTGGCATTATCATTGAATGTGACTAGACCACCATCTTTTTGTGTTAGTTTTTTTAAATTATTTAAATTTCCACTCATATGCCCGGAGCAGCCATTTTCTATATACCATATTATATTTTTTCTCCTATGACCTGCTTCCTGCAAAGACATTTAAACAGATTGTTTTGGTACCCATATTTTATTGGGTCCAGTTGTGTTATCCAACAATGATCTGGGAATCCAGACATTCTTTGTTTTTCTAAAATCAACATAATCATATAAATTGTTTGAAACAAAGGCTTTCTTTATTCCACTTAGCTAGGGTTTCCTTAAATTACAATTCTTAGATAGATATTGTTTTCCACTATAATAGTAACATATTACTTTTATAGTACTTGGCACAAAGTTATTATTGTACAGTTTAGGTTTTTCACCTTTACCGTCAATTCCATATCTTTACTTTTCAATCACATTATTCCCAAGAATTTCATTTAGTGTATTTTCTTATTTTTAAAAAATAAAAGGTTCCCTTTTATATGTTTCTACTTAAGTTTTTAGTGTTTTTATTTTTGCTTCAAGATCTGTATTGTTTTTATTTATTGAGTTATATTTTTTCAGTAATTTCTAATGTTGTTTTAGTAGAGTATCTATCTATCCTAAAACAACATTATGAATATTCTTTAAAGATTTTTGTTTTTTAAATAAAGAATCATATTTTTAATCATTTTTTAGTAAACTAAAAGTTTATCATTTGTATATCTTGATTCAACATTAGAGTCAGAAGAATAATAGGATTGGACCTCATTGGTTTCTACTATAAAGAACATATTGGCTTTTAGATTTGATTCCTCCTTTTCCGAATCAGACTTTGAAGAGTTGATGGAGTCTTTAGATACACTCCAAGTAGCCTTCACTGCTTTCTTGTCCTTTTCTTCATAATCATTTATCTTAAATAATTTCTTCTTCTTGTCTTCCTTTAATTGTGGACAATTAGGTCTGATATGACCAATATTGTAGAGACCCAAAGCCTGACATAGATGGACATTACATTACTTTTGCGGAATACATAGTACATAAAAAAAACAGAAACACAATGACCGTAATAGTTTAGTGTCTTTGGAAAATAGTAATATAATCATCTAATCTTGGTGAAAGACCTTCAACATCTCCCATAAAGATCTTCCACTTTTTGTTTCCTTACCTAAAACCTTTCTTTTAATCCTGGGGGAAAATAAAACATAAAAAGGGTGAGCTCAAATGCTCAGTAAGGGTGATCATGGATAAAATAAAACATACCATATATATTTGAACTTAAAAACATGAACATAATATTTAAACATCAAAATCTTGAGCAACGACATAAAAAATGGAAGTACATAAGGGATAGATCATAATGGAACATAAATCATGATAAAATAGCAAGGGAATAAAACATGTAATTGTGGAATCCATTAAGCACATGTAATGATTTCCATAGTATCCAAGACATTGCTGCCAAGACAATCTTAGTGGACAAAGTCCCTTTCTGAATCGAGTTCACTCCTCGTTCCATTCCTATAATACTGAACCGAATTGACTTACCATTCTAGCAATGTCAATCTCATGAGATATAAATCTTTACCCAATTCATTGGAGGGAGATATAGGTCCCACCCATCTCATAATGATATCATTCTTACTTGTGCCACAAAAAAACATACAACATTCACAATAACCCAATAAATAAAATGGGTTTCATAAACATCATCTCATCATCACATAATCTATATAAAACAAATGTATATCATTATATAATAAGGAAATTGAAACCATGTAAATCATAGAGACATTATACTTGAAACATACACATATAAATTAATGTCATCTTAGATGGAAAAATGGTTTTGATAAAACACTTGAAATGAATTCTTGAGGAAAATATCCTTTCTTCTTCAAAATCAATTTCTTTTCAAAAAACGTCATGCAATTTTAAAAGAAAGATATTTTTTTGGAAATAGTTATGAAATCTTTTGAAGTAATCTTCATGAAAATAAGGCTTTATAAAACCATAAAAATTTGTTCGTGTTGTATAAGTTAAAAAAACATTCTTCTCGTACTTTTGCCGGAAAATTCAAAAAGTACCTCATGACATAAACAAAAGAAAGATTCCTTAAATACCATGTAGTAAAAGTCAAAATGGGTAAAAATGAAATTAAACATACATAAAAACACTTTTAAAAAACATGGACATGGATGATAATAATAACCCCAGTAAATAGTTACGTATAAGCAATCTCGGATAAAAATGAGATTTGCAAAATTATCCCTTACCTTAGGTCCGATATGATTTGTATGGATCCTAACCTCCTGTATAATGATTTAAATAATGTCATTGACTTATTAAAGAATCATATTCAGTTTTATTATATCATATATTGTTCACTTATGACTTTATATTACCCGTTCTTTTGTAAATTCATGTTAAAGTAGCGTTTTGGGTAAAATTATTTCATTTGTCGTTCGTGTTTTAACTTGTAATTATTCATATGAATACTTAGATCATGATTACTTACATACAGAATGTAAAACATGATTTATATATAATATATATTTAGACTATAAATATATATAATGGATCGATAAATGCAAATAAATACACCGTTCATGGAGACGGTAGGTCGTACGTACGCATGAACGTTGTTTTCGTTTCCTTATTGTATTGAATGGAATTAAGTAGATGACATAAATATATATATATACATAAATACAGTAGAATTATTATTTCATATATTTCATTATTACTTATTATATATACTTTATAATCATTCTTGAATGGTTAATCACGAAAAATGAATCTCATCGGGTTCGTGGAGACGGTAGTCGGTATGTACGCACGAGCGATGATATCATTCCCATGATCATGGAATTGTATTGGAGTGTATTTATACTATTTATGAATCAATATCACTTTAAAATAATAATATATAGTCATTACTTACACCATTATACCCATCCAAGTATGGTGGTGGTGGAAAATAGATTACACCACAGCGTGGAGACGGTATTCCGTACGTACGCACGTGCGGTGACTTCATTTTCTGTAGGATGGATAGATGGTGAAATATGGTTGTTTCATAATTATAATAACATATAATTATACTAGTGATACTTATGTTATTACTTCATAATGAAACAACTAAATAAGAACAAGTGGAAGAAGAAATAAAGTTGAAAGAATCGATAACGGACATTACCTCTTCTTTGAAGCGCATCTTTGAGACCTCCTCTTAGGGCACTAAAATTGGTCTTTGAAGAAGACCAGGACCTATAGGATGTTTCTAGGGAAGTTTAGAAGACAATTTTTCAGGGTTTGTCCGAGCTTGAAGGCTCAAGGTGGTGTGAGGAAGAGAGGGAGGAGGTTCCCTTTTATAAGGGAGGAGAGAGGCACCTTTGGAAAAACTAAAAATATTATTTTATTATAAAGTCATATTCGGTTCTTAATAGCTCAAAATTGATTTATTTATAAGATAAGGTGGGTATGGGTCTAAATACTCTCATAAAATATAATTTAGAAAGTTTAGATTTGTATTTGAACCTTATCATTTAGATTTAACTTTAAGTTAGATAATTTAACTTTTACCGTGTCTTCTTGTTTTCTTACAATATAAGGTTAATAAACTTACTATAACAAGACAAATGAACCCCAAGTTGTTTATTATTAATATATATATCCTTATCTAATTCATTTTTCCAAATGGTATATTTTTAGGAATAAAATAACAATTAATAATATAATATTTGTTTTAAATACTATTTTATGTCAATTTTGACACTATATGGTAATTGATTTTTGTGAAAATCATAACAGAATGATTAGTTATAAAAAAGTTAATTAAATAACAACTAACATGTCATATTAACCTAGAAAATTATTTAAATTCATAAAAAGACTCAAATTACATTTATTTGGGTATTTATAACATTCATTGTGTCAATATTTCATTAAACAAATAATTACTACATCATCATTGTGTCATAAATAAATTAACTTATTTAATGTCTAAAAATTATAAATAAAATACAATTATGTAGGAAATATTTTTAGATTTCTAATGAATATTTATAGTCGAATTTATCTTATGTATAACCCTATATTAAAAATGATTTAGTTATTAAACTTTGATTTTAACTATTTTAACCCTTCTTTAAATAAATTAATAATAAATGTCCTAATCTAATCCATGTGGGCCTAAATGGTCATATTTTATTCCTAAGGTTGTTTATGGTTGAATTAAACTTATCCAATAGAATTAGGACATGTGTTAGGATTATAATAATATCGTTTTTACCCTTAATTACCCTATTTACTATTAACCGTGGTAAAAAAAAGTAAAAGTTACTATTCACCAAAAATTATTTTCATCTCATTGAACCACATTTTATTCCTTGATATTAACCGTGTCTCTCGGATTTTTAAAATTCCACTCACAGAAGCGGTAAAATTAAGTTTTATGTGAATTTGCAAATTCTCCTAGGAGGTGGATAAAAGACGGTGAAAAGTTCAATAAAATTTTTATATATAAAAAATTATTATAAAATGACTCCAATGACTTAAATTGAACTTATGTAGGTATTATGTATCAATTTTTACCTAAAATAAATTTAACTAAACTAAATAATTTTTAAATAAAAAGTCAGTTTTTAAAAAGTAGCCCAGTGTTTTCACTATTCATCAAAAATTGAAAGTTTTCAGAAAAAAAAACAAAAATTCACCCTAGTCTAATTTCGATATTCTGAATCCAAAAATGAAGTCCATTTTGAAAGATAAAATTTATAAAATTACAAAAAGTGGGTATTACTATTCATAATGGCTAGTTTATATAACAAATCGTTGTTTAGCGAAACTCGGTATTGTGTACAACACACGCTATCGTGGAAGGTCGCGATTGCGTGTAATGCAAGCAAATTCAGGGATGCGTGTTGTGCAAGATCCTTTTGGTGTAGCTTACAACACAAGACATTAATGAAATTAAAAAGAATATTTTTCATTAAATCTCGGGTTGTTACATTCTACCCCCCTTAATATGAATTTAGCCCATGAAAATCGTCGGGGTTATAAATGGTTTACTGCTAGAACGTTTCTTTAATAGAAACCCACATTGTAAAAAATAATACTAAAGCATAATTTTAAGAACTAATGTATGAAACGTAACGATTACCCAAAGTAACTCATCACTAGGTTTCTATATAGGAGAACATAGATTAAAATATGGATATGGAAGAAAAATCTAACTGTTATGTTCTGAAGGAGAGTGGTAGAGAACATGGCTATGAAAAAGCCAAAAATCACAAAGCCATAAATTTGTGATGATCTAGGGTACCATCTGATTCATCGGATATAAGGTCACTAGGACAACATTTTTGGTTTTCAAGATCATTTCCTTAAAGATGAATAATTTGAATTAGAATAAATACTTACTTTATTTTGGTACAGTCTCGCTTTCGTTCGTGCCTTGAACAATTTCCACTTTATCACTTAAAGAAATGAAGTTGAATTTGTTATTCATGAAGTGTTAGCAGATCATGTGATAGAATGACGGGTCATTCCATCTGTCTCAAACAAAAGGTTAGCAAAAGTTATTAAATATACATAAGTCGATCTATAGTGAGATTAATCATATATGGTTCCTAAAATGGACTTAAACTTCATATTTCATACTGCTTAATATAATAAAACTAGTTTCTACTAAATAGGGACTTCCTGTAGGCCAGTGGTTGGAAATAAAGGCCAGTCGCACTTCGGTTGTGGGTTCGATTCCCACAGCCTTGTCCGACGCGATGGGATGTCTCCTGTCCTGTAGGTTGTATTTTCTCTAAAACTACATTACTATAACATCCCATTAATAATATCAAAAAAATTTATATCCTTAAACAATACTATCTTATGTCCAACATAATCCATTCCAATCTTTATCTAAAATACTTCGGTCCAAGATCATAGTATAAAAATAATAATTACTTGAAATGTCATCAACCAGCCATCATTTATCTCCCATTATCTTATTGGTCACATTCCAATCATGTGAATACCTTAATCATTTATTCTCTTGAAAAATAAATACACATTGAACCTTAGTGAAAACATGAAGGCTGTCAAAAGTTAACTCTTTCCACATACCAAAATCCAAAAATTAGATATACTCAAACCATGATATAACCTTCTCCTTATATCAATCTTGAGCTCATGAATACTGTCAAACATTTCATTTTATCCTTATCCCTTCATTATGCGCATATCATCTTCTTTCCAAAAATATCTCAATCACTTTCCATGGTTACCGGTACCATAAAATTATTGAAAACCACAATAGAACAATACATAAATATTCCAATATTCCACGATACTATATACAACATTATTTTGGAATCCCATTACATAAACACTTAATCACTCCACCACATCGTTGTCATATTCAACATCACCAATAGTGATCACATGTGAATTCCCTTTTTCCTTTGCCTTAAGTGGTTGCTCATGTCAATCATCACTAACCCTTGGATTAGGGAATTTATTATCATAATGCCCCATTTCCTTGCACTTGAAGCATTGAAGTGTTGGTGGTGCGTTCTCTGCAGTCTTTTCTTTATTCACATCATTAGCAACCCTTTTTCCATTACTTTGACACTCAGCTGCTCGATGACCTTCTTTTCCACACTTAAAACATTTTCTAGTCCCTTTTATACAATCTCCACCATGCTTCTTTCCACACTTTGAGCATAAGGAAACATTCATCTACTTTTCACCATTATTCTGAGATTTCTTCTTGAACTCCATCTTTTGTTTCTTGTGAAAACCATGAGATAGATAAGTAACACCAACTTCCATTTTAACCTTGATATCACAACACACAATTTCTTTATACCTAATGAAGTCTCTTATAGATAATTCCCTTGGAATATTTGGTTTTAATCCACTGAAGATTCGATAAACTTTACTTTCAGGTTGGATGATAAAGCCAGATGCATACCTTGCAAGCCTTGTAAAATTCGCTTCGTATATACCAACAGATTTATCATCCTTTTTCATTAGTTCAAGAAACTCCTTCTCCATAAATGTATGAAGAATAAGAGGGAAGTACTTATTGAAAAATAATTTCTTGAACTCGTCTCATTCCATGGACTCAATTTCATCTCTTGGACTCGTATTCTTGATAAGATTCTACCATTGATCAGCTTCACCTTCTAAACGATATACTGTAAAGATGAATTTATCATGTCCAGAAAATTGAAGAACTGAAAATATCTTTTCAGTGGTATTGATCCTTTGTTCAGCAACATGTAGATCGGAAGACCCACTGAAAGAAGGTGGACGTTGCCTCATGAAGGACTCAATAGAATCTTGTTCCCTTCTCTGCTCATTTGGAAGTCCAGAATGGTTAATAGCTTATGTAAGTATAGTAATAAGATTTTGCACTCCATCTCCCATAACATTGGTTGGTTCAAGAGGAAAATCATTTCATTGTCCATTACATTGATCAACACGGTTCCTTCGGGTTCCATCCATCATCTAAAACCCAAAAAGAATAGTGTGAGAGGAAAAATCATGCTATGGAAAACAACACAATAAAGGGGGAGTACCTTCAATATCTAACATCTTAGGTTTAATTCTAAGATTTTTAGCACAATTATAGAACTATAAGCTATACTTATACTTCACCTTAGGGACATCCCTAGACATACCTTAGAAATATCTCTAGGGATTTCACTAAAGTTCTCGCATCCTAGTTTCCAAAGGTTGACTAAACCTTTCCTCTAATACCAACTGTAGAGATCAAAATCCTGACATACATGGACATTACATTACTTTTACGGAATACTTAGTACATAACAAAAACAGACACACAATGACCGTAATAGTTTAGTGTCTTTGGAAACTCAGAATATAATCTTCTAATCGTGGTGAAAGATCTTCAACATCTCCCATAAAGATATTCCACTTTTTGTTTCCTTACCTAAAACCTTTCTTTTAATCCTGGGGAAAAATAAAACATAAAAAGGGTGAACTCAAATGATTAGTAAGGGTGAGCATGGATAAAATAAAACGTACCATATAAATTTGAACTTAAAAACATGAACATAATGTTTAAACATCAAAATATTGAGCAATGACATAAAACATGGAAGTACATAAGGCATAGATCATAATGGAACATAAATCATGATAAAATAGCATGGGAATAAAACATGTAATTATGGAATCTATTACGCACATGTAATGATTTCCATAGTAGCCAAGGCATTGCTGCCAATACCATCTTAGTGGACAAAGTCCCCTTCTGAATTGAGTTCACTCCTCATTCCATTCCTGTAATACTGAACCAGATTAACTTACCGTTCCAGCCATGTCTATCTCTTGAGTTATAAATCTTTACCCAATGCATTGGAGGGAGATATAGGTCCCACCCATCTCATAATTAAATCATTCCTACTTGTGCCACAAAATAAACATACATCATTCACAATAACCCAAAAAATAAAATGGGTTTCATAAACATCATCCCATCATCACATAATCCATATAAAAGAAATGGATATCATTGCATAATAAGGAAAGTGAAACCATGTATATCATAGAGACATTATACTTGAAACATACACATATGAACTAATGCCATCTTAGATGGAAAAATTGTTTTGATAAAACACTTGAAATGAATTCTTGAGGAAAATATCATTTCTTCTTCAAAAACAATTTCTTTTCACAAAACGTCATGAAATTTTAAAAGAAATATATTTTTTTGGAAATAGTCATGAAATCTTTTGGAGGAATTTTCATTAAAATAAGTCTTTATAAAACCATAAAAATCCATTCGTTCCATATAAGTTAAAAAAAACATTCTTCTCGTACTTTTGCCGGAAAAGTCAAAAAGTACCTCGTAACGTAAACAAAAGAAAGATTCCTTACATACCATGTAGTAAAAGTCAAAATGGGTAAAAAGGAAATTAAACATACATAAAAAAACTTTTATAAAACATGGACATGGATGATAACAATAACCCCAGTAAATAGTTACGTATAAGCAATCTCGGATAAAAATGAGATTTGCAAAATTAACCCTTACCTTAGGTCTGATATGCTTCGTATGGATCCGAACCTCCTGTATAATGATTTAAATAATGTCATTGACTTATTAAAGAATCATATTCATTGTTGTTATATCATATATGGTTCACTTATGACTTTATATTACCCGTTCTTTTGTAAATTCATGTTAAAGTAGCGTTTTGGGTAAAATTGTTTCATTTGTCGTTCATGTTTTAACTTTTAATTATTCATATGATTACTTAGATCATGATTAATTAAATCCAGAATGTAAAACATGATTTATATATAATATATATTTATAATATAAAAATATATAATGGATTGATAAATGGAAAAAAATACACCGTTCATGGAGATGGAAGGTCGTACGTACCCATGAACGTTTTTTTCGTTTACTTATTGTATTGAATGGAATTAAGTAGATGACATAAATATATATATACATAAATACAGTAGCATTATTATGTCATATATTTCATGATTACTTATTATATATACTTTATAATCATTCTTGAATGGTTAATCATGGAAAATGAATCTCATCGCGTTCGTGGAGACAGTAGTCAGTACGTACCCACAAGTGATGATATCATTACCATGATCATGGAATTGTATTAGAGTGTGTGTATACTATTTAAGAATAAATATCACTTTAAAATAATCATATATAGTCATTATTTACACCATTATACCCATCCATGTAAGGTGGTGGTGGAAAATAGATTACACCACGGCGTGGAGACGGTATTCCGTACGTATGCACGCGCGGTGATTTCGTTTTTCGTAGGATGGATAGATGGTGAAATATGGTTGTTTAATACTTATAATAACATATCAGTATATAATTGATACTTATTTTATTACTTCATAATGAAGCAACTAAATAAGAAGATGTGGAAGAAGAAATAAAGTTGAAAGAATCGGTAACGGACATTACCTATTCTTTGAAGCGCCTCTTTGAGACCTCCTCTTAGGGCACTTAAATTTATCTTTGAAGAAGACCAGGACCTATAAGATGTTTCTAATGAAGTGTAGAAGATAATTTGTTAGGGTTTGTCCGTGCTTGAAGGCCCAAAGCGGTGTGAGGAAGAGAGGGAGGAGGTGCCCTTTTATAAGGGAGGAGAGGGGCACCTTTGGAAAAACTAAAAATATTATTTTATTATAAAGTCATATTCGGTTTTTAATAGCTCCAAATAGATTTATTTTGAATATAAGGTGTGTATGGGTCTAAATAATCTCATAAAATATAATTTAGACATGTTTCATATTGTATTTTAACCTTATAATTTAGATTTAACTTTAAGTTAGATAATTTAACTTTTACCGCGTCTTCTTGTTTTCTTACACTATACTGTTAATAAACATACTATAAAAAGACAAACGAACCCCAAGTTGTTTACTATTTATATATATAACCTTATCTAAGTCATTTGGCAGAACCATATATTTTTAGGAATAAAATAACAATTAATAATATAATATTTGTTTTAAAAACTATTTTATGTCAATTTTGACACTATTTGGTAATTTATTTTTGTGAAAATCATAACAGAATTATTAGTTAGAAAAAAGTTAATTAAAGCAAAACTAAAATGTCATATTAACCTAGAAAATTAGTAAAATTCATAAAAAGTCTCAAATTACATTTATTTGAGTATTTATAACATCAATTATGTCAATATTTCATTAATAAAATAATTAATGCATCATCTTTGTGTCATAAATAAATTAAATTATTTAATGTCTAAAAATTATAAATAAAATACCATTATGTAGGAAATCGTTTTATATTTCTAATGAATATTTATTGTCTAATTTATCTTATGTATAACCCTCTATTAAAAATGATTTACTTATTAAACTTTGATTTTAACTATTTTAACCCTTATTTAAATAAATTAATAATAAATGTCTTAGTCTAATCCATGTGGGACTAAATGGTCATATTTTATTCCTAAGGTTTTTTTGGTATAATTACACTTATCCAATAGAATTAGGACATGTGTTAGGGTAATAATAACATCATTTTTACACTTAATTACCCTATTTACTTTTAATCGTGGTAAAAAAAAGTAAAAAGTTACTATTCACCAAAAATTATTTTCATCTCATTAAACCACATTTTTGATCTTGATATTAACCGTGTCTCTCGGATTTTAGAAATTCACACATAGAAGCGATAAAATTATGTTTTATGTGAATTTTCAAATTCTCCTAGGAGGTGGGTAAAGACGGTGAAAAGTTCAATAAAATTTTTATATATCTAAAATTATTATAAAATGACTCCAATGACTTAAATTGAACTTATATAGGTATTATATATCATTTTTTACATTAAATAATTTTAAATAAAATAAATAATTATTAAATAAAAAGTCGATTTTTAAATAGTAGCCTAGTGTTTTCACTATTCATCAAAAATTGAAAGTTTTCAGAAAAAAACCAAAAATTCACCCTAGGATAGTTTCGATATTCTGAATCAAAAATTGAAGTCCATTTTGAAATATAAAATGTATAAAATTTCAAAAAGTGGGTATTACTATTCATAACGGCTAGTTTATATAACATATTGTTGTTTAGCGAAACTCGGTATTGCGTACAACACATGCTATCGTGGAAAGTCGCGATTGCGTGTAATGCAAGCCAAGTTAGGGATGCATGTTGTGCAAGCTCCTTTTTGTGTAGCGTACAACACAATACATTAATGAAATTAAAAATAATATTTTTCATTAAATCTTGGGGTGTTACATTCTACCCCCCTTAAAATGAATTTCTCCCTCAAAATTCGTCGGGGTTATAAATGGTTTACTACTCGAAAGTTTATTTAATATAAACCCACATCGTGAAAAGGAATACTAAAACTTAATTTTAAAAACTAAAGTATGAAACATAACGATTACCCAGAATAACTCATCACTGGGTTTCTATATAAGAGAACATGGGTTAAAATATGGATATGGAAGAAAAATCTAAACATCATGTTCTGAAGGAGAGTGGTAGAGAACATAGCTATGAAAAAGCCAACAATCACAAAGCCATAGATTTGTGATGATCTAGGGTACCATCTAATTCATCGGATATAAGGGCACTAGGACAAAATTTTTGGTTTTCAAGATCATTTCCCTAAAGTTGAAGAATTTTAATTAGAATAAATACTTACTTTATTTTGGTATAATCTCATTGTTTTTCATGCCTTGAACAATTTCCACTTCATCTCTTAAAGAAATGAAGTTGAATTCGTTATTCATGAAGTGTTAGAAGATCATGTGATTGAATGACGGGGCATTCCATCTGTCTCAAACAAAAGGTTATCAAAAGTTATTAAATATACATAAGTCGATCTATAGTGATATTAATCATATATGGTTCTTAAAATGGACTTACACTTCATATATCATACTACTTAATATAATAAAACTAGTTTCTACTAAACAGGGACTTCCTATAGGCAAGTGGTAGGTGATAAAGGCCAGTCGCACTTCGGTTGTGGGTTCGATTCCCACAGCCTTGTCCGACGCGATGGGCTGTCGCCCGTCCTGCAGGTTGTCCTTTTTCTAAAACTACATTACTATAAGATCCCATCAATAATATAGAAAAAAAAATTATCCTTAAACAATACTATCTTATGTCCATCATAATCTATTCGAATATTTATCAAAAATACTTCGGTCCAAGGTCATAGTATAAAGAAAACGATTACTTGAAATGTCATCAACCAACCATCATTTATCCCCCATTATCTTGTTGCTCACATTCCAATCATGTGAATACCTTAATCATGTATTCTCTTGAAAAATGAATACACATTGAACCTTAGTGAAAACATGAATGCTGTCAAAAGTTAACTCTTTCCACATACCAAAATCCAAAAATTCTATATACTCAAACCATGATATAACATTCTCCTTATATCAGTCATGAGCTCATGAATACTGTCAAACATTTCATTTTATTCTTATCCCTTCATTATGTTCATATCATCTTCTTTCCAAAAATGTCTCAATCACTTTACATGGTTATCGGTACCATAAAATTATTGAAAACCACAATACACCAATACATAAATATTCCAATATTCCACGATACTATATCCAACATTATTTTTGGAATACCATTACATAAACACTTAATCACTCCACCACATTGTTGTCATATTCAACATCTCTAATAGTGATCGCATGTGACTTCCCTTTTTCCTTTTCCTTAAGTGGTTTCTCATGTCGATCATCACTAACCCTTGGATTAGGGAATTTAGTAGCATAATGCCCCATTTCCTTGCACTTGAAGCATTGAAGTGTTTGTGGTGAGTTCTCTGTAGTCTTTTCTTTATTCACATCAATAGCAACCCTTTTTCCATTACTTCGCCACTCAGCTGGTCGATTACCTTATTTTCCTTACTTAAAACATTTTATAGTCCCTTTAAGACAATCTCCACCATGCTTCTTTCCACACTTTGATCATAAGGAAACATTCATCTTCTTTTTACCATTATTCTGAGATTTCTCCTTGAACTCCATCTTTCGTTTCTTGTCAAAACCATGAGATGGATAAGTAACACCAACTTCCATTTCTACCTTGATAGCACTACCCACAATTTCTTCATAGCTACTGAAGTCTCTTATAGAAAATTCCCTTTGAAGATATGGTTTTAAGCCACTGAAGAATCGATCAACTTTATATTCAGGTTGGATGATAAAGCCAGATGCATACCTTTCAAGTGTTGTAAAATTCGCTTCGTATATACCAACAAATTCATCATACTTTTTCTATAGTTCAAGAAACTCCTTCTCCATCTTTGTACAAAGAATACGAGGGAAGTAATTATTGAAAAATAAGTTCTTGAACTCGTTCCATTCCGTGGACTCAATTTCAACTCTTGGCCTCGTATTCTTGATAAGATTCCACCATTGATCAGCTTCACCTTCCAAAAGATATACTGCAAAGATGACATTATCATGTTCAGAACATTGAAGAACTGAAAATATATTTTCAGTGGTATTGATCCACTATTCAGCAACAAGTGGATCATAAGACCCACTGAAAGAAGGTGGATGTTCCCTCATGAAGGACTCAATAGAATGTTGTTCCCTTCTCTGCTCATTTGGAAGTCCAAAATGGTTCATAGCTTGTGTAAGTATAGAAATAAGATTTTTCACTCCATCTCCCATAACATTGGTTTATTCAGGAGGATAATCATTGCGTTGTCCATTACATTGATCAACATGGTTCTTTCAGGTTCCAGCCATCGTCTAAAACCCAAAAAGAATAGTGTGAGAGGAAAAAATAATGCTAGGGGAAACAACATAATAAAGGGGGATTACATTCAATATCTAACATCTTAGGTTTAATTCTAATATTGTTAGCGCAATTATAGGACTATAACCTATACTTATACTTAACCTTAGGGACATCCCTAGACATACCTCAGAAATATCTCTAGGGATTTCACTAAAGTTCTCACATCCTAGTTTCCAAAGGTTGACTGGACATTTCCTCTGATACCAACTGTAGAGACCCAAAGCCTGACGTACATGGAAATTACATTAATTTTGCGGAATACTTAGTATATAACAAAAACAGACACACAATGACTATAATAGTTTAATGTCTTTGGAAACTCAGAATATAATCTTCTAATCGTGGTGAAATATCTTCAACATCTCCCATAAAGATCTTTCACTTTTTGTTTCCTTACCTAAAACATTTCTTTTAATCCTGGGCGAAAATAAAACATAAAAAGGGTGAGCTCAAATGCACAGTAAGGGTGAGCATGGATAAAATAAAACATACCATATAGATTTGAACTTAAAAACATGAACATAATGTTTAAACATCAAAACCTTGAGCAACGACATAAAACAAGGAAGTACATAAGGCATAGATCATAATGGAACATAAATCATGATAAAATAGCATGGGAATAAAACATGTAATTGTGGAATCCATTAATCACTTGTAATTATTTCCATAGTAGCCAAGGCATTGCTGCCAAGACCATCTTAGTGGACAAAGTCCCTTTCTAAATCGAGTTCACTCCTCATTCCAGTCCTGTAATACTAAACCGGATAAACTTACTGTTCCATCCATGTCTATTTCATGAGATATAAATATTTACCCAATTCATTAGAGGTAGATATAGGTCCCACCCATCTCATAATTAAATCATTCTTACTTGTGCCACAAAATAAACATACACCATTCACAATAACCCAATAAATAAAATGGGTTTCATAAACATCATCCCATCGTCACATAATCCATATAAAAGAAATGGATATCATTGCATAATAAGGAAAGTGAAACCACGTAAATCATAGATAAATTATACTTGAAACATACACATATGAATTAATGTCAACTTATATGGAAAAATGGTTTTGATAAAACACTTGAAATGAATTCTTGAGGAAAATATCATTTCTTCTTCATAATCAATTTATTTTCACAAAACATCATGCAATTTTAAAAGAAAGATATTTTGTTGGAAATAGTCATGAAATCATTTTGAGGAACCTTCATGAAAATAAGGCTTTATAAAACCGTGAATATCCATTTGTTCCATATAAGTTAAAAAAACATTCTTCTCATACTTTTTCCGGAAAAGTCAAAAAGTACCTCGTAACGTAAACAAAAGAAATATTCCTTACATACCATGTAGTAAAAGTAAAAATGGGTAAAAAAGAAATTAAACATACATAAAAACACTTTTAGAAAACATGGACATGGATGATAACAATAACCCCAGTAAATAGTTACATATAAGCAATCTCGGATAAAAATGAGATTTGCAAAATTATCCCTTACCTTAGGTCCGATATGCTTCGTATGGATCCGAAAATCATGTATAATGATTTAAATAATGTCATTGACTTATTAGAGAATCATATTCATTGTTATTATACCATATATGGTTCACTTATGACTTTATATTACCCGTTCCTTTGTAAATTCTTGTTAAAGTAGCGTTCTGGGTAAAATTGTTTCATTTATCGTTCGTGTATTAACTTGTAATTATCCATATGATTACTTAGATCATGATTACTCACATCCAGAATGTAAAAAATGATTTATATATAATATATATTCATAATATACATAGATATAATGGATCGATAAATGGAAATAAATACACCATTCATGGAGATGGTAGGCCGAACGTACGCATGAATGCTGTTTTCGTTTCCTTATTGTATTGAATGGAATTAAGTAGATGAAATAAATATATATATACACATTAATCAAGTGGAATTATTATGTCATATATTTCATGATTACTTATTATATATACTTTATAATCATTCTTGAATGGTTAATCATGGAAAATGAATCTCATCGCGTTCGTGGAGACGGTAGTCCGTACATACGCACGAGCGATTATATCATTCACATGATCATGGAATTATATTAGAGTGTATGTATAATATTTAAGAATCAATATCACTTTACAATAATCATATATAGTCATTATTTACACCATTATACCCATCCAATTAAGGTGGTGGTGGAAAATAGATTACACCACGATGTGGAGACGGTATTCCGTACGTACGCACGCGCGGTGATTTTGTTTTCCATAGGATGGATTGATTCTGAAATAGGTTTTTTTCATACTTATAATAAAATATAATTATATGATTGATACTGATGTTATTACTTCATAATGAAACAACTAAATAAGAAGAAGTGGAAGAAGAAATAAAGTTGAAAGAATCGGTAACAGATATTACCTCTTCTTTGAAGCGCCTCTTTGAGACCTCCTCCTAGGGAACTAAAATTGGTATTTGAAGAAGAAAAGGACCTCTAGAATTTTTCTTGGGAAGTGTAGAAGATAATTTTTAAGGGGTTTTCCGAGCATGAAGGCTCAAAGTGGTGTGAGGAAGAGAGGGATGAGGTTCCCTTTTATAAGGGAGGAGAGGGGCACCTTGGGAAAAACTAAAAATATTATTTTATTATAAAGTCATATTCGGTTTTTAATAGCTCCAAATTGATTTATTTCAAAGATAAGTTGCGGATGGGTCTAAATCATCTCATCCAACATAATTTAGACAAGTTGAGGTTTGTATTTTAACCTTATCTTTTAGATTTAACTTATAGTTAGATAATTTAACTTTTACCATGTCTTCTTGTTTTCTTACAATATAAGGTTAATAAACATACTATAACAAGAAAAAATAACTCCAAGTTGTTTATTATTAATATATATAACCTTATATAAGTCTTTTGGCCTAACCTTAGATTTTTAGGATTAAAATAACAATTAATAATATAATATTTTGTTAAAAAACTATTTTATGTCAATTTTGACACTATTTGGTAATGGATTTTTGTGAAAATCATAACAGAATGATTAGTTCTAAAAAAGTTAATTAAATCCAAAATAACATGCCATATTAACCTATAAAATTATTGAAATTCATAAAAAGTCTCAAATTACATTTATTTGGGTATTAATAACATCAATTATGTTAATATTTCATTAATAAAATAATTACTGCATCATCTTTATGTCATAATTAAATTAAATTATTTAATGTATAAAAATTATAAATAAAATATCATTATGTATGAAATCTTTTTATATCTATAATGAATATTTATAGTTGAATTTATCTTATGTATAACCCTATATTAAAAATGATTTAGTTATTAAAATTTGATTTTAATTATTTTAACCCTTGTTTAAATAAATTAATAATAAATGTCCTAATCTAATCCAGGTGGGCCTAAATGGTCATATTTTATTCCTAAGGTTGTTTTTGGTCGAATTAAACTTATCCAATAGAATTAGGACATGTGTTAGGGTAATAATAATATCATATTTACCCTTAATTACCCTATTTACTTTTAACTGTGGTAAAAAAAAGTAAAAAGTTACTATTCACCAAAAATTATTATCATTTCATTGAACCCAATTTTATTCCTTGATATTAATCGTTTCTCTTGGATTTTCGAAATTCCACTCACAAAAGCGGTAAAATTAAGTTTTATGTGAATTTGAAAATTCTCCTAGGAGGTGGGTAAAAGACGGTGAAAAGTTCAATAAAATTTTTATATATCTAAAATTATTATAAAACGACTCCAATGACTTAAATTGAACTTATATAGGTATTATGTATCAATTTAGACATAAAATAAATTTAAATAAAATAAATAATTATTTGAATAAAAAGTCGGTTTTTGAATAGTAACCCAGTGTTTTCACTATTCATCAAAAATTGAAAGTTTTCAGAAAAAAACCAAAAATTCACCCTAGGCTAATTTCGATATTCTGAATCCAAAAATGAATTCCATTTTGAAAGATAAAATTTATCAAATTTCAAAAAGTGTGTATTACTATTCATAACGGCTTGTTTATATAACATATCATTGTTTAGCGAAACTTGGTATTGCGTACAACACACGATATCGCGGAAGTTCGTGATTGTGTGTAATGCAAGCCAAGTCAGGGATGCGTGTTGTGAAAGCTCCTTTTGGTGTATCGTACAACACAAGACATTAATGAAATTAAAAAGAATATTTTTCATTAAATCTCGGGGTGTTACAAATCTTCTTGCACTTATAGCATCTGAATTCCTTTTCATTCTTTTTGAAAGACTTTTTAAAACCTTTTTTTTTATATAAAAATTACTAAATTTTCTAGCTAGCTAAGCCAGTTCCACATCGGAATTGGATGAATCAGAACTTTCTGATTTCACTAATATTTCTTTTATTCTTTAGCTTTCTGCTTTTACTATGAGATGACACCTTTAAGGCAGTGTCTTCTCTCTTGATCGGAACTTTATGCTCATTTTAATCATCCTGCATCTCGACATCATACATCATGAGAGTTCTAGTTAACTATATCATTGTTAAATCTTTGATTGGTGTTTTTGTCTGATAGTAGCTGAAATTCCATACCATTGAGTTGGCAGTACTCTCAGTACTTTCAAAGTTTTTTCAGCTTGTTTGATTGGATCTTCCAAAGCGGTTATATTGTTGAAAATCTTTGTCCATCATCTATTCATTTGGATGATGCTTTCTCCTTCAAACATCATGAATGTATCGAATTTCATTTTGGCAGTAGCATAACTCATCTTTCTAACATTGTCAGTTCCTTCATAAGCAACCGCAATTGTCTACCACATTTCATACGTTGTTGGGCACTGAGATACTCTGTTAAACTTTTCTAGTTATAGACCACATATTATTGCATTCATAGCCTTCAAATTCATGTCATACTCAGCTTCTACAGTTGCACTCCATGTTTCAGGTTTCTCTCTTATTTCATAAGGAGTTAGTATTTTTTTAGTAGACTTTGTATCCTAGGTTTTTTAAATAGATTATCATTCCTGATTTCTAGTATACATAATTATCACCATTGAATTATGGAGATCTGAACATAGAAATTCCTTCTCTTGTATCAACCATATTGATCTGAGTATAATCCTTTAAAACTTTTAGCTTGTTATAGCTTTAAAAAAATATCAACCTTTGATACTAATTGTTGGATCAGGTTATACTAGATATGAAAAAGAGGGGGGGTGAATTGTGCCCTTTTCAATTTCTTTAAATGATCTTGATTTTTCCATTTATCTTTATATCACAAATTTAGAACTAGAAGATAAAAATCAAAGGATATAGGACGTATAGTGGTTTGGAAACAGAAATCCCATAGTCCACTCTACCAATGCTCTACTCTACGAGCTTGGTGAATTTCACTATCTGGTCCTCTTATCAACAGATTGTTCCACAATTGAGTACTATCAGTTGATACCTTTAAAATATTAAGTCTAAACAGAGCATTCTAGTTCATACATAGAACCAAATACATAGTATAGAATGATAAGCTGATAACTCAAGATAAAAGGGTATTATTTTCATTGAAAACACTTTCCCCATTGTTCTTCACTGTTGCAACGACACACAATTAACAGTATATGGATCTTCATCTTTAGAAATGATTATCATTGGATAAAATTAAATCTGATCTGATCTAGTTTTATTATATCTTGAAATGTCATTTTCAACTTTAATAGTAGTTGATTCACAAAAATGTATTCGATGTAGATCATTAAATCTTCAATCGAGTTTCTTCTTCATTAGAAAATAGAGCTTTTTCGCAGTTTGTAACAGCAGATCTTATTTTCAATAATTTTTCCCCTTGTGAAACAAAATAATATAGGTATATAAATAGAATAAAGACGAGAGCTCTCCTTTTAAATTTAGATCAAAAAAATCACCTTTAAAATCGCGATATTCAAAAGTTTGAATAAGAGAGCAGTCGTAACTCCCCTGAAAATTCGGCATGAAAAGATCCTCTTAAATTGATCCTTTGAATCACAAATAAACAGATTTGAATCAATCAAAGACTCGATTTAAATTCAGGATTTTAATCTAGCTTGAAATCTGCTTGATAATCCACATAAATACCATTGCTTTAATAAATTTGTAATTTAAACATCTGAAGTCAAATGTAGGGTTGAACTGCATAGCATACATTCTCTGAACGTATGGTTCAAAACGTATGGTTGATCTCAAACATAAGATTGATCTCAAATGTTTCTCTTCAACTCTCAAACATATGGTATATAATCCATACTTTTCAATCAAATGTACAGTTGTTTAGAAAAGTAAGGTTGATGAACCATACTATTATCTTTAGCTTTCAAACATATGGTTGTTCACAAAAGTAAGGTTGATGAACCATACTTTTAAGAAACAAACTTATCATTCCATACTTACTTAATGATCTTCTTCCATACATTTCTTATTTCCCAAAAGTAAGGTTCCTTCCAAATGTAGGGTTCCTTCTAAATGTAAGGTTCCCTCCAAATGTAAGGTTACTTCCAAACGTAGGGTTCCTTCCAAAAGTAGGGTTCCTTCCTTCATACTTTGCCGATAATGTATGGTTGTTTTACCATACTTTTCTGATATCTCATAGAGTAAACATCGTATTCCATCCTTACGCTACGCTTCTCAACATAGGGTATGAACAGTGTTTCCAGAACACGCTAAAAATGATTTCCGAATACATTAGAAATTAATTCTCGCTATTCAAATACTTAAATATTAATTCAATAAAAAAGAATATATCGAATATTAAATTCTTAAAATACACATAAAGTAAAATCATTATAATAACAAATAACGGTATTTGTGAGCATCAAAATCATCATAAAGAGATAGAGTATTGTTCTCAATAATCTAACCCTTTTTAATAATAAGATTATGTATTTTTGAAAACAACACTTTCTCAACACATGGGAGTTACAAGAACATGATAGAGAGAGAGCTTAAGATGATCGTGCAGATATTCATAAGAGGATTTCAATTTAATTCTATATAATATCATGTAGAATGTTTTATTTATTTTGTTTTATATTTTTCATTATCATTGGAAAAGCATGGATTATTTTACATTGGTTTTGTCCATATTTTAAATTCAGTTTTTATTTTTCTTCCACTGTTATGTCTTTCTTTTATATCAACATCTATTGTTTTCTATTTATTCAATTATACCATTAGGCTACCCAAATATGAGGGTACAGTATCCCCGGTATCACCTCTTGAGACCCGTGTTTCTAGTTAGAAGCCTCTAGCATATAGGGGGCTTGAAGCCATGTGGTGACTGGTTTGGCTATCAGTTTAGTGGCTAGTCAAGTCCGGACATTACATTGTACCCAAAAGCCTTCTTCATCTTCCTCCTTTACACTGAATGATTCTAGAACGTCATAGAGGGTGGAGGATACCACTCAAACATTGAGTGATTCTAGTGTAGCCTGTGGATACCTTAATAGGTGGGATTCTTTTTCATTCTACATTTGATATATCTCTCAAACCTATGAGATAGAATTTTATGATTCGACGATTTATTATTCAGATTAAGGTATGAATGATATATATAATTACTTAATTTATGGTTTTATATATAGTTTCATATTTCCTGATTGAATGGTCCTCTGATTTGGTTCCTAATTTATTCCACTATGTCTAATAAGTTTTACTATATTCATACAAAATATAACACATTGATTCTCATCCCTTACTGTCTTGAGAAAATTGAATAAATCCTCATACTATGTCAAATAGTTTGTAATGTGAATTCAATTATATAATGAACTATGTAAATAATGAAATATGGATATTATTAAAAATTAGTACCAATTATTATTGAAACTAATAGAAGTTATATATACATGTCAAACTCTGTATCTTATGAGAGAATATAGTCAGCATTCATCACCATCCCACTAACTGTGAAACAATATAGTCATGAAAAAAACTTTTTATGGTATGGATTTCCTCACTAAGGGAAGTACCTATCTAATATCATCATTTTAAGGCTTTAGTTCTTGGATGAAAGCTTAACCAATTAGAAGAGTATCATCAAAAACAAGAACACATATAACATATCATCAAAAAAATTAATCTAAATATATATAATCAGCTCAATAATTGGCATGGTAAAAGGTATATAATCTTCTAACATAGTCCACTAGATAATTTACTCCTACAATTCTTTATCTACCATGAGATAAAATATAATACTTTAATACATGGTCATCATTGGTTCCCAAATTCATATATAAGATTATTCATGGTATTATATCACATATAAAATAAACTCTATAGTATTTCATAGCATTATTAGGATTTATATTTAAAATATATAATTGTTATTTATCATATATAAATCCTAGAATAATTTTTTTCATATGAAATAATATACATAGATCACCTTTAGACAACTATTTGATGTATGTGAACAACTAACTATTATGCTCAAGAAGTTCCAAAAATACTATAGTCATCCAAAAAATTATCATAGTTCTTGTAGAGAAATATTTCGGTCACCAGAACCTATTTCTACTTTCTCTATTATGAGGGAATCAATGAAAATATTTATTAACATTTTGTCATTATTTCAAAAACCATAACCTAATTTGATCCTGACCCTAAACTCCAACCTTAATGTAGAATGACTCTAATACCACTCTAAAATATTAGGGCCCATCAGGACCCAACCTTGGTTGAAAACCAAGTTGAAAATGCTTCAACATTCCCACCTTCAATTAAGAAAGGTTCAATAACTAACACCAAGGGGTGCTCACATAAAAATGGATTCATTCATCTATGAAACATATAATAAAAATTCACCACAATTCTATATTAGATTCAAATATATAATGAACATACAGAAGTAAAATTAAATGAATGTGATTAAATATAACATAACATCTATAAAGTATAAAATAAAACATAATCGATGTCATATAATATTATGTAAAATTAAATTCCACTAACATGACATAAACCTATCTGTAAATGAAATCCCAATGTAAAACCTTGATGAATATAAATATAATAATATTTCAAGACATTGTAAATGACCATCTCTTAATAAAATTTAACAATTTGACACTACCATCTCAAACACCTCCACAGATGTTTAGAAAATATCAAAGAGCTATAAAACCATGGGTACATCATTATACAGTTTTTCCTGGAGGGGTAAGTACAATTCAATGTTTCCAGTTCATAATAATAAAATAATAATAAATAATAATATATAGTCATGACCACAAAACTCATTACAATTTTGGGGTATTCTAGGTAAAACATTTACATGAAGACTAACTTATATGCGAAGTCTTATAAGATAATGAAAATGACTATACCTATTGTAGAATATATAAATGAATCAACTATAAACCTATATCATTATAGAAACACAATCCCAATCTCACTGCAAGCATCACTCTCCAAATAACAATGATTATGAGGACACAAACATCAAAATTAGGTCCTAAATCATACTAAAAGGGAGTTTATGAATAACCTCTTCAAAAAATAATTTTAAATCCAAATAATTATATCTTATTTTATATCCTTGTATTGGATTTCATGGAGGCTTATCTTATCAATTTTCAATGAGTTAGTACTAATTTTTATTTTCTAAAGATTATTTATGTAATAGAAATCATTGAATGAAATTTAATTGGTTATTTATTATTAAATGATTACAAAGACAAGAATTAAATTAATGAAAATGAAAGTGTTAAAAAGAATATTGAATATAGACAAGAATAATAATCAGTTTCAATCTATCATCGTCTCTTATATTATTTAATTGTAATCCTATAATATTTATAGACTTAATAAGAAAATGTGTATCACCCAAAAAAATTAATCATTTTATTAAGCTTCTCTCATACCTAAATGGGATGAAACCAAACCCATACTTGCTTCTTGTAAATTCAATAGGATCATTCCCCAACCCACTGATTGAAATGAAATGCATTCAATGAAAATATTCTTAAGACTAACTATAATTGAATGATATAAAAAGGATGAGCAGAATCATTGAATAAAAAACGAAGAAAAAATATGTAAGAATTAAGGTCACTATCACTTACCATGAGTTCTACTAACAAAATATATTTCATTGAAAATAATAAAAATTAAAATATGAATACATTAAAAAGGACCTTATGGGATAAAAATTGGTTCTCTCCCATGGATCCACCCAATAACGATTTTAATCCACCATTTAATATAGATTTAAATCATATATAAAGAAAATATGAGTGATGAATAAAGAAATATATAGATATATGATTGTATAATATAATACAATAAAGTTGCAATTCACTAAAAATTATAAGGAAAAATAATCTTTAGGATGAAAGGCTTGGTGGAATTTGGATTGATTTTTTTGTTACTCTACAAATATCATTATATAACATCCTAAACCACTATTCCATTATGAAAAAAAAATTCAAAAAAAATTCCTAAATTCTATACATCGAATGAAGGGATATCAATGTTGTAACGTCCCAACCCATCTCACCCCAAAACCAGTGGCCATACTGATCGCCACATGTCCTCAAGCGCATCTCCCCGTACTATAGAGGCTTCCAACTAGTAGTGAGGGTATAAGGATAGTCAGTGGGGATACTATACCCTCTTATCAGAGTAAAAATAGTGGAAAATATCAGCAAATGGCAGAAGTAGTGTGAATAATGATAATGTAGTGGAAGGCATAATTTTATAAATCTTGAATAAAACAAAATGTCTAACACCAATGTTATATAATGAATGCATGTTATAATGGTACAACTATGAAAGAGATAAACAATAAAACATTATTTAATTATAATTAAAGATATAAATAAAAAATGACTCAAAGCCCTAAGGTCAATCTCCTCGAGCATCCCGAGCTTCCGCTCGATCCTCTACTCCTATCTCCCAAGTGTATGGAAACAACACAATCCTAGAACAAAATAGATTCTATTCTGGTACCCCAGTGCAATGGTCCCCCAAGTAGGGTGTGAGATATAAATCTCAATAGGAAGGGACCACCAGTGTCTACCCCAAATAATGACATTCGATAAATAATTTAAACAATTTGAAATTATGCACAAATAATGTAAGTAGTATCATGTAAAAATATACCCAAGTACCTTCTTTAGCCCTCAGCTAGTGTCTCAGCCTGCATTATACGTTTTTCATGCTAACAAAACATTCATCACACATTAATTTTTAATTATAAAATATTCAAACCTCATTAAATTATATAAGTCTCAAGATCTAGCCAAAGTTCGACATTCCTCGTATAAGTCACTCACAATATATATCTCTAAATAGTATCTAAACAATCAAATTAATGACCAAATCCAAGATTTTTCTTTAGCATGGATAATGCATCATAAAAAAATTATTTAATCTTTCATATACTATGTTCAATCCCATCCACTAAAAATAGTTATTCACCCAACCAATACCAAAATCTAAGCCCATCCACTATACATAGTGATTTGATCCAGCGTTCCCCTGGACACTCGTATCTCAATACCTTCCTCAGATGTGCCGTGTTCTGAACCATTTTCCATATTCAATCAAAAATCATTACATCACATCGGCTTTCATTAACTATTTAATTCAGTACTTGTTTTACCAATTAGACCCACTTTCCAATGTAAATTAATGTGGGTAAAACGTCATGTCTAACACCCTGATCAGTATTTGGACCATCAGTCCTTGTCTCACAACCCATCGGTATTCGGATCATCAATCTTTATTCCATTAAAGAAGATTTTTGTGCAAGCTATGTCTAGAATTCCATGTCTACCACACTGTGATTTTTTGGAGCATTATTCCCGGTCTCACAACCCGTTTATCAATCATACATATATATGTATCATTGGTGTAGAACATCATGTCTAACACCCCAAAACCATCCATTAATTAATTAAAAAATTAATTAATCAAATTTTTTAATTAATTAGACAACTAATTAACAACATAAATATCCAATAAAATAATTCTATAATCAATTAACCATTAAATATCTCAATAGTTAATAATTAATTAACAATTAATTATTCTTAACTACAAGTAATTAAACTAGATAATTAACTCAAAGTTTAATTATCCTAATTCCTTGACCGAAAACATGATAATTAACTCAAAAATCTACTATCCTAAGTCCCTTACTAATCCAATTGATTAGTTAATTATTCTAAATCTATTAGTTAATGCAATAATTAACTAAGTACACATTATCATTAATTAATCCTTCAATTACATAGTCTAAAAAACAAATCACATCCCATAATTAATTTTCCAAAAATTAATTATCTCATTCTAAATCTCAAATCTCTATATTTAATTTCAACAATTAATTATTTAACTAAATTACTATAGAAGAACGTAATTAATTCACCATTAATTGTGTCAATTAAGAAAAAATGACTTATCACATTAATTATTTTTTTTAAAAAAAAATTAATTTATCACATCATTTAATTATTTAATTGTATACATTTAACCCATTCAGCAATATATTTTTAAAACCGACACGTGGTCATGTCCTCATTTATCTCACGTGGGAAGCATCATTTAATAACATCATCATTGTGAATCAACATATCACATATCACATTTAGCAAATTAAAAAAACTCAAAAAATTCATATTTGAATGGAATTCAATATAAATACATCATTGCATAACTTAAATACAAACAAAAGTGCAGCAAGCATTTTATTAGTGCATTTATTAATGTTGAGGATTTGAAAAATGATCCAACCTCTGGGTGGAACTAGATTGAATACACATCCCTTTGATTTACTTGGCAGCAACCAGTTGATATTAGCATGCATTCACATGTACACACCATTAACCAACACCCATAAATAGTGTGGTGGGAACCAACGCACACCCAAAATATTCATCACAACAAACAAACTCCATAACCACCCAAATAATGGGGTGAAAAAACAAATATCAGGTTTAAACCCTTACCTGAATATGGTTGTGATGAACTGAAACTAAGCCAAAACCCTTCTCCCTTGGCGGTGGTAGTTGGAAAACTGACCAATGGGTCTAGAAGAGCTCATTGCACAACCCTAGAACTGAAGAAACAAGGAAACCCAATTAATCTTAAGCCTTAGGCTTTTATCCAAGCAAAGAAGGTGAGGGAGGAGCCAAACGGTTAATGTAAATCAAAAAACACACGAAAACGGACTCACCTTAACGTGGTGTAAAAGACTCGTGAAATCACCATAAGGATTCAACGTGTAGAGAGGATCCCAGTTAAAGGTGTGTAGTGCACCTCATAGGAGGCCTGGTGCGGGCCATGATTCTCATGTAGTGGCCTCCTCCTTTCAATCACCTCCCTCAATAATTTAATTAATACCCTATTAAACTAATAGATTTAATGTAATAATAATAATAATTAAAATAAGAATTATATTGCCCTTATCATTAATTATTTTACACCCCTATTAGGTAAAATCCAATACTTCATTGACACATAAAAATAATTAAATTCTCTCCAAAGTAATTTAAATAAATAAAAACTCTAACTCGTTTATTTAATTAATTATCGCAACATGAATTCATAAAATAAAACCCCCGCTTTACAGTGATTAATTATTATTATTTTAATTTTAAATTTAATTAAAAAACCTCCATTTCGCCTTAATTAATTAAATTTTTCATTACCTTAAATTTAATTAAATTAAACATTACTTAACATTTATTACTCATTTAGTATTACCATTCTTTAATAACCACAAACTCCTCATTTACACATCATTTAATATTACCATTCTTTGAAAACACCCAAATCTTCATTTACATTTCATTTAATTAATTTATCACAACTTTGATTAAATTAAACAAACCCCCCAAAAAACACATTTAATTAATTTCATTTCAACCTAAAATTAAGTAAATTAAACTACCATAATAATAATAATCATTATTATTATCATCTAATAAAACAATTCATTGATAAAACCCAAAAATCATTACTACACGTCATTTAATTAAATTATCTTTAACTAAATTTAATTAAATAATACAACTGTTTCACAACAATTAACTAAATCCCACATTTCATTAGATTTAATTAGAAAATCCCAATTCCATTATTATTATTCTTTGTAATAATAATAACTGTAATTAATAATTATTATTATACTCATTAAACCATAATAATTATAATCACATTATTATTATTATTCAACTTTAGATAAAACCCAAAACCTCTATTAAATAGAAATGCTTCTTTATTAATTCCAAACCTCCTTATTTAATTAAATGCCTCTTCATTAAATATGAAACTCCTCATTTAAAAAAACATTTCTTTGAGATATCCAATGGCCACATTAATTTCACATAACTATTACTCCTCATTAATCATCCAATTAAAATCTTTTAACATATAAATAATTTATGACACCATAATAATAATAATAACATTATTATCATTAACACATTCTTCTATTTAAACAGAAATATCCAATTTAATATTATTTAATTGAAATAAATAAAATATTAAATTGGGTAAGTTGCACGGGTTGGACCGCAACCGTGTATAGCACGTGCATATCCATTAAAGTGGACTTTTCCAGATCTGGTACTCCCGAGACTTATTGGGACACCCGTGAAAATTATCGGGTATTCACCCAAGTCCAAAAACATCATCTTTAAGTGTTACAACACTAGGAATAATGTTTCAGATCTCGGTTTAAAAACTAACACATTGATAAATGGGAAAAAATTTCAAAACCTTCGTATTTAAACCTGGTTAAAATACACATGACATTACAATCTACCCACCGTAAAAAATTCTCATCCCCAATAATACATTGGAAACAATTAAAAAATAAATTGAGCTACCAAGTTTGATAATATTTTTTGTTTGAACAACCACATTACATTTTCAAACAGCAAACATACTTATAACTAAAACTTAAGTTCAAGTGATTAATTATTTAAAACATCATCCAAAGATTATATTACCATTTAAAAAATGAAACATAGCTTAAATATGAGGTCATTGCAGGGACCTCGTTGAAGAAAAAGGTCAAATCTTGATTGACCAATAGAAACTAGTTGCGCATGATTACTTAGAAATACATTACGGTCCCAAAACACACACTCAACCTTAAACTTGAGATGTGCCTTTTAAAATTATTACACCACCAAATGCATGTACCCTGAAGTCCTTACCCAACCTCTGGTGACATTCCAAAGTCAATCCATCACAAATCTATTTTAAAAAAACTAAATTTTCCCAACAAGAATGAAGGGATAGCCCAAAGAATCCATGCATCCCATATAGAACCCAGATAACAACCACTCATCAAGAACAAGAACATTTAAAACATTATATCATTATAATAATAGCACTATATTATTGTCCCTATGATGAGGTAAATATAGTGTACATGATCATCTCATTCGAAATACCACACTAAGAGCAACCCAGATCTCTAAAAGATCTGTCATACTATCACTGGTAGACTCTTTACACAAAAATATCAGCTTCTCCTGTCGACCCATCATCAA
This sequence comes from Viscum album, assembly GCA_963277665.1. Taxonomy (NCBI): domain Eukaryota; kingdom Viridiplantae; phylum Streptophyta; class Magnoliopsida; order Santalales; family Viscaceae; genus Viscum; species Viscum album. The sequence continues at coordinate 460,397,165 of OY728138.1, forward strand.
CCAAACCACGATGCCTATATCATCAATGGTATTCATCTTCTTTCAAAGATTATCGGCATGTCACTACCCACCTTTGAATTTTCCATTTCGTCACACGATAATATCATCTGCTCACCAGTATGCAATTTCAGAACACCTTAACACATGCTTTTGAGGTTCCTTGAACCATGATCGCCACATCAAACATTGATCATAAAATTCTTATCATAAACCTATCGGCATGTCAAAACACTTGAGTCCCAGAAAGTCATCTCAAGATGTGGAATGAACATACCTTAACGACCAAAACATTATAAGGGTACTACCTAGCACAGGTTATCCCCTTACGAAACATAAACGTCAACCCTCTTTCGTGGTCACTCAAAATAGAAATCATGAGTTTTAAAATCCCATTTTCATTTTATCCATTTAAGTAATTCTTTTCAACCTTTAAAATTTTTAATGGATTTCAAAAAACACACAACTACGTTTTCATAACAAGTAACTTGGTTTTCAAAACAACACCCTACTGAAAAATAGGCATGCTATCACAAACATCCTCTTTAATCATTTAACATTAAGTGTTTTACAAATATAAACAATAAATTTTGCATCTAAATTCCTTTTACAAAAACAATGATCACTGAGTGTCCCATTTAATCAATCTGGGATCGTCAAAAAGCACCCCAATAAGAGTTCATTTAAATCAAAACTCAACAGTTTTACATTTATAACCATTTTCAAACATACTATGGTTATATAAGGTTCCAATACATGGGTGTCCATTTACCAATTGATAAAGAACCTATACACCTTATCACTGGTATTTGGATCCCTTTTATAAAAATCAACATTTATATAACATTTTAACTTTAGAAACCCTTTCACACATCAAAACATATCTAGCATGTTATCATAAGTAGTAACACAGCAGCATGTTATAAAATAGAAGCATGGAACATTTATAAAACAAGCTAATCCCAGAGGAAATATGGCATATAAACACCCAATCAGGTTAAATCTGTCACCGAAACATGATATTTGAAAAGGCATACTAAATAAGAACAAGGCATGGCACATATTCAAGGCACACAATACATATTACTAGGAATCCTACTAATGAAACTATATGGTATGGAATTTATGCATGGCATGTGAATATCTAAGTGTCTTACATGATGTATGTATGGAATATTCTTGCCTTATCGAGCCAAGATAATTGTTTTTCAAAATTCTCAAAATCATAAGTAGTGGAAAATACATCTTTCACTAAAGGTGAAATCATATCAAATGTAACCTCAAATACTACAAACATCAATTCTCATCCCTGTCCACTTGGTTATTTCCCATACATAGGGTGATCAATCCTAAGAATGAATATTAACCAAAGCACCGACACATTCTAAGTCTCATGTCTACCAACCCCAAAAAAGTAAGAAAAAGGAAAAGAAATAAAACTTGGACCTTGGATACCAATTTGTAACATCCCGACCCAGCTCACCCCTAAATCGGTGGTCAGACCAATCTCCACATGTACTCAAGAACGTCTCCCTGTACGCTAGAGGCTGAAAACTAATAGCAACGGTATAAGGATAGTTTGTGGGGAGACTATACCCTCTTATCAGAGTTAAAATAGTGGAAAATACCAGCAAATGGAAGAAGATGTGTGAATAACGATAAAGCAGTAAAAGACATAATTTTATAAATCTTGTATAAAAAAATTTCCAATGCCAATGTTATACAATGATGCGTGTTTTGATTGTACAACTATGAAAATGATAAACAATACAACATGGTTTACATATAATTAAGGAAATAAATAAACAATTACTCAAATCCTTGAGGGTGATCTTTGTAAATAACATAATCTTGTATACAAATAGAGTCTACTCGGGCACCCCAGTACAATGGTGGCCCAAGTAGGGTGTGAGATATAAATCTCAGTAGGCTGGGACCACCAGTTTCTACCCCAAATCTAGACATTCAATAATTAATTTAAACAGTGTGCAAGCTTGCAAAAATAAAGTAAGCAGTACTATGTAACTATATACCCAATTACCTACTTCAGCTCTTAGCTGGTGTCTGAACATGCATTATACGTTTTTCATGCTTACATAACATTTATCAAACATTGATTTTTAGTTATCAAATTTTCAAACCTTGTTAAATTATATAAGTCGCAAGATCTGGCCTAATCCAACCATTACATGTATAATTTACTCACAACAGATGTCTCTAAAGACCATATAAGCAATCAAAGTAAAGAATAACTCCAAGATTGTGTTTTGGCTTAGATAACACGTCATAAGATATTTCATTTAATATTTAATATACTATGTTCAAGCCCGTCCACTAAAATTATTGATTCTCCTAACCAATACCAAAATCTGAGCCTACCTACTATACATAGTGATTCACTCCTGAGTTCCCCTAGACACTCGTATCTCAATACATGTCTCGGCTGTGTTGGGGTCTAAACCATTTCCCATATTCAATCATAAATATTTACATCACACCAGATTTCATTAACCAATTAATTAAGTTCATGTATGAATAATTGGACCCACAGACCAATGTCAATTAATGGGTGTACAACATCATGTATAACACCCTCTTGAGTATTTGAAGCATCAATCCTAGTCGCACAATCTATGGGTATTTGGAGCATCAGTCCATGTCCCATAAAAGAATATTTGCAGGAAATATGAATCTAGAATGCAATGTCTAGCACCCCACAATTATTTGGAGAATCAGTCCCTGTCTCACAACCCATTTATCAATCATACATATATATTTATCATTGGTGCAAAACGACATTTCTAACACCCAAAAACCATCCATTAATTAATTCATAAATGTAATCCATTAATTAAATCGACAACTAATTAAAAACATAAATCTCCAATCAAATAGGTCTATAATAAATTAACCATTAAACATCTCAATAGTTAATAATTAATTAACAATTAATTATTCTTAACCAGAATAAATTCAACTGGATAATTAACTCAATGTTTAATTATCACAATTCCTTGACCAAAAACATGATAATTAATTCACTAATCAGTTATCCTAATTCCATTAAAAATACAATTGATTAGTTAAATATACTAAATCTATTAGTTAATGCAATAATTAACTAATTACACATTACCATTAATTAATCCTTCAATTAATTAATCTACAAAAAAATCAAATCCCATAATTAATTTTCCAAAAATTTATTATCTAATTCTAAATATCAAATCTCTATATTTAATTTATATAATTAATTATTTAAATCATTCACTATAAAAGAACATAATTAATTCACCATTAATTAAGTAAATTAATCCAAAATGACTTATCAAATTAATTATTTTCAAAAAATTAATTTATCACATCATTTAATTATTAAATCGTATCCCTTTAACCAATTCAACAATACTTGTTTAAAACCAACACATGGTCATGTCCACATTTATCTCATGTGGGATACATCATTTAATAACATCAAAAGTCGATCATCACCATATCACATATCACATTTAGCAATTTCATCAAACTTACTAAATTCGCATTTGAATGGAATTAAATATAAATACTTCACTGCATTATTTAAAAACCAAAAAAAGTGTGGAAATCATTTTATTAATGCATTTATTAAAGTTGAGGACTTGAAAAATTATCTTACCTGAGGGTGGAACCAGATTGAATATGTAGCCCTTTGGTTTACTTGGCTTCAATCAGTTTCTATTAGCACATAGTCTCAAATACACACCATTAACCGACACCCATAGATAGTGCGGTGGAAAAAACATACACCCAAAATATTCACTGAAACAAAAAACACAATAAGCATCCAAATCATGTGGTGTGAAACAAAAGAATGAGTTTAAAACCTTACCCGAATATTGTGATGATGAAACAAAACTGATCCTAAATGCTTCATCCTTGGTGGGGTAATCATAAAAGTGACCAACGGGTCTAGAGGATCCCATTGCACAACCCTAGAACCGAAGAAACAAGGAAACCCAATTAATCTCGAGCCTTAGGGTTTAGGATGAGAAAATAGGGTTAGGGAGGAGCGAAATAGTTGATGTGAATCATGAAACAAATTCATACAGACTCACCTTAACGTGGAAGACAAGACATGTGAAGACGCTCGAAGGATTCGACGCATGGAGAGGAGCCCGGTTGAAGGAGTGGAGCGCGCCTCATAGGAGGTATGGTACGGGTCGTGCTGCTCATGCAGTGAGCCTCCTCCTTTTAATCACCTCCATAAATCATCTAATTAATACCTTATTAAGATAATATATTTAATATAAGAATAATAATAAATAAATAATAATTATATTATCCTTATCATTAATTATTTTTCACCACTTTTAGGTAAAACCCAATACTTCATTAGCACATCAAAATAATTAAATTCTCTTCTATAGAATTTAATTAAATAAAAACACTAGAACATTTATTTAATTAATTATCTCAACATTGATTAATTAAAGAAAACTCATACTTTATAGTGATTAATTAAATTCTTTTTAACCATCAATTTAATTAAAAAACCTCCATTTTTCCTTAATTGATTAAATTTCTCATTATATTTAATTTAATTAAATTAAACCCAAATCCACATTTATTGCTCATTTAATATTTCCATTTAATATTACCATTTAATATTACCATTCTTTAATAACCTCCAACTCCTCATTTATACATCATTTAATATTACCATTTAATATTTCCATTCTTTGATAAAACCCAACTCCTCATTTATATGTCAATTAATTAATTTATCACAACTTTAATTTAATTAAACGAAACCCCCAAAAACTCATTTATTTATATTCATTTCAACATAAAATTAAATAAATTAAATCACCATAATAATAACCATCATTATTATTATCATTTAATAAAATGATTCTTTTTTAAAACCAAAAAAATATCCACTACACATCATTTAATTAAATTCTTTTTAACTCATTTTTATTAAACAAAACCGCTATTTCACAACAATTAATTAAATCCCCCTTTTCCTTGGATTTAATTAAAAAACCCAAATTCCATTATTTTTATTCTTCATAGTAATAATAACAACCATAATTAATAGTAATTATTATACTCATTAAACCATAAGAACAATAATCTTATTATTATTATTATTCAACCTTAGATAAAACCCAACACCTATATTAAATAAAAAATTATTTTTTATTAATTATGAAACTCCTTATTTAATTAAAATCATCTTTATTACTTCTGAAACTCATCATTTAAAAAAATGTTTCCTTAAGATACCCAAAGGCCTAGTTAATTTCGCATAACTACTAAACCTCCTTAATCATCCAATTAAAATATTTTAACATATAAATAATTTATGAAACAATAAAAATAATAATAACATTATTATTATTAAAAAATTATTCTATTGAAACACAAATCTACAATTAAATATTATTTAATTAAAATAAATAAAATATTAAACTAGGTAAGCTGCACGGGTTGGATGGAAACCGTGCATTGCCCGTGCAGATCTATTAAAGTGGAATTTTCCAGATCTAATGCTCCCGAGACTTATGTGTACACCCGTGAAAATTATCAGGTATTCAACCAAGTCTAAAAACAACATCTTTATGTGTTTCAACACTCATAATAATGTTCGAGATGTCGGTTTAGAAACCAAACCTTTGATAAAAGGGAAAAATATTTGAAAATCAATGTATTTAAACCCAGTTAAAATACACGGTACTTTACAAATTTGGTTGGGTATATTATCATCTTTGGCCTCTATGTATTTCAATTTTTTTCAAATAAAACCTCTCCAGGAATGGTTTCACTACTTCAAATCTCCTTACACCTATATATGATAAACACCATAATGTAATCTAGAATCATCAAGTGGATTCATGATATGGAGACTGGATTGGAACTTTACTTGATTTGGCCCATCCTGAGGGATGGTTTATTATGACTTAAAGGGATATTGGCTTGATCCAACAATTACAACAAATATATTTGACTAATTTTGTGGTATTAGTTCCCCTGGGAATATGCTACATTACAATTAGACATTCTCTCAAACACTTATCATATAGGGATTGAGAAGCAATGGGTTGGTAGTGATTTTTTAGCTCTAAGATACATAGATATAATCATTAAAAAATTCTTGAAGCATGGGCTTGTGGTCACTAGATCGGTATATATTGGAACTCAAAAAGGGGTTCATATGGGTAGAAAAAGGGATATTGGTTTTCTTTAATCAGATTTTAAGTTGAATGAGGATATAGTTATCTATTATTGGGAACAAATCATTGAGATAATACAATATATATATAATTATTTGACTTCTTGGTCTACGGTGGATCAGAAAGGTTTGATCTTGATAGAACTATAGAAATATTTACCAAAATTTAATTATTGTTTTTACTAAATAATCAGTGTATGAATGATGACTAATTATATAAAATAAAAGGAAAATACATTTATAATGAACATTTGGATAAATTATATAATAAGAGAAGGAAAAATAGTGATCTCTCTTTAATGGCCTTCCAAGATCCAAATTTATAACTTCCAATAGATGCTACAGTCCGTTCTTCCTAATTTCCTACTTTATTTAGCAATGTTCCCAATTTATAACTATTCTTTTGAATAGTTTACTAAACTAACCTTCATAATTAATAATATTTATATTACTCTATGTATAGGCCTTAAGTGTCTAAGGATTTAAGTACCCACCCAAGCCATCATATCAATTTCATCCTCCAGATAAACTACCTTGTCCCCAAGGAAAAAATAACAACATTTTGAACGAGATAACCAATAATTTTCTCATTAAGTATCCTCACCATTTCTCATTCTCTATTTCACCAATCAACGATGAGAACATCAATGACCTATTAATTTAAAAAATATATATGGAAATACTTTATCAGTAATTTTATTGAAAAATATTCATTATAAATTTGTATAAACATGATCAATAGTTGCCAACATGAGTGGGGAAACATGGAAAACTGGATGAAATTTAATTTTCTTCTAAATATCAAGACACTAAGAAATTATACCTAAAAAATAATGTACTATGAATGTTCTATTACCATATGTGGAAATATTATGAAAGATCATGGAAGATGTCAATGTGGGTTAAGAAAAATATATCCTTATAGAAACTGTGTCTCCCATTTCAATGTCAACTACCCACAACTTCTTATTCTTCTATCTACCTCATGGAAAATTGATCTGACAAAAATCTAATTTAGAATATTATAGGGATTCATATCAATAAAAAATCCACACCCATAGCATCAATAGTAGTCTTATCTCCGATTTAATGTGTAAATTAGGTGGTCCCCACTATAAACAATTTTGAATGGTATTTTTTCTGAAATTTAGAAAGAGGTATTTTGAAAAAAAAAATCATATAGGAAGCTATTAATCTAATTTTGAGGATTTTATGAGGGAAAAATATTCGTGCATATTTCAAGACATCATTTTGAAACCATAGGTTTCTCATCTACTTGGGGGTGATTGGAAGGAATCTTCATAAGTTCAGTACTAGCTAATCCAAACAACTCTTCCCAAAAAAACATGTAAAAACTAGTTTCAATCACAAACAATAGCATTTTTTATTCGATAGAGCCCTAAAATTTAATTCATAAAAAATTTTATAATGTTCTTGGTTGTGTAAGGATGTTTGAATGGTGGGAAATGTTAATACATTGATAGATGATACAAAAAAAACCAGAATCACTTCAAAACCTTGAGATTTTGGACATTAATAAATGAAATATAGATAAATTTCCTACTAATCAATGTTTTTAGTTGGAATGTACAATAATAAACTGGTGAAACACAAGGGTTCATATTTTTTTAATTAAAAAAATTCACACTCCTATAAATACTTTTACATTAGTTGTGTCATCACAATCTAATATAACCAGACATATCACCATTTAATTTTTTTTAATAACCCTCTATGTCCTCATTCAAGAGTTACTTGGTTTCAATTTGGATTCCTTTGAAAAAAATCACCCTTAAAAGAATGGAATCCCATTATAAAGGGAAAACTCCACTTTAACATTAGATTATTTCTTCAAGGCATAAAAAAGGATTAGAATTTTTTTATATTTGTTAATTTATTCTATGAAATGTTGTATTTTATCCCAATATGGTTCAAAAGCTACCATTTAAAAAATCACATTTAGTCACTCTCAAAAGAGAATCGATGATAGAATATTATTTTCAAGGATTGTATACAAAATAAAATTCATGGTCCAATGGCCTTACATGCCAATGTTGTTGGCCTATTTAGGTGATTCATTGAATCAAAAAGTGCTTGAGTATTTTATGGTCTATGTGGATAATAAAATTTCTAACCATTAAATAATGTAGCATCCCAACTGAACCCATTGTCTTGAGAGAAACTGAAATTACACAAACCTTAGGAGACATCCCCAGTGCACCAATGAATTACCATAAATGTCAATAATATTAACTAAATCTTTGTTGGATAATAATTTCATTAATAAAAAACATAAAATCAAACCATAATAAATATATATAATATGATACTTGATAAAAAAATACAAGAAATCCAAATGTATAACCAAATAATAATTATAGTTACAATTGAAGAAGAAAAAATAAATGTTTACATTTCCAAGGAAAATAATACTCATGATAAAAGACTCATGGAATCAAGGTGGAACTACTGTTGGCTAAAAGACTTGATATACACCCCATGTTCTAAATCCTAACATCCAAGACCACAATATCACAATGATATACTAATAAAATGAAAAAAATTATATTACATGTTTCATGATAAATATAATATTCATACACACCAATGTGTAGATGAAGGGGTGACTATAAAACCTACTAGGAAAACCACAATTTTTCTCCCAAATGCGACTAAAATAAGAAATAGGTTAGATCACAATCTATTTATAAATAAAAGATTGTAAGAAACATGTAAATACCTATGCAAAAATATTTATCCATTGGGTTGGGAAAATACACAAAACAAAACACTCCCATGGAATGAACCCACGCACATATTCAAAATACCAACTAATTCAACCACTTCCTAAAGGATACTACAAAATATTCCAACTCACGAGTGGTATTTTTCATGCCATTCCCAAGTTATTACTCGGTTGTATAATCCAATGTTCCACAAGACTAGAACATAACTACGTCTATCCCTCATGTGCCTTTCCATATTCATATGAACCTACACCCACCAAATTGAATCCAAGTAATCACATTCATAACCATTATTTGAAAAATCAAAAACATTAAATCAATTAACTGAACACCCTATCAGTGTCACCCAAAATTCTACATTTTGGGACCAATAAATCAATATGAATTTCCAATAGAGATTTCACAATATTTTTCAAAACAAAACAATAAGTAACTTATTTATAAAACAATAATAATTCATGATCTAGCAAAAATTTGTAAAATAAGAGAAGATACCTACTACCAATGCATTCGACATGAATAATTGTACCATGATATTGAACGCTCCTGAATCCTATTAAATTAATTTGATAAATTCCAATATATATTTAAGGAAACAATATATAGCTAATAGAGATAGGTAAGGAAGGCTCGATCTTAGGTCCCTCTTTATAGAAAACCAAAGAATTAGGTAGAGAGAAGAAGAATGATGCTCTTACCATCAATTTCCTAGATCCATCAATCCAAAATCCATTAAAATTGATCATCTGGATAAATAAGATCACTAAAATCTCCAAGTGGAGTGCAAGAATTCTAGATCCAATGTTATAGTAGAAAGAATGAGGTTTTTCAGGGGAGTTTCAAGTAATAAAACAAATATTTAGATTCAATTATTCTCATCACATGGTTTTGTCACGTGGTCTAGAAACACCTAAACCTAATTTATGGATATTATTTATCCCAAAACATACATGTCACATGGACTGGCCATATATTTTCAAAATATTTCACTAACCACGTTCTTTCCTAGAAGACAACTCTTGTTCTCACATGGCTACCTGGATAAAAGCACCTGATTTCCCCTATAAATACTCATTATTTTTACCTTATAATAAATTCCAAAAACACCAAAAACAATTAATAATATATCAAAACTCTACCTAATAATTATTTAACATAAAAAAATACAAAACAAAACATCAACGTACCTTAAATTGAAGGGTATTACACTATCCTCATTATGGTTCTTTATGTACTTAGGAAGCTAGATGTTAGTGTTTTCCTGGAATAGTTTTGACCACTAATTTATCACTAACTTCTCCAACTCAGATGATTCCTCCTAAGCTAGGCCAAGCAACCATACTATTCCTACCAAAGACATTTTTCTTCCAAAAAAAACTTTTATGTCATATACTAAATATGAATCAGGGCATGAATAAATATAGCATCTATTTGAAGTGTATCATTGTCCCAATGTACCACATGACTATGGTCAGACAGGTACACTCAGAACTAGGATATAAGGAAAATATTATAGACATCACCAAATAATAGAGGTAAGTCTAATCGATATGAAATATAAGTAATATTTTCCAAAATTTCAAATGGATCGATGTATTAAGGACAATTTTTCCTTTCTTTCCCAACTGAAGGTGACCCAATTTTGGGATAATTTTAACAATATATGGTCACCTGGCTCAAAATATAAGAGTCATTAGTAATGATCATCGTATGAATTTTAAATACTTTTGGAAATTACCATCTTTTTCTAGAACATTAAGATTTTTGAGGTTGTTTCATGGAGAACGCATCATGCGATAAATGAATTTTCCCCCTCCTCTAACCAAAAAATCCTCAATCGACTAGGATTTCAATACAATATATTGAATTGAGATATTTTATTATTCCATAATAACTATTATTGTTTTAAAATTTCACAAAAGGAAAATTATATTCTCATAAATCAAATAAATTTATAGAACATTCTCGAATCATATATGCTAACATATAGATCATAAGATCTAACAGGACGTCCATTTCTGGATGTTATGTTGTTCTCATGGTCAACTGACTGAAAAGGTAATCGTGTAAAGATAACCAAATAATTAAAGTGAATTCAAGGACTTGTTCGGATACAATCGATATCAGCACTCCATGAAATTTCACAATATCCTTGGTATAGATATTTTCCAAAACCTCCAACATATTAGATTATCAAATTAGAATAAAATGTGATAACATGGGGATTCATACCACAATCAACCAAATAGAATCATGTTTTCGAAGTGTTGATGTGCTGATTACATATTATTTCATAAATTATTTAATAAAAATTGTTAATTCCATGGTTTTTAATTTTGTAAATACATGTTTTAATTAATATTTTTTAATTGTAATTTGTAATGGAATTTTAAGAAAAAGAAATAAATTTTTTTTGTACTTGTGCATTATTTATTATTAGTACTATTTTATGTGTTTAGATAGAAATTCCAATGCAGCAGGAGCCACTTGGCCTTTAAAAAATCCCCCCATCCATCAACCCATAAGGTACCAGTCCACATAGCAAGCTCGTGAGGGGTCTACCAACTAAGCATATGGCCTTTGGATAATGTTCCCAACCACCTAACTCTAACCTAAACTAAAAATTGATAGGGGATAAGTAGGTTAATAGAATAGAGGGTGGGAAATCAGAGATAAGTATCATTGGAATTAGGTTTCGACACAACTAAGATAAAATTATGACACGTAACCTTACAAAGACTATGAACCTGAACTCAAAAAATCTTGGTACTTCAATCTCATTAAATCCAAAACCAACCAATTAAATCTTGACATTTATTTATTTATGTTTTCCTTAAAACATTTAATCAATTTCTTCACCGTTATGAATGGATCATCCTCGATCACCAATGTACTATGTTTTAAATTATTTAATGATAGTCAAGTAAATAAATTTTTTATTTGATATTTATTGAGATAAATATATAAAATCTTGTTAAACTAAAAATTAGCATCATTTATGGGGAACAGTTGTTATTAATGATGAAACGTTTTAGGAAATTTAATTTTTATCTCTTTCATATCATTTTACACTAGGTATACTGGGGTGTTGTTTCAGGTTCAACATCTGCTCATGAATACTCAACCAAGAGGAAACACAATGAAGGAGGTATTTGTTCAAATCATGATATCCAAAGGACAATCAGATGGAAAAATAAAAACACCCACTAATATGAAAACAATATAGATAATAGATAAATTAAAGAAGTTGGCCAGGGGAATTACAAGATGATGAACATAGAGAACTTCCAGGGATCCAACGACAGAATGAGATGATGAATAAATTATTATACTACTAAGACCCTTAAACACTAGGGTTCATCCCATCATTTTTGTTCTCCAATCATGTCCCCAAACTTCGAGAAAATTTATTGATAATTCAAATTATCACTCACTGGGTTTAATTCACCGATCAAGAACATGAAGAACCCAATTATCATATTGGGGGTTTTTTGGTACTCTGCAGTACGTTTCAATTTAATATCCTCAAAAGTAATGTTATGAGACTATGCCTAATATTTTTTTTCATTGATGTACAAGGGATAGAAATTGATTCGGATCCTACCTTAATATTTGATGACATCCTTGGATGATTTGGTAAGGAAATTAATTACATTGTTCTTACCACCTTCAAATTCAATGGTTTAGGAGGTATGCACCCTTAATTTTGAACAATTTACTGATTAATCAATCACTACAACAAAATAGGGCAAGATAAGGGCATCATTTTATCAGTGCTAAGTAGAAAGCACTAATAAAGGGAGGGCCTTTATCAGCGCTAGCAACAAGCTCTCAGAAATCTACCATTTATTAGTGCTAAAAAACACTCATTAAGGTGTACCCTTTATCAGTGCTTTTTTAGCACTCATAATTGGTAGATTTATCAGTGCTAGTCTTAGAACTGATAAATGTTTTTAATAATAATTTATTTATAATTATTATATTTATATTCATAAACAATGTTTATTTGAATATATTTAATAAAAAAATGTGTGTTTATAATTAATATGTATTTTTTAATAATTCATATATATATATATATATTATTTTTAAAGAAGGTATAATTTTATAATTAAATATATCTACGTTTCAAGTGAATTTGGTCAATTAATATATTGACCATGTGTTCATATATGTTATGTATCATCATGAATGTTCATTTATACATTACACTCTTCTTATTATTCATGTCGTCCATTGATGGCTCCTTTTTTATTATGTATATTTTACTAGCTGTATATGATTAATTCATGATACCCATATATACATTGTATTATGTTATCAATACTTATGAAATTACATTAAATATATATAAAGAATAAAAATATTTATTATATTTATAATTATTAAATTTTAATTATATATAAATAATATTAAATATATTTATTTGTAATTATAATTATAAATATATATATATATATATATATTTAAATAATTATAAAATTACAATAAATACATATATTAAAATTTTATAAATATATATATACACACAAATCTATAAATATATTTATTATAGTTATAATTATAACTACAAATAAATATATATATATATATGTAAAAAATTATATAATTATTAAAAAAAAATATTTATTATACTAATTATAAAGTTATAAATATATAATTAAAACAATATATAAATAAATATATAAAAAAAATTGTAAATAAATACAAATACTTATTATTATAAATATGAAATAAAAAAGGATATATTTAAATATTTAAAAAATTATGATAAATATATTAATTATATGTATGTATATACAAATATCTATAAATAAATAAAAATAGTTATAAGTATAATTCAAAATAATTGTAGATATATTCAAATAATTGAAATATATATATAAATTATATTAATTATATATATTTATAAAATTAAAAATATATTTTTTGTAGTTTTATAATTATATATATATAATTACAATTATAAATAATTTATTTATTATATTTTTTAATTATAAATATATATATATATATATTATTTATAAATATAAATAAATATTTATTTAATTAAATAATTATTAATTCCTAAAAAATATATGTATTTTTTCCTATTTAATGTTTTACATAATTAAATAAATAGATAGAAATATTTACAAATAAATAAAAATATTTATTTTATAGTTATAAATAAATACATATAGATTGAAATAATTATAAAATTATAATAAATATATTAAATATAAATATTATAAAAATTATAAATATTACAAATATTAATTTATTATAATTTAATAATTATTTATATATATATATATATATTTCTTTATAATTATAATTATAAATAATTATAAAATTAATAGAAATATAGTTATATACATCTATAATTGTATAAATATATATAATTAATATATTTATTATATATATTTCTAAGATTATAAATATAATAAGTATATTTCTTATAATTTTAAAATTATTTAAATTATAATTTTATTAATATAAATATATATTTATCTCCTATATAATTTTATAAATATATATGACAATAAAAATAAATATTTAACATTATATCTTTATTAGCGCTTTTTTAGTTCTCATAATGGTCTATCTTTATCAGCGCTAAAAAACAATTGATAAAATTTATCTTTATTAGCACTATATTTTTAGCGCTGATAAAACATACCATTATCGGTGTTTTTTAGACAGTGCAGATAAAAGGTTCACCAGGTTTTATAAAGAAACCTTAAGTTTCTCCTCCTTCCTTGCACCCCTCAAGTTCTCGTGGAAGCTGATCGCCACCACTGCTACCTCATCATCATCATCACTATCTCCTGCTGACTCCTCCACTGAGAACCCGCCTTCCTCACGTGCCTCTCCTCTACCACGCACCTCTCATCTACCTCTGAGTCCTTTGTCACGTACCTCTCCTCGGTATAAGGACTCCTCCACTGTGTGCCTCTCCTCCGCAATGAACGAACCTCTGCTGCATGCTAAACCACACCTCTATGGTGAGTTTTCCCCTCCTTCTCATCCATTTATCAAGTTATTAAAATTTGATATTGATGGTGATGATTTGAGTTGTATCGACTAAACACCTCATTGAAAATTATAGCTGTTGGGGGTCCTTGTTTGCACATTAAATTTATTTCATGCTTGTTGTCCTTGTTTCTCGAGGTTTTTCCCATGCTAGATCAAGTGGTGGGTATGGTAAACCAATTCTAGTTCCTGAGAAAATGGCATCAATTCTGCTTTGGTTACAAGAATCCATGTGTTGGGATATGATGTAGGAGCTATGGAAAAATATTTTAATTTATAGTGAATTTGGATTCCTTTGTATTTATGAGTTAGCTCAAGATACATAAATGTATATGGAAGTCTTTTGTATACTCAAGTGGGCTATGATAGAGGTGAAACAAATCCCTCTAAGCCCCATGTGAACAATGATTTGAGTGACATCATATAAGGTCAACATATGGGTTTCCTTTAAAAATTAAATATTACACATATCCTTAATCCCAAATCAATTTTTTTGTGGAATTTACTTTATTATGCTAGATATTCCATGCACTCACCCAATGAGAAACACTAGTTCCCACCCACATCAGTCCTCTTTCCCAGTACTAGCCTGCAACAGCCTAGTCTATCGTTAATCTCTCCCACTGTGTATTTCTAACCATAATTGTGACATCAGTGCACTCTTCTTCCCTCGAAACCTTTATTGGTGCTATAGTTGAGTGTATAGATACCTCATGAAGTTGAATTTCCCATTTACAAAATTTTTTACTTATCCATATTCCTCCTTTATATTTTCATCTATTTTTCTCAGAATTCCTACAAAGTGTCCCTTTTCATGAAATACATAAAAACATTTGAAATAAGGCAAGAAAAAATTCATGAAAAATATGATCAATAAATGAACTATAAAAAATATAATTCATAAATTAAAGCTCTTAAATCTCCCCAAGATTAGAACACTTCTTATCCCAAAGCGTAAAATCTCCACTCATTAAAAAAGGAACAATCATCATACAAATATTAAAATTCCATTATAAATAACATAAAATAGTTATCAGGGGTAGAATACATTTTCTTATATTTTATAAAAGATTTCTCTAAAAATCCTTTCTTTTAAATGAAACTAAATTCAACAAATATTTAAAATTTCCTATTACAAAAATTGTGGAACTAATCATAATTTCTATTTACACATATTAATTCACTCATTCAATATTATATTTTTTTCAAAAACCATGGATGTTAAGGGGTGGATGTTGTGGAGGCCTAGGGAATCAAAACTATTGATGAGGTAACAATCATATGGAAATGAACTAGTACCTTGGTAAAGAATAATAAATTCACTCAACCTCCCTTTTCTTGTTAAGAAGTATATCGTGGAATTCCCCTCCCTCTAAGTGTGAAAAAAAGTTATGCACTAATCAATGATTATCCTTCAATTATTGATGTATTATGAAAGATCCCATAGGGTTCTATAGTTCAATTGATGGAAGACAATCAGAACAGTGGATTCAAACTCCACTATAGAATTCTTGATATTCTAATTCCAAAAAAACATTATAGAACTGAACACCGCCTTTTTCTATGGCCTAATAGAGATTCCTTCTTCCATTGTAAGATTTGAATCCAAATATCTCCTAACCCTAATCATACTAAAAAAAATAACCCCATCATTCAAATAATAATAGATCCTTCCACATTCTATTTTAGACCTATACTAGTTATCCTATATCTAACTCATCACCCTTTGTTAGGATTACCTCCACATTAAGGGTCATGTTCAATCCTTAAGTGAATCCCCCTAAATGAGGTTGATGACACCCTTATTGGGGAAACAACACCATGGTTCGCCACAATTTATTTCAGGAAAACCTGAATATGTGCTTGAGAGCTGGGGATTGATTCTTTCCCATTGTTCATTTCAACCTAAAGAACCCAACACACCATATCATAAACCCTGTCTCATATTTTTATCTTAGTACCATGCTACCCATCCCACAAAAACAATATCATAATAAACTCTTAAGGTGGGACCCCATTCAATATATTTTCTATGCTCTTCCTAAAACATTCTTGAATGGTACTCTCCCATTATCATGTAATGTGAAGATTCCAAGAATATTGAAATGTAGAGATGTAAGAACACATACAATGTAATGTCTGAAAATACCCTTCTTCTAAACATCATCATCTGTTTTGTATCACCATTTTCCTTAACTAACAATCCAATAAGTTATTCTCCTTATGTATCTGTTGGTATCATATCTTTCGCATCTACTCATCAGATTCATTATTATAATGAATCATAAACTAGTAATCCTTCCCACTGAAGCATTTGGTTAATGACTCAAAAAAAAGGTGTCATGCACATCCACTTTTTTTAGGTTCTAGTGAAGAATATAATCCTATTAATTAAGTGTTATGTTTATGAATCTAGGATGAATGATGGATTCCATGAAGGGGTTATTATTAAATTGGAACAATAAAAATTAGAGTTCATCACCAGCCTATTTATTATTCTAGTAACTAATATCTTCTTGACCCAGCACACAACGCACCTTCACCTTCAAAAAATTCAACTTCTCGATCATGATACGTGAAGTGATTGACATCATCTTAGTATGACCCACCTATACTCTCCATTCATCTCTATATCTATTCATTATAAATATAAAATATAAAGAGTTCACTTTTATAATGTCCCATTCTAGCCTCACAAGCATTCTCTTAATGTCTTAAAAAACACTCCTTAAATTAATACCCCTTCCTTTATCACATTCATCATTCTATTTGAATAATAATAGTGGAATACCCCCCAGTATGCATCCAAGATTAATGAATTTATGATTTTTTTCAACATCATTCATTGTTCCCATAGGTTCCTAGACTACCAATAGTATTTTCATTAGAATATATGTAAGTAAAATATTCAATATATTTATCCTTCCCCCAAATGATAGAAAGCATATATTCTAGTTAGAAATGTTCCCACTGATATGAATAATGACTCATTCAAATAAAACCATCCTTAATTTTCCATTTTAAATGTGTTTCCTAATATACTCTATTGGCAGGTTTCACTATTAACTTTCAAGAATATCTTGTATGGTTATTGAATTCTTGATTGGTAAATTTTCTTATATATAAACAACTATTTTCACTGTATTTATTACTTTTCTACTCTACTTGTTATAGGACTCCATAATCATATTGAATCCACTGATGAAACTTTTCCTACCATGAATAATGAATTAAATGTTGTTATAGGTCATGAAATGACAAACCATTCTGGCCGTAAAACAATTTTATTATGGAATTATCTTCCTATATACCATGCCACATTAGATGATCATGGTGAGAGCCACCTATTGATATATAACCCATCTTGGGTTATATTAGATTGTAATGTTGAAGGATATTAAATGGGGAGAGATATAGGAGATCACAAAGTGGATCTCATCAATATGCTGGAGATATCTTCCTCATGACATAACGCTGACTTATCACACTATATTGCCTTTAAATTCTAGTTAAAGTATTAACTAAAAATCCAATAAGAATCCTTCATTATTTCTTCAGTTCCCCCAATCCTTTTCTGTTATGTGTTTCATCTTCAGAGACCCTTCATCTACTATATGTTTGATTTATCTATTGGAATCAAGAGATCAATCGATGGTGATCCATTAAAATATTATCTTGTTTTCTCCTTGGTTTCCTCTATGTTCATCATATAGAGAAGGCATAGAAAATGACATTGGTTGGTTCAAGGAATATTGGGATGAGTTATTGATATAAATTTTTAAGATCTAGGTTATTGAGGATTCTCTAACATGATCTTGGATTTGTGATTATCTATTTTGTTGTACTTTCACAATGGTTTATAAAATATTATATTGAGTTAGGGGTTTAGAAAATTTTATTTATTTTTTTACATTGTGGAAGTTTCAATATTTTTCTTTATTTTTTGGATATTAAGGATTATATTACATATAACACCTCAACTCAAACCATCAGGTTCGATCTGAAGATCCATAATACCTCATGTGCCCCCATAAATGGATTAAAGTTATATCATCAATGTATTGAGGTTATATCATCAATCCTCCAATGATAAGAGGTCTAGTAAGATTATTCAACAACACTTACCCAATCAATGCTCATTATTAATGGTTAATCCCTATTTGATCATGAAATTAGGAAAAGATTCTAAATTCTACACTAATCTATAAAGAAAGGAGGAATTAACCATTAGGTCATCAATGAAAACATATATCCAATATATATTTATACTTGTTTGACAAAGAATAAGAGAGAAATTGTGTGGATTTATAAAAGACTTACCGCTCAAATGCCACCAGATCTGTTAAAGGTTGATGGATAAAGGGGAGATGGATGTGAGAGATTTAGAGACTGGGAGGGGATCTATAATTTGAAATAGGTACATGGGGCCAGATTTAGGTGTAGAAGGTGAAAAAACATACAATTAAAACCCATTAGGTGTATTAATTGTACCCCTGGGAAGGGAACATTGAATATTCTGCAATAGGAGGATTCTATTGTGAAATGAGAAAAAGTCACTTATTCTAATGGTGAGTGACATAGGGAAATTATATGTGTGAAAGGAATGACACTTGAGAAATTTTTAATTATGTAATGGGTTCATGTTTATATATTTTCTTAGGTGTATTTATAAAGGAAGGATCCAGTAGTTCAACATGTGAGAAACAGATACATTTTTTAAGGTGTACAACCAATTGCTTTGGTTTTATCTAATGATCATTGGGATAATGAAACTTTTGTAGTAATCAGGAACACGAGTGTTTCATGGTTGTGAGTGTGGTCACTGACTATGGAACATATTTTTTGGGAATCTGGTGTTGTGGTGAAGGATAATTGATATAGCTGGACAATGGAAGCATGGATAAGGGATATCCAATGGTGTAGAGAGTAGTATCAAATTCTTGTAGAAAATATTATTATTACACAAACCTTTGGAATAATGTGATGGAATCATACAACACTGATTGATTTGTGATGAATTGAGGTGTTTTCTATGTATCTTTTATAAAGTGTCTCTATTGGGATATACGCCTTTATGATAATTCTTATGTGATTCTTTTAAAATAATTCAAGTGTATTGAAATGATTCTTAGAGGTTAATCACTCATTTTAAATGATTAATAATTTTGGGTCATGAAACTTCCTTTAATGTTTTTAAAAAATGGAATTTTGGTTTTTTGAAAAACTGTTTGGAACTAATTGATTTATTTTAAAAGGGTCTATTATTTTAAATAGGAATTTGTGTAAATGGTTGATTTTTTAGGGGAATTTCAAGTGTGATTTTTTAAATAGTTTTCAAAGGACATTGAACTATAGTTTTTTCATAATTATTTATGTTTATATTTTTGTAGAATTAGGAAAACCATTATATTATATCAATATTTTGTGTATTTATTTTGTTAAATACTAATATCACCAAATCAAATAGGATGTATATGATTAAATAATATATGTATGTCAATAGTTTGACGAGAGAGTATGAATATATAGTGAAAAATTTCATCATGTTTGAAAAATATCATGCATATGACCCTTATCAAATCTTTTTTCCATGTTGATGTTGTTGTTATTAAAAATAATTTAGTTTAGAGGAGTTGTAAGAAAACTAGATATGTCACGGAATAGATCAAAGCTATAAATATAGGAATAAACATGGGGAAAGTAAATGTAGCTAGTTTCTAGGATAACAGTGTGTTTTATGGATCATCTGATATGATTACATGTGTGTAAAATGAATAACACTATATCAAGGATGTGATTACAAATGTGAATGATGATGAATATTGTATTGATAAAATGACACGGAAAGTTGAAGATGAACTACATTATTGCCCAAAATTGTTTGAACAGTTAGAGAGTTACACAAAGAGGGCTTTGTATGGTGGTTTCAATAAATATACAACATTTTTAGTTATAATAAACCAATATAATTTGAAAGCAAGTAACAGATGGAGTGGTGCCAATTTTACAGAATCACTTTCTCTCTTGAATGAAATGCTCTAAGAAGACAATAAGATCCTGATCTAAATAGACGACGACCAAAAAATGCTACGATTGATGGGTATGATATCCGAATAAATACATGCCTTCCTGAATGATTGTATACTATTTCGAAAGGACAACAAATCACATAGATAATGCCCAAAGTGTGGTTATTCTCAATATAAGAAAGATGAATCTGGTCCTATGATAGGTGTATGGTATTTTTCAATAATTCCAAGGTTTATGTTCTTATATGAAAGTGAGAATACCACATAGAAATTGACAAGGCACACAGAAAGAAGAAATAAAGATGGGAAACTACATCACCAGACAGACTCTCCTCAGTGGAAGAGAATCAACAATGAGTATCATGATTTTGGAAATGAGATGAGAAACCTTCATCTTGTGTTATCTATAGATGGGGTGAATCCTTTTTCTGTTCAAAATATCACTCACAATATATGGCTGGTTGTGTTGGTAAATTATAACTTTCCACTGTGGTTATGTGTGAAACGAAAACACATCATGATATCTATGCTTACATCAGGACCAAAACAACTATGTAATGATAATGATGTTTATTTGGCTCCATTGATCAATGATTTGAAATTATTATGGGATTCAGGTATTACGTTGCATGATTCCTATAGAAATAAATATTTCATGTTAAGATCCATTTTGAACGGGACGATAAATGACATTCCTTATTATGGAAATTTGTAAGGATAAATCATTAAAGGCAGTCATGGTTTTCCTATCTTCGAACTAGGTACACTATCAATTTGGTTGAAACATTAATCAAAAACTATGTCTCTAGGACATCGTATATTTCTTCCCTGACTACATAAGTACCAATATTGATCAACATCATTCGATGTAATTTTAGAAGAATGTACAAAACCATCTCCACTAACAGGTGATCAACTATTTGCGAAAGAAAAATATGTGGAAACTACCTTTGGTAAAACATTTTTGGAAAACCTTATGAAAACCAATTGGATGAAGAGATCAGTTTTTTCTAATTACCATACTGAAATTTTCTGTACATTAGACACTTTCTTGATGTCATGCATGTTGAAAAAAATGTATGTGATAGTGTCTTTGGCATGTTGCTAAACACACTCGGCAAAAAAATGGATGGAATTAAGGCTATGTTGGACATGGTTAACAAGGGAATAAGATAAGAGTTGGCACCAGTGAAGGGTGAAAAATAAACTTTTCTTCCTCCAACTTCTTACACTGTTTATAGGAAGGAGATATATCAGTTTTTCAACTTATTTGATGATGTGAAGGTTCCAAATGGGTATTCATAGAATATCAAGAACAGAGTTTCAATGGCCGATTTAAACTTAAAGGGTCAGAAATCACATGACTGTAAAATTTTAATGAAATATATAATTTCTATAGCTTTAAATTGTATTTTTTCCAAGAATGTCCATTTTACATTAATAGATATCTATTTCTTCTTCAAAGATTTATGCAGCAAATTTATAGAGCTGAAGAAATTTTTGAGTATGGAGAGAGAAATTTTCATCATATTATGTGAATGGGAAATATTTTTCGTGTCAACATTCATTGATATGACGGTTAATTTTATGGTTAACTTGGTGAGAAATATTTGACTATGTCGTTCTGTTCACTATAGACGGATGTACCCCATTGAATAGTATATGATGATTTTGAAGGGGTATGTCAAAAATTGAAGTCATACAGAGGTTTTTATTGCAGAATGATATATTTTTTAGGACGTTTTTGAATTCCATACCGAATAACTATTCAGTGTGGAAAGAATTTTTCTACTGAAATCTCATCACACTAGATGGATTTTGGGTGAAGGAATTTCAGGAAGAGAGGTTGTCACAATCAAAATTAAAGATCCGGAGCCGGACCACCTTTATATTATGCATAATAGTTTGGAGGTTGAACCATATGTCAAAACCGAATAAGAAATTCTTAGGAATTTGAATCCATCAAGGGATGAAAATGGATATCAAATACACACAATCAACCATTTATAGGATGGTTTTGGGATCATATATTTAAGGATTCATATGAAAATCCAAACTCAATTTGAGAATGAATTAAATGGATAGCTGGAGGATGAAGTGTGTTTGTGTTATCTTAAATGCTTATGTAATTAATGGTTATACATTATTTACTAATGAACAAGTTGAATATGGTACCATAACGAATTGTGGAGTTACACTTGTGGCAGAAGTGATGCATGTTTCTGATTCTAAGGACAGAAATCCAATTTATGTGAATATGTCATACTTTGTAATTATCAAAAAAACATGGGAGTTGGATTATATGAACTTACAAGTTCCGATTTTTCAATAAAAGTGGGATGATAAAAAGAGTGATATTAAAATAGATGATTTGGGATTCATGAAAGTTGATTTCAGTAAAGAAGTGTACAAAGACGAACCGCTTATAATGGAATCACAGGTAGTACAATAATTTTATGTTAAAGATCCTGCAAACTGAAAGTGGTCAATTGTTTTGTTATCGACCAAAACCACTGAAGGTTTAGATTAAAATTAAATGGTGGGTGAACCTTTAGATGGTATGTCCTAATAATTGCAAATATATCCCAATTTAAACTAAATTGTTTATTTCAGGGAGGACCATAATAAAGGGATTTAGATAGTCGATAGGGGGTCAAATCCGTTCATCCTTTAAAAAAAGAGAGTTCAATAATCATGTTGTATATTTTTTGTAATATAAATCATGTTACCTTATGTTATTATCAATTAGATTCTTCATTTATGTAATCTAGATGAAATTTTAAACCACTTTTGTAAATAGTGACATATGTGCATGATGATGCTCCCAATTCTGAGGCACAATAGATATCTCAACCTGCTGCTACTTGCAGTACAAAGTAATAATAGGTCTCTCAACCTACTAATCCTTACAGTGCATAGGACCAACAGGTTTCTCAACCTACTATAATTTCAACTCTCCGTGAAGAGGTACAACCACCATATTCACATGTTGATGTGAGCACTCTAGAGAAGAATATGGATGATGTTGAAACTGATGAAATGGTAGGCAACGAAACAATGGCATTGTAGAAAAAACAAGAGCACCATAGTTTGAAATTGTTAGAAAAAATTATTAAGGTAACATTGAAAGTCAAAAAATATGAGGTCATATGGAATAAGTGGGGCCAACATGTTAACACCAAAAAGTTCAAGTTCAGTAGTTACATTGCAAGAGTCACTCGGCAATGCCTGCATATTGTTCTATAGTCATGGAACCATGTTTTTATATAGATTAAGACACTTGTTTGGGGAGATATTATGGTAACTTTATGATATAATTTCTTTAATTTACTAAAAAATAAAATAAAGAAACATTTTATTACTCTTCATTATCTTTTGTAGTGTGCATTTATATTGGATGACTCACACAAGGACTAGGTATTAAGGTTTTCTGGAAGGATTCACAGAGGATTTCACACAATTTTAACTAGATGTTATCATAAATATGCTGAAGGGAAAATAAACCCACACCCACCTCTAATTTATGCACACCAGATAACCCAGGGAGCATGGGATGTGTTTACTAGCCTCCATTCGGAGCATTCTTTTTATGTACATTGTGTTTGGTAATACCTTGTTTGACGATACATGTATTAATCAATTTTATTGAAATTTTTTTATTTATGAAATAGAATGTGAGTGATGAAAATATGAAATGACCAGTAAAACCAGCATACCCCGGTCGTAAAGCAAGAATGGGGTATGATTCACTTGAAAAAAAAATTGGTGCATAATTTAAATCTACCATAATACATTTATGTTACAGAAAACAACATTGTAACTATGTTCTTCTATTTATATAAAGATTGATGAATCCAAATACAAATTAACTTCCATCCCATTCCATGTGTTATGGAAAGAGGAGGGTTTAAATAAATATGGGATACTAATAGATGAAAACACACAAAAAGTGCGGGAAACATGTGTAAGTATGACATAATAAATATTTGTTTTTATTTAAAAGATATTACGTAAAAATAATTAATTTTTTTCCAATATTTTATATCTGAAAAATTCAAAGGAATCAAAAACATCCAAAACAGATGTAGACATACTTTCAGTGGCATTGAAGAATAAAGAAAACTTTGGCAGCGTTAGAGGTTCAGGTTTTGGGGTGAAACCCTGAACATTTTTTGAGGAAAAAAACAAGAGGATCAAAGAGAAGAAATCAAAATGATGAGAGAAAGAATAGATATCCTTAAATAAAAAAATTTAGTTTCATAGAGAGTTCATGGAAAATTTGTTTCTATAGAGGAAGAGAAGAAATAACTCAAGAACTAGTGTGTGAATATCCCGCACCACCCCCCACTATCTTTGAGGAAAGCCATTACCCTTAGAAACATGTCTTAGTTGAAGTAATAAATGTTCTAAGAATTTTTTATGTGAACTTTGAATCACAAACACTGATACATTTTCTGTACTGATATTCTACAGGGTGAAAATGACTGTGATTTATATCCATCAACACCAACCCATCGCCTTATAGCGAGGGGTACGGTGTTCAATATCCCGCACGCCATGATATGCAACAAACTAATTACAATAGTTCATGTCAAAGTGTTGATTAACATATCCTATGATCCAAACACTAATCTACCTATTCCAATTAATGATAAAGATATTCATAAGGTCAAAAAGTATCTTACAACATTCATCGCATGGCCATCACAAGTTGTAAAAAAACATGTCGACAAGGAGGTATTCAATTAAAATTTAATTTAAAAGATAAACCATTAAAATTTAATAAAAAAATTCTATACCAATGAATTTTATTATAGACAGACATAGGTAATGGATGAAAAGAAAGAACGGCTCAAAACCATCTCAAGGATAAACCAACTGATCGAAACGATCTACCGAAAGTACCTTTAACCTTCCCATTCTATATCCTCATTTATTATCATTGAAGGATCATGTGGATACAAAGTTAAAAGATAGTGGTACTCACAGAGTTATTTTTGAGTAAAATATGTATAGAGGGGAAGATTCTGATTGCTTTATGGTATACAATGTAAGTTAAGTCTTGGAGTATTATTGGCTAGGAGCATTATTTGTAAATGTATACATGAGGTATGTTTTCATGATTTTATTTTCAAAAAGATGATATACTATGATAATTATGACTAAATTAATTTCAAATTTTATGTAGTCTTATATACAAAAAAAAATTCAATGGATTTCACCAAGAACAAAAAAATTGGAATCATTTGTCCTCATATCCCCTCTACAAAAAAATAGAATCCGAGAACGAGGGTGAAATATTGGCAAGCCTGATCAAATCGTTTAACAAATAAATATTGAATAAATACTCTTCTAAATACCAATGATGAAGGGGTAAAACTCTATAATTTAAACATATCAAATATATTTTAATTTCTTTCATTACTTATTCCTTTTTTGTTTTTAGGCAGCATTGGATGCTCATTATCGTCAATTTGGATACTCTAATGATTTATTTCTTAGATTCAAGGCATGGATATTGAACAAACCGACCACACATGAAGGAGTTTTTTAATTTCTAATACACTACATCCAACATTTTAGAACTAAACATATAGGTATATAATTTGTATTTTCTTTTAATAAGGACTCTATTATAATATGGTGGTGCATGAATATCATCTACATCATAGAATGAGGTCAGTGGTAAAGGAGAAGGAGTATCACAAGTACTGCGACTGGATAATTATCAAGTTATATATAATAATATTTCTCTATCCAAACACATATAAAAAATTACTTATTTTTCTCAATATTTCTGCAGTGTCCAAAATAATTAATTTGAAAAGATTATAGTTATTATGTTTTTTAAATTTATGAAAGAGATCATATTCCTTGAACAAACCTGCATCTCTAAAGTGGTATATTTGTTTAGAAATGAATGGGAAACATACCTGATCGAATAATGTACATAAATAGTACGAAGATGTGACCAGTATGGTTTGAAGTGTATATTTTTATTTATAATTTTCTGTATTTTTACTAAAATGAAAAATTAGAATACCGAAAACTAAGAAAATGTGTTAGGATTAATTTTATACTTTAGGTTAATGATGTATATGTCATTTTTCATGTGTAGGAATCAACTACAGCAAAATATGACACATGGTGTGACCGTTATGCCTTTAAATGTGTATTTTTATATTAAATCAACAATAAATTTGGAAGAAATAACAAGTGACATACTGAAAACCAACAAAACACATTAATATTATTTTGATATTTTAGGAAAATGATACATCAGTAATTCATGATGTGTAGGAATCAACCACACCTCAATCTGATGAATGGTGTGACTAGTATGATTACAAGTGTCTGTTATCAGTTTAAAATTGATAATTTAGATCAAAAAGTGTCACTCCCTGAAAACCAAGAAAACCCACTCTGATTGTCTTTATAATTTAAGAAAATTATTCATAAGTTCTTTGTGACATATATGAATCAATCTCATGTCAAACTGATGCAGAATGTGACTGGTATGACTCAAAATGTGTGTTTTTAGTTTGAAATGATATTTTAGTAAAACGACATAAATAACATAATAAAAATATAGAAAACGCATTAAAATTATCTTTATACTTTAGGAAAACGATATATAAGTCATTTTTGATGTTTAGGAATCAACCAAACCTCGATTCGATTCACGGTGTGACTGATAAAGCTCAAAGTGTCTCTTTTTATTTAAAATTTACAATAATGTTAGTAAAAAACACAATTGGCATACTGAAAACTGAGAAAATTCATTCGTATTATTTTTATAATTTAAGAAAAAGATCTGTGAGTAATTTTTGACGTGTAAGAATCTATCCCGCCTCAATAAAACACATGATGTCACTGATATAAATCCAAATATGTCTTTTTATTTAAAATTGACATTAATTTAAGTTAAATAGAACAACTGACATACTAAAAACCAAGAAAACACATTTTTATTGTTTTCATAATTTAAGAAAATGATACATGAGTCATTTGTGACATGTAGGAATCAACAAAACTTCAATTTGATGCACATTATGACTGGTATGACTAAAAGTGTATATTATCAGTTTTAAATTTACATTTTAGCCCAAAATGTGTCACCGACTTAAAAAAAAGAAAACACTTTTTGATTGACTTAATAATTTAGGAAACTGATTTTTAGTTATTTCTGACATGTATGAAGCAGTCTCACATCAAATCAACACACAATGTAACTGGTATGACTCAAAAAACATGTTCTCAGTTTTAAATGATATTTTAGTAAAAAACCACTACTAACATATTGAAAACCAAGAAATTAATTTGAATTATTTTTATACCTTAAAACAATGATCCATGAGTCATTTAGGACATTTCTGAATCAACCAAACATAAATCTGATGAATGATGTGATCGATATAAATCCAAATGTGTTTTTATTCAAAATGGACATTAATTTAAGTAATAACAATTGACCTGTAGAAAACTAAGAAAATCCTTTTGGATTGTTTTGATACTTTAGGAAAATAATCTATTAGTCATTTTTTATGTGTAGGAATCAACCATATCTCAATCTAAAGCATGGTGTGACCAGTATCACTAAAATTGTTAGTTATCAGTTTAAAATTGACATTTTATCCCAAAACATTTCACTCACTAAATACCAAGTAAAATACCTCTTATTGTCTTCATAATTTAGAAGATAAATTTGTAAGTCCTTTGTGATGTGTATAAAGTAGTCTCTCCTCAATCTGATGCACTATGAGATCGGTATGACTCAAAATGTGTGTTTCGGATTTGAAATAATATTTTAGTAAAAAAACACAACTATCATATGGAAAAATGAGAAAACTCATTCATATTGTTTTGATACTTTAGAACAATGATCCATGGGTCATTTGAGATGTGTAAAAATCAACCACTCCTCAATACAATGATTGATCTGACTGGTATAAATCTAAATGTGTTTTTATTTAAAATTGGAATTAATTTAAGTAAAAAAAACAAGTGACAAACTGAAAATCAATCAAATTCATTAAGATTGTTTTTATACTTTAAGAAAATTATCCATGATTCATATGTAATGTGTAGGAATCAACTGAACCTCAATCTGATGCACAGTGTTACCGGTATGACTAAAAGTGCCTATTATCATTTTAAAATTGAAATTTAGCTCAAAAAATTTTCAATGAAATCCAAGACAATGACCTCTGATTTTCTTTATATTTTATGAGAGTGATTCTTAAGTCCTTTTTGATGTGTATGAAGAAGTATCACCTCAAACTGATTCCTGATGTGACCGATATAACTCCAAATGGTTGTTTTTGGTTTTAAATGAAATTTTAGAAAAAAAAACACAAATGTCATACTAAAAACTGGGCAAACCCATTTGGTTTGTTTTGATACTTTAGAAAAATGATTATAAGTCATTTTTGATGTGTAGGAATCAACCAAACCTCAATCCGACGAACAATAAGACTGTTATAAATCCAAATATGTAATATAAATTTGATACTAATTTTAGTAAAAAAATAAGAGATGTAATCAAAACCAATAAAACCCATTGGGATTGTTTTTATATTTTAGGAAAACTATTCATAAGTCATTTATGACATGTAGAAATAAACCACACCCCAATCTGATGCACGGTGTGAATGGTATAACTCCAAATATGTATTTTTATTAAAAATTGAAATTTTATTAATGTATTATTTAAAATTAATGTTTAATTTATTTCTTTATAGTATTACTAACATAATATTTGTTTTATTTTATAGGTGGAACGTTTTTCTTGAGTTGGGATGAGTTTTTTGGCAACTAATACCATGGGAAAACATTTTTGAGAGGGGATCACAGATTTCAAAGGATGAAACATTAATGTTTTAACTTTTTGTTGGGAAATTGTAAATGTAATTATATAAAACATTGTTTTAAATATATATAGAATTTTTTTTCAAACCCTTGTGTGCACTACTTTGTTCTTGTGTGTGATTCTTCGTTCTTACGTGAGCTGTGCAGGTGGTGTGTGTATTTTCTGTGCAGGTGGTGGTGGGTGTGCTGTTATATAAATATCACATCACATGTAGCTAGGCCTTTATCAGTGCTATTTTGAGCACTGAGAAAATTTGTTATTTATCCCCTCTAAAATAGCAATGATAAAGGAGGGTCCTTATTAGTGATTTTTAGCATGAATAAAGGACACCCATAATTATTGTTTTTTAGCACTGTTAAAGGGGACCCCACTTTATCTTTATTGATATTAATAGAACTTTTATAGCACTGTGAAAAGTGTTTTCTAGAGCATTTAGAAGCACTATTTTTAGTAGTGAATTTATTGTTCATGGGAAAGATTTAATAAGTTAATAAGATAATTCTACCATCATCGAATAAAAATGTTAATGACAATTAAAATATTCTAGAAAGGAATTTCATAAGATAATAATTTAATCCTTAAGGAAGATGCTAGAGGTTCCCACCTGAGTAATTTACTATAAGAGAGTTATGAATTGTTGGATAAAATTTCCATAAATATTTTTTAATGGAAACTAGACAAAGGGAACATAGTGAAAGTAGTGCACATGGTGGAAAATAGCAGGGTTGTCATCCAAATGAGATAAATGTTAAGGAAAGTCTACAAAATGATAGATATTAAACATACCCAAGGTATTAATGGTTAATATGATAATTACATATATTATAATAGATATAATTATGTACATGTATGGAGGTTACAACTTCCATAAAAAACAATAAAATTAAGCACAAGGCCAAGGATTTCAATCAATGGAAGATTGTTTTTATCCCTAACATCTAGGCCCAACACTTATGGGTCAATCCCACTATTTGGACGATACCTTGGTGAGTTTCATGGCCACAAAATTAGATTCCCTGAAAGATTTGATAGTCTATAATAAATACCAAGGTAATTCAATTTGATATTTATAATATGGCTTAATAAATCAATGGGATACCATGAAGAACATGGAGATCCAAGAAGTAAATATTATAATCCAATTGAAATAGACGTTGAAGGGAGATATACTTGGTGAAACAGAAGTCCCCGGAAATGGAAATCTCAAATCCATCACTTGGAGTAGTGGAAATAAAATCTAAGAATTTTTTGAAGAAGTTGAAAAAAATATAAGAAAAAATATATTAAAGAAAAAATAGTGGAAAGAAAAGTAGTGAAAGAAATACAAGGAAAAGGAAAATAATCTAAAATATATGTTCAAGAAGCTCCACTAACCATATTAAATACCACTATAATTTCTAGAATAATTAATTAAATAATAATCCAATGAGAATAAGGAAATTTTATTAGTGATGTTCAAGAAACTTCACATAAATATCCCATTCACTGAGGAAATTGAAAACATTCTTACTTATAACCACTCTATAAAGGAGTTATTGAAATGAAAAATGAACCTACAGGAGTTTGGAACCATCCCATTGATGAGGGATTGTTCCAGAGTGGTGTCAAGTATCCAACCAAAGACACAAAACAATATCGGTAGTTTCTCATTCTTGTGGATATTGGTTTTATTGTGTTCGGTGGTATTTTGTGTGATTTAGGTGGGAGTATAAAAATTATGTCCTATTAAACGTTAAAGTGACTGGTTTTAAGATAAAAAAAATCATCTAATGTTAGGATTCTTCTGGTAGACATAAAAGTTAGACATCCTAGAGGAAAAATTAATGAATTCATTTTCAATAAGGTCATGTTCAACTTCCCAACTGATTTTCTAGTGTTGGATATGTATGAGGGGAGGAGCCCAATAATTTTTGGAATAACCTTACTCAAAATATTGTTGGTATTTTTTAATGTTTATAATATATAATTATATTTTAGCATGACTATAGAGGAGGAGAAATTACCATTCATTGGTTTATGAAAATTCTGGTTGAGAAATAAGATGAGTATTTGGAATTTATAGACATTGATTTTCTTTGAGGAATAGTTATTTTAGATATTATAAAACAGAATGAAGAAGAACAAAATATTATAATAAACACAAAATGTTTCTTGAATAGAATAAAAATAGTGGGGATACAATTTTCCAAGAAGAATCCAAATAAGATTAATAAGTTTGGGAAGTTAGTGATCATCCATTTGATTATTCAAGAAGGGATATATCTCTTTGGATTTAACCCATTGATATTATGAAGTTTTTATATAGATGATGATTAATTTTAGTTTTCGAAAAATGGGGAGGGGATATCTATATTTAATAATTACAACTTTAATCATTTTTAGATTCTGAATGGTTAACCTCCTTCATTCTCTCAAGCATTTAACTTTTAGAGGTATGATCAAGATGAATGATAATAACCAAAACACTCACATGATTCATAACATGTATGTTATACATTAATTTAATTTCCATTTTAATAACTAGATGAGTTCATTCCCTTAATGATTTGGAAGATTCCTGAAATGGTCCGGAAAAATCACTATATGTCTGATATTTTTGGTCCCATGGTGATTTATAGTACAAGGATATGCAGTGGGTAATAAAGGAAAACTATAGAGGATAATTATTTCAAATTAAATGGGAGTAAGTTGCTAATTTTAGTATTTAATTATACTCTAATATTTTTTCATAATATATTTTTAGATTTTAAATGGAAAGTGTAATGCCCACACTTATATTAGTGTTTTAATTTTGATTAATGACACTTACGATTTTTAGGAACCCCAATATTCCATGTTTTGATTTTTAGATTGATTGTAATTGAATGAGTAAGATGTAGAATTATTATTATTAGAGTGAATAATGTGAATTTTAAATCTATGAATCATGTTTTAAATTATAGTCACATGATTCTAAAAGCACTATTTCATCTTTCATGTGTTGATTTTTAGTTGTAAATTTTTATTATTTTATTTTTATGGATCATGTTATGGTTTATTATATTTTAATTGTATTCTCTTATTCTCAAAATGTTTCTAAAAAAAATTTCTATTATTTTATTTTAAATTTATTGAGAGAACAAATGACATTTTATCTAATAAGATTTGATTTTTAATGTCTTAGAATGATGATTGTACAAGTTCAAAAAAATGATGCATTTTATTTGATTTATCCACATTATTTGAGAACTACCAATAATTAATCCCCCTTTTATCCCTTATTGTCTATGAATGTAATTTGTTATAAACAGCTACAAATCAATCTGATATATTTATTCTGACATATATTCTAATATTTTTCATCAATTTCAATGTTTATGTGCGGTGGGAGTGATTTCATGGTAAAAGGGATGTGATTATTTTAGAGACTATTTTGGGTGTTTCATATGATTATTAGAAAAAGGTTCATGTGACATTTCACTATTTATTTTGTTCCACCCTCTAGAAAAAGGATTACAAAATACAAAATGATAAAACAAATGAGGGTTGAATTATGAAGGGTCAAAGATCACCGTCAATTGATTAACTATTTTCATCATTTGGGGTTGGGCAATGGATGTGATAATTTTCCTATAAAATTTCATTATAAATTGAAAAGGAAAAATAATTAGAGGGGTAACACATTCATTTTATTTATATTTTCCATGGAATTACAAGATCTTGGGATGTGGGGGGTGAAGTAATTTTTTGGAGTAGAATTTAATTGTGGTTAAATTATTTATCATTATTAAAACATATATATAAACCACTTTTTCAATACTAACTCATTTCATGCATAAATTTCATATCATTCATTAACCTCAGAATCATTTGATCCTAAGTTTCAAATTACTCTTCATTTTAGGTGAAATTTGTCTTTACTAATTGGATAAATTAGATCATTTTCCAATTCATAAGGTTGGAACATGTACTCTAGGTATAAGGAAGCATTCATATTTATTTTACCTTGAGTGGTTATAGAATAAAAATATATTGAGGAATATTAAAAATTATCTTATTGGCAATGATGAATTAAAATACATGGATGAATTAGATGGGTATCCCCACCATTTTTTTGGGAATTTTCTAATGCGTTGTGTCTCGTGATGAATTGGAATCATCTTATTTATGTGACATTTGAATATTCATTTCCCCAATTTATTTTTTTTATTGATTTTAAATTTTAAATTTAAGTATAATGGAGGTGTTGTTTGAATACAAAGTAGATATTTTTGTTTGAAGATAATAATGATTTAATTGTGGAAGATATTATGAGTTCATATATTTGGAATAAATTATAAAATTTTATTTATTTAATTTAATTATTTTAACTTTTGAAAAACCATTTTTTGTTTAATAATATCATTTATGGGTAGTTATAATTTGGTATAAAATTTTAAAGATAATAAATTAAACTAATTTAATACTTGTATTTGTGTTTTATTATTTTAATAGTATTTTATATGTTTTTTTTGTATGAAATTATAAAGGAAGAGTATCCAATTATCCAACAAAATTGTGATGGTATTTCCTCAACCCACAAGGCATCCTGCCACATAGTAGGCCCATGAAGGGACCACCATCCAAGACTATCATCGGGAAGGCCCGTATGGGTGGCATAAAGAAAATAGATAGGGTGAGTTAAAGTACAAAATCAAGGGAGTTCATTGTCATATGGGGAACATGTTCATACTATGGAGTGAGTTTGGATAAATAAAAATGGTGTGGTGCACGATGTCACATGGGGTCCAACATCCCCCATCCACAAAATGAGCCACTAAAAACACCATGTGATCCATATATGAGGCTTATTCTAGATCCACACTCCACTATTGATGCCCAAATTCTCTATGTATCACCTCCTAAGATTAAGATGACCACTATAGAGATTTTAAAGAAGAGTAATGGTGTTATAATAGTTATCTTGGGTGGTGATTGTTGCCGCTTTGATTTTGGATACCACTACACTGCAAGATTCGACCTTACTACATAGTCATTAAGAGGTTCCCTATTGAAGCACAAGTTTGACATACAGGGATTTTAATTCTTTTTAACTAAATATTTATAATATTATAGAAGTAAATTAATAACTACTATAATAGTTTCGTTTCTTTAGAAACATGGATTACATTCTTCTAAATTGTGAAAAATACTCACTTTTCCCAAAAATGATAATCCCATTTAGTGCTCCTATTTAAAACCATTCTTTATAACTTGGGTAGAAAAAACACAGGAAAGGATGAGCTCATACGTTCAATAAGGGTAAATAAAGGAGATATATAAGAATAACATAAACATAAGGGTTTGATAATTTGAGCATAACATTTAAGATCATACCCTGCATATTAATAATCCTACACATGGGTGGTGTCATAATTATAGGAAGATCATAAGATATAAATCATAATGGAATTAAAGAACATGATTCTTGATAAAATAACAATGTAATATGTCATGGAATTTGTGGCATATATATAAAAATAAAAAATCATTTCCATATTAGTCAAGGATCGCTAAAAATACTATCATTACAGAAAAAGTCTTTTACTGAACTGGGATCACTTTTAATTATAACCATGTATTACTAAACCAGGTTCACTTCCCATTCTAGACCTATAACACTAAGATTATTTCACTCCACATTCCAACCCTATATTACTGAACTTAGTTCACTCTGTTCCATCGCTATATTACTTAACCAGGTTCGCTCCCCATTCTAATAGATTATTACTAAACCTGGTTCACTCCCTATTCTAGTCCCACGTATCTCATAAAATATAAATATTTATCCAATAAATTGGATGGAGACATAGGTACCACCATTTACATAATAAAACCATACATATGTGTTCCAAAAGATAATAAACATTCCTCAAATCATAACCCATGAAATAAAATGGGTATCATAAACATCTTATCATAAATTGTGGAAAAGTAAGATGTTTTATAATCATTTCATCAATGCATAACCCATGAAATGAAGTTATTTTTATAAAGGTTTTATCATGTTATAACATGTGAAATAGGAATGGGATTCCTAAAAATATTATCATCATAAACAAAATATATTCAAACAATGAATATGATTGGTTTCCTTGGATCATATCCCTAGTAATGAATAAACTATACTAAAGGATGTCATCATATATGGAGATGGATTCTAAAAGATCACTTGGATCATTTCTTAAGTAAAATAAACTTTTCTTGAAAATCATGTTTTAAGACATAAAACATTTTAAAAATACTTTTCCTTGAAAATATTATTGAAAACTTATCAATTGAGCTTTGAAAAATAAAATAAATAATTTATTAAGAAATATATCATTTCTACTCTGAAAAACTATTTAATTCGAAAAAAAAATAAATTTTATTTTTTTGAAAATAACATTCAAAAATTTAAAAGGAAACATCCAAACCCATTTTAAACACTTTTTAAAATAGAAAACATTTTTCAAATTACTTTATTTAAAAACAAATTTAGATTAATAAAATTTCCAAAATATTAAAGAAAAAAATTCTTTTGAAAATTTTATTTAAAGCACATAAATGAATCTTTAAATAATGGATTGTTTATAATGGAGGATAATTTCATATATGAATTATATATAAAAACAAATATTCATTTTATATTGTTGGTATAAGTCAAAATATCCTTCATTGAAAAATGAAATGGAGTTTTATTTTAATTTTTTAAAGAATAAAAATGGGTGAAAATGTCTTCTTAAATCATAGGAAAATAGACTAACATTTTGATAACATTTTTATAAAAAATTAATTTGAAATAAAATATATTTTCAACCTAAGAGAGAGAGATTGTCAGAATTTCAAAAAAAACATTTATTTATTATATTAGGAAAAAAATAGTGGAATGATGGTACCATTACTTGAGTAAATATATAAGAATAAATTTCATGATAATTTTTGATATTTTTATCATAATATTTCAAAAATGGAATGATAATCATAAATAATCCTGATAAAATATGAGATTGTAGCAATAAAATCATACCACTTTTGTAACTTTGAATCATAATACCCATGATAGAATAAAATAAAATAAAATAAAAAATATTATTAGGAAGACCAAATTCATGATAATAAAATTAAAATGGGTTGTATATATACTTAATTAAGAAATATAGGTTCTTGTAATAACATACATCTCAGAGAAGGAAAATTATGACAAAAATCCTTTATAGGTTAGGTAATTTTTGAACTGTAAACTGCATGAAAGGGAGATCATAAAATGGATATGTAAATAATAAAAAATTTATGTAAAGTAATAATAAAATAAATTCATGGTAATTTCATACACCCCATAAAATAAATAGTTGCTGAACATGACATGTGTCTCACAGAAGTAAAAAGTGAGACATAAATTTATTACCTTAAGTCTTGACCCTGTTTTTACTAATTCAAACCACTTATATAATTAATATAATATTATTATAAATATATAAATAAATAATATTAATATATATAATACCATTTATTATTTAATTATGAATTATATTTATCGTTTATTAATAATTCTATGACAAAGTTACATTTTATGTAATAACCGCTTTGTTTTTCATATATGGTTTGAATTTTTATTCTTTGTCCCCATATATAGACCATTTTTTCATAATATCCATAATGATAAAAATTATATAAATAATATATATATATATATATATATATTCATTATATATTAATTTGTAATAAACTATAAAATAAAGAAACTGGAAATGAGATACACCGTTCATGGAGACTGTATGTTGAACATACGCATGAACACTATTTTCATTTTCTTTTGAGATTAAATGAATGAAAATTATATGATATTTTATCATTATATAATAATTCATATTTTATATATCTTATATTTTTTCTATTTAAACCATATTTAATACATTCCATACAATGTGTACAAAAAGCACATCACTTTATGAGGTGATAGTCCACCGTACACACGATAGAAGTTATCATATTCTAAAAAATAGAAATCATGAAGGTATTTAATAAATAAAAACTAAATAATAATAATAATAACATCACAAATATCATAAATATCATTTATAAACTATAAATCCAGTCATTATTACCACCCTTGGACGGTGATAATATAAGAATGAACGAGATTAGTTTGTATGACAATAGTCTTCCGTACACATGAACAATGACTGTGTGTACCATTTTATGAATCTGTGTGGATTTGTAGGTAATAAACTCAGAATAGAGACATATCAGAATATATGAGATACTTTGGTTATTATATAATCATTACATAAAAATAATTCGATGTATTTGAAGAGGAAATAAAACAAAAACATTCATTGATGCAGGTTACCTCTTCATTGGGTTTCTTCTTTTGTTTCACACCAAACAAATTCCCAGGTTCGATTTCTTCACAAATAAAAGATTTTAAGAAAAAGCTATCTATTTTTTTAATTTTATTTGAAATAATTTTTTCAAGAAAATTGATTGGGATGTGGGAAAAAGTGTAGAGAGTGAGATACCGTTTATAGTGTAGGAGGTGTGGCATTCTTGAAAATACCAAAAGGTAAACAATATTGGTGGGTCACACTTTCCTCTTATGCATAAAAAATGAACAATAATTTAGGGAAGGTATAAATTGGTTGAGTAATGCCTATAAAAAATAGAATTAATATATTTTATTTATC
This sequence comes from Viscum album, assembly GCA_963277665.1. Lineage (NCBI taxonomy): Eukaryota > Viridiplantae > Streptophyta > Magnoliopsida > Santalales > Viscaceae > Viscum > Viscum album. The sequence continues at coordinate 460,435,720 of OY728138.1, forward strand.
AATTTTTTCTTTATTCTATATGTTTACTCAATTTTATCTTTGATGTTTTTACCAAAATAACTTGTATATTTTTATTTACCTAGGTAATTTATCCACCAAGATTATAATTAAAATATATTTATTATATAATTTATACCCAATTATTAAAAATATTATGTTCAATTAATTCGATAGAAATACCACGTGTGTTCAAGATTTATTTTAAAACAAATTCTTGTAATTTAGAAAACCCCATGTTAACCATAACTGTGTTAATTAATTTTAAATGTTTTAACTAATAATTACGGTAGAAATTTATTTTGACCATATTAGGTAATAATAATTATGAATATTTGAATCATGGATTCCATTTTTTTGAATTCCATTCACATAAATGTCTTAATTTAATTTAAAATTAATCTTAGATATGCGATGAGAAAGGGAGTTTTAAAGAGAAAATTCCAAAATATTGAAGTATTTTTTATATCAAATTTCATTGTGAAATACATTACAATGAACAAAATTGGATTAAATTATTTATAATTGATATAATTATAATTTACAACCTTTATAAAATATAATGTATCTTTTTAAATATTTTAATTGGAAAATAAGTTTCACTTAAAATTAAGTATTATTCAATTTTCACTCAAAAATGAAACTTTTTCAAAAAATCCAAAACATTCACCCTGATAAAAATAAGTCTTCTGTTAAAATAAGATTAAATTACCATTTTTAAAAATACATATTTTATACATAAAATTGGATTAATCCTTACATATTGTCTAGAAAAAAATAGGCTGAATTAAAAATAATTTATATGAATATAATATGTATATATATATATTATTAAAATCATTCATCAAATTCGTATTGATTAATTTGTTGAGAAAAAACATGTTTATTCATAAAAAGTATTTTTTTCCAAAAAAAGGAATTTCTTTATTTTCAAATAGTTCTTACTCTCATTTCTAATTATTTTATAACCAAAGAATTCATTATATCAACTTTTTTAAATACTCTTTACATAGTTTAGTTAATCCTATTCTTACTCACTTTTCCAATGGCTAATTGACAAATATCATATAAAATAAAAACATATATTTTATATCATAGTTTGTTATAACTCGGTCTTGTGTGCAGTAAATGATATCGAAGGAACTCATTATTATGTATAATATAAGACAAAAATTTGACCAATTGTATTTCAATCTAATTTCAGTTTTTTATGCTGATAAAGATTTAGTTTTCTTTACAAAAAAAGAAATATTAACATGTGGTAGTGTTCAATGAAAATCATCAAATAAATTTAACTTCTTCAAAAAATAATATTTCATAAAAAACTTAGGGATTCACATTCTACTTCCATTAAAATAAACTCCAACTAGAAATTTATTTGGTTCATCAAATGTTTAATACTATAATGTTCCTTTCATACAAACCCTATTATAAAAGTTATTTCCAAAAGTTCCTTTAAAAATGAATATTTTAAAACATATTTGTTACCCATATTTTCTCATAAATTAATTTCCACATGAGATATCATAAGGGATAAGTGAAGATTTGTACATGGAAGAAAAGTGTAAATAATCCAAGATAGTGATAAGCATTTATAATCATAAGAAACTGGTTGATCTAAATAAATTTAACATTCGTAAAACAAAAAACCAACGTTGTGTGGAAGAGGTCATCGATTACATAAAAAATAATGATAGTAATGATAATTTTATATCAATATCCCATTCTTAAAATTGAGTAATTTTCATTAGAATATATAGATACTTGATTTCATTCCATATGAACAATTTTTCACTTTAGTAATTCCTTGATCAAGTTTCACTTCACCTCATACATCATGAAATGAAAGTGAATTTATTATGAATGAAAACTAATATACCATAAGATCCATAAAGAGAATAATACTTAATTTCGTATATATTAAGTTACCGTTATAAAAAAAATGTTTATCACATGTATTCATTATGTATAAATTATCATATGGTGAAATAATATGTTTATCTATAAAACCACATTCACAGTTTAAGATAAACCATTTCATAATTGTTTTCCTTAAGATCCATTAAAATTATTAAAAATAAAAAACTTGAGAAAGAAGGGGAATAAAATTCTCAAATTGATCTTAACATTGATCCCCCATATATCATAAAATATATCTTGTTTGTCACTTATCAAACATTTGAATACCTTCATCATGTATTCTATTTAAACATGGTAATAACTTGAATTACCATAAAACCTTATTGAAACCTTACACATTTCATTATTCCATGAATAAATTAACATATTAATATATTCCATAAATCCAATAATGTTGTAAACTCCATTCATGATACCATAAACAACTTTTTTAACAAATCATTAATATGTTCCAAGGTAATAAGTACTATCCAATTTACTTTATTATTATCCACCATATAGTTATCCAAACTATTCGTCATTTTCAATACCTCAGGAACGTATTGTGTGTTTCCTTCCTTTAATCATGTGTCTTATATAAAATATAACCCTTCCTTTAAATCAACACTACTCTATATATTATTTCATGACCATAACAAAAAACATATATTTAATGATCTTTATATATTTCACAATTCATATATCATAATTCTTGAATCCAAATTCATGAACAATTTGATTGGTAAAATTTATCCTTAATCCATAAAATTGGATTCATCATATTCCTCTTTAACACTTATTTCCTTTCATATATCATTCTTTGTCTCTTCATTGTCAGCAATATATCCTTTACTCATACCACCTTGTTGATTCTCTTCATTATCTTTCCCCTTAAGACATCGATTTCTATAAACCCATGCTTTCCACACTTAAAAAATTCAAATATTGATAATACCTTAAAGAGACAAATATTCTCATCCATTTCATTAACAAAACACTTCATTTTTACTTTTAAATTTCTTAATCAATAGCCTTATTCACTACACATAAGACATCTCTCATTCCATTAACACATCCCCTTGAGTGATTCTTCACACATTCATGACATATAGGAAAATGAATCTTCTTTACACTAAGATATCCATAACCTAAACACCCAAAAAGATCTTCCCTTTTCTTCATTGGTAGGTTTGAAGGTTGATTAAGATAAATAATGTTAATTATGTTCAGTGGAAGTTGATTAGGCATAATCAAAACATCCTTTACTCAATTCCTCATCCCAATTGTCTACTCACAAATAAATCATCTATCACATTTAATGTTAACCTATTTTCTTATGGTTCACTCCATTTAATAAAATCATAAATCATAGTGTGACAAACGCTAATCATAGTGTAAATCCACATAATCATGAAAATCACTCATAGGATGTCTAAATCCTGACACGTCCTTTTTAATATAAGATTCCACATGATCATACTTGTTTATTAAAATTAATCATCAATTTAAATCCTACATATGGATTCATAAATAGTTTGTGAATTTATAAAGAATACCACCAAGGTGAGTTGAACTAGGTGTGTAGTAGGGCCCACATTCATTGACCATTTCCTGATCAAGTCTATCTTAATATGTTGTTTTCAGGGTAGTTACCCCTTGGTACGTCTATGTCTGAGCCACATCTACTTACAGTATCTAAACAATGATGTGTTTCAAGGAAACCACTCTCCCTATCCTTTACCAAAATACTATAACATGTTCCTATACTTTGACCCTTCCTTAGGGTTATCCTTGGAGAAATTCTTAGACATATCCTTTGAAATATCCCCAGGGATCTCACTAAACATTTCTAATCCTAGGTTCTAATGGTTGAATAATCCTTTCTTTTGATACCAACTATGGTGAATCAGTATTAACATACATGGATAATATATCTCTACATGCTCGATGGCCATAATATTTTATTTTCTTTGGAAACATTGAACACAATCATATAAATTGGTGAAAAATAATCAATGTTTCCCACAACAATATTCCAATTCCGTACTCCAACTTAAAAAAGTCTCCATCACATAGGTAATGTAATCATAAGAAATGGTCACTTAAAATTCCTAGTAAGGGTAAATAAATAAGATACATATTTATCACATGAAAATAAGGATATGATAACATGATCATAACATTTGAATATCATACTCTGATGATCAAAGATTATACACATGTGGCATGGAATCAAGATGGGTAGATTATAAAACATGAATCATAAGGGAATCAATGAACATGATTCATGATAGAATAACATGGTCATAAGACATGGAATTTGTGGCATACATAAAAGGATAAAAAATCATTTCCATAGTAGTAAAGGATCACCGTATAGTCTGTCATTACAAAAAAAGTAATTTAAGGATTATGTTTTACTCCTTGTTCCATCCATGTATTACTGAATTAGGTTTAATTACATTTATAGTCCTTTATTAATAAACATAGATTACTTCAAGTTGAATCAATGTATTAAAAAATTTTAACTTCTCATTCTTTCCATGAAATATTAAACCAGGATCACTCCTCATTCCAGTCATGAATTATTTAACTAAGTTAACTCCACATTCTAGTCATGTTTATCACATGAGATATAAATCATTACCCAATTAATTAGAGGGATATATCAGTTCCACCCTTTAAATAATTAAATTATACATATATGTTCCAAAAGATCATAAAAATTCAACATATTATAACCAATGAAATGAAATGGGTATGATAAACATCATATCATAACTTGTGGAAAAGGGATAGGTTTTATAATAATTTCATCATATCATAACCCATGAAATGATATTAGTTTCATAAGAATTTTATCATGGTATAACTCATGGATGAGAAATAGGATTCATAAAAAACTTTTCATTATACACATAAACCATTCAAATAATGAATAATATTGGTCTCCTTTGATCATATCCACATAAAATCATAAATTATTTCAAAGTATTTCATCATATATGTAAAATTATTTTGAAATATCACTTTCATAATTTATTAAGGAAAATAAACTTTATTTTTAATTAAATTTTTAATAAATAAAACATTTTGAAAATGTTTCCCTTTAAAAATCACTTTGAGATCATATGATGTAAGCTTTAAAAAAATAATTTAAAAAATAATTTAAAACATTTCTTGAGGAAAATATCCTTTCCTGTTTGAAAAAGTATTTTAAAATAACAATAAAAATAAAAAAATAATTCATTAAAAATAACCTTTAATCATATAAATATTTTTTTAAAACCATTTTTGACACTTTTTAAAAAATAAAAGATTTTTAAAATAATATTCTTTAAAAAGATATTCAAAATAAAAATCCTTCCAAATTTTTTAAGAAAAATTTTTATTTTGAAATTATTCTTTAACATTTATAAATTAAGCATTAATTAGTGAATTATTCATGATGGTGTAGAATTTCAAACATGATGTATATGTAAAACCAAATATTCCTTTCATATTATTGGTAGAAGTAAAAATAAAATTGATCCGAAAAAGAAAAAAATATTACTTTTAAATTATTCTAAAAGGTAAAACATTGTAAAAATATTGTTTTTAAAATAATAGATTCATAGTAGAAAATTTTTAAAAATATTTTTAAAAAGCATCATTTTTTAAAGAAAATCGATTTCCAACTAAAAAGATAGAAAAGACATATTTTCATAAAAAAAATTTCTTAATTATATGAAGTACTAAAGATTGGTAAAATGGTACCTTTACATTAAGATATCATGAATAAATATGATATAATAAACCTCATTATTATTATTAAGATATGTATCTTAAGATTTCATTAATGCAAGCATAATCATAAACAATTCTGATAAAAAATGAGATTGTAGTAATAAACTCTTACCACTTTGGTAACATTGAATCATAAAAAAAATGAAATAATAACATAAAATTAATCTTTAAATTTAAATAATATAAAAAAAATATGATATTAAATGTCAAATGGGTTTCATAAACAGCATATGAAAGAATATTAGGGGATATCATAACATACATTTTAGTGAAGGAAAATTGTGACAGAAATACTTTACATATTTGGTTACATTGAAACGCTAAACCCCATGAAAGAGATATCCAAAGAAGGATTTTTAAATACAAATAATTTTAATCAGATTCATCATAAAATAAATTCATGGATAGTACACACACCTCATAAATGAAATATGTGGTGAATTATACATGTATCTCACAAAAGTATAATCTGAGATGGAAATCCCTTACCATAAGTTTTGACTCTCAGTGTATGCATTAAAACCTCCAGTATAATAAATATATGTTAGTATAAATATATAATAGAACCATATATATATATATATACCATATATTATTAACTTATAACATTGTGTTATTTTTTTATTAACAATTCATTCAAAAGTTAGGTTTCACGTAATAACTTCTTTGTTTCTGTAAATATTTTGACTCGTTATTCGTAGTCCTCTTAATTAGATCATGATTTCATCATCTCCAGAATGATAAAAATGATATTAATATAATATGTATATATATATTATATATTTATTTATAATAAACTATAAATGATAAAAATATGAAATTAGGCACACCTTTCATGGAGACGGTAGGTCGTACATACACATGAATGCAGTTTTAATTTTTCTTGTTTGATTAAAAGAAGGAATATTATATTTTATATTATCATTATATAATCAATTATATTTCATATATATGAAATATTTTTTTAAACCATCCTTAATATTTCATGTAAAGTGTGAATGAATTTCATTTCTTTGCAAGGTGATGGTACACTGTACATAAGAACAACGTTAATGTATTCAAAAAAAATAGAAAGAACTATGGTATGTGTTATATAATAGTTATATAGTCATAATAACATAAAAATATAATTAATATTGTATATAGACTATAAATCCCTCATTATTCCTAGCCTTTAAATGGGGGTAATGGAAGAACGAATGACATCAGTTCGTTGCTAATGGAAGAACGAATGGAATCAGTTCGTGAGGTGGTAGTCCACTGTACACACAAACGATTATTGTGTATCCCATTTGATGGAAGTGTATGAAGTTGTAGGTCATGAACATGTCATACCAACATCTTATTATATTTAACATACTTATATTATTATATTATCATGATATAAAAATAATTTAGGGGTTAGAGAAATAAATAAAACAAAAACATTCATTTGATGAATGTTTCCTATTCTTTAGCTAGAGAATTTTGGTTTTCACAAAAGGACATCTTTGATTGGATTTATATCCAATGGAAGGGTTCTAGGATTAAGGGATGTAAATTTAAAGTTACTTTTGTAGGTGATGGTTGAGTATAATGGATTGGGATTTCTGAATAACTAGGAATGTGATATACCTTTTATGGGTTTTTGGTGTGGGTTGAATTCCCTACAGATTTTGAATTTTTTTTATTTTGGTGGTTAGAACAACTCTTTTCTAGAAAGTCAGAAATTAATTTTGGAGAGTTTCATTAACACAATGTATTATGTTTGGATTGGATTAGGGTATTTAAAAATTAATTTGGGTTTTTTCGGGTTTAAGTCCCATAATTGACCTACATCACAAGTTTCAGGGTGCACAGATTAGGGTGAACTATTTGGACAAACCATGCAGCCACCCAGGGAAACCATGTTCCCTCCAAATGCACTGAGCATTTTCTGGAAAACCATGCAGGAGGGGACAGACATCCATCCAAGTACCTATGTAGTTTTTATCAAAGGGATCCACATGTCTTGAACATGGTTTGGGAATGCTTTTCACATACTGGATGCTTAGTGCCACTTAAGCAGTGGCTGCACACGAGCTCAACATGGTTTGGAAAAACTGTGCAAGCTAACAATGTGATGTATATATCTTACATTGTATGAGAGGTGTGATTGAAACATGATTATCATAACTATTAGGTATTACCACGTGGGTCATTAAATTTTTCAAAATGACCAAAATTCCCTTACCTCAATTTATGTTTTCTCCATCCATTTTCCTCCAATACATGTGGGATTCCTCCTCTAATGGAAGAGAAGATTCTTCCTCTCCATTACTAGGAATTTATCTCTATTATTCATATGAGATACATTCTTTAATTAGTCAAAGGAATTGGATTTTCATCAGTATGAAACCAACTCCTCTTGCTTAACTTTATATTTTTTCTCACTATACGAAGCGCCAAATCCATGTGACCTCATTTACCCTACATTTTGGGAATTTCAATAAAATTATAATTTATTCCAAAACAGATTAATTTAGGGGCTTTGATCGAATGATTATACATCCACCATTATGAGTTTTATCATTCTTATATTTCAATTTTAATTTGTCGTTTTGGGGGTTTGGATATGAGCGCGTTTTTTGGTAGTCTAAGAAAGACCATAGTAATTTCATGGCATTACTTTAATTAATGTATTGAACATATGAGATTATTATGGGCATTCTCAATTAAGACTAAAAATGGTATGGTCCAAGTGATCTGCTTTATACCTTGAGAATAGTATGATGGGTCGTTGTTTTATTTAAGTTATATTTTTTATATTAAATGTGATGCTTGAAATGGTTCTATTGAAACATGACACGATTATGCCAAGAATTGAGATGGAATTAGTCATCTAGTATGCTGATATTAAATCATCAGGTTGGGAAAGTCCTAGACTATAAGAACTCGGTTCTTGTTTTTGAGGTACAAGTTGCTTCTTTTCCTTTTTCCTTATGTTTTATTGAGAAAATAGAAAAAATGGGGAAAATCCAAAATTTTGTGGGTACACAACGTGTACTTTGGCCATGTAGGATGAGTACAGAGGGCATGTATCCATGTCGGCGATGAAAGGTGTAAAAACTAACTACATGTCATGTCATGGGTATTTACACGTCGTGTAGTTAGTCGGTAGATGAATAGTAAGGTGGTGAGAGTTGCGGCCAGCTGAGCGATAGTAAAGTAAATGTATTCGGAAATACATGTTGTGTACTCATGTAGATAGATAAACAGTTCAGCGGTGCTAACCACCAGCCGCTAGAGGAGCAGTTAAATGAGAAGAGTACACACCGTGTACTTGAAAGTACACGTCGTGTAGTTTGTTTTTTTCACTTAAAATGGGAAGTAGCTTCCTTTGTTCATAGAGAAAGCTTATAACACCATTGGCACTTGGGAGGATGGTCGGAGCTTCAGAGATCATCTGACTGCACACTGGGAATCCGTTTCCGCTTCTACCAATCATGTTGGAATCGCACAGTTGAGTTCTCCCTTCTCCTTGCACACTTCTTTCCAATTCTTCCTCTATGGAAAGTTATTTGTGTTTGAACTGGAATTCTTTTGTCCCAGATCTACGTCATTCTTGGAAAATTCGGGAGGCTTCATTCTTGTATACTGATCAGAGATGGTCGAGGTAGGTGTTCTGGTGTTTAAATTCCAATTTTTGTGTGTTTTGTGTACCACTTTGACATGAGCCCATATTGGGGGTGTCTTTTGGCTGAGTAATTGCGTAATTAAATACCTATAATTTCATAGGTAGTTTAATGAATAGGTATAACTGTTTTTTGGGATCACTTCTTGGATCCAGGACCACCCCAGGGGTGTGTTTCTCTGTTTAGCCTTTTGGCTAGGATACCTGAGGGTATGCCATGATTATAATGTGTACCGAATTGGCTTGAGAGGAATTGTATATAAATTTCATGTTTATGCCTTGGGCTCAGTCTGGTTAATTTAGCCTGAGGACGTTGTTTGTTTAGCCTGGGGGAAAGATACTACTTAGCCTAAGGGAAATGTTCTATTCCGCCTGAGGACAACACTTCTTATGTCTGAGGGCAGTGACTTCAATGCCTGAGAGAAATATCTCGTATGCCTGAAGAAAACATTTGATAGCCCGAGGGAAAGACTGAGTTCATGGTTTTATTATACTCACCTGAGCAAAAGGTTCTGATTGGCCTGAGGGCTTGGTTCAGATGAACACAGAAAATTATTATATTGAATGGTTAAATGAATATTAAAATGAAAATGTAACTGGTAAAGTTAGTTACTTTTGAGTACTTCTTAGTTTATTGCATCTACTACTGCACACTGTTGTTGCACCTTTTCACTGACAGTTGGGGACGAGCCTTTGGTGGGTTCCTACTGGGATTTATTTCTCACACCCTGTTTGGGTCATGTCTTCGGCCCAAACCAACTATATTGTTGCAGTTTTTGACAGGGGTTAGGGTCCCTATACAGGTACATGATTGTTGCAGAGGAGTAGGAGAGCATGGTACCGAGCTTAGGCTTGTGATGTTGTTGTGTTCCATTTACTCTACTTTGTCTTGTTTTGTTTTACTTGTACTTTGAGCTGTATAATATGATATTTCAGTGTATCCGTTTTGGATGCTTTCATAGAATTAGTGACATGTTCCATCTTTATATATATAACTGCTGGTTATCTTCTATTCCAGTTGTCCTTTTCAGTTGTATATTGTTTACTGTTTCTACTATTGTATGTTTATATATTTTATTCTACTATGCTACACTTTGAAAAATGAGGACATAGTTTCCCCACTATCAGACATGTTCCCTTGCTGCTAGTCGGCAGCCTCTGGCGTTTGGGGAAATGCACTTGAGGTCATGTGACCAACCAGGTTTGGGGCACCCGTTGAGTGGCGCCCGGATCTGGGATGTAACAAAGTTGTATCAGAGGAGTTATTTTATTTGACTTACTATTTGGATCCTTAGTCAGGGATTGGACAGAAATGGTAGTTGGTAATAAGTTGTTCCTGGGAGTAGCTAACCCGTGTACAGGGAAAAGCCAGTCTACCTCGTTTATTGCAATTTTACAATTGATTTTATTTTCACCATTGGGTGATTCACTTGTGGTGTGCTATTTATATGTTATACTTGGGTTCTATTTAGTTTCAACCCAATGAGATGAGGGTATTTCATCTCATGCATCATTTAAGAACATGCAAGAAATCACATTAAATTCCTAGTTTTATGCCATGTAGGTGCATTAGAAATTTCAATGCTGTTGTGATAGTTGTTGTGCAAAAAATCATGTTGTTGTGATAGCTGCTTGAGAAATACATGTTATTTGATAGCGTATTTTTGTGTGAGGATGATAAAATGAACCCCAAAATTTGGTTCTTGAAGAGTATGAGCCCTCATTGATTGAAATTTTGTGGATCATTGACTGTTTATTTTGATATAACATGTGTAAGATGCCAAATTTTGATTCGTGGGGAGTATGGGCCCTCATGGATCAGAACATGGCACTTAGGAATTGGTTTCAGTTCTGGAGTAGTTTCTAAGGCTTGCTGTCTGGAAATCCCAGCATACATGTTGTGTAGTTATATGGACACACGTCGTGTGTTCTTTTATTCAGGAAGAAAATTAAAAGTTTTGATTACACGCCATGTACCCTAAGTAAATTCCGTGTAGTATCTAACCATTTCATAGGCCATGTGGGTAGAGACATGGCATGGAGAAGCTCTTTAGGGAACACGCCGTGTAGTTATTTCACACGGCGTGTTGTGTAAACCCTGTGTCCGCCCAAGTAACTAACAACACGGACGACGCAAACCTTAAGACATACATGTCGTGTCAAAGATGAACATGTCGTGATGAGTGACCTGGGGACCCAGCCATGTAGCTAACTAACACGGGTCGGTGTTATCTCTTCTTTATCGCGCCGTGTACCTATGGGACACGTCGTGTAGTCTTGACTGGGGAAAGGACATGTGGACTTGGCCGTGTGGCTAGGAAGATAGAGTTGTGTACACGCCGTGTGTGGGTGTAACACTCCGTGTAGTGTCAGCTGAGTGGTCAGCTGTGTCACTAACAACATGGGTAGTTGCAAATTAAGTCGTACATGTTGTGTACCTCTGGAACACGCCGTGTAGTTTTGTTTCAAAAAGAGCCGTGTGGCTAAGCCATGTAAAGAGACTCAGGAAGGAGGATTCAAGTATACACCGTGTGTATGGACAACACGTTGTGTGTTTTGTGGTGTTACATGACCAGTTTGGGCAGAGTACACGCCCATGTGAAAGATTGAGGAAACACACCATGTAGAGATTATACATGCCGTGTAGTATTGTTTTTTTTAAAACATGAAAGTTTTCTTTTCCTTGTTCCCTTATCACACTATTTGTTTTCAGTCCTTGATAAATATTTATATAAGGCGTGTGTTTGACCTTGTAGAGTCATGCTGCCGAGACGAGCTCGAGTTGTTTTCCGGAGAGTGGCAACGATTATACTCCAGAATTGGTGGGACATGGGATACCAATGGTTCCTCTAGTAGAGCCAAATGCGGTTCTATCCGTTATACTAGACACCGAAATAGAGGTGTATTTCCATGAAACCTTCATTAGGTTTATGCAGACCTTCCAGGGAGCACCGCAGGCTGCCACATCAATGGCAGAGCTAACTCATATATTCCAGCAGCAGTATCCGCCTACGTTTTCAGTGGATGGCGGACCACATGATGTGGAGTCTTGGTTGGAATCTATACAGACTTTCTTCGATCATCTGGAGATGCCTCCAAGGTGGAGGTTCAAACATGCTACTTACATGTTGTGTAATTATTCCAAGAGGTGGTGGGATTTTACCACCCATTCTAAGCATCACCGCGACATGGTATGGGATGATTTTCAGACAGCCTTCTATGACTGCATTTTCCCAGAGACGCTGAGGGCAGATCGAGCTCGAGAGTTCATGAATCTGCTGCAGGTCTCTATGTCAGTGATGGATTATTATTCTCACTTCACTAAGCTTCATCATTTTTCACCCGTTCTAGTGGGTGATGAGATGTTGAGGGCTAGACACTTTGAGGATGGTCTTCGATATGAGATCTGAGGACTGATCAATGTTTTCAAGTTTCTGACAGTGCATGCTACTGTGAACCAGACACTGATTACTAAACAGAACCTGTATGAAGCTAGTGGTGTCATCCAGGGGAGTTTGACACCAGTTTCTGGTATTATTTCTACCTGGAAAAGGATGCGACAAATGAGTTTCTCTCACGGTGGCATAACTAGCCAAGCGATTACATCAGGTGGCCCGGTCATATGCTACCAGTGTGGTAGAGAGGGGCACAAGAGACCTCAGTGTACCCGAGACCCTGTGGAGTGTCAAGCTTGCAACAAGATGGGTCATCTATAGAGCTTTTGCAGGGTGTTCTCACCATTGTCTAGTGAGAGGGGTTCTGTACAGACTCCGCATGTGGGAGCAGGACCAGCATCTTCTTACCAGTCGGACAACTGGGATACGTCAGGACGTACTGGAAGAGGTGGTGGTTGTGGCCATGGTAGCCAGACACCACGATCTCATAGGTAGCCAGGCAGGGAAACTCAGGGTAGTCAGGCTGTGTCGCAGGGTCGCGGCACTAGGCTGGAATATGCACTGCAACAGACCCAACAGGAGCAGGATCCGGGACCTTCTACTGTCAGAGGTACTATTCTAGTTTCTTCTGTTTTGACTTCAGTACTTATCGATATGAGTGATACACATAGCTTTATATCTATGCCCGTTGTGTAGAGACTTGGGCTCTGTGTTTCTTCTTCTTCTGATTTCATGACGCTAGACACTCCATTGGGAACTAGAACGGCCAGTTTGAGTTAGTGCAATGAGTTCCCCCTAGAGGTTGGTGGGTGTCAATTTTTATGGTACCTCTATGTCTTAGAGATGATGAGGTATTATGTCATTCTTGGGATGGACTGATTGGTACCCTTTCGAGCCTTTTTATATTTCTATCGTCGCAGTGTGAGTTTCACATCACCGGAGGGCAGATAGTTTCTATAAAAAGTTGAATGGGATGTCCAGGCGACCCGAGATGGACCTGAACATCGTGGGCGAAGTGGTGTGACAGCCCATATTGTGAGTTTATATCTGTATGATTAGGGTACTTGTCAAAAATGATTTCCCTCCTTTATTTTATCATTTCAAAGATGTCTTCTCTGATGACTTTTCAGGTCTTCCACCAGAGCGAGAGGGGGATTTCTCTATTGAGCTTTTTCCGAGAGATGCACTGGTGTCCATTCCTCCTTATAAGATGGCTACACCTGAGTTGTAGGAGCTCAAGAGATAGTTAGAAGAGTTACAGGTAAAGGGTTTCATCCGACCCAGTACTTCTCCTTGGGGTTCGCTTGTCCTTATTACAAAGAAATTGGATGGTACCCTCAGACTTTGTGTAGATTATCAGAAGTTGAACCAGCTGACGGTAAAGAACTGATATCCCTTACTGAGGATTGATGATCTATTTGATCAACTTCGAGGAGCACGAGTGTTCTTGAAGATTTACTTGAGATCCAGATATCATCAGTTGCGGGCTAGACCATCAGATATACCACTTACAGCTTTTTGGAGTAGATATGGTCTATAAGAGTACTTGGTTATACCATTTGGACTCACAAACGCGCCAGCAGTTTTCATGGCTCTAATAGATCGTGTGTTCTTCCCTTATCTGGATTACTTTGTGTTAGTCTTCGTGGACGATATCTTGGTGTACTCTCACACTTTACATGACCATGCCACCCATCTTGAGATCGTTTTGAGTACACTAAGAGAGGATAAGCTATATGCTAAGCTCTCAAAGTGCCACTTTTGGATGGACCAGATACACTTCCTGGGTCATATAATCTCAGAGGCAGGAGTTTCCGTAGACCCAGGGAAAGTGAGAGAAACAGTTTGTTGAGAGTATCCTAAGAACATGTTTTAGATACAGAGTTTCTTGGGGATGGGTGTTTACTACAAGCGCTTTATACAGAACTTCTCCCACTTAACATCACCATTGACGGGGTTGACTAAGAAGGGGGTTAAGATCGTTTGGTCAGAAGCTTGACAGACAACCTTTCAGGATCTGAAGGGAAGTTTAACATTAGCACCAGTACTGATACTTCTAGATCGAGGGAAGATCTATACAGTTTACTGTGATGCATCGGGTATTGGGCTGGGAGTAGTGTTAATGCATGGTGGTCAAGTTGTTGCGTATGGGTCTCGGTAGTTGAGGCCACATGAGAGGAATTACCCAACGCATGACCTCCAGTTGGCTTCCATTGTTCATGTATTGTGATGTTGGAGACATTATCTCTTGGGAGAGAATTTTGTGGATTACACAGACCAAAAAAGTCTCAAGTATATCTTTACCCAGTGTGACCTGAACTTGAGATAGCGAAGGTTGGTTGAATACCTTCAGTCCTTCGATTTTGAGCTTGCCTATACACCTGGTAAGGCTAATGCAGTTGCTGATGCACTGAGCAGGAAGACTCAAAAATAGGAAGTTCATGAGGCCAGTGGTGAGTGGAAGCTTATGGATTTATTCTATGAGATTCATTTAGAGGTGCACGATATTCAGGGGAAGACCTATCTTTCTTCCTTAGTTGTGACATCTACCCTCCAAGATAGAGTGAGGATGAGACAGCTATCTGATTCAGAAGGCCTCGTTCTATGGGAGTCAGTGGGAAGTGAGGACCCTCCTCTGTGATGGATGATAGGTGATGATGAAGTATTGTGTTTACATGGACGAGTATGGGTTCCTGGGGATATATGCAAGGAGATGATGCAGGAGTTTCATGCTTCAGCTTGGACAGTGCATCCCAGAGTTACCAAAATGTACCGTGGCTTGAGACGTCAATATTAGTGGCCGGGTATGAAGAGTGAGGTAGTTGGTTTTTTTGAGAGATGTTCCACCTGTCAGCAGGTGAAGGTGGAGCATCATAGGCCAGTCGGGATGTTACAGTAGTTACCCATTCCGGAATGGAAATGGGATAATGTCACGATGGAATTTGTGACTGGGTTTCCGAGGTCACCTCGAGGCAATGATGACATGTGGGTTGTTGTGGACATACTCACAAAGGTAGCTCACTTTTTTCCGATCAAGGAGACCTTCAGTGTTGACGAGCTTGGGAAGTTTTATATCTGAGAAAGTGTGTCTTCATGGGTTTCCTCATTCTATCATTTCCAATAGGGATTCCCATTTTACGTCTCGTTTCTAGAAATTTTTTTAGAAGGCACTAGGTACACAGGTGCTTTTGAGCACAGCTTACCACCCTTAGACCGATGGCCAATCAGAGCATATGTTACAGGTTCTTGAGGACATGCTGAGTGCATGCATTCTAGACTTTGGGGGCTCTTGGGAGAAGCATATACCCCTGGTCGAGTTTTCCTATAATAATAGTTTTCAGGAAACTATTGAGATGGCACCATACAAGGATTTATATGGTAGTACATACCTATCACCTTTGCGCTAGTTAGAGGTTGGTTATGTAGCTTTGCTGGGACAAAATCTTTTGCAGGAGACTTCAGAGAAGGTCCAGTTGATATAGAAGTGGATCGCTACTGTGCATTCTCATCAGAAATCTTATGCTGATCGCCGCAGATGAAACTTGGAGTTCATGGTTGGGGATCAGTTTTTCTTGTGTGTTTCACCGAGTTTGAGACATATGTGGATTAGGAGATAGGGTAAACTTTCCCCGAGGAATGTGGGGCCGTTTGAGATTCTGGAGAGAGTCAGGTCGGTTGCCTATCGGTTTCAGTTACCATAGAGGTATCGGGCCATGCACAACGTCTTCCATGTATATCAGGGGCGTTGTTATCAATCAGATCCATCTCATGCCTTTCATACCAAGGAGTTTGAGCTTTATATTGATGTTTCCTTTGAGGAGCATCTTATTCGTATTGTTGATAGGAGCACGAAGGTTCTCCAAGGCTGATCAGTTCTTCTGGTACGGGTGTTATGGCAGCATGGCCAGGTGAAGGAAGAAACCTGGGAGTGGGATACTGATGTACGTGCTCAGTGGCCAGATTTGTTTTGAGCTTTATCTTCACCACCCTCAGAACGGATATTTGGGGACGAATTACTTTAAGGGGTGAAGTTTGTAAGAACCCGGTTCTTGTTTTTGAGGTACGACTTCCTTATTTTTCCTTTTTTCCTTAACTGTTTTTGAGAAAATAGGAGAAATAGGGAAAATCCCAAATTTTTTGGGTACACACCATGTACTTTTACACACGTCGTGTACATTGGCCATGTGGGATGAGTACACAGGGCGTGTAGCCCTGTCATCGATGAAAGGGGTAAAAACCAACTACACGTCGTGTAGTGGGTATTTACATGCCGTATAGTCAGTCGGCAGGTGAAGAGTGAGGTGGTGATAGTTTCTGCCAGCTGAGCAACAGTACATGCCGGGTATTTGGAAATACACGTCATGTACTCATGTCGATGGATAAACAGTTTGGCGGTGGAAAACGTAGCTACCAGAGGAGTGGTTAAATTGAGAAGAGTACACACCGTGTACTTGAAAGTACACGTCGTGTAGTTTTTTTTCGCTTAAAATGGGCACTAGCGTCATATGTTCATAGAGGAATCTTAGAACACCATTGGAGCTCAGGAGGATGTATGGAGCTTTGGAGATCAGCTGACTGTGCACCGAGAATCCATTTCTGCTTCTTCCGATCATGTTGGAACCACACGGGTGAGTTCTCCCTTCTCCTTTTGTTGTTCTTACCAATTCTTCCTCTAAGGGAAGTTATTTGAGTTTGAACGGGAATTATTTTAACCCAGATCTATGTCATTCTTGGAAAATTTTGGAGGCTTCGTTCTCATATACTGATCCGAGATAATCGAGGTAGGTGGTCTGGTGTTTAAATTCCAACTGTAATGTGTTTTTTGTACCAATGTGATATGCACCCATGTTGGGGGTGTCATTTGGATGAGTCCTTCCATAATTAAATACCTAGAATTTCATAGGTAGTTTAATGAATATATATAGTAGTTGTTTGGGATCGTTGCTTGGATCCAGGACCACCCCGGGGGTGCGTTCCACTGTTTAACCATTTTTTCAGGATACTTGAGGGTATTCCATCATTATAATGTGTACCAAATTTCCTTAAGAAGAATTGTATATAAATTTCTTGTTTATGCCTTGGGCTCATCCTGGTTACTTTATCCTAAAGGCATTGTTTGTTTAGCCTGAGGGCAAGATACTTCTTAGCCTGAGGGTAATGTTCTATTCCACCTGAGGGCAACACTTATTATTCCTGAGGGCAGTGACTTTTGTGCCTAAGGAAAATATCTTGTATGCATGAGGGAAATATTCGATAGCCAGAGGGAAAGCCTGAGGGTGTGGTTTTATTATATTAGCATGAGGGTAAGGTTCTGATTGGGCTGGGGGCTTGGTTCAGATGAACCTATAATATTATTAAATTGAATGTTTAAATGAATATTAAAATGACAATGTAACTGGTAAAGTTAGTTACTTTTGATTACTGCTTAGTTTATTGCATCTACTACTACACACTATTGTTGCACCTTTTCAGTAATAGTTGAGAACGGGCCTTTGGTGGGTGCCTACTGGGATTTATTTCTCACACCCTGTTTGGGTCCTGTCTTCAGACCAAACAGAACATATTATTACAGGTGTCTATAGGGGAAAGGGTCCCTATACAGGTACATTATTGTTGCAGAGGAGTAGGAGAGCATGGGACCGATCTTAGGCTTATGATGCTTCTATGTTCCGTTTACTCTGATTTGTCTTGTTTTTTTGTGCTTGTACTTTGAGTTGTATAGTATGATATTGCAATGTATCCATTTTGGATGGTTTCATATAATTAGTGACATACTGCATCTTTATATATATAACTGTTGGTTATCTACTGTTTCAGTTGTCCTTTTCAGTTGTATATTGTTTACTGATTCTGTTGTTGTATGTTTCTATATTTTATTCGGTTGCGCTACACTTTGACAAATGAGGGCATAGTTTCCCCACTATCAGACATGGGCCATTGCTGCTAGTCGGCAGCCTCTGGTGTTTCGAGAAATGCATTTGAGGACATGTGACCAACCGGGTTTGGGTCACCCGTTGAGCGGCACCTGGATCTGGGACGTTACATAGATTCTATGAGTGGTGATAATCATTTATTAGGTGTCATGGCTTTCAGAATGAGATGACGAGGTGGTTTAGATATGGTCACAACCCGTGTGATATTGGATTTTGATGGAAATCAGTTTGAGTGACATGGTTGCAGTGGAATGAGGTGTTGAATGTTGTGTATTAGGTGTGATTTTGTTGATTTCAATTCCCCCATATTTTTCAATGATCCCTTTGGAGTCATGTTCTCACATTAGGGCTTAGATGATGAGGTGGTATTGAAAACTTTTGTGGATAATGGCCTAGGTTAAATTCCACATAGGGTAATGGTTGGAGGTGATTGCTGTAGAAATCCATGGGTATGGTGAGTTTGATAGTGATGAGACCATCGATTGGGTGTTGCAGCTCATCTTTCTTGAGGATTTTGGCCTAGGATCATTTGGGAGGATGTACATCACAAATCCTTAGGATGTTTGCTATTGAGAAGATGGTTTTATTATTTTGAAGGATAGGAATCATTGTGTCTCAGATGTCGTGAATTAAAATGAAGAGGTTTGTTATGAGGTGTGGTCCAAGGGACCAGGTACATGATTTGGGAATTCCATTGGGACACTAGATATCTCTTATACATGAGGTTTTAGTTAGAACATGGTACCGAGTGTATTTTAGAGGTGGAACCTAAAGTTTCACCTTGACTAATTTACATCTAGGGATGCCCTGGGATTAAGATAAGGATCATCACCACTCCATTATACTGACATTGGCCGAACCATGTGACTACTTCCTTATGGATATTAAGAGAAACGGTAAAAGGTTATATTATATATTGATAACATGCTATTTTATTTATTTTTTAGTACTCACATCTTTAATCAATGATTTAAGATATGCACACTTTGGAGGTAGCCTACTGAGATTTTTTATCACATACTAGATAGTTTATTTGGGATGCATGTAGATTTTATAATTTTTTGATCAGGTAAAGGTTTAGGCTCAGGAGCTAGATTCCCTTGTTGATCTAGCATGGGATGGAAGGCATGACACCATGGGTTCTTGGATCATATGGAGTTTCCTTTTGTTTTATTTATGTATCAGCATGATATTATATATGTATGTACTAACATTGTCCATGGGATACCCCTTATACTTATTGTACGTATGACTTTTTATATATGAATGTTATATTTCTATAGTTAAAAATAGAATCATAGGTTGTTTTATTCTACAAATGGTATTTAGATTTTTATTATTATATATTTTTCTACTTCTTCTTCCATGGGTGGGTTACTGGTATAGTGTCATTTTCTAATTCTTTTCTAATTATTTATAATTACTTTGACCATTATTATATCATCACCGGAAGGTATAGTCTCCCCATTATCACCTATTTTTAGCCTTTGAAGCTAGTTATAAGCCTTTATCTTATAGGGATGCAGGCCTAAACCCCAGTGGAACTTTTCTCAAAGAACTGTTCCTGAGGTAAAAAAGGAATCAGGGAACTACAAATGGTATTAGAACAATTCATGATTGGGAATTAGTAGCAGCTTTTTTATTGATACTAATGATATCATGTTTCCATTTTATATTATACTTACTATTTTTTCTATGTTAGACTGAAGATTAGTATGTTTTCATAACTAGGATTAGATTTCATGTTTGGTTGCCTTCATCCCCATGAATGGAGGATGGACCAAGTTACCAGGGGTGTGAATTGTTTTTCTTATTACACTTTTCATAGTTGATATGATTTCAACCTTAAGGGGTAAAAATGGATGTGATTGTTAACTATTATGGTATGTAAACCTTTGCCTATAGGTAAAGGGTGGTTTTTATAAGTTTTCTTGCTAGTAATATAAGATGTTTTACATATATATAAATGTTCCTATGATAAAATAGCTGGTATGTGATATGACTCGGTATGTGATGCCAATATGTATGGGATGAAATCATATAGAAGAAGGTAGGGATGATTATATGGGGTGATTTTGATCATCAGGTTTGGTGATGAGTTCATCATAACTAGGTAACAAGGTTTTTCAAGACATTCATGTCCTAAGGCATGTGGGGGTAAACTACTGAAACTTTTAACCTGGGAATGTAAGTGGAAGTTCCCTTCCAAGATTATCATTTGTGTCAATTTACTCAGCTACATCAAATTTATATGTGAGACCTATATTCAATTTGGGAAGGTAATGGGATATGAGGATGGATTTATATCTATACATGGCTATGATAAGTGTGGGTAAGGGGCTAAGTTCCCGAATTTGGAGAGACATGATTACAATGGGGGAGAGTAAGGGTAGTGATATTGCACTTCTTATTAATGGTTTTCTTATATAAGTTATATATTATTATTATTATTATTATTATGGATGTATAACAATTATATTTTTATTCAGTGGGATTCCACCTAGATTTGATCTAATGGAGCATCAGGCGGGTGATGTTGTAGTGATGTAGGAGAAGGCGTAGTTTGAGACCCCTGAGGATTGGAATGGGTTGTTTTAGGGTTAGTAATATCATGATCCATTGGTGAAAGATCATGTTTAGACTCTTGTGTAGGTTGAGAAGATACCAGATCTAGAATCATTTGGGTTGTGGATTGATGAGAATCTCAGAGCGATCCTGATATGTGTCATCTTGGGAATTGATGGTAGATTTTAGGGGGAAGAGTGTTCAATGGAGTACCTGACCCAAGAGTTCTAGTCACAACAACCACCATAATTTTAGGGTGAGGGAATACTAAATGTGGTTGAAAACTAGTATGAATTGATGTAGATAAACTTCAAGCATCTTGAGACACCCCCAGGTTAGAGGGTGGAGATGGTGATATATATTCATAGAAGAATGATAAATCACTAGTGGGACATGAATGTTCATGAGGAAAGACAGAGGTACTATCCTAGAAGGATTTTGGGACTTGGTTCTTTAATCACTTTTTCCTAAGGACACTTAGGGTAGAGAGAGAATGTGAATTCATTAGCCTACAATAGGGTGAGAGGTCCTTCATGAACTATGAAGATACGTTCACTAAGTTTTCTATTTTCACACTTGGTATTGTTGTAGATGACACCTTGAGGGTGTTCTATTTTTAATACGAATTACAGCACACCATCAAGGTGTATGTAAACATCTTTCGGTTAGCCTGATTCTTAGAGGCAGTAAACCAAGATCTTATAGCCATAGAAAGCATGATAAACTATTCATACTTGGGCAAGGTGATAGTGTTAGGTGAATATAGTGGCGATGCTTAAATGGTAGGAGGTGAGGCCAAGATGAGTCTCAATAGGGAATTCAATATAGAGACTCGAGAATACCACCTCAGAGGGGGGTATTCAATTATTTGCTTTTGGTGATGGTGGCCATGTCATGTGAAGACACAGTGTGATCAGGTGCTGAAGTAGTGTCAATCACGCATACAAGTCAGGCATCTTGAGAGGTTATGCAGGATATCTTCCCAGAGAGAAGGCAGTTTGAGAGGTTAGCAGAGATTCATCTTCACCTATAGGTCATGGTTGAGGGAATGGGATTGGATAGTGGGGTTAGTAGCTAGTGACTAGTGCAACACTAAAGGTATTACATGCCTCAAATAATCAGGATTTAGGCTAGCTATACACAGTGGAGCTACCAGGTGTAGATAAGACTAGTGATCCGATGAATTTTAGAGTTATATCATGGGTGTAACTGTGGTTATATGGTGTTTTCATGGACCTTTTTTAGGTATTACAACTTTTAGATCATAAGATTAATGTGATGTATCTATGAAAAAACAAGATATCTGTTGTAGTTTGGCATAAATTCAAAAGTGTTATATATATATGTATATGAGGTATGGGGTACCATGATTTATATATTGATGTTGATGGATGTGTGGATTGAATGAGGTTTGTTGGAATATAGGAATCATTTTTATGTTGGGCTTGATTGAGGTGAATGGAGACATGACTAATTTTTAGCTTATGTTGATATGTAGTATCTCATAAGTTAAATGTGTTACAAGGGTATGAGGTGGGCATCTGGATTGATTTATTACATAATGGGTGTTTGATATGACTTGAGTATGATGTGACCACCTAATGATGTGTATGAGTTAATATGTTTCATGGGAGGATATGGTGTTTGGGTATTATTGGTGCACCATCAGTTTTATTTGAGTTATGGGTTGGGAAGCGACTAGGGTAGGTAACTCCTAAGGTGTGGAGCTCCTTGTTGGAGTTCACTTGTGACAATGTTGACCATGGTAGTATAGGTTAATTTTAAATATATGAGTATGTTTGATACCATCAACGAGTTTTGTTTTACAGTTTGGAGGAAATATATGTTATTATGGGGATATTGTAACATTTTGAGTTTTTGGAGTGGGTCAAATTCCTCACCTATTTTGAATTTTCAAAGTTTGGTCGGTAGACCAACCCTTTTCATGAGTGTCATAACTTAATTCCAATTGTTAATTTAAACCAATGTATTGTTCTAGTATGTTTTTTGAGGCTTGGAAAATCGCTCGTTGTTTCAGCTAGGTTTTAGGCCCATCAGAGGCCAAAACCCTAGTTTTCATTATGTGTAGACTAGAGAACACAGTTTGAAGAAACCATGAGGCATCCCAATAGAAACATTGTGCCCTATAATTGCACTGTTAATGGTTTTAAAAACCATTCAAGAGGTGGCACATGGTTACTTCAGGACCTCGATAGTTTTTAGAATAATTATTTTCATGGATTGTGCAAAGATTGGGAAAATTGTGTGTATGACACATGCTTAGTGCCACTTAACCAGTGGTTGTGCATGGGCCTAAGAAGGTTTTCAAAACAATGTTTGATAACTATGAGAGGTCAGTATCATAAAAACATGAGCCACATGGTTGTAACATGGCTATCCTAATCTTCCATCCAAACCGTATGGGCCATTAAAGTTTCCAAAATGACCAAAATTCCCCTACCTCTATTTATGTTTTCTCCTTCCTTTTTCCTCCCACACACTTGTGATTCTTCTTCAAGAGGATATGGAACATCCTACTCTCACTCTCTAGTTGTAGATATAGATTCTTTATATGAGGTCCATTATTCGGTATGTCTACGTCATTAAATGCATATCAATAAGGCTCCAACACATCTTGCTTCTCTTTTCATTTTCCCTTGCCATACGAAGCACTAAATCTATGTGATCCTTTTTACCCTATTTTAGTTCATTATTATGAAATGTATATTTCTTCAAAACTGGCTTGAGATAGAGGCCATCATCAGACAAACGAACATCTACCAACATGAGGTAGGTGGTACTTATCTTTTCTCGTGAATTTGTAGTTATTTTTCAAGTACAACATTGATAGATCCTTTGGGAAGTATAAGTGAGGCCATAAAAATTTCAGAGTTTTATTTTAATTAATGAATTGAATGTATGATATTCCAATGGGAATTCTTAACTAAGACTTAAAATTGTATGGGTCTAGTGAGAGGATTTATACCTTAGGCAGAGTAAGTCTGGATGTTTTTTTATTTAAATTAATTTTTTTAATAAATGTGATTATTGAAATGGTTATATTGGAAAGTCATAGGATCAACCCAAGGATTGAGATGGTGTCAGTCGTCTGGTATGAGGTGTTGTAATTTCCAGGCTGGGTAATGACCAGATTCTATGAATGAGGATGATCATAGGTTGGGTGACATGGTCATAAGATTAAGGAAAAGAGGGCTTTAGGCTATAGGGTTGGCCCATGTGATATTGGATGTTGGTGGAAATTTGTTTGAGTGGCATAGTTTCTATGGAATTAGGTTCTAGATGATGTGGCTTATGTACTAATTTGGTGTTTTCCTCTAACTTGTGATGTTCAATACACCATTTGGAGTCATGTGAACACATTAGGACTCTTATGATGAGTTGGTGTTGACCACTCTTTCGAGTAAAGGCCTCTATTAGATGCAAGAATGGTTGACGATTTCGGGTGCTTTCCATAGAAATCCACATGTTTGATTAGGATCCAATAGTTTAGGGTGATCTTACTTTCATGTAATGTCTTAGATTTTTATATGTATTATTTTCATATTATATGGGAATTCTTTTGAGACCAGTCTCTGAGGAAGCATGAAGTTATGAGGCCCGGTGAGCCCGGAACAAGTGTTTGAATTTAATTTAATAATTAAATAACACGCACGTGTGGTTTTCTTGAAAAAGTGGAATAACTTATGAACGGGTGCTCGGATCAGAAATCTGAGGCCACCGTTCTGTTCGGAACAGAGATTTTACCTTAGGCGAGGCCTATCATCGGCCGGTGAAGGTCGGTGGTGGAATCCAGTTTTTGCGATGTAAGATTAATAAAATATTTAAATAAAAATATTTATTCTGCATCGAGATATTTTAAATCTCCTGCAACAGATATCCCTTACCTTTTTAATTAAAGGTTGTTCAAGGGTCTAGGGTTACAAACCTCATAACCCTAAAACACTTGGCGGTTCTGGAGGCCCTGGAGAAAAGCTCCCAACACGGTGATAACGACGCAGCGACCGGATCATCCCCGACGAATGCCGCGGAATCTAGGTAGGATGTTTGTTTGTGATTTCTTCCCCGTTGTTGATTTCTATGACGAACGTGGTCAAATCCACGAATAGATTAGTCTACAGATCAATCGTTCTTACAGGATGGGCTTTTTTTAGGGATTTATGGGAGATCGAATCCATGTTAATCCATTGTTTGTTGATTTTCTTCTCCGTTTAATCCCATTAACGGGAGCGGATCAACTCCGTGACGAACGACGGTATAGGTTCGTTCCTCAAGTTCGTTTCTTTGGATTTCTCCCCTTTCTTTTCATCAGGTTCTTCACGTTCTTCCTGGGGCGATGAACGACGGATCATTGAGCATCCGTTCTGTGACACAATGATCCCAAACTGTGGATCCAACCCTGAAGCGGTGTCATGGAGGTGTGACGGCGATATCGGCGGACGATTCGGAGTGGATCGAGAGTTATGAGTTTTTGAGTGTTTTTCTTTGGATGGATTGTTTGAGGTTTTTGATCCGTTTTAAAGTCCGAAAACACTTGTCGCAGTGTTCTTATGACAAACTGAGCCAATCCCTAGAGTATCAAGATGAACGGACGAGGGATCGTGGATCCAGAAGATCGGCTGAAGCGGGAGGAAGAAGATGGCGTTCTGGAAATTTCCTGACTACACGCCGTGTAGTATAGGCTACACGGTGGGTTTTCGTCGGTGGGTTCACATGGTGTATAATTAGGGAGTACACGGACACGGGCATAGTACACATCCAAAGACACGCCGTGTATACCCCTCCCCAGCCAGACCCGGCCAGATACATGGGATAACCCATGTACTGGTACATGGGCAGGCGACACAGACACGGGCAGACACCGTGTACGGGCACATGGCCAGCGTACACGGAGCGAGCCCCAGGTGCTCGGACATGGTGTGTGATTCTTCTACATGCCATGTAGTTTCTTTCTATCTGACAAGCAGAATGACATGGGCTGGTTACACGGGTTGTACCTGGGGTCAATTAACACGGCGTGTACTTTTTCTACACACCGTGTAGTTTGGTTTTATGCGACCTAAACAAATGACACGGTCCATTTACACAGGTAGTACCCGGGGTCAAGGAACACAGCGTGTAACTATACTACACGCTATGTAACCTTTTCTTCTTGTCTTGAGCCACTTGTCTTCCTAGACTTGGACTAGTTCTCTTGGGCTTCATACCCTTGGTCTTTTCCCTGAAGGTTCTGTTATCATTTCCTTTACACAGAATTATGATCCCTTCAGTAGAACTTCCTGAATAGAGTTGTTGGAATCCCCTCTGTGAGACTTAGATCCGGATCCTCTATTCATTCCTGGAACCCTAGGTAGAGTTCTTGGTATCGACGTGACCAACTTTACCTGGGTGTCGATCCTCTGCTTAGCGGTTTAGCACAGACTGAGTTTTCAAAATCAACCCATGACTTGGTTGTGATCCTCTTCTGAGTGTCATGTTCTCAAGGTACTTGTGGAGTGTGTTCTCACGGAACAAGTACTTCACGTCTCTCTCTTCAGATCTAGGAGTGCTTCCTCCTTGTTTCATGCTTAGTGGAATCTTTGAGCTAGATCCTAGTGGCGGTATCGCGATGGTCGTTTGTGTATGAGTATTTCTGGATATTCTTGTTATATATTCTGTAGACATATACTATGTAGAGCTAACTATATCTTACTTTGTGTTATTTTCCCTTGTTGTATTGCCTTTGTGGTTTCGGGGTTTCCTACTGGGTATTGTTATACTCACCCCTACACGGGTTTTGCCCGCATGTGTCGTGTCTTGTGCAGACGAGCGAGGCTTTGATAGGAGTTTTGGCAGACCAGGACCGGACGGTACTCAGTGAGATCAGATAGATCGATGTGTATTCCTACAGCAACAGACTGCAGTCCCAGTACCTTTCTTTACAGGTTGGACTTTGTTACAGACTTTATTTTTGGTGGGATTGTACTTTTTGGCCCAGGTTTTTACTTTCTTGCACTTTACTTTCATGTCGTACTCTGTAGTTGGGTTTTAGTGTATGCATGAATCTTTTCCTTTTATTAGTTCTTGCGTTTCAGCTTTTTGGGCTTGGAGATGTGTGTGTGTGTGTGTACAGGTGTATAGGAAATGCCTCTCATGTTAGTATCATGCCTACTCGGTGCTAGTCACCAGCCCCTGGCCTATTGGAGGCGGGCTTGTGGAGTTGCGGCACGGGCCCCACTAGGACGGGTCGTGGAAGAGTGGTATCAGAGGGACGGGATATCCATGGACTTCGTGAAGGGTTTACCACGTATGACCAGGGGACACGATGCCATTTGGGTGATCGTTGATTGACTCACCAAGTCGGCCCACCTCTTTGCCATACGGGAGCAGAGTTCTGTAGAGAGATTGGGACGCCTCTATGTGCAGGAGATAGTTCGACTTCATGGAGTGCCATCCAGGATCATCTCAGATCGTGATGCTCGTTTCACATCCCAATTGTCGAAGGGATTACAGGAAGCATTTGGGACTCAGTTACACTTGAGCACAGCAATTCATCCTTAGACTGATGGTCAGACAGAGCAGACCATCCAGGTTCTGGAGGATATTCTTCGAGCTTGCATACTTAACTTCGGTCATAGCTGGGAGGATCACCTACCACTGGTGGAATTTTCTTATAACAACAGTTATCATTCCACTATTGGTATGACACCATTTGAGGCTCTGTATGGGTGACCTTGTAGATCGCCACTTTGCTGGACTGACCCGGGAGAGTCAGCACTCATGGGCCCAGAGATGGTGAGAGAAACTACAGAGAAGGTGCAGGTCATCCAGGAGAATATGAAGACTACACAGTGTTGGCAGAAATCATATGCCAACAGGAGGCGGAGGCCCTTGGATTTTGAGGAGGGAGACCATGTGTTCCTTCGGGTCTCACCTCAATGGGGATTGCAGAGATTTGGTCGAGGTGTCAAGCTATCTCCGAGGTTCATTGGCCCTTTTCATATTTTGAGTAGAGTTGGTGAGGTGGTGTATCGCTTGGCTCTACCTCCTCAGATGGACCGTGTAACACCCGAGACTTTTATGAGAAATAATTTGATTTTATGTTATATAAATCATCAAAGGAATATTTCACTACACACAACACTAGCATGGCTTGATTTACACACAATTTCAGCCTTCCTCGATAGCTTGCATCGTACGCAATACCCAGTTTCACTAAACAACGATATGCTATTAAAATATTATTAAAACTAGCCGTTATGAATAGTAATAACCACATATTGAAATTTTGTAAATTTTATTTTTCAAAATGGTCTTCATTTTTGGATTCGAAATATCGATATTAGCTTAGGGTAAAATTTTGGTACTTTTCGGAAAACTTTCATATTCTGATGAATAGTGAAAATTACTAAATTTTAATTAAAAACAATTTTTTTAATCAAAATAATTAATAGTGATAAATTATTAGTTTGAGTAGTTTTAAAGTGTGTTTAGAATATATTTTTACAATTTAAATCAATGTTGTTCATTGGATGTAATTTTCACATTTAAACCAGACATAAACAAGTGTCAATCTTTTGATAGTTTTTATCTCTTAAAAACACGCTATTTGTCTTGACGACGGGAATTAATTTTTAAATTAGTTAATGTAACTGATATGTTTTGAATTTTTTAAAATAAAAATCATTTTTGAATTCATAATATCAAATATATCTTAGGCCTAATTTTTGGTATTTTTCTGGAAACTTTCATTTTTTGATGAATAGTGAAACCACTAAGTGGTAGTTAAAAAAACTGAATTTTTCATAAAACTTAATTTTACCGCTTCTGTGAGTGTAATTTCGAAAATTCGAGACACATGGTTAATATCAAGGATGAAAATGGGGTTCAATGAGATGAAAATAATTTTTGGTGAATAGTAACTTTTTACTTTTTTTACCACGGTTAAAAGTAAATACGGTAATTAAGGGTAAAAATGATATTATTATTACCCTAACATATGTCCTAATTCTATTGGATATGTGTAATTCGACCAAAAATAACCTTAGGAATAAAATATGACCATTTAGGCCCACTTGGATTAGATTATGACATTTATTATCAATTTATTTAAAGAAGGATTAAAATAGTTAAAATCAAAGTTTAATAAATAAATAATTTTAAATATAGGGTTATAAATAAGATAAATTCGACTATAAATATTCATTATAAATCTAAAAAGATTTCCTACATAATGGTGTTTTTAGTTGTAATTTTTAGACTTAAAATAATTTAATGATGATGCAGTAATTATCTTATTAATGAAATATTGACATAATTGATGTTATAAATACCCAAATAAATGTAATTTGAGACTTTTTATGAATACCAATAATTTTATATGTTAATATGACATGTTAGTATTGATTTAATTAAATATTTTCGAACTAATAATTCTGTTATGATTTTCACAAAAATCAATTACCAAATAGTGTCAAAATTGACATAAAATAGTTTTTAAAACAAATACTATATTATTAATTGTTATTTTATTCCTAAAAATTTAAGGTTCGGCCAAATGACTTAGATAAGGTTATATATATTAATAATAAACAACTTGGGGTTATTTTGGCTTGATATAGTAAGTTTATTAACCTTATAGTGTAAGAAAACAAGAAGACACGGTAAAAGTTAAATTATCTAACTTAAAGTTAAATCTAAATGATAAGGTTAAAATTGATACCTAAACTTGTCTAAATTCTATTGGATGAGAGGATTTCGACCCATACCCACGTTAGCTTTGAAATATATCAATTTGGATCTATTAAAAACCGAATTTGACTTTATAATAAAATAATATTTTTAGTTATTCCAAAAATGCCCCTCTCCTCCCTCTCTTCCTCACACAACTTTGAGCCTTCAAGCTCGGCCAAACCCTACCAATATCTCCTCTCCACTTCCCTAGAAACATCCTAGAGTTCCTGGTGTTCTTCAAAGACCAATTTTAGTGCCCTAAAAGGAGGTCTCAAAGAGGCATTACAAAGAAGAGGTAATGCTTGTTACCGATTCGTTCATCTTTATTTCTTCTTCCACTTATTCTTCTTTAGTTGTTTCATTATGAAGTAATAAAATCAGTATCATTCATATACTTATATGTTATTATAAGTATGAAACAACCCTATTTCACCTCTCTCCATCCTACGGAAAATGAAATCACCACGCGTGCGCACGTACGGAATACCGTCTCCACGTCGTGGTGTAATCTATTTTCCACCATCACCATACTCAGATGGGTATAATGGAGTAAATAATAACTATATATGATTATTGTAAATTGATATTGATTCTGAAATAGTATACATACACTCCAATAAAATTCCACGATCAGGGGAACGATATCATCGCTCGTGCGTACGTACGGAATACCGTCTCTACGATGTGATGCGACTTGTTATACATGATCTTCATTGCATAATGATTATATAAATGAATTGAGTGAATGAATATGATATATATTACACTAATACCATTCTGGAAATTAGGTATCTATGACCTAAAAAAGAAAAATAAGAATTTATTCAACAAAACACACATAAGAACAAAAAGTAATAAACACCCGAATAACAAGTAGTAATGAAATATTACTGATAAGAAGATAAGAATATGACCATATATGATATCATAAAAATAATTATGATTCTGTAATAATTCAATAATATTATTTAAATCATTATACAGGAGGTTCGGACACTTACGAAGAAAATCGGACCTAAGGTAAGGAAAAATATCACAATCTCATTTTATCTGAGATTGTTTATACTTTGGTATTTAATGGGGTGTATTTTATCATCCACATCCATGTTTCCTCAATATGTAATATTGTCTCCATCCACCTAAAATTTTTTAAATCCAATTTTACCCTTCGGTGAGTTTTTAGTAAAATATATGAAAGGAATCTTTTGTCGTTTTTCGTATGAGGTACTCTTTGACTTTTCTGATAAAAAGTACGAGAAGAATGTTTTTTTAACTTATACGGCATGAATGGATTTTTTAAACATTATTTCCAAGAATCTTCATTTACCAGTTTTTGAGTTTATTTTTAATCAACTTCTTTTAGTTTAAAATTGTATGAAATGTTAAGAAAGGAAAAAAATTTTGAAGTAGAAAGGATATTTTCCTCAAGAATGGAGTTCAAGTGTTTTATCAATATTATTTTCCATCTAAGATAATATAGGGTTCTGTTTCTATCCCTATTATTACATTGATTTTATTATTTTGTGATGGAATTATTTTTATGAATTCCTTTATCTTATATGAATTGTTTTATGATGTCATGATGTTTAAGAATCCCATTTTTATTACATGGGTTATGCTACGATGTATGGTTTATGATTTTGTGGCACACATAAGAATGGTATAATTATGAGATGGGTGGGACCTATATCTCCCTCCAATTCATTGGGTAAAGATTTTATATCTCATGAGATAGACATGGCTGGAACGTCAGGTTAAACCGGTTTAGTGAAACAGAACTAAAATGAGGAGTAAACTCAGTTCATAAATGGACTTTGTCCACTAAGATAGTCTTGTAAATGTGTCTTAACTAATAAGAAATGATTCTCTATGATTATGTGTGTATGCCACAAAGTTTCATGTTTTAAGTTATGATTATTGGGATTACATTTCACTACTATGATTTATCCCATGTTATGAAATTATGATCTCTTTTGCAGGTTAATATTTCCAAAAGTTATGTTCTTATGTATATGATGTGATTGATATTTCTTTTTTTACCCTTACTGAGCATTTGAGCTCACCCTTTTGTATGTTTTCTTTCCCAAGGTCAGGAAGAAGGTTATTAAGTAACATATGCCAAAAGGGACTATAGATATGATGAAATAAATGGGAGATAGTGTAGACGCTTTATGAACCAGTTGTTTATGTTTCCCAGTTTCTAAAGAAATTATACCTATATAGTCCTTTCATGGTTTTGTTATATGTTGTAAAAAGTATGCTTCAATTTTGAATTAATAACAATGTTTGTAAAGTATGGGTTGTTATATTTGGTATCAGAGGAAAGGTATAGTCAACCTTTGGAAACTAGGATGTGAAAGCCTTAGTAAGAACCCTAAGGATAAGTCTAGGCATAGAACATGATCTTAGTGTTTTAGAAATGACCATGAATAACCTAGGAATAGACCTTAAGTGTGAAATTTTATTTTTGATTATGTGGTTTTCCTATTATAATTAGTGTTTCTCACACTATTCTTCTTGGTTTTAGTCAATGGTTGGAACCCGAAGGAACCGTGTTAATGCGGAATGCGACGGGCAATGCAATGAGTGTCCTCCTGAGCAACCAAACATTATGGGAGATAGAATGCAAATTCTTGTAGCCATGCTCACACAACTTTCTCCAGCTATGAATCATGCAGGACTTCCAAAAGAGAAAAGGAAGGAGCAAAATTCTGTTGAATCTTTCATGAGGCAGCGTCCACCTTCTTTCAGCGGGTCTACTGATCCATTAGTTGCTGAACAATGGATTAGTACTACTGAAAATATATTTTCAGTTCTTCAATGTTCTAAACAAGATAAATTCATACTTGCAATGTATCTTTTGGAAGCAGATGCTGATCAATGGTGGAATATTATTAAGAATACGAGTCAAAGGGTTGAAATTGAGTCCATGGAATGGGTTGAGTTCAAGAACTTATTTTTCAATAAGTACTTCCCTCGTATTCTCCGAACAAATATGGAGAAAGAGTTTCTCGAACTGAAGCAAAAGGATGATGAATCTGTTGGTACCTATGAAGAAAATTTTACAAGACTTGCAAGGTACGCTTCTGGTATTATTATCCAACCTGAGAGTAAGATCGATCGAATCTTTAGTGGCTTAAAACCAAGTATTCTAAGGGCCTTAGCCATAAGGGAATTCAATAGCTATGAGGAAATCGTTCGATGTTCTCTCAAAGTTGAGATGGAGATTGGAGTAACCCATCAGTCATATGGGTTTGATAAGAAGAGGAAAATGGAATTCAAAGGAAAATCTAAAGAGCACACTGAAAAGAAGATAAGCTTTCCCTTATGCTCAAAGTGTGGAAAGAAACATGGAGAGAGTTTTCTTAAAGGGACAATTAAATGTTTCAAATGTGGAAAGGAAGGTCATCGGGCATTTGAATGCCGCAATGATGGGAAGAAGATGTCTAATGATGCAAATGAAGGAAGGGACACACAGAATAAACCTACTACACTTCAATGTTTCAAGTGCAAGGAGATGGGTCATTATGCGAATGAATTCCCTAATCTAAAGGTTGTTGATGATGATCGACATCAAAAAAATCTTAAGGCTAAAGAAAAAGGAAAGTCACATGCAATTTCTATCCGCGATGTGGAGTACGATAATGATGTGGTGAAAGGTACACTTACCATCCACTCTAAATTAGAAAATGTTTTATTTGTTTCTGTATGCACCCACTCTTTTATTTCTGAAGAATTTTCTAAGAGTATCACCGAATTACCTCAATAATTAGATGTTGAGTTAGCTGTGACAACACCTAATGGCACAACAGTCGCATCAAAAGTTTATAATTCTTCCCCGATTGAAGTTTGTGGGAAAGGGCTTCCTGAAAATCTTGTGATCCTTCCTATAGTGGAATTTGATGTGATTCTTGGCATGGATTGTATTTCTTTATATGGAGCTCATATTAATTGCCAAAGAAGGGAAGTCACATTTCATATTCTAGATCAATCTATGATCTTCTATCGATGCAAGGATGAACATAACCTTCCAGTGGAAATTTCTTCCATCTTATGGGTCTTGATTCCACTGAATGAAGGTTATTTATCTCAAATGGTTGGTGAGAAACTCACAATTAATAATATTCCCATTGTATGGGAGTTTGATGATGTCTTTCTGGAGGAATTTTCGGGTCTTCCACCAAATCGTGAAGCTGAGTTTTCAATAGAACTCGTACCGGGTGCTTTGCCTATTTCAAAGACACCTTATAGAATGGCCCCAATTGAGTTGTAGGAATTGAAGAAGAAACTCCAAGAGAATCTTGATAAGGGATTCATACGCCCTAGTGCGTCACCTTCGGGAGCACCTGTTCTATTTGTTAAGAAGAAATATAGATCAATGAGACTCTATATTGATTATCGAGAACTTGACAAGATCACTATCAAGAAAAAATATCCTCTCCCACGCATTGATGACTTATTTGACCAACTACACGGAGCTCAATACTTTTCCAAGATAGATCTTCATTCAGGGTATAATCAATTAAGGGTCAAAAGAGAGGATATACCAAAGACGAATTTCCGTACAAGGTAAGGACACTATGAATTTATAGTGACGCCATTTGGTCTTACTAATGCCCCTGCTATCTTCATGGATCTGATGAATAGAGTCTTTAGAGACTATCATGATCAGTTTGTGGTATTCTTTACAGATGATATTCTTCTCTATTAAAAGAGCAAGGAAGAACATGAAGATCACTTGAGAATTATATTGAAGACCCTACGAAAGGAGAAGCATTATTCCAAATTTACCAAGTGTGAATTTTGGCTTCAAAAAGTTTAATTTTTGGGTCACATAATCCCAAAAGAGGGGATATATGTGGATCCATCAAAAATAAAGGTTATCGAAAGATGGTCGAGACCAACAACAATAACTGAGATCTAAAGTTTTCTTGGTTTGGCTGGATATTATCGACGTTTTGTGAAAGATTTTTCATGATTATCTAATCCACTCACCAGGTTGACTCGGAAAGGAGTTAAGTTTGTTTGGACGGAGGAATGTGAAGATAATTTCAAGGAGTTGAAAAGAAAGTTATCCAGTGCACCTGTTCTCACACTACCCTATAGTGGAGAACGGTTTGTGAACTATAGTGATGCATCCAAGAAGGGGTTGGGGTGTGTTCTTATGCAAAATGATATGGTGATAGCTTATGCCTCACGATAGTTGAAAATCCATGAGCAAAATTACCCAACACATGATTTGGAGTTAGCTGCGGTAATCTTTGCATTGAAGATTTGAATGCATTATCTTTATGGAGAAAGGTGTGACATTTATACTGATCATAAAATTTTAAAGTATATTTTCACACAAAAGGAGCTAAATATGCGCCAAAGAAGATGGTTGGAACTGATTAAGGATTACGACTGCACAATTCCTTACCACCCTGGGAAAGTAAACAAGGTGGCATATGCATTAAGTAGATAAGACCATGATATCTTATCCATGATGAGGATCACAAAAGATCCAATATTTATGGATTTACAAAGGATGTATCTTGGAATTTTAATGGAAGGGGGAAAATCATATCTTTCTCAAATGAATGTTCAACCATCTATACATGTGAAGATTAAAGAGGCATAGAAAGAAGATGTAGAGTTACAAAAGAAGGTGATAAATATTCCTGAATTCAACCATGATTGTGATGGGATAATAAAGTTCAGGAATCGGGTTTGTGTTCCTCCCATCCCAGAATTAAAGAAGGAGCTGCTGGATGAGGCTCATAGTTCTTTATTCTCTATTCATCCTGGAAGCACGAAGATGTATAGGGACCTGAAAGAGTACTTCTGGTGGGATGGCATGAAAAGATATGTTTCTGAATATGTCTCTCGATGCTTGGTTTGTCAGCAAGTTAAAGCTGAGAGACAGAAGTCTAAGGGGATGTTACAACCATAACCCATACCCGAATGGAAATGGGAAAACATCACTATGGACTTTGTCACAGGACTTCCTAAAACATCCAAAGGAAATAATTCTATCTGGGTCATAGTTGATCCTCTTACAAAGTCTGCACACTTCATTGCTATTAGAGAGGATTTCTCTCTGGATTAGCTTGCTAGGATATATGTAAAGGAAGTGGTAAGATTGCATGAAGTACAACTTTCTATTATATCTGATCGGGAACCAAGATTTACCTTGAAGTTCTGGTGAAGTCTTCAGTATACTCTGAATACAGAGTTGAGTTTCAGCACTGCTTATCATCCTCAGACAGATGGTTAGTCTGAGAGAACAATTCAAACTCTAGAAGATATGTTTAGATCTTACTCTATGGATTTCAAATGTGGTTGGATCAACACCTACCTTTGGTGGAATTTTCTTATAATAATAGATTTCACTCTAGTATTGAGATGGCTCGTTATGAAGCTCTCTATTGAAAGAAATGCAGGACTCCAACTTGCTGGGATGATGTTGGGGAAAGAAAGCTATTAGGACCTGATCTTGTTGATGAGATGGCAGAAAAGGTCTGATCTATTCAACAACACATAAGAGAAGCTCAGAGTCGATAGAAAAGTTATGCCGACAAACAAAGAAAAGACCTAGAGTTTGAAGTGGGTGATAAAGTGTTCTTACGAATATCTCCCTGGAAGAGGGTCATGAGATTTTGAAAGAAGGGGAAGTTGAGCCCAGATATATCAGTCCTTTCGAAATATTGGATCGTGTTGGAAAGGTAGCTTATCGATGGGCGCTTCCACCGAATCTATCTCAAGTTCACGATGTGTTCCATGTATCTCTCCTGAGAAAGTACATACCTGATCCTTCACATGTACTCAGCTCAGAAGTTGTACCGCTGGAGCAAGATCATTCTTATGAAGAACAGCTGATAGAGATTCAAGATCGTAGTGAAAAAGTCCTACGGAACAAGACCACTCTCTTGGTGAAGGTTTTATGGAGGAACCACCAATTAGAAGAAGCTACATGGGATCATGAGGATATGATGAGGGAGAGGTATCCTCATCTTTTTGTTACAAAGTGACGAATTTCGAGGGCGAAATTCATTTTAAGGGGGGTAGAATGTAACACCGGAGACTTTTATGAGAAATATTTTGTTTTTATGTTATATAAATCATCGAAGGAATCTTTCACTACACACAACACAATCTTGGCCTGCTTTACACGCAACTACGGCCTTCCTCGATAGCTTGTGTCTTATGCAATACCGAGTTTCCCTAGAAACATCCTAGAGTTCATGGTCTTCTTCAAAGACCAATTTTATTGCCCTAAGAGGAGGTCTCAAAGAGGCACTTCAAAGAAGAGGTAATGCCCGTTACCGATTCGTTCATCTTTATTACTTCTTCCACTTCTTCTTCTTTAGTTGTTTAATTATGAAGTAATAACATCAGTATCACTCATATACTGATATGTTATTATAAGTATGAAACAACCCTATTTCACCATATATCCAACCTACGGAAAATGAAATCACCACGCGTGCGTACGTACGGAATATTGTCTCCACGCCGTGGTGTAATCTATTTTCCACCACCACCTTACTCGGATGGGTATAATGGTGTAAATAATAACTATATATTATTATTGTAAATTGATATTGATTCTGAAATAGTATACATACACT
Source organism: Viscum album (assembly GCA_963277665.1). Classification (NCBI taxonomy): domain Eukaryota; kingdom Viridiplantae; phylum Streptophyta; class Magnoliopsida; order Santalales; family Viscaceae; genus Viscum; species Viscum album. The sequence continues at coordinate 460,473,287 of OY728138.1, forward strand.
CCAATACAATTCCACGATCATGGGAACGATATCATCGCTCGTGCATACGTACGGAATACCGTCTCCACGATGTGATGCGACTCATTATACATGATCTTCATTGCATAATGATTATATAAATGAATTTAGTGAATGAATATGATATATATTACACTAATACCATTCTGTAAATGAGGTATATATAACCTAAAAAGAAAAATAAGAATTTATTCGACAAAACGCGCATAAGAACAAAAAGTAATAAACACCCGAATAACAGATTAATGAAATATTACTAATAAGAAGCTAAGAACATGACCATATATGATATCATAAAAATAATTATGATTCTGGAATAAGTCAATAACATTATTCAAATCATTATACAGGAGGTTAGGACACTTACGAAGCAAATCGGACCTAAGGTAAGGGAAAATATCACAATCTCATTTTATCCATGATTGTATATACTTTGGTATTTACTGTAGTGTATTTTATCATCCAAATCCATCTTTCCTTGATATGTAATATTTTTTCCATCCACCTACAATTTTTTAAATCCAATTTTACCCTTCGGTGAGTTTTTAGTAAAAGATGTGAAAGGAATCTTTTGTCTTTTTTCGTACGAGGTACTTTTTGACTTTTTCGACAAAAGTATGAGAAGAATGTTTTTTTAACTCATATGGAATGAATGGATTTTTAAAACATTATTTCCAAGAATCTTCCTTTACAAGTTTTAAATTTTATTTTTAATCAACTTCTTTTAGTTTAATATTGTTTGACATGTTAAGAAAGGAAAATGTTTTTGAAGTAGAAAGGATATTTTCCTCAAGAATGGAGTTCAAGTGTTTTATCAAAATTATTTTCAATCTAAGATAATATATGGTTTTGTTTCTATCCCTATTATTACATTGATTTGATTATGTTGTGATGGAATTATTTTTATGAATTCCTTTATCTTATATGAATTATTTTATGATGTCATAATGTTTAAGAATCCCATTTTTATTACATGGGTTATGCTATGATGTATGGTTTATGATTTTGTGGCACACATAAGAATGGTATCATTTTGAGATGGGTGAGACCTATATCTCCCTCCAATGCATTGGGTAAAGATTTTATATCTCATGAGATAGACATGGCTGGAATGGAAGGTTAAATCGGTTCAGTGAAACAGGACTGAAACGAGGAGTAAACTCGGTTCAGAAATGGACTTTGTCCACTAAGATAGTCTTGGAAATGTGTCTTGACTAATAAGAAATGATTCTCTATAATTATGTGTGTATTCCAAAAAGTTTCATGTTTTATGTTATGATTATTGGGATTACATTTCACTACTATTATTTATCCCAGGTTATGAAATTATGATCTCTTTTGCAGGTTAATATTTCCAAAATTTATGTTCTTATGTGTATGATGTGATTGATATTTCTTTTGTTTACCCTTACTGAGCATTTTAGCTCACCCTTTTGTATTTTTTATTTCCCCAGGTCAGGAAGAAGGTTATTAAGTAAGATATGCCAAAAGGGACTATAGATATGATGAAATAAATCGGAGACGGTGTAGACGCTTTATGATCCAGTTGTTTATGTTTCCCAGTTTCTAAAGACACTATACCTATACGGTCCTTTCATGGTTTTGTTATATGTTTTAATAAGTATGCTTCAATTTTAAAGTAATAACAATGTATGTAAAGTATGGGTCATTATAGACCAGGTACACAACGTCTTCCATGTGTCGCAGCTACGGAGGTACGTGCATGATCCATCGCATGTTATCGACTTGGGCGAGCTGGACATCGACGATGGTTCGACCTTTGCAGAGTACCCAGTAGAGATTGAGGATCGACAGAAGAAAATCCTTCATGGGAGAGCTATTCCCTTGGTGCGTGTCCGGTGGCAGCACAGGAATCTCCAGGAGAGCATGTGGGAGCGGGAGGCTCAGATTCGCGTGCAGTACCCACATTGTTTTGAGTATCCCTTGTTTTGGCTTTTTGGGGACGTAAAATCCCTAAGTTGGGTGTGATATAATGTCTCGGATTTTTACATGTATTAATATAATATTATATAAGAATTATTTCGAGACCAGGCTCGGAGGCGGAATGCAGTTACGAGGCCCAGTGAGTCCGAAACCAGTGTTTGAATTTAATTTAATAATTAAATTACTTGCGCATGCAGTTTTCATGAAAAAGTGGAATAACTCCCTAATGGGTGCTCGAATCAGAAATCTGAGGTCATCGTTGCATTCGGAACAGAGATTTTAACTTAGGCGAGGCCTAACATCGGCCAGCGCAGGTCGGTGGTGGAATCCAGTTTTTGGGACGTAAGAGTAATAAAATATTTAAATAAAAATATTTATTCTGTAGAGAGATCTTATAAATATGCTTCAACAGATATCCCTTACCTTTATAATTAGAGGTTGGCACAAGGGTCCAGAATTACAAACCTCATAACCATGAAACCCTTGGCGGCTCTGGAGGCTCTGGAGAAAACCTCCCAACGCGGCGACGATGATGCAGTGACAGGATCATCGCTGACGAATGCCTTGAAATCCAGGTATGATGTTTGTTTGTGATTTCTTCCCAATTGTTGATTTCTACGACGAATGTGGGCTAATCCATGAATGGATTATTTCATGGATCGATCATTCTTGCAGGATGGGATTTTTAGGGGGATTTATGGGAGATTGAATCCATGTTAATCCATTTTTGTTAATTTTATGCTCTGTTTAATCCCATTAACGGGAGCAGATCAACGCCGTGACGAACGACGGCAGAGGTTCGTTCCTCAAGTTCATTTCTTTGGATTTCTCCCCTTTCTTTTCTTCGCGTTCTTCACGTTCTTCATGGGGCGATGAATTACGGATCTTTGCGCATCCGTTCTACGACACAATTATCCCAAACTGTGGATCCAACCCCGGAGTGGTGTCACGCAGGTGCGACGGCGATATCGGCGGACGATTCGGAGAAGATCGAGAGTTATGAGTTTTCATGTGTTTTTCTTTGGATGGATCGTTTGAGGTTTATGATCCATTTTAAAGGCCAAAAACACCTATCGCTGTGTTCGTATGATGAATTGAACCCATCCCTGGAGTATTGGGACGAACGGACGAGAGGTCGTGGATCCGGAAGATCGGCCGAAGCGTGAGGAAGAAGACAACGTTCTGGAAATTTATTGACTACACGCCGTGTAGTATGGGCTACACGGCGTGTGTTTGTCGGCGGGTTCAGATGTCGTATACCTCAGGATTACATGGACACGAGCAGAGTACATGGAAAAGACACACCGTGTATACCCCTCCCCGGCCAGACCCGGCGAGATACACAGGATACCTCTTGTACTGGTACATGAGCAGGCGACACAGACATGGGCATAGACCGTGTACGGGCACATGGCCAGCATACACGGAGCGATCCCCAGGTGCTCGGACATGGCGTGTGATTCTTCTACACGTTGTGTAGTTTCTTTCTATCCGACAAGCTGAATGACACGGGCCGGTTACACGAGCAGTACCCGGGGTCAAGGAACATGGCATGTACTTTTTCCACACGCCATGTAGTTTGGTTTTACGCGACCTGAACAAATGACATGGGCCGTTTACACGGGAAGTACACGGGGTCAAGGAACATGATTTGTAACCATACTAAACATCGTGTAACCTTTTCTTATTGGCTTGAGCCACTTTTCTTCTATGACTTGGACAAGTTCTCTTAGGGTTTGTACCCTTGGTCTTTTCCCTGAAGGTTTTGGTATCATTTCCTTTACACTGGATAATGATCCCTTCGGTAGAACTTCCTGAATAGATTTGTTGGAATCCCCTCAGTGAGACTTATAGTTTGATCCTCTATTCATTCCCGGAACCCTAGGTAGAGATCTTGGTATCGACGTGACCAACTTTACTCGGGCGCTGATCCTCTGCTTAGCAAATTAGCTCAGACTGAGTTGTTGGAATCACCCCATGACTTGGTTGTGATCCTCAACTGAATATCATGTTCTCAAGGTACCTGTGGAGTGTGTTCTCCCAGAACGAGTACTTCGCGTCTCTCTCTTCAGATCTAGGAGTGTGCCCTCCTTGTTGCATGCTTAGTGGAATCTTCTAGCTCAATCCTAGTGGTGGTATCGCGATGGTCGTTTGTGTATGAGAATATCTGGATATTATTGTTATATGTTCTGTAGACATATACTGTGTAGAGATGATTGTACCTTACTTTGTCATATTTTCCCTTGTTGTATTCCCTTTGTGGTTTCAGGGTGTCCTACTGGGTATTGTTATACTCACCGATGCACGGGCTTTTCCCGCACGTGTCGTGTCTTGTGCAGACGAGCGAGGTGTGTTCCTACGGCTACAGACTGCAGTCCCAGCACCTTTCTCTACAGGTTAGACTTTTTTATAGACTTTCTTTTTGGTGGGCTTGTACTTTTGGCCCAGGGTTTTACTTTCTTACACTTTACTTTCTTGTCGTTCTCTGTGGTTCTGTTTTAGTGTATGCATGAATCTTTTCCTTTTATTAGTTCTTACTTTTCATCTTTGTTGGCTTGGAGATGTGTGTGTGTGTGTACAGGTGTAGATGCAATGCCTCCCATGTTAGTAGCATGCCTACTCGGTGCTAGTCACCATCCCCTATCCTATTAGAGGTGAGCTTGGGGAGTTGGGCTTGGGCCCCACTGGGAAGGGTCATGACAGAGTAGTATCAGAGGGACGGGATATCCATGGACTTCGTGACGGGTTTACCACGTACGTCCAGGTGACACGATGCCATCTAGGTGATCGTTGATCAACTCACCAAGTCGGCCCACTTCCTAGCCATATGGGAGCAGAGTTCAGTAGAGAGCTTGGGATGCCTCTAAGTATAGGAGATAGTTCGACTTCATGGAGTTCCATCCACGATCATCTCAGATCATGATGCTCGTTTCACATCCCGGTTGTGGAAGGGATTTCCGGAAGCTTTTGGGACTCAGTTACGCTTGAGCACAGCGTTTCATCCTCAAACAGATGGTCAGACAGAGTGGACCATCCAGGTTCTGGAGGATATGCTTCAAGCTAGCATACTTGACTTCGGTCATAGCTGGGAGATTCACCTACCACTAGTGGAATTTTCTTATAACAACAGTTATCATTCCACTATTGGTATGGCACCATTTGAGGCTCTGTACAGGCGACCTTGTAGATCGCCACTTTGAGGGACTGGCCCGGGAGAGTCAGCACTCATCGGCCCAAAGATGGTGAGAGCTACTATAGAGAAGGTGCAGTTCTTCCAGGAGAAGATGAAGACTGCACAGATTTGGAAAAAATCATATGCCGACAGGAGGCAGAGGCCCTTGGATTTTGAAGAGGGAGACCATGTGTTCCTCCAGGTCTCACCTCGATGGGGATTGTGGAGATTTGTCCGAGACGGTAATCTATCTCTGAGGTTCATTGGCCCTTTTTAGATTCTGAGTAGAGTTGGAGAGGTGGCGTATCGCTTGTCTCTACCTCCTTAGATGGACCAGGTACACAACGTCTTCCATGTGTCGCAGCTATGGAGGTACGTGCACGATCCATCGCACGTTATCGACTGGGGAGAGCTGGACATCGATGATGGGGCGACCTTTGTAGAGTACGCAGTATAGATCTAGGATCTACAGGATAAGATCCTTTTTGGGTGAGCTATTCCCTTGGTGTGTGTCTGGTGGTAGCACGGTAATGTACAGGAGAGCACGTGGGAGCGCGAGGCTGAGATTCGCGTGCAGTACCCACATTTTTTAGAGTAGCCCTTGTTTTGGCTTTTTGGGGACCTAAAATCCCTAAGGTGGGTGTGATGTAATGTCTAAGATTTTTCCATGTATTATTTTAATATTATATGAGAATACATTCGAGACTAGGCTCTGAGGTGGCGTGCAGTTCTGAGGCCCGGTGAGCCCGAAACAAGTGTTTGAATTTAATTTAATAATTAAATTATGCGCGCGTGCGGTTTTCTTGAAAAAGTGGAATAACTCCCAAATGGGTACTTGGATCAGAAATCTGAGGGCACCGTTGTGTTCAGAACAATGATTTTACCTTAGGCGAGGCCTAATATTGGCCGGCATAGGAAGGTGGTGGAATCTAGTTTTTGGGACGTAAGAGTAATAAAATATTTAAATAAAAATATTTATTCTACAGCAAGATCTTTTAAATCTGCTGCAACAGATATCCCTTAACATTTAAATTAAGGGTTGAAGCAAGGGTCCAGGGTTACAAACCTCATAACCCTGAAACCCTTGGCATCTATGGAGGCTCTGGAGAAAAGCTCCCAACGCGGTGACGACGACCCAGTGACCGGATCATCGCCGACGAACACCGAAGAATCCAGGTAGGATGTTTGTTTGTGATTTCTTCCCCATTATTGATTTCTACGACAAATGTGGGCTAATCCACAAAAATATTAGTCTGCGGATGGATCGTTCTTGCGGGATGGGCTTTTTGCGGGGATTTATGGGAGATTGAATCCATGTTAATCCATTGTTGTTGATTTTCTGCTCTGTTTAATCCCATTAACGGGAGAGGATCAACGCCGTGACGAATGATGGTGGAGGTTCGTTCCTCAAGTTCGTTTCTATTGATTTCTCCCCTTTCTTTTCTTCACGTTCTTCACGTTCTTCACAGGGCGATGAACTACGGATCATTACACATCTGTTTTGTGACACAACGATCCCAAACTATGGATCCAACCACGAAGCGGTGTCACGGAGGTGCGATGGCGATATCGGTAGGCGATTTGGAGCGGATCGAGAGTTATGAGTTTTCAGGTGTTTTTCTTGGGATGGATCATTCGAGGTTTATGATTCGTTTTAAAGGCTGTAAACACCCGTCGCGATGTTTGTATGACGAACCAAAAAAATCCCTGGAGTATCGGGACGAACGGACGAGATATCATGGATCCGGAAGATCGGCCGAAGCGTGAGGAAGAAGACGACGTTCTGGAAATTTCCAGACTACACGCCATGTAGTATGGGCTACACGGCGTGTGTTCGTCTGTGGGTTCACATGGCATATACTTTGGGATTACACAGACACGGGAAAAGTACACGTCCAAAGACACACCATCTATACCCATCCACGGCCAGATACATGGGATACCACGTGTACTGGTACACAGGCAGGCGACACGGACACGGGCAGAAACCGTGAACGGGCACATGGCCAGCGTACAAAGAGCGAGCCCCAGGTGCTCGGACACGGCATGTGATTCTTCTACATTCTATGTAGTTTCTTTCTATCCGACGAGCCGAATGACACTGGCTGGTTACATGGGCAGTACCCGGGGTCAAGGAACATGACATGTACTTTATCTACATGTCATGTAGTTTGGTTTTACGCGACCTGAAAAAATGACATGGTCCGTTTACACAGGCAGTACCCGGGGTCAAAGAACATGGTGTGTAACCATACTACACACCATGTAACCTTTTATTCTTGTCTTGAGTTACTTATCTTCCGTAACTTGGACTAGTTCTCTTAGGGTTCGTACCCTTGGTCTTTTCCCTGAAGTTTCTGGTATCATTTCCTTTACACAAGATTATGATCCATTCCTTAGAACTTCCTGAATAGAGTTGTTGGAATCCCCTCTATGAGACTTAGAGACGGATCCTCTATTCATTCTTGGAACCCTAGGTAGAGTTCTTGGAATCGACGTGACCAACTTTACTCGGGCGTCGATCCTCTGCATAGCGGATTACCTCAGACTGAGTTGTCGGAATCACCCCTTGACTTGGTTGTGATCCTCATCTGAGCATCATGTTCTCAAGGTACTTGTGGAGTGTTTTCTCCTAGAAAGAGTACTTCGCATCTCTCTCTTCAGATCTAGGACTGTGTCCTCCTTTTAGCATGCTTAGTGGTTTCTTCGAGCTGGATCGTAGTGGCGGTATCGCGATGGTCGTTTGTGTATGAGCATATATGGATATTCTTGTTATATGTTCTGTAGACATATACTGTGTAGAGCTGATTGTATCTTCCTTTGTGGTATTTTCCCTTGTTGTATTTCCTTTTTGGTTTCGGGGTATCCTACTGGGTATTGTTATACTCACCCCTGCATGGGCTTTGGCCACACGTGTTGTGTCTTGTGCAGACAAGCAATCCTTTGATAGGATTTTAGGCGGACCAGGACCGGACGGTACTCAGTGAGATCAGACAGGCCGAGGTGTGTTCCTATGGATATAGACCGCAGTCCCACCACCTTTCTTTACAGGTTGGACTCTGTTACAGACTTTCTTTTTGGTGGGCATGTACTTTTGGCCTAGGGTTTTACTTTCTTGCACTTTACTTTCCTGTCGTACTCTGTGGTTGGGTGTTAGTGTATGCATGCATCTTTTCCTTTTAGTAGTTCTTACTTTTCAGCTTTGTGGGCTTGGAGATGTGTGTGTGTGTACATGTGTATAGACAATGCCTCCCATGTTAGTACCATGACTACTCGGTGCTAGTCACCAGCCCCTGGCCTATTGGAGGCGGGCTTGGGGAGTTGCGGCTCGAGCCCAACTGGGACGGGTCATGACATTTTATTTGAGGCTTGAGGCTTGCTGTAATTGATGAAGTTGGTCCAGGATTTATTGGGAGGATAGACATTGACATTCCTCGGGATGTTGGCTATTGAGCCAATATTATTATTATTCTAGAGTAAAAACATGGTTATATCTCAAATTCCATCCTTTGATGTGATAGGGTTTCTTTTGTGTTGAGGTTTGAGGAAACAGGTACTTGACTGAGATGTGCCTTCGAGATGTCAGATATGGTTTGCACATGAGGTTTTAGTTGGCTTGTGATTCTAGGATTTTTTTTATTATAAGTGGAAGCTAAGGGTTCTCCTTGACTTATTTATAGTAGTGGATTGATTGGTCTTAGTCTAAGGATCCTCTCCACTATTTTATATCAGCATTTTCCAAAGAATTTTATTTCTTCATTGTGGATGTTAAGCATAAGGGAAGCATGTTATTCTATATGATTTTGATGTTCTATTTTATTTAATTTTTAGTACTCACCTATGTAATCAAATATATAAGATAGGAACACATTTTTGGTAGCGTACTAAGATTATTTCTCACATATTATAAGGGCCCTTCAGGATGTGTGTATACATCATGATTTTGCGATCAGGAAAAGGATAAGGCTCTAGAGATGGATTATAGTGTTTAATTAGCATGAGACGGAAGTCATGTGACCATGGTTTCTTTCCTGAGATGGAATTTCCTTTTTATTCCATTCTATATCGGCATGATATTTATATCTACATATTAAGGTTTTCCAAGGGAGACCCCTTCTTCTTATTGACTATATTACTTTTTATGTATGCTTGATTTATTTCAGTAGCTATAAATTTTATGCTTTATTGTTTTATTCTGATAATCATATTGAGATTTTTTATTATTATTTGTTTTTCTTATGCTTCATCTAGGGGTGAGTTACTTGTATCATGTCCTTTGGTCATTCTTTTTTTGATGCTATATATTTGTTTACACCACAATTATATCATCCCTAGAGTGTATTTTCTCCCCAATATCACCCATTTTCACCCTCAATGCTAGTCAGCATCCTTTAGTGTATAGGGAGGCATAACTAAGTCCTAGTGGAACTGGGAATGAAGCACTTTCAAGTGGAAAGTCGGGTTGGGGCACTACAATAAATATTTTTTTTTATCAAATTCTTCCAACATTTTCATTTTTACTCATTTTTATTTTTTATTGTTTTTACCAAGGTAACTTGTATCTTTTTATTAACCTAGGTAATTTATCCATTAAGATTATAATTAAAAGAGATTTATAAGAAATTTTGGACCCACTAAATCTAAATATTAATTTCCAGTCATTAAATAAAAATTTTATGTGTTATTATGATTAATTTTAATACAACCACATGTAATTCACAAAACCCCTTTTCAACCTTAATCATGATAATTAATTTTAACTATTTTCAGGAATTATTATGGTCAAAAATTAAGTTGAACTTATTAGATAATAAAAAATATTATTATTCCAAAAATAGAATATTTTTTTTGAAAATACATTCACAACAGTGGAATAATATAATTTAAAATTAATCTCACATACACAATAAGAAAGAGGGCTTTTAAAGTGACAAGTTCAAAAGATTGAAATATTTTTATATCCAATTTAAATGTCAAATATTTACTATGTTGCAAAAAATATTAATTGATTTATTATGGATATAATAAATTATAAAACTTATTTAAAATACAATTTAACTTTATAAATAAATTAAGTTAAAAGGGGGTTTTCCATTAAAATTTAGTAGTTTTCATTATTTATTAAAAATGAAACTTTTTAGAATTATACCAAAGAATTACACTAAGATAAAGTTGAAATTAAGATTCTAAAAATGTTGTTTATTTTTTCAAATAAAATTTATTATAGTCTAAAAAATTGTATTTAAAATAACGGTGTCATTAAATGTTGGTAAAATTACCTTTTAGAAAAATATATCTTTTATGAAAGAAATTGGATTTTTTCTAATCTATTGTATAGAAAAAAAATTAGTTGAATGTTAAATAGTTTATTTGAATATAATATTTACATATTTAATTAAAATAATTCATAAAAAGTAGTTTTATTTAATTTATTAAGATAAAATGTGTTTTTTCATGGAAATATAGCCTTCAATAAGGGAATTCCATTATTTTCAAATAGTTCTTACTCTCATATATAATATATTATTAACTAAAGAATTAATTTTATAAATATGTTTAAAAAATTATTTCATAATTTACTTTATCGTATTAATACCTTGATTCTAATTGGAACCTAACAACTATCAAATTAAATAATAAAATTAAAAGTATTTTTAAGTTTGATAAGATTCGGTATTACATGTAACATAAGGTGTCAAAGGAAATTGGTATTTTTATCAATACAATACAAACATAGTGTGGTTTATAACACAAGATAATATCAGGGTTTCATTTAGTGAAAGGTTAAGTTTCTGTTATGTATAAATAAAAAATAATTTTTTTGTGAAATGAAAACCATCAATGAAATATAATTTATTCAAAAAAAATAAGTCATAAAAACTCAGGGTGTTATAATCCTGAACAAAATGAAATACTAAAACATGGTTCCAACACTGTGTTTGGTCTCTGTGTATCTTGAAAAATGAAGATGAAGAGAGCTGTAACATCCCACCCCATCCCATTGGCTTGAGAGGGCGGAGGAATGCTATTGGCCCTTAAGTGATGTTCCCAAGGTGCCAAATCCTGGAAATAAATGATGAGGGCCTCAAGAATAAATTGGGGAATGATTTTCCCTTGAGATAAAATCACCCAACCCAACAATCCATTACTAAAAAAACAACATGATGTATGTTAACATATCAACCTAAACCATACATTGCCACAATACAACCAAGTTGTTCCATAACAAATCCCAAATTCCAATAAAACAAAACCAAAATCTAGGTACCAATCAGAATAATAGACAAAAATACCCCAATTAACTATGACACCATCCATTTCTAAACACCAAGCTATATGCTCCAAGCACCACAACATCACCAAATCATCATGCTGAACCGCTAGAAAAATGAGATGATTTAATCTTACCTATGTCCTGGAATACAACATCTACAAAAGAACCAAAGTGCCAAAGTAGGGGGTGAGTAAAAATACTTAGTAGGTTTTCCCCAAATGTAATCCCTACACATTCCACTAAGATAAAATCATTAGCACATTTATAAAAAATAGTCTATATAAAACATTAAATAGTGCAACAACTTACAACAAGCCAAACACTCCTTTTCCCAGACATTTTCACCCAAATGCCCGAAGCATATGGGAAATCCAAAAAACCATTCCACAATCCATTCCACCCTTTTCACATTAGAACAAAAATTTTACTATTGTGTAGCAACACACAATAAGGCAACAAAAATGGTGAAACTTCCCGTCCAACCATGTTTACTACTTTCCAAGTAAAGTGGTACTTCCCACCCACATATCCTTGATGGTGGCCCTTATATCCACTCTCCATCCCCTTTTTATAGTGGTACTCCCTGCCCACTTCACATCATTCAAATCACAAACATAACTTTCTCAATCCAATAACCAATTATATAACACACCAAGTCCACAACAACATACAAATGACCATTTCCATCACATGCTAATCCACTTAAATAAGTCACCCATTTATTGAAACCACCCTTAAAAAAATCATACCAAACCGCATTTAAATAAAAGATCATATTTATTGAAAACTATTTTCATCAACCATTTCCAAAAATCAAACTAAGCGAACAATCTTAAAATATTCATTTTCAAATCCAACAATAAGAACATTACACCCAAAAAACCCATTTTCCCCCAAAACCCACAAAACATTACCAAAGGGATTTATAACCAATTTCTTACATCAAAATCACCAAATAATTCCATAAAAATTATAAATTGGAAAAATCCTTATAGTTCTAACAAAGTTGCGTCAAGAGAGAAGCCACCTAATTTTACGGCTTCGGTGAAATCAACCCACAAGCAACTGCACCCCAAATACGGAAAACTAGTCCACCAAAACCACCCTATATTCTCTTCCCTAACATCAACAAGACCCAAAATTAACACATTAGGCAACCACAACCCTATATATACATGTAACGGATGTAGATATAGAAAACAAAGATAGGGGGAATAGTAGATCTAGAGAAAACCAAAAACAACCAAGAGAGAAGACTTACTCAAGATGAATCACCTTCAAACCACCTTGAATAACCTTCAAACCACCTTGAATCCCCTTAAAATCCATTCCAAATTAAGTGGTAGATCCCCCCCTAACCCTTAAAAAGAGTAAATCCAAAGTGAGGCACGAATGGGAGAAATTTTAGGTATCTTTAGGGAAATCCCGACTAGTCCTGGATTAAAAAAACAAATTTTATGGGTTGCACGGTTTGCTCGCACTGTTAGACAAACTGTGCACTAACAATGCATCAGATTCTACCTCAAAGTGGAATCTTGCATGAAATCCCCACATGGTTAGACAAACTGTGAACAAAACATGCATAACTCCACTTCCCGCACGATTTCATCTCACGCGGTTTTCCCTAACCATGATCAAACTATTCATCCTTAAAAAGGCTTCCAAAACTTTTTAAAACCATTCCAAACTCTCCCAACCTCTTCTTAACCCATCCCAAGCTCTTTAAGCACATAAAAAGTCATAAAAGAGGCTACATAACTCAACCCGGGGGGTGATACATTCTCCCCACCATTGTACTTTCTATCATTGGAAATTAGAGGACCATTGCTTTGCCAAAAGAGCTTTGGCCATTTCTTGGATATCTCTTACTCCCACTCCCAAGTATCATCCTGAATCTGATCATGCTTATATAAAACACAAACTAAACTAATTATTTTACCATGAAATACTTTTTCCTGCCAATCCACAATCTGCACTGGCACGTGCACCAAGGAATCATACATTTCTAGCTCAATGTGATCCCAAAAAATCACAGGGTCATTATCTGGGTGATAAAATTTCAACTGTGACACATGAAACACATTGGGAACCGCACTAAACTTTGGTGGAAAAGACAACTCGTAATCCACCACTCTAATCCGCTCGAGTATCTCAAAAGGCCCAATATACCTTGGAGATAACATACCTTTCTTTCCAAACCAATGATTTCCCAACCTAGGAGAGATTCTAAAAAACACATGATCACCCACCTCGAATGACAAAGGTTGTCGAAAATGGTCTGTATATGATTTCTGAAGATGTTGAGAAATCTCCATCCTCTTTCTGATCACTCGTTTCCACCTAGTATAGTGGATAATGATGCAGACACCCATACAATGCCTCAAACATATCCATATGTATTGAAACCAGATAACTTTTATTATAAGAGAACTCCACCAATGGTAAGTACTCCTCCCTTGAATCACCAAAATCCATCCCCCAATCCCTTAACATATCCTCCAACATTTGTATCGTCCACCCAGATTTGTCATCCTTCTGAGGTTGATACACTATGTTCATCGTAAACTGTGTCCCAAGGTCTTGCTGCAAGGATTTCCAAAAACGAGATGTGAACCTTGGGTCCCTACCTGATACAATTGTAACTGGAACACCATGCCTCTATACCACCTCTTGGATATAGATTTTGGATAGATCTTCTATTGTATGATACTCATGAATCGAGATGAAATGGGTCGAATTTGTGAGTCGATACACTATCATCCAAATGGAATAATGTTTCCTAGATGTTCTTGGAAGATTTGTCACAAAATCCATTATTATATTCTCCCATTTCCACACTAGGATAGGTAAAGACTGCAAAATTCTTGTTGTCCACTAATGCTCTATCTTCACCTGCTGACAGGTCAAGCATCTCGAAGTAAACTCATCAACATCCCTTTTCATACCTTCCCACAAAAATTGTGCTTTCAATGCCTTATACATATTCTGAATTCCGGGATGGATATCCCACCTAGAATGATGATAATACCTAATAAGTTCCTCCCAAAAAGCCACTGGTACCACCATCCATTTCCAAAAACACAAGACTTAATTTCCATTCAATTCCCATCCCTCAATGGTCTCCCCACCATTGAGTTTCTAACTCATCACCATACACTCGGAATTAGATGTATGTGCCTATTTAACCAAACCAACAAAGTCATGAACTAGAAAAAATGGAAAGAAGATCATTATATCACCATGTTCCTCACATTCCAATCATATGCTGGCTATGACCAACATCAACTACCACTAATCTGATGCCTATTTCAGTACCTGAGCATAATATTTTATACTTAATGGATACACCACTGAATTTCCTTTACCTAGTGTGTACATTAATTCAAAATCAAACATCTATAGATATTCCATTCATCTCATTTCCCTCAAGTTCAAATCTCTCTATGATAAAATATGCTTTAACGTATTTTGATTTGTAGACACTATAAATTTCTCATTGAAGAGATAATGACTCCAAATTTATAAATCAGGAACCACTGCCACCAACTCCAAATATTGAGTAGGGTAGTTCTTCTCATTCAACCTCAAATTGCATGAGCCATATGCAACCACATGATCCCTTATCATGATAACACACCCTAACCCAGATCCCAATTCATCACAATATACTACTTACCCTTTCTCTAGTTCTGGAAAAACCAATATTGGTGATGTTGTAAGCGAACCCTTTAACTCTTTAAATCATTTATAACATTGCTTGTCCCATTGAAATGGGATATTATTCCTTGTCAAAGTTGTCATATTTGAATCCAATTGTGAGAAATAATGGACAAAACATTGATAATACCCAGCAAGACCACAGAATCTACATATCATGAAAATGTTCTTTGGAAGTTTCCATAAGATAATAGCCCCTATCTTTTCTGGATCAACTAAAACACCCCTCTCAGAAATAACATGTCCATCGAAACTAACCTCCTGTATCCAAAAGTCCGACTTTGAAAATTTGGCATACAACTGATGATCCCTCAATATCCCCCACACTATCTCCAAGTTCTGCTCTTACTTTACCCATCTTCTTAAAAACATTAGTATATCATCCACAAATACCACAACAAAAGAATCTAGATATCTCTGAAATATCTGATTCATAAACAACAACATTGTCATGTATTAAGTATCATATATAATGATGTCATGTGTATGACCTAGATATGATAGTGATTCCACCATAGTTTATATCATCAAAAAATATGACTGATCACTGGGGTTATATCGAGTCTAAAATGGGTCTCAAGATAACCAATTCAAGGTGCACCCTCTTTCTTGTCCACACATCCATTTCTTAAACCATTCTAATTCTCTATTGATCCACTTATCGATGTGTTAGTCTACTTCAAAAGAATAAATCCATATCATCTCATCCCACTACATAGGTTCACATGACTAATCAAAATAGGGGAGTGATATAATCATGTCACATGAATCCCAAAGGGGATCCACATTATTATCAGTATAGAATCATGCCCTCAATATTTCATTTCATTATTAGTTCACATATCACTTCCACTAAAAAATCCCTCAAAGTGAATAATACCTTTGTCAACACCCATCCATAGGAATAAAAATAATCGAGTAAGTCAAATTAAGGGATTATTACAAGAGAGGGTGATCATAAAGATCCATCTGGGCCATCAAGAATCATCAATTTCAAGTCAAACATTTTACAAAAAATAAACATTCATAGGGTAATCACACACAATTAATTTTATAAATCATTATTAAAATTACAAATGTTCATTTAAACCAAGAATTTATTTCAAAAAAACTCTAATTCACCCAAAATTAAGATTTAAAATTAAAAATTATTTAATTAATTTCAAAACATGGGTTAACACCCCTTTCCAAATGAACTATCCACTCATTTCAAAACATCCAGGAAAAAAAATTTATAGATAAGTGGTAAATCATTTAAAATGAGTTCTTAGTCATTTAATAAAACAAATTATACAAAACCATGTAGAAATCACGAAAATAATCAACCCACTTCATTCAAATAATGGGTTTTCACATTAAAAAACAAAACTAGGACTAAGCCATCTCTTTCATAATAATATTATTTGAAATTACTTTTAAAAGAAGTAAAAAACATGAAACTAAACAATAATAATAAATAGTTATATGAATAAACATTATAAACAATTATATCCTTTACATGTTCAAATTATAAAGAAGATAATCAAAGAATATTTCACAAGGAAATTCAAGATCAAATTTCATATAACATATATTGAGAATAAAAAATACATATCTAGGAATTATCAATAAATAATGAATCACAATATGAAGAAAAATGATAGAAACACCAACATCAAATATCCTTAGTTAATTAAAATGAATCCAAGATGATTCACCTATGATGTTGTACATAGAATGAAATAATATGGATCTCAAAAAGATGATAAGAGATCCTATAATCACAATTACCCATAAAAAATTTTAGGTTTATCAAACCCCAAGGGTTACATAGCCTAAATGCAGAAAGAATCTAGAGAAGAAAGGATACTGGAGGACAATAAGATAAGAACATACTAAAATAGGATCCCAAATTTAAACAACACTTCAATCCATCAATAGATGTGGTTGGTAGATCCAAAATTCAAAATAGGAATCCCAAGGTTCATGTTTTTCAAGTTTGGTTCATGGGAAAAGAGAATATAAATAAAACAAGGGTTCATGGGTGTATTTACCAAGCTAGATCCACACTATACTCCATCTAATGACACTAATAGCTAGATAGTGGTCCATACTGGTTAGTCTGTGGTTACAACCTAACTGATGTCACCCTAGTATATAACAAAATGTTATTTCTACTTCCAAGCCCAACGAATGGTCAGTGGCCCACATTATCTAGATGGTTGACCAACTATAGGTTTAGAAGCTACAGGTCCTATTCCACAACTGCACAATGCTTAGGGTAGTTCTCTAACCCCTCAAGCCACCTGAAAATACTTCCAAGTATTGATTCATAGATGAATGTGATTTTGGGATGTTACCACTATCCTCATAATTTTTTATTTATATCCCATTAAAGCTTCCTATCTTAATGGAATAAAAATATGACAAAAATGAACTCCCTAACTCTCTTTTGAGGTTTATCATCCATGAAATATTTTAATACTCAACCAAAAAATCCACCATGAAAAATCTAAAATAGAAAATAACCAAAATTCTCAAGAATCTATTAATAAAGACTTCCAAGATCATCGCACATCTCTAAATGACACACCAAAAAACTGAGATGGTAGAAAACTAGAAACCTATCATAGGTATCCCCACCATTTAATGATTCTCCAAAATAGTGGAACACAATTATGTCATCCACTAGACACTTATCCCTTTAACGCAAAGAAGAGACCAAGGTTACCTTCCATGAAGGACCATCTAAGATCAAAACCAAAACTCCAAAGGAAAGGTGCACAAAAAACACCTCAACATTACCAAAATAGAAAACTCTATCAAATAACCAACAATGATCCAACCATAAAAAAAATAGAATACAAAATATAAAGATTTCTAGATCAGAAAAGTACTCAATGGTAATCTAGGATTTAGAACATAATGAATCATTGTTGTATTAACTCATCAAATCAAACACTGACACATATGGTTGCATGTTCCAACAATAATCCACAATGTACTAATTAACCAAGTACATACCCAAGGTCTATCAAAGTTTAACTAGATTGAGCTCAAAATTAACAGTCAGGGCACAATAGGACACTATAATATCTCATAAAGGGAGATCACTTGCATATAAAAAACTGAACTCTAACCAAACATGAATGATCAAGAGGATACCATGTATTGTCAACCAAATAAAGTGGTATCCAAAAATAACCATAAAAATAAACACAAGTAAATATAAAGGGTTTTATGGTTCAACAACCTCAAAAATTAAGAGGTTTTCAATGCATGATTACTCTTAATTCTCAAAATCACAAAAACCATAATGGGAAACAAATATATATTAGGAGAAAATAGTTATCATGATCAAAAAAGATGATCCACAATAAAAACATATATAAAGAACATAAAACATGCCATATAATCTATAAAACAATAGGTTCACCAAAAATTGGTTAATTACAATAAGTAAAACCCAAATAGTCTCGACTCATATACTGAGTTTAACAATCTGGTCTAGCATCAATATCAATCATAAACTCAAACTCATTCAATATGTGAAAATATTCACTTTGAGATATATGGTTGTATCATTATTATCTGGAAGCATCTGATGTGCTACAGTTTGGAGTTAATTATCACTAACAAATATGTCCCCTTTCAATATCACCACTTAAAAAATCTTCTGGAGGGATCCAAATATCTACATAGATCAAAAACTCTAAATGTTTTAAAACATGAATTATTATAATGACTAGGTGATCCACACAAGAAGCAAAAAATATTCCTATTCTTTACCTAAGAAGACTATCCATTCTCAACCAACTTCTATAAACCACCAGATGATACATATTCACCTAATCCAACCATGAATAAATTATTCTCTACTTTTTATCGTTTTTCCTAACCTTCTTCCACTAAAAAATATTTTTCTACTACCTCTAGATAAGAGGCCAAACAAACTGGTGATATGATTGTTCTGAGGTCTGGAGAAGGCATCCTCTAAAACACATAGCCTTATGAGAGTCATCATCAACAGTATCAGGTAATAAATATACTAATCTTGAAAATTTATTGGCATACTCATAAACAAAATACCCACCTTGACCATGACCCATGAGCTAAGAAACTTTCTCCTTATTCACATTCTTAGGATACTACCACTGAATAAAGAGTGAAATAAAGAACTCAAAATTAATTATTTCATATAGAATGGGAGGAACTGAAAAATTCCCACCACTCTCAGCAAGGTACCATAAACAAGGGAGATACATACATGACCCTTAGCACATATGGAGTCTTGCGAAAAACAATGATCCCTTAAACATATTCAATCCACATAAATACCTAAAGAGACTCCTAATCACCTCCAAAAGAAGATAGATAACAATCTAATAAAACCTAGGTGGGGACCAAAGGTTCGGAAGACTCTAGAAAAACCAATCAATTCAGAGTCTACTCAGAGTCATCAACTAGAGATGCAACTTTTGGAAAACATGAAGGACTAATTTAAATATTTAACTAGTGAAATAGATTTATGTCTTTCTTGGAATACTATCTATTAAATATTTCTAGAAATCACAAAGTATAGGCCCATCAACTCAAGAAAAAATAAAAAATAAAAAATATATATCACACAAAAGCTTAAAAATAAATCCCAAACCACTTTTATCAATTCATCGCTATTAATTTACAAACACACAAGATATCCCCGTTAATTAAAAATCTTCTCCTTCCTTTCAAAATGGGAAATATTGGTATTAATTCAACACAATTAAAAACTATTTTTCCATCACATGAAACCTATTATTCAGTTTCAAATATTTAATCCCATATTCCAATTTCAAAACCATTTCCATTTAAAACCATTAAAAACCCATAATTTAAATCTTAAAATATTCCTTTTAAAAATTATACAATAGTCTTTATAAATAATCTTTTCAAACTAATCATTTTTCAAAAACACACCTTTTAGTAATTGACAATATTTGTCAAAGAGCACAAATAGAACATGTTTTTAAAAAAAATTTACAAAGGAATTATTATCATTTCCAAAGGTATTAAATTGAAACAACCATACAGGATCATGAAACAAACCACACCCATTATTCTCTATTCCAAAGATAATACCCTTTAAACTAACATCACATAAATAAAGTCATCTTAATAGAAAACAGAAAAGGTGTCAAGTTCGGGATAAGATAGAACTATGCATAGCTTGGAATCATGGTCTGGAATACCATGAACAAATCAACATTAGTTGGATTGGTTTCTATATTTACCACACTAATTCCTCACAATTTATTAGATCATGAAGGAACCGTGCAACCCTAGTCACTTTTCTATTCCAACCCAAACTCATTATATATTCCCAAAATCAAAGGTAGTATCATCAGGAATATAAATATCATAAAAATATAAAAATAAATAAATCAAAATAAATACTCAAGTCCCCACTTTTCTAGAAATACAAGTCTTATCCCAAAAGTGTGGTGATCAATCACTCATTCATGAACTACTTTTTGAGTCCAAAAAATATATAATATCTTTTTTATGAGGAATCACCCCAAATAAAAAAAAGGTATTTAATATAAAATACTTTATTTTCATGAAATACTTCATTTGATACTAATTATGACAATCCAGCCTATAATTCCATCTAAACTAGCATCTTAACTGATCACCGTTGGCTCGAAAATCATTCTTGATCCCCAAGATCTAGCAACAAGCATCTGGGAATCTAGAAACAAAATTTGGGAAAGAATTCACCAAACAAGAGATGAAATAAAAAATTACACTATAAAATAATAACTAGAAAAATAAACCAATATAACCATAAAAGATATAAGGAGATGATACAAAGGCTACTATAAACAAAAACCATAAAAAAATTATGCAACCCAATTCCTAGTGGTATATATCCACTCTTCATATCCCAATTCACCTACCCTTAGAAAATTAAGAACGAACCCAAAAAGTAATATAAATAGACTTTGAGGACATATAATAGAAACACATCATTTGTAAACCCCAAATAGTATAAGGAGGGTGTGAGCTATAGATCATAACAGGATTCCACCAAAGTGTCTATACAGTTAATTCAAAAGGTAATCCAAATATTCTAAAAGGGAGTATAATAAATAGTGTATAGGGATTTATATTTCAAAAAATGATATTAAATCCAACAAAATCATATTTTATAAATGCTGGGTTTAGAATAGAATTTTAAATATTTCAGAATCATTTTGGAAACCAAATCTGCAAGAAATTAATTCTTTCATTTTAAATCCAATTTTTTAAAAATTTATTGAATACCATTCCATATGTTAAATTAAGATGAATTAAGATATGTGATCATACTCCAGATATAAAATTACTATGAAATATTATAAAAATATAATCAAAGTTCATCTTACTAACAAGAATATAAATCAGGAGAGGTGAACAATCAAGCATGAAAACTCTTGTTCTAGGTAGTGACAACCATGCTTTCATATCTCGAGTATCAGCTATAAGGCTTTCATGGGTATGAACAATATATGCTTGTGATCCCACCATATTCTAGATAATAAATAAATAATGACTCATCATTGGTCTAGAAAAAAATCTAAAAAGTGTCTCAAAAAAACTAATTCCATGCACACCCATTTTTCTGGTCACACGCTCATAGCCTAAACCTTTCATATTCTCTATGGATCCACTATTAGGTGTGTGAGTCTTCTAGAAAAGAATAAACCTAAGTCATCTAATCCAAATACCTACATTATCATGACCATTCAAAAGATGTTATTGAGGTAATCAATTCACATGGATCTCAAAGGGGATCCACGTCAATGTCACCACAGATTAATGACTTCAACATTTTATTTCAATATCAGTTCACGTCTCACTTCCATCCCAAAATACCTAAAAGGGAATAATATAATTTTTAACACCGGTTTATAAGAAGAAATATAACCAATTAATTCACATTAATGGATTATCAAAAGAAAGTATTATCACAAATTTTTTATCAAGCCCTTAAGAAACATTAATTTCAAGTCAAATCCATTATGAAAAATTAAAATTCAAAATGTTAATCATAATATATTCCACTAAAAAATCATCATCAAAATGAAAAACAAGCCTTTAAAGTAATAATTTATTTCAAAAAAATCCCTAAGTCACTCAAAAGGAATATTTACATTTAAAAAGTCATAATTTAATCTTGAAACATGGGTTAACACACTTTTCCACATGAATAAGTAACTCATTACAAAACACCCAATAACTCTTATTTAATAAACAAGGGGTAAATCGTATAAAAATTTCTATTAGTTAATTTATACATAAAATAATTAAAAACCATGTGTAAAACACTAAATTAATCAACACACTTCATTCAAATCCATTCATTTTACATTAAAAAAACTATACCTATGCACTCTCTTTTATCAAAATAGTCTTTTAACGATATTTGAAAGTAATTAAAAACAAAATTGAAATTAAACAATAATAAAATAGTGATACGAATCCACATCACAATCAACTATACCACTTCCATGTTAAAATCAATGAGAATAGGATCAAAGAATATTTCAAAAGGAAATTCAATATATACTTTCATAAAACATATAATGAGAATAATAAATACATGTATATAAATTCTAAAGAATCTATTAATCCTAAGATAAACTAAAATCATAGAAACACTTACTTGGAATATTCAGAGTAAATTGAAATGAATCTGAGATGAGTCACTTCTAGTGGTGAACACCAAATCTAGGAAAAGGTATCTCAAAAGAGGTGATAAGATATCCCAAAATCACAATTACACATTTAAAATTCTATGTCCATCAAAAAATAAGGATGTAAAACCCTTTGGGTGGAAATAATATAGAGAAAAGATGATATTAAAGGACAAAAAGTTAAGAACATACGAGAAAAGAATCCCCATATTGAGTGACACTTTAATATACAAAGAGATAAGGTTGAGAGAGAAAAAATTCCAAAGAGGGATCCTAAGGTTCATGTGGGTTGAGTTTGGTATGAGAGAGAAGATAAGATAAATAAAATAGAGGTTCCATGGTACATTTACCATCCTACCCAAAATCTTTCACACATCCACTGACACCATGAGTCGGCCAATGTCCCTCACTGACTAGCCTGTAGATCACTATAATCTTTACAAGCAATAATTCCTGGTCTACAGATGCCTCAAATCCCCAAGTCATCTTCCGACAACATGATCCACCTGAAAACAATACTAGGGGTGGTCTATAAATGAAATTTATTTCATGATGTTATAGTCATTGGGAGGAAATTTTAACTTGGTGAAGTTCGTGACCAATAATAAGAATCTTTCTTACTATAAAAGATGAATCCATTCTATAAATAGTTCTAGAAGAATAACTAACTCAAGTTTCATAAGAACCATGAATTTATGATACGATTTATCAAAATACTAAGAGATATGGATTTCTTACAGAAAATGATGATGATTTTATATTCATAGATGATTAAAATACTATCTAATTAAAGTATATAGAGAGTTAAATCTCTGATAAATTACTAATATCCATGAATTTTGTGATGGAATCCATGTGTAAGAACTAAGTTTGGAACTTAGTGGATACACCTAAATGGGTGAGACCCATATGTGGCAAGTGGGTTTCCATAATAAAATTTACATGAAAGGTAGAGTTTATATCTATAATAATCCATGGTTTTAATGGGTTATAAAAAAAATTCGGGATTCATTATTAAGATACCTTTTAAATAGTTGTGATGAAAAATTAAATTAGTATAATGCTGAACATAGTAGCTCATTGTGATTATCAAATATATTAAATGGCTATCAAGATCACTTTATTTGAAGTAAATTTAGTTAAGCATGTGTATATGATAAAACCCAATGGTTTTGAAGTTCCAAATGAGTTTGTGTTATAATGGTCTCAATGGACCATTTATCAATTAAATAAAATCTCTTAGAGATCAAGAATATAGTTTGATGATGTAATCAAAGAGTTTGGTTTCATCATGAATATATATTATTATTTTGTATATAAGTGGATAAGTGTTAGTCTTGTGAAACTTGCGAAATTTTATGTGGATGACATTAAAAGTTTCTTAGAATAGATTAACCATTAATTAAAATTGTGAAAATTATTAAGACACCTTGAAACCAAGATCAATATGATTTCAAAATAAAAAACATATAATACTGAAAATAAAATCATGTGCACCTTTCACAATTGAAATGCTACTTTTCTTGCCTTCTACTTGTGTTTGATGATGACCACTAAGAAAAAACTAAATGTTTCTACCTACCAGCGTGTATCCATAAGAATAACTTAATCACCCAAATGAATATGGGTGGGATTGTCTAAATATTCTTAATATGCTAGTATCTAAAAATTAAAGAATGTAGAAGAGAGAATTTGAGGGGGGGAAGCATCCAGGAATAGGATATCAAATGGTTTTTAATAGACAATTTCCAAGGGTTTTTAGTCCCTTATGTAGGCTATGTGACCACTCCCTGGTCCATGTAACCACTTCATGTAATCAATAAAAAGTTTTATAAATTTATGAGTAATAAATTTAGAAACACCGCAAGTAACACACTTCCTTAAATCTTATAACCATTCAATCTCATGAAATAATTATTTATTGATAGTTTATGTATAAGAGACTTCAAACACCAACTCCTAGACATTTTGAGGACTAGTTATGTCATGGTAATATTGAGGATATAGAATAATTTGATACTTTATCATTTTTATTCATTAGTATCATACAGTATGATATAGACAAACAACCACTATATGATATCACCATATAATTAAATATGATATGCCTATAGAACAACATAAAATCTATTTCCATGTGTTTTTTCATACTCTATGACTAACCCAATAATAAAATGTGATATAAAAGGCTTTAAGAAACATTCCTATTATAATATAATTCTTATGGAAAATGATATCTTGAATTTAAATTTTTTAAAGGTTTGGTTGGAAAAGTGCATCTCAATGAAGGAAATGGGTGAACCAGAATACATACTGATTATAAATACCTATAGAGATAAACTAAATAGGTTACTTGGACTGTGTCCAAATACATATATTGGTAAAGTTTTAAATTTTTTGGATATGGATAACTCTAAGAAAGTGTCTTTACTAGTGTTGCATAAAAGGAATATTAAAAGGATTCAAGATCTATCTAAATATTTAGAAAGGATGGACAATATTCCTTGTGTTTATATTATAGTATTTATCATGTATGATGCATCACTTACCTAAACATGTCCATTTATTCTTTGATCATAACAAGTTTATACCAATCCAATATAGGTGAGAATCATAGGGTTACTATCAATAATATTCTCAAGTAATTAGGAATAAATAATGATATATTATTCACTTTTATAGGAGAGGATGATATCATTATAAAGGATTATATTGATTTTATTTTCAAATTAGATAAACTTTACATGAGATATCAATCTAGTTTTATGTTTATCCTCAATAGTAGATCTATTAAATGGAATATTTCCAAACAAACCACCATTTAAGACTCAATAACAAAGTCTGAGTACATCACTAAACCATATATTGTGAATTTAGTAGTTGGGATCAAAATTTAATTACTAAACTTAGGGTGTTTTCTGTCCTTGAAGGAGAAATTGAGATTTACGATGACAATAATGGAACCATATCTCAATTCAAGTAATCCTGACCTCACTGAAAGACCAAGAACATACTTAAAAATTACCATCTTATTCTAGAGATCCTTGATGGGTGTGATTTAAAGATTTTTTGGGCGGATACAGATGAAAATATGGAAGATCCCTTGAAAAACCCAGTAACGTGGAAAAATCATGAGGTTCATATTGGATCGTCAGGTATTAGAAGCATGAGATATTGGATGTAATTTTTCAAAAATGTATCATGGTTTTATAATAATCACTAGTGGAGAAAACGTTATTTACGTCACCGTTTTTTATGTCGGTTATATATAACCGATGTGAGAGTCTGTGAAACCTGGTTTTTTACGTCGGTTATTTTATAACCGACGTAACAAATTAGTTGAGTAG
This sequence comes from Viscum album, assembly GCA_963277665.1. NCBI lineage: Eukaryota > Viridiplantae > Streptophyta > Magnoliopsida > Santalales > Viscaceae > Viscum > Viscum album. The sequence goes on from OY728138.1 coordinate 460,499,456, forward strand.
CTTTTTAACGTCGGTTATTTGAATAACCAACGTTACAATCGTGCGTGTTTGGTTTTTACGTCGATTATAAATTAACCGACATAAAAAACAAAAGTGAGGGGATGTTTTACGTCGGTTATAAAATAACTGACGTAACAAACCAAAATGCAGAGTTTTTTACTTTGGTTATTTTATAACCGACGTAAAAAACACAGATTTTGAGGCCTTTTTGATGTCGGTTATTTTATAACCGACGTAACAAAACAACCCACATAACGTTTTTTACATTGGTTATACAATACCCGACGTACAAAACTATGATTTTTGATGTCTTTTTTACGTCGATTATAGAATAACCGATGTAAAAGACCAACACGCGGATTTTTTTACGTCGGTTATAAAATAACTGACGTAAAAAAAGTTATATCTGATGCATTTATAACATCGGTTATTATAATAACCGACGTTATAAATGTAAAAGAACAGTTTATAATGTCGGTTATTAAATAACCGACGTTATAAAACATTGTAAAAATTACCAAGCCCCATGGATTGTCATTTACGTTTTTTTCAATAAACAGTCCGGCGGCTCGTCTCTCTCGCGCGGTAAACCCTAATCAACTCGTCGATCTCGCTGTCTTAAACTCATTTTTCCTTCATCGTTTATCATATTTACTCTCCTTGGATCTATTATCTCATCTCGCATCACTCAAGTAAGCCTTCCACGAATTTATTTCTTTAATTTTATTCCCCGGATAGTCTATATTTATGTTTTGTGATTTTTGTGTTTAAACTAGGTAAGATTCTTCGATTTCGAACCCTCTTACATATTGTTTCCATCATCATCTTATTTATTGTCCCTAGATCTATTAGATCTTCACAATATTCATGTAAGCCTCAACTACTTTTATTTAGTTTGTTTTTGTTTTGCGAATGAACGACATTGATGGTAATTTTTGTTGTCATTGACAGCTAATGATCTCATTCACCTATATTACTGCATAGAATGGTTATTGATTAAATGTACGAATTAGGAAATGATATTTCATGTGTTGTTTCTTCTTATGTTTATCCTCTTTTATATAAGAATCTATTAGACATATAATTTAATGGTTTTGGACCTCTATGGCCCTTCGATACATCGCTATGTCTCATGATTCCAAATAAAAATGGGTTCTGCTGAGGGCTTACCCTAGTATTTTTTTAGGCCTTGGCCAAGGCCTTGGCAATATGTTTAAGATTTCTATAATTATCCATTACCTCATTATGATATTAGTTATCGAGAAAACTTGTTATCATTTGACTAGTTGAATATAAATGGTTATTTTTAATTATCATATGATCATTTAAGTAGCCATATTTAATAATATTTAATTCCATCTATTTCATGCTGAAGTATATATTAAATTAATTTGTTTTTAGTTGTTCACCATGCCTAGTTTTTATATGTAAACCATTGTTAGGGGGGTTGTCTGGAGGGTGGGGGCTGTCCAGAGGGTTGGGGGTGTCCAGGGGGGTGTCCAGGGGGGTGGGTGTGTGTGCGGGGATTTCCAAGGGGGTGGAGGCCTATCCAGAGCGTTTTGGGGGTTTTCTGGGGGGTGGGGGGCTTTCCAGAGGTTGGGGGTGTCCAGGGGGGGTGTCCTAGGGGGTCAGGGGAGGGGGTGGTGTCCCAGAGGGGTGGGGTGATATCCAGGGGGTGGGGGGCTGTCCAAAGGGTTGGGGGGGTGTCCAGCGGGGTGTCCAAGGGGGTAGGTGGTGGGGGTGGTGTCCAGGAGGGGCGGGGGGGCTTTCCAAGGGGTTGGGGGGTTTTCCAGAGGGTTGGGGGGTGTCCAGGGGGATGCCCAAGGGGGTGGGTGGGTGTGGGGGGGTGTCTAAGGGGGTGGGGTCTTTTATAGAGGGTTTTGGGGGTTTTCTAGAGGGTTGGGGGTGTCCCGGGGGGTGTCCAAGGGGGTGGGTGTTTGGGGGGGCACTGTCCAAGGGGGTGGGGGCCTGTCCAGAAGGTTTTGGGGGTTGTTCGGGGGGTGGGGGGCTGTCCAGAGGGTTGGGGGGTGTCCAGGGGGGTGTCCAAGGGGGTAGGGGGTGGCGGTGGTGTCCATGAGGGGTAATTTTCTCCATCTGAGTTTTTATTTTAAATATGATTTGATTCTCAGGTTTACTCCATTCTCTCCAATTTTTTATCAACCATGTAGGCGCCATGGTTTTCTTTTACTCAATGGAATTTAAAACTATTATATCTAACTATATTTTCTTTTAATAATAATATCCAAGCATATTTTTTTAAATACGAATATATTTGTTTTATATTTCAAAATTGTTTTACATTCAAATTATGATTTTTTCATATAAACTTATATTTGTCTTATCTTAAAAATATATATACTTTTGATATTTGTTATAAGTAATAATTAGTCAAAGTTGTATTATGGCACATCGAATGATCAATGAATATGAGTAAGGTGTTGATGCCTTTTTGGAATTTTCTAAACAAAATGTTCCAAGTAGTGACATTTTTTTCTGACCATGTCTGAAATGTTTGAATATGAAGAAGTTGAAAAGTAGAGAGATAAAAGATCATCTGATATGTCATGGTTTTAATCCGAGTTACAGCCCTTGGATTTGGGATGGTGAAACTGGACGAAATGTCACTGATGATGATGATTCACAAGATGGTAACTCTGATGGAATTGAAGAAATGATTCACGATATTGTAGCAGAACAAAGTGAGATAGAACCGAAAGTTGCACGTCTATATGGTGATGTTGAAAACCCATTATATCATGGTTGTACAGATTTTACAATTTTGTCGGCCGTGTTATGATTGATTAACCTAAAGGAAAAACATGGATGGAGTGACAGAAGTTTTACAGAACTGCTAGAATTGATGAAAGACATTCTTCCAAAAGATAAAGATCTTCCAGATTCACATTACAAGGCCAAGAAAATATTATTCCTGATGGGATTGGGATACAAGAAAATACATGCCTGTCCGAATGACTGCATTATATATAGGAAGGAATGTGAATTTTTGTCAGAGTGTCCTAAATGTGGGACATCACGGTATAAGGTGAAAGAGAAATCATAGGATGATGTAGAGATTACAAAGCTCCCTTCAAAGGTATTTTGGTATCTTCCTATAATTCATCATTTCAAACATTTATTTGCTAATTCACATGATGCAAAAAGGTTAAGATGTCATGATGATGAGAAGGTATGTGATGGAAAAATACGGCATCCTATTGATTGTCCACAATGGAAGAAAATTGATGTGCAGTATTCTACATTTGGAAATGAAATAAGAAATCTCAGATTAGGGTTGTGCACAGATGGAATGAATCCATACCGAACCCTCAGTAGCACACATAGTTCATGGCCTATTTTATTGGTAATTTACAACCACTCTCCTGAAGTTTGTATGAAGCACAAATATGTCATGTTAAGTATAATGATCTCTGGTCCAAAGAAACCCGGCAATGATATTGATGTTTACTTGTCACCGTTGATTGATGATTTGAAATTGTTATGGGATGACGGTATTAGGGTGTATGATTCTTATAAAATGGAATATTTTCAACTCCATGTAGTGCTTCTGTTCACTATAAATGACTTCCCAGTGTATGAAAATTTGTCTGGATATAGTGTTAAAGGTCATAAAGCATGTCCAATTTGCGAACAAAAGACGTCATATTGTCAATTGCATCATGGGAGGAAAACAGTGTACATGGGTCATTGAAAGTAATTGCCTATGGATCACCCTTATAGAAGACTAAAAAAGGCATTCAATGACTCGCAAGAATTTGATACTGCTCCAAAACCTTTATCACCGAATTTGTATTTTGAGAGGGTTAAAAACCTTGATGTGACATTGGGAACGACACAAAAATATGGTAATGATGGACATATTTGGATAAAAAGGTCAATCTTTTTTGAACTACCATATTGGAGGTATCATGATGTTAAACATAATATTGATGTCATGCACGTGGAGAAAAATATATGTGATTGTTTGATTGGAACATTGTTAGATTTTAAAGGAAAGACTAAATATGGGTTGAATGCAAGATTAGACTTACTATCAATGGGAATACGTTTGGAGTTAGCTCCCATTCCTAAAGGAAGATGAACATTTCTTCCCCCGCCTTGTCATACATTATCGAAGAGGGAGAAAATTAGATTTTTTCAGTGTCTTCATGATATGAAAGTGCCTCAAGGTTATTCTTCAAATGTAAAAAATTTTGTCTCATTGAAGGACTTGAAATTGATAGGTATGAAATCACATGATTGTCACGTCATGATGCAATAAATTCTACCAGTTGCATTGCGTGGAATATTTCTCATTCGTGTCAGGAAGACTATGATGAAGTTGTGTTATTTTTTAAATTAAATTTGTAATGAGGCGATTGATGTGAATGCTTTGAACATTTTGGAAAAGAATGCAATTTTTATACTTTGTCAATTGGAAATGTATTTTACTCCAACTTTTTTTGATATAATGGTGAATTTAATGATTCATCTGGTTCAAGAAATAAAGCTTTGTGGACCTGTATATCTTCATTGGATGTATCCTTTTGAAAGGTATATGAAAATATTAAATGGGTATGTTAAAAATCCATATCGACCTGAAGCCTCCATTATTGAAAAGTATATTTACGAGGAGGTAGCAGAGTTTTGTACAAGCTACTTGGATGCGGCGCAACACATAGGTTTGCCTCCATATCTCCATGAACGAGTAAATTATGATGGAAAGGGGATTCGTGGCTTGAAAGTCAAATCATTGTTAGCTGAATAGATGAAGAAGTTATAATCATACATCTTGAATAACATATCTGATGCTCAACCGTATATCACATTGCATATTAATGAGTTGAAACAATGAAATCCAAAGAAGAAAGAAATGTGGATTTTGAATGAGCACAACAAAATGTTTTTGTCATGGATTAAAAAGACTTTTCTTGGTAGATCAAGTGTATCAGATACAATAAAATGGATAGTGCGTGGTCCATGTTTAAATGTGATAACATGGCCTATTTATGAAATTAATAGCTATACATTTCATACGAAAGATCAGGACAACAGAAGTGCAGTTCAGAATAGTGGTGTATTGGTGTTTGCAGAAGCAATGCATTTTTCGAGTGCTAAGGACAAAAACCCCAATTTCTGAATCAAGTGCATATTATAGAGTGATTGAAGACATATGGGAGGTTGATTACTTTAAAATTATAGTTCCTGTTTTTAACTGTAAATGGTTTATCGGTAACAACAGTGTCAGACACGATGAATTTGGAATGACACTTGTTAATCTGAATAGATTGGAAGACACAACTGACTCTTTTATAATGGCAACAAATGAAAAACAAATTTTCTATGTAGTAGATCAATCAGATATGCAATGGGATGTTGTTTTACAATGGAAAAAACAATATGTTGGTGAGGATGAAGTTGATGAAGATGCTGATTTATGTCAGATCCCTACTTCCATGGAAAGATTAACAGAATATAATGATGTGCATGTTGAAGACATGGTTTGTACCATAAGTAACGATCACGATGAAGGAATTTGGGAAAAAAATCTATTTGTACATTCCTAAAATTACAGGTAACATATGTTTATTTCTTGTTTACATTTATTTTTTTCATAAATCTTAGACGTTGTAAGTTTTTTATTTATTAAAACATGTTTTAAAACAAAATAAGTATAAGTTTTTGTTTGTTTTAAGTTTGCTTAGTTTACTTTATCATGTTTACCATTACATGAATTATATGTCTATTATTTTTGTTCAGTGAAAATTACTTTACCATGTTTACCAGGTTTACCATGTTTACCATCTTGATCATCTTTACCATCCTTACCATCTTTACCATTGTTTAACATGCTTACCATATTACCAATGTTTACTATTACGTAACTTAGTACACTTTTCTATTTTCTGATTACAGTAGTATTAAAATATTTTAATTTGTATATTTTTTAACTAACATTTGTTTTTTTTATTTGAAGGATAATGAAAGAACATTCAGTTGATAAACCACATGATTCTGGAGATGAGAATATTGTTCATACCTCTAGGGAGGAACATTCACATGCTCCTATTAGAACAAAGAGTTTAAAGGTTGGTAAACGTTGGTGCACACGTTTACCAAAATTATCAGTTGCTCGTACGCAGGATCAGAGTATAGTCATTGAGTTTGATGATGATGATATTCCTAGAGGTCCAAATGAAAAATATTTTAAGAGTTTTGTAGCAACTCAGGATAAGAGCAAAGTAAGAAATTTGTATGATGACTGGAGAAGTGTGGATAAAGTGATAATCTCTCAGTTATGGGAGATGATTTTGGTAAGTTCTTTTGCTATTGTTTGAATATTCTTTAAATGTTTCTAGTATATATAATATGTTTAACCTCTTCTTTATCAGATGACATTTGATATTCCTGACACTGGAGGAGTCGGGAAGAAATGATTATCGTTGTCTTCCAAGAGATGGAGGGATTTCAAATCAACCCTCTCATCTGATTTCATTTATGGTCATAGGAGTCATGACAATCCATGTCTTATATATCCCTTTATAGATAAAGACACATGGAGATAGTTTTTTGAAAGTAGAAGAAAAGAGTCATTTTTGGTAAGGGCAGTGTAAACTTCTATAAGATTTCTTATATAAATGATCTTATTAATGTTTTGTTAATGATTTCTTATTCTTAATTTACAGTAAACAAGGAAAGCTCATCAAGAGATCCAATCTAAAAATGTATACTCTCATAGTTTATCTCGGGGAGGGTATGCATTATTGGAAGAACAAATGATGGCGGAAAAATTTCAACAACTAAGAGCTGAGTATTCAAGCTCTGGAGAGGTGGCCCCTCCATCCCCTCTATCTAGACATGAAAAATGGAAGAGATCTCAGAAGGGAAAAAAATGAAAATATCTTTCGGATGAATCGAGAATCGTAGCTGAGAGGATTGTAAGATATATATTTTATTTATTTAAGTTAACCATTTTCTTTATATAATTTCAATCATTACAGAAATGTTCAATTAATTAACACAGGACTCTCTTGCAGAGCAGAGTTCACATGGGACATTTACATCTACTGGGAGGGAAGATATTTTATTTGTAGCATTGGGAAGGCCCAAACATCCTGGTCGTGTAAGAGGATATCCGGCAGGTGTATCAGTATGAAAAGTGTTTCCACGTTCTTCAACTTCAATCATTGAGGGGGTTTATAGAAAAAAAATTGATTCTTTGGAGTCTGAAATTCATAATATTAATGCGACGATGGAGGAAAAGATTGGAGCGTCGGTGCAGTCTATGTTTTTAGACATGCAAAGACAATTTCAGACTGCAGCTCCCACTCCTCCACCTCCCCCTGCAGACCCCATTATTTATCCTCCACCTCCGCCAGTAGCTCCCACACCCCCACCTCAGCCCGCTGACCCCATTTTTTATCCTACTCCTCCGCCGCAGCTTCCTACTTATTGCGAGTTGTATGTTGATGATTCTCAACAGTATATAGTAGCATATGGGTTGGTATATTTTATAGGAGATACAGTTCATCATCAACAATTAGAGGTAGAGAATCAGAGGGTCACTGTACAAGATATTATAGATAGATCAGCTCGGGTACCATTACCTACAGATGAGGTGGCGATAGTTGGACATAGTATCGTCCATTTTTTAATTTGGTCATCCAGACTTCTTCGACTCATTACCATAGAGGTATGAATATTATATCTTTTATTTTATTTTTTTATTAAAGTTGTTTTATCATTTGAAAACAAATATATTTTTCAATTTATTTTTACAGGAATACTTCAAAGGTAAAGAAATACTGTATAGACAACAACAAAGACAAATAGCTATGACATCAGATAGAGAATCCAGTAGTCTTGACAGATTGTCAAGATATTCAAATTTTTTGGCGGATCATTATGAGTTTCCAATGGAAGCTCATGTTTGTGTACGTGAAATTAATGTGGGGATTATGAAAATTGATATCATGGAGCTTGTTACTGGAGATAATTCGGGCATCAACGTGGTGAAATTTTTTTCCATGTAAGTCTTAACACCTTTTCCCTGCATTATATTTATTAAAAATGTATACTTATGTCTGTTTTTTATTAGGTATCTTTTTAAAATTTGTGAGAGGAATGAGCTGATAGATGTATATGGATTCATGGACCCGCAATTGATTTCTCCTGAAGCATGTTCATTGTATGAGGAACAAAGAATGCTTTATATTGATGAAATACTTGAAAAGAATATAGTCACATAATTTTGGATGATGCCTTTTTGTGAGAGGTATGAAACACATCTATCTCAAAGAGTTAATTATCTTTTAACATAAAAAACCACTAACATTAAATTTCCTTTTATTAGTGATCATTGGATGTTAGGGGTTTTTTTCCCAAGGGAGAAAGCACTTTATTGGATATGCTTTGTCCGTGATGATGTGCGGGAAAGTTTTAAGAATATATTGGAAAAGTAATTTTCAATTTTTCAATAGTTTTATATATTATAATGAATTTTAAATTAACCCCATTAGTATTATTTTCTAACAAGGCATGGGTCTACTTTAGAAAAAATGCAAAGAAAAGGAATGCAAAGATCAACTATGTAAATGAGAAGGTAAATATCCATTTATAATTTGTAATTTTTGATTTATTACATTAATGTAATATATTGAATTTACACTCATTCAAACAGAATTTTCATGAACAACAAGGCGTCATCGAATGCGGATATTATATGTTAAGATTTATTTATGAAATAATAACAACTAGGACAGTTGTGAATTTTTACCTGGTAAGATTTTCTCTTAAACTTTTCCATAATATTTCAATTTTATTTACTCATTATACACATTAACTACAATCCATTTAATTTGTAACTTTTTGATGAACCTCAACCCTATAATGCTGAAGACGTCAAACAACTACAAGTGGAGTGGTCAAATTATTTTATATGTTTGATTAAATTTTATGTGTTTGTTATGTAAAATGTAATTTTGAATATTGTCATTGTAATTGTTTATTTGGTAGTCGTTTAGGTTGGATTTAGTTTTTTTGAAGTTGACAGTGTAAGTTTTGTATGTTATATATGTGAATGTTTAATTTTTCTCTACTTCTTGTTTTGTTCTACTTATGATGGTTTTTTTTGTATGGATTCTGGTCTGGGGGGGAGGGGTTTCAAGGGTGGGGGGTGTTCAGTGGGGTTGGGGGTGTCCAGGGGTCTAGGAGGGTTTTCCGGTAGAGTGAGGGGTTGTTGAGGGGTGTTTGGGGCTGTCCAAGGGGTTGGGGGAAGTCCAGGGGTGTGGTGGGGGCTTCAATGGGGTGGGGGAGGGCTGTCCAGGGTGTGGGGGATATACATGAGGGTGGGGGGTTTTCTCGGGGTGTTTGAAGCTATCCAGGGGATCGGGGGGCAGTCCAGGGGTGTGGTGGGGGCTGTCAAGTGGGGTGAGGGGGTGAGGGGGTGCTGTTCAGGAGGGTGGGGGTTGTCCAGGGGTGTTTAGGGATGTCCAGGGGGTTGGGGGGCAGTCCAGGGGTGTAGTGGGGGTTGTTAAGTGGGGTGAGGGGGTGAGGGGGTGCTGTTCAGAAGGGTGGGGGTGTCGAGGGGTTTTTGGGTCTTTCCAGGGGGTCGGGGGCAGTCTAGGGGTGTGGTGGGAGCTCCAATGGGGTGGGGGAGGGCTGTACAGGGGTTATACATGAGGGTGGGGGCTATCAAGTGGGTAAGTTTTATCTATTATCAATGTAAATTCTTAAATTTTATTTAGTTAATGTTTTGATCATCTGTTTTTGTGGTACTAATTATTGATTTGGTTTCTGGTTGATTTTGGGGGAGATCAGAGGACTGTAGTTGAATTTTTAAAAGAAATATTTTCTTTCATGTCAGTTATTTTATAACTGACGTTATAAAGAAATCGAGAAGCGTTTATCACGTCATTTTTTTCATAACTGACATGATAAACATCTGTGGCATGGTTTATCATGTCGGTTATGTAATAAACGATGTGATAAACCATTTCCCGGGCCTTTTATCACGTCGGTTATTGATTAGCCAACGTGATAAACCCCTCCCGAGACTAGTTTATCACGTCGGTTATTTAATAAACGACATGATAAACTATTCCCCGACTTTTTTACCACGTCGGTTATTGATTTACCGATGTGATAAACCCCTCTCGGGACTAGTTTAGCACATCGGTTATTTAATAACCGACGTGATAAACAATAGCCCAGGAGTTTATCACGTCGGTTATTAAATAACTGACGTGATAAACTCACCCGCACGTGTTTATGACGTCGGTTATTGTATAACCGACGTGATAAAGCCCCCCCCCCCCTTCCGGTTTATCATGGCGGTTATATAATAACCGACGTTATAACCCCCCCCCCCCCCCCCCGTGTTTTTTCACGTCGGTTATTAATTAACCGACGTTATAAACACCGCGATGTTATGTATGTTACTTCGGTTTTTAAATAACTGACATAAAAAACTTTATTTATAACATCTTCCGTATTAACGTCGGTTAAAACCTGACTTAAAAAATGAAAAATAACTGACGTAAATAACGTTTTCTTCACTAGTGAATGGAACTATCCACTTATCATTCTTTTATATGTGATGCATATATCACATGACCAATGGAATGATAATATATCCTTTAGTTATGTCCTTGATTTAACCCTAATCAATGATCATTATAGAGTATTATGGGTTGTGAGGATATATTAATATTAACGTGAGTACAGTCTTATGATAATAGTATACTCATGAGATAGTGAGTGGAGACTCATTATTGTGAATGAGCCACTAAATTGAATCACAGGGAATATATTATAGTCATTGATATGATTAAGAATTTATTATTATTATTATGAATCCCCTTTACTTGAGGTTGGAAAGATACATATAATTTGAACCTTAATACTTTGATACATCTCTATATCATCCTTGAGGAAGAGCTAATCAGGGGGTAGTTGGGTATCTTGTTGATCATGCATTCATTTGAGATTAAAAAATATGTGATTTTTTATCATGTATACAAACTATGAAATTTAGTCCCATTATCAAAATAGATTAAGTAAATCCATGGAATACTTATTTGAGTGACATGTGATATGCTCAACTATGTATATGAATGGAATGTGATGGTTTCATTTAAATTGGTCAATATTTTCTATAGAATCATGAATATATGAGTTTTCCAATACTATATTGATATGTTACATGTTCATTGGTCACCAAATATCTTAGAAAAAGATATTACACAAGTATAAATATTATGTATATAATAAATATTATGGTGGAATTTTTTATATAGAAATATGATTGTGTTTGATAGATATCCCACGAGAACCCTTTATATCTGAAGTGGAACTAATTTTTTTCTAAAATCTACTCTTTTATTAAAATTAGAGATATGGCAATTCATAATTATTTTCAACAATAAAAAGTATCATAGGGTTACATAGTCAGGCCTTATAAAAAATATTATATTTTTAAGGAAGTGTTTTCTCTAAAATTAAGAGAGAGTGATAAATCATACCCAAAGGAATTTAGATGGATCCACATATAGTAGTGAATTTTTTTCATAAATTCCATATGGTATTTTAGTACAAGTGATATATTGTTATAAGTGCACTAAAATTGAATGAATCATATTATATGATTTATCTATATAAAAATCCATGGTATATATGATTCATATCATAGGAAAAAATAGGCTATATTCCTAAAGGAATGTTGATGCCTATATCGTATGGTATAATATATAATATATAACACAATATATGACATCAAGTGTATGGGGTACTACAACATCTTTCAAATAGGATTCCACTTATTATGAATCAAAAATTTTATTCATTTATGGATTGAAAAAAAATATTATGATTGTTCAAACTTTTAACAATCATAAAACTCTAACGGGGACATGTTATGGGTAATATTTTTCAGCTTATAAACATTGGAATCTGACACTCAAATTTCTTCATTAAATTAAGGGAACCAACTTAAAGGATTGTATCCTCTTATTTGTGTGTGTAGTCATTCTTCATAAAAATTCAAATTTCTATACCAAAATCTTCATAAAAATATATCGGGAGTAGGTGATAACACACCTCAAGAATATGAGGGGTCCTCGAATAGACTATGATAATTCTAGTGATCATTGTACTATATAGATAGTTGAGAGTATTATAGCTATTACAAAGTGATAAATAGCAAACAAACTCTATCTTAATTGAGTGATCTAGAGATTAGGTATGCCTAAATATTTTATATTATTCATTTATATGTTTATTTATAAAGATAAATCAAGATGTTTATTGGGTTCCTTATCTTGTTATGAGTATGAGTTATCCTTAAAAAATCATCACTTAGGATCCAATCCATGATGCATATTATGATATTTTATTATAAATTGTCCCCATTTTAAGTTTCTTGTATATTTTAGTGAAGCAGTTATAATACTCCATAATGGATTTCAATCCTATTCTTCCTTCATACATGGGTACTTTTAAACATTTAATATATCATGGAAAATTTAAATTATACTTTATTTATGTTTACTTCTGATATTATCATGTTTTTTGAATATGGAATTGTTATTCATTTGTCATTCCATGTTTGGAATGAATTTTTTTACAAAAACATTTATTCGATAACCTAAAATTCCAATTTATATAATGAATATACTGAAATTATTTGTGGATGTTTTAAATTGGTTTGTAATTTAGTGGGATAAATTATTCCAAATTGAGTGATTCTATTCCTTATCACTTATTTCCAGACCATGGAAATCAGAAACATTCCACGATCTTTGAGGCAAACCAACTCATTATCCTATTTGGTTAGCATGGGTTGGTTCTTTGAAAAATGGAATCAAAACCTAGTTTTTTTTGTGATATTTGGAAAATGTCAAGATTTATAGGATACAGGACTATCGTAACTCAAGATTCATATTTTGGACAATTTTTCTGCCAAAAATTTTCATGAAATTCCTTGTTTTTTCATGGGATGTCGGGAATGCATATTTTTAGTCTTTAGACTAACTTGTGATTTTTTTTATTTTTTTTTCCTGAAAATAGAATTTGGAGTGAATTTTTTGTGCGAGGAGTTGGAGTATATGGGTGTTAGACTATGCACAATCTATTTAAACCCTTAATAAGGGTCTAATGAGACTCACATGATTTGCATAGGATTTAGGTAACTGTGTAACCAAACCATACAACCAAATTTTAAGTGACCAGTGGGTTGTGCACAACTAGCACATGCTTTAGGAACCCTTGTAGAGTGATATACATATTATGTTTAGGTGGATTTTTTTATAATGATTCCTAATGACTTATCTTATTATTTTTGAAAAGTGTAATGTTTGAGACTCAGGTCACCCAAATAGCACCTGATATTGAGTGAACTTGTCCACATGTGAGTATCCTCATACAAAATATATTTCTGACTATCAGTGAGGGAATAAGAGGTAATAATGAGGTGAATATATCATCAATAAAAAACAATAATCAACAGTAGAATCATATCAATAAAAATCAACACAAAATATAAAGGCACCAGGACAATGATATTAATGAAAATAGACAACCCACAATATCATACAAGGCATACAAAGGTAAACCAAACTATCCATAGGTTGATTATATACAAACAAAACCAAAATTTAGAAAAGAAAACCCCTCTTGATACAAAGGATCCACCAAATCTGAGTTCAAAAACCAATGAAATCCCACTCATTCAATGACCACACCTCTTTATACTAATCTCCAGACATTTTTCCATTTCCCCTTCTTGTTTCATGAACCACAAATTTTGAACACGTCTCATAAGGCCCATAGATGGTGTGAGTATGAGATCAGTAGGACACTTCCAATGGTATCCCTATATAACCTAACTATGTATATGAGTGCATGATAATCGCAATAAACATTAACCAAAACAATCAAAAATATAATCCACCTCATACTCATCAATCCATGGGTGAGTTCCTTTAACCTACCGCAACTAATGCTGGAGTGGGAAGATGTACCCATGATCTATCCTACTAGAAGTGTCATTGTCCTTCCAACCAATACCAAACTACAAAACATTACATGCCCACTCATAACTCACAAAACTACCCCAATCTAGTAGTAATGACACATCATAATCACATCTACATGTTGTATAACTATTCCCATGGTAAATAGAATAATATCTAACATACAGGTCAACCGCCTGATGAAATCAACACATGGTGAGAACATGCATTCATTCAATGATCTAAATAATTATCTATATCTCATGATCATCCCTATATTGTATCCCTCAAATAGTTAAATAGTCACCACCATCACCCTAAGCTACACATATATAGAGGGTACCACTAAACAACTAGTGGTGAACAAAACCTCATGGGCCTTGTGTAGTGTGTTCATAACCCTAACGGCCTCTTCCTTGTAGTTTTAGTAACTATGAGGTGATTTTTTGTTTTTTTATCAAGTGGATAAGTTTTTTAGTAGGAAATAATTTTTTTATGATTTGCTTTATTTTCAAATCTTTTATAAAGTTTTCCAAGATGGTACCCTTGAAAAGATACCACTACAGTACAACCATTACGGTGCTACCGTTGAGGTGCTACCACAATGGTACTACTATTACACTACTACAAAACAAGACATTAACAACACTGGCCATTATCAGTGCATTTTTTAGCACTAATAAAAGGCACCTTTTATCAGTGCATTTTTTTAGAACTGAGAAACGAATCCCTTTATCAGTGCTTTACATTTATCACTGACAAAGGGTAACCTTTATCAATGATTTATTTTTAGCACCCATAAAGAAATCCTTTATTAGTGATTTTTTAGAGCTAATAAAAGTCCAAATAAAATGAAATAATAAAATAAAATTGATTTTATTAGAAAATATAATAAAAATTTATATTAATTAAATAAATATTGATAAAAATGAATAAATTCATTATACTATATATAAATTATAAATAGTATATATTAAATGTATAGATATATGTAAAATAAAAATGAAACAAAAAAATTAAAAATAAGTAAATTGGGAAGAAGATTAAACATTTTATTAATTAAATAATTATTAATTACGTTAATAAATATTATATATTAAATATATATATGTATGTACATAAATATGATTTATATAATAAAAAAATATTTATGCTTTACATTAAATAGTAATATATTTAGTGAATAATAGTTTATAATTAAAAATTAATATGAATTAAAAATACTGACTAATTGCATCGAGTAATGGACATAATTGAATGTCATTTGATTTTTCAATTTTATATAGATTTAACGTATTATATTGATTTCACATATACGTAATTAATGCATTTTTATATACATACACACACACAAATAGTTTATGGGAATTGAATCTATCTATATTATTTATTTTATATTTATTTATTTACAATGTCTTAATATTTTTTATATGTATTCATCTTTATTTCAATATATATCCATTTTTAATGATTTTTATTTAATTAATAAAACTCATCCAATTTTTCAATATTGTTAAAGTGTGTTCATTTTTAATTATTCAATTTTACTCATTTTTACCATGAATGCACATAAGATTAAATATTCATTAATAATGTTAAAAAAATATTTTTAAACAAATATTTATAAATAAATATATTTAAAAATTTATATTTAATATTTTTATAAATTTATAACTATAAATAAATAAATAATATTTTTCTAAAATGTATTTATATAATTATAAATAAATAATTATATATATTTAAATAATTATAAAATTATAATAAAATTATTTAAATGTTGAATATATTTACTATATTTATATTTATTTATATTTATTTATATTTATTAAATATATGTATATATATAATTATATGAATATATATAATGATATAAATAATATATTTTTAAAGTATTTATACAATTATAAATAATTAGTTATATATTCAACGAATTATAAAATTATTATTTTAGAAAAGGTATTATTATTAGTGTTATAATTATATATAATAATTATAATTTTTTAAAAAAAATTAAAAAAAATGTATTATAAGTATTTGTCAGTGCTTTTTAGCGCTGATAGAGATAGAGATTTATCAGTACTAACTTTTTTGTAGAGATAAATATGGATTTTATCAGTGCTTATAAAATTAGTGCTGATAAAAGCGATCTTTATCATCATTTTTCTGAAAGCGCTGATAAAAGTGTCCCAAAATATTTTAAGAACCCTACCCACCATGAATTAGTTTGTGAAATCTGAAGCTCTCCACAAAAGCTGCCAGCTTTCAGTGCTTCTCATTACCGAATCCATGCTCGAATCTAGGCTAGAATCAAGGCTCCAACTATTCACAGTCTTGAATCAAAGACTTGAGAGATTCAAGGTTTGAACAAAACCAAGCCTCAAAAAAATATAGTTTTTTCATTATCTTTAATTTCCCTTGGTTATCTATTGAACTTTCTCATCCCATATCTGGATATCCCAACAACTCTAGTTGCTTTATCCTATAATAAAACAACCCAAAATTCTATTTTTTAGATATATTGATGTATCATCTTCTCTGATAGCATGTGGATATCCTTGGGACAGCATTAGTACTTTACAACTTGAAATATATCAAACCCAATGTTGGGTCATGGCATTGTGAGGTATAATAGGCTCCCAATACCTATATTCCATGACATCAACCTCCTTACAATCGTGAAATTTTGAAAAATTCATCCATATAGCAGTCGGTGTTGTTATCAGTTTGGAAAAATCCATTACAAATCACTTGGGAACCATTTTTCATATTTTCATTGATAAAACAATGTTCTATGATTTCCTTGATTTCCCTTATATACCAAGGAAAATTTTCACCAATCATAGACATCTCAATATCATAACTCATATAATCCACACAAAAACATTACATTGTTCATTGTATAATCCTCAAATATTATGTCTTAGACATATATTAGTACCAACATCCTTTGATCATTCTACTTCTGGATGTAGAGGTAATGATCAACTCTAACTAGATAAAAATCAAGCTTTCTTAGGAATTGATTCAACCTAAAATACCAATTTCTCAGTGATTTATTTATCTTATTTAAAGAATTATTTAACTGAAACACCTTTCTCTCATTTTTCATCCATAATAAAACCATCTGGTTTCTCAATATATACACCCCTTAATAAATCCATTGGGGAAAATATATTTGACATCCATTTGGTATGATTTTAACTTCATGTTCACTGAAATAGTCAAAAATCAAAAAAAATTCCAACCGAGCTATGCGAATAAATCTATCATAAATATAAATTACTTTAATCTAGGTTTTCCCCTTTAACACTTTCCATTATTTTTTTGAGCCACCTTTCTAAAGTGAGTGATTTTATTACTGGACACCCACTTGGCTCTATTAACATTTATGTCTTCCAGCGTTGGAAAAATTTCCCATTTCACAATGTTCTTATTCGGATCAAGATCATCATTCATAGATTTTATCCAATTATTATCCTTTTCAGCCTCTCCAAATGATTTATGCTCTACTTGGGAAAAACAAGGTTTTTTTAATATTTATCCTTCAATTTTTCACAAAAACTATCCAATCACCAATGAAATTTTATTTATTTATTTCATCCTTTCTTTTATTTATGGTACTTGATAATCCCTCTTCATTTTCTTCACCATCAATGTCTTATTTTGAGTCTAACTCATCCCTGTGTGCTCCCCCCTATGCTACTCAATTCAAAATTGATTTCCTCTAATGTTTCATCCTTATTTTAATTATTAACAATCTCACCATTCTAATTAGTAAAAAATATCTATCAATTTTATCTTTTCATCATAAAAGAATCTCAACCCACCCTTTTTAACTCGTTATTTCATTGTCTCATTGTCTAATATGAATAATTTTTCACTACCACAAATCAATTACCTTTTTCAAATATAGTTACCATAAATTTTTTCCGACACCAAATCAAAAAATGGTTCGGTTAGCTTTCAATAAATTTATAAAATTATAGCGATCTTTGAAATGATAATCCATTAATTAATACTTCATAAAAAACAATTCATTTCTTTCATCACACAACTAATAAACACTAGGTATGTTTTACTTTAATCCATCTAAGAATATATCACTCATTAACATTCCCATTTCGTTCAACACATAGGAATATCTAATTACCATTCATGTAATTCTCACAAATGGAAGGCATTACCCCTTCTATAAAATATAATGGTGTGACTGGTATGACTCTAATTGATTATTTTTATTTAAAATTGACATTAATTTTAGTAAATAGAAAACTCACATAATCAAAAACAAAGAAAACAAATTTTTATATTTTAAAACTTTAGGGAAATGATGAATAACTAATTTGGGATGTATAGGAATCATCCACAACACAATTAGTCAAACAGTGTAATCTCTATGACTCAACATATCCATTATGAGTTTAAAATCGACAGTTTAGTTCAAAAAAATAACAAACTGAAAACATAGAAAAAACTCTCAAATATTCTTGATAAATTAAAAAATCAATTTATAAGTCATTTCTAACATGCAAGAATCAGTATCCTGTCAAACTGATACACGATATGATCTATACGAGTCAAAGTGTGTGTTTCCAATTTAAAATGAAAATTTAGTAAGAAAAAAAGTGACATGATAAAAATTTAGTAAATGAATTTGGAATATTTTCATATATTATGAAAACAATCCATAAGTCATCTAAGACATGTAGAAATCATTCTCACTTCAATCTAAATCATGGTGTGAATGCTATGAATCCAAGTGCATCTTTTTATTAAAATTGACATAAATTTTAGTAAAAAGGATAACTAACCTACCCAAAATTAATAAAACACATTCATTTTTTTTTGATACTATAGGAAAATGATCTATAAGTCATTTGAGATGTTTATAAATCAGTCGCACCCACAATATGATGCACGGTGTGACCAATATGACTCTTAGTGCATCTTTTTATTTAAAATTGACATCAATTTTAGTCAAAAGGTCAAATGAACTACTCAAAATCGAGGGAACACATTCAGATTGTTTTGATACTTTAGGAAAATGATCAATAATTTATTTGAGATGTGTAGAAATCATCTACATCTCAATCCGACACATGTTTTGACCAGTATGACTCAAAGTGTGTCTTTTTTACTTAAAATTGACATCAATCTTAGTAAAAAGTAAAACATGCCCACTCAAAACTGATAAAATTCATTAATATTTTTTGATAATTTAGTTCAATGATACATAAGTAATTTTTCACAAGTATCAATTATATGCACCTCAAACGGATACATGATGTTCCCGGTATAACTCAAGGTGTCTTTTATTAATTTAAAATCGACAGTTTAGTTCAAAAAAATGTCACTCGTTGTAAACTTAGAAAGCATGATTTAATTTTATCGATAATTTGGAAATTGATTCATAATTTTTTTTGATAATTATAAATTGGTCTCACATCAAATCGATATATGATGTGAATGGTATGAGTCAAAGTTCATGCTTCCGGTTTAAAATTACATTTTAGTAAAAAAGAAAAAATTTGTTATCAAAATAGATTAAACACATTTAGATTGTTTTAACACTTTATGAAAATGATCCATAAGACATTTATGGTGTGTATTAATTATACTCACATAAATATTATGTACGGTGTGAATCATATGACTCCAAATGCATCTTTTTTTTAAATTGACAACAATTTTTGTAAAAAGGACAATTGACCTACTCAAAACTGATCAAACACATTTATATTGTTTTGACACTATAAGAAAATGATACATAACTCATATTGATGTGTAAAAATCATCCACACCACAATCCAATGCATGATCTGACCGGCATGACTCCAAGTGTGTCATATTATTTAAAATTGACATCAATGTTAGTAAAAAGACAACTGGACTACTTAAAAATGAGAAAACACATTCAGATTGGTTTGATACTTTAGGAAAATGATCCATAAGTCATTTTTGACATGTAGAAATAATATTTACCTCAATATGATACATGATGTTCCCGATATGGCTCACTATTTCTGTTATCAGTTCAAAATCAACATTTTAGATCAAAACGTGCCACTCACTAAAAACAAAGAAATTGCACTTTTATTATCTTGATAATTTAGTAAAATAATTAATAATTAATTTGTAACATGTAGGAATTATTATCATGTAAAACTAACACACAATGTGACCAGTATGATTCAGAGAGCATATTTCCAGTTTAAAATGACATTTTAGTAAAAATGACAAGAGACGTACTCAAAACTGAACAAACACATTTGTGTTGTTTTGATTAGTTAAGAGAATGATCCATATTTCATTTGAGACATGAAAGAATCAGTATCAACTCAATCTAATGTATGGTGTGATCTGTATGAATCTAAGTGCATATTTTCAATATATAAGTGTCATTTTATTTTAAAACGTGCAGCACATCACCATAACTAAGAAAATAATCCTAGATTTTTTTCTCATCATTCTATCTATAATTAATTAATTAATTTCCTTATCATTTTTATCTTATACTTATTGCATTAATTGTCACAGTGATAATTCTTGAAGACGAACAAGAAATGGTGTGTTGTGGAAGAATCAACCGCAACACAATCTGAGACATAGTGTTCCTGGTTTGACTAAGAGTTTAGTTTAAAATTAAAACTTTATGTTAATTTATTTGTTTATTTTATTACAAACATTAGAATTGTTTTCTTATATAGGTGTGTTTTTTCTTGAGCATGGGTTGGGAACAAAATACAAAGAAAGATCGTTGTTATTGAATGTATGTAATAATTTCAACTACTGTAATTGTATAAACTAATGTTTGAAATCTCTATAATATAGTTTTTTTCTTTTATTTGTGTTGTAAATTTTATTTCAATTAAATTTTTATTTGTACATTATTTTTCTGATTTTTTGGTGCTTTTGGTGTTGTGGTATGTTGTTACAAAACACTACAATGGTTTTTTAGTGTGTTGTTCTAGCATACTATAGTATTCCCCTTTATCATCACTTTTACAAGCACTAATAAATGATTCTGTTACCACAACTTTTATAAGAACTAATAAAAGACTAGGGATTTTAATCTCACCTTGATAGTCAGTGATTCTCTAGCACTGATAATGTATTTTTTAGCATTATTAAAGGCCTATTTTTTAGTAGTGTAAGGGGGTTGCTATAACACCCCTTGATTTCATAGTACGTTATTTCTTCAAAGTAATTCAATAACTTGCACTACATGCAACACTGACTTCATGCGCACCATGACTTACCAAACTAACCGTTCAAAAGCAGTTATGAATAGTATTAACTGAATTTTGAAAATTATATAATCCTTATAATTTTTGAATCCATATTATGAGTTTCTTAGACATAATGTACGAACAAATTAATTTTTTTAGATAAAAGAAGTATTTCTCAAAAAAATGCACTTTTACCGCCTTTTAATGGTGAACCCTTTTTAAATCCAATATTTGAAACTTTTATATATTAAATTTGACAAAATAAAATTCTTATTTAGAATCGGTACATAAGAATTTAGTTTCAATAAATTTTTTTGTATTTCTGATAACTTTCATATTTGGGTAAATAGTGAAAAATACTATATTTTAACTGAAAACAACTTTTTTAATCAAAATAATTTATAGTGTTAAATTATACATTTTAATTGTTTGTAATTATAATTAGATTATATTTTTACCATTTAATCCAATTCTGGTCATTGTAAGCAATTTCACTTTGAAATTGGACATAAACAAGTGTCAATCTTATGAGAGTTATTATTTCTTAAAAATACGCCTTTTGGTTTTGACAACGGGAATTAATTTTAAATTAATAAATACAACTTCTATGTTTTGAATTTGGTAAAATAGACTTCATTTTTGAATTTGGAATATCAAAATTATCCTAGGGTGAATTTTTGGTATTTTTCTGAAAAGTTTCAATTTTTGATGAATAGTAAAAAACACTAAGTTATTGTTTAAAACCGAATTTTTATTTAAAAAATTATTTATTTTATTTAAATTTATTTTAGGTCAAAATAGATACATAATACATATATAATTTCAATGTAATTAATTGGAGTTATTTTATAATAAGTTTAGATATATAACATTTTTATTGAACTTTGTTACCGTCTTTTACTCACCACCTAGGAGAATTTGCAAATTTGCATAAAACTTATTTTTTACACTTATATGAATTTAATTTCAAAAATCCAAGAGACCCAGTTTATATCATTAAGTAAAATTTGGTTCAATAAGATAAAAAATAATATTTTTTGAATAGTAACTTTTGACTTATTTACAACGGTTAAAAGTAAATAGGGTAATTAAAGGTAAAAATGGTATTATTATTATTACCCTAAAACATGTCCTAATTTTATTGTATAAGTGTAATTATAGCAAAAACAACCTTAGGAATAAAATATGATCCTTTAGGTCCACTTGGATTAGATTAGGACATTTATTATTATTTAATTTAAAGAAGGGTGAAAAGTGTTAAATTCAAGTTTTCATAACTAAAACATTTTTAATATAGGGTTATACATAAGATAAATTACACTATAAATATTAATTATAAATCTAAAAATATTTACTACATAATGGAATTTTATTTTTAATTTTTAGGCATTAAATAATTAACTTTATTTATGACACAATGATGATGTAGTAATTACCTTATTAATAAAAGATTAAAATAATTGATATTATAAATACCCAAATAAATGTAATTTTATACTTCTGATGAATTAAACTAATTTTATAGGTTAATATGACATGTTAGTGTTTATTATATGAATTTTTTTCCAAGTAATCATGTTTTTATAATTTTAACAAAAAAATACCAAATAGTGTAAAAATTGACATAAAATTGTTTTTTTAAAAAATATTATATTATTAATTGATATAATAGTCCTAAAAATCTAAGGTTCGGAAAAAAGATTTATGTAATAATATATATGACATTAATTAACTAATTTGTGTTCTATTGGTATTTTATAGTAATTTTATTAACCATATAATATAAAAATATAAAGAGACATGGTAAATGTCAAACTATTTAACTAAGAGTTAAATCTAAAAGATAAAGTTAAGATAGTGAACCAAACCTATCTAAAAAATATTTTTTGAGTGGTTTTCTACCCATACCCACATTAGCCTTTAAATAATTCATTTTTTATCCATTATAAAGCGAAAATAATTTTATTATAAAATAATATTTCAATCTTTTCCTAAGGTTCCCCCCACCCCTCTTACAAAAGGGCACTTCACCTTCTCTCAAATTTACCCCTCCAAAGCCATTTGGATCTACCAAACACTGCCTAAATATCCTCCCAACTATCCTACCTTCATCCTAAAGGTATTTATTTGGTCATAAAGCCAACCTAAGGAGCCCTTTTGATCAAATCAAAAGGAAGAACCTGAAGAAGAGGTAATGATTTCACCACCCTCTTTCAAGTTCCTTTCTTCTTCCACTTACTCTTTATTTGTTATTACCATACCAAAATAATAACTCCAGTGCCTTATATATACTATTATTTTATTATAAATATGGCACAACCATATTCATTATTCTATCCAGCTTATGAATAATAATGTTACCATGCGTGCTTACGTACGGCTTACTGTCTCCACACCGTGCTGTAATTTGTTATTCAACACTATGTTATTTGGATGGATATAATGATGATTAATATGTATATAAATAATAATAAAAACATGATAATGTCTCTATAAAATAAATATACCATCCAATTCCACACCTTTATGGAAATGATATTGTCGCTCGTGTGTACGTACGGATTACCGTCTCCACGATGCGATGAGATTCATTTCCTTGTTCACCATTTATCGACGATTATAAAAATATATATTACTAATAAGTATGTAATATATTATATAATAATTATACTGGATATATATATATATATATATTTATGTAATTACATATGATATGGTTAATAATAACAAGTTAAAACATGTACGATAAAGAAAGCGATTATTACCCAAAATGTTAATTCAACATGAAAATCATTATTAAATTTCTAGTAAAAAGAAATAAATGAATCATGTATGATATAATAAATTTGAATATGGTTTTTTTATAGTCTGATAACATACAATTTTCATTATACAAGAGTTTAAATGTACCCTCGACCAAAGGAAAGTGCAAGGTAAGGGTTAATTTCACAATCTCTTTATTATCCGAGGTTGTTTTTACATAACTATCTACTGGGACATATTTATTATCCATGTCCATGTTTCATGAAAGAGTTCTAAAAGGGATTATTTTAAGGGACTTTTTTTACTAAAACAACATTCTAAATGTTTTAAATATTTATTTCTCTAAATCATTCTCATTAATGTCCATGTTTTCAAAATGGTTTTGAATGATTTATCTATATGGACATGAATGTTTTTAAATTGTTAATTAATTCAAAAGTTTAAAAGTGGTATGGGACACTTTGATTAAAAAATGTCTTTAAATATCATAATTTCTAAATTGTGTGACTTCTAAATGTTTTCATGAAAAAGGTATATTTCTCTCAAAGAGTTTTACAAATCATTTTCGTCTATGTCAACATCCTTTGATAGATTTTCATATTGTTTGAAGATGATTTATTATGAAAAAAATCTTCCATATTGTATTTAAGGTTTTGTAATATGTTTTAATGTGGATGTGTTATTTTTATACCATTCATGGTTTATGGATAAAGTATTTAAATTTCGTATACTAGTTTTAATACGAATGTTTATGTTATGTTTAAACCTTTTCATATGAGGAATTCATTGGACATAGTAAGTGACAAGTGGAGCCCACTATATCCCCTCGATGCATCGGTAGGTATCATGAGACAAACTACTGTCTTGGCATAAGGACTTGACAAAATCTTATTTGTAGTCTAGGCACAAGGTCTTGACTATGTGGTTATGAAGTCTCTCATTATGAATTCCATCATTATGAAAGTGGATATTGATATTGAATGTGATTATTAGACTAGTAGAATATCCATGTGAGTAAGTAAATGGAATTATTTTGATTTATATTTTCCATATTATGATGAAGTTTTTGTTGAAAAGGATTTTGTTTTAGTTTTATACATTGCCTTAAATGTTTATGCTTATATATGAAAGTTTCTGCTATATTGTTATCCTTAATAAGCATCTGAGCCCACCCCTTTTTATGTTTTGTTTTTTCCAGGATGTGAAGAAATATATTATGAAATACCTGTAGGAATATTCTATGGGATCTCAGTTTAGTCTATGGAAACAATGTTGTTGTTTTTTTCTATTTTATGATGTAATGTAAAACTTAATAATGTATCTAGTACTTCCAAGGATACTAAACTAATCAGTCTTTCGAGACTTGATCTTTTGTGATTATGCCAATGATACGTAATAATGCACCGATTCTGCGTTTCTAGGGTCAGGGAGTTACAGTTGGTATCATAGGAAGTTTAGTACAAACCTTAGAATCTATATTTAGATAAACTCTAATTAGATCACATTGCCCTAAGATAAACTTTGAGGATTAATATAGAAGAACTTCCAAAAAATTTGGTATTGTAGAGATTTTGTGAGTTTTCCGAGAAATACATCCTTGTCTGGATATGAGTAGGTAGAGGTGGATCTGGCACAGATGTACTTAGGGGTAAAACCCGAAAACACCTATTCACTAGTGCAGAAAACGATTTTTACGTCACCATTTTTTACGTCGGTTCTATAAAACCGACGTCATAATATGTAAAACGAGGTTTTTTACGTCGGTTATTTAATAACCGACGTAAAAACCTGTGTTTAGTACACCTTTAACGTCGGTTATTTTTATAACCGACGTTATTAATCGCGCGGCTTCGTTTTTTACGTCGGTTATACATTAACCGCCGTAAAAAACAGAAGCGGGGGGCGTTTGTTACGTCGGTTATTCAATAACCGACGTAACAAACGCGGTTTTTGAAGGCCTTTTTACGTCGGTTATTTTATAACCGACGTAAAAAAAGAATCCGCAGATGTTTTTGACGTCGGTTATGGAATAACCGACGTAATAAAACACGGATTTTGAGCCCTTTATAACGTCGGTTATAAAATAACCGACGTAAAAAAAGAATCGGAGGAAGGTTTTTACGTCGGTTATTGAATAACCGACGTTATAAATGTTTTTAAAAAAATTATAACGTCGGTATTGAATAACCGACGTGATAACTCATTTAAAAATTTACCCAGACCCGTGGATTGTCATTCGCGAGTTTACCTTCGACAGTCGCGACTCATCTCTCTCGCGCGTAAACCCGAATCGGCTCGTCCATTTCGTTGGTTTAGATTCGTTTTGCGATCATCGTTTCTCATATTTAATCTCCTCGGATCAATCATCTAAACTCGCAGCACTCAGGTAATCCTCCCACTCGTTCGTTTTTTTTTTCGCGGATAGTATATATATATGTGTTGTGATTTTTTTGTTGAAACTAGCTAATATTCTTCGATTGCGAACCCTTTTAACTCGTTTTGGCACCATAATCTTATTTATCATCCCTAGATCTATTAGTTCGACTTGCAATATTGACTAATTTTATGATTTCACTAATTTTTCATCATTTTCTATAAATCCCCGAGAGGGTTGGGGCGTGTCCATTTGGATGGGTTGCCCTTTTACAGTTGTTACTACTTTATTCACACACAACCATGGCATAGGTGCATGGATTTGGGATCACATCACCATTTTCACCCCCTGCAAACAAAGTTTCACGAGGAGGACTCGCCAGATTTCCCCTCGGCATGTTAAAAATTTTAGATACCCTCTTTTCAGCAAGTAAAAAATTAACTAGTTTTTTCTTCACTACTTATCCTAAACAAATAAAACCACCATTCTTTCTAGAACCTCTACTAGATCCATTACATCCATCAACATACATATTTGGATCTAAAAGCATCCCTTAAGCCTTATGTTCGATGCTAACATCCTTTACTGATCTATAGAAAATATGATGGTCTGCTAAGCTCTCCATTTAAAAGTCAAACCCCACCAATTATTCATCCTCATCATGAGAAAATGGCACAACATCTGAATTTCTGATTCAATCTCTTGGGTCACTGAACAAACATTAACTCCTTCAAATCCACACCTGGAATAGACAACCTAATGTCGAGTTCCTTCTCTATCTATTGAAACTCAGTTCTTCCTCCACACCTAAAAACATTCTTTGAATGACCCAACTTCTTGTTATGGTAAATTTTCAGTGATTCCAGGGGGTTGGGAGGGCTATCAAGAGGGTTGGGGGTGTCCAGGGGGGTGTCCAAGGGGGTAGGGTGTGGGGGGTGGTGTCCAGGAGGGGTGGGGGGCTGTCTAGAGGGGTCGGGGGGTGTCCAGGGGGGTTTACAAGGGGGTGGGTGGGTGTGGGGGGCTGTCCAAGGGTGTGGGTGGGTGTTGGGGGGTGTCCAGGGGGGTGTCCAAGGGGGGTAGGGGGTGGGGGTGGTGTTTAGGAGGGGGGGCTGTCCAGAGGGTTGGGGGGTGTCCAGGGGGGTGTCCAAGCAGGTCGGGGGTGGGGGTTGTGTCCAGGAGGGGTGGGGGTGCTTTCTAGAGGGGTCGGGGGCTGTCCAGAGGGGTCGGGGGGTGTCCAGGGTGGTGTCCAAGGGGATGGGTGGGTGTGGGGGGCTGTCCAAGGGGGTGGCGGCCTGTCCACAGGGGTCGGTGGGGTGTCCAGGGGGGTGTCCAAGGGGTTGGATGGGTGTGGGGGGTTGTCCAAGTGGATGGCGACCTCTCCAGAGGGTATTTGGGGTTGTCCGGGTGGGTGGGGGGGATGTCCAGAGGGTTGGGGGATGTCCAGGGGGGTGTCCAAGGGGGTAGGGGGTGGGGGGTGGTGTCCAGGAGGGGCGGGGGGCTGTCCAGAGGGGTCGGGGGTGTCCAGGGGGGTTTACAAGGGGGTGGGTGGGTGTGGGGGGCTGTCCAAGGGTGTGGGTGGGTGTTGGGGGGTGTCCAGGGGGGTGTCCAAGGGGGTAGGGGGTGGGGGTGGTGTTTAGGAGGGGTGGGGGGGCTGTCCAGAGGGTTGGGGGGTGTCCAGGGGGGTGTCCAAGCAGGTCGGGGGTGGGGGGTTGTGTCCAGGAGGGGTGGGGGTGCTTTCTAGAGGGGTCGGGGGCTGTCCAGAGGGGTCGGGGGGTGTCCAGGGTGGTGTCCAAGGGGATGGGTGGGTGTGGGGGGTTGTCCAAGGGGGTGGCGGCCTGTCCAGAGGGGTCGGTGGGGTGTCCAGGGGGGTTTCCAAGGGGGTGGATGGGTGTGGGGGGCTGTCCAAGTGGGTGGCGGCCTCTCTAGAGGGTATTTGGGGTTGTCCGGGTGGGTGGGGGCTGCCCAGAGGGTTGGGGGATGTCCAGGGGGGTGTCCAAGGGGGTAGGGGGTGGGGGTGGTGTCCAGGAGGGGTGGGGGGATGTCCAGAGGGGTCGGGGGGTGTCCAGGGGGTGTTATATCTTACTATATTTTGTTTAAAAAATAATATTCAAGCATATTTTTTTAAATACACATCGATTTGTTTTATATTTCAAAATTGTTTACATTCAAATTATGATTTTTTTCATATAAACATATATTTGTATTATCTAAAAAATATATATATTTTTGCTATTTGTTATAGGTAATAATGAGTCGAAGTTGGATTATGGCACATCGAATGAGCAATGAATATGAGGAAGGTGTTGATGCCTTTTTGGAATTTGCTAAAAGAAATGTTCCAAGTAGTGACATTTTTTTCTGTCCATGCCTGAAATGTCTGAATATGAAGAAGTTTAAAAGTAGAGAGATAAAAGATCATCTGATTTGTCATGGTTTCCATCCGAGTTACAACCCTTGGATTTGGCATGGCGAAACTGGACAGAATGTCACTGATGATAATGAATCGCAAGATGGTAACTCCGATGGAATTGAAGAAATGATTTGCGATATTGTAGCAGAACAAATTGAGATAGAACCGACAGTTGCACGTCTATATGGTGATGCCGAAAAACCATTATATCATGGTTGTACAGATTTTACGGTTTTGTCGGCGGTGTTAAGATTGATTAACCTGAAGGAGAAACATGGATGGAGTGACAGAAGTTTCACAGAGCTGCTACAATTGATGAAAGACATTCTTCCAAAAGATAACGATCTTCCAGATTCACATTATAAGGCCAAAAAAATATTATGCCCGATGGGATTGGGATACAGGAAAATACATGCATGTCTGAATGACTGCATTATATATAGGAAGGAATATGAATTTCTGAAAGAGTGTCCTAAATGTGGGACATCACAGTATAAGGTGAAAGAAAAATCACAAGATGATGTAGAGATTACAAAGCTCCCTTCAAAGGTATTTTGGTATCTTTCTATAATTCCTCGTTTCAAACGTTTATTTGCTAATTCACATGATGCAAAAAGGTTAAGATGGCATGCTGATGAGCGGGTATGTGATGGAAAAATACGTCATCCAGCTGATTGTCCACAATGGAATAAAATTGATGCCCAGTACCCTACATTTGGAAATGAAATTAGAAATCTGAGACTAGGCTTGTGCACAGATGGAATGAATCCATACCGAACCCTTAGTAGCACACATAGTTCATGGCCTATTTTTTTGGTAATTTACAACCTCTCTCCTGAATTTTGTATGAAGCGCAAATATGTCATGTTGAGTATCATGATCTCTGGTCCAAAGCAACCCGGCAATGATATTGATGTATACTTGTCACCGCTGATTGATGATTTGAAACTGTTATGGGCTGATGGTATTTGGGTGTATGATTCTTATAAAATGGAATATTTTCAACTGCATGCAGTGCTTCTATTCACTATAAATGACTTCCCAGCATATGGAAATTTGTCTGGATACAGTGTTAAAGGGCATAAAGCATGTCCAATTTGCGAACAACAGACGTCATATTGTCAATTGCATCATGGGAGGAAAACAGTGTACATGGGTCATCGAAAGTTTTTGCCTATGGATCACCCTTATAGAAGACTAAAAAAGGCATTCAATGGCTCACAAGAATTTGATACTGCTCCAAAACCTTTATCCCCAGATTTTTATTTTGAGAGGGTGAAAACCCCTGATGTGACATTGGGAAAGACACAGAAAGCTGGTAATGATAGACATATTTGGAAGAAAAGGTCAATATTTTTTGAGCTACCATATTGGAGGTATCATGAAGTCAAACATAATATTGATGTCATTCACGTGGAGAAGAATATATGTGATTCTTTGATCGGAACATTTCTAGATATTAAAGGAAAGACAAAAGATGGGTTGAATGCAAGGTTAGACCTACTATCAATGGGAATACGTTTGGAGTTATCTCCCACTCCTAAAGAAAGACGAACATTTCTTCCCCCGGCTTGTCATACATTATCGAAGACTGAGAAAAGTAGCTTCTGTCAGTGTCTTCATGATATCAAAGTGCCTCAAGGTTATTCTTCAAATGTAAAAAATTTTGTCTCATTGAAAGACTTGAAGTTGATAGGTATGAAATCACATGATTGTCACGTCATGATGCAACAAATTCTACCAGTTTCACTACGTGGAATATTGCTCATCTGTGTCAGAAAGACTATAATGAGGTTGTGTTATTTTTTCAATTCAATTTGTAACAAGGCGATTGATGTGAATGCTTTGAACATTTTGGAAAAGGATGCAATTTTTATACTTTGTCATTTGGAAATGTATTTTCCTCCAACTTTTTTTGATATGATGGTGCATTTAATGATTCATCTGGTTCGAGAAATAAAGCTTTGTGGACCTGTATATCTTCGTTGGATGTATCCTTTTGAAAGGTATATGAAAATATTAAATGGATATGTTAAAAATCCATACCGACCAGAAGCCTCCATTATTGAAAAGTATATTTCTGAGGAGGTATCAGAGTTTTGTACGAGCTATATGGCTACGGCGCAACACATAGGTTTGCCTCCATCTCGCCATGAACGGGTTAATAATGAGGGAAAGGGGATTCGTGGCTTGAAAGTCAAATCACTGTTAGCTGAAAAGATGAAGAAGTTAGAATCATACATCTTGAATAACATAGCTTATGTTCAACCGTATATCACATTGCATATTAATGAGTTGAAACAATGTCATCCAAAGAAGAAAGAAATGTGGATTTTGAATGAGAACAACAAAACTTTTTTACCATGGTTTAAAAAGACCTTGCTTGGTAGATCAGATGTATCAGAGGCATTAAAATGGATAGTGGGTGGTCCATCTTTAAATGTGATAACATGGTCCGCTTATGACATTAATGGCTATACATTTCATACGAAAGCTCAGGACAACAGAAGTGCAGTTCAGAATAGTGGTGTATTGGTGTTTGCAGAAGCAATGCATTTTTCGAGTGCTAAGGACAGAAACCCAATTTCGGCATCAAGTGCATATTATGGAGTGATTGAAGACATATGGGAGGCTGATTACTTTAAAATTAAAGTTCCTGTTTTTAACTGTAAATGGTTTATCGGTAACAACAGTGTCAGACACGATGAATTTGGAATGACACTTGTTAATCTGAATAGATTGAAGACACAGCTGATTCTTTTATAATGGCAACACATGCCAAACAAATTTTCTATGTAGTAGATCAATCAGATATGCAGTGGGCTGTTGTTTTACAAGGGAAAAAACAATATGTTGGTGAGGATGAATTTGATGAAGATGCTGATTTATGTGAGATCCCTACTTCCATGGAAATATTAACAGAACATAATGATGAGTATGTTGAAGACATGGTTTGTGCCATAAGGAACGATCACGACGAAGGAATTTGGGAAAACAATCCAACTGTACATTCCTAAAATTACAGGTAACACATGTTTATTTCTTGTTTACATTTATTTTTTCCATATAATGTTAGATATTGTAAATTTTTTACTTATTAAAACATGTATCAAACCAAAATGATAAAACAATAAAAACCGTAAAGAGGAGAAGTCCTGGGCGCACCGGCTGGCCGGTGGTGGATCACCGGTTGGCCGGTGGTCCAGACAGCAAAGCTCTGTCTGGTCCAGCGGCCGGCCGGTGGACCAGACAGAGAGTGGTGAGCCAACGGCTGGCCGGTGGCCCAGACAGAGCAAGGCTGTCTGGTCTACCAGCCGGCCGGTGACACCAGGCAGTGGGCAAGTCTACTGCCTAGGTCCTCCGGCTGGCCGGTGAGCTCACATCGGCTGACCGGTGGACTCAATGAGTCCACTTTTCAGCTTTCTTGGGCCAACTCCTTGGAAACATTTTGCCTATCAACAAAAACACTTGAAAACAAGTTAGAACATAATAAGAGTGATTGTGATCATTAAAATCCAAGAGAGAGGGGTACAACAGACTGTGTTTACCATGTTTATCATTGTTTAACATGCTTACCATATTACCAATGTTTACTATTTTGTAATTTAGTACACTTTTCTATTTTCTGATTAAGTAGTATTACAATATTTGAATTTGTATATTTGTGAACTAATGTTTGTTTTTTTGATTTTAAGGAAAATGACAGATCAATCAGTTGATCAGCCACATGATTCTGGAGATGAGCATATTGGTCATACATCTGGGGAGGAACATTCACATGCTCCTATTACGAAAAAGAGTTCAAAGGTTGGTAAGCGTGGGTGCACACGTTTACCAAAATTATCACTTTCCCGTACGAAGGAGGAGAGGATAGTCGTGGAGTTTGATGATGATGATCTTCCTAGAGGTCCAAATGCTAATTATTTTAAGGGTTTTTTAGCAACTCAGGCTAAGAGAAAAGTAAGCATTCTCTATGATGATTGGAGAAGTGTGGATAAGGCGATAATTTCTCAGCTGTGGGAGACCATTTTGGTAAGATCTTTTGCTATTGTTTGACTGTTCTTTAAATGTTTCTAGTATATATAATATTTTTAACCTCTTTTTTATCAGATGACATTTGATATTCCTGACACTGGAGGAGTCAAGAAGAAATTCTTATCGTTGGATTCTAGGAGATGGAGGGATTTCAAATCAACCCTCTCATATGATTTCATTTATGGTCATAGGAGTCGTGAGAATCCATGTCGTATATATCCTTTTATAGATGAAGACACATGGAGACAATTTTTTGAAAGTAGAAGAAAAGAATCATTTTTGGTAAGGGCAATGTAAACTTTTATAATCTTTCTTATATAAATGATCTTATTATTGTTTTTTTAATGATTACTTATTCTTAATTTACAGCAAACAAGGAAATCTCATCAAGAGATCCAATCTAAAAATGTATACCCTCATAGTTTATCTCGGGGAGGGTATGCATTATTGGAAGAACAAATGATGGCAGAAAAATTTCAACAACTAAGAGCTGAGTCTTCAAGCTCTGGAGAGGTGGCCCCTCCATCCCCTCCATCTATACATGAGAAATGAAAAAGAGCTCGGAAGGGCAAAAAATGACAATATCTTTCGGAAGAATCGAGACTCGTAGTTGAGAGGATTGTAAGATATCTATTTTATTTATTTAAGTTTACTATTTTCGTCATATATTTCCAATCATTGTAGAAATGTTCAATTAATTATTACAGGACTCTCTTGAGGAGAAGAGTTCACAGGGGACATTTACACCATCTGGGAGGGAAGATATTTTATCTGTGGCATTGGGAAAGCCCGAACATCCTGGCCGTGTAAGAGGATATTCGGCAGGTGTATCGGTAAGAAAAGTGTTGCCACGTTCCTCAACTTCTAACGTTGAGGGAGTTTATAAAAAAAAATAGAATCCTTGGAGGCTGAAGTCCATAATATTAATGCGACAATGGAGGACAAGATTAGAGCATCGGTGCAGTTTATGTTTTCAGACTTGCAAAGACAATTTCAGGGTGCAGCTCCCACTCCACCTCTCCCAGTAGCTCCCACTCCCCCACCTCAGCCTGCGGACCCCATTTTTGATCCTCCTCCTCCGCCGCAGCTACCTACTTATTGTGAGTTGTATGTTGATGATCCTCAACATCATATAGTTGCATATGGGATGGTATATTGTATAGGATATACAGTTCATCATCAACAGTTAGAGGTAGAGAATCAGAGGGTCACTGTACAGGATATTATAGATAGATCAACTCGGATACCATTACCTACAGATGAGGTGACGACAGTTGGACATAGTATCGGCCATTTTTTACTTTGGCCATCCAGACTTCTTTGAATCATTACCATAGAGGTATAGATGTTATATCTTTTATTTTATATTTTTATTAATTTTTTATCATTTGAAAACTAATATATTTTTCAATTTATTTTTACAGGAATACTTCAAAGGTAAAGAAATACTGTATAGACAACAACAAAGACAGATAGCTATGACATCAGATGCAGATACTAGCAGTCTTGACAAATTGTCAAGATATTCAAATTTGTTGGCGGATCATTATTACTTTACAATGGAAGCTCATGTCTGTGGACGTGAAATAAGTGTGGGGATTATGAAAACTGATATCATGGAGTTTATCACTGGAGATAAGTTGGGCATCAACGTGGTGCAAATTTTTATCATGTAAGTCTTAACACCTTTTCCTTGCATTATATTTATTAAAAATGTATACTTATGTCTGCTTTGTATTAGGTATCTGTATAAAATTTGTGAGAGGAATGAGCTGACAGATGTATATGGATTCGTGGACCCACAATTGATTTCCCCTGAAGCATGTGCATTGCATGAGGAACAAATAATGCTTTATATTTCTGATAGATTTGAAAAGAATTTAATCACACAGTGTTGGATGATGCCATTTTGTGAGAGGTATGAAACACATCCCTCTCAAAGAGTTAATTATCTTTTAACATAAAAAACCACTAACGTTAAATTTCCTTTTATCAGGGATCATTGGATGTTAGGGGTTTTTTTCCCTAGGGAGAAAACACTTTATTGGATATGCTCTCTCCATGATGATGTGCGAGAAAGTTTTAAGAATATATTGGAAACGTAAGTTTCAATTTCACAATAGTTTTATATATTATAATGAATTTTAAATTTACCCCATTCATATTATTTTCTAACAGGGCATGGGTCCACTTTCGAAAAAGCGCAAAGAAAATGAATTTCAAGATCAAATATGTACATGCGAAGGTAAAAATCCATTTATAATTTGTACATTTTGATTTATTACATAAAAATAATATATTGAATTTACACTCATTCAAACAGAAATGTCATGAGCAACAAGGCATCATCGAATGCGGATATTACATGTTAAGATTTATGTATGAAATAATAACAACTGGGACAGTTCTGAGTTTTGACCTGGTAAGATTTCCTCTTTCTCATAATATTTCAATTTGATTTCTTCATTATACACGTTGACTACTATCCTTTTCCTTTGTAGCTTTTTGATGACCCTTAACCCTTTACTGCTGAAGATATCAAACACTTACAAGTGGAGTGGTCAAATTATTTTACAGGTTTGATTGACTTTTATTTGTTTGTAATGTAAAATGTAATTTTGAATATTTTCAATGTAATTGTGTATTTCGTAGTCGTTTAGGTTGGATTTCGTTTTTTTTTGAAGTTGACAGTGTAAGTTTTGAATGTTATATAAGTGAATGTTTAATTTTTCTCTACTTCTTGTTTTGGTCTACTGTTGATGGTTTTTCTGGTCTGGATTTTGGTATGGGGGGAGAGGTTCCAAGGGGGTGGGTGGGTGTTTGGGGGGTGTCCAAGGTGTGTTTGGGGCTGTCCTAGGGGTCGGGGGGTGTAAATGAGGGTGGGGGTGTCCAAGGGATATGGGAGGGGTGTCCAAGGTGTGTTTGGGGCTGTCCAAGGAGTCGGTTGGGTGTAAATGAGGGTGGGGGGGGGGCTGTCCAAGGTGTGGGGGTGTCCAAGTGGTGGGGGGTGTCCAAGGGATATAGGAGGTGTGTCCAAGGGGTGTTTGGGGCTGTCCAAGGGGATGGGGGGGTTTCCAAGGGGTAGGGGGGTTTCCAAGGGGTCGGGGGGGTGTCCAGGGGGTGGGGGGGTTGTCCAAGGGGTGGGGGTGTCCAAGGGGTGGGGGGTGTCCAAGGGATATGGTAGGGGTGTCCAAGGGGTGTTTGGGGCTGTCCTAGTGTTCGGGGGGTGTAAATGAGGGTGGGGGGCTGTCGAAGGGGTGGGGGTGTCCAAGGGGTGGGGGGTGTCCAAGGGATATGGGAGTGGTGTCCAAGGATTCTGGGAGTTCTGTCCAAGGGGCCGGTTGGGTGTAAATGAGGGTGGGGGGGTTGTCCAAGGGGTGGGGGGTGTCCAAGGGGTGGGGGTGTCCAAGGGATATGGGAGGGGTGTCCAAGGGGTGTTTGGGGCTGTCCAAGGGCTCGGGGGGGTGTCCAGGGGTTGGGGGGTGTCCAAGGGGTCTGGGAGGGCTGTCAAGGTGTGGGGGGGTGTCCAATGGGTGTTTGAGGCTGTACTAGGGGTCTTGGGGTGTAAATGAGGGTGGGGGGGGCTGTCCAAAGGGTGGGGGGTGTCCAAGGGGTGGGGGGTGTCCAAGTGATATGGGAGGGGTGTCCAATGGGTGTTTGAGGCTGTACTAGGGGTCGTGGGGGTGTAAATGAGGGTGGGGGGCTGTCCAAGGGGTGGGGGGTGTCCAAGGGTTTTGGTGGGGCTCCAATGTGGTGGGGGAGGGCTGGTCAGGTTGTTAGGTGGGTATAGATGAGGGTGGGGTTCAGTTGGGGCTTGGGGGAGGGCTGGCATGGTTATTTTTGTTGTTTGGTTTCTGGTTGCTTTTTGGTGAGAGCAGTGCAATTATTTTAAAAAAAAATATCGCTTTCACGTCGGTTATTTTATAACCGACGTGGTAAATAAATCGGTAGGGGTTTATCACGTCGGTTTTTTTGAGAACCGACGTGATAAACCGTTCCCGGGCCTTTTATCACGTCGGTTCTAAATATAACCGACGTGCTAAAAGGCCTGGGAATCAATTTACCACGTCGGTTATTGGATAACCGACGTGCTAAAACGTTTCCCAGGCCTTTTTATCACGTCGGTTATTTAAGAAACCGACGTGATAATAGGCCCGGGGAAGGGTTAATCACGTCGGTTATGTCATAACCGACGTGATAAACGATATCCCAGGCGTTTTATCACGTCGGTTTAGAAAATAACCGACGTGATAACCCCCCCCCCCCCCCCGCATATTTATCACGTCGGTTATTAATGAACCGACGTGATAAACACCGTGATGTTAGGGATGTTACGTCGGGTTTAAAATAACCGACGTAAAAAACGTTATTTATAACGTCGTCCGTATTAACGTCGCCTAAAAACCGACGTAAATAATGAAAAATAACCGACGTAAAAAATGTTTTCTGCACTAGTGATTCGTGCTAGACATGAACAGGAACTGGTGCACCACAACAGGCCTTGATTCACTCTTAGTTTCAACACTCCCGGGGGATATGCTTAGGATAATTCTCATTTTCATTAAAACCCATTATAAAGGGTTGATGAGTATATACTTCCTTAAAGAAAACATTTTTATAATTATGGATTACATCCATAAACTGTTCAATTTATGTTAAGTGTTTTAAATGTTTGGATATATGTATTGTGATTCATAAAATAATCTTGTTTATGCCATTGTATAGAAATGGCGCCCAGTAGAAGAAATCTGAACTCCAGAAATACATATGATCCAAAGAGTAAGAAGGATCATCTCTTTCATGATATTAATACAACAATTTGAAGAGAAATATTATCCCATGTATTCTCAACATATGAATAAATAGTACCATAAGATAAGTAAAAAATTCTCTGAGTCCTATGTCTTTGAAGGGAAGCAAGAGAAGAAAAGGATTGAAGAGAGAAATATGGATAAAGGGAAGAGGTAAAAGAAGGATTTTCCCATATGTGATAACTGTGGAAAGAATAACCTTGGTAAATGCTTGAAGGTAATTAGAGTTAGTTATAATTTTGGAGAAAAGGACACTAAGTACGTGATTGCAAGGGTAAGAAAAAAGTTTCAAATGTACAATGCTTCATCTGCAAGGCGTTGGGACACTACGTGAATCAATGTCCCAGTCATCAGAGTATACATTAAATGATTCTTTTGGATAATAATCAAGTTATTATACTACCTCAGATGACGAGTAATGACTAGTGTTCTTATGTTGTTAAAATAGAATTATTTCATTTGGGTGTTGAATCAACAATATATTATTTATATGAATTATGGAGATAAATAAGGATTGTACTGCAGTACTATTTTATTAATGATTTGATATTATATGGTTCAAATAAAAGTTACTTAATGGTAAGCTACACTTTTTGGAAAATATATGGTTGAAGTAAAGGTAATCCTTAATATGGTCCTGATAACGAGGTATTGAATTTGGAATAAGAGATGGTTGATTTGGATATATTATATTGGATATTCTTGACTTCCTTCGAACTGATTAATAGTTTTTTTATTTCATCATTTTTGGAATATTCAAAAAATTTTGATATAAGGAATATATCCACTATTATATAAAGGATAAGGGAGCATGAATGTAATCAATAGGTTTTTTGGTAATTCAGGTTGTTACCATGTTTTAAAATAATACATGATGAATATGTTCAAATGTTATTACATGGAAAAAAGGATCCTCATTGTGTTTAAATTCCTTACAAATTTTGGACTGTGAGTTTGGATATAAGTATTTTGGATAAGTCTAAAGTTTGGAATGGATTAATATTGAAATTGTGTATGATTGTTAACGTTATTTTTGGATTGTTATAAAAAGGACAACACACAGACCGTGTGATAATCCTTCACGTCAGACAAAGCTGTAGGAATCGAACCCACAACTATAGTGTGATTGGTATTTATCACCTAGCACTAGACTAAGTGAATTCACTGGATTGTATAATCTAATTTTATTAAAGGGTCTGATAGATGGATTATAAATTCATTATTTTCGGAACCCTATACGATTAGGATAAATAGAATGTTTTTTTGAAATTTTTTGGAGTAAAAGATGAGGTTATGGTAGAAATTAGTTAAAGGATGGAACTCTACTTGTCAAGTATAAATATATTTTTTCTTCTCTCATTCTATGAAGAAATTAATTCTTAAACATTAGGAAAGGGATATTAAAACTAAAAATGTGTTATCCTAATACCTAATGTTTTGTTGAACCGGTGATATTTTAAATCATCATGGATTGATGGCTTTGAGGCCCTCAATTCTACAATTGTTTGTGACTAATGACCTCAATCACTCCATATAAATATTTACGTTTTCCCTCCAATTATGTCTCTTTAATTTCCACCAATTTTCTCCTAATCGAGATCATAATTTGTTGGTGAATTTTTCATTCCTAATTTCCTCTTATTAAGACTAAATTTTATAAACCCAATTTCCGATGTGGGTTTCCCCACAAAGGTATTTTCTATTTTCAACATTTAATTTTCGAAGAACAATTTCAAATTGCGAGGATTCAATTTATTGAAGGATAGAATAATGTAACACCCCATGATTTCATACTACGTTGTTTCTTCAAAGTGATTCAATGACTTGAATTACACGCAACACTAAGTTCAAGTGCACTACGACTTACTAAACTACTCGTTCAAAAGCGGTTATGATTAGTATTAACTGATTTTTTAACTTTATATAATCATGATAATTTTAGAATCCATATTATGAGTTTCTAAGACATAATTTAAGAACAAATTCATTTTTTCATATAAAAGAAGTATTTTTCAAAAAATGCACTTTTACCGCCTTTTAATGGTGAACCCTTTTTAAATACAATATTAGAAACTTTCATATATTCATTTTGACTAAATAAACATTTTATTTATAAACGGTACATAAGAATTTAGTTTCAATAAATTTTTGATGTTTTTCTGATAACTTTCATATTTGTGTGAATAGTGAAAAATACTATATTTTAACTGAAAACAACTTTTTTAATCAAAATAATTTATAGTGTTAAATTATAAATTTTAATGGTTTTTAAGTATAAATAGATTAAATTTTTACCATTTAATCCAATTATGGTCATTGTAAGTAATTTTACTTCGAAATTGGACATAAACAAGTATCAATATTTTGATGTTTGTTATTT
The DNA here is from genome assembly GCA_963277665.1 of Viscum album. NCBI lineage: Eukaryota > Viridiplantae > Streptophyta > Magnoliopsida > Santalales > Viscaceae > Viscum > Viscum album. The sequence goes on from OY728138.1 coordinate 460,539,467, forward strand.
CTTAAAAATACGCCTCTTAGTTTTGACAACAGGAATTAATTCTAATTTAGTAAATACAACTTATATGTTTTAAATTTTGTAAAATAGACTTCATTTTTGAATTTGGAATTTCAAAATTATCGTAGGGTGAATTTTTGTTATTTTTCTGAAAACTTTCAATTTTTGATGAATAATAAAAAAAACACTGAGTTATTGTTTAGAACCTACTTTTTATTTAAATAATTATATATTTTATTTAAATTTATTTTAGGTCAAATTAGATACATAATACCAATATAAGTTCAATGTAATTCATTGGATTTATTTTATAATAGGTTTAGATATATAAAAAGTTTATTGAACTTTTTACCGTCTTTTACCCACCTCCTAAGAGCATTCGCAAATTTTCATAAAACATTATTTTACCACTTTTATGAATTAAATTTAAAAAATCATAGAGAAACGGTTGATATTAGTAAGTAAAATTTGGTTCAATATGATAATAATATTTTTTTTGAATAGTAAATTTTGACTTTTATTTACCACAATTAAAAGTAAATAGGGTATTTAACGGTAATAATGATATTATTATTACACTAAAACATGTCCTAATTTTATTAGATAAGTGTAATTCGACCAAAAACAACCTTAGGAATAAAATATGATCCTTTAGGTCCACTTGGATTAGATTATAAATTTTATTATTATTTAATTTAATGAAAAGTTAAAAGTGTTAAATTCATATTTTCATAACTAAAACATTTTTAATATAGGGTTATACATAAGATAAATTCTACTATAAATATTAATTAGAAATATAAGAAGATTTAATTCATAATGGAATTTTATTTATAATTTTTAGACATTAAATAATTATATTTATTTATGACACAATGATGATGCAGTAATTACCTTATTAATAAAAGATTAATATAATTGATATTATAAATAACCAAAAAATATAATCTGAGACATATGATGAATTAAACTAATTTTATAGGTTAATATGACATGTTAGGGTTGATTCAATCAATTTTTTTATAAGTAATCATTATGTTATGATTTTAACAAAAAACAAATACCAAATAGTGTTAAAATTGACAAAAAATAGTTTTTAAAACAAATATTATATTATTAATTGATATAATAGTCCTAAAAATCTAAGGTTCGACCAAAATACATATATAATAATATATTTTACATTAATGAACCAATTTGTGTTCTATTGTCATTTTATAGTAAGTTTATTGACCATATAATATAAAAATACAAAGAGACATAGTGAATGTCAAACTATTTAACTATGAGTTAAATCTAAAAGATAATGTTAATATAGTAACCCAAACCAATCTAAAAACTATTGGTTGAGTGGTTTTAGACCCATAACCACCTTATAATTTAAATAATTCATTTTTTATCCATTATAAACCGAAAATTATTTTATTATAAAATAATATTTCAATCTCTTCCTAAGGTGCCCCTCGCCCCTCTTATAAAAGGGCACTTCCCCTTCTCTCAAATTCACACCTCCAAATCCTTTTGGCTCGGACAAACCCTGCACGAATATCCTCCAAACTATCCTACCTTAATCCTAGAGGAATTCCTTTGGTAATAAAGACAATATAAGGAGACCTTTTGATCAAATCAAAAGGAAGAACCCGAAGAAGAGGTAATGATTTCACCACCTTCTTTCAAGTTCTTTTCTTCTTCCACTTACTCCTTCTTTGTTATTACCACACCAAAATAATAACTCATGTATATTATATATAATTTGATGTTATTATAAATATTTCAGAACCATATTCATTATTCTATCCACCCTATGAGTAATAATGTCACCATGCGTGCGTACGTACGGCTTACCATCTCCACGCCATGGTGTAATTTGTTATTTAACACTATGTTATTTGGATGGATATAATGATGATTAATATGTCTATAAATAAAGAAAATAACATGATAATGTATCTATAAATAAAATATAACATCCAATTTCACACCTTTAAGGAAATTATATTGTCGCTCGTGTGTACGTACGGATTACCATCTCCACGACGTGATGAGATTCATTTCCACGTTCACTATTCATCGATGATTATAAAAATATATATTACTAATATGTATGTAATATATGACATAATAATTCTACTGGATATATATTAATTTATTTATTTATATATGTATGTATTTATGTATTTATGTAATTACGTATGATACGGTCAAGAATAACAATTTAAAATACGTACGTTAAAAAAAGCGATTGTTACCCGAAATGTTAATTTAACAAGAAAATCATTATTAAATGGGTAGTATAAAGTAATAAATGAATAATTTATGATATAATAAATATTAATATTTTTCTTTTATAATATTATAACATATAATGGTCATTATACAAGAGGTTAAACGTAACCTCGACTAAAGGAAAGTGCAAGGTAAGGGTTAATTTCAAAATCTCTTTATTATCCGAGGTTGTTTTTACGTAAGTATCTACCGGGAAATATTTATTATCCATGTCCATGTTTCATGAAAGATTTTTCAAATAGATTCTTTTAGGGGAATTTTTTTACTAAAAAATCATTTAAAATGTTTTGAATATTTATTCCTCTAAATCATTCTCATTAATGTCCATGTTTTCAAAATGGTTTTTAAGGATTTATCTATATGTACATGAATGTTTTTAAAATGTTAATTATTTTCAAAAATTTCAATGTGTTATGGTAAACTTTGATTAAAAAATGTCTTTAAATGTTTTACTTTCTAAATTTTGTGACTTTTAAATGTTTTCATGAAAAAGGATATTTCTCTCAAAGACTTTTACAAATCATTTTCATCTATGTTAACATCCTTTGATGGATTTTAAACTTGTTCGAAGATGATTTATTATGATACAAATCTTCCATATTGTATTGAAGGTTTTGTGATATTTTTGACTATGGATGTGTTATTTATATACCATTCATGGTTTATGGATAAAGTATTGACATTTCGTATGCTAGTTTTAATAAGAATGTTTATGTTATGTTTAAACCTTTTCATATGAGGAATGCATTGGACTTAGTATGTGAGAGGTGGATCCCGCCATATCTCCTCGATGCAGTGATAGGTTTTATTGGATATAATAGTGTCTTGGCACAAGGCCTTCAAAAAATCTTATTTGTATTCTAGGCACAAGGCCTTGACTAAGTAGTTATAAAGTCTGGAATTATGCATTCCATCATTATGAAAGTGGCTATTGATATTGCATGTGATTATTCGACTAGTAGAATATCCATGTGAGAAATTAAACAGCATTATTTTGATTTATATTTTACATATTATGACTAAGTTTATGTTGAAAATTTTTTTGTTTTAGTTTTATACATTTCCTTAAATGTTTATGCTTATTTACGAATGTTTCCGCTATATTGTTATCCTTACTGAGCATCTGAGCTCACCCCTTTCTATGTTTTATTTTTCTAAGTATGAAAAGAAGAATATTATGACTAACCTACAGGGATAGTCTATTGGATCTCAGTGTTGTCTATGGAAACAATGTTGTTTTAGTTTTACATTTGATGATGTAATGTAAACCTTATAAATGTATCTAGTACTTCCAAGGCTACTAAACTAATTGGCCTTTCGAGACTTGATCTTTTGTGATCATTCCAACGATACGTAATAATGTACCGAATCTGGGATTCTGGGGTTGGGCGTCACAGATGTCAATGAGGAACTACCACCAGGTGCTACTATGGATCTATTATCACTTGGTTCTATCATGGGTCTACTATTGTTATGTGTTGTTGTGGGAATTCTTCCATCAAGTCCTACCTTTAGTGTGACACTATCTTGTCCTACTTTGGAGATGTGACTACTTGATGAAAATCAGGGTAATTGTGGGTGGCATGGTATTTGGTTCTACCATGAAATTAAATCTGACATACTAAAGTAAAGTTTTATTATAAGGATTAAATATCATGATATAGAGTATCATGTTTTTAGAAAAAGGTTATGTCGAATGAATTCAGAAGGATGAATAAATTAATAGATACCCAAAGCAACTATTCGGGTGTACTAAATAAATGATTCAAATAAAAAAAGGTTGGTTGTACACAATTGTACCCTAATTAAGTATAAGGATAGTTGACTGAATAATCTTTAAATTTCACCTTTATAGTGAGTTTGTTTAGGCTGGTTGAAAGAAATATGGAAGAATACATCATGGAATTATTCATACTCTATTTAAATGATGTTACACTAGATAACATTCATACATAAAATCATAATTATTGCATGTGATGAGTTCTATTTAGTATATGGAAATAAGGTGTTTTGGTTTTAAGAGGAGTAATTCCAATATTTAAGAAGATCTGAACCCATATCTATATCATTTATTTATTGATACATACAAGTGGACTTAATATTGAAGAATAAAAAGTTTTAAGGGAGGGTGAAGATGTTTTGTTAATTCTTTTAGGCTTGATGTAGTTACAAATAGTTATGGAATCCATTTTCCATTTAAGTTATTATGATGAACATATATAATTTTTTATAGGATTATTAATTCAAATATATATACATGGAATCCCAAATATTTGAGTTAAGAATAATAAGCAATGAATAACCATCCTAGATCATTAAATTTTTATCAAAAAATTTCAAATCTATATGAGTGTGTGAATAGTTTAACGAAGATGTGTTGGTGAGGAATCGTTTTTTTAGTGCAGTGTTATGTAAGAAAATTGAAGTGAAACCTTTCCTAACTAAAAATATAAGAAGAAGAATAATATCTCATCACAATGGAAAACTATATTGTTGTCTATAGAAGGAATACATATCTATTGTCTCTTTATCATTTGAATTTTGTATCTATGTGGGATACACTTGATGTGAATGAGGAAAAAATATTTGCGAGACTTTTAAGTGAGTTCAAAGTATTTTCCTTACTTGTTAGGGTTCATAAAGTTTTTAGTTCATCGTATGATCACAGGTTTTATGTGATCATTCCAAGGACTATCTACTCACATTGAGTAGTAAACCCTGTAAATTGCATGTGATCCCTCTGTGTGATCTTGTGTTTGGTTTAACATCAAATTTTACTACAACCAGTGGTGAAGGTTTTATTATGAGGGAAAATATAAAAATTTTGAACCACCAATTCACAAACCTAGTGGTTCCTTAATCTTTTGTTCTCATAATTGGTATCATAGAACTGGTTCCCTTCATTATAGTTTCACTATTAAAGACCTTTTTTATGAAGTTTTATTTTTTATTTCATCCTTAATGAATAATTTAAATCAAGTGAATAACAATAGGATTCACATGTTTTATGGGAAAGTTTTTCATATATGGAATATTTGGATGTTACCTTATCTCTTCTCTACTATTAATGATGTTCTGGAAGTTACAATAGATGGATTTTCCCCCCATGCTAAAGGTTTTTCCAATATAGTAGCAGATAAGAGGAAATTAGAAAACGATGGTCATGCTAAGAATGACATTTTATATTCTCTTTCAAAAGGATAATTTATGAAAGATAAAATGCTCAAATTGGAAAAAGATGTCTTGTATAAACTTCAAAATATATATGAAGGTAAGACCAATGTTAAGTGGGTAAGTTGCAGTTCTAGAGACTCAAGTATAAATTTTTATACATGAAAGATGATGCTATTGTTGATAGTTTCTTGATAAGGGTCAATGATGGTCTGATTACTAATAGAGGTAATAGTCAGAGGTTTTAGTATTCTGATATTATTGAAAAATGTTGACATATTTTTACAGATAAACTTGATAATAAAGTATCAAATTTAGAAGAAAATGATAAAAGTGATATTCCTCTTGATTATCTATATAGTATTATCATTTTTTATTAAATGATGAAAGATGATATTTTCAAAAAAAAGGAAAAGGATAAAAAAATCATGCCTCTAAATCTAATAAAGGATATAAGATTATTTATGAGGATGATAAAGCTATATCTTTAAAATCATACTACGATATAGATGTGAAATTCTCTAAAAAAAATTTCTCATCTCAAGTAATGTGAGAATAGGCACATGAAATTTTAAAGGTAATCTACCACATATATGCTTTAACTTGGGGGTTATAGGATATTTTTTAGAAAATTTTCCCAAACTAAAATAAGATTAGTTTTGTGCACAAGAAAATAAAAGTTCCAAAAGATATTTATAGATGAATTTATCCAAGGAAAACGTATTTTTTAAATAAATGATAAGAATTTATCTATGAATAGAAGTTAAATTATTTTATCTAATTATGAGGAAAATAGTTATAGTGATGAGGATGAAGAGTTTGATACTAAAATTTATTTTGGTGAAAATCTTCTTATTGATAAAGTTGATGATGAAGACTTCACTATTGATGAAGATAACAACTATGGAATTGAAGATTCAAAAACTAAAATGGAGTTTATGATTAATATATATTTGAGAAAATTTATTTTTAAAATTTAAAAACAAGAAAATAAAAATAAGAAGTTGAATAAATATGATCAGTATAAAAAACGATGAGAATAACCCAACAAGAATAAAAATCTATGTTATTTTAGGAGGATATTGATAATTTTGAAAATTCTCTTAATACTAAGAAGTCATTGGTTATCAAAATGAAATAAGAGATTAAAAGAATGGAAAATTAGTATGATATTATTCAACTAAAAATTTTCAAAATAGAGTAATAACTGAACCTTTCCATAATAATATTGCAAAATTTTGTTTAAGAAATTAGAGAATGTTCAAAGGTAAAAGAATTTAAATAATCTAAAAAACACATTCTAATGATGATATTTATATAAAAAAGTAATGAGAGAGGTTTCAAAATAAGTATATAGTAAAAGGAACCATGTTTGTGGCCAAATCTATTGAGTTCCAAAAGTCTAGAAATTCAGGGACAATTTACTTTGATTTAAAAATTACTACTTCTGGTAGCTCTAAAAATGTTAAAAATATTTATTTTTTAATATAAATATTATAGGAGTTCAGCCAAACCTTGATTCCAAAAAATAATCCAATATTTTCGATTAAAAGAAAGGATAAATTAAAAGATATTGTTCTTAACAATATGTTATTTTCAAATATAGATATATATTTTATAAATATTATTAGTATTATGGAGACTCTGTGAATACATCAAGGATATTTTGGTTTAATGACCATTATCACGATGATTACATAATACTAGTGGGAAAAAAATTTAGGCAGATTTAGTCCAATCTAAGATGATAGATTAAAAAAACATGGAAAAATTGTTCTGAAAACTGAAAAAAGATTTAAATCATTAATATAAGTGTGTAAAATATATGATTATTTAATTAATCTTGAAAAATAATATGTCATGATAATTCTATATGAACAATAAAATAATCCTTATGAAAAAGGTAAAGAAATGGAACTTATTGTAGAAGTTTCTCTTAATTCCATAGTAGAATAATTTCCATGGATATTAGAAAGTGGGTTCTACTTGAATATGATACGGAACTTGAATATATTGAATGATATTGTTAAATTAAAATAATTCTTGATGAACATTGGAAATGATTGGTCTCTCAATACTAAAGGGTTTGGTTTTTATAATATTAGAAAATAAAATTCTATATCTAAGAACACACTCTATATTGATGGGATGAAACACAACATTTTAAGTGTTTCATTACTCCGTGACAAATTTAATGAGGTAATTTTCAGCAAAATGGTTTTTGGTTAATAATTCTTGAAGATGGAATGGTTTTTACAAAAGGGAAGTGAAAAAATAATAATTTATTTCAAATTGGAAATGCTCATAATTAAGGTTATTTTTTTAGGAAAGTTTAAAATGTACTTTGGCATAAAAGGTATGTTCAACTTGGAAAAGGGAACATGAGTAAGCTTTCTAAAAAATAAATGTTTTATGGATTATATAAAATTAATAGGGAGATTTACTAGATTTTATCTACCTGTCATAAGGGGAATATCAACAATTCCCAACCCAAATAGAATGATATTTATATATCACATTAGAAATTATCTATTTAGATATTGGTAGACCCATGAGAATTTAATAAACACATGGAGATAAGTATTTTATTTTATATATTGATTAATTAATCATATTACATGTATTATGTTAATTGAACGTAAATCAGAGGATCTAAATATATTCAAGATTTTAAAAAAAAGTGTTAAAAATTGATTAGTTACTATCCAAATTTATTTTAAATAGATAATGGTGGTGAGCACACTAATAAAAAGTTTAACTTTTATCTTAATAAACATTTTATTCATTATGAACAAATCTCACTAAACAAACCATAATAAAATGGTGTAGTTAAAGAATATAATATAATTTTGGTAGATATAGATCAAATAATGATTATAAAAAAGGATAGTTCTAGGAATGTTTTGAGGAAATATGTTAGATAAGTTGTTCATATTCAAAATCACTTCTTCTATAGGCCAAATTCTAATATGAATCTATATGAGATATACTACAAGAAGAATCCACTCATGAAGCATCTCAAATTTTTTGGAAGTCTGTGTATCATTAATATTAAGGGTGAAAATCTATGTAAGTTTGATCCAAGAGGATCTATAAGAATATCTCTTCATTATCCTCTAAATAGTGGAAAATTTCATATTAATAATAAAAATATTGGAATAATTTTTTATAAAACTGATTTGAAGATCCTTAAATTTTCAAATAAAGAAATAGTTGAAAATTAAGGTCATTTAGAAAGTGATATTACTACTAATTATTTTGAACATCACGAATAAATAATAGAAAAATATGAAAATGTTGAATTTGTATAGAAAAAAGGATAAGATTAGTCTATCTCAAGTGATGAGTAAAAAATACATACGAATTATCCTATAATAATAATAAAATTTCAAGTTCAAAAAATAATTAAAAATAAAAAAATAGGTAAAAAATTGATTAAGTCTAAGGAAAAAATCTCATAATTTTTTTTCTCTCAAGTTGAACCTAAATATGTTGAGAAATCTCTATAAAATCAAGATTGGGTTGGTTTTTTCAATGAATAATTGGATTAGATTGAGAATAATTAGACATAGGAATTGGTTTCTAAGCCTAAAGAAAATAATGTTGTTGGGATAAAATGGGTGTTCTAAAGTAAATTGAATTAAAATGGGGAATTTGTGAGGAATAAAAAAATACTAGTGTGTAAATTATAATCAAACATTGAATAATTTTCATTTGATGAGACTGTTGAACTAGTATCAAGGATTAAAACCATTTGAATGTTCCTTAATATTACTTCCTAAATACATTATAATATCTACCAAATGGTTGTTAAGTCTACATTTCCCAATGTATAATTAGAGTGAGAGGATAAAATTGAATATAAAAGTGTGTTTCTTCTTAGAGAAGAATAAAAAAATAGGTTAAATAGGGCTTTATATGGGTTGCAAAAGGACCCAAGATCATTGTATTCAAATCTTGACACCTGATTAAAGAGGTTGAATTTTGGAAAGGGGAGATTGGATAAAAATTTATACATCAATGATGATGAATTCATATCTATAATTGTTATAACTTCTATATATGACAAAATATTTTATTTAAATGATAAAGAAATGTATGATAAGTTTTCCAAATAAATGAATGATTCATTTGAAATGTCTATGCTAGGTGAGATGAGGTTCTTTCTTGGTCTAAAAATATCTTTATAGAAATATCACATTATTCTTTCTCAAGATAAGTATAGATTTTAAATTTAGAAAAAAATTGGTATGGATGATTAAAAATATATTTCCACACCAATTTTAGTGGAAACAGACTTATCCAAGGATGAACATGGAAGAGAAGTTAATCAAAGGGAGTTTAGAAAGTTGATTGGAACTTTGTTATACCTTATAGATTTGATATTAGATATCATATATGTTTGCACTCTTTGTGCTAGATATAAAAATTATTAAAAATGGTCTCATTTTAATAAAATAAAAATGAATTTTTAGGTATATAAATGGTAAAATAGATTTTGGATTGAAATATGAAAACAAAGAAATTTTGGATTCATTTGGTTATGCTGGTACAGATTGGGCTGGCTACACTTATGATAGGAAAACAAAATCTTGTGGAGTTTTCTTTATTAGTAATTTATGTGTGTTCAAGAACATCAAGAAGGAATGTTATATAACTTTATGCCAGAATGTGTGGTTGTAACTTATGCTAAAACTTAGGTGATGTGGATGAAAACTCAATTGGAAGTTCTGAAGGTGGGTGTGAAGATACCACTTCTTCTTGGAAGTTATAATAAGAGTGCTACCAATTTTTCAAATAATTTAGTTCAACATTTCAAGATAAGTAACATGGATATTAAATATCACTGAATAAAAGATATTTTTGAGATAAATGACATTGAGTTATAGTTTTTTCTCATAATGGAGTAGATTTTTGATATGTTTACAAAGCCATTATCTAAAGATGCCTTCTAGAATATCAGGTTAAAGATGGGTTTTTAACTGTACCATGGGCAAGGATAAGGTATGTGTGATCTTTCACAAACATCTTATAGTCTTTGAATTTTTCTATGGGGTGACACTATAATCAATCCATTGAAATATGTTTTTCCTCTTTAAGTAGAGAATATATTAAAGGGTATTTAAAAGAAATAAGTTGTGATTTTAACTTTTGTGAACTATCTTAACAAAATTTTATTTCATCATGTGTGGAGTATTTTAATAGTTTTTTAAACTGGTTACAATATGTTTTTCAAAACATTTCTAATTAGGTTTTATTTTTTAAATGCATTTTAGAGGCTAGGAGGCCAAGTTGTTGTTCCTAAATCACTACTTAAGAATTGCATGGAATTTCTCTTCAATGATTATTGTTTACTAAATTAAGTATAGTCACCTGGTCTTATAATTATGGGATAGTGGAGATTTTTTATTTTGTGATTTATGTTCCTTTTTGGAAAAAAACTAAAGGGGTTTATTGAGACTATGAGACCTTTATTTTTATAAGTGGATCAATTGAAGAACATTGTTAGTAAGAAATGATTTTTTATGATGTTCTCTTTTATTGTTAACATTTTTATGAATTTATATTCAATTTTGACATTGATGAGATACCACAAATGTATTGTTGTTGGGGTTCTACCACTGAGGTGCCACAACAAGGGTGCTTCCTCCACCTCCAAATCGATTTTTTTGGTACTTTCAAAAGCCACTTTTACGATGAGTGGTAACCTCACAGATCTCCAGACATTTAAAAATTCAAAACATAATTCAAAATATAACCAGTGCTAACTTCAAACTTAAAATATGAAAACAATGGGTGAAAGGATGATCTGAGAGGATGTTATCCCATTCATTTCCACATCATAGTCTTCCAATCGAAGCATATTAAACATCCCCTATGCATCCCATTGAGAACAAAGTAAAAAAATTCAAATTTAAAATTTCAACTTTCAAATAGAAACCAATAACACCATCTGGCATCGTGCACCCAAACCCACACCGTACCTCAGCCACACCAGACCTCTGACGAGAGATTCCCAACTCAAACCAACATTACTGCCGAATAACCTCCAAAAAGTACACCACAAAATCCATGAGAACCACCAGTTAATTAATCTTCACAACTATCACGAATTTCAAGCCCAGTAGAAATAGAAGATGGAGAGGATGCCACCATGAAAGACTCTACCTGGAAGTCCATCATCCACGCAATCTCACATCCCAAAACACATTAAACACCACCACATAACTCCTACTGGGAGAATAAATATGGAATATTAGAGCAAGAGTAGAGAATTGAGAACACCAAGGCCTCAATAGTGATCTCGGATAGCCATGGCCACCAACCCTGCCTTTGGAAATAACCACTAGGAAAACAATGATCAAACAAACACCACCACTAGGAAAGAAAAGAGCATGATGAACCAGAACACCAGGAAACATCGTCACCATCTGATGATATCTTGAGACGAAAACTAACTGCAACTTCGTCTTTAGAAAGAGAAACACATGCACTCCATCAGAAAAAAAACATACTAGATTGAGAAAAATAGGTAGGGAGGAGAAATCTAATCCCAGTAAAGGAGCGCCATCACGCTGGATAGAACTCCAAAAACCCTAAAAGCAAGGGTAGGAAGGGGGGAGAGGAAGGGTCAGACGGAAACCCAGTCTACTAACTCCTAAAACAAGAAGAATCAGACTACACTATGACCACAAAAATGATAGAGGAACCCAGATCTAAATCAGATCTGGCCTAGGAGAGGAAACCCACACCGGGAACACTGAGGATTAAATCTGATGTAGCAGAGTAAAGTGTCCTACTAAGGATTAAATTTCATGATATTGAGTATCATGATTCTTGAAAAATTAATGATAAAATTAAGTATAAAAGATAAATAAATTAATTGTGATCTATTTAAATTGTTCTAGTACACTAAAAAAGGAAAGAAATAAAAAAGGTATGTAATACACATTAGTACACACCTGAAGAAGGAGAAGGTCAGTTGGATGAGTTATCCATGAATTTCACCTTTATAAAGAGGTGTTTGATGTTTGTAGGAAGAAATATGGAAGAAAACTTCATGTAAATATTTCTTCTTTGTTTAAATAAAGTTACACTAGATTCTATAAATGCATAAATTCATGATTATTACATTCTATGAGTTGTTCTTTTTCCATGGAAAGAAGGTGGTTCGGTTTTATGAGGAAGAATTCCAATATTGAAGTTGATGTGATCTTTTATCTATATCATGTATTTATTGACACATATGTATGGATTTAATGTTAAATAATCACGTGTTTAAAAGGAGTGTAAAGATTCTATATTAATTCTTCCTGACTCGATTTAGTTACAAAATTTATGCAATATGTTTCACATTGAATTTATTGAGATGACCAGATCTTACCTTTTTATAGGATTTTGAACTAAAATATATTTACACATCATTATAAATATTTAAATTAATAATAATGATAAAATATTAACCATTATGTGTCACTAAATTTTTATAAGATGTTTTTAAATCTATGTGAGTGTGTGAATAGGTTGATCAAGAGGTGTTGCTGAAAACTTATTTTTTGTATGCAGTATTGTGCAAGAAAATTTAATGTAATTATTACCTCATTAAAAAAGATAAGAACAAGAAGAAGATATCAGGACATTGGAAAACTAAATTATTTTCAACATGAAGAAGATATATCTATTTTTTATTTGTCATTTTAATTTTTTATTTGCATAGGATTCACTTGATGTGAGGGATATTCAAAATAGTCTAGAGGATTATAAGTGAGTTATAAGGATTTTCCGAATTCATTGTGGTTCAAAAAAAATTAGTGGATCATATGATCATGGGTTTTACCACATCATGCTAAGGAATAGCTACACACATGGAGTTGTGAACCTTGTCAATTTCATGTTCTCTATTTATGTTTTATTGTGTTGGGTTTAACATAAAATTACACACTAACCAATGGAGAAGGTTGTTTTAAAAGTAAAAACATAAAATTATTGAATAAATTATTCCCACAAGAAATTCCTTGATCTTGTGTTCCTAAAATGGTGGGTGGAAATCACAATCAACCTATAACCAAAACCCAAATTGTGAACCTTGATATCCTCCCATGGTAGTCGTCATCACAACCTATGTCACACAGGGAATCCTCATCTCCCAAAAACCATAGAATTCACACTCATTGAGTTCACGAGGAACTATATCAAGAAAACCATTTCATATCCAATTCCATTACATCAATTTAAAACTTATAGAGAAATATCAAAGCCATTTTCTATGCTAGATTATTCAATACATGACCTAGACTATTTCTACCCATAATAGATGGCCCCTAAGAATCTCACATGAAACAATTAAACCGCAAGTGGTTCCATAATCAATCACAAAAAAGACCAAACCCATTCCCCAAAATCCCAAGATGTATAAACATATGTATAACACAATAAATCCATGAAATAAAATTTTTAGTAAAAAAATGTAACGGAAACAAAACTAAACACTTATGAAAATTAAAGTCAACCCCTGACTTCAAAAAATACTAGAGACCAACCATAATAGGAATTGATGACTAAAAAATTTTAATCTCCTTAGGGATGGGTAGGAACAAAGTGAAATGGGTTGGGTGAGATCCCTAGTTGAATTGGGTAAAATAAGGGAAAACCTAATTTAAATAAACTAATCAAAATAATTAATTATTTAAAAAATAAAACAATGAAAGAGGGTAATATGAACCCAATACCAAACCATTAGGTAACCTCTATCCATCAGGTACCTGCCCTAAGGTCACCAGCCACCTGGTGGACCTCCAAGCCAACCTTCTTCTCTACCTAGCACATCGAGTATCCAATATGAACCCACCAAGAACATGGGCTTCTATATATTTAATAATATATTCCATAACCTAAGATAACATCTGGAATCCAAAATTTGTTCTTTTTATGTAATATACAGGTATTTTAAAAGAAATACTATGTTTGATAGCATATAAGATACGTAACACTCTTCTTAAATAAAAAATATATTATTTTTTAAATATGTTTGTTCTAACATAGCTATTTAATTAGTGGGTATGAATAGTATTAACTGTATTTGAAAACATATATAAAGTTACAAATCAATACTAAAGTATTGATCAATTCTTAGTAAATAAGTACTCAATTTTTAGAAAACTTATTTTATAACATTTTTTGAAAATGGTTTTAATTTATTTTCATGATAAAATATTATAATTAATTTATAAAAATTTTATAAATTTTATTAAAATGAAATCATTTATCAAATTATCATTTCAAAATTATCTTAGAGTGAAAAATGGAGATTCCTCAAAAAAGGCTATTTTTCCAATGAAGAGTGAAAAATAGTGATTTTCATTAAAAAAACTATTTTTTGTTTTAAGAATTTAAAAAGTTTAATTTTGTTTTAAAATGGTTTTAAAGTAAAATTATTTATATTATTTTTTAATTAATAAAATTAATTTCATTCAACCGGTTTTTATGTTTGAATTTGGTATAAAAACATTTTTATACTTAAAAATACATTTTTCCTGAAACTATTTTACATCCCCTATTACAGGTTTAATTTGAAATTAAATATACAACTTATGTGATTTGAATCTTGAAAATTTAATTTAATATTTTCATCTAGAGGATCTTAATTTTTTAAATATGCCCCTTTTATTTATAGTAATTTTTAATAGTAACTTTATTAAAAAAATCACCATGGTAAGGAAAAATTGGATAATTAAGGTTAACAATAATATTATAAGGACAAAACATTTACCCAAACACTTGAATTTATCCTTTTAAATGAGTTTATTTCATCCATTTCCTTCCAAGTTTTGAAAATATTGAAACTTCGATCCATATTTCATTAATTTCTTACCTTTAAAATTTTTTAGTAAAAGATAATGTCAAAAATATCACTTTCTTACTTTTAATATCTAAAATATTTTCTGGGAGGGATAAAAATAACTTTTTTCAGTTCTAAATATTCATTTAAAGGATAAATTGTTTTTTATCATGGTAATTTATTTTAAATTTTTAGTGATGAAATAATTAACTTAAATGCGTACACAATGTCAACATAATATTTATTCAATTAATAGAAAAATAAAATAAATGATATTAAAAATATTAAAGTGATAAACTTTAAATGAAATATTTTCATACAATAACATTTTAGATAAATAAAATAATGATAAGTAAGTGTTATTAACTTATATTTTAATTCCTTTAATGCCGTTATCCTATTAAAGTCAAAGTAAATATACAATTCTAAAAATAATATTAATAATATTTTATAAAAAATAATATATTATTAAATGATTTAAAAATGATAAAAAACATATATTTGTCTGAGTTATTTTTATATGTTTTATAATATCAACCATTATCTATTTATGGGAAATTTTTCCCTTTATACTAAATATATTGACCCTTAAAGAGTGAAAACATTATAATTGCGGTAATCATCAAAAAGGGTTAACACGGGTCAAAGAAAAGATAAGTGTAAAAAAATAATATAAAATTTTCAAAATTTTATTGGATGAGAGGTTTCAGATTCATACTAATATTTTCTTATAATAATAAAAAAAATATCCATTTTAACTTGATAGTTAATTCATATTTATTTAAAACTTAAAGATATTTCAAGAGTTCCCCTCCCCTATCTTATAAAATGGCACCACCTCTCCTCTTTCATTCACACTTAAAAGGGATTTTGGTTTCTATAATCCCTACCCAAATCCTATACTATAATCCCTCCCATCATTATAGAACAAATCTATTAAGCATAATACCAACCTTCAAGGGATTAAGGTGTAAAAAAAAGGAGATTGTCCCAAGAAGAAGTATAACTTTTAACCAAATGTTTTAGATTTATTTATTCTTTCACCTCAATAAAATGTTCTTCAACTATGATTATAAAATAAAATTACTATCTTCCATTAATGGTATTTATTATATTAATTTAATAACCTATGTAAATCTCCATCTTCTATCAAATGGCAAACAAAACCATCATTCTTAGTGTAAAAAACCAGGTATTTATAGAATAATACTTTTTGATTTCTATTAATATTTATTAATAACAAATTAATTTTAAGTTAAAGCGGTCAATTTTTATGATAGCGTACTCGACACACAACAACGGGCTTCTCTGAAATCTTATATTTCACACAACATTGAGTTATAATAAAAAATAATACAATAATATTATTATTATTTTAAATGGTAGTAAACACCAAGTCGTTGGAATGGAGGGAATGAATAGTATCAACTGAATTTTGAAATATGGTTTACATATATTTAAATGATGATTCATTGATTACAAAATTTATTAGAAATGGAAATAAAAACCAATTGAATATAATGGATGTGTTTTTATGAAAACCTATTTTTAAGAGAATAATTGTGTTTACATATCAATATTTAGGGATTTTTATTTAATGAAAAATATATGATATATATTTAATGTAATGTTTTAAATTCATATTATATGTTTTCTAGACATGATATAATAATAAATTCATCTTTTTATAAAACATGTATTTTTCTGAAAATGCAGTTTTACCTCCATTTAATGGAGAAACATTTTTTAATATATTTTTTGACACCTTTATATGTTTTATTTGACAATATAAACTTCTAATTTTGAAAAAGAAAATAAAATTTTACTTTGGATTAAATTTTGGTATTTTTCTGCTAAATTTCATTTTTTTAATGAGTAGTTAAAAATATTGCATTTTAATTCAAAACTACCTTTTAATATAATTTATTTATATATTTATATTTTACTTTATATTGGTTTTAAAGTTTAATTGGATTATATTTTTACCATTTAATCCAATTTTGGTCATTTAAATTAATTTCACATTGAAATTGGACATAAACGCATGTCAATATTTTGGTAGTTTTTACTTATTAAAAACACACTTTTTTGTTTTGACAACGGGAATTAATTTTAAATTAATTTTTAAAACTTATGTGTTTTGAATTTAGAAAAATTGATTCAATATTTTGAATTAGGATGTTCAAATTTTTAAAATAGGTATTTTTTATTTTTAGAAAATATGAATAGTAACTTCAGTAAATATTTTATTTAACATGGTTAAATGGTAAATCTAGTAAATAAGGGTAAAATATAATATTATAATAATATTAAATTACCCTACCACATGTACTGACCCTATTTTATGGGATATTTCCAACCATAGGCATCCTTGGGTCGATTTTAGGACCCCATGAAACCACTTGTGTGTGAAACCGACATTTAATTACTTTTAATTTAAAGTTAAAGAAAATATAACCTAAACATGTATCTTTTAGTAAAATAATTTTTATATGCGGATATACAAGTGACATCTTAGACAATAAATATTCATTAGAAATACAAAAATATTTCCTACATTATTGTATTTTATTTAAAAAAATTAGGCATCAAATAAATAAATTTATTTATGACATGATGGTGATGTAGTGATTACCATATTAATGAAAGATTTAAATAAATTAGATTATAAATATTAAAATAAATTTATTTTGAAACTTTTTATGTCATACACGAATTTTATGGATGATTATGACTTGTTATAAATTAATTAATGATGTTTTATCAATTAATAAATTTTTCATGGATTTTTAAAAAGTCGTGATACGAATAGTATAAAAATTGACATAAATTAGTTTTTAAATCAATTAATATTTTATTAAATGATATAGTATTCCTAAAAATCTATGATTTGTCCAAATGACGTATATTATGTTGAACATTTCATTAATGATCAATTTTGGGTCTCTTGTAATTTTATAGTAACCATATATTGTGAACATACAAGAAGACATGGTAATAGCTAAATTAGTTAAATAAGTGTTAAAGCTAAATTAAAAGGTTAAATTTGAAACCAAAACTTATATAAAACCTTTTGTATGAAATTATTTCTACCCATCATACTATTATATTTTAAATATATCACTTCTGTGTTATTATAATTCTAAAATAAATTAATAATAAAATAATATTTCAAAAACATTCTGAAAGTTCCCCTCCTCCCTATTATAAAAGGACACCACCTCTAACCCATTACACACACCTATAAAGCACCTTATATCATCCAAAATATACTCCAATAATCTCCCAAAAATACTCCCTTACTCCTATAAGCCTTCCCCTAGACATAAGGCAATTCAAGAAATCTCTTTCGCTCAAATAAAAAGAATTTACCCGATTTGAGGTAATGTCTTCTCTCAAGTTCCTTTCCATTATTTTCCCTTATCCACTCCCTATGATCTTATTATTATTTGTTTGAATAAAAGAACCAGTATCCTCAATATACTATATTTATTTATGAGAAGTATTTGGACTACACATACACACACCTCTGTCTAATGGGTATAGAATATATTGATTCTGTGGAGGGCGAACTACTGCCTCACAAAACGATGATTTATCAATCTTATCCTACCACCTCTTATGGTGGACATTATGATGGAACTATAATTATATATGATATATATGATATTTATTTTATCTCTATTATTCTTTAATTATCATTTATAATATAACTTTATGCTTTTCATGTTGTTTAAATACTATAACTTCATTTGAGGAAATGTGGACTGTCGTCTCCTCAAAGTGACAAGACTTGTTCATTATATACATGGAATGTATAAAGTATGGAATTAATGAAATTATGTAACATATATAACATATATATTATAATTTAATTATAATATACCTATGTATCATTTATTTTTCATTCCTTTAAATATAAAAAACAAATGAAAGAAGGGTTCTTGCGTACATACGGCTTACTGTATCCCTGAACAGAGCATATAATTTATTATCTCCAAATCTTATAGAATATTATAAATACATAAATACTGAATATATATGATAACTATGATATAAAAATCATTAATATCATTCTGGAGACAATAGAATTTTTTCCAGATGGACAATTTGTAATTATAATAAGTTCATTTTTGACTCATGTACCTAAATCGAAAAAACGACCGATATGAATTTGAATAATTATATGATTGTTATACAAGGTAATAAGTGATGTAAAAATGATAATAAACTTTAAAGAGGTTTTTAAGCAATTATAAATCAACTTAATTATATTATTCATCGAGATAAAGAACGAAAAAGATAAGTCGGACCCATGGTAAGGGACTTTGTCACAATCTTCGTTCATTGAGGCGTGTTTTGATAATATACACCTCCTTATTTTAAATGATGTATAATCAACCCCTTTGAATTTTAATTTTACTCAAAATTAATATTTTTCTATGATGATTTTTACTAAATGGAAAAAAGAATGATTTTACTGTATTGTCACGACAATGACTTTTCTTCAGTAGTAACCATTATTTGATATTTGGCTTCTTCTATAAGCCTTAATGTTTATAGAAGGAAAAAACCCATTATTCCCTTTTTGGGTATTTTGGTATTTAAAATGGTTTTGAAAGTGGATTTACTATTTTAATATCTTGAAATTATTTCTTGTGATTGAAAATGAAATTTTTTATTGAAATGTTGATATTTGAAATATTTTATGATTATATAATGGTACATTGACATTTTACAGGTGGTTACGTGATAAACTAAATGATGGGTGGTTTTTTGATAAACCAAGGATGGGTGGTTACATTATAAACTCCAATGCATTGGGTATGTAAGTTGGTCATATGGCTATTCCATTTATAAGAATGATTTTTGGAAATCGATCGTACGGTTATTCCATTTAACTATGATTATGTCCCATGTATACCATTTATATGTTATTTGTGCTTTGTATGGTTTTTATGGTAACATTTTGGTTACAAAAGGGTAAGCAATGATCTTTTATTCAGTGAATAGTATTTACGACTTCATAAAGTTTAAAAGTATTACTTATGATAAAGTATTCATGGTTTACATGTTGTTTTGAAAAACTAACAGTTTTTCCTTCTTTATGTATCCCTTACTGAGATAGTGAGTAAAAGTGCCTTCTTGTAATATTCAAGATGTTATGTATAAGTTATGTCATAATTCTCTAAATATCTAAACCTAAAAATTTCATCAATGTGAATTATTAACTTAATTCAAGATTCTATAATTTTTAAGGTCAGGTCCTTATAGTTAGTATTAGAGGTTGGTTTAGATAACCTTAGAGGTTAGGGGTTTATTTAAGCATAAGTGAAATAACCATAATGGTTAGCATATTATAAAGAGTAATAATTATTTTTGATAAATTGAATGAGTTTAAGATAACTTGAATAATTATATCTTAATATTTACCCTCTTCATAACATATTATATGATGATTTTATTAATATACTCACACTAACTTTTTTGGTCTTAGTAAATTGTTGGATCTAATAGGCACCAATGTAAAAATGGATGTGAAGGAAAATCTGGTGGTTTTCTTAATGAGAAACTGAATGAAATGGTTGTTGCAATGAAAACTATTTTGGTTATTCTTAACCAACAACATGGAGTCATTATTGACCACTTGAACCTTGGTGATTTTTCTAAGGTAACATATATGTGATAAATGAATCTCAATGGAAATTTAGGTAATAATCATAAAGGTAAGTATATTCAAAAACCTATTGTCAAATATGTGGAAAGAAACACCTAGTAAAATTCTTCAAAGTGAGGAGAAGATGTTTTAGATGTGGTAATGAAGGTCGTAAAGCAATAACCTACCATGGAAAAAAGGAAGCGTCTAGTTGACTTCAAAAAATCTAAAGAAGTTATTTTCAAATAATCAATTGAATGTTTCACATGTGGTGTGCATGGTTATTTTAAAAATAGATGTCCTACGAAGAAGGTTCGAGAATGGGATCAGTAGGATCATACAAACAAATGTTTACCAATTCCTAATTTCATTCCAATTAAAGATGATTAATCTTAAAATGACCTATGAAAGGTATCGATTATTTTTTAGATCATGTTCTGACATTTCTGAAACCTTAGGACATTATTCATGATTTTTTTTAGGAAATAAGTATTATGGAATAAGTTGTAAAAGAATATTTAATGGATCATGAATAAGGCTTAATGAGTAAGAAGTCAACTTATAAGGGATTCAATAGTTATGGTAGATTTTTCGATGAAGAAATACATAAAAGTATTAAGGATCTTTTGATGATGGGATTACTTTGGAAGACTTTTTCTAATATATGTAACCCTAAAGTTAGATATGTTAAAATGTTATTCAAGAAAGAATTATCTTTTCTTGTGTGGACATAATGGATAACCTTTGGGTTTCATATGATCTTTTTTTTATGTGATAAATGGTCATTACATTTTGGGATGCAAAATGAAAGATATTAGATAACCTTTGAGGATAAAATATGTTATGGTTATTTTTTAGGAAATTATATTATTTTTAGAATGTTATAATAATGATATGGTTTTAGAAAAAGGACAACCCATGGGATGGGTGACAATCCATCGCGTCTGGTAAGGCCATGGGAATCGAACCCACAACTGAAGGGTGACAAGGGTGCATCACCTACCATTGCCCTACATGAAGTCCCTGGTTAGTATGACTTATTATTTTTAGTTAAATTATTTTATTGATCAATAATAATTTGATTCGGGATATTATGTTTTATAAAATTTGTATCCTTATTATAGTAAAATGATTTATTAATTGAGTGATAAAGGTTATTTTGGAAGACATTTAATCTTTTGGGAACACCATATGCCTAAGGAAAATAAAATACTTTGAGATTTCAATTGGGGAGTGATGGTGGAATTTTATTTTTTAAGTATATATGTATTTATCCTGAATATATAACGATTTGGGATATTTATGGAAATGATTAATCTATCATAGAGAATATGTGGTTAGGTTAATTACACTTCAGAATGATACTTTAAGAGTAGTCAGTGTTATTTGGAGATAAATGTTAAGATTTATTGTGGAAGACTATGTGATAAAATTCTTCTGAGTTTTGGGTTTCAATCTCAATATGGGTATATTGAATAATTTTTAAGAAAATTTTGTATTGAATGGTCTTTTTTGAACGTTGTGTACTATTTGTTGAATTTTGGAGATTTACAGTAGTATTTCTTTTTATAAAGAATTATCCTTTTGAAAATTATATAATCTTTTACTAACCATTTTTTGTTTTTGTTAATGTCTAAAGACATGGGAAATATATAGTTCATGTTTTTTGGATTATTTGATTCTCTAGAAGTTTATTCTAGCACTTTTTATGTGACCAAGTCATATTGAATACTCATCGTTTGGAGAAAAGATGGGTTTGTGGTAAAAATTTAGTAAAGAAAGAAAGTCTACATGAAAAGTAATTATGTTTCCTTAGTTTCTTTGTCAAGATCTTAAATAAATTCCTCAACTTTATGAAAATTAACTTAAAACAAAAACTTTGTCCCTTTACTTTTCCTACTGGGAAATCAAAGATCGTTTAACCCATCATAAGTTTGTTATTTTCTGGTGGTAAACTTTATCCTAATAATGTTTTCTATCACTCTCTATTAGAAATTTATGGATATTTTTCTCATCCATATCCACTATTTTAGGGAATCCTATTATATGTTATCTCGGGTGACCCTTGTACTTCTATTTCTTTTTTTTAAAGTGATAGTTTTATTAACTCTTTTTTGATGTGGGACTTTCAATGAAGTTTCTGAGCCCAATTTTAAAATTGTGAGGATGCAATTTCCAAAAGAGGAGATGGATGTAATGACTTAGGTATTTATAGAATAATACTTTTTAATTTATATTAATACTTATGAATAATATAATAATTTTAAGTTAAAGGGGATGCTTCTTCTGATAGCGTACTCGACATATAAAAAAGGGCTTCTCTGAAATCTTACATTCCATACAACATTGAGTTATACTAAAAAAAATACAATAATTTTTTTATTATTTTAAATGGTAGTTAATGCCTAGCAATCGGAATGACAGGAATGAATAGTATCAACTGAATTTTGAAATATGGTTTACAAATGTTTAAATTATGATTCATTGATTACCAAATTTATTATAAAGGGAAATAAAAACCAATTGAATATAATGGATGTGTTTTTATGAAAACCTATTTAAAAGAGAATAATTGTGTTTTCATATCACTATTTATGGATTTTTATTTAATGAAAAATATATGATATATTCAATTTAACATTTTAAATTAATCTTATATGTTTTATAGATATGATATAAGAATAAATTAATTTTTTCAGATAAAAGATGTATTTTAATAAAAATTTAGTTGTACCGCCTTTTGATGGAGAACCATTTTTAAATATAATATTTGACACCTTTATATGTTTTATTTGAAAAAATAAAATTCTTCTTTATAAATGTAACATAAAATTTTACTTTGGATGAAATTTTTGTATTTTTATGCTAAATATCATTTTTTATTGAATTGTGAAAAATACTGCATTTTAATTCAAACCCACCTTTTAAGATAATTTATTTATATAATTAGATTGTACATTTAATTGGTTTTAAAGATTAATTGGATTTTAATTATATCATTTAATCCAATTTTTGTCATTGGAATTAATTTTACTTTGAAATTGGACATAAACGCTTGTAAATCTTTTGTCAGTTTTTACTTCTTAAAAATGCGTTTTTTGGTTTTGACAACGGGAATTAATTTTAAATTAATTTCTTCAAATTCTATGTTTTGAATTTGGTAAAATGGATACCATATTTTGAATCATTTGGTCCAAATTGTGTAAATAGTTAACTTTTATTTTTAGACATTATGAATATTAACTTTAATAAATATTTTATTTACCATGGTTAAAGGGTAAATCTGGTAAATAAGGGTAAAAACTAATATTATAATAATATTAAATTACCCTAAAATATGTCCTAACCCTATTTTATGGGATATTCAACCATGGTAATCCTTGTATTGATTTTAGGACCCCATGGAGACACTTGTGTGTGAAACCTACATTTAATTACTTTTAATTTAAAGTTAAGGAAAATATAACCTAGACATGAATATTTTAGAAAAACAATTTTTATATGGGGTTATACAAGTGATATATTAGACTATAAATATTCATTAGAAGTATAAAAATATTTCCAACATAATGGTATTTCTTTTATAATTTTTATACATCAAATAAATAAATTTATTTATGACACAATGGTGATGTAATGATTACCTTATTAATGAAAGATTTAAATAAATGAGATTATAAATATTGAAATAAATTTATATCAAAACTTTTTATGTCATCCACGAATTTTATGTATGATTATGAACTGTTATATTTTAATGAAGGAAGTTTTTTAGAATTAATCAAGTTTTTATGGATTTTAAAAAAGTCCGGATATGAATAGTATAAAATTGACATAATTAGTTTTTAAATATATTAATATTTTATTAAGTGATATAATATTCCTAAAAATCTAAGATTCATCTAGATGACATATATGATGTTACAAATGTCATTAATGATACATTTTGGGTCACTTGGAATTTTATAGTAACTATAGTAACCATATATTATGAATATACAAGAAGACATGGTAATAGTTAAATTAGTTAACTAAGGGTTAAAGCTAAATGATAAGGTTAAATTTAAAACCAAAACTTTTCTACAATCTATTGTTTGATAGTATATTGACCCTTCCTCATCTGATCTTTTAAATATAACACGTTTGTGTTATTATAATTTGAAAATCAATTAATAATAAAATAACATTTCAAAACATTTCTAAATTGCCCCTCCTCCCTATTATAAAAGGACACCACCTATAACCCATTACACACACCTCTCAAGCCACTTGTCTCATCAAAACTATACTCAAATAATCTCACAATAATCCTCCCTTCCTCCTATAATCTGTCCCCTCTCCAGAAGAAAATTCAAGAAAACCCTTTTGCTCAAATCAAAAGAAGTTACCTGATTTGAGGTAATGTCTTCTCTCAAGTTCCTTACACACACCTCCATCTAATGGGTATAGAATATATTGTTTCTTTGGATGGTGAACTGCTGCCTCATGAAACGATGATTGTTCAATCTTCTCCTACCAGCTGTTATGGTGGCCATTATGATGGAAATATAATTATACATTATATATATGATATTTATTTTATCTATATTCTTCTATAATTATCATTTATAATATACCTTTATGCTTTTCATGTTGTATAAATACGATAACTTCATTTGAGGAAGTGCGGACTACCACCCCCTCAAAGTGATATGACTCGTTCATGCTATACATGGAACATATAAAGGATCGAATTAATGAACTTATGTAACATATATAACATATATATTATACATTAATTATAATATACTTATGTATCATTTAGTTTTTATTCCTTTAAATATGAAAAAGAAATGAAAGTTGCGTTCATGCGTACATACGGCTTACCATCTCCATGAACGGTGCATTTCATTTATTATATCCAAATTTTATGGACTATTATAAATAAATACATACTAGATATATATGATATTTATGATATCTAAATCATGAATATAATTCTGTAGACAATGGAATTTTGACCACATGGACAATTTGTAATTATAACAAGTTCATTATTAACTAATGTACCGAACATCTACAAAACTACTGATATGAACTTGAATAATTATATGATTGTTATAGCATGTTAATAAGTGATATAAAAGAAATAATAAACTGTAAAAAGGTTCTGAAGAAAGTATAAATTAACTTAAGTTTATTATTCAGGGATATAAAGAACGAACAAGAGAAGTCGGACCCAAGGTCAGGGACTTTGTCTCAATCTCATTTCATTGAGGTGGGTTTTGATAATATACACCTCCTTATTTTACATGGTGTATAATAAACCCCTTTGAATTTTACTTTTATTAAAAAGGATTATTTTTCTATGAATTATTTTTCTAAATTATAAAAGGAATGTTTTTACCGTATTTTGGCACCAATGACTTTTTTTTCGCCATAAATGTTATCTGATATTTTTCTTCTTCTATAAGCCTAAATGTTTTTAAAAGGAAAAAATAAACCCCTTATTCAATTTTTGGGTATTTTGGTAATAAAAATGGTTTTTAAAGTGTAATTAAAATTTTAATATCAAGAAATTATTTCTTGTGATTACAAATGAAATTTTATGATTGAAATGTTGATATTTTAAATATTTATGATTATATAATGGTACTTGGAAATTTCAAGGGTGGTTACGTGATAAACCAAGTGACGGGTGGTTACGTGATAAACCAAGGATGGGTGGTTATGTTATAACCTCCAATGCATTGTGTGTGAAATTTGGCCGTATAGATATTCTATATATAAGAATGATTTGTTGAAGTCGACCGTATGGTTATTCCATTTAAGTATGATTTTTTACCAAGTATACCATTTATATATTATGTGTGCTTTCTAGGTTTTTATAGTAATATTTTGGTTACAAAAGGTTAATCAATGAGATTTTATTCATTAAATAGTATTTACTACTTCATAAAGGTGAAAATTATTACTTATGATAAAGTATTCATGCTTTACATGTTGTTTTCAAAAACTAACAGTTTTTCCTTCTTTATGTATCCCTTACTGAGATTTTTATGCTCATCCCAAGTTTTGAAAAAACTTTTATAGGACTTGAATATGAATAGGGTCGATGATGGGATCAAGGAAAAGTCATGTTGTCTATAACATGTAACTAGACATGTTTCTTTTTTTAAGAGTTTTTGTTTTATGAAAAAAATAGATAGGGAGTATAAGTGTCTTCCTATAATATTCAAGATGTTATGTATAATTTATGACCTAATTATCTAAATATCTAAACCCGAGAAGACCCTCAATGTGAATTATTAACTTAATTCAAGATTATGTAATGTTTATGGTCGGGACCTTATACTTAGTCTCGATATGATTTAATAACAAACTCTATGACTATATACTACCTACCGAAGTCATTTTGGAAATATAAGTTGAATATCATTAAAACATTTGATGTGAAGTTAATTGATTAAGTAATTGATTATGAAAAGTAAATAAAAGTAATAATAAACTTGAAAAATTTTACAATTAAATTAAATAATTAGCATAAGTTTATTATTTTGGAACATAAAGAACATACATGTTGACTCAAACTCAAAAAAGGGTACACTTTACCCTAAAAACCTTATTTTAAATTTTTTAAAGATTTATTTTTAAATCCTTCTCTTCAAGGTACTTATTCTTAAAAGTAATTTATATTAATGTATACATAAATTAATTAAAGTTTACATTTTATATATCTTTCATATAAATGTTTTTGAAAAGTAATATTTTTTCATATTTTATATGGAACATTTAAAGTTATTATAAGGACCCAACCATAAAAAATTTCACAATCTTGAATTAAATGAATAATTCACATTGAGAATTTTTTCTGGTTTATAGTTGTAGAGAATTAGTCCATAACTATTACATTACATTACAAATAATTCCAAAGTAGACACATCTACTCAGTTTACATTTTTTTTATAAAATAGAAACTATTAAAAAGGAGTCATGTCTAGTTCCATGTTTCAGACAACATTGACTTTTTCTTGATCCCATCCTTGACCCAATTCATCTTTAAATCTTGTGAAAAACCTTTCAAAACTTGGGATGGGCATAAAAAGCTCAGTAAGGGTTATAAAAAAAGAAAGAATATATAAGTCCATCAAACATAAGCTTTTTAACATACCTCATGAATTCATAAGATTTATGAATAACACATAGAAAACATAAATCACAAAGGTAACTTATGGCATCCATAACATACTTACGTTGTAGCTTTCACATCCACATAGGGAGTTATATTTGGAATACCCATCACATTATATTCCCTAAATCTCTTAGGAAAAAAATTCATGATTACATCCATCACGTTACCCAATGCATAAGAGAGCTATCTCGGGCTCACTCATCCAAGATTTATCAAGGAACCACCCATATATGTAAACAATTCCCAAGAGCCATAACATATTCATAACACATAAAAAAATAAAGGAAAAATAACATTTCCACATTTCAATCACAATATATCATTTAAATATATTGAAATAGTAAATCCATTATCAAAACCATTTTCAATACCAAAATACGTAAAAGCGTATATGGTATTTATTTTCCTTTTAAAAACATTATGGCTTGTTAAGGAAGCCAAAGATTAAATCATACTCACGGTGGCGGAAAAGATCATTTTCACCGCTTATGTTAAAAATAAACATTATTTTATGTTGTTCAGTAAAACGCCTTATAGAAAAAGATTCCCTTTGAATGAAATGAAAAGTCAAAGGTGTTTATATACCGTATAAAAGAAAGTCATGTATATGTCCCAATTAAAGGAGATTAAGATGAAGTCCCTTACCTTATGTCTGACTTGACCTGTTCATTATTTAATCTCCAGAATAACAAACTAAAGTTAATTTCTACTTTCTTAAGAACCTTTTTAAAGTTTATTATTCATTTTATATTACTTATTTCCATGTTATAAACATTATGTAATCATTTAAGTTAATAATTGTCGTTTTTTCTTATATTTGGTAATTTAGTCAAAAATGAACTCCTTATAACTACAAGTTGTCCATGTAGTCAAAATTCCATTATCTATAGAATTATATTCATGATTTATATATAATATATATCATATATATTCAGCATATATAAGTATTTATAATAGAACCTAACATTTGGAGATAATAAATGAAATGCATCGTTCATTGAGACAGTAAGCCGAATATAAGCATGAACGCTACTTTCATTTCTATTTCATATTTAATGGAATGAAAACATAATGATACATCGGTATATTAAAATTCCAGTATAATATAATATATAATTTCAGTAACACCAACCATTATACATTCCACATATGGAATGAACAAGTCATATCACTTTGAGGGGGTGGTAGTCTTCACTTCCTCAAATGAAATTATCGTATTTACCCACTATAAAAATGATAAAGGTATTATATAAATGATAAATATAGAAGAATATAAACAATATAAATATAATATATATCACATATAAATATAGTTCCATTTTAGAGTCCACCATAAGAGGTGGTAGGAGAAGATTGAACAATCATCTTTTCGTGAGGCAGTAGTTCATCGTCCACAGAAACAATATGTTCTTTACCCATTAAATGGAGGTGTGTGTAAGTGTAGTTTGAATCCTAATCATATAAACAACATAGTATATTTAGGATACTGGTGTTGTTATAAAATAAATTAATAAAAAGATTTTATGGGTTTTTAGAAGTAAAATAAGAGAAAAGAACTTAAGAGAAGACGTTAGCATTAAATCGGGTAACTCCCTTTGGTTTGAACCGAAAGGATTTCTTGAAGTTCCTTATGCCTAAGGTAAGGCTTCTAGGTGAAATAGGGGGATCTTCAGAGCTTATTTGGGAAAATTTTGGTCAAGCCAAGCGGCTTTAGAGGAGTGAGTAATGGTTTAGAAGTGAGGGATTTTTATAAGGGGGAGGAAGGACACTTTCAAAAAGTTTGAAATTTTTATTTTATTATATAATGATTTTCAATTTATAAAGGTCCAATACTCATTAAAGTCAGTGATAAGATGACTCTTGTCCTAAATAAAATCATCCAATAATAATTGGACAAGTTTTGGATATTTTTTTAATTTTTATAATCTTATTTATTTAAATCATTCATTAATGAGGTAAAAACTGCATCATTATTGTGTCATAAATATTTTTTTTATTTGATGTCTAAAATTATAAAAAAAATACCATGATGTAGGAAATATTTTAATATTTAAAATAAATATTTATAGTTGAATAGATAACTTATATAACCCGATGTAAAAATTTATTTACTAAAAGATGTATGTTTAATTCATTCTTCTCTTTAGTTTAAATTAATTAATATAAAGTGTCATTATCACTCTTAAGTTGCTCCATGGGGTCACCAACTAGGCCCAAGGATTCCCATGGTCAGAAATTTATCAAAAAATAGTATTATGACACAATTTAGGGTAATTTAATATTATTATTATAATATCTGTTTACCCTTATTTACCATATTTACCCTTTAACCATGGTAAATAAAATATTTACCGAAGTAAATATTCATAATGTCTAAAAATAAAAGCTATCTATTTACATAATTTTTACCTCCAAATTCCAAATATGGAATCCATTTTTCCAAATTCAAAACACATGAGTGGCATAAATTAATTTAATATTAATTCCCATTGTCAAAACAAAAAACATGTTTTTATGAAATAATAACTCTCAAAAGATTGATACTTTTTTATGTTCAATTTCAAAGAAAAATTACATCCAACAACCAACATTGGTTTAAATGGTAAAAATATAATATAATTACACTTCAAAACCAACTAAAAATATAATCTAACCATATAAATAAATTATATTAAAAGGCAATTTTGGATTAAAATACAGTATTTTTCAGTATTCATAAAAATGAACATTATTAGAAAAATACAAAAATTTCATGCCAAATAAAATTTTCATGTCCCGATTCTAAAGGAGAATATTATTTTTTCAAACAGGACATATAAAATTGACCAAAACATTATTTAAAGAGGGTTCTCCAACAAAAGGTGGTAAATCGACCTTTGAAAAAATATTAGTGTATTTATGCTTATAATTAGATTCATTCACATTTTAAGCCTCTAACATTTATTGGATAAATGTAAAAATCTTTAAAAAACATGTATAAAAATATTGTAGTTAGTTCTTTTCATTACCTCAAATGCAACAGCTAGGCATTAACTACAATTTAAAATAATATCATATTATTATTTTTCGGTATGAATAAGCATTGTGTGCAACATTAGACCTTAGAGAAACCCATTTTGGTGTGTTAGGTATGCCATCAAACATAGAATCCCCTTTAAAGTGAAATAAATATTTAATTCACAAATTTTAATAAATATGAAAATTTATTATTCTTTATTTAACTGGGATGTTACATCCTTCCCCCCTTTGGGAAATTATGTCCTCTCAATTTTTATTCACTTATCAAATAAGCGGGGGTATTTATCCCTCATATCATTTTTAGATTCCTACATTGCCTCTTCAACCATATAGTTTTTCCATAAAACCTTTACCTAATCAATTACCTTATTCTGCAATACTTTCTCTCTTCGGTCAAGAATCTGGATTGGTTGTTCCTCATAAGAGAGATTCTCTTCCCACTGAACTACCTATCGGCTCAAAACATGAGATGGATCTGACACATACTTTCTCAACATTGAAACATGACAAACATCATGTACCTAGGATAAACCTGGAGGTAAAGCCACTTTGTAAGCAACTGATCCAACTTTCTCCATGATTTCATAAGGTCTAATGACCCTCAAACTCAACTTTCCCTTTTTTACCAAATCACATCACACTTTTCCATTGAGAAACTTTGAGAAAGATGTGATCACCTACCTCAAAAGAGATATCCTTCCTCTGGTTATCCGAATAACTTTTCGGCCTGCACTGAGCTATTCTCATGTTCTTCTGAATCAAATGAACTTTTTCTACCATATATTCTACCAATTGATTTGGATATGGTTATAATAAATAATAATTTATTAAATGTTTTAGAATTATTAAAAATATTATATTCTGCCAATTGATTTGGATATGGTTTAAAATTTCAAACATGGTGCATTTAGTTTCAAATTTTCTTTTTATTTTAACTATCTTGGCCCCTAAAAAGTAAAAAACTTTTTTAACGTGGTAATTGTCAAAAAAGGTAAATACAGGTAAAACATAATGATAAGGAAAAAAATATAAAATTGACTTATCTAAATTTTAATGGATGTGATTACTTAGATATATAATCATATTATATTTTAATAATACCAATTTTGATCCATTTGATCTTGAAAAAAAACTTATGATAATTTAATAATTTATGAAATTCTAAGAGTGCCCCTCCCTGCACATATAGAAGTTAACTTTAAAGACCCTTAATTTCCATGTAAATTTTTTTTAATTAAATGGGAATTTTACAAGTCTGTGAAAATGGACGGCGTCTGATTCTGAGGCCCAGAGTGCCCAAAATGAATTTCTAAACTTTTTTTCAGGTACGTTCAGTAAATGTGCGAGCATTTTTTTTTCAACTTTTGAACCGATGCTCGGAATTGAAAAATGAGGGCACCATTGAACTCGCAGCACCGATATTCGCTTAAGGATACTTTTACCTCGACAGCAGTTAGTTGAGGGTGAAAGATATATTTTGGTTTTTTTGAGGAAATAATAAAATAAAATAAAGCACACATTTTATTTTATTTGTTGTAACCACTCCATGTGGAAGTTGGTAGTGGGTACCACCAAACCTTAACCTCCCATGAGAGGTTATAGTGGTGGGGACCACTTGATCCTAACCTCCCTTGAGTAGTTATGGTGGTGGGGACCACTCGAGGCCTAAAACCCTTAAACACCCCTCTTAATGAGGTTGAAACTTCTCAACTCCCTCATTAATGTGGAGGATCCTCTTGAGCTTCCTCCACATTAAATTATGCCAATGCACCACACTAAATTGTTCCAACTTAGTTAATTAATTTAGAAAATTTGGAATTGTGCCAAAAATTAAAATTAGGGAAAATGCCTTTTGGTGCTTGTCGCTAGCCCCTGGCCTATGGAAGGCAGGCTTAGGGTAGTCACGGCATGGGCCCCAGGGGATGGGTCATGACAAATTGGTATCAGGGGGAGGTTAGTACCGTAGAACTTAGAAATCTGATATTTATTTTAACAACAATAGTGTTAAGTGTAGTGAGTGTGGTTATGAGTTTAGGGAAACCAGTCTTGGTCCGGTGGACAACATATCCATATGTCAGGACCCTGAATTCTGATTTCCAACTCAGTGCATGAAAACACTAATTACGTGTGTGTTTTCAAGAGTTCGCTTTATTATATTTTGAGTCAGCTCACCAGGTATAACTTTCATCTCACCAGGTATAACTTATTAATTGTGGCGCACCAGTTTCTTTTAAGAATGCCTCCACGAAGACAGCCATCTAGAGTTTCGAGATTTGTACGCACTAATAGCCCACCGAGCGACAAGGCCTCGGTGCAGGTCCCTTTTTCATTAGAGGCACCAGCGGAGGAACCAGCAGTACCACTCCCCGTTGGGCCACAGATTCCTCCAGCCCCAGTAGCAGATGGTGCATGCCGCTTGAGCGTGTTATACAAGTTCCAGTGCTAGAGGCAACCCAGGTTTAGGGGAGAGACCGACCCACAGTTGGCTGAGGATTGGCTGGCAGTTATGGTGAGAGTTTTCCGATTGGTAGGGACCCTAGTCGATCTCATGGTGATTCTTACTTCCAGCCTTCTGTAGGCAGCAGCGGGCAGATGGTGGAGCTTCATGCTCCAGGTTAACGACGAGGTAATGCTTCTCTAGGCAGACTTTGAGGGACTGTTTCAGGTAGAGTTTGTTCCAGTGACTCTTCACGCAGTGCACATTCAGGAGCTACTTCTTCTGCAATAGGGCAGCATGATTGTAGCTCAATACTCAGCAAGGTTCACTGAACACTCATGCTACTCCAAAGATATGTTGTGGGACCCATTCTTCAGGTCCCAGACCTTCGAGCAGGGGATCAGGCGAGAGATCAGGGCTACG
Organism: Viscum album; assembly: GCA_963277665.1. NCBI lineage: Eukaryota > Viridiplantae > Streptophyta > Magnoliopsida > Santalales > Viscaceae > Viscum > Viscum album. The sequence goes on from OY728138.1 coordinate 460,573,464, forward strand.
ATGATATCACTCAGCATCCCGATGCAGGCGGGGGTGTTAGAGAGATCACTCTTAGTGAAGATTATCCTTGTTGAGCAGTCACCAGCAGCAAGACCCTCCACCAGTAGACACGTATCAGAGTCTTCTACAGCTGTCAGCAGATATATTTCACAGAGGTCCAAGAGGACCAGACCTACAGGTGGACGACCACATGACTCAGGGTTAGTTGTGCGGAGCATCTGAGGCGAAGATAGTTATGCCAGGAGAGGGCAGTGTTACGCTTGTGGCGGGCAGGGTCACATGGCTCTTGACTATCTGACCCACCATTTGGATGATCATCAGACGATCTAAGGACTACCCAAGAAGAGACAGAGGTTCGACTGAGTAGGTCTGCTGGGAGCAGGCAGACGGGGCAGATGATCTGGTCAGGTAGTTGGTGGTGGGAGATGATTTGAGATGTTACCGCCACCACCACCAGGAGGTCCACCGAGACCGTAGGGAGAAGGCTGATAGGGGAGAGCTCAGATCCAGGCAGTTGAGGCCTACGATCACGGCATTCCAGATATGATACGAGGTACGATCTGTGTCTACTCTACCTTAGCTGTAGTACTTATAGACACAGGTTCCAGTCATTCCTTCATTTTCCACTACCCATGTTCGGAGCTCAGAGATTCTGATGGATCCATTGGCTCGATCCTTACAGCTAGAGACTCCTACATGAGCGGATTCGATGAATATACACTGGTTCTGGTAGTGTGAGCTTACTCTAGGTGGCAAGAGATTCATTTGGGATCTCCTAGTAGGGCGTCGAGGCCTTACAACATCATCTTGGGTATGGAGTGGCTATCTACAGTCCATGCTTAGATAGACTGTATTAGGCACAAAGTGCAGTGTGTATGCACAGTTGGGACTAGGTTTACCTTCACCGATGAGAAAGGAGCCTATACAGAACAAGATGGACTTACCTGGAGGAGGGTGAAGCTGATTACTCGTCAGATGGCTAGCCTTACCCTCGGAACAGTTGATGTGGAGAGTTCAAGCTATCCTGTAGTGGTAGACTAGTACGCAGATGTTTTCCCTGATGATTTCCTAGGTCTACCTCCTCACAAAGATGTGGACTTTTACATTGAGTTGTACCCCGGGACGGCACTGATAAGTACACCAGCGTATCGGATGGATCCCGCGGAGCTTCGCGAGCAGTGGGTATATCTAGAGAACTTGCTGAGGAAGGGGTTCATCCGGCCCAGTGTTTCACCTTGGGAAGCCCTGATTCTATTTTCCAAGAAGGCGGATGGCAGCTTGAGGATTTGTGTCGACTACCAGTGCCTGAACCAGGTGATCGTGAAGAACAAGTACCCACTCCCAAGGATTGATGACCTCTTTGATCAGCTGAAGGTAGAACGGAGGTTCTTGAAGATAGAACTCAGATCAGGTTATCCCCAGCTTAGAGTTCGAGAAGATGATGTGTAAAAGATGACTTTAAGATGTAGGTACGACCACTACGAGTTCTTGGTTATTCCATTCGGCATAACCAATTCTCCATTAATGTTCATAGGATTCATGAACAGGGTATTTCAGACGTACCTTGATCGCTTTGTAGTGGTCTTCATCGATGACATCTTGATCTACTCAGCTACTGAGGAGGATCATGCCTATCATTTTCAAGTAGTATTAGACACACTCCGAGAGAACTAGTTTTCTGGTAAACTCTCAAAGTGCCAGTTTTGGATCCTATTGTTTAACTTTCTGGTACATGTCATATTAGAGGTTGGAGTTGTAGTAGATCCAGCAAATATTGAGGCGGTACTTTCTTGGGATCCACCCATGAGTGGGATGGAGGTACGGAGTTTCCTAGGATTGGTTGGATACAACCGAAGATTTGTACCTTATTTCTCCAGAGTTTCAGCACCACTATCATCATTGATGAAGAAGGTTCAACACTTCGTTTGGTCGTAGAAATTCCAACGGAGTTTTCAGAAACTGAGGCAGAGGATGACTAGTTCCCCCATATTGAGGCTTCTAGAGGAGGGCATAGCATACGTAGACTACTGCGACGCATCAGGGATCAAACTCATATTTTTACGGATGCAGGAGCGAGTAGTGATCACATATGGTTCTCAAAAGCTGAGACAGCATGATCAGAAATACACTACCCATAACCTGGTGTTATCAGCAGTGGTCTTCACGTTGAATATGTGGTGACACTATATGATGGGAGAGCATTTTATTGTGTACTCTAATCAAAATAGTCTCAGGTATATATTCTCTCATAAGGACCTAAACCTGAGACATCTACATTGACTTGAGTTTCTCCAGGACTATGACTTTGAGATAGTCTATACTCTAGGGAAGGGGAACATTGTTGCAGATGCACTCAACAAGAGATCTAGTATACAGTTGCGAGGTGAGGCGATAGAGCATTTGGCCGCTTTTCATATATCTTTTGTGGATAGAGATGGATTAGTTTTCCTTTAGTCTCTTACAGTCACTCCCCCACTTCTTCAGCAAGTTAGGGAGGCACAAAGTGGGGACGCTGACTGTAAGACACGACGTGCTCAGATATTCACAAGATAGTCCCCTGATAGATTTTCTAAAGGTGGGGAGCATGTCAAACTTTTCAAAGGACATACCATGGTACCAACGTTACTTAAGGAGTAAGTGTTGAGGGAGTTCCACACATCCCCTCAAGCAGTACATCCAGGAGTGGTGATGATGCACCAGGATCTCTGACGATAGCACTGGTGGTCGGGAATCAAGAAGGCAGTAGCAGAGTTTGTTTCTCAGTTCCTCACTTGTCAGCAAATGAAGGCGTAGCAATAGGAACCAGCAGGCTTGGTTCTGCCTTTAGAGGCCCCAGAGTGGAAGTGGTATGGGATATCCATGGACTTCATGATAGGACTCCCACGTACATCTAGGGGATATGACTCTGTCTGGGTGATCATCAACCGACTCACCCAGTCGGCCCACTTTTTAACGATCAGAGAGCAGGTTTTAGTAGAGAGCTTGGGACGCCTCTATGTACAAGAGATTTTGCGGCTACATGGAGTACCCTCGACTATTGTCTCCGATCGTGATACACATTTTACTTCCTAACTATGGAAGGGATTAAAGGAGGCTTTCGGGATGCAGCTTTGTTTGAGCACCGCCTTCCATCCTCATATGGATGGCCAGACTGAGTGGACCATTCAGACCCTCAAGGACATGATCCGCCCTTGTGTCCTCGACTTCGGTCACAGCTGGGAGGATCACTTTCCTTTAGTGGAGTTTTTGTACAACAATAGCTATCACTCCACCATAGGGATGTCACTTTTCGAGAAATTATACGGGTGACCTTGCAGATCACCCTTGTGTCGGACTGACCCAGGGGAGTCAGCACTCGTGGGACCAGATATGATTCGAGCTACCACAGAGAAGGTGCATATCATCTAGGATCAGATGAAGACTACACAGAGCATGTATAAGTCATATGCTAACAGGAGACAGAGGCCTCTAGAGTTCAAGGCTGGAGACCATATATTTCTATGGGTCTCACCCTGATGAGGACTACGGAGATTTGGTTGAGGTGGAAAGTTATCTATGAGGTTCATTAGAAATTTTCAGGTCCTCATCAGAGTTGGTGAGGTGGCATACCAATTATCTCTTCCACCTTAGTTGCACCGGGTGCACGACGTCTTCCACGTATCCTAGCTGAGCAGATACATGCATGACCCTTCTCACATCATCGACCATGGCAAGATGGATGTCGATGATGGGGTGAATTTTAAGGAGGTTCCAATAGAGATTGAGTACTAATAGGAGTGGGTCCTTTGGGTATGATCAATACATATGGTGCATGTTCGCTGGCAACACGGGAACCTCTAGGAGAGCACATTGGAGCAGGAGGATCATATGTGTGCTTAGTACCCCCACTTATTCCCTTAGTTTGAGTTTTGGCTTATGGGGATGTAAATCCTAAGCAGGTGAAAATGTAAAGACCTAGAATTCCCATGTAATTTTTTTTAATTAAATGGGAATTTTATGAGCCTTTGACAATTGACGGCGCGTAATTCCGAGGCCCGAGGTGCCCAGAATGAATTTTTGAACTTTTTTTCAGGTATGTTCAGTAAACATGCGAGCGGGTTTTTCTAACTTTTGAACTATTGCTCAGAATTGAAATCTGAGGGCATCATTGAACTCACAGCGCCGGTATTCGCTTAAGGGGACTTTGACCTCAATGGCAGTTGGTCAAGGGTGAAATATAATTTTTTTGGTTTTTCTATGGAAATAATATAATAAAATAAATCACACATTTTATTTTATTTTTTGTAACCACTCCATGTGGAAGTTGTTAGTGGGTACCACCAAACCTTAACCTCCCATGAGATTTTATGGTGGTGGGGACCACCCGAGCCTAACCTCACTTGAGAGGTTATGGCGGTGGGGACCACCTGAGGCCTAAACCTCTTGAACAGCCCTCTTAATGAGGGAGAAACTTCTCAACTCCCTCATTAATGTGGAGGAGCCTCTTGAGATTCCTCCACATTAAATTATACCAATGCGTCACATTAAATTGTTCCAACTTAGTTAATCAATTTATCTAATTTGAAATTCTTCCAACAATTAAAATTAGGGAAAACGCCTTTCAGTGCTAGTCCCCACCCCCTGGCCTATGGAAGGCAAGCTTGGGGTAGTCGTGGCATGGGCCCCAGGGGACGGGTCCTGATAAGAGACTCCTATCCTCTTTAATTCACACTTAAAAGTCCTTTTTATGACAATATGTAAAGTCCTAGGTCTAGCTATCACCTAATAGTGCTCCAAGCCCAGTTAACCATATGGCCTCAAACACATCTCCCCAAACGCCAGAGGCTACTGACTAGCAGCAAGGGCCTAGGTGTGATAGTGGGGAGACTATTCCCTCATTAGCTGAGTTTAATACACTTAAAAGAAGAAATAGATAGTGAAAGTATTAATACCATACAACCGAATTAAATAGTATAAAACTCATAATAAAAAAAACCATATGTCAAATCATATACAAATGAAGGATTTCAAATATTTCTCAAAGAATATCCAAACAAGTCACAAGGGTATCATATAAATTACAAGATCTAAAAGGTACAAAAAGATCAAAATTATCCCAGTATCATCATAGGCCTTGGCTTGGTTTCATGCTCTCTTGCTCCTAGGCATCATATCAAGAACTCGATGGAGGGCGTTTTCCCTTGTCTACTCTTACAACCATATAATCTGTTTGGGCCCAAAGCATGACCCAAATAGGGTGTGAGAAAAAATCCTAGTAATAAACCACCCAAAATCTATGCCAATTTGTCAGTGAGTATATATAATAGGTAGTGTATAATTGTGAAAGTATTAAGCTAATAAGTACTCGAAAGTCAACATTCCTATATGCATTGGTTTTCATTCATATTCAATTAAAAAATCAATTTCATTGATTTTTATAAGGATCGAGATCTAGCTTAAGCCTGATGATCCCTTGCATAGCTGTAAGCATAGTAGATACCTCATAAGGCTGTCTAAACAAGTATAATAGAAGACGAAATCCATGATTGTTCTTTGGCTTGGTTGACATGTCATAAGTAAATTCAAAATTCAAAAATAACCCGAGCTCATCCTTGAAATTACTAAGATGGAATTCAAGTATCACTCCAGGTTCCAATCTACCAACACCCAACAAGCCCGTCTAGGCGAGCCTCTCAAGGATCCAGTATCACTCTAGATGTGGTATAACTCCATGTCAACTGATCTCATCCTTGGTGGTCTTATAGGGATCACCAATTATCACTCATGACATATTCATGCCTCTCAAGCTCGTTCATAGAATCCTATAAAATTCATGATTACCCGGTATTTAGTACATAGTCTCTATGAGCCCACCCATGGCGTCCATGATTCACTCACGACCTAACATTAATTAATAAACCCATTGAGCCTGTCCAAGGAATTATAGGGAATCTAAGGTTCACTCAAGGGAACAAGGTAAAATAGAAATAAAATCTCATCTTTGGAATTCCAACAGAATCCGTGATTCACAAAATGTTATTTACCATTCAACCATAACAGGTTCAAGTTAATAATTCCATAACATTCTAGGGTCAAAACAATAAACATTTCACAACTCAACACCAAGGGTGTCACGAGCTAGGACCAACCTATAAGGATTTCTCTATCATTACTCACATGGGAATATTTCATATAACAAGCCTATAAAGCAATCTAAACCATTACCAGGCTTAAACACATCTTATCTCATGTGGGTAGGTTCATGGTTGGAACTACACATCCCAACATGCTTTATCAATCATAGGTATAACATGGGTTAAGGGTTAATTTACTTATCCCATACCTTTAGTGAAAAGGAAACCATTTAAAAAAATGGCACATCCATTTAAATAAAAATCATTTTAAACAACCCATAAATGGGATTCAAGGAACACCACATTGGTATCCTAGGCCAAATGACCATAAACGGGTCAAAATGGGCACTCACCCAAGGATTGGCCCTTAATTCAAGAAAACAACTTGTCACAATGTTTGTAACACCAATTAAATTACCTAAATGAATACAGGTAGCAATAGGTTCGATTTATAAATCAAGGAGACATACCAAATATGGGCGCATGACACTCCAACATATATAAATAGCTTAAAAATCAGTGAAAGGCATGAGACCACCTACCATAGGCCCATGTGGGATAGCTCATCTAGTATAAAGATATGATTCTCCCTAGTTTGGGAGAAATCTGAAGAATGGAAAAATAGGGTATTAGGTCATATGATCCTAAATCCAACTATTGCATTCTATAAGAAGTAGAATCAAATATGGCTAAAAAGGAATCGAGGCATTACCGTTGCGGATCCAAGGAGATGAACAGTGGTCGAAACTGACAATAGATGGAGATTCAAGCTCAAAGCCTATAATAGCCTTCTAAGGAGGGATCCTAGAGTTCTCCTCTATTTTGCAATGAAAGAGAAGAAGAAAACCTAAGTTTAAAACATTTCAGGGGAAAATTGTCATTTTACCCAAAATATCTGGGTCGCACGGTTTCTGTGCATGGTTTTCCAAACCATTTTGAAACCATTCTCAGCTCACAGGAAGTCTAGGGAACATCGCACGGTTACTCCACATGGTTTTAATAACCATGAAAACACCTCTGTAAGGTCTTCTAAAACTGTAAACATGTTCTCAGATCCATGTACCTCAGTCTGTACGGTTTTCAATACCCAAGTGTCCTCCTCTTTTTATCCAAAACATGGGTTCCAGGCTACATACCAGCACTGAACACCCCAGATTCCTCTATGAACCCCAAAAGGAATCCCCATTAGGTCATATTTAAGAATTTAAATGAGGAATAGAGAAAAAAATCAAAATCCATACCTCAAAGAATAATCGAGTTCTTACAAACTTCCCCCATAAAGCAATTCATCCCTAAATTTCTCTCTAAATGGTGGTGTAGAAGTATCGGAGAATAACTCTAGACATTATGAATGAAATTTGGTCTCCCTATCCCAAGTCTCATCTTACACTCAAACGTTCTACCATAGAATCCAAACTAAAGGAATGGACTAGCCCCAGAGAACCTTCATGCTAAGATCCATAATTCGAATAGAATGCTCATAAAAAGAACCATCGGCGAATAACTCAACCTCCTCAGGATGAAGGGCATGAGATGGTTCTGAATTGTAACTTCATAACAGAGAAATATGGAAGATTACATTCATATCCTGGTACCTTTGAAGAATATACAACTAATAGGAAATAAACTTGACACTATCCAGAATCTCAAATGGACCAATCTATCTCAGTGAAATCTCACCTTGTCTCTTAATCCTTCTATGTCCCAACCTCATTGCAACAGGTAGGAAAATATGATCCCCATCCTCAAACTCTAGAGTTCATCTATGGCGATCAGCGTATGATTTCTGATAATACTACACGGTATCCATCTACTTTCAAATCAACTTCAAATTCTCAGTGGTCTCCTGGACAAGACAAGGTCTAATAATAGCTGCCTCTCCTACCTCCATTAAACTAGGGGTATGTGTTTCTCCCAAGAACGCCCGAAAACCAGGACACATGCCTGAATCATTCCCTCAAGCACCTGACTCATGCACTCTGACTAATAATATGTCTGTGGGTGGTAAGCTATGCTCAGAAGCACCTGTGTTCCAACCCCCCCCCCCCTATATCCCTTTCTAGAAACTGAAATTAAACCGGGATTACCTATCTGAAATGATAGAATGTGGGACCTCGTGCAACCGTACATCCTCTCGAATGTACAACATGCCTATCCCAACAACACTAAAGGCTTCCTTGATTGGGAGTAAATGCGAAACATTTATGAGCCTATCCGTGACCACCCAAACAGAATCATTACCTAGAGGTGACCTCAGTAAACCCATCATGAAATCCATCGAGACATCATTCCATTTCCATTCAATAATAGGTAGCTGCTATAAAAACCCAGCTGGTTGCTGGTATTCCACCTTTACTGGCTGACAAGTGGAGCACCTCATGACGAAACCAGCTACATCCTTTTTCATTCATGGCCAACAATACTAATTATGTAAGTCCCGATATATATTGTTGACACCAGGATGCATTGTACATCCATAGGCATAAAAGTTAAGTATAATCTCCCCATGCATGTATGATAAAACCCATACGCTGCCACGTAAACAAAGAATCTCATCATTGACTATGGTCTAACCAGGAGGAGGGCCCTTACCTAACACACTCTCCCATAGAACTACACCCTCGTAATCCAATAGTTTTTTTGTCCTCACTTTTTCCAGTAGGGTATAGGTACCAATAAGGATGAAAGAAACATCAGCCCCTAACTATTGTGCACCTCCAAATTCATCTCAGATAACAACACCATAAGTTTCCACCCATTACTGGCATGTTGCACTGCCTGCATCTAAGTCATCCTGCTCAAAGAATTAGCAACTACATTACCTTTACTCGGCATGTATCCAAGATCAAATTCAAAAGATTGAAGGTATTCCACCCACCTTAACTATCTGAAATTTAGATCACGCTAAGTAAAAAGGTACTTGAGGATTTTGTAGTCTGTGTACACTACAAAATGATATCCTTGTAAGTAATTTCTCCAACATAGTAATGCATAAACAACCACATCCAACTCGACATTGTGTGCTGGTTAATTCATCTAATGTGGCCTCAACTGCTGAGACCCATATGCAGTGACTTGATCCCCCTGGATAAGAACCACTCCTAGCCCGATACATAATGAGTCATGTTACATAATGTAACTCCTTCCCAGCTCTGGAAAAATGAGTATCGGCACTAAATTCAATCTCTCTTTCATCTCCAGAAATTTTGTCTCAAAGGAATCTTTCCTAATAGACTTTTCACCCTTTTTAGTCAGGCCTACTAGTGGTGATATTAAATGTGAGTAGTACTATATGAAATTCTTACAGACACTATCCATTACTAAGAAACTCCACACCTTAAAGACATTCTTGGGACGCTCCCAGGAAACTACTTCCTTCACCTTCTCTAGGTCAACTAACACTCCTGTCTCGGATATTATGTGACCCAAGAAGTGTATCTGATCCATCTAAAAGTGGAACTTAGTGAGCTTAGCATATAACTGATGCTCTCTAAGTGTACTCATTAAAATATCATGATTTTTATCTTGGTTATGTTTATTATTAGAATACACCAATATATAATCCAAAAAAACATGAAAAATGAGTACAGATAAGGATTGAACACACAGTTCATCAGTGCCATGAAAACCACTAGCACATTTATGAGACCGAACGGCATAACAAGATACTCATACAGACCATACCTTCTTTTAAAGACCATGCACGGTATGTCTGATGATCTAACATGAACCTAATGATAACCAGATCTCATATCGATCTTTGAAAAGACTCGAGCTCTATGAAGCTAGTTGAAGAGATCATCAGTTCATGGTAGGGGATACCAAATCTTAACCATAAATTGGTTCAGTATTTAATAATCCACAAAAATCCGGAGGGAATCTCTTCATTTTTCGCAAAAATAACTAGAAAACCCAACAGAGAAGTATTGGGTCAGATGAAACACTTAAATTCCAAGTCCTCTAACTACCACTTGGGATCTTGCCACTCTATCACAGCCATCCTGTAAGGGGGAATGAATGTGGGTGTAGCTCTTGGAACTAGCTCAATAGATAACTCTACATCTTTTACTAGTGAAAAACCTAAAAATTTATCTGGAAAGACATACCCAAAACGATCAACCACTACAGGGAAATCCATCTGATGTGTTCCCTAGTCATCCAAAAACTAACTCAAAATCTGGGTTGTCGTTCCACCCAACCCACAATGCTTGGGTCCAGCTCGGCTTTCCTGAACATCCCATTCACCTTTGTATAGAAACCATATTCCCTTTGTTAACATAAAATTCACCCTATAGAGATATAAATCGACAAATTTTTTAAAGGAAACTAACCAATCCATTCTGATAATGACATCAAAACCTGTCATTTCTAGGACATAGAGATCTCATGAGAAGTGGAACCCACAAACCTATAGGGGAACTTCTTACACTAACGCACACATACTATTCTAATTACTAACAGAGCGTCTAACATCATAAATTTATCAGAAGAAAAAACACAAATTCCAACGCTCTTCATGACAGACGTAGATATGAAACTATGTGAAGTCCCTATATCAAAATGTGCAGAAGCTAAAACAGAGGTGACTAGAATAGTACTTATGACAGTAGAAGGTCTGAGATCCTTCTCCTGATAGGTTTGTTTCACTACTAAAGTCTGGAATGTTCTGTGGCCTTGAGACACTACTTGACTACCCTAAGTTGATCTACCCTACTGTCTCTACAAACCTGGGGTCTAGCTACCATGACCACGACCACCACATCAGCCTAAATGACCAGATTCATTCCAGTTCCATGACTGGTGAGAAGTTGTAGACCCTCCTCCTAAACGTGGAGATGGTGAAGACCCTCTATCACTATACACAAATGGAAAAGTCCTGAAAAATCACTCAATGTGGCCCATCTTGCCATAAGATCGGCACTCAACTGGGTCCTGCATACACTACGGCCTGGTATGCCCTATCTGGCCACACCAGTAGCATCTCACCTGGCTACCGGAATAAATTTTCTGATTGTTCATATCACTGTGAAGAAACTCTATATGACTCTTCCTATAACTTTTAAAGACAGTAATAGATCTAGGTGTCGAACCACCCTGGATCTCACCTCAAGATTCCCTCAGGTTATGCTCAGTGATCGGCACCTAATTCACTGTGGAAGATATATAATTAAACCTAAAGACATTTACTTAAGATCGGATGCCATATCTGAGACCATACTCAAACCTCCTAGACTTTTATAAATCGCCACCCATTAGAATAGGTGTGAAATGCTTGATCTCGATAAAATAGGCCGAATAGTCCATCACTAAAAAAGTGACCTACTCCAGATGAATAAGCTCCTCGGATTAATCATCCCCCAGTGTATCAGGATAGTAATTGTCATAGAAGAATTTCTAAAAGTCTCCCCATTTCATATCTCAATGATGACCTGCCTGAGTAATCACAACCCACCATATCTTGGAAGAATCACACATCATATACATCATGATCCTTAACCTCCTCTAAGAAGGCATCTCTAAATACTTGAAGATCGAATGCATGGACTCCAGCTATGAATTTTCAGCCTATAGTTTGATTTTCCCTGAAAACATAGGCGGATGTTGCTGCTGGGACACAAGTTTCAACTCATCCATAGACGTGGAAGGTTGTGGCACTCTCTAAAAGTTTTTCATGAACATTATAAAGCCTTAAATGAATTTTGCATCGACACATACATCTGGTATAATATCTAGTTCCACAATTGGAATGATTGGAGAATACACTGGTAGCCCCTGACCTACCACCTCCAAGGTATGATCATCATCACCCTCCTAGTGTATATCGGGAGTTCGTTTTGGTGGCATAACTCTACATGGTCAAGCACACACCCTAGTTCTAGATCAAACAGGGTTGCATCTCAAAAGCGTAAAAAATAGGACAAGTCCAAAAACCTTCTTCTAAACACACATCCCTCTACCTGCCCAATGGGTTAGATCTAGGAAAAAAAATAAGAACCACTACCGAGAGCCCACTACTAAGGTCAGGTCTGGTCAAGTCCTCAATCAAAATAAATTCAACTCACTTTCTTTTAAAATTTATTCCATGTTTTTGGATGAGTCCACATTCAAAACTAGAATTGGCACTCATTTCAAGATTATCACATTCCCTTCTCAAAGGGTATCCTGAATGGTATGCTGAATTCCAATTTGTGGGTGGGCCATACTCCCTATAAATCAAAGCTTGGCATCCAAGTATAGAAAATAATATCAAAGTTTAATATTAGGCAGAAACATGATCCACCCAATCTTGATCCAATAGGGCCCATAAACCTCAGGGAACAAGTCTTGGTGTCCATCCAATTTGAACCATATCACATACTAATACACCTATCACAATAGCAGGTATATCTATCAGAGTACCTATCACAACATCATGAAATCATTAATGCTCCAAAATGGAATGTTGATAATAAAATACATATGATTTCTAACAAGTGATTATATGATGCATGAGATGGAAAACCCTAATCTCATTGGGTTTCAACATAATATAACCCAAAATTGTATCAATAATAATATCACAATACAAGTGCATCACCCAATGGTGAAAAAGAATCAACTGTAATAAATCAAAATCCAAAATTCACAATTCAATTTGAGGAAATTTGTATTTTCCCTGTACAGGGGGTAAATACTCCCGAGAATAGATTATAACCAAATCCCATTTCCTTCTAATACCATTATATTGGCACAAAATCGTAAACAAATCCACAAAAAAACTTTTATGATACCACTTTATAACATCCTGGGTCCAGCTGTTTCTTAACTGTGCTCTGAGCCTAGTTGGTCACATGGCCTCAAGTGTATCTCCCTAAACACCAGAGGCTTCTGACTGGTAGTGAGGGCCTTAGTGTGATAGTGAGGAGACTGTTCCCTCATTATTATAGTGAAACAGAGTATAAAGAAGAAACATATAGCAGAAGTCGTAATACAATATTATAGAAGTAAATAGTAGAAGACTGAAAATACAAATAACCAGACGTCATATCATATACAAAGGATTCATGTCACATGTTCCTCATAAAACATAAAAACAATTCACAAGGATATCATATACATTACAAGATCCAAAAGGTACAAAAAGAACAAAAGTATCCTAGGAGAATCTCAATCCTTGGCTTGGTCCCATGTTCTCTTGCTCTTAGGCTTCATATCAAGAACCTGATAGATGGACCTTTCCGTTGTCTACTCTTGCAACCATATAATTTGTTTGTTCACAAAGCATGAAATAAACATGGTGTGACACTAAATCCTAGTAGGCAACTGCCCCATTTTCTATGCCAATCTATCAATGAGTATATACAAAAAGTATTGTATAATAGTGAAAGTAGTAAGGTAGGAAGTGCTCAAAAGTAAACATTCCTACATGCACTAGTTTTTATTTATATTCAATTAAAAACTCAATTAAATTGATTTTTTAAGGATTGATATCCATATTAATCATGAATATCACCCTTATAGTAGTAATCACAACAGATACTTCAGAAGGATATCTAAACAAGTATAAAAGAAGACATAATCCAAGATTGTGCTTTGGCTTGGAAGATGCATCATAAACAACTTCAAAATTCACATATAACCCGAGCCTATCCATAACATTCCTAATCTATAATTCAAGTATCACCCTAGGTTCCAATCTACCAACACCCTACAAGCCCATCCCGATGAGACGCTCTAGGACCCGGTATCCCTCTAGGTGTGGTATAAGTCTATGTCAACTGAGTGAGTCCTTAACGATCCTATAGGGAGCCCCAAGTATCACACATGACAAATTCATGCCTCTTGTGCCTATCCATGGCATCCTATAAGATCCATGATTCACTCTTCATTTGGTATATAGTCGATATGAGCCCATCCATGGCATCCAAGGTTTACTCATGACCTAACATCAATTAATAAACCCATTGAGCTCGTCTAAGGAATTCTAGGGAATCCAAGGTTCACTCAAGGGACAAAGGTAAAATAGATATATAATCTCATACATAGAATTCCAATAGATTCCATGATTCAACTATTGTTATTTACCATTCAATCATACTAGGTTTAATTTGATAATTAAATAACATTTTGGGGTCAAAACCATAAACATTTTACAACTCACCACCAACGGGGTCACGATCTAGGACCAACCTCTAAGGCTTGCTCTATCATTACTCACATGGGAATATTTCATATAACAAGCCTATAAAGAAATATAGACTATTTCTAGGCTTAAACATGTCTTATCTCTCATGGGAAGGTTCATGGTTGGAACTAAACAGTTCAACATGCTTTATTAAGCATAGGCATAACATGGGTCAAGGGTCAATTTATCTATCTCATACCTTTAGCCAAAAGGAAACCATTTAACAATATGGAACATAAATTTAAATAAAAATTCATTTTAAATAACCCATAAATGAGATTCAATGCATACTACATTGGTATCCTAGGACAAACGGCCATAAACGGGTCAAAACGGGTCAAAACGGGCACTCACCAAAGGCATGACCCTTAATTCTGGAAAAGAACACATCACATGGTATGTAACACCTATTCAATTACCTAAACGAGAAAATATAACAAGAGGTTTGATTTAATAATCAAGGATACATCCCAAAAATGGGTGTGCAACACATCGGCATATATAAAAAGATTTACAATCAGATAAAGGCACAATACCACCAACCTTAGACTCGTGCTAGACAGCTCATCTAATATCAAGCTCTCGTTCACACTGGTTTGGGATAAATTTGAAGAAAAAAAAATAATGGGATATTATGGCATATGATCCAAAATATAAATAGATCAATATATAAAAATAAGAATCAAATATCGCTAAAAATGAATTTAGGAATTACTGTTGCAGATCTAAGGAGATGAACAGTGGTCGAAACGGACAATGGATGAAGAGTATAACTCAGAGCCTAGATTAGGCTTCCAAGGATGGATCCCACGGTTCTCCTATTCTATAAAATGTAGGAGTATAAAACTTAATTTTAAAACATTTTAGGCGAAAAGGGTCATTTTACCCAAAATATCTAAGTCGCACGGTTTCTGCGCACAATTTTCCTAACTATGCAGAAATTGTGCTAAGCTCACTAGAATTTGGGAGGACATCGCACTTTTACCCAGCAAGATTTGACTTACAATGCAGTAACTATATCTACACCTCTATAAATTCTTCTAAAACTGTAGATATGTTTGCATGGTTATGCACCCCATTCCACACTGGCACTAACCGTGAATCCTCTTTGTTTAACCCAAAACATGGGTTTTGGGCTCCAGACAAGCCTCGAACACCCCATAGACCTCTATGACCCCAATGGGCATCACCATTAGGTCATATTTAAGCATTTAAAGGAATAATAGATGAAAAATCACAATCCATACCTCAAAGAAGAACTAGGTTCTTTCAAAATACCTTCTTATAATTCATACCCTCATTTTAGAGGTCTTGTTTGATGCATAATTCCAACCTTAGGGAGGTTAAGGAGTTAATAAAAGAAGATCTTATGAAAAAGAGATATATCATATAACAGAATGTTTTGGTCTTATTTATTCTTCCAGCTTATAAAAATATTATTCAACCATGATGATAAAATCACATCAATATATCCCATATATTTATTGGTTGTTATTTTAATATCATGACTTATATCTATTTCCTTCTTCCATCAAATGGAAAATAAAACCATCACTCGTGTGTAAGGAAGACTACCACCTCCTGAATTGATGTAATTCGTTTACCATTACCACCTATCAAGACTGGATATGATGATGCATTAAATGTATATATATTATATTCATTACATATTTACCATGATATAAATATAATATATCATTTATTTTCTTCCCATTCCTTTAATTGAAAAATGATAACTTCGTTAGTGCATACGTGTGGACTACCACCTCCACGAAGTGATGTGATTTGTTTTTCATCACCCCATAATATGGATAATATGTATAAGTGTATTTAAATAAGATATAAGATATTTATGATATAATTATAATTATTGAAAAATAAAATAATAATGAACTTATTTCTATCATGATCATTGAAAAATGGAAATGTTACTCACTCATATGTATGGCTTACCGTTTCTATGATTGTAATATTAGTCATATTCATAATCATATTTCATAATTGGTTTTTAAAATTATAATTTATATATTAAAATGATAATTATTTATAGTTAATTATTCGATATATGATGTAATAGAGAACTCATTGACCATAGAATAACTACAAAATTCATTTTGGGCATATAATTTGAATATCATCAAAACATCTCACATGAAGTTAATTGATTAAGTAATTGATTATAACATGGAAATAAAATGAATAGTAAAATATAAAAGGTTCTTTATAGAGAAAATAATTAACATATGTTTATTATTTAGGAATATAATGAATGTAAATGATGAGTCATACTCAAGGTAAGGGAGTCTTTACCTTAAATCCCTCATTTTAAATATTTTAAATATTTATTTTATAAATCGTTCTCTTCCTTTTTCATATTCTTAAAAGTCCTTTTTATATATATTAAAATAGATATAAATGAATTATAATGGAAATTTTATATATTTTTTATTCAAAGGTTTTCAAAATTAATATCTGTATGTATTTTATATGAAACATTTTGATAAAAAGAAAAAAAAAGGATGTTCTATTTTAATGTATACATCATCAACGGTTTTTCTCATCCCCATAACTGTTATTTGATATTTGGATTCCTTTATAATATTCCATGTTTTATTCAAATAAAAAACCTTCTTCCTTATGTTTTGATTATCTTTAAAAATGGTTTTAAATGGAATTGACATTTCGATATCTAGAAATTTTCATGTTATGGTTTCAAGGAATATTTTTATAATTTTAAAAAAATTAATGTGAAATCATTATGTTATGGTTCTTGGGAATTTTTTATAATTACAGTTTGTTCTATTAAAAACAAATTATGTGTGGGTCCATGATAGCCCTCCAATCCATTGGGTAAGATTTATGTTGGAAGTTCACCATAAAGTTTATTCCATTTGTAACCATGAAGGTTATTGTAAGAGTGATATAAAAATGATTCCTCAAGTTAACCCAATAATTTATTTTTTCTTTATATGGTTTTTATTAAAATCCCATGGTTTTAAAATAAAATAAATGAACTTATTTTTATAATTGAAATTATATGATACTTCTTAAGGGTGAAATTATAACTTTGTAAAAAGGTTTTCATGTGATTTTCAAGATTTCAAAGGAAAATTTATGAGTTCTATTTTGAAATTAAGATTTATTCTAAAAATATTTATGAAATTATTTGGGAATAGAATTTAATTTATTGCGTAATAAATTCTTTATTTTGAGTTCAAAGTTTATTTTGTAAAAGGAAATGTTTTATCAATATTTATGGGACAACTGATTTCTTTCTTTCCTTTTATGTCCCTTACTAAGATTTATATGATCATCCCATGATTTAAAATATTTTTCATAGGGTTATAAGGATGATTAGGGACAATTATGAGTTCAATACAAAACTTTTTAAGATACATAATGAAAATAATACTTGTTATATCATAAAAGTTTAATTTATGGGAAAATGGATACTAAGTGGAAGTGGATGATTTGAGAAGTAATATTTATTTATTAAAGAGTGATGACCAAATTGTCTAAAACTATAAACGAAAAATATCTTACAATATGAAAGAAGATGAATTTTTGAATAAAAACTAAAGATTACGCAAAGCTTAAGGTTTGATCCTTACATTCTATAAACCCTATGACACCTCAAACATTCTGAAACCCACTTGGTGAATACACTGTTAGACCTAAATTACCTCACCTGAAAAACTCAAGATGTCACAACCACCCTGCTATATGAAATATTATCCTCGTAATATCTATAGACATGAAATTGACCAACCCCACATGAAACTCGCACATCTCATTCACTACACTCCTAGAAGACCAAGATGATGTTAAACACTTCAATTTACTCCTTATTTCCAAAACTAATCAAATAAAATAGAATGATTCCATATATCTATACTCCCAACCATATGAATCACATACTCATACTCACTAAAACCATTCTATCCAATGTATTCATAACACCATATTCATCAACAACATGAATTTTCCATTTACCATCCATCACAGATGGTCAAACATCATACTAGGTTCCCATACCTAAACCATCACATGGTCGATCCATTTACACATAACACACACCATGCACGAGTACCAATAAGGAAAATTAAAAAACAAAAAAAAACTAGTGGCATACCTCTGAATATCAAAGGCTCTCCATCCCACTATAAGAAAATTAGTGAAATCACTTACATCCAACCCACAGATCAAATTCAAGATGTTTTTCTTTCTTGTGGAGTCACACTTAGGGTTTTCCACAATCCCCTTTAAATGGAAACCTTTACACTTCCATCACGTAAGTGTGTAGATGAATCTTTGATACTTCCTCCCAGTGTTACTTCTAGGCCTAAATTATATTCATAAGTCTAATACAATTCCAATCTCTAGTTAAATATGATACCACCTGAAAAAATCTCTCTTGGTGCCCCATTTTTTCACAATTCTAACACTCCTTTGGTGATCGAATACATGGGGTGTAAATGCTCCTTATCTTTCTGAATTTTTAGCATATCACGTATGATCCACTCTATGGTGTTAATGTTGACCCTAAACCTATTTGTCCTACTGGGCCTCCTTATAAGCCTGATTTCAGCTACCTGAATCCTGGTAACTTGTTCCACCAGACACCACTTCCCAACATGGTGTACTACCATTATTCAGAATCTACTCCATCGTCATCACTTGGTTCACTACCTCAAAAAATGACATTAACCTAAAAAAATATTTAACCAGACCTTGATATCATATTGAAGACCATCATCGAATCATTTCATCTTAGAAACCTCATTCCCTACTAACATCAAGGAAAAACACACAAAAAAACTATGAAACACATAACATAACCCATGAATGATTCTTCCCCCTATACTTCTTACATTAACATAGAGGCTTGGTCCAACCTCAGTGTCTTAGTAAATAAATGATCAAATAACCTCACCTCAAAGTTATTCTATGTCAGCCCCTCATGTATACCACCCTATACCTACACATCTCAGTAGCTTTTTATTGGTCCATTGGGTATATAAATCTATAAAAACAACCTTAAACCTGATTTCATTTATATCTAGTCAAAGATATCATGAATATACTATATCTAATACTTGAATATGTTGGTTCTGTCCTCTCCCCAAAATAATGGATGTTTTTAAGATATATTTTTTTCCAAATATTCCATGGATGGCTCATCTCCCTGATCTCCCCAATAAATGCTTTAAATAACTGATATAAACTTTCCCTAAGAAGACCATCATATCACTTTAATATCTTCTCTAACTATTTTGGATAAATTAATTGCCTCAAAACCTCAACATATGGTTTATGCTCATCTCTACTCTAAGGGGCCCAATTCGGAGCAAGCCATAGTCAAACCATAGGCAAACCCAATTGAAACTCCAACTGAGTATATCGAGGTGGTATGTAGTTTAGAACCAAATACCCATCTTAATAAATATATAATATTCCAAATATCGCAAATAGGTAAAGCTTTAATAGGTTGTGCATCCAACTAGACCATACACTTCTTTGATTTCACCAAAGTCCCATATCATCTTACTTCTTGACTCTATATACTCATAGGGAATCACATATATCACACATATACAATATCCACATAATTGATATATCCAAGAATCACAAACACAGTTCAGGTCAGTAAAACTATACCAATAATTCATATAGAAAATCACCATATAGGTTTTTATTGACACTTTAAATAGTTAAACACTTTCCGGACCAATAATATTAATCATAAGAATGCATATACATATCATGTGAGTTATACATTCCTAGAATGATTCATGAGTACCACATTTTTTCTCTCATGACCAAGAGACCAGAATCATAAATCATTAGAATCAAATGAAAAATTTATCCAAATCAAATAACTTAATTATAACTAGGAAAATCAAAACTGCAATCTCAGTTCCCTTGGAGACTTTGATTTCATTCTGTACGTATATTGGATATGAACACAAGATGAAATCTATCACAATAACTAACACATACCTAAATATCCATATAATATATCCTATATAAAAAAATAAAACATACCTGGTACCATTTGGAACAACCCACTACAATTCCACTATTAGAACAATGAGGTTTTGTGTTGTATTTGTTGATAGTAACTGATGATTGGATTCATTTTTGACCTGAGTATTCAGGAATATATGGTTTTAGTGAGCTTGGTGATACGTGATGGATTTTGAAATGTTTTCCTATACATGGATATTATACCTAGTGGTCAGGGATAGTTGACATTTTCATAAATGGAATGCGGAAAATGAATATGGAATAGGCTTAGATAGATTTTAAGAATTATATATTTCTTAGAGGATAATGGATTGATCTAATAATTTTAGTCTATTAAGGTGTTGGAAGAAGTAGGATACTTGCCTGAAGTCATTATGAAAATACTGTAAATGTTTTTGGTAATGAAATAAAATCATGGCCCAAGCATGTATCACACACCATAAAGGATTGTGCATCAGATTAATTGTGGGTGTTGTATGGTTGTGTGACATCAAATTAATTCTATGTGTAAAAAATATAGAAGTGTTGGAATGATGTATCATGAGGAAAATAAACACAAATATTCATGAGGTATCACATCATAATAAGTTTTATGTTTTTTAAAGTTATGTCATATTAATTTAGTCGGTACATAAATATAGCATGTAGAGATGGATAGGAAACTGCATTGTGAAGATAAAGACCATGCCAAAATAGATTATGTAAAACATTAAAATAAATCATGAAGTAAGGATTTTTTTTATAAGGTTATTTCCTAGTGAGTGGATAGAAAAAATAAATGTGAGTCTAAAATGTTA
Organism: Viscum album; assembly: GCA_963277665.1. Lineage (NCBI taxonomy): Eukaryota > Viridiplantae > Streptophyta > Magnoliopsida > Santalales > Viscaceae > Viscum > Viscum album. Next base: position 460,594,565 of record OY728138.1, read on the forward strand.
TGTTTTATGATGTTTAATCCACAACTGAGATACCTTGTCATGATTGAGCAAGAGCATAGATGTGTTGCAACCTAAAACGGTTCGAACACCATGGGAGTTGTGATTGAGTTAGAAGTTTGGAAAAGTAGATTGGCTGAGGATTCATATCTTTGCACCGTAAAGTGGTCGGCCACACCACAATGGGTCCATAATTTTACGGGATTTGGAGTGATCACACCATGATCTTCTTGAAATTTAAAAATAGATTCTAACAATATTTCATGGATTTTTTTAACAAAACACTATGTTGTAGCAAGGTCTATCACATTATAAGATGGAAGTTTCTAATTAATTCACACCCAAATCATGGTCATCATTCCACAATCAGGAAAATACATCATATTTTGAATATTTTTTCAACTTTGATTATATGTAAATATAGAGAGATAATTAGGGGTGTTAAAATTGAAATTTTTAAAGGACTTATAAAACTAATTTATAAGTGAGTTAATGGTGGTTTTACTTAAAAAAAGGATAATTATTAGAGAAAATTATAGAGACATTTAAGGGAAATTTGTAAGGATATTTTGAGGGGATTAAAATGAGATATGTTTTGGAAAAAAATCATTAATAATAGTGAATATATCATGTAATTTGACTATAGAGGATAATTAGATACTATGGACCTTTTATTATGGTTTAACTTTGACCAATTTTTAGATTTTACTTTATATAAGAGGAAATATAAGATATATATATATATATATTATAGATCTATATTTGACCATGATTTATTTGATCAAATATGGAAAATATTGTATTTTAATTGAAATGGGAAGTCATGGATTATTAGGCATAGAAATAATGGTTCACTATAGAGACATAATATTTCTATATTTAGGGAAGATTTGATTGATATATTTTTTATTATTAAAGGTCGATATATTGATGGAATTTTGATATCGATATAATGATGACATGTGGAATAGTGAGTTAGAAATATTATTTCCCTTGATATTATGTCTTTATGGAAAACACAGTCTATTAATTTAAAGCTTTTGGTGGTAGGTAATTATGATGAAAAATAAATAGATTCATTAACATATCTAGTTATTTTAGAGAGAATCAAATTCATGAATTTTCATTAACATGTTTGGAAAAGTAAAATTGGTAAAAGATGATGGAGTTTTGTTAATACACTTGATTTTTAAAGAAGGATAATAAGAAAAATTCCAAGGAGGAATTATAATTCATCTAGAGGAGTTTTTCATTATTTTGTATATATTTTGGAATAAATTGATCTCACTCTCCAAATGAGGAGTAAATCTCTTCTATCATTGAATAGGAACAGTGAAATAAATGTGCAAGTCAACGAAGCATCTAACTAGACGTGAAGATACAAATAAATATGATCTATATAATGATCATGAAGATACCTGTATATATATAAAAATAGCAAGCCTTCCCAAAATATTTTTTATAGGAGAATTAGTGGGAAATATCCATTGGATTGATAAAATGTATTTACTAAACCATTTTAAAGGTAGTGTGCCTTGGTGTGGAGTTACCAAAACCTAAAATAGAAACCCGTAGAAAGTGAGTATAGTTTATTCTTGTATAATAGAACATCTTCATTTTTATTCTCCTTGGATTATCCCTTAATAATGAACCATGTAAAATCCTCTAATCATGTGAATAATTTATATTTTTTTATAAGTGTTGAATGATTTGACAATAATTCCATCAAGAGGTATAGATATTGAATGATGTTCATTCCAATGAGGGAACAAGATTTGAAAAAGAAGAGAACACAAATAAGTAAATTTTTTAATCATAAAATACCCCAATTCACCCCCCAGGGTAAAAATATTCAACATAGTCCCAATAAGTGGTATCAAATATTAAATTTTCAACTATGACATTCAATATCTAAATCTATTTTTTGATTTGTATCACACATGGATTTGAATATGAGACCAGCTATTTTTAATGGTACAAAGTATGATGGATGGAGGAAAGAGGTGATTGTATTCATTTAATATTATTCCATTGAGATCATGGAGTATATACTTTGATATGATGATTTTACTAAGCACAGTTAAATAATTAGTGATGATAATATAGAGCAGACCTTGGTAAGAACAATGAAAAATGAGGTAAACAAGAACACATCTCATTATTCTATTTCTTTTCAGATGTATAAATATTGGAATTTATTTATAGAAAATCAGTAGATGTAAATGTGGTTGTGAAGTATACCTTTAATTAAGAAATAAAATTTATTGGTTATGTGATATCAATAAAAAAATATAGATAGAATTTCATTATGTTAAATGGAAAAAAGTTAAATAAAAACAAGAGGAAACTCCTAAAAAGAAGAGAATGTCTTCTAAGGTATGTGTGCAAGATATTTTTTATAATTATAATGTTAAAATTTTTATGGAAGATACATTTTTGTATATAAATTCATATTCATATATGAATAAAGAAAGAAATGGAGAGTCTATAGAAGAAGTGGAAATGAAATATAGTCACAAATATATAGAATATTTATATAGTTATCGAGACAAAATCCAAGCCTTATATGGTATGGTATATAAAATTGAGATTATCCATGAGGTGGAATTTGTATTCATATAAAAATTTGGGTTAGATAATAAAAGGTTAAATAATGAAGGGATGTTCTTAAATGAATCTATTTCAATAATTGGTTCAATAAAATAAGAAACATAGTGAACTTATTGAATAGTTGGCACAAGAGTCAAATAATTAAATAGACATATAAAAAGAGATAAAAGTAAGAATTATCTCTCTAAAAGGAAAGATAAATTAACATAAATTGAGGATGAAATAATAAAATGGAATGTGATCCCACTAATATAAGCATTAAAAATTTGATTATGAAAAAATATAAATCTATAATTTGTTATTATATGAAATATTATTTCCAAATCATGTGAATACAAAGCAAAAATATAGGTAACATTATAATTATAACACAATGGATTCATGGGAAACAATATTAGTCTATGTGTGAAATCCAAATGTCTTAATAGTTGAAGAGAATATGTTGCAACGACATCTAAATTGAGGAATAACAATACAAGGCATTAATTTAAGGGAAGGTGTTTTATTTGTGCTAACTATGTACCTATAGATAGAAATTATTATAATAGGATAAATAAATGTCTCATAAGAAAATATTTCATTCCTATGAAAAAATATAAGAGATTTTACACTCAAAAAAATTGTTATATGGAAAAATAGGTTATCAAATTGGAGGAAAGTAACGATGCAGCTCAATGGAAGGCACACAAAGCACCAATATAGTTTACTCTCTATAGACGTCATGGATATAATGACAGAAAATATGGAGGAATGTGAACGAAACGTATCTAATTGTTAGAAATGTGGATGAATGTTTCAAGAAATACTCACCAAGAAAAAACAATTCCAAAGGGATTCTAATGAAAATTGAAGAGAAAAATAATGAATCATTATTAAGTATTCGTAAAAAAATATACCATGAGTAAATAGATGAAGATCAATAGAAGAGACCCCCTTTACTGGAATAATTTTCATAAAGGATATGGTGGATCAAAATAAGAAACAATAACAAGTGGTATTAGACTCACAATAGATTTGAATCCCAAGCCAGAGAAGGTTGAAAATTCGCATGATAATATCTCTAGTGAAGTCTGTATAAGTGGTGTTGTAAAGATGACTACCTTTAAGTCTTAGAATCATGCTGGAAGTAATGGTTCAATTCATTCCAACCACATTCCTTTAATTTATGATGGTAGATAAATACCCATCTCCCTATATAGATTATTTTTTCTAATTATTGATTAAGTTTTTCATAATTAAATGGGAGATATAACCCATGAGGAGTATATTATGGAATCAAAAACATGGAAAAAGTGGTGTTGGAAAAATAACCAATGGTATCATGGACTAAAATAAATCAACAAGTCGTTTCAAGCAACCACTATGGATATCAAATCTAAATCTATAATTACATTCTAATGTGAATAATTATAAAGTGATATGCAGCCTGATCTTGAATTCAAGGTCAATAAATGGTATCATGATATTAATGGATGTTTTGAGAGGAGAGATACTTAGTTTATGGATTTTCTTGAAAATATTTTTATGGATGATTAGATATTATATTTTCATTGGTAGTTTTCAGAAATTATTGATTTGAAAGTTTCTGGTTATAAATAAATTGGATATTTTTATTTTTATAACTTAAATTACAATTTTTTTGATAGGTTGTATGGATCATATACTTAGTCATTTATGGTTTATTTAGAAATAATATTTTATAAGTGTTATTTATTTCCTAGGAATATTCCTTAAGAAAGATAATTACTTAATTTTCTTGCATTTATGGAAGTAAGTCAGTATAGTTGACAAGATTGAAGTTATTAACTTAAAATTGTGTTTCCTATATATATTTTTAACTCAATGGGATTAGAGGATATTTTTTGTGACTCATTACTAAGGGGTAATGTTACTCACTAAAATTATTTAAGAATGATGATATAAATAACATCATTTTTGAGATTTATTGAAAAAACAAAAATTGGTCAAATTGGTTTATGAGTGGTTAAAGGAAGTAGAAGTAGTGAAGGAGTTGTACATCAATGGAGGATATTAGTATATCTCAATATATTGAAAGGTTTTTTTGGAAAAAAAATTAAATTTAAATACATGTGAATATTTCCTTTTAATTTTCTTTATATAGGGATATAACGATTAATTCATCGTAAGTCTATACATAGACTACAGAAGAAGGTATTTAAAATTGGACATGCTTTTACGAAAGGATTGTCAACAAAATATAAAGGGTGAGAATGTTACAGCCAAGTGGTTGTGTGTTGGATTTTTTTCATAATTAATGGTTAGATTTTTTTTATATTAGGACTCATAAAGATGTAGTTTTGGTAGTCCTAGTGATACTTGAGGGTGTTAAATATGGTTTATTATGCATATATATCATACTTGATGCTGAAGGATACTTGAAATTGGTATACATGGAATGTGGAAAAAGGATATGGAAGAGGCTTATAAAAATTTTAATAATAAGAGTTTTATTGAAGGATGATGGAATTATCTAGATTTAGTAAAGTTGAACATTTATTAGTATGTTCTATTAAGTTGTTCGAAGAAGTAGGATACTTACATGAAGTCATTTGAAAAATAATGGAAGTTTTTTGGTAAAGAAAAAAATAATTTCATATCAATGGATCTCAGGTCATGAATGATGGTATTACAAATTAATTTAGGATTTATAATAACTATTAGAGATTATATTAATTCTATATGGGGATAATATGGAAGTTATAGAAGCATGTTTTGTTGTGAAAAGAAATACCATGCAGAATTAGTTTTCACATCAGATTAAGTTTGAAGATTTTGAAATATATATCTAATTAACTCAGTTGGAATATAATATTATCCTAGAGATTTGGAATAGAAATTGAATCCTGAATTTAATATTATTCCGTAATGGATGATATATGATATTAAAATAAATGTTCAAGGAAACAGGGATGAAGTCACTCCATAAAAATAGTCTAGTAAAATTTGGTGTGGCTCTAGAATGTGGTGTTATTTTATTTTCAAGTCCTAACTGAAAGACCACACCATGACTATTAAAGATTTTAGAGGAGTTTCATTTTGACACGGTGCCTTTGATGTGGGAGGTATTATTGGTTGAGGATGAAGGTCTTTGTATTGTAAAGAGGTCAGATATGTTTTAATGGTTCTATGATTTGAGGATATTTTTAGAGATCAATTTGTGATCTTCTTAAAATTTAAAATAGGATTTTATATTTATTTTTGGGATTTAGTTTTGGACATAAGACTATATCATATGATATTTTATTATTCCATGACATGTCATCTTCCAAGTGAGTCACCCCAAAATCATGTTTTTTATTCTATGATCTCGTAAATACTGAATTTTATGATGATTTGGTAGACTTTGATTATATTTAAATATTTAGAGAAATTTTTGGAGACTATGACTTAAATTATGTTGGGGATTTAGAATAATCATTTTTGAGTAAATTTATGGTGATTTAACAAAGATAAAATCAAATAAAATTCTTAGAGAAAATTATACTATCATTTAAAGTAAATTCATAGGAATGGTTTTAGGGGAGTCAAAGGTGATATTTCAATAAATAATTTCTATTAATAATGGTGAATATCTCATGGAATTTTACTATAGAAGATATTTAGATATTAAATATATTTTATTATGGATCTTTTGAAAACATAAATATTTGACATAGTGGAAGAGTAAAGAGAATATATAGATTCATATTTTATTGATCCATATTTTATGATATTTTATATGATCAAAATATTAAAAGTATTTCTTATTAATATGCGTGAAAATTCATGGATTATTTAGAATATAAATAATAATTGAATATGTAGATAGAATATTTCCATATATAATGAAGATTTGAATGATATAGTTTTGGCTATTAATTGAAGGAATATTAATAGAATTTTAACATCGAAATGATGATGAGATGTGGAATAGTGACTTGGAAAAATTATATCGTCTTAATGGAAAACACACACTATTTATTAAGATATTTTTAAGTAGGTAAATATAGTGGAAATAATAAAAAAGAGGAATTTACATATAGGGTTCTTTGACAGAGAAGATAATTCATAAATTTCCATTGACATATCTATCAAATTAAAAAAGGGAGAAGTTGATTAAGCTTCATTGATACATCCAATTGTTGAAGAGGATGTGCAATATGAATAATTCAAATATGGAATTATAATTAATCTAAAATAGTTTTTCACTAATTTAGATATATCATGTAAGTTTTTGATCTAACTCACTCATTGAGGAGTAAATATCATCTATATTTGACAAGGAAGAGTGCATTGGATGTGGAAGTCAATGGATAATCTACCTATACTTGAAGAAGTATAAAAAACATTATCTTTACACTAATCATGGAGAGACCCTCATGGTTATAAACATACCAAGCCCTCATAAAGTAACTTTTAGAGGTGAAAAATATGCATTGACAATTTGGATTGATAATGTATCTTAATTAAACCATTATAAAGGAAATTCACCTTAGTGTAGAGTAAACACAATCTATAACATATATCCACCAAAAGTGAGTATAGTGGGTTTTGGTACACTAACGCATCAACCTATATGTTTCCTATAGATTAGAGAGTACAAGAATATTGTGAGTAACCAAAATTTATTTTTCATATTGTTACCCACATGAGATCACCCCTAGGAATCTCACATGTATAACAGAAATTGAAAGTTATTCTACACTCGATTTTACACACAACCCTACCCATACCTATAACACACACAATGCATAAACAATTTTATAACATGTGAAAAATAAATCCACATCTTATCTGGTAATTAAATTGGTTTATATATTGAAACCCATATATAGATTCGATCTAGGGAGGAATAAAATGAAAGACTAGAGAAAATCTCTAGAATAAAAGTTTTTGTATAAATTTGACACATCTGTGAGAAACAAATGATGATAAATAAAGTCAAGGCTTAACAAAAAAGACTCTTATAGAATAATCATAAAAATAACTGAGGACTAAAGGGTGAGGATCCCCCTTTGGATAAGGAGGAAAAAATGGAATGGAGCTTAGCAAGGTCCCTAGTCGAATGGGGTGAAATGATAACTAACCACATTTATATAAATTAATCAAATCAATTAATTAATTTAAAAATTAAAAAAATGATTTGAATACCTAGTACCCTACCATCTAGTACCCATCATTGGGTCTCTCACCACTTAATGGCCATCCATGACTTATTTTCACCTCGTTCTAGCACATCAGGTACCTGGTACAAGCCAACCAGGTTCCCAATTCCCTTTTCCTTCAAAACAAAATGCATGTAACCTAGTTTAACCTCCCAAATGTGACCTCCATGACTTCTTTAATCCCTAAAACACCTCAATCACACCTAAACACACATTGTTAATACACTATTAGACCTAAAACTCCTCACCCAAATTGTAATAACCTGACCCCAGTTACCCAGAGTCTATGCATTATTACATAACATTGACATGATCACAGGGGATCAAATCCCAAAATACCGATTAGTTTAGAAGCCTTGTAAGTACTAGATACTTTCATAATTTTTACATTACATTATAAAATGATAAACAACAACAACATTGTCTCTGTTGACCACATGCATATCCCTTAGACTATCCCTGAAGTTCAGTCATAATATACTTATTCACATCCTGGGGAAAATAAAACAAAGAAATGGGTGAGCTCAGATGCTCAGTAAGGATAACAATATATCAGAAACTTTCATTAATAAGAATAAACATTTAAGAAAATGTATAAAACTAAATCATAATCCTTTTAAAAATAAACTTCTGCATAATACAGCCCATATAAATCAAATAAATCCATTTACTTATTCACATGGATATTCTACTAGTAGAATAGTCACATGAAATGTCAATAGTAAATTTCATAATGATGGAATTCATAATTCCAGACTTTATAACCACATAGTCAAGGCCTTGTACCAAGACTACAAATAAAATTTTGTCAAGGCAGTGTGCTAAGACACTAGTTTGTCTCATGTGACCTACCAATTCATTAAGGAGCTATAACGGGCTCCACCCATCACTTACTAAGTCCAATGCATTACTCATATGAAAAGGTTTAAACATAACATAAACATTACTTTTAAAACTTGCATACCAAATGTCAATACTTTATCCATAAATCATGAATGGTGTAAAAATAAAACATCCATAGTCAAACATATCACAAAACTTTCAATAAAATATGGAAGTTTTGTATCATAATAAATCAAATTCAAACAAGCTTAAAATCCATCAAAGGATTTTGACAAATATGAAATCAAAAACTTTTTTAGAGAAATATCTCTTTCTATATTAAAATTATTTAAAATTCATATAATTATAAAAGAAAACATTTATTTTGAAAATATTCTTATGATCTTTTATGGGAATCTTCATCGATGAAATAACAGTGTAAAATATCCACACCCACCATATAAGTTAAAAAATACATTCTTACCTTAATTTTATCGAAAAAGGTCATAAAGTACCTTGTTTGGAAAATGACTGAAAGATTCCTTTCAAAACATATATGGTCAAATAAGGGTATAAATTACATTAACCCATAGTATAGTAAATAGTAAAAATGTTTTGAATTGTATTTTTAAGAAAAAACGGATGTGGATGCTAAAGAAATTTTAGTAGATACTTACGTAAAAACTACCTCGAATAATAAAGAGATTGTGAAATTAACCCTTACCTTGTACTTTTACTTAGTCTATGGTATGTTAACCTATTTTATAATAGATAGAAAATTGTTATTAAATTATAAAATAACTATATACAAAAAAAATATATCATATGTGATCCTCTAATATTGCTTTATTAATAATATTTCAGTAGTATCATTTTTTCGGGTGTTAACTGAACCATTTTCATTTATATGCTCTGTTACATAAAACATGTTTTTATGAATAGGATGTATTTAATTCATATAAATAATGATATTCAGTTCTTAAACATTATTTTTAATCATAAAATGAAAATTATTCTTTAATTATTACGATGTGTAATGAATCTCATCGCGTTTGTGGAGACGATAATCCGTACATATACACGAGTGACAATATCTTTATATTGATGATGAAATCATATGTAATTGGATGATATATCATATATATAGAATCATTAAAATGTTATATTTATTATTTAAATCAGTCATACTCATTTTTATACTCATCCAAATAATGAAGTGCTTGAATAACAAACTACAAAACGGTGTGGAGAAGGTAAGTTGTACATACGCATGTATGGTGACTTTGTCATGCAAGTGATGGATAGAATAATTAATATGGTTGTATCATTTTTATAATAAAATAACATTATATAGAAGATACTGGATTTATTATTTTATAATGGAAACAACAAATAAATAGTAAGTGGAGGAAGAAAAGATCTTGAAAGAGGGTGGTGAAATTATTACTTCTTCTTCGGGTGTTTTCTTTTGAGTTGATCAAAAGGGATACTTATGTTGGATTTATGATCAAAATAATGCCTCTAGGTTTAAGTGATGGAAATTGGGAGTATATTTGGGTAGGTTTTGGCTTATCCAAATGGATTTGGAGGTGTGATTTTGAGAGAAGGGGAAGTTCCCTTTTATAAGAGAGGTGATGGGCACCTTAGGAAAAGATTGAAATATTATCTTATAAAAAAATATTTTTAGTTTATAATTGCTTCAAAATGATTTATTTAAAGGATAAGGTGGGTATGGGTCTAAAACCTCTCAACCAATAGTATTTTGTCCCCATATTAACCTTATCTTTTAGATTTAAATCTTAGTTAAATAGTTTAACTTTTAACATGTATTCTTGTATTATTATAATAATTGGTTAATAAACTTACTATAAAATGCCAAGAGAACCTCAAGTGGTTCATTAATGACATACCTATCATTATATAAGTTCTTTGGAAAAATATTATATTTTTAGAACTATTATATAATTTTATAATATTATATTGTTTTTTCAAAACGCATTTATGTCAATTTTGACACTATTTAGTATTTGGTTTTTTCTGAAAGTCATCACAACTTGATTACTTAAAACAAAATACATTGAATCAACCCTAACATGTAATATCCACCTAGAAAATTCATAGATGTCATAAAAACTTTGAAATTATATTTATTTTAATATTTATAAACCATTTATCTGATTCGTTCATTAATAAGGTAATTACTGCATTACCATTCTGTCATAAATAAATTCAATTATTTAATGTATAAAAATTATAAATAAAATAACATTATGTAGGAAATATTTTTATATTTATAATTATAATTTATAGTCAAAAACATAACTTATATAACCCCATTTAAAAATTGTTTTACTATAAGATATATGTTTATGTCATTTTTGTCTTTACTTTAAATAAATTAATATAAAGTGTCATTATCACACTCAAGTGGCACCATAGGGTCCCAAAATCAACCCGAGGATGCCCATGGTCGTACATATATCAACCAAAAGGAATAGGAAACATGTTAGGGTAAGTTAATATTATTATAATATTATTTTTTACCCTTATTTACCTGATATACCCTTTAACCATGGTAAATAAAATATTTACCGAAGTAATTATTCATAATGTCTAAAAAAAGTTACCTATTTACACAATTTGAACCTCCTAATTCCAAATATGGAATCTATTTTTTCCCTGTTCAAAACTCCATGATACTTTATACTCAAAGAATCTGCCACCTTATTTGACTTCCCTAGGTGGTAGTGTATAGTGCCATCATAATACTTGAGTATTTCAAGCCATTGTATTTGCCTCATATTGAGTTCTTTCGGTGAAAAAATATACTTCAAACACTTGTGATAATTATAAATATCACATTTTTCTCCATATAGATAGTGTCTCCATATCTTTAGAGAAACTATTACAGCTGCTAACTCAAAATCATGAGTAGGATAGTTTTTCTCATCAATTTTTAGCTACTTTGATGCATAGGCAATAACTCTATCATTCTGCATGAGGACACAACCAAGTCATTTCTTTGAAGAATCACTATAACCCATCATTCCCTGATTGTAGATTCAAGATAGGAGCATTGAATAATCTTCTCTTAAGTTCTTCAAAACATTCTTCACACTCTTTTGTATAAACAAATTTAACCCCTTTAAGAGTGAGTTTGGTTAATGGGTCTTCCAATCGGGAAAAATTCTAGAAAAAACACTGATAATAACCTGCGGAACCAATAAAACTACAGACCTCAGTTACACTCATCGGTGCTGGCCATTCTTGGATTGCCTTGGCCTTTGAAGGATCAATAGAGATTACATCCATAGAGATAATATGGCCAAGAAAAGAAATCTCCTGAACCCATAATTCACACTTGCTAAACTTCCCATATAATTCATTTCTTCTAAGAGTATTTAGAATAATGCGTAATTCATTTTCATGATCTTCGTAGATTTTGGAGTATACCAATATATCATCAATAAATACCACTACAAAGTCATCAATATATTACTTGAAAACTATATTCATTAGATCCATGAAGATAGTGGGTGCATTAGTCAATCCAAAAGACATTATTGTAAACTCATAATGATCATACCTAGTTCGAAATATTGTTTTCGGAATTTCTTCCTTCTTAACATACAACTAATGATATCCATATCGAAGTTCAATCTTTGAAAAATATTTAGCTCCATGAGGTTGGTAAAATTAATCATCAATGTGTGGTAGGGGATACTTGTTCTTTATTATTATATCATTGATCTCCCTGTAGTCAATGCACAACCTCATAGATCCATCTTTCTTCTTAGCAAAAAGAACAGGGGCTCCCCATGGAGAAACACTAGGGTGAATAAATCCCATATTACTCAATTCCTTTATTTTTTCTTTAGTTCCACTAATTATACAATGTCCATTCTATAAGGGGTCTTTGATATGGTCCTTGAATCATAAATTAAATCAATGGAAAACTCAATTTCTCACTCTAGAGGATGTCTAGGTAAATCCTCTGGAAACACATCAACATATTCTTGCACAATAGGTATGTCCTCTATTTGAACATTCTTTTCCTCTCCCATAGTTATTTCATTCTATTCCTCTCCAATAATTGAATTTAGTAGACCTATTGGGGGTGGATCTAGATAAGAATCAGGTGGCCATGTTTCTGCTCTAAAGATAAGGTACCCCATATCATCATCGAAAATTGTAACCTCATTTTTCTTACAATAAATTTTCGCATCATGGTCTGAAAGACAATCCATACCAAGGATTATATCAAATTCAATCATGGGTATGATGATGAGATTAGCAGACAAAGAATATTTATATTCCCTAATGGAAACTGATTCATAGAACTTTGTTGCAATGATACTTCCCTTATGATTTTTTACTGACAACTCCCTTATAATGTCAATTTTAAAATATCAAATTTTCTTAGCAAACTGGGAAGATATAAAACAATTTGATGAACCAGAATCAAATAAATCATTGGCTAAACTTGAGGAAACCAATAAATTACCTGCCACCACGTATTTTGGAGCTTCAACCTCAATAGTAGTGATCGCAAAAGCTTTGGCTTTCCCCCTTGTCCTTTTCTGAGGTAATTTCCCTTGGTTCTTAGGATATTCATTTTAATAATGCTTCTTTTCTCTACAATTGTATCATTCAACATCGATAGCCTCTTTCTTCCCCTTGCAATCATGATCTTGGTGGCCTTTTTTACCACACTTGTAACAAACTCTCATTCCCTTCAGGAAAGTGATGGGGTGTTTCTTCCCACATTTACCGCAGGATGGATATTTAACTTTTCCCTTATTCCAGTTATTTCCATTTCTAGAGTGTTCTGTAGATCTCTTATTCTATTTCTTTTCTTTGAAGTTGTAACACTTAGAGAATTTCTTGTCTGTCTTGATAGCGCATGAGACTATATCTTCATATGATAAGAAGAATTATGAGACTAATTCTGGTTGGAAAAATGTCTTTAACCCATAAAATAATCAATCAATATTACTCATGGGGTTATGTATATAATCTTTTGTATGCCTTTCTAACCTTGTAAATTTAGCCTCATACTTTGTGACATTCTCATCATCCTTTTGCCTCAGACTTAGAAATTTTCTTTATAGATCCGCTCAATGGTCACGAGGATAGTATTTTTCTAAGAAAATATTATTAAACTCCCTCCATTCCATGATTGATACTTATTCGTCTTCCTTTGTGTTTTGGATTAATGACCATCATTGATCTACATCTTCCATGAGGTGATAAACGCTCATGGCAACTTTTTCCCTTTCGCTACTCCCCAAAGCATTAAATATTTTCTCTAAGGAACTTATCCATTGGTCAACTACTAATGGATTTTTACTCCCATTGAATGTTGGTGGTTGTTGCCTCACGAAGCGGTCTAAAATTGATCCTATGCGTTGTGGATCAAGGTTCTCCATACAGGAAAGGTTATTATTCATAACCTGAGTGAGTTGTCCCAGTATGGTGATAAGATGATCAGAACTAGTTCCATCACCAGCTCCACTATAATTATCTTAAGTAGGATGGAAATCCCAACATTGATTTCATGAGTTTATATAGTTTCCATTCCTTCCACAAGGCTCCATTTCTAAACAATGGCATACACTAGATTAGTTTATGAATCGCAATACATAATTACAAACTTCCAAAACAGTTAACATAAATTGAAAAGTTTATGGATATAATCCATAATCAAAAAAATATTTTCTTTGAGGAAATATATACTCATAAACCCTTCATAATGGTTTGTAAATAAAATGAGAATTATCTTAAGCATATCCCCTATGAGTGTCGTAACCAAGAGTGCAGCAAGGCTCGTTGTCATGCACCAGTTCCAATTCGAGTCTAGCTCAAAGCGGTGTTTTTGGGTTTTACCCCTATGTACATCTATTCTAGAGCCACCTCTACCTACTCATATCCAGATAGGGATGTATTACTTGGAAAAATTACAAAATCTCTACATTACCAAAATTCTAGGAAGTTCTTCTATACTAATCCTCAAAGTCTATCTTAAGATATTGTTCTCTAATCAGAGTTTTTCTAAATCTAGATTCCAATGTTTGTACTAAACTTCCTTTGATACTAACCGCAATGCCCCGACCCCAGTTACCCATAGTTTGTGCATTATTACATAACATTTTCATGATCAAAATGGATCAAACCCTGAAAAACCAACCAGTTTACTAGCCTTGTAAGTACTAGATACTTTCATAAGTTTTACATTACATTATAAAATGAAAAAAAATAATAACATTGTCTTTATTGACCACATGAATATCCTTTTAGGTCAATCATAATATACTTCTTCGCGTAATAGGAAAAATAAAACGTAGAAATGTGTGAGCTCAGATGCTCGGTAATCATAAAAATATAGCGGAAACTTTCATAAATAAGCAGAAACATTTAAGGAAATGTATAAGACTAAAACATAAGCCTTTTAATCATAAACTTATGCACAATATGGTCATATAAATCAAATAATTCCATTTAATTATTCACATAGATATTATACTGGTATAATAATCACATGCAATATCAATAGCTAATTCTATAATGATGAAATGCAGAATGCGAGACTTCATAACCACATAGCCAAGGCCTTGTGCCAAGACTACAAAAACGATATTGTCAAGGCATTGTGCCAAGACGCTAGATTGTCTCATGATACATATCGATGCATCGAGGAGCTATATCGGGCTCCACCCGTCACTTACTAAGTCCAATTCATTCCTCATATGAAAAGGTTTAAACATAACATAAACATTCATATTAAAACTAGAATACGAAATGTCAATACTTTATCCATAAACCATTAATGGTGTAAAAATAACACATCCATAGGAAAACATATCACAAACCCTTGAATACCATATAGAATTTTTGTATCATAATAAATCAACTTCACACAAGTTTAAAATCCATCAAAAGATATTGACATAGATGAAATCAAAACTTTTTTAGAGAAATATCACTTTCTATTTTTAAATCATTTGAAATTCATATAAATATAAAAGAAAACATTTATTTTGAAAATATTCTTATCATATTGTATGAGAATCTTTGATGATGATATAACAGCAGAAAATAGCCACACCCATCTTATAAGTTAAAAAAGGCATTCTTACCATAATTTTGTTGAAAATGTCATAAAGTACCTTGTTTGGAAAATGATGGAAAGGTTCCTTTCAAAACATATATGGTAAAATAATGGTATAAATGACATTGACCCAAAGTATAGTAAATAGTAAAAAAAATTGAATTACATTTTTAAGAAAACACCGATGTGGATGATAGTACATATAATACATTCTTTCCAAGTTTCCCCCAAATTTTTTCATGATTATGGAAGAAAGAGACACCTTAAATATTTTTTAAAAAAATCATCCAAAATGAAGTGGTACATACTCCTCAACTCTTGAGGAATCCCAAGCGTAACCTAATTCTACTAAATCTATAATTTCTCATCCTTGGGAACATAGAGTTAGAAGAATTTATTCACACAGATAGGTCAAATTGATAAGGAAACCTCATTTTCTATATAGTCCTCAAACTCAACCTAAATCTATACAATTATATTCCCCAAATAAATTCCCCATGTAATTTAAAGTTGTTCCTGGAATAGTTCAAGTAATTTTAGTTATTCTATTATATATAGTTGTCAATGTATTTCATATAAGTGCCTCTAATATGTTTATATCTAATTTTATTCTGGATTTACTGAATCTTAGGACTAGACCAATGCCATATGTGATAGAGATATCAAATAAAATTTTTAATAAGAAAGGGAATAGGATTTATTTTCTTTGTTTCTATATCTCTATCTAAAATGGAGTTGTAATATTACTTTCACATTCATAAAATGGATTTTTTAATATTATTATCATGATAGATTATATGGTTTCATTCTAAGATCAAATTAATTTGTATCATTCGAGGGTAGTATTAATCTCATTATATGGGAGATATCATATATTTTAAGGTGAATTGGACCCAATATCGAGTTGATTTGGGCCTCCACTTCCCAAATATATATAGTTTTAATGCTAGATATCTTCTATTTTAATAATGGTTGATAACGGGAAATAAATTAATGAGATTCTAGATATGGTGAAAGACATCCCCAAGTTCTTTCCTAACAATTTATATGGGTTTATCCTAGTGTGGGAAGTTGAATTATCTATTGATTTGGTCCTGGGGATACAACCCATATCATTTCCTTTATATAAAATGTTTCCAACTGAGTTCGAAAAGATAATGATTCAGTTGGATGATCATGTAGCTAATGGTTTTCATTTTCCTAGAATATCTCTATTGCAATATGATTTACTAAATTCAATCAGGTATGATATAATTTTACACCAATTCATTGATTATAGGAAGCTAAATCAAGTGACCAAATAGAAAATATACCCCCTTCCCCAAAAATTATGACCACTTTGATAGGTTGAAAATGGAAAAGTGTTTTTCTAAGATTGATCTTTGATTAAGTTATCACAAACTCAAGGTAAATAATTATAATATACCCAATACTAACTTAAAAAAGTAGTTATATTTACCTTAAAAACACAATTATGTTGTTTGTCTTAAAAAATTATCTTGTGGTATTTGTAGATTTTATGAACACTATGTTCCACTAATACCTGAAATCCTTTATTAGGGTATTCATGAATGATATATTGGTTTAATAAAAATAATAAGAGGAGTATGATAATAACCAAATTAGTTTCTTGGGTATTCTTTAAGACCATTTCTATTACGAATAATTATCAAATTTTCACTTTGGGATTTGAGAAGTAAGGTTCTTAGGACACATTGTATCTAAAACCAGTATTTCAATTGATCCTAAGTAGGTGAAATCTATTATTTCAGGGGAATTTCCAAATAATTGTTTTTGTATATAAATATTCTTGGTTATAATGAGATATTATTAGTGTTTCATGAAGGATTTGTCTAAGATCTTATTACCTTTGATAACCCTTTCTCACATGGGAGTAAAGTTTCAATGGGGTTCCAAATACTAGATATCATTTGATGGGATGAAATGGTAGTTAGAATAATCTCTAGTTCTAATTCTATTTGGTCCTAGGGAAGGTTATGTGGTTTATTATGATGCATAAAATTGGATATTATGATGTATTCTTATGAATAGTGATCATGTAGTATCTTATGGCTTGACCCAGTTGCGACCACATCAGTAAAACTATTTGAACCATAACCCTGAGAAGGAATTAGTTATGAATGATTTAAAATAATTGTGACACTATCTCTTCGGTGAAAAAATTATGGTGTAAACAAACCAAAAAATCTGAGTTGGGTTTTCTCTAAAAATTATTTGAACCACATACAAAGGCGATGGGTGTAATAGTTATAAGTTTTTTTATTTTAACCTCTAATATACACTTATAAGGGGAAATATGGTAACCAATGAACTAAGTACAAATTTTAAGTCATAGACATTGATTTATTCTATAGATGAATGTAATATAATGATCCATTTTGTATAATTCAACATGAGGTGGTGGAAGAGAAGGAGGTGACATTTTTAACTAAAGTTTAGATTACCCATTTTTTCTTGAGTTAATTTGATTGTTAAAACCTATGGATGATGAACCTCAGTGAATACAGTAATAAACAAATGTATGTGAGACCACTATTGATTAGTCTAAATCTTTTTATAGTCTTATTTTATTTAGAAATTGTTATTTGGTACCTTTTTTAATGAGGCGTACAGTGTGATGTGCCCATGCATCTCATGAATATGAAGTACATGCTTGACTCATATTTTTATATTGTGTTACATTTTTTGTTAATGTTTTATGACACCATTCACACAAGATGATTTACAACATGATGGATTTGGAATTCATTTAATGTAGATATATTCTTTGGGATATCGATATGTGCCTAACATGAAGATTGAATAAGTTCATTATAAGATGAGTTTAAGATAGAAAAAGTGAGGACTGTATACTTGGAAGAATAATAATGGATAATATAATATATAATATGGGATACCTATGGGATTAAGTACCATAATATCTATAAATATTGATAAATATTTATGAGTATACTAGTTTCTTTGGTTGACTCATTGAGAATATTCATGAAAAGTTCCATGAATCTATTTTGGAATTAAGTCATTGAAGAAGACATAACTTGACTAGTTCATGAAGAAATCTTGGAAGAATGGATAATCACATAGAGTATGAAGGACAAGAGATATCTTGTGAATCCTTATATGGATCAAGTAATTATCCAACCTAACAGGGTGGTGGCATGAACCTTTGAATGAATTTGGATAAGGTATATACCCGATTGATAAGGAGATCGTGAAATAATATTATATCACATATATACAAGTGTTTCAGTATTTTAATTCAAGTAATTTTCATAATTTCCCTATTATTGGAATGAATCTTGACATATCACAAATATTCTCACTTCGACAAAGAGAATTAAGATGTGCTTTACAGATCATGGTGAATGGAGGAGATTAGGATGACTTTGTAGCACCATGATGGATATTAGAGAACATTATAAATATTGTATAATGTTGGAGTAGAAGTGGTGGATTGGACTTGAAGAATTATCTAAGTTAATTAATATCATGGTGTTAGGGAGATCATTAAATCACGATCAGTTGATCTAAAAGAATAATTCATTCATACATAGATACCTCATGTTACAACTGTATTGTCTTAGCTATAAATATTTTGAGGTTGATATGGATATCAGTTAGGAATAAAAAACCACAATATGAATGGTTAGGATCATGTCATAGAAATATTGAGTTAATATTCCATTGTAATGATTTTAATCTAATATAAGAAGGCTCACACCATAGTTTTCTAGTCACAACATGATGATGATTATAGAAAAATGAGTTAATATCCTGTATAATGTTTCTATCATTAGGTTAATTTGACATAAAAAATAGTTAATATAGAATGGAAATTATAATGTTATAACTCAATATATTTCACTATAGAGAATGGCCCTAGAGCATTATGACGATACTTTTATGCCATAAAAGGAAATCCACATAAATTTTGTGTTGCACTATCTTAGAAGTTTAAATAATTTTTTTCCTTAATAAATGATTTAATGTCACAAAATTTGAAGTTACAATGACCATGAAGCAAGAACCATGTTTATGTGTTAACACCCTATGTGATGATAATTCAAATAAATAATTGTCTTGAAATTTATAGAGATGGTGTGTTGTGGGGGTCGGGTTGGGCCATAGCCTGAGGTGATTACATTAGGAGATACAGATTCCATGACACAACCAATATGATTATTCCACAAGTTAAAGGAAAATTTTGTGGGTTTAAATATTTGTTATAAAAATATATTTCAAAAAATATTTTTGGATCTTCATTATAACTGAATCCTTTACTATGAAGGAATATATCATATCACAACATATTGGATTTCACTATGATTCTTAGTATCCCACTAAAAACTGGTAAATTCCTAAATATCTTTAAGGCATATATCCTATATTTTAGGGATTAAATAAAGACTCAAAATAGGAACCATAATTAATTAACTGGAAAACTTTGATTCAACAGTTAATGGAGATATCTTATGGAGAAAGGTGAGGTGATACTGGACTCGTGGATTGATCGGGATTTTTATTGGATATAAAGAGATAAGAAATATCTCTAAAAAAGTATTGTTTATCTTTTTAGAAAAAATAGATGAATAAATTGATGTAGTAGTTTATTGGTTGAACTCTTGAGAGGGTCGCCCATCCGAGTCTGGATTTAGGAAATAATATGGGTGAACACCTGGTCCAAATGTTAGATACACTTGAGTAATGTGGAGAAATAATCATTCATTCCAGATAGATTTATTATTATTAATATATTTCCTTATTAATTACATTTAAAATTATTATAGGAGTTAAAATCTATTCCCTTATCCCATCTATCGAATCATTCATCATTGATAATAAGGTAGTTAACTAGTCAATGGGAGGATAATTAGTGATTCACCAAGGATATAAACATTTAATGAAAAGAGTCATGTGAACCTTTTAATCCCCTATTTCATGTGTGTTCTATCTCTCACCTCTCATTTTCAATATCCTTATTTTAGCTGGTATCTTTTGATGATTCATAAACTAACTAACAACGTGGAAAATTAGCATAGAAAAGAGGAAAACTGGAAAAGAGGATCTTATTAAACAAAGACCGTTAATTCACCCCAAACTCAACCCTCTCAGTAGTCAGGCGTCTCCTTATTAGTCATATTAATTAGAATTAGACAAGTTTTGAGCATGTGGATTACATCCCCCAATTTTTAATATCATTTATATGATATCAAAGTTAGAATGGCCACGAGGATTTCAGACTCTATAGATCCTAAAGGTTAAAGGTCACCAATAGTCCCATATATAATCATGAATTTTCAACATAATGATTGCATCCTTTGGATTAAGATATATCTATTATATACTTCCATTATTATGTGCTTTAACCTAAGGAAATAGAAAACCAGGTTTGAGGTAGTAAATGAATTTTTATAAGGGTATTTCTTTTGAAATATATACTACAGGTGATATCTTGTTTATAAAGAGTTATTATTTTACTAACAAGAAGTTTTATGTTTCCACATAAATCACAATGTACAATTTCAATGAGTTATCCATTGATTTTTTAGAGAATGTTCCCAAGGGATAATTCATGGATATGTGTAGCAAGGAATTGAGGAATCAAAGAAAAATGGTGTTAAATAAGAATATAAAAATTATGAGTAAAATATAATACTCTCATGTGATTACATCTAAAAAATATCTAGAACTTATGAAAGAAAACAAAGGGCAGCATACTAAGATCTCAATTATTTATTGAAGGGATTATTTAGCTTAGGTAGATGTTGATTTCTTAAGTATATATACCTCTCCAATTGATGATGACGTTTATTACTTTAAATCCAAATTTATGATTCCCAGAGGCATTATTAAAGTATTATGTGATAAACTCATGGAGGTCAAGATAAGATTAAGAAAAACATGATAATATGTTGTGGAATTAAATCACTCTAATTCCATTGGGGCCAATGGTATAAATTGCACACTTTTTAATGTGTAGTTTCAAGAACTTTTCATGTTTATTTTTCTATATGATCTTGTTGGTAAATCTCAAAATAAGAAAGAAACTCTTTCATTGGTTGTTAAAACCAATAGGATAACAAAAAAAGAAAATTGTTTCTAAAAGTGTAACTATTGAGTAACTTTTGATGGATTAATATAGTGGAAAAGGTTTTGAGGAAAGTAAAAGTGATTTTATATTGGACACGCCAATGAAGAATAAACTCAATGTTAAATGGGTTGAGAAAACATAAATGTCATATTTTATAAGACCCACTAATTCCAATCAAGTGAAAGGGAAGAATGTGAATAATGCTGGGAAATGTCCCCAATCAAAGGAGGATTGGGAAGAGTAAATGGGGAGACTAAACCATATTGATAAGAGTCCATTGACTACCTCAATAAATGATAATGGTGATATATTTAAGGAGAATAAAAGAGAAGTAAAGAAACACGTAAATTCATAAGGAAACACTTTTTCATCAAAGAATCAAAGATATATGTTTATTTCTCGTGGTTCAGTTTCCTTGTACACAAATTGAGAAATTGTTGGTACAAAATTACACTAATTAAATCTATGATGAAGAAGAAATAAAATCAGTTGGATGAGAAATAAAAAATTCCAACCAATCATTGGACGCCTATGGAGGTTTTTGGATAGTGAAAATTATTATTACACACTATAAAAACTTATCTAATATGGATTTTGGATCAATTAAAGTTGCATGATTGTTAAATAGAAAATTTATTTTTATTTTCAATTCAAATATTTCACCATAATTTCAAAATTAAGGAAGATTATGACATTTTTGGAACTCTGGTTGAATTTGGAATTATTTTGGTAGGGCTTAATGTTGGAACCCAAATGTGTGTCTTTATTATTTTGTATTTATTTTCAATTTATGGTTTTTTTGTATCTAGTATTCTATAGAATTTTGGGTTTGATAAATGTGAGATTCTAGAGAAAAAGCTATTTGTCTCGTGAAAAGAAATGTATGAAACTGAAAAACTGAAGACCAAGTTATATTATGAACCTCCCAATATAGATAATGTTTATATGAAGGGTTTTATATTCTTGGTGGAATCTAATATATTTCATAATTACTTTCCATGAGAGTTTTAGTTGTGTTGGATATTTAGTGATGATCATGCCATGGTCTATGGCTATGTCATAGCAAGAATGCCTAACACTGATCTACACCACAGAATCCAATTATACCATGGAGAATTTATATTTAATATATCAAAGTAATTCTAGGAGTATGTTGATTTTTTAGGGTCTACTAAGAGTTTCACTATGGATTATCCCTACACTGAAACTATTCGAGTGAAAGGATTATTGTGCAGTAATGGAATATGTTACACTAAAAATACAGATCAGATGGTTTTTGGTAGATCTAGAAGATTGAGGATCTTCAAAATATGGATTTTGTTTTATGACACAATTTTTTATGGTATTTTAATAATAAATACTGGAAACCAACTTGTTAGGATTTATAACACGGTTCAACACCACAAATATTGAAATTTGGCCAGTTCGGATAGCAGTGATAACATGGACTTCTTTGGTGAGTTTGGTGGTTATTATCACTTAAAAAACTATCAATTCAAATTTAAATGAATTAGATAATATGTTAAAATATAAAATGGCTAATATTAAATTTTTAAGAATTTGGTAAGTTGTTATATTTTGAATCATAAATTTTAAATTCAAATTATTCTGGATAAGAATAAATCTAATGTGTAAGATGAAATTAATCACAAAAAAAAAGAGAATAGTGTCTTCTTAAAGATTGGGAATAATATGATTGTGATCAAGATAGAAGTGTATTTAGGTCAAGTTTTAAAATCAGTACTTATTGTGCATATTCTTGAAGATCTATAATTGAATAATTATAGCCTCATTAAAGAACACCCTTATTGTTTGGCAACACTTGCATATTTATAAAATATTTAAAAGATCATATTGTGTATTGAATCTATTTATATCTCTCCTAAAAATAGTATATATATAATAGGAAACGGATATGAACCTTGGATGAGTTTTTATATCTTCCTAAATTTGTAATTTCATACAAGTGAAGTAGTGGTTAACCCACATATCAAAACATTTTTGATATGTGCTCCTTGGAGTAGCCTTTTATAGTTGAACCAAGTAAAATAAATGTGCTAATGATCTTTACATGTCTAAAATTGATTAATATTCATAATCATATTCATGTTGAATTTTCCAACATGAAAATGAGATCTAGTATCATATTAAGTAATAAAAAATTTATGTCACCTTATTTGACACCCACACCTCTTAGGGTGTTTAGTGGGATCAGGATACAATAAGTGGTTTTAGAACCAAAAGTTTCTTCTTGAGACTATTTGGATAAATTTATTATTGTGGAAGACACTGTTAATGATGGATTAATTACATTATTCAATGGATATATTTATTATATATGTAAAAAATAAGTTCGTATGTTGTCTGATATCTCTTGGGTTGGATATATATTCTATTATAGTACATGGGATACAATTAAGTGACCCTATATGAAGTTCAATGATGGAAGAAGGAAAAAAATTGAATGATGATATTAAGGATCATCATGATTTCAAAGGAGAACATTCTAATTAGATATATTTTAATGTTATGGATTTCAAAACAACCAAAGTTATTTGGGTTGAAATTTCCAATTTCTTTGAAGGAGACAAAAATGTAAAAGAGGAAAATCTACCAGACATAAAAAATAAGTCTAATGATATAAATATGAGTTTTAATGAAAAGTTATATGGTTTATTTAATTAAATTACTAAAACTTTTTGTGTTATTCAATGGCATGGTCTGGAAATAAAAAATTCTGAAATAGTGAATAAGATTATCATAAGATTACCTATTATATAAAATCTAAAAGTATAATATATTGAGGAAATTAATCTTGGTCAGTTATCTCTTGATGAAATTCATATAATACTAGTTTCTTATGAAATGAGGGTGAATCCAGAAATCTATTTAGAATATACATCTAAATAAATGGCTTTCAAAGCTATTGAGAAGCAAGAATTCCAAGTTTCTGAAAATGATGATGATTTACTATAACAATTTTCGAGGAAGTTCAAAATTTACAGGTGAATATTTGAAGGAAATCTACATTAAGATTGTTTACATTATTTAAAGGTCATAAAAATTGTTTTAAGATGTATAAATAAGCTTGATGGAGTGCGTGATGAGTATCATTTCTCACCAAAATACACGAAAAAGTTTTCATCTGGAAGGAACTTCACTTCTAGATAATATAGTTGAAATAACTTCCAAAATAAAGTACTAGTAGTCTAGGAAAGATTATATATTGTGTAATATCTATTGTAAGGTGTAGAAACTGGATTTATCACTGATATTGAATATGCTAATATGGATTTTGTAAAAAAATCAAAATATGATGTTCAATTATATGGTCAATAAGAAGAGTTTATTGATCTCCAAGTGTATTTCGAAGAAAAACTTGAAGATATTTATTTAAAAAGAAATAATAATAGTAAATTTTGAGTATTAATAAAGGAATCTTAAATTTATATTGATTTACTTAATGTTGAAGTTGATAGTGTTGAGAAATTTTTGTAATATTCTAAAAAGAATCATATGAAATCTAAAGAAGATGTGAATTGAAATTGAATTTTTAAGAATATTATAATAACATTTATGATATTAATATTTCTATCCAGGTGAATGTTAATAATACTGAAATTATTGAATAAGATATTATATCTTTATGAAATAATAATAAACCAAAAATAAAATAAGATGGTTTAAATAAGAAAATTAATTTTAGAAAGTTTTCAGATACTATTCTAAAACAAAGGGTTGAACTGGTTACAAGAACCTTTAAATAAATTTCAATTTCTCAAAGACCAAAAAGTATAAGAAAATCAAGTATTCTTTTTTATATTCCAACATCAAGGAAAAAAGTTTTCAAGTGTGAATAAATCAGGGAAGAATTTAAAGGTAAAATGTTACCATCCAACAAGAACTTATCAACAATCAAGGGATTATCAAAATGAAAAAGTATGTAGAGAGGGGATGACAAAAAATTTATATTTATAAAATTTCAGTTCTTTGGTTTTATTGTCCACACAATGTCCAATTTTTTTGAATTTGGAATCTATCTAAGAGGAGAAGATATTGTAATCCAAGAAATGAGATTTGGGACCAACTCTATATATCATGGAAGAAATTATATATATGGTTATCATTTTAATTTTTCAAATTTTGGACAAAAAATAGTTGATTAAAAGTATAAAAGATGAATATCTTAATTTTAGAAGACAAAAAAAATTGATACAAAGAAATGTAATAAAATTTCATTATAGAATCAATTTCATCCTCTTGAAGAAGAACAATTTGTCTTGATGGGATATTATAAAAATGATCTAAAGAGACCAAATAATGCCTCAATATATTTAGTAATTTCATGGAAGGAAAAGATAAATATTGAAAAGGGAAACTTGGTAGAAATTTCTTTGAAAGAGACAGATAATATTAGCATCTGGATTTTGGAAAGTGGGTTTTTGTCTCATATGATAAGAAATATGAAATTTTAAAAAATGTTAAAGGTGAATTTGAAATAATAGTGTAATTTATAAATGATATAGAATTAAATATAAAATTAATTGCAAATATTTTTTTGATGGAGATGAATTAAGAAACACTAATATTTTTATGTCAAGGGGTTAAAAAATAATTTAATAATTATCAATAAATAAGGGATACTAAATCAAAAGAAAATATTAAATTTATTTGATGTAATGAAAGATAGAAAATAGAAACTTTTATCAAGTTAATAGAATAGAAAACACTTTCCTATTAACAGTGGAAGAAGAAAATGAATTATTGAATTAGAATATGGGCCATTTCAATCTAAAAACTATATAGAACTATTAAGGATTCTAAGAAGTAGTATATATTACTAATTTTTATAGAGTTTAATAAAATATTACTGATTCATGCTTAAGAGGAATGATTATTCATAATACGTATACTCCAAAGAAGAAGTGAGCATCGAGTTGGTTGAATTTGATTCACACTGATGTGTGCAGTTTGATTAGTCAACCAGAAACCTATGACTTAAAATAAAATTTTTATTTCAAAAATAACTTTTATAGAAAAAGTGGGAAACCTCACTAGAGCATAATATTTGGTCATTTAACACAAAAATAAATAAAATATCATTAAATACAAATCTTAGATTATTAGATCTGGTCACTTTATATAATCCCTAATGTAAATCAGTTACCTTATTAACAGGGTCTTCCATGATGATTTCTTAAAAATGTTGGGCCAAAATATCCCAAGTATGAATATATTCCTACATTCTAATATTTTTTTTCATTGAATCCCTATGCTAAAATGTGATCTTATTTATTGATCCATATCCTTGGACTCTCACCAAACAGTCTTGCAGTGGTGGAGAGATTTATTACTATCAAATGCTGGGGAGGAGAATCTCCATGTTGTCTGTCTGGTTTTACTCTCTTTGACCTTCGGGCCATGATTTGTCTTAAGTTCAGGAGGTCTATTTGGGTTTCCCCCTTCTTCCCTTAAAAGCGGGTTTTATTATAATAAAAATTTTGAAGGCCTTCAGGCGGTTGGTTGGTTGAACAGCCTTTAACTCTCATTGATTTCAAAATGGATCATTCTTTCATAGATACAGTAATCATACTCCTTTGTGGTATTTATATGAAAATATCCTTCGAAAATTTCTTCTTTTGAGTGGAGAGTGAGCTCCATGCATTGTTCTATTTTTTCTTCCACTATTTTGGACTTCCTCTTTGAGTATTTGATGGGCTCTGCTTCTTATGAAAATTCTAAGATCAGATAATATAATATAATACACATATTAATTGGTTGAGAATTATATATAAAAACATAATATTAAGCTTGAAGTTTCTTCAATGAGAACCCCCCAACAAAATGGTATCACTACCACAAAACTGGGCAAGGCCAGCGCCACCCCTTTATCAGTGCTAACGAAAAAGCGCTAATAAAGGGGGGGCCTTTATCAGTGCTTTTTTTAAAAGCACTGATAAAGGGTCGAATTCAAAAAAAATTAAAAATATATTAATATATAAATATATTTATATAGTTATATTGATATAAATATAATATATAATTTTTAAATATATTTTAGATAAGTATAAATGTACATTTACACTTAATATACTTAATATATAAGATATTTAGTGAAAATGGATTCTTAAAAAATTAAAAAAAACATTAATTAATAATTTGATAATTATTATGGGGTAATAGTCATTTAATAACAATTTGAAGAATAAAAAAATTAAAAAAATTAAAAAAAGATCCAAAATATGTTGAAAACGCAACTCAAACTTCAAACTGCCATAAATTTTGATCCGGGTGTCCGTTTGAGATCTACCACATATCAAATCGAAGACTGCGATGAGCTCTACAATGCTGTGACCAGAGGGGCCATGGATAAGCGTTTTTCAAGGCCAAAAGAGGCCCAGAAGGCCTCTAAAACTGAGTTTTTAGTCGGGGTACCCAGATTTTTTAACATTTTGTGGATTTTCATCCTCGTTTAAGGGGGTATTATTGGATTTTTTTGGTGGGGACTGAATTTATTCCAAGGTATTACATTTATATTGATATTAGGTCTTTTAAATTTTATTGTTTTTTATAATGAATTGCTATTTATAATCAAATATATAACTATATGAACATATTTTTTATATATTCACACCTAAAAATTAAATTTTTTAAATAAATAATTAAATATATTTACATATAAAATATACTAGATTTATCTAAATAATAATTAATATCCATTTTATTTAAAATAACAATATATGAATATTTATATAACTAATATATATTAATATAACTATATATATTAATATAACAATATATATATATTAATATAATTATATATATATATTAATATAACTATATATATTTTAATATAACTATATATATATATATATATTAATATAACTATATATATTAATATAAATATATATTACTGTACGAATAAATATAACGAAATATATATATATATAAATAAATAGATATATCATGAATAAGAGAACAAATCAGTATAGGGTAGTGGCAAAGGCTTTAGGTGTGCATGGGGGAGGTCTTGAGATCAAATCCTGGTGGAGGAAAGGGCGCGAACACAAGGGTGATTTAAAGGGCTAGCGCTGATAAAGGGTGCAGGCGGTGCGGTCGGGCACTGGATGTGCAGGAAAGCGCTAATAAAGGGGGCTCAAGCGCTGTAAAAAGCCCCCCCCCCCCACGATATTGGTAGTATTTTTTTATTTTTATTTTTTATTTTTTTATTTTTTTTTTATCAGCCCTAAAAACGAGCGCTGATAAAAGGGGTCTTTTATCAGCGATTTTTTTTAGCGCTGATAAAAGGGATCTTTATCAGCGCTCTTTGGAGCACTGATAAAGGGGACCCCCCCCCCCCTCCCCCATCTTCGCCGGCATTTTCAGCGCTTTTTCTAGCGCTGTTAATAGCCATTTTTAGCGCTGATAAAAGCCATATTTGTAGTTTGGTGTTGTCAAAAGAAGAAATCACATAGTAAAAAATTTAGAAAAACATTATTGATAGATAGTGGTCTCTCACATCACTACTATAAAGAAGTGGGTAAATGGATTTTAATACTCAAAATAAAGTATTACTCATTATGGGAATAGAAAATATTCCAAATGGAATGTTTCATGAAAGGAACCCATATTTTAAACATCTAAATGTATTTAGAAGAAAATGTTTCATCTGAAATAAATAAGGTAATCAATGAAAGTACGGTGATGTAGTGGATGAAGGAATTTTCTTAGGTTACTCAACAAAGAGTAAGACCTATAAATGTTCTGATAAAATGATCAAAAAAATTGAGAGTATTTATGTAAATTTTGTGGAAATGAATCCAAAGTACATTATAAAAACTCTATTTCTAAATAATTGTTTTAAGAAAATAAAGAAAAAAATGTATATTTGGTAGAAAATCAATATGTTCAAGTTGATGTGGATTTTAAATTGAATCTATGGAAGATAAAAGTGGATATTTGTATCAAACAATGATCTATTTAACAAATAAAAGAGTTTAATTTGTTCTAAGAAAAATAATTTGAAACAAATTTTCTCTAAATAAAACATGAAGGATGTAAAGAGAAGAACATACTACTCTATTATATAAGATTGAACCTAATTCATTTGATGAAGTAGAAAAGGAGGAATCATGGGTGAAATCCATGAATAAATAATTTCATCAAATTGATAAAAACCAATCATGTAATCTTGTTGGTAGAATTAAAAATCAAAATGAAATTGGTACAGAATGGGTCATGAATATTAAGTTGTATAAAAATGTAAAGGTTATATAAAATAATTCAAGATTGTTTTTAAAAGGTTATTCTCAAGTTGAAGGAATTGATATTGAATAAATATATTCTCTGGTATCGATTATGGATTCTATAAAACTCTTCTTTGTAGTGTCTATCAAGAGAATTTTTAAAGTTTTTTATATAGATTTTAAGAATATATTTTTTAAAAGAGTTTTAAATAAAGAGGTGTATATTAAACAACCAATTGGATTTGTACTTAGAAAGGATTATTCAAAAGTTTGTAGGTTCAGAAAAGATTTTTATGGACTAAATAAAGAACATCATTCTTAGTATTAATGGTTGGATAATTTTATATGGCTGTAGAATTTAAGATAGGAGGTATTGATCACAACTGATGTGTAAAAGTTTCTAAAGAGGAGTAGTTTGTAGCATTGGTAAATGTCAATGATATCATATTCAGTGGAAAAAAGTATATTTATGTTGAAAAATTTATAAAACATATGTGTTAAAGGTTTAACATTTCAATTAATGGTTACTTGAAATATTTTTCATGGTTATGAGTTCACCAAAGTGGAGAAACAAATTATTCCATAGATAAAGTATGTAAAGAAACTCTTGAAGAAATTTAGAATGGAGGATTGAAAGTTTATTTCAACTATGATTGTTGTAGAAACAAAATTATGTACACATGATGATGGAAAGGTGGTAGATAAAACTTATATAGAAGAATCATTGCTCGTTTACTCTCCCTTATTGAAATAAGGTCGGATATTTTTATTGTCACTTGTTTTGTGGAAAGATTTTAGATATTTCTAAGAAAGAAACTATCATGATAGTAAAAAGAATAATGAGGTGAATTTAATGAATTTTGCACTATAGTTTGTTATTTAAATATATAAAAAACATGGATTAATTAGAATACCCATATGTTAATTTTTTTGGTGACATCATGGAATGAAAATCCATAATTGTTTGTTATTTTTCCTTTGGAAATAATTGTATTGGTTGGATTAGTAAGAAACGGGATTGTGTTTCTCTAAGAACAGTGGAGGTGGAATATGTTTCAACCACCAAATCTTGTACGTATCTTATCTAGATGAATCAAAAATTATAATAAATTATAGAATATGTGAAACACCCTATAATTATTTAATGTCACAAAAAAATTTTATAAAGTTTTTGAAAAATCTAGTTCAACAATCTCATACGAAGTAGGTACCATTTCATAAATGAGAAAGTAAATAATAACATAGGGAGGCTGGAATTTATTGGATATCAAGATCAAGTGGATGGTATCTTCACAAAACCTTTAGGGTATCTTGAATTTTAAAGGTATATGTTGTACCTTGGAGTTAAGCTAATTTTCTCAATCTAAGAAGGCTCGGATATACCACCCTTCCCCATTAAATCTAATGGTTTATCTAATATTTGTGTTTTTTTTCAAGTTCATATATTTTATTTGGTGTCAAAGGAATGGGGGATACTTTTTAGGGGGAGTTTTAAAAGTGAAGGTCCTATATAAAATTTCATTAACCACATTTTAATACTTGATACCATCTCTTATTTCTTAAACTGGTCATTCAATCGGGTAGGATTAAAAGCATTGTTAAAGAAACTTTTATTGGTTTTTAAAGTAGAGAAAATTTGAATCACCATTTTCATATTATTGTTAATGGGGGAGTGAATTAACAATAATTATTATGGTTTTAATTTAGAACAAAATCCAAAGGTGGGGAATGTTGGAACCCAAAGGTAAATTTTCTTTGTTTTTTGATTTATTCTCAATTTAAGGGGGTTTGTGGTATCTGGGATTCTATAGAATTTAGTGGTTCGATAAATGTAATATTATAGATACAAAGGTTTTTCTATGGAATGAGGACATGTATCACATTTTAGAACTAAAACCCACAACACAGTATGATCCTAGTGACATGGAGAATGTTTATCTAATGGATTTCATAAATTTGGTGATGCTCACACTACAATATACAGCTATGACATATCATGAATTTCCTAAAATAATCTACACCACAGAATCCAACCATTCCATGGAGGGTCTATATTTAATAGACCAAAGGAATTAATTGATTTTGTTAACTTTTGCGTGTCCAGAGGGAATTAAATCAAGGAGGATCCTAATTCCACAACTAGTCAAGTGAAGGGATTTTTGCAGCATAATGGAATATATTACACCATAAAAT
Organism: Viscum album; assembly: GCA_963277665.1. Lineage (NCBI taxonomy): Eukaryota > Viridiplantae > Streptophyta > Magnoliopsida > Santalales > Viscaceae > Viscum > Viscum album. The sequence goes on from OY728138.1 coordinate 460,626,818, forward strand.
AAAATAAAAAATTGGTTCAATAATATATAGGATTTCCATTCCAAGAATTTTTTACTACATCAAAATTGTATGTAGTAGTTTGAGAATAAGTACTTTAAACCAAATAGTTATACCATAGAACATGGTTTCATGCCACAAATCTTGAAATATGAGAAGTTAAGATATCACTGCTGAGGTGGTCTTATCTGGTGAGTATGGTAGTTATTCTAAATTTATAAAAATAAAAATTTTAATTTAAGTGGTTGGGATAATATGGTCAAGGATAACATGCTTGAGATTAAAATAATAAGAATTTGGGTAGTTATTTTATTTTGAATTTCAAATTTTAAATTCTAACTATTATGGATAAGAATAAAGTTTCTATGAAATATAGAATGAATCACACAAAATTGAGAATATATTCTTTTTTAAAATAAATAATAATAATATTATGATCAAGATAGAAGTTTATTTAAGCCAAGTTTCAAAAGAAGAACATAGTATCCATTTCCTGGGAGATCTAGAATTAAATATTTATAGAATCATAGAAGAACACCCTTATTGATTGGTGTTACTTATCTTTATTATAAATCATTGTAAGATATACTTGTGTTTCAACTCTATTTCTATCCATCTTGAAAAAAAGTGTGCAGAATAGAGGAAGAGGACATAGACCTTGGATGTGCAATAATCTCTCCCAAAATTTTTAATCACTGACAAGGGAAATAGTGGTTAATTGGAATATCAACACATTGTTGATATATGCTCCTTAGAGTAGCCTTTTATAGGTTAAAAAAGTAAAATTAGTGCTCTAAAGATCTTAATATGTCTATAATTAATTTAGATTGATAATTATATTAAAGTTTTCTTTTCCAATTCAAAAAATGAGATCCAATTTGATCTAAAGAAACAAAGAAGTTATGTCACCCTAACTCACCACCACCTCCCTTAGGGTTCATGGTGGTACCATGATAAAATACTTATTTTCTTCTATAATTTGTTTATTTATTTTTGAAATATTTTAGAACAAAATACTACACTCATTCTTCAAGTTTTTGATGATTTTTAAGGGATAAATTGCACCTAGTGCGATTCGGTGTGATTTTATAAAGTTTATGGATGATGAAAGTGTATTTTATCTAAGATACGTAGTATTAAAATAGATTTTCATAGGTTATAGATGAATGAAATTGATAAAGGGTGTCTTCATGGAATTAAAATGGATTTTCGAAGAGTTATGTGTGATTAACTCACAGTCATCAGTCACTATGTGCGATTAAATGAAGGGGAAGATGCTCATGTCAGAATAAATATCACACTCAACTCACTGTGAAGGGTTAACTTTCACATCATATTTTTATGTCAAAATAAAAGTTTCCTTTTTTATAAGAAATACTCATGATATATACTAATGAAATAATAAATTTAAGGGTCCTTGAATATGAGTAACTTCTATGCTAGGCCTTGTGTTAAATTAAACGTGAGTCTTCAAGTGTTTCATATAAATAAACATTTCCTAGCATAATAATAAACTCCCTTATGTAATATTAACTATGGGGATATAAACGATATGTTAGATTAAAAATCCCCCCACATCATATTAATTGACATGTTGTATAACAATCAACGGGTTACACTACTCCTTATGTACGATTAACTATAACACTTCCAATCTCACATAAGATAAAATACAAGGACACCCAAGAAGAATGCATATGAATAATACTCTTGTAACATACGCACATGTAAGGTGAACTCAAAGGGAATCCTTCATTCCATGTCACCCTCTATGGCTTATCTCCCAAGAATCACATCATATAAAATTGTTTCCCGTGTTAGATTAATTCAAATTTGAATAAAATAACTAGGGATCAACCATATTTCAAACTCAATATTCTTATCCCCTGCACTAAATCAGTAAATAATCATTTAAAGTTCCCAAGTGGAATCCATCCAGCGATGGTGCAAGGAATAAATCATGGGGATATTGTAAGCGTAATTCAAAGTTAGTAAGAAACAAGAGAGTGAACACATATAAGAATCCCAACCCTCAATGCTTCACATGGAAGTAATCCAAGAGAGGTATTGTACTACACTGATTGTCACTAAGGTTTAGGAACATAACCCAATGATTATTTAAATTATAGGAATTATACTTTTTAATAATTTGATCTTTATCTCTCATTCATGGTTTAATTTGGTTTAGGTTGTGTATTTTAATGTATCTATTAATAATAAAATAATCTTATTCATTGTGTGTGTCTTATCCACTTCTATTTTTTTGTTTTTTTTTCATATTATGATCTCAACCTCTATAATAATTGATATCTAACTCAATAACTTATTTTAGAGATGTTTTATGGGATTTTTTAGTCCTTACACAATCAATTAAAATCCAAAATCTGAGGATCCAGTGTCACCCCATGACCACACTTTTCCATTATATTTTATTTATTTAGAGGTTTTATTTTTTTTATTATTGTTTTATGATTTTTTGGTAGCTTATTAATGTTCTTTGAAACATTTTGGGGTACTATAGGTCTTCTAAGAGTCTATAACAAGTCATGCCACGGCACCTGGGCTACACTGTGGTGGTCTTAGTAAGGGTGGACCACATTGTAGCCCAGGTATCTGCATTGTAGAGGGTAAGGGTTATAATAAGGGTATAAACTTATAAAACCCTTACATGGAGGTTATACTTTCCATATCCAAGGGGATATGTGGCATAGAGGGAGTATGCATAATGGTTTTACCCTTATACACCAGTAGACCACACCACAACCAAGGGTATATACACTCTAGATGATAGTTTCCTAAGGGTTTCACCCCAACATAGTATAAATCCAAGACACAACCAAGGGATATGTGACATGGAGAGTGGAAGGTTTTTATAAGGGTTACCCTTACGCAAATCATGGTTTTATGAAGAGTGCAACAATATAGGGTCATCACTGCTATGTGGGGTTTGGTTTAGAGGGTTCCCTACACTATACGAAAATGGGTCATGCCACAGAGGCCTGAATCTTGGGGGAGGCTTAGTTTTTTTTTAATTTGGAGGGAAGTTCATTATATCCATAAGGACACATCATAGTGATTCCTGGGAAGGGATAACCAAGTCATAGCAAGTAGGGTTTCACCATGGTCTGTATCTACCAATTTGTTGTAAAAAAATATTTTTACACTTTTTCCCCAATTCAAATTTAATTTTTTGGGGGGTTATTTTCTACCCTTGTTTGTCTTATTAAATCCTTATACATGCACCCTCTATTCCCTATCCTTATTCATGATAATTACATGGGTTATTTAAGTATTTTAAGTTCAATTCATCAAGGTATGTTCCTCTGAATCATCTCTCCTCTTCTTTCCATCCCTCTATCGGTTGTTTATTTCCATAATAAGGTCATCACCTAGGGTGAGACACCCAAAACATGCACTCTCAAGTAATGTATAAAAAACACATACATTTCACATATCCTTTGATACCAAGGGATATGCATCAAGCAAAAAATATCTTTATTTTATATCATTTCCATAAGTTAAACATTAAAAATTACAATAATCACACAATCCCAAGAACCAAAAGGTTTAGTGTCTTTGAAGAATATATAAGTAAGAAACTTATTTGAGAATAATTTTGCATATTTTTCCATAATCACACCATAATAGACTCCCCATAGGTTATAATCATTATTATAAGTTGGGTAATAGAAACATAAGAAAGGGGTGAGCTAAAATGATCACTAAGAGAAAACTTTTTGACATGTCATCAGTGGTTGGATCATAAGAATATGAGAGAATATCAGCATGGGAGAAATATCATACAAAAAAGGACATAGAACCATAGTATTTGTTCATGAGTCTTGATAGTATGACATAAATCTCATATAAAAACATATATATGGTTATAAGAGTGTGAGATAATAAACATGAGTCGTGGAGTATAATTATGGCATATAATATAAAAATGTGGTATGTTTTGGAAAAATATCATGTCAAGGAATTATGTCACAAAACATAAGTATAGGGAATCAAAATATCCAGATCATATAAAAGAATTCCCACCCTTTATTTTTTGAGTATAATACAAGAAGGATCACCCATTAATTTGTCAAAAAATCCAAGTATGTACACACTTCATTATCTCATGAGATATAAAACTTTAACCAATGTATTGTACAGGGATATTAGACCCAACCCATAATCATGAATACATATTTGTGCCATAATATATCAATCATTAAACATATCATGAAGAACCCATGGGAAGAAAATTAGTTTCATATCATTCTCAAATGGTAACTCATAACATGATTTTCAAAAGTAGATTTCCTGATACCAAAATCTAAATCACACAAAAGGACTATTTCATAAAGGAATTGAAAAGGGGTTTCATAAAATATATCTCTATTGGAGTTATCTAATTTGTATTTAAAGAGGAAAATTCAAGTGAAATGAAAAATTTTCTTTAGAAACAATTTCATAAAATTATTGTAAAAATAAGAAGTTATCAGTCACTTTCCAAAATGTCATATTTGAGAAATTAAAATGAATTATTTTTCTCAAATATTAATTGGAAATAAACTAAAATAATGGATCATTTATAAGACATAAATTTCATCCAATATAAATGTGTAGTGAAAGATAAAATATGTGATGAGAAAATGAAAAAAAACATTTTCAATAGTTTTTTTAAGAAAATACCATTATTGAAACTCGCATCATAAAAAGAGTGATAAATGTTAAATTTGAAAATATTTAAAGATAAATTTTTTAAATTCCAAAAACAAAACATATTTGGATTTCAAAATAATCAATTTGAACATTATAGGGAAGTGTGAAAAGGATATGAAAGAGGAATAACACATTTGGACAAGATGAGAATTATTTTTAACATCATCAAATTCTATGATGAACGGAAACCATTAAAGAATATGTATTTTATATTACAATATGTGCCTTTTAGACATATTATTGCACGATTTTAATCATAATTATACATGATATAAAAACCATGTATCGAAAAGTCTAGTGTCTTTAGAAGACTATGTATATAATTAAAAAACCTGAAACAAGAATAAATGTTTTTTATTAATATCGATAACGATCTCCTAACTCCCTTTGAGCTCTAAAAACTACATAGAATAACCTGAGGAATACAGAGACAAATGTAATGATCTAAAAATCCTAGTAAGGGAATAAGCATGGGAATTAATCATAGAACATTAGTTATAAGGCATAACATGATATCAAAAAAAGGCATAGATCATGAATAAACATATGGAACAATAACATATAGAACATGGAATCATATGATCATGGAAAAATATGAAAGTGTTAGAAACATACAACATGACATAAATATGAGTCAATACTAACTACCAAAACTATATCACATGGTGTAAAGGTTACCATAATGGATTAATTTTACTCCCCAATCCCATACATAACATCTCATGAGACTAAAACATTACAAAATTCATTAGATCACTATTTAGGAACACCCATCATAATATGTTCATGCATATGTGTTCCATATAAAAAATCAAACATAAGGAATAAACATAAGGTTTTTCCATGGAAAAGGGGGTTTTGTAATCATGTCATAAGGAATAAACAAAGGGATTATCATAATGGTATCAATGAAAAAAGATATTAAATAATAATTAGACATTAATAGAGAAAACATTTGAATGTAACATGAATAATGATATCCAATTGAAGAGAAAACATGAAAATAATGGTTACTCAACTTTAGAAATGTGGGACTTTAATGTGGTTCTACGGAAAATAAGTGTATTTAACAAGGATAAAGGAATAATTTTTTGCATAAACCAAAAATCAACTAAAATAGTTTTTCATGATAAATTGTTTGGTTTTAGAGAAATATAATAGAATTAAAATATTTTTCAGATTTTACTTAAAAATAGATAAGAAATAGAGAAGTTCCCTTTAATCAGGTTTTCTTATCGATGGGAATTGATAAGGGAACCTTATAAACCATGAAATTACCCATAAAATAATGATGAATTATGAAACATGAATATGTGTGGTACATATACACATAATATATAAGAATTATATCATAATAATTAAGAGATAAATTTATTAAAAGAGAGAGAAATGGGAGGGAAGGTTTCCTTTTATAAGTGAGGGAAGGGGCACTTTTGGAATTGCATGAAGTATTAAATCAATATAAATTATTTTTTATGGAAAAATACATCTGAATGATTTAATTAAAGGTTTTGATGATGTTTTTTTTAAATAATCTCATAAAATAATATTTTTATAAGTTCATACTATGTTTTTACCCTTATAGTTTTATTTTAACTCGTGTTAACCCTTTATCACGATAACCATGATAAGAATGCTTTTTACTCTTTAGGGGTCATCGTAATTTATATAAAAGGAAAATTGGCACATAAAAGGATAATGTTAGATATTATAAAACATATAAAAATAACTTGTATGAATATAGTATTTTTAGTAGTTTTAAATAATTAAATAAAATATTATTTATTATAAAATATCATTAATGTCATTTTTGGAACTATTCATTTAATTTTACTTTAAAAAATATATGATATAAAAAAATTAGAATAAAATCCTTTTAAAAATACATAAAATTTTATATTTATCTAAACAATCATATAACACAACAACTCATTCAAATTATATTACATTGAATATTTTAAAATCATTTATTTTCATTTTCTATTAATTTAATAGATATTGTGTTAGTGTCGTGTATGCATTTAAGGTAATTATTTCATCACTAAAAATTAAAAAAAATAACATTGATAAAAAAATATTTAATATAACCATTTATAAAAAAACATATATTTTTTTATCCCTATCACTAAATATTATAGATATTAAAAGCAAGAGACAGGCATTTTTGACATTATCTTTTACATAAATATTATAAAGGCCAAATCAAATAAATATGGCACCAAGATGCCGTATTTTTTAAAATTGGATGATAATGGACAAACTATGTTCATAAAATTGGATATAGAAAAGTTTTAGGGTCATTCTTTAGTCCTCGTTGCATTATTTTTAACATTAATTACTCGATTTACCCTTATCGTGTTGAAAATTATCTATTATGGTCACTATTCATAACGGCCAAAAAATTTCATATTTACCAAATTTGTATCTTATGATTCCAAATATAGAATCTATTTTTAAAAATTAAATTTATATAAGTCACATAAATTAATTTATGACTAAAACATAAATTAGAATTAAATAGTTTTTTAAGAAAAATATTTTTTAAGACCAAAAATGAATTTATACCAAAATTAGCTATAATAATGATCGAGAATAGATTATATATAACTAGTTAAATTTAATATCAAATTAAAATAATAATTTTACTTTTTAAAGTGAAATAACAATTTTACAAAAAACTGGTATTTCTCACTATTCATTGAAAAATTAGTCTTTTTAGAAAAATCACAAAATTTGACCCAAATATAATTTTGATATTCTAATTTTAAAAATAAATTCAATTTTTTCAAATTAGAATTCTAAAATTTTTAAATCAATCCATTAAATAAAACCATATATGTAAACAAATTTGGTAAGAATAAAACTATTTTCTTTTTTAGCTGGAAAATTTCTTAATATTATTATATCGAATATAAGTATATAAAATATAATTAATTAATTTTAATAATAATGAAAATGATTTATTCTAACATTTTCTAGGTTATTATATTATCCCCCTAGAAATTTTTTCCATACAATTTTATTCATTGTTTAAAAAAGAGGCCATATCTTTCCCCCATAACATTTTTAGATTCCCATTTTCTTCTTAAATCTTATTGTTTTCCCACAGAACCTTAACCTAATAAATTACCTTCTTATTAAACACATAATCTCTATATTCAATAATCTTTACTGGTTATTCCTCATAATAAAGGTTACATTCCAACTAAAATACTTTCGGGATCAAAATATAAGATGATTATGGAACATATTTTTCCAACATTGAAACAAGAAATACATTGTGTACCTGAGATAAACATAGAGGTAAGTCCACTGAGTAGAAAAATGATCTAGTGTTATCAAGGATTTCATATGATTCAATTAACTATGAACTTATCTTCCCCTTTTAAACAAAATGAATAACATTTTTTCATGGATATACATTGCAAAAAATATGATCACTAACCTCAAAAGAAAGATATTTAATTTGGTTTTCCACATGTATTTTGTTCCTTCTCTAATCCATTATTATGTATTATTGAATCATCTTCACATTCTCATCTGATTATTATACTAACTATGGTCAGATCAACTTCATTTATCTTACTTCACACCAAAAATCTAGAGTCGGTACAATTTTCCATATGATGCAACAAGAGGTGTCATCTATATACTAGAATGAAAACTATTATTATAATAAAACTCAACCAATGAATGATTTTGATCCCAAATTCCCTGGTGATCCATCAAAAAATCATGAATCATGTCGTCCAAGGTCTAAATCATTCACTTGTATTGTCTATCATATTGAGGATGAAAAGTTTAAATGAAATTTAATTCTGTACCCAATAACTTATAAAGTCCTTTAAAATTTTAAAAGTGAACAAGAGATCATGGTACGATATAATAAAGAGAGAAACTATATATAATATGACTATCTCTTTGAGATATAGTCAAGAAATCTGATCTAAATACATAGTATCTTGAATGGGAAGGAAATTTGAATATTCAGTTAAATGTTATAAAATTAACTATATCACATCATTACCTCAAGATGTATTTGGTAATACCACCATGAAATCCATTGATATATTTTTCCATTTCCTGCTCCAGCGCTATCAAAGGCTGATTCATCCCCATCGATAATTTTCATCCTGCTTAAACATTTTGAAAATAAATCATTTCATAGAAAATTCAATAATATCTATTTTTATTTCACACCACTAGTAATACTCTCTAAGTTCTTTGGATATATTACTCACTCAAAGTTCCATTTTTATTTAAAATAGAAAGAGAAAAAAGGGCAGAAAGAGCAACCAGAATAACAAGAAAAAATCTGGCCTACGGAGGCCTGAAATGGTGAAATCCGAGGGCATCCCCTCTAATCAAAGGCATGCCCTCTGAATTGAAGAAATGGATATTTGGAGAACTGGTGACTTCAAGGCCTCATTCAGATTGGGATGAAAGATGGTCCGCTACCTTATTTCATTCTCACCATGTGTGGGTGACCTTTGTGCCATAGTTAAGAAGAGCTTTGCATTCTCTTATTATGTAAGAAATCGACCATGGTATTTGACTTTTACCTTTTAAGGAGATATGGATAATCTTCGAGTCTGTCTTCACTTGGAAAATATTGATATTTTTCTGGATACTCAATTTGATCCCTGTCAACATTGCATTTGCCTTTTCTTGGATTCTTGTTCCATTTCCATAGTAGGCCTTAAAATCCATGATGACACTCCCACTCTAGTCACAAACAATTCCACCACCGCGAGCAATACCCTCTTTGTTGGAACCATCTGTGTCCATCTTAAAGCCTTCATTTGGGGAAAACCACCTTACCCAATGCCTCTATACCCTGGTGCAGGACGAAATAGACACTCTGGGTGGAGAAGATAGGTACTTCAGAGATAGTTCTTCTTTCCATTTTTCATGCAATTATAATTCTTAATCAGTTCTATCCATCTTCTCTAGGTCATGTTCAACTCTTTTTAAGTGAATATATACTTCAAAATTTTATGACCAATATATATTTCACAATTTACTTCATATAATTTATTCCTTCAAAATTTTAAGCCAAAAAATAAAGAAATTTATTTTAGATCATGTATAGGATAATTTAACACATGTGGTTTTAGTTGACATGATGCATAAGCAAATACCTGATCATTTATTATCAGGACATAGCCAAGTCCCTTCAAAGAATCATCACTATAGATGAAAAAATCACTATTTCTAGAGGACAGGTCCAAAATCTAGATTGTTCACCGATCCTTTTTTTAGTTCTTAAAAACAATCATTATACGCTTACATCTTAATTAATTTAACTCCTTTTCATGTGAACTTAGTCAGTAGACTATATAGACAAGAAAAGTGTTCAAAAAACTACTTGTAGTAACCTGTTAATCGATGAAAACTATGAATTTATGTGAAATTTGTAGGCCTTATCCATTCTTTGACAACTTTATTTTTACTAGGGTCAAAAATTATCCCATTTTAAAAACAATATTATTAAGGAAATAAATTCAATGAAATCAAAATTCACAGTTGCTAAATTTTCAATATAGTTTATTTTATTTTAAGGTTTGTAAAACAATCCTTAGTTGGCTTTAATAATCTCATGAATTTTATAATATACTAATATATCATCAAAAAAACCAAAAACACATCCAAATTGTCAAGGAAAACTCTATTCATATGATCTATGAATATAGCTAATTCATTAGACAACCCAAAGGGTATAACTACAAACTTAAAATTCCTATATCTCATTTGAAACACTATCTTGGGGATATCTTTCTTCTTCACCTACAATTTTTGATACACTTACCTATGATCAATCATCAAAAAATAATTTACTCACTAGATCTGGTCAAACAAATCATTGATATGAGGCCAAGTATTATTTTACTTAATATTGATGTTATTCAAGGATCTATAATCAATACAAAGTCTTCTTGAACCATATTTATTTTCAACAAATAAAATAGGTGTGATCCATGGTGAAGTTATATAATGAATGAAATATTTATCTTGAAACTATTGAAATCCATTCAATAAGGGGATCTCAAAAAAGGTTTACCATTAGGCACTAAGTCAACATTAAACTCAACCTCCTGATCAGGAATAACACAAGGTGAATTATTAGTAAATGCATCATAAATTCATTAAATATTAGGATATCACTAATCTGAAAAATTTATTTCTTTTCAATAACATAAGCTAAGTAATTTTAACTTTCATCTCTAATCAATTTATCTTATTTTTGGTAGGTTATCAAAGGTATGAAATCATTGTATAAAATAATCTTAACTCTTCAATCTATCTTGGTGTGATAAACTAAAATGAAATTCAACCCCAAAATGAAATGAGATGATATTATGGGTATTTCAACAAGATTTTAAAGAAATACAATCCCACTAATAGTAATTGGAAGATTCTTATAAATCATAGTTTCTTAAATATTTCCACTTGGAGTTTTCATAAAAAGTTATATCTTCTTTTCATGTAATGATATTCCTATTTTATTTTAAAATTTCTTAAAAATAAATGAATGAAAATATCCAAATTAAAATAGGGAATTTCTATCATTTAAAAAAAAGTAAAGTGCCTATCACCACTCCACTAGATAGACCAATATAAATCATAGTAGTAGAAAATAATTTCACCACACCTTCCTAATTTAGATATTGATTATTTCCACCCTAACTAAATAACTTCATAAACACATAAGAATAATTTATCAACTTATTATAATTAAAACAACACATCATTGGATGGTTTTATGTTACCCCATTATTTGATTGCTCAGGACACTTCTTTGCAATCATGCTCCCTATGATCAAACTCTCCACATAGGTATACACCTTCTAGATCCTATTAAACATTCTCTAAATTTTAATTTACTAAATTTGGAACATTATTTAGGATTACCTATAGAGTAATTAGTTTAATTATTCTACATTTATTTCTACCTTAATAGATTATTACTCTTTTCATCTCAAGGAACAAAAGTTTCTTCAAACTCCATCTCAACTTTATCATCACAAAAAAAAACTTTCTCATAACATTTAAATTCTTGTGTGGTAAAATAAAATCGTAATCTTTGTTCCAATCCTGAGTAAAATCTATTAATTTTACTATTAAGTTCCTAAATAAAATTCAGTACGTACCTGGATAATCTTGAAAATTTTTCTTTATATGAGGCTACAAAATCTTTATATTTTTTCCACAATTCAAGGAATTGTATCTTCATTATAAGTCAAACCAATTTAGGTAAATATTTCTCTATAAAAATATTTTTAAATGTATCACATTCCATAACATTAGTCTCTTATATCTCTCTCAAATTCTTAACCAATAACCACCATCAATCAACTTCACCTTCAAAACAATAAATATAATGAGTTACCTTTTGATGTTTTAAACATCCCATGACTTCAAATATCCTTTCCATATTACTAATACATCATTCATCAACCACTAGATATAAATTTCCACATAAAGTCATTGGGTTATATTTCATAAAATTATAAAATATCAACATATTCCTTTGTTGTAAATATTATTTATTTCTAACATGGATTCCACCACTATTTATAGTCTGTTTCAACTGATCCATCACTTCAACAAACAACTTGGTTCCAATTCCAACCATTATAGGCTACTAATTTGGAAGGATATTAACCTATTAATATCTTCCTATATAATCTTTCTTATTTAATCTATAAAAAACCATTATGAATAGATATATATTAAATGAAGAAACATGGTATTCCTCAAATTATATATCATTTCAGCATAAATGTAAAGTAGTATCTTTCAAGGAAATTTTATTATCATAACTTATATATTTATTTAAACCTTTCCTATAATACCAACTATGAGGACCTATTCTTAAAACATTACATAATCCTGAGTTTTTAGTTAAGAATTCACTTTCTTGCATTCCTTAGGATCTTTATAGTTTATAGTTTTATAGAATCAGTTCATAACCATTACATAATGAACCTATATATTAAAAAGTTCACACTTTTACTCAGCATCCATTTTTCACAATGTAAAACATTTAAAATAAAATTCATTTTATTTTCAAAAAATATATTCATGACTTTCAACTTAACTTATTATTTAACCTTAATAATCTTTAAACCTTGTAAAAAACTTTTTAAAACATCGTATGGGCACAAAAATATCATTATAAAACATAAAAATGAATAAGTTTTTTATTCTAGTGAAAACATGAAAACCCATAAAGCGTTTACCATTATCACCATGTTCTTTTAATGTATGAAATAAATCATATACACATGAAAAAAACACATTTTTACTCAAATAAAACCTTTAAAATCCATAGAAATAAAATAGAAACTTTTTCAGGCAACTTAGAGCATTATAATTATAACTCATGTCATAAAAAACTGGATCCCAGTTAAATCCATAGGATAAACCTCCCTAGTTAACTACATCATTATTTACTATAAAGATTAAAAAAATATTACCCAATGAATTGGATATTTATAAGTGGGATCACCAATCATATAAGTTTTATTATGATTTCCTATTCATATAAGATGTATCGTTCTCACTCATTTTAATAAGATATATTGGGATCCCCCATCTGTATAAGCTATAATTGGCTCACCCATCCATATAAGAAATATCGACCTATCCATTTCTTTATATATAATTATAAAGTACCATATCAAAAAAACATTCTTATGCATTCACTTTTTATTATAAACCCCTTGAAAAACACTTTTAAATCCATATGAAAAACACATATGGATATCGAAACAACCTTTCCTATTAAAAACCCATTTTCAAAACCAAAATGACGAGAAAAAGGGGAAATAAAGTATTTATTTGAAGAAAAAAAAGAAATATTGTAGAGGAATCCAAAAATAAAATAATGTTTATAGCTGTGGAAATGACCATCAATTTCATATATGTTAAAGTATAACATTTCTTTTTCCTTCTGTAAAGAAAGTGAAAACATTCCATATAAAATACATAAAAAGATTCCACTTAAAAACCTTTGAAATAAATTGAAAAGAGTCATAAAATTTCCTTTATAAAAATTTTATATCTATATCAATACATCCAAAAAATTATTCTATGAATATTTACATGGAATAAAAATATTTAGAAAATAAATCATTAAAACATTTAAAATGAGGTTTTAAGTTAAAGTGTCACTTACCTTGAGTCCAACTCATCACATAAATTTTTTATCTTCCAAAATAATTAAATTATGTTAATTAATTAATTAATTAAGAAAAAAATTCAAGTTTATAATTCCTTTTATTTTATTTATTACCATATTATATTCAATTACTTAATCATTTAAGTTCATATAAGACGTTTTGACGATATTCAGCTCATATATCTAAAAATGACTTTAGTAAGTTGACTATGGTCAATGAAGTCATTATTCCATCATCTAAAAAATAATAATCATGAAATAATTATAATTTTTATACACCAATTATACTTTTAAAATCAATCATGAAATATGGTTATGAAAAATTAACTACGTTACAATTATGGAGATGGTATGTCTTACATATGCATGATTAATGTTTTCATTTTTCAATGATCATGATGGAACACTACTGGAATTTTACCCTTTACCAATGGTTCAGAACCGTTGGTAAAGGATGGGAAACCGTTGGTATATTATATACCAATGGTTTCCCAAACTATGGAAAAGTAAGCTGTGGGTATAGTCTTATACCAATGGTTTTGTGTCAACCATTGGTATATGTGTTAAAGTAAGAGATATACCAACAGTTTCACAAACTTCTGGTATATGTTACCCTTATACCAACGGTTTAGAACCATTGGTATATAGTGTACAATATAAAAGTTTATACCAATGTTTATAACAAAAATGTTGGTATAATATACATCAAAAGGCTATACCAACAGTTTTAAAAACCATTGGTATACATATGTTGTAGCAGCCAGCAGCCACCTCCGACCTACAACTCTCCATGACCTGCAAGAACACATACCCAGAATCCAAAAGCCTACATAGGATGTTTAAAATTCATCCATAATTTAGAAATTTAGAAATGTAAAATTCATTCCTCACTCAAACCACACCACAAGAGAAAAATCTAAAGTCAATACATCCAGAATTGAAATGCAATAACACCCAAAACACCAATACAAAATTAAAATTCAATACATCCAGAATCCAATACACATAACAGTATTCAAAATTTAGAATTCATTAACAATACAACTAGAATCCAATACATCCATAATTTATAAATTTAGAATTGAAAATCAATAACACCCATAACAATATTAAAAACTTAGAATTCACTCCTCACTCAAACCACAACAACAATACACACAAGATGAAATACCTACATGTTATATGAAGAACATGGTATGTTTACTCATGGTCTTGGGTTGAAAATCATAAATCCAACAGAAAAGCTTGGGTATAGTGCACAAGGATCATGATACCCATAAGATAGAAATTGGTAGTCTAGACCTAGGATGAGTTATAGGAAGCACATGGGATGTTTATATTCCTCTAATGACTATGTATCCATGTATAAATGGTTCCTGATGTGTTAGTGGGAAACATTGGCCAATCTCAACATATGAGATGGGATACTAGAATAACCTACATGTTTTTCATAGACTTTTCAATTGTAATAAGGGGGTATGTGGCTAATTTTAATTTGGTCTCCTATTTGTGATGTGAGATAAATCCCCATTTTGGGTAGTGGGTATGAATATTCAATTATGTCTTTGGTATTGGGTTCCCAAAGGGACTTTGGTTTGGTCCTAGAACCCACTATTTGAGGATGGGATTGGAATATTAAATGTCATGTGTTTTAGAATAGGGGTAGGAGTTCCTCGCATAAGAATTGGATTATGTAAGGATGGACCATGGATCCTTGTTCTAAAGTATCAACATAATCTGAATACGTTTGGTCAGTTTTACATATGCAAGTTGTTGTTTTCATTTAAAATCTTGTCCATTTCAAATAAAAGTGAGATAGTTTGACCGGTACCGGCCACACCATGTCTGATATTGAGGCTATGTCGACTTATATAGGTCACAAATGACCCATGGATTATTTTAATAAAGTATCAAAAGAATCTGAATGTGTTTGGTCAGTTTTCCATATGCAAGTTGTTCTTTTCACTAAAAATCCCACCCATTTCAAATACAAGTGAGATAGTTAGAGTGGTATCAGCCACACCATGCCTTGAATTGAAGTGGGGTTTACTCTTAAATGTCACAAATGACCCATGGATCATTTTCCTAAAGTATCAATAGAATATGAATGTGTGTGGTAAGTTTTCTTTATGCCAGGTTTTTTCATTAAAATGTTGTCCAGTTCAAATAAAAGTGAGACACTTTGAGTGTTATTGGCCACACCATGCCTAGGATTGAGTCAGGGCTGACTTTTACATGTCAAAAATGAACCATGGATCCTTGTTTTAAAGTATCAACACAATCTGAATCCATTTGGTCGGTTTTCCATATGCCAGTTGTTTTTACCTAAAAGGGTGTCCATTTCAAACAAAATAAATACCATTCGAGTGATAGCGGCCACACTGTGCCTCGTATTGAGGTGGGGTTGACTCATACATGTCACATATGACCCTTGTATCCTTTTCTTAAATTATCAACAGAATCCGAATGTGTTTGGTTGGTTTTCCGTATGTCAGTTGTTATTTCACTTAAAATGTTTTCCATTTCAAATAAAAGTGAGACACTTTGAGTGGTATCGGCCACACCGTGTCTCGGATTGAGGCAGGGTTGAATCTTACATGTCACAAATGACCCATGGATCCTTGTAATAAAGTATCAACATATTCAGAATACGTTTGGTTGGTTTTCCGTGTATCTGTTTTTTTACTTAAAACGGTGTCCATTTCAAACAAAAGAGTGACAGTTTGGGTGGTACGAGCCACACCATGCCACAGATTGAGGCGGAGTTGACTCTTACACGTCAAAAATGACCCATGGAGAGTTTTCCTAAATTACAAATATAATCTGAAAGCGTTTGGTCAATTTTCCATATGCAAGTTGTTGTTTTCACTTAAAATCATGTCCATTTCAAAAAAATGTGAGACAGTTTGAGTGGTACTGACCACACCATTCCTCATATTGAGGCGAGGTTGACTCTTACATGTAAAAAATGACCCATTGATCATTTTCATAAAGTATCAACAAAATTCTAATGCGTTTGGTTGGTTTTCCATATGCAAGTTGTTGTTTTCACTTAAAATCATGTCCATTTCAAATAAAAGTGAGACAGTTTGAGTGGTACCGGACACATTGTGCCTTGAATTGAAGCGAGGTTGACTCTTATATGTCAAAAATAACCCATGGATAGTTTTCCTAAAATATCAATAGAATCTAAATGTGTTTGGTAGGTTTTCCATATGCCAGTTGTTGTTTTCACATAAAATATTGTCCAATTCAAAAAAAAGTGAGACACTTTGAGTGGTACCAGTCACACCATGCCTTAGATTGAGGAATTTTTGACTTTTAAACGTCAAAAATTAACCATGGATCCTTTTTCTAATGTATCAACACAATCCGAATTTTTTTGGTCAGTTTTCTGTATGCGAGTTATTTTTACTTAAAAGGGTGTCCATTTTAAACCAAATAAAAATAGTTCGAGTGATACCAGCCACACCATGCCTTATATTGGGGTAGGGTTGACTTTTACACATCACATATGACCCACAAATACTTTTCCTAAAGTATCAATAGAAACCGAATGTGTTTGGTCGGTTTTCCGTCTACCATTTGTTGTTTTCACTTAAAATGTTGTCCATTTCAAATAATGGTGAGACACTTTGAGTGGTACCGGCCACACCATGCCTCATATTGAGGAGGGGTTGACTCGTACATGTCAAAAATGACTAATGTATCCTTGTTCAAAAGTATCAACACAATCAGAATATGTTTGGTCAGTTTTCTGTATGTCTGTTGTTTTTACTTAAAATAGTGTCCATTTCAAACAAAAGAGAGACAATTTCAGTCGTATCGGCCACACTGTGCTTCGAATTCAAGCTAGGTTGACTCATACACATCAAAAATGAACCATGGATCGTTTTCCTAAAGTACCAACAGAATCCAAATGTGTTTGGTCAGTTTTCTGTATTCCGGTTGTAGTTTTCACTTAAAATGGTGTCCATTTTAAACAAAAGACAGACACTTCAAGTGATACTGGCCACACCGTGCCTCGGATTGAGTCAAGTTTGACTCTTACACATCATGAATGACTCATGGATCCTTTTTTTGAAGTATCAATACAATATGAATACATTTGGTTGGTTTTCTGTATGCAAGTTGTTGTTTTCACTTAAAATCATGTCCATTTCAAATAAAATTGAGACAGTTTGAGTGGTACCGGTCACACCATGCCTCAGATTGAGGCAGAGTTGACTCCTACATGTCACAAATGACCCATGGATCGTTATCCTAAAGTATCAACAGAACCTAAAGTCATTTTGTTAGTTTTCTGTATGCCAGTTTTTGTTTTCACTTGAAATTTTGTCCATTTCAAATAAAAGTGAGACACTTTGAGTGGTACTGGCCACACTGTGCCTCGAATTGAGGTGGATTTGACTCATACATGTCACAAGTGACCCATTGATCCTTTTTCTAAAGTATCAACACAATATGAATATGTTTGGTCAGTTTTCCGTATGGTAGTTATTTTTACTTAAAAGGGTGTCTATTTTAAACAAAAGAAAGACACTTCGAGTGATACCAGCCACACCATGCCGCGGATTGAGGCGGGGTTGACTCGTACACGTCATATATGACCCATTGATCCTTTTACTAAAGTATTAACTGAATCTAAATGCGTTTGGTCAGTAATCTGTATGCCAGTTGTTATTTTCACTTAAAATGTTGTCCATTTCAAATAAAAGTGAGACACTTTGAGTTGTACCAGCCACACTGTGCTTCAGATTAAGGTAGGGATGACTCTTACATGTCACAAGTGACCCATGGATCCTTGTTATAGAGTATCAACACAATCAAAATGCGTTTGGTTGGTTTTTTGTATGCTAGTTTTTTTTACTTAAAAGGGTGTCCATTTAAAACAAAAGAAAGATACTTCAAGTGATACCGGCCACACCGTGCCTCGGATTGAGTGGATGCTGACTCATACACATCACATATGACCCATGGATCCCTTTCCTAAAGTATCAATAGAATACGAATTTTGTTGGTCAGTTTTACGTATGTTAGTTGTTGTTTTTACTTAAAATGAAGTCCATTTCAAATAAAAGTGAGACACTTTGAGTGGTACTGGCCACACCATGACTTGGATTGAGGTAGGGTTGACTCGTACACATAAAAAATGACCCATGTATACTTTTTGTAAACTATCAAAGAAATCCCAATATTTTTGGTCGGTTTTCCGTATGCCAGTTGTTTTTACTTAAAAGGGTGTCCATTTTAAACGAAAGAAAGACACTTCGAGTGATACCAGCCACAACTTGCCTCGGATTGAGGAGGGGTTGGCTCATACATGTCATATATGACCCATGGATCTTCTTCCTAAAGTATCAATAGAATCCAATTGTTTTTTGGTTAGTTTTTTGTATGCCAGTTGTTATTTTCACTTAAAATGTTGTCCATTTCAAATAAAAGTGAGACACTTTGAGTGGTACCAGCCACAACGTGTCTTGGATTGAGGCAGTTTTGACTCGTACACGTCACAAATGACCCATGGATCCTCTTTATAAATTATCAACACAATCAAAATACATTTTATTGGTTTTTCATATGCTAGTTTTTTTTACTTAAAAGGGTGTCCATTTTAAAGAGAGCTTAGATTGGCAGCGTACTCTACCAGGGTGCTCATCTCCCAACACCTGATGTAAGTGGTCGTTTGGCCCAAAATTGTCAAGTTCTTGGGCATCAAAGGCCTCTAAAGCAGCCTGGTACAAATATAAATATATTATTAAGTTAAAAAATATATATCAAAATTTTAAATCTATAAAGTAAAACTTACAATCTACTGCTGATTCGGTTCATTAACTGAACTTCCATCTTTCTTCTTTATACTCGAGAAAAACAGTTTTACTCAAGGAACGCGTCCTTCTATATTCAATTTATGCCTCTATAATGACATTGAATGTAGAAAACCATAATTAAAAATAGGATACCAAAAAAACATAGTAATTTCATAACTAAAATTATATAACAACTTTAGAAAACGAATAAATTATGGAAGAAGCAATAGGAAGTGCAAGTCATAAAGAAAGATTATAAATTGTCATACCTGTTGTCTCTCATGATCTGACATTGTAGTACATCCCAATTTGTGGACATATTTCTTAGCATCAATTTTTCTTTTATTTCTTCCAGATTTATCCTAAATAAAATTCAATAGTTAGTATTAACAAAAAACAAGAAAATTTTCATTTAAATATCTCTAATTTGATTAATACCATAACTTGGATAGTCTTACAATTATTAATCATCTGTCAGTACTATTCTAAAGGAGAATAATCCATTAAAGTGACCACCTCTAACTCTGTGATCACTCTAGCATGCCAGCCAATATAAAACTCATTCTTATAAGTTCTCCAAAGCTCGCCAAAATACTTTAGACATGCTAGTCATTCACCCTCACCACAGGGAAAATTAAACTACAACTGACACCAAAATATTAATTCATATAAATAAAAAAATTAATATATTTTATTAAATACAATAGATTATTTTATCCATATCTCTGCCCAAGCTTTATCCTTGACTTCATTTGGCAGCTGTCTCCATGAGAGTGGGTTGACAGGAATGATATCAGAGTATTTGGAAGGCGTCACAAAAAAACTCCGACATTGCTGCCCTGATTTTTTAATCATCTGACTATCTTCATTGTAGTCCACAATCAACTATGTGCAGCGGTTCCACATCGAACGCATGCGTGTATTCTCCCACCCCCACCTCCTATCAGTATATGTGTCTGTTATGAAAGAAAAACAAATATTTTATCAATAAATGTTATAATGGAAATAAATAATGGTGTAACAATTTGTTAGGTTTGTATAAGTATACATGCGGTAGTCTGATAAATGGGTGACACTGGATCTGCAAAAACTGAAGGAACACCATGTACAGACGGAGTGGGTCCTAATTTATGCTCCGTAGGGACAGACTCTGGCGGAGTAGTAGTTGAAGAAGAATGAATACAAAAGCACAGAGAGAAGGAACCAGAAGTAAAAGAAGATGACAGGGATGGCTGGCCAAATGTTGGATGGGGAGTGGGAATCATCATCGGATATAATACAGATGGGTGAGGAGGATCAGATGTAAAGGGTAGTGAAAATATGGGACGGCTAAATATCTTGTGTGTCCTTAACGGAAAAATGGGATCAGAATGTGGGATGGATGGTGTGTCAATGGGAGGGGTAGGGTCTAATAAAGAAGGTCGACCAGATCTTCTAGCTCCCGTACCACCCCCCCCCCCCCCTCGTACGAACACCCCAAGTACTGGTGGAATGCCTAGCTCACTGTAGGCATTAGTGGTGGAATGCCTAGCTCATCCATGTGACTATTGTGGTCCATAATCTATTTTAGTTGCCTCTCTTCAATTGGTTTTATTTTCCTGCATTTGAAAACAAATATGGAAGTAAATAGAAAAGGATAACTAATGTGTAACCCAAATAAAAAATATATGAGAGGGAATAGGGGGATTAATGTATAATTTAACCAACCATTGTTTTAGGTGAGTTTGAAAAAATATATAATAAAGTCAATAAATCGTACAAAATTTAATAAAGAAAATTAATTTTTAGTAGGATGATTATTAACTAAGTTTCGTCAGTCTAATAAAATCATGGAACATTGATTCAACCAGATTCATAAGTGGTCAAGCAGTTTTCAAGATTAGGGAAAATTCAATTTCATTAGCTCAGGTAGATGATGCAGGTTTCAATACATGTTTTGAGAAGAATACAAACCATCATGTTCATTACCTGGTAAAATGTTAAAGAGAGGTCTTAGAGTCATACAAATTTTATACAAATCACAGTTGAAGTAATGAAATGTTAACCAAGTTAGAGATGTGGGTTTTATAGGTTTAAATACAGTTCAATTCAAAATTACAAAATGAAATTCAAACAAATATTCCAACCAATAAACATTTAAAATGCACATAATGGTCAAGTCAGATATAAGATATTTGTAATCAATATTAAATCAATTTGAATAGTACCAACCTTAACAACCCAACTCAAGGTAAATAGAAATAATTGAGAACATGGATGGATGGTTTTATATATTTTCCACCAAAACTTCAGGTTCACAATCAACTCTGACAATTGAGCTATTAGAGTCATCAAAAGAAATAAATGGATTGGTTCTAATGGCAGTAGGGATAGTTCCAATTTCATCATCACCATCATCAAAAATATGTCTTGGAATTACTTCAACTATAACACCAAATTCAGTTCAAAGTTTTTCTTTCACATAAAAAACTTGTTTAGCCATTGATGCCAATACATATGGTTCTTTAGTAGCAAGAGTTTGAGTCATATTAATTAATCAAAATCCACAATCATCAATAAATGTGTTATGTCTCATCATCAAATCAAACTAATGGAATTTCATCATCATGACTCATCTAAGAGAGTAATAATCCAATATTATTATTTTTTCAATGACTCCATAATAACCCACATTTTCAAATCACGGTCTACTATCTGATGCACTGGAATAAAAATCTGTTGTGGTGATAACCATAATTCCATCATGTTTTGTTCTCATGTTCTTTTCTCATTTAGTGACAATAAATTTGTACCCATTGATAATAATTGATTTAGAGTCACGAACCACGGTATTAGGACCAAAAGCCTAAGCTCTTATTTCCTCAGAGACAGAGTTGGCAGGAAAAATCAATACCTAAAATATAAATGAATATTAAACTTAATTAAATATTGATTTAATTATTTTAAACAGTAATATATTTACCTTCAATTTTAACTAATCAGAAAACTCTCTGTTAGGAAAAGTCTCCCTTCTTCTCAGAGATAACAAACGATGCTTTCAATTTATCGTTTTTTTTTTGTTCCCTGTAGATAAAAAATATGAAAATATTAACAGATATATATGTAATATATACATATTCAATTTAGTTACCTGATATAGTCATCAAAAACACACAGTTGAACAAAACTGTACGATGGTCCACCTCCCACTCTTCAAGGCTTAATGTATTCAATGTATATGATCTAGAAATTCATCTTATTTGAGGAAGTGATGGAAAACTGGGTTCAATTTGCTCATAATGTTCTTATTCATTTCTCATTGGTCTGTTCATTCTTGTAGTAATATCAGACCAATACATTGAGTATAAATCCATACATTCTTGATCCAAGTAATCATTCATGATAGAACCTTTAGGATGATTACTGTTTCAGACATAAGAATTTAATGTGTATATATTTCTTTCAATTGGATACATCCAACTAAAAGAAATAGTTCCTCTGAGAAGTATTTTAGTGGGAATAGGGACAGTTAGATACAGCATGCATGTGAAAAATGATGGAGGAAATATTTTTTCCAACTCCAACAAAATTAATGGAGCATCTATCAAAAATTTTTGCAAGAAATACTTGGAAAACTTCTTAGCATAAATATCTATAAACAAATGGAACAATCGAATAACAGTCACCCTTACATTAATGGAAAAAAGATGACGGATTGCTATTGGAATTAACTCATGTAGAAGAAAGTGATAATCATGAGTCTTCAAAGATTTTAACTTCAAATATATTCTATTGACCCATTTAGATATGTTGCTTGAATATCCATCAGGAACTCTAATAGTCCTTAATTCTTATAGAAAAAAAATTTCATAGGTGTCATCACATAATAAGCACATGGGACTTTCCATTTATTTTCACTGATATGCATAGGATGAAATTCTGGTTTGATTCCCAAATCCACTAAGTCATGTCAAGACCGTAAATCATCTTTTTTCTTTCCATTAACATTTAGAAGTATCGAAATCAACCTTTCACATATATTATTTTCAATATGCATTACGTATAAGCAATGATGTAACAAATTGGTTGACCAATAAGGAAAATCAAAATAGATATTCATCTTCCTCCAATTGTAACAGGATTCAGTGGAAACATTATTTCTATTTCCATATTTCAATTGACTCTTCCCAAATGAAAAACTAAAATCTTTCAATTCATTAAGAACATCAGTTCTAGACATACACAGTGGTGGATCATCAGTCTCTATGGTATTATCAAATCTTCGATGATTATTTCTATATGAATGGTCCATTGGAAAGAATCGTCGATGTCCAATAAAACTGAAACTACAATGATGATTCAATATTATGGATCGTGTATTCTTCATACAAATCGGACATTACAGTTTTCCCTTCGTGCTCCATCCAGACATCAATTCATAAGCTATAAAAACATTGATCATCCACATAATCATAGCATGCATCTAAAATATGTCTTTCGAATATGCATCGTATGTGCGCACACCCACAACCCAAAGAAGTTTCAACTCTTTTATTAAAGGTTTCATATATACGTCAATATCAATACTAGGATCAGAAGGGCCACATATGAGTATACTCATGAAAGTGAAAGGTTTTTCACACACAACCATAGGGGAAGATTATAAATGTGTATAAAAACTGGACATGTGCTATGTGAAGTAATCATCACCACAAACAGATTAAAATCGTCGCATGAAAGAATCAGCCTCACATTACGCACGTCAGCTGAAAAATCAGGATATTGAGCATCAAATCTCTTCCATACAAATCCATATAAAGGGTGAACCAACTCATTATTATTCTTATTTCTCTCGGTATCATGCCATCTCATTTTTACTGATAATTCATTAGACATAAAAATATTATGGAGTCTAGGGATCAATGGAAAGTACCACATTACTTTCTATGGCACGCAGGATGGTGTTCCATTAGATTTTAACTTCCAGTAGGATGTGCCACATTTTATACATTCATTTCATTCATCTATTTCCTCCCAAAATAAACTGCAATCTTTCAAGAAAGCATGAATTTTGTTTCTTGAAAATCCAAGTTTCTCAACTAACTTCCATTCCATATAGTGGTTTAAGGGAATATCTACATCATCTAGAAGTAAATCCTTCAAGAAGGTAAGAATATAATCGATTATTGTATTAGAAATCCCATACATAGTTTTCCCATGAAACAATCGGATTAAAAATTCTAGCTTTTTCATTTTATCGCATTGTCAATATACTGGAGTCGTGGTAGCATCATTAAATTTTTTCAAGCTAAGAATATCATAATTTTCATTAGAATCATCATTTTTCCTCATATCGAAGTCTTCTTGAGTTGAAATACTTTCTATTTTATGATGGCGAAAAAACAGAAATCGGTCATCTAATAAATTCTCCAGTCCAGTCCTTTCATTTAGATCACCATCAATTTGAAATTTCATTTTCTCCCCATTGTGATACCATACATGGTAGTTTTCTTGAATACCATATTTGGTTATGTGGTAGCTGACTTCTTCATGGTTAAACCAAGGTCTCACTACACAATTGGAACATGGTAAGTGTATGGAACCACTATCTAAAGCATTGTGAAATGAAAAATCTAAAAATCTCTCCAAATTGTTTTGAAAATTGCTTGAGATCCGATCAGTTTCATACATCCAACTTTTATCCATTCTGTAAAAATAATTGTTATAAGTCATTTCATCATAATCAATTCAATAAGATTGAAGTTTAATCAAAAATATATTTAAGGAATAATGACAGTGGTATTTCTAGATAGTGAAATAAATGGAGAAAGGTTGAGAATAGAAGGATATCCTTATAACTATCACTAGGGGGTGGGGGTTGTCCAAGGGGTGGGGTGGTGTCCGGGGGGGTTGTCCAAGGGGGTGGGGTGGGGTCCAGGAGTTATACAAGGGGGTGGGAGTGTCTAGGGGGTGGGGGTGTCTGGGGGGTGTCTGGGGGTGGGGGTGTCAAGGGGGACTGTCCAGGGGGTGGGAGGGTTGTCCAGGGGGTGGGTGACGCCCAGGGGGTTGTCTGGGGGGTGGGGATTATCTAGGGGGTGGGGTGGTGTGGTGTCTAGGGGGATATCTAGGGGTGGGGGCTGTCCAAGGGGGTGGGGTGGTGTCCAGGGGGGTTGTCCAAGGGGGTGGGCATGGAAAACTCCCCTCCCTCCCTAGACAGCCCACACCCCCCTCCTAAGTGAAATTTGTATAAGCAAATCATCATCAATTTTCTTATCCCATCCGACCATACCATACCACCCAAGGAATACCCTATAACTTAGAAATATCCTAATGTTATACACAATCCCATAGGAAATAATCGATATCTGGACAATCTCATCAGACACCCTCATCCACATCCCAGCATAACACCCCTCTAGGTTGTAACCATACCTCATAGGCCATAAGGAACTCACATAACAATTTCCAACTTACCCTACTCACTCAATAATATAACCCCAAAGAGTCACTAAGACCATTATCCCTTTCAAACACATTCCATGTACTACATGAATAAAAAAACTAAGGATGTCACAATATATCTTCTTATGAAGAGGTGTCACTATAAAAAGTATACCAAAATAAAACCACACTAAGAAAACATCATACATTTATCAAAATTGATAGCAAGATAAATAATACAAATAAATGAAACAGTTTATCACATTATACATGAAATTGATGAATCATATTTCTAATACACTATACATAAAATCCCCCATAAAACTAGATTATTTATACAAACAATACCTCTCATAATTGAGATAACATAACCCACAAAAAATTGAACCACAATTATTCAACACCTCAAATGGGTTTTCACTATCCACATGGAACACTTGAATTTCTTACTATACAAATGGAAAGGATTAGCACTAGAAAGAAATTCTACCAAAGGACCCCATCACATTAAATAATATAAAACCTCACTCTCTTGATCAGCTCTTGCAGAAGGGTCTTGTGGCAAGGGAACACGATAGTAGAAATAGAAATCCAGGAAGAAGCAGACCACGTGGATCTCGTTTAGGCGAAATCAAAATAGATAACAAACAAAAATAGATGCACTACATTCCACTTATAGATTATAAGTGTATAATTAAATAATTATATTATTGATTGTAGAGAGAGATTTGAGAGATATCTTGGGGTGAAGAGAGGGAATCGGGAGCGATTAGGTTTATGGATACAATCGCACGGAGGGATTCTGGATGTGATGCTATTTGGGGGAAACTTTCCCAACGGTTTGTTAAAACTGTTGGGAAAGAGTGTATTTACCAATGGTTTTTAAAACCTATTGGTATATATATAGATTCTCCTAATGGTTTGAGTAAACCATTGGGAAAATCTTCTTCTCATCCCATTATCCCAACAGTTTGAAGAAACTATTGGGAAAAATTAAGTATACAGAAGGTTTATTCAAACTGTTGGTATACAAGTGCTGGAAAAACACAATTTTCTAGCAGTGGAAAGAAGGAAAGTATTATTTTATCTTTATAGAATGACAATTATATCAAAAATTACATATAATTTCTTGAAACATACTTATATATATCATCCATGTGATTTAGTAATGAAAATATAATTTCATCACTTCCTGGAGGTGGTAGTCCACATGTATGAATGAACGAATTTACCCTTTTTTAATAAATGGAAAGGTAAGAAAATAAATGATGTGCAAATTTTAAAGAATTAAAATTTTTTAATTAATAATATATATATATATATATATTAAACCCATCATTATAACCAGCAGTGAGAGGCAGTGGTGGAAAATGAATTACGTCATTTCATGGGGCAGTAGTCCGTCATACACACGAACGATGGATTATTTTCCCATTTTGTGGAAGTGGATATCGATATAGGTTATTAAATTAACATAATAACATAAAGTTATATTTAAGATACATATTTTATTATCTTATCATGTTTGTAGATTATTCTAATGAGCTATAAAAATAAATAAAAAAGAAAATGTTTGGTTTAAAACCATACCACTTGTTTAGAAAAAAACTTAGGTTTATACTAAAAGCATTACAAGGTTTGATTTATGATAAAATAAAGAAATTCAGAAAATTTTCAGGGATGTAATAAAGGTATTTAGGTAGGTCTTGGTAGAAAAAAAATTAATTGTGAATAAAATAGGAGAGGAGGTTCCCTTTTATAAGTGAGGGGCGGGGTATTTTTGGAAACACCAAAAGCATTAAATTAATAAAAATTGATTTTAAAAGAAAAATGGTTAAAATGATATCATTAAAATATATCATAATTATGGGTAAAAACTTATCAGAAAAAATATTTAACAATTTAAAATTATTTTTTTACCCTTATATTTTTTTTAACTCATGTTAACCCTTTTTGAAGATTACCATGATAAAAATGTGTATTACTATTTGGGTGTCAAGATAGTTACAATAAAAACAAAATTGGAACATAAATGGACCATTGTTAATATTTTAAAAAAATATAAAAATCACTTGGTTGAATATAGGATTTTTTTTAAATTTAAATCAATTAATAAAATATTATTTATTATAAAATATCATTAATGTCATTTTTAGAACTATTAGTCTAACTAGACTTTGAAAACAACCTGATCACAAAGTAATTATAATATATAGTTTAACACATCCATAAAATGTTAAATTTATCTAAGAAATTTTTGTAACATAATAATTCATACAAATTGTATAACTTTTTATATTTTTAGAATCATTTATCTAATTTTTATATTAATTGAATAGATATTATGTCGACATTACATAAGAATTTTAGTTAATTATTTCATCACTAAAAATTATAAATAAATTAAATTGATAAAAACATAATTTATATTTAAAATAACAATTCATAATAGAAAATAAGTTTTTTATACCTCTTAGGAAATATTGTATATATTAAAACCACGAAAGTGAAATTTTTTACATTATCTTTAAATTAAATATTATAAAGGTAAAAATAAAATAAATATGAACCTGAGTTTTTATATTTTAGAAACATGGGTGTATATAGGTAAAATAAACTAATAAAATTGGATAAAGCCAAGTGTTATGGTCATTTTTTAGTCATAACCATATTTTTTTATCTTAATTAACTGATTTACCCTTAACGTGGTGAAATTTATTTTCTATGGTTACTATTCAAAATGAATAAAAATAAAAGATTAATATTTACATAAATTTTAACTATTTATTTCAAATATGGAATCTATTTTTTGATATTCAATTTCTAGAAGTGGTAAAAATGTAATTCAAAATTAAAAAGAAAAACGCAACGAAAAAAGTGTTTTTAAAAAATTCCCCAAAAGTGAAATTATAACAAAATGTTGTATAATAATGATAAAAATTATATTATATATTATTAAAAAAACTTCAATTACTTTGATATTAAATTCATAGAATAATGGGGATTTTATAAAGGAAATTACAATTTTACAAAAACTCGTATTTTTTACTATTCACTGAAAAATCAATCTTTTATGAAAAATCTAAAAATTACACCTCAAGATAAATTTTATATGATAATTTCAAAATAAATAATTTATTAAAATGAAAAATATATAATTTGGTAATAAATCCTTTAAATAAAACCGTATATGTAAACAAATTTGGTAAAAATAAAACAATTTTTTCTTTTTGATGGGAAAATTTTTTAGTATTGTTATAATTAATATAACTCTATAAAATATAATTAATAAATATTAATAAGGTATGAAAATTATTTATCCTAATATTACCTGGGTTTTTATATTAGTTCATTATATGAATTCTTTAAATCGTTCATGTATGGTAGTGATGAAAAAGAAACATATCATTCCATGGAGGTGTTGGATCGCACGTAAACACCTATGGTGTTTTAAAACAGGATAAATATATACTATATTTTATATTATCAAAATCATAAACATGTTATAAAAAATATATTTATTTATTAAATACACTTTTATAACCATCTATGTAATGTGATTATAAAAAATGAAATTTGTTGCTTTGTGGAGGCGGTAGTCTGCACGTACACATGAACTTCGTTCTCATTTTTATAAAGGGTAGAGGTATATAATATTTATACCACTAACATAATAAAATTTTATTATATTAATAATACTTATTTAATTATATTATAATGTAAAAATATATTTATATAATAAAGATAGTGAAGAAAAAAGATTAAGAAGTGATTATTACTCACATTGAGAGTTTGAACTTTCTCTTGGAATACCTCTTTAAAATAGAGGATTTGGGGAATTTCCTTGGATAAACGGGATAAAAAACTTGCAACATTTCTATAGGTAAAGTAAAAACATGAAACAATTCAACAAGAATTTGAATTTTTAGAGCGTATGTAAGGGATGGTGGAATTCTCCTTTTATAACTGAAGGGAGTGGGAATTTGGTAATAATATAAAAGGACAACTCATTATTCAAGGTGTATGGATATAAAAGTAGAAAATAATGGATAAGGTATAGGTTTCTGTCAATACTCCTCTCAAACACTCATTTAGATACATATTTTTGTTTAATTTAGGCTTTTTCTCCTTAATTTAAACTTTTTACCAAAATTGAATTTTACCATGAAAAATTTTTTCACCTTAGTAACTTATTTTTAAAATGAAACTAAAATTTACCTTATTATATAATTTGGATATTATGATCCAAAATGTTATTTTTTTGAAAATATTAAATTTCAAAATGTGATAAATATTAATTCAAAAATAATAAGTTTTTAATGCCTAAAAATTGTCTTTAGAAAAAGTACAACTCTGGGTTCTAAAATGTAAAATATATATTTGGTAATTAAAAATAATATTTTTAAACATATAACTTTACTTATTGAATAAATATTTAATTGATAAAAATGTTTCATTAATTTTAATTCCATTTTTATATCCTAATGATATGATACTAATCTAAAACAAATCATACTAATCTAAAACAAACAATGTAATTTTAATTCCATTTTTATAAAAAAAATCACAGTATTTGTGAAATTTTTATTTTATACTATTCACCTAAAACAAATATTTTCAAAAAAATCCCAAAAAATAATACTAATATAATATTTATGTTTAAAATCCAAAAAATCATTTTTTAATATTCAAATACTAAAATTTAGGAATTTAACTTTTAAATGGAAACATAAAATATTATGAAAAATGTTTTTATAGGAATATGACTTTTTTATCATTAACCATTTTTATTCTTATTTTATATAAGTTAATAATTTTTTCATTTTTAATATATTATCTATTTTGGTTAGGTGTTACGTGTGAATGAATTTATCAAAAATATTATTTATTTAAAGGAAAATATATACCAAAATCTTGGGGCATTACATTCCATCCCACTTAAATAAATTTCATCCTCATAAATTCAATTATCAATCACTAATGAAAGAAGCTATGGGATACATAGTAAAATGGAGGTATATTTTCTACTATGATATCAACCTCGTAAATCTAAATAATAGGAGACTCATCATTTCCTAGATAATATCCATGTATTTAGATTTTATTTTATCACAAAAATTTGTACCAAATATGCTTCCTTAGTGCGTTATAGGATTTTCTAGGGACTTACCTTTCACATATTCATTTTCATGATCCTATTAGCAACCAAATACTAATACCAAAATTGTTATGATAATATATAACTAAATAAAAAGTAAATGATCATATGAATATAAAAACTATATCTTATTATGTGTTCTCTAATAAAGCCATCATTTTTACCGGTGATACAATCAATTAAACTACGATATAATTGGATCCACCAATTGCTCCTTTAGTTTAACCTAGGTTGTCTATAGTCATTTTCCTATAAGGTTTTCAAACATAATTAGTTATATGTTACATCCTCAAATTCCATTTAAATATTTCAAAATGGCTTATAATGAGCATGTTAGTCACTAAAGAATATCTCCCAGGAGTGTCAAACTATGCATCCAATTACACCTCTTTGTCGTGTGCCAGTTGAAGATCGAGTTAATACCCAACCAACCTTTTCAAGGTTATTACACCTAGGTCATATATTCCAGATCCTGCATCCACTTTTTTATATCCAAATAAATATTTCTTGTTAGGAAACCACAAAATATCTACTTTACCAAAATTTTATGATGGTATCCTATAAATAGACTTATCTCGAGGTATTTTACTAAATTTATCTCATCATAATTCCCAAAAATAACAAAACTCTTCTTTCATACTAGCTAAGGAGCCCCAAACCTGTACTATTGGGTTTGGTGCTAAAAACACATACTTTTACACGTATCATTTGATACAAGTTAGATAACCCAATCTAAGCATATATTTATTTTACATCATTTCAATAGGTTAAAAATTATAGCTTTCAATAATCACAAAATTACAAGAACCAAAGGTATAGTATATTTAGGGAATAGGTATATTAGGAACTTATTTTACAATTCTTGTGAACATTAATCCATAATATAACTACACTAGATTCCCTTTATAGTGATCTTGTTTTTTATTAAGTTACTATTACATCATTTTAATGATAAAAAATTTAAAAAATGAGGATCCATAGATTTAGTATCTTGGGAAAACTAGAACCATTCATAACTTTTACGTCAAAAAATAAAAACAATTATTTAATTCCTTCTTCTCTAGCTTCTTATTATCCCTTGTGTTCTCCTTAGTACATGTAGTCACTTGAGGATATACATTAAAAAGGGGTGAGATAAAAATCCCCATAAGATGATATATAAGATCATGAAACAATATGACATGGGGTGAGAATAATCTTAACATCATCATCATGAGAGGAATAATTAGATAAAATCACAGAATGTGGCAATGCATAAAAATGCAACATCATGTCTTAGTGGTCAACTACCACACAGAGTTGTGAACAAAGTTGGAATCATGTTCAAGCATATTTCACTTTTATCATTAGACACATCACATTACCCAATTAATTAGAGAATTATATAATTTCAGGTTCACCTGTCACATCATAACATTCACATTGCACTATATAATTTTGAGCACACCCGTCACATCATAACATTTACATTATCATGCATGCCACTTAGAACATATATCAATATTGAACATATATTAACCCATGGAAAGATATGGGTTTTATTTACTAATAAAAAATTCATAAATCTTGGTTTCCCAAATTAAATAGGTAATACCATACTTGATATAATAATCATCAACCATGAGTGAAGAATAAACAATCTTGATAAGTAAAAGGTGTGATTTTTGAAAGAAGAGTTCTTTTGGGAAAAAAATCATAAACTCAATTAGAAAATATTTATATTCTATAAAAGGTAATATAATTATGAATAAATGATATATAAATAAGGATAAAGTAATATTCATACTAAAAATGGGTTGAAACAGCGAAAACCCAAAGAAAAAAAGTTGGGTTCAAGAATTCCCCTTACCTTGTATCCTAACGCTTTCTTCACTTTAATATCTTGTATAATCACATTAGATTCATTAATTAAGAATTAAAGAATATTTTAAATATGAATATAATTTTTTATGGTTTTATTAAGTTATTTTATGGTCCTTTTATGATTTATAGATTTTAATTTCATCATTTGGGAGTGCTTGTTTTCATAGTTTTCATGATCGGTTCGTTTGTATACATGAATGGAAGTTAATTTAAAATGATGAAGAACATCCCAAATTGTTATTATATGTTATTAATAACACTAAGAAATATTAAATTATCTTACAAAGGATTTTTTATATACCATGAGGATGATTCATTAGATAAAATTTAATGATGACCATTTCACGCTAATTTTGGTGGTTTTTCGAACACAACGAACTCGCTTTGTTTTATCATTTTGTATTATGAGTATAAGTAATTTATATAAAATAAAAAGGGTTATGAATTAAAATTTAAAATATTTTTTAAACCAATTAATGGTCTTATTAACATCCTTTAAGGTTTTTAAGGAAAATGAAAGTGCCTCGCCCATGATTTTAGTAAATTCACACATCACGGGCGAAGATTTCATTTTTAAGATAAAAAATAGAGAGGGAGGATTTTAAGGTAGGATATTAGATTAACATGATATAATTATAGTATATATAAGGTATTGGAGTTATAATTCAATTTTTATAAATGTCTATGAGGATATAATAAGAAAATAAATTTAAATTGAAAGATAATTAAAAGAAAAAGAGAGAGAATTTACCTCTTGAATTCTCCTCTTGAGATCCTCCTCAAGGCACCTGGTATTGGTCTTTATATGATACCAAGAGCTCATAGATGTGTGTTAGGGGGCTAGGAAATATTATTGGTCATAATTTAGGTAAGTATAAAATCATGAGAGGTGTTAGGAGAAGAGGATTTGAGGGGTGGTATTTATAGTGCAGGAGATGGGGTGTTTTTTTATTATTTTAGTCAATAGTTTATTATTTTGATCAAGATAAGAAATAGTGAGGATTATTGTGACTAAATAAATTAATTAGTGCATGTTATCTCTAACTAATGGTCGCTTACATCATACATGACTCAATCATAACTCAAAAATTCAGATTTTTTTCATTTATCGTAAATTATCATATTTTATTATTCACCAAAAATTCAAGTATTTCAAAAAAATCCCAAAAATTCACCCTTAACATTTTTTGATGTTTAGAATTAAAAGATTAACTCCATTTAATGAAAATAATTTTCAAAATATTATTAATTTAATTTTTAATTAAAATCATAATTTACCTGGAAAATACAAATTTCAAAAATTATAACTGATTTTGTAACATTTTGAAAAATTACTTAAGGTCTCAAAAAATTATCTTAAAATCATAATAAATCAAAATATTAATTTATGAATTCATTTTATGAAAATAATATTTCTTATAAATTATTAAATTAATCTTAAAAATTTAATTAAATAATTATGACTTATAAAAATACCAACACTTAATTAATAATTTTTAAAATTTCTACAAACTTATACTATGATATAATTATATCATATTTTTACTTATAAGATGCCAAAATTTTATTTGTACTTTCATGGGTGATTCTACTATTCATTTTGGCAGTTTACTATTCATAAGGGTCATATTAATATTCCTAATGTCAATTGACTATTTCATAAGTATTGGTTCCTCAAATTCTAGAGATACATATTATTTCATTAATTATTCATTTATAAAGTTTTTATTTTCTTCTCTAAGTGATTTTATGTGATTTATACTATGTAACATCACTATAAGAAGATATAAATACCATTGATAAAAGTTTGGGTCATTACATTCTTCCCCCCTTTTGAAATTTCTCCCTCAAAATTCCGTTTTACATAAACAGTTGAGGGTACTCCTCCATCGCATCCACTAGTTCCCAAGTTTCTTCTTCATATTTATGATTCCTCCACAACACTTTGAAAATGTGAGTTATCTTTTTTTGTAGAACCTTATCTCTCCTGTCTAGAATATTTACTAGTTGATCCTCATAAGAGAGATAATCTTCCAACTATACCACCTTTGAGTTCAGTACATGTGAGGGATCTGGTATGTACTTCCTTAGGAGTGATACGTGTAACACATAATGAACTTGAGCCATATTTGGTGGAAGTAAAATTTGATAGGCCACGAATCCTATGCAATCAAGGATCTCAAATGGGCCAATGTACCTTGGTCTTAGCTTCCATTTCTTTCCAAACCGCATGACTCTTTTCCACAGTGATATTTGAAGGAAGACTTTATCTCCAACATCAAACTCCAAGTCCCTTCGATGGAAGTCAACATAGATCATTTGCCAACTATGAGAAGATTTGATATGTTTATGGATGGCTTAAACCTTTTCTTACATATCTTGCATAATATAAGGTCCAAGTATCTTTATTTCTCCAACTTCATCCCAATAGGATGGTGTTATATATAGATTTCCGTAGAGAGCTTCATATACAGCCATCTGAATACTTGAGTGGAAGCTATTATTGTATGAAAACTTAACCCATGGGAGATGCTTATCCCATAGACCTTTGAATTCTAAATAGTAGGATTTTATCATATTTTCAATCATCTAAATAGTCCTTTTAGATTGTCCACTAATTTAGGGATGATAGGTTGTGCTGAAATTCAATTCAGTACTCAAGGAATGTTAAAGACTCCTACAAAATTTCAATGTGAACTTAGGATCATGATCAGAGACAATTGAAAGTGCAACCCCATGTAGTCTCACTACTTCCTTAACATATATATTTTCATGATTTCCAAGTTAGATATCTTCTTGAATAGAAATAAATAGGGAAGTCTTGGTGATTTGGTCCACCATGACCTCTATCGCATTATTTTCTCTATATGTATTCAGGAGATCCATGACAAAGTCCATAGTGACATTATCTAATTTACATATGGGTATAGGTAATGGTTTAATCATACCTTTCGACATTTTTCACTTTACTATAACTTGTTCATGTAACAAACACCTTGAGATATATTTTGAAGTCTCTTTCTTCATGTTGTCCCACCAGAAGTGTTCTCAGAGATCACAGTACATCTTGGTACTCTCGATATGGATAGAGAAAGTTGAGAAATGTGAATTGTCCAATAGATCCATTTTTATCCTAGGTGATAAAGGAATACAGAGCCCCATTCCAAACCAAATCACACCATAATCATCGATATGGAACTCTTGTAGCTTCTCATCCTTTACTGCATTAGCTTTCTTTTGTAACTCTAGATCATCCCTTTATGCCTATTTAAACTTCTCTTAGATAGATGGTTGGGAAATAACTTGGTAAATCTAAGATGTATTATTTATTATTATTATTTCCAAATCCATTATTTTCATATCCTTGAAGATAGGTTCTTTCTCAATCTGCATCATGGATAGAGTAGTAGGTTCTTTTCAGTGAAGAGCGTTTTCTACCTTTTTTTCCTTACCTAAGTGATAGTAAATAGATAAATCATAGTATTTGATTATATCTAACCATATCCTTTGATTTATGATGAGATAATTTTATGTGACTATATACTTTAGGATCTTGTAATCAGTATATATGTCAGACTTCTCACCATATAGGTAGTGCCACCACATTTTCAAGGAAAAAATCATAGCTTCTAGCTATAGATCATTTGTTGGGTAGTTATGCTCATGGATCTTCAACTACCAGAAGGCATAGGCTATCACATTATCATTTTTCATGAGTACACAACCCAATACTTTCTTGGAAGCATCATTGTATATCACAGACCTTTCTCCAATTTTTGGTAATCTGAGTATAGGCGCAGTAATCATCCTTCTATTTTTCTCTTTTTAGCTTTCCTCAAATTCTTTCATCTATACTTACTTTAGATCTTTCCTTGTTAAAATAGTAATTGGGCATAACAATCATGATAAATTTTTCACAAAATAATAATAGAACCCTACTAATCCTAAAAAACTGTGAATTTCTGTGACACTAGAGGGTCTAGGACTTTCCTAAATTTCCTTTGTTTTTTAAGGGTCCAAAAAAATTTCCTCATTTGTGATCACATATCCCAAGAATGTGACTCACTGTATCCAAAAGTCAAACTTTCTGAGCTTTATGTAGAAATTATTTTTCCTTAATGTCACTAACCCAAGCCTAAGATGTTCTTAATTTCCCTCCTTACTCTTGTATTATATGAGAATTTCATCAATAAACACTACCAAAAAAAATTCATGTAATGTCTAAAGTCTCTATTCATCACATCCATAATGATCGTAGGGGAATTAGTTAGTCCGATGGGAATCACCAGAAACTCATAGTGCCCATAACTTGTACAAAAGGCTATATTATAAATATCTTCCATCTTCAAATTTAGTTGGTGATACCCAAAATGGAGATCCACCTTTGAGAAGTACCAAGATCCTCTCAACTGATCGAACAAGTCATCAATCCATGAAATAGGATAATTTTTCTTTATGGTGATCTTGTTGAGCTCCTAATAATAAATAAATAAACACAATTATTCATCCTTCTTTTGACAAAAAGCACCAGCGCACCCCAAGGTGATGCACTAGGTTGAATGAACCCTTTATCCTAGTGCTCTTTCAGTAGATTCATTAACTCCTCCAGTTTGATAGGAGCCATCCAACATGCACACTTTGAGATAGGAGTAGCACTGGTTATAAGTTCTATTGAGAACTCAACTTCACAATTTGGGGGTATTTTGTGTAACTCTTCAAAAAATGCATCATTATATTCCCTCACAATGGGTGTTTCCCATAGGTTGACACCTTCCTTTGACTAAACCATTTGAGAAATCTATACTTTCTCATAGGGAGTCAACAGTCACACCTTTAAAGGATTTTTCAAAGGAGATTCATGACATTCCTTGTATTTTTAGAGGATAATTTGATGGTTTGTAATATGAAAACATATTTCATTTTCTTGATATTTGATGTGTAATCTATATAATGAGATCCAATCCATTCGCAATATATTGTTGAATTTTTCCAAGGTCAGTGTCATAAAATTTACTGGAAGAATCATCCCACATAAAGAAACAAGAAAAGAGTCCAACACTTGGGTTGAAATGATTGCACCACTTTGTGTTTTTACATATATATCTAACTTAAGGTGTTGGGACTTTGATTCAATAGTTCTAGAAACATTTCAAGATATAAAGGAATGCGTAGAACTAGAATCAAATAAGACTTTTTCCATTCCTTAGTGAATATAAAGTGAACCTTGTATGAATTAATTTTCTTGCTCCACTTCAGTAGTAATGATGGAAAAATCCTTGCCTTGATCCTTTGTCTTCGGTGGCTGTTGATGATGATTACCCTCAAGGACTTGATTTTTAGTGCACTGGATTGCATAGTTCCCTTTCTCCCTACAGTTGTATCATTGAACCATTGGTGGTGTTATTCTTTCCTCCAACACATTTTTCTACTTCCTCATGTCATTTGGACATTCATGATCTTGGTGGCCTTCTCTCACACACTTGAAGCATTTCCCTATCCCTTTAAGGAAGTTCCCATAATGCTTCTTCCCATATTTTTTATATGTGGGTGGTTGAGTTTTATTTACACCATTCTCATTAGATCCTCTAGCACAAAATGCTATCTTCCATTTCTTATCACCATAGCCATGTGACCATTCTCCAAAATCTATCTCCACTTTGAGAGAACATCGAAAAACTTCTTCATAACTCCCAAAGTCTCTAATTGTAAGATCCATTTGAATTTTTTGTTTTAAACCACTAAATAATCTATCTATTTTTCTATCATTGTTGATAAAAAACATGAAGAATACCTTGGAATCCTTGTGAAATTTTACTTGTAAGTCATAAAATATACACCTTAATTTTGCTTCAACTATATGAATTATATATCTATATTTTTATGAAGATTTTAAGGTAAATAATTATAAATAAAAATTATCTTAAAGACTGCCCACTCCATCTCTTCAATTTCATCCCTTGGCTTGGTGTTATTAATCAATGCCCACCATTGGTAAACTACTCCATCTAGACGACAAACAGCCAGAGTCACCTTCTCCATATCAAAATAGTAAAGCACATAAAATATAATCTCTATCAATTTGACCCACTATTCTGCAACTAAAGGATCAGAAGATCCACTAAACCATAGTGGTCGTTGACACATAAAACACTTGATATATAGTTCTCCCTCTTTAGTGAATGAGGACTTTCCACATTATCCAGGTCATTGTTCATAACCTAAGACATCTAGGTAATAATTTCCATGAAATTTTGAACTCCACCTCCTAAAGCATTGAGGATGTCATTCAGTAAATCACTACATTGTCCATTACATGGGTTGTTGT
Organism: Viscum album; assembly: GCA_963277665.1. Taxonomy (NCBI): domain Eukaryota; kingdom Viridiplantae; phylum Streptophyta; class Magnoliopsida; order Santalales; family Viscaceae; genus Viscum; species Viscum album. The sequence goes on from OY728138.1 coordinate 460,666,288, forward strand.
CCTGGTTTCTCCTAGTTCACACCATTTTATAAAATATAAAAGTTTAGAAAAAAACAAAAATAAAGATATAAATCACATTACACCATGAATTAGAGAACTATATAATTATGGGTGCACCCGTTTGATCATAAAATTTACATTACACTATATAATTCTGGACGCACCTCTCACATCATAACATTTACATTATCATGCATGCCACATAGAAAATATATCAATCTTGAACATATAATAACACATGGAAAGTAATGGGTTTCATTTCAATAGAATACATTAATAAACTTTGGTTTCTCAAATGAAAGAGGGAATAACATACTTGATAAAATAATCATCAACCATGAGTAAAGAAGAAACAATCTTGAGAATTAAAATGTGTGCTTTTTGAAAGAAGAGTTATTTTGGAAACCATTGTGTTTTTTCATAAAGTCGAGTAGAAAACATGTATATACCATAAAAGTTAATATAATTATGAAGAAATTACATAAACAATAATGTAATATTCATACTGAAAATGGTGTGAAATATGGAAAACCCAAAGAAAGAGAGTTGAGTTCAATAATTCCTCTTACCTTGTGTTTGAACGCTTTCTTCACTTTAATGCCCTATATAATCACATTAGATTCATTAATTAAAAATTATAGAACCTTTTATACATGAATATAATTTATTATGGTTTTATTAAGTTATTTTTTGTCCTTTGTATGAGTTATAGAGTTTAATTTTGTCGTTCAGGAGTGTTTATTTTCATAGTTTTCATGATTGGTTCGTTTGAATACATGAATGGAAGTTTGTTTAAAATGAGGATGAACATCTAGAACATTTATTATATGTTATTAATGATCCTATATAATCCTAAATGATCTTAAAAAGGATTTTTTTATATAAATTGAGGATGATTCATTAGATAAATTTTAATGATGGTTGTATAAGGTTAATTTTGGTGGTTTTTCAAATATAATGAACTCGTTTTGTTTTATAATTTAGTATTATTATGAGTATAAGTTATTTCTAGAACATAAAAAAGTGTTATAAAATAAAGTTTAAAATATTTGTTAAACCATTTAATTTTCTTATTAACAACCGTGAATGTGTTTAACGAAAATGAAAGTTCATAGCCCATGATGTTGGTAGATTGATACATCACGGGCGATGATTTCATTTTTAAGATAAAAAGGCTAGGAAGGAGTTTAATGTTGTAAATTACATTAACATGATATTATTCCAGTATATTTAAGGTATTGGATTAATAATTACATTTATATGAAGGGATGTGAGGATATAATAAGAAAATAAATTGAAATTTAAAGTAAATTAAAAGAAAAAGAGAGAGGATTTACCTCTTGAATTATTCTCTTGAGATCCTACTCAAGGCACCTAGTCTTGGGATATTGATGATACCAAGAGCTCTTGGACATGGAGAAGGGTCTAGTAATGAGTATTGGTCATAATTTAGGCAATTTTAAAATCTTCAGAGGTGTGAGGAGAAGAGGGTGTCACGGGTGGTATTTATAGTGGAAGAGATGGGTATTTACTTATTATTTTAACCATTAGTTTACTATTTTGCTTAATATGAGAAATAGTGAGGATTATTGTGACTAAATACAGTAATTATTGAATGTTAGTTCTAAATAGGGGTCACTTACAACATCTTTGACTCAATCATGACTTAAAAATTCAGGTTTTCAGTATTTATCATAAATTATCATATTTTACTATTCACAAAAAATTAAAGTATTTCAGAAAAATCCCAAAAAATAACCCTAACCATTTTTTGACAAGTAGAATTAAAAAATTAACTACATTTTATGAAAATAATTTTATAAATAATATTAATTAATTTTTTATTTAAAATCATCATTTACTTGAAAAATACAGATTTTAGAATTATAACTTATTTTATAACACTTAGAAAAATTACTTAAGGTATCATAAAACTATCTTAAAATCATAAGACCACAAAATATTAATTTATGAATGAATTTTAAGAAAATAAATTTTAATTTAATTTATTAAATTAATCATAAAACTGTAATTAAATATTTATGACTTATAAAAATACCAACACTAAATTAATAATTTTTAAAATATTTACTTATACTATGATATAATTATATCATATTTTCACTTATAAGATGCCAAAATTTTATTTTTAATTTATTGGGTAATTATAATATTCATTTTTGCAGTTAAATATTCATAAGGGTCATATTAGTATTCCTAAGGTCGAGTTATTATTTCATCAATATTGGTTCCTTAACTTATAGAAATACATATTATTTCATTAATTCTACATTTATAATGCTTATTTTAGTTTTTAAGTGATTTTATGTTATTTATACTATGTGATGTTACTATAAGAAGGGAGAAATTACATTGATAATAGTTTAGGTCATTACACATTTTTATATTCCTCATAGGTTATACACATCTTCATAGCCTGGGAATGGAAGTATATGAAAGGGGTGAGCATAAATGATTAGTAAGGGAAAACTTATCAATATGTCATGTTAGGTTATATCATTAGCATATAATAGAATATAATCATGGGAGAAATATCATATTAAAAATAATATAAAACAATAAGAGTTGTTTATAAGTCTTGATAGAAAGGCATATGATCTCAAATAAACAAACATGTACCAAAAAAATAGTGTGGGATAATAAACATGATCCATAGAGCATAATCAGAGGCATATAACATAAAAATGTTGTATGTATTTGAAACATATGATAAAAATGAATTATGGCACGAAACATAAGAATAGGGAATCATCATATTATGATAAAATCCAATAAGGCCTACCATTTATGTTATGATCATAATCCAAGAAGTCTTTCCCATTAAGTTTTGAACAAGTACAAGTATTTACACACTTCATTATATTATATGTAAAACCTTAACCAATTAATTGGATTGTGATATAGGACCCCACTCATCATCATTGACACATATTTTTACCACAAGATATTAATCATTCATAAAACCATTAAAACTCGCGGGAATAAAATAGGTTTTATATCATTTATAAATGGTATCACATAACATGATATTAAAAGTTGATCTTTTGATAAAAAAAATTCAATAACCCAAAAGGAGTATTTATTTTCAAGGTGTTTATAAGGTGATTAAATAAAATAACTCCATAATAGTTCTATCTTTTTTATTTAATGATTAAATGGATGTGATATGTAAAATAGTTTATAAAAAAATTTCTTAATATTGTCATAAAAGAAAAAGTTATGAGTCACTTTAGAAAATATAATTTTTTGAGTGATTGAAATGTAGTATTTTCAAATATTATTTGGAAATAAATTTCTATAATTGATCCTTGAATGGAAAAATTTTTCATCTAGTGTAAATGTGGAGTGTAATAAAAAATGTATGATCGGGAAAGGAAAAAATACATTTCCAAAATATATATATATATATATATACCTTTATCAAAACACACATCATAAACAGAGTGATAAATATTCTATTTTAAAAGAGATAAAGATAATTTTACAATAACTCAGAATAAAACATATTTTGATTTCAAAATAATAAAATATAACATTGGAAAGAATATTGATCCTAGATATGGAGGAGGAATAGCTTATTTGGAGAGGATGTGAATTATTCTTAACATCATCAAATTTTATGTAGAATGAAAACAATTAAAGAAGATGTATTTTAGGTGAAAATATAATTCCCCACAAAATAAGTTAGAAAGTAAATATAATATAATCATAGTATATAAGAAAATAATCTTGTAAAACCATATTCAAAATGGAATAATTATGACAAAAAAAATAAGTTGAGTTAAGAAAACCCCTTACCTTTTACTTTCGACTACCATGAAAGCTCTTTAACCCTTGGTATAATAAACTTAGCCATATAAATAAAATATTTTATAAACTTATTCACATATAATATTGTAACACCCTAGGATTTTATGATATTTATCTTTTTTAATTTTATTTCTTCGACAGTATAGGGTTCACACACCACCAAGCTTGAACGAATAATGGTATATAATTAAATATCATTATTTTAAAATGACCATTATAATCTAGCCATTAAATTGGTGTGAATGAATATTATTAATAAAATTTATATATTATATATTTAATAAACAAAAATTACATTGACCCAAATGATTTTATAGGCATAATATAAGAATGAATCCAATTTTATGCATTAAAAGGCTATATTTTTTTAAAGGTCATTTTACCACCTTTTAATGGAGAAATTATTTTCAAAACTAAATTTTCAAACTTTAAAAAATTCATTCAAAAAAAATAAAATTAATTTTTAAAATCATAATATCAAAATTAGATTAGGGTGAAATTTTGGTTTTTTTATAAAAAATTTTATCTTCTAGTGAATTAGTAAAAAATACATATTTTTATAAAACATTCATTTTCATTATATTAATAGTATATTTATGATTTGAATATTAAAATAACATATTAATTTATAAATAAAATATATTAATATTATAAATTTTAATATTCTATAATTATATCATAGTATAAGTAAATAAATGTTTTAGAAATTTTTAATTAAGTGTTGATATTTTTATAAAACAAAAATATTTACTTTCAACTTTATAATTAATATAATTATCTAAAATAAAATTTATTTTCACAAAATGTATTCAAAAATCAATATTTTGTTTTATTATTATTATAATATAATTTTATGAGACCATAATTAATTTTTCAAAGTGTTATAAAATCAGTTTTAATTTAAAAGTTGGTATTTTCTAAGTAAATGGGGATTTTAATTAAAAATTAAATTTATAATATTTAGAAAATTATATTCATAAAACCAAGTCTATTTTTTAAAACTATGAATTTAAAAAAAATTAGGCTGAAATTTTGATATTTTTATAAAATAGTTGATTTTTTGGTGAATAGTGAAATGGGGTATTTTATGATGTTTAACAAAAACATGAGTTATTGAGTCATATATAATCTATGTATGGTTCAAGCCAATAATATAAAACTTTAATTCATTATTTTAATATATTTTTTGATAATTATCTAACTATTCAAAGTCTTGAGCCAAAATAATAAACAAATGAATAAAATATTCAAAAAACACCCCTCTCCTCTACTATAAATATCACACCTCACCACCTCCTATCCTCACAACTTCGAAGCATTGAACATTGTAAAATTTATGCCCAATCCTATTCACAATCCCCTCCCCCATTTACAGTATCCTTTGGTCTCCAAAAAATACCAAAACTAATCCCCTTAAAGAGGTTCTCAAGGAGGATAATTCAAGACGTAAAAATCATCTTTCCTTTATTTTTTTATTTTAAAATTATTTTATTTTCTTATCCTTCTCTCACATCCCATATCCAAAATAAAATTATAACTCTAGTATTTTTATTTACTTTAATTTTATTGTTTCAATGTAAAATCCACCAATAAGTATCTTATCATTTTCCTTTTATTCTAAAGATAAAACATCGTCCGAGAGGTGCCTATTTACTGCCATCGTGGACAACGTGCTTTCGTTTTTCAATTCTACATTTTATCCTTTTCATAAAACCATTTTTATGGGTAAACCAAATTATAATATATTTATTAAACCTTATTTAATATTCTATAACCAAAATATATATACAAAATATTTATTAATAAAACAAAATTAGTTCGTGTTGATCGAAAAACTACCAAAAATGATCTAAATGGTTATCATTAAAGTGTTATCTAATGGATCACCTAATATATGGAATAAAAATAATATATAAGACCAATAAATCTTTTTTATATTCATTAATAACATGTAATTTTAATTCTAGAGAATTATTTCTATTTTCCATGATCTTTTATATACAAGTAAAAATAACCAGATCATGAGAACCAAGGAAAAGAACACTCCCAAAAGACAAAATTGAATCTCATAACTCATAAAAATGGACATAAATGAAATTAATAAAATTATACTAAATAAAATACATTTTTAATAGGTTTTTAAATAATTTATTAATAAATATAATTTCATTTTCTAGGACAGTAAATGTAAGATAATAAAACTTTCAGACATAAGGTAAGGGTTTCTTCTCAAACCTCCATTTTCATTCGGGTTATGATTTTCCCCTCTATACACCAATGTAATTATTAATTATTTTTATATACATCTTAAAAATTTTGTTTTCGTGTTCTAAACTCATGTATCTAGATTAGTTCATCTCTCTTTTATGGAGAAATAAATATTTCAAAAATTTTCATTTTCAATTCCTCCGATAACGAAACCTGATTAAAGGGAACTTCCTAATTTATTACCCATTTTCAAGTACCATCCATAATATATTTTAATATAAAATTATTTTTCTAAAACAAATACTTTTTTCAATAAAACTATATTTTTTTGGTTTTATAAAAACAATTATGAAAAATTCAAAGGATTTTTCCAAAAGAACTCCTCCTTGTAAAATAAAAGGGTATTTCTCTGAAGAATTCCTCAATGATTTTATTAGAGTATTTTAATCTATATAAAAAAAATCTATTGAATATTATGATATATTTATATTTATATCTTATAATTATCATCTAGAAATGTTTTATTAAAGGGTTTATGATCAATTCGATTGTGGATGTGCTACTGATTGGAGAAAACTATATTTTTTTGGTTTTATAAAAACAATTATGAAAATTTCAAAGGATTTTTCCAAAAGAACTCCTCCTTGTAAAATAAAAGGGTATTTCTCTGAAGAATTCCTCAAAGATTTTATTAGAGTATTTTAATCTATATAAAAAAACTCTATTGAATATTATGATATATTTATATTTATATCTTATAATTATCATCTAGAAATGTTTTATTAAAGGGTTTATGATCAATTCGATTGTGGATGTGCTACTTTAATATCAATCACCAAATTACTCAGAATGGTTAGTGATTATGTTTACTGATTGGAGAAAGTCATTTATATTTAATATGTATATGTTGTTAACATTTAACCCCATTAATATGATGAATTCATTGGACTTATTAAGTGACGGTTGGGGCCTGCTATATCCCCTCAATTCATTGATTGGTCTCATGAGACAAAATAGAAATGTATTTTTGGATAAGACCTTAACCGTTTATTTTCAGATGTCTTGGTAGAGTCCTTGACGATATGTTTATAATGTACGACATTATGTATTCCATAATTATGAAATTATTAATTTATAATATGTGTGATTATTCTACTATTAGAATATCTATGTAAAAGATTCATTCTCATTTGATAATTTATATGGAATTATTTATTCAGCATTTATTATTTCTATATTATGCTCTGGATTATGTACTAATAGCTTGTATTTTTAGTCATTCACCATGCCTAATTATTTATATTAGATTCTATTGTATTACTTACCCTTAATGATCATATTATCTCACCTCTTATGTTTTATTTTTCCCTAGGATGTGAAGATGTATATTATGAATGACTTGTAAGAATAATCTAAGAATTATGGATGTTACATATGAAGTTTCTATGGGGTTTTTCCTTTAAAGTTGTAATGTAAAACTTATGTTTGTATCTGGTTTTCCAAAACTACTAAACTCTTCAGTCCTTTTATATGTGAATACTTGTTCAAAATACCGATATAATAAAGTAAGGCACCGACGCCAAGTTACTAGGGTTGGGGTATTTACGATCAGTATCAGAGAAAGTTTAGTAGAATACTTAGAAATTTGATTTAGAAAACATTGATTAGGGAACAAAACCCTAAGATATAATTTTAGGACAAACATAGAATAATATCCTATAATTTTGGTAAGATGGAGATTAGGGGGTATTCCTAGAAATATATCACTATCAGTATACTACAAGAGGATGTGGTTCTGGAACAGATGTACCTAGGGGTAATAACTCTGACAAGGTGTCTCAGGCCAAACTCAAGGTAACCTAGTACACAACAACAGGCCTTACTTCACACCTAGTTTGACACTCCCCATACTTAGGATAATTCACATTTTCTTTACAAACCATTATAAAGTATTTAATAGTAAATATGTCACCAAATAAACCATGTTTTTTTATTATGAGATTATCTATGCATAAATTTTTTAATTTATGCTAAGTATTTCACTAGTTTTGGGATTGTACATTATGTTTCATAATGTTATGATCTAATCTAATATATCCCATTTTTTAGAAATGGAACCTCATGGAAGGAATGGGAACCGTATGAATGCACATAATCCAAAGACTAATATTGGTCGTTTCTTTGATGGTCTTAAGCCAATATTTTGAAGGGAAATATTCTTCCAAATATTCTCACTATATGAGGAAATAATATCATGTTATAATAATACAAAGAAATAATTACCAAATTATTATGGCTTCAAAGGTAAGTAATAGAAGAAGGGTAAAGCTAGAAAAAATATAGATAAAGGAAAGAAGGAAAAAAGTATTTCCCTACATCTGATTATTTTGGAAGAAAAAACCTTGGTATATGCTTAAGAGAAAATGGATTTTTCTTCAAGTGTGGAGAAAAAGTCCACCATTATCATGATTATAAGTAAAGTAAAGATTTTTCCAATGTTCATTGATTCAACTTAAAGGATATGGGATACTACACAAATCAATGTCTCAAGTGTCAAAATAATATACAAAAAAATAGGATAATTCATCACGGTCAATCTTAAACTACTACCATAGATGAAGCGTATTGATTAATATTCTTGTGTTTAGATTCAAGAATTATTTTTTTGAGTATTTTATCAATAATTATTTGGTTATAAGAATCATGATATATATAAGGATTGTATTGTACTACTTCTTCCTTAAGGAATTTAAAGCATGTGATTAATATAACCAGTAATCCAGAGAAGTGATTCTATTGTGATTTGATCTTCTTGAAATCATATTAATTGGGAATAATAACCCTAAATATGTGCTTTATATTGATATAATATTAAATATATGTTTAGGGGATATTATTATTGACCATGAAGGTGGTTAGTGATTGGATGGTTTATGTTATACTAAAATTATTAGATGTTTAGATTTAAGGACAACCTGAGATTTTACTCTTGGAAGCATGCATGTTTCATAAAGGTTTAAAGGAAATTAAGGTATTTATATATTTGTAATGTGTTATTAAGAGATATATTATTTGGAGAATCTTTTGTTAATTTGACTTAGTGACCATCATCCAAAAAATTTTTTCATTGAATGTGGACAGACATGTTTTAGATGAGTCTTATGATTAACTACTTATGGAATAGATCAAGTTAAACTTTATAAATTATTGTACATTAATAACATGTTATAACCTTCATGTGTTTAGTAAAAATTTAAAGGTAAAAGGAATTAAATAAGAACTATATAATTCCTTAAAAGTGCTTCAGGGGTGAAAAAATCATCATGAATATTCATTTCTAGGTGTAAGGGATGGAGTGAAAATACATCCAAGCACAACTAAAGGATGAGATTATGCTTATGACATGGAAATAAATCAAGTATGTTTATTTTATTAGGTTCTTATAATAATAAGGAATCCCTCAACTCTGGGAAAAATATTATGGAACAAAAACATCATATATTTACTTTTGTTTTTGAGAAATCACAGGTCTTTTAACCGATCATAAATTTATGGATTTTTGATGGTTAACTTTCTAATGACCATGTTCTTTATCTCTCTCCATCAGAACTTGATGGTTTTATTATTCTTCAATATCTATATTTTCACTATGAACTAATTTTATACTATTCAAATACCTAGTTTTTTGTTAACCTCTTCATTTTCCTTTCCCTCTTATTGAAAGGATATTTTATTATCCATACCTCTGATGTGGGTTTCCTACAAAGTAATTTTAAAGTATCAACCTTTGATTTTTTTTTGAAGTAAAATTTCAAATTGTGAGGATGTGATTTATTCAAGGAGGGGATAATGTCACAATACAATATTTTATGATATGTATCTCTTTTAATTTAATTTCATCAATAGCAAAGGTTTCAAACAACATCAAGCTTAGAAGAATAATGGTATACAATTAAATATCAATATTTTAGAACGATCGTTATAACCTAGCTGTTAAATTGGTAGGAATGAATAGTATTAATGAAATTTATATATTATATATTTAATAAAAAAATTACATTCATTAAAATGATTTTATAGAAGTATGATAAGAATAAATTTAATTTTACACATTAAAAGACTAAATTTTTTTAAAGGTGGTTTTACCACCTTTTAATGGATCACTTGTTTTTAAAACTAAATTTTAAAAATTAAATATTATTTTGAACAAAATAAACTTCAATTTTAAAATTTTAATTTCAAAATTAGAATAGGATAAAATTTTGATATATTTTTGAAAATATTTATTTTCTAGTAAATAAGTGAAAAAACATGATTTTTATATTACTTTCATTTTCATTATATTAATATTCTCTCTATGATTTGAATAGTAACATAACCTATGAAAAAATAAATAAAATTTATGCATCTTATAAATAGTAATATGATATAATTATATCATATTATAAGTAAAAAATGTTTTAGAAATTATTATTTAACTATTTATATTTTTATAAAACATAAATATTTATTTTCAATATTATAATTAATATAATAAATAAAAAGAAAATATATCTTTAAAAAATTATTAAATAATTAATATTTTGTTTTCGTCTGATTATAATATAATTTTATGAGACATTAATTAATTTTTCAAAGTGTTATAAAATTAATTATAATTTTAAAGTTGGTATTTTTTAAGTAAATGATGATTTTAATTAAAATATAATGTTATCATATTTAGAAAATTATTTTCATAAAATGGATTCCATTTTTTAATTCTACCCATAAAAAAATGGTAAGGGTGAATTTTTGATATTTTTCTAAAACAATGGAATTTTTGGTGAATAGTGAAATAAATTAATTTACGGAATTTAAAAAACATGAATTATTAAGTAATATTTAATGTATGGATGATGTAATCCCATAATCTCAAACTATAATTCATTATTTTAATATATTTGGTAATAATTATTAAACTATTCATAGTATTTATAAAACATTATAAACAAATGAATAAAATAATCAAAAAACAACCCTCTCCTCCACTATAAATACCACTACTCACCACCTCCTCTCCTCACACCTTCAAAGCTTTGATCCTTGTCTAATTTTATCCCAATCCTATTACCAATACAATCCAATAAATCCATGATTCTTTTTTCTCTATAAAATACCAAAACCAATCTTTTTAAGAAGGTTCTCAAGGAGGAGAATTTAAGAGGTAAAAATCTTATTTCTTTTATTTTTTTTTTTCTTTTCAATTTATTTTCTTTTCTTATCATTCCCTAACCTACCCTATACAAAGTGACATGAAAATAATAGTATTTTTTATATAATATAATTTTATTGTGTCAATGTAAAATACATCATCAATTCTCTTATCATTTCCTTTTAATTTTAAATATGAAAACATCATCTGAGAGGTGTTCGTTAACCTCCTTCATGGACGACGTGTTTTTGTTTTTAAATTACGCCTTTAAGAATGGTAATAAAATCATTATTGTGGTTAAAAAATATTATAACATATGTATTACACCATATTTAATGTTCTGTAACCAATATATATATAAATAATATGAATTGATAAATCAAAAATAGTTCATGATGATAGAAAAACCACAAAAATTATATAAACGGTTATCATCAAAGTGTTATTTAATAGATCATCCTCATATATAGAAACAAAATAATATATAAGAAAATTAAATATTATGTATGTTCATAAATAACATATAATTTCAATTATATTTAATTATTTCCATTTTACATGATCTTCCATATATGTGTAAAAGTAAACTGATCATGAAAACCAAGGAAAACAACACTCTCGAATGATGAAATTGAATCTCATAACTAATTAAAAATACATAAATTAACTTAATTAAATTATAATAAATCAAATAAATTTTAATATGTTTGGAATTAATTGATTAACAAATCTAATTTCATTATCTTGTACATTAATCACAAGTGCGGAACACTTTCGGACATAAGGTAAGGGTCTCTTCCCAAACCTCCATTTTCATCTGGGCTATGCTTTCTCACTATTTACACCAATGTAATTATTCATTACTTGTACTTAATTATTATAAATTATATTTATATGTTATAAAATAATTTATCCATGTCATTTCATCTTTATTTTTTTGGGAAATACATATTTTATAAGTTTTCCTTTTCAATTCCTCTTGATAAGCAAACCTGATTAAAGGGAACACCCCAATTTCCTACCCATTTTCAAGTACCACCCATAATATATTTTAATAATCCATTATATTTATTAAACCACTAATTTTTTCATCAAAAACTATATTTTTTCATTTCGGGTTTTATACAAAAAAATTTGAAAAATACAAATGATTTTTCCAAAAGAACTCTTCTTAGCAAAGTAAAAAAGTGTATTTCTCTCAATAATTCCTCAATGATTTTATTAGAGTATTTTTATATATTTAAACTAATTTGTTTAATATTTTTATTTATTGATATTGATCTCATATGATTATAAAATACTATATTTTATTAAATGGTTTATGATCAGTTTGATTGCGGATGGGTTACTTTGATATCATTCACCATATTACTTAGAATGGTTAGTGATTATGTTTACTGATTGGGGAAATTTATTTACATTTAATATGTATATATATTGTTTATTTTTAACCTCATTAATATGATGAATTAATTAGACTTATTAAGTGATTTTTAGGTCCTTTTATATCTCCTCAATGCATCGGTAGGTCTCATGAGACAAAACAGAAATGGATTTTTAGTTGAGGCCTTAACCATTTATTTTTAGATGTCCTGGTTGAGGCCTCAATGGTATGTTTATGATGTATCGCATTATGCATTACCTAATTATGGTATTATTAATTTATAATCCTAGTTATTATTTTAATAGAATAATATTCATGGTTAACCTTTATTCTCATGTGATTATTTATACGGAATTATTTATTCATCTTTTATTCTTGTCATATTATGCTTAGAATTATGTTATAATGGAATGTATTTTTAGTCATTCATAATGCTTTATTTTTTCAATTATATTATATGGAATTACTTAGCCTTTCTGAAAATCTAATCTCACCCCTTTATTATGTTTTATTTTTTCCCAAGATGTGAATATTTATATTATAAACAACTTATAGGTATAATCTGTTTATATCTAGTTTTATAAAACTATTAAACTCTTCGGTCATTTGGGATTTGAACAATTATTCATAGTAAAAATTTAATAAAGTAAGGCACTGAATTCTGGCTACTGGGGTTGGGTTATTTATAATTACACTATATATTCTTCATTTATATTCATTTATTATGTACTTATTAGTTAGTTATAGTTTATTTTCACTATCAAATGTTAGTGATTTTTGATTGTTTTGTATATGCTTTAAAGTGTTAATATTTATCCACATTAATTCATACCAAGTTCATTAAAATATTATCCAACATAATAAAATATATTATTTATAAATCTATAATTTTATTCTAGGATAATTTTAGTCGTTATTTGTGAAGAAGGAATCAGTGACGAGCCTGTTTCAATGATTTTTTATGAACAAAATGTGCCTTATAATAAGGATTTAAATATTAATATAAAATTTGTAAAAACCTAAACATAAAATAAAAACAATTTGAATTCATTATATAAATTTTTAGAATCATCTAATGAGGTTAGTGATGAAAAATAAATATGTTGTTCTATAGAGGCGGTGGTCTACACGTCCACACGGAAGGCATTTTCATTTTCCATAGAATATGAGAAAGATATAAAATGGTTTATATTTTCATAATCTTAAATATGTAATTAATAAAATATTTATTCATTTAATTCACTTTTAGAACCATTTATTCAAGGAAGTTATGAAAAACAATAAATACATTGCTTCATGGAGGTGGTGGTATATACATATGCATAAACGATGCTCCATTTTTTCTAAGACATGGTTAAGGATAGATAATGGTTATTTAATTAAAAAACTAAAATTTATGTTTATTAAGAATATATATTTCATTATATTATTAGGTAAAAAAATTATTTGGAGGAGACATAAAATACAGAAAAAGGATTAAAAAGTGATTAGTACTCATGTTGAGAGTTTGAACCTTCTCTTCAAATACCTCTTGGGAATATATGATTTAGAGATTTCCCATGGAAAAATAGGATGAGAACATGGGATGTGTCTATATGTAAATAATGGGTGAATATATTCAATATGAATTCAAATTTTTAGACTGTATATAAAGGGGTCATGAAAGTCTCCATTTATAAGTGAGGGGAGTGGCAATTTGGTGATAATATAAAAGGATTGGTCACTTTTCAAGACATGTGCCAAAAAAAGTGAAAAATAATGGATAATATATAATTTTGGGTTGATAATCCTCTCAAAAAATCATTTTAAGACAATTTTTAAATGATTTTAGGGTTTTATCCCTAGTTTTAACTTTTTACCAAAAGTAACATTTTAACAAGGTATTTTTTTTAACCTTATTAATTTATTTTTAAATTAAAAATAAAATTTCCATTATTATATCATTTTATATTATTATTATAAATAATAAAAAATATATAATTTCCATTTTATAAAAGTGATAAAAATTAATTCTAAAATAATAAATGTTTAATGCTTAAAAGCAATCTTTAGAAAAATATATCTTTGGGTTCTAAAATGTCAAATATAAGTTTATAAATTAAAATTAATATTTTTATATGTATAATTTTACTTATAAATTACATATATAATTATAAAAATTGTTTCATAAATTTTTAAGTCATGGTTATATCCTAATAAAATCATAAAAGTTGCAATATTTATAAAATTGTTATTTTGTACTATTCAACTAAAAAATATTTCTAGAAAAATACAAAAAACTCATACTAAGATAATATTTTTATTATAAATCCCAAAATTAAATTAATTTTGAAAATTTAAAATTCTAAAACTGAGTAATTTAACTTTTAAATGGAAACATAAAATATAATGAAAACCTTTTATAGGAAAATGACTTTTCCAACTATTAACAATTTTTATTGTTATTTCCTATAAATTAATAATTAAATTAGTGTTAATTTATTACAAATATCAACAAAATATTTTATCATCATTAAATTATAATATATTTAGTTTCTTAAAATAAAAATATATAGTTCCTAGAAATTTAATTTCTAAGAAAATACTTTTTAAGCATAAAATAATGTTAATAGTTTTTTAGCTACACTAATTTAATTCTATAAATGAATTGATACTAAAAATGAAACTTTATTTTTATTTGTGAATAGATTTAAAAATGTGTTTACTTATATTTATACCATTATATTTATCATCTACATTTTAACGGTCGAATTTAGTACTTAGAATTTTATCTTAGTAAAATGAATCATAGCTTGTTTTGGTTTGATGTTGTGTGTCAAGGAATCTATTAAAAATATTATTTATTTAAAGGAAAATATAAATTTCTATACATATCTCATGTTAAAAAACTTTTTGTATATATTTTTTATAAAAAATAACTGGAAAATTTATAGTTCTCTACATACGTAAGGATCATTTCCAATCTAGCATTTGGAATATTAGAAATATTACTTACAACATATTAGAGCTTAAATAATTTAAAAGAAAGTCAGTTATTTATCCTTACTCAAGCTAGATATTTAAATAAGACCAAAAAACTTTTTAAATTATACTGTCCCTATTAAAAAACATTTTAAAATATTATGTGAGCATAAAATTTCTTAATAAGGGGTTTTAAAACCAGTGAAAAATCCTTATATAAATAATGCTTTAAAACTACTATGAAAACATTTTTATTTAACTTTAAATATAGAACATTTATTTTCATAAATTCATTTTCCCAAATAAAAATATAAAAAATTTTAATAAATCCAATGGAAAATACTTTTCAAAAACCATTAAAAGGTATAATATTTTTAAAATCCATTTAATTTTAAAATAAGAAACCTTTGAAATAAATATGGATTTATCCATTAAAATATTTTAAAAATAATAAATCTTATGGATTAAAATTATACTTATAAAATATAAGAAAATAATGAGGCCTCTAGCAGTATCACCTCTAGGAAAACATCCTCTTAAGGCCATGGAATCACCACATTCCTCATCAACTCATTTGATACCCAAGTGTCAAGTTTTATTTTAAGAAACAATTTCTTTTTTTATCAATTCTTCATTCCTCGTTTATAATCCATTAAACACATTTAAATAACTACTTAAATTATTTTCAAAGAATAAAATGATTTTATATATTTTAAGTTTTATAAAAAGCTATTTTTTATAAAATATCTTAAGGGTCATAAAAACCCCATAATTTTAGAAAAAATTATAAATTCAAAGGTAGTATTCATAAACACTTTAGAAATTGAATATAAAACAAATAATTTCATTAATATGATTGAAATTATAATTATAATTATAGTATATAGACAAATCTATGATCATGGATGATATTCATAATTTTTAAATCATATTCCATGCATAAAATGATAATATAAACTCTTTAAAAATTAATTTCCCTTGTTTTGGGTTTTTTAGACCATAAAACAAGAGTTTTAAAAAAAAATAATTTTACCTTATAAAAGGAATTTGAAATATAACATTCATAAAAAAATAGAGTTTTTTAAATAAATACATGGAATTTTGAAAATAAAATTTTACCTTACATGCAGTAAGATTTTAACATAAAATAAAAAATATATTTTTCTATAAAATAATCTTCTTACAATAAATTATATAAAATTTTAAAGGCATACTAGTTTTCTTCACTTCTTCAATTATCAAATTTTTGACTTTATCTATCTCTCATACATTTATAACTATAAATTGGGTTTCCAAAAGAATAAAAAACTGGAAATAAATCTTCGTATGTATATATATATATATATAGTTGACCCCTAAAGATTCTAGTACATAATCATGTACATACATATATATATATATATAATCTATTATATTCCAAGTAATGAGAAGGTGGTCATATAAAATCACTAGAATAATAGATTGATAGAAAGATCATGATTCATTAAAATGTGTAGTCCATAGTCATGGCTTGTTAAACAAGATGATATTGATAGAGATAATGTATTTTTCACTACTACTGGTACATATCAAGGAAGAGAAAACAAATGTTTAGAGAAATTGAAATGAACTATAGATAATATTTGCTATAAATATGATTGGTATATTCGATTTTATGTATAATTATTTACCTCATTTTGATCAGTTGCATAAGCTTCTTCATGAAGCTTTACTGAACTAGACAAGGTCCGTCGGCAATTTTTTGACTTGAAAACATCAAACCTTTTTCAGTTTTGATAGGATGATATAAAAGAGTTTAAAACATGTATTTTAAGGTCTTAATTATAAGAAATTATCAAGAAAGGGATTTTGGTGTATAACATAGGCATAAGGGTTTCTCGTGGTTTTAGGGTTTAGTAATTTTGGGTTTTTTGACAAAAATGGACGAAATGGTGACTGAGGGAGAATTTAAGCTTGGACCATATGCTTGTAGTGGTGAGGATGAAACCAGTGTTGGAGGAGATGAATAAAAATGATGTCGAGGGTTTGGCTAGGGTGGAATCAAGTATAAATATGATAGTGAGATGATCAGATGATTGAGATTCTTTCAATTGAATGGTCTGAATATAAATGGATGATTTTAATGTGGGTGAATAGTTCCCACTATAGCACATCCATCCTTGGTTTTTCAACCATTTTACTACTTACAAATATATTTAACGCTCACTAAAAAACTATTTACCAAGGCACTGGGGGATCAACACTTATAACACCACTCACACACTCTCACCCAGAATGGGACACACCACGTGGTCCATGGGAAACTTATGTGTTCCTTTGGATGCACCCTGCACTATCTGTGGGATCTATGCAGGCTTAAATCCTCACATCTTCTACCCAGGGACAGCCTGGTTGACCTACTTTTCCACCTATTTAGTAGTGCACAGGTCCATAGCTAGTCTATGGGCTAGCCCAATGTTTTTTAGTATACTAAGTAAAATTTAAATTACTCATTAGCTATATTAATATAATATTAATATACTACTTCAGTTTAATGTACATGTTTATTTTATAAGTTTTTTATTTTCATAATTAAGTTTATATTATCACTTGATATATATATATATATACACACATTTAACATAAACAAAATATTTTAAAGTTTGTGTTAAATATTATCAGGGATAAAATATTTTGTTTGTGAGAAAATTATAATTCAACTATTACTCCATAATAAAATATTTCTTGAAAAATAACATTATATTCAAATATAATGGTGTTAAAATCATAAGTTCTAAAATTTGTAATTTTAAATAAAATAAAATTACTCTTAAATATTTAATTATCATTTAAAATAAACTGTTATTAATAAAATGATGTAGTTTAAAAGGGGCTTATAATTATTTTAAATTAAAGATAATATTTTTGAAAATTATGAATTTTTATATTAAAATTAAATGTTATTTTTAATAATTAATAAACACTTTCGTATTTTAAGAAAATTTTCAAAAAATAATATTAAGTACATTCAATCATAAATTTACACACTTAACAATATAAATATATTTACTTTAAAATAGAATTTATAAAAATATTATTAAAACATAAAACTATAAATTTTCATATAAAGGTACTTTTAAATGATCATTTTTATTTTAGATATAAATTTATTAATAAAATATTACAATTTATGAAGTAATCTGTATTCCAAATAATATCTTTTAAAATATTAATAGAAAACATAATTTAGTTTGTTTAATTACAATGTTTACTAAAAAAATTCTATATATATACATTTGACGAAATAAAATAATATTTTTTAAAAAAGTAATATTTTAATATTTGAATATCTTATAATCAAAACTTATTTTGATGTTTGAAAAACATTTTGTTTAAAGAAAGAGTATATAAAAACATATCTTATTTGGTTTTATATATTATAAAACAATATATTTATTAAAATTTAATTAAAATAAGAATATGATTAAATTCATGGAATACTACATTATCCCCCCCAATAGAATTTTGTGCTTGTAATTATTTCATTGTACTTAAATAAATTATGAATTTATATCTTCAGAATTAAGGGAACTATGATTTATAAAAATTATAAACTCTTAAGGGTCACTTAATTATTTATATCCTCAAAAAACATCTAATTTCTAAAATATCCTTAAACCAAAACATCCTGATCTCTAAATGTATATAAACCATTACTCTGATACCAATTTTGACAATCTAAGACATGTACTCCCAGATCTTTTGTCAGAACCTTACTGTATATTTTTTTACAAAAAATAACTAGAAAATTTACAATTCTTTATATACTAGTGGATCTTTTTTGGTCTAGGTTTTAGACAACTTGAAAAATTCCTTACAATATAATAGATTTTACATAATTTAAAAGTATAAAAACTATTTATATTGACTCATGCTAACTACTTAAATGAAACCAAACACCATTGGAAATTATATTGAGCATATGAAATGATATTTTAAAAAGTAAGGTGAGAATAAAATTTCATGGTAAGGGGTTTTAAATATAGTGAAAAAATAATTTTATAAATAATTATTTTAAACACTTTTCAAAACATTTTTATTTCACTTAAAATATAAAAAATTTCTTTTCATTAATAGTTTTCCTAAAATAAAATTTTTGGGATTTTAAAGCAATCCATAGAAAAAAAAATTCAAAAACATTCAAAAGTTATAATATTTTGAAAACCCATTTAATTTTAAAATAAGGGACCCTTGAAATAAACATGGATTTATCATTTAAAATATTTTGAAAATAATATATTTTATGGATTAAATTAAAACTTGGGAAACCTTAAGAAAATCATCAGGCTATTAATAGTATGACATTTAGGATAATTTCCCCTCGAGGTTGTGGGATTGCCCCATTCTTCATCAACTCATTTGATACCCAAGTTTTAGATTATATTTTAAGAAAATATTTAATATTTTATAATTTATGTATTACTCATTTATAATCCATTAAAAACCATTCAAAAACTACTTAAATTACTTTCAAAGAAGAAAATAATTTGATATCTTTTTATCTTTGGGAAAAAATATTTTTCAAAAAAATATCATAATGTTTAGGAGAAATCCATAATTTTTTGAAGAAATTTATAAATTCAAATTCATTATTCATAAACAATTTGTAAATTGAACTCAAAAAATTCTTTCATTAATATGCATTAAATTTCAATGATAACCATAGTATATGTCTATATCTATGATCCTGGATAAAATTCATAATTTTTAAAGAAGATTTCATGCATAAAATGACAATATAAATTCTTTAAAAATTAATTTCCATTGTTTAGGGTTTTGTAGATCATAAATATAAACTTTTTTAAAAATAATAATTTTTCCTTATATAAGGGTCTTAAAGTTGCATAACCTTAATAAAAAAGAAAATTTTTGTAAACAAATATATTAAATTTTGAAAATAAAATTTTACCTTATATAGAGTAAGAGTTTTATATAAAATCATAAAATATTTTACTACAAAATAATCCCCTTAACCTAAACTGCCTAAATTTTGAAGACGGACTTGTTTTCCTCACTTCTTCAATTCTCCTATTTTTGGACTCTCTTTATATCATGTTACAACTAGAAATTGGGTTTCCAAAAGAATAAAAACCCATGAAATCAAGTTTTCTATATATATTTGACCCCTGAATATTTTAGTACATCTTCATGTATATATATATATATATATATATATTTCTTTTATTATCTTTCCATGGCATAAATAAGTGTTTTTACACATCTATAAGAAAAATCAAGAGAAGGATATAGATCTTGATTTTTTAAAATGTATGGTTTATATTCATGTCTTGCCGAGCAATCCCATATTGATAGAGAGAATATATATATATATCGTCGCTGCTGTTGGTATATCTTGAGGAGCATAAAATGAAGGGTTGTAGAATCTAAAATGAATAATAGATAATCTTTTTTTAAAATATGATGGGTAAATTTAGTTGTATATATATCTATTTAACTCATTTTGATCATTTGAGGAGGCTTCTTCATGAAGCATCATTGAGGCAGACAAGGTCCACCAATAATTTCTGACTTGCAAACATTAAACCATTTTCAGTTTTGATGGGATGATATGAAGGAGTTTAAAGAGAGGATTTTAATGTCATAGTTTAAAGGAACATAAAATATAGGGCAGTGATTAATAACATAGGCCAAAGGGTTTCTCAGGGTTTTAGGGTTTAGTAGCTTTAGTTATGTTGACAAAAAAGGATGAAAATGCTGATTGATGGTAAAGTAGATCTTGGAATGTAAGCTTACAGTGGTGAGGACAAAACTAGAATCAGAGGAGGTAAACAAAAATGACGTTGAGGGTTTGGCTAGGGTGGTCTCGAGGTTGAAGATGACTGTGAGATGATCAAACATCCATGATTTTTTTTTCGAATGGTCTGGATATAAATGGATGATTTTAAAGTGAACAGTTCACACTATAGTATGCCCTACGTCATTTTTTTGGACGTTTGACCACTTCCATATATATCAAATGCTCACTAAATAGTGAATTTCTAAGGCATTGGTGGTTCGCCACCCGGAACTTCACTCACACACTCTTTCTATGCACAGGCCATGCCACATGGTCCATGGGCAACCTATGCATTCCTTCGGGTTTACCCAACACTGTATATGGGTGCTATGAAAACTTAAATCCACATACCTTTCACCCAAGGCTGGATGGTTCAACCTGCTTTCCCACCCAAGCAATGGTGCATAGGTCCTTGGCTACCCTATGGGTTGGTCTAAAAAAATAATATGCTAATTAAATTTTAAATTACCTATAAACTATACTAATATAATATTTTTTACTTACTTCATATTTATTTCATAAGTTTTTTCTTTTCATAATTAAGTTTATCTTATCATTTGATAGACACAAACACAAACATTTACCACAAAAAAAATAATACCAAGTTTGTGTTAAATATTATCAAGGATAAAATATTATTTTTATAAGGAAATTATAATTTAACAATTTCTCCATAAAAAAATATTCCTGAAAAATAATAGCATGTTAAAATATAATGGTATTAAAATCATATGTTCTA
This sequence comes from Viscum album, assembly GCA_963277665.1. Lineage (NCBI taxonomy): Eukaryota > Viridiplantae > Streptophyta > Magnoliopsida > Santalales > Viscaceae > Viscum > Viscum album. Next base: position 460,688,438 of record OY728138.1, read on the forward strand.
AAAATTATAATTTTACATAAAATAAAACTACTCAAAAATATTTAATTATCGTTTAAAATACACTTTTATTAATTAAATGATATATTTTAAAAGGTTATTATAATTATCTTAAATTGAAAATAACATTTTGAAAACTATGAATTTACATATTAAAAATAATTTTTATTTTAAATAAAAAATAAATACTTGAATTTTTTATATAAAGTAAGTTTTAAAAAGAATACTAAATATATCTAGACATAAATGTACACATTTAATAAAAAACTATTTACTTTAAAATATAATTTATAAAAATATTATTAAAACATAAAACTATAAATTTTCATATAAAGGTTCTTTTAAAATATTATTTTTATTTCATACATACTTGTATTAATAAAAAATTAAAATTTATGAAATAATATTTATTAAAATCATATCTTTTTAAATATTAAGAGAAAACATAATTTATCTTTTTTAATTATAATATTTACTAAAAATTTATTATATTTACATTTAAGAATAAAATACTATTTCTTTAAAAATTAATATTTTACGATTTGAATATCTTATAATCAAAACTTGTTTTTACTATAGAAAAAAAATTGTTTCAAAAAAGAGTATATAAAAACATATCTTAGTTGGTTTAATAAATTATAAAAGAATCAATTTACTAAACTTTAAATAAAAGGATAATCTGATGAAATTCTTAGGATGTTACATACCAAGTGTCTGATGTAATTCCTGAATAGAATTTATAAATGAATTATAAAATTTGAATAGATGTTTTGGTCTTAGAATTTCTTTCTAAATGCTTCTTTTTATTTTTATGGTGTGCTTATTTCTACAAAAGGAGTCTTATAACTTGGTTTTTAAAGTATATTTGGGAGGCTTGATTGGAACTTTGAAAGAGTATTTTTTATTGAAAACACCCCTATAATATTCCCCTAGTATAGTTTATTTTCAAATGTATGAGGGTATCCCTGATATAGAAAATATTATTTATTATATCGACGACTATATGATTAAGTAACTATTCTTAAGAGGGGTTCTTAGGGTGATTCTTTCTTATGAATCTTCTTTTGTGTAAATGTATATGTATTTGAATACATATAGTTGTTTGATACTTCTTATTGGATCACCTTTATAATATAAATCATGGGAAACCAAGAGTGGATAGTGGAACTTTTGAGAGCACCTGATACACTAGATTGGGATTATTCTACAACTAGTTTCCCTTACTATACATACACTCTACTATGGGAGTTTTCCCCTTGATTATTCTAGGTTGGGTATGATCAAGAATCAAGGTAGTGGGATTGCATCAGGTCTGTTGATATGATGGATCATTCTTATCATGTTCTAAACTTTCCTCTCAACTCCTAGGTGTTCCCATGATCACTACTACATGGATTTATTATTTCGATTTTGTTTCCTTTATTTCAATGAAATTCGGTTATGGTTGATGTTACCCATGTTTTATTGTGTCATTATTATTATCATTGTTATTATTGTTATTATTATTGATGTTGCTTCCCTTTTTTGAAAGAGTCGGTTTTTTCCATCATAAATAAGTGATTAAACATTTTAAAAATGTTTTTGAACTTAATTTTCTAACTCTTTCACATGGTTATTTTAAAATAAAGTTATTTGTGAAATGTTTTACAGTTCATTTTTTAAATGGAACTATTTCAGAGGATCAAGGGAAATGAATTGTGATTGGTTTTTGAAACTAAAGTGAAAAACCTATTTTTGTAAAGTGTATTCCAAACTAGTAGTAAATAGATATTTTATTTAATTTTAATACCTAGGGTGTGGTTTTCTTTGAATTATTACTAATATTTGTACTCAATCCTATATATATATATTGCAGTTTCAAGTTTTGGTTCTGGTTTAGCTTGGATCTCTATAGAGAGATAGCAGTTTGTGGATGGAATGTGACCTTGAGGTTACACAAATATTGTGTTGGGAACTTGTTATAGTTTTATATATTTATTTTATTGGGGAAATTGACCATTATCAATTTGGTTTCCATTTTAGTTTTATGTTTTTCCTTGATCTGGTTGTCTTGTTCTTTTATTTTTTATCCTTTGTTTGTTTTTTATTATTTATAAAATTGTTTTTTTGACTTTTCATGGACGTCCAATGTATGGATGGTATGTTCTTGAATTATTGTAAGAATTCAAAATCTTATTAAATTATAATTATTGGGTGAAATCATTCCCACGAGTTCACATCTAATTCCTCAGTGCTTGTCACTATTCCAGGGGGATTAGGAATGTGCCTCAAGTTTTTCATAGACCATCCCAGGTTCCAAACATAGGGGTGTACCATAGTTGGTTCATGATAAAATAGTTTAAAAGACTAGGTTTAGGAGAGGTACTGGGTTTTGGAATTACCTTTTTTATTTGTTCTATAATGGCAGATTATAGATAGGGGTGTTGTAACTCTAGAGGTGGTTGTACGCAGAGCCTCGTGAGATCTTTCTCATTCGAGGACTCAAGTTACCTAGGGATGTTGGGTTGTGAGAAATGTTTTTAGTTTTGTTCATATATTTATAATATGTTTTATTATATATTGATGGTTTTCAAAACTTTACTAATAATATGGAGATTATTTAAAGTATTTTTATATTTTTTGGGACAAAATGGGAGTTGAACAGGTGGTACATGGTGAGTTTGCAAGGTCTTGCAAACCATGTGGATACCAAGTTCATGGTTTGGTATAACTCTTAGTGGTAGTTGTATGACTAACTCAGGGTCCACTAAGCCATGTATCTAGGTCATGTGTGGACACCAGTCCATCTTATGTAAATTATTGTGTTTTGTAGCGTATTATGCTACTTACATTGGGTTTTCTGGGATTTTGAATAATTGTTTGGATTTTGAAATGGAAATGGATAGTTTTAAATTAATAATGAGACCTTTTAGATGGGTTGGATAGGATTTTCTGTCGGAAAATGTAATTGATGGTTTTAAAAATAAAGGAATTTATAATGAAAATAATGGAGGGGATTCATGATACAAATGGATTTTTATAAGTAAAATGTGAGATTTTGATATTTGAAAAAATGTTTTCTAAGGTAAATTAAAATAAATAGGATGTTTAGAAATAAAAAAATATTTTAATAAGGAATTTTTAGAATGTTTAAAATAATTTTTGAGTGATATTTTAAGATTTTAAAAATAGAGGTTTGAGGTTTTGAAATAGTTTTAAAATAGATCTTTTAACTTCATTTGAGTGGTTGTGATTTTGGTTCTATGGAGTGTTGTTTTATTTTGGGATTTACTTCTGGATTGGTATGGTTTTAATTTGGATGACTAGTGATCAATTTTTTGTTTTTATTATTATTTAGAGTAAACCCCCACAAAGTCTCCATGGATTTTCAAGGGAAATATATGGGTGGTTTTACCCATGTAAACCCTTAGTAAGATCAACCTAGACACTATCATCTATGGTTTTGAAATTTATATCTACATATACTTTATTACAAGTAAAAACTTCAAGAATTAAAATAATATTTTTTTTATTTTTTAAAGGTTATTTGGTCTTTTTTGTATTCTTAAGTCTCTAAAAACCAAGCTTATGACCTTTATATTGTAAGTTCCAAGTTGGAAGATATGGAATTATGTTGTTCAGACTAAGACATGAGAGTACCTTTCTAAGGATAATTTAAAGGATTTATTCATCTGGAAGTATTTATTTGAGGTTATGAAAGTGTTAAAGGTAATGGAGTTGTTTTATCTCTAATAGGGTGATCGGTCAGTATTAGAGTGTGTTCGCCATGTTTTTTATCTAGTCCCTTATCTTTCAGAGTTTACCTTGGTCGATTCAATAATTTCATAGTATTTTTAAGGGAACTTCATCTAGATCTTTAATTATGGGTGTTCGATTTCAATTTAAGATCTAATATGGATTTGGTGAGATAAGTGATTCAAATTGAGGTGATTTTAGCCATATTTTTTGGGGTGGATGATACTTTATCTATTTCTAAAATCAATGAAGGGAGATCTAGTAAAGAAAGGTTTAAGTGGACTTTAACTGAGTAGATAGGAAGTGGTATCAAGAAGCCTCCAAGTTTCTCATTAACTATTTTTGGGGGTAAAACACTAAAATTACATAAATGTGGAATGTTGGATCATAAGAATACCTAATATCATAAAACTCTAAATACCAATGATGGTTATGACTATTTGGGTCATCTATAGAGGTTTTATAAAGGAGCCTCATGTAAATTAGGTACAGCCAGATCTACCCCTTTATAGAATTTTCACGTCTAACCTGTTGAACATAGTTTTGACTAAGTGGGTACTTGAGGTATTCTCCATTTTTATTTGTTCCAATTTTTTTTGAATCTATTTTTCTTTAATTTATGTTATAATGACTTTATATCCTTAGGGTTTTGAGTAATCATTTAACCCCATCGGGTCTAGTGCCTTTTGTGAAAATTATGAATCGTTGGTTATTGTATTTAGAATCTATTCAAGTCATTAGGTGTATTCAGTGGCTCATGGAGGATAGGTGTTTTAGAGGAGTTATAATATTGTGGGGAGACCAACATTTCCAGTATTACCTTGATTCTCTTGGTTATCTATCTTATAGGCTCTTGTGGTTATCTGTGTTGGTGGAGGAGTGTCTAGTTGTTAGTTGTGGCCTTCAGGGTTCTTTGGGATATGAATTGAGTAAGGGATGTGGTTTAGATCATTTAAGTTATAATATTTTGATTTTTATGTAATTCATGGGGTTACTTGGTTTTGAGAATTTATTCATGTTGTGGAGGTTGTGACTTATCCTTTCTAATGATCAACTAAATTAACAAAAGATTTATGGGGGTAAAAAGTGATATGGTGGGGAGAATTTTTATAACCTAACCAAAATTTTCCATACTATTTTATTTATTTAATTTTATTATTTTTCCCAATTTTGTTTCAGTATTTTTCATGAGTTTTTTAAATTTTTTGAAACATTTGGGGGCACTGTGGGTCTTGCTATAATTTATAATCTGCTACATTGCAGCATCTAGGCTGCACCATGGTGGTCCTCATAAGGGAGAACCACATCCTAACCAAAATATCTGAGTCATGAGAGGTAGGAGGTTGTGTAAGGTTATACCATTATAAAACCCTTTCATATCGGTTATCCATTTCATAACCCAGGGGCTATATAGTGTAGAGAGTAAATACATTAGGTTTTTACCCTTATATAGTATCAGATCATGCCACGGCCAAGGGTATCTTTGGTATAGAGGAGATTTATGTAAGGGTTTTACCATTATGGATAATCTAAACACACCTTATACAAGTGTTATACAGTGTGTAGAGTGGAACAGTGACATAAGGCTTTCCCTAATGCAGACCCTAGGTACCTAAAGTGTGCCACGACGAAGGGTTAGTGTTTTGAGGGTTTAGGTTTGAAGGGAGCCTTATTTCGTAAGGGAAGGGGACACACATAGAAGTATATATATCAAGTGAGGATCTGTTCTATTATTCTTAGGTAACCACATGATAGACATTAGGGCTATGTGGTGGTCTAAATCTACCCACATTTTAAAAAATTATGCTTTTACACTTTTTCCACTATATGAATTTAAGGATTTTGGTGCTTTGTTTCTCCATTTTTTCATCTTCTTTGACCCCTAGGAATACTCTCTATCATAAATATCCATAACCATAGTGATTACATGGGTTTTTTAAGAGTTTTAAGGTAGACCCTTTAAGGTATATCCTTCTAAATCATCTCCCCTCTTCTTTTCATCCCTCTACCTCTTGATTATTTCCCTAATTAGGTCTTGGAAACCTAGGGTTTCATGCATGATGATTTTTAATTGGATGTTTTGTGATTTTAGAATTTGTTTTTTTTTCACAAGTATTTTTATTTCCTTTTAAGGTTATATTAAAACCTTTCATTGTGAAAGGGATGATTTGAGGTTGGCTTCCCCTTGTACTTAGCCTTTAAATTTTGGAACCACTATTGCTTGCATGTTTAAACTCATGTTTTGATATCAAATGATAGTAACAAGTCTGTTTGAGAATTATTTGGGAAGGAAACTAGGTTTTCACTTGATTTTTCATGAAATAAAATGATTTCTAATTTTTTTAAAAGATGGAAAGTTTGTTTTACCCAAACATGCACAACAAGTGTTTGATGAAATACTAAAATAGCCTTTATAAGTAAATTTTGAAATCTCAAATGATGTTTTGGTCTTTGAGTTGGTTTATAAATGTTTCATTAAATTTTTAATGTGTGTTTTGTTTTTCAAAAGGAATCTTATTACTTCATTTTTAATGAATATTTAGAAGGCTCGATTGTAACTTTGAAATAAGATTGTTTTCATTGAAAATTCCATAGGAATGTGTCCGTAGGCCGGTGTATTTTCAAATGGATGATATTTTCCCTGATATATAAAACATTATTTAATATATTTATAACATTGTGAGTAAGGGGTTATTCCTAGTGGGAATTATTTGGGTGAGGATTGGTTATGATTATTATTTCATTTAATTGCATATGTATTTATATTTATACCACTACTTAATATTTCTTATTTACTTTCCTCTTTTTTATACATCATGGGAAACCAAGAGTTTATAGTGGAACTCCCAAGAGTTCATGTTGCACAAGATTAGGATTATGATTTATCTAGTGGCCCTTAGTATAGATACACTTAGATATGGGATTTTTTCACTCAGTTAGGATAGGTAGGGAATAACCAAGTGTTTTGGTGGTTGGATTGCATCGTGAGTTCTAATATAATGGATCAAGGTTAGTATGTTCTAGATTTTCCCTCATCTCCAAGGTATTCCCCTAATCACTGGTACTTAGATTTAATATATTTATTATGTTTCCATTATTTCTATGATTGTTATATTTTACGTTTCCTTTTTTTATACCATTATTATTATCAATATTTTTGTTGTTGTTTCTACTATTACCAAATATTTCTTTTCAAATTAACTAGTTTTTCTCCTTTTAAATTAATGACTAAACATTTTAAAAAGGTTTTGGAACTCTCTTTCATAACTCTTACACATGGAAATTTTAAAGGAATTTTTTTTTAAAAAAAGTTTGAAATTTCATGATTTAAAAGAACTATTTTAAAGGAATAAGGGTAGTGTATATTGATTTTTTTTTAAACTAATTTGAAAACCTGCTATTTGTAAATTATATTTCAATCTAAAAGGAAATGGATATTTTATTTAAAGATAATATATGGGGTTTTGTTTCCTTTCCATGAAAACTGAGTTTTTTTACTCACACCTATCTATATATTTTAGTTTTATGTTCAGGTTTTAGTTTATCATGGATTTCCAGAGAGTGATGGTGTTTTGTGGATATATGAAGACCTTTGTGTCACACAGATATCATTTCAGGTATTTGTTTTAGTTTTGTATCTCTCTTTTATCAATTGATTTAACAATTCACATTTTAGTTTCTATTTTAGTTTTATATTCTACCTTGAACTGTTTATCTTGTTCTTTTATTTTTTATGATGTGTTTGTTTTGGATTATTTATAAAACAATTTGTTTGATTTTATGTATACATGAAACATATAGATAGTTCATACCAGAATTTATGGAATAATTCCACAACTTAAAAAATTATAATTATTGGGTGAAATCATTCTCATGACTTCACATATGATACACTAGTACTTCTCACCAGGTTATGGGAATCAAGAATACCCCTAGAGTATGTCATGGGCTAGATCATGTGACCAGTTCAAGGGTGTTATGAAGTTGGTTCGTGACATCTAAAGAGTTACAAGAGTGGATGTTAGTGATAGTGATTTTATTATTGATTTGTTTATATTTTTTTCAATTAGCTCATTATTTTACCTTCCTACTATCAGTTATCTAGGGGGATCCATGGTGTTTTAGTGATGAATGGATGTGGTACAATTATAAGGAATTTGGTAGGGTATTCAATTAAGAGAGTATTAACCTGTTGGTTTCTTGTAAATGAGGTGGGTGTACTGCTCACTAGAATATTTTGGTAAGTTGTGAATTTACATAATCAAAATAATTGGTGGAATATATCCACACATATGAGTGTAGTGTGAACAATTAGTAAGAATAAGATTAATATGAGTGTGATAATGAAGTATTTCATTATCACTAATCTAGTATAAACTTCTTTCTTTCTATCTATATTCTAAGTTATATTCTTTCCATTTTAAGTTTAAATTATTCATATTTTCACCATCACTCTTCCATATAACATATTTTCCTTTTGCTTTTAAAATATTAAAAACTATAAAAATATAATAAGTGAAATACATAAATTAGTGTGTTAGTTTTATATTTATAAGGAAACCTCAGTCATCATCCCAAGCTACATTCCAGGAGTTACAAATTTTTGTTTCTTGCAAGGCCTACAACAGCATCACATCACTACCACCATTATTAGATATTCAGTTGATCATTTATTTTTTATTTCACACTTATAAAGAGATTCTTGTTTCTTTATATATTTTTTTATTTCTTTTATTTTATTTATTTCTTTTTTCCTTTTTCTCTCAAACTCGGATGGAAATCAATTAGTGATCATTTAACCATAATGGATCACAATCTTTAAACTCAGTTCAAAAATATTGATATAATTTTTTTCGAGATCAAAGATCAAAACCTAGCCACTCATTTTAAAATTGACCAATTTATCTTAACTTTTGAGTCTAGGGAATAAATTCAAGGGTAAAATAATGAGAAAACAGTAGTACAAACCAATGGATGGGTGGATGATTAATACTATGATAGAAAACCCAACTAATATTCAATTCATATACACCCACACCATCAAAATTATGATGAACCAACACTAGTTTAAGTCAAAAAGGTAATCACTATCATTTTATATTGGGAAAAAATAATAATAGAAACTGGACCATATAGAAAAAATGAAAGGAATTATGGAAATTATGGCTACTACTCTCCAAGATTTCATGAAGAAAATATCGCCTCAAAAAATATAAAATCCTATCAAAATTAATCAAATAAGAAAAACAATTCAAAATAGAACCAGTCAAATAAATAGACCTTTCATTGGTTTCACTTTATTTTTATTTTTCATTGATTTATATTCTTTTTAACTCCCTTTATTCTAAATTTTTATATCTATTAATGCCTATCAAAACCTAATATAGCGATGAGGATGATTAAGAATATATTTTTTAGAAGATGTTGGTGCTAGAATTAGAAGATAAATAGGTATTTTTAGTGGTTTTACATGAATAAATAACTATAAAATACAACATAAAATAGGAGGGACAAGCATATTTTAATTCACAAAATTTTAACCTTTTACAAAGAGAGTTGTTTTCTAATTTTCCCCATAAATTTAATGAATATTTGGAACCCATGAATTCAAACTTATATTTTGAATAAGATATAAACCTATATGTGGATAAAGAATAATATATTTTGGGACCCATGGTGAAGTTAATGCCTCCTCAGTATCACTATGAACATCCATTGGAGGGGGATACAACAAACAGGGAGGACTCCTGCCTTATCCTCCCTCTCAAATTCCATTCCTTATTTTATTATCTTATTTCAGTGGTGGTAATGGTTTAATTTTCATTTAGGAATCCCCTCTCTTGATGTTTATATTTTTTCATTGGTAGAAAAAAAAATTTGGTGGTCTCTATCAAAGAAACACAACCCACCGTTTTATTGGGGTTATACTATTGCAATTTTCAAGATGTAAGTATTTCTAAAAACAAAAAATTAGAGAGTTTTCCAACAGACTGTTATTTTTCCTCCTTTATTTTTATTTTTATTTAAATAAATTTCTCATATTATTTTTACTATTTTATAAATCACCAATAGATATAAATTGGATACTAACTCAAGGATTCAATTGGAAGTAATAGTTATGTTGTATTCTTCCTATATACTTGTTTGATTAGTTCCTAAAACTATGTGTATATTATTGATCTTAAAAGGGATGATATTAGATGAGTGAGGTGGAAATATCAATCTATTTAGTAAATTTCTTCAGGTTCTTTTTATATTTAATTTTTTATGTGTTTTATTTAAATAAATAAGAATTTTTAAATTTAAATACTTCATACATTATGATAATACCTTGATAATTTTGAGTATTTATGGATTTAAAATTAATGATGTTATCTTCATGGAATCCAATTCATATTGGTAAGATGTAAATGAATTTTTATTCCATGAAATTACTATCAAAAAAAATTATCCATAACCTAAGAGACATTTTTAGCCTTATATGATATATTCTTATTTGTAATACCTTTATTGAGAGACTCGATAAATGTATTGAAACTATAAATTTCCCTGATTATTTTCCGAAATCTTGGATTTAATTTTTATATATATGATTGTGGACATCATTCACTTAAAAAGGACATTTTAAAAACCATTTTTTAGCCACCTTAATATTTCACCCCCTTAAAACCTTAGAAATAATGAACTACCTATTAAGTGAGATACATTACAATCCATTTTTATCCCTACCTTCCCATCAATTTGTGAATTTAATATTGTAATTTTAACTTATTGTGGATATAAGGGTGTATTTGTAGAGATTCTAAGTAGGAATCCCACAAATTTTGGGTTGAGTGAGAGGATCCTTTAAATATGTTTTGAAAAATATGGTCATGATATGAAATCTTCAACTGTAACACTTGTTCCCATAATTTTATCCACTAAAAAATGTTTATACAAAAAATATTTCTACATATAATAAAATAGAACAAAAAATATAAAATAAAATGGATATAAGAGGATGGTTTCTATCTACTATTATTTGTATATCCATGACCCACAAAATGGAATAATTGGAAATGATAATTGGGATTGTTTTATGGGAGGAGATTATTTGAGTGCATTCGGTATCTTTTCATTGGTTAGCTTATAAATTTTATTATTATCAGAGATTAAAACTCCTCTTCTACCTCTAATTTTTTATATCTACATCCTATTATCCTTATCCTCATAATAACCTTTTGTAATTACTCGTGAGTATAACTATTTAATATTATCATAGAGAACTTAGGATCATGGAAAGCATGTGGTAGATCACATGAACTCCAAGAATAATCATAAATCCATATAAATTGGTCTATAAATTAATAGGGAATAGTTTTAGGTGATCTAAGTCATGTGTTTAAATGAGAAAGAGTTGAAATTTCAAAGCATGAATGAGATGAAGTAGTAAAGCCAGCTTAAATTATTGAGAAGAATAATAAATTTAAAATGGTGGATAAATTATTATTTTTTTATTTTCTCTATTCAATGCATTGTATCTTGGTAGGATAAAGGTCGTTTCTTATATTCCTAAAATTTTCTAGGATTGAAATGGAGTAAGTGTGGGGGAATGATAAATTCAAAAAAAAATTATTTTTAGTTTAAATATTCCCCCCATATATTCATTCATTAAGGTCAATTATCACATTTTTTTGAACTCTGGTTAAATTTGTAATTGATTTGTAAATGGAATAAATTATTGGTTTTAATTTATTTATTTATTTTTGAAATATTTTAGAAGAAAATCTTATAGGTTGGAGTTGGATGAAAAGAGTGGGGGTGAATTTACTTTAAAAAAATAAAAGTACAAAAAACATAATAACTATAATAACATGAGTAAGAGTAGTGTAATTTAGATGATTAAATATGGATTCAAACTAAGAAATATTAATTAATCAAATAACAAGATATCTTCATTTGATCGGGTAATCACAGCAGAATAAAGTTATGGGTATCAAAATTTAATTAATTAATTGTATTGAATATAAGAATGACTTAATAAAATTAATTGATAACTCTAATGGTGTAATTATGATGGTATATAAAAAGGAATTTTGATGTAATTTTATTGAATAAATATAAATATAAAAATAGTAAGGCAGAAATAAAATGGTGATATGGAATTTGATAAAGGAGTTTGACTAAAGCTTATTGGAATCCCCTGTGTCTCCGACCCCAATTTCTTGAGGGTTGATGTTATTACTCCCTTGATTTTATAAGTTATCAAGAATATTATCCTCCCTTTATTTTTGGATGTTATATTAAGACTCATCATACCTTACTTCAATGGTAATAATCACCCATCCTCCTTGATTTTAAACAATTTTTGTAGAAAAACCCCATTATAGAAGATGATGTGAGGAAGATATTTTCTTTACGCATATCTATTAAAAATCCAATACCATATCTCTTAAGATGGATATTAAAAATGACAAGTGAGATATATATATAAAAGTATATGATGATATCCGAAGAGATTATGAGTTGATATTACGATCTAAGGAGATCCAGGAGATTGATGGATATGATCACTTCGATTCATCATTAGAATATTCCAATTTTTTGTTCATTCCACTATTTTTTTCCAAGCCTCCAAGGTCCTATGTTTATATCCTCCAATAGTTATAGAAACATTATAGAATAAATGAAATTCATTAATAACCGTAAAAAACTAATTAAGAGTTGTGGGTTCCATCAAAATAATGATTTCTAACTTGCTTACTTGGCTCCATCAACTGGATGGATGATCCAATAGGCTAGCCAATGAGACTCATGTAGGTGAATTGTATCTTTCTACTACCATTTTATTCTCATTGATATCCCACCAGCTATTCAGGGGGATTTTTCTCCATTTTTGGTTCGGTCTATCACCACTGGCTATCTGGTACCAATGTACTGGATAGTTGGTGGATGTCTTGTAAGACCACTACCTCTGTCTACTTGGAATCGTCAAGCCATATCCCTACAATAGATAGGTGGTGCAATCTATAGACTTAAAAATCCAATTTGATCCATTATAAATTCCTTTAAAGTCTTAAATGGGTCAAGTTATATTCCTTCCATTGTATCAAAATCCATTAAAAACTGTAAAAATTTCTTCAAAGATACTTCAAAATCATTAAATTATTTAATATAATCTATCAAGTTCAAGTTTATTCCTTCATTTTTGTCATCATTTTAAACATAAATTATATCACCATAGAATCTAAAATCAACTCAAATGAAATTATTTAATACATAATTGAGTGTTTGTGATCATGAAAACACTATAATAAATAGAATGAGGTACAATAATCTCCCCCTTTTTTACAATTACAAACACTTAACATAAAAATAAATATCAATTTTAAATCATTAGTGAATCATATAACAATGTATTCAAGATATTTTAAATATGATATCCAATATGATCAAGAAATAAGAATAACATAACTAAACCATAAATATATCCAAAGTTTTTAAATAATGAAACATTTTTATCCGCCAAACATGATATATTAAAAACCTCTCCTTATTTCTAAGATATGTTCAATAATGTATCCCTATTTTATACTTGAAAAACTTCTCCTCTTTATTATTATAAAAAAATAAGTTAAGGGAAAAATAAAATTGGAATATAAAGTATGAATATCTATAAAAAAATATAAAACGCTGCTGACATAAAACTATAACTTTAAATTACACATCATTTTAATAAATATGTTCAATTAATGAGATAAAATAAAAGAACATTTAAATATATTCAAGATAACTTCAAAAATAGTTACAATAATTCAAATAAAAGGATAAGATTTAAACCCAATATTTAAAATAAAATTAAAAAGATATTTGAAAAAGAAATATACAAAAAATTTCAATATAAACTCAAGATTGAATTTCAAAAGAGTTTGAAATAAAAAATAAAAAAATAAAAAAATAAAAAAATTGAAAAAAGAAAATTTGAAAATACAAATTATCCCATTTAAAGAATAATAAAACATAAATGATAGTGAGATCAAGATATATGAGATATCTAGAAATTAATTTTAAGAGAATTGATAGAATTTAAAACGCAAAATAAAATATCCATCATGAGATGATTATCAATTTTCTAACTTCATAGGAAGGAAATAGGTTAGGCACCCCCTCAGTTGGTGCATTTGAATAAAAAAGTAAATTCCATGAAAGTGGGAATGGGGGGTAAATAAATAAATAATTATTTATATTAATGGAAATATTGATAATCAAAAGAGTAAAAAATATATGAATTGGTCAATAATTTCAATATGTAATGATTAAGAATATAATAGATCAATAATTTCAAGATTTTAGAAAAAAAATAATACCAAATATTAGCAAAGTATATTATTAGAATATATCCAAATTAGCACAAAAATAATAGTTCTTTAGAACTACTCATACCAATATATAGTAAAAAGGTGTGATAGATAAAATAATTATTAGAGGACTACTCCCACTGTATAAAATATTTAGAGTAAAAAAAATATTTAAATGAAACAATCTTGGATTAGTTTTAGCTTTATGTATCATCCCATTTCATTGAAAACCCATAAAATTATATGCTAATAAGTTCTAGTGGAATAGTCATATAAGATATCAAACAAAAATGCCTTTTGTTACCCAAATCTTAGGTCTATAATGGTCTATTAAAAGTGACTTAGTTACCAAAACTTCTTTAGTGCAATATTTTATATTATAAATATAGAAGGATATATGAATAGATTTAGGTCACTCGTGTCTTTGATTTTTGATACCACACTCATAAATAAGATTCCCAAATTTCTAATAATAATTTAAAATCAGTTTTGGAAACATCCCTTTATAGAAGTGGTTTTTTGAGAAAAATTATTTGAATTTGAAAAAACAATTCTGAAATTACTTTTAACAAAATTTTGAGAGCCTAAAGTCATATATAGATATTGATCACCATGGGTGAATTGATAAAGATAATTTTTATGCTCTTTTATTTGAGATTATAAATTATAAACTTTGGTTGTTCTTGTAATTTCAAAACCAAAATATCATTTTCTTTAGAAATTTGTATCTTTTAAATAAGAACGTGTTTATATTTATTTTTGATCCCATGGTACACATTCAAAAGTTTTAAATAACCATTTTCAATTTAATCCTTATTACATTTTATCTCTTCATAATTTAGATGACTTGATGAACAAGAGGAAAATTTTGAGTAAGAAAATTTAGGATAATTAACCTCATCATTTTTCTTGTGATGATCCATAAGGAATTTGGAACTATTGTCATTTAATACCAAATATAAATCAAAATAAGATGGATGGAGTAAGTTGAGTTGAGTGAGTAATCAACAGTACTCTAGGTTGAATCCATAAGATATTTCTTACCTTGTTTTTTCTTTTTTATCTTATTTTATAGATTGGAAAATACATATTGGTGTTACCCTTATTGATTCATCTATAGCATGTTACTTATAGTCCATTATCCTTGATATGGTGGGTTTATTTCTCATTCTTCATGATTTTATTCAATTTCTTGTCCAAATTTTCAATTTTAACTTCACTTTTTCATGAATATCATCAACAACAACTTTTAAATCAATAGTATGTTTGAATTCTTTAACTTCTTTGGATTATTTGGATTCTTTGGATTTTTTATCATCTTTTCCCTTAACGGTTAATTCATATGTCATAAGATATTTTATAGTATCCTTTACTACCATTTCCTTTATGTTTTTTTATTCTTGGTTCATCATCACCTTAGGTTCCTAATTGGTAAGAAGGAATAAAATAATCATTTTCATTAAATTTTCTATAGACAAATCATCGCTAATAGACTTTCATCCTTTGAAAATATTTATAAAATGTGTAAACATATTGTTAATTGTTTCATTTTGATTCATGGTAAATAGTTGAAGACTTTTCTAAACATATCTAATCTTGTATCTATAACTTTATTTATGCCTTTGTTTGGGAATTATATTAACTATTAGATTTCATGGGTAGTTTTTCAAGAATAAATTTGATTGAATTCATTTTAGTCAAGTCTGCAATGAAGAGTGTTCATAGATTATCTATTAATCCCAAATCTTGCAGTATCTTTGGTAGTTCATTTATATTATGATTATTTTTTAGGTATTTATTCAGGCATAACAATTTTCCATACAGTATAGTATATACTACAAATAATTGTAGACATGTGATTTTTCAAATAAGGTTAATTTTTCCATTAAAAAAATGAGTTCATCCTAAATATATTCCTTCTAGAGAACCTTGAAAATAAGAAGAGTATGTTATCCTATTTAATCATACTTTGAAACTAATTAAGGTTTTATCTAAATACTTCTCTGATACTAAAAATAGGTTGGAGAAAAATGGAAAGAGCGGTGAATCATCTTTAAAAAATAAAATAAACATAATAAACATAATAATAAGAATAACATGAGTAATCATAGTATAATTTAAAATATTAAAGATCAATTTAATCAAAGAAATCTTAGTTAATAAAAGTAGGTGATATCTCGATTTGATCAAGTAATCATAGTGGAATAAAGTTATGGGTATCGCAATTCTCTTAATTAAGTTTATTAAATATTAAAATAAATATATCAAATAAATTAATAACTTTAATGATGTAACCGAGATGGTATAATAAAGGCATATCTATGTAATTTTATTAAATCATTGTGAATATAAAAAGAGTGATACAAAAATGAAGAGGAGAGATGAGACTTGATAAATTATTTTAGTTAAATCTTAGTGTGTGCCCATACATATCCTACCCTAATTTCTTGAGGTTCAATGTTATTACTCCCTTGATTTGAATGGTGGTCAATAAACTCATCCACCCTTTATTTTTATCAATTATAACAAGAAACCATTCCTCCCTTACTTAAACGATAGTAAGCACACATATGAATTACTTTTTTATGGTTGTAATAAGAAACCTTTTGTATAATAATATGAGAATAATATAGATTTTCTTGGAGAAAATATATTATAAAGTCTCTCCCTTATCTCTAAATATGGATATTACGAATGATAATAGGGATAAATAGAAAAGGAGATGATGGGAGCCTAAGAGATTTTTAATTGAGATTAGGCTCTATAGATACCTTTTAGATTAATGAATATTGTCACTTTGATTCATTATTGGTACATTCCAATTCATTATTCATTACACCATTGTTTTCCAAGCCAGTATGTTCCTCTATTTATATACTCCAATAGGTCTAGGAACATTTTAAAATCCATGATATCCATTAAGAATCATTAAACATAAATTAAGAGTTTTGGGTTACACAAAAATAAAGAATTTATATTTACAGGATCAACTCCAATAGCTAGTCAAATTATCCCACAAGCTAACTAGTGAGACTCATGAAGACTCACAATATATGTATGCTACCAATTATTGACTGGTGACATTCCAAAATATAGTTGATGGTATTTTTCTCTATGTTCTGTTCTATCCATCATAACTAGTTGGTCGGTTTCTATCCTCTAGATGGTTGATGGACCCCCTATAAGACCACTTCCTTTATCTAATTGGTACTGATAGGTCAATACCCTGCACTAGGTATTTGATATTGTTTGTATCTTTGAAAATTTACTTTGATCTATCATAACTTCTTTAAAATTCATAAATGGGTCCGGTTATCTTCCCTATATGATTTCAATATCCATTAAAAAACTATAAAAATGTATTCAAAGATCCTTAAAAATCCTTCAAGACTTTAATATGATCTATCAAATTCAATATTATTTCTTCATTTTTGTCATCATGTTCAAAACATTGTATCTCATCATAGAAACTAAAATCAGATCAAATAAAATGATTAGATACATAATTGAGTGTTTATGATCATCGAAATACTATGAGATATAGAGAGACATAAAACAAATCCTAAACTATTTTTTGAATTTATTAATGATTTTTAAGGGATAAATAGAAGATATGTGTGATTGGGTGTGATTTTATAAAATTTATAGATGATGAAAGTGTATTTTGGATGAGCTATACAACATTAAAAACATATTCTTATGTTGTGGATGAATAAAATTGATAAAGGTTAGTTTCATTACATTAAATTGGATTTTCTAATGGTTGCATGTTATTAACTCACAATCATCATGTACTACATGTGATTAAATATTGGGTAGGATGCTCATGTTAGAATAAATCCCACACTTCATATGTTGTGTAGGATTAAATTTTGTGTCATGTAACTACCTTGGAATAAAATATCCCCATTTTAGAATAAATAATCATGACATGGACTGGAAGAAGAATAAATTTAAGGGTCCTAGCATAGGATTAATTGCCATCCCAATCCATGTGTGAAATTAAATTTAGATTTCTAAGAATCATGTATGAATGAATATTTCCTTGAATAAGAATAAACTCCCTTATGTCAAATTCACTACGAGGAATCAATGGTTGTGTATGATTAAAATTCCTCTCCCTTATCAGATTCATTGAAGCATTGTGTAATAATAAACATGTAACATTTTTGCTCGCATATGATTAACCGGCACGCTTCATCGCTCATGTAAGATTAAATACAATTACACCCAATGAGATCATATATGAATAATCTCCTCACACTAGGTGCTCATGTAAGGCGAACTCAAATGGAATCCAAAATTTCAAGTCTTGTTAAGTGGCCTATCTACCAAGCACCATGTCATATTATTTTATTTCCCGTGTGGGAGTAAATCATATTTTCATAAATAAATTGGGTATTGACTAGATCTAAAACTAAATATTAATATTATCTTCCCCATCATGTAAAGATAAAATATATAATCTATCTAGTGATGGAATAAGGAAGTAATCATGGGAATATTATAGAGAAAATTTAAATTTGGTAAAAAAATAGATAGAATGCATTACTCAAGGAATCCCCACCCTTGTCGGTCCATGTGTAAGTGATCTAAGAGAAGAGTTATGTAACACCCCAAGATTTCATAGTGTGTTATTTCTTCAAAATAATTCAATAACTTTTACTACACGCAACACCGAGTTCAAGCGCACCATGACTTACCAAACAAGCCGTTCAAAAAAGGTTATGAATAGTATTAACTAAATTTTAAACTTTATATAATCCTTATAATTTTAGAATCCATATTATGAGTTTCTTAGACATAATGTAAGAACAAATTCATCTTCAGTATTGTAGTTTTACCAACTTTTAATAGTGAACCCTTTTTAAATAAAATATTTTAAACTTTTTGACTAAATGGGGAAATCAAAAAATTTAAAATAAAACATCCCAAGCTTCCACGGTACGCTTTCCTTTGAATAAAACAGTAGCGTGTGTTGTACGCAACTTCGAGTTTTAACACACACCACAACCGATCAAACTAGCTGTTATGAATAGTAATACTTAATTTTTTGAAATTATATATATATTATATTTCAAAATGGACTTCATTTTTGGATTCGGAATATCAAATTTAGCCTAAGGTGAAATTTTGGTACTTTTCGGATAACTTTCATATTTTGATGAATAGTAAAAATTACTAAATTTTAATTAAAAACAACTTTTTTAATCAAAATAATTAATAGTGATAAATTATGAATTTGAGTGGTTTTAAAGTATATTTAGAATATATTTTTACCATTTAATATAATTTTGGTCATTGGACATAATTTTACAATTAAACCGAACATAAAAAAGTGTCAATCTTTTGATAGTTATTATCTCTTAAAAACACGCTTTTTGTTTTGACAGCGGGAATTAATTTTAAATTAATTTCTGCCACTTCTGTGTTTTGAATTTAGAAAAATGGATTCCATATTTGGAATCAGGATGTTCAAATTGTGTAAATAGATAACTTTTATTTTTAGACATTTTGAATAATTACTGCGGTAAATATTTTATTTACCATGGTTAATGGTAAATCCGGTAAATAAGGGTTAAAAAATAATATTATAATAATACTAAATTACCCTAAAACGTGTCTTAACCCTATTGTTTGATACATGGTCGACCATGGGCATCTTTGGGTCAATTTTGGGACCCCATTGATCCACTTGTAAGTGATAATGACACTTTATTTTAATTAAGTTAAAATGAATACAAAAATGGCATAAGCTTACATCTTTTAAAAGAACAATTTTTACATAGGATTATACATGTTGGATTTTCGATTATAAATATTCATTAGAAAGCTAAAGAGATTTCCTACATAATGATATTTTATTTATAATTTTTAGACATCAAATAATTTAAATTATTAATGACACAATAATGATGCAATGTTTACCTCATTAATAAATCATTTAAATAAATAAGATTATAATGATTAAAATATTATCTAAAACCTGTCCAATTATTATTGGTTGATGTTATTTAGAATATGAGTCATCTTATCTTAGATCTCAATGATTTTTGGACCATTATAAACCGAATATAATTATATTATAAAGTAATACTTTCACTCTTTCCTAAAGAGCCCCTCCTCTCCCTTATAAAAGGAGACCACTTCTACTCATTCCTCACACCTCTCAAGCCACTTGGCTCGTCCAAACTCTGCCCAAATAGGCTCCCCACATCCCTATCCTCCTCCTTGAAGCTTCCCCTTAGGCAGAAAGCATTTCATGAAGTCCTTTGGTTCCAACCAAAGTGAGTTACCTAAATTAAAGGTAACATTTTTTCTCTTAAATTATTTTCAATTATTTTGCTTCTCCAACCCCCAAACTCTTTTTATTTCCTTTCTTTTGTAACAACACCAGTATCCACAATATACTAGGATGTTGTTATAAGAAGGATTCATACTACACATTCACACAACTCCATCTAATGGATGATGAACATAATGTTTCTGTGGATGGAAAACTAACGCCTCACGAAACGATGATTGTTCAAATACATCTTACCGCCTCTCATGGTGGCCATTAGGATGGCACTGTAATTAAATATGATATTAATGATATATATTTTATATATAAGCTTCTGTAATTCCATTTTATTTCATACAATTATTCGTTTCATGTTGTATATACATACGATAATTTCATTTGAGGAAGTGCGGACTACCGCCCCCTTAAAATGATATGACTCGTTCATACCACACATGGAACGTATAAAGGATGGTGTTAATGAACTTAAGTAACATATATAGAATATTATATTTTACTGGAATAGTAATATACCTATGTATCATTTGGATTCGATTCTTTTAAAATAAAAATTAAATGGAAGTAGCATTCGTGCGTACGTACGGACTACCGTCTCCACGAACGCGATGAGATTCATTCTCCATCGTATCCATTCAAGTATAATTATCATTTGATGATTTAAAAATGATGTTTAAGGACTTGATACCATTCTGGATATGAATAATATACATCCCATTAATAACGAATATGGCTCACATAACAAAGAATATAAAGTAAAATGAACCCGTTAACACCTGAAATGACGATAATTCTAAGATATTATTAACAATTCAATGTTAAAAGATCATATATGATATCATATTAAAGTAACTGATTCTTGTATTATTCAGTAACAATTATTTCACCATTATACAGGAGGTAAACCTACCATCGACCAAGGAAAAAGTACAAAGTAAGGGATTCTCTTATCTCACTTTCAATTCCGTGAGATTTCCATTGTTCGCTACTAAATTATTGAAAGTGGTGTATTGTGTACTTCCATTTGATATATATTATCATGATTCACTTTATATTCATGTTATTCTGTAAATCATTTGGTGGTTATTAACTTTTGGCCATGCGACTCAGTTGATTAACGTGGTAAGGGGTTTCTTGTCTCACTTTTAATTCTGTGAGAATTCCATTGATCACCACTTAATTATTGCATGTGGTGTATGTGTACTACCCATGATTGTATTCATTGTGTAATATACTTTATTTTATGGGTATTTACATCATCATGGTATGATCTTTCTTTCATGGGTGTTTGTTTCTTAAGTTACCTAATCAATAAGGGAATTTGAGATTTCAATTTCCACTCATTTGGCTTTACGCATATTTCATTGATTATATTACCCCAAGATTATGTGTGGAATCACTATTCATTTGATTATGTCATAATTTCCACTCCCCTTCCTGTGGATATAAGTTTGATACACATAATCACTCCATTGATAATTCTCAATTCATTGATATGAATTTGATAAGAGTAATTTTAACTCATTCTCCATTTGTTGAGTTAAACATCCAATTCGTTGGTATTGTTTTTACAAGAATATGTGTGAATATCCTTTGATTGATTTACACTGAATATCCAATAATATTTAGTGTATTTATATTTGTCACACATAATTATGTCGTTGATTTATCCTTAACCTAAGGATACAACCTTTATGAGAGATTTCATCTCAACTTACATTCCATTGAGACTTCTTTGTTGATATACACCAAATCACTTTTATGTGGTGTATATAATGTACTTTGACATAGTATATCATGAATTCCCTTTATTCTCATGATATTACAAAGTTTTTATTACCTCAATTATTTTCATTCAAGTGTCTCTCTTTTGGTTAGAATCTCTAACTAAAATACCATTTTTAAATGTTTTAAAGACTTATTCATCTAAATCTTTCTCATTAATGTCCATGTTTTAAAAATGGTTTTAAGGATTTATTTATATGGACATTAAAGTTTAGAAATTAAAAATCCTTTTAAAAGGTTTCAAAGTGGTATGGGACACTTTGATTCAAAAATCTATTTTTAAATGGCTTCTTGACAAATAGTGTGACTTTTAAATGTTTTCAAGAAAAGGGGGATATTTCTCTCAAATAGTTTTGATGATTATTTTCATCTATGTCAACATCCTTCATTATTCATGATTGAGGTTAATGTGATACAATACAATCTTCCATATTGTATCAAATGAGTTATATTTGACTGTGGATGTTCTATTTTTATACCATTCATGGTTTGTGGTTAAAGTATTGACATTTCGTATGCTAGTTTTAATACGAATGTTTATTTTATGCTTAAACCTATTCATATGAGGAATGCATTGGACTTAATAAGAGACGGGTGGAGCCCGCTATAGCTCCTCGATGCATCGGTAGGTCTCATGAGACAAACTAGTGTCTTGGCACAAGGCCTTGGAAAAATCTTATTTGTAGTCTTGGCACGAGGCCTTGGCTATGTGGTTATGATAGTCTGGCATTATGCATTCCATCATTATGAAAGTGGTTATTGATATTGCATGTGATCATTAGACTAGTAGAATATCCATGTGAGTAAGTAAATGGCATTATTTCATTTTATTTATGCCATACCATGTTGAAAGATCAAGTTTCAAAGGCTTTTGTTTTAGTTATAAATTGACTTAAGTGTTTATGATTATTTATGAAAGCTTCTGCTATAATGTTATCCTTACTGAGCATCCGAGCTCACCCCTTTCAATGTTTTTTTTTCAGGATTATGAAGAAGTAATTTATGAATGACCTGCAGGGATAGTATGAGGGGATATGAAGACAAGATGTTTTTTTTATGATGTAATGTAAAAATTTATGGATGTATCTAGTTATTCCAAGGCTACTAAACTAATCGGTCTTTGGAGACTTGATCTTTCTCATGATCATGCCAATGTTATGTAATAATGCACCGACTCTGGGTAACTAGGGTCGGGGCGTTACAGTTGGTATCAGAGGAAGTTTAGTACAAACCTTGGTAGCTAGATTTAGATAAACTCTGATTAGAGCACGTAGACCTAAGATGAACTTTGAGGATTAGTATAAAATAACATCCTAGAATTTTGGTATTGTAGAGATTTTGTGAGTTTTCTGAGCAATACATCCCTGTCTGGATACGAGCAGGTAGAGGCGGCTCTGGCACAGATGTACCTAGGGGTAAAACCAGAAAACACCGCTTTGAGCTAGACTCGAACGGGAACTGGTGCACGACAACGGGCCTTGCTGCACTCTTGGTTACGACACTCCCGGGGGATATGCTTAGGATAATTTACATTTTCTTTACAAAACGATTTAAGTAATATATACATAAGATGAGAGTAAATGACCTTGGTTAATCCTAATATGTTTCAAATTGAGAATATGGTGACATTTTAATCTCTAAATGATTTTACGACTACTATTACTCACACAATGCTTTCTGGTTTTAGTCAATGGATGGATTCCAAGGAAGTCATAGTGACTTTGAGAATGATGTACAAGGTGGGAACGGTCGTGGAAATGAGCAACAAAATGGAATGTTGATAGGCGTAAAAGATATCGTCTTTATGCCAAATCAGTTTTCCAAAAATATGATCAACAACATATATATTAACAAACTCCCAGACTCAACAAGGAAGAGAAAGGTGATAAATGATAAGATCTCCAGCAATGGAGACCATGGAGAAAAGAAAACTCAATTTTCATCATGCAGGAATTGTGGAAAGAGACACCCAGGAAAGTGTCTCAATGGGACAACGAAATGTTTTACCTGCGGGAAGGAAGGACATAAAGTGAAGAATTTCCGAAGAAAAATGAAGAGTACTATGGAAGAAGATAAAAATGGTCCCAAGAGTCCATTTACAGTCATTTGCCGTAAATGTAGGGGACCTGGCCATTACCCGAGTGAATGTCCTATTTTATAGGATATTTTCTTGCTCAAAGAAGAAGCTATGTGGAAATAAATGGTTGGAGAAAAATTTAAAAAGTATTAGCACTCCTTGTTGATGGGTTTACTTTGGAATAATTTTCTCTTGTATTTGTAACCCCTCAGTTTGCCATGTGAGAATGATATTTGAGGAATAATTGTCTCTTATCTTGTGGATATAGGTATAAATAACCATTTGGTTTTATATGATCATTGGGGTTTGAGAAAATGATAAGTTATTATAATTTGGGATGAAAATGCAAAGTATGATATAACATTTGTGGTTAAATTATGTTATTTTGAAAAATTTATCTCATTTTGGTAATATTATAGAATATAGTTTTTGAAAAAGGACAACACGTAGACCGTGTGACAACCCGTCGTGTCAGACAAATCTGTGGGAATCGAACCCACAACCAAAGTGCGATTGGGATTTATCGCCTACCACTGGACTACGTGAAGTCCCTGGTTAGTATGACTATTTTTTTTTGTTAAATGGTTTTATTGATCAATAATAAGATGATTTGGGTTCTTATGTCTTATCAAATGAATACCCTTGGTATAGGAAAATGATTTGGTGATTAAGTGATAAATGTTATTTTGGAAGATGTTCGTTTTGTTAGGAACACTATATGCCCAAGGAAAATAGAATACAATGAGGTTTCATTTGTAGAGTAATGGTGGATTTTTATCTACATTTTTATTGTTGATTTATAGTGATTTGGGTTATTTATGGAAATGATTAACCTATAACAGAGAATATGTGATGATGTTAATTACTTTTAAGTATGTGACTTTAAGAGTATTTGATGTCATTTGGAGATACAATGTAACATGGGAGACTACATAATAAAATTCTTCTATGTTTTGGGTTTCAATATTAGTTTGGATTATATTAAAGTATTTTAAGGACAATTGGTTATTGAATGGTATCTATTTAACTTTGGGGTATTGTTGGTTTAATTTTAGAAATTAAGATTAGTGCATATTTATCTCAATGAATATCCTTTTGGGGGATCATTATATCATTCACTAACCATTTTGGTTTTGATTAATCTTCAAAGACAATGTAAATATATGGTTTATCCTGCATGGATCATGTGATTCTATAGAAGTTTATTCTAGCTCTTCCAGTGTGACCAAGTCTTCTTGAATACTCATCGTTTAAAAAAAATTGAGTTAGTGGTGGAAATTTATTAAAGAATGAAAATCTACTTAAAATTTAAGTATATCTCATAATGTTCTTAGTCAATATCATAAATGAATTAATCTTCCTTATGTAATGTAACTTTAAAAAAAATGTTTTCCTAGATGGTACCTTAAATCATCACTAATTTATGGCTTTGGGATTGTTGGACTTTTCATAGCCATGTTCTCTACCACTCTCCATCAGATAATTGATGGTTAGATTTCTCCTCCATATCCATATTTTCCTACATGGAACCCTAGTATGTGTTATTTTCGGTAATCTTCATACTTTCCACTCTTTATTTTAAATAGAGGCCTCATTAATTCATTTTTCGATGTGGGATTTCAACTAAGATATTTTGAAATGTCAAAAATGTGTGATCCCAATACCCTATATTTTTTGTTGAACCGATGGTACTTCAAATCATCATAGATTGATGAGTTTAAGGACCTCAATTCTATACTTGTTTGTGATTGATGACCTCAACCACTACCAATAAATATTTACGTTTTTCCTCCAATTATATGTCTCTAATTGCCACCAATGTTCTCCTAATCGAGATCATAATTTGGTGGTGACCCTTTCATTTCTCTTTTCCTCATATTAAGACTAAATTTTAGTAAACCAATTTCCGATGTGGGTTTTCCCACAAATATATTTTCTATTTTCAACCTTTTATTTTCGAAGAACAATTTCAAATTGCGAGGACGCAATTTATTGAAGGAGGGGAGAATGTAACACCCCAAGATTTCATAGTGTGTTATTTATTCAAAATAATTCAATAACTTGCACTACACGCAACACCGAGTTCAAGCGCACCATGACTTACCAAACAAGCCGTTCAAAAAAGTTTATGAATAGTATTAACTAAATTTTAAACTTTATATAATCCTTATAATTTTAGAATCCATATTATGAGTTTCTTAGACATAATGTAAGAACAAATTCATCTTCAGTATTGTAGTTTTACCAACTTTTAATAGTGAACCCTTTTTAAATAAAATATTTTAAACTTTTTGACTAAATGGGGAAATCAAAAAATTTAAAATAAAACATCCCAAGCTTCCACGGTACGCTTTCCTTTGAATAAAACAGTAGCGTGTGTTGTACGCAACTTCGAGTTTTAACACACACCACAACCGATCAAACTAGCCGTTATGAATAGTAATACTTAATTTTTTGAAATTATATATATTTTATATTTCAAAATGGACTTCATTTTTGGATTCGGAATATCAAATTTAGCCTAAGGTGAAATTTTGGTACTTTTCGGATAACTTTCATATTTTGATGAATAGTAAAAATTACTAAATTTTAATTAAAAACAACTTTTTTAATCAAAATAATTAATAGTGATAAATTATGAATTTGAGTGGTTTTAAAGTATATTTAGAATATATTTTTACCATTTAATATAATTTTGGTCATTGGACATAATTTTACAATTAAACCGAACATAAACAAGTGTCAATCTTTTGATAGTTATTATCTCTTAAAAACACGCTTTTTGTTTTGACAGCGGGAATTAATTTTAAATTAATTTCTGCCACTTCTGTGTTTTGAATTTAGAAAAATGGATTCCATATTTGGAATCAGGATGTTCAAATTGTGTAAATAGGTAACTTTTATTTTTAGACATTTTGAATAATTACTGCGGTAAATATTTTATTTACCATGGTTAAGGGTAAATCCGGTAAATAAGGGTTAAAAAATAATATTATAATAATAGTAAATTACCCTAAAACGTGTCTTAACCCTATTGGTTGATACATGGTCGACCATGGGCATCTTTGGGTCAATTTTGGGACCCCATTGATCCACTTGTGAGTGATAATGACACTTTATTTTAATTAAGTTAAAATGAATACAAAAATGGCATAAGCTTACATCTTTTAAAAGAACAATTTTTACATAGGATTATACATGTTGGATTTTCGATTATAAATATTCATTAGAAAGATAAAGAGATTTACTACATAATGATATTTTATTTATAATTTTTAGACATCAAATAATTTAAATTATCAATGACATAATAATGATGCAATGTTTACCTCATTAATAAATCATTTAAATAAATAAGATTATAATGATTAAAATATTATCTAAAACCTGTCCAATTCTTATTGGTTGATGTTATTTAGAATATGAGTCATCTTATCTTCGACCTCAATGATTTTTGGACCATTATAAACCGAATATAATTATATTATAAAGTAATACTTTCACTCTTTCCTAAAGAGCCCCTCCTCTCCCTTATAAAAGGAGACCACTTCTACTCATTCCTCACACCTCTCAAGCCACTTGGCTCGTCCAAACTCTGCCCAACTAATCTCCCCACATCCCTCTCCTCCTCCTTGAAGCTTCCCCTTAGGCAGAAAGCATTTCATGAAGTCATTTGGTTCCAACCAAAGTGAGTTACCTAAATTAAAGGTAACATTTTTTCTCTTAAATTATTTTCAATTATTTTGCTTCTCCAACCCCCAAACTCTTTTTATTTCCTTTCTTTTGTAACAACACCAGTATCCACAATATACTATGATGTTGTTATAAGAAGGATTCAAACTACACATTCACACAACTCCATCTAATAGATGATGAACATAATGTTTCTGTGGATGGCAAACTAACGCCTCACGAAACGATGATTGTTCAAATACATCTTACCGCCTCTCATGGTGGCCATTAGGATGGAACTGTAATTAAATATGATATTAATGATATATATTTTATATATAAGCTTCTTTAATTCCATTTTATTTCATACAATTATTCGTTTCATGTTGTATATACATACGGTAATTTCATTTGAGGAAGTGCGGACTACCGCCCCCTTAAAATGATATGACTCGTTCATACCACACATGGAACGTATAAAGGATGGTGTTAATGAACTTAAGTAACATATATAGAATATTATATTTTACTGGAATAGTAATATACCTATGTATCATTTGGATTCGATTCTTTTAAAATAAAAATTAAATGGAAGTAGCATTCGTGCGTACGTACGGACTACCGTCTCCACGAACGCGATGAGATTCATTCTCCATCGTATCCATTCAAGTATAATTATCATTTGATGATTTAAAAATGATGTTTAAGGACTTGATACCATTCTGGATATGAATAATATACATCCCATTAATAACGAATATGGCTCACATAACAAAGAATATAAAGTAAAATGAACCCGTTAACACCTGAAATGACGATAATTCTAAGATATTATTAACAATTCAATGTTAAAAGATCATATATGATATCATATTAAAGTAAATGATTCTTGTATTATTCAGTAACAATTATTTCACCATTATACAGGAGGTAAACCTACCATCGACCAAGGAAAAAGTACAAAGTAAGGGATTCTCTTATCTCACTTTCAATTCCGTGAGATTTCCATTGTTCGCTACTAAATTATTGAAAGTGGTGTATTGTGTACTTCCATTTGATATATATTATCATGATTCACTTTATATTCATTTTATTCTGTAAATCATTTGGTGGTTATTAACTTTTGGCCATGCGACTCAGTTGATTAACGTGGTAAGGGGTTTCTTGTCTCACTTTTAATTCTGTGAGAATTCCATTGATCACCACTTAATTATTGCATGTGGTGTATGTGTACTACCCATGATTGTATTCATTGTGTAATATACTTTATTTTATGGGTATTTACATCATCATGGTATGATCTTTCTTTCATGGGTGTTTGTTTCTTAAGTTACCTAATCAATAAGGGAATTTGAGATTTCAATTTCCACTCATTTGGCTTTACGCATATTTCATTGATTATATTACCCCAAGATTATGTGTGGAATCACTATTCATTTGATTATGTCATAATTTCCACTCCCCTTCCTGTGGATATAAGTTTGATACACATAATCACTCCATTGATAATTCTCAATTCATTGATATGAATTTGATAAGAGTAATTTTAACTCATTCTCCATTTGTTGAGTTAAACATCCAATTCGTTGGTATTGTTTTTACAAGAATATGTGTGAATATCCTTTGATTGATTTACACTGAATATCCAATAATATTTAGTGTATTTATATTTGTCACACATAATTATGTCGTTGATTTATCCTTAACCTAAGGATACAACCTTTATGAGAGATTTCATCTCAACTTACATTCCATTGAGACTTCTTTGTTGATATACACCAAATCACTTTTATGTGGTGTATATAATGTACTTTGACATAGTATATCATGAATTCCCTTTATTCTCATGATATTACAAAGTTTTTATTACCTCAATTATTTTCATTCAAGTGTCTCTCTTTTGGTTAGAATCTCTAACTAAAATACCATTTTTAAATGTTTTAAAGACTTATTCATCTAAATCTTTCTCATTAATGTCCATGTTTTAAAAATGGTTTTAAGGATTTATTTATATGGACATTAAAGTTTAGAAATTAAAAATCCTTTTAAAAGGTTTCAAAGTGGTATGGGACACTTTGATTCAAAAATCTATTTTTAAATGGCTTCTTGACAAATAGTGTGACTTTTAAATGTTTTCAAGAAAAGGGGGATATTTCTCTCAAATAGTTTTGATGATTATTTTCATCTATGTCAACATCCTTCATTATTCATGATTGAGGTTAATGTGATACAATACAATCTTCCATATTGTATCAAATGAGTTATATTTGACTGTGGATGTTCTATTTTTATACCATTCATGGTTTGTGGTTAAAGTATTGACATTTCGTATGCTAGTTTTAATACGAATGTTTATTTTATGCTTAAACCTATTCATATGAGGAATGCATTGGACTTAATAAGTGACGGGTGGAGCCCGCTATAGCTCCTCGATGCATCGGTAGGTCTCATGAGACAAACTAGTGTCTTGGCACAAGGCCTTGGCAAAATCTTATTTGTAGTCTTGGCACGAGGCCTTGGCTATGTGGTTATGATAGTCTGGCATTATGCATTCCATCATTATGAAAGTGGTTATTGATATTGCATGTGATCATTCGACTAGTAGAATATCCATGTGAGTAAGTAAATGGCATTATTTCATTTTATTTATGCCATACCATGTTGAAAGTTCAAGTTTCAAAGGCTTTTGTTTTAGTTATAAATTGACTTAAGTGTTTATGATTATTTATGAAAGCTTCTGCTATAATGTTATCCTTACTGAGCATCCGAGCTCACCCCTTTCAATGTTTTTTTCCCAGGATTATGAAGAAGTAATTTATGAATGACCTGTAGGGATAGTATGAGGGGATATGAAGACATGATGTTTTTTTTATGATGTAATGTAAAAATTTATGGATGTATCTAGTTATTCCAAGGCTACTAAACTAATCGGTCTTTGGAGACTTGATCTTTCTCATGATCATGCCAATGTTATGTAATAATGCACCGACTCTGGGTAACTAGGGTTGGGGCGTTACAAGTTATGATGCACTTATTTTCACCAAGGTTTTTTAATAGATCCCCAATTCATATTAGAACCATGGAAATTATACTTTATAAGGATTCAAAACTTTTCTCTCGACAATGGTTTTATTTAGTTCATATTTTTTATTTTTATTTATTTATTAATAATAAAACAATTATGTTCATTATATATGATTTCTCCTATTCTATTCTATATTTTATTATATTATGGTCTCCAACTCCATGATCAAGGAAATATAACCTAGGTTTACTTTAGAATTTGTGATATGGAATTCCTGAGTCCTTTTCAAATCAATTAAAATCAAAACTTTGAGAATCCAAAGAGTTTTAGGAGTATAGGTTTTTAGTAGTGCTTTTCTTATTGCTTTATTTTTGTTTTCTTCTTCCTTTGGTTCATCATTTTCTCTTCCTTAACTCAGTTATTTTGTGGGATCCATGGTTTAAAAGTGATGAATAGATGTGGTATAATTATAGGGAATCTATTAGGGTATTCTCTTGGGAGTGGAGTAAACCAGTGTTTTCTTATGAAGTAGGGGGTTGTATTTATCACTTGAAGGTTTAGGTGATTAGTTCATTAACATCGTCAAATTAGTCTATAGTGAGTAAGTTAGTTGGATTATTATGATAAGACCTTGGTTATCTTTCTTAGATTCATTCTAGGAGTTAAAAATTTGTGTTTCTTATGAGTCTCGTGATAGACTCTAATGAATGATGAATCCAATCCCTTTAATGATTGGAGTCATCATGATGATCTGCAATGGTGAGTGAGGAAAAGAAAGAATGTACCACCAAACACATGGAGGATCACAATAAGAATAATAATTTAGTCACAAAAAGAGTCACTAAGACATTACTTATGGTTTAGTATTCTAAATCCACATTAAAAAAATCAATAGAGAGCTTTTGTAAGTGGATGCTTTTCTTTAAAATAAAAAATGAGTGTTGACACAACCTTAAACATATAGAGACCCATTAGAAACTCTAAAAAATAAAATGGGATGAAGAAGAAAAAGGTGGTGGATTGGATGATAAAATGATTAAACGAAAATTCTTTTGATATTCCCAAGTAATCAAATAATGGTCTTGATCAAGAAAACGGTCAAAAGGGTTGAATAGGCTTAGAGGTAAAACTAGAAATCTTTTAAATCCATGGTTATTACAACTAGGACAACGGGATCAACTCAAATATTGAGGTATTATTTGAAGAAACATATTCCATATTTTTGCTTTAATTATATTTTAACACCCTAATATTTTAATATATTATTAAATAAAAATGATCCAAATGTGTTTGATATCTTTCTCCACCCATAACACCAAACTTAAACTAAACAGCAATATATTTAGTAAAATATAAATATTTAAGTATAACCATTGAAACCAAGTTATTAAATTAGAACGAATTAATATAAGTAACCAAATTATGAAAAAATATGTATAAATAAAATAAAGTCTAATTTTAATAGGAATGAAATTCAATAAATTTTCTAAAAATGACCAATAAGATCATTTATTATTTAGAAAAGTATTTTTCAAAAAAAATTATTTTTTATATCATATGAATTTATATTTCAAAAAAAATATGAGTAATTAAAATAAATTATGTTTGATATTAATAAATATTTAACACTAATTTATTCATTAAATTATATCAAATAATAATAATAACAATTAATATTTTAAAATGACATTTTCCAACAAAAATGGTTTTTCATTATATTTTATAATTTTATTCACAAATTAAATTTATAATTTTCCTAATTTTAATTTTAAAATATGGATATAAATTTTTTATTTAGAATAAAAATATTTTCTTAAGATGAAATTTTCGATTTTTTCCAAAAAAAAAATAATTTTTAGTGGAAAAATACGGTTTTTATGAAAATTGTAATTTTTACGATTTTATAATTCTTTAAGTGTATCCTAGAGGTTTAAATAACCTTTTAAGGAATAAAATATATAAATTAACAAATAAAATTATTTATTTTAATATATTATTTGAGCCTATAAATCCTATGTCCCATATTTTTTGAACTAAATTTAAATACTAGTTTAACAAAAAATTATTTTCAATATTCTCTTTGAATCGGGTATTTTTAAGATGATATTAGATTTTATAATTCCATTAAAGCCTCATGCCTTTTATTTTATTTAAAATAAACCAAATATTTTATGGTAATTGATAATTTTATTAATTATTCCTTACAAAAAAAATTAAGCTTAAAAAACACAATTTTTTCTAAAAAAATATTTTTACGCCTTATGTGTGTTAATATAAAAAGTAACTTTTTAAAACCATAGAAATTTTATTTGATAAAATTATTTTAAAATTTTAAAGCATAAGTTAAAAAAAATTAAAGGTTTCATTTTTTGTTTTTTTCACTAATATTAATTACTAAGGTTAAAAATTAATTACCAAGGTAAAAGTAAATTAGGGTAAAAGTTAAAAAAGTTAAAAAAAAGTTTTTAAAACACTAAATTTGTCTCTAAAATGAGTGTTTGAGGTGAATTTATACCCTCATCTACTTCCCCTCCACTTGTTTCCATTTTTTATCCATTGACCTTGAAATAGTAACATCACGTTATTTAAATAATGTTATGGGTGCATCCAAAAGTTCCTTTCTCTTCTCTTATAAAACGGTAACACTTCCTCCACTTCAAGACTCACCTAACCTTTGAATTTATCCTTATAACTCTGAAAAAATTCTCCAAAAATAATATTATCCCACATCCAAAATCTTATGATCACTATAAGTTAGCATAAGGTCTTCATTTCAAAGGATATTTTCTTGTGAAAATTCAAGTCCCCGACGTGAGTTTCCACTTATTCTTAGTGTTTCCTTCTTAATTTTTACAACACTAACCTCATATTAAATTAAGAATAATATTAAATAATTATAATTATTATACTTAAATATAATTATATTAATTAAATAAAAATTATTCAATCCATTCCATCCACTAAGAAAAACTAAAAAATCGATCTTGTGTACGTGATGCCCTCTGCCACCATGACGAGATGTGGTTCATTTTTCAAAATCATCTCTCAATGATATAATAAATAATGAATTTTAAAAATAAATATGTTTTATATTTCAAAAATAAAATTCTTAAATGATAATATTTTCAAATACCATATTTCAATGCATTCATTAGGAAATGATATCATTAATCGTGCGCATGTACGGATTACTGCCTCCAAGAACAATGAATTTTGTTTGTCATCACCACACATCTTAGATGGATCAAAGAGTGGATTTAATGAGGATATATGACAATTATTAAATATTTTATATTATCAATATTTCATATTATCATTATCTAATGATATTCCCTTACTCATTAAAACACTATAATACGTTACTGTTTGGGTTGATTTTACCACCAATATGAACGATGTTATAATATTTATGTAATAAATGATAATGGGATGTAATATAATTTTAATATAATATAATAATGATATATTTAATATTTTTTAATGTTTATATCAGTTTTTTTTTAATATTTAAAATATTTATTAACATATCATCTTTCAATCATTAAACACATCGAAAACTAGTTCATTGTGATTTCCATTTTTACAAGTTATATTCATGTATTTAACCTAATGAAAATGGGAACTAAGTAATATTTAAAAAATGATTATTATATATTTAATTATCTAAAAATTATGAAATTGAAACCTCTTAGTGAAAATCAATCTCAAATTCCTAAACTTTATAAGAAATGAGCAACTAAAATTTCTAACATCTGATAATGAAAATAAACTATAATCAGTTGACATATTTGTAATATATGGTTATAAAATGATTATAAAAAGGGTATTATATTTATATTAAGGTTATGAGATAAGTGATTACGATCATTATTTTCATTATACATCTTTTTAGATCACAGTTGAGTGAGTGAGAATATAAGGTAAGGGTTTACGTCTCAAATTCCTCTCTATCAGACATGGTTGGTATTGTGCATCTAAATTAATTTATATGTGGTATATATTTATTCCCCTCCCACCTACCAACCTAACCAAAAAAAACCTATTCTTGTTACTACTACCTCTCCCCTCCCACCTCCCATCATTTTTATCACCTCATAGAGAGTCCCTCACCACATTTCGTCACCACTCTGATGTCATCATTGTCATATCATACCCCTTTCTTATTCCATCCATATTGTTTCATTCACATGTCATCACTGCTATCCATATCCCACCCCTAATTTTTCTTCCACATCTCCCCCATATTTGGGTTCCTCATATAGTGACCCACCATTTGGCTCACACAACTCCTCTTTCCCCTCTACCATCACTCCACCGACCCCAATGCCCTCACATGGATCGACATCATCTTCCTCCACTACCTCCACAACACCCGAATATACCCATCCTCCTCCTCCGCCACCACCATTAATACAATGTACCTAGAACCACTATAGATAGCCTCATCCTCCTATCCTTATTATACTTCACCTTCAACCTCCTTAATGACTACCTAAAGGTGATATGGGCATACCAATACACTAATCACACCTCCAAACTCTGCTTTTGGGGTTGATACATTGTCGAGATGGGGGTGTTCCTAATGTGGTGTGGAAGATGAAGTGGAGAATTATATTTCACCTATTGAAATATTTATTAGGGAGTGTTTGGAAATTTATTTCTTATATGACTCAATAGACCCAACCCAATCCCACCTGATCCAATATGGATTATGTTGGGTAAAGTCTAAAAAAACTTCCATGGTGTGACCTGACCCAAACCAAACTCTTTTAATTTGTCCGGGTCCGCAAAATCCCCAAAATCCAACCCATGTACACCCCAACTTTCATGATACTATTAGAAGAATTATTTGAAAGGTTTTTTTTTCATCTATATCAAAATCCTTCTAAGTTTGATTTATTACACTAGGGTTATGTTCTTTCACATACATCCACTTTATTTATTTTGAGGGATTATAATCTTTTTATTCCAATATTTAATTAGTCATATACTCATTATTCTATATGATGTGAACATCACATTTTTTATAATTAAGATTGGATGTTTTTCACCTAGAAAATATTTTTTCTCTATTCGTATGGGGAAATGTATTAGTGTTCGGTATATTGTTATTCAAATATGGATGATTATTGGCAAGTTGAATATGTATTGTTTGACCATCCACGTTATTTCTCAAGATGGTTTATGACCATGTTATCCCTTTTATTGACAAGAGGAAAATTATTGACATTCTTGATTATTATTGAATACTAGCATAGGTTGATTATGTATTGACATTACATATTTTTTATTATATGGCTACCAATGTTCTTATTCACTTAGATTTTTCTTAGATAATGATATGAAATTTTATGTTAACTCTTATGGTGAATATCTTAGACTTAAACAAGTGATGAGCGAGGCCCAAAATTATATATCCCCTAGATTCATCTACGGTTCTCATGAGACAAAATAGTTTGGGTTTTGGTGTATACCTCACCCCATATCAGTATAGATTCTTGACACAATGCCTTAACAACATTTTTTTATGTTTGATATTATGCATTGTATTTGTATAAGATTAGTATTATTGATATCTAGGTTTTTATTTATTTTCATGGATATATTATACTCTCAGTTTCATTTAATTATAGAATTATTTAGATTATTTATTTCTTTCATAATATGTATGTCTTGTTTATGTTCTTGATAGATTCAGTTATATGTTTCCCATACTAAGCATTTTAAATCCTCGCTTTATTATGTTTACATTCCCCATATTATAAAGAAAAGTATGACACATTATATTTTCTTAAGATAGAATGTGATGAAGAATTTGTGGTATATGTTGAAGACTACTTTTGGATTAAGTAGTTTCTATATAATGGAAAAAATATACATTAATTGAGAGAGACATGGGCTTTATTAGTTTCTTATTTTTTCTAATTCTCTAAATCTCTAAACCTAAAAGTTAATGGTAATATATGTAATGAAATTTTTTAATTAAGAAATTTAATTATGGGATAGTTATATCCAATAATATATAGTTTTTATCAATTCCTGTATATAAAGTATGTGTTTCTATCACCAAATATGGGAGTACAGGTCTGGGGCACCATGGTTGGTATTAGAATTGAGTTTAGTTAACTTTTGAGATTAGGATGTTTGTTGAGAATAATTTAACAGTTGATAAGTTAAGGTTGATGACAATTTCAAAGTTATATATATCCCTTTGGGCGAGTATGTTAATTAATGTTAAGGAAATAATGTACTTTTTATTTTTTTGATTACGATAAGATAACTTTAGTGAAAACCATAAGAATAATTTAAAATATAGGATGACATTCTAAAGTTTTGGTAAATCCAGGAGTATAAGGTTTTCCTAAAAATTATATCAGTTTATTGGTATTACAAGTGGATGTAGGCTCTATAATAGATGTACCTATGGGCAATAACTTTCAAAAAGGTTGATTGGGTATTAACTCAATTTTCATATGGTGCACGACAAAGAGGCCTAACTGAACACCTAGTTTGAAACTCCTGAGGGATATGTTATAGTTTATTCACATTATCTATAATAAACTATTGTGAAGTATTTTGGTATTTTGTTAACAAATTATGTTAGAGAAACTTATAATAAAATGGCCATAGATGACCAAGGATTGAACAAATAGATTCAAAGGTTGAACTAAAAGTTTCATATGTTAAAAATGAAGGTGTCATAGGGGAATCCATATTCAAAATAAAGTTTTCATATTCATATTTTGAATATTATCATGATATTTTTTGTTTAATTATTTGGTTAAAACATAATCATGACGATGAAGGAGAAAAAGGTGTGTATCTAGAAACCATTGTGTCTTATAACTGAATAAGGGAGCATACCTAAATGGTTGAGAATCATAATATATTACTATCAAATAGAAAAGGTGAGTTTTATAGTCTTACCTAAGGTAGTGAGATTAATACTTTAATAAAAAATAAATCTAGAAACTATTTATTATTTTAATTAGTGAGTGATATTTATAAATGATATTTTAGTATTTTCTAAAAGTTATACAGATTATGTGAAACACCAAATCATTTTTCTTTAGTAGTTGTAATTTAAAGGTTTGGAAATATATATTAAATGGTATCAATAACATTGAAAATTGATTTTATGATAAGGTTTTTTGGAAACAACTATTGGAGAATACATTATTGGGGGATGGATAACTATTAGGTTAAAAATATGATTGATGTTAAGGTAATAAAGGGTTGATTGATCTTGAGAAAATTGAGTTAGATAATATTAATATCCTGGGAATTGATTATTGATTTAATAAAAAGGGATCTATAATATTTTTTGGAAATTTTATCCCATATTTTGGGATTAATATATATATCTCTAGTTTTTTACTTTATGAAGTAGTGATTAATACATTGGAAGGTTAAATATCGAGTTAATATTTTAAAGAATATATAATTTGACTATGGTTTAATGACTTGGAGATTCAAATTGTTTTAGGAAAAATATATTATAGAGAATATATGATTAGGATATTTACATAATTATGTACATGATTATATGTATTATTAATGTTGTTTTAATAAATATGTGTAACTTTACATAGCATAAGAGAGCAAGGAAGAAGTCATATTTGAGGTTTTATCCAGAATGATGGATATGTTAAGACTACCCTCACCTACTTCAATCAATGAGTAATAACTAAAATTGCAATGGGAAAATTTGTTTAAGGGAATAGAATTTAACAACTCGGGATTTTAATATA
The DNA here is from genome assembly GCA_963277665.1 of Viscum album. NCBI lineage: Eukaryota > Viridiplantae > Streptophyta > Magnoliopsida > Santalales > Viscaceae > Viscum > Viscum album. The sequence goes on from OY728138.1 coordinate 460,727,118, forward strand.
TGATTACCATTGAATGAGTTAAATGTTTTTGATAGCTCTATTCACACTAAAACCAAACCTAAAATAATTTGCGATATATTTTTATAAAATATAAATATTTAAGTATGGTCATTGAAAATTAGTCATTGAATTAGTAGGAATAAATAGAAGTAACCAATTTATGAAATATATATATAAATAAAATAAATTATTTTTTAAAATTGAATGTAATACAATTAGTTTACCTAAAATGACTAATAAAATCATTTATTGTTTAAAAAAGGAAATTTTCTAAAAATTCCCATTTTATATGGTATGTATATCTATTTCAAGAAACATATGATTAATAATGATAAATTATATTTGATATTAGAAATTATTTAACACCAATTTCATTAGAAATTATATGAAATAATAATAATAACAGTTAATATTTTAAAATGTCATTTTCTAATAAAAACAGTCTTTCGTAATATTTTAGGATTTTATTCAAAAGTTGTATTTATAAATTTTATAATTTTAAATTTACAATATGGAAAAAATATTTATAATAATAAAATTATTTTAAGATGAAATTTTGGTTTTTTTCCAAAAAGATTGATTTTTAGTCGAAAAATATGATTTTTGTGAAAATTAAAATCTTTATGAGTTTATAATCATGTAAGTACATCCTTGAAGTTTAAAAAAATAAGTAATAAAATGTGTATTAAAGGAATAAAATTTTTCATTTTAATATATTTTTTGATCTTATAAATCCTATGCCCAACATTTTTAGAACTAAATTAAAATATACATTTAATAAGAAATTATTTTCATCCTTTTCTTTCAATCAAGTATTTTCAAGGTGAGATTAATTTTAAGTTTGACATAAAAGTTTCATAGATTTTATTTGACTTAAAATGACTAAATTTTTCATGGGTATTTATAGTTTTAATTACTATGTAATACACAAAAAATATGCTTAAAAATACATTTTTTTCTAAAAATTAATTTTTTGCATTTTTTGCGTTAATATTAAAATTAAATTTTAAAAACATTACAAATATTATTTGATAAAATTATTTATTATTTATAAAATCATAAGGATAACATTATTTAAAGGTTTTATTATTAATTTTTTCATTAATATTAATTACTAAGGTTAAAAATTAATTACCAAAGTAAGAGTAAAATAGGGTAAAAGTTAAAAAAAATAGAAAACACCTTAAAACACTCGAGTTGTCTATTAAATGAGTGGTTGTGGTGATTTTAGAATATAAATAACTTTCACATAATATTTTCTCCATTTTGGATTCATTAACCTTGAAATAGTAACATCACATTATTGAAAATGTTAAATGTGCTTCCAAAAGTGTCATTCTCCTCACTTATAAAAAGGTAACACTTCCTCCAGACAAAGGCTCACATACCCATCGAATTCCTCTTTGAAAATTTGAAAAATTTATCCTATGATAACCCAATCCCATTTACAAAATCCTATTTTCACTATTATTTAGAATAAGGACTTCATTTAAAAGGAGAAATAATAGTAAAAATTCAAGTTTGCGACGTGAGTATCCACTTATTCTTAGGGTTCCTTCTTTATTTTTACTATCATAACCTTATGAAAACTTATGAATATGTTGAAAATTGTATAATTGGTATACTAAAATTTCATTATATAAATTAAAAAAATTATTCAATCTATTCCATCCACTAAAAAACCAAAGCATAGATCGTGCGTACGTGTGGACTACCGCCTCTACAACACAATGTGGTTTTACTATCACCACCTATAAATTCTAGTATAAAGAATGAATTTAATGAATAAATATTTATTATATGTTATAGAAGAAATTAATAAATGTTCATTTTTATATATACCATCTTTCCATCCATTTATTGAGAAATTAGGTCGTTAATTGTGTGCTCGTGCAGACTACCACCTCCACAAACAATGAATTTTTTTTATCATCACCAACCATATTTGATGGTTATTATAATATATTTAATAAGAATATTTAATAATTGTGAGATTTTTTATCTTCTTAATATGTTATATTATCATTATATAATGTCATTCCCTTACTCATTAAAAAATTATAGCACATTACTATTTGGGTTAGATTACCACCTACATGAACGATGTTATAATGATTATTTCATAAATGATTATGGTATTTAATTTAATTATAATATAAGTAATAATGATATATTAAATATTTTTTAATGTTCCTAGAAATTTTTTGTTAATATTTAAAATATTTATTAATATATCACCTTTCGATCATTAAACATGTCTAAAACTAGTTCATTGCTATTTCCATTTTTACAATCCATATTCATGTCTTTCACCTAATTAAAATGGTACTTAATTAATATTTAAAAATAAATTATTATTGTAACATTAATTATATGGGACTCCATAAATTGAAACCTCTTAGTGAGAATCTGTAACACCCCATGGTTTTAAAAATAAATTGAAATGCATAAAACACTGAGTCTCTACATAATGACACTTTATTTTAAGGAGATGGTTATCAACTAGTCGTTAAATATAATTTTTCCTCTTCTATGATTTGAATTTTGAAAAACAGACATGCACGATTGTGATCAGTATGTTTTTTGGAGTCTAATAAGAAAATTTTAATTTTTGGTGAATAGTAACCAACCCTTATGAATAGTAATGTTATCCTTATGAAACGTAATATGAACAAATGAATAGTAAATTCTCTAATGAATTTTTTTCTAATAATTTATCTGACCTTGATTAATCTTTCAAGGTGTTATAAAATCAGTTATAGCTTTAAAATTTTTATTTTTGGAATAAATTATGATTTAATTTAAAAATAAATTTTCTTATATTTTGAAAATTATAATGATAAAATTCAGTTCATTTTTGAATACTACACTTCGAAAAATGGTTAGGGAGAATTTTTGGGATTTTTCTGAAATACTCAAATTTTTTATGAATAGTGAAATATAGTAATTTATAGGGTATATACATTATATGTTAAATACACTATTATTAGTATCATGGATGATGTAAGCACCCTTGTTTCGAACTCAAATGATCTATTTACTATTTTAGGTCACATGAATTAAGACTATTCATAGTCTTAAGCAAAAATATAACAACCGAGCTTTTTATTACACACTTAAACATGATTTATTACATAAAATCTTCACTTGATACAACATAAAAGATCGAGGGGTATAGTGTCTCTGGGTATTAGAAACATTAAATAACAACTTAAAATATGAAACACAACATCTTTATTGAAAACTTCCTTTACACAACCACTACATTCCCTCGTACTTATCATTGCATGGGATAACCAGAGGAAAAGAATAAGAAAAGGGTGAGCTATAAATCCTAGTAATAGAATAAAGAAGGAATAACAATAATATTACAACACATGTTAGTAAATAGGCATATCAATGGATTTCAAGAGAAACATGAACATAAAGGCCAGATGTAGCATGATTATCATAACATGGAAATGTGGAAACAACACTTAACATGGTATTAGCATGAGCCAAAGTTCATTGCACATGTAGCATGAGTAAACCCTAATTTCACTTGAATTAGCATGAGTAACCCTCATTTCACTTGACTTATCATGATACTAATCTTTACCCAATTCATTGGATCACTGTCAGGGAGAACCCTTCTTAAACATTTCATTTCATGCATAAGTGTACCACATGGATCATACAACATGGAACCATTAAACATAATCATTTATTCCACTATAAAGTAATGTGGAATTAATACATGAAACTCTATAATCAATAAGTAAATTTTCATAAAGTTTAATACCCTTGATAGAGAAATGGGCATGGTATTCACTACACAATGACTTTGGCTTGGAAAATTGTGATGCAATTTCAGCAGCATAATGGCGTGACATAAAAACTCATAAAAATGGTTGATGAGAGATAAAGGAGGGTATCATCATATTTACATGAAATGGAAAGTAAGGGGGTCATATATATACATTTCCCAAGATAATTAATGGAATTCGGATTCATAGTATAAAAGAATTTCTTGAATGTAAATGAGGAGATAAAAATTTCTTACAGAATTTCTGTATGGTAAAGAGTGTACATTGGAGGAATTAATGAGATAAAAAGGGGGTCTATCATTATTCAAACATAAATATAGAAGTATGTGGGATGTTATAAATCATACCCAAACATTTTTAATTAAAAATAAAAGTATATACCAACATAATGGAAATGAGACAAAATTGAGAAAGGAAGAAATCCCTTGGAAGTGTGAACCCAAAGGCTTGGGAGGGGCTTGAGGGAGGATTCTTGGGAGATTAGGTCGCCTTGGGAGGATTATAGAGAGATGAGGGAATAGGTTTTACTAGCTCCAAAGTCTTTGAGTGAAGAGGAAGTAGGAGCTTGGGTGGGTTTATATAGGAAAGGAGATGGAATTCTTTATTATTTAGGTTTGGGACACCACACATTAAACTAATCAAAACCACAAACCAGATCATGTTTTTTGCCCATGTTTTTCCAAAGGGGAGTAGAAAACAATATTTTATAAGTAAAATGGCCTAAATTATTAATATAATATGGTTTATTATGTGTAGGTGAGTCACACTCTCAATGAAAAGCAATTTAAAAAGCTAAAATGTTTTATAAGTCTTGAATGGACCACTAAGGATTTGTGAAATAAATAAAACAAACCTAAAATCAAATTATTTTAATTTTAAAACATATATTGGCCGAAAATAATGTTTACAGTATTTTATTACATCACTATTGGTTCATTAGGATATCATAAAACACGTTATATATTTAAATGGAATTTAATTTTTACCCAAAAATTCGATTGTCTCAGAAAATTATGAAAAATTCTCCATTGGATAATTTTGAAATCCTGATTCCAAAAATAATATTAATTTTATCAAAATAATTTTCTAAATATGTGAATTTTCACTTTTAAAATAAAATCTGACATTTATCAGAAATTCATGGGTTTTGACAAAACCATCTTTAAACCTTAATAAAAATTACAATTTTATTCATAAAAGTTAAGATAATTTATTCTTGATAAAAATTAATTTAATAATAATAATAATTTATTAAAATATTATTTAATTCAAAAATCCATTAATTTATCAAAATAGATTTTTTAGTTGAATATTAAATAAAAATACTATTTGTGATTTAAAAACTATTTACAAAGTCACAATAATAAAATGAATGTATATTATTTATTATATATAAAAATAATGCACATAATCATAGTGTTAAGGTCTTATTACATAACCCCTTATAACACCAGCATAAGACCGAAGGGTAAGGTGTGCGATTGTGACAAACTCTTCAAGTGGCTCAGATAATATCGCTCGGGTGGTAATCTCTATCAACTTTCACTTCTCCCATAGGCAGTTCCGTTCGAGCTTAACTTGTTGAACCTCATCTTGGGCTTGGTCAAGAGTGAATCCCAATGATACCACCTCCTTTCTGATCTCCAAAAAATGGTCTTCGTATGGGAAAAGTCTACTAGATGAGGTCATCGCTTCCTTTGTCTGAGTAAATTGGATTTGTTAAAGCCCTAAAATTATACTAATAATGTGATCACTATTCAACGACTATATTAGCAATGGTCATGATTATTAATGGTATTTTAAAATCCAAAATCATAAAACCAAAGAATTTCACATTTTATAAAACCATTTTTCATAATAAGACATTTAATTGGATCAAGAGGAATTTCCATTGATAAAAGTTTGGGTCGTTACAATATTCCCCCTTAAAAAATTTCACCCTCAAAAATTCCTATTCCCATACTAAAATAGATGTGGGTAACTAAGATTCATCACTTCCTCTGATTCCTACATCGCTTCTTCAAACTTTTGGTTTTTCCACAACACCTTAATGAGGGGCATTGTCTTATTTTGTAGAACTTTTTCTCTATGATCTAAGATCATTACTGGTTGCTCCTCATAATAAAGATCATCCTCTAACTATAATACCTCTGAAGTGGGTACATGTGAAGGGTCTGGAATGTACTTCCTTAGGAGAGATACATGAAATACATCATGTACTTTGTCCATGGTGCGTGGAAGTGCTAGTCGATAGGCCACAGCCCTGACACGATCAAGACTCTCGAAGGGGCTGATGTTCCTAGGACTTAAATTGCCTTCCTTTCCGAACCTCAGGACTTTCTTCCATGGAGATATGCAAAGAAATACCATGTCTCCAACTTTGAACTCAAGGTCTCATCGATAGTCATCTGCATAACTCTTCTATCAACTTTGGGCTACCTTGATATGTTGCTGAATGGTTTTCACCTTCTCCACCATTTCTTTGACCATTTCAAGTCCCAGCAGCTTACGACCACCAACTTCATCCCAACACACCAGTTTTCTACACCTTTTCCCATAAATGGCTTCATACAGTGCCATTCAGATGTTTGAGTGGAAACTGTTATTGTATGAGAACTCAATAAGAGGAAGATGTTGATCCCATCCTAATTTAAAGTCCATTGAGCATGCTCTCAACATTTCCTCAAGTGTTTGGATAATCCGCTCAGATTGGCCATCATTTTGAGGATGATAGGTCATACTGAAGTTTAGTTCAGTTCTTAGAGAATGTTGGAGACTTTTCTATAACTTCGAGGTGAATCTTGGATCATGGTTGGATACAATAGATAGTGGTACTCTATGCAGCCTTACCACTTCTTTGATGTAAATCTCTGCAATTTGATCCAATGAGAAGTCCTCTCAAACTATGATAAAGTGAGATATCTTCAAAAAAAGGTCCATAATGATCCATATAGCATTATTTCCTCTATATGTCTTTGGAAGTGAAGTGACAAAGTCCATAGTAATGTTTTCCCACTTCTATGTTGGTATGGGTAGTGGTTGCATCATTCCTTTAGAATTTTTCCTCTCAACCTTCACTTGCTGACATACCAGGCACTTTGATGTATATTCAGCAATCTCCATTTTCATATTGTCCCACCAAAGGTTTCCTCATAGATCTCGATACATCTTTGTGCTCTAGGAGTTCATAGAGAAGGTTGAGCTATGTGCGTCATTCAGAAGCTCTTTCTTTATCTCTGCATTGGATGGTACGCATAATCGTGACCCAAATCTCACAATTCCATCCTTTTCAACCACAAACTCTGAGGATTTCCCATTTCTGATAGCTTCCACCCTTTTCATAATTTTTACAACCTTTATTTTAGAATCCTTAATTTTTTCCATGAGGGATGGTTTAGTAATCATTTGAGAAAGGATTGATGATGTTCCTCCCTTAATTATTCTCATGTCCATCCTCTTAAAATCTAAGAATATTGGATCCTTTTCAATTCACATCATTGATAAAGAAGTTGGATCCTTTCTACTTAGAGCATATTCAACCTTTTTCACTTTCCTAGGGTGCTAATGGATTGAGCAGTCCTAGTCTTTAATCATCTCTAACCATCTTCGTTGGTGCATGTTCAAATCTTTCTATGTGAATATATACTTGAGGATTTTGTGGTCCGTATATATTTCACACTTTTCCCCAAAGAGATAATGATACCAAATTTTTAAATTTAAGATCATTGAATCCATCTCAAGATCATGTATTGGATAGTTTTGGTTATCAAATTTTAATTGCCTTGAAGCATAGGTAATGAATTTGTCATTTTCATCAACACATAGCCCAGACCCTTCTTTGAAGCATCACTGAATACAACAAAAAGTTCTCCACTTGTGGGTAATGTGAGAACAGGCACATTGATAAGCCTTTTTTTCAAATCCTTGAATCTCTCTTCAAATTCATCACTCCATGAAAACATTACTCCCTTCCAAGTTAGCTTGGTAAGAGGTTTTGACAATCATGAGAAACTTCTCACAAATCAGTGATAATATCCCACTAACCCCAAGAAGCTACAGATATCTGTTACCGATGTTGGCCTTGTCCATCCCTCTATTTTAGTTGTCTTCAAGGGATCCACATATATCTCTTTGCTTGTGATTATATGACCCAAGAATGAGACTTCCCTCAACTGGAACTCACACTTGTCGTACTTTCCATAGAGCTTCTCCTTTCAAAAGGTCTCTAGTATAGTTCTTAGATGCCCCTCATGATCCTCCTTGGTTTTGGAGTATATTAGAATATCATCTATAAAGACTACAACAAATTTGTCAAGGTAATATCTAAAGACTCTATTCATCATGTTCATGAAGATTTAAAGAGCATTAGTGAGTCCAAAAGGCATTACTATGAATTCATAGTGCCCGTATCTTGTATGAAAAGCAGTATTGGGGATATCTTCCTTCTTCACCCATACTTCATAATATCCCAACTGCAAATCCACCTTGGAGAAGTATTGTTCTCCACATGGCTGACCGAACAAGTCATCAATTCGAGGTAGATGATACTAGTTCTTTATCATGATTTTGTTGAACACATGATAATCAACACAAAGGCGCATTGACCCATCCTTCTTCTTGATGAAGAGGACTGGTGCACCCGATAGTGAAGCACTTGGGTGTATAAACCCTTCATCCAGATTCTCCTATAGTTATTTCTTTGCCTCCTCAATCTCCACAACATTCATTCTATATGGAGTCTTAGATATTGTCAATGCCCTAGGTATAAGGTCAATTGAGAATTCAACATCTCCTCTAGGAGGAAGACCGGAAAATTCCTCGAGAAACACTTCAGGGAATTCCCTCACAATAGGTATGTCTTCAAGGATGGTTTCCTCCTTAGACTCAATCATCTGAGCTAGATACGCATGATCATAGGGTAGTAATATCCACGCTTGAGATGATGGAGCTAAAGAAGATTAATCTTCCTCCTTGCACTTTTATAGAATCAAGGGTTGATTGTTTATATGGAGAGTGATTTCCCTCTCAAAAAAATTTATGTTGGCACTATATAAGGAAAGTAAGTCCATGCTGACAATTGTATAAAATTCCACCATAGGGAGTATGAAGAGGTTCTCTAGAAATTTTAATCCACAGATTGTGATAGGGGACGAGTTATATTCATGGGATGCAATGATTTCCCCATTTTTCATGCTCACTGACATCTTTACTTCCATGATTTGTGGTGCTATTGGGATTGTTCTACTAAACTTTCGGGATACAAAAGAATGCATAGAACCATGGGAGATGACCCTTCCTTTCAATTTTTTATTCTAGTTCTACTCTATCCAATATAGAATTAGGGATGAGTACTTTTAAACTTTTAAACACATAAAGGGTAATCCAATGAAAAAAAGGGACAACTTATAAATTACTTTTATTTCCTTAACTTGTGAATTTATAGGCTTCAATCTATGTTATCCATGATCTATTTCCCAACATATATTCTTAGAGGCATTTTTTTATTCCCTTAACAATGGTTTATACTAATATTATGAATTTACTAAATCATATCCCCCAGGAGTTTCATATCCAATAGTGAAGCAGTGCCCGTTATTGTGTACTAGGATACCCTAGGTCAAGCCCAAAACTCCTTGTCGGAGTTTTCTCTCCTAGGTACATCTGTGCCAGAGCCACCTCTAGCTGCTTGTATCCAAACAGGGATTCATTTTCTTGATAAACCACTTACTCTATACTCACCAAAATTTAGGGATGTTTTTATTATACTTAGTGTTATACCTAAGGCTTTCACTATGGTTTTCTAATCCTAATCCAAAAAAAACTAAACATATTCTCCGATACCAACTATAATAACCCTGCTTTTTATTACACACCTAAATGTGATTTATTAAATTAAATATTCACCTGATACAACATAGAATATTGAGAGTTCTAGTTTCTCTGAGACTTAGGAACATTACATAATGACTTAAAACATGAAACACAACATCTTTATTGAAAACTTCCTTTACATGACCACTACATTCCCTCATACTTAGCATTGCATGGGATAACCTAAGGACAACCATAAGAAAAGGGTGAGATATAAAGCCCAATAAGGGAGTAATAAAGGCATAGAATTAATATTAAAACACATGTTAGGAAATATTCATATCAATGGAGCATAATAGAAACATGAATATAAAGGTGTGACATAGCATGATTATCATAACATGGAAATGTTGCAACAACACTTAACATGGTATTAGCATTAGTCAAGTCTCATTGCACATGGAGCATTATTAAACCATAAATTCACTTAAATTAGAATGAGTAAACCCTCATTTCACTTGACGTATCATGATACTAATATTTACCCAATGCATTGGAGTGCTATCCGGGCGCATCCTTCTTAAACATTTCATTTCATGAATAAGTGTGCCACATGGATCATACAACATGGAATCATTAAACATAATCATTTATTAAATGATAAAGGAATGTGGAATTTATAAATGAAACTCTATAATCAATAAATAAATGTTCATAAAGGTGAATACCCTTGATAGATAAATGGCCATGGTATTCACTACACAATGACTTTGGCTTGGAAAATCGCGGTGCAATTTCGGCAGCGTAACGACGTGACATAAGAACTCATAAAAATAGTTGATGAGAGATAAAGGAGTGTCTCATCATATTTAAATGAAATTTACTATAATGGGTTCATATAGATACATGACACAATATAAGTAATGGAATTTGGATTCATAATACAAAATAATTTCTTAAATGTAAATGAGGAGAGAAAAATTTCTTACGGGATTTCGGTATGGTAACATGTGTACATTGGAGGCATTAATGAGAGAGAAAGGGGGTATCTAATTATTCAAAAATAAATAGGGAAGTATGGGGTAGGTGTGAAATCTTACCCCCAACATTTTTAATTAAAAATAAAAGGATACATCAACATAATGGAATTGAGACAAAAATGAGAAAGGAAGAAATCTCTTACTTGAAAGTGTGATCCCAAAGGCTTGGGAGGGGCCTGAGAGAGGATTATTGGGAGCTTGGGGCACCGTGAGAGGATTATATAGAGAGGAGGAAATATTTTGGACTAACTACAAAGTCTTTGAGTAAGGAGGAAGTGGGATCTTGGGTGGGTTTACATAGGAAAGGAGATAGAATTCTTTATTATTTAGGTTTGGGACACTACACATTAAACTAATCAAAAACACAAACCAGATCATGGTTTTTTCCCATGTTTTTTTTTTCAAATGGGAGTAGAAAATGATATTTTATAAGTTCAATGGCCTAAATTTTTAAAATAATAGGGTTTCTTATGTGGAGGTGAGTCACACTCTCAAGGAAAACAATTTAAAAAGCTAAAATGTTTTATAAGTCTTGAAGGGTCCACTAAGGCTTTGTGAAATAAATAAAAAAACATAAAATCACATTATTTTAATGGTAAAACATATATTAGCTGAAAATTATGTTTAAATTATTTTATTACATCAATATTGGGTCATTAGGATGTCATAAAACACATTATATACTTAAATGATATTTAAATTTTACCCAAAAATTCGACTCTCTCAGAAAATTATGAAAAAATAACCATTGGATAATTTCGATGTCCTGATTTCAAAAATAATATTAATTTTATCCAAATAATTTTCTAAATATGTGAATTTTCACTTTTAAAAGAAAAACTGACATTTATCAAAAATTCATGGGTTTTGACAGAAACAGCTTTCAAACCTTAATAAAAATTACAATTGTATTCATAAAAATTATACGATCATTAATACTTGATAAAATTTAATTTAATAATAATAATATTTTTTTAAAATATTATTTAATTAAAAAATCCATTAAATTATCAAAATATATTTCTTAGTTGAATATTAACAATAAATACTATTTATGCTTTAAAAACTATTTACAAAGTAATAATAATAAAATGAATGTATATTATTTATTATATAAAAAATGCACATAATCATAGTTATAAGGTATTGTCACATAAACCCTTATAACACCCACATAATACCGAAGGGTATGTTGTAAGATGGTGAAAGACTCTTAGGGTGGCTCGGATAACATTGCTTGGGTGGTAATCTCTATCAACTTTCACTTCTCCCATAGGCGGTTCTGTTCGATCTTAACATGTTGAAGCTCATCTTGGGCTTGGTCAAGATCGAAGCCCAATGATTCCACCTCATTTATGAGCTCTGATAAATTGGATTAGTATGGGTAAAGTCTACGAGATGAGGCCATCGCTTCCTTTGTTTGAGTAAATTCAATTTTTTAAATCCCTAATTTTATACTAATCACGTGATCATTGTTCAATGGCTATATTAGCAATGGTCACAATTCTTAATGGTATTTTGAAATCCAAAATAATAAAACCAAAACATTTCACATTTTATATAATAATTTTTCATAATAAGACATTTAATTGGATCCAGAAGAATTTCCATTGATAAAAGTTTGGGTCATTACAAAAAATATTAAACTAATGATTAAAATAATGGAAAACCCCTCTGCTCCTCCACAATAAATACCACCCTCACCCCCCCCCCCCTCTTCCTCACACACCTATCAAGCTTTGATAATTGTTTAAATTATGTCCAATACAATTCCCAAGGCTCTTCCCCACGTCCAAGACCTATTTTTCTCACCAAAAGGCCAGAACCAAAGGCCATAAGAAGGATCTCAAGGAGAAGAGATCAAGAGGTTAAAATTATCTTTCATTTTCTTATGTTTTATTTTCAATTCTTTTCTTTTATTATACTATCTTCACCTAACCTTATCCAAGAGGAATAAAAGCTCCAATATTATATATATTCTTAATTTTTATCATTTTTATGGAAAAATTCATTATAATTATTCCTTACATATTCCACTTATTCTAAAAAAAATACAGCCCATGATTTGTCGATTTATCGACATCATGGATGATGTGTCTTCAATTTCCATTACTTCCTTCAAATATAGTTGTAAAACCATTTTAATGGTTGAAAAAAAATTAAATTTTATTATATTACCTTTATTATGTTCTATATTTAACTTATATGCATAATATTAATGGTATATGATTAAACAAGTTCATGATTATCGAAGAATCACCAAAATGATCTAAACAAATATCACTAATGATTTATCTAGTGATTCATCCTCATACCATTTAAGAAAAATTATTTATGGAATAATTTAATATTCTATAAACATATTAACACCCTTTAATTCTACTTCTATATTTTCACTTACATTCGACAAGAAAATCCTTTACAAACCGACCATGGAAATCATGTAAAGCACGCACCCGAAACAATGAAAATAACCAAATATTATTAATAAATGGGTAAAATGATGTTATAAAATGATCTTATAAGGTGTTATACAGATGATTATTCTTTTTTAAAATATTAATAACACCCATTTAACCATTATACATGATTTTTAAACAAGTTTTTAGTAAGCCAAACCTGAGGTACGGGAATTCTTAACCCAATTTCTGTTCTTTGGGTTAACCTTCTATTTCATTGATTATGTGGTGCTAAGTTCATTTTTGTAATTAATTTTGTTTAAATTATATTTTATTATGTTTATTTATAGTGTATAAACATATTCCTTTCATTCTATTAATTCTCACATCAATTATATTATATTTTTAAGTTACTTTTCTTAAAAAATCTTCTTTTAAAATTATATTTTACATAATTCAAAAGAAATGTTTTTATGAAATTATCAATGTTTTATGATTATATTTTAGTTATTTGGAATTGTTTATGATTAAGGGTGGGAGATATATCTCTCTAAAATTTATTGGGTATGTGTAATTTGGAGTTTGGCAGTATAGTTACTCCAAGTGTAATTGGGATGGTTACATCGTAATGTAGTTGTGAGGGTTACATTTTAAGGTAGTCATGAGGGTTACAAATCATAAGGTAGATGTGAGGGTTACAATATAAGTAATTAATTCCCCAATATACCTTTATTATTTAATTTATATTCTCTATGTTTTATGTAAATATCATGTTTCACAAAGTAAGTATATATGGGTGAGAAGTATTTCTTTGTGAAAATGATTTCATATGTTTATAAGTATTCATGGACTAATGGTTTATTTCCTTCCTTTTATATTCATTACAAATATTTTATGCTCATCCTATGTTTTTAAATGTTTTTCACTTGTTATAATTATGTGTAATAGAAAGAATGAAGTCAAGTTAAATGTTATCAAGATTTTTCAAAGAAATCATGTTATTGTTTTGTGTTAAATAATTTATGTTTTGGAATAAATGGATATTATTTTAATGGTACCCACTTTTCATGCTTGTGGTTTGATACAAATGAGTTAAGTCCTAACTTTATAAAACTCTAAACTGAAAAGACATTTGGGAATGTAAACAAGTGAAATCTAGTTTAAATATCTAGATTATGTAAGGCGAGGTCCTCATAGTTGGTATTAAAACACAGTTTAGATAACTTTAGAAGTTAGTATAATGTTAACAGAATACCATAAATTATTTTTACCTTATGTTTATGTTGAAATGGTATAGAATTTAAATATTTCCATGTTTCTTAATCTAAGATGTGTCTGTTTATAATGTTTTTCTGTAGAATAAATAGGGAAGCTGAAGTTGGAAAGAATCGAGAGGTTGATATATTTCCAAATCTGTAACTAGGAATGGTGGGAATTGGAACTGATCAGTTTGTGATAGTAATGGATCAGCTAATGTATAAAATAAATGGTATTGGCATCCATTCAAGAGAAAAAGTAGATCTACCATAAAGGAACATGATGATAGTGGAACATTTTATGAGGCAATACCCACCTGCATTCTGGGGATCTTCTGACCCAGTAGCAGCTGAAGGATGGATTAAAACCATTGAATATATATTCGATTTTATGGTATGTTTAGATAATCAAAAGTTTAGTCATGCCATTTATCATTTTGAAGGTGAATATTATCATTGGTGGTCAATGGTTAAGAATATTAGGGATGGAGAGGAGATTAAATCCTTAGAGTGGGATGAAATTAACAGTATTTTCCTTGAAAAATATTTTCCTAAGGTGGTTCTACTTAGTATGGAGAATTTATTCCTTGAATTGAGGTAAAATGAGGAAGATTCAGTGGCTGTATATGAAGCAAACTTCACTCGATTGGAAAGGTACGCTCGAAATCTTATTCGGGAACTGGATTGAAAAATCAATCGCTTTTACTCAGGATTGAATACAAGATACCGAAGGGCATTGGACTCCTAAGAATTCAAAAGTTATGATTTATTGAGAGGCTTTAAATGTAGTTTTTTGATGATCACTTGTACTTTGACAATAAACAAAATAATATGTCCAAATGTAAAGTGATGGGTAATAAGTAATCTAATAAATCTGAATAAATCTGATGGTAAGAAATTCTAGTTTGTAGTTTGTGAAAAGTGTGGTAAAATCACCCTAGTGAATGTATTAATAAAACCGAGAAGTGTTTTCGATGTTGTAAGTTTGTACATATGGCCCAAGATTGTAATTAAAATGATCCTAAGATCAATTCTGAAAAGAAAACTGTAAATTGTTTCAAATGTGGAGAGATGGGTGATTATGAAAATGTATGCCCAAAGAAATATCTAAGTGATAGAAAGCAGCCATACTATAAGCAGAAAGGTGTAGTGAGATCCTTTTCGACTATGTAAGTATATGTTGGGATATCAAATTAAGTGGAATAGGGTACTTGTTTTATTTACCTAGATTTTTATAAGGTCTTGTTTGATATGGTTTCTACACATTCCTTTATTTTTGATAAATTTTCTGGTAAATTGGAAATATCACCTCCAAGAATGAGACCAAAAGTTATTTTTAAAACACCAGGGGAAATGTTACAGCAAAAAGGCATTTTAAGAATCTTCTTATTGTTATTTGTGGAAATAAATAACCTTCAAACCTTGTTGTTTTTTCCTTAGTAGATTTTGATGACATTATGAGTATGGATCAGCTTTCTATTTATCATTCTAGGATTGATTTTAGAGCTAAAAACGTTGTTTTTCAGAAAGAGTTTCAGTTTTTATATGAAAAAGAACCTATATAATTGATAAAATATCAAGAAGCTAAGAAAATGCTGAAATATGGAAATAAAATTTATCTTTCTCATACTGTTGAATACAAGAGAACTTTTCAGATAAATTATGTGTTAGTGGTAAATGAATACCTTGATATTTTTTCTGATGAGTTGCCCGGTGTTATACCTGATCAAGAATTTGAATTTACAATTTACTTAGTTCCTGATACTAAGAAAATTTCAAAGACTTGTAATTGAATGGCTCAAATGGAACTTCATAAATTTAAAAATTAGTTGCAGGAGTTGCTTGATAAAGGATTCATTCATCCTAGCACTTCACCATTGGGATCTCTTATTTTGTTCATTAAAAATAAAGATAGTTCCATAAGAATTTTCATTTATTATAGAGCTATGAATAACATTACTATTAAGAATAAGTATCCCTTTCCTCAGATCGATGAATTGTTTGATCATCTCCCGAGATCTTAGTACTTTTCCAAGATTGACTTGCGATACAAAAACCATCAGCTGAAGGTGAAGGAGGATGACATTACAAAAATAGATTTTCAAACTAGATATGGTCATGATAAATTTGTTTTTATGTAATTTGGGTTAACTAATGAACCTATTGTATTCATGGATATTATGAATATAATATTTCATGAGTTCTTGGATAAGTTATTGGTTGTGTTTATTAATGACATTTTTGTATATAATAGAAGTAAATTGGATCATGAAAAACATTTAAGGGTTGTTTTTCAAACCTTAAAAGAAAAGAAATTGTATGGAAAATTTAGAAAGTGTGAATATTGGTTGTAACAAATTTCTTTCCTTGGTCACATTATTTTTAAACGTGACATAACTGTTGATCCTACTAAAACAAAATTTATTGAAGAATGGACAAGACCCACAAATATAACTGAGTTTTGTAGTTTTCTTTGTTTGGTAGGCTATTACCAGAGGTTTATTGAAAACTTTTAATGGTTATCTAGTCCACTGACTAAGTTAAATTGAAAAGGACTTAAATTCATCTAGACAAAAAAATGTAAAGATGGTTTTTAGGAATTGAAAAGAATATTGGTGAATGCTCCAGTTCTTACCCTAACTTCCAGAAATTGTGAGTTTATCATCTATAGTGATTATTCATTAAAGGTACTTGGTTTTGTTCTAATATATAAATATTAGATAATTTCTTATGCTTCAAGACAACTAAAACCTCATGAGTTAAATTATCCCACACAGGATTTGGAATTAACAACTATGGTTTTCTCTTTAAAAATTTGGAGGCATCATTTATATGGATCCAAATGTGAAATATATAGTGACAACAAAATTATGAAGTATATATTCACTCAAAAGGAATTAAACATGAGGCATAGAAGATGGCTTGAATTGATAAAATATTATAATTACATGATCAATTACCATCCTATAAAAGCAAACAATGTGGCAGATTCCTTGATTTGAAAACATCATGCACCATTAACTATGTTACTACTAGAACAAGACCCTTTGATTAATGATTTAATGAATTTTAGTTGTAAGTTGTTGGTGTAGGAAATTCATTTGTTTTGTTTTAGGTTTCAGTGCAGTCATCTTTTTCAGAAATAATTAAGCAAGAGTAGAAGGAAGATGGGGAGTTATATAAAAAGGTATAATTGGTTATAATGGGTAAGTTTCTAGAATTTAACATTGAAAAAGATTGTGTTCTAATATTTGGAAAGAGATTATGTGTGTATTCTGATTCTCAACTGAAGAAATATTCATTGTGTAAGGATCATAGTTCTCTGTTTTTAGTTTATCTTGGTAGCAAAAAGATATACAGAGACCTTTTAGAATATTAATGGTGGGATGGAATGAAAAGAGATATTGCATATTTTATTGTGAAATGTTTGACATGAAAATAGGTTAAATATGAGTGGTAGTTACCGAAAGGGATGCCTCATCATTTACTAGTTCTAAAGTGGAAATATGAAAATATATTCATGGGCTTAATTATGGGACTACCATAGACTTCTCGGTGCAACAATGCAATCTAGGTTATTGTTGATTGACTAACGAAATATTTTCATTTCCTTCCTATTTGATATACTATGTATTTGGGTCAACTTTATCAACTGTACCTCAAAGATATTTCCAGGTTATATGGAGTTCCTATTTCCATTGTATCTGACCATGATCTTAGGTTAACTTATAACTTTTGTAAATTCCATTAGAAGTTGTTGGAAACATAAATAAATTACAGTACATCTTTTCATCCTCAATCATATGGGCAGTCAGAATTGATGATTTAGAATTTGGAGGATATGCTTTGATCTTGTTCAATGGATTTCCAGGGAAGTTGGGATCATCATATTTCTTTAGTTGAATTTTCTTATAATAAAAGTTTTCATTTCAATATATATATTCCACCTTTTGAGGCATTATATGGGAAGTGGTGTCAAACTCCAGCTTTTTGGGATAAAGTCGAGGAAAGGAAGTCGATGGGACTAGAATTAGTAGAAAAAATGGTTGAGAAAGCGAAGATGATCTAGAAAAACATGAGGACATCTTAGAGTAGGCAGAATAGTTATGCAGATAACAAGAGGAAATAATTTTCTTTTGAGGTAGGTGATCATGTTTTTCTTAGAATCTCACTAAGGGAAAGTGTTATGCGTTTTGGTAAGAAAGGGAATATGATTCCATGGTTCATTAGACCTTATGAAATCTTGGATAAAGTTGTACCAATTGGATACCGATTAGCTTTTCCTATGAGTTTATCTCAGGTACACAATATTTTTCATGTTTCAAAATTGAGAAAGTATGTGCCAGATTCATCTAATTTTTTGAACCTAGAAGAAGTTCAGCTGGAAGAGAACCTTTCTTATGAAGAGAAACCTATTCAGATTCTTGATCGAAGAGAATAAGTATTGTGGAATAAGTTAATCCTCTAGGTAAAGGTTTTGATAAGAAAGAACATGGTTGAAGAAGCAACATGGGAATCTAAAAATTCTATAAGGGAAAGGTACCCTCACTTGTTTAATAAGTAAATAAAATTACCAGAATGTAATTTCTAGAAGATGGGGAGAATATAACACCCTAAGGTTGTAAAAATAAATTGAAATGAAAAAAAACTGAGTCTCTACATAATGACACTTTTTTAAGGAGATAGTTTTAAACTAGTTTTTAAATATAATTTTGTCACTTCTATTATTTTAATTTTGAAAAACGGAGATACACGGTTGCAATTACTAAGTTTTTTGGAGTCTGATTGGAAAAAATTAATTTTTAATGAATAGTAACCCACCCTTATGAATAGTAATGTTACCCTTATGAATAGTAATATTACCAAATTAATATTAACCTCACCAATTAATGTATTTATAATAATTTATGAGACCTTGATTAATTTTTCAAGGTGTTATAAAATTAGTTATAGTTTTAAAATTGTTATTTTTGGAATAAATTGTGATTTTATTTAAAAATTAATTTTCTCATATTTAGAAAATTATTTTCAAATAAAAATTAGTTCATTTTTGAATTCTACACATAAAAAATTGTTAGGGTGAATTTTTGGGATATTTCTGAAATATTTTAATTTTTTATAAATAGTGAAATACGGTAATTTACTGTATATATACAATATATGTTAAATACACTATTACTAGAATCATGGATGATATAAGAACCCTTGGTTTGAACTCACAATCTCTCTTTAATGTTTTGGATCACATGAATCAAGATTATTCATAGTCTTGATCAAAAATATTAATCTGATGATTAAAATAATGGAAAACTCTTCCTCTCCTCCACTATAAATACCACCCTCATCCCTGTCTTCCTCTCACACCTCTCAAGCATCGAGAATTTTCTAAATTTTGCCCAATTCCCTTCATAAATATCTTCCCCACTTCCAAGTCCTACTATTCTCACTAAAAGGCCAAAACCAAAGGCCTTAAGGAGGATCTCAAGGAGAAGAGATCAAAAGGTAAAAAGGCTCTTTCATTTTCTTGTGTTTTCTTTTCAATTCTTTTCTTTTCTTATACTTTCTTCACCTACCCTTATCCAAGAGGAATTAAATCTCCAGTATTATATATATTATGGATTTTTATCATGTTTATGGAAAAAATTTATCATCATTATTCTTATCCTCTTCCTCTTATTCTAAAAAAAACATCTTCTGTGATGTGTCGATTTACCGACATTGTGGACGATGTGTCTTCAATTTCCTTTAATTCCTTAAAATATGGTTGTAAATCCATTTTAATGGTTGAAAAATATTTTAAATTTTATGATATGTCCTTTCTTATGTTCTTTAATTAACTTATATTCATAATATTAATGGTATATGATGAAAAACGTTTGTGATTATCGAAGAACCACCAAAATGATCTAAACAGATATCATTAATGATTTATCTAATGATTAATACTCATACCATATAACCAAAATTATTTATGGAATAATTTAATATTTTGGAAACAAATTAACACCGTTTCATTCCACTTCTGTAGTTTTGATTTTATTCGACAAGAAAATCTTTTACGAACCGACCATGGAAATCATGTCAAGCACGCACCCAAAACCATGGAAATAATAAAATATTATTAATAAATGGGTTGAATGATGTTATAAAATGATCATATAAGGTTTTATAAACATTATTATGATTCTTTAAAATATAATAATACCATTTTAACCATTATATGGGAGGTTTAAACAAGTTTTAAGTAAGACGAACCTGAGGTAAGGGAATTCTTAACCCAAATTTTGTTCTTTGGGTTAACCTTCTATTTCATTGATTATATAGTAATAAGATTATTTATGTAATGAATTTTGTTTAACTTATGTTGTATTATGTGTATTTATAGTTTATACACATATTCCTTTCATTATATTAATTATCACATCAATTATATGATATTTTTTAGGGGCTTTTCTTTAAAAAAATAACTTTTAAAATTCTATTTTAAAAAATTCAAAACCAATGGTTTTATGAAATTATCCATGTTTTATGATTATATTATAGTTCTTAGGGATTATTTATGATGAATTTTAAGACTTATATCTTCCTCAAATTCATTGGGTATGTTTAATGTGGAGGTCGGTTGTATGGTTATTCCAAGTGTAACTGTGATGGTTACACCATAAGGTAGCCGTGAGGGATACATTGTATGGTAGCCATGAGGGTTAAAAATCATAAGGTAGCCACAAAGGGTTAAAATATAAATAATTAATTCCCAAATATACCTTTATGATTTTATTTATGTTCTATATGTTTTATTTAAATCCCATGTCACACAAATTAATTATATATGGGTGATAAGTATGTCTTTGTAAAAATGATTTCATATGTTTATAAGTATTCATGGACTAATGCTTTACTTCATTCTTTTTATATCCCCTACTCAGCATTTTTTATCATCACATGTTTTAAAATGTTTTTTATAGGATATAAGGATGTGTTATAGAAATAAGGAAGTCAATTTAAATGTTATTAATATTTTTCAAAGAAATCATGTTCTTGTTTTGTGTTAAAAAATTATGTTTTCGGAGAAATGGATACTATTTTAATGGTACCCACTTTGCATGATTGTGGGTTCATATGAATGAGTTATGTCATAACTTTATAAAAATATAAAATAAAACGATCTTTAGGAATGTAAAGAAGTTAAATCTAGTTTAAATAGCTAGATCATGTACATTTTAAGGTCGAGTACTTATAGAATCAATCTTGACTTCATGAAATTTATACACAATAAGCAACCGAAAGTTCTAACTATCAATAATTAAAATAAACTATTTTCAATTAATATATTTGTAATATATGGTTATAAAATAAATATAAAAAGTTTATATTGTTTATATTATGGTTCTGATATAAGTGATTAAGATAGTTATGTTCATTATATAGGAGGTTACAGCACGGTCGAGTAAGTAGGAATACAAGGTAAGGGTTTTCATCTCACATTACTCTCTTTGAGACATGTTTGGTATTATACACCTAAATTAATGTATGTGGTGTAAATAATTCCTATTATATATATATAATTAATTATCTTTTAATCATGGTATTTTAAGTTCAATTACAATCCCTCTCTTTCAAGGGATTTTGATTAAAATGTTACCCAAGATGCAAGGGTTCTTTGTCTCAAACTTTAATTCCTTAAGACATGTTTATGTCATGCACCATGTTTTCCCTTAAATTGTTAATTTAATACCCATGGATGTATATTTTTAATGTATTTTTTTATTTTTATAAATACTAATCCAAATTAATTACTTTTTATCAAATGGATTTGGACTCAATTATTACCACAGTTGTAAGTCTTTTTGGTAACTTAGTTTTCATTCATTGACATATGATAATTCTCTTGAACTTATTTCATATATGTTGGGTTCATTATGATCTTTGGTTTTTTTATATGGTATTACATCATTGTTTTTTAGAGTTATACATTTCTACCACATAAACTCTTTGAAAAATATTTCTCAATTCATGCAATATGTTTCCCATGATGGTTATTGGTAACTCAAATATCCTTCTTCAAGTTATAAAGTTTTTGTAATGGCCTGGGTTTTTGGGGTCCATTACTTGGTAAAAATCTGATGTTTGAGGTGTTCTGGGTGGTCTGGAAGGCCATCCCAGCTTCTCAGTGACTCCTAGCGGTAGCCTTGGCCTACCGGTAGCCTCGGCCTACTGGTAGACCTAGCCTACCAGTGACCTTGGGGTACCAGTATCCCTCGTCTACTGGCGGCCCTCGGCTACCGGTGGCCCTCGGCTACCGGTGGCCCTCGGCCACCGGTGGCCCTCGGCAACTGGTAGTTGTCACAAACTGGTAGTTCTCAGCTACCGGTCGCCGAGGGCCACCGGTAGCCTTGGCCTACCGGTAGCCGAGGGCCACCGGTAGCCTTGGACTACCGGTAGCCTCGGCCTACTGGTAGACCTAGCCTACCAGTGACCTTGGGGTACCAGTATCCCTCGTCTACTGGCGGCCCTCGGCTACCGGTGGCCCTCGTCTACTGGCGGCCCTCGGCCACCGGTGGCCCTCGGCGACCGGTGGCCCTCGGCAACTGGTAGTTGTCACAAACTGGTAGTTCTCAGCTACCGGTAGCTCTCGGCTACCGGTAGCTCTCGGATACCAGTAGATATCGCCAACCGGTGGCTCTCGGCTACCAGTAGCCCTCGCCTACCCCCCATGGGTTTTCCAATAGGGCCTCCTTTTTTCGAAAATTTGTTTTTAAACCATGTTTTGACACCTTTAAGCTTGTTTAAAGCCCATTAATGCCCATTAATGGTGTTTAAATTAAATGATTGGTGAGGTACCATACTTAAATGAAAAACCATGATGTGTGCATCTGTTTAAACCTCCCCAAAAGGTGTGGACCTTTTAAGTGGTGTGTGGGGTGTCCCAGCCGCGTGGTCAACCCATGATCCCACTTCTTATGCAGTTTCGAGTTTTCTTTCCATATCTTAACTGTCTCGAAATGCTGTATCTCATCCTTTATAACCTAAAGGATTCTCCCTACGTTTCTTTTTCTCTATCACCCTGCGCTCGGAGTACCCTTACTCCCGACAAGTTTTAACCCCGAGAAGTTTTCCTTGATCCCATTCCGTGGAGTTCTTGCTACTCATGCGAGGACTTAACGTCAATCCTTGATCCTTCAGGTAGGGATTTTCTCCTTCGTCTCTCCTTTCTTTGTATCATGTGGGGTGGACATGCTTTTTTCTCTATGGAAATTGATGAAACCCAACTTAATGAAGATAATGAATGGACCCTTAAAAAATGAAAAGGGGGGTGTGATCGATGTCCTGCTGTGCTCTTTTATTGTTGGTATGTGTTGTGAATTATACGGGCATATGCTCACTGAAAATCATGGTCGTCGGTGGTCTTTATATGTGCACTAATGAACCTCGGTGTTCCTGGATGTTTAAATAATCGTAACATGGAATTGGTTAATTACGTATACTCAGTTAAATAAATTTTAAGCACCAGGATTAACCCTTTTATGTGATAACCCCGGTTAAAGCACAGTGGAATTAAAACCATGGAGTGTGTTAAATCTTTTAAATCTGAAAATACCTGTGTGGGCCTACCTTGTGTTGGTGGTAGTGGGTTAGTTTTTTTTCCTTCACGGGCCGATTATGGGTGACTTATGGTTTTCTTAGATGGGATCCCATGTTGTTATACTTTCGCTGGTTGTGAATCTGAGGCTGTGGGGGTTACTCTGCTTATATCATGAATTGGGGTGGAATCCTCTATTATTGAGAAAGCATTGGCTTCTGGAGTTTGGGGACATAGGGCTATGTCTCGGGGTTGTTTTGTTTCCAGTACCTTGAGAGATCTCACTTGATACCTAGTTATTGTGACTTCATAAGAGAACCAGGTCTGAATTCTTAATTTACCTGATGTTTTTCCTTTCTGCCGATTTTGTTGTTTCATCTGTGAATGTTCCTGTTAGTTTCCCAGTAGTGAAAGGATCCTCTCATACTGAACTATTATGAATGATAACTTGAACAGGGGAACTGGGAACTGTTTTTTGTGTGCCTGTTTTTTTAGGCGGCAGTGCTTGTGTACCTGCTTGTATCTGTTTGAGGAGCCATAGGTTGGTCTGTTTTTTGGTATATATTTGTAAAATTGTGTGTTTTGTGTTTAGTCGCACCCCACCTGCGTTGGGAACTTAGTGTCGGACACCCCATTTCATGGGTAAAGGCATTTCCCCCTAGTTACTCTCCTTCCTTCTCCCTCTTCCCTTGGTTGTGATGGTTGGAGAAGACCTTACACCCAAGATTCTTCATGCAGGTTTCGATTGGTGTGTTGTTAGCCTAGGTGTTTTCGGGCAAGGTTTATGATTATGGTTTGTTTTCCCAGGTGTCTTCGGGATGAGGCCCAGGTTTTTTCGGGTAGGGATGGATGGTTGTGAGGCCCAGGTGTGTGCGGGTAGGGATGTGTGGTTGTGAGGCCCAGGTGTGTGTGGGCAGGAAGAGCGTGGTAGTGTCAGGATGTTTTTCGTTAGGGATGAGCAGCTATCTAGTGGGGGAAATGGTGGTGTGGGGTACCCAAATGTTTTTTTCTTTTACTATTACATTACTGCTTGTGTTGTTTTGTGAGCGTGGATGGTGAGGTGGGATGGATAAACTCCTTGATAGATGTTGGTTTCTCTACTTCTCATGGGACTTTAGTATGTCTCCCCACTTGTGCATGAGAGCTATAAGTTTTTTCTACTGAGTATGCTTTGTATTCTCACCATACGTTTACTTTCAGGTTGTCAGGAGGACTTCGGAGGCCATGTGGGACATTAGTAGTCTGGATGTTGGAGTTTCTGTTGGTCTCTGTTGTTTTCTGCTTCGCCTTTTCTTTTCCTATGTGTTTGTACTTTGAGGTTCTTGTACCTTGTTCAGTTTTATTATTAAAACATGCATATAGTTTTGTTTTCTTTGAGTTTTCTATACTTGGTGGTGTTTGGTGTTGACTCATTATTTCTCTTAATCTTGGTTAACAAAAAAAGGGTAATGCCTCCCATATTGTGAAAATGTTACACCTTTGGTGCTAGTCTCCACTCTGGTACCTACTGGAGGCAGGACTCAGGGGGGTCATTATCTTTTCTTCGACTTGAAGAAGGAAGGGTGGGGGCCTTTTCCTCCCCTTCCATTGTCATTCCAAAGGCGGGTCCTGACATTTTTATCTTGGAATTATTTCTTCCATGTTTGTGTTATTACACCAGAATATTTTATAATATGGTATTTTATAATCCTATTTTTTAAAATTATTTTTTAATAGAAATAATTTTTCACTACTCTTTTAAAAAGTGAATTTTCAACAATGGTTTTTTTCAAAATATTTAAAAGTGTTTTTACATTCACTTTAATATATAATTCTTCATATCCACATTTCTACAAGATAAAACTTATATATTCTAAAGGACCTATTATTGGACATTATTTTTAAAATTAATGGCTTCCAAAGATTTTTCACTTTACCTTTTGAAAAATACTTCTTAAAGTGACCCGTAATTTCATCTTTTACATCAATGTTAAAAAAAATTTAAAAACTCTTATAAGTTTTCAATTCTATTTATATTTTAATTTATAAAAGGATTTACCCAAATAGGGTTTATTCCCAAATATATATTTATATTTTTGGGTTTTTAACTCACAATATCAAATAATTTGATTCTTGATCCCTTATTGTGTGATAATATTCAAATCATTCCTTTTCAATGATGTTTTTCATCTATATCTATATCCTTATAATATTACATTGTTATGTTATAGTTAAGTTATTTTTCAACCATCCACTTTCTTTTTATGGATGTATTATGATCATGTTATTCCAATATTTACTTATCCATATACTCATTTCTCTAAACATTATGAACATCACATTTTACATAATTTAGATTAGATGATGTTCACCTATAAATAATGTTATTCTATTAACTTGGGGAAATTTAATGGCATTTTTTATATTATTATTCCAAAATAGATAATTATTTGAAATTTTAATATGTATTTTTTAATCATCTAAATTATTTCTCTATATGATTCATGATAATGTTGTCCCATTTATCAACATGGGGAAATTATGGACATTATTGATGGTTATTGACTTCTAACACTGGGTGATTATGTATTAACATTCTATACTTTTAGTTATATGGATAGACATGTTCTTATTCACCTAGAGGTTCCATACGGAATGGTATGAAATGTATTGTTGACACTTATGGTCAATTCATTAAACTTAAACAAGTGATGGCTGGGGCCTGACAAAATATATCCCCTTGATCAGTATTATTGATATTGATGTTTTCATTTATTTTCATGAATATAGAATGATCTCAGTTTTAGTTGATTGTGGAATTATTAAAATTATTATTTACTCCATATTATGTATTCCATGCTTATTTTTTTAGAGATATAGTTATATATTTCCCTTAATAAGAATTTTATCTCACCCATTTCTTAAGTTTACATTCCATAGGTTATGAAGAATAGTAGTTCATGTTAAATATTTAGAAGGATAACACGTGTGAAATAATTTTTGGGATATGTTAATGATGACTTATGGATTAAGTGGTTTCTTATATAGTATAAAAAATATCATTTAACTAAGAGAGAGGTGTCCTTTATTAGTTTATTATTTTTCCTAATTCTATAAATCTCTAAACCTAAATGGTCTCAGGAATGTATGTAATGAAATATTTTCTTTAAGTCATATAATTATGGGATAGTAATGTCTCAGAATATATAGTTGGTATTAAAACTGGTAAAGTATGTGTTTGTGGCACTAGATCTGGTAACATGGGTTCAGGTTTCCACATACTTGATGATGATTTTTGTATAAATAGGGGTTATTTATTTACAAAATAAAATAGGGTATTTTAAAAAGGATAATTTTTTTATAGAATCACTTATGGGTTACATGGTTTTATTAATTGATTACTCTTATTTCTTATAATGAGTTCTCTATCATAGGATTAAAGTAATTGATTGATATTTATATTATCAAGTATATAACATTTCAGATTCTCTTATAATTTGTTAAGAACTATCAAGATTTGGGTTTCCTAAAGGATAGTCATGAGATAGTTAATACCTCATTATTTTGGAGTAAATCTACAGGTGGAATTCTTGGATCCCCCAGATGTTAAAGAAGGTTGTCTCATTAAATGGGGGATAATAAAATAAAACCTATTAATGGGAGAGGTAGAGGTACAATCTTACTCACTTACTCACAATGTTTTTCCTTTGGATTATGTTCTTAAAGGGGGAGAAGAAACACATAAATAAAACGTGAATTTGACAGAATTCCAAAGAGTGCTTTGATTATTAAAAGGGATTGATTACATTATGATAATAACATTTGATTTAAGTGTTTTTGTGAAGTTTCACAAATAAATATGGGTCTTTTTAAATAATATTTATAATATTCATATTTCCAACAAAGCTAAAGGGGGAGATTAATGTGATCATGCATGTCATGAAGATGAAATTCATGCATGACTTATCATGTTATGCCATTTGAATTGTTGTTAACAGTTTATGACACCAATCACACATGATTAATTAGAAAATTTTGGAATTAGAATACATTAAAGGGGGAGATTTACTTTGATATATTGATATGTTCATGACATGTTATACTTTTCAAGGAAGATGAAGTTTAAAGAAAATCATCATAATCTAAGTTTAAGATAGAATAAGGGATAAGTTTTCACTTAGAAGAAGAGTATTTGATATTAAAAAATCTATTATGGTATTTTTATGGGATTAGGTTCCATGATATCTATGAATATCAATAAAGTGTTTGAGTTAACTAGTTTCCTTGGTTGAATCATTGAGAAGATTCCTGAAAAGGTACATAGAGTGGTTTTGGAAGAACGTCATTAAAGATTGCATAAATTGACTATCTCATTGAAAGAGCTAATATTTTCATAAATTTAACTTTTTTTTTAATAATTTAATGGTCCCATATTAAGTTTTAAGTGATTATATAATAGGAATATGTAATTAAAGCATGAATTTGTAAATTTAATGGAAATTATAGTTTTCCCCTTTCAATTTCACTCTACTATTTTTATTTTAAAATATTATATGGTTTAAATATTTAATTGGAATTTTTTTATATAATATAAAACATGTTGGGATATATATTTTATTTGAGTACCCCGAGCTGGATAAAACTTTTTCATGGAAATAATGGTCCCTAGATTTAATGTTGGACTAAATTCATCAATCTAAATATCAATTCAATATATGACCCATAACTTTTATATAATTTTTTGTATTGGAGTTAATTTTTACACAAGTTAAAAGACTCTAAAAATATTCTATTAAACTAAATCCATAACAAGTTCAATGTTTTGTAGATCTAATGAGGCATCATGATAATAGAAATTTATTTTGACCCAATTTTTGACTTCCAATTTTAAAAAATTTGTAACCCCAGTCTCCCATCCACTCTATAAATTTGTATTATTCACCTTTTTAGGATATGGTTATTGTATTAGTGAGTTCTTGGATAATTGTATACTAGTTTTTATTTTATATTTTCTTCCCTCACTATAATTTCCACATTTCATATTTTAATTTAAAATGTTTTTTCTTTGTATCTCCTTTCTTTTTTCACCCCCCCCCCCCACTCTCTTCACTATGATATCTCTCACTCATGATGGTGTGTGACTAACTTGAGCCTTGTCCTTTGTGAATTTTTTCTCAGTGTTTCATAAATAATTAATCTTGAATTATTTTATTTTATTTTCTATTTTTAATATGAATGTTGGTGTATTAAAAGGTTATGCGGAAATTTTCCATCATTAAAAAATTTTATTTACTAATTTATTTTATTAACTATTAAATATTAAATTCCTACCATTTTGTGATAAAACTCAACATACAATGGACTTGAGTGTTTTTGATGTAGGAAATGATTTACGATGTATTTGGGTCTTAAAAGGTGTCACGCTCTCAATTGAGGTCTGTATAAAATTATTGAATATTAAAGGAGGTACGATATATTGTGCCAAAGTGATCTCAAAGGGATTAAAAGATTTATACTCCAAATATGGGGTAGTAGTTAATGTATGATGGTACGATCTAAAAAATATAAATTAGACAATAAAAATGGATAATTAAGGAACTTGCGTATCCAACCTTAGGACCAATTTATTTCTTGTTAAACCCATTAATTCTATCTATATTTTTCATCTGCATATATATTTTTTATTTTTCATTCTATAATCAAAACCCCATAATTTTATTAATTTTATAAAATATAAAAAACCAAAAAATATAATAAATTTTTTTGGTATAGTGAATGATTGATTAAAAAATCTCCTCAAGAGATACAACCCTACCATTATGATTCATTAGGAAAAATATAAATAATATTTTATATCACCCCATGTTAAGTGTGTTAAAAATTGAAACCAATACCAAGGATCCAAGACTATCTTTCATTCATTATTTCATTTCATTTTATAAATATTTTAATACTTTAAAATTAAATTTAAAAATCTAAAAAATCGAACTATTATTTTACTCACACTCACATATGGATGATATTATTTATTTATTTTATAAAAAGATAAGAGGAGTCTAGAAATACAACTATGGGGAGATGGAATTATAATATCTTCTCAAGGACTTGAAGGAGGACCTCAAACAACTAGTTTTAGAATCCTTTTCTAAGGTTCTTATTGAATTCTCACACTACTTTATGAAATTTCATTAAGAAGTGGATGAGGTTTAAGAATAACATATACATACCTAATTCTAATAATATATTGATGATGTCAAGGCTACATTGGATTATTACATAATTGCCTCAGTTATATAAATACATCTTGAGGCATGCATTCAAGAATAAGAGATAGAGTCTGAATCACTCAAGGGAGTAAACCATTCATCGAATTTACTTAATTTTGATTTATCTTTTCTGGAAAAAAATTCCCACTCCTTATATGTTGAAATTCAATATTTTTACAAGTTGTACACTACCCTATACAATGATCAATAATTTGAAGAAGTCTCATTTAAAGATAAGGTGATGATAGAATTTAAAGTTAAAGGGTTTCTTGAGCCCGTGCATAAAGAAATAACTTATAAAGATAGTATTAATGAGGGTGAATAAGATTTGAATTCAATTTTTTTTAATTTTTTTCAAATAAAATTATTCACTGACTTTCCCATAAATCTATTGATGAACCGCATCATGGGAAATCCTTAGATGTTGAAGAATAAGTGGAAGAGAAGTTACGGTTGAATCAAGGGAGGATAACCCATTTTTTTCTTACATCGACCATATAATATGAACCTTATAGAAATGGGAATGGATCATAAGTACTCTATGCATGGAATCTATGAAAAATAGTGTAAAGGAATGAAAATTTGAAGAAACAAAATTGTATTGGTTGGTCTCAAAGAAACCCCACCCACCAATAGATTTTTGATAACCACTAGAATGGATTGGGTCGGGGAAATAAATCCCTAGTAATTACTTAGGGGTCAAAACTAAGATTTATTATTTTTCATTTCCTTTCTATTTTTTATCATTTATTTTACTTTCAAATAATTTCTCAGGTTTTCTACTTTTACTTGTAGGTTTTCAATAGCTGGAATTTAGGACATTGACACAAAGTTATCACTACCAATAATCAGGTTGTATCACTCCTTTATCCCTTATCTTTTTTACTACCTAATATAATTACTCATGAAAATCTAATAAGATTTTTTTTAATCAAACATTGGGTGGTAATAGTTTAATTTTTTGGAAGGGATATCAGTCTATTTAGGTTTTCATGTTTTGTTTTTTGATTTTAATTTTTGGAGTGTTTTTAGAAACTTTTGTGATAAACTGAACATTCATTATCATTTTTCACACGTAGATTTATTTTGATATATTTGAATTGTTTTTTTTATAAATTAATTTTTAAATGATTATTTATATGGAAAAAATTCTTAGAAATTGATTTTCAAAAAAAATGAGTTTGACCAGTTTTTGAGATCCATACCCATAAAACACTAACCATAATTATCTTTCATAACCTTTGAAGCATTCTAAACAATTTTTGAAAAATTATTCCTAATATTCTCACTTTATTGAGATAAAATTTGATTTTGTATGATAACTATAACTTACATTTATTTATCTTTAAAATATTTGGATTTCATGAAATTTTTTTGAAATTATTGAGGCACTTATTTGACTAGCCAGGTTTTTAAACTTGATTCCTACCTTTACATCTACCATTTTTTATCCATAATAATCCATGAATAGGTTTCATCCATATTATAATCCAATTTTTCCTTACCTAATTTCACTCTTAATAATTTTGAATGAGTATTTCAAATTTGAGTGTGGGGTGGATTTTTATGTGTGTTATTTGGAAATCATCTCATTATAGAGTATAGGATGTGTTTGTTACTATTAAATTGATTTGGGAGAGGAATGGGAATGATTCTATTTTATCATTTTACTTTATTTATTCTCATTATTTTCTCTGGAAAAAAATAGAAGATAAAAAATAAAAATAAAAAAAAGAAAATATATAAAAAAAATGGATATGAGATTGAGTTATTCATTATGTTTAGATTAATGAATCATTTTCCTCTAAAAATCAAGGGAATGATATATCATTCCTTTACTATATTCCTTATGATATCATATACAAATAAAAAATTAAATAAAGAGGTGAATTAGGCTGAAATCATTAATTATATTTATTGCCTGACTCAAGTCCCATTACATTAAAAAGGGTTGTGGGGTATTACATTTATTAGGGAAATTGAGTGAGATATATATGATGTGTTTTAACTTAAATATATAGGAAATGGTACTTGGTATATTTAACCTCCTATTTTCATCCTTTAAATTTTAAATAACTTTACCTACCAACCCTAATCCACCAAAAATACCCTTGAAAAATCCTTCATGATTGAAATTAAATTTTTGTCTCGTGGTGTGGAGGAATGAGATTTTTCACATGCCTTTGGTGATACATTAATTTTCCATGTCATATTATAACTCTAAATTACATTTCTCTTAAATAGAGAGTGACATGAAATTCCACGTTAGGTAAGTTGTGACTAGGTTTTGGATGGATTTTTAAGGTTTAACAAATTAAAATGTGTGAGAAGAAAATAAAAGGGTAATTTTTATTCATAGATGATACATGATAAATTTTATTCTGGAAGAGATCTAGGAAATTATATCATTATTGATTCTTATGTATACTTGATATTAACATTGGATGATTTTTGGGGAGTACAACGTTTAAGTTTGTGGAATTTAAAGAGAAAATATTTTCATAAAGTTTTATTTTTATTTTAATTATTTAATGATCACACATTAAGTTTTAAATTATTATTTAATTAGAATTTATAAATAGAACATTAA
Source organism: Viscum album (assembly GCA_963277665.1). NCBI lineage: Eukaryota > Viridiplantae > Streptophyta > Magnoliopsida > Santalales > Viscaceae > Viscum > Viscum album. The sequence goes on from OY728138.1 coordinate 460,759,845, forward strand.
TTTGGAAATTTCATGGAAATTTACATTTTCTTTCTTTTAATTTCACTCTAGTTTCATTATCTTAAAATGTTTTTTGTTCTAAATATTAATTTGAATTTTTTTAGAGAATATTACACAGGTTGGGATATAAATTTTCTTGTAAGATACATCCTAGATCACACTTTTTCATGAATATAATGGTCCTTGAATTCAATTTTTGATTGGATTCTTCAATCTAAATATCACTTCAGTTTTTGGACCATAATTTTGACATACTTGTTCATATATGAATGAAATTTTTACACAAGTTATAGGAATAGTAATTTAATATTTTATTAAATTGTATCCATATATAGTTTGGTTTTTTTAGGGATAATAAGGTAGTACAGAGATAGAAATTTATTTTTATTTTATTTTCAAATTTCCATTTTAAAACTTTTAAAACCCAAGCCCACCCCCACCCCCCATCCACTCTATAAATATGTATTTTTCTCATTTTTATATGATGTTTCATATATTAGGGAGTTATTTTTCATAAAAGGGGGAGGTGACACGGTCATTATGGGTGGTCGATGATGTAGGCGTGATGCAAACAGGACCTTCGGGCCATCCAATGGTGGGCCTTTGGCCCATACAATGGGCTTCATGCCCAATGGGCCTTCGGTCCAAAAATCATCAATGTAATAAAGTGTCTAATTGGGTGGCTTATCCCTTGAGGGGATATAACCTACCTTTTGGCCTATGGGTGTGTGGTGTGTGTGTGTTTGATTGTAATTATACCGTAAATCACCTAATATAATATAATAAGTTGGTGGGTATATTTAGGGGTGACACGATAATTGTACATTATTACAAGATATTATTCACTACAACTATGGGGAGATGGAATTCTAAGATCTTCTCAAGGACTTGAAGGAGGACCTCAAACAATTAGTTTTAGAATCCTTTTCTAAGGTTCTCATTGAATTCTCACACTACTTTATGAAATTCCATTAAGAAGTGGATGAGGTTTAAAAAGAACATATACATACCTAATTCTAAGAATATGTTGATGATGTCAATGTTACATTGGATTATTACTCAATTGCCTCAATTATATAAATAAATATAGAGGAATGCATTCAAGAATAATAGATAGAGTCTGAATCACTCAAGGGAGTAAACCATTCATCGAATTCACTTAATTTTTATTTATCTTTTCTGGAAACAATTCCCACTCCTTATATGTTGAAATTCAATATTTTTACAAGTTTTACACTACCCTATACAATGATCAATAATTTTAAGAAGTCTTGTTTAAAGATAAGGTGATGCTAGAATTTAAAGTTAAAGGGTTTCTTGAGGCCATGCATAAAGAAATAACTTATAAAGATAGTATTAATGAGGGTGAATTAGATTTGAATTCAAATTTTTTTAATTTTTTTCAAATAAAATTATTCACTAACATTCCCATAAATCTATTGATGAACTGAATCATGGGATATCCTTATATGTTGAAGAATAAGTGTAAAAGAAGTTACGGTTGAATCAATGGAGGATAACCCATTTTTTTCTTACACTGACCATATAAGATTAACCTTATAGAAATGGGAATGAATCATAAGTACTCTATGCATGGAATCCATGAAAAATAGTGTAAATGAATGAAAATTGGAAGAATAAAAATTGTATTGGTTGGTCTCAAAGAAACCGCATCCACCATTAGATTTTTGATAACCACTAAAATGTATTGGGTGGGGTAAATAAATCCCTAGTAATTACTTAGGGGTCAAAACTAAGATTTTTTATTTTTCATTTCCTTTCTATTTTTTATCATTTATTTTACTTTCAAATAATTTCTTAGGTTTTCTACTTTTACTTGTAGGTTTTTAATGGATGGAATTTAGGACATTGACACAAAGTTATCACTACCAGTAATCAGGTTGTATCACTCCTTTCTTCCTTATCTTTTTTACTACCTAATATAATTACTCATGAAAAGCTAATAAGATTTTTTTTAATCAAAAATTGGGTTGTAATAGTTTAAGTTTGTGGGAGGAATATCAGTCTATTTAGGTTTTCATGTTTTGTTTTTTGATTTTAATTTTTGGAGTGTTTTTAGAAACTTTTGGGATACAATGAACATTCATTATCATTTTTCACACTTAGAATGATTTTTATATATTTGAATTGTTTTTTGTAGAAATTGATTTTTAAATGATTATTGATATGGAAAAAATTCTTAGAAATTGATTTTCAAAAAAATGAGTTTGACCAATTTTTGAGATCCATACCCATAAAACACTAACCATAATTATCTTTCATAACCATTGAATTATTCTAAACCATTTTTGACATATTATTCCTAATATTCTCACTTTATTTAGATAAAATTTGATTTTGTATGATAACTATAACTTACAGTTATTTATCTTTAAAAGATTTGGATTTCATGAAATTTTTTTGAAATTATTAAGGCACTTATTTGGCTATCCAGGATTTTAAAATTGATTATTACCTTTACATCTACCATTTTTTATCCAAAATAATCCATAAATAGGTTTCATCCATATTATAATCCAATTTTTTCTTACCTAATTTCACTCTTAATAATTTTGAATGAGTATTTCAAATTTGAGTGTGGGGTGGCTTTGTATGTGTGTTATTTTTAAATCATCTCATTATAGAGTGTGGGATGTGTTTGTAACTATTCAATTGATTTGGGAGAGTAATGGGCATGATTCTATTTTATCATTGTACTTTATTTATTCTTATCATTTTCTCTGGAAAAAAAATAGAAGATAATATATATATATATATATATATTATGGATATGAGATTGAGTTATTCATTATGTTTAGATTAATGAATCATGTTCCTCTAAAAATCAAGGGAATGATCTATTATTCCTTTAATGTATTCCTTATGATAACATATACAAATAAAAAATGAAATAAAGAGGGGAATTAGGCTGAAATCATTCATTATATTTATTGCCTGACTCAAGTCCCATTACATTATAAAGGGTTGTGGGGTATTACATTTATTAGGGGAATTTATTGATATATATATGATGTGTTTTCACTTAAATATATAGTAAATTTTACTTGATAGTTTTAACCTCTTCTTTTCATCCTTTAAATTTTAAATAACTTTACCTACCAAACCTAATCCACCAAAAATACCCTTGAAAAATCCTTCATAATTGAAATTAAATTTGTGTCTCGTGGTGTGGAGGAATGACATTTTTCACATTCCTTTGGTGATACATTAATTTTCCATGTCATATTATAACTCTAAATTACATTTCTCTTAAATAGAGAATGACATGAAATTCCATGTTAGGTAAGTTGTGACTAGGTTTTGGATGGATTTTTAAGGTTGAACAAATTAAAATGTGTGAGAAGAAAATAAAAGGGTAATTTTTATTCATAGATGATGCATGATAAATTTTACTCTGGAAGAGATCTAGGAAATTCTATCATTATTGATTCTTATATATACTTAATATGAACATTGGATGATTGTTGGGGAGTACAATGTTTAAGTTTGTGTAATTTAAAGAGATAATATTTTTCATAAACTTTTATTTTTATTTTTATTATTTAATGATCACACATTAAGTTTTAAATTATTATTTAATAAGAATTTTTAAATAGAACATGAATTTGGAAATTTCATGGAAAATTACAGTTTCTCCCTTTTAATTTTACTCTAGTTTCATTATCTTAAAATATTTTTTTTTCTAAATATTAATTTTAATTTTTTTTAGAGAATAGTACACAGGTTGGGATATATATTTTCTTGTAAGATACATCCTAGATAACACTTTTTCATGAATATAATGGTCCTTGAATTCAATTTTGGACTGGATTCTTCAATCTAAATATCACTTCAATTTTTAGACCATAATTTTGACATACTTGTTCATATATGAATGAAATTTTTACACAAGTTATAGGAATAGTGATTTAATATTTTATTAAATTGTATCCAAATATAGTTTGGTTTTTTTAGGGATAATATGGTAGTATAATGATAGAAATTTATTTTGATTTTATTTTCAACTTTCCATTTTAAAACTTTTAAAACCCAAGCCCACCCCCACCCCCCATCCACTCTATAAATATGTATTTTTCTCATTTTTATATGATGTTTCGTATATTAGGGAGTTATTTTTCATCAAAGGGGGAGGTGACACGGTCATTAAGGGTGGTCGGTGATGTAGGCGTGATGCAAACAGGACCTTCGGGCCATCCAATGGTGCGCCTTTGGCCCATAAAATGGGTTTCATGCCCAATGGGCCTTCGGGCCAAAAATCATCAATGTAATAAAGTGTCTAGTTGGGTGGGTTATCCATTGAGGGGATATAACATACCTTTTTCGCCTATGGGTGTGTGTTGTGTGTGTGTTTGATTGTAATTATACCGCAAATCACCTAATATAATATAATAAGTTGGTGGGTATATTTAGGGGTGACACGATAATTGTCCATTATTACAAGATATTATTTACTACTTTATTATATTCCCTTCCAAATATTGTATCCCTATATTTTATTGGGGAAACTCTTCATACAATATATTTGAGTGTGTTTGATTTAGGAAATGATATACAATAGAGATAGGTCTTTTAAGGTTTCCCACTCTTGATTGAGGTGTGTTCAATATTCTTAACTATTTAAGGAGCTATGATTTTGGTGTGTTGAACAGATCTCCTAGGCATGATATGATTCACACTCAAAGTAAGGTATGGTGGTTAATGTATTATGGGATGAACTATCATATATAATTTTAACAATAAAAATGGATAATTAAGTAACCTATATATATAACCTTAGAACCAAGTTATTTTTTTCTAACCTCGTTAATTTTGTATGCATTTTACATCTGTATGTTTTTTTCTATTTTTTTTACATAATCAAACCCCCATATATTTATTACTTTCATAAAATAGAAAAATCCAAAAAAATAATATATTGTTTAGGATTACTGAGTGATTGACTGCAAAATATCCTCAAGAGAGACGGCCCTAGTCATCCACTATTATGCATTAGGAAAAATATAAATAATAATTTATACCACCCCAATAAAGGTTTTTCACTCATGAAGAAGTCTTGGATGAATGGATAATCACATGGAGTTTGAAGGATAAGATATATGTTGAGACTCCTTGTTATGATAAAGGAAGTTTCTATTAGATGTACGATTTCATGTTCACCAAAGCGATGGATATCCCTTAATAACACTATCTGTAACGTCCTGACCCCAGTTACCTTGAGTCGGTGAATTATTACATAACAATGTCATGATCACAAAAGATCAAGTCTCAAAATACCGATTAGTTTAGTAGCCTTGGAAACACTAGATACATTCACAAGTCTTACATTACATCATAAAGTGAAAAACTACAACAACACAGTCTCCATAGTTCACACTCATATTCCCTCAGAATATCCATGTAGGTCAGTCATAAAATACTTCTTCACATTCTGGGAAAAATAAAACATAGAGAGGGGTGTGCTCAGATGCTCATTAAGGATAACAATATAGCGGAAACTTTCATAAATAAGCATAAACATTTAAGGAAACATATAACTAAAACAGAAGCCTTTTAAATTTGAAATTCAGCATAATATGGAAAAAATAAATTGAAATAATTCCATTTACTTATTCACATAGATATTCTACTAGTCGAATAATCACAGGCAATATCAATAACCACTTTCATAATGATGGAATGCATAATGCCAGACTATCATAATCACATATTCAAGGCCTTGTGCCAAGACTATAAATAAGATTTTGTCAAGGCCTTGTTCCAAGACACTAGTTTGTCTCATGATACATACCGATGCATCAAGGAGCTATAGCGGGATCCACCCGTCACTTACTAAGTCCAATGCATTCCTCATATGAACAGGTTTAAACATAACATAAACATTCGTATTAAAACTAGCATACCAAATTTCAATACTTTCTCTATAAACCATGAATGGTATAAAAATAACACATCCATAGTCAAACATATCACAAAACCTTAAATACAATAGTTAAGTTTTGTATTATAATAAATCAACTTCAAATAAGCTTTAAATCCATCAAAGAATGTTGACATAGATGAAATCAAAACTATTTGAGAGAAATATCTCTTTTTTTGAAATCATTTAAAAGTTACATAATTATAAAATAAAACATTTACTTTGAAAATATTATTATAATATTTTAAGGGAAGCTTAAATGTTTTATAATGGCAGAAAATATCCGCACAATCCGTATAAGTTAAAAAAAGACATTCTTACCTTAATTATCTCAAAAAGGTTAAAAATGACCTTGTTTAGAAAAAGACGGAAAGATTCCTTTATAAACTTCTTATAAAAAGTCAAACAAGGGTATAAATGACTTTAACCCATAGTCTGTAAAATGGTAAGAATGATTTGAAATACATTTTTAAGAAACATGGATGTGGATGATAAAGAGGTCCCTGTAGATAATTACGTATACACAACCTCAGATAATGAAGAGATTGTGAAATAAACCCTTACCTTGTAATTTTCCTTGGTTAAGGGTAGGTTAACCTCCTGTATAATGGTGAAATAATTGTTATTAAATTATAAAATAATCATATACATTAATATGATGTCATATATGATCTTTTAAAATTGCTTTTTTAATAATATCTTAGTATTATCGTTGTTTCGGGTGTTAACTGATTCGTTTTCCTTTATATTCTTTGTTATGTAAGCTGTAATTGTTATGGATAGGTTGTATCTTACTCATATCCAGAATTATATTAAGTATCTAAACATTATTTTTAACCATCAAATGAAAAATATTCATAAATGGATACGATGGTGAATGACTCTCATCGCGTTCGTGGAGATGGTAGTCTGTACGTACACACGAGCGACAATATCATTCTTTTGATATTAAAATCATATATAATTGGATGATATATCATATATAAAGAATCATTATCATGTTATATTTATTATTTAAATCAATTACACATCATTATCATACCCATCCAAATAATAATGTATTGAATAACAATTACACCACGACGTAGAGACGGTAGGCTGTACGTACGCACGTATGGTGACATGTCATTCAAAGGATGGATAGAATACTGAATATGGTTGTACCGTATTTAAAATAACAACACAGTATATAGAAGATACTGGATTTATTATTTTATAATGGAAATAACAAATAAAGAAGAAGTGGAAGAAGAAAGGAACTTGAAAGAGGGTGGTGAAATCATTACCTCTTCTTCGGGTTCTTCCATTTGATTTGATCAAAAGGGATCCATAGGTTAGCTTTCTGATCAAAATAAGGCCTCTAGGTTTAAGTGAGGGAAGTTGAGAGGATATTTGGGCATGGTTTGGCCAAACCAAAAGGCTTTGAAGGTATGAATTTTAGATAAGGGGGAGTTCCCTTTTATAAGAGGGGTGAGGGGCACCTTAGGAAAAACTTGAAATATTATTTTATAATAAATTTATATTCGGTTTATAATGGCTTAAAAGTGACTTATTTCGATTCTAAGGTAGTTATGGGTCGAAATCCTTTCAAAAAATATATTTTTGATTGTCTTGGGTCACTATATTAACCTTATCATTTATATTTAACTCTTAGTTAAATAGTTTGACATTTACCATGTCTCTTTGTATTGTTATATTATATAGTTAATAAACTTACTATAACAAGACAAGAGAACCCCAAGTGGTTCGTTATTAATATATATAACCGTATCTAAGTCATTTGGCTGAACCTTAGATTTTTAGGAATAGAATATCAATTAATAATATAATATTTGTTTAAAATACTCCTTTATGTCAATTTTGGCAGTATTTAATAACTGATTTTTTTTAAAGTTCTAACAACATTATTAATTCAAAATAAATTCATTTAATAAATCCTAACATGTCATATTGACCTATAAAATTAGTTTAATTCATAAAAAGTCTCAAATTACCTTTATTTGGATATTTATAATATCAATTATTTTAATATTTTATTAATTAGGTAATTACTACATCACCATTGTGTCATAAATAAATTAAATTATTTAATATCTAAAAATTATAAATAAAGTACCATTATGTAGGAAATATTTTTATATTTCTAATTAATATTTATAATCAAATTTATCTTATGTGTAACCATATATTAAAAATGTTTTAGTTATTAAACTTTGATTTTAACTCTTTTAACTCTTCTTTGAATTAAATAATAATAAATGTCCTAATCTAATTAAAGTGGACCAAAGAGGTTCATATTTTATTCCTAAGGTTTTTTTGGTTGAATTATACTTATCCAATAGAATTAGGACATGTGTTAGGGTAATAATAATATCATTTGTTTCCCTTAATTACCCTATTTACTTTTAACCGTGGTAAATAAATGTAAAAAGTTATTATTCACCAAAAATTATTTTTATCTTATTGAACAACATTTTACTCCTTGATATTAACCGTGTCTCTCAAATTTTAGAAATTCCACTCACAAAAGTGGTAAAATTAAGTTTTATGTGATTTTGCAAATTCTCCTAGGAGGTGGGTAAAAGACGGTGAAAAGTTCAATAAAATTTTTATATATCTAAAATTATTCTAAACTAAATCCAATGAATTAAACTGAAATTATATAGGTATTATGTATCTATTTTGACCCTAATTAAATTTTTTATAAAATAAATAATTATTTAAATAAAAATTCAGTTTTAAACTATAACTCATTGTTTTTTCACTATTCATCAAAAATTGAATGTTTTCAGAAAAATACCAAAAATTCACCCTAAGCTAATTTTGATATTCCAAATCCAAAAATTAAGTCCATTTTGAATGATAAAATTTATAAAATTTTAAATAGTGGGTATTACTATTCATTACAGCTAGTTTGATTGGTTTTGGTGTGTGTTATAACTCGAAGTTGCGTACAACACACGCTACTGTATTATTCAAAGAGAAGCGTACCTTAGAAGCTTGGGGTGTTACATTCTCCCCTCCTACAAATAATTTCATCCTCGAAATTTCTAGAATATTACTGCATAAAAATACTCGGGTGGTTCTTCATCATAAGTTCCTCGGGTTCCCACGTTGCCTTTTCCATCTTATGGTTTCTCCATAGAACATTTACCAGACGAGTTGTCCGGTTTCTCAACACTTGTTCTCTGGTATCAAGAATCCTGATGGGCTCTTTGCAATAAGACAGATCGGGTTCCAGTTCTACTACCTCATAGGTGAGTACATGTGTTGGGTCAGGCATGTATTTTCTCAATAGTGATACGTGGAACACAACGTGAACTTTGGAGAGACTTGGTGGCATTTCCAAACAATAAGCTACAGCCCCGATTTGTTCTAGAATTTAGAAAGGTCCTATGTACCTGGGACTCAATTTACCTTTCTTACTAAAATGTATAAATCCCTTCCATGGAGATACCTTCAAGAAAACATGATCTCCTACCAAAAATTCCAAATCCTTCCTTCGGTTATCGGTGTAGCTCTTCTACCTACTTTGAGATGCTTTGATGTGGTTTTGGATTACCTTCACCTTTTCCATCATTTCCTCCACCAGTTCTGGGTCTACAAGTTTTCTTTCAATAAAATCATCCCAATAGGTTGGTGTGTGACATCTATTTCTATATAACACTTCATATGGTTCCATCTGAATACTTGAATGGAAGCTGTTATTATAGTAAAATTCTACCAGAGGTAAATATTGATCCCACATACCCTGAAAGTCAAGTGAGCAAGATCTCAACATGTCTTCTAAGGTTTGAATAGTCCGTTCTGATTGTCCATATGTTTGAGGGTGGTAGGCAATGCTCAAACGAAGTTCAGTATCCATGGTCCTTCTGAAGTCTCTTCCAGAATCTTGATGTAAAATGTGGATCAAGATCTGAAAAAATCGATAGGGGTACTCCATGAAGTCTCACAACTTCATTAATATATAGTCTTGCTAGATGTTCAAGTGGTAAATCCTCCCTTATAGCAAGAAAATATGTTGACTTGGTAAGACAATCAACAATGAACCATATTGCATCATTCCTTCTAGGAGTATTTGGTAGTCCCATGATAAAGTCCATCATAATATTATCCCATTTCAACTCAGGTATGGGAAGAGGTTGCATGACTCCTCCAAGTTGTTGCCTTCCAGCTTTCACTTGTTGACAAACCATACATCTTGACACAAAATCAGCAATCTCCCTCTTCATGTTGTCCCACCAAAAATGTTCTTTCAAATCTCTATAAATCTTGGTGCTCCCAGGGTGTATAGAGAAATTGGAATTATGAGCATCATCCAACAATTACCTTTTTAGATCAGGTATATTGGGAACACAATGTCTCTTCCCGAATTTCAAAATCTCATCTTCATATATGAAGTCACTCAATCTCCCATCATTCACAGCCTTAATCTTCTTTTGATACTCCTTATCACCGGTCTGAGAACTCTTTATCCTTTCTAGTAAAGATGGTTTGGCAACCATTTGAAAAGGAATTAATGTTTTACCTTCCATGGTTATTCCCATATCCATCTTTACTAGATCCAGGAAAATAGGATCCCTTTAAACTCTCATCATGTTCAAAACTCCATGATCCTTTCTGCTCAAAGCATCTGCCACCTTATTTTCCTTCCCCGGGTGGTAGTGTATCATGAAATCATAATCCTTTAGTAGTTCAAGCCATCTTTTTTGCATCATGTTGAGTTATTTCTATGAGAAAATATACTTCAAACTCTTGTGATCAATATAAATATCACATTTTTTACCATAGAGATAATGTCTTCATATCATCAAAGTAAAGATTACAGCAGCTAACTCAATATCATGAGTAGGATATTTTTGCTCATGAATTTTCAGCTATCGTGATTCATAGGCAATAACTCTATGATTCTGCATAAGGACACAATCAAGTCCTTTCTTTGATGCATCACTATAAATAATGAACCCATCATTCCCCAATGGTAGAGTCAATATAGGATCATTGACTAATCTTCTCTTCAGTTCTTCAAAACATTCTTCACACTCTTTTATCCAAACAAATTTAACCTCTTTACGTGTGAGCTTTGTTAATGGGTTAGCCAACCAGAAAAAATTCTGGACGAAACGTCAATAATAACCTGCTGAACCAATAAAACTGCGTACCTCAGTTATACTCATCGGTGCTGGCCATTCTTGGATTGCCTTGGTCTTAGAAGGATCAACAGAGATTCCATCATTGGAGACAATATGTCCAAGAAAAGAAATCTCCTAATGATAGAATTCACACTTGATAAACTTCCCATATAATTCATGTCTTCTAAGAGTATTCAGGATAAAGCGCAAGTGATTTTCATGATCTTCGTAGATTTTTGAGTATACCAAGATATCATCAATAAATACCACTAAAAAATCATTGACATATTCCTTGAAAACTCTGTTCATTAGATCCATGAATACAAAGTGTGCATTATTCAATCTAAAAGGTATTACTATAAACTTGTAATGCTTGTACCTGGTTCAAAATGTTATCTTTATAATGTCTTCCTTCTTCACACACAACTGATGGTATCCAGATCGAAGTTCAATCTTTGAAAAGTATTGAGCTCCATGAATTTGTTCAAATAAATCATCAATGTTAGGTATGGGATACTTGTTCTTTATTGTTATAGCATTGATTTCCCTGTAGTCGATACATACCCTCATAGATCCATCTTTATTTTTAACAAAAAGAACAGGGGCTCCCCATGGAGAAACACTAGGGAGAATAAATCCCTTATTACTCAATTACTCTAGTTGTTTCTTTAGTTCCACTAATTCCACAGTGTCCATTCTATAAGGGGTCTTTGATATGGGCTTTGATCTAGGAATTAAATCAATGGAAAACTCAATTTCTCATTCTAGAGGATGTCTAGGTAAATCCTCTGAAAAAACATCAACATATTCTTTCAAAATAGGTACATCCTCTATTTGAACTTTCCTTTCCTTACCCATAGTTATTTCATTCTCTTCCTCCCCAATAATTAAATTTAGTTGAGCTACTGGGGTGGATCAAGATAAGAATTAGGTGGTGACGATTCTGCTCTAAAGATAAGGTGTTCCTTATCATCATCATCAAAAATCGTAACCTCCTTCTTTTTATAATAAATATTCACATCATAGTCTGAAATCCAATCCATACTGAGGATTATATCAAACTCAATCATAGGTATGACGATGAGATCAAAAGATAAAGAACATTTATATGCTCTAATGGGAACTGATTCACAGAACTTTGTAGTAATGATACTTCCCTTAGGAGTTTTAACTCACAACTCCCTAGTTAAATCAAATTGGAAATCTATAATTTTCTTAGCAAACTGGGAAGATATGAAATAATGTGATGATCCAGAATCAAATAAAGCTTTGGTTAAACTTGAGGAACCATTAAATTACCTACCACCACGTCTTTCGGAGCTTCTACCTCAGCAGTATTGATAGCATAATCTTGGACTTGATCCCTTGGCCTTTTCTGAGGTAAGTTCCCCTAACGCTTAGGACATTCATTTGTATAATGTCCTATCTCCCTGCAATTGTAGCATTGAACATTGGTAGCTTCTTTCTTCCCCTTGCAATCATGAGCTTGGTGGCCTTTTTCACCACACTTGTAATAGACTCCCATTCCCTTAAAGAAAGTACCAGGGTGTTTCTTACCACATTTACTATAGGATGGAAATTCAAATTTTCCCTTCTTCCCCTAATTTTAATTTTTGGAGTGATCAGAAGATCTCTTCTTCTCTTGCTTTGCTTTAAAGTTGTAAGACTTAGAGAATTACTTTTCTATCTTGATAGCACATGAGAAAATATCTCTGTATGATGAGAATGATTTTGAGACTAAATCTCAATGGAGAAATGGTTTTAACCCATAAAATAAATGATAAATCTTACTTCTTGGGTTACATATATAATCTGCAGAATGCCTTTCTAACCTTGTAAAGTTAGACTCATACTTTGCAACATTCTCGTCCTCCTTTTGCCTCAGACTCAGAAATTGTCCTTCCATATCCGCTTGATGGTCATGAGGAAAGTATTTTTCTAAGAAAATATCTTTAAACTCCCTCCATTCCATATTTGATACTTCACCATATTCCTTTGTGTTTTGAATAAATGACCACCATTGATCAGCATCTCCAGTGAGGAGGTAAACTGCCATGACAACTTTTTCCCTTTCGCTACTCCCCAAGGCATGGAATATTTTCTCTAAGGAATTTATCCATTGCTCCGCTACTAGTGTATTTGTACCCCCATTGAATGTTGGTGGTTGTTTCCTTATGAAGCGATATAACATTGATCCTCCACATTTCGGATCAGGGTTCTCCACATGGGTAAGGTTATTATTCATAACCTGAGTTAGTTGTCCTAGTCTGGTGATTAGATGATCAGTAATAGTTGCATCACCAGCTCCACTATAATTATCTTGAGCAGGAGGGAAATACCTACATGGAGTGCGTGCATTGATACGATTTCCATTCCTTCCACTAGGCACCATTTCTAAACAATGTCATAAACTAGATCAGTTTATGAATCAAAATACATAATTCCATACTTGTAAAACACTTAACATAAATTGAATTATTTATGGATATAATCCATAATCATAAAAAAATGTTTTCTTTGAGGAATTATATACTCATAAACCCTTCATAATGGTTTGTAAAAAAATGAGAATTATGCTAAGCATATCCCCGGGAGTGTCGTAACCAAAAGTGAAGCAAGGCCCGTTTTCATGCACCAGTTCTCATTCAAGTCTAGCTCAAAGCGGTGTTTTTGGGTTTTACCCCTAGGTACATTTGTGCCAGATCCACCTCTACCTGATCGTATCCAGACAGGGATGTACTGCTCGAAAAACTCACAAAATCTCTACAATACCAAAATTCTAGGAAGTTCTTCTATACTAATCCTCAAATTCTATCTTAGGTCTATGTGCTCTAATCAGAGTTTATCTAAATCTAGATTCCAAGGTCTATACTAAACTTCCTCTGATACCAACTGTAACACCCCAACCCCAGTTACAAAGAGTTGGTGCATTATTACATAACATTGTCATGATCACAAAAGATAAAGTCTTGAAAGACCGATTAGTTTAGTATCCTTGGAAACACTAGATACATTCACAAGTATTACATTACATCATAAAGTGAAAAACTACAACAACATAGTCTCCATATTTAACACTCATATCCCCTTAGAATATCCCTGCAGGTCAGTCATAAAATACTTCTTAACATCCTGGGAAAAATAAAACATAGAGAGGGGTGAGATCAGATGCTCAGTAAGGATAACAATATAGCGGAAACTTTCATAAATAAGCATAAATATTTAAGGAAATGTATAACTAAAACAAAAGCCTTTTAAACTTTAAATTCAGCATAATATGGAAAAAATAAAATGAAATAATTACATTTAATTATTCACATGGATATTCTATTAGTCAAATAATCACATGCAATATCAATAACCACTTTTATAATGATGGAATGCATAATTCCAGACTATCATAACCACATAGTCAAGGCCTTATACCAAGAATATAAATAAGATTTTGTCAAGGCCTTGTTCTAAGACACTAGTTTGTCTCATGATACCTATCGATGCATCGAGGAGCTATAGTGGGCTCCACCTATCACTTACTAAGTCCAATTCATTCCTCATATGAACAGGTTTAAACATAACATAAACATTCATATTAAAACTACCATACAAAATGTCAATACTTTCTCTATAAACCATGAATGGTATAAAAATAAAACATCCACAATCAAACATATAACAAAACCTTCAATAAAATAGGGAAATTTTGTATTATAATAAATCAACTTCAAATAAGCTTAAAATCCATCAAAGGATGTTGACATAGATGAAATCAAAACTATTTGAGAGAAGTATCTCTTTTTTTGAAATTATTTAAAAGTTACATAATTATAAAAAAAATTACTTTGAAAATATTCTTATAAGCTTGTAAGGGAAGCTTCGATGATTTTATAATGGCAGAAAATAGCCTCACACTCCGTATAAGTTAAAAAAATACATTCTTACCTTAATTCTGTCGAAAAGGTTAAAAAGGACCTTGTTTGGAAAATAACGGAAAGATTCCTTTATAAACTTCTTATAAAAATTCAAACAAGATTATAAATGACTTTAACCCATAGTGTGTAAAATAGTAAGAATTATTTGAAATACATTTTTAAGAAACATGGATGTGGATGATAAAGAGGTCCTAGTAGATAATTACGTATACACAACCTCGGATAATGAAGAGATTGTGAAATAAACCCTTACCTTGTACTTTTCCTTGGTCAAGGGTAGGTTAACCTCCTTTATAATGGTGAAATAATTGTTATTAAATTATAAAAGAATCATATACATTAATATGATCTCATATATGATCTTTTAACATTGTTTTGTTAATAATATCTTAGTATTATCGTTGTTTCGGGTGTTAACTGGTTCATTTTACTTTATATGTTTTGTTATGTAAGCTGTGTTTGTTATGGATAAGTTGTATATTATTCATATCCATAATTATATTAAGTCTCTAAACATTATTTTTAGCCATCAAATGAAAATTATTCTTGAATGGATACGATGGGGAATGAATCTCATCACGTTCGTGGAGACAGTAGTCCGTATGTACACACGAGCGACAATATCATTCTTTTGATATTAAAATCGTATATAATTGGATGATATATCATATATACAGAATCATTATAATGTTATATTTATTATTTAAATCAATTACACATCATTATCATACCCATCCAAATAATAATGTATTGAATAACAAGTACACCACGACTTGGAGACGGTAGGTCGTACGTACGTATGTATGGTGACATGTAATTCAAAGGATGGATAGAATACTGAATGTAGTTATACCATATTTATAATAACATCAAAGTATATATAAGATACTATATTTATTATTTTATAATGGAAATAACAAATAAATAACAAGTGGAAGAAGAAAGGAACTTGAAAGAGGGTGGTGAAATCATTACCTCTTCTTCGGGTTCTTCCTTTTGATTTGATCAAAAGGGATCCATAGGTTGGATTTCTGATTAAAATAATGCCTCTAGTTTGAATTGAGAGAAGTTTATAGGATATTTTGGCAGGGGTTGGCCGAACCAAAATGCTTTGAAGGTATGAATTTGAGAGAAGGGGGAGTACACTTTTATAAGAGGGGTGAGGGGTGCCTTAGGAAAAACTTAAAATATTATTTTATAATAAATTCATATTTGGTTTATAATGGCTCCAAAGTAAATTTTATAGAATATAAGGTGGGTATGGGTATAAATCATTTCAACCAATATATTTTAGATAGGTTTGGGTCACTATATTAACCTTGTCATTTATATTTAACTCTTAGTTAAATAGTTTGACATTTACCATGTCTCTTTGTATTTTTATATTATATGGTTAATAAACTTACTATAACAAGCCAAGAGAACCCCAAGTGGTTCATTATTAATATATATAACCTTATATAAGTCATTTTTCCGAAAATTAGATTTTTAAAAATAGAATATCAATTAATAATATAATATGTGTTTTAAATACTCCTTTATGTCAATTTTGACTCTATTTAATAATTGATTTCTGTTAAAGTTCTAACAACTTTATTAATTAGAAATAAATTCATTTAATCAATCCTAACATGTCATATTAACCTAGAAAATTAGTTTAATTCATAAAAAGTCTCAAATTACCTTTATTTGGATATTTATAATATCAATTGTTTTAATATTTCATTAATTAGGTAATTACTGCATCACCATTGTGTCAAAAATAAATTAAATTATTTAATGTCTAAAAATTATAAATAAAATAAGATTATGTAGGAAATATTTTTATATTTATAATAAATATTTATAATCAAATTTATCTTATTTTTAACCTTATATTAAAAATGTTTTAGTTATTAAACTTTGATTTTAACTCTTTTAACTCTTCTTTGAATTAAATAATAATAAATGTCCTAATCTAATCCAATAGGACCAAAGAGGTTCATATTTTATTCCTAAGTTTGTTTTGGGTCGAATTATACTTATCCAATAGAATTAGGACATGTGTTAGGGTAATAATAATATCATTTTTCCCTTAATTACCCTATTTACTTTTAACCGTGGTAAATAAAAGTAAAAAGTTATTATTCACCAAAAATTATTTTTATCTTATTGAACAAAATTTTACTCCTTGATATTAACCGTGTCTCTAGGATTTTCTAAATTCCACTCACAAAAGCGGTAAAATTAAGTTTTATGTGATTTTGTAAATTCTCTTAGGAGGTGGGTAAAAGACGGTGAAAAGTTCAATAAAAGTTTTATATATCTAAAATTATTCTAAACTAACTCTAATTAATTACATTGAAATTATATAGGTATTATGTATCTATTTTTACCTTAATTAAATTTAAATAAAATAAATAATTATTTAAATAAAAATTCAGTTTTAAACTATAACTCAGTGTTTTTTCACTATTCATCAAAAATTGAATGTTTTCAGAAAAATACCAAAAATTCACCCTAAGATAATTCTGATATTACGAATCCAAAAATGAAGTCCATTTTAAAAGATAAAATTTATAAAATTTCAAAAAGTGGGTATTACTATTCATAACGGCTAGTTTGATTGGTTGTGGTGTGTGTTAGAACTCGAAGTTGCATACAACACATGCTACTGTATTATTCAAAGAGAAGCATACCATGGAATCTTGGGGTGTTACACTATAAAACCCTATAGTGTGGTGGAATGAACCTATAAATGAAATTGGATATAGATTCTACCTGATTGATGAGGAGTTTATGACACACTAATATATCTCATGTATACATGTGTTGTAGTGTTCTCTAGAAGGTACTCTTGAGAATATGTCCTTGCAAATGGAATGAAGATTGACATATTACATATATTCCCACTTTTAAAAGGAGAATAAAGATAAAGTTTAAGGATCAAGGTGAATTGTGGATATTGAGATGATTCTATAGTATCATGGTGGATATTAGATAATATTATGGATTCTAGAGATGGCTGGAGCAGAAGTGGATGCATGGACTTGAAGAATTCTCTGAGTGGGAGAATATCATGGGGTGAGGGATATTGTTGTGTTGTGATCAATTGATCTAGAAGAAGAATTCATTCTTATAAATATGCCTCATGACAAAATTTTATTGAACACACCATAAAAATTTTGAGGTTGATATGGATCTAATATAAGAATAATAATGTCATAGCATGAATGGTGATGATCATGAAAAGACAATTTTGAGTTTATATTCCATGGTAATGAGTTTAATCGTATACGAGAAGGTTCATGCCATGGTTTCTTGTTCATGATGTGGTGTTGATGGTAGTATAATGAGTTAATCTCATACAGGTTGTTTTTTTTACTGAGTTAATCTAACATAGTGAATGAGTTAATCTAATGTAAAGAGAATCATGATGTATCTTAATGTATTAAATTATGGAGAATATCCTTGGGGTAATGTAAGGAGTCATCTCTACTGTGAAAGGTAAGGCACGTTGTAATGACCCAAAGTTTCATTAATGGAAAATCCCTCTTGATCCAGTTAAATGTATCTTTATGAAAAATGTTTTTATAAGATTTTAACTTCTTTGGTTTTATGTCAAGAATTTTGACCATTTCTAATATAGTCGTTGAATAGTGATCACATGATTAGTATAAATATAGGGCTTTAACACATCCAATTTCACTTAGACAAAAGAAGCGATGGCCTCGTCCAGTAGAATTGCTCCGTACGAAGCTCATTTGTCAGATCTCAGAAAAGAGCTGGCGTCTTTGGGATTCTCCCTTGACCAAGCCCAAGATGAGCTTCATCTTGTCAAGCTTGAATGTGACCGTCTGCGGGAAAAGTGGAAGTTGATTGAAATTACAACTCGAGCGATGATATCCGAGCCACCCCAAGAGTCTGTCACCATCGCACACCTTACCCTTAGGTCTTATGCAGCTGTTTTAAGGGGTTATGTAACAAATAAGTATTAATATGTTCATGTACATTATTTTTGTATATAATAATGAATATAATTTCTAGTCATTTTTTATACATTGTAAATAGTTTTTAAAAGTTCAAATTGTGTTTTTAGTTATTATTTAATTAAGAAATATATTTTATTAAATTAAGGGA
Source organism: Viscum album (assembly GCA_963277665.1). NCBI lineage: Eukaryota > Viridiplantae > Streptophyta > Magnoliopsida > Santalales > Viscaceae > Viscum > Viscum album. The sequence goes on from OY728138.1 coordinate 460,778,963, forward strand.
TTTTTTAATTAAATAATATTTTAAAAAAATAATATTATTATTATTAAATTAATTTTTTTATTAAATATAAATGATCTTATAATTTTATGAATGCAATTAAAAAATTTTATTACGGTTTGAAAGCCATTTTTGTCAAAACCCGTGAATTTTCGATAAATGTCGGTTTTTATTTTAAAAGTGAAAATTAACATATTTAGAAATTTTTTTAGATAAAATAAATGTCATTTCTGGAATTAGGACATTGAAATTATCCAACAGTTAATTTTTCATAATTTTCTGAGACAGTCAAATTTTTTGGTAAAAATTAAATATCGTTTAAATATATAATGTGTTTTATGACATCATAATGACCCAATGGTGATGTAATAAAATACTATAATCTTTATGTTCGTCCAATATATGTTTTAAAATTAAAATAATGTTATTTTGGATTTGTTTAACTTACTTTTCAAAGCATTAATGGACCCCTCAAGACTTATTCAACACCTTGCCTTTTTAAATTAATTTCCATGGGAGTGTGAATCACATCCACATAAGCAACCCTAATACTTTAAGAAGTTCAGACTTTGGCCTTATAAAATATTTTTTGCCTCTTTCCTTTTCCAAAAACTATGGGCAAAAATCATGGGATGGTTTGTGGTTTGGATTAATTTAATATAAGGGGTCCCAAACCTAAATAATAAAGAATTCCCTCACCTTTCATATATAAACCCACCCAATCTCCCACTTCCTCCTCACTCAAAGCCTTTTGAGTTCGTCAAAACTCTGTCCTACTCTCTCTACAATCCTCCCAAGGTGTCCCAAGCTCCCAAGAAGCCTCTCACAAGCCTCTTTCTACCCTTTGGAAGGACACTTCCAAGTAAGGGTTTTTTCTTCCTTTCTCATTTTTGTCAATTTTTTCTTTAAGTTGTATTACCCTTTTAATTTCAATTATGAATGTTGGGGTATGGTTTCGCACCTCCCCCATAATGACCTCTTATTGTTTGAATTATGGGATACCCCTTTCTCTCTCATTAAATTCCTCCCATGTACACCCGTTACTATGCCGAAATTCTAAAAGGAACTTCTCTCTCTTCTTTTACATTCAAACAATAATTTTGTATCATGAATCTTAATTCCATTTAAATTGTTGGGACATGTATATATATTACCTCCTTACTTTCCATTACATGTAAATATGATGAGGAAACCCTTTATCTCTCATCAACCGTTTTTATGAATTCTTATGTCATGCCGTTACGCTGCCGAAATCACACCGATTTTCTAAGCCAGTGTCATTGTGTAGTGAATACCATGCCCATTTCTCCATCAATGGTATTCACCTTTATGCACATTTAATTATTGATTATATAGTTTCATGTATGAATTCCACATTCCTTTATCGTGGAATAAATGATTATGTTTTATGAATCCATGTTTTATGATCCATGTGGCACACTTATGCATGAAATGAAATGTTTAAGAAGGGTGCGCCCTTATAGTGCTCCAATGCATTGGGTAAAGTATAGTATCATGATACGTCATGTGAAATGAGTGTTGACTCATGCTAATTCAAGTTCAATGAGGTTTTACTCATGCTTTGTGTGCAATGAGGATTTACTCATGCTCTATGTGCAATGAGCCTTGGCTCATGCTAATTCCATGTTAAGTATTGTTGTCACATTTCCATGTTATGATTATCATGCTTTATCATGCCTTTATATTCATGTTTCTTATATTCTCTATTTATATGCCTATTGTCTAACATGTATTGTACTCCTCATGTTATTCTATGTGTACTCCCTTACTGGGATTTATAGCTCACCCTTTTCTTATGCATGTCTTCAGGTTATCCCATGCAATGCTAAGTACGAGGGAATGTAGTGGTCATGTAAAGGAAGTTTTCAATAAAGATGTTGTATTTCATGTTTTAAGTTTTTATGTAATGGTCCTAAGCCCCAAATAAACTAAACCTCTCGATCTTCTTTGTTGTATCAAGTGAAGATTTATGTAATAAATCATGTTTAAGTTTGTAATAAAAGAAGGGTTGTCATAGTTGGTATCAGAGGATAGGTTTAGTTATTTTTGGGATTAGGAAACCATAGTAAAGACTTAGAGACAAGACTAATTATAATAAAAACATCCCTAAGTTTTGGTAAGTACTGAGTAAGTGGTTTATCAGACAAATACATCCATGTCTGGATACGAGCAGGTAGAGGCGGCTCTGGTACAGATGTATCCTAGGGGTAAAACCCGAAAACACCACTTTGAGCTAGACTCGAATGGTAACTGGTGCACAACAATGGGCCTTGCTGCACTCTTGGTTACGATGCTCCCAGGGGATATGTTTTGATAAATTCACAATCTTAGTATGAACCCTTATTAAGGGAAAAATTCCCCTAAGAATATATGTTAGAAAGTAGATCATGAAAAGCCTAGATTGAAGCCTATAGACTCATGAGTTAAGGAAATAAAAGTTTATTTATGAGTCATAAAATTTTGTCTTTGGATTACCCTTTATGTGTTACCCATAACATTTCTTTTATTCTAGCCAATGGCCGATAATAGGAGGACTCGGGCTAACAATTGATGTGAAGATTAGTGTGATGACTGTACTAATGAGATGCCCAATCCAATGGGAGCGGCAATCACGAACTTTGTCACGCTTCTCTCTCAGTTAACTCAAGAATTGAATAGAAACATGGGTCAAGAGGAACGTTCAACCCCCCCCCCCCCCCTAAGAAAGAACAAGTCACTATCGAGAGATTCATGAGACATAGGCCTCCTACTTTTAGTGGATCATCTGATCCCACAATTGTTGAACAATGGATCAACTCCATTGAAAAGATCTTCTCCATCCTTCAATGTTCTGAATAAGAGAAGGTTCTCCTGGATGCCTATCGTATGGAGGGTGAAGCTGATCAATGGTGGACGTTGATCAAAAATAGGAAGCCTGAGGAGGAGATCGAGGCATTGGAATGGAAGGATTTCCAGAAGATGTTTTTCGATAAATATTTTCCACGCACCCTCCGGCTTAAGATGGAAAGGGACTTCCTTTCCCTCAAGAAAAAAATGAAGAATCTGTTGGATCGTACGAGACAAACTTCACAAGGCTTGCATGATACGCTTCCGGCTTTGTCGTTACCCCCGAATTCAAGGTTTACCGCTTCTTTGGTGGGATGAATCCTAGCTTGCGGAAAGCATTAGCGATCCGTGACTTTGACAGCTATGAGGAAATTGTCCGATGTGCCCTCAAGGTCGAAATGGAGATCGAGGAATCACAGGGGTATCATGGGGACAAGAAGCGTAAGGTGGAATTCAATGCTGGTGGTCCGATGGATAAATCCAATGGTACTAAGAAGATCCAGCACCCCACTTGTCAAAAGTGCGGAAAGAAGCACCCTGAAAATTGCCTTAAAGGGACGAGAAAATGCTTCAGGTGTAGAAGAGAAGGGAACCTAGATATTAACTGTCGGCAAGAAGGACCCGCGGCTGCGAGAGAGGAGAGGAACACTCCGTTCGAACCTCAATGTGTTGTTAAATTCTACAAATGCAAAGAACCAGGTCATTTTTCAAATCAGTTCCCTAATCCAAGGGTTTTCGGAGGCGACCAACAACCTCCAAGACATCAAGGAAGAGCTTTTGCCATCACTTCTACTGAAGTGAACCCCGACAACGAAGTGGTGACAGGTACACTAGTTATTCATTCAAGAATATCGAACATACTTTTTGATTCAGGTTATACGCATTCTTTTATATCTTGAAAGTTTAGTAGAACAATCCCAGCACCACCAAAAATCATGGAAGTAAAGATGTCAGTGAGTATGGAAAATGGGGAAATCATTGCATCCCATGAATATAAGTCCTCCCCTATTATAATATGGGGATTGAATTTCCCAGCGAACCTCGTCATACTCCCTCTGGTGGAATTTGATGCAATTCTTGGCATGGATTGGCTTTCCTTATATAGAGCCAATATAAATTGTCGGGAGAGGGAAATCACACTCCATATGGAGAATCGACCCCCGATTATTTACAAGTGTCGGGAGGAAGATGAATCTCTTTTAGATCCATAATCTCAAGAATGTATATTAATGCCTTATCAGCACACGTATCTGGCTCAGATGATTGAGTCCAAGGAAGAAACCATCCTTGAAGAAATGCCTATTGTGAGGGAATTCGCTGAAGTGTTTCCCAAGGAACTGTCTGGTCTTCCTCTTAGAAGAGATGTTGAGTTCTCAATTGAACTTATACCTAGAGCGCTACCGATATCCAAGACTCCATATAGAATGGTTTTTGTTGATCTTTAAGATCTGAAGAAACAACTACAGGAGAATCTAGATAAAGGGTTTATACACCCAAGTGCTTCACCATGGGGTGCACCAGTCCTCTTCGTCAAGAAGAAGGATGGGTCAATGTGGCTCTACATAGATTATCGTGAACTTAACAAAATCACGATAAAGAACAATTATCCTCTCCCAAGAATCAATGACTTGTTTGATCAGCTGCGTGGAGCACAATACTTCTCCAAGGTGGAATTGTGGTTGGGATATTATCAAGTAAGGGTTAAGAAGGAAGATGTCCCCAAGACTGCTTTTCGTACAAGATACGGGCACTATGAATTCATAGTAATGCCTTTTGGACTCACCAATGATCCAGAAATCTTCATGGACTTAATTAATAGAGTCTTTATAGATTACCTAGACAAATTTGTGGTAGTCTTTATAGATGATATTCTAATATACTCCAAAACCAAGGAGGATCATGAGGAGCATTTAAAAATTTTACTAGAGACTTTGCGCAAGGATAAGCTCTATGAAAAGTATAGCAAGTGTGAAATATGGTTGAAGGAATTCTCATTCTTGGGCCATATCATCACAAGTAATGGGATATCTGTGGATCCCTCCAAAACAGATGCAATTGAGGGATGTCCGAGGCCAACATCGGTAACAGATATCCGTATCTTCTTGGGGTTAGCTGGATATTATCGACGATTTGTGAGAAATTTCTCACTTTTGTCCAACCCTCTTACCAAGATAACTCGAAAGGGAGTAAAGTTTTCTTGGAGTGATGAATGCGAAGAATGCTTCAAGGAGTTGAAAAGGAGGCTTATCACTGCGCCCGTGCTCACTTTACCCACAAGTGGGGAACTTTTTTTGGTATTCAGTGATGCTTCAAAGAAGGGATTAGGCTGTGTGATGATGTAGAATGATAAGGTGATATCCTATGCCTCAAGGTAGTTGAAAATCCATGAGAAAAACTATCCAACACATGTTCTGGAGTTGGCGGTTGTGATCTTTGCTTTGAAAATCTGGCTGCATTATCTCTATGGAGAGAAATGTGAGATATATACTGAACACAAGAGTATTAAATATATATTCACACAGAAAGAGCTTAATATGTGCCAGAGAAGATGGATAGATCTCATCAAGGATTATGACTGTTCAATACATTACCACCCTGGGAAAGAGAACAAGGTGGAAGATGCCCTAAGTAGAAAGGACCCAGCAATTCTATCAATGATGAGAATTAAGAAGGATCCAATATTCTTAGACTTGATTAAGATGGACATGGGAATCATAGAGAAGGGAACATTATCAATCCTTTCACAAATGATTTCTCAACCGTCTATTTTGGAAAGGTTAAAGGATGCTCAAAAGGATGATGTGGGAATTCAAGAAAAAGTGGAAGCTATCAAAAAGGGGAAATCCTCGGATTTTAATGTTAATCAAGAAGGAATTGTGCGGTTTGGGAAAAGACTATGTGTTCCATCAAGTCCAGAGCTAAAGAAGGAACTTTTGGATAATGCACATAGTTCAAATTTCTCTATTCACCCAGGGAGCACAAAGATGTATTGAGATCTACGACAAAACTTTTGGTGGGATAATATGAAGAAGGAGATCGCTGAATATACATCAAAGTGCCTGGTGTGTCAATAAGTGAAGGCAGAGAGGCAGAAGTCTAAGGGGATGATGCAACCATTTCCCATACCAGAATGGAAATGGGAGAACATCACCATGGACTTTTTCACTGGACTTCCAAGGACATCCAAAGGCAACAATGCAATCTGGGTTGTTGTGGATCATCTTACAAAGACTGCACACTTCATTGCTATTCGGGAGGATTTTTCTTTGGATCAACTGGCGCAGATATATATTAGGGAAGTGGTAAGGTTGCATGGAATACCACTATCTATTGTGTCTGACCGAGATCCGAGATTCACCTCTAAGTTTTGGAAGAGTCTTCAACATGCTCTGAATAATGAACTGAACTTCAGTACGGCCTATCATCCTCAAACTGATGGCCAATCCAAGCGGACTATCCAAACACTTGAGGATATGTTGAGAGCCTGCTCAATGGACTTTAAAGGAGGATGGGATCGACATCTTCATTTGGTTGAGTTTTCTTATAACAATAGTTTCCACTCAAGCATCCAAATGGCACCATATGAAGCCCTGTATGGGAAAAGGTGCAGAACACCGGCATTTTAGAATGAGGTCGGTGAACGTAAGATGCTTGGACCAGAAATGGTCGAGGAAATGGTGGAGAAGGTAAAAACCATTCAGCAGCATATCAAGGTAGCCCAGAGTCGATAGAAGAGTTATGCAGATAATCGTCGACGAGACCTTGAGTTTAAAGTTGGAGACATGGTGTTTCTACGCATATCTCCGTGGTAAAATGTCATGAGTTTTGGAAAGAAAGGGAAGTTAAGCCCAAGGTACATCAGCCCCTTCGAGGTTCTTGATCGTGTTGGGGCTATGGCCTATCGACTAGCACTTCCACCAACCATGGCCAAAGTACATGATGTATTTCATGTATCCCTCTTAAGGAAGTACATACCGGACCCTTCACATGTACTCTCTTATGAGGTGGTACAATTGGAAGATGATCTTTCTTATGAGGAGCAACCAGTGAAGATCTTAGATCGTAGAGAAAAAGTTCTATGAAATAATACAATACCCCTCGTCAAGGTATTGTGGAGAAACCACAAGTTTGAATAAGCAACTTGGGAATCGGAGGAAATTATGAAGCTGAGTTACCCGCATCTGTTTTAGTGTGGGAAAAGAAAATTTTCGAGGGCGAAATTTCTTAAGGGGGGAATATTGTAATGACACAAAGTTTCATTAATGGAAAATCCCTCTGGATCTAGTTAAAAGTCGCTTTATGAAAAATGTTTTTATAAGATTTCAACTTCTTTAGTTTTATGTCAAGAGTTTTTACCATTGCTAATATAGTCGTTGAACAGTGATCACATGATTAGTATAAATATAGGGCTTTAACACATCCAATTTTACTTAGACAAAAGAAGTGATGGCCTCGTCCAGTATAATTTCTCCGTACGAAGCCCATTTGTCGGAGCTCGGAAAAGAGGTGGTGTCTTTGGGCTTTGCCCTTGACCAAGCCCAAGATGAGCTTCATCTTGTCAAGCTCGAACGTGACCGTCTATGGGAAAAGTGGAAGTTGATTGAAATTACCACTCGAGCGATGCTATCCGAGCCACCCCAAGAGTATGTCACCATCTCACACCTTACCCTTAGGTCTTATGTAGCTATTTTAAGGGGTTATGTAACAAATAAGTAGTACTATGTTCATGTACATTAATTTTGTATATAATAATGAATATAATTTCTAGTCATTTTTTATACATTGTAAATAGTTTTTAAAAGTACAAATGGTGTTTTTAGTTATTATTTAATTAGGAAATCTATTTTATTAAATTAAGGGATTTTTTAATTAAATAATATTTTAATAAAATATTATTATTATTATTAAATTAATTTTTTTATTAAATATAAATGATCTTATAATTTTATGGATGCAATTAAAAAAATTTATTAAGGTTTGAAAGCCATTTTTGTCAAAACCCGTGAATTTTCAATAAATGTCAGTTTTTATTTTAAAAGTGAAAATTAACATATTTAGAAATTTTTTTAGATAAAATAAATGTCATTTCTGGAATCAGGACTTTGAAATTATCCAACGGTGAATTTTTTATAATTTTCTGAGATAGTCAAATTTTTGGGTAAAAATTAAATATCGTTTAAATATATAATGTTTTTTATGATGTCATAATGACCCAATGGTGATGTAATAAAATACTATAATCTTTATGTTCGTCCAATATATGTTTTAACATTAAAATAATGTGATTTTGGGTTTGTTTAACTTACTTTTCAAAGCATTAATGGACCCCTCAAGACTTATTCAACACCTTGCCTTTTTAAATTAATTTCCATGGGAGTGTGACTCACCTCCACATAAGAAACCCTAATATTTTAAGAAGTTCGGACTTTGGCCTTATAAAATATTATTTTCCTCTTGCCTTTTTGAAAAAACATGGGCAAAAACCATAGGATGGTTTGTGGTTTGTATTAATTTAATATAAGGGGTCCCAAACCTTAATAATAAAGAATTTCCTCACCTTTCCTATATAAACCCACCCAAGCTCCCACTTCCTCCTCACTAAAAGCCTTTGGAGTTCATCCAACCTCTGCCCTACTCTCTCTATAATCCTCCCAAGGTTCCCCAAGCTCCCAATAAGCCTCTCACAAGCCTCTCTCTAGCCTTTGGAAGCACACTTCCAAGTAAGGGTTTTTTCTTCCTTTCTCATTTTTGTCAATTTTTTCTTTAAGTTGTATTACCCTTTTAATTTCAATTATGAATGTTGAGGTATGGTTTTGAACCTCCCACATACTTCCCTATTATTGTTTTAATTATGGGATACCCATTTCTCTCTCATTAAATGTCTCTCATGTACACCCGTTACTATACCGAAATTCCGAAAGGAACTTCTCTCTCTTATTTTACATTCAAACAATACTTTTGTATCATGAATCTAAATTCCTTTTCAATTGTTGGGACATGTATATATATGAGATCCTTACTGTACATTACATTTAAATATGATGAGTAACCCCTTTCTCTCTCATCAACCGTTTTTATGAATTCTTATGTCACGCCGTTACACTGCTGAAATCACACCGATTTTCTAAGCCAATGTCATTATGTAGTGAATACCATGCCCATTTCTCCATAAAGGGTATTCACATTTATGCACATTTAATTATCGATTATAAATTTTTATGTATTAATTCCATATTCCTTTATCATGTAATAAATGATTATGTTTTATGAATCCATGTTTTATGATCCATGTGGCAACTTATGCATGAAATGAAATGTTTAAGAAGGGTGCGCCCTTATAGCGCTCCAATGCATTGAGTAAAGTATAGTATCATGATACATCATGTTCAATGAGTGTTTAGTCATGCTAATTCAAGTGAAATGAGGGTTTACTCGTGCTTTATGTGCAATGAGGATTTACTCATGCTCTATGTGCAATGAGCCTTGGATCATGCTAATTCCATGTTAAGTGTTGTTGCCACATTTCCATGTTATGATTATCATGATTTATCATGCCTTTATGTTCATTTTTCTTATATTATCTATTGATATTCCTATTGTCTAACATGTATTGTACTCCTCATGTTATTCCATGTGTACTCCCTTACTGGTCTTTATAGCTCACCCTTTTCTTATGCATGTCCTCAGGTTATCCCATGCAATGCTAAGTACGAGGGAATGTAGTGGTCATGTAAAGGAAGTTTTCAATAAAGATGTTATATTTCATGTTTTAAGTTTTTATGTAATGGTCCTAAGCCCCAAAGACACTAAACCTCTCAATCTTCTTTGTTGTATCAAGTGAAGTTTTATGTAATAAATCATGTTTAAGTTTGTAATAAAAGCAGGGTTGTCATACATGTGAATTTTGGGGTGAACTATATTGGAATCTAGAATAATTTGTGTCATAAATAAAGGATTGCATGTCACAAAATTGGAATTCACACTAACCATGTTGCAAGATCCATGTCCACGCCACAACACCTTGTGTGGTGAGAATTTAGTGAAAGGGTGGTTTTGGGATTTATGGTGTCACCACACTGTAGAGGTCAGGTTGTACCACATAATGAGGAAAATACATTAGGAGATACATTTGCCACACTAAAAGATGCATGATCACATTGAAATTTAAAGGTGGATTTTTTGGATCTAATGAATGATTCAAATAGATATTTAGGTTATGATTTTTGGATATGGAGTTTAACCAAAGACTACACCATGAAGGAATATATCACGTCACAACATCATGCATTGTGCTATGATTTATAGTATCACACCACAATCTAGTTAATTACAAAATATCCTAAAACTATATGCCCTATATTTTAATAATAAAATAAGGACTCAAAATATAAATCATTAGCAGTCAACCAGATGACTTTGAATCAAGATTTAATGAAAATATATTATGAAGAAAGGTTAGGAGATTTAGGACTCATGGATTGATTAGGATTTACATTGAAGATATAGAGATCTGAAATATCTCTATAAAAGTATCATCCATGATACTATAAAAAGTGTGATGGTGAAATTGAAACATTAGTTGATTATATATTCATGATAGGGCCACCCATATGGATCTATATTGAGATAAGAACATGGGTGTACACCTAGTAAAAAATATAGAGACACTTGTGGAAAATAGAGTAAGGATCACACATGTTGGAAAGATTTATTCTTGCTGGTATATTTTCCTTATAATTTCTTTTGACATTCTTGTAGGAGTTCAAGGTTATTCCCTTTCTCCATCCATAGATACATTCATCATTAATAACAATTCGGTGAAGTGTGCATTGGGATGATAACTAGTGATTCTCCAAGGATATAACCACTTGATAAAAAGTGTGTTGTGAACCTTGTAATCCCTTGCGCTGTGTTTGTTATATCTCTCACCAATCATCATAAATATCCTTATTATTATTGGGATATCCGTGTGATATATGCACTAATTGAAAACATGGGAAATTATCATATAAAGAAGGAAAATGGGGGGAATTTTTTATTGTACTTTGACCACTAATTCACCCACCCACCACCCCCCCTCCCCTCCCACACACACACACACCCAATGGTTGGAAAATGCCTTATGTGGCCTATCACGATGATAAAGTATTTCCATCACTCTTAATGGGAAGTTCATAAAATCACTTCCAAAATGAATTATGATATGAAATGTTGATACTAGTGGTCTAGTATGAGAAATGATATCGCATATTCAATATCACGGTGTTTCACTTTTTAACTAGTGAAAGTAGAGCACCAAATTCCCTTTGGTATGATTCAACCTTTTATTATTACTACATAGAAATGGGATGATATTATAATACCCCAATTCAGTGGCCACTCGATTGGTGTCTTTTCCTTGTTCACTAAATGGCCTCAATCTCACCTTCTCGTATTCCAGAGGATTCTAACTAGCTGTGGGGGTCAAAGGTGGTATTGTGATGAGACTATACCCCATATATCAGAGTACACATTAATAGTAAATTACCAAGAATAATGCACATAATAGTACATAGAATAATACATAAAATGAACATGAAATAACAAAATGAAATCATCCAAACAAGTATACAATGCCAATATCCCTTTGGGCCAATCACCTATATAAATAGAAAGAGAAATAAAAGACACGAGGCTCTGCTCCAGCTCCAATCCACACCTCATATCAATCTCCAGGTCCCACTCGAGATACTCTATCTCAAACATATAATATTATGACTCATCCTAACATGTTCCTAAATCTATGTTACCCTCGTGCAATAGTGGCCCAAGTAGGGTGTGAGTACATAACTCAATAAGGAATCACCAATTTGATCTCATAATATACCAGCAATGCAGTGATATGTGTATGTAACATGATTATAATAAATAAATAATTATTGAACAAAACAAATTAACCAACCTTAATACTTACTTTAGCCCAATGCTAGAATGTCTTTGAGCACATCATGATGATTATTCCATATAGTAACTCAACCACCCTAAGGGTATATATATATAAACTTGGAAAATACCAATAACCAAAACTAATCCTCAAGTTTATGACCTTGATCAAATATACCAACCTTACTCAGTGATGGTGAATCTCAGGGCATGAAAATCGCCTTAAGGGGACCTATGTCCACTCATTGGGGATCCCATTATCACACCTCCACTAATGAGTATTAGATCCTAGGGTATCACTGGGAAGCCCTCATCCTCAATCCCTCATATTGAACCCCACAGTAGTACTTGGTTATTCTTTGTGTTAGGATGATGTCTAATTCCTAGGAGGGTGAAGGCCCTAGGTAATCCTATATATATAGGGATGACTGATTCCTAGGTGACCAAGGAAATTAAAGGGAATATCCTAGATATATCCCATAGTTAATCTCCTGGGAATCCAATATCTCGTGACTCCTCAGTTGATCCATCACTAGTGAAACCAACAGATCCTAGGGGTATCCTAAGCATCAATCGAGGGGATCCAACAGTCACCCATGGGATTTCCAACATCCATTATTAGGGATATATGTCCACCTGAAACAATTTACTTCCATTTGAATCTCATGCATCATAGGAATTCTCAATGGTCTACTGGTATATCCATTTTAATCCTAACACCCTGGAATTTTCAATGGTATCACAATATCAAAGGAACCTCTTATATTCTAGGAATTCTTGTATATGTGGTCACACATGATATGGTGTTAGATACTAGGTACCAGCTCTAGGAATCCAATATCATATCAACTAAATCACTAGATGCTATTAGAGCTAGGAATTCTCCCCCAATATAATGTGAGATCATATCCCAAAAATATCGGGCATTATAGGGTCTTATCCAGGTAAATGGGTGATTCCCATGAATCTCAAGCAATCACAGTAGTTCCATTCCCAAAAACTGATTCCCATGAATCTTGGGAAATCACATTATATTCCAAACTTAAAAAAATAAACAATAATGGCTATCCAAATGCCCACAGGCATATCACTATCCATATTTCCTAAACTAGCATATTCGATGTGGGTTTTATATTATACCCACTACCATCTCTAACCATTTCCATTAATACCTACTCAGGTTCTATCTTAAATGGGTACCCATAAGGTTCCACTAGATCTTTAATAGAGAGGAGGCATACCACTTAGGACCCCTGGTCACAACAGGTCTTCTGGGATAATTCCAATTGCTCAAGGATAACCATGCACGTATACAGTTTCAAAAGCATAATGCTGGATCAAAGGCCTGTGCTGTTTACCATAGTAGCATCAGTCTAGTGAGATATGGATCACGACTCATCTATGAGTCAAAGGTTGTGGTAGGTTGGTCTACTGACCCAACCTATCTTTGACCAAACTATGGTCTATCTACCTAATCATAACATAAATCAATGGTCCTCACCTAACCTTATAATGTTTTCCATCTCAAGTGATTCCACACTCCCTCTTGGAGGTGTCCAAGTGCCTTGGCATCTTCTTAGTCTAGGCCTTGGCCATCGGTGGGAAAGGCTTCATGCTAGTTAACAACGTCCAACATGGACCTAGAACTTTTTTCACTCCTAGGGATTTTATTTTAAATTAATAAATTGTTTTAATTACCATATAAACTAAATAAATAGATCAAAAACCTTGAGGGTGTGACCGTACACCCACACACATATAAAAAATTCATAAATACATTAGGATGGTACAAGGACTACCTACCACTTTTGAAGCTTCTTAGTCTCATAGCTCGGAATCACCATATAATCCAATTCAAGGCCTAACAAAGATCACCCAAGCTCACACTGCAGATCAAGCCACTAAATCAATATAAAAAACCTCAAATGATTGATTATGACATTTAAAACTAATTTACCAAATTAATTATAAAATTTCATAACCATCAAAAATCACACTAGTGGCCTCATCACACTAGAATCACAACCAAATTCATGCCAATGACCCATGGAATTCCACATACCTCATTCACAGAAAATACCCTAATATGCATTGCTAATTACATGGGAACTCAATTTTAATTTCAAAGGAAAACTATTGAAAATTTAAAAGGGTGACATGCCTTCATCGAATAAATGATCAGCATCCAATAGATGACATCTCCAGATGTCCTCTACGGGGGATGGGTGGAAGCCCAGTCTCATTCAACAAATTCCGCCATGATCTAGTGGAATTGGAAATGAACCATAATTTAGAGGAGGATAAAATTAGTAGAAAGTGGAGGATAATATCAATATAGTTCAATGGGTCCAAGGACATTCCTTAAATCAATGAGAAAATTCATTAGGAATACCCCCCCCCCCAGGGGTTTGAATAGTAGAGGACTGGTTGTGTGTGAAAGAGAAAGAGTAAGGAGGGGGTTGGACCCCTAAAAATTTTGAGGGGGAAATTGAGTAAATTCTACCCCCCCCCCCCCCCCCACACACACACACTATTGGCTAGCTGGTATAACTCCATTAGCTAGCCTATGGTGCTAGCTATGGTAACCAGGCCACTACCAGCCCCACTGACTAGCTGGTGGCTACATACTATAGTTCGACTATCCCAACATCCCTATAGTGATCTCTCAAACCTATAGTACACCATTCAATCTCCATTAAACATATGAAATGCCCTCTTTGATGGCTTCTAACCTTCAAAAAACATGTTTGAGTCCCAATTTAAAATTTGGATCTCCCACTAATTGAAAATTAAAATTCTTCTTGAATTTCAATAGCTCATATGGACACAAGGCATTAAAAAATCCCCACCATAACACTTTTTATCCTTGAAAAGATACAGTGGTTATCCAATAATTCATCTTAACCTTCCTTGGTCTCCAAAACCTGCTCAAAAGGCCATGTTCAATCCTTGAATTCCCAACACACTCTTGTGGTGAAACTTTAAAACCAAGACACCTAAAACAACAAAACCTGAATTAACACCCATTATTATAATTGATATGTTGGTACAATGTCTATAGAATCCATCCAATCCAATAAACCCATGTGACTTTGTCTGTTTGATCATCTAACCTATAGTTCTACCAACCATAGAATTTTTCTATCAATGGACAATTCTAATTCCATGATGATTCTCACAATAGGAATAGCCTATCCAAGTATATTTTAGGCATCATCATGACACTATTAATGTGGATCAAAACTTACCACATCCGATCATATATGAAAACATTTTTCAAGTGCCAATACTACCTCAAAATTCTCATTTCTAATCCAAAACAGACGTGCTTCCTTGTCCAAAAACAAAAAGAGCACACTAGATTTTCCTTGAAAATCCTCATCTAAAACCCAAAACACACCCGTTGTATCCAAATGAAACATATGATCTAGTTTTTTGTCTCAATACATCCTATTTCATTCAAAAACACTATTCAGTCTTCAACTGGATGACTCTTCCCAAAACAACCCATTCTCTACTAACAATGTCCTATTCATCTATTCGATCGCAGTACTTTAATTCCCAAAGTCACCTTGAGATCATCCCAATAAATCCACTGAATTCTCAACTGGTCTTCCAATTTGATTCCATAGTCCAAACCTCAATCAATAAATTTTGTTGTCAGTCTCCAAATTTGATAACTGATATGTTCTTGATTTGATCATGTTCAAAACATTTCAAAACTACCCTAATCCTGAATCCAATGCTTAAAATCCATCTTATATCACATCCTAATTCATTCATGGAATTCTATGAGGAGTTCGATTGAATTCGGTCTCATAGCTTACCAACCTCTAAAGAGCCAAACTCTTATCTAATTATCATTCCCATCATAATACCATGAACCCTCCCACATGAGGGTTATATTACCCATGACCAACATCATGGTCCCCACCACAGTAGTGACCTTATCATCACTTTCAAAAGATGTATTTTCATCCATCACAACCCATGCTTCATCCATGGTTGAACATGATGAGTGTGTATGGCTTAAACACTCCGGATCGGGCACTAATACAAAAGTTCTATTACCCAAGTATGTGTGCCTATCCTTCCAAGCTACACTCATCCAATTACCATTAGAACCCATTATCTAAAGTCTCTCGTGTATTTTTTTTCTGATTCCAATTTAAACAATACTACATGTAACTAGCACATGCACTACCTCGATCTCATCTAAAAATGAATGGGTATACTCTCTAGTACTTTCAAACCATTATAAAATCTAACTCACAGCCCTATGAGTCACATCTCCAAACTAGGTTTTACATTCTATGTGAGATGTTAGTTCATCAATATAAGAGTATCACAAAGGATCTCATCCAAAATCCCAATGTTTCACCCACACTAAATTCATCCACATGATTAGACACCATCTGGTGCCATTCCAATTCACAAGAATCTACTCACACTCCCACTACATTCAACAGTGAATACAAATAATTATAACTCAAGGAACCATTATCAAGAAAATATAAGTTATAAACATTCATAAATAACAACCCCAGTAGAGCCTCCATGTATTGTTGTCAAAAGCTAGCGCATGCCCATGATTTATGCCTCAAAATCACCCACAAACTCAGGCCAACCCCTTCCACAGGTTTCCCTAAATCATCACAAAATCTCTAACCTGATAAAAACTAAGTCACATCTCAAGGTATCTTAGTCTCCCACATAACCTAAGAGTCTAGTCTCATATAAGGTCACATATCATTGGATAGTACTAATCACACTCGTCTCGAAACCCATGGCAACACATGTGCCAAACCACCTACTCACGGGTCTCATAACCACAATGGTATCCCATTCGAACTCAACAGAATATCCAAGTACTGATTCTCACTGATAATTCATTTATAAGACTTATCCCACTAGAATTGTGATCTCAACTAGGGTCATAAATACATAACAACATCATTCAGGATGATTAGTACCAAATAAAACCATGGCCACTAGTTTGGATAAATAGAGTTCCATTTCAAGATATATGGGAAAACACCATAAATTTTATTACTTTAAATAACCAAACCTATAGGGTATATTCAACCAGCATCACCCGATAGTGATTTGTATCCAACAAACCATCATCACTTGGTTCAGTTAAGTAGAATTTAATTACAAGCTATATGATAAAATTCCATAGAGGTTGTTACTATCACTTTAAATAATTGAACTATAATATGGATGTCCCAAAAGGAGTTTCCTACTAAGGCATCATGTGCCTTACCAGCCTACTAGGGTTACCTCATCTCTCATAACTAAGGGATTATACTATCATCTTTAACAAGTGTCTCATCATATATTCACATGAACTTACATAAAAATAAAATACATATACATGTCAATATAGCTAATTATAATTATACCAAGTACTTATATAGGAAAAAATTATATGAGTATTTTCAAACAATTTAAATAGCTTGACCTTTTTTAGATACAAACATCACACTAGAAGGTCCCTAAATGTCATTTTAACCCTACTTTCCAACTCATTATAAATTAGATGCCTCTTTTCTCTATAGATCAAGAGTCAAATCCATAACTAGTCTCTTTATAATAGGACAAGATCCAAAAAATGAATATAAATCATAATCATAAATCAAAACAACATGAGAATCACTCAAGGTGAAATCATATCAACCATGACATCACATACCAAGAACATCAACCCCATCTATGGTAACCTAGAATTTCTATCAGAGAAGGTGTTCATGACACACCAGTATGGAATCCATCGTAGACTCTGACACATTCATATATCTCCTAAATATCAGTTCTGAAATAGTAAGACAAATAAAATAGTATTTGATACCACTTTGTAACACCCCAGTACAGAGGCCATGCGACTGGTTCCCTGACCCGATTCTCCACATAACCTTAGGCACACCTCCTCATATTCTAGAGGCTTCTGACTAAGAATGGGGTTCTAAGGTTATACTATGAGGAGACTATATCCGCTATATCAAAGTGTGAAATGATCATAAATAACCAAGAATTATAAATTTCATATTACATGGAATAATAGAAAAATTGGATATGGAATAGTAAAATTAAATCATTCAAACAAGTATACAAGACTAATCACCCACTAGTTCAATAGCCAATACAAATAGATAGAGAAATAAAAGACATGAGGCTCTGCTCTAGCTCTGAGCCACACCTCATCCTGATCTCAATGTCCCACTCAAGTTTCTCTAACTTGAACACATAATATTTGGTCTCATCCAAACCTATGCTTTCATCCAAGTTAGAGTCTTCTCAGGTACCCTAGTGTAATGGAGGCCCAAGCAGAGTGTGATTACATAACTCAGTTGGGCACCACAAACACGGTTCTATACTATACCAAAAATGTAGTGTTATGTTTATGTAACATGCTATAAATAAATAAATAACTACACACCAAAATAAATAAACCAACCTCAATATCTACTTCAGCCTGATGATGGAATGTATATAAGCACATCATGATGATTGTTCCATACAATAACCCAACCACCCCAAGGGTGCATACATATAAACTAGTCTAATCCTGACAACCATCATTTATCCTCAGGTCCATGAGCCCAATTGACCATACCTAATTCAGCTAGTGACGGGGCATGTTTGAGAATGAGCATCACTATAGGGGGACCTTTATCCACTCAATGGGGATCCCACACCCACACCTCCACTTATGAGTAGTGGTTTGTAGGGAATTAGTAGGTATCTCTTATCCTCAATTCCTTAGGTTGTACCCCATGGTAATACCTGGGTTTTCTCTGTGCCAAGATGACATCTAATTCCAATGAGAGGAAAGGCCCTAGAAAATCATATATGTTATGGCATGACTGATTCTTGAGAGACTCAGGTAATCAAAGAGAATACCCCCCAGATCCTAAGTTCAATATCTAGGGCATCCAATATCACACAAATCCTCAATTGATGTGTTATTGGTGCGTCCACCAGATCTTAGGGGGTTATCCTAGGCATCGATTAAGGGGATACAATAGTCACCCTTGGGATGTCCAATATTTGTTCTAGGATATATAAACCCACCCAACACCTCATACCACTATTCAAATCAAGGGTATCATGGGAAACCTCAATGGTCTACTGGTATTGGAATTTGAAACCTAGAACCTAGGAATTTTCAATGGTATCACACTATCAAAGGAACAAATTCCATCATGGGAATTCATTTATATGTGGGAACACATGCTTTGAGGATGGATCCTAGGTAGAACCTCTAGGAATCCACCCCTACACTAACCAAATCATGGGATTCAAGACAGGTTAGGAATCACCCCTCCCCCCACCTCAATAAACCAAGAGACTAAATCCCATATATATCAATCATATTAAGGTATTATCCATGTCAACTAGTGATTCCTTGTTATCTAGGGAAATCACTCTAATGTCAGACCCAATGGATAATTCCCAGGAATCCTAGGTAATCACAGTATATTCCAAACATAAAAAAAATTTATTTGAACACCCGCACTCATTACATTGTCCATAACCCCTTGGCCCATAGGTTTGGTATGTGTTCAAGGTGAAACATACTTACATATCTATCCATTTCCATAGATATCTAATTAGGTTTTGTCTTACAGGGGAACTCACAAGATTCCCCTATATCATTACTAGAGAGGTGGAATCCCACTCAGAATCCCTAATAATAATAGATATTTTGGTACAATAATCATTTATCAAGGTTCACCATACACCTATGTGGTTCCACAAACACAATACATCCTCAAAGGCCTCTAGGTTATGCTTAAATAGGATCAATCTAGTGAGAAATGGCTCACGTTCCATCTTTGGGTCCATGTTTGTGGTAGATCAGTACACTCACCCAACCTTTATCTAAATAGGATAAGGTCTATCCACCTATGAATAATAAATATAAATTTTCATCACCTGGCCTACCAAGTTTATCCATCTTGAGAAATTTCACACTCCCTCTTAGAGGTTTCCAAGTTTTTAGTCATCTTTTTGGTCCATCCCTCAATCATCAGTGGTCGATGCATCAATGAAATTTATATAGTCCTAAGTGGCCTATGAACTTTGTTCATTCTAGGGTATTTCATTTAAAATTAATAAATTTATTTAATTACCAAATAAACTAAATCAAACAAGTCAACTTCATCGAGGGCAGTCCTAACACCCACATGCATATAATGAAATGTATAAAGCTATAGGGTTAATACAAGGACCAAAAACTTCTTTGGAATCTGGTTCTATTTTAGTCTCATTGCTTGGTATATCCAACTAATCCAATTCAAGACCCAAACAAGATCATCCCAAATCACACCAAAAATCAAGCTCCTAACCCAACAAAGAAACCTCAAATGGTCAATTATAACATTTAAAATTATTTTATCAAATTAATTCTAAAAGGTCATAACCATCAAAAATCTCATCAGTGGCCTGATCATATTGGAACCCCAACTAAACACTTACCAATGACCCATAGCATGCCCCTAACTCATTCTTGGAAACACCCCTAACTTTTTTCACCAATTACATAAGCATTAAACTTGAATTTCAAAATAAAACCATTGAAAATTTAAAAAGTTGATGTACCTTCATCAAATAAACAAGAAGAAACAAATAGATATCATCTCAATACATCCTATATAAGGGATTAATGTAATCCCCATCTCATTTTTCCAATTCCATCATGCTCTGATGGAATTGGAATCAAACCCTAATCCATAGGAGGGAGAAATTAGGAAAACCAAAGGAGAATATCAATTGGGGTCAATGGAACCAAGTACATAAATTAAATCAATTAAAAAATCCATTATTATCATCTCGCTTAAATGGGTTTTAAGAGAAGAGGAAGGGGAGAGACCCATGGATGTACACACAAGTTAAAGAGGAAGGTGGGGGATATACCACTTAAAATTTTTAGGGGGGGAGATTAAATTGTTTCCCATTTAACACTGCTAGCTACAGAATGCTACTCGAATAACCAGCATCCCTCTGGTGCTCTCTCAAACCTCTCAAAAACCACTTAACCTCCATTACATGTCTAAAATACCACCTTTTAGGGGTTTCAAATTTTGGAAAACAATTATAAGGTCCAATTTAAAATTTGGTTCCCCCGCTAATTAAAAGTTCAAATTCTTTGTGAATTTAAATAGGTCGTACAGACATGAGGAATTACAAAAAATATCCATGGACTTCATAATCAGGTTACCACATACCCCTTCCGAAACAAATAAGTCATTTTAAATTATTGAGTGGATAATGAGTGTACTTTTCACTACATTTTTCATGACCCACTTCCATAGTTATGATTGTATAGGATTTCTCTTTCTCCCTTGTCTTGGGAGGCTGCTAACATTGATTGTAATTATTAACCCTTGGATTAGTGCATTATATTTCATAATTTTCATAATCATTATAATTGAATAATTGGAGTGTGGGGGTGCATTAGATTGAGATTTATTTTTATCCATATCATTGGTTCTCCCCTTCATATCTCCTTAGAATTCATGTACATGATGGCCTTCTCTTCCATACTTAAAGCATATACCTATCCCTTTCAGGACATTTTCTCTATACTACTTCCCATATTTTTGGCATGTAGGAAAATGAATTTTCTTTCTTCCATGGGTTTTATCATTTTATTTTCCTCAAAACTTAATTTTTCTCTTATTATCCCTAAAACCAAAAAAATAATGGGAGTCTCCAATTTAAATTTCCAACTTGGGAGTATATAAAACATATTTGTCATAGCTACCAAAGTCCCTTATAGTAAATTCCTTCAATGATTTGGTTTTAAACCACTAAATAAATGATTGATTTTTCTTTCAAGGTTAATGATAATATCATAAGTGTACCTTTCAAGTCTCATGAAGTTTTCTTCATAGGTACTAATGGATTCATCCATGTTTTTCCCTAGATCCGAGAATTCACTCTCTATTTTAGTGTAAAGATTTCATGGACAATATTTATTTAAAAATACCTTTTTAAACTCCTCTTGTTTTATGGAGTCAATTTCTTCCTCCTAACTTGAATTCTTAATGAGAATACATAATTGATCAGCTTAACATTTCAAATGATAAATTTATAAAACAACCTTTTCATTCTCTAAATAGTAGATAATAGAAAATATATTTTTTTCTATCAATACATTGCTTGAAAATGAGTGGATTGTAAGACCCAATAAAGGAGGTTTCATTTTGTCACATGAATGACTCAATGGAGAGTTATTACTACCTTTGAGAGTTTAGGATTTCAATATGATTCATGTTATTTTTCATATCTTAAGAGTGTTGGGTGATCATAGCCATGAAATTTTTCATTCCATCTCCCATTCCATTTGGTTACTTATTATGATGATCTTTTCATCTTTCATCACACTCATTGCTAACTTAATTCCTCTTAGTTTTGGATATTTACTAAAACCAAAAAAAACTATGAGTATCAAGAAATAACCATAGTAAGTAATCATATTATAAGGAAAAACAAACCTAATATATCCAAAATTATGACACTGTAATTTCAATTTATAACATTTCGGGTTCATCTTATATCACTTTTGTTTCAACATAGGTTGTTTTAGATTCTATCCTCTTACTCTATAATATAATCCCAAAAAATAACCAAACCCCACTTTGATAACAACTAATATGACCCAAACATAAAATACATACATATTACATAATTTTATATGAATATTCTTTACATATCATAACAAATCACACCACATAACCAATAGGTTTATTATCCTTGGATATTAGATACATAACCAACTTATTTTACAACATATTAAATATATACCTCATATATTCTTCACAAATGATTCCTTTATAGACATATCATACATAATAATATTTTTCATAACTGGTGGGATGGAAAAATAATAAAGGGTATGCTCAAATTCTCATTAAGGGAAAACATAAGAGATAATAGTCGAAGATCATAAGTGAACATAATGTGATAATATGGGTATGAGAACTTAATAAAGGTACATGTACATAACATAATATAATCATACCCAAAAAACATAGTTCATAAACCATTATTCATGAAATAAGGCTTTTTTCATAACATAAGACATGAATCATAAGAGTGTGGAAACATGAGTACTTAATCATGGGCCATGAAAAACATAACATTGGAATAAAAATGTGGAATGTGTATAAGAATAGAAAATCATTCATAATTCCTATTATCACTTCTAATACCATAATCACATAGTGGATAAAGTCTCATAGTGAATTGGGTCTACTCACCATTCTTATAATCATAGTGGATAGAGTCCAATAATGAATTGGGTTCACTCTCTAGTCCCTTGCATGCCATGTCATGAGATATAAAGATTTAACTAATGCATTGGAGGGATATATAATTCTAGTAACACCCATTACATAATTAAAAACATACATATATATAATACAATAACATGAAAACACTCATAATTTCATCATATCTTAATTAACTCATGGCAATGAAACATGTTTTTTGAAAACTTCTGCAAGATATGATCATTAGATATTAAGAGTAATAAGGTGGATGGTATCATTATAGAATATCACTAGTTAAGAATAATAAACATTAAATTATGTTTACATATATTAAAAACACTTTATAAGAGCATTGTAAAATTTCATTGAAAAATAAGAAGAAATTTTATTTAATTTTTATAGCTTTTATTTTAAAATAAAATAATTTATAAAAAAATGGGAAAAGAAATTAATTCAGAAAATATTGAAAAATATGTGAGGAAAATTTTTAAATAAAAATAAATAATATGTAATGAAAATGAATTCATTTGAAAAAAATTAAAAAAAGATTCATTTCACACTTTTTTAAAGAAAGTCAATAGAAAATGACTCATGTGGAAAACTTTAAAAAAGAGATTCCTTTCATTATTTTTTAAATAAATTAAATTAAAATATTAAATGACCTTAATAAATCATATAATTATATATATGTACTTTTATAAAATAAAATAAATAAAATTAAAATGGAGGATAAATATTTTCGACCACAAATAAAAATAAGGTCAGTTCCACTTACAAGCATCCTTTTAGTTGATTTATGAATCAAGAGAAAGTGAAATGGTAGTAAGACATGTAAAACTAATAAAATAACCATATTAGAAAAAATATCTATTGGATTTTATATATAAATAACAAAATATTACCACTAATGAAAATTTAACATAAATAGCGTATTTCAAAGTGAGATTGGAAAATAAACCTTTACCTTGAACTTCTACTTGGTCAAACGTGCTCTAACTCCCTATAAAATAAATTTAGGTTTATTAATAATATATATAATAACCTTTTTCAAAGTTATTTTACTTATCATTTTTCCATTATAATTCATTTTTACCTATATATTAACTTTTTATAGTTAAAATTAATATTTGGGTGTTGGTTGTTCCATTTTTTCCACGCATGTTTCGGTTTGGTGGTTCTAGTCCATTCTCCATGATCATGGGTTCATCACCTCCAAAATTTTCATGAAGATGTATCATATGTTTTAGATATATTACTAGATTATCATGGTAATTTTATGGAACTTATGGTGACAGTTCACATAGAGCACTTAAAAATCTATTTTTTCTAAATTTTGATTCAATAGAAAGAATTGATTTTATTAATGAATATACTTATATATATTAAGATCTAAAAATTATGAATACATATTAAATTAATAATTATTACATATTATTACTATTATTTATTTTTTCTTATTCAATCGGGATGTAATATTATAACATCTTTCATGTAGGTGGTAAAACCGACTAAAACAAGAACATGCTATAATGATTGAATGAGTAAACATGTGTTATTGTATAATAATAATATAACTTTTTCAAAAGATTGATGATTTTAAAAAATTATTAAAGTGATAAATCATATTAAATAATATGTGTATGAAGATGATATAGAATATTGATTGAGGATAAGATAATTCTTTCATTGAATACTTGAATCTTCTCTTAGAGAGCCTCTTGGAAATAAGAGATCTAGGACTTTTTCTTGTGGACATGAATTCAAAAATTTGAGATAGTCTTGTTAGGGAGATAATTTGGGTAGGTATTAGAGATAAATTCAAAGGAAGGTTATGGGTTGAGGTGGTATGGGATGTATCCTTTTATAGGTGATCTTGAGTGGCATTTTCACAAATACCCATTACTTAAGGTATTAGGTTGTCATTTTAAAATGGAAAGTGGACACAAGTTAAAAAATAATAGATAAAGGATTATTTGAGGTTGATAATTTACCTTATATATCCATTTAAATATATTTTTTGTGATATTTTAGGTCTTTACCCCTTATTCAAACCCTTTTACTTTGTTTTAGCTTTTACTGTGGTGACTAACTTTTACCTTGGTGGCTTATTTTAATGAATTAAAATAAAATTGACCTTATTACATAATTTGAATATTCTAATTACAAATATGGAATCTATTTTATTGTATTCAATTTCTAAAATTTATAAAAATTAACTTTAAAATAATAAATGTATAACACATAAAAACATTTTTTAGAAAAATATATTTTATGTCTGAAAATAGATTCATTATTATTCATTAGAAAATAATTATTATTAAATGAATGGTAATTTATTTTATTATACATATAAAAAATATAATTTATTTAAATAATTCTTCAATAATTATTGATTTAATTTTTAATACAAATATACCCAAAATATATAAGAACAATTCTTTAAAAATTATCCATGTAAACATTAAATGAATTTAATTACATCTCATTATTTAACTTCTAACAAGTCAATTTTATCAATCCATAAATATTAGAATCATTATTTGAAAAAATCAAATCATTATTTAAAAATTATATATAATGAATAAAAATACCTATTTTTTAATAAAATATTATTATCTTTTTAGTTCTTTCCCAAATTATTTATTATATGTGAATTATATAATTTTTAATTTGTTACCAACAATTACAAAAATTAAATGTACATATTTGATACAAATATATCCAATTACCATATATCTAATGGTTTATATATTCAATAATTATATGTTTGATGGTCATATATCCAATGGCCATATATATAATGGTCATATTATAATCCTATATATAGCAGTACATGCTTCACTAAAATTCATTCATCTTGTTTGTTTACTTATTTCTCAAAATGTTTATTGTATTTATAATGTTTTTTCTTATTTTAATAGTTATGATCATAGGTATGACCATCAATGAAAATTATAAGTAAAAGGACTCTATGTTTGTAGACTTTTTATTTACTTGGGGTTTTATTCCTCTTATAGTTTTCTTAATGATGTTTCATATTGAATTATAATAATGTGTTAATGTTTATCTTACATTGTAATATTTTATCCCAATAAAATATATCATGGTTTGTTTTTGTTTGGTGTTGCATGTATTACAATCTATCGAGAACACTAGATTTACTTAAGGGGAAATACATACTAAAACCATGGGGTGTTAAAGTAATCCATATTGTACACAAATAAGGCCAAAATACTATATTATATAGTAATATTTCAACAAATAAAGGAGTGTGTTGGAGTCTAAAATTTCATACATTATAACATGGTTAATTTTCTATTTCTGCAATTTTAACTCTTTATAACAACAACCACATTAACTAAGTCTCTTATTAAAACTCATTTTAACATTCACTTAATCCACACATCATCATATTTTGTGTCACAATCTAAATCAATAATAGCAATAACTACAGGAGAGTTAACCAAACGATATCACATATCATTCCACATAAGCACCGTGACATTGAATCGGGAACCAAGTCATAACATAAACCAAGATGTGGTGACTCACTGCATTATGGTTTATGCTTTAGTGCATATTTTTAACAATACAATATCCTATAAATATATGTTTTCTGTGGAATACAACATCAACAAGTGAATAGAATATAACCTATGAGTAACATGAGTGGTTGATAAACGACCATCCAATACAACATGGATATAGGGGTTCAACCAAATCTAATATAACATGGACATTAGCTCTCGTGTAGTCCAACTTGGGTAGTTATCATGTAACGTATGAATAATACCACATCAACCATCATTGAAATAACAAAACATATAATTATATACTCATAAAATATGCAACCTCGGGTCTCACCTATTTACTGGAATAACATTACCATTCTCATCTTAATCCATGCTACTTATTCATTTCAATTAAATCAACACACCGTGTTCATATTAAAATTTAATGGTCTCCATCGGTGTGCCACAAGTTTCTATACACTAGGATTTATAATGAACTAAAAAATTAAATATCTACCTCAGTCATAAGTCCGAATAATTGTTTCCCCCTTTCTGTCTATCATAACTACATTGTTCTGCACATCACAACCTCTTAACTCCAACTTTAGTCATCTCATTATCTTGAAAATAAAACACCCAACCTTCTCATTACTATATCCATAAACTACATTGTATTATTATATGGACACATGTAAAGTAATATCACTTCCATTCACACCTCTTAAAATACCACAACCAAATACCTCCTATAATATCATTTCCATCTGGTTGACATAAAATACCAAATATATTGCCACTATGATATACAACACTTGTTTAATTAATATAGAATACTATTGTGAGTGGGTACTCTGGACCCAACTCCTTTGTGTTCTTTAATTATCATTACATGTATATAGTTTAATATATACATGCGTTTTTATTACCATAATAGAGTGACACTTTTATATCCACTATTTACATGGTAATTTCCTTAGATTATGTGTTGTATCAAAAGTTTATAGTAGTTACCAACTATAAAGAGAACATAAAGATACTATAATAATAATCTTAAATATATATCATATTCTAGATACATCATATCGATGGAACAAAGATGATGTCTGACTCTCAGGTGTTGGGGGATTATAATCATTGATACTTCTTCTCATAAAGTTCATACTTAGCGATATTGGGTAGAGTAGATCATAAGGAATGATCTTCCAATAATAACACCACATTTTTAGGGTCTCATTGGTTATTCCTATATATGATCATGTTTATTGGTCTCTTGAATTGATATAATTATTAATGTGTACCATTTGATTATATACTTTGATGCAAGACAAAAACCATTTCATTGAAGTTATAGTGAGGTAGATTTCATTAGGTGTGTTATTAGAGGTATGGTATTGGTTGAATTATCAAGATAGAATTTATCACTTAAGAAAGGAAGATATATCTACAGGATAGTGGACCAGGAGGTGGTACCTTTATTAAATCCATGGACATAGTGATTGAAGGTAAGTCTATCTGGTAAGGTAGACAAATAAATAAATAAATAAATGATGATGATAGAGAGTGTTCATCCTATTTTATGAGATATCATGAGACAAAGAGATTATATTATACAGAGTGCATTCATAGGAGTTTATCATAGACATCACATTACTTATCTCTTTATAGTACAAGATAGGTTATTAGAATCATCTCTTTGTGAGATAAGGTCCTAGAGGGTCTCATAATAAGTGTATCCACAAGTTTCACTAATTCAAATGAATATGAGTTTAGGACAAAGTGGGTCCCATGTGTGGGGGATGGTAAATGTCCAAGTATGATCGATATCAAGTAAAAATAATTCAATTATATTATTAAATTTTAGAATAATAATGACCTGATTTATTTCTCAAGGTACTCACCAGTTAATCCAATGGCCCGAAGGCATTCAATTTTTTTATTATAATAATAAAACCCCCTTTTAAGGGAAGAAGGGGGGAACCCAAACAGTTATCAAAAACTTTAAACACATCACGACATGAAGGTTTTAAAGAATAGAACTAGACTAACAACAAGGAGCTGTCCTGCCCCAGCATTTGAACATGATGAAGCTTTCCACCATTGCATGGATGATCGGCAAGAAAATGTCATGGGTCAAAGCATAGGTCTGATCTGATGGCAAGAGCCATACCCTCTCAAACAACCAAATCCGAAAACCTCTACAAAGATGAACTGCCATCTCTAAAACATCCTCCGGGACCTGATCCATGTAGTCGAGTCCAGTGAAAACCCCAAAACTTGCACAATGCAAGATTAATTGGCATAAAAAATCCAAAATCAAACTGCCCGCCAGTTCTCATAATACCAAATTTCAAAATTCAGAAGAGGTCAAGAACTACAAGCCTTCCAGCATCGCTCAAACACTGACAGAAGCATCTCTTCCAACAACCATCATCATCAACATCGGAGCCAAACCATACCTCGTGGTCACCAATCGAACTTCATCGCCATCACCATCCCTACACTGCCCGCTCGAGCTCACATCCCAAAGAGACATGAAACCACTGCCCAACTCCACCTCGGAGAGAACGATGGAAGCCTGGATCCAGAGCAGAGACAAAACAGGCTTGTGCAGGATGAAACAACATCTAGACCAGCACCAATCGGGAGACCAAAAATCCTTCCAAACTTCACTCGACAAAGGCCGATGAAAACAACCATCACAAGAAATGATCAGACTCAACCAAAAACAGAACCAACACTGAACAAACATAAAACCCATTGAAGATGGAAGAAATCCAAAAAGTCGAACCAGATCCAAACCTTCAAGTCACCGCAACACCTTTACTGTGACATCCACAAACCTGAACTGCAAAACCCATCGCCACCTTCGATACCGCACATGACGACCAAATCCGCCCAACACACCCCAAGCCAGACACAAAGGGTCAACCTTCACCGCAGCATCTGGAACTCAAACATAAATCCTCACCGTGCCATCATGAGAAGCCCTATCTAGAATGAAGAGAAGGGAATATAAAAGGTCGACATACGGTGATATTTGTCGTGATGAACGAACCCACGAAGAAGAAACCGCCATAGGAAGAGACGTCGCCCGCCACAAGCATGCCAAGCGTCGAGGAGAGGATCACAGCCGGCCCGTAGCGAGGAGAGGAAGGCGGTGGTGGGGAGAAGAAACCCTAATGTAGAGCCCCTTATGGGAGAATCCTTTCCCTCCTTCGGGGTATCACTCAAGGTATTCACAAGTTATTTAAGTATAAAAGTGAATATGATAAAATATAATTTTTTAAATGAACAAAACACATTCAAGGTTTGTTAAATTATTAAGGGAATTTACAAGCCTAAGAAATGGTTCACATTTTATCACATGACATGTTATTAATGTCATGAGATAATGATAGAATATTTATAACACTTATGACTAGTTAATTAAGTCATAAGTGTATTTTTTGGGCATTTTTGAAGGTTAAGTTTCCATAGGGACCGAAACACAATTTATTGAAACTTAAAACCTGATATAAATTGATGTTTTAAGCCCAAAATTTTATGATCATATATTCCGATAATTTTAGTGTTCTACCCTCATCTCATTCAAGTTTTATATAGAGAAACTGAAGGAAGAACAAGCTTTGATTGATTCCCTCTTTCAAACTAATCACTCATTCTTCACACAATCGAAGGGATGTCATAAGGCACATCAATTTCCTATGATAGAACCCAAGAATTGGAGAATTATGACCTAAAAGATGGATTTAATGTGTGTACAATCTATAGGATACCTCACTTGGAACCTTTTATGTGAGAGATGTCAATGGTGAGAAAATACTATTGGAATTTTCAAATGAATAAGGTACCATTTACAGTTTTGTTGAATTTTTTATTTGTGCTAAAATTTAATTACATGTGATCCATGATAAATTCAAGCAAGTGGTATTTAGGATTTATTTTTTTAACATAATCAAGACCCAAAGTTTTAAAATATGTTTTTTCATGCTTCTGTAAAGCTCTGAGTTCTTTCAATTGGTATCAGAAAGAAAATATAATTATTTGAGTCACATAATTTCAATAATTTTGATAATAATTAATAAGGTTTAGAAAGAGGGTTTTGATACAGTCCTAATGAAACCATTGGCACGTCGATTCGGGTTCATATAGCCAAGATATGGTCAATCTAAGATCAATGGATTTTTTGAAATATCCATTATGAAAATTAGAATATATTTCTATATATTAGTTATATATACACATATATATATAAATCTATTGGATGGACATTTCATGTAGTATGATTGAAATTAATATGTATTATGTAATTAAAGGCATTTAGGGTCCTCATATTTGAGATTAGGTGTCTTGTTTCCAATTGGGGTGTGAGGAAACAAACAAAAAATATAAAATACATACATACATACATATATATATATATAAGATAATTATGTGGGTGGTGGCTTCCTTCGTTGGCACCATATGGAGGAGTCCACCATCTCAATAAATGGGAGATTGGTTTTGGATATAGTTCATGAAAAATTCAAGGTCAATGGTGTGTGTGTGTATATATTATTTGTTTTATGTATATATGTGGGTCCCCATTTGGGAATCCTCCTTATGCCTCACACACCTTATTTGAGGCATGCCACCTACACCTAATCTAGATTCTAGTCAGTTTTCCCTGACCTGGACTGAATCAGGTTGGTATGTATCTGACCCACCCTACTTGACATACCCATCACAAGCCTGATTTAAATATTCAAGGACCCGTTCGGGATACAAACAAACCTAAATAATTCTCAAAAAAATCATAAATTAAATCTAATTGTCTATAATTTAATTAAATTATTTCAAGTGTCATAGGACATATTGATAATTCTTTTAAATAATTTTAATGTGATTCTGATATATTAAAATTACACTCGGGTTGAATTTTGGCTATTTTAATTTTTCTTATGCAATTTAATTCCATGTTGACTAGTCCTGAGCTGAGACTGGTCCATGCATGTTTGGTTTATTATTTAATTTAATTTAATTATTGAATTTGAGTTTTTAAAATGTAATAATTATTTTCATTTTTAAATTCTCCATATTTAGTTTGTATTAGGTCCTATGTGTCCACTTTTAAGTGATAAAATGTAATTTTGAATCAAAAGTTCCACTCACTCGTGTGTGGGTATACTAAGTAAAGACTGAAGGCATTTTTGGTGATGCGGTTTGAGTCAAAAGTTGGTGTGAAACTAAACTAGTGAAATACATGGGAGTTGGGGATGCTTCAGTTCGAGTCAGGTATCGACTCAATTAATTTCCCTAGGTTTTTAGTTAATCCATTATTCTATCAATGGATTAACTCATAGTTAACAACTCATGATCATGTCACTATTTATTTATTTTTTATTTTTTTCATGGTTTATTATTTTGTGAATGTGTTTTTACATGATCACATAGTATAATAATTAACAAGCATGCAATTATAAAAATGAATAAACACACGGTGAATGTTTTCTATTTATGCATGGATGGATATGAGCACAATCACATAGTGACAGCATGCTAACCAGAAGCATATTTCATTCATCAAAATAAGTTAAAATCCCTCAAAGATATATTAATTTATTAATACCTTACATCACTTGAGTTTGAACAAAACCATAGTACGGGGTGTTCATCAGCCCTAGTTGAGGGTGAATCTTACTTCTGGGGTGTTCTTATTAAAGTAGTGTATTGAATTAACTAAAGTTGATAGCAAAGAAATAGTCATATCTATCTTGTTGAAACTTTAAAGGCAAAGTGTTGAGTAAATAAAGGTTACAGATTTTAGAATCTAAGACTTCACTCAATAGGTTAAGGAGTCGTGATTCAATGTGATTAGCTAGTCAAAATCCTGCCTTGAAACTATCCGAGTTGTGTTGAAACCATAGCTTGAACTATGAATAGAGTTTTTGAAGGATCCTTTCCACTATAATATTCAATAAACTGAATATTCTAAATTTAGTAGTTGAGAGTTTCTAGAATTCAATAAAATAGTGGAAGAAATTAAAATATTATTTAATCTGTAATCTTTATAATTTGGTAATCAAGATTAGTTCTAATATGATAACTTTTATTTGTTTTATATCAAATGGAAATCATCACTACCACCAATAAAATCTCACTATATTCAATATTGGATAAATAAAATATCCTAACTAGAAATAACCTGGAAGATTGGTACTGGCATTTGGGCATAGTACCACACCAAGAAAAAAACTTTATGTGCTGGAGCCCCCACCTCTAGTTGATCCACTTTGATGAGAAATCAAGGTGGATAAATATAAATAAAATAATAATGTTAATGATTAGTTTGATGTTCATTGTGTCATGTTTTCATCTATGTTTAGGGAGTTGTAAAAAATGCATGAGGATGAAGATAGAAACAAGATGTTATCTCATCACCAAGATTCATTCCAAGAGATATCTTGGAAAGAAATATATGATATATCAAGTGCACTATATAGACACAATCTAGAAGAAGGGAATTAGGCAGGACCTCATGTACTTAATATAATTTTTTACATATAGAGACTCTAATCTATTAGGTTAAAATTCAAACAAGAACTATAAAATGGTCTCTTTCTTTCCTCTTTAGCACCTAATTTATCGACTTTCATTGATAATTATAATATGAATAACATGAATAAGTCACTCCTAGAATTTTTTGCTTTAGTTCACCAAGAAAATAAATATATGAATAATTCTAACACTTTTATCCTTATAGTGAACAATAGAAGTAAAGGAAAGATTAAGGTTTCAAAGACCAAGTATAAGTCAAAGGCACTGAGACACCACCCCTCCAAAAATCCAAAGATATAAAGGGATAGCAATGAGTAAGAGGCATTTTTCTTTGCATGTGGAAAGAAAGGCCACCTGAAGAAGGATTTCACAAATATAAAGATGAATCAGGGTGATGTTTATACTTTAGGTATATTTTTCATTGAATGAAATTTTTCTATATTTGCAAGTTGGGTATTGGATACAACATGTGGAACACACATTTGTATTCAAATATAGGTACCAAGTAGATTCCATAAGATTAAAAAGGGTGAGGTGGATCTCTTTGAGATACAAATGGTGTAATACTAATATCATTAGCAGTGGAAGATTACCTTATCAATTTTCCTAATGGTTTAGTTATTGTATTAAATAATTGTTATTATGTACCTTCTATTACCATACACATAATCTCATTATCAATTTTAGAGACTATGGGTTTGTATTTAAAGTTTGGAAATAAATGTTGTCTCTTTTATAAGGATAACATATGTTATGGTATGGAACATCTTAACAA
This sequence comes from Viscum album, assembly GCA_963277665.1. Taxonomy (NCBI): domain Eukaryota; kingdom Viridiplantae; phylum Streptophyta; class Magnoliopsida; order Santalales; family Viscaceae; genus Viscum; species Viscum album. The sequence continues at coordinate 460,812,832 of OY728138.1, forward strand.
TGGATTGTATATACTTTAACTTGAAAATCCTATTTTATAAATTGATGAAAAAACCAGTGATAATTACTCATATACTACTCACCTATGAAATTTTAGGATAATCCATGTAAACCAAAGGCATTTAAGAAAACTATGTCAATAAGAGTATTTAGACTCCATAGAGTTTAAACCCTTGGATGTATGTTGTGTTTGTTTAAAAGGTATAATGACCAAATCACATTTTATTGGGAAAAGAGAAAGGGACACATAACTCTTATAGTTAGTTCATACTAATTTATGTGGTTCATTTCCAGTAGAGGAAATGGGTGGGTTCTCTTACATAATCACTTTTACTAATGACTTTAGTAGGTATGGTTATGTATACTTAATGAGGTATAAGTCAGATTCCTTTAAGATGTTTAAGGAATATCAAATTGAATCAAAGAATCAACTTGGTAAAAAGATTAATAAGATCTACTTAGACTGTAGTATAGGATATTTAAACCAAAAGTTTGTCAATCACTTGAAGGATCGTTGGATAGTCTCCCAACTCACTCATCCATATACACCGCAGTGGAATGGTGTTGGTGAAAGGAGGAATCGTGCCATTCTAGACATGGTAATATCGATGATGAGTCAAGAAACTCTACCTTTATTCTTTTGGGTATATGCACTGTATACTACAGCATATACACTAAACTTAATACCAACTAAAATAGTAGATGAGATTCCATATAAGTTATGGAATGGAAAGAAACATGTTATGTCACTTATACATGTATGGTGATGTGAGGCGTTTTTCAAAATAATACCTAATTATAAACTAGAATCTCAAAGCACAAAGTTCATCTTTATAGGCTATCATAAAGAAACTAAAGGTAACACATATCCAATGTAAATAGTGGGAGAAAGATTGTCTTCGATGGAGTTTATGCTCCAGATGCACAACAGTTGGTATGGGAATAAACTCCACAAGAGACAGTGGGATATGAAGATGTTTCTGAGACACAAGTACTATATAATTCTACTAAAGAGGTCAAATAACTAAATAGATATGGTTTTCTTATCCCCAATCTAGTTAAAACATTACTCCTTGAGGATAATGAACCTCGAACTTACAAGGAAGCTGTAAATGAAAATGATGATGATAAATATAAAGAAGCCATGATTTCTGAATTGGATTCATGTACCAAAATAAAGTTTGGATTTTTATATACCCTCCAACTAATGTAAAACATATTGCATGTAAATGGGTATTCAATAAAAAGTTATACATGGATGTTAAAGTGAGAACAAATAAGGCACAACTACTATCAAAGAGTTTTAAGCAACGTCAAGGCATAGACTACAAAGAAACCTTCTCACTAGTCGTGATGCTAAAATCCATGAGAATATTACTTGTAATATCAACCTTCTGTGATTATTAAATTTTTAAAATGGAAATCAAAACTACTTTTCTAAATTTTAGGTTTCTTGAAGACATATATATGACACAACCTAAGGGTTTTATTATGTCAAAGAGTGCCAATAAAGTGTGTAGGCTATAGAGATCCATTTAGGGGTTGAAGTAGGCATCATGATTGTGAAATGACCATTTTTATGTGGTCATAAAAGAATTTGGTTTCATCATGAATAAATTTTATCCATGTATATATAAGAAGGTTAGTGTAAATTCCATCATTTTCTTGGTATTATATATTTATGAAATATTGATTATGTTAAACAAAGTGCAAGTCTATTAGTAAGTTAAGAATTGGTTAAATCAATGTGCCTCCATGAAAGAGTTGGGTGAAGCAACATATATACTAAGGATTAATATCTATCAAGATAGATCTCAAAGGCTTATTGGTCTAAGTCAAAGTATATACATTGATAAGGTACTAAAAAGTTACAATATAGAATAATCTGAGATAGTATTGTTGTCAATGTCACATGGTATTAATTACTCTAAGTAGATCTGTACACACACATAGGAGGAGAGTGAAAGAATGAGTAGAATACCTAGTGATTTTCCAGTGGGACCTATCATTTATGTCATGTTATATACTAGGTTTCATGTTATATTTTCTTAAAGTTTGGTGGGTAGATATCAAGACAATCTAGGAGAGATACATTGGGAATCTGTGAAAACTATCCTAAAGTACTTGGTGTGTATAACGGATATTATCCTAGTATATGAAGGAGATGGGGAACTAGTAGTGAGGGGGAAAACTAATGCTAGTTTCCAAACATATCATGTGTTGGTACTGGGGTGTGCAGTGAAAGTCGATGGGACGAGGATTTAAAATTTTTATCATAGAATCGACAGGTTTTATCATCTCCAGTGATTTGAGCCCTGGTATGATCTGAGGATATTGTTTGAATTAAAGAGAGCATAGGAATTAAAATTGAACATGTATCTCATTTATATCAAAGCACATTCATCTATCTCTCATCTTTGGTGACCATTTCTTTAAGGATCCAAAAAATAATCCATCTAGATCATCCACACACATTTCAAAATCCACACGAGTGTCGATCATTGAATTCCAGGTGCTAGTATAGTGATCTGATGATGCCTTAAATGTCCTGATGATCAATGGATTAATGTTCCTTCGATACAAGGAGATGAGATCAATCTGATCACTTGGATTGATAACTTCTCTCTCTAGAAAGCGAGATAGGAGAGAGAATATCTAAAGAACTCATAATGAATAGTCATTGCGTGAGAGTATCTCTCTATTATATATATTGGATGCTCAAATATCAAGAAAGGGTTCCCTGGACCCTGTATATTTAACATCCACTACATGAGAAATAAATAAATAATTATGAAGAACTAAACTGCATCATAAATATTATTCATATTTTATCACATGCTTGTAATATATATTAAATATGTTACTTTATAAACTCGAGTCATTAACTCAACTAGTAATCTTCACTTCATATTAAACAAACCTAGAATGTTAAAATAATATTTGTTTGTATAATATTTTTCATGTATTCACTAAATACCCCATGAATACTTTCAATAAATAAATTCAACCCAGTTATTATTTACTTGAATAATAATGAATTTATTTATTTATCGGTGATTGATAAAACTGGACAATTCTTATACCTTGTGGTGGGTCCGACCATGTCCTATATACCTATTTACTTAGATATGGAAGATTCTTGAATACACTATTGTGTGTGACATTCTAGGCCTTTATCCCAATAGTAGTGAATAGTATTCACAGACTAAGAGTGGAGTCTAAAAACCCATTAAGGCCCCTAAAGGGGTATAGAATAGTCATAGAAACAATAATCAACCTACAAACACACACTGTGTAATATAATCTCTTTATCTTTAAATATATCATAAAGAAAGACATACACTTGTAGCATCATCCTTTATTGATTTTTTGTTTTGTTGATATAACTAGATGAATTTACCTTTAACTACCTTGGCCAAGGATTTATGAACATCCTACCATCCTGATCAACCAGGCCTGAGATATGACTTCCTCAACTCAAAAGTGAAAAATTCTATCTTGACCATTCAACCAATTTCATACTAACAATGACACACCTAACAAAAGCTACCCCACCACAATTTTATTATCATAGTTTTTTCCTTGCATCAAATTACACGACCAAATAGAACATATATATAATGATCTCAATTTAGGAAACTAATACACATGTTCATGGATATGAATATCCAATAACACTTGAAACATGTGGTTTTCCTATTTTTAAGTCTATCCTAATGATCGCACCTATCATACATCACTAAGTATGAACTTTATGAGAAGAATTCTCAATGTTTATGATCCCCCATCACCTGATAGTCATAAATCAACTATTTCTGGTCAGTATGATGTATCTAGACCATAGGAAATTTATTTAATATTAATGTAATAGTATCTATAGATTCTCATTATAGCCTAGGAACCACTATAAACTTTTTATATGGAAATTAATCTATAGAAATTACCATTAAATAGTGGATACATAAATTTGTACACTATAATGGTAATTATACATCATGCATATCTAATTGTATACATGAAATGGTAATCAAAAAGTACTATTTAGTTAGGTCTAGGGAACCAACTATTATAACACTTCCACTTGCATTAGATCTAACTTTATAACCATTCTCATTAGCTCTCATGTGATTAAGATCATGTTTATGTTGGTACATGGCTTTAGTTTCTGGGTCTATGATGTTTCTGATACATGGCTATTCTACTATGTGTGACCTCACCTCCTTGATTAAAAATCCTCAAGAGATATAAACCCTGAGTAAATATCATTTTTCCACTATCTAAACTTAACATCTTGGATAGTTTAGTAATAGAATTATCATAATGATAATACTTTACTTACTAGGTTTTATTCCAAGAACTAGAACAAATAATTATGTATTTTACACTACTTCTTTGGATTCTTGAGAAGCCACAACACACTCGATATTTATAGATATGAATACCACTATATTTTATGAGCTTGTCTCTCTCATCGCCTTAGCTTGAATATAATATTAGATCACAATGATCCAAGGAAGACTATCTTTTTTCCCCTCTAAAATAGTATCTCTTCCTCTCCACATACCAGGTACATATCTTTTGTGCTTCCTCAAGTACAATCGGATAGTTCTGACTGCTTCCCTTATAGTTCTCCTGGATATGAATGATATTTTTGTACTACAATGTTTATGTTGGAAATATAATTTCTTATACATATCATGGAATATGTTATTTATCCATCACTAAAGCGCATGGAATATAACTCATCACATTAATCTTCTCCTATTCCCAAGGATGCCTTCTTAGAGATATTTATACCATGTGACTCTAGCAACAATTCTCTCTTTAATTGTTCCAACTTGTATCTTTAAATACCTTGTCTATATATGTACAATTGAATAGGTTTAAGAAACCATTAGATCTATGTCTATAGATCCTATTCCCTAGAACTTAGGTTGCTACTTTAAGTCAATATTTATAGTTTTTATTTCAACCTAGTCATAAATGACTGTAAGACCAATAGTTGTTTTTCATATGTTATCAAACATATTTTACTTGGAAAATAATGAATCTCCCACTAACCTTTGGTAGACTGATGGAAAAGATTCATTCCAAATTAATATTCTAAGATCTTGGTGCTTACCTTAATCCTAGATTGGATTTGAGTAAATTTCAACCCTTATTGTAATTATATGATATTACCATCTCTTTCTGGTTACATCATATAGACACCTTCAACGATCAGTGGTCTTGACATATAATGCACAATAAAATGATAATATAACATAGCTATGGAAAGTAAAATTATGATGGATTTAGGCATAACAACATTATATTACCAATCGAGCATTATTGGTACCACGCTTGTACCATCCATGTATCGTATCACTTGAATACCTACCACGGTATTCCAAATAATAATCCCCCTATACTTTGATACATAGAATCCATTATTGAATTTTAATTAATCTTGTCAATCTTAGCTAGTTCCCTTATACTGATTTCTTGTAGGATTTATTATTCTTAATAAATAATGTATCACTAACCATGGTGAATATAAAAAACATCATTATGTATTTATCCTTCCTATGCATTATATATCTCTAAAACATTCCTTTTTCACACCTCTTGTGGAATTCATTCCTATGACAACTACTTGTGTATCTCCAGCATTGACTAAAACCAATTCAATCGTGCCCCCTCTATCTCAAGAAAAGATGTTCACCCTTTTATATAAATTTATTCCATAACTTGACTATAGTTTTTCTATCATAGGTATTTATGTAATATCCTAAGAAACTTTTAGGATAATTACTATAGATTCACATTATGTGTTACTTGATGCAAGTTTTTTTATATCCTCAAAAAAACTCTTTGCATATAAACACATTTTCTTATGAAATAATGGATTTCCATCATACTATAACTTATATGATATCCATTTTTCATGATAGTTGGCATATAGTTATGAGATAACACCACTATTTTTGAAGAATGTCATGAAAAATGAAATTTTCTATGATGTATAAATTTTAACATTGATTCTCCTTTTACTTACATCATGACTCTGATGTGTATAAGGAAATGTTCATTTAGGAGTTACTCCACACTACATTTTTTTGATCAATGCTAACATGTAATAATCAACATCAATCCTCCTTATTAGCATTGTAGCTATGATGTAGATAGGGTAATGTGTGTTTAGGAATTACTCCATAATGCATTATATTGATCGATGAATGCTTGGTCAAGAGAGTCTTCAGCACACCATCCTGAAGTAGCTCATATATTCTGATCATGAATATTTCATACTTTACTTTCACATTACTTAATAAACACTTAAAGAAATATAAAGAAGTATATTTACCACTAGATTACCCTTAGAATAGTCTGTGCTCTTTATCCTCAGAAAGCTTTGTTGTGTGACTTTATTTCTAAAGGTTTCTTTATCCAAAACTAAATATGTCGATAATACCTAAGTTGTTTAACTCCATGAAGTTAAATACTATACTAGGTATATCCTTGATATCCACTTAGTTTTTCTTAACAAAGTATTATCTTTCCACAACTAGGTATATAAGTCTTACTTTTTATATTCATCTCATATTGCCTATGATTCATGTGGTACTGAACTATTTTTTGGGTTTTAAATACCACAAACAACATTCATTCCTGAACTGGAATAAGGACTCCTTGTTTTTAAAGGACACATGAGATAAATGTTTTAGTTATACTCAATAAAATTTCTACTAGAATCAATAAACTTGGAAATATAGAAGTTGTGTGCTTCTCACCGCTGACTTAGGAACCACCCTTTCTCAGCTGCTTGGAGAACACACCTTACTTCTTATAATGTTTATTTTATTACTTGGTTATTGTACTCAAATAAATATATATTATTGACATATTGTATTTAATACCCAAGAATAAAATCAGAAACATCACTTGTAATTGATGAATATATCTAAAGAAGTGGTTACTTGCTTCTTCGATTTAGTTCATTTTGTTTATAATTCTATAGTTTTATTTTCATGATATGTGAAGAAAATAATCTCAGATTTAATACATCTTTCTTTGAAAGACATTGTGAATGTGTCTTTGGCATCGCTCTTTCCATAGTCCTTTTATCCATATATTTTAACTTACTCTCCATAAGAATTAAATATTATAATTTCTTTAAGTTCTTGTTTACTTGGTGAACCTTACCTAAAAGGTAACAAAGAATTTTTCTCCAGGTTGTTCATTTTTTGTAATATTAAATGAAAGTGGAGTAAATGGGTGAAAATGATATGAAAAAGGGATCAATTGAAATATCGTGATCCATATTTCAATTTACACATATATAGTGTTATCATCACTTATTCATACCATGCGCTTTACTTTATCCTCACAAGCTTCTTGGAGATAAAACTTCATATAATATTATTCGTGTCCTGATGTAGTATCCATAACTCACATCAAAATTTTGATGATAGAATTATAAAATAACCATTATATACATTATACATGAGTCTTCTATAAGCATTTTTCTCACCATCACTTCCTGATGTGGCTTAATAAGTATTGGAGACATCAGTGCCTTGAATTTCATATGTTGTAGTACCTTGTGCAAGCACCTATACAACTCTTATAAATTCGTGTTAATGAAGAAATTAACTTTTTTTTGATATTTATCATATTGTACTTGTGGTATTTCTTTCCACTTTTCTACAAAAATAAAATCTAGTAGATTAGTAATTTTATCTTGATTACCGATTTAGATATTATTTATTGATTAATTAAATCATTAAATGTATCCCACTATTTTATTGAATTCTATAAACCCTTTGTACTAGAATCGGAATACTTTGTCACTTAAGTATTCTAGTGGAAAAGATTTTCAAACCTATATTCATAGTCTAAAAGCTATGGCTATGTCACTACTTAGAGAGTTCAAGGTAGACATTTGTTTAGCCAATCGCATTAACTTGTGGCTCCTTTATCTATTGAGTGAACTCCCAACTTCTAAAATCATAAAAATGATTTAATCAATGTCTGCCTCTAAAGTTGAAACAAGATAGTTATGGATACTCATTTCATACCAACTTCAGCTAAATCAACTCATCGTTCTTATAAGAAATCCACAGTGGTAAGAGGCACCCTCAACTATGGCTGACCGAGTACCTCGTACACCTGGTTTTGTTCAAATTTAAACGAATTAAGGTGTTTACGACTTAATATTTTTATGATAGTTTTTATATTTTTTCTTAACGAATGTAATCCTTTTCTATTAATCTATTCAAACTATGCTTCCACGCTCACAATTGAACATTAATATAAAAATATTCATCGCTACTTTATGCATTTTTTTCTTATTTATTATTTTATGTTTTTTCTATTTTCATTAAAATGTATAAAATAATAAAAAAATACATAAAAGAAATAAAAATATCCAACTAGTTTTGAGAATATAATATTGGTTGATCCATTTAAACTCAATGGATCAACCACGACCTAGTGGTGTCATTCCTTAGTTGTAGCTTGACTCATGATGCAGCTCATTCCTGTCCAGTATGTTCACTTCTCTTTTGGATTTCATCTTATCTTAGCAGGGTCTACATCGCACATCATCTTCATCAAAGTACAGATGTACTTGCCTGCAGGCAAGGGGGTCTCGGGAGTACAAAATACAAATAGATAAATTGGACATGCAGACCCTTATACATATTGACCAAAAAGAAAATGATGTACAGGCCGCTATTTAATTAACAACTTATTAAAATCATCACACGTAGGTAATAAATAATTAATTAAAATAACTAGACATACATAGGTTAGGTTAATTGATCAAGATCAGTCAGTATATAAATAAACACGGGATTAAATTAAATTGTAATAAATTTAAAGTATGAGGGTATTGAAATAAATTAAATGAATTATATAAATTCAACTAATTTATTTTATTCATTCTCATCATTAATTTAATTTTAATTCTAAAAATTGAATTAATTATTTAATTTAATTTAATACCTAAATTAAATTAACTTTTCATAATATCAAAAATTATATTTTAATCCAAAATTAATATTTAATTAATTTAATTTAATTCTAAAGTTAAATTAATTAAATTAATTAATTTTGATTATATAAAATAATTTGGGTCTCGAAGCCCCACGTAAGGCCTATGCAGGTCAGGCTAAACTCACGCAGGCCCATTCCGGATTGGGAAGACCTTGTGCTGGGTTATTCTGGGCCAAGAATACTCACCTTGACCAGTTCTAGGTTAGGAAGATTCATCTAAGCTCGTAGAGTCCCATATCGGGTGAGAAGAACCCAGTTGGGGTCCAATCTTGGTGTTGCAAAAGACACTAGGTAGGATTTACCTCTACATGGGGTCTCACACATAGGCACCAAACGTAGCAAGGGCCCATGTGGTGTTTTTAGAGCTAGGGAAGGTGGTGGTCAGGAATTGCTAACCAGGGGAGGTGGCCTGACCAGTCGAGGGAGAGACAAAGGTCTCCCTGAGTAGGTCGGGGAGGGCGGCTCCAGCGGTGGGGATCTCACAGTGGCCAGACCTTCAGGGAAGGGAGGTGGTGCAGCAGGCTCAAGGAGGAGGAGACCCATGTAAATCTTTGGTCGAGCGAATTTTTGATGAGTGGAAGGCATCTACGAGGGTGCAAGAAGGCAGAGCCCAAGGCGGCGAAACTAGAAGGCAGGCAGTAGTTGCTCAGCGGCCGGTCCGGTGTGCTTCAACCTTATAGGAGGAGGAGGGTGATCCGGGCCTCGAGCGGGCATGGTACTATGTGGTGGTGGCATCCATTCAGGATCAACAAAGGGCGGCATCAGGGTCCTTCTGAGGAAGAGGAGGAGGGATCTGGCAATGGGAGGGAGGCGCTTGTTGGGGCGCTGGTGCAACTGGGGAGAGGGTGGCATGCGGTGCGGACAGGGGGAAGAAGGTGACTGACTGGGGTGGTCCCCCACATAGAAGACCCTTACCCTTTTATTTTTTTTATATTTAAAGCCTAAATGTAGGTGTTTGAAAATAGTAGGTCAGTTTTTGAAGTCTGCTATTTTTGTATTGTTTGTTTTGTAGCAGACTCAAACAACCACCCACACCTATTTCCACAGGGTGAAAGAAAAAAAAATTATTCTTTCATAGATGGTGGGAAAAAGTTTCATTAGGTGGAGGGTATTTGAAAACCAAATTTCAGTTGGATTTCGGTCGGTTCTTATCCAGATTAAATTCAGGTTGCTAGAATTAATTTTTCTAGTTATGCGGGTAAATATAAACACATAAAAAACTTTCTTCAATTTTAATAATCTAATAACTCACCACATTAAATCCATTATTTTTTTGTGTATGGTCATAACTTATTAATTCAAGATTGGATCAAATGGAATTCAGAGCCATTGGGATCAATTTCAACCCCTCTACTTAAATTTAAAATTTAATTTAATTTTCTTGACTCAGAAAATTCATGAAACTTGCTTTGATACTAATTTTTGGTACTAGGGTGTGCAATGGAAATTGGTGAGTCAGGGATTTAAAAAAATTTATCACTGAAGCAACAGATCTTATCATCTCTGGTGATCTGATCCCTGGTATGGTCTGATGATCTTGTATGAATTAAATAGATCACATAAATTAAAATTGAACGTGTACCTCATTCAAATTAAAGTGTGTTCATCCATTAATCATCAATGGGGGATGTTGCTTGAAGTATCCAAATCAAAATCCATCTAGATCATCCACACATGCTTCAAAATCTGTAGAAGCATCAATCATCAAATTCTAAGTGCTAGTGCGACGATCTGACGATGCCTTCGACGTCTCGATGATCAACACATCGACGTTCTTTCGATGCAAGGAGATGATCACAATCTGATCACTTGAATCAATGTATTCTCTCTCTAGAAAGCATAAGAGGAGAGAGAGACTCTAAAGAACTTGTAGTGAATAGTCAATGTGTGAGATCCTCTCTCCTTCTATATATAGTGGATGCTCAAATACTTGGAAAGGGTTCCCCAACCCCTGTATGTTTAACGTTCACTACAAAAGCAATAAATAAATAATTATGACAAACTAAACTTCATCATAAATATTATTTATATTTTATCACATACCTATAATATATATTAAATATATTACTTGATAAAACTAAGTCATTAACTCAACTCATAATTCCCGCTTCATATTAACCAAACCTAGAATATTAAAATAATATTCATTCGTATAATATTTTTTTATGTATTCACTAAATACCTCATGAGTACTTTTAATTAATAAATTCAACCCAATTATTCTTTACTTGAATAATAATGAATTTATTTATTTATCGGTGAACGATAAAACTAGAAAATTATCAGACCCCGTGGTGGTGCCCACCAATTTCTATATACCTATTCACATGAATAGGTAAGATTCTTGAATATGCTATTATGTGTGACCCTCTAGACCCTTATCTCGCTAGTAGTAAATAATATTCACATATCAAGAGTGGAGTCTAGAAACTCGTTAAGGCCTCTAAATAAATATGGAATAGTCCTAGAAATGACAAACAACCTACGAACATGCGCTGTGTAATATAATCTCTTTATACTTAGATGTCTCATAAAGAAGGACACACACTTGTGTCATCGTTCTTTCTGGATTTATTATTTTTTGATCTAATATGATAGATTTACCTTCGACTACCTTGTCTAGGGATTTATGAAGGTCCTACCATCTTGATCAACCAGGCCCGAGATATTACTTCCTCAATTTGGAAGTGAAAAATTTTATCTTGATCATTCAACCAAAGTCATATCACCAATGACAAACCCAACACAACCTACCTTGCCACAATTTCATTATAATGGTTTTTCCTTGTATCAAAGTACGTGTTCAAATGGAACATATTGATGATGATTTCAAGTTAAGAGACCAATACATATGTTTTTAGATAGAAACATCAATTGACACATGAAACATGTGGTGTTCATATTGGTGGGTATGTCCTCATGATATCAACTACCAGAGATCATCAAGTGAAAACTTCATGAGGAGAAGTCTCAATGATTATGATCCCCCAGTACTTGATAGTCAGATATCAATTGTGTCCAGTCAGTATGATGTATTTAGACCATATGACTTTTATTTAATATTAATGTCATGGTATCTTGAGGTTCCTATTATAACATGGGAACTACTATATTCTTTTGTAGCACCCCAACCTGTTTAGCCACTTGAACAGTGTTACAGGCTAAGTGTCATTAGGCCTTAGGTGAACCTCCCCATATGTTAAGGGTTGTCTTCTATCAAAGAGGGTGTAAAGAGGTGATAGTGGGGGGGCTATACCCTCCGGTGATGATATAATAATAGACTATATAAATATAATGCAGTGGAAAAGAAAGACCATAAGACACTAGACTAGTAATCTGCCCATGGTGGAAGCATAATCAGATAGTAGCAGTAATAATTAATATCTCAAAATAAACCATTTGCAAAAATAAATGTCACAAGATACCATTTGTAGCTACTAAATAAAAACATGCATACAAATCAGGTCATATAAGATAATAAATAAAGGAGGGTCACCTGTGGCCAACCTCAGTACATACATATAATAGCATACCGATACAAAAGAAAAACAAAAAGGAAACTCCAACTGAGACAATACCCCATGGTTCCATGCCTTCCATCCAATGCTAATTTAATCACTAAGATCCAACACCAGATCTCGAACCATTACCTAAATGCAAAGCCATAAAGTCTACACATTTCTTGAAGGGACCATGTAGGGTGTGAGAATGAAACTCAATAGGTCACAACCAACATGTTCCTATATTAAATCTTTGATTACACAGGTTTATGCTAAAAAAATAAAACAACAACACATGCATATCATATAATAACTTACTTCCCTTGTGATCAACACCCATAAGGAAGTAATCACCTACTTCAGAAAATATCGGAGTAACTGTAGTGGAGAAGATCCTTAGCATAAAGCTCAAGTAATACCATGATGTATATCAATCTAGGTGAACCCTCAAGTTCCACCTCTAATAGAATCACCCATCACCTCATGCCCAATCGACACCTCGTGTCCAAAAAATATCTGATTTTCTGAAGGTAGGCCCTAATCAAGTACCTGGCCCCACGAACCATAGCACAGAAGAATCCCTATCGGCTCAAAGCATGACATATGAGGCATAGTGATGCCTGTCCTCCCAATAATAACATTATCAGCACAACAGCTGATGTCCTGAGAAATGGAAATGTCTGTCCTCCCATATGATTCCTTTCCCAACAACCTCAATATACAGTGAGCCTCAACCCCAACTATAACGACCCAAAGTTTTCAATGGAATTAATTCTTATAAGTATGTCATATAATAACATGGATTCCCAACATAATGAACTACTAAGTACTATGTGTCCTTTAAACTTAATTTTGTCACTTGTGTCTTTTTAATTTCGAAAAACAATCATCTAAAATTGTGATCAGTAAGTGATTTGGAGTTTGATAAGACAAACATAATTTTTGATGAATAGTAACATACCCTTATGAATAGTAGCATACCATTATGAATAAAAATGAATAGTAATGAATAGAAAATATTCCAAAAAAATAGAAACTTCACCCATGAATGTACAAATACAATTTAGACATCTTAAAATTGAAAAAATGATCATAGTATAAGAATTGGTATTTTTGTATGTCAAAAATATTTTATTTACAATTTTATGTTTAATTTAATAATTTAAAATGGAAATGTATTTTCATAAAATTTAATCATAAATTGTTACTTTATTGTCTTATGTTCATAAGATAATTATATGGGACCTTGATTAATTTTTCAAGGTGTTATAAAACAAGTTATAGTTTTAATCTTGATTTTGTTGAATAAATTATGATTTTATTTAAAAACTAAATTAAAAATTATTAGAAAATTATTTTCAAAAAATGGAGTTCATTTTTTAATTATTCACATTGAAAAATGGTTAGGGTGAATTTTTGGGATTTTTTTAAAATACTTGAATTTTCTATGAATAGTAAAAATACAGTTTTGAGTTTTCAGTATGTTTGATGACATCATAATGATGTAATAATTAATAAAAAATTATGGTCGACTTGTGTACAGTGAAATAAGTTATTAGGTGTTCCAAGTGGATTATACCATGGGAAAATACCATGGGCAATCTCATGGTTTTACAAAAACCACTAATGTGGTGTCCTTTAAAATTAATAAAAAACTCTATCACTTTTACTATAAATACCCACTCTTCCCTTCATTTTATTTAATTATAAATCCCACATTCTAGAATATCTAGTGGTTTTACCTCCCTAGGATCCCTCCCAAGGTGTTCCCAAGCCCCCAAGGTCCCAACCTTCAAGTTTTAGGAGTTACTCCACAAGGTAAGGGAACCTTTCACCCTTCTCTTTTAGTCAACACTTCTTTTATGTTATCTCTTTGAATTTCCATTCTCATATGTTGGGGTTTGATATTATGTATCCCTATTAATGTAATTTTTATTTCCATATGATGAGATACCATTTTTCTCTCATCAATTCATTTTATAAAATTATAAGCGACACCGTTAGGCTATCGAAATTTCATAAGGGGTCTCTCAACTTTTCTTTTATTTTCATGATCATTTCATTTCTTCTTTTACTCACCTCCTTTAATCCAAATGTTGTGATGAATCTAGTACCTTACATGTACTATAATTTTTTCATGATAAAGTAATAATTCTTCATCGTCTCTTCTTTCCCTTTCTTTTATACTAAAAATGAAAACACCATCCGAGATGTGTTAATTTACCACATTCAAGGATGATGGGTTTTCAATTTCCATTGTCATCTTAAATTCTAGTCATGAAACCATTTTTATGGTTTAAAAAGACCTTAATATATGTATTATGTCTCATATATGGTTCTGTAATCCTTTTGTACGTAAGTTTTTTATTTATAAAACAAAACATGTTCCTTGTGGTCAAAAACCGCCAATTAACCCAAACTATTATCATTAAATAATTTATATAATGATTCATCTTCATGCCAAGTAACCAAATGGAATTTACAATAATGTAACCTCCTGGATTTTCACTAATAACATATAACTCTAATTTTGGACAACCATCCCCATTTTACATGATTCTTCAAACATGAATATAAGTGAACCAGTCATTAGAACCAAGGAAACAAACAGACCCGAATAATGAAATTGAACCTCGTAACCAATAAAAAGGTTATGAATGAACTCAAAAAGGTTTTAATGAATGATTTTTATATATAATAGGTTCTTTAATTATTAATTAATGAACCTAATTTTATTATTCAGGTCATTAATATCAAGTGGATAACATCATCGGACTTAAGGTAAGGGATTCTACCCAAACCACTTTTATTCCTTTGGATTTCTCCAAATTTATTTTTATCCAAATGGAGTTGCCCTTTATTTTTATGTACAACATCTAAATACTTTTTTATATGCTCCAAAATCATGTTACAAGATCCATCACTCATTCTCTTTTGGGGATATACATGTTTTTAAGTGATTCCCTCCTTAATTCTTCCCGATAAGCAAACCTATTTTGAGGAAACATCCCGACTTAGTACCCAATTTCCAGTGCAATCTATCCTTTATGTTAATCCACCATTGTATTTATAAAATCAGTATTTTTATTATGAAAACCTTCCTGTTTAACTTCTAGTTTTATATAAAATATTATTCCCCTTTTTATTTTAAATGCTCTTTAGGATTTTCCTTAAAACCACACTAAAATGTTTTAATGCTAGGAATTTCTTAAATACTCTTCTTACATGTTTTCACTTATGTTTTAAATCACTTACCATTATATATGCCTATTTTACCTTACTAATTTACATTTATGTTTTAATTCCTTTCTCTCATGGACACTTTTATGATACGCTCATTCATTGTGCTTTATAACATAAATGTGATACCCATTTCTCTCCATGGGTTCCCTTGAATTTATGTATGATTGATTATGTATGATTATTTATGTGTCAATCATATTCATGAACATGTTAATATGGGTGCACCCAGATAGCGCTCCAATTCATTGGGTAAAGTTATGTCTCATGAGATGTTATGTGCAACAGTCTTGGTGGTTAGCCTTGGCTTGTGCTACTATGTGAAACGATCTTGGTGGTTATACTTGACTCGTATTAAAGTCATGTTTTATGTTTCTACCACATTTATATGATTCCATGTTTATATGATTGCATTTTTATATGTTATGATTCCATATGTTCCATGCTTTTGATATCATTATTTATGCCTCCAAACTCATGTTCTTAAGTTTTATTCTTATGTTCATTCCCTTACTGGGGTTTTTAGATCATCTCTTTGTTCATGTGTTTCCCCAGGATATCCTATGCAGGTGTATGAGAACAATGGAAGTTATGATCTCATTATAAATATTAAATAAAGAAGTGTTTTTTTAGCCCTATTTTTTATATTTCATGTACTTAGTTTTCAAAGACACTAGACTTCACAATCCTTGTCTTGTACTCTGGTGTATATTTATGCTTAAAATCATGTAATGTTTTATGTAAAATTCTAGGGTTACTATAGTTGGTATCAAAGGATGGTCTAGTTATTTTTGGAGATTAGTAATAGAGAACTTTATTAGTAACCACAAGGATGAGACAAAGTTTAAGAAAACATCCCTAAATTTTGGTAAGTATAGATTAAGTGGTTTATCAAGAAAATACGTCCTTATCTGGGTACAAATAGGTAGAGGAGGATCTGGTACAGATGTACCTAGGAGTGAAAACTCAGACAAGGAGTTTTAGGCTTGACCTAGGGTATCCTAGTACATGACAATGGGCCTCTCTGAACTCTTGGTATTTACACTCCCAGGGGATATTCCTTTGTAATTCATGAGCTCAGTACAAAATTTTATTAAGGGAAATAAAAAAACACATAAGAATATAAGATAAGAAATAGATCAAGGATAACCTAGATTGAAACATAGGGAATCACAAGTTAGGATATAATTCTACTTTAAAAGTTTATGCCCTTATATTCAAAGTTTCTTTTTTTATGCTCAATAACAAAGTGTTAAATCCCTCTAATTGTACGTTATTTTCTTAGATAATGGAGGGAAATAGAAGAACACGTTCCAACAATCAATGTGAAAGGGAATGTGAAGAATGCCCAAATGATATGCCTGACATGACGAGAACGGGTGATCAAAACATCATGACAGTACTTGCTCATTTGGCTCAAATTATGAATAATAACTTGAATCATGTGGAACACCCTCCTCCTCCAAGGAAAGAGAAAGTTGTCGTAGAATCCTTGATGTGGAAAAGGCCTCCAATGTTTAGCAGATCTTATGATCCCCTCCTCGTGGAATAGTGGATTAACTCCATTGAAAAGATATTATCTGTCCTCTAGTGCTCAGAAGAAGAGAAAGTTGTACCGGCGGTCTATAGTTTTGATGGGGAAGCTGATCAGTGGTGGACACTAATCAAGAATACAAAGTCCCAAGAGGAAATTGATTCCATGGATTGGGAGGAATTTAAGAGGATGTTTTTCAATAAATATTTTTCTCAAACTCTCTATCTCAATATGGAAATAGAGTTCCTTGGACTCAAGCATAAGGAAGATGAGTCCATCGGGGCATATGAAGCAAACTTTACAAGGCTTGAAAGGTACGCCTCTAGCTTTGTCATGAACACCTAAATCAAGGTGGATTGCTTCTTTAGTGGGATAATGCCGAGTATACAGAAGGTGTTGGTGATCCAATACTTCAATAGTTATGAGGATATTGTTCATTGTGCCCTCAATATTGAAATGGAGTCTGGAGACTCTCAGTGGTCTCATGGGCTCGGTGACAAAAAGTGAAAATGGAGAAAAACATGGGTGGTTCAACAAACAAATACCATAATGGAAAGAATCTTGAATATCCCACTTATAAAATTTATGGGAAGAAGCATCCTTGGAACTATCTAAAAGGAACCAAAAATTGCTTCAAATGTGGAAAGTTTGGTCATCTGGCTAAAAATTGCTGAAGGGATATGAAAAATCTCACTAATGTGGAAGAAGAAAGAAAGGTTCAGATCAATGCTAAGCCATTGGTGCAGTGTTACAACTGCAAGGAGCATAGACATTATGCAAAAAATTTCCCTAAGCCAAGGGTTGTCGGAGGAAATCAACAACAACCTCCAAGGCAACAAGGAAGGTCTTATGTTATCACTATTGTTGAGGTGGATCCGGACAATGATGTGGTGACAGGTACGCTAGTTATTCATTCAAGAATAGTGGATGTACTATTTGATTCTGGTTCTACACATTCTTTCATATCTTGCAAGTTTAGTAGAACTATTCAACCACCACCTCAAAATTTGGAGTAAAAGTTATCTGTGAGAATAAAGAATGGGGAAATTATTGCATCCATGGTTTATAACTTCTCCCTGGTTAACGTTTGTGGACTGAACCTCTCAGAAAATATCGTCATACTTCCTTTAGTGTAGTTTAATGTAATCTTGGGAATGTATTGGATATCTTTATACAAGTCCAACATCAACTATCAAGAAAGGGAGATCACTCTTCACATACCAAAGCATCCTCTAATTATTTAAAAGTGTAAGGAGAAAGGTGAATCTATTTTAGAATCATCATCTCAAGTGTAGATATTTTTGCCTTATGAGCAAGCATATCTAGCTCAAATGATTGAGACAAATGAGATAATCGTGCTTGAAGACATGACTATCGCGAGGGGTTACACTGATGTATTCCATGAAGAGTTTCCTGGTCTTCCGCTTGATTGTGAGGTTGAGTTATCAATTGAACTTATCCCTGGATCTCTACCTATCTCAAAGACACCTTACAGAATGGCCACCGTAGAGCTGGAAGAGCTAAAGAAGCAGTTATAGGAGAATCTGGAGAAGTGTTTTACATGCCCAAGTGCTTCACCGTGGTGTGCGCCAGTCCTCTTCGTCAAGAAGAATGATGGATTAATGCGCCTCTGTATTGATTATCATGAGATCAATAAAATCATGATAAAGAAAAAGTATCCCCTTCCATGGATAGATGACTTGTTTGATCAGCTTCGTGGGGCCTGTTATTTCTCTAAGGTGGACCTTCGGTCAGGATATCACTAATTAAAGGTGATAAAGGAAGATATTCCCAATACTACCTTTCAAACGAGGTATAGACACTATGAGTTCATAGTGATGCCCTTCGGACTCACTAATGCTCCAGAAATTTTCATGGATTTAATAAATAGAGTCTTTAGATATTACCTCGACAAATTTTTGGTAGTCTTTATTGATGATATTCTGATATACTCCAAGAGTAAGGAGGAACATGAGGAGCATTTGAATAATGTGTTAAAGACTTTTTGAAGGGAGAATTTGTATAGAAAGTATAGTAAATGTGAGTTCTGGATGGAGAAAGTATCATTCTTTGGGTATTTATCACCAACAAAGGGATATTTGTGGACCCTTCCAAGACAAAGGCAATTGAAGAGTGGCTCGGGCCAACTTTTGTAACAGAGATTCACATATTTCTAGGTCTATATAGGTATTATTAGAGATTTGTGAAGAAATTTTCATGATTGTCAAACCCAATGACCAAGTTGACACAAAAGGGAGTAAAGTTTGTCTATACTCAATAATGTGAAGAGTGTTTCAAGGAGTTTAAAAAGATGCTTATCACTGTGCCAGAACTCACACTCCCAACAAGTGGAGAACTTTTTTGTGGTGTATAGTGATGCTTCTAAGAAGGTATTAGGATGTGTACTGATGAAAAATGATAAAGTGATAGCCTACATCTCAAGGCAGCTGAAAATCCATGAGAAAAACTATCCCATGCATGATCTGGAGTTGGCGGCTGTGATCTTTGCATTGAAAATCTGGTGGCATTATCTCTATGAGGAAAAGTGTTAGATATATACTGATCACAAGAGTCTCAAATATATATTCACACAAAAATAGATTAATATGCACTAGTGAAGATGGATAGATCTCATTAAGGATTATGACTGCTCAATCCACTACCATCCCAATAAGGAAAATAAGGTGGTAGATGCTCTAAGTAGAAAGGATCATACATCTTTATCAATGATGAGAATTGAAAAGGATCTGATCTTCTTATATTTGAAGAGGATGGACATGGGAATAATTAAGGGAGAAACATCATCAATACTTTCTCAAATGATTGCTCAACCATCTCTCATGGAGAAAATAAAGGATGCTCAAAGAAAAGATGTGGAAATTCATAAAAGGGTGGAAGCTATCAGAAATGGGAAATCCTATGATTTCAAAATTGATGAGGAAAGAGTTGTAAGATTTGGGTCACGATTATGTGTACTATCTGATCCAGAGATAAAGAAGGAGCTTCTAAATGATGCACATAGCTCAACCTTCTCTATCCACCTAGGGAGCACAAAGATGTATCAAGATCTCTGAGATAACTTTTGGTGGGAAAATATAAAAAGGGAGATTACTGAATATACATCAAAGTGTTTGGTATGTCAACAAGTAAAGGCTGAAAGATAGAAGCCTAAGGGGATAATACAACCACTACCCATACCAACATGGAAGTGGGAGAACATCACCATGGACTTTTTCACTGGACTTCCAAGGAAATCTAGAGGGAACAATGCTATATGGGTCGTTGTGGATCGTCTTATGAAGACAGCTCACTTTATCGCGATTCGAGAGGAATTCTCATTGGATAAACTTGCACGGATATATATCAAAGAAGCGAAAAGGATACATGGAGTACCGCTATCTATTGTATCCTATCGTGATCCGAGATTCACTTCAATGTTCTGGAAAAGTCTCCAACATGGTCTAAGAACTGAACTAAACTTCATTATGACCTATCATCCTCAAATTGATGGCCAATCTGAGCGAACTATTCAGACACTGGAAGATATGTTGAGAGCATGTTCTATGGACTTCAAAGGATTAGGGGACTAAAATCTTCCACTGGTTGAATTATTCTACAACAACAGTTTCCACTCGAGCATCCAAATGGCACCATACGAAGCCCTTTATAGGAAAAAAGTTAATAACACTAGTATGTTGGGATGAAGTTGGTGAGTGTAAGCTTCTAGGATCTAAAATGGTTGAAGAAATGGTGGAGAAGTTGAAAACCATTCAGAAGCATATCAAGGCATCCCAAAGTCTATATAAGAGTTATGCATACAATTGTCGACGAGACCTTGAGTTCAAAGTGGGAGACATGGTATTTCTACACATATCTCTGTGGAAGAAGTTCATGAAGTTTGGAAAGAAAGGGAAGATAAGTCTCAGGTACATAAGCCCCTTTGAGATCCTAAATCGAGTCAGAGCTGTGGCCTATCGATTGGAACTTCCACCTACTATTTCTAAAGTACATGATTTCTTCCATGTATCCCTCTTAAGGAAGCACATACCAGACTCTTCACATTCACTCTCTTCATAGGTGGTACAGTTGGAGGATGATCTGTCTTAAAAGGAGTAGCCAGTAAAGATCTTGGATCGTAGAGATAAATTTCTACGTAACAAGACTACTCACCTGGTCAAGGTACTATGGTGGAACCATAAGTACAAAGAGGCAACATGGGAACTGGAGGATACAATGAAGGAAAAGTACTCGCACCTGTTTTTGTCCTAGAATGTAAACTGAAATTTTGAGGGTGAAATTTCTTAAGGAGGGAAGAATGTAACAACCCAAAGTTTCCAATGGAATCCCTTCTTATAATTATGTCATATAATAAAATGGAGTCCCAACATAATGAAATACTAAGTACTATGTGACCTTTAAACATAATTTTTTCAATTGTGTGTTTTTAATTTCAAAAAACGGTCATCTATAATTGTGATCAGTAAGTGATTTGGAGTCTGATAAGACAAACAAAATTTTTGATGAATAGTAACATACCTTTATGAATAGTGTCATACCTTTATGAATAGTAATGAATAGAAAATCTTCCAAAAAAATATAAATTTCACCCATGAATATACAAATACAATTTAGACATCTTAAAAGTGAAAAAACGATCATAGTATAAGAATTAGTATTTTTGTATGTCAAAAATATTTTATTTACAATTTTATGTTTAATTTAATAATTTAAAATGGAAATTTATTTTCATAAAATTTAATCAAAAAAATTTACTTTATTGTCTTATGTTTATAAGATAATTTTGTGGGACCTTGATTAATTTTACAAGGTGTTATAAAACGAGTTATAGTTTTAAGGTTGATTTTGTTAAATAAATTATGATTTTATTTAAAAAATAAATTAAAAATATTTAGAAAATTATTTTCAAAAAATGGAGTTCCTTTTTGAATTCTACACGTTGAAAAATTGTTAGGGTGAATTTTTGGGATTTTTCTAAAATACTTGAATTTTTCGTGAATAGTAAAAATACAGTTTTGAGTTTTCAGTGTGTTTGATGACATCATGATGATGTAATAATTAATAAAAAATGATGTTATACTTGTTTAAAGTAAAATAAGTTATTAGGTGTCCCAATTGGCCTATACCATGGACAAATAATATGGCCAATCCCATGGTTTTGCAAAAACCACTAATAAGGTGTCCTTTAAAATTAATAAAAAACACTATCTATTTTACTATAAATACCCACTCTTCCCTTCGTTTTATTTCATTCCAAATCCATAATCCTAGAATATTTGGTGGTTTTACATCCATAGGAGCTCTCCCAAGGTGTCCCCAAGCCTCCAAGGTCCCAACCTTCAAGTTTTAGGAGTTACACCACAAGATAAGGGAACTTTTCACCATCCTCTTTTAGTCAACACTTCTTTTATGTTATCTCTTTGAATTTTCATTATGATATATTGGGGTTTGATATTATGTATCCCTCTTAATTTACTTTTTATTTCCATATTATGAGATAACCTTTTGATCTCGTCAATTCATTTTATGAAATTTTAAGCGACGTCGTTAGGTTGCCGAATTTTCATAAGGGATCTCTCAAATTTTCTTTTCTTTTCAAGATCATTTCATTTCTTCTTTTACTCACCTCCTTTAATCAAAATGTTTTGATGACTCAAGTACCTTACATGTACTGTAATGTTTTCATGATAAAGGAATAATTCTTCATCATCTCTCATTTCCCTTTCTTTTATACTAAAAATGAAAACACCATCCGAGATGTGCTAATTTACCACATTCAAGGATGATGGGTTTTCAATTTCCATTACTGTCTTCAATTATGGTCATGAAACCATTTTCATGATTGAACCAGACCATAATATATATATATATATATATATATATATTATGTCTCATATATGGTTCTATAATCCTTTTGTACACAAGGTTTCGATTTATAAAACAAAACATGCTCTTTGTGGTCAAAAACCACCAATTAACCCAAACGGTTATCATTAAATACTTTATATAATGATTCATCTTCATGCCAAGTAACAAAATGGAATTTACAGTCATGTAACATCCTGTATTTTCACTAATAACATATAACTCCAATTCTAGAAAACCATCCCCATTTTACATGATTCTTCGAACATGAATATAAGTGAACTAATCATTAGAAGCAAAGAAACAAACGGACCCGAACAATGAAATTGAACCTCATAACCAATCAAAAGGTTATGAATGAATTAAAAAAGGTTTTACTAAATAATTTTCATATAAAAGAGGTTTTGGAATTATTAATTAATGAACCTAATTTGATTATTCAGTTCATTAATATCAAGTGGAGAACACCATCAGACTTAAGGTAAGGGATTCTACCCGAACCACTTTTATTCCTTCAGGTTTCTCCAAAGTTCTTTTTATCCAAATGAATTTGTACTTTATTTTTATGTACAAATTCTACATAATTTTTATATGATCCAAACTCATGTTACAAGATCCATCACTCACTCTATTTCAGAGATATACATGTTTTTAAGTGATTCCCTCCTTGATTCTTCCTGATAAGAAAACCTATTTTAAGAGAACATCCTAAATTCTTACCCAATTTCAAGTGCACTCTATCCTTAGTTTTAAGACACCATTTTCATTATAAAATCATTATTTTTATTATTAAAACCATCTTGTTTCACTTCTGGTTTTATATAAAATATTATCCCCTTTTCGATTTTAAATGCTCTTTAGGATTTTCCTTAAAACCGCACTAAAATGTTATAATGATAAGAATTTCCTAAATACTCTTCTTACATGTCATCACTTCTGTTTTACATCACTTAACATGATATATGTCTATTTCACCTTATTAATGTACATGTATGTTTTAATTCATTTCTCTCATGGACACTTTTATGATACGCTCATTCATTATGCTTTATGACATGAATGTGATACCCATTTCTCTCCATGGGTTCCCTTACGTTTATATATGATTGATTGTGTGTGATTATTTATGTGGAAAGCATATTCATGAACATGTTAAGATGGGTGCGCCCAGATATCTATCCAATGCATTGGGTAAAGTTAAGTCTCATGAGATGTTATGTGCAATCACTACTAGAAAAACAGGTATTTCCGACGGGTCATTTGCGACGGGATCCCGTCGCAAATAGCTCGTTGCGGAAAACGGCGTCGCAACAACAATTATTTGCGACGGGCCCGTCGCTAAAGACATTATTTGCGACGAGGATCCTTCCCGTCGTAAATATTACTCCGTATATTTGTAAAAAACTTTTAAAATAGTATTCGCGACGGGCCCGTCGCAAATACTATAAAAAAATAAAAAAAATAAATTATTAATAAATTATTTTAATTAATATAATAATAATCCAATTATAATTCAAAAATAATAAAATAATAAAATATTAATAAATGATTTAAATTAATATAATAATAAAATTATAATTCACAAATAAAAATAATAAATTATTAATAAATTATTTTAATTAATATAATAATAATAGAATTATAATTCAAAAATAAAAAATAATAGAATATTAATAAATTATTTAATTAATATAATAATATTATAATTATAATTCATAAATAAAAAAATATTAATAAGTTATTTTAATTAATATAAAAATAATAGAATTGTTTTACATTCAAATATTAAAATAATTCAAATATTACAAAAAAAATATAATTAAATTATAAAATTATAAAATTTTAATATATATATATAATTTAATATTATAAAATATAAATAATATTATTATTCATATTAATATTGTTATTTCAAAATATAATATTATTAATATTTTATAATGAGACAGAAACTACGAATAGAAAAAAAATCATATTTTGATTTAACAAACTTTATAACATAAAAACAAACTCTAATCTGAAGGAGGGGGGAGGGGGGATCTGCAGATGCTGGTGGAGGAAACTCCATCCCTAAAGCATGAGTGAGTCGGCGCATGTACTCCATCTGCTCCTACTGTTGCTGCTGCCACCGACTCATCTGCTCCTCGTACAACTGCTGCTGACGTCGATGCTCCTCCTCATGCTGTTGCTGCTGCTAACGCATCTGCTCCTGCTCCTGTCAGAGACTCTCTATCAGTGCAGTCTGAGATCGCAACTGATCCTCATACTGTGTAGCAGAAGAAGATGCACAATCTCCTCTAGAGCTGGACGCCGACATCGCAGAACTACCATAATAATCTCCGGGAGTCAGTCGAGAGCTGATACCAACTACCCGGCCCTTCTCGAAGGCATACTAGGTGGCCCGCATCCATGCTGCCTCATCAAACTGACGGCCAGTGGCCTGATCTGATGACTCGACCTGACTCTCAAGCCGAGTCTGTGACGCTGCGGCCTCATATGACTCATGTAGTTGCAATTTAAAATTAAAATTGTGAATATATTATATGAAGTTAATTTTTAAACTTGAAAACAAATAATACTGACCATGATGTGATGCTGACGATCACCTCTGATCTCCCCAGTAGCAGGATCACTATACATCCTCCGATATACGTCGTACTCCGTAATATCGGGGTGCTCGACAGCCTATAAGAATAAAAAATAAACTATTAATATTTATAGTTATATAAAATATTTATAAATAATTTACGTACCAGATGTTGTCTATGAGTACTGAAAGAACGACTCCCAGCTCGATGAGTCACCTCCTATCTCCCCCGATTCTGCCTCCCCACCGATGATCTCCTCTGAAAGGCATCACTCAACCAGTGCGCACATAATTCATCCCATACATGGGATGAAATGTACTCTGGTCGGTGTGCTCAACATGACTCGTCAAAATCTGACACTTCTGCTTTCTTCGTGGCATCTTTTCTTAAATTGTGCAAAAACTGACGAAAGCGATCACGCATAGCCACCTCCCATGCCTCGTGGATGGCGTCACGCATGGTATCCTCGATCGGATACCATAAACCCTACAAATAAATCAAAATATCAAGTTAGAAATGAAATAATTTTCAAAATAAAAATTATTTATTTACGTACATACCAACCAATGGCCGAACATGTCCTGCTGCACATCAATGGGAATCTCCTCCCATGTGGTCCACGGCTGAGAGAAATAGTTGCGCAAAATAGCGATGCCCTGTCCGACTGCTATATGCGGAAAACTGTAAAAATAATAAACATTTATTATGTAAATAGATTAATGAAATCTTAGTCAAATCCACAGGTTATCACAAAGGTTATCACACCTCCGTGTGCGTGGATCAAACCCAAGACGTGGACGTCGCTCGGGGACGGGGTCAGGAATCATCAATCATGCAAGACCGCGCCCCCTCCGCGTACTCCCTAGAGCGCCTGCAGGCTGAGGGTCATCTTCCAGCAACTCATCCGCATCGAAAGGCAGGTCAGCATCCTCCAACTCATGAAATGTGTCGTAATCCATCTGAAACAGAAAATGTTAATGTTATTAGCAAATAATTGATAATTACTATTATATATACATATATATATTATGATTGTATATAACTACCATGGAATTCTATCAGTGTTCATCTTCATCATCATCTTCATATATGTCAATGTCATCTTCATATTCGTCCTTAACATCATCGATATCCATTTGAGTTCCATTTGCTTCATCTCTTACCATTTCAAATTCATATGTGACATCATTAACATCATCGTCATCACCGACTCTTAAATGTGGGGTGTCGTCATCGATACTCATGTCTCTTTGTAAAAAAGATTTATTTTGAGTACTCTCTTGAAAAACTTCAATTCTTTTCACATCAGTGAAAGCACATTCACTTTGACTAAACTGATTGTCTCGAATTTTGATTTTTATTACACTCCACCAATCAGTCAAGTCTCTTGATGTAGCACAGTACTTTGTGTAATAAACTTGATGTGCCTGTTGAGCCAATAAGAATGGTTCATTTACTGCGAGAACACTTTTACATTTAATATCGATGATTCCATGAGTCGGATGAACACGCACGCCTCTCTCTGTATCCAACCACCGACACTTGAACATGGTTATGTAATGTTGTCCAAGATAACAGAGTTCAATGATTTCATCAAGTATGCCATAAAAGTCAACTTCATTTTCTCAATGATGAGATCCTCTCAAGCTAACTCCACTGTTCATTGTTTTTTTTTTTTGATTCCCCATATGCATGTGTGTGAAATCGAAATTCATTCACCACATATGCATTATAAGTTTTAACAAGTTTGGAAGGTGGGTTACTCAATATACACAGCCGTTTTCCAATTTTATCAGCATGTCGAGACACCTGAAAATTTGTGAAATAATTATCAATATAGTAAACTATACATTGAATGAGTTTCTAAAAGATAAAGAATTTATGTTACCAGTTTTTGAAACCACTGAGAGAAATTTTTCTGTCGGCGTTCTTCGAGAGCAGCTGCTGTAATTTTTGGAATTTGTTTCTTGATATGATTATCATACAACCTATAAAAAACAAAGTGTAATGACCCAATCTTTTTGAGTAGTATATTAACTTACTCTTAATGATTTAATAAGATGTTAATGGTTAATGAAGAAAGAGGAGTCGATGGCTTCATCCAGTAGACTCGACCCTTATGAAGCCCACTTATCAGAGCTTGGGAAGGAGGTAGCATCTGTAGGCTTCGCTTTGGACCAAGCCCAAGCCGAACTCCAGCATGTCAATCTTGAACGGAAACACCTACGGGAGAAGTTCAAGCTAGTAGAGATTACTACTAGGGCAATGTTATCTGAGCCTCCCTCAGATTCTCTCACCATAGCACACCTTACACTTAGGTCTTATGCCGGTGTTATAAGGGGCTATGTGACGAGACCCTAGCTTCCTTGTGTAATCCTTTCGGGTGAATAAATTGAGATCTCTTCCTTTAGTAATGTTTGTGGAATTTCTTTTGTCCGGATAATTTTAGGATATATTTTATTGATGAATTTTGAAAAAGGGATATTTTAAAATATTTATGTAAACCCTAAATAATTAATGATGTGTAATGATTTTCAAAAAATGGTCTTCTACAAAAGTGTTCAGTAAGGAATTTGGAGTCTAATAAGATCAACTTAATTTTTGATGAATAGTAAATTATGAATAGTTATTTTACGCTTAAGATTAGTAATGCGACCAAATGGATTAGTAATTTAACTCAAATAAAGTTTTAATATAATTTAGACACCTTGATTAAGTAATGAGATTCAATAAAA
Source organism: Viscum album (assembly GCA_963277665.1). Classification (NCBI taxonomy): domain Eukaryota; kingdom Viridiplantae; phylum Streptophyta; class Magnoliopsida; order Santalales; family Viscaceae; genus Viscum; species Viscum album. Next base: position 460,841,350 of record OY728138.1, read on the forward strand.
TAGGTAAATAACGGTTTCATAAATTATTAGCCAAGTATTAGTTTTTTCGGGTGAATAGTGTTTGTTAATTAAAAAATTAATTAAAAATAATTAGAAAATTATTTTTATAAAAAGAACTTTATTTTTGAACTCAGAGCATCGATATTATGTTATGGTAATTTTTGGGGATTTTTCTGAAAAAAATGAATTCTCGATGAATAGTGTTTTTATTTAAAAATTAAATTAAAAATATTTAGAAAATTATTTTTATAAAATGGAGTTCATAAATTTAATTAGAACATCGATATTTGGTTAAGGTGAAATTTTGGGATTTTTCTAAGAAAGATGAATTTTTCAGTGAATAGTAAAAATGCAGTTTTAGGGTTTTGGTATGTTTAATGACATCATAACTATGTCATGATGATGTCATGAGATATTTTATGGGTTGTCCGGCCAAGGGTGATGAATTATTGTTTTGGGGGTCCCATGTGGCCTAACTTTATGGAAAGTATCATGAGAGAGCACATGGGTTTGAGAAAAGCACTTGTGAGGTGTCCCTTGGCCATTAATGCCTTGTCCCCTCACTTTCCCTATAAATACCAAGCCCTCCTCTCATCCTTTCGACTCAAAAACCATTCTCAACGAAGTTCTGGTCTCCTTACCTCCCAAGGAGTCCTCCCAAGGTTCCCCCAAGCTCTCAAGGTCCAAAACTTTGAGTTTCAAGAGTCACGTTTTAAGGTAAGGGATCCGACCTCTCTCTTTCTTTTCATGTAATCTCTTTTATGTCATTCCTTTTATGCTCCATGTTATTATGTGAGATGATGTTCTTTTATATTCCTCTTACTACCCTTTCATGTTTATATGATGATGGATCCCCTCTTACTCTCATCATTTCATTTTATGAAAGTTTAAGTGACGTCGTTAGGCTGCCGAATTTTTTAAGGGATTCTTTCACCCTTCTCATTTTTCAAGTTCGATTTTCATGTCAAGTATTTCAAGTTCCTTTTTATTATGTTGGGGTATGATCTATATATCTATCATACTGATCTCTTATGATCATATGATGAGAGACCCTATTTGATCTTGTCAAATCTTTTTTTATTAAATTTTAAGTGACGTCGTTAGGCTGCCGAATTTTTCCTAAGAGAAATCTTATTTTTGTCTCACTTCCATGTTTTTCATTTCATATGGTATATCTTTAAAATTTCATTACCATATTCTTAAATCCATTATATTCTGTCCCCCTACTGTTTTATGGATCATTTATGAGTGGGTGACCCATGTTCTCTCTCTTTTAAAAGTTTTCTAAAACCTTGTAACATAGTCGTTATGCTGCAGAATTTTCGTCTCAAAATGCCTCTCTCTTTTCTCAAAATTATTTTATGTTATAAAGTGAATACTCAAAGCTCTTATTTCTACAGGTGTATTCACATATATATCAAAATGTTCTATTTTAAATTCTGGGATTTACATACATGAAACCCGCTTTCCCTTTCCGTGGGTTTAAAGTGACATAAAGATCATGTCTTTAAAGCAGTTTTTAAAACGTTATGATTATGAAATGAAACCCATTTATTTTATGCTATATGGGTTGTTTATGAAATTATTGATGATGATATATGTGTCTCACATGATAATAAAGGAAAATTTAAGGGTGCACCCTGATAGCGCTCCAATGCATTGGGTAAAGACTTAATCTCTAGAGATGACCATTTTAACGACGCCTTGGTGAATAACCCTGGTAATTTTTAACGACGCCTTGGGGATGGACCTTGGTGAAACGAAACGATTGTCAATATTAAATGTTGCAGCCACATATTCAAGTTATTAAAAATTTTATTTTTATTATGATGTATCTCATGATTTCTTTTTCATGCCTTAAAGTTCTTTTCATGTCCTTATTGAAGTATCTCATGTTCACATGTAAAATGTTTCTCTTGTTTCCCTTACTGGGCCTTCTGCTCACTCTTTCTTTTGATGTATGTCCCCAGGTTATGAGATGCAGTAATGAACCTAGGATGAACTTAAGTAGAATCCTTCAAGTGTTTAAGAAGAATGTTTTATGTTATTTTCATGTATTATGTTCCTTGTTTCCAAGACACTAAACCTTAAAGATCCTCAGTTCCGTGTAATGAAATGAAAGTTTATGTTATAAAAGACGGGATGTCATAATTGGTATCAAAGGATGGTTTAGTTATTTGTGGAAATTATGATATGAAAACTCTAGGAAGAACCCTATAGAAAAGTTTAAATATAGGAAAACTTCCTGGTATTTTGGTAAGTATTGAGTAAGTGGTTTATCAAACAAATACATCCCTGTCTGGATACGAGCAGGTAGAGGCGGCTCTGGCACAGATGTACATAGGGGTAAACCCCGAAAACACCGCTTTGAGCTAGACTCGAACGGGAACTGGTGCACGATAACGGGCCTTGCTGCACTCTTGGTTACGACACTCCCAGGGGATATGTTTGGTTAATCACAAGCTTTTATGAATCATTATGAAGGAATTATAGAGAAGTGTAATTGTCTAAGCATAAAGTCTTAGTTAAAATATTCATAAATGAAATAAGTTTCTCACTAAGGTTTTATTCTTTTAGAAAATGGCGGGCAATAGGAGGAACCGTACAGATGGTGACCGCAATACACCATGTGCTGACGGCCCTCCGATGAAAGCCGGAATGGAAACATTCATGCGAATTATGAACCAACTGACTCAAGTTATGAGTAATAACTTGAATCAAGCTGAGAGGCTGATCTCACCACGAAGGGAGAAACTTTCTGTTGAGTCCTTTATGTGTCAACGACCACCAACATTCAGTGGATCTACTGACCCATTGGTTGCGGAACAATGGATAAGCTCCATTGAAAAGATCTTTTCTGTACTTCATTGTTCGGAACAAGAAAAAGTCACCCTTGCTGTTTACCGCCTAGAGGGAGAAGCTGATCAGTGGTGGTCACTGATCAAAAACACGAAGCCACGAGGAGAGATGGAAGCTATGGAGTGGGAAGAATTTTGGGGAATTTTCTTTAACAAGTATTTCCCTCGTTCCATGAGAACGAGAATGGAGAAAGAGTTTCTCGAGCTGAAGTAGAAGGAGAATGAATCTGTCGGAAGCTATGAGATGAACTTCACAAGGATTTCCCGTTATACCTCAAGCTTTGTCATGGACCCTAATGAGAAGTTTGATAGATTCTTTGGTGGACTACGACCTCATCTGCGGAAGAATCTAGCCAACAGGGACTATGATAGCTATGAAGAAATAGTTCGAAGTGCTATGAAAGTTGAGCTAGAGTTTGGTGAGACACAGTGGTCTCATAAATCAAATGAAAAGAAGAGATCGTTGGAGCCCAGTTTAGGGAAGTCTTTTGATCAGGGAAGAGGTGGAAAGCAAATGCAACTTACCACATGCAATAAATGTGGGAAGAATCATCTGGGGAACTGCTTGAATGGAAGTGGCAAGTGCTAAAAGTGTGGAAGAGGAGTCCATATTGCTCGGAATTGTCATAGTGAGGTGAAGCCTCATCTTCCCAACACTAACGACAGAGGAAAGATGGTTCTGGCCCTACCTGAAGTCACATGCTTCAAGTGTGGACAGCTTGGGCACTTTGCTAATCAATGTCCAAATCCGAGGGCGGTGGAGGGGAATCACCATCAACCTCAGCAGAGGCCAGGGGAGCAAGGTCATGCTTTCGCTATCACAACAACTGAAGTTGAAGTTACGAACGATGTGGTAGTAGGTACTCTTGTTTTCCTCTCAAAACTAGCAAGTACTTTATTTGATTCTGGTTCTACGCATTCCTTTATTTCCTCCAAGTTTGAAAGGAATATAGAATCAATCCCTAAACTGCTAGAGGTAGAGTTTTCAGTCAAGACTCCAAGTGGGATTATCCTTGCATCAACAGTATTTAGAGACTCTAGTGTTTATTTGGTGAGCACAATCTTATCGCAAATCTGGTAGTCATTCCCATGATGGAATTCGACATTATACTAGGGATGGACTGGCTCTCAAAGTATAATGCTAAGATCAAATGCAGAAGTAAGGAAATCTCAGTAGTCTTGAATAAACGACCTACAGTTATCTTCCGAGGAGAGGTATCCCGAACTGATCCCTATCTAGAAGCACCTCCTATAGCTTTCTTTATGGAGTTAATGGTGATGATGAAGAAGGAAAAGGGAGCATACAAATAGAAGATGTTCCGATTGTTCAGGAATACATGGATGTATTTCCTGAGGAGTTACCTGGGCCTCCCCCAGAAAGAGAGGTAGAGTTCTCCATTGAACTCGTACCTGGGTCTCAACCGATATCAAAGACTCCGTATAGAATGGCAAATTTGGAGCTAGAAGAGTTAAAGAAACAACTCCAAGACTTGTTGGAGAAGGGGTTTATCCGACCGAGTGTGTCTCCTTGGGGAGCACCAGTTCTCTTTGTGAAGAAGAAGGATGGATCAATGAGGCTATGCATTGATTATAGAGAACTGAACGGGATCACAGTGAAGAACAGATATCCTCTTCCAAGAATTGATGATTTATTTGACCAACTTCGTGGGGCTCAATTCTTCTCCAAGATTGACCTTCGATCTGGTTATCATCAACTGAGGGTGAAGAAGGAAGATGTTCCAAAGACTGCCTTCCGATCAAGATATGGGCATTATGAGTTTACTGTTATGACCTTCGGCTTGACTAATGATCCTGCTATTTTCATGGATTTGATGAATAGAGTCTTTAAGGACTACCTTGATAACTTTGTGGTAGTTTTTATTGATGATATTTTGATATATTCAAAAAGTCGTGAGGAGCATGAAGATCATCTGAGGGTTATTTTGAAAACTCTGCGGAAGGAGAGGCTCTTTGGAAAGTTCAGTAAGTCTGAGTTTTGGTTACAACAAGTGGCTTTCTTAGGGCACATCGTAACCAATGAAGGAATCTCGGTTGACCCTGCAAAGACAAGGGTTGTGGAGGAGTGGCCTCAACCCACAACAGTAACTTAGATTCATAGTTTCCTTGGTTTAGCGGGATATTATAGGAGGTTTGTGAAAAACTTTTCACGGCTTTCTAATCCACTAACCAAGTTGACTCAAAAAGGGGTTAAGTTCATCTGGACAAATGAATGCGAGGAAAGTTTCCAAGAGCTGAAGAAGAGATTGGTTACTGCACCTGTGTTAACACTACCCTCTATCGGAGAAGGATTCGTTATTTTTAGCGATGCATCTCTGAAAGGGCTTGGGTGCTTCCTCATGCAAAATGACAAGGTAATTGCTTATGCATCTCGACAGTTGAAGATTCATGAGCAGAATTATCCTACACATGATCTAGAGCTGGCGGCAGTCGTTTTTGCTCTAAAGATATGGAGGCACTATCTTTATGGGGAGAAATGTGATATATACACTGACCACAAAAGTCTAAAGTATATTTTCACACAGAAATAATTGAACATGAGACAAAGGAGATGGTTGGATCTTATTAAAGACTATGATTGTTCAATTCATTATCACCCTGGAAGAGCAAACAAGGTCGCAGATGCATTAAGCAGGAAAGACCCTATTGTTCTGGAAACAATGAAGATCCTAGGATATCCCTTGATTAAAGATCTAGTAAAACTGGACATGGGAATTATAAGGAAAGGGACATCATCAACCCTATCCCAAATGATTTCTCAACCTTCATTACTAGAGAAGATCAAGAAGGCTCAAAAAGAAGATCCTTTGCTACAGGAGAAGTTTGAGGCTGTAAAGGATGGGAAGTTCCCTGACTTCAATATTGATCAAGAAGGTGTATTGAAATTTCATACAAGACTATGTGTCCCATCTATTCCGGAGATAAAGAAAGAACTGATGGATGAAGCTCATAGCTCTACTTTCTCTATACATCTGGGAAGCACTAAGATGTATAGAGACCTTCATGATCATTATTGGTGGGATAACATGAAGAGGGAGATTACTGATTACACTACAAGGTGCCTGGTGTGTCAGCAAGTAAAGGCAGAAAGACAACTTCCTAAGGGGGTATTACAACCACTACCCATACCAGTATGGAAGTGGGATAATATCACTATGGACTTTGTAACTGGTCTCCCAAAAACATCCAAAGGAAACAATGCGATATGGGTTATTGTGGACCGTCTCACCAAGACAGCCCATTTTATCTCTATTCGGGGAGATTTCTCTCTGGATCATCTTGCCAAGATATACGTGAAGGAAGTGGTAAGGCTGCATGGGGTACCACTATCCATCGTGTCTGATCGTGATCCAAGATTCACATCAAAATTCTGGAGAAGTCTTCAACATGCTCTGAGTACTAAATTGAATTTTAGTACGGCCTATCATCCTCAAACTGATGGCCAATATGAAAGGACTATTCAGACACTCGAAGACATGCTGAGATTATGCTCAATGGAATTTAAAGTTGGATGGGATCAACACCTCCCATTAGTTGAGTTCTCCTATAACAACAGCTTCCATTCGAGTATTCAGATGGCACCCTATGAAGCTCTGTATGGAAAGCAATGTAGAACTCCTACTTGTTGGGATGAAACTGGTGAGAGAAAGCTTCTTGGGCCTGATCTTGTGCAAGAGATGACAGAACAGGTTCATGTCATCCAACAACACATAAAGGCTGCTCAGAGTCGGCAGAAGAGCTATGCTGACAATCGTCGAAGGGACTTGGAGTTTGATATTGGTGACAAAGTCTTCCTTCGAATTTCTCCCTGGAAGAGAGTCATGCGGTTTGGGAAGAAAGGGAAGCTCAGCCCTAGGTACATTGGCCCCTATGAAATCCTTGATCGCATAGGATCAGTGGCCTATCGTCTAGCACTTCCACCGAACCTAGCTCAAGTTCATGATGTATTCCATGTATCTCTCTTGAGGAAGTACATACCCGACCCTTCGCATGTACTGAACCCAGAGGTGGTACAACTGGAACATGACCTCTCTTATGAGGAGCAGCCAGTGGAGATATTGGACCGTAGAGACAAGGTCCTACAAAACAAGACTACCCACCTTGTGAAAGTGTTGTGGAGGAATCATAAATATGAAGAAGCAACTTGGGAGCCTGAGGAAACAATAAAGTAAAAGTACCCCCACCTTTTGGACTAGGCCTCAAGAATAAATTTCGGGGACGAAATTTCTTAAGGGGGGAAGAATGTAACGACCCAATCTTTTTGAGTAGTATATTAACTTACTCTTAATGATTTAATAAGATGTTAATGGTTAATGCAGAAAGAGGAGTCGATGGCTTCATCCAGTAGACTCGACCCTTATGAAGCCCACTTATCAGAGCTTGGGAAGGAGGTAGCATCTGTAGGTTTCGCTTTGGACCAAGCCCAAGTCGAACTCCAGCATGTCAAGCTTGAACGGAAACGCCTACGGGAGAAGTTCAAGCTAGTAGAGATTACTACTAGGGCAATGTTATCTGAGCCTCCCTCAGATTCTCTCACCATAGCACACCTTACACTTAGGTATTATGCTGGTGTTATAATGGGCTATGTGACGAGACCCTAGCTTCCTTGTGTAATCCTTTCGGGTGAATAAATTGAGATATCTTCCTTTAGTAATGTTTGTGGAATTTCTTTTGTCCGGATAATTTTAGGATATATTTTATTGATGAATTTTGAAAAAGGGATATTTTAAAATATTTATGTAAACCCTAAATAATTAATGATGTGTAATGATTTTCAAAAAATGGTCTTCTACAAAAGTGTTCAGTAAGGAATTTGGAGTCTAATAAGATCAACTTAATTTTTGATGAATAGTAAATTATGAATAGTGATTTTACGCTTAAGATTAGTAATGTGACCAAATGGATTAGTAATTTAACTCAAATAAAGTTTTAATATAATTTAGACACTTTGATTAAGTAATGAGATTCAATAAAATGGGTAAATAACGGTTTCATAAATTATTAGCCAAGTATTAGATTTTTCGGGTGAATAGTGTTTTTTAATTAAAAAAATTATTAGAAAATTATTTTTATAAAAAGAACTTTATTTTTGAACTCAGAGCATCGATATTATGTTATGGTAATTTTTGGGGATTTTTCTGAAAAAAATGAATTCTCGATGAATAGTGTTTTTATTTAAAAATTAAATTAAAATTATTTAGAAAATTATTTTTATAAAATGGATTTCATAAATTTAATTAGAACATTGATATTTGGTTAAGGTGAAATTTTGGGATTTTTCTAAGAAAGATGAATTTTTCAGTGAATAGTAAAAATGCAGTTTTAGGGTTTCGGTATGTTTAATGACATCATAACTATGTCATGATGATTTCATGAGATATTTTAAGGGTTGGTCGGCCAAGGGTGATGAATTATTGTTTTGGGGGCCCCATGTGGCCTAACTTTATGGAAAGTATCATGAGAGAGCACATGGGTTTGAGAAAAGCACTTGTGAGGTGTCCCTTGGCCATTAATGCCTTGTCCCCTCACTTTCCCTATAAATACCAAGCCCTCCTCTCATCCTTTCGACTCAAAAACCATTATCAACGAGGTTCTGGTCTTCTTACCTCCCAATGAGTCCTCCCAAGGTGCCCCCAAGCCCTCAAGGTCCAAAACTTTGAGTTTCAAGAGTCACGTTTTAAGGTAAGGGATCCGACCTCTCTTTTTCTTTTCATGTAATCTCTTTTATGTCATTCCTTTTATGCTCCATGTTATTATTTGAGAGGATGTTCTTTTATATTCCTCTTAGTTCCCTTTCATGTTTATATGATGAGAGATCCCCTCTTACTCTCATCATTTCATTTTATGAAAGTTTAAGTGACGCCGTTAGGCTGCCGAATTTTTTAAGGGATTCTTTCACCCTTCTCATTTTTCAAGTTCGATTTTCATGTCAAGTCTTTCAAGTTCCTTTTTATTATGTTGTGGTATGATCTCTATATCTATCATACTGATCTCTTATGATCATATGATGAGAGACCCTATTTGATCTTGTCAAATCTTTTTTTATTAAAGTTTAAGTGACGACGTTAGGCTGCCGAATTTTTCCTAAGAGAAATCTTATTTTTGTCTCACTTCCATGTTTTTCATTTCATATGGTATATCTTTCAAATTTCATTACCATGTTCTTAAATCCATTATATTATGTCCCCCTACTGTTTTATGGATCATTTATGAGTGGGTGACCCATGTTCTCTCTCTTTTAAAAGTTTTCTAAAACCTTGTAACATAGCCGTTATGCTGCAGAATTTTCGTCTCAAAATGCCTCTCTTTTTTCTAAAAATTATTTTATGTTATAAAGTGAATACTCAAATCTCTTATTTCTACAGGGGTATTCACATATATATCAAAATGTTCTATTTTAAATTTTGGGATTTACATACATGAAACCCGCTTTCCCTTTCTGTGGGTTTAAAGTGACATAAAGATCATATCTTTAAAGCAGTTTTTAAAACGTTATGATTATGAAATGAAACCCATTTATTTTATGCTATATGGGTTGTTTATGAAATGATTGATGATGATATATGTGGCTCACATGATAATAAAGGCAAATTTAAGGGTGCGCCCTGATAGCGCTCCAATGCATTGGGTAAAGACTTAATCTCTAGAGATGACCATTTTAACGACGCCTTGGTGAATAACCTTGGTAATTTTTAACGACACCTTGGGGATGGACCTTGGTGAAATGAAACGATTGTCAATATTAAATGTTGCAGCCACATCTTTAAGTTATGAAAAAATTTATTTTTATTATGATGTATCTCATGATTTCTTTTTCATGCCTTAAAGTTCTTTTCATGTCCTTATTGAAGTATCTCATGTTCACATGTAAAATGTTTCTCTTGTTTCCCTTACTGGGCCTTCTGTTCACCCTTTCTTTTGATGTATGTCCCCAGGTTATGAGATGTAGTAATGAACCTAGGATGAACTTAAGGAGAAGCCTTCAAGTGTTTAAGAAGAATGTTTTATGTTATTTTCATGTATTATGTTCCTTGTTTACAAGACACTAAACCTTAAAGATCCTCAGTTCCGTGTAATGAAATGAAAGTTTATGTTATAAAAGACAGAATGTCATACAAAGTTATTTACTGTAACATAAATGATAGAATAAGTGATATAAACACTTACAGTACAACTGATGTCATCTCTTCACAGTTGAGCAGAACATACGTATGAGCACTGTGATGTTCATCATCCGAAAGCCAGAATTTATAAACTCCACCAAAACCAAGCTCTGGATGGTTGAAAACAGATAATTGATTGTCGATTTCATCAATATTCCTCTCATTCCGTCCCATTCGGTTGTGTTTTGAAGGATACTCAGATTCAAAATAATGGGAGTAGAAAAAAGATATTTCCTCTTGCAAATAAGCTTCTGCAATAGATCCTTCAACAGATGCTTTGTTACGTACTTTTCTTTTCAATTTTTGCATGCATCTTTAAAATGGGTACATCCATTGAAATTGTACTGGACCTCCATATTTGGCTTCATATGGAAAATGTAACATCAAATGTTCCATTGAGTCAAAGAAAGACGGCGGAAATATTTTTTCCAGTTTACATATAATTACAACAACATCTTCTTCAAGTTTTCATAGAGCATCATAATCTGCTGTAGCCGCACAAATTTCCCGAAAAAGATGAGACATATCTGTTATGGAATCCCAAATCACAAAATTCAACAGACCTCTTAATCTAATGGTTAGAAGTCTTTCCATTATAACATGACAATCATGACTTTTTAATCCAGTAATATGACCATTCTTTACACATCTACCCAAATTGGAAGCATAGCCATCTGGAAGTCTCAAATCTGCAATCCACTAACAAAATAATAAATGGTTTTCTTTAGACAATGTATAAGCTGCTTTTGGTTTCAGTAACCTTTCTGTTCTGACATTCTCAAATAGTTCCAGTTCTGGACTCCTGCAAATTTGGGAAAGATCTAAACGTGCATTTACATTGTCTTTGCTCTTTCCTGGCGTATCCAAAACTTTATGAAACAAATTATCAAAACATTTCTTCTCAATATGCATGACATCCAACATGTGGCAGACCAACAAATCAGACCAATATGGCAAATCCCAAAATATGCTACGTTTAATCCAATTATGTTCTTTCTCAAAACCAGAAATTTTCTGTTGGTTTATTATTGGACCAAAAGTGATGGGAGGTAATGAAAATACAACTGATTTTAACTCCGAACCTGATAACATTTTTGGAGGTCCATCCCTTTCAATTGTTCCTTTTCTGAAATGAGATTTGTTTCTGCGAAAAGGATGATCAGCTGGAAGAAATCTGCAATGACAGTCAAAATAACAAGGTTTCTTTCCATGAATGAGCATAAATGCTTTGTTCTCTCCCATACAGTAAGGACATGATTTCTGACCATGTGTACTCCAGCCAGATAACATCCCATAAGCCGGGAAGTCACTAATTGTCCACATCAATGCTGCTCTCAGTATGAAATTCTGTTTCATAGCAACATCATATGTACTGACACCAGTACTCCACAATAAACTTAATTCATCAATCAATGGTTTCAAATAAATATCAATATTTTTCTTCGGATGTCCTGGAATTAGTAAAGTCAAAAAGATATATGGCTCCTTCATCAACATCCATGGAGGTAAATTGTACGGAGTTAAAAAAAACAGGCCAACTTGAATATTGACTACCATAAGATCCGAACGGACAGAAACTATCAGTGGAAAGGCCCAGTCAAACAATTCTAAATTCTAAAGCAAAGGATGGATTCACTCTATCAAAAAGTTTTCATGAATCACCATCGGGTGGATGATTCAAGATTTTATCGGTTGAAATATTCGCTTTATGTCATGACATCATTGTCGTTGTATTCTTAGACATGAATAAACGTTGAAGTCTGGATGTAAGCGGAAAATATATCAACTGTTTTACAGGAATCAAACCAGACTTCCCATGTTGCCCTTCTTTATATCTCAGTTGCCCACATGTGGGACAACTATCCAACGACTCATTTTCCCCAGAATATAAAATGCAGTCATTTGAACATGCTTGAATCTTCTGACAAGTAAGACCCAAATTTCGAACCAGCCTCTTACTCTCATAGTAATTTGCAGGCAAAACATTTCCTTCGGGTAACAGTGTTTTAAGCAAAGAAAATATCTGGTCAAAACAGGTGTTTGACATTCCGTTATCTGATTTGATAGCCATAAATTTTGCAACTGCTTCTAATTTTCTCATCTTGAAGCCAGGATATAATGCATCCTCAGCAAACCTCAACAACTCATAAAATTCAGATGGTGCCAACTCAGGATTTGAATCTATATCAGCTGGAGTTTTTGTATGTTGAACAGATGAACCTGCAACATCATGTACTAAATCTTGAAACCGGGATGGATCCAGAATCAAGTTGGTATCACCTACTCTGGAACTGCATTCACCGTGTTGATACCAAAAAACATAATCTGGTTGAAAACCAAAATGCAAGAGATGTCCCCCCACTTTATCAAACGTGTCAAACGTTCTCAACGCACATTTTCTACAAGGGCATTTTATTTTGCCTTCTGAAACAAATTCTGGATTTGATGCCACAAATGATAAAAAAGTCTCCACACCCTCTATATATACTAGATTTAAACCAGAACCGTTTGGATTTCTACGTTGATTTATCCATATACGGTCATCTAATAATGACTGTTGACGACCTCGTTGTTCCATATTTTTCTATAAAATATAAAATCATTACTGGTTTTGAATAATTTGTTAGAAAAAACACTCAAGCAAGGATTGAATATGTTGAGAATAAAGAAAAACCTGTTACAAATATTGATAATTTTAATATTATATTGATTTTTTATTATTTTAATAATACTAATATTATTTTTTCATAAATATTAATTATATAATAATAACATTATTACATTATTAGTATATTTTATTATTAATATTAAAATAATATAATTTTCTATATTATATACAATTCTCCTTTCATCTGTGTGTTTAACATTCTGTCTCCACATGTAATATTTGCATTCACTTTCACCTCTCCATTGGTGAGTAGGTTGATAATTTTGAAAAAGAATGCAAATATTACATGTGGAGACAGAAAACACACAGATGAAATGAGAATTGTATATAATATAGAAAATTATATTATTTTAATATTAATAATAAAATATACAAATAATGTAATAATGTTATTATTCCTAATTATTGGTAATTATTCCTAATTATTGGTAATTATTCCTAATTATTGGTAATTATTCCTAATTATTGGTAATTATTGGTAAATATTGGTAAATATTGGTAAATATTGGTAAATATTGGTAAATATTGGTAAATATTGGTAAATATTTGTAAATATTGGTAAATATTGGTAAATATTGGTAAATATTGGTAATTATTGTTAAATATTGGTAAATATTGGTAATTATTGGTAAATATTGGTAATTATTCCTAATTATTGGTAATTATTCCTAATTATTGGTAATTATTCCTAATTATTGGTAATTATTCCTAATTATTGGTAATTATTCCTAATTATTGGTAATTATTCCTAATTATTGGTAATTATTCCTAATTATTGGTAATTATTCCTAATTATTGGTAATTATTCCTAATTATTGGTAGTTATTCCTAATTATTGGTAGTTATTCCTAATTATTGGTAGTTATTCCTAATTATTGGTAGTTATTCCTAATTATTGGTAACTATTCCTAATTATTGGTAACTATTGGTAAATATTCCTAATTATTGGTAAATATTGACAAGTATTGGGAATTATTGGTAAATATTGACACTATTGGCAATTATTGGTAATTATTCCTAATTATTACGAATTATTACTAATTATTGGTAATTATTACAAATTATTACTAATTATTGGTAAGTATTACGAATTATTACTAATTATTGGTAATTATTGGTAATTATTGGTAATTATTGGTAATTATTGGTAATTATTGGTAATTATTACTAATTATTGGAAATTATTACTAATTATTGGTAATTATTACTAATTATTCCTAATTATTACTAATTATTACTAATTATTACTAATTATTACTAATAACTAGTAATAATTACTAATTATTACTAATTATTACTAATTATTACTAATTATTAATAATTATTGGTAATTATTGGTAATTATTGGTAATTATTGGTAATTATTGGTAATTATTACTAGTTATTGGAAATTATTGTTAATTATTACTAATTTTTGGTAATTATTACTAATTATTACTAATTATTACTAATTATTACCAATTATTACTAATTATTGGTAATTATTGGTAATTATTACTAATTATGGATAATTATTGGTAATTATTACTAATTATTGGTAATTATTGGTAATTATTGGTAATTATTGGTAATTATTGGTAATTATTGGTAATTATTACTAATTATTACTAATTATTGGTAATTATTATTAATTATTACTAATTAGTGGTAATTATTATTAATTATTACTAATTAGTGGTAATTATTGGTAATTATTTCTAATTATTACTAATTATTGGTAATTGTTACTAATTATTACCAATTATTACTAATTATGGGTAATTATTGGTAATTATTGGTAATTATTACTAATTATGGATAATTATTGGTAATTATTACTAATTAATGGTAATTTTTGGTAATTTTTTCTAACTAATGGTAATTATTGGTAATTATTTCTAATTATTACTAATTATTGGTAATTATTACTAATTATTGGTAATTATTACTAATTATGAATAATTATTGGTAATTAGTAAATTATTACTAATTATTAGTAATTATTGGTAATTATTACTAATTATGAATAATTATTGGTAATTAGTAAATTATTACTAATTATTAGTAATTATTGGTAATTATTACTAATTATGGATAATTATTGGTAATTAGTAAATTATTACTAATTATTGGTAATTATTGGTAATTATTGGTAATTATTACTAATTATGGATAATTATTGGTAATTATTACTAATTATTACTAATTATTGCTAATTATTGGTAATTATTACTAATTATTACTAATTATTGGTAATTATTAGTAATTATTCCTAATTATTCCTAATTATTGGTAATTATTACTAATTATTACTATTTAGTACTAAATATTGGTAATTATTACTAATTATTGGAAATTATTACTAATTATTGGTAATTATTACTAATTATTGCTAATTATTAGTAATTATTACTAATTATTACTAATTATTGGTAATCATTGGTAATTATTACGAATTATTCCTAATTATTGGTATTTATTACTAATTATTAGTATTTATTCTTAATTATTTGTAATTATTACTAATTATTCCTAATTACCATTAACTATGAACAATGAATACTAATAATTTAAATTTATTAAGTAACAAAACAATTTAAACATAATTAAATTACTACTAATTAAGAATAATTGAAACTAATAAAAAATTTAAAATAAATATTAAATTAAAATGAACATAAATACCTTTAAAATTGATCTGAGGTTGATCTCTGATCGTTGTTGAAAACTTCAATATCAACTCCGGAAATAAAAATTAAACTTAAGAAACGTTGAACTCTAAAAATAGAGTTTTGAGATAAGTAGAAGATAGAGTTTGAGAATGAATGAAAAAAAACGGATGGGAAGTATTTATAGGTTAGCTTATTTGCGACGAGTATCTCGTCGCAAATAGTATTATTTGCGACGGGTACCCGTCGCAAATACCTTAGCCCGCATTTATTACGGTCAACGGTTAAATAGTTATTTGCGACGGGACCCGTCGCAAATAATAACCTGGCGACAATATATTTGCAACGGGGGTATATTCTCGTCGCAATTTGTTTTTACCGCCGCCGGTTATTTGCGACGGGTGAGCTTTCTCCGTCGCAAATATCTTTTACCGCCGCCGGTTATTTGCGACGGGTGGTAACCACCCGTCGCAAATAACTTTCCCGCGATTTGGCGCGCAATGCGCGCCAGTCCTTTTGCGACGGGTAAGCTTTCCCCGTCGCAAATAACTACTTATTTTCGACGGGAAAATTCCTCCGTCGCAAATAAGTTTATAACGGGACCATTTGCGACGGGATTGATCCCCATCGCAAATACTCATTTTTCCCGTAGTGAATGGTCTTGGCGGTTAGCCTTGGCTTGTGCTACTATGTGAAACAATCTTGGCGGTTAGCCTTAACTCACACTAAAGTCATGTTTTATGTTTCTGCCACATTTATATGATTTCATGTTTATATGATCTCATGTTTATATGTTATGATTTCATATGTTCCATGCTTTTGATATCATTATTTCATGTCTCCTAACTCATGTGCTTAAGCTTTATTCTTATGTTCATTCCCTTACTGGGATTTTTAGCTCATCCCTTTGTTCATGTGTTTCCTCAGGATATCCTATGCATATGTTGAGCACAATGGAAGTTAGGAGCTCATTATGGAGATTAAATAAATAAGTGTTTTTTTAGCCCCATGTTTTATGTTTTATGTTTTATGTGCCTAGTTTTCAAAGACACTAGACTTCACGATCCTTGTCTTGTACTCTGATGTATATTTTTGCTTAAAATCATGTAATGTTCTATGTAAAAGGCTGAGGTCACTATACCAATTAATGGTCTCAACACCATCAATTGATGGCTCCTCATCATCCTCGTGGCTTTCTACGACAAGCACCTCCAAACACCATCCTAAGCTACATCTAACGGAGGCCTCTACCCACACAAGTGCTCAATACCACCCCATCATCTGAGTCTTACTATGTGTACATGACTCCAAACAGTGCATTGGTTAACATGGGTGAGTGACATTTATCAAGTCCCCATGCCAAATCATCCAACACCTTGTGCCCCTGTGACCTTGTCGCTCAACATGATGGTCAACAGCACCTCAATCACTTGGTCCATTCCTGCAACCTGGTGGCCTCACCGCCTCAAACCGATGACCAAGTCGCCCAAACTGTGATCAACAGCACTCATAGAATCTGGGCCTTGCCCAACCTGACAATCACATCACCTCAACCCATGTGGTCATCACCACCTCAATCTTTAGACCATTCTTGTCCAATTCCCATGGAACTCATAGGAAATATATAATTAAAACAATTCAATTTAATAAAAAATAAACACCCTGACCTAATCTGCCCAAGGTCTGAAGCCTCTCACCAAGATCATACCATTTGTAGACTAGGAAAACATGCCTAGAGGCATCCCATGTGATCAATTAATTAATTTAAAGACAAGGCATTAATTAAATAGGGTCTCACTTAGTCTACCCAATGGTGCACTCAGGAACATACCCCCATAAAAACCGAAAATTCATGGAGAAAGATAAGTACCACCTACCTCATGTTAGTAGATGCTCGCACATCCGATCTCAGTGTCTAACTTGAGCTGATTCTGAAGAAATCAGCGTTTTAGACGAACACCCTGAAAATAGGGTAAAATGTCTCGCACGGATTTAGTGCTTTGTACGAAGAGAGAAAAGGAAAAGAGAATTAAGAGGATTGAATCACTCACCAACACGGTTCCAATGCACCCAACGACGGATGGATTGGAGCTCAGATGATGAATCGATCTCAACACCTAGATGAGGAGGAGAAGGAGGGTTCCCCTATGTTGTGTGCGGGAAAAGAAGAAATGAGGAGGAAAATAGGTAAATAGAGGAGAAGGGAAATTGGTAATTTTTCTTCTTTAATGGGGCACATGGTTGGCTAGCACAGTTTGGCTAATCATGCGCCAACCATGTGACACCCACTATCCAAAAGGGTACCTCACAGGGTTGTCCTGCATGGTTTTCCAAACCGTGCGGAAACCGTGTGAATCACCTCTGCTAAAAACTACAGAGGTGATGCATGGTCGTGCACCCCCTACAACATGGTTTGACAAACCATTTCTAGATCACCTAGAGGGCCTCATGGTTTCTTCTGGGAGGTTGCACGGTTTGTCCAAACTGTGCACCCTAGTCTATGCACCTTGAAAACTTGGGTGTTCGGCCTCTAACGCACTTGAAACCCAACTGAAACACTGAGACACTTTCCAAGCATTAATACTCATCTAAAAGAAGGGGATTGGGTCAAAGAAACTCTTGTAATTAAGTTCTGATAATCCAAAAAATAGTTGGTCTACCCACCAAACTCTAAAAATTCAAAACAGACGAGGAATTCGACCTGCTCCAAAAACTCGAGAAGTTACACCTTTTGATACAACAATTAATCTATGGACATTGTCGTTAAATAGTGGTTGCAGAAATGTCTACACAATAATGGTAAGTATACATTGTGCATATCTAATTGTATACATGAAATAGTAATCGAAAATTACTATTTAGTTGGGTCTAAGGCACCCACTATTACAAAATCATGATGATCGGAAATTGTAGTCGGGATATGTTTTTTTGCTTGAATGGTGGCACGGTAAACTGGTGAAGCTCGAAGCAACTTGTGATCACCAATTTTACAGTGGAATCCAAGTATATGGTACCTTCTAATACAGCTAAGGAAGTGGTCAAGATACAAAGCTTTGTCTTAGAACTTGTTGTTGTACCTGGTAGTGCGGACTCTAATACAATTTATCTTTTTTAAGGGAATTCTCAACTGTGGCCTTTTAGAACCATCCACACAAGGAAACCCCCCCCCCCCACCCCTATGAAGAGGCCACTCTAGAGAGAGCCCCAGTCGAGAAGGAGTCATTGCCAGCCGAGATGGTAGAGCGTTCCGGAGGGTGACATCTCGATCGGCGATGGTTCGACACAACAATTTGTCAGCACGAGTGAGTTGCGCCTCATTTTTCCCACCCAGTCAAAACCGGGTGACCCGACAAGGCGAGTGGGACCAGGGGAAGGAGAAATTCACCCAAGAGCAGGCTCCCAGTCAGTTACAGCTTATTATGATAACACTACAGTAGTGGTACTTATCAAGGAAATGAGGTTACACCAAAGGACAAAGTGTATACTTCAGAAGTTTCATCTCTTGAGGGGTTTTACTCAAAAAGGAGAAGTCGCAGTTATTAAAGTAATCCTAGAGGATAATGTGGTAGGCCCCCTTACTAAAGTCATATCTCAATAGAAGCATGATTCTCATGTGAGAGCTAGCGGGTTGAGAGTTTCTAGTGATTGGCTCTAGTGCAAGTGAGAGTGTTGTGAGTGGGTGTCCTATACCCAACTCCTCTATGTTCTTTGATTACCATTGCATGTATACAGTTTGATATATACATGTTTTTTTTCTTACCATAATAGTGTTGATACTGTTGGAACCATGGTCTTCTATGCATGAATTGGAGTATGGTTTGTGTTTGTTGTCAATCCTCAGTGGAAGTTCAGAATATGAACCAGCAAAGTGATCATACAGTTCAAGCAGACAACAGTATTGAAGGTGGTGTCGTTTCCCAGTGTTTGCCAAATTTTTTGGCATGAAAATCGACAAATGGAGAAAGTTGTTTTTGGCAAAGAGACTTGCGCGTTGTGTACTTGAATGAGAGGAAACTTGTGCGCCATATGTTTTTCAAGATCAGAACATTGGAGAATGGCAAAGGGATAAGGGTCGTGCAAGTATTGGTGTGGTCGCGCAAGTGACCTGTGTGCCGAGGAGGGACTTGCGCGTCGGTGCCTAGGAGGTCTAGAAACTTGCGCGCCTTTTGTTCTTCCTGATCATAACTTCAAAATATGGAAAAGGAAAGAGGGTCGCGCAGGTATTGGTTGGGTCGCGCAAGTGAGTTGCGCGACAGAGGCTAGGGGAGATGAGTTGCGCGCCGGAACCTGCGCGTCGAGAGGATACTTGCGCGCCACCGCGCAGGGGGTCCAGTTTGCCTATAAATAGAGGACCATCCCTCCTCATTTGGCACTAAGTTCAAGACTTAGAGACTTTTCGAGCTCTCGTCGCGCAAGTGGTTGAGTCGCGCAAGTGGTGGTTGGGTCGCGCAAGTAGAGGTTGCGCGTCGGTTGTTAGTTGCGCGACCGAGGCGGTTTTGGAGTTAAAGGTGTAGAGTCGCGCAAGTTTGGAGTTGAAGGAGGCAGTGTCGCGCAAGTGTGTTGGTGTCACCTGTGCGCCAGTTTTGTACCGTGCAAGTGACTTGCGCACCGTTCTTGAAACTTGCGCGCCAGTCTTGGAGAAGCGCGCCAGGTGTGATTGTTGTACATCGGTCCTTTTAGAACTGCACGAAAAACTGGAAGATCGCCCGATATCTTCGGTGCAAAGTGATATTAGTCTACAAGTGAAAGTTCGACTTCAACAGAGCATCTACACACAACAGAGGATGCATTCTTTTGCAATGATGAAGAGACGTTCATATCTATAAACTGAGTGGGATTTCACCAAGGGTTGTGAGCCAGGGGGAGTCAACGGGAGTGACCTGAGGAACGCAGTAAGTTATCCCTGAACAATTGTAAAGGCGGTGAGTCTGGGACAGAGTGACTGTTCTCGAGCCATTGTAATCCACATCTAGTGAAGTTTAGTGGAATTAGGTACGACCGACAACCTGTCGGCGTATGCTCCTTGGACGTAGCCTTTAGTGGTGAACCAAGTAAAAAGTGTTGTGTCTTTCCTGTGCATGTGAATGTTTGCTTTCTGATCATATTCATCATACAAGTTCAACAAGTTTCTACCAACGTGGGAACAAGATCCATCACATTGAAAGAAAAAGTTGTCACCCTGATTCACCCCTCCCCTCTCGGGGTGTCCCGAGGTCCTTCAGATACTTCTGAATCCATTATTGATATGGTAATGTCTTGAGATTATGTGGTGTATCAAATGTGTTGTATCAAAAGGTTGGTACAATTCTCGGCTATAATGAGAACATCAAAATACTATGTCAATAATCTTAAATATATGTCATATTGTCTAGATACACCATACTGATGGGACACAAATGATATTTGACTATCAGGTGTTGGAGGATCATAAGTATTGAGACTTCTTCTGATGAATTTTAGATTTAGTGATCTCGAGTAGAGAAGATAATAGGGGCTGACTTGCCAATAGTAACACTACATGTTTCGGGTGTCATTGGTTGTTCCTATTTACAAGCATGTGTATTGGTCTCTTGACTTAATATCATTATCATTGTGTATCATTTTATCACATACTTTAATGCATGGATAAAAACATGACATTGAAGTTGTAGCGAGGTAGCTTGCATTGGATGTGTCGTTGATGATATAACAGTGGTTGAATGATCAAGACATGATTTGTCGCTTTTGAAAGGAAGAGACATCTCGAGATTAATTGGTTGTGATGGTAGTACTTTTATTAAATCCATAACCATGGTGATTGAAGGTAATTCCATCTAGAAAGGTCAATGAATAAATAAAGTAAAAAAGGATGGTGACACGAAGTGTGCATCATAAATTATGAGATATCGCAAGACAAAGAGATTATATTACACATAATGTGTTCGTAGGGAGTTGTTGTAGTCACCACATTCTTTATCTCCTTAGAGGACATGATGAGTTGTTAGACTATGTTTTTGGTCTGTGAATCAGACTCACTACTATTGAGATAGGGGTTTAGAGGGTCACACATTAAGTGTATCCACAAGTTCTACATATTGGATGAATAGGAGTTGATGATGAAAATGAGTCTCATGTGCGGGGGTTGGTAAACATTCAAATGTAATCGATAGTAAGTAAAAAAAAATCAATTATATTTTTCAAGTTTAGAATAATAATGATTGATTTTATTTCTCATATTCACAAGTTATTGAAGTATAAAAGTGAATACGAGAAAATGTAGTTTTTCGGAGGAACATAACGCTTTCAAGATTCATTAAATTATCAGGGGAGTTTACAAGTCGAGTAAATGGTTCACATTTTATCATGTGGCATGTTATCAATGTCACAAGATATTGAAAAAATATTTACGATGCTTATGACAAATCAAATATGCCATAAGTGTGTTTTTTGAGCTTTTTTGAATGTTAAGTTTCTATAGGGATCAAAATGCAATTTATGGAAACTTAACTCTAATATAAATATATGTTTTAAGCCCAAAATATCATGATCAACCTCTTCCACGAATTTGAGTGGTGTCTCCTCCCCTCTCAAGTTTTAGAGAGAAAAAATGAAGGCAGAACAAGCATTGATCGATTCCCTCTAAAATCAACCACTCATTCTTCATGTGATCAAAAAATACGTCGTAAATCACTTTGATTCCCTGCGCTAGCACCCGACATGTGTAGGCGATTTATAGGAGGCCTTGTTTGGTGCCTTCAAGCTTATATTGGTGTTTTCAAACTTCCTTCGCCTTCGCATTACATGATCAATTAAGAAGTATTATAGTTTAGGCAATACTAAATTAACCATCAACCACACCTCCCACTTAATCCCATACCCTGTCATTTCAACTAGACAATCAGATTAAGTTATCCACCCATTAGTACATGATAAATCCACATGAACACATATTTAAAGAGAGTTAATCAATATCTAAATATGATAAATTAAATAATTAAATAAAAATTCATAAAGCATTAAAAAATAAATATGAAAGACATTTTTCACAAGTAAAACAATATATTTTATTTCATACAACTCCATTATATAATTATCATACACACCCCACACACCACACAGATGTCACGTTCAAACAACCTAGAGCGGCGGACCCTGTTCAACCCCCGTCCCCACTCCGGCCGTCGCCCTCACACAAGTCACAGCGACAGCCGACCGAATTTGAAGACCCCACGTCATTGGCGGACAATCCTTGTGGTCATAAAATTACCCTATTTATATAATAACAATAATGGAAACCCACGGGAAAATATAGTAAACTTGTGGCTGAAGCAGCAAGGAACATGTTTGATACACCCGCAAACACTCAACCGGCGACACTTTGTGGACAGCAGAAATTATCAACTCATCCGCCACTGCCACGTGACCTGCACGTGCGAATCTGATGAAACCCGCACACCACAAAACCCATTCCCATGTGCTGACGGCCATAAACCTTGAAATGAACTCAACCACAAAATATGACCCGACCCGACAAACCGTTCCGATCAAACCCGCCGGAAAAATGGGCGCGGATGAGACTAAGCCGGCGACGCCCGATCTTGAACCGGCGACCCGCGCAACCCACGCAATCGCCCCGCCTAAGCGTCCGCCTTCGAGGTTCCACGGCCGCCGGCCAGCGACGGATCGACGCGCCCGTTCGCCGCCGTCGAACTCGAACCCGCCGCCGTCCAGACCGGATCGCTCCTTATCTGGCGCTTCGACGGACGCCTGAACAAATCGGCGGACGAGGACGTTGCATCCAACGATGCCGAAGATCGCTGCTGCCGTGGAGACGCCGACGAGGAGCAGCCGTCGTCCTGCAGCGAGCGCAAACGGGATTAACTCGTCAAACGTATTAGCGACGGGCGCCGCCGTGGCGTCGATATCGAAACATCGGTGCGCGGCGGCGATAACAACGTCTCCGTCGTTGGTCGGCGAATCGAAGCCCGCCGGCAATCGGAATTGCAGGCCGAGAAAGAGGAAAGTACCTGAAATGCAAGACTCGGACGCTTTACAGAAAATCTTCTCTGATGAGGCTCGTCCCCGCCGGAATCAGAGAGCCTGCTCGGGGAATCTTCGCTGCTCGAAGAGCTGGGAGATGGCGGGGGTGGAGAGCAGCGACGCGGCACCACTTGATTATCAGCTTCATCATCCTCCTCGGAATCGTCTCCGCCCCAATTTTCTCCCTCCTCGCTATCATCCTCCTCGCTGTGCTCATTTTCGCCGCCGTGACTCCCAGATCTGCGGCTCCATTCATCTCCTTCCCGGCTCTCGCGCCGGCCGCACCCGTCGCCGTCGACGCATACAGAAACAGCTGGACCAAGCTTCGCGCCCGAGGCCTTCCACGGCGTGGGGGTCTGACAGGCGTAGCACAGGAGGGTCCTCAGGTGTCTCGCCACCAGGAAGTTGGCGCCGTGGACCTTGGCGTCGCAGCCCCAGCACAAGCTCGCCCGGTCGGACTCGCAATACATCCTCGCCGCCGATCCGCAGAGGTCACAGACCTTCATCTATGGATTTCCCTTCAATTCTCCGCAGAGCAGACGAGGCTAACAGAAAGGAGTACGGATGGAGAAGTGGGGGAGAAGCAAAATAGAAAACTGGAGTACGGGCTCGCCCGGTCCCACTCGCGAAAATACCCCCTGGTTTTCCTAAATTTACAGACTCGACCATACAGAACATGGGGCAGGGCTTAAACAGTGATGTAATTTTCTGGACCGCATTTAAAATATATGAATTTCAGAAAGAAGATACCTTCTGGACTTTTTGACTTTGTATTTCATAATTTAAATTTCGTTTTTGAAAAAAACAATTTAATACCGGTGAGGTTTTATTTATCTATAATAAAATCCGAAGCTGGGGTGGTTGGAGAGAATTTCTGGATGCATGTACGGGGTTTGCGTGGACGAAAGTATTTAGGTCTGATGACGTGTCAACCCGGTAGGGGAGCAGATATGGGCCGGGTTGCGTGGCGTGATTTGGTCCGCATGTGTGGGCCGGACCACGTGGTTCTATATCATTTTGATTGAGTGGACCCCACGTTTTCGGTGCCTTGAAAAGTGGAAAAAATATCCGCAGAGTTTTTAAATGGAAAGACGTGGCTAAAGGAAAAAATATTCTTTTCTCGGGCGACGGTCATGAAATTTAATAAATAAAATATTTATACGATTGACCGGCGACTACAAAAATTAATAACGAAAAATATGTATGTGCGCCCCGTATCAGTTCGGGCCGAATCTTCGGGCTTTTCTTCAAGTCCCGTTCAAACATAAAATGGGGCTGGCCCAAGCCCAAAGACTCGATGCTTCTTGAATTGTATTATAGATAAATAAAACATCTAGGCATTGCGTTCCCATAATCTTCACAAAAATAAAATCTGGGGAGTCCTCTTCAATTTTATAGCCGTGATAAATAAAACGTTTTATTACTATGATAAATAAAACGGTTTATAGGTGTGACGTTTTATTTTAGAGAGTTCAAATCGGGGGAGTCCTCTTCAATTTTTGCATTCCCATCATCTTCATCGGAGGAGTCAATGTAGTGGGGATTTATCATCCATCGTAAGGATCAAGGCATTGTGTAGCCCGAGATACTTCTTGTAAGAGGAGTCCCCCGATTTGAACTCTCCAAAATATTCTCGCAACGCATCATTCAAAGCATCCATGACCACACCCAAGACATCATTTTCCACATCGAGATCATTTCCATCCCGAACACTCACAACATATCTTTCTTTCACTTCCAATGGCGGCCTAGAATGCTCTAAGTATATTTGGAGGACAAACAGTCAGGATTCCCCAAGGTCCCATCATCTTGGTAGTCCTCCCGTGAAATAGCCCAAAAAACCAGTGAATATAGCGACTATCGTTCTCTACACATGTGACTAGTCCTTCGTCCTCAAATTCTTACTCATAGCAATCATTTCATCATCCTGAACTCCTCCAAACTAGACATCAGGAGGATCAGTCACCTCATCTCCCTCCCAAGCAGTAGTAACCTCCTCAAGAGACTAGGAATCACCATCAATCTGTTGGAATTGCAAACCAAAAATATGAGTCAAAGCTGCCTGCGGCGTCATTTATTACTTGCACATCTTTTTTCCATGGGTCCACCTCCATTTATTTTCTTTGAATAAATTTAAATGCTCTGCATTTAAAGATTTGGTATATCTTTGTACTGTCATAAATGCTCAGTATTTAATATTTTGATCTTTCCTTGTACCGTTATAGATTCTCTGTATTTTATGTTTTGGTCTTTCTTTGTACCAACATAAATGCTAGGCATTTAATGTTGTGGGTCTATAAATTGATGTAATTGTAGCCTGAAATTTCAATTGTGAAAATTGTGAAAAGTTGTGAAGTTGTGTGAAATTGTGAAAAAACTTGAAAGTTTCTTTGTGGTGTGTGCCAATTTTTCTTCCTCTTCAATTTTTCTTCTCATATTTCTCGGCTTGTATAGCCAACAAACTGGTATCAGAGGCAAGTTACCAAGATCCTCCAATTTTTTTTAAGATGGCCGCAATCCAGCCGCAAGTTCCGAAGCTGTCTAAGGACAACTACGAAAGGTGGTGCATCCAAATGAAGGCGTTATTCGGGTCACAAGAATTATGAGAGATCGTTACCGACGGGTATGTTGTACCCACTACGGCGGAAGAAGCTGCCTTCACGAATGAAGAAAAGACGGTCCTCAAAAATCAAAGAAAGAAAGACAACAAGACATTGTTCCTCCTCTATCAAGGGTTGGATGAATCAACGTTCGAAAAGATTGCCGAAGCAACATCAAGCAAGCAAGCTTGGGATACCCTTGCCACCGTCTTCAAAGGTGTTGATCGAGTGAAGCGGGTACGTCTTCAAACATTAAGAGCAGAATTTGAAGCGGCGCACATGAAAGAAGGTGAGAGCATCTCCGATTATTTCTCAAGATTAATTGTTATTTTTAACAATTTGAAAAGGAATGGTGAAAAAGTGGAGGATATTCGAGTTATCGAAAAATCACTTCGATCTCTCACAACCACGTTTGAGCATGTGGTTGTGGCAATCGAAGAATCAAATGATTTGGAGAAACTGTCCATTGAAGAACTGATGGGGTCGTTGCAAGTGCATGAACAACGGATGCAAAAGAATACCGGTTCAACAATAGAGCATGCCTTGGAGTCCAAGTTGACTCTACAAGAACAAAAGAATGGCCACACGCAACGAGGCGGTCATCGTGGAAGGGGAAGAGGGCGTGAATATTATCCAAGCCATCAACAAAAGCAACAAAATCCTACCAGCTTTCGTGGAAGAGGGAATGGTGGAGGACGATTCACGCGTGGTCGTGGAAACGCAAAGAACATTCAATGTCACAACTGTAAGAAATTTGGGCATTATGCGTCTGATTGTTGGAGAAAAGTGGATCATGATGAACAATCCAACTATGCTGAAGCATCTCATCATGAAGAAGAAGGTACCACACTCCTCCTCGCACAAGAAAAGGCATGTGAACGCCCTGATGTTTGGTATCTCGACACGGGTGCAAACAACCACATGAGCGGTAACAAAAAACTGTTCGAGGAACTCACCGAACAAGTTCGTGGCGACGTGAGTTTTGGCGACTCATCTAAGGTACCCGTGAGAGGCAAAGGTAAGATCAAAATCTATCTAAAGAATGGAGAGTCGAATTACATTTCGAATATATATTACGTACCAAGTATGAAAAATAATATCATCAGTCTCGGCCAACTTCTTGAGAAGGG
Source organism: Viscum album (assembly GCA_963277665.1). Classification (NCBI taxonomy): domain Eukaryota; kingdom Viridiplantae; phylum Streptophyta; class Magnoliopsida; order Santalales; family Viscaceae; genus Viscum; species Viscum album. The sequence goes on from OY728138.1 coordinate 460,868,454, forward strand.
GTATGCCATACACTTGGAAAATTCTCTTTTGTCTATAAGAGATGCTCACAGGAAACTTGTCGCTCAAGTCCAAATGGCGAAGAATCACATGTTTCCGCTGCATATCAACACAAAGGCCGATGAGTGTCTCTTTGGGCTCATGAAGAATGACTCATGGAGATGACATCTACGATTTGGACATCTGCATTTTAGCGGGCTTAAACTTCTATCCTCATCAAGCATGGTGCGTGACTTGCCAATGATTGAAGCTCCAAATCATGTGTGTGAGGTGTGTACACTCAGCAAACAACAAAGGAACTCATTTCCAAGTGGAGTGTCTAGAAGAGCAACGGAACCACTTCAGTTGGTTCACACTGATATCTACGGACCACTTGAAACACCGTCACTTGGAGGTAATAAATATTTTATTACCCTTATTGATGATTTCAGCAGAAAGTTGTGGGTGTATTGCATCAAAAAAAATCTTCCGCTTTCACTGTCTTTAAAACTTTTAAAGCTCATGTTGAAACTGAAAGTGGCCACAGAATCAAAGTACTCAGATCTGATAGAGGTGGAGAATACACCTCAAAAGCATTTCAAGATTTCTGTTGGGAACATGGCATCAAACAGCAATACACTGCAGCCTACACGCCACAGCAGAATGACATCGCAGAAAGGAAGAACCGCACCATCCTCGACATGACGAGGACCATGCTGAAGGAGAAAGGCTTGCCAAAGAACTTCTGGGCAGAAGCAGGTGACTGATATTTTCACAAAGGGATTACCATCAGATGCATTCAAAAGACTCAGAACGATGCTCGGAATGAAGCCAGTTTTGGTTTGAAGGGGAGTGTTGGAATTGCAAACCAAAAATATGAGTCAAAACTGCCTGTGGCGTCATTTATTACTTGCACATCTTTTTTCCATGGGTCCACCTCCATTTATTTTCTTTGAATAAATTTAAATGCTCTGCATTTAAAGATTTGGTATATCTTTGTACTGTCATAAATGCTCAGCATTTAATATTTTGATCTTTCCTTGTACCGTCATAGATTCTCTGTATTTTATGTTTTGGTCTTTCTTTGTACCAACATAAATGCTAGACATTTAATGTTGTGAGTCTATAAATTGATGTAATTGTAGCCTGAAATTTCAATTGTGAAAATTGTGAAAAGTTGTGTAGTTGTGTGAAATTGTGAAAAACCTTGAAAGCTTCTTTGTGGTGTGTGCCAATTTTTATTCCTCTTCAACTTTTCTTCTCATATTTCTCAGCTTGTATAGCCAACACAATCGGCACCCCTAATGTTTCAACTAATGGAGTATCTGCATACTGTAGGTTCTGAACGCAACGGAAGCTTGCGATGGGTCGTACCCAATTTTGATTTTTATCATGATCAATGATCAATTCGTGATTTGCACAACGATAAACGTCATGATCTATGGAATTAAATCAAACAATATAGACAATGGATAGAATGCCAGAATAAGAGAAATGATCATCACATGTTATTTATAATCTATTTAATTATTTAAAGAATTACCTTATTGGAATTCTTTCTTTATCGATGAATCTGATAACATATCTACATTGTAGAATATAGACAAGAGATTGAACGCCAGAACAAGAGAAATGATCATCACATATTATTTATAATCAATTTAATTATTTAAAGAATTACCTTGTTGGAATTCTTTCTTCATGGATCTGACGATAGATTTTCATTGTACCGTCGTTGCGTTGTAGGAATCAAAAGCATATTCCCTCTAGCGGTAATCCACACGTGTTTCAAAAATCTCTAAACATCATTGTAGGAATCTCCGGGTGTTAGCACGAAAGATCATATCGCATGCATCGTCTGCCTTTGATCGCCTTGAGAGCCTCTTCCACAACATTCTTCTTGATCTCTCTTGACTTGAGAGTGAGAGACGAAGGAATATCATTTTCCATTCTTGGGAGTGTTCTTTGAGAAGAGAGCTCTCTAAGATTTGAGGGGATTTTCTAAATCCGGTGTGTGCAACCAAACAAATGAATTGACTCATTGAGAAAATAATATAATTGAGTTTATATATCACTAGGGTTAAAAATAAATAATTGCACATGTGCCCTTTATTATTTATTTAATCTCTGCAGAACTTCATGTCAAATAATAATAATAATAATATTATTTCTCGACATGCGCTTAACTTGCGAATTAAATTAAATATTATTTAATCAAATCATATTCAATGTTTATTATTTCTCACAGGACCATTAAACTCGGTCCGTTATTCCTCCACAATATTTACCAGGCATTGATTAATGATTATTTATTTATTAAATAAATATTACTATATTCTTCACTAATAAATAAATAAATATTATATTCACTAAAAAGAAAATATTACTTCGTGTGTGACCCTCTAAACCTCTTTCTCAGTGACATTAGATGAAGGAGTTTAAAGGCTAAGGTTATCATCTAACAACACGTCAAGACACCCATCAAGAAAGAAGTTAATGTCGTAATGACATAATATTTTATACAGACACTTACTGTGTAATATAATCCCTTTATCATGATATCTCTAATCAATCAAGTTTCATGCCGGTATCATCAACCTATGTGTTCGATGTATCTTTCTTTGACTTCTCGAAAAATGAACTTTCTTATAGAACACCATGGACATGGATTTATTTAGGCTATATCATTTTCATCAAAAAGCTTGAGATATCAACTTCCATTAATGAACAAAAGGGAAAAACCATTTCTCACATTATTCATTAATGCAATATTACTCGTGCATACCCAACGTATCCTACCTCACCACGAACATATGTCATCATGATTTTCGTCAATACATCAAAGTACGTGACTCATAATACTTATTAATAATAATCTTAAAGTCTAAGGATCAATACACATCCTTAGATAGGAACATCCAATGACATATAAATGTGGATTTCCTACTGGCGGGTCTGGTTCTCATAATATCCTATACTGGATATTACTAAGGGAGTGCACCATGAGAAGGTGCTTCAAAGTCCTACAATTCTCCATCCTTGATAGCATGTATCACTTATGTCCCTCAAATGATATCATCCAACTATAGAAAATATATTTAAAAATAGTGTCATAACACTTATAGGTTCTCATCATAGCGGGGAACTGCTATGACCTTTTAACACGACAACTACTCTTAAGACATTATCACGTACTATGTTACACAGAAGAACAATTATGATGTGATAAGTAGTTTATTAATATTCAAAACTATGAATACATGTCATCACAAAGTACACAAAACTTGGTTCTCAGGAATCAAGTCCAACCGAATCTCACTTGAACTAGAGCCAACTGCTAACAACCTTCAGTCCGTTAGTTCTCACAAGATACTCATAATTATTCTAAGATAAACCTTTAGACAATGGGTTTACCACGTTCTCTTTTGTTGGTACTATGCTTATTGCAACTTCACCCCTTTGATAAAAATCCCTCAAGAGGTGGTACTTCTGGAGTACATGCTTTATCCGTTGGTGTGACCTTGACACTTTTGTAAGAGCCATCGCTGTAGTATTATCACAATACATCGTGATAGAGTCTTTACTATTAGGTACCACATCAAGATCCTAGAAAAAATTATAAATCCAAACGGCTTCCTTGGCTGCATCAAAAGCCGCTATATACTCAAACTCTGTTGTAGAATCAGCGACAACTGGCTACTTTGAACTTTTCCAGCTCACATCTCCTCCGTTGAGACATAAAACATATCATGTCTGTGACTTCAGATCATACTGATCTATATGAAAACTAGCATTAGTATAACCCTCGATGATCAGCTCCTCGTCTCCTCCACATACCAGAAATATATCATTAGTTCTTCTCAGATACTTAGGGATAACCTTAACAGAAGACCGATGTTGTTCTCCTGGATCTTCTTGATATCTGCCTACCATGCTCAATGCATAGGCAATATCAAGTCTAGTACATAACATGACATCATGATTGATCCTATCACTGAAGCGTATGAGATCTTACCAATTTTCTTCTTCTCATGTTGTTTCTGAGGACACATTTTCTTAGAAAGATGTAAACCATGTGACACTAGAACCAATACCCTCTTAGATTGTTCTATACTAAATCTCTTTAGTATTTGGTCAATATATGTACTTTGAATTAGTCCAAGTATTATATTTTATCTATTATGAATGATCTTGATCCCTAGAATACAGGCTGCTTCACCTAAGTCCTTCATGGAGAAACACTTATTTAACCAGTCCTTAACAGACTGTAAGACTGGTATGTCGTTTACAATAAGTAATATATCATCAACATACACTACTAGGATAACGAACACATTCCCATAAATCTCTTGCAAACATATTGCTCACATTCTTTCTTAATGAAACCAAATTCTTTTATAGATTCATCGAATCAAATGTTCCATGACCTAGATGTTTGCTTCAATCCATAAATGGATCTCTGCAACTTGGAAATCCTTTTGGCATCACCTAGAGTCACAAACCCTTCTGGTTGTATCATATAAACATCTTCTCAAAGGTTACCATTAAAGAATACAGTTTTACTATTCATATGTCAAATCTCATAGTCATGGTAAGCTGCTATAGCAAGTAGATTTCTGATGGATTTAAACATGGAAACTAGTGAAAAGGTTTTATCATAGTTAATTCCTTGATTCTATTTAAACCCTTTAACCACTAGCCTCGATTTATAGGTATTTACTTTACCTTCTATGTCCAGTTTTCTCTTGAATACCCATTTGCATCCAACAAGCTTTACATCAACTGATGCATCAACCAAAACCCAAACTTGGTTACAATACATGAAATCCATTTCAGAATTCATGGCTTCTTTCTATCTTATAGATTCTGATCTACATGCTGCCTCCTTGTAGGAGAGAAGTTCATCATTGTCAACTAATAACGAGACGCCATCTTTGGTGACTAAAAAACCATATTTATCTGGTTCTATAACCTCCCTTACACTCATACGTAGTATTTGTGTTTTAGGAACTACTTTTTCCATGGGGACCCGTGAAATCTATTTCTGTACCAACTCTTGTGTATCTTGAGCATCGACTTCATCGAAGTCAATCATTCTCTCACTATCCTTTTTGAGGATGTGCTCCCTCTCAAGAAAGACAACTTGTCTAGCGACTTTCACTTTCCTGTTTGAGGGGTTGTACAAGTAGTATCCCTTTATTTCCTTGAGATACCCAATAAAGACACACTTTGTACCCCGAGGTGCTAGTTTGTTGCCTAATAAGGCCTTAGAAAATGTATCGCAACCCCATACATGTGTGTACGACAAAATGAGTTTCTTTCCACTCCATTGCTCGAAGGGAATTCCATTTTCCGCTTTAGTTGGTACTTAATTTAATGTGTATACCGTAGTTTATAATGAATATCACCAAAAGGATAAAGGAGATCTACATGACTCATTATCAACCTTACCATATCTAACCAGGTATGATTCCTCCTTTCACTAACACCATTCCACTGTGGTGTGTAAGGTGGAGTGAGTTGAGATAGAATCTCAAACTCCCATATAAAGTCAGTAGACTCTTAGTTAAGATATTCACCACATCGATCCGATCAAAGCATCTTTATCTTCTTTCCAAGTTTATTCTCTACTTCATTCTTGAATTCTTTGAATTTCTCAAAGGACTCAGACTTATACCTCATCAAGTAGATATATGCATAACTACTCAAATCATCAGTAAAAGTTACGAAGTAAGAATACCCACCTATAGCTTCTACTAGAAATGGTCCACACACATCAATGTGTACCAATCTTAGAATCTATGTGACCCTTTCACCATGTCCACCAAATGGTGGTTTGGTCATTTTTCCTTGTAAAAAAGCATGACATCATTTAAGTGGTTTTAGCTCAGAAGAGTACGAATAACCATCTTGACATATCTTTGTCAAATGAATCTTGTTTACATGACCAAGACGGTGATGCCATAGCTGGGTGTTATATGAGTCATGTGAACATGATTCATTATCAATTTCCAATACTTGGTTTTCATAATTTAATACATAAAGACCATTATTTAAATGTACCATACTATAACATATGTTTTCTTTGTAAAAAACAACTTTTATTTCAAAACTTGAAAATACACCCATCTGTATCTAGGCATGATACAAAAATCATGTTCTTAGTAACCGTAGGTACATAATAACAATATTTTAAAACCAAAATCATTCTCATTGGAAATTAAAGGTAGTAGTCACCAATGGCTAGGGCAACCAACCTCATACCATTAGCGGATCTCAGATCCACCTCTCCTTTAGAAATCTTCTGAAATCTAATTGGTTCCTGTATTTAGATATAAATATGAGCACCAAAAGCTGTATCTAATACCCAATATGTAGATATTTAAAGATTACACTCAATAAAGAATGCACCTTTAGCTTCCCCTTGCTTCTGGGTGAATTTCCTCTTCTAGTGGCCTAACTTGCCACATGAAAAACATACCGCCTCCTTTTCCTTGCCCTACCTCCAGATATTCCTCTTCTTGGAAGGATGGTGCTCGGAAGCTTTATACTTGTGATGATTCTTGGGACCCTTTTCCATGTTATTCCTTTTCTTGCTCACCATAAGGACCAAGAGTTTATTATGCCCCATGTCCTTATCCACTTGGTGAATCAAAGTAAGAAGTTATGAAAGACTCTTCTTATTATTTCTCATATTGTAATTAATAATAAAACTAGAGAAGGTCTTGGGAAGTGACTAAAGTATGAGATCTGTATGAAACTCAACTGGGAATTTAATCCCTAAGATGTATAAGCATTCAGTGTAGCCAATAAACTTGACTACATGAGGTCCAGCTGTCACAGACTCTCCAAGATTAGTTGTAAACAATACATTGGAGATCTTGTACCTGTATTGTCTCTCCTTCTTTTGATAGAAATCCCAAAGGTGAGACACCATGCTATACGCATCCATGTCCTCATGTTTCTTCAAAAGATCATTGGACATGGATGATAGTATGAAACATTGAACATCTGTGGAATCATTCAAATGTTTCTCATATAGTGATAACTCTTCATCACTTGACTCATTACAAGGCACATCGGAAATAGGTTCTTCCAGCACATACAATTTCCTTTTATGGTGAAGGATAATGTGTAAGCACATTTTCCATTCTTGGAAATTTGTGTCGGTGAGAAGGTTATCCTTCTCAAGTATGAATTTCAGTGATATATTTGAATTCATTTTAATGCTGGTTATACAAATAAGATGAGAATAATTTTAGTACATTAATAGATAATTTTAAAAAATAAATAAATAACTATTAAATTTATTAGCCTCCCGCTATTTTATCGAAACCCAATAGACCTCACCATTGGCTTCAGAATATCCCGTTGCTTGGAGATTCTAGCAGTAAGGATCCATATTACCCTTCTCATTACCCCAACATTGGTTGGTCAAGCAACTTGAATGGTTTTAGGTAGGCATTCCAAATTCCAACTGCATTAACTCGCAACTCCTTGATTTTTTGAGTGGACTCCTCAATACTGAAATCCGTCAATTGGATTTCCTCAACCCTTGCATCTTAGTTACATCAAGTCCTTATTTGGAAGTCAACCCTTGATGTGAACTGAGTTAGGTCAATACAAAAATTCAACTTAGAATTCCCCGATAATTGAAATCACCCCAACTTTGGCTGGTCAAGAACTTTGAACTATGGTTTGATTTTAACTATAGTGGAAGGCTATACCGTCTTAATATTTGCAATTGAGGGATTTTATCATTTATGCGTAAATTTACAATTATTATCTTTATTAAATTATTGTTAATATGAAGTGGATTTACTTAAGTAATTAACCATGTTTCAGATAGTATTTACACACAATCCAATTTATTTTTGTTCTATCTTACATGCTTGTTAATTTCATTAATTCATGTGATCGCAAAAAAGAATCCATAATGAAATAACCATACATTTTATAGAAATAAAATAATAAAGCGGTATGATCATGAGATTTTACTAATGGTTAGTTTATCTAGTGGTTGATAAACTAATCATTGACCTAGGGGAAAACACCTTGAACCGATTAAGGTTCATGTTACAGCTTTCCACCTATCCACCTATGTATCTCTCTTGGTTTGGTTTTGCATCGGCTCCATACATGAACCGCCTCCACTAGCTTGGGAGTTCCATCCATTACATATGTTTTTACTCACACGTAGGTGAGGGGAAAATAGTTTACATAAAAGATACCATGGGAACACAGTCCCTTACATAATAAGAGGAGAGAAGGCACACATGCTAGTAATTTAATTTAATCATAAATTAAATGAAACCAATCACATAAAAAGGTCCGGTCTATGATAATGATCATCCATATGCATGAAAAAAATTATGCATTTAATAAAACTAGCATTCAATTCTTAATCGTTCTTATTTAAGATAAATCATGCTCGAATAAATTAATTATCATATTTAATTAATCAATTATTTTATCTTAATTCTCATTCAAATTTTCTTGAGATTCTCATCCATCATAAGTTGAAACAAATTAAATAAATTTATTTAAAATTAACTCTATACATAAATATACCTTAGAGGAAACACGATGAATATAACACCCCAAGATTCTATAAATAAATTTAATATAAAATGCCTGTAACACTGATCCCCTAAGAAAAAACACTTTGTTATAGAAGATAGTTATAACCTAGCCACTAAACATAATTTTTCCACTTATGTGATTTAAATTTTGAAAAACTGACATACACGGTTGCGATCAGTAAGATATTTAGAGTCTAATAGGATCAACTTACATTTTTTTGTGAATAGTAACTTATCTTTATGAATAGTAACTTACCCTTATGAATAGTAATGAACCATTATGAATAAAAACCACACCCATGTATGTATAAATAGAATTTAGATACCATATAAATGAGAGACAATATTTTAAAAATTAATAATTAAGTGTTGATATTTTTGTGAGTAATAAATATTTAATTAAAATTTTAAATTAATAAATTTATTTAAAATAAAATTCATTTTTATAAAATGTATTTTTTAATAAATATTTTGTTGTTCGATGATTTTAGGATAATTTTATGAGACCTCAGTTAATTTTTGAAAGTATTATAAAATCAGTTTTAAATTTTAAATATGTATTTTTCAAGTAAATAATGATTTTATTTAATAATTAAATTTATCTTATTTAGAAAATTATTTAGATAAAATAGAGTTAATTTTTTAATTCTACACCTTGAAAAATGATTAGGGCGATTTTTTGGGATTTTTCTGAAATCCTTGAATTTTTGGTGACTAGTGAAATTCGATAATTTACAAAATATGCTAAATAAAAGATTTTTTGCATCATGATGGAGTCATGGATGGTGTAAATTGACACTGATTAGAAAATGCATCTATTATTATTTTTGGTCACAATAATCAAACACTATTTCTTGTCTTGAGAAAAATAATAAAATAATTAATATGATATTCAAAAATCACTTCTCTTCTCCACTATAAAAACCACCCCTTACTCCCTCTTATCTTCACTCCTCTAAGCCTTGAAACTTCTAAAAGTTCTGCCCAAATACTCTTCCCTAGTCTCTCCCCACTTCCAAGAGATCTTGGTCTTTCCAAAAGACCAAAACCCTTTCCCTTAAGGAGGTTCTCAAGGAGGAGTACTCAAGAGGTAAAATCCTCTTCCGTTTTTCTTTTAATTTCTTTTAAGTTCATTCTTTTATTATTATCTCCTCACCTCCTCTATCCAAATGATCATGGTAACTCCAGTATCATCTATATACTATAATTATATCATGTTAATGAAAGATAAGTCATCAATATCCTTACTCTCACTCTTTTATTTTAAAAACAAAATCATCGTATGAGAGGTGTCTATTTACAACCTTCATGGACGACGAAGTTTCATTCTTCAATTTCTTCTTCAAGACTGTTCGTGAAACCATTTTTATTGTTGAACCAAATTCTAAAATATATATTATATCTTATGTAATTATTTTGGAACCATCATTTATACATGATATTAAATAATAGAACAAAACTAGTTCATGTGATCGAAAAACCACTGTAAAAATCTAAATGATTATCACTAAATGTTTTAGCTAATGATTCATACTCATAATATATAATAAAAATATATGTATAACCATTTACACTAATGGATGTTCATCAATATCATATAAATTAAATTCTGGATAATTATACCCATTCCACATGAACTTCCATTATCATATACAATTATACAGATCATGAAACCCAAGGAAACAAACACTTATGAGCGATAAATTTGTATCTTATAACTCATCAAAAAGCCATAAATGAACTTAATAAAATTATACAAAATCAAAAAAATGTACATAAGGTTCTAAATTAAAAAATTAATGGATTTTATTTGATTATCCAGGATGTTAAGCTCAAGTGCAGAACACATTCAGACACAAGGTAAGAGTTTTCTACCTGAACCATAATTTTCTTTCTGGTTACTCTCTGTCTCACTTAATCCCAATTAAATTCTTAATTATTATTATGTTCTCCTCATAAATTCTGTGATAATGTTCTATATATGTCTACTAATCATAATCCATATTTATTTTATGGGTATTTAAATGTTTTATAAAGATCTTTCACAATTCTTCTCGATAAATAAGCCCGATTCAAGGGAAATTCTGAAATTCTCACCACTACAAAAACGGGCAAGGGAAGCACCACATTTTGTCAGTTTTAAGAAAAAAGCACTGATAAAGGTAAATCTTTATCAGTGCTAATTAAAAGCGCTGATAAAGGCTCCCTTTATTAGTGCTCCTCTAGCGCTGATAAGGAAGCCCTTTATCAGCGCTAAAAAGGTGCTGATAATGGAACCCTTTATAAGCGCTAAAATTATAGTGCTTATAAAGGGCATCTTTATCAGCGTTTTTTAGCACTGATAAAGGGATCATTTATTAGCGCTAAAATTTTAGCACTGATAAAGGGTGCGCTTTATCAGCGCTGATAAAGGAAGATTTTATCAATGCTAGAAAAGCACTGATAAAGAAGCCCTTTATTGGTGCTAAAATTTTAGCGCTGATAAAGGATCCCTTTATCAGTGCCTTTGTAGCGCTGATAAAACCATAGTCCCATATTTTATAAAATAGGGTGCACAGTATCCGCTGTTTATCGCACCCTCAATCTCTCACGGTATTGTACCCCTGCGACAACTCCCCTCCCTCCAGATCTTCTCTTTGCTGAACCTCCGCCACTAGCTCTACTCATTATCCTACCCCTCGAACCCCTTTCGTGGATCGTCACTAATACAAATACGGCTTTTATCAGCGCTAAAAATGACCTTTAACAGCGCTAGAAAAGCGCTTTTAATCCCGACAAAGATAGGGGGTCCCCTTTATCAGCGCTCCAAAAAGCGCTGATAAAGACCCCTTTTATCAGCACTGATAAAAGGTAAAAAAATTAAAAAAATTTATAAAAATAAAAAAAAATAATTTTTTTAAAAAATATTTCCAATCAGGGGGGCTTTTAAAGCACTTGAGCCCCCCCTTTTACAATACTTTTCCACCCCCCTACAACGCCCCACGTACCCCCTCCACCCTTTAACAACGCTTGCTCCCATATTCCCCCATGCGCGCGCGCCCTTGCCTCCACCAGGATTTGAACTCGAGACCTCCCCCTGCGCACCTAAGCCCTTACCACTCATCTATTTTGATTTGTTTTCCAATTCATGATATCTCTGTATATATATATTTATATATTTAGTTATATTAATATATATCACTATTTATATATATATATATTTAGTTACATTTATTCATATAATAATATATATTTATATTAATATATATATAGTTATATTAATATATATATAGTCATATTAATATATATATAGTTATATTAATATATATCTCTATTTATATATATATATATATAGTTATATTTATTCAGATAGTAATATATATTTATATTAATATATATATAGTTATATTAATATATATATATATATATATATAGTTATATTAATATATATATTTATAGTGATATTAATATATATATATATTTATAGTGATATTAATATATATATTTATAGTAATATTAATATATATATATGTAGTTATATTAATATATATATATATATAGTTAGATTAATATATATATATATATAGTTAGATTAATATATAGGTATATAAATATTCATATATTTGTATTTTAAATAAAATGGATATTAGTTATTATTTAGATAAAACTAATATATTTTATTATTTATATTTATAATTAAATTTTTATGTGTGAATATATAAAAAATATGTATATATTGTTATATATTTGATTATAAATAGAAGTGCATTATAAAAAACGATGAAATTTCAAATATATAATATCAATATGAATGTAATACCTTGGAATAAATTCAGTTCCCACCAAAAAAATCCAATAACCCCCTTAAACGAGGTTGAAAATCCACAAAATGTTAAACAATCGGGGTACCCCGACTAAAAACTCAGTTTTGGAGGCCTTCTGGGCATTTTTTGGCCTCGAAAAAACCTTGACCAAGGTCTTTCTAAGTTATAATGACATAGAGCTCATCACAAGCTTCGATTTGATATGTGGTAGAGCTCAAACGGACACCCGGATCAAAAGTTATGGTTGTTTGAAGTTCGAGTTGTGTTTTCAACATATTTTGGATCTTTTTTTAATTGTTTTTATTTTTTAATCTTTAAATTGTTATTAAATGACTATTACTCCATAATAATTATCAAATTATTAATTAAAAATATTTTTTTAATTTTTTTATAAGCCATTTTCACTAAATATCTTATATATTAAGTATATTAAGTGTAAATGTATATTTATACTTATCTAAAATATATTTAAAAATTATATATTATATTTATATCAATATAACTATATTTATATATTTATATATTAATATATTATTTTTAATTATTTATTTTTTGAAGTCGACCCTTTATCAACGCTTTTTTTAGCGCTGATAAAGGCACCCCTTTTATCAATGCTTTTTCGTTAGCGCTGATAAAGGTTGACACTGGTAAAAATTGTTTTTGTGGCAGTGCCTCCTCCCCGCGAACCCTACTCCTTCATTTCTCAATGGTTGGCAGCTCCTCCCATGCACCTCCCCCTCTGGCGGTCATGTCTTCCTCTCCCGACATAGCGTAGAAGGCTCCCTGACCGTTCGACGCTTCTTCTCTCCCTCCATCACGAGTGCGATCTACTCTAGGCAAGTCCCCCACTTCTCCTTTTAGGTTTATTTTTGGTAATTTATCTCCCTACTCTACATGTGTTCATCATTTTAATTCTCATTTGGCCAATGATTCATTGAATAATTAGTGAATGGTCATTTTTCACATTCCATAGTTGGAATCACGAATCACTCCATCTGAAAATGAGACATGGGAAGTGCTAGTCTTTTTTAGACACACCGTATACCCCTAGGGACACATCATGTCATCCTTTGAGGATAGTTTTGAGCTCTATTTCCTTTTATTTTAGTTTTTTTTGTGAGATTTTTGAGCTTCCATGGATTAATATTGGTGGATTGTGTTCCCTTGGTCCATTCCTATGAGGGCTTGATGCAGCTTCATGACCTCGTCCAAGGATTTCGACCCCTATATATCTTCTTAATGATCAGGGTAGTGTTGGTGATTTCTATTATTCTTGATTAAGTTGTCTTAGTCCACTTATATGAGGGTTATTATGGAATTAGGTCTCGTTCATTGGAACTCATACCCCTCAGCGACTTGGAACATGTATCAATTCAAGGGACCCAGAGTGATCCTCATTTCATTCATGTTGTCCCTATATTGGGTTTGTAGAATTGGAATCACCAACACTTACATGGGCATTGATCCCCTATATTGGATGATGTTTCAAGTAGGGTCTATTTTCCCCCATCAAGCCTTAGGAATTAACCCCCTGTCTTTGTATAGAGATCTGATATTTCAGATGATGTATTAGTCTGATGGAGCATGTATCTCAGATGAACCCTCTCAGTTTTCAATATACTTATTCTATAGCGAGCGGTCTCAGTTCACTTTTATGGGGGTTAGTATGGAATATGATCCTAAGCAATGGACCACAAGCCACTTAGTGACCTGGAGCTTGTATCCCTTCGAGAGGCCTAAAGCAAACCTTATTTCTAATGTGTTTTCCCTATGTTGGTTTTGTTGAATTGGCATGACCAACACTAGTGTCTATCCCCTATCTTGGAGGATTATTGTAGTATAATCTAGTATCCCCCCATCAAGCCTTGGGCATTGACACCCTATATTTATATCATGAGCTAATATTTCTAATGGGGTATTAGTCTGATGGAGTGTATATCTCAAGTAAAAACTCTCAGTTTCCTATGTGATTCTTCTTGGATAGATCAGATGAGTGTGACATCTAGGATGAGTGTCATCATTGGAATTATATCTTGGGTAGCATTTCCTCTCAGAGGAGTGTTACCTTGAAACCCTGAGTGGATCTACAACTAGAAGTGGTTGAGACATCTTTTGACTCAGAGTCTTTTATGAGTATATTTGGGATATCCTTGGTTATCATTATGTCTCATATCTTGTTTGGAATACCTGTGTTTAGTGACATGAATGCTCTCGATGCTTTATGTATGGTGTTTTTGTGGTGTCCTATTGGGTATTGTAATACTCATCCCTATAAGGGATCTTCCCATACATGTCATGTCTTATAAAGACGGAAAATTTTACAGAGTCCTTGGTGGACTTGGATAAGGTAGATATTAGTTTGCGATACATAGAATGAGGTGTATACCAATGGTGAATTAACATCTGTCCCCTCCTTTGTGAGTCATACATTATTTTCCATTTTTTGGTTGGATTGTATTTCAGCTCTTTTTATTAAATACATTAATTTATGTTGTTCAATTCATAGACCGACCTCTGATGGTTTGGGGAAATTCAACATATAATACTAATATTTGGATGGCTATATTAGTGTTCTATGATTATGCCTATGGTTTGAGTTCATATCATAATCTTTTAAGGTAGTGATCTTTTGGGATGTAGGGTTAGCAGCACCCACCCACAATAGGTGTGTGATGCAAATCTCATCTCAGGAGGCATTGTCATTCATAGGTACCTCAAGGATAGCCCATTACTCTAAGGAATTTAATATGATTGTGATGGGTATAGACATATCACATTTCATTTTCTTAACATTCATGCTACAGTCAGAGAGGCAGTCGACGAATAGCCTAGGCAGAGGAAGGAATTGGAGAAAGGAGTTCTGTACAACACTAAAGCGATGGAGGAGATCGGGGAGCATCATGAGGTGGATGGAACTTTGGTTTGATTCTACTAATACTACCCCTAAGTAGACCACTCATATATTAGGAAGTTAGTGGTTAGAATCTTGGATAGTTATAGTCACTAGAGTCTTTTTACCAGGAGGCTCCAAGAGTGTTTGGAGGTACAATCTATGTTCGTTATACTTTTCTTGTAGTACTATTAGAAATAGTTACAAGAAACTATTTTTCCTAATTTTTTCAATTATTTTCTAGGTATATGGCAGGCGTTGGTAGAGCCCCATGTTAGTGATGTTTGTTATGAATTTAGACTTTCAAGGAAGATGAACAATTCACCAATCGAGATGTGTTCTTGAGAGGCAATCCAAAAACATGTGGGCAAGTCAGTGACTCTTAAAGTGGTTACTATATAGGTGTTGTAGATGGGGTCCTTTTTATTGTGTGTTTGAGGTCCTTTTTATGTGCTAATGTGTTATATAAATCTCTGTTGTTAGTGAACTAGTGTGAAATGAAAAGGGTGTATTCCAAGCAATAGGATCTCATAGAGGCTTTGAGTGCGGTTCTAGGTATGAGTTTGGGGAAGGTGAGAGAGAGTTATTGCATATCATTTAGATGTTCATGATAAAATTTATGTTCGCTAACCTTAATTTTCTATTTCTTATGTTAATTTGGGTAACAAAACCTATGATATTCCATAGTAATTTCGGATAAACCTAGGTTATGTAATCTAAATTAACTGTTCAACCACTTTTTCAGATAATGACTTATACACATTCTGGTGCTCCTAACCTTGAGGCTGAACAAGTCTCTCAAGCAGCAGCACCAACTACTGCTCACAGTGCAGAGCAACAACAAGTTTCTGAACCCATTGCTGCTCCTAGTGTTGAGGTTCAACAACCATTAGCACATGTTGTTGATAACATTTCAAATGAACATATTTATGATGTTGATATCGATGAAATTGTCATGGATAAAGGACCGACGTTGCAAAAAACATAGGTGCGTTATAGTTTGACAGTGTTATCCAAGGTTCTTAAGGCAAAAACCAAAGGCATCAAATTTGATGTCAGATGGAATGCATGAGGCCAACATGTGAATCCCAACAAGGATATGTTTAGTAGTTACATTGGAATTCTTACTTGACAACGTGTGCCGATTGACATATATTCATGGCACCATGTTGTGTCTGGGCTGAAGGCTGTGATCTGGGAAGAAATTACAGTAACATTATAATATTATTTCTTTAATTTACTAGAAAATAAAATAATGAAACAGTGTCTTACTCTTCTCAATATCTTACAGAGTACATTTATAGTAGATGATTCACACAAGAATTATGTACTAAGGCTCGCAAGAAGGATTCATTGAGGTTTTTGTACTATTATAACAAAATGTCACTTTAAATATTCCAAAGGTAAAATAACCTGCACCCACCCCTTATCTACGCTCACCTGATATCCCAAGAAGCATGAGATGCATTTATTGTCCGTCATGGGGATGAAAAGTTTCAAGTACATTGTGACTGATAATATGTTGTTTTAGGATACGTGTATTCATCACTTTGATTGTCAATATTTCATTTACGAAACAACAACTCGGTACTAAAAATAAGGAACATGCATCAAAACCAACATACCCCTATCATAAAGCAAGGATGTGGTACGCTTCAATAGAAAAGAAAATGGTATGTATTTTAAATTTATATTAATATTGTTAGGTGCCAAGAAACAACATCATAATTATCTTTCTATATTTATATGTATATTTATGAGTCTAAAGCCAAAGACACTTCCATCCCATGTCATGTGCTAGGGAAGGAGGCACATGTGAATAAGGAAGGGAATCTAGTAGATGAAAACACACAAAAAGTGTGGGAAATATGTGTAAGTATGAAACAATAAACAATTTTGTTTTAAATTACTATTATATAATAATAATTACTTATTTTCCTATATCCGACAGTCACAAGAATCAGATACTTATGTAGCGGATGCATACCTATTATCGATGACTTTGAAGCAGCTAGAAAAATATGGTCGTGTCAGAGGTGCGGGGTTTAGGGTGACACCCCGAGTATATTTTGAGAAAAAAAAACAAACAAATGATACATATGAAGAAATGAAACAAATGAGCGAAAGACTAACAACTCTTGAAGAATGATTTCAATGGCAGGGAGAGTTTCTAGAAACTTTTATGGGTGAAAAGCAAAGAGAAGACACAACTCATGAACAACCAGTGCATGAAGATCCCGCCCCACCCCCACCATATTTGAGGCGAGCCATTCCCCTCAAAGAGATATCTTAGCCATGGTAATCAATATTCTAATAATTGTTCCCATGAAATGTGAATCAGACAAACACTGATACTTTTACTGTACCGATCTTCTACAGGGTGATAATGATTGTGATTTATATCTGTCAACACCCACCTATCACCTTGTAGCGAGGGATACAGTGTTCAACATCCCAGAGGACAAGTTGCATAATAGACCACTTCCAAAAGATCATCTGAAAGTGATGATTACTGTAACTCATGATCCAAATGCAGAGCTACCTATTCCACTTGATGATGGTGATATTAATACGGTCAAAAAGGCTATTGGGACATTCATTGCATGACCGTCATAACTTGTAAGATTACATGTAGACAAAGAGGTATTTATTTCCATTTTTTTTCAAGATAAACCTTTAACAATTAATGAAAAAAAGGTTTGAACGAATGAATATTATTATAGATGGAGAAAGGGAAGGAGGTGATAAGAAACTTAGGCTAAAAATCATATAAAGGATTAACCAAACGATCCCAAAGAGCTACTGAAAGCACAATAACACCACCTGTTCTCTATCCACATTTACTAGCATTGAAGACTCATGTGGATACGAAGCTAAAAAATGGTAGTAGTAATATAATTGTTTTTGAAAAGAATATATATGGAGAGGAAATTCAAGATTTCATTACTGCAGAAAATGTAAATGAGATCCTTGAATACAGTTGGCTAGGCGTCACAGATTCAAATTTATATATGAGGCATGTTTTCATGAATTGATTTTCTAAAAGCTGATATAATGTGCTAATTATGACTAAATGCATTTTATATTATTGGAAGACATATATATGAAAAACAGTTGAAGGGATTTTCCCATGAGCCAAAATTAGGACTTGTTAGTCCTCATATCACATCAACACAACTAACGAAATTAGAGCCATCAAAAAAGGATGAAATAGTGAAAGGATTACTGAAAACATTTGAAAGCAAGATTACAGATGACATACACTTCCTAATACCAACCATGCAGGGGTAAAACTCTACGATTAAAGAATATCAATTATATTTTCACTTATTTTATTACTTATTCCTTTTTTTGTTTTTAGGTAACATTGGATGATAATTGTGGTGAACTTGGATACTCCAAAGATTTATTTTCTGGATTCAATGCAAGGATATCCAACAAATTGACCACACATGATGGAGTTTGTGAATCTGTATGACACTACATCCTATGTTTTAGGTCTAAACATCAAGTTATATAATTTATATTATCTTTTACTGAGGATTCTATTATGATAGGGTAGTGTATCAATATCTTCTAAAACAAGGAATGAGGACAGTGGATAAGCATAAAGAGGTAAGCAAATACTACATCTAGACCAGTATCAGGGTATATAAAATAAAATTTCACCATCCAAACACATATCAAAACAAGTTACTTATTCTCCTAATGATCAAAGTTTTTACAGTGTCCAAAATAAACAAACGATAATGATTTTGGTTATTATGTTTTTAAATTTATGATAGATATCATTTTCCATCAACAAACTAGCATCCCGAAAGAGGTATTTTAAAAAACAACTACCATTTCATTTAAATTATTTATCAATTCTTTATTTATATATTTCGCAGTACTACTCTGACTGTTGAAAATCCTCATATTCACAAGATGATATATATTTGTTCAAAAATGAGTGGTCCACATACCTGATGGAAGATTGTACACAAATAGCATGAAGATCTGACTTGGGGACATGTATAATTGGTGGCCATTTTTGAGAGGGGTTAAGGAGATAAAAAGATAAAACATTTTTGTATATAAATATTCATAGGAAAATTGTAATTATTATTAAATAAAACATCCTTTCTCCAATGAGTCATTTGTCCATTTTAATAGATGAAATGCACCAGCAACATGCAAGAACGATGAACCACTTTTCTTTGGGATTTGGATAAGAAAAAACAGTAAAATATCCAAAATACCTTCATATACAAAAAAATTCATTCAGATTGTGTTGATACTTTAGTATAATGATCCATGGGTCATTTTTGATGTGTATGAGTAAACTCCACATCAATCTGAGGTATGTTGTGGCCGGTATCACTCAAAGTGTCTCTCTTCTGTTTAAAATGGACAGAATTTTTAAGCGAAAATAACAATTGACATACATAAAACCAACCAAACACATTCGGATTGTGTTTATAATTTAGGAGAATTATACATGGGTCATTTTTGATGTGTACAAGTCAACTCCATCTCAATCCAAGACATGGTGTGGCTGGTATCACTCAAAGTGTCTCTCTTTTGTTTAAAATGGACAGAATTTTAAGTGAAAACAACAACCAACGTACGAAAAACTAACCAAACACATTATTATTGGTTTAATACCTTAGGATAATGATCCATGGGTAATTTTTGACGTTTATGAGTCAACCCCATCTCAATTCGAGGCACAGTGTGGTTGGTATCACTCAAAGTGTCTCTCTTTTGTTTAACATGGACAAAATTTTAAGTGAAAACAGAAACTGATGTATGGAAAACTAACCAAACACATTTGGATTGTGTTGATACTTTATTATAATTATAAATAGGTAATGTGTGATATGTAAGAGTCAACCCCGCCTCAATCCGAGGCACGATGTGGCTGGTATCACTCAAAGTGTCTCTCTTTTGTTTAAAATGGACAAAATTTTAAGTGAAAACAAAAACTGATGTACGAAAATCTAAACAAACACATTATTATTGTGTTAAAACTTTAGTATAACGATCCATGGGAAATTTTTGATGTGTAAGAGTCAACTCCACCTCAATCCGAGGCATGGTGTGGCCGGTATCACTCAAAGTGTCTCTCTTTTGTTTAAAATGGACATAATTTTAAGTGAAAATAACAAATGACATACAGAAAACCAACCAAACACATTAGGATTGTGTTAATACTTTAGTATAAAGATTAATGGGTTATTTTTTATGTTTAAGAGTAAACCCCTCCTCAATCTAAGGCACAGTGTGGCCGATATCACTCAAAGTGTCTCTCTTTTGTTTAAAATGGACAAAATTTTAAGTGAAAACAACAATTGACGTACAAAAAACTGATCAAATGAATTATTATTGTGTTGATAATTTAGGAAAATTATCTATGGGTCATTTTTGACATGTAAGAGTCAACCCTTCCTCAATTCGAGGTACGGTGTGGCCGATATCACTCAAAGTGTCACTCTCTTGTTTAAAATGGGCAGAATTTTAAGTGAAAACAACAACTGACGTACAGAAAACCAACCAAACACATTCAGATTGTGTTTATAATTTAGTAGAAAAATACATGGGTCATGTGTGACATGTAATAGTCAACCCCATCTTAATATGAGGCATAGTGTGTCCGGTATCACTCAAAGTGTCTCTCTTTTGTTTAAAATGGACAGAATTTTAAGTGAAAACAACAACTAATATATGGAAAACTGACCAAACACATTTTTATTGTGTTGATACTTTATTAGAATGATCCATGCGTCATTTTTGATATGTAAGAGTCAAAATTTCCTCAATCTGAGTCACGGTGTGGTCGGTATCACTCAAAGTGTCTCTCTTTTGTTTAAAATGGACAAAATTTTAAGTGAAAACAACAAATGACATACGAAAAACTGACCAAATGCATTCATATTGTGTTTATAATTTAGGATAACTATACATGGGTCATTTTTGATGTGTACGAGTCAACCCCGCCTCAATCCAAGGCACGGTGTGGCCGGTATCACTCAAAGTGTCTCTCTTTTGTTTAAAATGGACACAATTTTAAGTGAAAACAACAACTGACATATGAAAAATAGACCAAATGCATTATGATTATATTGATACTTTAGGAGAACGATATATGGGTCATTTTTGAAGTTTAAGAGTCAACCCCATCTGTCACTCAAAGTGTCTCTCTTTTGTTTAAAATGGATAAAATTTTAAGTTTAAATAACAACTGACATATGGGAAAACAAACAAATTTTTTTTTATTGTGTTAATACTTTAGGATAACAATACATGGGTCATTTTTGACGTTTATGAGTCAACCCCACCTCAATTTGAGGCACAGTGTGGCCGGTATCACTCAAAGTGTCTCTCTTTTGTTTAAAATGGAAAAATTTTTAAGTGAAAACAACAACTGACGTACTGAAAACTGAACAAACGCATTATGACAGTGTTTATACTTTAGTATAATGATCCATGGGTCATATTTGACGTTTATAAGTTAAAACATACTCAATCTGAGGCACGGTGTTGTAGGTATCACTCAAAGTGTCTCTCTTTTGTTTAAAATGGACAGAATTTTAAGAGAAAACAACAACTGACGTATGAAAAACTGACCAAACGCATTCATATTGTGTTTATAATTGATGAGAAAGATCCATGGGTCATTTGTGATGTGTATGAGTCAACCTCGCCTCAATTTGAGGCACGATGTGACTGGTATCACTCAAAGTGTATCTCTTTTGTTAAAAATGGACATAATTTTAAGTGAAAACAACAACTAATGTACAAAAAACTAACCAAACGCATTCATATTGTGTTGATAATTTAGGAAAACAATCCATGGGTCATGTGTGATGTGTAAGAGTTAACCTCTCCTCAATACGAGGTACGGTGTGGCCGATATCACTCAAAGTGTCTCTCTTTTGTTTAAAATGGACAAAATTTTAAGTGAAAACAACAACTAACGTACAAAAAACCAACCAAATGGATTAGGATTATGTTTATACTTTAATATAACGATCCATGGGTCATTTTTGATGTGTACGAGTCAACCCTGCCTCAATCCGAGGCATGGTGTGGCCGGTATCACTGAAAGTGTCTCTCTTTTGTTTAAAATGGACAGAATTTTAAGTGAAAACAACAACAGACGTACGAAAATCCCCCTTCCTACCATACACACCAAAAGCATTCATTTTTTCCTAAAGAAACACATATTATTAAAATAAACACTATTCTAAAACCATTTTAAAAATACCAATGATCTTAAAATCCATGAAATTCATTCCATTAAAACCATTAAAGCCCCCCCACCCTCAGGACACCACCCCGCCCCTCTTGGACACCACCCCACCCCCCTATACACCACCTGTAATGCCCTGACCCTAGCTACCCAGAGTTGGTGTATTATTACATAACATTGACATGATACAAGGAATCATTTCCTAAAAGACCGATCAGTTTAGTAGCCTTGGAAGTACTAGAGAAATTCATAAGTGTTACATTACATCAGGAAATAAAAACATCAACAACATTTTATCCCCATTTGAACACACTTATATCCTTAGACTATCCTTGAAGGTCAACCATAAAATAATTCTTCACATCCTGGGAAAAATAAAACATAGAAAGGGGTGATATCAGATGCTCAGTAAGGATAACAATATAACAGAAACTTTCATAAATAAGTATAAACATTTAAGGCAATGTAGAAGAATAAAACAAAATCCTTTTAAACATAAACTTCAGCATAATATAGAAAATATAAAATCAAATAATTCTATTTAATTAATCATAGAGATATTCTACTAGTCGAATAATCACATGCAATATCAATAGCCACTTTCATAATGATGGAATGCATAATCCAGACTTCATAACCACATAGTCAAGGCCTTGTGCCAAGACTACAAATAAGATTTTGTCAAGGACTTGTGCCAAGACACTAGTTTGTCTCATGATACCTACCGATGTATCAAGGATCTATAGTGGGGTCCAACCATCACTTACTAAGTCCAATGCATTCCTCATATGAAAAGGTTTAAACAAAACATAAACATTCATATTAAAACTAGCATACTAAATGTCAATACTTTATCCATAAACCATAAATGGTGTAAAAATAACACATCCACAGTCAAATATATCACAAAAACTTCAATACAATATGTAAGTTTTTATCATAATAAATCAACTTCAAACAAGATTAAAATCCATCAAAGGATGTTGACATAGATGAAATCAAAACTTTTTTAGAGAAATATCTCTTTATATTTTGAAATCATTTAAAAGTCATATAATTATAAAAGAAAATATTTATATTAAAAATATTCTTCTAATATTGTATGGGAATCTTTGACAATGATATAATGGTGGAAAATAGGCACACCCACCGTATAAGTTAAAAAAAGACATTCTTACCTTAATTTTGTCGAAAAGGTCATAAAGTACCTTGTTTGGAAAATGAGGAAATATTCCTTTCAAAACATATATGGTCAAATAAGGGTATTAATTACTTTAACCCATATTATAGTAAATAGTAATTTTTTTTGAATTACATTTTTAAGAAAACACAGATGTGGATGATAAAGAGGTCCCAGTAGATACTTATATAAAAACAACCTCAGACAATAAAGAGATTGTGAAATTAACCCTTACCTTGTAATTTTCCTTAGTAAATTTTATGTTAACCTCCTGTATAATAGTTAAAACATGTTATTAATTTATAAAATAACTATATAAATAAATATGATATCATATATGATCCTCTAATATTGCTTTGTTGATAATATTTCAGTAGTATCATCGTTTCGAGTGTTAACTGATCCGTTTTCCTTTATATGCTTGGTTACGTAAGACATGTTTGTTATGGATAGGATGTATTTTATTCAAATCTAGAATTATATTAAGTTCTTAAACATTATTTTTAATCATAAAATGAAAATTATTCTTGAATGATTACGATGGGGAATGAATCTCATCACGTTCGTGGAGACAGTAATCCGTACATTCGCACGAGCGAAAATATCAATATATTGATGGTAAAATAGTATGTAATTGGATGTTATATCATATATAAATAATAATTAACATATTATATTTATTATTTATATCAGTTACACTCATTATTATACCCATCCAAATAATGAAGTGTTTGAACAACAAACTACACGACGTGGAGACGGTAAGCCGTACGCATGCACGTATGGTGACATTGTCATTCATATGATGGATAAAATAATGAATATGGTTGTACCATTTTTATAATAGCATCATAGTATATAGAAGATACTGGATTTATTATTTTATAATGGAAACAACAAAGAAAGAGTAAGTGGAAGAAGAAAATAACTTGAAAGAGGGTGGTGAAATTATTACCTCTTCTTCAGGTGTTTCCTTTTGAGTTGATCAAAAGGGCTCATTAGGTTGGATTTATGATAAAAATAAGGCCTCTAGGTTGAATTGAGGAAAATTGGGAGGATATTTGGGTAGGTTATGACCGATCCAAATGGTTTTGTAGGTGTGATTTTGAGAGAAGGGGAAGTGCCCTTTTATAAGAGAGGTGAGGGGTACCCTAGGAAAAGATTGAAATATTATTTTATAATAAAATTATTTTAGATTTTTTAATGGCTTAAAAATGATTTATTTCAATGCTAAGGTGGTTATGGGTTGAAAAAAATCTCAACCAATAGGTTTTATACAGGTTTGGGTCACTATATTAACCTTATCTTTTAGATTTAACTCTTAGTTAAATAGTTTAACTTTTACCATGTATTCTTGTATTATTATAATAATTGTTTAATAAACTTACTATAAAATTCCAATCAAACCTCAAGTGGTTCATTAATGATATACCTATCATTATATAAGTTCTTTGGTAGAAACTTATATTTTTAGGACTATTATATAATTTAATAATATAAAATTTGTTTTAAAAACTTATTTATGTCGATTTTGACACTATTTAGTATTTGGTTTTTGTGAAATTCATCACAACTTGATTACTTCAAAAAAATACATTAAATCAAACCTAACATGTCATATTAACCTATAAAATTCATTTATGTCATAAAAACTTTAAAATTATATTTATTTTAATATTTATAATACCATTTATTTGATTCTTTCATTAATAGGGTAATTACTACATCACCATTATGTCATAAATAAATTTAATTATTTAATGTCTAAAAATTATAAATAAAATAAAATCACATAGGAAATATTTTTATGTTTATAATGAGTATTTATAGTTTAAAAGATAACTTATATAACCATATTTAAAAATTATTTTACTAAAAGATATATGTTTATGTCATTTTTGTCTTTACTTTAAATTAATTAATATAAAGTGTCATTATCACTCTCAAGTGGCTCCATGGGGTCCCAAAATTTACCCAAGAATGAAAATGGTTGGAAATTTATCAACCAATAGGAATAGGAAACATGTTAGGGTAATTTAATATTATTATAATAATATTTTTTACACTTATTTATCAGATTTACCCTTTAACCATGGTAAATAAAATATTTACCAAAGTAATTATTCATAATGTCTAAAAATAAAAGTTACCTATTTACACAATTTTGGACCTCCTAATTCCAAATATGGAATAAATTTTTTCAAATTCAAAACACATAAGTGGCATAAATTAATTTAAAATTAATTTCCGTTGTCAAAACAAAAAACATGTTTTTTAGAAATAATAACTATCAAAAGATTGACACTTGTTAATGTCCAGTTTAAATGGAAATTACATAAAATGACCTAAATTATATTAAATGATAAAAATATAATCTAATGATACTTTAAAATCACTCAAATGTATAATTTAACACTATAAATTATTTTTATTAAAAAAGTTGTTTTTAATTAAAATTTAGTATTTTTCACTATTCATCAAAAATTGAAAGTTTTCAGAAAAGTAAAAAAAAATCAACCTAAGATAATTTCGATATTAAAAATTCAAAAATGAAGTCCATTTTGAAAAATAAAATTTATAAAATTTTAAAAAGTGGTTATTAATATTTATAACGGTTAGTTTGATTGGTCGTGGTGTGTTAAAACTCCAAGTTGCGTACAACGTAAGATACTACATTATTCAAAGGGAAACATACCATGGAAGCTTGGGGTGTTAAATTATCCCCTCTTTAAAATAATTTTGTCCTTGAAATTTCTAGAATATTACTGCATAAAAAGATTCGGGTGGTTCTTCATCATAAGTTCCTTGGGTTCCCACATTCCTCTTTCATCTTATGGTTTCTCCATAGAACTTTTACCAGACAAGTTGTCTGGTTTCTCAGTACTTGTTCTCTGGTATCAAGAATTTTAACAGGCTCTTCACAATAAGACAGATCGGGTTTCAGTTCAATTTCCTCATAGGTGAGTACATGCGTTGGGTCAGGCATGTATTTTCTCAACAGTGATATGTAGAACACATCATGAACTTTAGAGAGACTTGGAGGCATTGCCAAATAATAAGCTGTAACTCCAATTTGTTCTAGAATTTCGAAAGGTATGATGTACCTGAGACTCAATTTACCCTTGTTACCGAAACGTATAACACCCTTCCATAGAGATACCTTCAAGAAAACATGATCTCCTACTTGAAATTCCAAATCATTCCTTTGGTTATTGGCATATCTTTTTTGCCTACTTTGAGCTGCTTTGATGTGGGTTTGGATAATATTCACTTTTTCCATTGTTTCCTCAACATGTTCTAGGCCTACGAGTTTTCTTTCACCAACATCATCCCAACAAGTTGGTGTCCGACATCTCTTTCTGTATATTGCTTCATATGGTTCCATCTGAATACTTGAATGGAAGCTATTGTTATAGGAAAATTCTACCAAAGGTAAATATTGATCCCAAATACCTTGAAAGTCAAGTGAGAAAGATCTCAACATGTCTTCTAAGGTTTGAATACTCTGTTATGATTGTCCATCAGTTTGAGGGTGGTAGGCAGTGGTCAAATGAAGTTCAGTATCTAGGGATTTCTAAAGACTTTTCTAGAATGTTGATGTAAAACGGGGATCACGATCAGAAACAATCGATATGGGTACTCCATGAAGTCTTAAAACTTCATTAATATATAGTCATTCCATATGTTCAAGTGATAAATCTTCTCTTATAGCAAGAAAATGTGCTTACTTGGTAAGATGATCAACAATGACCCATATTGCATTATTCCTTCTAGGAGTCTTTAGTATCCCCATGAAAAATTCCATTGTAATATTATCCCATTTCCACTCAGGTATGGGAAGAGGTTGCATGAATCCTCTAGGATGTTGCCTTCCAGCTTTCACTTATTGACAAACCATACATCTTGACACAAAATCAGCAATCTTCCTCTTCATGTTGTCCCACCAAAAATGTTCTTTCAAATCTCTATACATCTTGGTTCTCCTAGGGTGTATAGAGAAATTGGAGCTATGAGCATCATCTAACAATTCCCTTTTTAGATCAGGTATGTTAGGAACACAATGTCTCTTCCCAAATTTCAAAATTCCATTTTCATATATGAAGTTACTCAATATCCCATCAGTCACACCTTTAATCTTCTTTTGAAACTCATCATCAGTCAGAGAACTGTTTATCCTTTCTAGTAAATATGGTTTGGAAACCATTTGAAAAAGTATTGATGTTTTACCTTCCATGGTTATTCCCATATCCATCTTTACTAGATCCATGAAAATAGGATCCCTTTCAACTCTCATCTTGTTCAAAACTCCATGACACTTTCTACTAAAAGCATCTTCCACCTTATTTGCCTCTCCCGGGTGGTAGTGTATAGTGCAATCATAATCCTTGATTAGTTCAATCCATCGTCTTTGCCTCAAGTTTATTTATTTTTGTGAGAAAATATACTTCAAACTCTTATGATCAGTATAAATCTCACATTTTCACCATAGAGATAGTATCTCCATATCTTTAGAGAAAAGATTATAGCTGCTAACTCAAGATCATGAGTAGGATAGTTTTGATCATGAATTTTTAGCTACTGTGATGCATAGGCAATAACTCTATCATTCTGTATAAGGACACAACCAAGTCCTTTATTTGAAGCATCACTATAAATAAAAAACCCATTATTCCCTGATGGTAGAGTCAAGATAGGAGCATTAACTAATCTCCTCTTCATTTCTTCAAAACATTCTTCACACTCTTTTGTCCAAACAAATTTAACCCCTTTACAAGTGATCTTGGTTAATGGGTTAGCCAATCCAGCAAAATTCTGGACAAAACACCAATAATAACATGATAAACCAATAAAACTGCATACCTCAGTTATACTCGTCAGTGCTGGCCATTCTTGGATTGCCTTGGTCCTTGAAGGATCAACAAATATTCTATCTTTAGAGACAATATGGACAAGAAAAGAAATCTTCTGAAGCCAGAATTCACACTTACTAATTTTACCATATAATTCATTTCTTCTAAGAGTCCTTAGGATAACACGTAAGTTATTTTCATGATATTCATATCTTTTTGAGTAAACCAAAATATCCTAAAAAAATACCACTACAAAGTCATCAAGATATTTCTTGAAAACTGTATCCATTAGATATATGAAGATAGAGGGTGCATTAGTCAATCCAAAAGGCATTACTATAAACTCTTAATGCCCGTACCTAGTTTGAAATGCTGTTTTTGGAATGTCTTCCTTATTCACACACAATTGATGATATCCAGATCGAAGGTCAATCTTTGAAAAATATTGAGCTCCATGAAGTTGGTTGAATAAATCATCAATGCGAGGTAGGAGATACTTGTTCTTTATTGTTATAACATTGATCTCCCTATAGTCAATGCACAAACTAATAGATCCATCTTTCTTCTTAACAAAAAGAACAAGGGCTCCCCATGGAGAAACACTAAGGCAAATAAATCCCTTATTACTCAATTCCTCTATTTGTTTCTTTAGTTCCACTAATTCCACAGTGTCCATTCTATAAGGGGTATTCAATATGGGCCTTGAATTAAGAATTAAATCAATAGAAAACTCAATTTCTCACTCTAGAGGATGTCCAGGTAAATCCTCTGGAAACACATCAACATATTCTTGTACAATAGGTACACCCTCTATTTGAACATTCTTTTCCCTGCCAATTGTTATTTCATTCTCTTCCTCCCCAATAATTGAATTTAGTAGAGCTACTGGGGATGGATCTAGATAAGAATCAGGTGGTGACATTTTTTCTCTAAAGATAAGGTACTCTTTATCATCATAAAAAATTGTAACCTCCTTATTATTACAATAAATCTTCTCATCATTGTCCGAAATCTAATCAATATTGATAATTATATCAAATTCAATCATGGGTATGATGATGAGATCAACAAATAAAGAACATTTATATGACCTAATGAGAACTGATTCACAAAACTTTGTTGCGACGACACTTCCCTTATGTGTTTTTACTGAAAAATCCCTTGTTAATTCAAATTGAAAATATATAATTTTATTATAAAATTGGGAAGATATGAAATAATGCGATGATCCAAAATTAAATAAATCATTGGCTAAACTTGAGGAAACCATTAAATTACCTACCACCACATCTTTCAAAATTTCAACCTAAGCAGTAGTGATCGCATAAGATTGGCCTTTCTCCCTTGGCCTTTTCTAAGTTAAGTTCCCTTGGAGCTTAAGAAATTAATTTTCATAATGCCCCTTTTCTCTACAATTATATCATTCAACATTGACAGCCTCTTTCTTCCCCTCACAATCATGAGTTTGGTGTCCTTTTTCACCACAATTGTAACAGACTCCCATTCCCTTTAGGCAAGTACCAGGGTGTTTCTTCCCACATTTACCATAGGATGGATATTCAACTTTTCCCTTTTTCCCCTTATTTCCATTTCCAGAGTTTTCAGTAGATCTCTTCTTCTCTTTCTTTGTTTTGAAGTCGTAAGACTTAAAGAATTCCTTTTTTGTCTTGATAGCGCATGAGACAATATATTTGTACGATGAGAAAGATTGTGAGACTAATGATCTATTGAGAAATGGATTTATCTCATCAAATAATTGATCAATCTTACTCCTTGGGTTACATATATAATCTACTGCATGCCTTGATAACCTTGTAAAGTGAGCCTCATACTTTGCGACATTCTCATCCTTCTTTCTCCTCATAGTCATAAATTGTCTTTCCATATCTGCTCGATGGTCACGAGGAAAGTATTTTTCTAAGAAAACATCTTTAAACTCCATCCATTCTATGTTTGATAGTTCTTCATCTTCCTTTGTGTTTTGAATTAATGACCACCATTGATCTGCATCTCCTGTGAGGCGATAAACTGCCATGACAACTTTTTCTCTTTCACTACTCCCCAAAGCATGAAATATTTTCTCTAAGGAACTTATCCATTGCTCAATTACTAATGGATTTGTACTCCCATTGAATGTTGTTGGTTTTTTCCTCATGAATTGGTATAACATTGATCCTCCATGTTTTGGATCAGGGTGCTCCATACGGGTAAGGTTATTATTCATAACCCGAGTGAGTTGTCCCAGTATGGTGATAAGATGATCAGCACCAGTTGCATCACCAGCTCCACTATAATTATCTTAAGTAGAATGGAAATACCTACATGGATTATGTGAGTTGATACAGTTTCCATTCCTTCCACTAGGCACCATTTCTAAATAATGGCATACACTAGATTAGTTTATGAATCGCAATACATAATTCCAAACTTGTAAAAAAGTTAACATAAATTGAGCAATTTATGGATATAATCCATAATCATAAATTTTTTTTCATTGAGTAAGTATATACTCATAAACCCTTTATAATGGTTTTTAAAGAAAATGATAATTATCCTAAGCATATCCCCCAGGAGTGTTGTAACTAAGAGTGCAGCAAGGCCCGTTATCGTGCACCAGTTCTCGTTTGAGTCTACCTCAAAGCGGTGTTTTCGGGTTTTACCCCTAGGTACATCTGTGCCAGATCCACCTTTACCTACTCGTATCCAGACAGGGATGTTTTTCTTGGAAATCTCACAAAATCTATACATTACCAAAATTCTAGGAAGTTATTCTATATTAATCCTCAAAGTCTATCTTAGGGTAATGTTCTCTAATTAGAGTTTTTCTAAATCTAGCTTCCAAGGTTTGTACTAAACTTCCTCTGATACCAACTGTAACACCCCGACCCTAGTTACCCAGAGTCAGTGCATTATTACATAACATTGGAATGATATAAGGAATCATGTCCCAAAAGACCGATCATTTTAGTAGCCTTGGAAGTAGTAGATACATTTATAAGTTTGACATTACATCATAAAATAAAAACATCAACAACATTTTGTCCCCTTTTGAACACACTTATATCCTTAGCCTATCCTTGCAGGTAAACCATAAAATACTTCTTCACATCTTGGAAAAAATAAAACATATAAAGGGGTGAGCTTAGATGCTCAGTAAGGATAACAATATATCAGAAACTTTCATAAATAAGCATAAACATTTAAGGCAATGTATAAGACTAAAACAAAAGCCTTTTAAACTTAAACTTCAACATAATATGGAAAAGATAAAATCAAATAATTCCATTTACTTAATCACATGGATATTCTACTAGTCAAATAATCACATGCAATATCAATATCCACTTTGATAATGATGTAATACATAATGCCATACTTCATAACCATGTAGTCAAGGCCTTGTGCCAAGACTACAAATAAGATTTTTTCAAGGCTTTGTGCCAAGACTACAAATAAGATTTTTTCAAGTCCTTATCAAAAGACACTAGTTTCTATCATGAGTCCCATTGATGCATCGAGGAGCTATAGCGGGCTCCACCCATCACTTACTAAGTCCAATGCATTCCTCACATGAAAAGGTTTAAACATAACATAAACATTCATATTTAAACTAGCATACGAAATGTAAAAAATTTATCCATAAACCATGAATGGTGTAAAAATAACACATATATAGTCAAACATATCACAAAACACTCAATACTATATGGAAGTTTTGTATCATAATAAATCAACTTCAAACAATCTTAAAATCCATCAAAGGATGTTGACATAAATAAAATCAATTTTTTTAGAGAAATATCTCTTTCTATTTTGAAATAATTTAAAAGTAATATAATTATAAAATAAAACATTTATTTTGAAAATATTCTTATAATATTGTATGGGAAGCTTTGACAATGATATAATAGGGGAAAATAGTCACACTCACTGTATAAGTTAAAAAAGACATTCTTACCTTAATTTTGTCAAAAAGGTCATAAAGTACCTTGTTTGGAAAACGACGAAAAAATTCATTTCAAAAAATATATGGTCAAATAAGGGTATAAATGAATTTAACACATAGTATAATAAATAGTAAAAATGTTTTGAATTATAGTTTTAAGAAAACATGGATGTGGATGATAAAGAGGTCCCAGTAGATACTTATGTAAAAACAACCTCAGATAATAAAGAGATTGTGAAATTAACCCTTACCTTGTACTTTTCCTTAGTCGATGGTATGTTAAAATCCTATATAATAGTTAAAACATTGTTATTAAATTATAAAATAACTATATACATAAATATTATATCATATAGGATCCTCTAATATTGCTTTGTTGATAATATTTCAGTATTATCATCGTTTCGGGTGTTAAATGATCCATTTTCCTTTATATTCTTGGTTACGTAAGCCATTCTTATTATGGATAGGATGTATTTTATTCATATCCAGAATTATATTAAGTTCTTAAACATTATTTTTAATCATAAAATGAAAATTATTCTTAAATGATTATGATGGGGAATGAATCTCATCGCATTCGTGGAGACGATAATCCGTATGTACGCACGAGTGAAAATATCATTATATTGATGGTGAAATAATATGTAATTGGATGGTATATAATATATAAAGAATCATTAACATGTTATATTTATTATTTACATCAGTTACACTCGTTATTATACCCAGCCAAATAATGAAGTGGCTGAATAACAAACTACACCACGACGTGGAGACGGTAAGCTGTACATACGCACGTATGGTGACTTTGTCATTCATATGATGGATAGAATAATGAATATGGTTGTAAAATTTTTATAATAACATAAAAGTATATATAATATACTAGATTTATTATTTTATAATGGAAACAACAAATAAAGAGGAAGTGGAAGAAGAAGAGAACTTGAAAGAGGGTGGTGAAATTATTACCTCTTCTTCGGGTGTTTTCTTTTGAGTTGATCAAAAGGGCTCCTTAGGTTGGATTTCTGATCAAACTAAGGCCTCTAGGTTAAATTTAGAGAATTTAGAGGATATTTGGGTATGGTTTGGCTGAGACAAATGTCTTTGGAGGTGTGATTTTGAGATAAGGGGAAGTTCCCTTTTATAAGAGAGGTGAGGTGAACCTTAGGAAAAGATTGAAATACTATTTTATAATAAAATCATTTTTAGTTTCTAATGAATATAAAATGATTTATTTTGAGGATAAGGTGGGTTGGGTATAAAAACTCCCAACCAATAGGTTTTAGACAGGTTTGGGTCACCATATTAACCTTATCTTTTATATTTAACTCTTAGTTAAATAGTTTAACTTTTACCATGTATTCTTGTATTATTATAATAATTGGTTAATAAACTTACTATAAAATTCCAAATGAACCTCAAGTGGTCCATTAATTATATACCTATAATTATATAAGTTATTTTTAAGAACCTTATATTTTTAGGACTATTATATAATTTAATAATATAATATTTGTTTTAAAAACTCATTTGTGTCAATTTTGATACTATTTTGTATTTGGTTTTTTTGAAAGTCCTCACAACTTGATTACTTTGAAAAAATACATATAATCAACCCTAACATGTCATATTCATCTAGAAAAATCTTAGATGTCATAAAAACTTTGAAATTATATTTATTTTAATATTTATAATACCATTTATTTGATTCTTTCATTAATAAGGCAATTACTGCATCACCATTATGTCATAAATAAATTTAATTATTTAATATCTAAAAATTATAAACAAAATAAAATTATATATGAAATCTTTTTATATTTATAATGAGTATTTATAGTTGAAAAGATAACTTACGTAACCCCATTTAATTTTTTTAGTAAAAGATATATGTTTATGTCATTTTTGTCTTTACTTTAAATTAATTAATATAAAGTGTCATTATCACTCTCAAGTGGCTCCATCAGGTCCCAAAATCGACCAAAGGATTACCATGGTAGGAAATGTATCAAGAAATAGGAATATGACACATGTTAGGGTAATTTAATATTATTATAATATTATTTTTTACCCTTATTTACTGGATTTACCCTTTAATCATGGTAAATAAAATATTTACCGAAGTAATTATTCAAAATGTCTAAAAATAAAAGTTACCTATTTAAAAAATTTGGACCTCTTGATCCCAAATATGGAATCCATTTTTCCAAATTCAAAACACAAAAGTGGAAAAAATTAATTTAAAATTAATTCCCATTGTCAAAACAAAAAGTGTGCTTTTAAAAAATAATAACTATCAAAAGATTGATACTTGTTTATGTCCAATTTAAATGTGAAATTACATACAATGACCTAAATTATATTAAATAATAAAAATATAATCTAATGATACTTTAAAACCACTCAAATGTATAATTTAATACTATAAGTTATTTCGATTAAAAAAGTTGTTTTTAATTAAAATTTAGTATTTTTCACTGTTCATCAAAAATTGAAAATTTTCAGAAAAGTACCAAAAATTCACCCTAAGCTAATTTCGATATTATGAATTCAAAAATAAAGTCCATTTAAAAAAAATAAAATTTATAAAATTTCAAAAAGTGGTTATTACTATTTAAAACAGCTAGTTTGATTGGTTGTGGTGTGTTAAAACTCCAAGTTGTGTACAACGCAAGCTACTGCATTATTCAAAGGGAAACACACCATGAAAGCTTGGGGTGTTACACCACCCCACCCCTTAGACACCCCCGTAGAAAGCCCCCCACCCTCTGGACACCCCCAACCCCCTAGATGACCCCCACCCCCTGGACAACCCCCACCCCCATGGATAGCCACCCCCACCCCCTGGACACTACCCACCCCCCTTGGACAACCCCAACCCCCTGGACTACCCCCACCCCCTGGACACCACCCCACCCCCTGAACACCCCCACCCCCTGGACACCCCACCCTCTAGAAATCCCCCCAACCCCCTGAATACCACCCCACCCCTGGACAACCCCCACCCCCTGGATAGCCCCCCACCCCCTCTGGACACCCCAACCCCCTAGATGGACCCCACCCCCTAGAATTCCACACCCATCCTAGAAAAAACCCCACCACCTAGACACCCCACACCCCTGGACACCCCCACCACCTTGGACAGGCACCCCCACTCCCTGGACACCACCCCACCCCTACCTCCTGGAACGCCCACCCCCTGGACATCACCCCACCCCCTGTACACTTCCCCCACACCCTGGACACCACCCCACCCCTAGACACCCCACCCCCTTGGAAACCCCCACCCCCTTGGAAACCCCCACCCCCTGGACACCCCACCCCCTAAAAATCCCCCCAACCCCCTAGACACCCATCCCCCACCCTTGGACACCCCCAACCCTCTGGAAAGCCCCCACCCCCTAGACTGCCCCCACCCTTCTTAGACACCACCTCACCCCCTGGACACCCCCACACCCTGGACACCCCACCCCTTTGGACAGCCACCCCCACCCCCTAGACACCACCCCACCTCCCTTGGACTGCCCCAACCTCCTGAACTGCCCCCACCCCCCTGGACACCACCCCACCCCCTAGACACCCCCACCCCCTATACACCCCCACCCCCTAGAAAGCCCCCCCAACCCCTTGGAAACCACACCACCCCCATGGACACCACCATGGACACCCCCCACCCTGGAAAACCCCCCACCCCCTATACACCCCCATCCCCCCAGACACCCCACCCCC
Source organism: Viscum album (assembly GCA_963277665.1). Taxonomy (NCBI): domain Eukaryota; kingdom Viridiplantae; phylum Streptophyta; class Magnoliopsida; order Santalales; family Viscaceae; genus Viscum; species Viscum album. Next base: position 460,904,651 of record OY728138.1, read on the forward strand.
TGGATACCCCCTACCACCCTTGGACAACCACCCCAAACCCCTAAATAGCCCCCAACCCCCTGAATTCTGAATTTAATTCTTTATATATTTAATTAACTTATGAATTATGTGTTAATGGTGTATGGGTATACTTATTGTATGAGTATAATTTTTGTATGTGTATTCTTGCTGTAATTACCTTATGAATTATGTGTTAATTTTGTATGGGTATACTTGTTGATATGCTAATTTTTTTGCAGGTCTTGTTTAGGTGTGATGCTGTAGAATTTTATGTTACAGTAGGTAGGGAATTTATCAGCGCTAAAGAAGCGCTAATAAAGGATCCATTTATCATCGCTAAAGAAGCACTGATAAATGATCCCTTTATCATTTCTAAAGAATCACTGATAAACGATCCTTTTATCATCACTTTTTTAGTGCTGATAAAGAATCCCTTTATCAACACCTTTTTACGCTAATAAAGGCTCCCTTTATGAGTGAATTTTTATCATTGATAAAGTATAACTTTATCAGTGCTTTTCTAGGACTAATAAAGGGGACCCCCCTTTATCAGTGCTTTTCTAGGACTGATAAAGGGGACCCCCCTTTATCAGTGCTGAGCTTTACATCACTTTTATAGCGCTCTTAAAGCCCGTTTTGGGTGCTGATAAAGCCCATTTTTGTAGTAGTGTCTTGACTATTTTCAAGTTCACTATATAATCTATTTTAAGCCAAAATTATTTTTCTAAAACCACTCATTTAATAATAGAAAAACTAAATTAGTTCATTTCTAGTTTTATGCAAAGATTTTTCCAAAATAACTCTTCTTTTCAAAGTAAAAGTGTATTTCTCTCAAAAATTCCTCGATGGTTTTATGAGAGTATTTTTGCCTATTTGAACACCTCTGTTGAATTTTATGTCTTATTAAGGTTAGTATCTTATATTTATTATCTACCATATTGTATTAAATGTATTATGATCAGTTTGACTATGGATGTTCTATCTTGATACCATTCACCATACTACTCAGAATGGTTAGTGTTTATGTGTATAGATTGAGGAAAGTTATTTCATATGTTCATATTGTTTATGTTTAGAAATTTCATATGAGGAATGCATTGGACTTATAAAGTGATGTGTGGGGACCGCTATAGTCCCTCTATGCATCAGTAGGTCTCATGAGACAAAATAGAATTGAGCTTTGGCTAATTCCTTACCCTAGTATTTTCAGACGTCTTAGCCAAGGCTTTGAAAATATGTTTCATATGTTCAACATTATGCATTATCTCATTATCGTATTAATAATTGATAAGCCATGTTATCATTATACTAGTAGAATATCAATGGTTATGTTTTATTCTCTTATAATAATTTATATGGCCATATTTAATCATCTTTCATTCCTGCCATATTATGCTCAAGTAAATTTTTAAAGGCATGTGTTTTTAGTTGTTCACCATGCTTGATGTTTATTTTTATAATAACTTCTACTGTATTACTTACCTTTACTGATCATATGAGCTCACCCCTTTCTTAAGTTTTATTTTCCCTAGGTTGTGAAGATGAATATTATGAATGACTTATAGGGATAATATAGGAGTCATATGGATTTGCTATTATGTATTTCATTTCAATTTGTAATGTTGAAATTATGTTTTTATCTTGTTTTCCAAAACTACTAAACTATTCGTTCATTTAGGATATGACTTTCTTGTAATCATTCCAATGTAATAAAATAAGGCACCAGCTCTGGGCTACAAGGGTTGGGTCTTTACAGTTGGTATTAGAGGAAGTTTAGTAGAAAAATTGGAAACTAGATTTAGGAAATGTAGATTAGGGAACAAAACCCTAAGATAAACTTTGCGGATAAACATATAAGAACATCCTATAATTATAGTAAGTAAGAGATTATGTGGATATTTCTAGAAAATAAATCCCTATCTGGATACTACAAGTGGATGTGGTTCTAGAACAGATATACCTAGGAGTTACAACTCCGACAAGGTGTTTCGGGCTTGACCCGAGGTAACCTGGTACATGACAACGAGCCTTACTAGGCACCTAGTTTGACACTCTTGGGGGATATGATTAAGATAATTTACATATCCTTTACAAGCCACTATAAAGGATTTAAAAATAAATTTTTCCTCAAAGAAACCATGTTTATGATTATGGGATTAAATATACAGAGGATTTCAATTTATGTTAAGTATTTTTCTAGTTGAGATTATGTAACATGATTCATAACCTAATATAGTGTTTTCCATCATTTATAAATGGTTCCTAGTGGAAGGAATGAAAACAGCATGAATTCATGTATCCCATATAGGTATTTCCTCCTATACAAGATAACGATGTTGGTTTTGGAGCCGAGACTAGTGCTTAGAAACTTATAACTATATTGGGACAACTAACTCAGGTTATGAACAATAACCTTACCTGTATAGAGCACCCTAAACCACAACGTGGAGGAGAAATGTTAGACCACTTTATGCGACAAAAACCTCCCTTATTTAATGGGACTACAAACCCATTCGTAGTAGAGAAGTGGATAAGTTCCTTAGAGAATATATTTCTCTCTTTGGGAAGTAATGAAAGGGAGAAGTTTGTCATAGCAGTTTATTGTTTATCAGGAGATGCTGATCAATAGTGGTCACTAATTCAAAAAAAAGGAGGAGAAAGAGATTAAAAAAATGGAATGGAGTTATTTTAAGGAAATATTCTTATAAAAATATTTCTTTGTGAACAGCGAGTGGATATAGAAAGACAATTTATGAATTTAAGGCAAAAAGAGGATGAGAATGTTGAAAAGTATAAATCTAAATTTACAAGGTTATCAAGGCATGTTGTAGACTACACATGTAATCTAAGGAGAAAGATTAATCAATTCTTTGATGGTTTAAAACCATTCCTCAGATGGGAATTGGTTTCCAAAAAATTCTCATCATATGAAGATATAGTCTCATGTGCAATCAAGATAGGGAAAGAATTCTCTAAGTCTTATGAATTTAAAGGAAATAAGAGAAGAAAAGGGTGGGAGAGGAAATAATGGATAAAGGTAAGAATAAAAAGGGAAGTTTTCCAACATGAGATACTTGTGGAAAGAAACACCCTAGAGCCTGCTTAAAAGGAAAAGGAGTCTGTTACAAATGTAGAGAAAGAGGCCACAAATCTTGAGATTGTAAGGGAAAGAAAGAATCTACCAATGTTCGATGATACAATTGTAAAGAGATGAGACATTATGCCATTTATTTTCCTAAGTTGTAAGGAAACATTCCCCAGAAAAAGGCCAAGGGAGTAAGACCAAACTTATTGCAATCACAACTATTGAAGTTGAAGTTCCAAACAATGCATTTGAAGGTACTATAATCATTTCCTCAAACTTGGACAATGCTTTATTTGATTTTGGATCATCTAATTCCTTTATATATTTACAGTTTGATTTAAAAATTATATATTTCCAATTCTCCTTAACAAGGGAGTTTTCAGTAAAATCCCCTAAGGGAAGTCTTATTACAATAAAGATGTGTCACATAGTCCCCATTATGGCATATAAATATGCTTTATCTGATGATTTTATCTTCATACCTATGGTCAAATTGGACATAATCCTTGGAATGGTTTAGATTTCAAAATATGATGCACAAATCTATTGCAATAAGAAGAAAATTATGATTTGTATGGAAGGTGTAGAATCCATTATCTTTAGATCAGAAACATCACCATCTGATTCTTATCTAGGTCCACCACTAGTAGCTCTACTGAATGCACTTATTGGGGAGTATGAAACTCAATATCTAAGAGCGAGGAAAGAAATATTCAAATTGAGGATGTACCTATTGTGAGATAATTCATTGATGTATTTCTAGAGGATTTACCTGGATATCCTCTGTAGCGGGAAATTGAGTTTTCTATTGATTTAATTCCTGGTGAAATACCTATATCAAAGACTCCTTATAGAATAGCCATAGTGGAATTAGTATAACTGAAGAAACAACTAGAGGAATTGAGTGATAAAGGATTTATCCACCCTAGTGTTTCTCCATGGGGATCCCCTATTCTCTTTTTCAAAAAGAAAGATGGATCCATGAGGTTGTGAATTGACTATAGAGAAATCAATGCTATTACAATAAATAAAAAGTATCCCATTCCTTATATTGATGATTTATTTGATAAACTTAATGGAGCCCAATATTTTTCTAAGATTGGACATTGATCTAGATATCATTAGTTGTGTGTGAGGAAGGAAGATATTCTAAAGACAACATTTTGAATCAGGTATGAGAATTATGAGTTCACAGTAATGCCTTTTGGACTAACTAATGCACCCTCTATTTTCATGGACCTAATGAATAGAGTTTTAAAGGAATACCGTGATGACTTTTTTTATAGTATTTATTAATGATATCTTGGTATACTCCAAAATCTATGAAGATCATGAGAATCACTTTCACATTATTCTGAAGACTCTTAGAAGAAATAAATTATATGGGAAGTTTAGAAAGTGTGAATTTTGGGTTCAGTCAGTTTCTTTTCTTGGACATTGTATATAAGGATGGAATATTAATTGATCCTGTGAAAACAAAGGCAATTTAGAAATGTCCTACTCCAACAAACATAACTGAGCTATGTAGTTTTATTTTCTTAGAAAGTTTTTATCTGCGTTTCATTCCGAACTTTTCATGTTTATTCAACCCTTTTACCAAGCTTACTAATAAAGGGGGTTAAGTTCATATGGAAAAAATAACGTGAAGAATGTTTTAAATAATTGAAGAGGATATTAGTGAATGATCCGATCTCAAATCTACCATCGAGAAATGGTGGATTTATGATCTACAGTGATGCATCAAAGAAAGGACATGGATGTGTCCTTATGCAAAATGTTATTGCCTATGATCAAGATAGTTAAAAATTCACAAAAAGAACTATCCAACTCATGATCTTGAGTAAGAAACTGTAATCTTTGATTTGAAGATATAGAGACACTATCTATATGGTGAAAAGTGTGAGATATATACGGATTACAAGAGTTTAAAATATATATTCTCATAGAAAGATATCAACACAAGGCAAAGGCAATGGATTGAGCTACTCAAGGATTAAAATTGTTCCATACAATACCACCCAGGAAAGAAAAATAAGGTAGCTAATGCATTGAGTAGGAAGGATCATGGAGTTTTAAAAAAAATGAGGATTGAAAGGGATCCTGTATTCATGGATCCAGTAAATATGGGTATGAGAATTATCAAATAATGTGAGACATCATTAATTTTTCAATTGGTTTCCCAACCATATTTATTTGAAAGAATTAATACTTCTTAGTCTGATGATGAGAATCTTCAAAAAAAAATTAAAGGTGTGACTGGTAGAAAGTTGGATGAATTTGTGTGTGAAGATGGAATTTTGAAATTTGGGAAGAGGCTATGTGTTCCCTCTATACCCGAGATGAAAAGGGAGTTATTGGATGATGTCCATAGATCTAATTTCTAAATACACCCTGGTATCACTAAAATGTATAAATATTTGGAGGAACATTTCTAGTGGGACAACATGAAGTGATAAATTTCCGATTATGTATCAATATTTTTAGTCTGTGAACAAGTGAAGGCTGAACGACAAAATCATAGAGGATTCATGTAACCTTTACCTATTACTACATGGAAATTGGATGAAATAACCATGGATTTTATTACTATATTACACAAAACTCTAAGAAAGAATGATGCAATATGGGTAATTGTGGATTGACTTACAAAATCTATACATTTCTTCTCTATAAGAGATGATTTTTCACTGGAGTTCTTTGCACAAATCTATATAAATGAAGTTGTGAGATTTAATGGAGCACCTATATCAACTACGTCTGATCGTGATCCACGATTCACATCAAAATTCTAGAAAATTATTAAAAAATATTTGGATAATGAGCTTCAATTGAGTACTACCTATCACCCTCAAACGGATAGGTAATAAGGATGATACAAACTTTAGAAGACATGTTGAGATCATTCTCACTTGATTTTCAAGGTATGTGGGGTTAGTATTTACCTTTGGTGGAGTTTTCCTACAATAATAGTTTCCATTAAAGTATTCAAATGACACCATATGAAATATCACATGGAAAGAGATTTCACACACTAACGTGTTGGGATGAAGTTGGTGAAAGAAAGTTTATGGGACCAGAGCTTATGGAGGATACAAAAATGAAGGTAAATACTATTCAAACCCATATCAAGGTAAATCAAAGCAGGAAAAATAGATATGATGATAATGGAAGGAAGGATTTTAAATTTAAAGTGGGAAATCATGTTTTCTTAAATGTATCTCCATAGAAAGGTGTTATAAGATTTGGGAAGAAAGGTAAACTAAACTCCAGGTACATTGGTCCTTTTGAAATTCTAGATAGAATTAGAGCTATGGATTATCGTTTAGAAATTCCTCCTAGCCTTTCTAAGATACACAATGTGTTCCATATCTCATTGTTGATAATCTACATACTATACCCAACACATGTACTCACTTCTGAAGGTATATAATTAGAACTTGACTTATCTTACTGTGAAGAGCCCATATAGATTTTGGACACTAAAGAATAGGTGTTGAGGAATAGGACGACTCGGTTGGTAAATGTACTTTGGAAAATCATAAAATTGAAGAGGTAATGTGGGATCCTGAAGACCTTATGATGAAGACCTACATAAATCTTTTTATGAGGAAACATTTAAGAAATTTTGAGGATGAAATTTTTGTAAGGGGGGAAGAATGTAACACCCCAAGGTTTTACAAATAAATTTAATATAGAATGCATGAAACATTGAGCCCCTAAGAAACAAACACTTTATTACAGGAGATAGTTACAAACTATCCTCTAAACATAATTTTTCCACTTCTGTGACTTGAATTTTGAAAAAATGACATACACATTTGTGATCGTTAAGATATTTAGAGTCTGATAGGACCAAATTACATTTTTGATGAATAGTAACTTATCCTTATGAATAGAAACTTACCCTTATGAATAATAATGTACATTTATGAATAAAAACCTCACCCATGTATGTATTAATAAAATTTAGGCACCATATAAATGAAACTGAATATTTTAAAAATTAATAATTAAGTGTTGATATTTTTGTGAGTAATAAATATTTAATTAAAATTTTAAATTAATAAATTTATTTAAAATAAAATCAATTTACATAAAATTTATTCCTTAATAAATATTTTTTTGTCCTATTATTTTAGGATAATTTTATCAGACCTTTGTTAATTTTTGAAAGTATTATAAAATTAGTTTTAAATTTAAAATATGTATTTTTCAAGAAAATAATGATTTTATTTAAAAATTAAATTTCTATTATTTAGAAAATTATTTTGATAAAATAGAGTTAATTTCTTAATTCTAATTTTTGAAAAAATGGTTAGTGTGAATTTTTGGGATTTTTCTGAAATACTTGATTTTTTTGGTGAATAGTGAAATTTAATAATTTACGAAATATGCTAAATAAATGATTTTTTGCATCATGCTTGAGTCATGGATGATGTAAATGGAAATTGGTTTGAACTCACATTCAAATATTACTATTATTAGTCACAAAAATAAAACACTACTGTTTTTCTTGAGCAAAATAATAAAATAATGAATAAGATATTCAAAAATCACTTCTCTCCTCCACTATAAAAACTGCCCCTCACTCCCTCTTCTCTTCACTCCTCTAAGCCTTGAAGCTTCTAAAATTTCTTCCCAAATACTCTTCCCCAGTCTTTACCCACACCCAAGAGATCTTGTACTTTCCAAAGGACCAAAACCGCTTCCCTTAAGGTGGTTCTCAAGGAGGAGTACTCAATAGGTAAAATCCTCTTCCTTTTTTCCTTTTAATTTCTTTTAAGTTCCATATTTTATTATTATCTCCTAACCTCCTCTATTAAAATTATAATGATAACTAAAGTATAATCTATATAATATAATTATATCATGTTAATGAAATATCCATCATATATATCCTTACTCTCTCTCTCTTTTATTGTAAAAACAAAATCATCGTCTGAGAGGTGTCAATCTACAACCTGCATGGATGAAGAAGTTTTATCCTTCAATTTATTTTTAAATTATGTTCATGAAACCATTTTTACGGTTGAACTATATTAAAAAATATGTATTGTATCTTATGTAATTATTCTTGAACAGTCATTTATACATGATATTTAATAATAGAACAAAACTAGTTTGTTGTGATCGAAAAACCGCCGTAAAAATCTAAACATTTATCACTAATTTTTTTAGCTAATGATTCATACTCATACTATATAACCAAATGATATGTATAACCATTTACAATACTTTATTTTAATTATTATCATATAAATTCAATTATGGATAATTATACCCATTCCACATGAACTTTCATTATCATATACAATTATACTTATCATGAAAACCAAGGAAACAAACGCTCCCAAGCGATAAATTTGTATCTTATAACTCATCAAAAGGACATAAATGATCTTTATAAAATTATAAAAAATTAAAAATATATAAATAAGGTTATTAATTAAATAATTAATGGATTTAATTTTATTATCCAGGATGTTGAGCTCAAGTGCAGAACACATTCAGACACAAGGTAAGGGTTTTCTACCCGAACCTCCATTTTCTTTCGGGTTACTCTTTGTCTCACTTAATCCCAATTAAATTATTAATTATTATTATTTAATCTTAATAAATTATTTTTAAATGTTCTATATATGTGTAACAATCATAATATATCTTTATTTTATGGGGATTTAAATGTTTTATAAATATCTTTCTCAATTATTCATGATAAATAATCCCAATTCAAGGGAATTTCTCAAATTCTTACCTAATTTAAAGTGAACTATATAATCTATTTTAATCCATAATTATTTTTCTAAAACCACTTATTTAATCATGAAGACACTACATTATTTCATTTCTGGTTTTATGCAAATATTTTTCCAAAAGAACTCTTCTTTTCAAAGTAAAAGTGTATTTCTCTCAAAAATTCCTCAATGATTTTATTAGAGTCTTTTTGTCTATTTCAACACCACTATTAAATTTTATGAGTTATTGAGGTTAATATCTTATGTTTATGATATAAAATATTGTATTAAATAGATTATGATCAGTTTTACTATGGATGTGCCATCTTAATACCATTCACCATACTACTCAGAATGGTTAGTGTTTATGTGCACAGATTGAGGAAAGTTATTTCATATGTTCATGTTATTTCTGTTTGGGCCTTTCACATGAGTAATGCATTGGACTTAGAAAGTGATGGGTGGCGCCCGTTACATCCCCTCGATGCATCATTTGGTCTCATGATACAAAACCTGAATTGGGCTTTGGCTGAGCCCTTATCCTAGTATTTTAAGACGTCTTAGCCAAGGCCTTGACAATATGTTTTAGATATCCAACATTATGTATTCCCTCATTATGGTATTAGTAATTGATAAACCATGTGATCATTAGACTAGTAGAATATAAATGGTTATGTTTCATTCTCTTATGATCATTTATATGGCCATATTTAATCAGCTTTCATTCCTGCCATATTATGCACAAGTATATTTTTAAAGGCATGTGTTTTTAGTTGTTCACCATGCCTAGTGTTTATTTTTATGATAAATTTTGCTGTATTACTTACCCTTAATAAGCATCTGAGCTCACCCCTTTCTTATGTTTTATTTTTCCCAGACTATGAAGATAAATATTATAAATGACTTGCAGGGATACTCTAAGCGTCATATAGATTTTCTATTATCTATTTCATTTCAAGTTGTAATGTTGAACTTATGTTTGTGTCTTGTTTTCCAAAACTACTAAATTATTAATTCCTTTGGGATACGATTTTCTTATAATCATTCCAATGTAATAAAATATGGCACCAGATCTAGGCTACTAGGGTCGGGTACTTATAGTGAATTCTCATCTGATTCTACCCAACATGTATTATACTCATATACAATTTACTCTTATGACATATGGAATACACAACTTATCATGTACTTTCATGACATGTACTATCAACTTAATGATTACATGAATTACACGATTTTTCTGTCACATGTTATGCTTCAATGCACATAGGGTAACTACTGTTAATACAAATCATACATGATATTCAGATCTGAACATTACACAGATATTAAATCTGAACATTAACCAGATATTAATTATATATATATATTTAAAAATATCACATAATGTGTCCTATCAACTTAATGACCAGTCACAAGAACATGTTGATAAGGTTTACATAATATAATAAATAAATTTTAAATTTTAATAATTTGGTATGAGTACACGATGTGTACTACCGAGCTACATGGCGTGTACATCTCTCACCATGTATCTGAGGCACACACCTAGGGAATCAGTGTGTAAACCATGCCTCAGAAAATTGGAGTACACGACATGTATAAATGACTACATGATGTGTGGTCTCCTTATTACACAGTCACCAGTCAAGTAGGTTGTGTATGGTAATAGATGAACCGTCTGTGACTCAAAGGGACTACATGCTGTGTACGTGGGCTACACAGTGTGTACTCCGGTTGACCATGTGCCACCCTGGCCCAATCAACACACGATGTTAGAAATAAATACATCACATGTCATCAATTCACAAATTTTGAATTAATTTTTGAATTAATTCCCGATGCATTGATCACAAGTACATTACATGTAACTCCAGTTACACGACCTTTAATCCCGTGTTATCCAGCCCAAATTATTGGCACCTCTATATGAGTTATTTGATTTTATTTCATTCATAAAATTAATCATATTGATTAGATCTATGAGAAACAAATAAGGAAGAAGCAAATATCGTAATTCAGATTAAAAGAACGATTAAACTTGAATTGAAAACTACATCACAAATGTATAAATCAATCAATGATCTTTAAATAATTATAAATAATTATGTGATCACTCTGATACCATTTTTAGTTTCTAGGAATAGTGGAAGTATGCGATGGGTCATCCCCAACTTTTCTTTTTGTCCCGATCGATGATCAATCCAAGATTACATAACGATAAACGTCGTGATCTATGGAGTTGAATCAAAGAATATAGACAAGGGATAGAATGTTGAAACTAGAGAGAGTATCATTACATATTATTTATAATAATTTTAATTAATTAAAGAATTACCTTGTTGTAATTATTTCTTCGTTGATGGATCTGACAAAATATATGCATTGTGTTGTCGTTGTGTTGTAGGAATCAAGAGTAGATTACCTCTAGCGGTGATCTGCACATGTTCTAAAAATATATGAATGTCATTGTAGGAATCTCTGGATGATAGCACGATAGATCTTATCGCTTGTGTCGTCCACCTTTGATCACCTCGAGAACTGATTCCAAATAATTCTCCTTGATCTCTATTGAATTGAGAGTGGGAGGTGGAGGAAGATCAAACTCCATTCTTGGGAGCATTCTTAGAGAAGGGAGCTCTGTAGGGCTTGAGAGGATTCTCCAAATCTGTTCTGCACAACAAAACATATGAATTGGATCACTGGGAAAATAATATAATAGGGTTTATATATCATTAGGGTTAGAAATAAAATATTTGTACAACTGCCCTTTATTATTTATTTAATCCTCATGGAACACCATTTCAAATAATAATAATAATAATATTTCTCAACATGCAATTAACTTGTAAATTAAATTAAATATTATTTAATAAAATAATATTCAATGTTTATTATTTCTCATCGGGCTATTAAACTCAGTCTTCCATTCCTTCACAATATTTATTAGGTCTTGAATAATGACAATTTATTTATTAAATAAATATTACTGTATTATTCTCTAATAAATAAATAAATATTATATTCACTAAATAGAAAATAATTTTTGTATACATTCTTCTTATATTATATTCTCTCAAATAACTAGTGACATAATATATTCGATCAAGAAAACATGAATAATTATTAAACCACATGCATAAATAATATTTATTCAACTTGTTAAATAATAAATAATAATATATTATTTAACTGAGATTCTGGATACAATTAGTGTGTGAAACCTTTGGGATTATTTTTTAGTAGCATTAGACGAAGTAGACTAAATTCAAAGGTTATCATCTAGAAACATGCCAAGGCATCCATAGAGAATGAATTTAATGCTGCAATGACATAATATCTCATACAGACACTTACTGTGTATTATAATCTCTTTGTCATGATATCTCTAATCAAGCAGGTTGCATGCTAGTGCCATCAATATATGTTCTCAATTTCTCTTTATTTGACTTTATAGAAAAAAAATTTCCTATAAAACACCATGATCATGGATTTATTTAGGCTATATAATTTCTATCAAAGAGCCCAAGATATCAACTTTAATTAAAGAATAGAAGGGAAAAATCATTTCTCACGTTATTCATTAATGCAATATTACTCATGATGAACCCAACGTATCCTATATCACCACAAATATATGTCATCATGGTTTTAATAAATACATCAAAGTACATGACTCATAATACTCATTAATAATAATATTAATTTCTAAGTATCAATACACACATCTGCAGATAGGAATACCCAATGACACATATAAATGTGAATTTCCTACTAGCGGGTATGGTTCTCATAATGTCCTACCCCAGATATTACCAAGGGCATACACTATGAGAAGGTACCTCAAAGTCCTATGAGTCTCCACCCTTAATAGATCATATCACTTGTGTTCCTAAAATGATTTCATCCGACTATAGAACATATATTCAAGAATAGTGTCATAGCACTTTTGGATTCTCATCATAGTGGGGATCTGCTATGAACTTTTAGCGCGAAAACTACTCTTAGAACATTATCACATATCATGTTATATAAAAGAATAATCATGATTCAATAAGTAGTTTATTAATATTTAAAAATATGAATACAGGTCATCATAAAGTACACAGAAGTTGGTTCTTGGGCACCAACTCCAACACATAGAATGCATCTACATAATATATTATTACATATTGTTTTCTAATATCCATTTTACCCTGTTCTATGGGTAAGAAACCTTGAAATAATATATATTTGAATTCCTAAACCAAATAAATTAGTCATAGGATAGAAAAATAATTTTTGAGCTAGAAATAGATTGATTTCACTACGTTCCATTGCAACGTCACTATGTTGTAAGGTGACGCATCAATGATGAATGTTTTTCCTTTCATCATTATAGGTTTCGAGCACAGTAGAAGCGTCATTTGATGGTATGACCAAATTGTCTTTTAGTCTTAATTTTCATGTAATCATTGCCACACATAATCAAAACATAATGTCTACTAAAAATTATAGATTATTTGACTAAATTAAAATGTCATAACTAGATGATAATGATCTTCACATTTAATTTATAATTAATTTATGAGAAGATATAGAATTTCCTCCACTTTTAATTCCCATTTCATTGATTATTTTATTAATTATATCTCTTTATACCATTATTGCACTGCATGATCCAATTATAGAATCCCTATAGAGGTGATCCAAACATGCACTAAAATCTCTAAACTTTGTCGTAGAACTATCAGCTGCTAGCTTGACTAATCCTAATCACTTGCATTGTTCATAACTAGTCACAACAATATTCTTCTTGAAGTAGGAAGAACTCCTAGTGTTCTTTCTAAGGCTTGAGAGAGGAGTAAGATATAATTCACTCTAGGACTTGAAAAAGTATCTCTATATCCATTGTGTACACCAAACGTGAGAAATGAAAACTGATATAATTAGATATTTATTATAGTAGATTTAGGTTTGAAAACATGCACACAAGATCCTTACATTATTTAATATTCTAAGTTGACCTAATTTCCATTAATAATAGTATCATTATTATTAATCACTTGACATGTGAAACACATTAATAAGATAAATAAATATCATTTTCACCATTTCTAATCGGGCCATTAAGCTCAGTCTGCTTTTCCTCATTGATATTTACCAATCATCAAATAATAACTATTTAATAAATAAATGTAATTGCATTATTCTATAATAAATATTATATTTTCCAAAAATTTCAAACAAGTATTTATTATTATTATTATTTAAATCACTTATTCTTTTGAATAACCTATGATTAAATAATAGCGATCAACCAAACCCAAATAAATATTATTTATTCTAACATGTTAAATTAATTTCTTGAATTTAACTGAGATTGCAAATACACTAAGTGTGTAACCCTCTAGGACTCTTTATTTGTGACATTAGGCATAACTGGACAAAGCCCAAGGTTAGTGTCTAGAAACATGCCAAGACATCCATATTGAAAGAATTTAATGTCGCAATGACATCCAACCTCATATAAATACTTACTGTGTAATATACTCCCTTTATCATGATATATCAAATCAAGCAGGTTGCATGCCAATGTCATCAATCTATATACTTGATGTCTTTAACTTTACAAAAATGAACTTGCCCACCAAATACCATAGCCATGGATTTATGTTGGCAGTCCCATTCTCATCAAAGGCCTTGAAATATCATCTTCTATCAAGGGACATAAGGGATAAATCCTTTCTTGAATTATCTATTAATTCAATATCATTTGTGATGCATCCAACGTATCCTACCTCGCCGTGAGCATATGTCATCACAATTGTCAACAATACATTAAATCACATGAGTTATGATACCCATTAATGATAATATTAAAGTCTAAGGATTAATACACACATCTATATATGAGAACATCCAATGAAACATGGAAATTTGGATTTCCTATTGATATGTCTATTCTCATAACCTCATCTCTTAGAGATTACCAGGGGAGAACACCATAAGAAGGTGTCTCAATGTATTATCACTACTAAAAATTTAGTTATTTGCAACGGGACCCCATCACAAATGACTTGTTATAAAAAATCTCGTTGCAAACAGTTAACCCATGGTATTTAGAAAACTTATTTACGACAGGCTAGTCACAAATACTTTAAAAAAATAAAAAATAATAATATTAATAAAAAATAATAAAATAAAATTACTAATAATAATATAATATTAATAAAATAATATTAAATAATAATAATAATAATAATAAAATAACAATAATAACAAAATAATGTTAATAAAATAATAATAATAATTAAATAATAATATTATAAATAAAAATAATAATAATAATATAATAATAATAATAATACTAATAATATAAATAATAATAATGTTAATAATAATAATAAATAATAATAATAATAATAATAATAATAATATTAATAAGAATAATGCTAATAGTAAAATAATAAAAAATTATAAAATAATAAAAACCTCAATATTCACAAAAATATATAATAATAATAATAATAATAATAAAATACTATTAAATAATAATTTTAATAAAATAATAAATAAATAATAAAATAAGCAAAATAATAAAATAAATAAATAAATAATAAAATAATAAAATAATAAAAAATAAAAAATAATAAAAAACATAATATTCACAACAATATAAAAAACACACTACGTAGAAATATAGATATATAATATTAAAAAACAAAATTACATTCAAATGTTTTATTATAAAATGTAAATATATCACTAGGGGGTCTTTTGGAGGAGCTGACATCACTAGGGGGTCTTTTGGAGGAGCTGACATCACTGGGGGTCTTCTAGAGGAGATGACATCACTGGGGGGGGGGTCTTCTGGAGGAGTTGGAGGAGCTGGAGGAGATAGTGGAGGGAACTCCATCTCTAAACCCTGAGTCAGATGATGCATGTACTCCATTGTCTGCTCGTGCTGCTGCTATTGACGCATCTCCTCCTCCTACTGTTGTTGATAGAGCTCTTCTTGCTCCCTCTGCATGCTCTCTATAAACTCACTCTGAACTCGTAGTTAATCCTGATAATGTGCATCAGATGATGATGACTCTCCATGAGCTCCTCTCGAGTTGGACGCTAACATCACAACGGTCCCATAATAACTCTCATGCATTAATCAAGAGCCGATACCAACAACTCGACCTTTGTCGAAGCCATACTGGGTCACCTGTATCCATGCTGCCTCATCAAATTAGTAGGCACTTTTCTGACCCTCGGTCTCAACCAGAATCTCAGTCTGTATTTGAGACATCACGACTTCATATGACTCCTTCAATTTCAATTTAAAATTAAAATAGTTAAAATATTATTTTTAGTTAATTTTGAAACTCAAAAAGAAATTAAACTGACTATAATCTGACACTGGCGATCACCTCTAATCTCTCTAGTGATCGAATCATTGTAAATCTTCCTATAAACATCGAAATCCATAATATCAATATGTTCAACTACCTATATGAATATAAAAAAAACATTTTTTATTTAAAGTTATATAAATTATTTAAAAAAGTACTTACTATATGTTCCCTATGCATACTGAATGTATGACTACTAACTCGATGTGTCACTTCCTATCTCTCCCAGTTTTATTGACCTACCGATGATATCCTCTAACAACAACCACCCATCCAGTGTGAACATAATTCATACCAAACCTGAAATGAAATGTAATCAGGTCGGTGAATGCGACAAGACTCATCAAAATCTGTCATTCCTACTTTCGTCATTGATTTCCTTCTCAAATTGTGTAAAAACTAACGAAAACACTCATGCATAAACCCCTCCAATGCCTTCCAGATAGTGCCACATAGGCTATCATCAATGAGATATTGTAAATCCTACAAATAAATTATAATATCAAGTTATTAATTAAATAAAATTCAAAATAAATATTAATTATTTACGTACCATCTAATGATCAAACATGCAGTGTTGAACATCAATGAGAATCTGATCCCATGTGACCCATGCTTCAGAAAAATAATTGCATAATATAGCACTCCCATATCCAATAGTTATATGTGAAATTCTGTGAAAAGAATAATAATAAAACAATTAGTATATAAATAAATTAATGGAAACTAACTAAAATACATAGGTAAGCATATCTTTTCATGCATAGATCGAAGGCAAGATGTTGGTGTCGCTCTGGGATAGGGTCAGGAATCATCAATTGGGCAAGACCATGCCCCCTCTAAGTCCTCCCTGAACCGCTAGCAGTTTAAGGGTAATATGATCGAACTTACTTCTCATCCAAAGGTATATCAGCATCCTGCAACTGAAAAAATAGATCCTTGTCCATCTGAAACATGAAATGACTATTTTTAAAAAATAATTAAAAAAACTATTAAATATAGATATATATTATATATGATTATAACCAGCATTTAACCGTGTAAATCTTCATCTCCATCCTCAGCTTCATATATGACGATGTCAATTTCTTCATATTCCTCATCAGCATTATCAATTTCCATATGAGTTTTAGTTTCATCATCACTTGTCATTTAAAATTTATCCATAACATCATTAACATCATCATCACCATTGAACCTTAACTATGGGGTGTCATCATCAATATTCGTGTCTCTTCATGAAAAAGATGTATTTGAAGTAGTCTCTTGAAAAATTTCAATTATTTGTACTTCAGTGGAACTATATTAACTTTGAGTAAATTGATTTTTCCAAGAATTAATTTTTATTATGCTCCACCAATTACCCTACTCTCTTAAAGCATCATAATAATTTTCATAATAAATTTTATGTGCTTGATGATCCAATAAAAATGGTTCATTTACTGCAAGAAGACTTTTATTTTTAATATCAATGATTCCATGGCTCAGAAGAACACACAAGACTCTCTCAGTATCCAACCACTGATATTTAAATATCATTATGTAATTCTATCCCAGATAACATAGTTCAATAATTTCTTCCAGCATGCTGTAAAAGTTATCTTCAGTTTATCTATATTGATATCCTCTTAAGAAAACACCACTATTAATTATTATTTTTTGATTCCCCATATGAACGTGTATGAAATCAAAAACCATTCACCACATATTCATTATAATATTTAACCATTTTGGATGGTGAGTTACTCAATACACACAATTGATTTTAAATTTTATCATCATATTGAGATACTTGATTTTTTTTAAAATAATTATCAATATAACAAGTAATAAATTGATTTTATATGTTAAACCATAAATAATCTATGTTACCACCTTTTGAAACTAGTAAGAAAAATTATTTTGTCGACGTTCTTCAAGATCAGCTGCTGTAATTTGTGGAAGTTGTTTCTTGATATGATTATCATATAACCTACAAATAAAATAAGATTAATTTACCATAACAAAGATTATAGAATAATTTATAGGAGCACTAACAGTACAAATGGTGTCATTTTTTCATAGTTGAGCATAACTTATGTATTAGCTCTGTGATGTTCATCAACTGAAAGCCATTGTTCATGAACTACACTGAAGCCAAGTTTGGGATGATTAAAAATTGATAATTAATTGCCCATTTTATCATCAAAATTTCCCTTTTTATGGCCCATTCAGTTGTGTTTTTAGGGATATTAGGATTGAAAATAATGAGAGTAGACAAAAGAAATTTCCTCCTGCAAATAAGATTCTATAATTGAGCCTTCAACTGATGCTTTGTTACGTAATTTTTTCTTAAATTTTTGTTTGAATCTCTAGAATGGGTATATCCATCAGAACTGTACTGGACCTCCACATTTTTCTTCATACATAAAATGTAATATCAAATGTTCCATTGAGTCAAATAAAGTCGATGCAAATATTTTTTCCAGTTTATATAAAATTAAAACAACATCTTCTTGTAGTCTTCTTAGTTCATCGTAGTCTGTTGTGACTGAAAAATGCCTCGGAAAAAATATGATATGTATTTTATCGCACCTTATAGAATTCAAAAAACCTCTTAATCCAATAAGCAGAAGTCTTTCCATTATAACACGACAATCATGAATTTTAAATCTGATAATATGACCATTTATAACATATCCACCCAAATTAAAATAATATCCATATGGAAGTCTCAAATATGAAATCCAATGACAAAATAATAATAAATTTTCTTTATATAATGTATAATATTATTTTGGGTTCATTAACTTCCATGATCTGACATTTTCAAACAGTTCAAGTTTTAGTCGCCTACAAATTTGGGCAAGATCTAATCATGCCTTTACATTATATTTGGTCTTACCTGGTATATCCAAAACTATATGAAATAAATTATCAAAATAGTTCTTCTCAATATGCATGACTTGCAACATGTGACAGACCAACAAATCAGACCAATATGGAAGATCCCAAAAATGCTCTGTTTTATCGAATTGCGTTCTTTACCAAAGCCATCAATTTTTTATTGGTTTATTATTTGTCCAAATGTGATGGGAGGTAATGAAGAGGCAATTTATTTTAACTCTATAATTGAGATCATTGTTGGAGATCTATATCTTTCAATTGTACCTTTTCTGAAATGATATTTGTTCCTTTGAAAAGGATGATCGGTTGGAAGGAACCTGCGATGATAGTAAAAAAAACAAGATTTTTTTTCATTGAAGAGAATAAAAGCTTTTTTTGTATCTCATACAGTACAGACATTATTTTGGACCATGTGTACTCCATCCAAATAACATGCCATATACTGGGAAGTCACTAATTGTCCACATCAATGCTGATTTAGTAAGAAATTTTGTTTTGCAGCAACATCATATGTACTAACACCATTACTCCACAAAGAATTTAACTCATAAACCAATGGTTTCAAATAAAAATCAATATTATTTTTTAGATGTCCTGAAATTAATAAAGTCAAAAATATATATGGATCCTTTATCGACATCCAAGGAGGTAAATTATACGGAGTTATAAAGATATTCCAACATGAATACTGACTACCTTAAGAACCAAATGGAGAGAAACCATCAGTAGAAAGACCCAATCACATGTTTTGGGCTTCTCAATCAAAATAAGGATGAAATTGGTCCAAATGTTTCCATGAATCACCATAAGAGGGATGATTTAAGCTTTTACCAGTTGAAATATTAGTTTTGTTCCATGACATCAAGACTGCTATGTTCTAAGACCTAAATAAATGCTACAGTATGAGTGTAAGCAGGAAATATCTCAATAGTTTTACAAGAATCAATCTATATTTCCCTAGTTGAGCCTCTTTATACCTCAATTTTCCACATGTGGGACAACTATCGAATGAATCATTTTCACCATAATATAAGATGCAATCATTTGAACATGCATGAATATTCTGATAATCAAAACCCATATTATGAACTAGATTCTTGCTCACAAAGAAATTTATAGGCAACACATTTTTTTAGGTAATAGTGGTTTAAACAAAGAGAATATCTGATCAAAAGAACTATTTGACATTACATTATCTAATTTAATAGTCATAAATTTTGAAACCACTTCAAATTTTCTTATCTTGCAACCAGGATATAAAGCATCCTCATCAGACCTCAATAACTGATAAAATTGAGATAGTTCCAACTCAAGAGTTAAATCAATATCATACCGAGTTTCAGTTTGTTGAAATGACAGACCTTCCACATCATGTACTAAATTTTGAAATCGTGATGGATCTGGAACCAAATTATTACTATCTTCAATGGAACTACCTTCACCATATTGATAATAAAAAATATAATCTGGTTGAAAAAAAAAATAAAATAGATGAACCCCAACGTTTTCGAATGTGTCATACATCTTCATAACATATTTTTTACAAGGAAACTTAATTATCTCTTCTGAAACAAATTCCAGTTTTGATGATGTAATTGATAAGAAAGCTTGAACACCCTCAATATATACAGGATTTAAACAAGAATCATTTAGATTTCTAGGCTAATTTATCCAAGCACGATCATCGAATAATGACTATTTTCAACTTCCTCATTCCATATTTCTCTAAAAAATATAAAATAATTAGTTTTTTAATAATTTTATATAAGAAAAACACTATTCAAGAAAGAGAATAAAATTAAATTCACTTTTCTAGAAATTTATAATAATTTCTATTATTACATAGCTATTTATAGTATTTTTTTTAAAAAATTATACTAATATACACTAATTTATAATAATTTATACTAATTACCACAAATTATTAGTAATTACAGCTAATTTATAATAATTACTGGCGGTATACTTTCTAGCGGATTGACGAAAGCTCTTTTTCCCGACGACTCATCTCCTTACACCTTTCTCCAATAAAAATCACTATGAAAAATCTTCTCTGATGTATGAATATCCATTTTTGTATGCATGATAATGGAGAGTAGGGAGGCCTCATCATGCTTCTCTCCATTCTCTTGTATAGGAAAATGGATATCTGTATGTCAGACCAGATTTCTCATAGTGATTTAAATGGAAGAAAGCTGCAAGGAGATGAGTTGTTAAGAAAAAGAGCCTCTTTTTCCTGAGGGCTTATCTCCTTGCACCTTTCTCCAATTGAAATCAGTATGAAAAATTTGCTCCGACGTATGCATATCCATTTTTTGTAATCATGAGAATGTAGAGTAGGGAGGACTCGCCGCATTGCTTTCCATTCTCATACAAAAGAAAATGGATATTCGTACATAGGAGTAGATTTTTTATAGTGATTTTAGTGGGATAAATTTGTAATGAGATTAGCCGTTGAGCTAAAGAGATGCCACCAATCCACTGGAAAATTGTGCCAATTTATTAGTAATTATTACTCCACTGGAAATTATATTGATTTATTACTATTTATTTCTAATTATAGCTAATTATTAGTTTTTTTCTAATTATTTCCAATTATCTCTATTTATTTCTAATTATTGCTATTTATTGCTAATTATTGCTATTTAGTGATATTCATTGCTAATTATTTGTATTTATTGCTAATTATTCATATTTATTACTAATTATTCATATTTATTGCTAATTATTACTAATTATTCCTAATTATCCCGAATTATTTCTAATTATTCCTAATTATTACCAATTATTACTAATTATTACCAATTATTACTTATTATTACTAATTACCACTAATTATTACTATTAATTCTTATTTATTACTATTTATTTGCATTTATTACTATTTATTAATATGTGTTACTATTTATTACTATTTATTACTAATTATTACTATTTATTACTAATTATTACAATTTATTGCTAATTATTAATACTTATTACTAATAATTCATATTTATTACTAATTATTACTAATTATTACTAATTATTACTAGTTATTACTATTTATTACTAATTATTACTAATTATTACTAATTATTCTTATTTATTACTAATTATTCATATTTATTACTAATTATTCGTATTTATTACTAGTTATGTGAATTTATTACCAATTATTACTAATTATTACTAATTATTACAAATTATTACTAATTATTACTATTTATTACGAATTATCACTAATTATTACTAATTATTACTAATTATTCGCATTTATTACTTATTATTACTAATTATTTATATTTATTACTAATTATTCTTATTTATTACTATTTATTTCTAATTATTCGTATTTATTACTATTTATTACAAATTATTACTATTTATTACTAATTATTACTATTTATTACTAATTATTACTAATTATTCGTATTTATTACAAATCATTTGTATTTATTACTAATTATTACTAATTATTTCTAATTTTTTCTAATTTTTTCTAATTATTACTAATTATTACTAATTATTACTAATTATTACTAATTATTCATATTTATTACTAATTATTCATATTTATTACTAATTATTACTCTTTATTACTAATTATTACTAATTATTACAAATTTTTTGTTTTTATTACTAATTATTTGTATTTATTACTAATTATTCGCATTTATTACTAATTATTCGTATTTATTACTAATTATTACAAATTATTACTAGTTATTACTAATTATTACTAATTAATCATATTTATTACTATTTTTTTCATATTTATCACTAATTGTTAATATTTAATACTAATTATTACTAATTATTACTAATTATCACTAATTATTACTAATTATTACTATTTATTACTAATTATTACTAATTATTACTAATTATTACTATTTGTTACTAATTATTACTAATTATTCATATTTATTTCTAATTATTCATATTTATTACTAATTATTACTAATTATTTTTAATTATGACTAATTATTTGTATTTATTACTAATTATTCACATTTATTACTAATTATTACTAATTATTACTAATTATTACTAATTATTTGTATTTATTACTAATTATTCATATTTATCACTAATTATTTGTATTTATTACTAATTATTCATATTTATTACTAATTATTACTAATCAATACTAATTAGTACTAATTATTACAAATTATTCATATTTATTAATAATTATTACTAATTATTTGTATTTATTACTAATTATTCATATTTATTACGAATTATTTGTATTTATTACTAATTATTACAAATTATTCGTATTTATTACTAATTATTCGTATTTATTACTAATTATTCATATTTATTTCTAATTATTCATATTTATTACTAATTATTCTTAATTATTACAAATTATTTATAATTATTACTAATTATTACTAATTATTACTTATTATTCGCATTTATTACTAATTATTCATATTTATTACTAATTATTACTATTTATTAGTAATTATTACTATTTATTACTAATTATTCCTAATTATTCCTAATTATTACTATTTGTTACTAATTATTACTAATTATTACTAATTATTACTAATCATAACTAATTATGACAAATTATTACTAATTATCGCTAATTATTACTAATTATCACAAATTATTACTAATTACGACTAATTATTAATAATTATTAATAATTTAACTTATCAATACCAATGACTACTAATTAATAATAATTAATATAATAATTATTAATTAATACTAATTAATACTAATCACATGTAATTATTTGTAATAATAAATAATGAAAAATAAGCCTCTGAGCGGCGTCTCCCCGCTTTCTCTCTCGCGCTAGGGTTCCTCCTCGTCGGCTGTTCGGAGTGGGGGAGGCTATTGTGCGGCCCTCCGACATCGTCTCCCCCACTCATTTTCTTCTTGCATATATTTCTCCTTGTTTCGTCTTCGGCGGCGGCCTCTGCACTTGCACGGGTGATCGTTTTCAGATTTTGGCATAGTCATCTTCTTTCAAGGCCAAACAAAGGTTGCTGCTGTCGAAGCCCTCAGACCCTCATCCCATGCTCTGACATCTCGTACCTCGGCGTCTCTCCAAGTCGGAGCTGAAGCGGTGGCATCCTAGAGGTTTTGGGTTCTGCTGCTTGGAGGTCGAAGGCTTTTAGGCACTTCCAGAGTCTGTTGGTTGGCTTTTGGTCTTCTGCCTTGTCGACAGTGCTGTCGCTCGGAACCCTCAGATGCTCCTTCCCTGCTCTGGCCTCAAGTTCTTCTGCACCCCTCCAAGGCGAATCGGGAGCGGTGACAACAACGAGATTTTGGGATGTGCGGCTCGACTGCCGTTGGTGTGCCTGGCGTGAACCTTCGACGATATCATTATTCGATATGCAATGACAACGTCTTTCTTTCTCATGACATCAGTGAAGTTTTTAGGGGTTTTTTTGCGATTTTGTTTAGTGTGATGCCAATTTGTTCTTCTGTGATGGAGGTTTGATGGAGTGGTGAATTCTATTCTGGTGGCAGATGTTGGTTGTTCGATGGTTGTGGTTCTGGTTATGTGTTTCTATTTTTGGTTCTTTCAGTGTTTCTTCCTTATAATGGTGATTCGGGCGATGATAGCGCGACGATGTTGGTGAAGGCCTTTAGAGGGGGATGAAGACGACATGGTGTATGGATGACGATAAGGGTGATGGTTTTTTCTATTTCGATGTTTGAAGTTGCAGCAACGAAGGCCGGTGGGTACTCGCCGACGATGTCTGACGAAGGTGACGACGAGGTGGTTCGATGTCGGGGACGTGGCACGAGGAGGCTAGCAGATCGAGGATCCTTGTCCTGAGGCGTCCCTAGCTATTTGATTTTTAAATCAAATGCAGATTTCATCTAAGCGGTTCTTTAAATTAGGTGTTTCGGTAATCTCGTGTTTGGTTCGGTTCCCGCTCACCCAAAAAGTGGATTTCAAAAATCAAATAAAAATAGAATTTTCAGTCAGTTAAAATAATGAAAAATAAAATGATCTAATTCTAATGTAATTTAATTTCATCTAGTTAACAATAATTATAACTAATATAAAATAAAATGAATTAACTAAAAAATAAAAGAAAAAGATAAATACCTTAAAACTGAATCCTTTGTAGGATGTAAGACTTGAATATTGATCTGATGTAGAATCTTAAACTTTGAATAATTTTGAGAGAGAAAATGTAAATAGAGAGGGAGAGGGGTGGAGAAAGGAGTGGAATGAGAAAAACTCAGATGATGGTATATATAGGTTAGAGTATTTGCGATGGGAGGCCCGTCGCAAATACCAACCCCGTTATTAATTAGGGGCGACAGTTAAAAAGGTATTTATGATGAGACCCGTTGCAAATACCCACCTGCCGATATACTATTTGCGACGAGAGATAACCCCATCGCAAATACTAAAAAACACAGTTGGGTATTTGTGACAGGTAAAAAAAACCCATCTCAAATACTCTTCATGTGGTTTGGCGCCCAATCTATGCCAAACCTTTTGCGATGGAAACCCAATTCCTGTCGCAAATAACCCATCACAAATATTCCTTTTTCACGTAGTGTATGAGCCTCCTTCCCCGGATAGTCTGTATCGTATATGTCCTATTGGACAATAACATCCAGTCATAGAATAATGTTCAAGAATAATGTTGTGACACCACTAGGTACTCATCATAGTTGGGAACTACTATGACCTTTCAGCGTGACATAAATTCTTAGGACATTATCACATACAAATGTCATGTAGAGGAAAAATAATAATGTGATAAGAAGAATGTCAGTAATAATTAAAACATGTAATCAAGTACTAGAAAAGTTGGTCTTAGGGCACCAACTCCCAGAGACTCCCACTTGAACTAGAGCCAATTGACAATAACTTCTAGTCCACTAGCTCTCACATAATACTCATGCCTCTGCTGAGATAAAACCTTGGTCAAGGGTTCTTCTATGTTTTCCTCCATGGATACTCTACCCACCACAACTTCACCTCATTGAGAAAAATCCATCAACTGATAAAAACTTTCATAGTATGTTCTTTGTCCTTTAGTGTGACCTTGGATCATTAGAGAGAGCCACCACTGTAGTGTTATTACAGTAAACCGTGATAGGGTCTTTACTGCTAGGAACCACCTCATGCACTTGGAAAAAGTT
This sequence comes from Viscum album, assembly GCA_963277665.1. Taxonomy (NCBI): domain Eukaryota; kingdom Viridiplantae; phylum Streptophyta; class Magnoliopsida; order Santalales; family Viscaceae; genus Viscum; species Viscum album. The sequence continues at coordinate 460,930,861 of OY728138.1, forward strand.
GAAAATCCAAACTGTTTCCATAGCTACCTCGGAATCCACAATATAATCTAACTCTGCTATATAATCAGCGAAACCCAGATGCTTAGAACTCTTCCAGATCAAAACTCCTCCATCAAGAAAAAAGATATATCGAGATTATGACTTTAGATCATTTTGATCTGTCTAAAAGCTAGCATCTGTATAATCCCTGATGAATATCTCTTTATCTCCTTCATACACCATGAACATATCCTTAGTTCACCTCAAATACTTAAGGATAACCTTGAAAGATGTACAATGTTGTTCACCTATATCTACTTGATGTTTTCCAACCATGATTGAAGCATAGGCAATACCAAGCCTCATACGTAACATGACATACATGATAAATCCTGTCATAGAATCATATGATATCTTACTCATTCTATCTCTTTCCACTTGTGTCTGATGAAACATTTTCTTATAAAGATGTATACTATATGACACAGGAACTAATCCTCTATTGGATTGTTCCACACTAAACCTATTAATTATATAGTTAATGTATTCACATTGAATTAGTCCAAGAAGCCACTTGGATCTATCACGTATGATCTTGATCCTTATAATGTAGGTCATTTCACTCAAGTCCTTCATGGAGAATCACTTTCTCAACCATTCCTTAACCTCTTGTAAGGTGGGTATATCATTTCCAATTAGTAACATTTCATTAACATACACTACTATAAAAGAAAACAAACTCCCACGAAACCTCTTGTAAACACACTGATCACATTTGTTCTTAACAAAACCAAATTTCTTTATGGCTTCATCAAATCAAATGTTCATGAGATGGATTCTTCCACTAATCCATAATTATATATCTACAGATTTCACACCTTTTTAACATTTATTGGAGTCACAAACCCTTCAGGATATGTCATATACACATCATCTTGAAGGTTCCTATTAAGGAATGCAGTTTTGATATCCATCTTCCAAATCTCATAGTCATGGTAAACTGTTATAGAAAACAAAATTCTGATGGATTTAAACATGGAAACTGGGGAAAAGGTTTCTTCATAGTCAATTCATTGATGTTGTCTAAACCCTTTAGCCACTAACCATGCTTTATAGGTATTTACTTTACCTTCCATGCCCATATTTCTCTTGAATAACCATTTACACCCAACAAGATTTATATCAACTAGTGGATCGATCAGAACCTAAACTTGGTTTTGATACATGGATTTCTTCTCAACATTCATGGATTTTGAACATCTTATAGGTTCTAAGATCTTTACTTCCTCCTTGTAGAAGAGAGGATCATTATTTTCAACCAACAATGATTCACTATTATTAGTGACTAAAAAAACCATATCTATTTGGTTCTCTCACATCTCTAGCACTCCTATGCAACACTTATGTTTCCATAATTTCTTCTTCTATAGGGACCAGTGGAATCAGTTCCTATACCAACTCTTGTATATCTTGAGCACCAACTTCATCAAATTAAATATTGATCCCACTATCCCACTTTAGTATGTGCTCCCTATAAAGAAAGATGGTCTGTCTTATGACAATCACTTTTTTGCCTGAAGGGTTGTGTCGATAATATCTCCTTATTTCCTTGGGATATCCTATAAATATACACTTCAATCTTTGAGGTATTAGTTTTTCACTAGAGGTATCCTTAACAAATGCCTCGCAATCCCATGCAAAAACATGTGATAAAATAGGTTTCTTTCCGCTCTATAACTTAAATGGAATACCATTTTCCACTTTAGTTGGTACTTGATTTAGTAAGTATAATTTCTTCTGTAGTGAATATCCCCAAAATGATAATGGAAGTCTTGCATCACTCATCATCGAACTTACCATGTCCAATAAGGTATGGTTCCTCCTTTCACTAACACCATTCCACTACGGTGTATAAGGTGGAATGAGCTGCGATAAAATCCCATACTCCCATAGAAAGTTGATAAAGTCTTGGTTAATATATCCACCACCTAGATTTAATTGAATTTTATTTATCTTATTACCAAGTTGATTCTAAACCTCTTTCTTGAACCCTTTGAATTTATCAAAGGATTTAGACTTATACCTCATTAATTAGATATAACCATACTTACTCAAGTCATCGATAAAAGTAATAAATTATGAGAACCTACCTCTAGCCTCTACTTGAAAAGTTCCACACACATTAGTGTGTACCAAATCTCTAAACTCTGGGGCCCTTTCACCTTGACCACCGAATGGTGGATTATTCATCTTAACTTTTAAATAAGCATGAAATATTTTAAGTGGATTAAGCTCAAAAGAGTCCAAGTAACCATCTTGATAGATCTTTTTCAAACGCTTCTAGTTTATGTGACCAATACAATGATGCTATAACTGGGTGTTATATGAGTCACATGTGTTTGTTTCTTTATCAATTGAAAACATTTGGTTTTCATTTATTTAATTCATAATGACTTTTATTTAACTGTTCTTTAACGTAACATAGGTTATATTTATAAAAATAGAAAAATTTATTTCCAAAGTTGAGAATAAATTCATCCTTGTCTAAACAAGAAACAGAAACAATGTTCTTTGTAACACTTGGAACATAATAATAATTCTTAAAAAGAAAAATCAATCATGTCGACAATTTGAGATGGTTATCTTTAATGGATAGATCATCCAATATCACTCCATTGGTAGCCCATAGATCCACCTCATTTTTGGTAATCTTTCAAAATATACTTGGTTCCTGTATTTGGATACAAAGTTGAGCACCACATGTGGTATTTAATACCCAAATTATAGATATAGAAAGATTACACTCAATAATGAATGCACCTAAATCTTCCCATAGCTTCTTTGGATGGGTGAAATTCCTCTTCTAGTGGCCCTACTTTCTACATCAAAAACATACCGCATCATGTTTCTTTCCCTACATTTAGATCTTCTTCTTCTTGGAAGGACGCTTCTCTGGAGATTTAGACTTGGAATGAGTCTTTGAACCCTTTTCCTTATTCTTACTATTCTTATTCACCATAATTATAGTGGTTTTGACATTCCCTGTGTATTTATTAACTTAGAGAATAAGTGTAATAAGTTCTGACAACATCTTCTTGATATTTATCATATTATAATTCACAATAAAACTGGATAAGTTTTTAGATAACAAGGATAGAATGATATTTTTACACATCTCATCAGGGATCTTAAAACCCAAGATGTCTAGACACTCAATGTTGTTAATAATCTTGACTACATGTTCCCTATCCAGTGTCGACTCTCCAATATTTTGTGTGATCAGTGCATTAGAGATCTCATATCTCTATGATCTCACAATCTATTAATAAATATCCTTAAGGTGAGAAATGATGCTATGAGAATCCATATCCTTATATTTCTTTAGAATATAATTGTACATAGAGGATAACATGAAACATTATAAATCTATAGCATCGTCCACATGATTCAAATAGACAGATACTTCTTCCTCATTATCCTATTTGGAAATGAAAGCAGGAAGTGGGTTTTCCCATATGTATAATTTTCATTCATAGAGTAGTATAACGTGAAAGAACCTATACCATTCTTATAAATTCATGCTAATGATAAGGTTATCCATCTCCTGTATGGATCAAAATGATATTTATAAAGTTGTTTTATTTTCTATTTTCTACAAATTAAGAGCTGATAATTAATACTTATTTTGATTATAAAAAATATTAATAAATTTAAAATAAATTAAATTCTTATTAGTCTCCCACTATTTTAAAAAATCCAATAGCCCTCACCATCAGTTTTATAATATCTTCTCACTTAGATGATCTAGTGGTAAAGATCCATATTCCCCTTCCCATAACCCAGATGTGGGCCTAACAAGTTATTCGAAGGGTTTTCAGTAGGCATGACTTTTCAACTAAATTAACTCATATATCCTTAATCCATTGAGTAGACTCCCTAATCTTAAAATCCCAATTAAAAGGATTTAATCAACCTTTACCTCTTAGTTACACCAAGTCCATCTTGGGAATTCAACCCTTGATGTAAGCAAAGTTAAGTCAATGAAAAAATTCAAGTTAAAAATTCCATGATAATTGAAAGCACCCTAACTTAGGTTGTTCAAGAACTTTGAACTATAAGGTTATTTATAACTTAAGTAGTGGAAGTCTATACTGAATTAATATTTTATTTGAGGAATTTTTATCCTTATGCATAAATCCTGTTTTAGCTATTCATATGCCTTGTTAATATTAAGTGGATTTTACTAAAGTAATTAACCATGTTTGATAAAACATTTAAAAATAATACAATTATATTTTATTCTATATTTCATGCTTGTTAATTAATTTATTATATGATCATGAAACATTTACAAACATAATAATTTAACCATGAAACTAAAAGAAATAAAATATAAGTGGCATGATCATGAGATTCTATAATGGTTAATTTATACAACAGATGATAAACCAACCCTCAACCCTGGGGGAAAACACCTTGAACTGTAGCTTGGTTCATGCTTCAGTATTTTAGCTTATCTCCTATGTATCACCTTGATTGGTTTATCCTAATTTCTTTGATTTAGACCACCTCCTCTCGCTTGGGAGCTCCATCCTTACATAAGCTTTTAATTCACTCATAGGTGAGGGGAGCCAATGGACTGGATAAAAGGGGTTTACATAAATAAAACCATGGGAACACATTTACTTATATAATAAGGAAGGAATGAAATGCAAACCATAAATAATAATTTAACCAAAATAAATTAAAAGAAACCAATCACATAAAAAGGGTTGGTCTAATCTCATTATGATCCAAATTGACATGAAATGAGCATACATTTGTAATATTGTTATTAATTACTTCAATTCATTATTTAATTAATATTAAGTGACAAAAATTAATCCAATTAATTCAATTTATCTTAATTTCATTCAAGCATCCTTAATCCAACTTCATCTATAATTTTAAGAAAAATTAATTTCATTTAAAATTAATGTATTACATAAGTGTACATGGATGAAAACTCGTGTGCACATCAAATTTTTTAACATGGAAATTAATTTAATATATAATTTATAATCCCATGTCATGGATTTTATTATTGAATTAATGACACACAAAACACATAATCAATAGGTTTAATTATATATTTAATTCTTCTCTCTATAAAAAATTGAGAACATTGTCAGCAGCAGACTACACAATGTATATAAAATTACATGATGTGTACTACCTTCTTCCCATGTCCACAATACACACCTTGGGACTAGGCATGTTTCTTATCTAAAACTCATTTTAAGTACACAATATGTTTTCCAACACACATGAAATGTACTATCACTTTCTCATGTCTGTAACACATTCCTTGGGACTGGACATATTTTCTACCCATGAACAAGCTTGAGGTATATGGCATGTACTAGGAATACATAGCGTGTGGCCTCAAAGTTTCACAACTTTTCAGTCTTCATGTCATGTATCCAATACATGAATCGATGGGACACCTCATGCTCTCATCCATAAGAAAACAAGGACTACATGGGGTGTATAGTTGTAACACCCCAAGCTTCCACGGTATGTTTCCCTTCGAATAATGCGATAGCGTGTGTTGTACGCAACCTCGAGTTCTAACACACACCACAACTAATTAAACTAGCCGTTGTGAATAGTAATACCTACTTTTTGAAATAATATATATTTTATATTTCAAAATGGAATTCATTTTTGGATTCGGAATATTGAAATTAGCCTAGGGTGAAATTTTGGTACTTTTCGGATAACTTTTATATTTTGATGAATAGTGAAAATTACTAAATTTTAATTAAAATCAACTTTTTTAATCAAAATAATTAATATTGATAAATTATGAATTTGAGTGGTTTTAAAGTATATTCAGAATATATTTTTACCATTTAATTTAATGTTTGTCATTGGACATAATTTCACAATTAAACCAGACATAAACAAGTGTCAATCTTTTGATAGTTATTATCTCTTAAAAACACGCTTTTTATTTTAACAACGGGAATTAATTTTAAATTAATTTCTGCCACTTCTGTGTTTTGAATTTGGAAAAATGGATTACATATTTGGAATCAGGATGTCCAAATTATGTAAATAGTTAACTTTTATTTTTACACATTTTGAATAATTACTGCGGTAAATATTTTATTTACCATGGTTAAAGGGTAAATCCGGTAAATAAGGGTTAAAAAATAATATTATAATAATACAAAATTATCCTAAAACGTGTCCTAACCTTATTGGTGGACACATACCCGACCATGGGAATCCTTGGGTTGATTTGAGGACCCCTTAGAGCCACTTGTATCAGGTAGGGACACATTATATTAATAAAGTTAAAATAAAAATAAAAATGGCATAAGCTTACATCTTTTAGAATAACAATTTTTACATAGGGTTATACATGTTTGATTTTCGATTATAAATATTCATTAGAAAGATAAAAAGATTTCCTACATAATGATATTTTATTTATAATTTTTATACATCAAATAATTTAAATTATTAATGACACAATAATGATGTAATGTTTACCTCATTAATAAATCATTTAAATAAATAAGATTATAATGATTAAAATATTATCTAAAACCTGTCCAATTCTTATTGGTTGATGTTATTTAGAATATGAGTCATCTTATCTTCGACCTCAATGATTTTTGGACCATTATAAACCGAATATAATTATATTATAAAGTAATACTTTCACTCTTTCCTAAAGAGCCCCTCCTCTCCCTTATAAAAGGAGACCACTCCTCATTTCTTCACACCTTCAAAGCCACTTGGCTCGGCCAAACTCTTCCCAAATACTCTCCCAACTTCCCTCAATACAACCTAGAGGCCTTAGTTTGATCAGAAAGCCAACCTAAGGAGCCCTTTTGATCAAATAAAAAGGAAGAACCCGAAGAAGAGGTAATGTTTTCACCACCCCTTTTCAAGTTCCTTTTTTCTTACACTTCTTCTTTCTTTGTTCTTACCATTCTAAAATAATAACTCCAGTATCTCACATATACTGTGATGTTATTATAAATATGGTACCACCATATTTAGTATTCTATCCACCCTTTGAATAACATGTCACCATACGTGCGTACGTACGGCTTACCGTCTCCACGTCGTGGTGTAATTGTTATTCAATATAATATTATTTGGATGGGTATAATAATGATGTGTAACTCATGTAAATAATAAATATAACATGTTAATTATTTTGTATATATGATATACCATCCATTTATATATTATTTTAATATCAAAAGAATGATATTGTTGCTCGTGCGTACGTACGGACTACCGTCTCCACGAATGCGATGAGATTCATTCTCCATCGTATCCATTCAAGTATAATTATCATTTGATGATTTAAAAATGATGTTTAAAGACTTGATATCATTCTGGATATGAATAATATACAACCTATCCTTTAAAAACATGTCTTACATAACAAAACATACAAAAGAAAACAAGTAAGTTCACACCCGAAACAACGATAATACTAAGATATTATTATCAAATCAATATTAAAAGATCATATATGATATCATAATAATGTATATGATTATTTTATAATTTAATAACAATTATTTCACCATTATACAGGAGGTTAACCTACCCCAACCAAGGAAAAGTACAAGGTAAGGGTTTATTTCGCAATCTCTTCATTTTCCGAGGTTGTTTATACATAATTATCTACTGGGACCTCGTTATCATCCACGTCCATGTTTCTTAAAAATGTATTTCAAAACATTTTTAATATTTAAAAGAATATGGGTTAAAGTCATTTATACCCTTGTTTGACTTTTTATAAGAGGTTTATAAGGGAATCTTTCCGTCGTTTTCCAAACAAGGTGCTTTTTAACCTTTTCGACAGAATTAAGATAAGAATGTTTTTTTTAACTTATATGGCGGGTACGTTTATTTTCCACCGTTATAAAATCGTCAAAGCTTCCCTTACAAGCTTATAAGAATATTTTCAAAGAAAATGTTTTATTTTATAAATATATGTCTCTTAAATGATTTCAAAATAGAAAGAGACATTTCTTTAAAAAGAGTTTTGATTTCATCTATGTCAACATCCTTTAATGGATTTTACGCTTATTTGAGGATGATATATTATGATACAAAACTTTTATATTGTATTGAAGGTTTTGTGATATGTTTGACTGTGGATGTGCTATTTTTTATATACCATTCATGGTTTATGGTGAAAGTATTGACATTTCCTATGCTAGTTTTAATACGAATGTTTATGTTATGTTTAAACCTTTTCATATGGGAATGCATTGGACTTAATATGTGACGGGTGGAGCCCGTTATAGCTCCTCGATGCATCGGTAGGTCTCATGAGACAAACTAGTGTCTTGGCACAAGGCCTTGGCAAAATCTTATTTGTAGTCTTGGCACGAGGCCTTGGCTATGTGGTTATGATAGTCTGGCATTATGCATTCCATCATTATGAAAGTGGTTATTGATATTGCATGTGATTATTCGATTAGTAGAATATCCATGTGAATAAGTAAATGGCATTATTTCATTTTATTTATTCCATACTATGTTGAAGTTAAAGTTTAAAAGGCTTTTGTTTTAGTTATACATTGCCTTAAATGTTTATTCTTATTTATGAAAGTTTCCACTATATTGTTATCCTTACTGGACATTTGAGCTCACCCCTTTTCTATGTTTTATTTTCCCAGGATGTGAAGAAGTAAATTATGAATGACTTGCAGGGATATTATGAGGGGTTAATAGTGTGGACTATGGAGACAATATGTTGTTGTAGTAGTTTTTATTTTATTTTGATGATGTAATGTAAAACTTATGAATATATCTAGTGTTTCCAAGGCTACTAAACCAATCGGTCTTTCGAGATTTGATCTTTCTTGTGATCATGCCAATGTTATGTAATTAATGCACCGACTCTGGGTAATTGGGGTCGGGGCGTTACAGTTGGTATCAGAGGAAGTTTAGTACAAACCTTGGAAGCTAGATTTAGATAAACTCTGATTAGAGCACGTAGACCTAAGATGAACTTTGAGGATTAGTATAGAAGAACTTCCTAGAATTTTGGTATTGTTGAGATTTTGTGAGTTTTCCGAGCAATACATCCCTGTCTGGATACGAGCAGGTAGAGGCTGCTCTGGCACAGATGTACCTAGGGGTAAAACCCGAAAACACCGCTTTGAGCTAGACTCTAACGGGAACTGGTGCACGACAACGGGCCTTGCTGCACTCTTGGTTACGACACTCCCGGGGGATATGCTTAGGATAACTCTCATTTTCTTTACAAATCATTATGAAGGGTTTATGAGTATATAATTCCTCAAAGAAAACATTTTTATGATTATGGATTATATCCATAAATAGTTAAATTTATGTTAAGTGTTTTATAAGTATGAGATTTTGTATTTTGATTCATAAACTGATCTAGTTTATGCCATTATTTAGAAATGGTGCCTAGTGGAAGAAATGGAAACCATATCAATGCACGCACTCCATATAGGGATTTCCCTCCTACTCAAGATAATTATAGTGGGGCTGGTGATGCAACTGGTGCCGATCAACTAATCACCATACTGGGACAACTTACTCAGGTTATGGATAATAACTATACCCGTATGGAGCACCCTGATCCGCAGCGTGGAGGATCAATGTTAGATCGATTCATGAGGCAACAACCACCAACGTTCAATGGGAGTACAAATCTCTTAGTAGATGAGCAATGGATAAATTCCCTAGAGAAAATATTTCAGGCTTTGGGGGGAAGTGAAAGGAAAAAAGTTATCATGACAGTTTACCGCCTCACTGGAGATGCTGATCAATGGTGGTCATTGATTCAAAACATGAAGGAAGATGATGAAGTATCAAATATGGAATGGAGGGAGTTCAAAGATCTGTTTTTAGAAAAATACTTCCCTCGCGACCATCGAGCAGATATGGAAAGGCAATTTCTAAGTTTGAGACAGAAGGAGGATGAGAATGTCGCAAAGTATGAGGCTAACTTTACAAGGTTAGCAAGGTACGCTGGTGATTATATACGTAACCAAAGAAGTAATATTGATCATTTCTTTGATGGGTTAAAACCATTTCTCCGTCGAGCATTAGTCTCACAATCCTTTTTATCGTACAAAGACATTGTCTCATGTGCTATCAAGACCGAAAAGGAATTCTCTAAGTCTTATGACTTTAAAGCAAAGCAAGAGAAGAAGAGACCTGCTGATCAATCTGGGAATGGAAATAAGGGGAAGAAGGGAAAGGTTGAATATCCATCCTGTGGTAAATGCGGGAAGAAACACCCTGGTACTTGCTTGAAGGGAATGGGAGTCTGTTACAAGTGTGGTGAAAAAGGCCACCAAGCTCGTGATTGCAAGGGGAAGAAGGAAGCTACCAACGTTCAGTGCTACAATTGCAGGGAGATGGGGCATTATGCAAATGAATGTCCTAAGCGTCAGGAGAACTTACCTCAGAAAAGTCCAAGGGATCAAGGCCAGGATTATGCTATCACTACTGCTGAGGTAGAAGCTCCGAAATACGTGGTGGCAGGTAATTTAATGGTTTCCTCAAGTTTAGCAAATGCATTATTTGATTCTGGATCATTGCATTGTTTCATATCTTCCCAGTTTGCTAAGAAAATTAGATATTTCCAATTTGATTTAATAAGGGAGTTGTCAGTTAAAACTCCTAAGGGAAGTATCATTGCAACAAAGTTTTGTGAATCAGTCCCCATTAGAGCACATAAATTCTCTTTATCTGCTGATCTCATCGTCATACCTATGATTGAGTTTGATATAATCCTCGTTATGGACTGGCTTTCGGACTATGATGCGAAGATTTATTGTAAGAAGAAAGAGGTTATGATTCTTGATGATAATGATAAGGAACACCTTATTTTTAGAGCAGAATCGTCACCACCTAATTCTTATTTAGATCCACCCCCAGTAGCTCAACTTAATTCAATTATTGGGGAGGAAGAGAATGAAATAACTGTCGGTGAGGAAAGGAATGTTCAAATAGAGGATGTACCTGTTGTGAAAGAATTTGTAGATGTATTTCCGGAAGATTTACCTGGACATCCTCCAGAACGAGAAGTTGAGTTTTCCATTGATTTGATTCCTGGATCAAGGCCTATATCGAAGACCCCTTATAGAATGGCCACTGTAGAATTAGTCGAACTAAAGAAACAACTAGAGTAATTGAGTAATAAGGGATTTATTCGCCCTAGTGTTTCTCCATGGGGAGCCCCTGTTCTTTTTGTTAAAAAGAAAGATGGATCTATGAGGTTATATATCGACTACAGGGAGATCAATGCTATAACGATAAAGAACAAGTATCCCCTACCTCGTATTGATGATTTATTTGACCAACTGCATGGAGCTCAATACTTTTCAAAGATTGACCTTCGATCTGGATACCATCAGTTGTGTGTGAAGAAGGAAGACATTCCGAAGAAAGCATTTCGAACCAGGTATGGGCATTACGAGTTTACCGTAATGCCGTTTGGATTGACTAATGCACCCTCTGTATTCATGGATCTGATGAATAGAGTTTTCAAGGAGTATCTCGATGAATTTGTGGTGGTATTTATTGATGATATCTTGGTATACTCCAAAACCTACGAAGATCATGAAAATCACTTGTGCATTATCTTAAAGACTCTGAGGAGGCATGAATTATATGGGAAGTTTAGCAAGTGTGAATTCTGGCTTCAGGATATTTCTTTTCTTGGCCATATCATCTCTAAAGATGGAATATCTATTGATCCTTCTAAGACCAAGGCAATCCAAGAATGGCCAGCACCTACGAGTATAACTGAGGTACGTAGTTTTATTGGTTTGGCAAGTTATTATCGACGTTTCGTCCAGAATTTTGCCCGATTGGCTAACCCATTAACGAAGCTCACACGTAAAGGGGTTAAATTTGTTTGGACAAAAGAGTGTGAAGAATGTTTCGAAGAACTGAAGATAAGATTAGTCAATGCTCCTATATTGACTCTACCATCAGGGAATGATGGGTTCGTTATTTATAGTGATGCATCAAAGAAAGGACTTGGTTGTGTCCTTATGCAGAATGATAGAGTTATTGCCTATGCATCACGACAGTTGAAAATTCCTGAACAAAACTATCCTACTCATGATCTTGAGTTAGAAACTGTGATCTTTACTTTGAAGATATGGAGACACTACCTCTATGGTGAAAAATGTGAGATTTATACAGATCACAAGAGTTTGAAGTATATTTTCTCACAAAAAGAACTCAACATGAGGCAAAGGAGATGGCTTGAATTACTCAAGGATTATGATTGCACGATACACTACCACCCGGGGAAAGAAAACAAGGTGGCAGATGCTTTGAGCAGAAAAGACCATGGAGTTTTGAACATGATCAGAATTGAAAGGGATCCAATTTTCATGGATCTAGTGAATATGGACATGGGAATAACCAGGGAAGGTGAAACATCAATGCTTTTTCAAATGGTTTCCAAACCATCTTTACTAGAAAGGATTAAGAGTTCTCAGACCGATGATGAAGAATTTCAGAAGAAGATTAAAGCTGTGAATGATGGGAGATTGAGAGACTTTGTGTATGAAGATGGAATTTTGAAATTCGGGAAGAGACTTTGTGTTCCCGATTTACCTGATCTGAAAAGGGAATTGCTGTATGATGCTCATAGTTCCAATTTCTCTATACACCCTGGGAGCACCAAAATGTATAGAGATTTGAAGGAACATTTTTGGTGGGACAACATGAAGAGGGAGATTGATGATTTTGTGTCAAGATGTATGGTTTGTCAACAAGTGAAAGCTGGAAGGCAACAGCCTGGAGGAGTCATGCAACCTCTTCCCATACCAGAGTGGAAATGGGACAATATTACGATGGACTTTGTCATGGGGCTACCAAAGACTCCTAGAAGGAACGATGCAATATGGGTTATTGTTGATCGTCTTACCAAGTCAGCACATTTTCTAGCTATAAGAGAAGATCTACCCCTGGAACGTCTAGCAAGACTATACATTAATGAAGTTGTGAGACTTCATGGAGTACCCCTATCGATTGTTTCTGTTCGTGATCCCCGTTTTACTTCAAGATTTTGGAAAAGTCTTCAGAAATCCCTGGATACTGAACTTCATTTGAGCACTGCTTACCACCCTCAGACAGATGGACAATCAGAACGGACTATTCAAACCCTAGAAGACATGTTGAGATCTTGCTCACTTGACTTTCAGGGTATGTGGGATCAATATTTACCACTGGTAGAATTTTCCTATAACAATAGCTTCCATTCGAGTATTCATATGGCACCATATGAAGCATTATACGGAAAGAGATGTCGTACACCAACCTGTTGGGATGAGGTTGGTGAAAGAAAACTTGTAGGCCCAGAACTGGTAGAGGAAACGGTGGAAAAGGTGAAGGTAATCCAAAATCACATCAAAGCAGCTCAAAGTAGGCAGAAGAGCTATGCCTATAATCGAAGGAAGGATTTGGAATTTCAAGTCGGTGATCATGTTTTCCTAAAGGTATCTCCATGGAAGGGAGTCATACGTTTTGGTAAGAAAGGTAAATTGAGTCCTAGGTACATCGGACCTTTCGAAATTCTAGAATGAATTGGGGCTGTAGCTTACTGATTGGCAATGCCGCCAAGTCTCTCCAAAGTTCACGATGTGTTCCACGTATCTCTGTTGAGAAAATACATGCCTGACCCAACGCATGTACTCACCTATGAGGAATTAGAACTGGAACACGATCTGTCTTATTGTGAAGAGCCTGTCAGGATTCTTGATACAAGAGAACAAGTACTGAGAAACCGGATGACGCGTCTGGTAAAAGTTTTGTGGAGAAATCATAAGATGGAAGAGGCAACGTGGGAACCCGAGGAACTTATGATGAAGAACCACCCGAGTCTTTTCATGTGATAAGTATTCTAGAAATTTCGTGGACGAAATTATTTTAAGGAGGGGAGAATGTAACACCCCAAGCTTCCACGGTACGTTTCCCTTCGAATAATACGATAGCGTGTGTTGTACGCAACCTCGAGTTCTAACACACACCACAACTAATTAAACTAGGCGTTGTGAATAGTAATACCTACTTTTTGAAATCATATATATTTTATATTTCAAAATGGACTTCATTTTTGGATTCGGAATATTGAAATTAGCCTAGGGTGAAATTTTGGTACTTTTCGGATAACTTTTATATTTTGATGAATAGTGAAAATTACTAAATTTTAATTAAAATCAACTTTTTTAATCAAAATAATTAATATTGATAAATTATGAATTTGAGTGTTTTTAAAGTATATTTAGAATATATTTTTACCATTTAATTTAATGTTTGTCATTGGACATAATTTCACAATTAAACCAGACATAAACAAGTGTCAATCTTTTGATAGTTATTATCTCTTAAAAACACGCTTTTTATTTTAACAACAGGAATTAATTTTAAATTAATTTCTGCCACTTCTGTGTTTTGAATTTGGAAAAATGGATTACATATTTGGAATCAGGATGTCCAAATTATGTAAATAGGTAACTTTTATTTTTACACATTTTGAATAATTACTGCGGTAAATATTTTATTTACCATGGTTAAAAGGTAAATCCGGTAAATAAGGGTTAAAAAATAATATTATAATAATACAAAATTACCCTAAAATGTGTCCTAACATTATTGGTGGACACATACCCGACCATGGGAATCCTTGGGTTGATTTGGGGACCCCTTAGAGCCACTTGTATGAGGTAGGGACACATTATATTAATAAAGTTAAAATAAAAATAAAAATGGCATAAGCTTACATCTTTTAGAAGAAAATTTTTTACATAGGGTTATATATGTTGGATTTTCGATTATAAATATTCATTAGAAAGATAAAACGATTTCCTACATAATGATATTTTATTTATAATTTTTAGACATCAAATAATTTAAATTATTAATGACACAATAATGATGCAATGTTTACCTCATTAATAAATCATTTAAATAAATAAGATTATAATGATTAAAATATTATCTAAAACCTGTCCAATTATTATTGGTTGATGTTATTTAGAATATGAGTCATCTTATCTTCTACCTCAATGATTTTTGGACCATTATAAACCGAATATAATTATATTATAAAGTAATACTTTCACTCTTTCCTAAAGAGCCCCTCCTCTCCCTTATAAAAGGAGACCACTCCTTCTCATTTCTTCACACCTTCAAAGCCACTTGGCTCGGCCAAACTCTGCCCAAATACTCTCCCAACTTCCCTCAATACAATATAGAGGCCTTAGTTTGATCAGAAAACCAACCTAAGGAGCCCTTTTGATCAAATAAAAAGGAAGAACCCGAAGAAGAGGTAATGTTTTCACCACCCCTTTTCAAGTTCCTTTTTTCTTCCACTTCTTCTTTATTTGTTCTTACCATTCTAAAATAATAACTCCAGTATCTCACATATACTGTGATGTTATTATAAATATGGTACAACCATATTCAGTATTCTATCCACCCTTTGAATAACATGTCACCATACGTGCGTACGTACGGTTTACCGTCTCCACGTCGTGGTGTAATTGTTATTCAATATAATATTATTTGGATGGGTATAATAATTATGTGTAACTCATGTAAATAATAAATATAACATGTTAATGATTCTGTATATATGATATACCATCCATTTATATATTATTTTAATATCAAAAAAATGATATTGTCGCTCGTGCGTACGTACGGACTACCGTCTCCACGAATGCGATGAGATTTATTCTCCATCGTATCCATTCAAGTATAATTATCATTTGATGATTTAAAAATGATGTTTAAAGACTTGATATCATTCTGGATATGAATAATATACAACCTATCCTTTAAAAACATGTCTTACATAACAAAACATACAAAAGAAAACAAGTAAGTTCACACCCGAAACAACGATAATACTAAGATATTATTATCAAATCAATATTAAAAGATCATATATGATATCATAATAATGTATATGATTATTTTATAATTTAATAACAATTATTTCACCATTATACAGGAGGTTAACCTACCCCAACCAAGTAAAAGTACAAGGTAAGGGTTTATTTCGTAATCTCTTCATTATCCGAGGTTGTTTATACATAATTATCTACTGGGACCTCGTTATCATCCACGTCCATGTTTCTTCAAAATGTATTTCAAATTTTTTTTAATATTTAAAAGAATATGGGTTAAAGTCATTTATACCCTTTTTTGACTTTTTATAAGAGGTTTATAAGGGAATCTTTCCGTCGTTTTCCAAACAAGGTGCTTTTTAACCTTTTCGACAGAATTAAGATAAGAATGTTTTTTTTAACTTATACGATGGGTGTGGTTATTTTCCACCGTTATAAAATCGTCAAAGCTTCCCTTACAAGCTTATAAGAATATTTTCAAAGAAAATGTTTTATTTTATAAATATATGTCTCTTAAATGATTTCAAAATAGAAAGAGATATTTCTTTAAAAAGAGTTTTGATTTCATCTATGTCAACATCCTTTAATGGATTTTACACTTATTTGAGGATGATATATTATGATACAAAAATTTTATATTGTCTTGAAGGTTTTGTGATATGTTTGACTGTGGATGTGCTATTTTTTATATACCATTCATGGTTTATGGTGAAATTATTGACATTTCGTATGCTAGTTTTAATACGAATGTTTATGTTATGTTTAAACCTTTTCATATGGGAATGCATTGGACTTAATATGTGACGGGTGGAGCCCGCTATAGCTCCTCGATGCATCGGTAGGTCTCATGAGACAAACTAGTGTCTTGGCACAAGGCCTTGGCAAAATCTTATTTGTAGTCTTGGCACTAGGCCTTGGCTATGTGGTTATGATAGTCTGGCATTATGCATTCCATCATTATGAAAGTGGTTATTGATATTGCATGTGATTATTCGATTAGTAGAATATCCATGTGAATAAGTAAATGGCATTATTTCATTTTATTTATGCCATACTATGTTGAAGTTAAAGTTTAAAAGGCTTTTGTTTTAGTTATACATTGCCTTAAATGTTTATTCTTATTTATGAAAGTTTCCGCTATATTGTTATCCTTACTGGGCATTTGAGCTCACCCCTTTTCTATGTTTTATTTTTCCAGGATGTGAAGAAGTAAATTATGAATGACTTGCAGGGATATTATGAGGGGTTAATAGTGTGGAATATGGAGACAATATGTTGTTGTAGTAGTTTTTTTATTTTGATGATGTAATGTAAAACTTATGAATATATCTAGTGTTTCCAAGGCTACTAAACCAATCGGTCTTTCGAGATTTGATCTTTCTTGTGATCATGCCAATGTTATGTAATTAATGCACCGACTCTGGGTAACTGGGGTCGGGGCGTTACAATAGTGGTTACATGATGTGTAGTTCTTTAAGCTGTGTGCTAGTCTATCTAGATCAACATGATGATATGCTTTTTTCAGATCTTAGATCCAATTTCATTAGATCTATATAACTTTTTCACAATATACAAAAGTAAAAACAAAAATAAATGACATGTGTACGGGAAGTACATGCTGTGTAGTCTGGTTTTGTCTAGGTAAAGTATTTGGTACCTCCAAATGGTTTGAGTCGAATACTTCTTCATTTTTAATAATTAACTGGTAAATGTTTATATTATTGAGCATGAATAAAGGGAAGGTATAATGATATTCGGACATTAAAATGAATTATTTTAAGTAAAAGAAAACACAAACACATTCAACTAATCAATGAATAATAAATAGTGATAAATTAAACATGTGATTGATCTAATACCACTTATAGGTTTCGAGTGTAATGGAAGCATCCTTTGATGGTATGAAAAACTTTCATTTTAGTATTAATTTACATGTAATTATTGTTACACTTGATCAAAACATCATGTCCAACAAAAAACGTAAATTACTTGACTAGAATAAAACATCGAAACCAGAAGAGAAAGATATTCACATGTAATTTCTAATTAATTTATGAGCAGACATATAATTAGTTAAACTTTTAATTCTATTTTAATTAATGATATTTTTAACTAGTTATCATTGTACCATCATTTTTATATATGATCCAAGTGTATAATCCCTCTAGCGGTGATCCACACATACACCACAATATCTGAACATTGCCAAAGAATCATTAGGTGCTAGCACTTTGACCTTGATCTCTTGCGTTGTTTGTGGTTGATCACAATAATATTCTTATCAAAGGAAAAAAGAACTCTTATTGTTCTCTCATAGTATTGACATAGGATTAAGAGGGAATTCACTCTAGGGATTGATCTAGTCTCTCTATATCTGTTGTGTACACCAGAAGTGAGTTATGGAAAGTGATATAATTAGATATTTATTATGGCATGTTTAGGGTTGGAAAGTCATACACAATCCCCTCATCTTATTTAAAATTAATAGATAACCCCACATCCATTAATAATTAATTAGTATTAATCACTTGAAATTTGAAACATAGTAAGAATATAAATAAATATCATTCACACCGTTTCCAATCAGACCGTTAAGCTCAGTCTTCTTTCCCTCGTCAAAATTTAATGATCCTAGAATAATGAATATTTAATAAATAAATTTCATTACATTATTCTATGATAAATATAATAAATATTATATTTTCAAAAATTTCAAAAAAATATTTATTATTATCCTTTAAATCACTTATTCTTTCAAATAAACTATAATTAAATTATGGCAATTAACCCAACCTGAATAAATATTATTTATTCTAACACATCAAAATCATTTCTTAAATTTAACTGAGATTGTGGATACACTAAGTGTGTGAACCTCCATACCTCTTTCTCAGTAGAATTATGAATAACCACATAAAGTACAAGGTTAGTATCTAGAAACATGCTAAGTCACCCATAAAGTAATATGTTAATGTTACAATGAAATCAAACCTCCTATAAATGCTTACCATGTAATATAATCCCTTTATCATGATATCTCAAATAAAGAAGGTTGTATGCTAGTGCCATCAATTTATATGTTTGATGTCTCTTTCTTTGACTTTCCAGAAATTAACTTTCCCACCGAATACCATGTCCATAGATTTATACAGGCAGTTCCATTCCCACCAAAGGGCTTGCGATATCAACTTTCATTAAGGGACAGAATGGATAAATCCTTTCTCACATTATACATTAATGAAATATCACCTGTGGCACACCTAACATATCCTACCTCACCGTGAGAATATGTCGTCATGAACTTCATCAATACATAAAATCATGAAAGTCATGATATTCATTAATCATAGACTTAATGTATAAGGATAAATACACATGTTTGTATATAGGAACATCCAATGACACATGGAAATTTGGATTTCCTATTAACGAGTCTATTCTCATAACCTCCACTCTTAGAGATTACCAAAGGCAAATACCATGAGAAGGTTCTCAATTTCTTATGAGCCACCTACCCCTAATAGCCTATATCATCCATGTTCTATTAGAAAATATCATTTTACCATATAACAATGTTTAAGAATAATGTCGTGGAACCTCTAGGTTCTCATCATATAGGGGAACTACTATGACCTTTCAATGTTACATATATTCTCAGGACATTATCACATAAAAATTCCATGTAGAGGAACAATAATAATGTGATAAGAAAAATTAATTAATAATGAAAACATGTAATCAAGTACTAAACAAGATGGTTCAAGGAAACTAACTCCAAAAACAATAATAAATCTACAATGAAATATAGTGAAACCAATATAATTATGAAACAAAATTGATTCTTCTAGAACATGACTCATCTATTGGGTATAAACATTCAAATATATATTAATTTAGTATTATTTACCAAAAAAAACATAGTAAAATGGATACAATGAAAGAAAAATTAATAACTACTATACTATTATACAAAAACAACTTGTTTAATTGATATTATATTTTTATATTTATTTTACGAAACAAATATCCATGTACTATTTAATGCAAGAAACACATTGTTCTTCCTAAATGATTTGTATAGTTTTTTATCATTCAACTTCTTTAGTAAATTTTAAGATTATTCCACATATCAAAAAACAATATTTAAATGAAATCATTTTTATTTTCAATAATAGACCTTGATATAAAGAATCAATAAAAATAAACTTAAATGTAAGGATTCTTGAACAAAAAACATACACTGAAAATGAGGAATATAAAAGTTAATATAAACATGGAAGAATATATTAACATCTATAGATATAAATATTAAAATAAAAAAATTAAGTGTTATTACAAGTACATGTTTAACTAAAAAATATAAAAAATATAAATATTTACATAAATTATTAAGAGATTAATAGATTATTTTCTCATATCCTTTCTACGTGATCATTTCATATATCATAGACCATGTTTTTATCGTAGTCATAATTATCCTCTAGTAATCATGTAATGGATGGAGGAATATCACATAATTCCACAAAATCATCAAAACTTTCATCACCCAAATGTATTTTTTCATTGAAAAATGATAGGGAATCGATCATTTGATGAATAAAAAATATAATATTTTTTACATGTATATCCTGGATAAATGGGCCATTTTTATGCAATTTTTTCACATGTATATCCCTGATAACGAGTTGATTCATTTATAGCTATATGAATTGATTATAACTGTTTCAAATGTTCAAACTATTATATACTCAATATTCATAAATTATCATAGTGTATATTGGATTTTAAGTTCTAGAATCCAATGTTCAACTCCCTTCATTGAATGAAGGGAGCCTATAAAAGGGGTATAGATCATCCTATTGGGGGTGGGTGATTTTAACAAGCTACAGCTAAATCTATCTTTAGTCTAGTACTTCATTTATCATCGATGTGAAGGTACTAAAACACCTTTGGAGTTAAGGGGTCCTCTCATAGTATATAAGTATTATAGTGATTGATGTACTACCTATAAAGGAAAGAGTCCTCAAGTTATTTCTTGGTGATACCCATCAAGAATGTTCCTATAAGTCCAAAAGATATGGAGTTTATAGCTTTTTTAGCTATGCTTGCTTGTATTTCATGTTTTTCATAATGCATATTGATTCTTGATGATAGATTGGATAATATTTATGGGTTTATTCCACTACAATGATTATAAGATGATCCCCCAAAACCCATTAGTGGTATGAAATCCATGATCATTAATATATCGACATATTCTTTTACTGATGTTGTGAAGAACTTGCATATTTTAATCTTCTATGAGAAATATCTTAATGTACGATATGATGTGGTTGAGTTTCAACCATTAGATCACTTTATATATGTCATGACCCGCCTTCACCAAAAGGAGGGAAGAGTCAGCAGATTGCCAGGCCCATCCTTCCTTAAGTTGAAGGAGAGATAATGACCCCCGAGACCCACCTTCAATAGGTCTCGGAGTGGCGACTAGCACCAAGGGTATAGAAATTTCTCACAAATAGAAGGCATTACCGCTTTTTGTTTTATAGGATCGGGAGATAAGAAGATAAAACCCAACAACACTAAGGTAAAAGAAAAGTAAAACCAAAAGTAAACCATTCCCACATGCATGTTCCAAAAGTAAAGCCACAAAGTACAGAAGGTGACTACAAGGAAAAGTACCAAAGAAAGAAAAACAGCAGCTGAAACTGCCCCGAGGGTCTGAGCTAGTATAGTCTCGTGCGATCCCTGAAGTCCTCCTGGAAACCTGAAAGCAATTTTATATACGTAGGGTGAGCATACAAGTACACTCAGTAGGGAAAACCAAAGACTCTCGTGCACAAGTGGGGGAACGTACTAAAGTCCCGTGGGAAAAGAGTAAACCAAATACCTATCAAGGTAAACTATCCACCCAGGCCTCACCGAGGCACACTATCCAAATAACGCAAGTAAAGTAATATATATAATCAGAGCACATCGATGTTTGGGTACCCCGCACCACTTTCCCACTAGTTATTGAGACATCCTATGCATCGGACCAATCCCGCCATTCTCACCACAGTCCCACTGCCACACCCGCCCGCACACACCTGGGCCACAACCACACGTAGTCCCACTGCCGAAATCCCGCCTGCATACACCTGGGCCTCAACTGCACGCAGTCCCACTACTGAATCCCACCCGCACACACCTGGGCCACAACTGTCACACGTAACCACATCTGCAAACACCTAGGCCAGAACAACCACCACCACGCCCGAAGACACCTGGGCTAGAAAATCCACTACCACGCCCGAAGACACCTGGGCCTCATCCCAAAGACACTTGGGAAACCACCTACCACACACACCTGGCCAACCACCACACCACCCCACCCGAAGGTTCTTGGGCTAATAATGGACCTCAGGCCATCACAGCCTGCCCGAAGATACTTGGGCTATCCGGGAAAGGGAGGAGAAAAGGAGCTAATAACCAGCCACCAAGAATGGTGTTGGGAAAAACACCCTCCCCCATGAAATGGGGGTGTTCGGCACTAAGTGCTCAACTTGGGTGGGGCGTGAATAAGAAACACAAAACTAAAAGTATAAATATAGGTAACAAGCACTCACCCAAAGTCTAGGATTTTCTAACCAGCCTACAGAGCACAACACCACTACATCCAAGTCCCAAGTCACGACTTTCGCCAACAAAACCCATTTGTCCCATTCTTGTTTCAAGTTCATTGATAATGTTAAATTGAGTTCAAGCACTACTGGGGAACTAGCAAGCATAGGAACAAGTCCAGGAAAGTAAACAGTCAAGCATCAACCATAATGCCCACACCCGGTTCTCAACAACAGAGAATCCCACCCCAATTTGTGATATAAACAAGTAACCACCGTGTCTTACAACTCACAACCACCGAATCCATACCAAAATGGGATCCCATCCCCAAATTCACACAACCACTAAGAGTATAAAGACAGGGGAC
Source organism: Viscum album (assembly GCA_963277665.1). Classification (NCBI taxonomy): domain Eukaryota; kingdom Viridiplantae; phylum Streptophyta; class Magnoliopsida; order Santalales; family Viscaceae; genus Viscum; species Viscum album. The sequence continues at coordinate 460,953,745 of OY728138.1, forward strand.
CCCATCCCCTCCCATGTCTCCAGCAATCAGCCCGAAAAGAAAACAACCAACTACCACCATCAACACAAGTCAGGGTCATGCCGGTATTTTCAGATTTAAACGACTTAACACACTCCATGATTTCAACTTTTTTTTGTTTTAACCGGGGGTTATCACAGAAGGAAATATCCTGATGCCTCAATTTATTTGGCCATATATACGTGATTAACCAATGACTTTTCATAGTAGGAGTTTACAACCACAACAAGCCATTTAAAACATCAGCAGGGGTTCATTAGTGCATAAACAACGACCACCAACTGCCTTGATTTTCAGAAGGCATAATCCATCACAACTCAACAAGATGGTCATAGAAGAAACAACATCAAAATATAAGACAACATCAACAATCACAGCCACCTCTTCATTATTTACAAGATTCGTTCATTATCTTTAATTAGGTCTGGTTTATCCAATTCTACGAAATCAAAAGCACGCCCACCATGTATGATACACAAAAGAGAGAGGCAAAGGAGAAATTCTCTACTTGTTTGATCGACGATCGGTGCTTAGGCCGGGCGCGGAACTTTACGGATAACGATGCAGCGCGCCCGATGCACCAGAAGCTGTTTGTGAAAAGCCGCGATCGAGGAAAGGAGAAACCACGACTGACCCTTAGTTTATAAGAGCTGCGGACGGTTGAGGTGAAAACGCAAAACTGCGTAAGGCGCGGCGGTCGTGGGTTGACCACGCGGCTCCACTCGTCATTAAAGGGGGTCGGGTGGTTTAAACCGACTCATGAATTGATTAAGTATTTAATTAAAACTCTTATGTGCGTTATGGGTCCTTAAAACGAGTTAGAATAATGTTTGAAACCCTATTTGCACAAAAGGAGCGCTACTAGAAACAACTCGACAAGGCCAGGCGACGCCGATCGGTCTCACCGATCGGTCACGCCGATCGGTCCCACCGAGACGCCACTCCTTTAGGACCCAGATTTTGGCAAAGGGAAGGACCAAGAGAGTCTGGGTCATCACAATATATCCTTACAGTATAGGATATTAATACATAGTTCTATTTTTCTTAGTTATAGGGCATGATTGATACATATCATAAGGCATGATACATTGAAAAACCATAGTTTTGATTCATGTCATAAGATACAATATAAGTGATATATCAAGCTATGATATAAACCCATATTGCATGAAAATAGAATCAAATCATAATTGAAATATAAGTGATATCATTGATCATGATTCACTCATACATAAGAGTCTACAAGCCCTATACGTAAGAGATTTTACTTTGTGAGATTTACTCTCTTACATATTGGTTACTCAATACATAGGGATTTTACTTTTCTTGATAGATTCTTACCTATAGGATACTCTATTATGTATAAGTTACTCCATATGTAAGGGTCACTACCTTTACTACAAAATTGGATCTCTCATATGTAAGGGTAAATAATACGAAATAGATTTTCCTTTGTCACTAAAATAAAAAACTGATATAGAGGGGTTTTGTTTTTGATTATATCTTATGATTTATAACCCCTAATAATAATAAAATAAAACTTAATCCAAAAATAAATAAATTCAATATTTTGACTAAAAATTATTATAGTTTATAATTTTTTTTATAAATGTTAAGTGTTTGGCATTATAAGTAGAATATTTTCATACCTAAATTAAATATTAAATGTTTATATTTATATCACATGTTTGGAAAATAAATAAAATGTTTATCTATTTTTTATTCCTTTTAAATATTAGTTTATATAAATTGTTTATATAATTTGAATATTATTTATGGCTTAACAAATTAGTTAAAACATATAGATTATTAAGCATATAGAGGAATGAAACATGAGAAAATAAAGATTGTATGAGATGAAATAGTTATGGATTTATTATAAATATGATGCATATTAAATTGTTGAATCTTATATGGAATGAATTATAATTTAGATATAAATTTTTTATAATGAAATCACAAGTGTGATTTATAGATCATTTATAAAATAAAAAATAAGTCCAAGTATAAAAGAGTTTATATTAAAAATTATGAAATGTTTATAATTATTAATTTGAATTGTTAAAATTAAAGGCCTTATTTAAGGAAATTATTTAAACCACATCAAAAGGATTTTTGATTATTTATTTGATCAAGGTTCAAATAATATTAAATTTATGATATTTAGATAATGTAATTTTTTCACACAATAGAAATTGAATTATAAAATGTTTATAATTCATTGATATCATATATTTAAAGTGAATGCCACATAATGAAGAATATGAAAGAGTTAGGAAATGAATATAAAGTGTTTATATTCAAAATTATGTAATTTCTATAAAGTGTATCTAAATTATTAAGAGTTTATTTTTAGCTTTATTTATGTATTATTCGTAAATGTTTATCTCATTTTTAAATTTTTTAAATTTTCATTTATTTAATATAATTTGTTGATTTATTCATAGATATAATTGTTATATTATGAATTTTTATGTATGTTTTAGTTTAAAGGTGTTTAAAGTACTTCTAAGTTATCATACATGCATGTAAGGAGTTACATGCTTGGTAATAATTAGTTTAGTTTTCATCTACCTTAAATTTGGTTTATAATTAAATTTATTAGCTTGAATTTAGTTTTTCAATATAGTTTATAAATCATAGGTGTTAGAGTTATAATGGAATTGATGTCACTATTGAGTAAAGTATCTATGGGTACACTATAAGGATTCTAGGCAATTACGATAGTTAAACCGTCATTAACCTATTTATGATGACTTTCTTAAAACATTTTGTTTATCGTTAAAAAAAAATTTAAACGTGATGGTTTATTTTTATTGTTGGAGGTTCATAAAAACCATTTTCGAATTGTTTTTTAGCAGTAATTTAAATCATCATTGAAAAAAATTGTTTTAGAGTAGTTAAAACCACCTCCAATAAATTTAAAATATATTATATTTTTTACTATATTTTGTGATGGTTATAACTGCTAAGAATTGTTTTTATAGTGGTTCCTCATATAATGAATCAATCAATGGTGATTTTATATACGTAATGGTGGTTTTAACTCCTATGTATATTAAACGTGATAGTTTTTCTAAACCTTCACTAACATTTTTTTTAATTATGTGCTTGTAATTCAAGCTCCTATACTAGATAAATTTATAAAAAACAGTCACTAAAATAGTATGATAAAAATAAATATAATTATCATTATAAAAACAAATTAGACTATATTACAACATTTCATAAATATATATAATGTAACATCAATTATATAGGCATGGAAACAACCCATCATTACAAAAAAATGTCATACAAGTAGGGGATGCATAGGCATAAAAAATGTAATTCATTAGATATCATTAGACATTACATTTGAGTGACTATGACAACCTAGAGATGATAGATTCTCCTCATTATCTTGATAACTTCCAACCTCCAGTTCTTCCAATTAAAAAATTTAAAAACATAAATTAGATTATATTAAACACAAGTATGAAAAAATATAAATAAGAAACTATTTTACCCACTGATCCCATTGTATCATGGATGCAATTACCTCAAAAATACTTCATGTCATGTCCTAAAATAAATTAACTAAATCACCCCACTACATTAAACTACTTATCTTGATCTCTCATGTGTGACTCCCAATCCTATATTTTGGTCTCTAATATCACAATTTTTTGTTGTGATGCTTGATCTTGAACACTAATTGGACCCAGGGTAGGAGAAGGCGTCACATTGAATGATGTCAGGGACCTCCCAAAGACTCATGATGAATATAGTATAGAACACATCATCCACACATGCCTTGGATACTCATTAGTCAAAACCTAGGCAATAATGTCACTATGGGAAATAAATGATAATAGTGAAGGATTTACATCTCATGCATCTTTAATTTTATCCCACAAAGTGAAGAATATAAAATAATAAAGTGATTAAATAAAATCCAGTAATAATTAAATTAGTTTACCCCTATGCTTTGAGTTGGTTCATTCATGTAACTCTCTTCTAACTTTGTATGCACATCGAACCACATCTTAGTCTTCCCAAACTAAAGACCAAACTCTAAATCCTGTATCATTAAATTATAAAAATCAAAATTATAATATCTTAAAAACATAAAATTGAACACATATATATGTTATAGTAATTAAAATATCACCTTTCTCAATATTTTCTCTGTAGAACACTTTGACCTTATTGCATGTGGGATTGTCTATATCTCTTTACTCACAACATTTTTCTTATAAATTTCCTAAAATAATGAAGATATATTACTATGAAATGTAATATTATTAAGAAAAAATTAATATTATTAAGAAATTCACAACAAGCTAATATCACATTGTGAAATACCTTGTACAAATCAGTAGAAAAACTATCCACAAACGATGAAGGTACTTAATTAATCATCATATGACTTCAAATGAACAAGGTACCTAATTAAACAACACATAATAAAACTCATATGTTATAATTTGGAAAAACATAATTCAATAGTGTGGAAAATTTAAAAATACAATACTTCCCTACAAGATATATACATCGATAGTGTATGGATCCTCCAACTTTAGCTTCCTACGCCAAATACACTATTAAACGAATCACAGAGTAAAAAATTATGGGGGAAATATCATCTCTAGGTAAATTTTTTTTTTAAAATTATTTCATCTAAATTTTCAAGCTCACAGGGGTTTCAAGTTTTCTAAAAAAGTTTTTTGAAGAATGTGTAAAACTCAATTATGAATGTAATTATTTTATCAGGTGAAAAGTTATGAAATTCCAATGTCAGAAACTTCTCCACCAAAATATGTGAATCATGAATTTTTAATCCATGTTACTTATGATGTTTTAAGTAAACACATCATGAAATATTATTATAATATCCATTAGGTACTTTCATATTTTTAAATATTTGGAGGAATACATCTTTTTTATGGATATTCATTGTAAAAACTATTTCAAGATACTTACCATTCATATTTTCCCATAGATTACACTTTATATTAATTTATTCTAAGTATACATATATTAATATGATTGTTAATTTTCCATACTCATTAAGTATTGTAGAAAACACATTATCACGCACATTCTTCTCATGTGCATAATGTCAAGATTATGGCGTAATATTTTTAGTTCCTAATAAGAAAGTTTAAAAAATATTCTTTTTTATTACATTGATGTGTAAAAATTCCATATGACATGGTATGAAATATTTTCCCACTATTTATAAACTGATAGTATTTCCCAATTACTACAACAATGATTGATAATTTTGTCAAAATTTTTGATCTAGATAACAATTTTTGAGGTGGCATCAAATTAGTTTTTTCATCAAATCATGTCTTGTTAAATCAAAATCTATGAGATGCATACAAAAATCAATGATAACACATAAAACAACATTTTATAATATAAATAATCCCTTAAGAGTTGAAATAAATGTTATAAACTGGACATTCTAAGAAAATTTGAGTATTTCAACCAGACAAATTCCCAAGTACCAGAAAGTCATTATGGGTACACATGAGAGCATTATGCATTTTAATTATTTTTCTATTGATGTATCATATCTATCCACAACATTTCCTAATAACTATTTAAATTCATGTATAAGAGGTTGAAGGTACACATTGATATTATTTCCAGGCATTTTTTTCCTAGAACAATCACCAAAATAATAAAATAATTTTGTTGTATACACATCCATAGAGTAAAATTGTAAGAGATCAAAATACATATGCTATAATTGGAACTTAAAGAATATATGCTATAATTGGAACTTAAAGTCTCAAATTGATTAAATAAATTAGTATCCAATCCCAAAAAACATTCCTAGTATTTACAAAGAAATTTGGTTATACAGAATCAAAAGGTTTCCATGATATTGAATCTCTTGGATAACACACAAACCTATCACTGTTGTTTTCCATATCATGCTATGATATATTATTTTCATTTTAAATGATGTGAATAATCTTTTAAATCAAAGTTTTAATGGAAATTAACGTAAAAGATCCATGAAAGTTTTATTTATCCACTTATTCATAGTATTATGTTTATTCAGCCTTGTATCATTATTAATTGATTTCCATATACAAGTAGGGAATATTTTACACTCCTCTCTATCTGAATCCCCCTAATATAATATAAATTCATTGAAACATACATGTATCTTCATATAACTGATACCCAACTTGATAATAAATTTATTCATCTCATAAAATGATTTAGGAATTTTAGATTTTCTAAAATAATCATGAAACAACTCTAATATCAAAAACATTGGTTTATTTATAATTAATCAAGAATGCTTGATATGTTATAATTTTAGTATAAAGTAAAACATTGAATATTTTTCACACCCCTCATAAAACTCTTGATTTACATATTCTAAAAGTTTTTAAAACTCATTTGATTTATCATCTCATTTGTCCCTTATATTAATCTCTACAGAATCAACATGAGAATCTACTAACATGTAATGATCATAATCTTATTATGTTGTTGTTCCCAAAGAATAAATAATTAAGTTCTAAATTTAATTATCTACTACTACATAAGTATATTAATGATTATGATATATGTCATGACTTGAACCTAACTAGGGCTCAAGATTTAACTACCCCAATCCCACCTCTATAGGCTAGGGGATGGTGACAAGAATTGAAAGGCATATCCTAAATGGGAGGTATTTTCCTAATGTACCTATATGCACACACCCAATCATCTAAATGAAGAAGTGCAGAGGAATGGTAATAAAAAGATAAAATATTTAGAAAGTAAATCCAGCAAGAAAAAACTCTAGGGTGTATAAGATTACTACAATGAAAATCGAAAGATAAAGGGAAAAAATACACACCCAACTAGAAATATGTACCAACTTGAAAAAACTAGAAAGTAAACTACTGATAGAGCCTGGATCTTAATCTCCAAGATATGACCATTTTATGTGGTCCCAATCACCCAGTATCCCTAAGCTCATCAGAAATCACCGCTGACCTATCCATCATCTGCATAAGACATGACACATGTAGGCAAATCCCATGTAGGGGTGAGTATATACATACCCAGTAGGTCACCCTGAAATCCGAATGGGGATAAGTAAGAGATATAATATGAATAGAAATATAGTAGATAGTAACAAGATGCAACTCAACCCAAAGCAAGATAAAGAGTAACCTCATCCAAGCATAGGCACCCCAACAAGATGTGTAAATGAACTAAATGTCGAGTCTTTTCCACCCATAGTAGGAGAGTAAACTCATCCAACCATGAGAGGCTAAACATGGAAAACACGTGGAATAACCCATACATCTTCTCAAAACATGGAAGGAGAGTAACCAAATACAAAGGTATAAATATAGAAGTATATATATATATATACACTTAGTAAAATAATCCCAAACAAAAGAGAAATGGGATCTCCATCTCATAGATTTGAACAGGAAAATAGTTTCCATATATTTCATAAGTGCAACAATGATGCCTAATATCTGATGCGTCCGCCCAGTAGAAAACATCAAAGTCAATCCATGCCTTTTCACTATGATACACAATCGAGGGGCCACCATCTCTAGGTAGAGGACCCATGCTCTGTTACAATAGGTGGGATCCACTCAGTGGATAGATAGAGGACCAATACCCTATTCCAAAAGGAGGGTTCCACTCTAATAGTCGACAGAGGACCCATGTCCTACCTAATAGGAGGGTTACACTTTAGTGTTAGAGGACCCATGAACAACCCAGTTGGAGGGTTCCACTCCAAGATTTTATAGAGGAACCATTCCCAGTCCAACTGGATGGTTTCACTCTTGGAGTCGATAGAGGTCCCATGCCCTATGCCAACATGAGGGTTCCACTATGATAGTAGAGGACCCATTCCCATCCCAACAAGAGGGTTCAAATCTAGGAGTTAATAGAGGAACCATTCCATGTACCAATATGAGGGTTCCACTCTAATAGTATAAGACCCATGACCAGCCTAGCTAGAGGGTTCCACACTAGGATTCTATAAAGGACCCATGCCCAACCCTGCTGGAGGGTTCCACTCAAAATGCCTATGGTGATCCTACGTGATCACTATTGTCATCAAGAACCTCCTAAACAAGATCTATTCCTATAAAAATCTCACATAATATCCAAAAATTCAAAAATAAGGGAATTATCATGTTCTACATGGAAAAAACTCAAGATAGGTTATTCATGGGCCAAAATCAAAGTCCAAACGAAGGATATACAGAAGTTTGAAGTTTCCACGAAAGGAACCAAGGGTTACGCAACATGTGAGGGGACCCAAATGGAGTGTGGTCCCACTCTATCACTAGTCCATATACCTAGAGGTACACAACTCACCTATCATGTAGTTATATATGGAATGTAGGGGATATACACAACATGCCCATGCCACTCAGGGTCCTTCCCATGTTATTGTCGGTGTTTGTGTATTCAAGTCATGTCTGTTTACTTCACCCCATGTCTATGTACTCATGTCATGTACATGTAATTCAATACATGACCATGTGTCTGGATGTGTACTTCCACAGAGATTCCTATCTGTGTGCTCTACCACACAACTCATTCACTAGGGGAAGTGACACACGACCTGTAGGGAGTCTACATGGTGTGTCATCCAATTAAATTCTCAAAATCCTAGATACCACAACATAGGGGATACACATTGTGTGTTCATCATGGTACATGATGTGTAGTAATTTTCATAGAAATATTGATCTGAACTTTGCGCTTCAAATATGGCCATTTTTCTATAGATCTTGCCTCCACATCATCTATAATCAGTGGATCTAGCCCAGATATGTCGTTTTTAGCCATCTTATGGTCGGAAATTGATTACCATTGGTCATTAGAGGATTTTCAAACATCCCAAACACCTTCGGTCCTTCTTCCATCAAAGGTTTTATCTGTGATCATAAAAAAATCATCCATAAGATGCAACCATCCTAGATCTATTTCTGATTTTTCAATCCATCCATCGTATGTTGTTTTGTTGTGATTTTGGGGGTCTGATAAAGCTTGGTACTACCCAACAACATCAATTGGGACCACGGTTTCTAACAAGTGAATAATGTAAAGAAATTGAGGGGAAAAACACAAAAATAAATTTTTATATACCATTTCCAATCATTCTTGGCCAACAATAAAGAACAGTGATATCCAAGGTTAGAAAATAATTGTATAATCAAATAAACTAGTACATGAGCTCATGAAAAGGCCACGATTGGCACTGATCGAAGGAGGGGATTGATATACTCAATAAATTTAATCAAAATTGGTGAAATTAAAAAATTGATGATTCTTACCTAGATATTAGATCATTTTTTAATCAAAGAACGCACTCTCCAATAATTGAAGTAAGTCATTGTGTTCACTACATTCTGATCTTCTCTTATCTAGAGTTTCATCATCATTGGATGTGATTCACCAATGAAAGGAGAGGAGAAGCTCTTAATTTTCCTAGGGTTATGAGGCTAACCAAGATAAAATTTTCATAATGACATATTTATATGACATTCTGTTAGGTTAAATGAATGAATTAATTAATTTAAATAATTAATTAGTCCAATAAACATACTTCTAATGACTGATTTATCTGAATGATTTATGCTGAACTATTTTAGGTCACTCTTAGGGTAAAAATTATGTTCCAAACTCAACTGTGGACTTTAATTTATGACCTAAGATTTCATTTAAGACTTATCCCATTTTCTTCAATAAACTATGCATGCACATATAAAATATATTTAACTTTTTTATAAAACTAATTCCGAGTACACTGGGCCTCATAATCGTATGTTGTCTTAGCACTTGACCTTGGAAATATATGAAGAAATATTTAAAAGTATTATAAGAAAAACAAATTAGGTCTCTCCAGCATTCCCTACTTCAATATTTTTATCCTTAAAAAGAAAAACTAAACAAAAAACTTGGGATAATGATCCCGCATCTGGCTCTCCTGCTTCCAAGAGATCTCCTTCACATTTATATGCTTCCAAAAAAAGTGAACCAAGGGGATGGTCCTTCCACACATGGTCCTCTCCTATCGACTCTTGATCACCACTGGGTGCTCTGAAAATGTGGATTTATCCTCGATTTCCAGCTCACCCTAGTTGGTTAGGTGCATAGAGTTATGCACATATCTTCTCTACTTCAATCCATAGAAGTCTTCGTGCACCCGATCTAGTTGTGGGGGTAGGGAGAGGTGATAAAAAACCTCACCAACCATCTAAATGATCTCAAACAACCTGATGAACCTCATGGATAACTTTTCTCAGTGGTCTAACCATTTCAATCTACATCGTGGGGAGACTCTGAAGAAAACATGATATCCCTACTGAAATTCCAAGGGCCTACGATGATGATTTGTGTAAGATTTCTTCCTTCTCTGTGCCATCCTAATCCTCTCACAGATAACCTATAACTTCTCCTTCATCACCCATTCTATCTTTGGTACCACAAAAGATATCTCACTGATCTTTATCTAGAACAAGGGTGACCTACAGGGTCTCCCTTATAGGTCCTCAAAAGTTTCCATGCTGATAGTAGAGTTGTAGTTGTTGTTGTACACAAAATCTACCAAGGGAAAGTGATCTTTCTAGCTCCTGATGAAGTCTAACATGAAATCCCTCAATATATCCTCCAAAACCTGGATAATTCACTCGGTCTTCCCATCGGTCTGGGGGTGAAAGGTTGTACTCATCCTCATCTGGGTCCCTATTGTCTTCTGTAAGCCTCTCCAAAATCATGATGTAAAACACTCATCAAAATTGGAGAAAATTATTGAGGGCACCCCATAGAGGAGATAAATATCCCATATTTTCAACTACCCCAAACTCTCCACCAAACTTTTCTCCCTAATAGTGAGGAAGTGTACCGAATTCACGAGTCATTCAACTATCACCAAGATGACATCATGTCCCTTCACTATCCATGGAATACCTATGATAAATTTCATGGATATACTACCCCACTTCCACTATGGGATCTCAAGGTGCTACAAAAAACCTGTCGGAACTTGGTGGTCAGCCTTCACCTAATGATAAATGAGGCAGCAAAAGATGAAATTAGAAACACTCCATCTCATGTCAGACCACCAAAACTATCACTGAAGGTATCTTTACATCTTCCCCACATCGGGATGTACATATAGGAGAGAAGTTTGGAACTCTCTCATCATCTCCTCTCACATCATGGCTCGAACCACCATCCATACATAGAAAAAGATGACATGATTCCCTCCTTTATATTATACATTTGGTGAATCCCCTATGGATATATGGTTAGAAAATACTTCACGGTTGATGTATCCCAGTTTGGAATCTCTCACATGCTCGAGAATCGAAGAAGTCAACACCATCGACTAAAGAAAAGTTATACCCTCCTTCTCCACTAAGGTCAGCTGCAAGGAATCCAACTATTCATAAGTCTCCTACACCAAATGAGATTGTGACTTCCTACTAAAGGAGTATACTACTATGTTGTCCTTTCCCAGGGTATAGACTATCTCGAATTCATAATCCTACATGAAATCCAACCAATGCCACTGTCTTAGGTTCAAGTCTCTCTATGTGATGACGTACCTAATACTTTGATGGTACAAGTAAACAAAAAGTTCTCCCCTAGAAGGTAGTGCCTTCACATACTTAGGGAGAAGAATACTATTTCCAGATCTAGTTTGTGAGTTGCATAGTTCAACTCATGGGTTCTCACCTACCTCGACAACAAAAACAACAACAAAATTATGAAGTTTTATTAAAGAAGTAGAAACCTATCTCCACAATTGCCTCAATCGGTATACGATAACTACCTGCCACTACATAAACACATAGCTGAGCCCAGCTCTTGAGGTATCACAATACACTATATACTCCATGCACTCTTTTGGTTGTCTCACCATAGGAACACCCGTTATCCTCATCCTAAACTCCTCAAAGGCCCTATAGATCTGCTCAGTATAGGTAAAGGACTACCTTTTTTGTGTCAGGGCGGTCAAAGGGGATGCAATCCTAGAGAAGTATAACATAAACCTCCTGTAGTACCCTACCAATCTAATAAATCTCCACACATATGACACGATCTTGGGTGGATCCTAAGAAATAACTTCATCATTTTTTGTTGGGTCCATGGATAAACCATGATAAAAAATTAAATGCCCCAGAAAGAAAACCTCATGAATCCAGAACTAGCACTTCAAGATATTCACATAAATATGGTGCTCTCTAAGAAAATCTATAACCATCCTCAAGTTCTATGCATGCTCTAAATCTGATACAGAGTGGATGAGTATGTCATTGATGAAGAAGATCATAAACTGGTCTAAGTATGGATAGAATATTTGGTTCATCAAATCCATACAGATGATGGGGGAATTTGTCACACCAAAGGGCATCACTAGGAACATATAGTGTCATTAGAAAAATCAAAATGTCATATTTGAAATATCTGCCTCGTGAACCCTCAATTAGTAGTATCTAGACTGGAGATAGATCTTAGAGAATAATATTACACCTCACAACTGATCAAAGAGCTCATCAATCATCAATAAGGTGTGCTTGTTCTTTATGATGTCCTAGTTCAAGGGATGATAATCCATGCAAAGACACAATATATCATCCTCCTTTTTCATGAGAAACACTGGAGATTCCCAAGGGGACACACTAGGCCTGATGAAACCATTCTCTTAAAGGTCCTCTAACCAAAAGCACAACTATCAGATCTTGTTAGGGGCCATACGATATGCCACATAAGATATTAGAGTGGTCCCATGATGTAAGTTTATGAAAAAATCCATCTCCTTACTCAGAGGTAGTCCCAAAACATCCTTTGGGAAGATTTCCATATAATCCTCCATAACTAAAAAAATCCAGATGCGTGAAGAGTATGATACATCATGGGATATAATTTCCAAATTATTGGTTATGGGAAGCATCTTCCTACTTGAAAAACCCAATCATCCCACCATGATATCTATCTCATCCATAAAGGTGAATCTCTTACCATCAGTGCGAAGGAATTGACTCATCCACGGTGAAAGTAAATATGGGATCAGGCCATAAAAAATCAACCCATACCCAAGATAACATCATAGGGTTCCATCATGATGACCAAAATGTCTCACATGAACCTCTCTCCACCAAGTGATAGATCACACTACCAACAAATAAAAGATACAGAAGAAGCATTCCCTCTTGGAACCTTAAGAGGAAGATAATGGGATATCCCATCAACTAAGAGCTCCATCTCTCACACCAGGAGTAAAGAGATGAAGGAATGATGGAAACTTGTTTCTAATAATACTAAATAAATATTAGAAAACACACAAATCATACCTCCAATCATCTCATGTGCTGTGAAGTCATAAGCCTCCAGAGCTTGTAACCATCCACAACCCTGACTGCCTGCTCCCTGAGTCTAACGTGGGCCTCCTGGTGGTGGTGGTGGAAGGTTATCATAACATAATCCACTACCCATATATATATTCATCCTCCTCTTCTAGCTTAGCCACCCTATGGGGCTCCCTGACCTCTCCTAGGAGATCCCTGATCATGGCATTGTCTCTGCTATGACAATTCTTCAACTATATGTTTGTGCTCCTCAGCATGTATGGTTGGACAGTCGTGTGATATGTGAGATCTCCTGTCACAAGAGAAACACCACCCCTCTTAGGGATTACCTATTGGTCTACATTTTCCCTATCACACATGACCACATGTCTGATTCTGATCACGATAGGATCTCTTGCACCGAGATCCTGCTAAATGGATCTTGTTAGATACTGCAAACAGTTCATCTCTATGATGCCCACTGCCATCTCCAGCTATCTAGCGTCCCTCTAAAAAAAATCCCTATCACCAGTTCTCTCTCTATCACCCTGTTATAGTTGGGAATGAACAAGGGCACTACAATGGCACATATCTCTCCACGAATTCCTTGTTCAAACTTCCATGCTCAGAAGTAGCCATCTTGGATCATGTCAAGGGTGTACCAGGTAAGGTCTATGAACCTCACCACATACTCATCAACCATCATCCCTCATTGATACTACTCTAGAGAACTATTATAAATTCAAGATATTTCCATGGTTTATAACCATAGCTATAGATAGTATAAATAGTTTTGGGAACCTTGGCTCCTATTGGTGTGGCAATAGGGCCACGACTATAGCCACAATTTCCACCGTGGAAGTACATGTATAGCCATGGTTAGAAACCGTGGATATAGGTAATTCAATTTAAATATATAGGAATGGTTTCAAAATTTGGAAGTAGAGTTATAACCACTATTAAAAATCGTTGAAATAGCCTATACTTTCCAAAAAATAAAACCAGCGAATTGGCATACAACAAAGAAGAACATCAGGCACACTAGCTGTTTGAAAACGAAAAATTATTTTAATTTAAATTTATTTTTCAAAATCATCTCATTAAACTCCCACACTATCTTCCAATTAAAAAAGAATTTCTAAATATTCTACAATTAACTGAATTCAATAAAATCCACCTTATATTGTAGATAATTCTCATAACTTAATTTTACATCACGATCCTCTAAAATCCATCAATGTGATTACATCAAAGATAAAAAGTAGGAATAAAAGATATATAATTCCATTCTACATGAACCATTATATATATTTTATTGGTATATGGACTCACTTGACTTTTTTCACCATTCACACTAGCCATTCAGAAACGTTAGTTCCTTATGGGCCTAACCCACAATCCCTTACATAATGTATTCTTCAAATATTTCTCTCTTGAATGAAGTTCCCATCTTAATTCCACAATATAAATAACAAAATAAGGGTGGGGGGGGGGACTTATTCATTTCATCTCATATAATGCTTAGATACCTAAATTATTTACTTGTTCTACAAGGACATAAAGTGGGTGGGTGCTGTAACTATAGAATAACTAAATGAATGTCCTGAAAAATGTTGCACATTCAATTATAGTGGATAAAATATCCAAAGGAGAAGGAAATACAGGGTAAGATCTTACCCTATAACATTTATGGGAATAATTAACCCAACTTTTACCATAATGCGTGAGTCAAATCCATATTGAACCTACAAATGTGTTGTAACCATATTATTTTCTAAATAACCAAAACAAATGGATGAAGTAAAATAATTTACTTACCCATATCAAGACAAATAAATCCAACTGAAAATAATTCAATAAAAATATACGTGAATCAGTATGGGCACAATTTTGGGGTGGTGGAACTAGAAGTAGAATCTAATGGTTGAAACAAAAAATCTCCTTCAATGTTTACATGTTTCTCAACAACAACATGGTCCAAATCATTGAAGTAAAAGCTGTTATAGAGGTTCACTGTGAAAAATCACTAAAATAGGAATGAAAATGCATGAGAATGTGCACCTTCATTAGATCATTAAAATGACATGTTACAATACTAACGACGAAGGGAACGAAGTCTATAAAAAAATATGCATGCCAAACTACATAGAAAAATAAGAACACGTAATATTTTAATACTAATGATATTCATTTATGTATACAAAACAACATCACTAGTACTTTGGTACATTCACCAGGATTTTATATCATAGTTCAGGGGTTTAATTTTAGTATATCATTATTTTAAATTTTTATATTTTTCCCATATTTATTAACATTAGTGTTATCCAATTTGAATAGAATTCACTCACACATACATACATGGATGAATTGGAACAAGTTGTATGTTTTGTTTTAAAATTATTTCTCCTCAATGCTCTCTTGTTCTCTCCCCAATTAAATTCCTAATTTAAGTTCAAGTGTTTTTCTCAGAAATAGAACAAACACCGGTTATTTTTTCTAACTGCTTATCATAAGTGATAAATTCTATAACCTGTTTTCAAATAGTGGTGTCAAATAAACCATAAGAATTAACATGTGAAGACGATTGATCATAGAATATATAATTATAATAGTTTTAGGTTTGAAATGTAGACCCATTCCACTCTCATCTAGTTAGGACTAAGATTATTAGTGTTACAACATGAAATTGAATTATTTTCAAGAATATTAAATTAGAAAACTTGGGTACATCCATTTACGAGGGAGATAGTGAGAAATAAATAATAAAGAGCATAGTGAATGAAAGAAATTATAATCTTACCAGAAACATTGAAGAATAACAAAACCACCACAAATAACCATAGATACCAACTGCAATTGAAGAAGACCAGTCAATAAGATAACAACCAAAATAATATTTCTTAATTTATTTCAATAATGGACAACATTTTTTTAGAAACGCTAAAAAATCCAGGATAAAAAATCCTTGAAATTCCCTAATAAAGAGAAGCTTTAGAAATTTCAGGAATCCGTAATTAATAGAAGATTTAGAAATTTCAGGAAATAAAAATATGTTACTTCTGGTATACCACTCACTTAATTCCAACAACTTTATTGAAATCTTCTTTAGGGGAACACATCATATAATTATAAAAATTAATCCTCAGTTTCCCCCTGCAATGGGTCTATAGTAAAATCCTTTTCTCATTTATAAATGCACTAAGGATATTAAAAAAAACTTCAAAGCACTTAAATTTACCATGATGAACCCAAGTCGCAATGTGGTATAATCAAACTAGTTCACAAAAGCGTATAATTTATTGAAAAATTATTACTGACAAATAAATATAAGATCCATACCCCCTATATAAAATAGTGGTTTAGAAACAAGTATTATTTATCAAGAATATATACCTGCTTAAAATATAGTTTTTTATCAAGCACATACCTGCTTGAAAAATAGTAGTTATGAAATGACATATATTGAGATAATAACATAAATTCCCAATTGAATATACACCTACTCAGATTGTTCATATTATTTGATCAAGAACACAACTTCTTGAATATATACATATCATAAAAATAGTAGTTTTGAAAAAAAATATATACCTTCTTGCATTTATCATAGTACTTTATAAAGAACACGTCTTCTTGAATATATAAATAACATAAAATAGTGGTTTTGCAACATGTATTATTTAAAAAAGTGGGAAAAAATAATTTTTTCCAATGTGATACATTTCTACAAAAGCACTTGACAGAGGAGGAGGGTGGTATATTATGATTATGTGTGATGTCCAACATATGGATTGGTATCATGTTAAGAGGCTGGTAATAGGTCTACTATAACAATGTATAGTTGCATAATAATCATGGCTAAATAGATAACATCTATAGATATACTTATTAATATAATTCATATATTATTACATAGATAAATGTTCCATGTTAAGGGAAGAGGTATTCCTTGAGCAAGAGATGTATTAATATCATTTTATGTTTAAGATAAGGGAATTTTATGATTCATATACATGCAGTAAAAAGGGTTAGTAGTTATAGTATAGAGTTGGAAAAAGTGTTGCACTTTGAGAAGCCCTTTAATTTAATAAATGAACAAAATTACATAAGGTATCCCAATTTCCAACAACCCAACCTATGACTTACTGGGAGCAAGATGATCTACAGTGTAGGACCCATATTTGGGTGGCATTTTTGACTTTTTCATACATCAATTTTTAAGTTTAAAAAATATATAAAGATGTCATAGATGACTAGACTATTGAAAATTTTACATTTCTTTTGAACAAGTGGATATTGATTTCTTTAGTTTCCCACATTGAATTCATACCAGATGTCATGTTAAACTAAAAAATTGTGATAGTATGTAATGATTAAGCTTATAATCATATAAACTATATTAATAAAAAATACACATATAAACTATTTATAAATAGTGAACTGTGTATGTTAATACAAACATTTAAACAATGTTTTATTTTTATTTTGATGTTTATTTGTTTACTAAAATCAACATATAAACTATATAAACTTTATGGTTCAGAATTTTTACAAAACTTTACCATATAAGCTCAAAAAATTCAATAAAATTAACATATAAACTCATATTTTCATTAACTAATTTAAAATAGAATCACTAAACCATCAATAATTAAACATAAATATAAAGTGAAAGGCATCTATTTGAATAGGTTTTTAATATAGAAGTAAATGAGAGATGAAATAAATTATTACATATCATTAGTAATAATTTTTACTCTTGCAAGAAGATCCTCATTCTTATGCTTGTGAATGGAAGCAATCTATCCTCAATCATACATTGAAATAAAAAAAATTCAAATAAAATAAAATAGTTATATTTTATAATATTTAACACTAGTATTATAAAATATATACTAAACTTAGGTTTAAAATCTATTTTTAATATGAATACTATTCCTCCAGATCCACCTTCCCCCACCTCCAAAATAGAAAAATACAAGCAAAGCACATATAATTATTTCATCAATGAGACTTGTAAAAAAAATCATCAACAAACCTCCAACACTTCTTTGGTTTTATAAATTGACTCAAAATTCACTTTCACTAATTTTTCCTAGAAGATAAAAGGGAAAAAAATTGAAACACCATGAACCTGTATAAATCATTTTATGAAAGTAGCACATGGGATGGATCACTAGCCTCTCCTATTTGAAGAGAATGTTCTATTTTTTAAATTTTAACCTTCTGATCAACATTAATATTTTGAATTTGTAGAAAATAATAATAATAATAAAAGTCAATAAAAATAAAAAATCTCACTACTGAGCTCATTAGATATGGAAAGAAACAACATATGTTGGAAAAGAAACTAAAACTGATAACTAGTGTAGAGATAATATAGAGACTGAACATAATTTAAGGTTATTGATACTTGAAAATAAACCAAGTACTAAACAAAAACATGAATAAAATTACGGTGAAGGAAATTTCAAAATTTTCAAGTGATGAGAAAGTCAAATTTCAATTGAATTTTTGAGTCAAAAATACTTTATATCTTCCTATCCAAATAAATATTTACAATCAAGTATCTTCTTGCTTTACTGCATATTGGATTTAGAAGAAACATGAAGTTAATCACTTCAAAACTTTTAAATTCCTTAAAACCAAGTGAGCTATATTGATGCTAGATTATCAGAATTTTGATTTAATTCTTGGTGAAATAGTTTCTATGAAGAATTAGAGATTTTTAATAGTAGTAAATAGTAAATAGTTTCTTAGTGAAAAGGAGTTATCAAATGATCGATTAGTTGGGAATGTTATAGATTTTCTAACCAAATAATGGGAATATAAAATGATATTGATAGTTGATACAAATCATATTAAAAAACTAAGTGTTTATTAATTAATTGAAACCCTTATGAAATATGAGAGTAAATTAAAGTGAGATATTGAAAAAGAGAAAAATAAAAGTGGACTTTAATTGGAATTCTTATGGAAATTTTCCCTTTAAAAGAAGTTTATAAAACATTAATAAATAAAACTAGTGTTTTAAATCATGAATAAATAACAATTTCAAAGTATCCATTAATTATTCTGGTAGATATTTTATTTAATTATCTAGTTAATTATACTAGACTTCTAGGACTCAATATAAGTTTAAAAATCTCTCCAGAAAATATTAATTATATCAATATACCTTCACATTGCAAAATTAATTTAATATAATTTTGGATAATTCCCTATTCTAAAACTACCCATTCTAACAATAAATTACTAAATATAAACTGATTGTTATCTTTACTATTTATCCCATAAGATTACTCTCTTAAGTGTTACATACCACACCTTAAGCACCGATATTATTTCACTATAATTATTATAAATATCACCCATATTCATGTAATAAGTTTATCTATGTATAACATCCATTTACACATATTTATTACTTAACACTATCATCAATAAGTAGTAGAACATGCTATCATATTCATCTTAATAATACTATCATCTTACAATATTAGCACATATATAAATTTTGAATGATGATATAGTCAATTAATACAATAATAGAAATAAAAAATTTGTTCTATCACATTATTAAACATCATCCATTAGCATACATATTTCCATCAATGTCAGTATAACAAGAATCATATATATTTCCCACATTTCCATTCTAAATTATGCATAGTTATCACATTTTCCTTATTTCTCATTATACTATGAAATTTTATCACAGCCCAGGGTGACAATATAAGAAATATAATATAGTATAATGACATTAATTCAAGACAACAACAAGTAATCAAGAATAAAAAATATGCAGTAGAAAAATAAAGGTTTAAATGAACCACCTTTCCATATTCATTCGCAGAGTATCTACCATATTTTATGGGAATTCACATAAATTAAAATAATTATATCCATCAATGATATAATTAGAAACTACCTTTTCCATAAAAATAATTTATACATGCACTTCAAAAAAAATATTCTAAAAAAATAAGTGTAAAAATTTATTTCAATTATAAATCCAAAATAACATATATGAAGTTAGGTTTAAATAAATAAAATTATAAAACTTATACTAAGAGTCTCGTTTAAATCCCAAAAAATTTCTACAAAACATGGAAATTTGATAACTCAACTTGAAACTTATTTTTAGTGGTATATCAGACCTATTTTAGCCAAGGGAAAATTTGATAAAGGGTTATCCTAAAACTATAATACATAAATCTTTTCAAAAAATTCAATGGGATATCTCACAGATCCCAAAAAGACACTTGGATAAAAAAAATTTATGTCTGAAGTTGAACCCCTATTTTCAATATCAAATAAGAAATTTGGGAAACCTTTGTGAAATACCCAATTTCTACAAGGGTTCCTAGAATCAAAAGAGTTCCAAAAAACATGATTTATAATCATTTTACACATTACAGGGTCACTTACATGGCCATAAAAAAATTCATTGGATGTGTAACATGTTCTAAATTTTTTTATGGGAATGAATTATAATCATTCCTAACCCTTTATAGGATAATGAAAAACCCATTCTGTTTATTTTTGAGGCTTATATAGCCCAAGATCATCCTCCGACCATGCATTATTAACCAACAGTTCATGTAACTACTGAAAATGCCTCATTTACGCCCATTATTTATAATTTTGAATGAATATTTATCAAAATATTTTAAACATTAAAAAAATTATATTTAAGGTATTTTTAGCTCAAATAAATAGGTTCGAACAAGTTATCATCATTTCACAACTCATTTACTTTGAAAATATCACAAATTTCAATACTTTTATATGTAAAAATTTATATTTCACAAACAAAACCAATCAAAACAAAACTTAATATTTTAATTTTGACATATTGCATATAGATCAATCATAAATTACATGTTTTTTGTCTACATGGAAGTAAAACATATTTATATTCCCTGAAATCCATAAATCCAATTTAAAATTAGAAATCTCATGAAATATAGACCAACCAAACATGTACCTACTAAGGAATTTGATCTAATACCATGAAAAGAACCATCAAAACTAGACACCGATTTTTTTAATTGAAATCAATAATAAAAATATCCCATATACATCACAAAAAATATAAAACCAATATTTTAACAGTATATTTAAAAGTAACTTTAAAATCATAGAAATGTCATTGTGGAAAAACTCACACCCAATAAGTACTTATGTAATAAAATATCCAAGAGTGTTTAAATTTTTATTCACTAAAATACATTGAAATCAACTGAGATAATGAGAAATATCTAAAGTTAAAATCATTCTATCACATTACCAATTATAATGTAATTGGATATTTTTAAAACCTTGAAAATTATTTTTTTATTCTAATAAAAAAAATAAAACACCACCCAAAAATTTAAAGAAAGAAAATTAAATTGATAAATATTTTAAGAGTCATTGAAGTAGGCCATTAGATGAAATTAATATATGTAAACATAAATAGAATAATTTAATTTATAAAATTTATATAAAAAATTCATCATTTTATGTCCATAGACCATATTACAATACAAACCAAATATAAAAAAAATCTACCCATTTTTCAAATATTAATTTCTATTTTTTGAACCATTTCATCAAAAATTTTGAGATTTCTTTACACAAAAGACAATATTTTTTAGTAAAACATAATTCATAAAAACATGGATTTTCGAAGTATACATATGAAAGCTAAACATCCCTTCATCAGAATTTTTAAAACAATCCCATGAATTCATTGAATGTAAAAATACTTTCAATACTTTATTATAGCCTAATTTTTAAACTAAGTACATGAAAACTATAATATTTTTGACTTAATAAAGAAAAAAAGGTACATACCCTTAACTAAACACCTCTATATACTAGATAATAAATAATAAAATTTTAATCAATTAAACATTTTAGTTATAGAATATATAATATATATAGTTATGAGTAAACTCCATTACAATCAAAACATAATTAACCTTAATAATGTAAGACTTTATATTACATATTGTTTTTGTAAGATTTAGTTTACAAGGGTATATAAATCAAGACAAAAAAATTCATGGTTTTTTCAAATGATTCACTTCAAAGATATAGTTTAAAATTTAATACATGTATTTTTTATCCCATAAAAAATAATTTGTAAAGTAAAATAGAATAAAAGAATCCAAAAATATTTTACTTAGAAGTGATGATCAAATCAATAAAAATCAATGTAATAATTATAATTCTAAATATGGAACACAAACCTAAAAAATGAACAATTAACTCTTTAAAAATTATATTTACACTAAAATAAATTATTTATCCATAACTATAAAATTTATTCAGGGAATATTAAATTTCTATAATCCCCATTCAATTTTACATCATCCTATCAAAATATCACATGAAATTTAAACCAAATACATTATGAAATCAACATACACATCAAAAAATTACATACAATACTCTACAAATATTACAAGTTAAATCCATCCCAATCTCATACCGACCTTCTTTGAGTCCAAGAGTGCCCATCTCATAAAATACCATTAAATTAATAAACCAAACAATTAAAACCAAATACCACAAATCATCATAATAAATTCCAAACTCACTGGGCAACCTCATAGTTCCAAAACCTTGGGCAACAGGGTGTGGTCCACTCATGGTACACACAAAAAATTATTCCATTTGAAATCCCCAAATTAAACACCCAAATCAATGACCAATTTCACCCAAAATTGCTAAAAATGCTAAAAAATCCACAAGAAAATATACCTCAAGTCAAACGATGAACTATGTCTTGAATATATCCTATCAGTACATCCTCTACAAGCCATTGATTAAAGATACATCAAGTGGGATGATTTCACCATAAAATTCTCTCCCTAAACCTTATTCAGGTGAACCAAAATCAAAGAAGGTGAAGTAATAGGAACAAGGGAGAACTGAGGAGATAATTTAACTCAAACCAACATGATGAAACCATACCAAACCACTGAAATCAAAAAGTGACTAGATAAGGGATGTTGAGAGAGGAGGGACCCGATATGGTTCTTCAAAAGAGCAGGAGGAATATAAGGGAAATTTTATCTCACATGGGATAAGGATCTTGATTGCGAAGAGGGGAAACACCGGCCAATATACTGAATGGAAGAGGAATACCTGAAGAAGCGAGTAGAGGAGGGAAGTAATGCATAAGGGATGTAAGAACCATAAATGGAGAAGCTGGTGAGGATGGGGTAACCGAAAAGGAGAATCTGAAAAGGATCAGATGAGGGAGAAATTTTTTAGGCAATGATCAGATAAGGAGAAAGGTTTGGGGAGAGGGATTAGTCAAGTGGGAGAGTGGGAGAGGAAATCCCAAGGGAAAAAAAACCAAGGGAAGTTGTTTCTATAAGGGATGATCTATCCATGGATATTTCTAATCTAAAGCCACAATTTTTAAATAACTACAGCTATATCTTGACCTATATCAATGGACTAATTAAACCATGGCTACAGGTAATTATTCTAGTAGTGGAAGATCCTAAATCCGAACTGAGCATAAACAAGAGGGGTAGTAATCCTCATGGAATAACTGCTGAAATTTAGGTCATGAGAGTTTTGAATCATTATGTATATGAGTAACAATACTCCACCAATTCCCAACTACTTAGTGTAAAAGTATAGTTTCCAGTTCAACCACCAGATTCATTGGGGTCCAAATAATCCTAAAGATACTAACGACCAACTCTAGCCAATACTCTACTACCTAGAGATCTGGATCGCCGTGGAACCTCAGCGGCCTCTGGTGCTGGAACCTTTAGAGAGCACTAAGCCGGTGTGCATCCTCAACCTGCTCAGTTGGTATAATATATTGTTTGATAGGGGGTGGTGCTACTACCTACCCACCTATAGGAATAAGATCATAGGATAGACCCTGAACTGAGGCCTCATCACTCATTAAATCATCATCATGATATAGAACTGGTATCCTGGATGGCTTTTGTTCTAGAGGCATCCTAAAATTTAATCAAGACATACCATGATCATATGAGCATATATATATATATATAAACAATAGAGAGTTGACTCAAGAAGGTTATTCAAAGACTCAATCTTGTATGATTCATGTACCATTAATTCCTGCAACCAATATCTCAGTATGTTGAGTTGACAAGTATATAGTTGAGGTCCTGGTGAATGGATATGTCGGGCACTCATACCATCACCAGATTCCCTATTCTAAGAGTCACACTCTAGGCACTTTGAAAATATTGCACTAATACCAAACAAATACTCATAAGGGGACTACTCCAAACAATGTCTTAAGGAATGAAGTGGTCTGAAACCAATTTTCAGGACTTGAACTTAACTGGGGTTCGAGCCACAACTAATCCAAGCCCGGATCAACAATATAGGGGTGGAGATAATAACCAAGAGGCATATACAAAATGGGAGGTCTTTTCTTAATGTACCTATATGAACACACCCAACCATCTCAATACAGAAGTGCATATGAATAATAATAAAAAGATTAGAAAACTAGAAAGTAGACCAAGCATAAGAAATATCTAGGGTGTACAAGAGTATGATAGTGAAAACTGAAAGGAAAAGGGAAAAAATACATTCCCTCCAAAACAAAAAAAATGGAAAGTAAACTACCGATAGATCCCATATCCTGATCTATAAGACACAACCATTGTACACGGTCCCAAGAAATCATATTCCTAGGCTCCATTAAAGTCAGCATCAACCTGTCTATCCTCTATACAAGACACAACATGTGAGGGAAAATACCATGCAAGGGTGAGTATATACAGACCCAGTAGGATGCCCCAAAATATAAAGGGGGAGTAGTAATATATACAATAGGAATAAAAATATAATAAATAATAATAGGATACAGTTCAACCCAAAGAAAGAGAAAGATTAACCTTATCCATGTATAGGGGATTCAACACGGTGTGTAGATGAACTACATGTCAAGTATTTTCAATCCATAGTAGGAGAGTAAACTCATCCCACCATGATAAGATAAACATGGAAATCATGTGACATACCCCATGTGTCTTTGCAACCCATGGTAGGAGAGTAACCAAATCCAAACGTATGGATACAGAAGTGTATATATATATACCCAGTAAAAGAAGCCTAAATGAGAGAGAAATGGGATCTCCATCTCATAGCTCAACCTAGGAAAAGAGTCACCATTAGTTCTAAAAGTCCAACGATGATTCCCAACATCTCACGTGCCTACCTAGTAGAAAACATCCAAGTCAAGCCATGCCTCATCACTATGCCGTGTAGTCGAGGGGCCAAAGTATCTAGGTAGAGGCCCATGAACTAGTGAAACATAAGGGTTCCACTCTATGGATAGATAGAGGACCCGTACCCTGTTCCAACATGATGGTTCTGTTCTAATGGTCGATATAGGAACCATGCCCTATCCAGTTGGAGGGTTCCACTCTGGTGGTAGAGGGCCCATGACTAGCCTAGCTGGAGGGTTCTACTATAAGAGTTGATAGAGAACCCATTACCTATGCCAATAGGAGGGTTCAACTCTAATAGTAGAGGACCCATTCCCATCCCATTTGGAGGGTTCCACTCTAGTAGTCAATAGAAGACCCATGTCTAGTGCCAATAAGAGGGTTCCACTCTGATAGTAGAGGACCCATGCCCAGCCCAACTGGAGGGTTACACTCTAGTCATCGAGGACCCATGCCCATCCCACCTATAGGGTTCCACTCAGAATGCCTCTGGCGATCCTATGTGATCAACGCCATCATAGAGTGTTTCCTAGATAAGAAATATTCCTGGAAAATACCACATCATATCCCAAAATATACAACTGAGGTCACCATCACGTTCTATATGAAAAAACACTTAGTATAGGCTACTCACATGCCAAAAACTGATTCCAAACAAAGGAGATATGAGAATGTGAAGTTTCCTCGAAAGGAACCAAGGGGCACATGACATGTTAGGGGACCCTCATGACATGTGGTCCAACTACATTATTTAGCCATGTCCCTAGAGGAACACTAAGATACTACCATGTAGGTATACACAGTGTGTAGGGGATATACATGGCATGCCCATGCCATTCGGGGCCCCACCCGTGTGCTTGGGTATGTTCATGTATCCAAGCTGCATCTGTGTATTTTACCCTATGTCCATGTACTCATTCTGTGTCCATGTACTTTGGTACATGACTGTGTTTTTACCCATGTAATTCCACATGGATTCCAAACCATGTTCTCCTCCACATGGCACATCCACCCAGAGAAGTGGTACACTGTGTGTTATCCTTATAAATTCCCATAACCCTAGCTGCAATAGTATAGGGGCCGCATGCCGTGTTTTCATATAAAAATCTATATTTGAACTCCACAATTCAAATATGGACATTATTCCATATATATTGCCTCCACATCATCTATAATTAGTGGATCTAGCCTAAATATATCATTTTCAGGCATCCGATGGATGAAAATCGGTTTTTGTTGGTCCTTGGAGGATCGTCAAACATCCCACATGCATCAGGTCCTTCCTCCATTGAAGGTTTGATATATAATCATCGAAAATTTCATTAAAAACTTGTAATAATTCTAGATCTATCCTTGATTTTTCTATCCCTCCCTTGAACATTGTTTCATCATGATTTTGGGGGTCTAATCGAGCTCAGTATCACCCGAAAACATTGAACTGAGACCACAGGGTCCAACTGGTGAAGAATGCGAATCAATTGAGGGGGAAAGTCACAAAAAAATGTTTATCAATAATTTGGAATATTTCTTGGTCAATGATCAAGAATAAGGATATATGAGGTTATAAAAAAATTGAATAATCAAATAAACTAGAACATGGGTGCATGCAAAGGCCATAATTGGTGCAGATCAAAGGAGGGGATTGATATGATCAATCAATTTAATCCAAATGGGTAAAATAAATAAAATTAAGATTCCTACTTGGATATTGGATCATTCATTGTTGAATAACATGATCTCAATTGATTAAAGGTTTTTTTTGTGTTCGATGTGTTCTGATCTACTCTGATCTAAAGTTTTGTTATCTTCGGATGTGATTCACCAACAGCAGGAGAGGAGAAGCTCTTGATGGTCCTAGGGTTATGAGGCTAACACTAGAAAAATCACAATAATGATATATTTATAGAATATTCTGTTAGGTTAAAAGAATCAACTAGTTAATTTAAATAATTAATTAATCCACAAAACATACCACAAATAACTCCTTTATCCAAACTCACCATACTGACCAATTTTAGGTCATTCCTAGGGTAAACATAATATTTCATACTCAACTGTGGTGTTCAATTTATAATTCAAGATTCTGTTCAAGATTTATCCCATTTTATTCAAGAAACTAAATGCTCACATATAAAATTTATTTAATACTTTTATAAAATTGATTCTAGGCCCACCGGGTTTTGGAATCGCACACCGTCTTAGTGCATTATCTTGGAAATATATATAGAAATATTTCAAAGACTTATAAGAAAAAAAACCTGAGTCTCTACAATATAGTACAAATCTTAAACATTCTATAATGTTTAATTTTCCATGCCAAATCCATAACACATATCTAATATAAAATTATTTCAATATTAAGTTTTCATAAACTTCATTTTTTTCATCCATATTTTGAAATTAAAATTAGGACATGAACATTTAATTTTTCCATTGATGGATTCTTTTTCAATTTCAAGATCTAAATTTTTTCCAAACCCTTAAGATATTGAGGTGTATTTTGAGGTAAAGTAATCCAAAATTTACCTATTTTTGTGCTGTTAACAAATATATTTAAAAATAACGTATAGAATATTAGTTAAGTTGAATCATATTTAAAATATAACATGTGAGTGATATAACTCCATTATAAAACTAATAATAAAAAATAAAATCATAAAATATTGTAAACTATAATAATTTTTTATTTTTAATATCCATAAGAAACTAAAAACATATATGCGAGAGTAAATAATAAGATTAAATCATTGCATAATTCCACACAATCACCTAATATTTTTCACACTTTGAAACAATTCATACTCATCGATGAAGAAAAGATAGAATATAGTTGATTTTGTTTTTATTCAAAAAAAACAAAATTAAGCTAATTAATTCTATGATAAAATATTGGTCATTCCATATGTTCTCTTTCATAAAGACAATAAACTAATCAAATATTATGAAAAAAATAACATTATAATTTTATATCGAATTATATCATTGAAAAAAAACATAGAATACCTTAAATAAACAAAATTAGGAGGGGAAAATTCAATACTAGTCATAGTAGTGGAATCATGTATTGAATTATTGGCTCATCTAAATAGGACTAAGAGAGGGATTAATGGAGTAGAACTTATGAATGGAGGATGTTTGTTATTGGAGGATGTTTGCGATCAAGAGAGGGAGTAGCAGAGTATTGTCTGTGTTAGAGAAGGATGGTCCATCAGGATTCCTGATCCCGCTCTAGGATACCATATGACTTCATTGATAGAGAAGGAAGTTTAGGATCAAATCAATCAGGGGAATTTATGGTAGTAATTGAGATACTAGGGATAAATGGGTTCACAACAGATTAGATTATACTTTTATTGGTGACAGTTTTTAAAAACCATCGCGAGATACTAAATTAACAGGGATTTATTAAGAAATTATTTTTAATAATTAACCAGCATTATTTTTATTTACAACACCTCTAATAAGTCTATGTAAATTTAGTTTTTTGTAATTAACGATTGTTATATAAAACTTCTACAAATATTTATCATCGTTTTAATGGTAGAGGGACTTTGAGTCTAACTTTCCACTGGCCTAGAGGCTTATGCCTTATTTAAAAAAAGTAGGGGTTGACTTTCTATACCTATAGGTTTATGCTTGTGAGTATTATCAATTTAATATAATTATAAACATTAACATGAAAAGGAACTTGTAACTTATACATGAGATGAATTTAGATATGTGTAAATATGTTTGGCTTTTATTTTTGGGTGAGTGAGTCATGTAATGAGTTATACAATAATATGGTTTGAACATATTGATTTGGTGGAAGTAATAAGATTCCAAATGAAATCATTAGAATCATGAATACATTTAAAAATATAGTATCATGTGATAAGATAGTGATATTAAATCCCCTTTAAAATATAAAGTGTCTAATTCCTTCCAAGGAGGCACTTATCAAGACATTAATCATTCAAGTGGGAAGTTTATGACATATTTGGCCACACCTAGATTATCTTTTGTAAGGTAATAAAATAATATATGTCCTGAATAGTATTAAGTGTCTATTATTAGCATTTTTCTTTGAGATACACTTAGCTACTAGACCATAATAGGATTAATTTACTATAGGATTAGAGTTGGGCTCATCTATATGATGTATCGAAAAATAGGTTTTTAGCTCAACTATTTAAGAGTCTAATATGATTTGAATGTGATTAATCCTTAATTAAATAACTAATTGGTGAGATAAATGACACAACAGAATCATTTCTTATTGAAATATGAATATTGGGCCACTATTGGATATGATGGATTTTAAAAGGGGTCATCATTTTAGTGGGATAACATTTAATAAAATCCATTATTAAATGTTTAAAAAACATGGAACTCATTTGATAAAATCTTATATTTTATATGAATAACATCATTATCATCAAACTTGATCTTTTAGAATAATATTTGAATATGAGAATATTAATATAAGAAACTCTTAAGACTTGTAACATAAGAAAAGTTCTTAAGGAAAGATTCTATGTGTTAGATCAAATCTTTCCTAAGTAACTAAGTGTTGAAGTTGTTTAATAAGTGGATATAAATGATTATAAAATTCATTGAATAATTAAATTGGGGTTTCAAAAGCATTAGATACAAACTGATCAAATAAATTTTAGTCTCCACTCTATATTCAATATGATTGGATATGTTAACATCTTGGAGATATTGGAGGTTTCCTATAATGATTGTTCTTGTTAAGGAATTCATTCTATTATCATCATTGGAAATTTTATGAAAATACAAATGTATTCAAGAATTATTTACCCCATATTCTCATATTGTTGAGAATAAATGAATTGGGCATATAAAGTTTAGGTTTTGATGCTATATAGAGAGTCTAAGTGGGTAAAAGTTCAAAACTAAAGAAGAAATCACAACAATGTTTCTTCAAGAATCCACTTAAGGTTATTGAAACCTAAAGTTGTTATTAGTATGGAAGAGTAATGATTCCATATGATGGAATTTTTATGATACCTAAAGTGGTTTGTGAAACTCCATATAATTTCTATGTTAAGATTCAGTGTTAAAGAAATTAATTGTTTGGTTTTGAAGGGTATGTGATACCACATATATAATTTATAAATCTTATGAGTACACAAGAGTTCAAAATCAAAGAAATAATTTATAATATTTTAGTTTTCATTCAAGTGGTAAAATAAAGAATTATTTTTGGAGTTGATTCACTAAAACCGACTTTAATGTACTTTATAATTACTTGTATTAATGGTTTTGAATATTAATAAAGTTCCAATCACATAATGATTGTTATTTTTTATGACATTGTATGTGATAAAATCTTAAGGGTAATTTTCACACTAAAATGTCATAGAAGTTCCCCATTATAATGAAAATCTAGAAGTGAAATAAAAATATTCTTAAATACATGTTTTATATATAGATGATATTTTTTAATGGGACATAGATGATACACACTATTGAGGGTTAGCAGTACCATAAGATACTAA
The DNA here is from genome assembly GCA_963277665.1 of Viscum album. Lineage (NCBI taxonomy): Eukaryota > Viridiplantae > Streptophyta > Magnoliopsida > Santalales > Viscaceae > Viscum > Viscum album. The sequence goes on from OY728138.1 coordinate 460,984,831, forward strand.
GAATTCATCTCATGAAGTTCTTCCTTGGTAATATCAAGGAAGAAGGTTATCAGAACTTGACCCATCACTATGAAATCCACATTTATATGTGTCATTGAATGTTCCCATCCTCAAACAGGTGTCAGGATCCTTAGAATTTATGATTATTATTAATGCATATCACAAGCCATATACTATGATGTGTAAATGAAAATCCTGAAGATATATTCTTGTGATGAGGTTGGATATATTGGGCATGTCAAGAGTTATATTTAATTAATTAATAATGTAGGAATGTATTTTTCACTTCAGATCTTAAGGAAAAGTTGATATCTCATGTTCAATGATGGGAATTCGACTTCCTGATTAAGTCCATGACCGCAGTGTTCTATCAAAAAATTCATTTCCATAAATTCAAAGAAAGAAGCATCGAACACATTGGTTGATGACACCAGTATGCAACCTACTTGATCAGAGATGTCAAGATAAAGGGATTATACTACATAGTGTATGTTCATATGATTTTTTATGATATTGTGACATTAAATTATTTCTCTATGGGTTCCCTAATGTGTTTTTGGATATAAACCTTGGACTTTATGTGGTATTACCAAATTCCATTGAGAAAGTGGCCTAGAGGGTCACACACTAAGAATATTTGTAACCTTAGTTAAATTATATATAAATTTAACATGTTGAATAATTTTTATTCCTATAGGTGATTTAATAATTATTTATATTTGGTTAATGGAAAATATTTAGTCATTATTTATTTGAGATAATATATGTGAGTTAAATACTTAATAAATATTTATTCTCTATTTTATTGAATATAATATTTATCTATTTATTAGTAAATAATATAGTGATATTAAATTATTTAAATAAATTTTCATTTTTCAAGGTTCGATAAATACTGATTAGAAATGATGGGCCAAGTTAATAGCCTAGGGTGAGATGATATATTAAATGTTATTTGAATAAATTTTAATTTATTTATTCAAGAAATAATATTTATTTATCTATGATTTTAGTGCATGTTAAGTAAATAATAATAATATTATTATTATTTAGACATGGGGTTCATAGAGGACTAATATAATAAGAAGGGACTATGTTCAATTATTTATTATCTAACCCTAGGTTTATAAATACCTGGTTATGTCATTCTCTATCTCTATCCTAACCATTCTAGTTATTCCACACAAAATATTCTAGAGATAATCCTCTTAATCCCTAGATATCTCTTCTCCTATAAAACTCTCAAGAATGGAAAGCAATCCTCATCCTATACCATTTTAGGTCTAGAGGGAACAAAATAGTCCTTCCACCTTGAAGAGATTATTTTGGCAATCAACAATGAAGGACACAAGAATTAGAGTCTTCCATGCTAGCACCCAGGTATTTCTATGAAAATGTTCAAAGGTTCAAAGATCATATGTGGATCATTACTAGAAAGATTACACCCTTGAATCCTCTCACCATAATGATGGTATAGAAAAAATTAATCTATAAAATATTGAATAAAGAATGCATTTAAATGCGAGGTAATCCTTAATCTACATAAATTAATTATAAATTAATTATGTTGATCCTATATCATGGATTATGGGGTTTTTATTTGTCTAGTTATAAGAGGAAATTTGAAGAATTTGATGAATTTACATTATTGGGAATAGGCCTGACCACTTCCAATGTGTCTGATAATATTCAAGTGGTATCAGAGTCAATTTGAATAATACTTTATAATTATTTATTAATCATTGATTGTTATTTTCATTTAATGCTATTTTTATTTTTAGTTTAATCCTTATTTAAATATGAACATCGAGACCTCTTCTTCTTATTCTTTATTTAAGGTCATATAAACAAGAATAAATTAGAAAAAATATGAAGAAAACTTGGAGAACCCATCTGGAGGTGGTAATAATTCTAGCTACATAGCATGAGACTACACAACATATAACTTGAAGGTATATGTTGTGTACCCATGTTCAACGCATCAGGAAGGATATCATTAAAATAAAACATGTTAACTAGGTTATAATGAAACAATGTTTTTTAGACTACACATCATGGACATCACTTTCACATGGTGTAGTCCACATGTTTTCACAATAGAAAAATGGATCCAAAGACAATTCATGTATATATTGCACAATGCGCATGACTAACAATTTTGTAACTTAGAGGTTACATGATGTGTTACTCCTATAGATGTCATGTACCACATAAATGTTTATGGATAACATACAAACTCATCCCCTAGGCATGTGTTGTGAATAAATAGTGAATCATTATACACGTCGTGTAGTTGGCTTGTACGTACTGCGTATCTTACCTATTTATATAGAAAGTAAAATTAATTAATTATTCCATTTAAACCTTATAAACTTGTTTCCATGTGTTATTTATTGAAAATACATATCTTTAAATAGGTTATATATATATATATATATTAAATTCTAAATTATTTTCTATATAATATTCATAAATTCATACTATGTACAGTTGTAACACACTGAATACTATGCATGCATTAAAAGCATTACACGCTATACAAATTAATATGTGTCAAGGTGTTATTTATTGGTAGTACACTCCATGTAATTATATAAAAAACTTGTATTATATATGTCAGATTAGTAGATAGTATACAACCATAATACACACCAAATATTTTAAATGGGTACTCATAACTTTTCCTCATAGTACATGGTTTGTTCTTAGTTAATTTTGAATAAAATTAATTTATTTAATTTGTTCAAAATTATAATGGATTGGAATATCAAGGACTATGTGAATAGAAATTAAGATAAATGAATTGATCTATTAATAAAGATAATTAAATAATTTGAGTGCATTTTATCTTAATTAAGAATGATTGAAATGAATACTGGTTTATTAAATGTATATTTGTTTCATGCGTGGATGATCACGAGCTTAGACCAAACCTTGTATGTGAATGTTTTATTTTAATTTATTATTATTATTAAATTAAAATGATGGCTTGTGTGTCATACCCTCCTCTGTACTATGTAGAACCTATTTTACCATGTTTTTTTTCTTGTAAACCCTCTTAACCATTCCATTAGTTCCCCTCACCTGTATGTGAGTAAAAGCATATGTAAAGGAAGGATATCTTGGGTGAGAGGAGGTGGTTAAAACTCAGATATGGGGTGAAAACAACTTAGGGAATACATGGTGCTTAGGTGGAATGTTGAAACTCAAACTAGGTAATGGTTCTAGTAGTTTTCCCCCAGGGTCAAGGGTTGGTTTATCATATGCAAGATAAACTAACCATTAGAAAAATCATGATCATACGATTTTATTATTTTATTCTTGTTAGTTTCATGGTTATTTATTTATAGATTCTTTATCATAATCACTTAATAAATGAATTAATAGTCATGAAATATGGAATTAAAATAAAATTGGACTATGAATTTTTTTTATCTAGACATGGTTAATCACTTAATTAAAAACCACTTAATATTAACAAGAATGTAATGAGATAAACTGGAAAATTAAATATAAATATAAAAAATCCATCAATCTGGATACTAAGTCAAACATGTATTTCTCTAATAATGTTTAAATACAAACATAAATAACTAACAATTTAGTAATTTATGATAGGTAAATTGTGATGGGATCCCATTGCAATTTTCAAATGTCTGAAAATGGCACCACAAAAGATTTTTTATACAATTGATAATCTTAAAAAGGTTTTTTTATGATGGAAAATATACCATCCCAAATAGTTTTGTGCTTCATATAGAATAATTAGTATTTGTGATGGAAATGAAATTTCACTAAAAATAATCTATTGGGATGGAATTTCATTTCCATCACAAATATCCTATAGCGACAAAATTTCATTTCCATCACAAATAACTAAAAAAACTAGAAATTTAAATAAATTATTTTTTTTAAAATCACTAGACAAATTTTAAAAAATAATATATATAAAACTATATAAATATAAATTAATAACCATATTACGAATAATATTTTTATCAAAAAAAACATATCAGTCACTATGGAGGTGTTTGATCATCTGGAGGACCAGGTGGGGGGAATTATATCCCTATACCCTACGCAAGTCATCGCATGTACTTCATGATATGCTCATGCTGCTTCTCTTTACACTGATGCTGCTGATCCTCCTACTCTATATACAAACTCTCTATAATCTCATTCTGTGCTCTCAAATTCTCCTCATAATCTATAAATGATGATGATGTATCTGCACACGATCCCATTGAGCTAGAAAATGACCATATAATAACTAACAGACATCAATCAAGAATTGATACCAACCAATCGACCTTTCTCAACACTGTACTGTGTCACCTGTATCCAAGTTACCCCATCAAATCTTGAAACACTGTTTTCCATATCCTCAGTCTTGATTGAACTCTCGTTATATTTATGAGAAGCTGCAACCTCATATGCCTCCCTCAAATGAGATTTGAAATTAAAATATTTTAAATATCAATTTCAGTTAATTTTAAAAATAAAAAAATTATACTCACCATAATATGATGCTTTAGACTAACAATAATATCCCAAGTGATAGGATCACTGTACATCCTCTTAAAAACATCAAACTCTATAACATAGAGATGCTCAACTAATGAAAATAAAATAATTATTTTACATTTAAAGTAGATATAAATTATTAAATAAAATTACTTACCACATATCATTGGAGAATACTAAATATATGACTACCAACTCTATGCATAACCTCTTGTATCTCCTAGTTTTATCGACTTAAGGTTGATCTCCTCTGAAAACTATATCCCATCCAGTATAATCACAATCCATCCTAAACATGAAATGACACATAATCAGATTGATGGCAGCAATAATATTGATAAAAAATTATGGCTCTAGCTTTCTATATGAATATATTTCTTAGATTATGAAAAAAACCAAGGACAACACTCACACATACAGATCTCCCAAGACCCCCCAGATAGTTTTTCTCATGCTATCTTCAATGGGATACCATAAACCCTACAAATCATTAATAATATGAAATTAATAATTAAATAAATTTCAAAATTTTCATTATTTATTTACTTATGATCTAATAATCAAACATGTGATGATGAAAATCAATGAGAATCTGATCCCACAACACCCATGGTTTGTAAAAATAATTATTTATAATAACACCTTATGTCAAAGAACTATATGTGAAAAAATATGGGAAAGAATAAAAAAAATCAAAAAATTATTAGTACATAAATAAATTAATGAAAATTAATGCTAATTCATGAAAATTAACTAAAATACAAAACTGAACATATTTTTTCATGCATGGATTGAAATATTGAGGTGGATGTCACTATGGAATAGGGCCTCAAATCATAAATATTGCTAAAACATGACCCATTTGAGTCACTATAAATCAAAGCAACTTAAAGGCTACAAAACACCTCATTGAAATTGTCTCCATCCATTTGAAACATGAAAATAATATTGTCAATAAATAATTGAAAATGGGTATTATTTATTAATCATGGATTTAACCAGAATGTAGTTTTGTAATTTTTCATCTACATATTTATATTCATATTCAATGGTGTCAATATCTTTATCTTCCTCCTCATCATCATTAATATCCATATAAGCTTTTGCTTCATCATCTATTTATAATTCAAATTCATTTGTTACATCATCAACATTATCAATACCATCAGCCTGTAATTGCGGGGTTTCATAATTGATATTTAAATCTATTCATATAAAATATGTATTTGGAGTTGTCTCTTGAAAAATTTTAATTCCTTAAACTTCAATAGATCAACTTTCACTTTACATAAATTGGTTTTCATGAGATTTCATTTTGATAATTCTCCACCATTTAATTAAACCTATAGAACCAACACAATAATTTTCATAATAAATTTGATAAGTTGGATGATCCATCATAAATGGTTCATTTACTATAAGAAGGATTTTATATTTATTTCAATTATTTCATGGCATGAATGAATGCGCAAGCCTCTATTGGTATTAAAACAATGAAATTTAAAAATTATTATATAAATTTATCTTAGATAACATAAATCAATTATTTCATCCAGCATAGTATAAAAGTTAAATTAATTTTATCTATGATGGGATCCTTTCAAGAGAACGCCACTATTAATGGTTTTTATATTCACCATATGCATGTGCATGAAATTGGAAACCATTAACCACATATTAATTATAATATTTAACCAATTTGGGTGGTGGGTTACTCAATAAATATAATCAATTATCAGTTTTATCTGCATTCTATGATACCTAGAAAATTTAAAAACAAATATCAATATAAAAAGTAATAAATTGATTCCATATATTCAATTATAAACAAATTACTTTACCAGTATTTGAATCCAATAGGAAAAATTACATCGTTGACCTTCTTCAAGAGCAGCTAGTGTAATTTTAGGGAACTATTTCATGATATGATCATCATATAATCTATAAATTAAATAATATTAAATTACTAAAAAATATAACGAATAAGTGAAAGTAACACTCACTACACAAATTATGAAATTTCTTCACAATTGTGTAAAACACATATCCTAGATTTGTGTTGTTCATCATCTGAAATCCATCATTTGGGAACTCCACCAAAGCCAAGTCTAGGTTGATTAAAAACTAATAATTGATGGTTTATTACATCATAAACATTTCTCTCATTATTATTCATTTGATTAAATTATAAAGTATATTCAGGTTGAAAATAATGATAGAAGAAAAATAAAAATTTCTCATGAAAATACATTTCTATATTTGACCATTCAATTGATTCTTTGTTACGTACCTTTTTCTTCAATTTTTACATGCATCTATCATATGGGTACATCCATTGGAACTGCACTGGTCCTCCATATTTTTATTTATTTGGAAAAAGTAATATTAAATTTTCCATTTAATTAAAGAAACTCGATGATTTTTTTTCCAGTTTACATAAAATTAAAATGACATCTTGTTTCAGCGTACTCAGTGCATCATTGTCTGTTGTCACTGAACTAATATCTCAGAAAAATATGATATTTCTATCATCACATCCCAATTAAAATAATTTAGCAAAAATCTAAGGATAATCAGTAGTAGTACTTTTATTATAACATGAAAATCATGACTTTTTAATCTGGTAATATGAAAATTTCTAACACATCGGGCCAAATTAGAAACATTACCATCTGATAACCTCAAATCCACAATCTACTGATAGAATAGTAAATGATTTTCTTAAAAATTTTATGAGATGCACTACTGAAAATATGACTTTTCCCAACGCTTCTATACCAACGGTTTGTAAAAACCGTTGGTATAGGTTCCCTTTCCCAATGGTTTGGCCAAACTGTTGGGAAAGCCCACTTTGAGGCCACTTTTCCCAATGGTTTGTCCAAACCGTTGGGAAAGGGTATGACTTTCCCAACGGTTTGGCCAAACCGTTAGGAAAGGGTCCCCCATGGATCAACCTTCACCCAGAATGAAATTCTAAACTCAAAATCTATACCAATGGTTTTCAAAACCGTTGGTATAGACCTATACCAATGGTTTTGACAACCGTTGGTATAGATCCTTTGATTTTTTATCAGTTCTTCTTACTGAGAACATTAAATAAATAAAAATTTAAAATAATTATGAGAATACATATATATATTTATGTAATTATGTTCACAAAAGTCATGTTAGGTTAGTGGTTAAGTCGTTCAATGATAAAGTAGGGGTCTTGGGATCAAATCCCAGCGGATGTTTTTTTTAAATACATATACCAACGGTTCCATAAACATTGGTATATATTTCCATATTACTTATACCAACGGTTTCCAAAACCATTGGTATAGGTCTATACCAACGGTTTTCCCAAAACCGTTGGTATAGAGCTATCCCAACGACTTACTTGGCAACGGTTCTCCAAACCGTTGGTATAGGATATACCAACGGTTTGGAGGCCTATACCAACGGTTCCAAACCGTTGGTATAGGTTAGTTTTCCAGTAGTGATGATTTTGGATGCATTAACTTACATGATTTTTCATTTTAAAATAACTCAAGTTTTGGATGCCTATAAATTTGTGAAAGATTTAATAATTGATTTACATTATTTTTATTCTTACCATGTGTGTACAAAATTGTATAAAATATGTTATCAAAATAGTTCTTATCAATACGCCTGACTTATAATATGTGAAAGACCAAAAAATCATACCAATATAAAAAATTCCAAATAATAATCTATTCTATTCAATTGGGATATTTCCCAAATTCATGTATTTTTATTAGTTTATAGTCAGTCCAAAGGTAATAAGAGGTAATGAAGAGACTATATATTTTAAATCAATACCTAATATCATTAGTGGAGGTTGATCTCTTTCAATTGTACTTTTTTTGAAATTATTTCTATTCCTTTGGAATGGATGTCCTGTAAGAAGAGATCTATGATGAAATTAAATAAACAAGGTTTTCTTCCATTAAAAAACATAAACACTTTATGATCACTCATACAGTACAGACATGATTTTGGATCATGTTCACTCCATCCAGATAACATGCCATACACAAGAAAAGTCACTAATTGTCCATATTAATGTAGCTTTAATTATGAAATTCTATTTTCAAAAATATCATATTCATTAACACCATTAATCCATAATAAATTTAACTCATAAAAAATGGCTTTAAATAAACATCAATATTCTTTTTTGGATGTCTTAGAATCGGTAATATCAAAAAGATATATGTTTCATTAATGAACATCCAAATAGGTAAGTTTTAAGGAGTTATAAATATTATATAACAAGAATATTTACAACCATAAGATCTAAATGGATATAAACCATCATTATAAAGACCTAATCACACGTTATGAGATTTTGAAGCAAAATATGAATACACCTAGTCAAAATGTTTCCATGAATCTCCATCCCAAGGATGATTTAATCTTTTACCAGTGGAAATATTGGATTTGTTCGATTTCACTGATAATTCTGTGTTATAAGACATAAATAAACACTATAATATAGATGTAAGTGGGAAATACCTCAATTTTTTCAACAGGTATCAATCTAGACTTCCCTTATTGTGCCTCTTTGTACCTAGATTATCCACATATAGGATAATTAACTAAAGGCTCATTTTCACCATTATATAGTATGTAATTATTTGAATATGTAAGGATATTTTGATAACTAAGACCCCAATTATGGACCAACCTCTTTCTTTCATAAAAATCTTTTGAAAATATATTTCCCTCAAGTAATAGTGATTTAACCAAAGAGAATATCTGATAAAAATAACTATTTTACATTTCATCATCAAATTTAGTATCCAAAAATTTATTAATAACTTTAAATTTTATTATCTTGCATTTTGGATATAATGAATCCTCAATATACTTTAGTAACTCAAAAAATTGAGTTGGTTCTATCTTGGGAGTTGAATCATCATTCTAAGTTTCTATTTGTTAAAAAGAATGACCAAAAACCTCATGTACTAAAGTTTGAAACCATTATGGAATTGGAAACAAGTTATTCATATCTTCTCCCAAAGTGCGTTCACCATGTTCATACCAAAAAACATAACAATTTTGAAAAAAATGCAATAGATTAACCCTAACATGTTAAATGTTTCAAATCTCCTCAGATCACATATCTTACCTGGATAATTAACTATCCCTTATGAAACAAATTTTGTGTTTGATGATGCAAATGATAAAAAAGTTTCAAAACCCTCAATATATAAAGGATTTATATTAGAACCATTTATATTTATATGATGATTTATCCAATCATGATCTTGTATTAAAAATGGTTGTCTACTTGTTCTATATTTTTCAAAAAAATAGAAAATAAAAATATTTCTTATGATTAATTTGATAGAAGGAAGAGATGATCAAAGGAAAAATAATAAGATTATAAAATTAAAAATTACTTATAACTATAAACAAATATCTATAATTACTATAAATCACAAATAAATATAAAAAATTATTACTAACTAAAATAATAATATTGAAGAGAAAGATTTGATACAAATTATTATAAATTAATACAAATTATTATAAATTACTACTAATTTTCAGCAACTTTTACTAATTATTACAAATTATCACTATTTATAGGTAATTACTATGAATTGTTAAAAATATAACTAATTATTTCTAATAATCAGTAATTGTCACAATTTTCTGATAAATATCGATAAATTTTGGTAATTAGCAATAATAATCTGTAATTTTTCATAATTGCCGATAATTATTGGAATTGTTTTGGTAATTATTAGTAATTATTGATTTTTTTTATTAATTATTGCTATGTATTTATAATTTTCGTTAATTATTTCTATTTATTTCTAATTATTACCAATTATTTCTAATTATTGATATTTATTTCTATTAATTGCTAATTATTACTAATTATCACTAATTATTTCTAATTATTACTAATTATTGCTAATTATTGCTAATTACTACAAATTATTACAAATTATTATTAATTATTGTTAATTATGTATAATTATTGGTGATTATTGGAAATTATAGGTAATTATTTATAGTTATTTGTAATTGTTATTAATTATTACTAATTATTCCTAGTTATGCCTAATTATTACTAATGATTACTAATTATTGGTAATTATTACCAGTTATTTCTAATTATTACTAATTATTGGTATTTATTACTAATAATTACCAATTATTACTAATTATTAATAATTATTACTAATTGTTACTAATTATAACTAATTATTACTAATTATTACTAATTATAACTAATTATTACTAATTAGTACTAATTAGTACTTATTATTACTAATTTTTACTAATTATTGATAATAATTTGTAATTATTGGTAATTTTTACCAATTATTACTAATTATTGGTAATTCATACTAATTATTACAAATTATTGGTAATTAATAAAAATTATTGTTAATTATTACAGATTATTATAATTTATTAACATTTTTACTATTTTTTAATAATTATTACTAATTATTACATATTATAACCAATTATTGGTAATTTTTACTAATTATAGGTAATTATTACAAATTATTAGTATTTGTTTTACTCATTATTGATAATTTTTATTAATTATTGGTAATTATGACTACTTATTGGAAAATGTTACTAATTATTGGCTATTATTACTAAATATTGGTAATTATTGGTAATTATTACTAATTATTGTCAATTATTGGTAATTATCACTAATTATTGGTAACTATTTATAATAATTACTAATTATCACCAATTATTGGTAAATATCACTTATTATTAGTAATTATTAATAATTATCAACAATTATTGGTAATTATCACTAATTATTACTAATTATCACCAATTATTGGTACTTATTAGTGATTATTTGTAATTATTTCTAATTATTACTAATTATTAGTAATTATTGGTAATTATCACAAATTATTACTAATTATCTGTAATAATTTGCAATTATTACTAATTATCCTCAATTATTGGTAATTGTCACTAATTGTTGGTAATTATCACAAATTATTGGCAATTATCTCTAATTATAGGTGATTATTGTTAATTAATGACAATTATCCTTAATTATTTGTAATTATTACTAAATTTTGGTAAATATTACTAATTATCACTAATTATTGTTAATTATTACTAATTTTTTGAAATTATTACTATTTTATGGTAATTTTTAAAAATTATTACTAATTACTGATAATTATTTCTAATTATATTTTTTTTGCAATTAGTTCCAATTATTGGTAATTCATACCAATTATTGGTAATTAGTACCAATTATTGGTAATTACTAATAATTATTGGTAATTACTGATTATTATCAATAATTTTTTGCAATTATTACCAATTTTTAGTAATTATTACTAAGTATTCGTAATTATTACCATTTATTGTAAGATCGAAATAATAATATAGATGCTCAAAATATAAGAGGAGGGGGGGAGGGGGGGTGGGGGGGGGGGGGGTGAATTGTATACTTTAAAAATTCCTTTGGAACCTTTAAAGTTGGTATAAAACTTCCATTTTTTAACCTTAAGGTAAACTATATTTAACAAGGTTAAAAATGGTAAATTCACAAAACCTCTTAGTTCTACAAACTTGCTAGGTTCTAGAAATATGGTTCAGGAAAAGAAACTTAAGAGAAGTTTACAAGGACAAAGATTCTACCTTAAAGCATATAGAATCTTACCAATCAGAGTATACAAGTATGAGAAAGTATAAGATAATTATACTTTCCTTAATAACAAAATGCAGTAGAAAAAAAACTTGAAACAATACAAGTAACAAGTATAGAATCTTTTAACCCAAAGAGTAGGGTGTCAAACAACCTTGGATAAAGGTCCCTTGATTTATACTTTCAAGAAAGTCTGCCTTACCCACACTAGGTAAGCCCTCGATAAAAATATCGGAGTCTGTTTTGCTATCTCCGCAAGTCCTCGAACTTTAAGGTAGTCAGCACCTCTGTCTTCCTTATCAAGGAAGTCCTCGAACTTTAAGGTAGTCGACACCTCTATCTTATTATCCCTGGAAGCCCTCTATTGTAAAAAGCAACAATCAGAGTCACACAAAGAAATCTAAACAAGATGTTTAGTACGCACAAGGCATGAGAGTATCTCTCTCTCTAGAAATCACTTCAATAGCTTGTGGTCTCTAGAGTTATCAACCTTTTCAAAAGTAAAAGTCCTAAGCTCGTTCAAATGAGCTCCTATTTATAGGCTTATTCCCAATAGTTGGGTCCCTCCTCCAACGGTCATATTTTTCCTTGAACCTCGAAGGACCTGTACACGTGTCACTCAAACAACAGTTGGTTAGAAACAGAATGCATGACATTGTTTCATAACTATAACAAGGGTAAGTAAAATATGGTTTCTCTATCAAATCTATTTTTCGGAGTCTAAGGAAAAATAAAGTTTAGAGTCTAAGAGGAAGAAATTTAGAGTCTATATTACATGGATATTCAGATTTTGATTTCCAAGGAATTCAGAATCAGAATTATTTAGACTTTGGAATCTGAATTCTGAGGAATTTAGAGCCAGAATTCTTAAGAATGCAGAGTCAGAATTTTAAGGAATTTGGAAACTAGATTTTGAGGAATTCAGAACCTGAATTATAAGAAATCCAGAACCTGAATTCTAAGGAATTTGAAACATGAATTCTAAGGAATTTGGAGTCTAAATTCTAAGGAATTCAGAACCTGAATTCTAAGGAATTTGGAGTCTAAATTATAAGGAATCCAGAACCTAAATCCTAAGGAATTCAAAACCTTAATTCTAAGGAATTCAGAACCTGAATTATAAGGAATTTGGATTCTGAATTCTAAGGAAATTGGAACCTGAATTTTAGAGAGTTTGGAACCTGAATTTTAGAGAATTCAGAACCTAAATTTCAGAGAATCTGGAACCTGAATTCGGCTCCTAAAAACAAAATACTCTATATCTAAGTATTTATATAATTTTTAGGTTTTATATGTGAAACCAAAATTTGCACTATGGAATAAAAAGAGTTATATTTAGAGAAACTAAAATATGATCAATGAAAAATAGGTAAGGACAAATTTTCCTTGGGGAAGATTTTTTTTTCTTATTAATGAAAATCTAAGTAAAAAAGAGAATTTCCTTGAGCAAGGAAAATATTCCTTATTACAATAAATCTTAGGGAAAATAAAATTTGCCTTGAGATAGAGTGTTTGTGATTTCAAAACATAAAGGAATGGAAAAGTCATAAGGAAACCTTATTGACTCAACATTTATTGGTTATTATTTCTATTTTTTTAATCTATTATACATACTAAATTTGGTTCTTCCCAGCATATGTGTAATGATTACAACCCTCCACATCAATCTACTGCTTCTTTCATTTTTCATTCCCTCCCTACATACACACCCTCGATCACGATTTCCCTCCCCTCATCTTGGGTTCCCACTAATGATTCCCCTCCCCTCCCCCACTCGTGATTACCCTCCCCCCATATAGGGTTCCTGCTCACAATTCCCCTCCCCTCCCCCAGCTCACGATATCCCTCCCCTCATCTAGGGTTCCCACTCACGATTATGATCCCCTCTTCCTACAGTTCCCACAAAACACCTCTACTATCCTTCTATAGGTCTCAGTCTTCTTCTACTTCAGTTCCTCCTTGTGAATCCCCTCTTATCATCCTACATTTTCCTTATAACAACACTAGTTTCATGCTACTACTACCTTGTCTATGCTCTACCTCTCAGAAAAGTACTATAGTTTCATCACCGTTGACTATGGTGGAGGTCACCCAAGAACTTCTTCACGAAGGTCTTCTATATTAATTTTATTTCTAATATAAAATCGTCAGTATTTCCATTTTCTCACAAAATTTCCATATAATCTAACAATAATTCTATTTTTATCATTCAACAATTAGCGTATCTGTTTCATTCGGTCGGCCAGTATTTATCCACCTTTATGTTTTTTAGTGTTCACACATATTTTCTACAAAAACGGAGCTCTAATTTTAGTAAGCATACAAAGAATACCAGCTCCTAAATGAAGACAAGATTCCTCTCTGAACATCAGCTCTTTGTCACCCTAGCAGGTATAGATTCTATATTTTTCTACTTTACATCGATGTTCTAAAACTGTAATATTCTTGGTTTTAGCTGTTCCTCACCCAAACTATTTTGATTTTCAATTCCCCCTTTTTAAATTTAATTTCCAGAAACCCTAACATGCATGGGCCATAACACTTCCTATTCCTATAAGGTATTAATTTAATATGTCTATCTATTCTATAAATTAATTTCACAACAAATTATATACTATCTGTATGGTCTATTGAGGTAAGTCATCTTTCATCAATGATTTACATTCAATATTCTCTATCATTTTTATGTTACGATTATTCCTTATTGGTACAATTTCACATTTCATCTATATATTGGGTACTACACTACTAGTTGGCACATATTAATTGAAAAATAACTATTTGATTCATTACTTTCCTTTTATTACATATTCCAAGAGGCCATAAAAATGGGTGAAGTGTGTGACCACTTGAAGGTTAGTTTTTATTTATTTTCATTTTCATTTGAATAATAATGATTCTATTAAACCTTTGATTTTTTAATGTTTGTTATTCATGTTTCAATTATTCATTTAATTTTAGAGAAATTCTTATAAATATATTGTTTCATATTATTCCTACGAAGATATATTAAGTTATTCATGTTTCTATCAAGAACCAAGAAGTACTCAAAATTTATTTCTACAATTTTTTGGTCTTTATTACGGTCTAATTACATTACTCAAAAACTATTCATCTGGAAGTAGAGTATTTGAGTAATTATTCCTACTCTAATACATTTATTTTGATAATTTTCAATATTTGATTGGCTCCACTTCACATATTTTTCATTGTAGTTTAATATATTTTCCTAATTTCCTTTCTTAAAATCTTCCTTCTTTTAATTGTTTCACCCTTATCCATTATGTTACATTTTTTCCAAAAGATATTTATTTATAACCTCTAATGCCTACCGAAACACAAGATTTTTTCTTGATAATTAATACACTTGGACTTCCTAAATAAAGAAAATGTGATATTTGATTGATGATTTGACTTTAGAGTTTGGTGGTTAGGTAGTGGATCCCATTGATATACTTGATTTCATTTCTATTGATTTATATGATTACAAAATGATGCATTTTAATTTCTTTATTTATTCTCCTTCAATACTTTGATATTGTAAATTTTATGTCACAGACATGGCCTAATGTGACAAAAACTGCATCTTTCTTCATTGAAGATGTGATGGAGGTTTATGTTGCCTGAGTTTGGAATCTAAAAAGTAGAAGAAGATAGAGAAAATGTATGTTGATTCTCATCTCCACTTCTTTCACTAATTGTGTAACTTGATTGTAATGTTGGAAGTTTTACTGAAATATAGTTTTCAAATCTTCCTTCATTTCACTACTTTTTCAGAATTTTTTATTATAGTAATCACATTATTCTTGAACAACTTAAAATTAAATCTATTTAATGATCTAACCCATTTAAAAAGATGATTTTTTTCTAAGACGCATTCTAATAGTTTATTCCAGCCGTCAAATCGTATTTTTTCACAACCTCATTTTTTGTCTAAATATACTACATTTGAATATCTAAAATGCAATTTTGTTATTATATTATGATTTTAGTCGATTATTTGGACATGAAAGATGTTTAAAAAAAATGTTTTGAGATGTGTTATAAATTAAATTATGAAAAATGTTTGACATAATGCATTAAATTGAAGAATGGTTACATAATGTATTCAATTACAGGTGCTAAATTTATAAAAGGGTTATTATTTCATATGTTCTTGACAAACCTGTATGAAATACTTT
Source organism: Viscum album (assembly GCA_963277665.1). Classification (NCBI taxonomy): domain Eukaryota; kingdom Viridiplantae; phylum Streptophyta; class Magnoliopsida; order Santalales; family Viscaceae; genus Viscum; species Viscum album. The sequence goes on from OY728138.1 coordinate 461,001,193, forward strand.
TAATTTTTCTTAGTATTTATTATATATTAAAAATCAATATAGATATGATGACTGTCATGTACTAAACTCGTTATGTGTCATATACTAATCACATTACATGTCATATACGTTTTGACACAATGTTATTTGGATTATTTTTTGTATCTAGACTGTATTCTATAATAAAATGAATATCAAATTCCCTTTGTATTATTTTTAATCTCTATTCCGCATTCTATTTATAGTACTCTGAATTATTTTTTTTAAATGGAAAAAGTAAATTGACAATGTTGGGGCTTGGTTTCCACCAAGTAATGATATCCCAATCATAGTAGTAGAAAAATAAAATTCGTTTAAGAATATACTCCTACTTCTTAGCTCTTATTGAAGTGTTCACCATACTTTTTTTACATTTTAACATGTTCCCATGCATTTATTTTTTAGGTTGTTATAACATTCCTTTCAGACACCCTATGTTTTTTCATTAAACAAAATGTTAAAGAAATGGTTGATGGTACACAATAATAGGTAAGTTATTAAGTAGTTTTACATGCTATATAGTTCGATTAGTTGTGTAAAAATATATGATTTAACTCATAGTAGTATATTGATATATTTTTTCTATTGTGTCCAGATTTTGGTACATTAACACTATTTACTATAAAATCATAATTGATGAGATTTGTGCATGATAAATTACATCTTTAGGTATTAGCGAATTTAATAAGCACAATTGATTTATAGAAAAAACACCATAACTTTATGTTTTTTTTTGAAAAATTATTATCAAAGTAAAAATGAATATTAGTCATTTTCTAAATGATCCACAAAGAAACTTAAGGAATGATATTCAAATCATAGTAATGGAAAATTAAAATTCGTTTAAGAATATACTCCTATATTTCATCTTGCATTGAAGTGTTCACCATACTTTTTTTACATTTTAAAATGTGACAATGTCCAACTTTTCCCCAGGTTGTTATAACATACCTTTCAGACACCCTATGATTCATCATTAAACAAATGGTAATGAAATGGTTGATGGTTCACAATACCAGGTAAGTTATTGAGTAGTTTTACATGCTACATATTTTGATTAGTTTTATAAACATATATACTTCAATTCATAGTAGTATATTGATATATTTACACTATTGTGTCTAGAATTTGGTATAAGAACACTGTTTACTATAAAATCATGCAACTGATGTGAAAACATTGACTAAAAAACTGAAAAAATCGAATGATATTTCATGAAACAATTTCAAGATAAGTGAAAGACATGCATGATTCTGTTATTTTCAAATTAGTATTTTAAATTTTTATTTCTGCTATAATCTATACTGTTATTAGAGTTTTAAAATATTCTGAACACTTTTTTTTCATATTTTTTGAAATAGAAAATGCTGTTTTTTTCAACTCATTTTTTCACATTTTTTTGGGTTTATAATGATTACTACCTATAAAATTAACAGATTTCCCAGTTTCTTTTTCTTTATATATATTAAATGCTTCACGGATTAAAATCAATGTGAACCAAACATCCATAATAGGGGATCCACTATAACAATGACTCACACCACTACTAGTGGACTTTTACTAACATGGACATCCATAAAAACAATATATCCAAAGGACACACCAGATAATGTTATAAAGATTAGATCTTTTTATATAACTCACCCTTTTTTAGAAATAAACCCATATTTTTTAATATTTTATTACACTTTCTTAGTTTTAAATTATCTATTTAATGTTGATAGTCACAATTTCAATCCTCAAATTTCAATATTCATGACTATATTTTCTTCTTTTAAATGTAGGTTACTTCAAGTATATTATTTCTCCATGATCAAAATAATTTTTCATTCATTTTCATATATCATTTATGTTTTCTACTATAATGATTATGCCTCAGAAAGTTCTACAACCCTTCCAATATTATCTATCACTAACATGTAATTTGAACATATTTTTCATTATTAACTTTTCCAAATATGAATAAATTTTGGAAAAAAGATTTCACTTTATGGCACCGTGTGTATGCATGATAGAGGTACTATATATTACTAATTTATGATAATTATTGGTAATTATTACTAATTTTTAATAATAATTACTAATTATTTGTATTTTTTGGTAATTATTACTTATTATTGGAAATTATTATTAATTATTGGAAATTATTTCTATTTTTTACTAATTATTGGTAATTATTAATATTTTTTACTAATTAATGGTAGTTATTGATAATTATTACTATTTTTTAGTAATTATTGAAAGTTATTACTAATTTTTTGAAATTATTACTAATTATTTACTAATCCTTGGTAATTGATACTAATTTCTACTAAATATTGATAATTATGACTAATTATTACTAATTATATACTAATTATCAGAAATTATCTGTAATTATGATTAATTATTACTAATTATTGATAATCATGACCAATTATTTGTAATTATGACTAATTTTTAGTCATTATTACTAATTATGGATAATTATCATTAATTTGTTCTAATTATTGATAATTATTAGTATTTTTTACTAATTAAGGGTAATTGTTACTAATCATTGGTAATTATTACTAATTATTTACTAATTATTGGTAAATATTATTAATTAATTATTAATTTTTTTTAATCACCACCAATTATTACTACTTATTTACCAGTTATCTATACTTACTATTAATTGAAACTAATTATTGCTAATTAATAATAATTATTTCTAACATAAAATAAAATAAATTAATTAACAATTAAAAAGATTAAAATAAATACCTAAAAAATAATGGTTTATCAAAATTAAAACAGTGATGTGATCCTGATAGCGTTGGGTTCATATAAAAATTAGAATTTATGTTGAGAGAAACCAAAGAGAAACTTGAAGAGTAGCACATAAATTGTAGTTAAAGAGTTATGTTGGGACCATATTTATAGATTGGATTAGTTCTAATGAAGTAATTATGACAAAAACTGTTAGAAATATTTTCCACCATAAATAGATATTGTGGTGGTAGAAAAATTATTTGTGATAGATAACCTGTCCCATCACAAATACTACCCACCATAAATACCCTTTATTTACTCCGTTGACTAACTATTTGTGACAGAAACAAGTAGTCCGTTGCTAATAATATTATTTGGGATGGGCTACTTTCTGGTCTCAAAAAAATTATTTACAATAGAAAACTTTTTTTCATCAAAAATAGTTCTTATCGCCTCATAGTGCACAGTCGCACTAAAAGTATTTTCGACAAGAAACATTTCCCATCACAAATATAAGGAAATAAATAGTTATTTTTGATGGGTAATAATTCTCATTGCAAATTACTCAAATTTTTTGATTATTTACAACGAGTTCTCGGTCCACCACAAATGACCCATTGTGTACACCACATTTTCTAGTAGTGATAGTTTAAAGTGCTTGACCAACCTTCATTGGGGTTATTTCAATTATTAGGGAATTTCTTACTTGAGTTTTGGGTCAACTTAACCTAGTTCGCATTAATGGTTAATCACCTCCACAAGACTTTGGGAAACTTGTAGCCAAGTGTTGAGAAAATCCAAGTTCATGATTTTAGTATCAGGGAGTCCAATCAACGGATCAAGGAGATACGTGTTAATGTAGTTTCTAAGTTATTATTACCTAATTATCTTCAAATAGATTATTAGGCCTTCATCTGGGTTATGATAAGAGACATGTGGATCCTTTCTACTTGAATATTGATGCAACATGATATTATGAAACTAATGTCGAGAGATATTGGATTTTGATAAAATAGAGAGAAAATAATAAATTTATTACCTATTTTTTAATCAAGATATAGTACTAAAATTAAAATCTTATTATTGAAATTTTGAGCCATACGACATCAAATTTATCACTGTGATCTATATTAGAGAAGGTTTACCTTCTCACTGTCTCAAATTTCCAGGAGTGGTATAGTCTCTTACACATTGTACTATGCCATGAGTGGAAATTATATGTGTTGGAAACCCTTATTCCTAAATCATATAGTAAAGAGACTAGTGAGGAGGAACTCTCTCTCTATATGAGACTCTTGGATGATGCGGTAGATGTCCAGTGTTTCATGCTATCATATATGTCCACTAATCTCTTGAATCAACACAAGTAAATGGATGTATAGAGAAAAAAGTCTCACCTTTTTTTATCTTTATCAAGAGAAAGTGAGAGAAGAAGAATATGAGATATCCACTACACTATTCATGTGCAAGCTTGGAGAGTCTGTGCTAGCTGGTTCTCATGTAGTTGTGTTGATTGGCTATATAGAATGCTTAGAAATTTTAGGATTTAAGATCCCTGGGACACATATCTCATTTTATTCTCACTATCTAAGAGATCAAATTTCATTATTAATTATAATGCGATCAATAATGAGAAATCTCTCTCATAACTCCTTACCATGATTCACCAAACCGATAAAGAAATGAGGCATGAAAAACCTACAGTCTTTATAGTGAATAAAAGGAAGAATAAAAAAAGGGCCTCATGACTTAATCAAATTCTAAGGCTCCTGAGCACATCCTTCCAAGAAGAGGAATTTTCAAAGATAGATGAAGGAAAAAATGCAGTATGTTTTGAAATGTGTCATGTTGGTCAAGTAGAAGAATTTTACCTAGTTGAAGAAACATGAGGAAGATTCAAGTACATTTGTTATAAAGCGCAATCTTTATATTTATACTAATTGGGTATTAGATATATATTGTGGTAATCAAATCTATATTTAGATGGAAGAATCCAGTAGATTCTAGAAGATTACTAGAGTAGAGGTAGACCTTCAAGCAACCAGTCAATCACCACTTGTTTCCTTATCTATAAGAGACTACCACCTTCCATTGTCAACATGGATGATATTGGTTTTGAAATATTGTTATTATATACCCATTGTTACTAAAAACACATTTTTTATATCCTTCCCATATGTAGATGGTTTTATTTTCAAATTTGGAAATAAAATCTGTTTCTTTTTCAAATACAACTTATGTCATGGTATAGAGAATTTAAATGATAGTATTTATGTATTATATTATGAAAACCAAGAATTGAAAATTGATAATAAATTAGATTCACATGACTCATTTAACATATAGTTGTGGTATCATTGAATAGTTTATATAAATAAAAATTGATTAATAAAGCTCTATTAAGATTTCTATTTAGATTATTTTGAACTAAAACCACTTGATAAATGTATTTCTTGTTTACAAGGAATGATGACCAAACCACCTTTTGGTGGCAATGTTGAAAGTTCCAGAAAGATTCTTGAATTAATATACACTAATGTGTGTGGATTTTATCCAGTAGAAACTAGAGGTGGGTATTCTCACTTCATAACTTTTAATAATGAATTGAGTAGACCTATAAGTGTATAATTAATAAGGTATAGGTTTGAATCATTTTATAAATTCAAAGAATTTAATAATTAAGTAGAGAATAAACTTAGTAAGAACATAAAAAAGCTTTAATCTAATTAGGGTGGTGAGTATCTTAACAAAAATTTCATTGATTATTTATAGAGGTTTGGGATTCCATCTCAATTCACCACTCCTTATACACCAAAGTGGAATAGTATTAATGAAAGGAGAAATTATTCCTTACTTGATATGGTAAGATTAATGATGATTCATGCATATATTCCATTATCCTTTTATAAATATTCATTATATGCTATAATACACTTTCTAAACTGATTTACAACTAAAGAGAAAAAAATACAGTATGAATTAATGTATTGAAAGAAATTTGTGTTGTCACATACATGTGTATGGGGTTGTGAGGTGTTTCTAGAAAAAAAACATCCCCTTGGGTCATGAAATGTATCTTTATATTATATCCCAAGTAAACAATTGTATATTACCTATGTGACCCCTCAAAGAAGAAAGTCATTGTGGAATGAAAATCCAAATTTCTTGAGATAAATAACATCTTTAAAATATATAGTGGGAGAAATATTGACTTTGATGAAGTTGAATTTCAAAATAAAAAAGACTTTGTGTAGTAATAGATTATATAGATCCCTTGGAAGAGGTTGCTCATGAGACACAAGTATCATGTAGGATCACCAGAGAGGTTAGAGAATTAGAAAGATATGGTTTTCTAGTCACTGAGGATGATGAATCATTACTGGGCATGGTATGCCTCTAGGCCTTTGGGTCATGTATTTCGGGTTTTTCAGGCCTTGTGACTTGGGCCTAAAGGTCATGTACGGGTTCCCCTTAAACCCTTAAAAGGGGGTTATCCATAATAAAATAATAAATAAGGCCTTCGGGCCATTCTGGCTATTGGGTGAAAATGGGTATTCAAGAGAAAATTGGGCATGGATGGTAAATTGAGTACCTATAGAGCGTGGATAATGGATGAAGGGTCTAAAAAATGTCCTGGAATAGAATACAAAAAAACATTTTCTCAACTTTCCATGTTTAAATTCATTATAATTAAAATTTCTATAGTAGATTTCCATGATTATGATATTTTGTAGATGGATGTCAAAAGAACTTTCCTTAATAGAAACCTTCAGAAAGATGTCTTTATAACACAACAAAAAGGGTTTTTGATTCTAGGTAATTCCTATAAGGTATGAATGTTGTATAAATATATTTATATATTAAAGCAAGTATCCAAGTCATGGAACATTCTGTTCAATGAATCTATAAGATAATTTGGTTTCATAAAAATGAATGTGATCCATGTGTTTACAAGCGGTTTATTTGGAGTGTGGTTATTTTCCTAGCAGTATATGTTGATGACATATTAGTTATTAGAAAGGACATAAAAATCTTATATTTAGTTAAGGAATGGTTTAAAAAGTGATTATGTATAAAGGAATTAAAAGAAGAAACATATATTCTCGGGATCAAGATCATTCATGATAGATCTAATAGGCTGTTTGGACTTAGTCAAGGTAAATAAATAGGAGAAATACTAAAAATATTTATTATAAAACAATTCATGTAACAAATGGGTCCAGATGATAGCACAACCACCCCACCTTTAACACAGCCATCGGGTCCTGGCCTACCAGGTACCACCAGTTTCCCCACAGACACGTGGTCCCCACCTAGGGGTCCACACACATGCCTGAACGGGTCATCTGACTAATGACAGTCCCCAAAGGCCAACACATGCCCTTTCTAGTGTGCTTTTTCCTCACTCACACACACCATGGGAAACTTCCCAGAAGGTTACTCATCCTGATCACTACTCCAAGCCAAGCACGCTTAACTGTGGAGTTCTAATCACATAGGCTCCTGAAAAGGAAGGTGCACCTTGTTGACATGAGTCATATCATTTAGTCATTTAAACCTGTATCATTTGGGGGTGTTACAATCACCCCCCTTTTGAGAACAACGTCCTCATTATGGGCCCTACATATCAACCCAGGCAGTGTGCTGCACTTAAGGCCGAGTACCACCTCTGATACCAAATGTAACAATTGGGTCTCGTCCACCAGTTGCCCCGCAGACAGATGGTTCCCACCCTAAGGTCCACCCACATGCCTGAATGGGTTATTTGAATAATTACTATCGCCACAATCCAACACAAGTCCTTTCTAGTGTGTTTTGTCCTCACTCACACACACCCTGATAAACTTCCCAAAAGGTCACCCATCCTGATCACTACTCCAGGACAAGCATTCTTATATGTGGGTACCACCTTTGATACCAAATTTAACAACTAGGCCCCACCCACTAGTTGCCCCGCAGACACATGGTTCCCACCCTGGAGTCCACCAGCATGCCTGAACAGGTTATCTGACTAATGACTATCCCCACATGCCAACACAAGTTTTTTCCAGTGTGTTTTTTCCTCACACACACCCTAGGAAACTTCCCAAAAGGTCACCCATCCTAATCACTACTCAAGGCCAAGCATGCTTATATGTGGAGTTCTAATAAGATATAATCCTGAAAAGGAAGGTGCACCTTGTTGACATAAGTTATATAATTTAGTCATTTAACCTTTTTATCATTTGGGTGTGTTACAATCACCCCCCCTTTGGAGCACAAGGTCCTCGTTGTGGGCCCTATATCTCAACCCAGGCAGTGCACCACACTTAAGGCTGGGTACCACCTTTGATACCAAATGTAACAACTGGGCCCTAGTGACATCACAGACACCCCATCTTAACAGGTCTGTCGGGTCCTGGCCCTCCAGGTACCACCAGTTGTCTCGCAGACACGTGGTCCCCACCCAGGGGTCCACCCACATGCCTGAATGGGTCATCCGACTAATGGTAGTCCCCACCGGCCAATACATGTCCTTTCTAGTGTGCTTTGTCTCCACTCACACACCCAATGAGAAGCTTCCCATAAGGTCACCCATCCTAATCACTACTCTAGGCCAAGCAGGCTTAACTGTGGAGTTCTAATCAGAGAGGCTCTTGAAAAGGAAGGTGCATCTTGTTGACTTGAGTCATATCATTTAGTCATTTAAACCCTTATCATTTGGGGGTGTTACAATCCAAGAGATAATTGATTCCATTGTCACATGGTATACATCTCTCTAAGAAAATATGTCATCCAAAAAAAACACGAGTGAGAAGATGTGTATGAAACCACATGCATCTATGATAGGATGGATCCTGCATTACATGTAATGTACTATCTTGATGTTGCCTACACCTTGAGCATGGTATTGATATATCTAGATAATCCTAGAGAGTATCATTGGTTTACTATTAAGGTTATCAACTGTATGAGACGTACTAAGGATATGTTCTTGGTATACGAAGGAGATAAGGAACTGGTCATCAAGGGATGTACAAATTCTAGTTTTGAAATAAATGATAATGATCTAAAGTCACAATCAGGATATTTATTCAACCTTAATGGAGGAGTTTTGGGAAAAAAGATTTAAAGAAACTAGTTTTCATTAATTCTACAGTGAAATCTGAGTATATTGTGGCTTAGGGTGGAACTAATGAAGTGGTTTGGATTCAAAACTTCATCGAAGAGATTGAAATAGTACATAGTAGTAAGGGTCCCATCACATTATATTATGATAATAATATATTATTGTCTCACATAAAGGAGAAAATATCACATCAACATATGATGTAGATACTTCAAAAACATCACATATTGAATGATTTTTCTCAAATGGGTGTGGTTAATGTGAGAAGAGTTTGCATAGAGGAGAACATGGAAGACCCCTTGACTAAAGCTTTATCTTATCAGAAGTAGGGATATCACGTGAGAGCTAGAAGACATAGAGTTGTTAGTGATTGGATCTAGTGAAATTGAGATTCTATTGGAGTTGGTTCCCTATAACCAATTTCTATATACTTTATGATTACCTGTATTCATGATTTTGAATATTAAAAGAGTTCTTATCCCATCATGATTATTCTTCTGTATGACATTGTATGTGATAATGTCCCAAGGGTACTTATTATACCAAAAGTTGACAATAGTTCCCTATTATGTTCAGAACCTCATTATAAGAAATGGAGGCTATACCAATGATTTTAAACCATTGGTATAGGGTAGGGAACCGATGGTATAGACTATATCAACTGTTCCCCAAACCGATGGGTGGTCTGGTGTGGGGATAACCCTATACCAATGGTTTTAAAAAATCTATTTGTATAGACCCTCTATAATTTCCGTATTCAAACAATTATACAAAACCATTTTTATAAATCTATGTGAACATTTAGAAAAGTCATTAGTATATCCTTCTACCCTGAAAAAACATGCAACAAAATTTCCCACCCATTTTCCAAACCCCGCAGTCACACCCATGCACATTTAAAACTAAAGATATATTATATTGTTTATTTTTAGTAATTTGATAATTATAAAAAAATCATAACACATATATGAAATCATTTTTAGTCATCGAACATCATGTGTCATAAATAATAGTCATAAATATAGGGGATCCGTATCACTCTCACAAAAACCACTACCATCACTATAATCATCATCATTAACAATGTACACATCACCATCATCATCACCATCAGCATCACCAACACCTTTACCATCACTAGGAAATTCATCATCCTAACCACCACTAGGATCTTCATCTCCATCCATCGGTGCATCATATGAAGAATGCATCATTAAAATGCATGTATCAAAAACTATAGTGGTATATAGTGGAATTTATAGAACTAATTCAACCATAACTTTCATAAATTTATCATTCTACTTTTGACTTCTTTCATGATCTTTCATGGCTATTTTTTAGCCTCTACTATCTCTACACAAACCGTTTCTAAATCAATGCTATCAAAACTATTTGACATGCCTGAATTTGGCCAATACCTAGTGGGGAAAATACTATTCCCTAACTGATAATGTAATATCAATTGGTGTTGATCTCTTAATATCAGGTGAAAATGATTGTTTGGGCCAAATTTTTTAGCTTCCTACTCATCAAGGAACTCAAAAGAATTTTTTTTCCAATATAAATGAAATATTTAGTTACAAAAAAGTAATTAAAATTTTAAAGTGGAAAAGTAATAATTAAAATATTTTTTTTGTCCATTAATTTACAATACTTCCATCTTTCTTGTTTCTTCTCACGAAAAACATTTTTTCTTAAGGAATACAACCTTAAATTTTAAATATCGCCTCCCTCACATCAGTGCACTCCTAAACTATGAAAAAATTTCCCAGGTCAAATCAAATTTGCACAGGATCTATTCCCATGAAAATATAATCATCACTATGTTAAAAAGTCACACAACCTATCCTGGAAAAGTCTTTTGAGTAGACGAATGAAGAATAGAAAAAACAATAAAAAATTTGAGAGTAGAAAAAAATTTCTACGAGAAAGTGTGTTGTTGAATCACCTTAAGTCAAGATTAAAACTTTCCAAGAGTGAAGAATAAGTTGATAGACTAAATGAATATTTGATCTCCAACTAGTGATGAGCGTCACCTCTTGGAATTAGGTCCACGATTTAGCTGTCCATGTATGGAGGTTAAAGATCATAGATAGAGAAAGAAAATGTAACAAAACATTTTTATTTATAAACTAGATAAAATTACTGAATAGAGAGAATAAAAAAGAAAGAGATATAGAAGAGAGGGAGTGATGAAGAGTTCCCATCTCTAGGATCTGATGGCTTATCTAAAAACATAAAATAAAAAAATACAAAATGATGGTAAAAAAATACTTCCATATGGAAACCTTCACTCAAATTAAAACCTCTACATGTAAAAAAAAATTCCTTTAAAAAAATAACTATCTCATTAAGTGACTGTAAGCTATAAAAAATTATTCTCACTACCAAATTGACTTTAAAACACCTTGAATAGTCTAGAAAGAATTATCATAGCCCAAACTTTGAGAAATTTCATTGAATTCACTGGATGTATTAAACTTCAAAATAAATGGTGAAACAGAAAAAATAATCAAACCCCCCAACTTCATCATACATACATAAGGAATGAAAACTGGGTGAAAGAAATATCCTAAAACTTAAATCAAGCATCATAAAATCAACCAACACCAAAAACATATTCATCAAAATTACACTTAAAAAAAACAATCTCAGTCCTCAACATATCTAGCACAGTAAAGGGTTGGTATTATCCAACTCACCTAACTCAGATGTGGGATACATAAGAAAAACTAAACTACCATCACCACAACAAGAAAGAATTTTTCTTAGACCATCACAATAATTGCAGTGAAAAAAACCAGGAGGCAATGAGGTTGAATAATTTAAAAAATGCTAGAGGTTACTTCAAACAATTTGATGCTCAACTTCTTATCTCAATTAACCAAAATCAGATTCAGATTAGGTTTACCTCACTATCTCAATGATTCTTCAGTAATAAAATTCTCAGGTAATCTTCATGCTTGAACTTGGTTCAAAAGGAACCTATAATCAAACACCACAAATGAAATCAAAAACCCAATATTTGATCTTTCTTTAAAAGATCAGAATAGAAAATGTCATTTGTATCCCTTTATTTGTTGTTTCCATGCTAGTGGGCTCATCTGACAATACTCAGGTAGCTTCAAAAATATATCTAAAATCAATGAAGTATTTGGAATCATCGAGACTCGACATTTTCTCAAGATAAAAGGTTTTATTAGTAGATTTGGTGAGATCATATGTTCTTTAAGTTAAAAGAGTGAATCCGCATCGCCTCCTTCAATGGGATCAAGAAGTTATCTTATTTCAGCTTAATGAGGCCAGAAATCTCCATTGTTCAAGCATGACCATCAAATGTCTTCCTATTAGATATTTCTTTACATTCAAAAAATAGAATCAGAAAGCTCATTATAGAGGTGTGCTTGTTTATATTTTCTACTTCAAAAATATTTAAACATCAGCATACAAGGTTTTGAGTTCAGTTGCTCACAATGCAATTTGTTTACTTGTAATTAATAATTTCATAGAATAATTATCCTTCTTGATTTTATCCAACTCAATCACGATTTATATTACGCGTAAGTATTTATCTTACATGTATAATATATTACGTTCTGTAGTGTTTACACACAAGTTCATTCACCCATTTATTTTATGTAAAAGTATTCTCAATTAAGAAGAATTATTTTATGCAAATCCAGATTATCTTATACAAATGATTAATTCATTTTTGGCACAGATGCATCCAAATAACAACTAAAAAAATTCAAAAGTTATAAAAAATAAAATTAGATTAATAAATAAGTAAATTTTTTAGTATTTTAAATCAAAGATGCTAAAGTGATAAATTAAAATTAAATCTAAACATTAATAAATTAAAAGTTTATAAAAATAAATAAAATAAATATTAAAAATTATTAATCAAAGGAATAAATTATGAGGCTAAAAATTAATATTTTAAAACAAATTTATAAATTAAACAATCAAATAAAATAAATTATGCACACACTAACATTACTATAATACCTTATACACATTAATTTAAAAAATTTAGCACAATAATAAACAATTTACTAATTATTAACAAAACAAATCTCTAAGAGTAAAATTAAATACTAAAAAAAATATTTTAGAAGTAAATGTACATTGAAAACATCAAAAGTGATGTGAAAAAAATGCATTAAATAAGAGTAACCTCAATATAGAACCTGAATTATTATAGATATTAAGAGAAAGTGATTATATTTCATAGTGTATGTTTGTATATGGTTGTATGTCATTACGAAATTGACTTCTCTCTTTATTGATGCCTTGACATGTTGTTAGATGCTAAACTTGGATTGTAGATGGTTTTATCTAATACTACTGGGAAAGAGTCTTGATGGGTAACACACTAAGTGTATTCATAGCCCTGATTAAATTCTATAGGAATTTAATATGTTGAATAAAAATTATTCCGGTGTGTAGCTTAATAACTATTTATATTTGGTTGATCAAAAATATTCAGTCACTAGTTATTCAAGTTAATATATGCGAGTTTAATATTTAATGAATATTCATTTTTTATTTTAGTGAATATAATATTTAACTTTTTATCAATTAATAATGAAGTGATATTTATTTATTTAAATAAATAATCATTATTCAAGGTTTGATAAATACTAAAGAGGAATGAGGGTTTGAGTTAATGGTCCAGTGAGAGATGATATATTAAATATTATTTGAATAAATGTTAATTTATTTATTCAAGAATTAGTATTTATTAATCCACATGTTTAATATATAAAAAGTAATTATTATTATTATTATTATTATTTAAACATGGATTTTTCCAGGGAATAAGAGAATAATAGAAGATTATGTATAATTATTTATTCTCTAACCCCAGGTCTATAAATACCCAGTTATGTCATTATCTAACACTATCCTAGTAATTATAATCATAGCCCACAAAAATTTCTATAAATAATCTCATTAAAACCCTAGAGAGATCTTCTCTTAGAATGCTATTAAGAATGAACATAAATACTCCCCCTCCACCCTATCAAGTCTAGAGAGAAAAAATAATCCTTTATTCCTTGAATAGATTCTTTTGGAAATCAATAATGAATAATGAAATCCCTATATTATTTCATACTAGTGGCTATATATTTCAATGACAACATTGATTGGTTCATAGAGAACATGTGGATCACTGTTAGAGGGATTCCACCCTTGAATCCGTTCACCAGAATGATGTTATGCCAAGAAATGATCTATCAAATCTTCAATGAAGAATGAATCCCAAAGTGAGTTAATTCTTAATATACATAAATTAATTACAGATTATATTTGATGATCCCATATCATGGATTATGGGGTTTCTATTCATCTAGTTCGTATGAGAAATCCAAAGAACTTGATGAATATTCATTATTGAGAACATGTACTACCACCTTCATTGTCCCCAAGAGTATTTATTTGCTACATAAAAGATTTAAATGTAAAGGAATATATTAATCTCAAATTGATCTATGTAAAATATGTGTATAATCATATCATTTTTCTTATATGATAAGAGTATTTCTTTGTTAAAAAAGAGTTTTTATGAACAATATGAAATGTTACATGTGGTTTATGAATAATTGGATTCTATAACATGTTTTGATAAGAAAATAAGGATAAAAGGTTTTATCTAGGATAATAGTGTTTATTCATATGTTTTTTTTAAAATATATGGAATTAATATTCCACCACCATTAGTGGCATATTTTAAAGAATTATATTATTTTTAAGAAAATTATCCACACACATAGAATGTCATGTATGATAAAGAAACAAAAGTTGATTTTTTAAATATTCCTACTTAAGGAAACAAGTGTTATTTCTTAAAAAAAAGTAATTTGTGTATCCTAGAATGATATTTATAAGATAATATATAATCTAAGAGGATAGTGGGCATATATTTAGAATTAGAGAAGTTCCATGTTAACAAATAAAATATTATTCCATTAAAAAATCAAAGTGAAATTCACTTAATATCCTAAAAGATTTTAGGCTATGTTAGTAAAAAGAAATATAAAGTGTTTCATTTAGTTATCATAATAATGTGAATATCATTTTATCCTAAAGGAGTTAATGATGTGTTAGTAAGTGGTAATGTAAATAGTTACATTAACAACCAAAATATTTCAAGAGAAAATTTTGATATAATGGTTTACAATAATGATGATAAGATTAGAATGAGTTATAAGTATACAACCAAAGTCATTAATATCAATACATTTGATATTTTAAAGTTAAATGAGTTTGAATATCATTAATGGGAGAGTCATGAGAACTTTTATTGAAGTTTAGAGGTAAAGGGGAAGTCGCACGGGTGACGCACATTGTATCTAACCATGCGGACAAACTATGCGTAGTTGGTCCTTTTAAGGTAGTGGATCCCACATGATTGGAGTATGTTTAGAGAGACCGTGCAAGGAAGACATTATAGGGTCTACCTAGGTAGTGTCTAGTGCACAGTTAGCACACAGTTTGTCTAACCGTGAGAACTAACCATGCATGCACTCAAGTGAGATCCTAAAAAAATGGATCTCAACATTTTTTCCTCTAAGTAGATCGTTTTTCTTCCTAGGAGGACATAAATTGGGATTTGTTTCTTTGAAGGCCAAATAAGGTTCTCCCATCACCCTGAAGGTGATCCGAAGGCTTCCCTTGGCAAATCGAAGCTAGATTCTTTAGGTATGTGACCGTTCTTCTTCGTTCTTGTTCGGTTTCTTAGATCTACTTAGATCTACTTCTGCTCTTCTATTGGTTTCTTATATCTACACCCATTATGGGTATATCAATGTGTTTGGATGCTAAATATGATTATATTTGGTCTCGGTCTTGTTAGGAAAAGATATCTATGGTGGGTTCTTGGAGAATCGACCCGATTTTCTTGAGCGTTCTTCATTTGTTGTGATTTTTGCCAAAACCTTTGAGGTAGGAGGATTCTATCTTGACTTATATTGATAGAATTTATTGGCTTAGTTTCAAATTGGTTTATATGAATGGTATTGATTGTGAAAATCATGGAATAAATCTTCTTTAGTTATGATTTATGGTTTTAGTGAAATTGTAAAATCTTAGTGAATTATTGTGCAAAGTGATTTAGCCTCTTGAATTTAAAATGATGATTTTAAATTATTGATTTGATGGAATTGTTAAACGGTTTGATAGAGATTTGGTTTTCAATATAAATAGTTTTTTATTGAAATGATTTGGTATTGAAATGACTTTGATGGAATTGGTTTTCAATAAAAAGGTGTTTTTATTGAAAAGGTGTTTTGACATGATACTTGGGAATATTAGTGTGTGAGTTCATATTGCATTTTTGGGGCTTGGTTAAAATATGACCTTATGGTTAGTTATAAAGGTTAAATGGAACATAGGATATAATGTTCATATTTTATTTTTGAGGATTGGTTGAAATATGACCTTGTGCTCAGTGCCTAAGGTTAAATAGATCATCGGAAACAATTACTTTGTGAAAACTTGGTAGATCGACAAGAAACTTCTCTTGAGTATTTTGAATAATTGTTCAACAAGAAATTCTATCCTTATATGTTCAAGATCCATAAAACGACAAAATTCTTCAGCCTGAAACAAAAGATCCTTTGTTATAGAGTACACAGTTAAATTCATGTATTTAGTCTATTTTTCACTAGAGGTTGTGGAAATTGACTCTTTGAAGGCACACAACTTAGAATTGGGGCTAATGCAGGAGATTTGATCAAAGATTGTGGTGATCTGTATTACTAATTATATAGAGATGGTGAATAGAGTGACTATGGATGAACATGATATCTCGGGATCAATAGGAGGAATGATGATACCTACAGGGAAAGGTGGGAACTCAACCAATCGGAGAAAGTAGAAAAGGGACACATATTTTCAAGGTGGAAGTGGAAATCAGAATCAGACAGTGGGATCAGTGAACCTTCCTCCACAACCCTAGAATAGAGTAGGTTGCTTTCAATGTGGTTCACTTGACCACATAAATCAAGAGTGTACAACACAACCTAGAGCATGTCATAATTGCAACAAGATGGGACATCTTCAACGCTATTGTCACAGTGATCCAAGGTCAGGTGCTCGAAACACTTCTCAGGCATCATAAGCATTGTATGCTTCGACAGGATGAGGAAAAAAAATCAGTCTTGTTTGCATAACACATCTAGCCATGGTGATTCTCAAAATACCATGACTCCTCAACCAGGGCAATACCAGTAAGGAAAAAATGAGAATAATTCATTGATGAAGTGGTTTTATGGAGCTGATAAGATAATTATCAATGATCAGTTTAGACCATCTATGGTGAGAGGTACAATTATTTTGTATTCTACCCTTGTGAAAGTGCTCTTTGATACTGGTTCATCACATTATTTCATTGATTCTTGTGCTGTTGAATTGATATGTTTAAATTTGGAAATGATTCCTTCTATTTTAAAACTGAAAACTCCTATCGATTAAAGATAATTTCAAGCCTTTGTTTGTCAAGCATGTGATATAACTGTTGACGGAGCTAAGATGAAATGGGACTTCTTGATGTTGGACATGGATATCTATGATTTAATCCTAGATATGGATTGGATGAAAATGTTTAAGGATCACATCATCTATTATAACAAAACATTTAGTTTCATGACTGAGGATGGAATCAAGTATCTCTTTATAGGAGAGAGGATGGTAATGAAAGGGGAAAATAGTTTGTTTTCACTAACCGTGGGAATTATCTATTACTAGTTAGCGTTGTTGACATTGGAATCAATGGAAGGGATCAGGGAAAATAGTTTTCCAGAAGTTGCGAATCAATTTCCATATGTCTTCCCAAAGAACTTCTTAGGGTTACCACCTCTAAGGGATGTAGAGTTTATGATTTATCTCCTACTGGGGACCAGTACTGTCTCCCTTATATCTTATAGGATGGCACCAATAGAGTTAAAGGGAATTAAAAGTGTAGTTGGAGGAGCTGGAAAGCAAGGGTTTCATTCGACCAAGTTCATCTTCGTGGGCACCACCAGTTTTGTTCATGAAGAAACAGATACAAATCTTCAGCTATGTGTTGATTATCGTAAGATTAACCAAGTTACGATAAAGAATAGATGTCCACTTCTACACATTGATGATATGTTTGGTCAATTAAGGGGAGATCAGTGGTTGTTCAAGATTTACTAGCGATCTAGATATCACCAATTGTGAGTTCGGAAGGAGGATATTCCAAATACAGAATTCAGAAGTAGATATGACCACTATGAATATATAGTCATGCCTTTTGGTCTAACAAACTCACTAGCGGTTTTCATGGATTTTACAAATTGGATATTTCAGTAATATCTAGATTTTTTTTGTTGTGTTTGTGGATGAAATCTTGGTGTATTCAAAGACAAGGTCTAACCAAGAGGAGCACCTAAAAATAGTCTTACAAATCTTGAGAGATCACCATTTGTATTCCAAATTATCAAAGTGTGATTTTTGGATATATGAAGTATGTTTTCTTGAACATGTCATTTCTGAAAAAGGGGTTTCTATGGATCCTGAAAAGATAGAAGCTGTTATCTCATGGAAACCACCGAAGAATGTCTTTGAGATATTAAGTTTTCTTAGTCTAGATGGTTACTAACGATGATTTTTTATTGATTTCTCATGACTAGATTCACCAATTACATCCATATCAAAGAAAAATGACCCATTCCAATGGACAGAGGAATGCCAGATGTCTTTCCAGGAGCTGAAAGTTTTTCTTACATTGAAACCCATCTTGATTTTTCCAGAATCAGGATAGGGGTATGTTGTGTATTATGATGCTTTAAGATCAAGGTTGGGACGTTTTTTCATGTAAGGAGAGCATGTGGTTGCTTATTGTTCAAGGCATTTAAGACTGCATGAGAAGAATTACCCAACACATGATTTAGAGTTAGCAGTAGTCATCCATGTTTTGAAAACATGGAGACACTATCTCTTTGGTGATAAATTTACTATGTTCATGGACCACAAGAGCTTGAAACACATTTTCTCCTAGTGAGTTTTGAATTTGAGGAAAAGGAGATGGATAGAGTATCTTTAGATGTTTGAATTTGACTTGATGTACACACCAAGGAAATGAAATTCAGTGGCAGATGCATTGAGTAGAAAGTCATATACTCAGTTGGTGAAAGAACCTTCAGAGGAATGAAATTTAATGTCAGTTCTAGCCAATATGCTTGTGGAATGTGAAGAACGAGGTGATTTGGCAGTTTTATTTTCAGATATGCTTGTTCTTGATTTAGTAAAAATGATTAAGAAAGGAACAAACATATGATACAGAATGCCTAGTTGTGAGTTCAAAAATCAATGGTTGGGAGACCATTGAGGGTTGAAAAGTTGACATGAATTCAGTTTTTTTCTTTAGATATCGGGTGGTTGTACCTATGGTTTTTTAGGAACACCGCCTTCATGCTTACCACCATTCGAGATGGGCTATACATCCAAGTACAAATAAGATATATAAGGTGTTAAAGGCACAATTTTGGTGGAGTGAGATGAAAAGAAAGGTGGCTGAGTTCATCTCCTGATGCTTAACTTGTCAACAGGTTAAAGTTGATCATCATAGAAAAGTATTAATGTTCCAATATTTAACTATTCTAGTATGGAAATGGGAGCAGATAGCGATGTATTTTTGTTATATTTCTTCTAATAATGGTTCAGAAACACGATTCCATATGGGTGATAGTGGGTCAACGTACCAAGTCGTCCCATTTAATCCCTATTCATGAAACTCATATGATGGAAGATCTATAAGAAATATACATCTTAGAAGTGGTAAAGAATCATGGAGTACCAGTTTCAATAATCTCAGACAAATATCTGAGGTTCACATCTCATTTCTAGAAATATTTATAGCAAGCTCTAGGGACTCAGTTGACTCTGAGAATGACGTATCATCCTCAGAAGGATGGGCAATATGAGCAGATGATAAAAACGTTTTAAGACATGTTACAGGATTGTGTAATGGATTTTGGTGGCTCAATAGAGGATAATATACCCTTAGTGGAGTTCTCATATAATAATAGCTATCAGGCCTCGATAAACATGGCTCCATTTGATGCATTGTATGGGCGTCCTTTTTGTTCTCCATTATGTTGGGTGGAAATAGGTGAAACTTCACTAGTTAGGCCCAGCCTTGTCCAAGAAACAATGGAGAAGATCCAATTGATCATAAAGATAATGGAGATGGCTCAGATTTTTTAGAAATCTTATGCAGATCACCGTAGAAGACCATTGTCATTCACTGTGGGTGATCATGTCTTCTTGAGGATATCTCCAAGGCTTGGACATCATCATTTTAGGAAGTAGGTCTAGCTATCTTGTAGATACTCCGACCCTTTAGATACACTTGAATAGGTCAGATAGGTGGAATATTGGTTGGAATTACCACCAATGTATAATTTAGTGCATAAGGCGTTCCATGTATCTCAGTTGAAAAATTATCAGCCTGTTTATGACCATTTGATCAGATGGGATCACATTGACCTAGAGCCGGATGCTTCATTGATACATATCTCGGTACGGATTGTGGATAGGCAAGAGAAAGTCTTTCATGGAAAAAGCATCAATCTAGTATGGGTTTTGTGGTATCATGGTCAGATTCAAGAATAGACTTGAGAACATGAAAAGGAAGTGAAGGAGCGATGGCTAGAACTCTTTCAATTGGGTGAGGGTTTTCTACTTTCTGAGGACAAAAAAACCAATGGTGGGGAGAATGTAGTACCCCTCAGTTTTTGGTATGTAACCCTTACTTGGTTATTTTAATGGTTATAAAGTTAAGGGTGATGAATGGGAGAGTTATGAGAACTTTGAAATAAGTTTAGATATAAAGGGGAAGTCACATGGGCAACACACAGTTTGTCTAACCGTGCGGCCAAACTGTGCATAGTTGGTCCTTTTGAGGTAGTGTCTCCCAAACAGTTGGAGCACAGTTAGAGAGATCATGTGAAGAAGCCATGTTATGGTCTGCCTAGGTATTGGATAATGCACGGTTATTGCACAGTTTGTCTAACCGTGCGAACTAACTGTGCAGGCACTTAAGTGAGATCCTAGAAAAGTGGATCACACACATTTTCCCCTCTAGGTGGCTTTTTTTCCTTCTAAGTAGCCATAACTTCTGATTTTTCTTCTCTAAAGGCCAATAAGGTTCTACCACTATCCTAGTGGAAATATGAAGGCTTTCCTTGGCGAATCAAACCCGAATTCTTGAGTTATATGATCGTTGTTCTTCGTTCTTGTTTGGTTTCTTGGATCTAATTAGACCTACTTCTCCTCTTCTCCCATTTTCTTAGATCTATGCCTGTTATGGGTAGATATAGGTGTGTGGATTCCAAACATGATGATATTTATTCTTGTTCTTGTTAGGAAAAGAGATCTAAGGCGGGTTCTTGGAGAATCAACCCGGTTTTCTTGAGCGTTCTTCGTTCATTGTGGTTTTCATCAAAAACTTTGAGGTAGGAGTCTTCTCTCTTGAATCTTATTGCTAGAATTTATTGGATTAGTTTAAAATTAGTTTATTTGAATGGGATTGATTGTAAAAATCATGGAATTAATCTTATTCAGTGATGATTGTTTTAGTGAAATTGTGAAATCTTGGTGAATTATTTTGCAAAGTGATTTAGCCTATTGAATTTAAAATGATGATTTAAAATTATTGATTTTCTGTAATTTTTACATGGTTTGATGAATATTTTGTTTTCAATAAAAAGGGTCTTTTATTGAAATGGTTTGGTATTGAAATTACATTGATGGAATTGGTTTTCAATAAAATGGTGTTTTTATTGAAAAGGTGTTTTGGCATGATCCATGGGCTTATTGGTGTGTGAGTTCATATTGAATTTCTGGGGCATGGTTGAAATATGAACTTGTGATCAGTGCCAAAGTTTAAATTACACATAGGATATAAAGTTCATATTTCATTTTTAGGGATTAGTTGAAATATGACCTTATGCTTAGTGCCAAAGGTTAAATGGCACATGGGAAACAATTACCTTATGATGACTTGGTAGATCGATTGGAAACCGCTCATGAGTTTGGAAGTGTCAAATATAGCATGCATGTTTGGTTGCGTGGGTGTGTGGAATGGTTTGGGTATTCCCAAAAGGTATCTTGTGAAATGGTTTCAAATATTTGTTTAGTTATTTTTCTGAAAAAATAACTTGCTGGAAAATTGGTTTCAATTACACTTGTATGTTTTTGGTAATGAGTGGTTTTGGAAACTTTTTTATATTTAGTTATAATTTTTTTTTATAAATTATTTTATTTAAACTATTTTATATAATGTTTTTTAACTCTTCTATCCTAGTGGCATGAATAGGTAAGTCATTGGGGAAAACCTATTGAGTTTTATACTCACCTCTGCCTTGGTACTTTGGTGCTTTTGCAGATGTTATCTTCTGGGATAGGGGAAAAGGTAACGTTTCCCATGTTTTTAGCACTACCTCATGATTTTTGGGCTATTCGGAGATTATGGAGCTTGGAGCTTGTGAATCCTGGAATCTTATGGTCTTTTGAGAGTCTTGTGTCTTTTATCCACTATGTACTTTGATACTTGTTTGGTCTTCTGCTGTTAAACACTTTGATATGGTTTTGAGATTCATGAAGTTGTTAAGTTGTCTTTATTTTGTTCATTAATCATTTATTAAATGGTTTGGTTATAGTTTGTTGGTTTATTGGTTCTTTTTTACTAAAGGTTAAATCATTCCCCACTTATATTTGAAATGCTTCGACATTTATTGCTAGACTTTATCATCTTGGGGATATCGCTTAAGGCCAAGTAAAGACTCATTGGACTCTCAATCCCATGAGAATTTGCGGGTCATTACAAGATTCACAATGAAAATTATCTTTCAACTCTCTAGGATAATCTTACATTCCAACTAAGTTAATCTGGTATAGATTTCAAAAAATTAAAACTTATTATGACATGAGACCTACTACAGAATGGTATTCCTTTTCATAGCATAAAATCCTTCCATAACTTCCATATTATTCTCACGTATAATTAATTTAATATGACATAGCTATTATAAATCCTAAATTAATTTGGTGTACCATACTTCATGAAATGAGATACATGGCTATGAAATGATTTTATTTTTTTACCAGAAAACTTCCATAATTTTCCAAATGACTTCATGTAAGTATCCTACTTCTTACAACACCATAATAGACCATAATAGGAATTGTTCACCTTCTATAAAGGTAGATGAATCCATCATCATTAAATCAAACTCTAATTCTTAAAGTTTTTCTAATCCTCTTTTGTATCTATTTTCTACATTCCATGTATGATAATGTCATGTATCCTTCACCACCAAGTATGATATCTATGTGTAGGAAACCATCTTCAACACCCTCAATTATCATTCGGCCCACCAAAACAAAAATATTTATGAATCCTCATATCAAAAAAAAAAAAAAATCCAAACATAAATTATTCTAAAAAAATTCTACACACAACCTCTTGGTTGTAATTTCCCCCCCTTTATATTTTTTGACAATACTACCATAAAATCATCTCTACTTTCAAATACCTTCTTCTATGGTCCATGTATAGATTTTTCATTCATTACTCCTTCTATACCAATATCAAGAAAATGAAAAGGGAATCTTCACATATCGTTCCATTATTATTTTTCAAAAGAATCCTTTCAATAGATTCAGAGAGACTAATATCCTTTATTTATGTACAAATCCTTCACTACCTATAACTCATTTAACCGATCATAAACTAGTTTGAATAATTTTAGATTTTTTCATTCAATATCAAAACCTATTTTATTTATAGAATCATTATTAAATATTTTTATTGAGTTAAATTACCCCTTAGTAGTGAGTCACAATCAAATAATCTAAGCATACTGAGTCAAAACTCTATGTATGAAACAAGATTTTAAGTTTATAATTTCAAACTTTTCAATTATACTCACTTTCTTCCATAATTTTTTGTAAAATAAGTAATTAAAATTCTTCAACAATCTTCATGTGAAATAAATCACACTTAAATAATATTATTACTTAATAAACCTTAAATCACAAAGTGTGTGAACCATATCACTTATCAAAAAATTGAAATATTAGTTATAAATACAAGAATATCCAATTTATTTGTAACCAAAAAATTTCAAAAAAAAAAAATCATCAAACTGACCTTGATAATATACTATAAAATCATCCATAAAAATATCTTCAAGGACATCCATAAACTAAGTAGCTCGCCTCTCAAATCATCCCTTAATCTTATGACACTATTTATTGATCCTTAAATTATAGATCATGCTCTATATCACTTTATAATTATTCATATTAGAATGTAATTATAGGTTTAGATTTGATATCCATAGTGGCTTCTTAAAACCACTTGTAGATTCATATTAGGCCTTGATACCATTGGTTTTTTCTCTAACACCAATTTTTTTATGTTTTTAATTATATCATATACAACTCATGGGTTGTATATCCCATTTAATTGTACAAAATTTCATCAATAATTATAAAAAATAATTTACATGGTGAGAGGAGTACTTCTATACCATCCTAATGTTAAGAAATGTCATTGGTATAAATTTAACCTTTACTTCTAACTTGATTCCAAGCCTTTAAAGTAGTAATACTTACAACACCCCTTATACACAACTCACTCCATATATTATCATGAGAATTTTCCATCTTCTTTGTCTTGGGATTCAGCTCTATTGTGAGTCTAATATCACTTTTGTTTGTTTCTTATTTTGATCCCCTATATCATTAATCATTATTCCTCCACTACGTGTGGGATCTTACACAAATATTCATCTATTTACTTATGATATATTTTGTAAAAAATCTTAATAACGATTCATTATTTTTCTCTTCAATTTCCATTCGAAACAATTTATACTTATTTGACCTTGGTGAGTATTTATTAAAAAATTAATCCAACATTCTCAAAAATGGATCCATTACATTCTTCTTCCTCATTATTTTATTTCATTCTATATATGAATAGTTTATAGAGTAAACTATATTAGTTCTTGGTGTGCCTTCCATTGAGCTCCATCATGACTTTCCTCTAATGTGATATATATATTTTTCAGTATAAATTTTTTTATTTTAGTGTAAAATATCTTTTATTTTATCATAGGAATGAATTATTTTCTTATTAAACATTTTCCTCTCCTCTTAGAATAATTTCTACCTAAATTTCCATGGTTTTCTCAAGTAAAACATATATCCTTAAATTCATTCCTTTTATTGTTATTTCTTTGTTGATATGTCATTACAATATATTCTCATTTACCATTTATCCCTTGGGATTACATATACACAATAATATTATTTCCCTTGATTATATAGTAGTTTCATTATAATATCACCTTTATTTGTGTTTTTTATTCACATAATTTAGAAAGAATATTTCATTTAGTCATAAAATATATGTTTCGAGTTTTTCATACTCAAATTATTAATGCTTCTATGGGAGGGATCTTCTTCATCCCATTTGATGATTTGAACTTCATTTAAAGTTCCTTGATCTTCACTTTGATAAAGATAATTATTACTTTTATCTCCTTCTATATGTATATTTAATTATTTAATTCTTATTCCAAATTTTCAAGAAGTTTAATTTGTTTCTTCATTTTTGAACCCATTATTAAAATGCATTCATTTAAGAACATCCATTTATTCTTTAGACTTTTATTCTCCAATAAAAATTATTCTATGAATACATATTCAACTTCATAGATAATATCTATTTGATCTACCATATCATATAAGGATTAGATATTGTCTTGATCACTATATAAATATTCTTTGGATTGCTGAATAGATGTCGTTTTCACTTATTCCATGGAATATAAATTTATTTATTTATTTACAAAGTAATATGAATTTTTATATAAACAAGTATCTTCCATAATAATGTTATCATTAGAATTTTGAAAAATTTATTTCACACCTACCTGAGAGGGTGTTGTATTCTTTGTTGGATTCTTCATATTGTTTTTATTTATATTGTTTTCATTTTATATAATGAAATTTTATACATATTTGTTCACTGATATCACATTGACAATATATTTTCATTCTTCTTAGGAGGTATACTTCACAACCTCATTTTCTTATATTGATTTTCAATAAATAACTTCCAATATTTTCCACATCTCAAAAGTAATAGCACAATGAGAGGTGTTTTTGTTTACCTCATTTTTATTTATTCTTACCCAGACCTTCTCTATCTTAGATTCATTAGTACTTTTACTATGATTTGAAATATTATAATCTCAAAATATATACTCCATTATTTCCTTTCCATAATCCTCATGGAATACAAGATTCTCTTTTATCCATCCATAATACTTGGTGCCATTAAAAATAGTTGGTCTTATCATCAAATACATGTGTGCTACAAATAAAAAAATAGATTTAGATATTTGACATCAAAGTTGAACCTTTTGGATTTGATACCAATTATTGGGACTAAGTTGATTATGTTCACCCAGAGTGGGAGGGGGGGGGGGTGGTGAACTAAGATGCTGTATGATTAAGAAATTTCCTTTCTCATATTCTCTCATTTTATAGATATTTTTCCCTTATTGGAATGAAAAACATTCAATACCTCAACCTATCAACAGTATTCTCATTAATTCATTCAAATCATATTCATAAATGTAAATTATTCCCAAGACAAGAGTATTTTATGTAGTTCACTATTAGGGGATAATCTAAGGAGAATAAACATGAATATGTGCTATAATACTAGAGTACACTATACTCACTTTCTATGGATTTATATTTTAGGTTGTGATCACTCCAGACCAAGGTGTACTACCTTTAAAATTGTTTAGGAAATACCCACAATCAATCCCGTGGGTATTTCCCTATTCTTCTCCTATGCACACTATTTTGGGAAGGCCTGGTATTTTTATATACATGAGGGTATATTCATGATCATTAAATATATCAGGATATTTTTTGTATGTTCACATCTAATTTGATGCTCCATTGAATTCCACATTTATTGCACTCTTTCTATTCAAATATAGGTGAGATTTTATCCTCAATGAGTGATTAAGATCAATTTATTCCATAAGATCTACATAATAGTGAAAAAATCCTTTAAATGAAGTATAATTTATCTCAGGAATTTTTATTTCCACACTTCTTCTTTAAAAATTGGATGCATTAATGAAAATATTTATTCTTCTCCATATTGTAGTTTTCCAAATATGCTAATGGAAATTCAAGAATTCTATTCTCTATAAAAGAACCATATATGTTAATGATGCTCTATGTTTTTTCATTTTAAGTCACTATAACCATGAGATTTTAATTAATAAACTGTGTTTTCCATCAAGACATAATATCAATGGAAATAACATTTCAAAGTCATTATAACATATTTCATCATCATATTGGTGTAGAAATTCCATTAATATCTCCTCCATTAATAATAACAAATAGATCAATTAAATATTTCCCAAATATAGAAATATTATATCTCTATAGTGAACTATTATTTACATGCCTAAAAATCCCTGGATTATCATTTCAACTAATATTCATTATTATCCATATTTTGATCAAATAAAACATGGTCAAATATGGATCTATAAAAGATATATTTATATCTTCTCTTTCCCCTTCCACCAAGTCGAATCTACTTTTTGGTCAAATATCAACCATATTCAAATCTCCATAATATCGAAATATCCTCTATAGTCAAATTACTTGATATATTCACCTTTATTAATGAAAATTATTTCCAAAAAATATCTCCTTTGACTCCCCTAAAAACATCCTTAAATTTTTTCCCTAAATGTATGTATAATTTTCTCAAAGAATTAAATTTGATTTTTTAAGTCAATCCACCATGAATTCAATTATAAATGAGTGTTTTAAATCCTCTAAATATGTTAAGTAAAAATCCCCAAAATTATCTCTAGATATTTCTATATAATCAAATTTGACTAAATATTCAAGATATTTTATATTTTACCAACCATTGTGGGATGACCATGATTGTGGGGTGACTCACATAGAAAATTAAATCTCACAATGTGATACACTCTATTACAACATAGTGTTTAGTTCAAAATAAAATCCATGAAATCTAGATATAATCCAATTTTAAATTTCAAGAAGACTATGGTGTGATCTCTCTAAATCTCCTCAAATTTTTGACCCATTGGAGCATGACCAACCACTTTATAGGGAAAGGATATGAACCCTCAACCAATATTTCTTTCCATTATTCTACCAAAATTTAAAATCCCATAGTGTTGTCCCCATTTCACGTTTCAACCCTTCTATGCTCTTGCTTCGTCATTACATGGTCTGTTGGTTGTGGCTTAAACATCACAAAACATAACATTCTAGATGCACATTTATTTTTCTATTCCTCTCATATGGCATGGATTCATAACACAATCCTTACTTAAATATTTTTTTAATATTTTATATCATATATTTTGGGATGTTATTCATATTCATAACATAATTTCCTATCAATATCTATAGGATAATTTTATGTACCAACTAAATTAATATGACATAACTTTAGAAAACTTAAAATTTTTTATGATGTGATACCTCTTTTAGAGTGGTGTTTCTCTTCATGATGAAAAATACTTCCAACACATACATATTTTTCACACACAAGATTCATTTGATGTCCTAAAACCATAAAACGAACGAAATTAATCTAATGTATGTTTCTTTACTATTCAAGATACATGATTGTGGTTCTGCTATGGCTTTCCCCAGATGGGGCCCCTTAGAGAGATGACAAGCATGATCCATTGGTAGAGGTTTGAGGAACTTAGTTTATCCACAATAGTAAGAGTAGCTAGGGAAGTGATGTATTGATTTGATTATTTTGAGTTTGATATGGGTTATTTAGAGCATTGATTAGGGAGCTCAAGGAGATGATCCATCCATGGAATATTTGACAATTTTTTTCTTAAAAATATCTATTATTTTGGAAAGTGGTTAGACCCAATATATTTGATTATTAGATCTAGTATAATAGAGATATATTTTTTCAGGTATAAATTCCACTAGGGTAAGGGTGATTTTAGAGATTTATATTCCCATGGGACCTACAAGAAGCTGGTAGGATGTATAAGTATAAGTATGTATACATAAAGGGATGACTTAGAATAATGTTTAGTTGTGGTTATTTGATAATTTCTTTCCCAATAAACTGAGCTTGGACTGACCCTATGATTTCATGAACCTAGTATAGGGGGTGGAATCATTCATGGGTTATGTTATGAGGTTCATATATTTTTTGGGGTTTTCTTTGATGTTAGTTGGGAAAGAGGTTTCTAAGATGCAATGATTCAATGATGGTCTACGATATGCAATTAGGGTCTTGGTAAATATTTTTAGGTTGATTTTATTTTATGAGTCCATGAACCAAGTAATTATAGTGGATTAGATACTGAATGATGGGGGTAAACTAAGTCATGAAGCGATGTTTGGTGGAACAAGCAATGGGGATCTAGGTAGCTAAAAGTGAGATTTTGAGGAGGCCTAATAGGGAAAATTGGGTTGATGGTCAACATTAAAACCATGGAGCGAGTCATTCATGATATTATGAAATTGTGGATAGATATGGAACATTCAGTCACAATGTGGTCAATCACCTATGTAGTTTTTGGATTGAGGAAAGATAGGGAACTTAGAGAAATTTTATCAGATGATATCACAATTTGTAGGAGGTTTGATATTTGGTTAGGCTCAAAAATCTAAGGTAGTCTTGGAAGTAACACTGGGATGTAGTTTTAGAGATTCATATACCCACTAAGGTCATGGAAGTGAAAAGTTTACTAAGAATAGGGGATTTTGGAAAACTCTAATTATTTCTCTGCAGAAATAAAAAACATCTTAAAGTTGATTTGCAGGCCGGATGCATGTTATTGAGTTGACATTATCATAGTGGGATGGGGAGATATCAAAAGTAAGAGGTATGTCGTGAGTGTGTTTTTTTTATTTTTCATTATGGGTACTGGTGTGTGGTGTGTGTTATGTGTAAATGGATCAAACATGTGATGGTTGAGGTATGGGAATGAGGTATGATTTTTTAACATCTATGATGGATGGTACATGGAAAATTTAGATTGATGATCAATATGGTGTTATCAATGCACTGGATATGATGGTTATGGTGATTCTGAGTATTTGATTTATATAGTGGGGAGTATATATATATATTGAATCATTCTATTTGAGTTGATTAGGTAGGGAAATAAAGAGTAAATAGAAGTGTTTAAAATCATCTTAGTATTCTAGGAGTGTAGTGAATAAGATGATCAAGTTTTTTTTTCAGGGTTGGTCAGTGTCTTGTCTAGAGATAGTTTGAGGATAATATATCATGTATTGGGGAGATTGTGACATCCATAGTATTCAAGTGAGGTAATTATAGTCTAACAATATCTTAACCATGTGTGTTTTGTAATTTTTGAGGTGTGATAAGGATCATAGAATATTAGGACCCGACCTTAAACTTTACATAATCTTGAGTTTTTAGTCAAAAATTAATTTTATTTCATTCCTTAATATATTTTAGGTTTAAATTTTTATATAATTAGGTCATCACCCTTACATAAGTAAATATTACATCGTAAAATGGTACTTCCACTTAGTATCTATTTTCCCACAAAACAAAACTTTTATGATATAAAAATTATTATTTGCATGATGTATTTTCATAAGTTTCATACTAAACTCATAATTGTTCCTAATCATCCTTGAAACCCATTTTAAAACATGTGATGAACACAGAAAGCTCAATAAGAAAATAAAAGGAAGTAAAGAAACTAATTATCCAATAAATATTCATAAAACATTTTTATACCACTCTTATTATAACCTATATGGTTACAAATGGAATAACATTCATGATAATAAATGTAAAAATATTCACAGTCAACTTCCAACATAAATCTTACCCAATGGATTGGAGATCTATCATGGACCCACAAATACTTGGTTTATAAAAGAACCACCTATCATCATAAATAATTTACAATAACCATAACATAATAATATCACATGAAAGATTGAATAATTATAAAAAATTCCTTGAACCTATAAGAAAAAAATTTCTAGATATCAAAATATCCATTCCATTTAAAACCCGTTTTGAAAATACTCATATCATAGAGAAAGAGGGTATTTATTTGAAGAAAACCTGGAATCTTACACTGGATTCCAAAGATCAAATAATAGTTATTGGGGTGGGAAAAAATGTTGATGTCATCTACATTAAAATAGAACATCCCTCTTTATCTTTTTATCAAAATATTTTTTTTAAAATACATAAAGAGATTAATTTTGAAAACCTTTGAATAGAAGATATATAAAATTTTCTTTATAATCCATTTATATATATATAAATGCATATAAAAATTACTTTAAAAAATATGGACATGGAAGATAACGATTTATTAAATAAATATTTAAAATATTTAAAATGTGGTTTTTAAAGTAAACACTCCATTACCTTGAGTACGACTTATCATGAAAGTTATTTATCTTCCTAAATGCTAAAAATATGTTAATTATTTTATTTCTAAATAACCCTTTTCAAATTTAGTATTCCTTTTATTTCCGTGTTATAACCAATTACTTAATTAATTTAACTTCACATGAAATGTTTTGATGATATTAAAATTATATGTCCAAAATGAATTTTTTAGGTATTCTATGGTCAAAGAGGTCATTATTACATCGTCTATAGAATAATAACCAATAAATAATAATCATTATAATATATAAATTATACTTTTACAACTAATCATGAAATATTTTTATGGAAATAAACAACATTACAATCATAGAGACAGTAGGCCATATACACGATGAGTAAAGTTTCCATTTTCCAATGATCATGATGGAAATAAGGTCAGTATTATTTTATTTTAGAATAATTATGATTTTTTGATAAATATCATATAATTTCTTTATATACACTTATACATATCATCCGTATAATGTGGTGATGAAAAACAAATAACATCGCTTCGTGAAGGTGGTAGTCCACACGTACTCATAAATGAAGTTATCATTTTTCAATGAAAGGAAAGGTAAAAAAATAGATGGTATCTTATATTTAAAACATGGTAAATATTTCATGAATATCATATATAGACATTTAATCCATCATTATTTCCAACCATTAGAGGTGGTAGTTCTCCTTAGACACGAATGATGGTTTTATTTTCTATTTGATGGAAGAAGGAAGTAGATATAGGTTATTCCACTGACATAATAACATCACAATATATGGGATATAATAATGTGATTATATTAACATGGTTAGATGAGTTAATAAGATTAAAAAGTTCTGTTAAATTATATATTTCTTATTCGTAGAATCTCCTTTACTTTATACCTTAATCGCTCTAAAGTTGGTATTATGCCTTAAAAAAGACCTCTATAATGAGGGTGTGGATTATATGAATCAATTTTGGAAGTTATTGGACAAAACAAAAGGATTTTTAATTATGAATAAAACCACATAGGAGGGGCACTTTTATAAAAGTGGGGACGTTCCCTCTTGGAATTTTTTAAATTATTAGATTAATATGAATTAATTTTCAAGATAAAATGGATCAAGATTTATGTTATGAAAATTTAATATGTGCACGAGTCTAAAAAATCTCATACAATTACATTTAGATAAGTTTAGATTATTTTTTTTATCCTTATCTTTTTGTTTAAACCCGCATTTAACATTTTTAACAATTACCATGATAAAGTTTTTTACTCTTTTGGGGCCAAGATAAATAAAATAAAAGGAAAATTGGAAAATAAATGGAACCAATTTGTTATTTTAAACAATATAAAAATAATTTAACTGAATATAAAATTTTTAAGAATTTTAAAACATTTAATAAATTATTATTTATTATAAAAAATAACTAATTTCAATTTAAAACTATTCATTTACTTTAAATTTAATAGCATATAGATAGTAAAGTAATTAGAATATAATCGATTAAAACTTCCCAAAAATTTTATATTTATATAATTTTTTAGAAAATAACAATTAATTCAAATTATTTTATTTTTAATATTCTTAATATCATTTATTTTATTTTTCAATTAATTCAATAAATACTATGTCGGCGTTGCGTAAGAATATAAGGTAATTATTTCATCACAAAAAATTATAAATAAGTTCTAATGATAAAAAATAATATATATTTCAAATTGATATTTATAATCTAACATAAGTTATTTTTATCCATGTTTTAAAATATTATAGTCATTAAAAGCAACAAAGTGATATTTTTGACTTGATCTTGTACTTACATATTATGAAGGTAAAAATAAAATAAATATGGGTAAAAGTTGCCAAATTTTCAAAAATTTGATTGAAATGGATTAAATAACTCATAAAATAGGATAAATAAATGTTTTTTGGGTTAAGTTTTATTCCGTATAATAATATGTTTATCATCAATTACCCAATTGACCCTTACTATGGTGATAAATATTTACTAAGGTTTTTATTCCAAATGGAAAAAATTTGAAAGAAACTATTTAAAAAATTGGGGTGTTATGTTTCCAAATAATTACTTCATTTTTAAATATTCAAATCATAGAAGTGTGAGAATTTATCTTAATATTAAACCTGAAAAATGTGATGGAAATCACTTTTTAAAAAAAATGCCTTTTAAGTACAAAAATATTTTTATACAAAATTTTACCTTAAAAATGATTCCAATGATCTTAATTGGATTAATAATAATAAAAGTGAAGAAATTTAACTTTTAAAATTTTTTGAAACAAACTTAAACTTTATAAATTCTTGAAACAAAAATAGTTTTTTTCAGTGCAAATGAATATTTTTCACTATTCATTCAAATACAATTTTTTTTAGAAAAATCCCAAAATTTTACTCTAATATAATTTTGACATTATGATTTAAAAAATTATATCATTTTTATAAAATTTATAAAAGTTATTGAAGTAAATGATGACATTTTCTCATAAAAATAATAAAAACCATTTTTGAAGAAAATATATAAAATGATTGTTAAAAATTGATTTCTTTTTTCCTAAGAATTGATGACTAAATTAGTATTTATCAGTACCTTTATATATATTTTATTATGAAGTTAATCATATTTATAATCACCAATTTAATGAATTGGTTATAAGAGTCATATTTAAATAATAATATTTTGTTGTTTATTTAAGATGGGTGTTGTATATATTTCATAATGAAGTTAATCATATTCATAATCACCAATTCAATGACTACGTTATAAGAGTAATGTTTAAATAAAAATATTTCATGGTTAATTTAAGACTAGTGTTGCATATATAGTATGATATTGAACTTAATATTTCTTTTAAAATTTTTGCATACTATATTGCACCCCCTTCATAAATTTATTTCCAATAATTTTAATTTGAAATTTATAATAAAATGTTTAACATTTGAAAAAACCTTTGTTGAAATCCCACATCATAAAAATGGTTAAATAAAACTTCCAATTGAAAAGAGAGAAAGGGAATTACAAAGGTTATGTGAAATAACACATACTAGGTTTAAAAATACAGGAAAATCAGTGGAAAGTAAAAATATAGTCATGAAGGAAAAAATAATATTGAAAATAATGATGAAGAGTGAAATAGAAAATTGATAACAAGAAAGTGAATTACCATGATAAAGTTAATGGCCACAAAACTAAAGACCAAAGAGGTGTTAAAAATACTATCAATTCATAAATAATGAATGTAATTGGATAAAAACTCTTTTTTTATTTAAATATACCTTCCTTATAGTTGATGGATTATTTTATTTTCTAGAAAAATAGAATAGGGAAATATAATTTTCTGATAAGTACAACTTCATCCATTAAATAATTTTCACTATGATATCATTTTTTTCTTCAAATGATCAGCATTATAGAGGAATTATTTTATACATGAAGCACTAAAATTTGTTTCTAATAGATTACATAATTCTAAAAATGGATAAAAATATACTCCTATTGCCTTTATACCTTAACCAAAACCAAAATGGTGAGAAAAAAGTAAAATAATTCCCAAAATTAATAAATTTTTATATGAAGGAATACAACATTAATATCCATATCCTCAATAATTACACCCAATGTTCAACTTTTATCATTTTATAAAAAACCAACCATATAGTTCATCAATTATTTTAGACGAATAAAAAAAAAATTTAATGATTTTATCACATATTTTCCAAGATAAATTTATTATTTATCTCTAAATAACGTCAATAAATCTTATTGAATCATACCAAAAATTGTGTATATTATAATCATATAATCTCCAACTTATTCTAATCATTTCCATAAATTACCCGAATCACCATAAATCCATATTAAAATGATATATTCTTCCAAAATATAATTCAACCTTTATTCATTAAATAAAATTCAATAATATTCTCTTTACCTAAATCAGGTAATGTTCCCCAAAATTATATTGATCTTCTTCTGAAATAACCTTAATCCCTTAATCACCAAAATCACTTTAAAATCCCATTTATATCTATATGAAAATACATATATTCCCAAAATAAAATAACCCTTTATATATCAATTTGTCTATGTAAAAATTATTTCATACTAACGTGGACATCATGTAGGCTTGTGGTAGGTGTTTCAACCTTATTTACCATTGGTTTTAGGTTCAATCCAGAAGACCTTACTAGATGAAAAAAGTTGTCCCTTTTTCAAAAACTCTATTAATATAATTCTTATAAAATTTCCGAAATATGATTATAATACTAAAAAATGAACTTAATTACTTAAACATTAAATAATGTTTTAACCTCAATGGTTATATCATGCCTTTATTCTTATATTTCCAAAAATCTAATAACATTCATATGAAATAATCCTTCACATTAAACCTATAAGTCCCCAAACTTAAGCATTACTTAATGTTGAGTTAAGTAAATAATTTGAATTTATTTCACATTGAGGATATTTTAAGTTTAGAGATTTAGAGAATTAGGTCACAAATCATACATAACAACTTAATATTACAATGTAGACACTTATACTCACTATCCATTTTTTATAAAACAAAAAAGAAAACATTTAAAAAGAAACATGGTTTCATTTCATGTTTAAAATACATAAATTTTCCTTTATCCCATACTTGAATCTATTCTTCTTTAAATCCTCTCAAAAACATTTCAAAACATGGGATTATCATAGAAAAAGATTAGTAAGGGATACATAAATAACCAAAACTTGTCATCTTTCAAAAACATATAAACCATGAATACTTTATTATAAAGTAATAATTTTCACCTTTAATAAGTATTAAATACAATTCATTGAATATAATTTCATTTGTTACCTTTTCTAATCAAAATATTACCATAAACCCATAGAAATCAATGTCACGAACCAACCCAGGTCGACCCTTAGCCGATCAGCCGAGCGAGTCCGTGACATGGCCCAAGAGGCATTCTCAATCCACCCAGGTTGAAAAAAAGCACCATGGCATCAACATAGATTTTTGGAATGATTTCTCCCATTAAAAATCAATAAAGAAACAAAAATAATAAAAATATCAGTGTACAATAAATAAACCAAACAAAAAAAAAAAACAAAACAAAAAACTAAAAGAAGATAAAAATTAACCGAACTCAACTACTGAACTAACTCCGTGTGACCCCTTGGGTCACTCTCCGGCTCAATGATCAAATGTCACCCAGGGAAAACACACCCAAACTAGAGCCTACACAAACACTAAAAACAAAAAAGAACTATAGGCATGAGAATTAAAACTCAGTAGGCTAGCCCGATATCTATTCCCATTGCACTTCCATTAAAATTAAGAAACATCAATTCTAAGTTTAAAATACAATATATTAAAATATGCATTTCTACAATTTTTACTTGAAAACAAAGTAAAAACCATTTCCCTTATTCATTTGAAAAACTAGAACCAGAGAGTTTGAAATGCATTTTATTTTGAAAACATTATCATAGGAGTTAGGAAAACCAAAATGTCACTTTTTATGAAAAACACCACACAAGGGTACCTAGGAAGACATGATAAGGTCAATGTAAATTGGTGTGATAGTATCGCCATAACAGTTCAATAGCTAAAAGTAACACTAGACATAAGAAAACCCAAAAGATAGAGAATAATCTAGACGACACTAATACCTATGACCCATATACAATAGCATGCCATATGCGATTAAATCTAACGCTCCAAAATGCTCGACCATCCTTTCTCAGGTAGGCCAAGGGAAAATACCATAGTAATAAACCAAAACATATCCACCTATTATGGGACACTGGTCAGTAACATAACCAAAAATTGTAGTACTGATATTAAACAATTCTCTCAAAATGTTAGGTTTGTATGTCACAAGTATAAAACGAGGTGAGCCAACAGATGCTGCCGAGCATCAAATCACAACCAATATTTATAATAATATTTCATAGCAGGTCTCACCCTAAGTCTCCCCAAGGATTTCCCTCATACCTTAAATTCAAGAAATACCAAGGGTTCCCAACTGAGGAAACCATATAATATAACTTGGGGATTCCATACTGAGGACATTCCAACCATCCCATGCCAATGAGGTATGAGGAACATCCACATGGGTTTTATAATAAACACTTTACATTGTTTTTTAAGTGGCTAGACTGGCCTTTAAACACTATTTACAAAACTCACTTTTGTCAATGGTTCAATTTCTTCATTTCCAAAAGGGATGAAAACACATCATTTAACAAATCCAAACATTGATAAGGCAATTTTTATTATAGTTAGACTACACACTCAAAACCCTACCATTTTTACTAAAATTCCAAAACATACTAAAACACAAAATGCACTTTTTTAAAAACTAAACTACTTGGGAAACCACATAAAGAATTGAAAACATTCAGCAAAACACACCACATGCTAAAATCAATTTTTATAATGACACACACCCTAGAAACACCCACTTTTGTAATTTACACCACCAAAATAATTTACTCAATGTTGAGTAATTTATAAAACACCGACCATAGGCACAATAAGGTTCCACATCAACACACCCAATTTTGCACAAAATACTACTTTAAAATTAACTACATAATAAAACCATAAAAAACAAGACTCCAAATGTAGACCACATACTGAGCGACTAAACTTAATGTTGAACAAAAAATATTTAACAAATATACTAAGTGAGAAAAACATAGAATTAAAGTTTCATAAATCAAAAATAGAAAGTGCAATGGAATTCCTACCATTAAACCGAAGCGCGATGAAGCAACGCGCATCTGAAAATGCGTGGTAAAGTCCAACACCCTATATATTAAATATCAAGGACTCAAAACACATACATAAACCCCAATTACAATATGTGAAACCTAGTAGTGAGGAGAAAACCTTCACCTCAAGTGGATGCGGTAACCCGAAATGATTCGAAACACCTCGCCTTCAACGATGAACACAAAAACTCACCTCCAGAGGTCCGGAGAGACAAGTCACACACCCCCTTCAACGAAGAAACATCAATATTGGATTGAAATACACCTAGGGTTTAGTCAAACCAATTCCTCACCAGGGAAAAACCCAAAAACATGGGAAGGAAGGGAGAATACACTGGAAGAGAGCTGTCAGAGGTGATTAGTGGATAGAAAATTGTTGGAAGGGGGTGTTGGCCGGAGGAGGACAGTGCGGCTGAAGGTGGGTCAGTTGAGGGGAAAAGTGCCGCTGGTGAACAAGAAGTCTGAGGGGATGTGTCACTGGTGAACAGGAGGTCAGGGGTGCTGCGCTAATGAGGAGGGAGGTGGCAGTGAAGGTCACACCGCATAGAGGGAGGGATTGACAGGAATTCTGCCACTGACGGCTTGGCCTACTCGAGCACATCAAGGGGGAAAAATGGGGGTGGGGGGTATTGGGTATACCAAGCATAGAAGGGAGAGTGTGTCGGCTGAATAGGGGGACGATGGGGCTCGAGACAACGCCTGGGCTATGGCGGGGCTGATGCGATGCTGTGAGGAGGGATGAGTCAGGGGGAGGCCACTGGGCGCACCACAAACAAAGGAAGGGGTCACGAGGGAGGGAGGAGATTAGAGAGAGGGAATGAAAAAAACGCAACAACCCTAAAAATAAAAGGTAAACTAACCTAACAAAAAAATAATTAAAAATATAATAACATAATAATAATAATAATAATAATAATACTAATAATAAAATCATAATAATAATAAAAGTATTTATAGTACCTTAATTATAATAATAATAAGAATAATAATAATAATCATAATATTCATAATAAAAATAATTTTAATAAAATAATAAAATAATTCCTAAAAATTTTATTAATTAACATTAATTTTAATTATAATAGTTAGAATAAAAATAATAATAATAATAATAATAACATGATGATAAAATTAAAAATAATAAAAGTATTTATTTCGTTTCAAGAATAATAAAATACTTAATTACAATAAAAATTTTAAATGAAAACAATTAATTTTTGCTTTAATTACAATATTTATTCATTTTTACTTTTCGAGAGTGGGTGATCACGCTGTTGCCAGGGCGAAGCCGTGCGACTTCCAAATTCATGATCCGCCCGTGCACCCGACGACTTCAACACAAAAAGCATACTTTCTCCCAAAAACTTATAAATTTCATCCAGGACTGACGCCAAACCCCAACAAAAAATTATTTAACGTAGAAAAATAATTAAAATAAAATAGTCTCATAGGTTGGGGGGTGAAAATCAATGTATAACATATAAATGTAACTTGGTTCATAACCATACTTAAATGGAATAACCATACAGTCGACATAAAAAGATATCAATAAATGGAATATCCAAACGACCAACTTCTATACCCAATGCACTAGAGGTTATAACGTAACCACCCATCCTTGGACTATCATGAAACCTCTCTTCTTTGGTTTATCATGTAACCACTCATCTTTGGTCTATCACATAACCACCTGTCAAATGTCAAAGTATTATATAATTATAACACATAAAGATTGAAATTATCAACATTTCACTCTTAACATTTCATTTGAAATCATAAAAAATCATTTCAATATATTGAAATGGTAAATCCACTTTCAAAACCATTTTCAATACCAAAACACCCCAGAAGGGAATAAGGTATTTATTTTCCTTTTAAAACATTAAGTGTTATAGAGGAAGCTAAATATCAAATAACGGTTACGGAGGTAGAGAAGTCATTTTCAACAAATATTTTAAAAGAACATTCCTTTTGTCATTTAGTAAAATGATTTGTAGAAAAATATTCCTTTTGAAAACCAATCAATGAAATTAAAATTCAATGAGGAAAATTATACACCATATAAAAGAAGGTGGTGTATATTATCAAAATATGCCCCAATGAAATGAGATTGAGACAAAGTACCTTACAAATATCATATCATTAGATTAAGGATAAACCAATGAAATAGTTATGTGTGAAAAATATAAATACACCAAATATAAGTTGATATTCAGTGTAAAACAATCAGAGGTCATTAACAGATATTAGTGGAAAAACAAAAGCAATGACATGTATATTTAACTCTATGAATGGAAATTGAGTTAAGATTTTTCTTAACTTGAGTCCAAATTGTCTATTACATTCATTATCTTCATGAATAATAAACTTAAGTTAATTTTTACTTACTTAATTTTTTTTTTCAAGTTTATTTTTCATTTCATGTCACTTATCACCATGTTATAATAATTACATAGTTATTTAAGTGCACATCGGACATTTTGTCAATATTCAGTACTTGATTTGAAAATGATGTTACTAAAATGTCAATAGTTCATGTGGTAAAAATTCCATAATATCAAAAATAACATTCCTAACATTATTATCATATTTATACATAAATTATTCCATTAAATTAAAAATTAACAATGTTATAATCATGGAGATGGTAATCCATACGTACAAATGAGTAACTTTTTCCATTTTTCATTGATCATTATGGAAAGTTGTTAAGTATTATTTTATATTTCTAGATTCATTATAACATAATTAATATTATATTGATAATTTAGTATACTTATATATATCATAAAAAATATGTAATGAATAAAAATGAGTCACATCGCTTCGTGGAGGTGATTGTTCACACGTACACACAAATGACATTATCATTTTTATGCGCATGGAAAAAAAGTACGTAATTGATATATTATTATCATACAATGATTAATATTTCATGAATATCAAATATGAACATTAATTCCATTATTATAACCAGTCACAAGAGACAGTTATGGAAAACAAATTAGATTGGTTCTTGGAGGTGATAGTTGACACGTACGCATGAATGATTAATTCCTTTCCCATTTAATGAAAGTGGAGATGGATTTAGGTGATGATATTATCATGATAACATCTAAGTATATTGAGTATATTGTATTTATTATTTCATGATGGTTGAATGATATTTTAAGGAAGTGGAAGAAGAAATAAAATATAAATACTTAAAGAAAACGATACTTCTTCCTTAGTTGATCACTTTTAAAGAACACTGTAACACCTCTAAGGAGGGTTTTATGCCTAATATAAGGCCAGAAGAATATGGGGAATGATTATAGAAATTGGTTTGGGAAGATATTGGATGAAACAAATGGTTCTTAAAATGTGAGTATTAGACATGTTTGGGTACCTTTTATAGGATAGGGGAGGGTAACCCTTAGACACTCTGAAAATATTAAATCAATATAAATTCAGTTTCAGTTCCAAATGGTCCCAAACTCATCTATTTCTAATATAAGATGATTTTGGGTCAAATAAAAATCATCAAATAAAAATTAGACAAATTTTCAAATTTTATTAATCCTTATCTTTTTGTTTTAACCAATTTTTACTCTTACCATTTTATCAAGTAGTTTACACTTAGAGGGTTAAAATAATTATCAAATCATACCAAAAGTCCATTAAACGATTCATTAATGGAATTTTTAGAAATATCCTAACCATTTGGATGAATTTTATATTTTTATGAATTTTATATCATTTAATTAATTATTTTATATTTTAAAATAAGCATTATGTCAATTTTGACACTATTCATTAGATGACTTTTTTTAAATATCATAAAAACTTGACTCCTTCAAACAGAATACATCAAATCAATCCTAAAATTTCATATAAATCCATAAGATTTGTGTATGGCATAAAATATTTTAAATTATATTTATTTTAATATTATTAATATCATTTATTTGATTATTCCTTTAAGAAATCTATTATTGCATCATCATTGTGTCACAATTAAATTTAATTATCTAATTCATAAAAATTAAAAATAAATAACCATGATTTAGGTAATTTTTTTATATTCCTAATGACTATTTATAGTCTAAGAGGCCACTTATATAACCCTATATTAAAATTGATTTAGTAAGAAGATATATGTTTATGACATATTTTCCTTTGCTTAAAATTAAATTTTATAAATGTCATAATCACAACCAAGTGGATTAAAAAGGCCAAATTTTCAACCCAAGGTTTTTATTGGTATTCCATAGCTCATTAAATAATATTAGGACAAGTTTTAGGGTAATTTTACATTATTATAATATTATTTTTACCCTTATTCACCTCATTTACCCTTTAACCGTGGTAAATAAAATACAAAAGTTACTATTCACCAAAAAATTATTTGGATCCAATTAAACAACATTTTTCAAATTTATTACAACCATTTATCTTATTTTTTTAAAAATTAAATTCTCAGAAGTAGAAAAATTAAATTTAAAAATTAATGCTATTTTTGGAATTAGAAAACGGGTTTTTAAAAAGAAAAAAACTACTAAAAGAGTAACATGTGTTTATATAAAATTTCAATATGAAATTACTTCCAATGAAAAAATTGGATTAAATGATAAAAAATAATCTAAATATACCTTAAATCCAATTAAAATGATAATATAATAATACAAATAAATTAGATAAAAGGTAGCTTTGAATTAAAATGCAGTATTTTTCACTATTCACTAAAATATGATTTTTATCATAAAATACCTAAATTTCAACCAAAGTAAATTTTAATGTCCAGATTCCCAAAAATAATTTTATTTTTTTCAAATTGAACATATAAAAGTGAAACAAACTAGATTTAACTGGTGTTCAAGATCAAAAGGTGGTAAAACTACCTTTTAAAAATATTAGAGTATTTTATGCTTAAAATTAGATTTATTTTCATTTTAAGCCTCTAATTTTTTTTGATGAATGTAAAAACCTTTATCAAACATGTGTAAACATTATATTGTTAGTTCTATTCATTTTATACAATACAACCTCTAGACATTAACTTCCATTTAAAAATAATAATATTATTGATGTATTATTTTTCAGTATAACTCAGTCTTGTGTGCAATGTAAGGTTTCAGAGAAACCTTTTGTTGCATG
Source organism: Viscum album (assembly GCA_963277665.1). Classification (NCBI taxonomy): domain Eukaryota; kingdom Viridiplantae; phylum Streptophyta; class Magnoliopsida; order Santalales; family Viscaceae; genus Viscum; species Viscum album. Next base: position 461,044,495 of record OY728138.1, read on the forward strand.
TCGGGCATGATATAAAAAACATAAACTTTGGCATAAAATATAAATCTTATTCAAAAATATTATTATATTTCTGAAAGTATTATTATGTAATTAGTTGGGATGTTACATCCTCCCCCTCTTTTGGAAATTGCATCCTCACAATTTTAAAATTGGGCTCGGTAACTTCATTGAAATCCCAAACTAGAAAAAGTTTCAATAAAACCTCAAATTTAAAAGTAATAAAGTTAATTAAAAATGTAACATGAGGTTTTATATATGAAAACATTGATATGGAATAGAAACATACTCTCATAAACTAATATAAAGTGATAGAGAACTTGATCATGGAAAGTTAACCATCACAATACCATAACGAGGTGATGGGTAAAAGTATTTTGATAAAGGTAAGTGTATAATGTTTTTTCTTCAATATCCTTTTCATAGAGTTGGATAATTCTATTACTACTTGGAATAAGATCATAATGAAATATACTTACTTGAGAAGTAGTGTTTCATCCATTAATCAATTTCCACCACAAACTCATCTTTTCTCCAAACGATGAGTATTTAATATGACTTTGTCACACATAAAGAACTAGAATTATTTTCTAGAGGATCAAATTATCCAAAAAAGACGAAATATAAATTTATTTTGTCCTTATAAATTAACCAAAACCAAAAATTGTTAGTACAAGAGAAGTTAATTCCCAAAAGTATAAGACATTTTATGAAGAAAAACTACTTTTAATTTCCAAAATTCAATAGTAATAACCAAAGTTCAACATAGACCATTCAACATATAACTATCCTTAAAATTACTCAAAATAATTCAAACTAATTTTAAAACTCAAAATTCATAAGGATTTGATCACTTAGTCTTCCTGGATAAATTTTAACATTTATCTTCAAAGAACATCAACCACTCTTAATGTATCATACAAAAAAGTAATTAAACTAATTATATATTATCCAAGATATGTTAATCATTTCCGTAAATAAAACAAATTTATATAAGTCCATAATAAAATCATAGATTATTTCAAAATAAAATTCAATCTTTAAACCTCAAATAAAATCCTATAGTATTATATTTATCTTAATCATATAAAGTTCCCAAAATAGTGAAAATCTTCCAAAATAAAATTTATCACTTAATCCCCCAAATCATTTTCCAATACCAAGGATATCCATTTGATAAAAAATTAGTTTCCAAAATCAACTTATTTTTATTAAATTAACTAATTTAACTAAAATTAAAAAGTCTTAATAACCGGGGAATTTATGTAGGCTAGTGGTAGGTGATAAAGCCTTGTCACACTTCAGTTGTGGGTTCAATTACCACAACCCTGTCCAATGTGACGGGTTGTCACCCTTCCTATGGGTTGTCCTTTTTTTAAAACTATATAATACTTATAAAATTCCCAAAATGAGATAAAATCCTCAAAATAACCATAAAATATTTTAATGTCATAGTTTATCTCATGCATTTCATTTGGCATCCCAAAATTTTATATCCCATAATTACCTCAAAATCAAGGATCATATAAACCATAAAATTTTTTATAACTATATTCATAAAAGAAAAGATAATTCTTCCTTGAGTAACATTTTCACATAACAAACTTCTGGGTAACATATACTAGAACAAGTCTTCCAAAGCAATCCCATAATCAAAAAATAATTAATACTTTTAAATATTTTATCATCCTACAGTCTACTGTAACTCTTGAATCCTTTATATGGAGTCTTTTTAATCATACAATGTTCTTCATGATATTTTAACCATAAATTATCATCCTATTTTTTAATACTTCTTTCCTACAAACTAAAACATGAATAATTTCCTAAGAATAAAAAATGTTAAAATAGAAGGCATGAAATAATACACACCTTTCATATGTCATTTTCAGTTTCCTTATATTCAATAGGAATGGCATTAATTATTGCTAAACATATATTTGTACGGTCCTCCAGAACCAATTCATGAACCTTATTTTTAAGAAATTGATTTTCATAATGACCATAATCCTCACATTTAAAACATTCAATTTATAAATCATAAATAACTTCTTTCACTTTACTAGGGTCAACTAAACACTTCCTTTTTAATTGGAAGTTTATTGCTTTATGAACTTCATTACCACATCTATAACACCTTCCCATACCTTTGAAACATTGTCCTATGTGTTAATTTCTACATCCTTGACACATATGTTAATGAATGTTCTTCACTTTATGATCATTATCATAACTTCCATAGGGATTCATTTCTATCATATATGATGCATTAAAAAAATCACAGTGATTTATGTGGTTAATCATGAATCTTGATAATTGGTTTAAAATAACCACAAGAGTTATCATCATAGTTACCATTTTGTTTGGTTTCTTATTCACAGAACCACCACATTTTCCTTCATATCCAATGTTACCTTGATTCCTACTTGATCTATCCATTTACTAAATCCAAAAAGTTTAGTGCGAGTATATCAATAAAATCTTCATATACCAACTTCGGAGGAAGATAAACACTATGATATCCTTATTCATGTTATCTAAAACTCTTTCAATTTATCTAAAATAACAATGACTCATTCTATTATTATAACAATTTTGGTTATATATAACTTGTAACTTATTATTATATAACACCCTAACCTCTAAAGTTATCTAAAATGACATCTGATACCAACTATAAGGCCCCAAACTTAAACTTTACTTAATTGTGAGTTACATCAATAATTTTAGTTTATTTCAAATTTAGGATATTTTCATGTTTGGAGATTTAGATAGTTATGCCATAACTCATACATAACAACGTGATATTATAATGTAGAAACTTCTACTCACTATCCATTTTTTTATAAAACAAAAAAAAAGTTTAAAAAGAAACATGGTTTCATTTCATGTTTAAACTTCATAAATTTTCATTGATCCCATCCTTGACTATATTATTCTTTAAATCCTATGAATAACATGTAAAAACATGGGATGAGAAAAAAAATCTCATTAAGGTATACATAAATATGGAAAACTGTTAGTCTTGAGAAAACATGTAAAACATGAATACTTTATCATAATGTAATACTTTTCACTTTTAAGAAGTAGTAAATACACTTAACGGAATATAAGTTCATTTATTACCCTTTTTGAAATCAAAATATTTCAGTAAAACCTATAGAAAGAAATTAATAACATATAAAGGTAACTTGAGACATAGCCATACTTAAATAGAATAAACATATGGTCGACTTCCACACATATCACTAAATAGAATAGCTATACAACCGACTTCCATACCCAATGAATTAGAGGTTATAGCATAACCAACCATCCTTGTTTTATCATGAAACCACCCATATTTGATTTATCACATAACCACCCAACTTTGTTTTGTCATGTAAACACCCATCAAATATCCAAGAACCATTATATAATCATAACACATAAAGATTGCAATTATCAACATTTTACTCTTAATATTTCATTTTCAGTCATAAAAAATAATTTCATGATTTTTAAATAGTAAATTCACTTTTAAAACCATTTTCAATACCAAAACACTCAAAAAGGGAATAAGGGATTTCTTTTCCTTTTAAAACATTAAGGATTATAGGGGAATCCAAATATCAAATAACGGTTACAGTGGTAGAGAAGTCATTTTCACCGCATACGTTAAAAAAAATTCTCTTTGTCATTTATTAAAACACTTCATAGAAAAATATTTCTTTTAAAACCCATTTAATGAAATAAAAAGTTAAAGGGGATAATTATACACCGTATAAAATATGGTGGTGTATATTATCAAAATATGCCTCAATGAAATGAGATTGAGACAAAGTCCCTTATAAAGATCATATCATTAGATTAAGGATAAATCAATGACATAATTATGCCTAAAAAATATAAATACACCCAATATAAGTGGATATTCAGTGTAAAATAATCATAGGTTATTCACACATATTCTTGTAAAAACAAAACCAATGACATGGATATTTAACTCAATGAATGGAAATAGAGTTAAGATTTCCCTTACCTTGAGTCTAAGTTGTCTCATATGTTGTTTATCTTCTTGAATAATAAACTAACGTTAAGTTATAATTTCTTTATAACCTTTTTCAAGTTTATTATTCATTCTATATCACTTATTACCTTGTTGTAACAATTACATAGTTATTAACGTTCACATCGGAGGTTTTATCGATATTCGGTAGTTGAGTCAAAAATGATCTTGCTACTATGTTAATAGTCCATGTGGTCATAAGTACATCATCTATAAAATAATATTAATAAAACTATTATCATATTTATAAATATATTATACCTTTAAATGAAAAATTAACAACGTTATAATCATAAATATGGTAAGTCGTACGCATGCATGAGTAACGTTTTCCATTTTACATTGATCATTATGGAAAGAAATTAAGTATTATTTTATATTTTTAGATTGATAATAAAATAATTAATATCATATTAATAATTTAAATATTCTTATATATATCATTAAAATGATGTAATGAATAAAAATGATTCACATCGCTTCATGGAGGTGATAATTCACACATACGCACAAACGACGTTATCATTTTTATAGAGATAGAAAGTATGAATATAATTGATATATCATTATCATATAATGATTAATATGTCATGAATATTATATATGAACATTAATTCCATTATTATAACTAGTAATGAGATACAGTTATGGAAAACAAATTAGATCGGTTCATGGAGGTGATAGTTCACACGTACGCATGAATGATTAATTTCTTTCCCATTTAATGGAAGTTGAGATGGATTTAAGTGATGATATTAACATAATAAAATCTAATTATATTTAGGATACTGTATTTATTATTTCATCATGGTTGAAATAGATTTTAATGAGGTGGAAGAAGAAATAATATAGAAGTACTTATAGAAAATGACACCTCTTCCTTAGTTAACCACCTTTAAAGAACACCTTAACACCTCTAAGGAGGGTGTTTTGCCAAAAATAAGGGATCAAGAATGTGTTTAGATATTCTAGGAAGGGATTTGGGTAGATATTCTTGGAAGGGGTTAGGTTATTTTTATATTGTTATAATATTATTTTTACCCTTATTCGCTTTATTTACCCTTTAACCATAGTAAATAGAACACTAAAGTTACTATTTGAAAAAAATTATTTTGATCTTATTAAACCAATTTTTTCATACTTATTACAACCATGTTTTTTAGTTTTTGATAATTAAATTCATATAAGAGTAAAAATTACATTTAAAAATTTCTCCCATTTTCAGAATGAGAAAACAGGTTTTTGAAAAGTAAAAACCATCAAAAGAGTGACATGTGTTTATATCAAGTTTCAATGTGAAATTACTTTTAATGACCAAAATTACATTAAATGATAAAATAATAATCTAAATATACTTTTAAACTGATTAAAATGGTAATATTACAATACAAATAAATTAGATGAAGGGGTAGTCTTAAATTAAAATACTGAATTTTTCACTCTTCACTAAAATATGAATTTTATCAGAAAAATACCAAAATTTCAACCAAAGTAAATTCTGATGTCCTGATTCCAAAAAATACATTTATTTTTTTAAATTGAACATATAAAATTGACAAAAACTATATTTAAAAAGTGTTCTATATCAAAAGGTGGTAAAAATTCCTTAGATAAATATTATAGTATTTTATGCCTAAAATAGGATTTATTCTCATTTTAGGCCTTTAAAATTTATTTTATGAATGTAAATTTAAAAAAAAAAGATATTTACACAAAATATAGTTAGTTCTGTTCATTTTATACAATACAACTACTATATGTTAACTACCATTTAAAAATAATAATAATAATAATGTATTATTTTTCGATATAACTCAGTCTTCTGTGCAATGTAAGATTTCAGAGAAACCCATTATTAAGTGTTGAGTATGCTATCTAACAAAGAATCAACTCTATTGTAAAATTAATATCTTTTTCATAAATATTAATAGATACAAATGCGTCTTATTCTGCAATTACCTTGGATGTTACAAAACCTAAGGGTTAATTTTACCCCAACCCAATAAAAAATCTCCCAAAATAACATTTATGACCTTAAAATCACATCAGTTAATAACTAAAATAGTGAATTTATGTATTTGGACTTATGTTCAACCTCAATATTATATATATATATATAATGGTATCCATGACTATTATGTTTACCTCACATGAGAACAACTTAATATATATTGTTATCTAAATATTTCCTCTAATACCATCTATAATGAAATGAACTTAAACTTTAAATAATCTTAAGTTTTAGCCAAGAATTAATTTTATTTAATTTCTTAAGATCTTTTAGGTTTAAATATTTATAGAATTTGGTCATCACCTTTACATAAATAAACATTTCATCACAAAGTGTACAATTACACTTAATATTTATTTTCCCATAGATTTCTTTTATTATATAACAAGTTTTCTTTTACTAATGCATGTTCACAATTTTCATATTGAGATCATCCCTATCCTTAATCATCCTTAAAAACCAATGATTTTTTTTAAAATTTGGGATGATCACAAAAATCTCCATAAGGGATAAAAAAAGTAAAGAAACTTATTAGTCCATAAATACTCAAAAAAAAATATATTTTAAAAAATAAACTTTGAAATCAAAATATAAATTTCCTTACCTAAGAAATAGAATTACCTATGAAAATATTTGTATAAAATATTTCCTATAAAATTCTTAAAGTTAGAACTAAAACTCATAAAGTTTCCTTTGAAATCAAGAAAAAAAAATGAAAACCTTTTTAAAAAGTTTTACTTTTACCCTAAAGAATCAACATATATCACTCTTGTAATATCCTTCTTGGTTACAAACAGAATAACCATTATAGTTACAGATGAAATAACATTCATGTTTACAAGTGTAATAACCTTCACAGTCAAATTTCGACATAAATCTTTCCCAATGCATTGGAGGGCTATCACAGAACCACCAATCCTTGGTTTATAATGGACCCACCCATCCTTGATTTATAATGTAACCACCCATCATCATAAAAAATTCCCAAGAACCATAATATTGTCATAACACATGGAATATTTCATAAATATAATAATATCATTTTCACCCATAAGAAAAACATTTCTAGATATTGAAATATCCATTCCATTTCAAACACATTTTGAAAATACTAAGAATATATAAAAGTAGGGTTTTTATTTGAAGAAAAAATTAAATCTTATCAAGTAATTAAAAAAATCAAATAATGGTTATGATGGTGGAAAAAACCATTTAAAATTTATGTGTTAAAATAATACATTCCTTTTTATCTGTTTAATAAAATGTTCCATATAAAATACATGAAAAGATTCCATTTGATTTTTTTATAAAAGTGATATAAAATTCAATATATAATTAGTTTATGTCTTTATAAATATATATAAAAATAAATTTTAAGAAAATGGACATGGAAAAGAAAGATTTAGAGAATAATATTTTTAAATATTTAAGATGATATTTTTAAAGTAAAGTATCCCTTACTTTGATTATGAATGATAAGATATGTTATTTATCTTCTAGAATAATATACTTAGGTTAATTATTTACTTGATCAATAACCTTTTTCAAGTTTACTATCATGTTTATTTACATGTTATAATCAATTACTTAAACAATTAACTTCACATCATATATTTTGATGATATTCAGCTTATATTTACAAAATGAATTCAGAAGAGATTATGTAGTCAAAGAGTTTGTTATTACTTAATCTCTTGAATAATAATCAAAAAATAATTATTATTTTATTCTATTAATTATACTTTTAAAACCAATCAAGATATATGATTATAAAAATTAATCACATTACAACCCTGGAAATTGTATGTCATACGTATGCATGAGTAACATTTTAATTTTTCAACGATCATGATAGAAAGAAGGTAAGTATTATTTTATCTTTAAATAATTATGATTATATCATAAATGTTATATAATTTCTTTAAATACACATATATATATCATCAAAATGAAATGGTGATATAAAATAAATCACATCGCTTTGTGGTGATGGTAAACCACGCGAATGATAGTTTTGTTTCCCATTTGATAGAAGAAGGAGATAAATATAGGTTTTTCCATTGACATAATAAATCCAATTATATGATTGATACTAATGTTATTTTATCATCATTGTTTAATAATATTTTATAGATATATAAGAATAATTAACACTAAAACATTTGGTTAAAATCTATACCACTTCTTTGGACAATCTCCTTTTATTTACACCTTAATCCCTCTAAGGTTCGTATTATGCCTAAAAAAATAAATCTATAATGAGGGGAGGGATTATAGTAAAGGAAAATTTTAGGTATTATCCAATCTAAAATTCTTTTTAAGTGTGAATACAATAGTAGAGGTGTTTCCCTTTTATAAGAGAGGGGAGGGACACTCTTGAAATTTCTTTAATTATTAAATTAATATGAATTAATTCTTCAGTTAAAATGAATCAAAATTGTTATGATTCCAAGATAAAATTAGTATGAGTCTAAAACCTCTCATCCAATAAAATTTTGAAAAGTTTATATTATGTTTTCAAACTTATATTTTTTGTTTTTACTCATGTGAATTTTTTTTGATTATTACCATGATAACAATAATTTTTACTCTTTAAGGGTTAAGATATTTACTATAAAAGGAAAATTGGTCTATAAATTGATAATGGTTGATATTATAAACCATATAGAAATAAATCTTCCAAATATAGGGTTTTTAGAAATTTTAAATCATTCTATAAAATATTATTTAGTTTAAAATATTAATAATAATAATTTTGGAACTATACGTTTACTCTGACCTGAATAGCATAAAGACTACAGAGTAATTAAAATATAATCAAATAAAACTTCCTTATAATGTTATATTTATCTAAAAAATTCATGTAATACAATATTTCTTTCAAATTATATTAATTTTATTAGTTTTAATATCATTTATTTTATTTTTCTATTAATTGAATAAATACTATGTTTCCATTACGTAATAATTTAAGGTAATTATTTCATCACTAAAAATTAGAAATGAATTAAAATGATAAAAAATATATATTTAAAATTAATATTTAGAACTGAACATATGTATTTTTATCCTTGTCACAAAATATTATAGATATTAAATGCAAGAAAGTCATATTTTTTAAAGTATGTTTTACAAAAATATTCAAAAAAGGTGAAAATAAAAGAAATATGGTACCAAGTTTCAATATTTTCAAAACTTTTATGGAATTGGATAAACTAAACTCATTTAATATGATAAATTCTAGTGTTTGGTTCAATTTTTAGTCCTTATAATATTATTTTTAACCATAATTATCTGATTTCCCTTACCATGGTGACAAAAATTTACTAAGGTTACTATTAAAAAATGACTAAAAGTAAAAGGTAACTATTTAATATTTTTTTAAATTATACTTAAAAATATTTAATTAATTTTCTAAGATTCAAATAATATATTTTTTAAATTAATTTAAAATTAAACATTTAATATGCAATGAAAAATAGTTTTTCGAAAAAATGTCTTTTTAAGTATAAAATGATTTTTATACCAAATTAAACCATAAAAATGACTATAATGAAATTAATTAGATTAATAATAATATAATAGAAATAATTTAACTTTAAAACCATTTTAAAACAAAATTAAACTTTTTAAATGATTGAAGCAAAAATAAAATTTTCAATGCAAATCACTATTTTTCACTTTTCACTGGAAAATCAATATTTTATGAAAAATCACCAAATTTCACTATAAGATATTTTTAACATAATTATTTAAAAAATGATATTATTTTTATGAAATTTATAAAATTTTTAAAGTTAATTAAAATATTTTTTCACAAAAAGTAATAAAAACCTTTTTTGAAGAAAATGAAGAAAATGAATTTTCAAAAAATTGAGTTATTTTTTCCTAAGAACTGATTAATACATTAGTAATAATTAGGAACTTCATATGTATTACTTAATATGGTTAATCCTATTAAAACTCACCAATTCTACAATATGGTTATAACATGCATATTTAAATAATAACATTTATTGGATCCTTTAAGCTTGATATTGCTTATATTGTACGCTATCAAACATAATATTTGTTTTAAAATATCAGTATATTACATTGAAAGATAAATTATTAGATTTGAGAGGTTATCCTAGGTTTTGGGCTCTATATTTTAAAGATAGAGGGGGCCGTGTGCCTGATGGGTTTAAATTGGATACTCGATGTGATAGGTAGAGGAGAAGACAGGCTTGGAGGACCACCAGGTAGCTAGTGACCCTAGGGAGGGTACCCAATAGGCAATAGGTACCCAATGGCTAGGTATTGGTTTCATAGTTCCCTCCTGTTTATTATTTTATATTTTTTTAATTAATTAATTAATTTTTTTATCTTATTTAAATGAGGTTTTCCATCATTTCCCCCCATTCAATTGGGGGTCTCACCCAATGCACTTCCCTTAATTCCTCCTCATCCCTAGAGATTTTTTTATATATCACTGACCAATTCCTCATGTGGTTGGTCTCCAAGAGTATTTTAAGGTTGGTGATGACTTTAATTTTCATCAATGTCTAGTTTTATCATCACTACATTGATTTTTGACTAAAAATTACATTTTAAGGATATTCTATGGTCTTTTTTTCCTTCCTACTCAGTTCGAATCAGTTAATAAGATTTTATGTACGTGCCTCTGCTAGTACCAAGTAGGCGAGTGTTGATTTTTTATCTTTCTATACATGTGTTTATGCATCGTGTGATTTATGGGAATGGGTTTGGTAATTTGTGTGGTTGATTATAGAACCACTTTCAGTTTCCTTTATTTGTGTAAGATGCCAAGAGGACATCTCTTATGGGTAAAAATAGTCTAGTCCATGTATATATTAATATATCATAGATAATGGCTTGGATATTTCCCAATAAGTTGTAAATTTATGTAATGAAATGGGATATTAAATGATTTTCTTGATATATTTTCTTATGAACTCAAAGGGAGCACATGAAATTTACAAGATTCACTACTCAATGTGACTAGTTAGTTCTTAGCATGATCTGGTAAAACCCATGATTATTTGATCCACTAAAATCTTTGTGAACCACAATGAGTATGGAAAATTCCCTGAACTCACTTAGAAGTCTCTAGAGAATTTTGTATATCCATCACATCAAGTGCATCCCATACTAATACAAAATTCAAATAATAATTAGACAATATATTTTTCTTCCTCATGTAGAAAATAATTTAATTTTCCAGTGTCCTAATATCTTCTTATTTTTATTATATTCTTACTTAGGAAAGACTTTGCTTAAATTTTCACACACAATACTACATAAAACCAATACTTTTTCAACAACACCTCTTGATCAACCTATTCACACACTCATATAGATCTGAAAACATATTATAAAAATTTAATGATCCATAATGATTAATATTTTATCTTTATTCTTAATTTAAATATTTATGATCCCATATAAATATATTTGAATTCAAAATATGAGAAAAAAAATTAGATTTGGTCTTCTAAATAAATTATTAGGGAAGAAACTTGTATAAATATTTTTAAGTGCATTGAGTCATAAATAATTAATATAGCATCTTCACTCCCCTTTAAAACTTGAGATTCTTTAACATTTAATCCATGCATATGTATTAGTAAATTATTGTTATAGATACAAGGTCACATCAAATTCAATCTTGTAATTCTTTCGCTTAAAACTAAAACACCTTTTTTCTATGGAAAAAGAATAACTCATCAAAGGGAATAATCTTGAATTTATACATGAATAAAATTTCGTGTAACTTCACTTAAAAAAAGAATAAATATTCCCATGAAGTATTCATCCATATTTCTTCCATTGAGCATAAAACACCTCTATATGAAGGTGAAATTCATGGCTAACTCGGAAAACTACCCTTCTTCTTCATGTGTGTACAAATTTGCATAACATACATTTTTTCTTTTTTCTTTTCCTTAGTATACGAGAACTGTTTAACAATATCACACTTAATTTATTCATCATTAAGAATTAATTCGATATATCCTTTTTCAAGAATCATAATAATGAATATCGTGATATTTTATCCTTAGAATAACACTTTACTCTACTACATCAGATTTAACTTCATTGTAGTACTATATAGCATGTGACTCATGGTAAATTTATTTTTCATCAAGTGGTTGCATCCCTATGGTACCACCTGGTGATAGAACACTCATGCTAGAGCATAATAGTAGTAGAACCATGGTGTCACCTTATAGTATTTTTGTTAGAGTTGGTATCCTTGAACCAACTATTTTTACTTTGATTACATTCATATTTAATGTATTTAAATAATAAACATCTTATTACATATTTTTTGTTGTTCTGCATGACTATGATGCAATAAAGTACTAGAGTATTTGTTGAAATGATAAGGTCATGGAAGTTCCCCGCTATGATGAGAACCTTAAAATTCTATGACAATATTCTTAAATGCAGTTCTATGGTTATATGACATACTATTATGGGACACATAGCAAGTAGGTCATCAGGTGTGAGTACTCATAAGCAGATGAGGCTTCCTCTAATGAAGTTCATACTTGGTAATCTCTAAGAAAGGAGAATATGAGAACATACCTACGAGTAGGAATTCCACATGTTTTGGTGTCATCAATTATTTCTATCTGCGAGCATATGTAATGATCCTTATACTTTAAGATTATAATTAATAATTGTTAGGACTCACACACTTTGATTTACTGACGAAAACAGTCACACAGATAGTTGGCAGGAAGTAGGGTACATTGGGTGCATCATGAGTGACATGTTATTAATGGATAGGTCGAGGAAAGATTTTTCCATGCCATTTTATGAAGTTGATATCTCATCGCTTTGATTTAAATAGAACCGTCATGCAAAATTCCATGGCTATGGTGTAACGACGTGTTTATTTGAGGTATTCAAAGAATGTAATGTCAAGAATAAAAGTTAATGACACTATCATGAAACCTGATTGATGAGATATTGCGACAAAGGGATTATATTACACAGTGAGCGTTCGTATGTGGATGTCTTACTGTGACTTTAACTTCTTTCTCTTGGGTTCCTTGACTCATTGCAAGATAGTACTCTTGGAATTTTGGAAAAACCTCATAATTCCAATGATAAAGAATCTTAGAGGGTCATACACTAAGTGTTTCTGGTGGTATTAGTTAAATTCTATTTGAATTTAATTAATAAATATTATTCTCAAGAAAATGGAATAATTTTATTCAAGTTAAAATGTTTGTATAAATTAAATAAATATTTATTTACTCGATTGTGGGTAAAACATATTTATTATTTTATTGAATATTTAATAAATATTTATTTACTAGTTTGTAAATAAAATATTTATTTAAGAGAATAAATTATTTATTTATTTATTTGGGTGTTCATTAAATAAAAGTGGAGTTAGAGAAGACCAAGGCAGGTCCGATAGTAAAATAATTATTTAATTAGTTGGCACAAATTTAAATAATGCTGCTATTATTTTGTGATGTGGAATTTTATTAATAATTATATTTTGCGTAAGTTAGCCCACCATAAATAATGATGCAGTATTATAATTAATATAATGGGTTTTCTCTAAGGTTATGAATGTATTTAATTTCTGTTACACAATTAAATATTGTAACCAAATCCCCATATAAAAAAATATACACATACGTATATTGTTCCATGTACTGAACCTCACACCCGGTGAATTTAGAATTGTTGAGCTAAACAATTTCTCTCTCAAATCCTCATCCCACCCCTCTTAAGAACGATAGACATTCTTCATGGATAAAGAACAAGAAATCAATAATGACCGACACAAGACACTCACTTTACTGCGCTAGAACCCTGAGAAAAAGTGATGTTGATCAGAGGCCAACTGAGCACGTGTAGATTACTGCTAGATGGATTTTATTTTGGATCTCTGCAAGCACAATGAGATAATTTGGAAGGGTATTTTCGGATGATCAACATCATCAACAAAGAAAATTCCAAATATCCTTGTATACTTTTTTTATTAAATTATTTATAAACCTGATGTGCAAGATCCTCTCTAAAGGTTTTGGGCCTCTTCATTCTTTATCTAAATCTTTGATTCCATTCCACGGATATTGGCGTCCATTTTTGTATTGATCCTATAATAATCATTGTTCTTGGTAAAAATTAAAGTTATGTGTTGGACCAACCACATTTCTGCTGTGCCCGAACCCTACATGTGGGATTAGAGCTATTATCTCATAGTTTATAATTATTTAAATATATCTTTGATGATTTACACATTTAATAATTTTTCTATTTTAATTCATGTTAACCGTTCTGCAAATTTGAATCTTGATATCTCTTCCACCTCTTTCGTTTCTTGTACACCATAAAAAAACAATTTTTTTTAAATTTTTATTAAAATAAAATAGTTGATCTCATCCAGAGGTGACAAAGGTTCCTGACCATATAGCACCAGAACACATGGTGTGTATTTGGTAGTACACACCTTGTAGTCAAGGTTTAATGCATCGGGTCTGGTTTTCCAATCCAAGCCGTTTCATTGGAGTTTGTATAATTCATAATGACTCTGTTTGTTGACAAGGAACAGATGGCATGCAGTTTCCGGATTACATGTCATGTGGCCAACTGGACAAGGCATGTAGTCCCTTCAGGTTAAGGTTAGACCGTGTACCTTGTACATAGCTTTTCTAGCTGGAGACCATGTAACATGGATACTAAACGACCTGTGGCGCACTAGACATGCCATGTACTTCTAAGATTTTTAAAGTACACTAACACGCAGTATCCCTAGGTGTAAAATTCAGATGGAAATGAACAAAAGTACTCACCATGTAGTTGGAACTACACACTGTGTACTCATTCAAATTATGTAGATTTATTAAAATTTATTATTATATTATATAAACTGTTGAGATGTGTACTATAGTGCAGGCGTAAAGCTAAGGAACAACATGTGATATGTGTTTTATATATATGTATTTAAATTAACATATATGTAATGTTCATTTCTACTCAATGGGTAGTTATGAACAAGATTTCACAAGGTTTCCTCCAAGTTACAAGTTTCGTAAAAGGATAATTTTAAATGAATTTATTTGTTTAAAATTATTACGGATGAGAATCTAAAGAAAATTTAGAAAAGGGTTTAAGATAAGAGGATTGATTAATTAAAGATGATAATTAATTAATTCGAACGTAATTTATCTTAAACAAGAATGATTAAATAATTGAATGCTAGTTTAATTTATGTATAAATGTCGTTTCATATATGAATGATCATGAGATAGATTGAGACCTTTGTATGTGTATGGTTTCTTTTAGTTTATTTATTTAAGTTAAACTTTTTGGTCTGTGAGATTTCTCCTCATTAATATGTAGGGTTGGCGTGACCAAGGTTTATTTTATATAAAACCCCATTTTACCCCTCACCTGTGTGTGAGTTTAAAATCTTATTTAATGGATGTAACTCCCATGCTATTAGAGGTGGTTCAAGTTAGATCTGAGACAAAACTAATCCCAGGAGATACAGAGGTAGACAGGTGAAAAGATTTAAACATGAACCTAAAAGGTTTAAGGTGTTTCTTGCCTAGGTCAAGGTTAGTTTATCAACCTATAGATAAAATAACCATTATAAAAGCTCATGATCATGGCATTTTATTTATTTTTTTTTCTATCAGTTGCATGGTTTATCATTTATGGATGTGTTTTCGTGATCACATAATTAATGAATTTAACAAGCATGCAAGATGGAACTAAAATAATCTAGTACTTATGCGTAAATATTAGCAAGACATGATTAATCACTTAAGTAAGTTCCCCTTAATATTAACAAGCATGTGATAATGATAATAATAAATTCACGCATAAGAGATAAAATTCCCTCAAATAAAATATTAATTTAGACCAAGCCCTTCGTTACTTGATTAACTAAAAAATTCAATAAAACTATGTGTTTGACCTACCCTTGCTGGGACACTTACTTTTATACAGGAAGACCTTATGAAAGGTTTCGGGTTGACTTAACAATATTACATCTAGAGGAGTAATCCTTGCTAGACTCAGTGTACTATTGGAGGCAAGAGTTGAGGAAATCCAAAGTTAAGATTTCAGGATTGGGGAGTCCACTCAAAAAATCAAGGAACTGTAAGCCCATAGTTGGAAAAAACCTTCCTACCGGAATAACATTAATATGTGTTACGACTCACACACTTTTATTTTCTGACAAAAACCGTCACACAGACAGTTGGCGGGAATTAGGGTACATTGGGTACGTTACGAGTGGCTTGTTATTAATGGATACGTCAAGGAAGTATTTGTCCCTCCCATTTATGAAACTTGATATCTTATCCATTTTATTGAAATAGAACCATCACGTAAAATTCCATGACCATGGTATAATGAAAAGTTTATTTTAGGTAGTCAAATAATGACATGTCAAGCATAAAAGATGATGATAGTATCTTGAAACCTCATTGATGTGATATTGAAAAAAAAGGATTATATTACACAGTGAGCATTGGTATGTGTATTTCTTTTTTGAGACTTTAAAATCTTTCTTTTGGGTGGCTTGACTCATTTCTAGACAGTACTCTTGGGATTTAGGCAAGACCGCCTAATGCCAATGAGAAAGAAACCTAGAGGGTCAAAAACTAAGTGTTTCTGGTGGTCTTAGTTAAATTCAATTTGAATTTAATTAATAAATATTATTCTAAATAAAGTGGAATAATTTTATTCAAGTTAAAATGATTTCATAAATTAAATAAATATTTATTCATTATATTTTTGGCAAAACATATTTATTTATTATATTGACCATTTAATATATATTTATTTACAAGATTGTAAATAAAATATTTATTTAAGAGAATAAATTATTTATTTATTTATTCAGGTGTTCAATAAATGTAAGTGGAGTTTGAGAGGACCAAGGACGGTATGGTAGTAAAATAATTATTTTTAAGACGATAAATAAATTTTTAACTAGTTGGCACAGATTAAAATAACAATACTTTTATTTTTTGAGGTGTAAATTTATTAATAATTCCATTTTGTGCAAGTTAGAACACTATAAATAATGACATGGTATTATAGTTAATAGAATTAGTTTTTATAAGGTTATGAATATATTTAATTACTGTTATGAAATTAAATATTGTAACCAAAGCCCAATGTTAATAAATCGACATGTACATATATTGTTCCATGTACCAAACCACACACTCAGTGAATTGATAATTATTGAGTTAAAAATTTCTCTCTCTAATTGTATTCCCTCCCATCTCAAAAACAAGATATGTTCTTCAAGGATGAAGAAAAAGTGATCAAGAGTGACCAAAATAAGACACTCGCTTCTCCACGCTGGTACACGAAGAACGAGTGGTGTCGATTGGAGGCCATTGGAGCACATGTGGATCACCAATATAGAGATTCTAGTTTAGATCCTTACAAGAGCAATGATATAATTCAGAAGGGTCATTCAGAATGATCAACGTCATCAACAAAGAAAACACTGAAGGTACAAGAATATTTTTTTTATTAAATTAATTATAAACATGATGTGAAATATCCTCTCAAAAGGTTTTGGGCCTATTATTTCTTTATCTAAATCTTTGATTCTATTCCTTGGAGACTGGAGTTCATCGTTGTATTCATATTGGAATAATTAGTGATCGTGGTAAAAAATAAAGTTTGGTGCTAGCCCAACCGCACTGCCGCTATGCCCAGAACCTACAATTTGAACCATGGAAACACCTGAAGGTATCAGACACATAGAAGCACATGAAGGTTTCACCTCACAAGAAATAATAGAATGGAAGCACTCTGTAAATATCAAATCAATGGTAGCACCCCAACAAAAACACCTTGGTGGTATCTCTTAAATGGTATCATTGAAGAAAAATTAATTAAATTTTTCAAAAAAATAAAACATCCTAAACAAATCATTTCCCTTTAACCAACTTCTTCACCTAATCTATATAAAACAAAAAAAATCATCCTTGTCTCAATTACCCTCCTTTTTATTTTATTGTCAACCCAAGAACATAAATAAAATAATCTATAAAACCCCACTATCCCACAATTATAATCCCATGTGATTATAATCATTGTAGAAAATAAGAATGATTGAACAAAAATTTCATGCCACCCTTAAGTAGTGATTTAGGATCAACCTCCTG
Source organism: Viscum album (assembly GCA_963277665.1). Lineage (NCBI taxonomy): Eukaryota > Viridiplantae > Streptophyta > Magnoliopsida > Santalales > Viscaceae > Viscum > Viscum album. The sequence continues at coordinate 461,062,721 of OY728138.1, forward strand.
GCCTCTAAAATTCTTCATCAAAAGAAAACATAATCATAACTGATTTGAAGAACCTCCCACAACCACTTTAAAAAACTGTTAAAATAGTTCACACATGATGAAATTATAGTATATGAAAATAGTTCACACATGCTGAAATCACAACTTAACCCTTTTAAAAACTCCCCCTTAATATATACTCCCCTTAAAGAGGTAAAATATATATCAATGGATAGATTGTATTTTCACCCCATGAACAAAATGTTCAAATGATATAAGAGGTATGGGAAAGATCAGACAGACACCTTATCCTTGTATAGGGTGAGGTTGAACACCCATATTTTACCAAAAATTCTAGAAGGAATATTTCAAAAATGGCTTGGTGAAAATATCAATAGTATACTCCATTATCAAAAAAGACGCGAAATTTAATTAATTTATCTCTAAAATCTTCTTGATTATGGGATATTTGATATAAATGTTCTTTTTCTTTAAATATTTAACTATATTCTTTGAATAATTGATATCAATCTTATTATAACATCTAAGAAGAAGTGGTATCTTCACACCCACCATTAGATATTCTAATTGATGTTTTCATCCAAATCAATTGATTTGTAGCATAATTCGAAGCCAAATATTCTACCTTAAAGTTATATAACTTTACATCCTAATGTACTAGAACACACATCAATTTCCTATAAGGAAAACTAAACCATATTTTTATTTTCTATAATAACCGTATCTTACCCAATCTACATCAACATTACCAAACAAAGCCAAATTTTATTTTTTTTCATATTTCAATACAGAATTTATAATACCTTTATATAAATAAGATTCATTTTTCTTATAATAAAATGATATTCATTTCTATCATTTTTATATCTATCACAAAGAGTTAAAACATATAGAATATCTAGCCTTGAAGCTATAGGGTATAACAAAGTTCCAATCAACTTTCTAAACTCCTTTTGATTAACTTCTCTTCCCTATTCATCCTTGGAAAAAATTGTTCCCACAAAAACTAGTGTAGAAATAGATTTTGAATCCTCTATACCAAATCTTTTCTAAATTTACTCTGCATACTTCTCTTGAGAAAGAAAAATGTGGTATTTCTCTCAAGATATTTGCAGACCAAGAAGACACCTTATCTCTTATAACATAGAAATTTAAAATAAGTCATTAATTTCTTTAAAAAGCCTCTCAAAATTTATTCATCATTTAAAAAAAATATTATGTCATGTATATAAGTAATAAAAAAGATATATTTGAATTCATCATCTTTTATGTATATATTTTTATCCAATCCTATCTTTCTAAATTTCAACCTCTTTAATGAGGTGTCAAGTTTAAAATACCATCCTCTTGGGTATTATTTTAACCCATATAAATCCTTATTTAAAATAAAACCATAATTTTCATCATCTCTAAGTAGAAACCCATATGGTTTTTCAATTTAAACCTCTTACTCTAATTATAAATTTTGAAATTTAGACATGATATCCATTTGGTTTATCTTGTATTATATTTCTACCTCAATAGTAAGGAACATTCAAATGGTTTCAATCCTTGAAAATATTTAAAAGGTCTCATAAAAGGAAAATTATTAAATATGTGAATAAAATTTACACACCAATGTTGTTTTATTCCTCACCACTTCCCCTTTTTCATTTAATTTATTTTAGAACACCTATTTTGTCCCGATGAAATTCTTATCTTTAGGTTTAGAAACTTGTTCCTAGGTCTCGTTATTCTCAATATGATCTATTTGTTCATTAATAGAACCAAAACACTCTTGATTTTATAGATATTACTCAACATCTTAAAGTTCAACTTGAGAGAATAGGGAAGTTTGAGATTTTTTCCTTAGATTTCATCAATTTTGTACCTATTTTTTTTATTTACAATGATTTTTTGAACATGAACTTGTCTTATCAGACTAAGATGATTCAAATTTAATTGTTACTCAATACTTTTGATATCCAAATATTATCCTTTTGTTAGTAAATATTAAACATTTTCATGTTTTTCTACTATTTCTTCAAGATGTTCAAAAGAATTTATAGAAATATCACTTCTTGAACAAGCTTCATTATCAATAATTTCATTCTTTGAAAATTTAAGGATCTTCACATTAGTTATATAAAAAATTCTTCCAATGCCCTTGTTATAAATTTAAAGTCCGCTTCCATTTGTAGGATAACAAAGAAATATTCCTTTAGCACCTCTTGACTCACACTTACCTAGATTTTCACCTATAATATTAATGAAACAAGGGCTTCCAGATAGTCTGAGATGATTCAAGCATGGAGTATTCTTGTTATACATCTCATATAGTGTCATATTTCAACTTATTCTGTAGAATTATTTATTTTGAACATGTACTACTTCTATAACATATTACCTCTTAAAATTCCAAGAAATACCATTTTCTATAAACATTATTTTATCCATATCAACAAAAGTTCTATTATTTTGTTCATTTAAAAAATTTTATTATGGTTTCTGCAGTGAATTTTGTTCATGATGAATACCATGTTTATTAAGATAAAAATTAATCTTATTATTATTATACTCAACACCATTATTTGTTCTAAATTGTTTTAGATAGTAACCACTCTCTTTTTCAAAACTTCTTCTGAAAAGCTTCATTATCTTTAGAGCCCCTAATTTATGTTATATAAGAATAATAAAAGCAATGCGTTCAATTAATCAATAAGTAAAATAAAATACTTATATGTATGTTTTGATTACTTTCTCATGTGTCTACAAATATATAAATGAATAAATTCTAAAGGATGTATTGTCCAAATCTGAACCTATTTAGCTTAGTAATTATAGATATTACCCTTTTTACATGTAGTGAAAATCTAGTCAATCTACCTATTCATTTTAGACAATCCATAAACAATTTCTCTTTCAAAAATCTTTCTCGTATTCCTTTATAAGATTTGAACAATAATTTTATGTCAACATACATTTTCAACTTTCATGCTTAAATAAAATGAATTCAAAGCATTTCCAATTTTAAATAATTTTCCTATGTTCTCTTACCTTTTGTAATAAATTTTCCACCTTTAATAATATTTATCCAAAAACAAACATTAATTAAAATTATATCATTACCTTCATTAAAAAGTCATGAAACACTTAAAATTCTATGTTTCAACCTATAAACATAAAGTGTGTTCTTATATTTTGAATTTTATTTTCTAATATTATAAAAACTAAAACCTTTATCTTGAGAGACCGACCATTTAAAAATATTATCAATACTTATTTTCATTTAACAACATGATTCAACAACTTAAATTTCCCTATCATATGAAAAGAGAACATTCTCTCCACTAACCATGGAAAATCCTCCATTAAGGCATTAAGAGAAACTTCTATAACATGTTTCTTTTATTTACCTTTTTTCTAAGGATATTTTTCTTGTTAATATATTATTATGGTGAGATATTCTTTTCTAATATGACCTAGATGATCATATCTATCATAAACTTATTTAAACAATTCAAATTTATTTTTTATCTTCAGAACAAAATTTTGAAGGTTGTTTTTTAATATGTATTCTTATATTGTACTGAATCCACCTAAAATTTTTCCTCCCGTGTATTATAGAATAATATTTATAATGGTTATTAAACCAAAACATCCTTTTCATATTCCCAAAGTCTATATATTTCAAAAATATCTATAAAATACATATCTACATTTGAAAATAATTTTCTTTCAAGAATAATATATCTAAATTTATATTTTATTTTGATGAAAAATATTGGATTATTTTTGAAAATTAAAGTTTTAGTAAAATAATAGAGTCTTTATCTTAAAATAGAACTATTTTTTATATTTTTACAACTAACATAAGTAGTAGGTTTTTAATAAAATTTAACAATCCCTGAATATCCAGATTTTTGGAACTCAATAGATTTACCAGATACTTGGTCTATTTGAATTTCTCCTTCTTTTGACACATTATTCATAACTATTACATATAAATATCATCTTGAGAATGTGTGTTTTGTTTAAATTCTTTCAATTCTTTCAACTTGAAACATTCTATAACTTCTTGAAGAGAATTTTGAAATATAATTCTAGAGTGGTTTAGTTATTCCTCTAATTTGAAAAGTTTTTATCGAATAATTTCATACTAATTTTATATTCTTTTAATCTATAATTTCATTTTGATAACTGGTGACTTATCAATATTAAAAATATTTTCAAAATTATCAATATCCATTAAAGAATTAAATATTTCTTCTTTGTGGTTTGTTCCCATACTGTTAGTATACTAATAATATTTCTTCAGCTTCTTATTTTCATTTTCATGTTTTCAAATTTTAAAAATAAATTATCTCTATTATATATAAATTATAAACTTAATTTGAGTTTACTCATCTTTAATTAGAGATTTATTACCTTCATCACTAGGGAATTCTTCATCATCAACTTTCTCAATAAGAATCTTTTCACTAAATTCACTTTTAGTACCAAACTCTTTATCCTCATCACTAATTTTACTTTCCTCATAATTTGATACAAAAGTGCATATTATATTCATAGATAAAATCTTATCCTTTCTTATAGAAAATAATTTTGGATTTGATGAATTATTATTTAAATACATTATGAAACATTCATTTTCTTCTCCACTAGCCTCATCTTATTTCACTTTGGGACAATTTTCTGCAAAATATACAATTACCCCAAAATTAAAGAATACATGTGGTAAATTACCTTTAAACTTTCCCTTGCTATAACGTCTCAGTTTTAGAAGCCACCCAGAGGCACCCCGTACTTGGTTGGTCACATGGCCTCAAGCACATTTCCCCGAATTCCAGAGGCTGCCGGCTAGCAGCAAGGGACTTGCGTGCGATAGTGGGGAAACTATGACCTCATTGTCAGAGTACACAACGGAAGTAAAAAAAAATACATACAAGAGTGGAATAAGTAATAATGACATACATCAGTAATAGTAGAATTCTGAAAGTATAAACTAGAGAACATATATATAAAATTATGCATGATATATATGTCTAGGAAAATAGCCAAAAAAGTCACAATGCTGGAATACAACAACTAAACCAAAGTAAAAAATAAAGCAGATAAAATCCTTAGCATCGCAAACCACAGCTTGGTCTCATGCTCTCCATCTCCACAGCAAGTCAAGTACCTGAAGTAGAATGGTGATTTCCCTTATCTATACCCGTAACAATATAATCTGTTTGGGCCCAATAGCATGACCAAAATAGGGTGTGAGACTAAATCCCAGTAGGCAACCACCTAAAGATCTGTGCCTAATAGTCGGTGCATATATGGAAGGTAAAAGTATATAAAGTAGTAAACATGAAAGTGCTCACCAGTAAACAATCCACAATTCAATATCAAGCAGCAGTGAAACAACAACTAAATCTCAAATAGGTAACCCTCTAGGAAGTACTCACAGACATCACCTCTAGTACCATATAAGAAGTTCAGACAAACCTCTGGGTAGTACACACAACCCAACCCCTCTGGTTCTGTTATATGAATTTAATAAGACTCTCAGAGGAAGCGGTCATAGTCTATCCCCTCATATTCAAAGGTAAAGAAAGACTCTCTGAGGAAGATCACACAATCCATTCCCCATATAGTCTAGGTAAAGGGGGACCCTTTGAAAAATCTCACAAAGTTCATTCCCCGTATAGTATATGGTAGTCAAGGACTCTCTAAGGAATCTCACATGTGAATTCCCCTTATATCCCCAAGGTCTAGGACTCTCTGAGGAAGCTCACTTGGTCAATTCCCCTTATAGCCTAGGTCATTTAATTCAAACAAAGACTCTCTGAGGAAGCTCACACAGTCAATACCCTTACAGTCTAAAGTAATCAAAGAATATATGAGGAAGCTCACTTGGTCAATTCCCCTTATTTCCCTAGGTGGTTCTAGGATCTTTGAGGATGCTCACTCGGTCAATCCCCCCTTATAGCCTACCACACTAGGTTCTCACAGCCCTGTGTAGGTCAAAGAGCATAGAAGTGTAATATATCCAAATTAAACCTACAGAACTACTTGGCTAAACAGTCTACCGCATATCAAGTATGTTAGAAAACAAACTCTCCATCCTACAACAACAAACATAGAAAACAGGCAAGGCAGCCAAACTGGCTAAATAGGACCAAACGGTCGTAAAAAGAAAATGCAAGGGAAAAAAATCCAAATCATAGCAATCAATGCTATTCATATCCAAATTACTACTACCCAAGAATAAAATCATGATAGGAAAACAACAGGGGTAAACCGGTAAACACGCAATACCCCGTTCAAGGGTATTGGTGATATTTGCACATAATAATCAAAGACTTCAAACAGAAAGGAACAAACCACATACCTCAGTGTTAGGAGATCAATATACATGAATCACGAGGCTTGAATCATCTTAGAATGACCTAGATCTAGGAAAAAACACAATATGCTCAACCCACAGTAACTCATGAAAGAGGAGAAATTGGAAAACGTTGCTCTAGGAGAAGTGAGAACTCACTGATGCAATTCCAATGCAACCGAAAAAGTTTGATTCAGAAGAAAGATGGAGGATTGGGGGTTCGTCAAAGATCCATGGCTGTACGGGTTCTCTCGGACGAACAAGACCCAAAAGAAGATAGTTATATCTGCCAGACGCGACCCCAATGCATTAAATGAAAACGAAAACAAAATACACGGTGTGTACTTTTGGATTACACGACATCTACTTACTATTTTCATACTCCGCTTTAGGCGACCTCCACATCACCTTACACGACCGTGTGTGTGGCCATGACGCTGCCAGCACATGGCCTCCTACGGCAATGAAGTACATGGCGTGTACTCATAAAGTACATGGTGTGTACTTGAAAAATTTCTAGAAACTCCCCCTTTCTCAAAAACTCCATAAAAAGGAAAGATATACCTGAAAAGAAGGTCCGGGTTCTTACAAACTTCCCCCTTAAGGAAATTCATCCCCGATTTTACCTAGCACGACGTATAATAAGAAACCCCGAGCAGCTCCGGCCACTGTGCTCGTACATCGGCCTCCCTCTCCCAAGTCTCGTCCTGCACCCATCTGTGCTGCCATGACACTCATACCAGAGGAATAGACCGGTCATAGAGAACCTTCGTACTTCGATAGACAATACAGATATGATGCTCCTCGAAAGATGAATCAATCTCTAACTCAACTTCCTCAGGTTGGAAGGCATGAGACGGGTCTGAAAAGTAATGTCAGAGCTGAGAAATGTAGAAAACGTCGTGCATAGCCTAGTACCTCTAAGGTAACTGCAACCGATAAGCCACCGACCCAACTCTCTCCAACACCTCAAACGGCCCGATGTACCTTGGAAAAAGCTTACCCTACCTTCCAATACTCTTGTGTCCTAACCTTGGTGTGACACGTTGGAAAAACTGATGCCCGACCTCGAACTCTAGAGGTAAGCTCTGCTGATCAGCAGAAGACTTCTGATGATACTGTGCAGTAGCCATCCTATTTCGAATCAACTCTATCTGTTCTGTGGTCTCTTGAACAAGAAGAGGTCCTAGCAAAGCTGTCTCTCCTGCCTCCAACGAACATAAGGGTGATCGGAATGGCCTACCGTACAGAACCTCATAAGGTTCCATTTGGATAGTTTATTGAAAACTATTGTTGTAGGCAAACTCTACAAGAGGTATATGCTTCTCTCAAGAACCTCCAAAATCCAGAATTAATGCTCAGAGCATTTCCTCAACCACCTGAATCGTACGTTGGGACTGGCCATCTGTCTAGGGGTGGTAAGCAGTACTCAAAAGTACCTATGTACCCAAATCCTTCTGAAGCCCATGCTAGACCCGAGAAGTTAAATGGGCATCCCTGTCTGAACCAATGGAGTGTGGAACTCCATGCAGACGTACAATCTATCGGGTGTACAACCGCCCCAGCTCATCAACACTGAAGGTCTCCTTGATCGGCAAGAAGTGAGAAACCTTCATGAGTCTATCAAGGACAACCCAACTATGTCATTCCCTTGAGGCGACCTTGGTAAACCAGTCATGAAGTCCATCAAAACCTCATTCCACTTCCACTCGAGAATGGATAACTACTGTAGAAGCTCTACTGGTCGCTGATGCTCTACCTTCACCCACTGGCAAGTGGAACACCTCAGGACAAATCTAGCAACATCCCTCTTCATACATGGCCACAAATACTGATGGTGTAGATCATGATACATCTTGGTGACACCAGGATGAACTACCCAAACTGAGGAATGAAAGTCCCGCATCAGATCCTTGCGTATATATGTTGGCACCCATACGCATCCCTTGAAACGCAGGATTTCATCCTTACCTATGGTCCACCCAGGAATAGGGTCCTCTCCTGACATGCTTTCCAGTAAGACTAGGCCTTCAGAATTTGATAACTGCCTCATTCGTACTAGATCAAGAAGAGTATAGGTAACAGCTACAGAAGAGAGAAACGTCTTCCCCTGACTATCTTGATCCTCCAAATGCATCTCAGATAATAGAGCCATAAGCTGCCACTCACTGCTAGCCTCCTGAACTACCTCTATCTGAGTTTGCCTGCTCAATGCATCAGCCACTGAATTGCCTTTCCTAAGCATATCTGCAAGCTTGAAATCAAATTATTGTAGGTAATTGACCCACCTTCACTATCTCAAATTCAAATCACGCTGAGTGAAAATTTACTTGAGACTTTATTGGTCAGTGAAAACTACAAAATGCTTCCCCAGAAGGTAACATCTCCAACATCGTAAGGCATGAACAATAGCTACCAACTCTAGATCATGTGTCGAGTAGTTCCTCTCATGTAGCCTCAACTGCTAAGACCCGTATGCAACGACTCTATCTCCCTGCATAAGCACAACACCCAACCCAATACCTGATGCATCACAGTAAATAGTATAACTCTTGCTCAGCTTCGGCAGGTCTAGTATCTGTGCTGACGTCAACCTCCCCTTCAGCTCCTGCAAGGCTGAATCATAAGAATCTGACCATAATAACTTCGCACCCTTCTTATTCAGACCCGTCAGTGGTGCTGCTAAGCATGAAAAGTCTTGTATGAAGCATCTGTATTATCCAACCAGCCCTAGAAAACTCATTACCTCAAAGACATTCTTCGACTGCTCCCAGTAAACCACTTCTCTCAAATTCTCTAGGTCTACTAATACACCTGTCTCTGAGATGAAATGACCCAAGAAGTGAATCTGGTCCATCCAAAAGTGGCACTTTGAGAGATTAGCATATAACTGATGCTCCCTCAGTGTACTCAAAATGATCTCAAGATGAGTATCTTGGTTGTGTTGAGTGTGAGAGTACACCAAGATATCATCCATGAAGACCACCACAAAAGAATCCAAGTATGGATAGAACACTCGGTTCATCAGTTCCATGAAAAATATAGGCGTGTTCGTGAGATCGAACAACATAACCATGTACTCGTATAGAACATATCTGTTCTTAAACGTCAACTGGTTCAACTTCCGATAGTCCACGCAAAGCCTGAGAGTACCGTCTTTCTTCTTCGCAAACAGGACAGGCGAAACCCAAGGAGAAGTACTGGGTCAGATGCAACCCTTTTCCTGCAACTCCTCTAACCGCTTCTTGAGTTCCTGCAACTCAGTTGTAGCCATCCTATAAGGAGGAATAGACACTGGTGCCGCTCCAGGCAGAAGATAAATCGATAAGTCTACCTCACGCTCTGGAGGAAAACTTGAAAAGTCCTCTGGAAATACATCTCTAAAACGATCCAAAATTAGAGGAAAGTCTAACTGTGAAGTACCCTGTTCATCCAGATAAAGACTAGAAATCTGGGCTATAACTCCTCCCAAACCATGATGCTTTGGACTCACTCTACTCGCCTGGACATCCCACTCACCCCTATGAAGAAAGGATCCACCCTCTAGTGATATGATACTCACCCTACGATAATAACAGTAGAAGAATGCCTGTAATGGAACTAAACAGTCCATCATGAGAATGAAATCATAGCCTATCATCTCTAGGACATAGAGGTCCCATAAAAAGTGACATCCACCAACCTGTAGAGGTCACTCTCTGCACAGATGTACACTAGCCATTCTAGTCCCAAATGGTGTGTCTAACATTAAGATATCAGTATAAGAAAAGATACAAAGCCCAATGTTCTCTGTGATAGAATTAGATATAATGCTATGGGAAGCCTCTATATCAAAAAGAGCAGATGCTAAGACTGAGGCTACTAAGATTGTACATTAAACGATAGAAGGTCCGGGATCCTACTCCTGCTGGGTCTGCTCCACTGCAAAATTCTAGCCTGTACCATGGCCCTATAACCCTGCCTGACCACTCTGAGTTGATCTACCCTAAAGTCACTGAAAACTGGGTGACTGGCTACCACGACCACAACCTCCACCTCAACCTAAACGGCTAGAAGAACTCTATTTCTCAAATTGGTGAGAAGCTGGTGGAACTGCTCCTGAACGAGGAGTCATAGAGGAACCCCTGTCACTAGCTGCTAGTGAGAAGAACTGACAAAATCACTAAAGGTGACCCATCTTGCCGCAAGATCATCACTCCATTGGGTCTCTCGGGTAACGTGTCCTCATATGGATGATTCTATCACACTGGTTTCACACCACCTGGCTACTAGAAGATGCATCCCACTAGCTTTGATCTCTTCGTGCAGCCTCCCTACAGCGCTTCCTGCTATCATCTGTCGGAGCACTAGCTCTGGATACCAAACCTCCCTGGATTACAGCTCCAGAATCCCTCATATTGTTCTCCATAATCAGTGTCTGGTTGAAGATAGAGGATATCGAATTCAACCTAAAGATTTTCACATGGGAACAGATCTCCTAGCTGAGACCGTCCTAAAACTTCCTAGCCATGAACAAATCATCACCTGCTAGAATAGGATTGAAACGCTCTAGCTCTGCGAAGGGAGAGGAATTATCCATCACAAAAAGAGTACCCTGATCCAGGCTCATGAACTCCCAGGATCTATCAGCCTTCAAGGTCTCCCAGTAGAAGTAATCATAAAAGATACACTATAACTCCTCCCAAGATGTATTCTAGTGGCGTACTGCCTGAGAGATGACATCCCAGCACCTCTTGGTGGAGTCTCAGAGCATGTAGGTTTCAAGATTCACGCTCCTTTTTCGTGGTACCTTGAGATGATCGAAGGTCATCAGCGTAGATTCAAGCCACGAATCTACAACCTGTGGACCTCCCTCCCCTGAGAAGGTGGGGGGATACTACTGCTAGAAAATATGCATCAACTCTACCATTGATGGGGTGGGAGGAAGCACTCCCAAAAAGGTCTGCATCATCCTCAGAAAACCCTCCCTAAACTCCGCATCAGCGCCTATAACCGGTATAACTGCTGGTGCCAAGGCTGGAAAAATCGGAGGATCTACAGAAAGTCACTGATCAGCCATATTAGGCATCTGATCGCTGCCCTGCAACTGGCGGTCAACTAGGGGACGTCTAGGTGGCATGATTCTGCAAGGTCAAATGCACACTTAGATTCAAGAGTATCAAGGACTGAAGACTGAAGTCATAAGAAGAAAACTAGAGAAAGAAAGCATTCAAGTTAAGCAAAAAATGACTACATAGTGTGTATTTCCCCTACACAGCGTGTTCCCTTAAGTCATTCACATGGGCATGTACTCCCACCACAATTTGTCATGTAACACCCCAAAACACCCGGTGTGCTGTCCTAGAACACAGTGTGTACTTGAATCCCTTTTCCTTGCCCGGTTCCTTCTACACAGTTAAGCCACATGGCTCTCCTAAGACAAGACTACATGATGTGTTCAAGACATACACAACATGTACTAGACAAGCTTCACTTGGACCGTGTTGTTAGTGACACGTTTAGACACATGGATCACACTACACGGTGTGTTCCAGATGGACACAACAAGTATGAGAAAGGATAAAACTGACCCATGTTGTTTGTAACACAGCCAGGTACCTAATTCAGACTACACGATGTGTTTAGATGGCACACGATGTGTATTAGATACGACTCAGACAACCTATGTTGTTAGTGACACTGGTGGGCAAGGGGTCGACACGACATGACATGTAGTGAAGATACACGATGTGTTCACTCCATATTTTTCCCATCCCATGTCTCTACCCACACGTCCTGCTACACGGACAGAGACTACATGACATGTACATAAAGTACACAGTGTGTACTTAAGAAAAACCATTTCTTCCCAAACAGAAAAACACATGGAATTTAATTAACATTACACATTGTGTATTCTAGGTTTTTCCAGACTATAAGCCTTAGAAACTACTCTGAAACCCAGAAAACCCTGAAAAGAACATTGAAAGTGTCAAATTCTAATCTGTGAGGGCCCATACTCCCCGAGAATCAAAGTTTGGCATCTTATACCCATTATAACATGGAAAGCAAGGCAATAATCCACCAAATTACAGTCCATGAGGGCCCATAACACCTCAAGAACCAAAGTTTGGTGTTCATTCAAGCAAATCTCTACACAAAAAAATACCTTATCAAGCAGTAGGTATTTCTATCAAGGAAACTATCACAACAATATGCATAATTTACAAATCATTTATCACAACAACTTGCAATCACTAATGCATCCTAGATGGCATGGAAAAAATTAATGGAATATGATTTCTAACAACTGCCTATATGATTCATGAGATGGCATACCCTCATCTCATCGGGTTGCAACAGAAATAGAACCTCAACAATATCAACAATAATAGCAAAAATCATGTGAATAACTCAAGGTGAAATTAAATCAACTGTAAAATTGAAAACCAATAAAATTGAAATAAACGAGGTAGTATGGATTTTCCCTAAACACAGGTTAGCTACTACCGGGCATAGCTTATTACCAAGTACCTATTCCATCCTATCCTAGGCTATAGGATCCAAAAAGTAAGTCAAGAGAAAATAATTCCCTATGATACCACTTTTTAACGTCTCGGTTACGGAAGCCACCCAGAGGCACCCTGTACCCGGTTGGTCACATGGACTCAAGATCATTTTCCCGAACGCAAGAGGCTACCTACTAGTAGCGGGGGCTTGGGTGTGATAGTGGGGAAACTATGAACTCATTAGTAGAGTACATAGAAGAAGTAAAAAAAATACATACAAGAGCAGAATTACTAATAATGACATACAACAGTAAAATCAGAAGACTGAAAGTATAAACAGAAGAACATATATATAAAATGATGCATGATACATATGTCTAGGAAATCAGCCAAAAATGTCACAATGATGAAATAAAAAAGCTAAACTAAAGTGAAAAGAAAGAAAATAAAGTCCTCAGCATCACAAGTCATATCTTGGTCCCATGCTCTCCAGCTCCACAGAAAGTAAAGTACCTGAAGTAGAAGAGTGCTTTACCTTATCTATACCTGCAATAATATAATCTATTTGGGCCTAAAAGCATGACTGAAATAGGACGCGAGACGAAATCCGAGTAGAAAACCACCCGAAGATATCTGCCTAACAGTCAGTGAATATATGGCAGGTAAAAGTACAAAAAGTAGTAAATAGGAAAGTTCTCACCAGTAAACAATCCACAGTTCAATATCAAGCAGTAGTGAAACAATAGCTAAATCTCAAACAGGTAACCCTCTGGGAGGTACTTGCAGCCATCCCCTTTGGTCCCATATAAGAAGTACAGATAGCCCTCTGGGTAGTACACAGATCCCAACTCCTCTGGTTCTGTCATAGGAATTTAATAAGACTCTTGGAGGAAGCGATCACTGTCTATCCCCTCATAGTCAAAGGTAAAACAAGACTATCTGAGGAAGCTCACACAGTACAATCCCCATATAGTCTAGGTAAAGAAAGATCCTTTGAGGAAGCTCACACAGTCCATTCCCTGCACAGTCTATGGTAGTCAAGGAATCTCTGAGGAAGCTCACATGTCAATTCCCCTTATAGGTCTGAGGTTTAGGACTCTCTGAGGAAGCTCACTCGGTCAATTCCCCTTATAGCCAAAGTCGTTAAATTCAAACAAAGACACTCTGAGGAAGCTCACGCAGTCAATCCCCTTATATTATAAAGTAATCAAGGACTCTCTGATGAATCTCACCCCATTAATTCCCCTTATATCCTCAGGTGGTTCTAGGCTCTCTGAGGATGCTCACTCAGTCAATCCCCCATTATAGCCTACTACACCAGGTTCCCACTGCCCTATGTAGGTCAACGATCATAGAAGTGTAATATAGAAAAAGTAAACCTACAGAACTACTTGGCCAAATAGTCTACCGCATATCAAGCATGTTAGAAAAAAAACTCTCCATCCTATAGCAACAGGCATGGAAAAAAGGCAAGGCAGCCAAACTGGCTAAACAGGACCAAACGGTCGTAAACAGAACATGCAAGGGAAAAACATCCAAAGCATAGAAATCAATACTATTCATATCCAAATTACCTCTACATAGGCATACAAGCATGGAAAGAAAACAATAGGGGTAAAATGTTAAACATGAAATACCCAGTTCTAGGGCATTAGTGGAATTTGCACATAATACTCAAAGAATTTGAACTGAAAGGCACAAACCACCTACGCCGAGGTTAGGAGATCAATATACTTGAACCACATGGACTGAATCGCCTTAGAATTCCATAGATCTAAGAAAACTTACAAAACTCTCAACCCATGATAAATAACGAAAGATGAGAAATTGGAAAATGATGCACTAGGAGAAGAGATAACTCACCAATGCGATTTTAACACAATCGACAGAGTTCAATTCGGAGGACGGATGGAGGCTCGAGGGTTCGTCGAAGATCCAAATCCATACGGGTTCTCTTAGACGAATGAGAACTAAAAGAAGATGGTTCTATCTTCCAGGCGCGACCCTGATGCGTTAAATGAAAAAAAAAAACAAAATACACAGCGTGTACTTTTTGAGTACACAACCTGTACTTACTATTTCCATACTCTACTTTAGGCAGCCTCTACATCACCCCACATGATTGTGTGTGTGGCCATAACATAGCCAGGACACGGCCTCCTGCGACAACCAAGTACATGGTGTGTACTCATAAAGTACATGGCATGTATTTGAAAATTTTCTAGAAAATTATCTTTTCTCAAAAACTTCTGAAAAAGGAAAAACATACCTGAAAAGAAGGCCCAGGTTCTTACAATTTCCAATTATCACATTTCTTGGGATCAGACGCATTTTTTTATATAATTTCACATCCATATTAGAGTCTGATTTTAAAGATCTAGCTTTATCATCCTCACAAATAATCTTCTTTCCTTTCTCAGATTTAGAGTCTTGAAAAACAATTTCTTTTTTATCCTTTAATTTTTTTAACAATATCAAAATTCTCATCATAACCTATAATAGTACACACAAGTTCATTGAACCTTATGAATAAAATATCAACAATCTCATTATCATTCATTTATATATCTTTATTCTTGAGTCTCCAAAACTGAAACTTATCCTAATTCACTTAGTTCTTACCTTCATAGATATTTTTTAATTCATCCGAGTTTTATTTTCTAATTTTATCCGCTTAACTTTTATAAATTAACCTTTTAAAAGAGAAGATAAAATATAATTATTACCATGAACATAATTTTCCATATTCCTTTTATCTACAACTATAATGGGAAAACCTTGAGCATGAGGTAAAATCCATCTGTTGTTACTTCCAGAACATCATTACTATTAAAGAAGAGATACAGTAACATCCTATTATTCCATATATAAAAACCATTCCCATAAAACATGGGAATTTCCTTTCTATTGACTTAATTTAAATTACCCATTAAGGATGATAGAAAAAAATACAACTTTAGAAACAAGGTAATCAATTTTGAAACTCCAATGAAGGGAAATAGTGCTCTGATACCATTTATAAGAATACAAGATCCCGGAACCACTGGGGTTGGGGGGGGGGGGGGGGGTTGGGAGTGGGGGTGAATCAGTTATTAATTTTTTTTATATTTTACCTTGGAATAAAAAAATTCATCACTCGTTGGAGTGGAATTTTATAATTAACCAAACACATGAACATATATAGAGATCAGATTAAATTTACAAGGTTCACTACTCAATTTGAGTAGCTAGACCTTGGCATGATCTAGTAAAACCTGTGATTATAAGATCCTCTAAAAAAATTGTGATCATAATGAGCATAAAAATCATTTTAACTCCCTTACAAGTCTCCCAACTATTTTTTTTCATCCGTCACATCAAGTTTATCCCCCACTAATACAAAATTCAAATGATAAAGAGACAATAGATACACCTTCATCTTATAGAAAATAATCTAGTTGTCCACTGTGATGAGATCTTATTCTTATTCCTCTTATTATTATTATTATTATTATTATCTTCTTACTTAGGAAAGGCCTCACTTCAATTTTAATATATAAAACTACATTCAAAAAATAATTTTTCACCAACACCTATTTGTTAACATATTCACATGCTCATATAGATCTAAAAATTTATGATAAAAATTTAACAAGCGACAATGGTTACTTGTTGATCATTATTAAAAATTCAAATATTTAGGATACCATGTAAATATATTTGAATTTAAACTCCTCAAAAATAATAATAATTAAATCTGGTCAAGGTAATAACTTAAATTGGAAAGATATTCCATAACTATTTGTAACTGCATCTAGTGAAGAAGAATTAATAGAACATCTCCACTTTCCCTTAAAATCTATGATTCCTCACTATTAAATCCATATGTAGGTATCAATACATACATGATATAGATATGATATCAAGTTAGCATAAATCTTGAAATTATTCCTTTTAAAACTAAACCACCATCTTTCCATAGAAAAAACACAACTAATCACATACAATAATTATGATTCTATGTATTAATGAAATATCATGTAACTTTCTCTAATATAGTATAAATCATTCCAAAAAGTATTCTTCTATATTTACTTCAACCAAAATAGGACACTCTTTATGAAGGTGAAATTCAAGGATTACTCAACCAACTATCCTTCTACTTGATTTGGGTACAATTGTGTACACCGAACATTTTTTTATTTCCCAAATTTCTTCAGTGCTCCATAGTAGTTACATTGGACACCACTTTATTCATCCTTATAATTTTTTTGACATGTCCTTTTTCTAGAATCATGATACTTTATATCACAATATTTAATAATTATAGGAACACTTTACTTTGCTACATCATATTTAACTTCATGGAAGATCAAAATACCATGGCACCCATAATTACTCTATTTTTCATCAGGCTATTACATTCATATAATAGAACTAGATGGTATCAAAATCACTATAGAAATTGATAGTAGTATTCCCACGATAGAACTTGACTATTGTAGACCCACGATAGTACATAGAGATAACAAATCCATGGTAGTATCGGGTGGTAGTACCTCATCTATGCCCCTAAATGTAGTACCATAGAGTTAACACCTCAATGGTATCACCCCAATGGTTGTACCATAGTAGTAGCACCTCAATGGTATCATCTTGGAAAACTTCATAAAAGTGTTGAAAATAAAACAAAATATCATAGATGAATCATGTAATACGAAAAAACTTCTTCGATTGATCAAAAAATAACAACAAAATGCATCATAGTCCCTAAAACAATAGGAAATTAGCCGTTGTGGTTGTGAACACACATGACAAGGCCCATGAGGTGGTGTAAACCAATGGTTTTTTAGAGATAACCTCTATAGAATTACTAATTAGGGTGATGGTGGTGACCATTTAACCATGCGAGGGATACAATTTAGGGATGTTTGTGAGATATAGATGATTATTGAGACCATTTAATGATAGAATGTGCTTACCGTGTGTAGGTTTGATTAGGTCGTTGACCAAAAAGTTGATAATATTCTATTTACCATGGAACCTATGGTAAATAATTTATAAGTGATTTAAGTGTGTTATTAATACTATATTGGGATAGTTTTGTGAGTTATGATCTAGTAAATAACATTGTGTGGTTTGGTATTGGCTCTAAGGACAATATCATTTCCAGTATGATTGATCATGGGTATATCTTCCCACTCCACCACTAGTTGAGGTAGGTTAAAGGAACTCACTCATGGATTGATGAGAATGAAGTGGATTAGATTTATTATTGTTTTGGTTAATGTTTATTGTGATTATCATATAATCATATAACTATTTATGTTATATATGGACACCATTGGTGGTGGCCTACTGATCTCAAACTCACACCCTACATGGGCCTTTTGAGATGGGTACAAAATTTATGGTTCATGACATAGGAAGGGGAAAGGGACCAATGATTGGAGATTAATAGAAGGAGGTGTGGTCATTGAATAAGTGGTATGTCGTTGGATTTTATACTTAGATTGGGTGGAACCCTAATATCAATAGGGGTTTTCTTTTATAACTTTTGGTTATTTTTATATTAAATCGACCTATGTGTAGTCTGGTTTAGATTTTTATGACTTATATAACATTGTGGGTTGTCATTTTGCATTAATTTTATTTTTCCTATGTCTATATGTTTTGTGTTGATTGTTATTTATATGAGTCTAGGGTTGATTATTGTTTTTTTATTGAGGGTATAGTCATCTCATTATTACCTCCTAAACCCTCACAACAAGTTAGAAATATCTGGTGTAGGAGGATACTCACATGTGGCCAATTTCAATCTAGATCGGGTTCTATTTGGGTGTCCTAGGTTGGGGGTAATAAAATTTCCATAAATAATAATATAAGGCATTGGTAATCAATATAGAAAAATCCCCCTAAAAACAATATTTTTCCCATTCTAAAGGTTAATCAAACCACGTGCTAATTGTGCACAACCCTCTGGTCACTTAAAAATTGGTTGTATGGTGGTGATACATAGTTACCCAAATTGTATGAAAATCATGTGAATCTAATTTTACCTTTATATAGGGGTTGAAAAATTTGTGCATAATATGAATCCCATGTACACCAACAATTAACGCATGAAATTCACTCGAAATTCTCTTTTCAAGAAAAAAATCACAAAAAATCATTAAGCAATCCATATACTAAATATATGCATTCCCAAAATCCCATTCAAACTTAAGGAATGTCATGAAAATTGTAGTCCAAACACATGCCTAAAATATACCTCTTGAGTTTTGATAGTCATATATCATATAAATCTTGAATTTTATAAATTATTATAAAACAAAACCCGAATTTGATACCATTTTTCAATGAACCAACCCAGGATGACCCAATAGGATAACGAGTTAGTTTTCCACAAGGATCAAGGCATGTTTCTTATTTCCATGGTCTGGAAACAAGTAAAGAGGAATATAATCAATCAATTAGGAATAATATAACCAATTTAATTATAAACCAAATTAAAACCTCCACCCAGAATTTCATCATAACCACTAATTGGAATGTCACACTCTTGAATAAATTTTTTTGTAATAAAAGTCATTCCAAACATGGAATAACAAAATTTTAATAATTCCATATTCAGAAAACATAATAATATAAAAAGTAAACATATCTAAAGTATGATATTTATATTTTTTATGATATATGAGATATTGAAAAGTACCAACACATGAACAAGGAATAGGATGGGAACCCAATAAAGAGGAGTATAAAAGAGTCACTAAAATACATGACCCAAATTGACAAAAAATAATGACTACAACCACCCATATTCACATGAAATATGATCAAGGTGATATAAAATGATATAGATAATATAAAAACATAAAATAGGGACAATTTTTAATAAAATATAATAATAAGGAATCATGTTTAGGCACCTAAGTGATGATTTTTATAAGAATAACTCATGATTAGAATAAGAGAAGGAAC
The DNA here is from genome assembly GCA_963277665.1 of Viscum album. Classification (NCBI taxonomy): domain Eukaryota; kingdom Viridiplantae; phylum Streptophyta; class Magnoliopsida; order Santalales; family Viscaceae; genus Viscum; species Viscum album. The sequence goes on from OY728138.1 coordinate 461,082,524, forward strand.
CAAATAAAAAACATAATTTGACATTATCAAATCAACATATAAATGAATAATATAAAATAAATAGGCATACCAAATCTTCAGCTCAATCCATTAAGATGGATTCTATTTAATATCTATCACACAATGATAACTAAAATACTATCAAATTGATAAATAGTACAATGAGCACTATAATTCTCCTAGTTTATTATAGAACCCCTCTGACTCTAGAGGTGTGTTAACACCTTATCCTTGAAAAAAATGATGAATATATAGGTAGATAAATTTAACTTGGCATGAATAATGACTACACACAAAAATAGGAGGATACAATCCTTAAACAAGCCCCATTTATTTAATAAATTAAGTCAAGGGTTAGCTTCCAATGTTTGGAGGCTAAAGTTTATTAACCATAACATATCCTCATTAGATTATTATAATTGTTAAATGTTTTAACAAACATAATATTTTTTTCAATCCTTAAATGGGTAAATTTTTTGATTCATAATCAATGGTAACCAATTTGGAAGATGTTGTAGTATCCTATACACCTGATATCATATATTGTATTCTATATTATATATTACACCATAAAATATAGGCATCCACATACCTTTAATAATATAAACATATCATTTCCTATGATATGATTCATATATAACTTGTATTATGATATGGATAAATCATATAATATGATTCATTATATTTTAGTACACTTCCTACAATCTCTCATTTTTACTAAAATCCAAAAAGGAATTTATGAAAAAAATTCACTACTATCTGTGAATCTATCTAAATTCCTTTGGGTATGATTTATCAAACTCTCTTCATTTTAGAGATTTTTTTCCAGAATCCAATATTTATTATAAGGTCTAACTCTGTAACTCTTTGATATGTTTTAGTGTTGAAAATAATTATTAATTACCTTATTTATAAATTTAATAAAATAGAGGCTTATTGAAACAATTTAGTGCCACTTAAGCTATACAGTGTTCTTATGGGATATATATCAAACAAAATCATATTTCTATATGAAAATTTACACCATAAGATGTGTCTTATACATAATATTTATACTTACGTAATCCTTTTTTATTAGATATCAAGTGACTACTATACATGTGACATATCATTATAGTATAGGAAAACTCATATATTCATGATTCTCTGAAAAATATTGAATAATTTAAATGAAAAAGTCACATGTGATTCATATAAGTAGTTGAGCATATCAAATGTCACTAAAATAAGTATGTACATGTATTTACTTTGTTAAGTTCAATCATGGGACTACATTTCATTCTTTTTATATAAGTGGAAGAATACCATCTTGGTTAATCTCTACTAAATACATGATCCAAAACATACCCAACCTCCCCTTGATTATCTCTACCTCAAGGATGGCATATAAAGGTATCAAAGTATAAAGGTTCACATGATATGTATCTTTCTAACCTCAAGTAAAGAAAATTCATATTAAGAATAAACTCCTAAGTTTATCAATGACTATATGAGATTCCGTGTGATATAATTTAGTATTTCATTATCAATAATGAGTATCTACTTATTATATCATGAGAATAATATTATCATAAGATTCTACGCTCATTAATAATAACAGATCATCACAACCCATAATACTCCATAACGATCATTGATTTGGGATAACTCAAAGTCCTACTTAATGGGGATATTATCATTGCACTATTCATTTAATATATTAAACTCATATAAAATAATGATAAATTTATATTTCTATTATTATAAATCCATGATACATTTTAAAACAATTACATGAATTATCTCCTACACCTGATACCAAGAGATTCAATATGATCCTCATGAGTTTTCCAAACTAATAGTTTTTTCATGGTATTTTCCATATTTCCTTGTGTATCCATCCAAACAATATTTACATAACCCATCTCAATGATTTATTAATTGAGATGGTATTTATGAACTATGTGATTGATCTTTGGGTGATATTAGGATTACATGAATTTTGATATGGATCCATTATTGTCAAAGTAAAGATAAATTTCTCCTTTAATTCCAGGAAACACCATAGATTTACTAATGAAAGGTTGATCCATACTACCTTCATAGTATATGGTTTTGTGATGTACTTTAAATCTATTGTTGAGTCTTCCATATCAGATTGTTAGAAAATATTCCAACTGAAAGATCTACTATTGAGGATAAACATGAAACCAGACTGAGATATCATGTCAAATTAATCTAATTTGATACTAACATTAATATAATACATTATAACGATCTCATACTCTACTAAAAAAGTCAATAATCTATAATGGTTTATTCTTAATTTATTAAGTATATTCTTGAAAAATTCTTATTATTCTCACATAGTTTGTATTGGTATAAATTTATTATGATCAATTCTGAAAATCGATTGGTTCAGTTAAATAGCATTGAATAAATTATAGACCCTTTAATAGAAACATAAAGAATATTATCCATAATTTCCAAATATTTATATAGATCTTAAATCCTTTTAATATTCATGCCACGAAACACCATTAAAGTCCCTTTCTTTGATTTTTCCATGTCAAACAACTTTTACACTTTACAAATATTTGTATTTTTACTCATTCTTAGTAACATATTCAATTTATCTTTATATATATTTATAACTAGTATGTAGGCTGCTTCACCCATTTACTTCATTGAGAAGCACTTTTCCGACCCAAAATTTAGAAATTTTCAATTCAATATATCATTTTACATCAGAATTATATCATAATAGGAATGTTTTCTAAATCATTTTAGATCATATTGTATGATTGGGTGAGTCATAGAGTTTAAAAAACCACATGGTAATAGGCATTTATGTTTTTCTATTAGGATATAATATTTAATGATATGGTTACATTGTATGGTTGTTGTTTGTTCATATCATATTGTATGATATTAATGAATCATAATTCTAAAGTGTCAAATGATTCAATATTTTCATTATTTCCATGACACTACCAGTCATCTAAATGTATAGGAGTTAAAATTTTATGTCTCTTACACATCAACTATCATTAAATAATTATTTCATGAGATGAAATAGTCAGAAGAGTTAATAATGTGAGTTAATTATATTATTACTAAATTTATTGATCATACATATATAAAACGTTTGAGTGATTCCATGACTTGGTTATATGGATCGGGGATAATTCACATAGCCTGTATAAAACGTTTGAGTGATTTCATGACTTGGTTACTAAATTATATGTTTTCTATTTTAAAATCATAGTTCTCTTAATTTCAAGGTTTCTTAATCTTTTTCTCTGGTTTAATTTATGTTTAATCTATTCTAATAAACTTTTCATGTCATTGAAATAAAATTTCATAAATTACACAAAATTTACACTAACCCACTTACATAAAAAAATCATCTATATTCTTGATGAAACCAAGCTATTTGATTACATCATAAAACCATATGTTTTAAATCTAATAGATTTGTTTCAATCAATACAAAATCCATTGAAACTTTTTAACCATAAAAGAATCACTTGGAACTTAGAAACCATTGGGATATATCATATAAAAATGTTTATCTAAATTTCCTTTATTGAAAGTGATTTTGTAAGCCATCTCATATATTTGATAATCATAATGAGATACTATGGATAGCATTATCCAAATGGAATTTGTCATTATAATTGGTGGAAAGATATATTTATAGTTAATCCATGATTTTTTTACTTTTCACATCATGTAGATGCTTGAAGGTTTGGAGCTTCTGAGTGGAAGGGTTTTGTTATCGTGCAAACCTAGGGTTTCTTCAGCAGAGCCACATCCTCCCCTCCTCTAGCGTGGTAGATCGGTGTTAGCTTCTTATCTTGGCATGGATCGACCTCAACTTCAGCATGGATCCTAGTTTCATCTACAAGAAGACTCGGCACTGTCTCTGGCGACAGATCCAGCATGGCTTTGGGCAATGATTCCATTGTGGCATAGAGTCATCTCCATTGTTTTTGGAGGGGGGAGGTCTGTTTCTTTATGGTTTTAGATTTCGGTGTTTTTATAGCATCTTTTGGGTTTTTTCGTGGTATTCAGATTTCTATTTTGGTGGCTTGAAAATTTAAGATCTTGTGGTTTCTACTAATCTCTTGGTATGTAGCATTGACATAACCTATTCAGATCTATCCCTCTTTGCTGTTACTCTCGCTTCCTATGGATTGGTCATCTCAGACTCCGGTGTGGGAACGTCCATGTTTTTTTCTGAGTGGATACATGCCTAGAGAGACGTTTTTGGTTCAGGGCTGCTTGAATTCCCTCATCGACAACATTCTCTTGGTGTGGTGTTAGGCCATCTAGTCCTAGGTGATGATGACTCAACTCTGCATTTCTTGGATCATTTTTCGGTTGCCTCTATAGTTATGGTGGTGGTGGGAGTTATACGGAGTACAACAAATCTATCCAGGATGTGTTCAATTAAAGGGAAAATGACTCATGTGAATGATTTTGGTAATTTCTTGTGATGTTTTTTTATTTGGGGCCCTATGGTTCACTGTCTAGGGTCCTGCAACCAGTTCTTCTACAAGAGGCTTCTTTAGATGAGTTTCAGAGCTACGAGTTTTCACCTGGTCATCACTATCTAGATTTGGATGTTTGAGAGGGTATGGAATTTCCATCGGTTCCAGGCCCATGCATTCATGTATAGGACAACTAGCCGAGCAGTGGTGAGAAGGTGGAAGCTAGTCTTTTTGTTTTCAATGTTGTGAAGGGGATCTTATTTGTAGTACATATTGTGTTGTTTTTTCCTTGATCCTTAGAACATGGAGGCATGATTTTATAATGTCTTTGCTGTCATTTTGGGTTTCCCCTCAGCCCTTAAAGGGGGTTTATGATAATAAAAATTAATTAATTTTCAGTCATTCAATCCATGATTTTTTTAAACCAATTTAAAACTATGAATGATTTTTAAATAGAAACTCTAAAATTCATGTAAATTTTATTATAGAAAACCACATGCATCCTATGTGTCTCACCCATTTAGGTTCATCCACTAAGTTCCAAACTTATTTTTTATACATGGATTCCTTCATAGGATTCATGGAATTTAGTCATTTCTCATATTAAAAACTCTCTATAGACTATCAGAAGGTAATAGTTTCATCATCTATAAATATAAAATCATCATCATTTTCCATAATAAATCTATACATCTCAAGATCTTGATAAATCTTACTAGACTTCCAGATTCTTATGAAAATTGAGTTTGTTATTCTTCTAAAAATATTTATAGAACTGATTAAACTTTCATAGCAGGAAAACTTCTTATTTTTGGTCATGAACTTCATTAAGTTCAAATTTACTCCCAATGACTATAACATCCGGAAATCACTTTCATTTATATACCACCCCCAGAATCGTTTATAGAAAGTATAGTTGTTAGTGGTCTATAGGCTAGTTGGCGAAGTCCACCAGATAGTTGGTGGTGTCGTTGGATATAAGAAAGAGTAAGGGTATCATGGTAAATAATCCACAGAACCTATAATTTATTTATATTCTATTCTCCCTCAAACCAAACTTGACCTATACGAACCTTAGGATCCCTCTTTGGAATTGTTTCTCTCCCAACCTTATATCTTAGATGATTAAAGTGTCATTTCATATGGGGATCCTATTTTAGTATGTTTTTATCTTCTTGTAGTTGAATCTCCCCTTTTATCATTATTATTTATTCCAAGAGTCTATTACATACATAGGGTTTGATGGACCACAATTTTTAATGGGGAATTGTGATTCCGGGATATCTTCTCACCAATTTAAAGACCCCTCTTCTCGGATTTGGTGTTCACTACTAGAGGTGACTCATCTCAGATTCATTAAAATTTACTTTTAATATTCTAATAATATGTTTCTATTATTTTCATTTAAAATTTGATTCATAGTTTCTTGAGAATTAAAATATATTAATTTTTTCTTCTCATTTCATTTTACATGAAAGTTGATCATGAATTTGCTTGTAAAAGATTCTGTGATCTTCTTCTCAATGATTTGAAAATGGAAATGATATATTTTATTGTGATGTTGATTCCTCTCAACATTTTATTATTTTTGAATACCATGATTTTTTACTTCTTTTTAAATATATTTTGAAGCCTATATTGATGAAAGAGAGGTCCCATGTTTGGTTTTTTATTTTAAAGTAAATTTCTATGATTTGAATGAATTGGGTTGATTCATTTAGTGTTTACACATGGTTTTTAATGATTTGATTTGTGAAATGAAAAAGATACATTTTTAAAGTATTTATCCCTTCTTTATTAAATAGGTTTTCTTGGGTCTTTTTTGATGAGTAACTTATTCATGTGGAAAAGTGTGTAAACCTATGGTTTGAAATGAATTTATTCCTTTTTAATTGTATTTTTTTGAGTGACTTAGGTGTTTTTTTGAAATAAAATCTTGGTTTAAAGGTTATTTTTTAATTTTTGATGATGAATTTTTAAAATAAGTGGGTATGATTAGCATTTTGAACGTTGATTTGAAGTAAATGATTTGAATTGAAATTGATGCTTCTTGATGGATCAATTAACAGTTTTTGATAATACTCTATTATGATATCCCATTAAGGTGACTTAATTGATTCTTTTTCATAATATAAATAGGTTTTTAAAAAGTTATTATCCACTTTTAGGTATTTTGGGGTGGAATTAAAATGCGAAATTATATTTAAATGAAATTTTGAGTGCATTAACACATGATGACACTAATGTGGACCCAATTTGATATCCATGGGACCTAGATTATCTCACTAGCTTCTTTTTAATAGTCATGTAAACCTATTTAGTTGGATGAGATGATATAGATTTATGCTTTTATGGAGGACTAACACACCGACTAGTGGATCTGTGTAGAATATGAAAGCTTAAAGCTACGGATTTGCTACCAAAAAAATGGGTGGGTGTTGAATTGGTTTGTTTGATACCCTTTTTAGATTTTTTTGTTTGACAAATGATCAGCCATGATTTATTGATTTTATATAATACAGTGGATTCACAATAATATATAGTTCATACCCATTAAATTCATGAATCTAATACTCTATATATGACAACATTGTTTTCATTACCAAGCACTAGAGTTTTTTTCTTGATTTTTTACCTCTCCTGATTGATCTGATTATTAGAAATATTCACTTTGATTATATTATTTCGAATCTTATATAGTCCTTTAATATCTATTATATGATCACTGATCTTAATTTATCTTAATTTTCATTTTGGAAAGGTATAAAATCATTTCAAGAAATTTTTTGGTTTCAAAATGAATGAATGAATTTCTTAAAGATTTGGTTTCCAAGATGATTCTAAAATATTTAAAATTCTATTTTAAACTTGTATTTGAAGATATATGATTTTTATGGTTTTAATACCAATTTTTAAATGAAAATACTTGTACTCTATTTATTGTAATCCCTTTTATCATATTTTTATTACCTTATAACATAACTGTATAGACTCTTTGGTGGAATCCTATTGGGATATATAGTTCACACACTACTTATACCATTTGGTGCTTACAACTGGTATGTTTCTATAACATGTGTTCAAAGTATCTTTATTTTACTTTTTTGGGTTCATTCTTGATTTTTAAGGGTAGGTGACTTGGGACATGAAGGGTGGATATATACCACCAAGAGATGGGTTATGGATATTTTTTTATGGTTTCTATTTATGGTATCCTTTGTATCATCACCTTGTATATTTTATGGTTGTATTAGTTTATTTATCTAATGATAGCTCCATTGTGTACTTTTTTATATTATATTTTTTGGTAAAATACTTACCATTTTTTTCTAGATTCCAAGATACTTGTCTCCAACTCATGGGGACCAGGTATGCATTTCGAGCCAGTGGCGATCAGTTCAGTTGATAGTTTTGATTGAATTCTAGGCCGGTATATTACAATTAGTGTCAAAAGAGTTCTGTCCTAAAAAAAGTAATTTATTTGAAATAAATTATGTTATTTATGGTGATTAATGGTAAAAAAAGATTATAATCATGCCAAGACTAAATAGGTACTTCAAGAACAAGTGCATGATCACCTCCGGTTCATGATAATACTTGAGTTTCCAAGAAATTAGGGAATTGAGTATTTATTTTGAGTTATTTTTTTTCTAAATATTGATGATATATAGATTCTCGATGATATTATATTTTATTTTGGTTATCTATTATCTATTTGGGTTGTAATATAAAAATTAATAGAGCTACACAATTACTTCATCGTAAAGTAAACTATGGGGAATTAGTGTGGTTGATCTGGAAACCAATTGAAGAACTTTTTATTGATTCATGGCTTTCCATCCCATGAAACCAAGACATGCATATTTCTACTTTAACCTAAACTTTACACCTTTTCTATTTTCTACTAAGATGAATTTATTTATCTGAGGCTAGGTTAAATGTTTATTTCTTTGGAATAGAAAACAATGGGTGTGGTTTGTTTCATGATATTGTATGGTTGATTTAATTTAATCCCAAGGGAAATAGTTATAAATCCTTTGTAATAAACAATTGTTATTTATAATATATTCTATTTGAGTTCTATGAGAAATATTTTCAATTACTAAAAAGTGTGTTTTAAGAAATGATTGTATTGAAAAGATGATTTTTAAAAACTATTTTATTATGTTTTTAAATGATTATTTTAATATTTAAATTATTGTTTTGTAAAGTATTTAGAATTGAAATGCTTTTAAAATTGGAATATGGGATTAATATTTTGATACAAATAAATAAGTTCCTTGTGGTAGTAAAAGAGTTTTGAATTGTGATATATTTATTGCAATATTTACCATTTTTAAAAGAAATTTTTTTTTTTAATAATAGCTAAAATATGTTTTGTTTTAAAATAAGTAGTGGTGAATTGATAAAAGTGGTTGGGGATTTATCTATAATCTTTTCAGTGATATCTATTTTTTTATTTTTATTTATGGTTTAGTTTATGGGCTTGTGCTTCATGATGTCCATAAACTTTTTCTAGAAGGTTTTCCTTGAAAGATAGAATGTTATTTCACCAGTTCAATGTTCAAAGATGTCCTTCAACCCCATCTAGGTTTTCTTAGATTGATTTCCAGCTTCTTTTGGAGGTGAGTGGGTTTCTCTTAAGGTAGTTAATTATATTGAATAATTTGAAGGTATTTTTGTTAATCTCAGAAATCTTGATATGCTAAGGGTCATTAATGTATCTACCGTGTTTGTGGTACTTTGCTAATAGTGGTGGAAATTTTTGGTTCTTCCATTTATGAATGAAAGAATGACTTTGGTGTTTCTTAAGTAACGCTTTATTTGGTGGAAGTATCTTGATAAAGTGAATAATAAGAAAGATTCTAAGGTCATGGGTCTTGATCAAGGTTGGTGATTGGTTTTAGAGTTTTCCAAGAAATTTTTTAGATTGGTATATTTCTTACCTAATATTATTGATGATGACTTTATTAAGGATATTTGTTTTAGAGGAAGCCTTATCTTATAGATTAGAATAATAATATCATCAGTTTATTTGGACTCTTATCTATATGTGGTTGAAAAATATTTATCTATGGAAGAAGATCAATAAAATGATAAAAATTTCAAAATACCTCATTCATGGTTGTATTAGGTGAATATGTCTCGTCATGTGGTTTGGAGTATTTTTTTGAGAGGGTACAATGTTTTCAGGTAAAATGAGGAATCTCCTATGCTTCCCATGTGGAGATACTAATCATTCTAATATATAATGTTTTAAAACTTTTAGAGTTTGTGATTGATGTGGGTATTTGGGTCACCTCAGGAGGTTCTATAAGTTGTGATACCGAAAGGGGAATTTTTGGTTAGGGATATTTAGTTCCTAACTATAGTGCATCATATGATTCAAGATAATAATACTCTAGCCGTAGATCTTGAAGTGATTTTTTTCAAATCATGAATGAGTGAGAGTTTACAGTTGAGGTTAGTACATGAACATATCATTAATAAAAGTACAGGAGTAAAGACTATTTGAGTTTTCAATATTTTAGTTCTCAAATTTTAGGTGACCCTATTGATTTATATATTTTAGGGATTTTTCATGTTCTATAAAAATGTTTTTATCTCGAGTTATTATTGTGATCATGATGATGGTTTTATCTTCCTAAGATCTATTTGTTTCTCATTTTTCTTTTTGCACTCTTGGTAATGGAGTATAATCATGCACTAAAACCCTCTTGATGTTTGAGGTTTTTGAACTCTAAAACCCTTTATATATCATTCCATGGGTTTATTCCTATGGTTAGTGTTAGATATCACTTGATTTATTTTGTTGATCCTTGGTATACTCTCATTCCTTCTTATTTTTTTGTAGAACAGTTTGTGATATTCTAGGTGATATCTATTTTTGATATCATGTAACTTTATATTATGCACTAACCTAGTCATTCGAGCGGTTTATAGTTAGACTTGGATAAACCTTGGGTATCTACTCATGTAATTAGTATGCTATGGATTCTTGTTCAACCATCCACCCATATGTGTTGGTGTTTAATCTGATGAGTTCGTACAAAAATGAGAATTTTTTTAGAAATCCTATATTACAATTGAGAACTTTCTCGATCTAGAAATATATATATATTTTCTATTACTTTCTTGTGTATTTTTGGATCATTGTTGGATATTTGAGGGGTTTTATATTTTGATATTATTGAGGTGTCTCTAGTGAACATTTACTTTGAATTTTTGGTTCTTCTCTTAGATGTTTTATCATGGAAGGTAACCATTGCCTCCTATTTTGTTTAAAGGTGTGAATGTTAATTGGATATATTACTTGTGTTCCACCATTTTGGTGAATCTTTAAATTTTGGGGAGACCTATGCTATCTTTCCAATTTTGTAACTTAGTTTTTTTGGTGTGTTTTTTGGAGATGTTTAAAGTCATTGAAAGTCTTTCTTAATGAATTCTTGTGAATTTTGGTTGTTCTGTCTCTTAGATTCATTCCTAGTTGATTTTATGAGTGAGTCTTTAAATATTTCATGGACGATAAACCTCACATGTGAGTTAGGGATTTCATTTCATATTATTTTTGTTTCATTCATACTAGATACTTTATGGGGGATAGAAATCTATAATGGTGGGTAGAATTGCAACATACCAAAATCAATTTCTTATATGGACTGGTACTTGGCATTATTTTTAGGTGGCTCGATTGGTCATAGAAAAACCTGATGCTTTGGTTAGTTGTAGAATAATACCAATATCTTTTAAATATATAGTTGGTCCACTAGCAAGCTAATGTGGGACATTGACTATATGGTGTGATAGGCAGTGGCTATAAAATTATGTTGTATCCAGGGGTTACATCGGTCCTACTGTAACCACCGGCTAGCCAATGAGGACCACCATCTAAAAAGTAGTGCCATTAGATGTAGGAAACTGTCAGGGTATCTTGGTAAACACACATGTGAACATTTTTTTATTTATATTCTCTTGTCCTTAGAACCAAACTTGATAAACATGGACCTTGGGATCCCTCTTTTACTTTTTGGATCTTCCAACCTCATCTCTTGGCAGATTGAAGTGTCATTTAAAGTGGGGATCCTACTTTAGTATGTTCTCCTCTTATTGGTCTTTAATATCCCTTCTTCTTTGGATTAGTTTTGTGTTGAGGCTATAGAATCGTTGGGGTTTGATGGACCTAGAATGGTTTATGGGAAATTATGATTTTAGGATCTGTGTTTGAGATACCTCTTCCTTCATTCAATGTACACCATTGGAGGAAAATCATCTTGGATTCATTTTAATTAAATATAGATATTATAAGTTTTTCTTTAATTTTTCATAATCTTTTGATTTATTTTTTCTTAAGAATTCATATACATATATTTCTTGTTACCAATATATGTTATATGAATGTTGATATTAAATTTCCTTGTGAAAAATTATTTGATTATATTCTCTATAATTTGAACCTGTAGAGGATAGAATTGATTATGATGTTGATTCCTATAACTATATTATTATTATTATTATTATTATTTAATTCTATGATGGTTTTTACTTTTTTTCAAATATATTTAGAAAACTATTTTGATGAAATAGAGTCACTAGGTATTGTTTTGATTTTTAATGTGAAATTACTTGATTTGAATGAAGTGGGTTGATTAGTTTAGTGTTTTACACATGGTTTTGAATGTTTTGATTTATGAAATGACCAAGATCCCGATTTAAATGATTTAGCCCCTTTTTATGAAATATTCATTCTTTAGTGTTTTGAAATGAGTGACTTATTCACATGGAAAATGGTGTTATCCCATATTTTGAAATGAATTCAATATTTTTTAATTTTTAATATTACATTTGTGTGACTTAGTGTTTTTTGAAATAAATTCTTATTTTAAATTCCTATTTTGAATATTTTTGATGATTTATAAAAGTAAATGGTTATGATTACCCCATTAAATGTTGACTTGTCCTAATTTTTTTGACATAAAATTGATATTTCTTGATGGACCAGTTGGAACTTTATGATGACCCTCTTTTACAATAATAAATTAATTTGTCTTACTTGATTTTTGTTCTTCCTATGGATGAGTGTTGAGAGAGGGATAATTCACTTTGATGGAGTTTTGATTTAAAGTGAGATGTGAACAGAGAATGAAATGAAATATTGAGGGCATGATCCCATGTTGATAATAATTTGGATTCATAGATAATATGAAAAGTTTAAGCTAAGGATGTGTGTCTGAGAAGGGGGTTGTGGCTCGAATTGGTATGGTTGAGACACTTTTTAGATTTGATGTAAGAACAATGATCCTTCATAATTTATTGATGAACTATACTATGTTGGGCTCACTATTAGATCTAGGCCATACACATGAAATTATTATATTAAATACTCGATACATGATATTTTTTTTTGTCATTACCTATCAATGGAGTTTCCATGAATGATTTTTTACCTCTCCAGATTTATCTTCTTATTGGTTAGCTGCTATTTGATTCTATTATTTTGACTCCTATATAGTTTGTTGATATCTGGTGCATGATTTATTCTTAGCATTTTTCTAACTTTAGCTTATGGAAAAGTTTTCAAGAAATAAAGTTTTTGGATTTATTATTAAACAATTACATGCTTATGTATTTGGTTTCCAAAATTATTTTGAAAATTTTAAATTAGTATTTAAACCCATCTTTGATGAAATATAATTTTGGTGTTTCTAATTTCCTTTTCTAAAATGTAAATCCTTATACTTAATTTATTGTACTACCTTTTAACATATTTGTATTACCTTATAAAGTTACTTTATATAATATTTGGTGTATTCCAACTACGATCTATAGCTTACACAATGCTTCTACCATTTCGTGTTTGTATCCTGTATGTTTCTATATTCGATTCTGGTGTTATCTTTGTAATAATTTGGTAGTTTTTTGCTTGGTTGGTTGAGAGAAGGTGACTTGGGATACAGAGGGTGGTCATAGACCACCAAGTGACGGTTATTGGTAGTTTTTATTCTTTCTATTTATATTGGACTTTGTATCATCTCCTTATAACCTATTATGGTTGTATTGGTTTATTTATATGATGATGTTTTTGTGGTGTACTTTTTTTATATTATCGTTTTTGGGAGAAATTATTCCCAATGTTTTTTATGAATGTAAAGAAACTTGTCTCCATTTGGTGGGTATTGGAAACTCTATTTGGTTTAGTGGATATCGATTTAGATATCGGTTTAAATGGTATTCCTAAATGGTTCATTTCACCAACTCCTAAATTCATGCAATCCATCTCAAGGAAAAAACCATAGTGATCCCTACAAAATCCATGTTTAGTAGGATTTTAAAATTAATATACCTTAGTTTCTTTGGGAAAACCAAAATGAAACCAATTTTCTGATTTATGGCTTATTTTTTTAGAGTACAAAGGTTGTATGTATACTACACAATCCAAAATATTCATAAAATATAAATTAGAGAATTTCTCATTCCATATTAAATTTGATGTCTTTATAAATTCGTTATATGAAAAAATATATAACATGATAAGATTATTCCTTTCAAACATACTATTACACTATGGTGTTCTATGAGGAGTTTTCATGGAAAAAATTCTGCAAACTCTTAGATGATCATAAAATTCTTAACAAATGTATTCTTCACCCTGATCTGATCAAAGAAACTTAATATATTTTCCCAGTTGATTATATATTTTATTTTTGATCAACATGAACTTTTTAAGAGTTTTAAACTTGTGTCTCATAAAAAATTCCTAACCATATCAATTCAAATTATTAGTAAAAATTACAGAGTGTCTATATCCCCCACTTTCTTATGAACTAGTTGGTTATATAAATCACTTTGTATAGGATCCCTTAGTCTATTTAAGCTATCACATTTTTTAATAAAATATTCTTTGGTTATTTTTACCAATAAAAAATATTCACATATGTTAAATGGTTCATAATCATATTATTTCATAAATCTATCTCTATAGAGTCTTGGATACATTTCTCATTTAGATGTATAAGGCGATAATTATAAAGATAAGCTTTGTTAGAATCAACCTTGAACATATTTTTATTTTTATATTTATATATTGAATTATATATGTATAGAATATATAGATATTAACTATATTTCTAATTCCATAAATAATTTCACTCATATTTATAGAGTAACTCTTGTTCTTAATAATTAATGAATAACCCATCATGTACAAATAAGATATATAAAAAAATTATTTATGTCCAGAATATAGAATTTTTTTTTCTAATTTTAAAACTATTACATTAGGTAGACATGGTTCATTGGTTCCAATGTCGTATATAATAACTCTTTCCCCATTTCTATCACATAGATCTACTTCACCTTTCTTCAATTCTCTCATATTTCTAAGTTTTTGTTTATCAAAAAAATGTGTGATGCATACTCGATATTCAATACCCATGAATTTGAATTACAAATAATTATTTCTATTCAATTCATATTCAAATTCTCATAATGCTTCTCTTTGAGAACATATATTAACCTTAGATACTAATATTATAGGTCATAACTATAAGAGATCTCAAAAATAATAGTCATTATGCTTTCCATAATCTTCCCCAAATAAATATATATGGGTGAATATATCATTTCATATCTTTTTATTACTAATTGTACTTTTTGTGATTAGAAGTACCTAAGGTAGCTATCTATGAAGTCTTATAACTAATCAAAGGGATTTTAAAAACTAAAACTTTTTACCTGAAACCACCCCATTTTTTTTCAATATCTATAAACATTCAAAAAAATAAAATTAAGCAAGATAAATTTATTTTGTAAATGGATCATCCATGCCAAGGATAAAAGCAAGTAAAATGCACTTATAATATTATAAAAACACTTTATCTGTGATTTTTTTTATAAATACACCATAATAAATCTTTATAAATCATATACAATAATTTAAAGAAATAATTTATATTTAATTCATGGAAAAATAATGTTTGGAATTTTTATGAACACATTTTTTTAATTATTTATAGAAAATAAGACATGTATATGATTAAAAGTCCATTTACCCAAAATAGTTGAAAATAAAGATAGTAATGACTATAAACATAACCCAATGATGATGAAAAATAAGAATATATTTTATATTTTTTAATAAAACCATTTAAAAATAGACAAGCATCTATTATTCAAAGAGTAAAGGAATTGCCATAGATCCACAAAACATTATTTGATAAATTCATTGATAATAAAATTTTCCCACCAAATAAAAAGAGGATGGATCCCTAGATTTAGAATCGAAGACCTAACAATATGAATACCCATATGAAAGTCACCCAAAAAGGAACCCTGGTACATCACAACCAATTGAATTAAATAATACTAAAGGCAGAGGAAGAAGTATATAAATAATGAAGATTTGAACCACTTACTTGAGGACATATAATTACATTATTGATGGATAAATGAATAATGATAAATAATAAAGGATAAATAAAAGTGGATCTATGGCTAGAAAATCATGGATCCCTCTCCATAAAATGAGAATTCCGAAAAAGTGGCCCTTATTATAAAAATATTTTAGTATTAAAAAATGGTTTAGTCCCATGGATAGTCTAACCATGAACCATCCATTCAAGAGGTTCTTGTACTAATTTCAAGACCTTTCTAGATATTCTATGTGGTTAGTTAAATCTTTCACCAATTGAGGTGACCCAGATCCACACTCTTGGTTCTGGTGCTAAAAACCCTTTCATTAGACATTTACTTTGATTAAAATTGAGATGATCCAAGAAAAACATACACATATTTCACAAAATTTTCATATCTTAAACATTACATCTCAAAAATATCTACCCAATCCCTATAACTGAATGTTTACTATATTTTTGGATCACCTACATAAGAAAATTAATTTATGATAATTGTGAAAATTTCTGCTCAATTATGTTACACTAGTCTCCCTTCTATGCTTCCCATAAGTTCTAATAATCTTCATAACTTGATTAATTGAAACATAAGAAAGGGGTGAGATCAAACTCTCAGTAAGGGAAAAATTATCAACATATCCTCAAGGGTTAGATTATTATAAAACTTTATTATGGTATAAATAACTTATTTAAAATAATATAATAAGTGTTTTCTATAAGTCAAGATATAAGGACATGTAATCTCAAATGAAAAAAAATCTTCCCTGGCATAAGAGTTTGGAAACATGAGATAAGTGATAATCATGATCCGTGAATCATAAAGTAAGAATATAATGTAGAATTTTGGAAAATTCATAAGTATATGAAATATTAAAATTGTGAACATATATAATCTATATCATGTTCACACTCAATATTATGAACATAACTAATCTGCATCACGTACACACTCAGTTTTATGAACCTAGATTACTCAAATTGTGTCCATGATAAATATTTATAGAGTATATAATTAGAATCATGTGTTCATATTTAATATATTTATCACATGAGGAATAAAAATTTAAGTAATGAATTGAAGGGTGATAAAATACCCTACCAACTAATCATCTATATATTTGTGTGCCTCATGAAATCAATCATTCAATATATCATATTGAACCCATATAAAGAAAATGGGTTTTATATCATTTGAAAATGGTATCCCATAAACTGACTTCAAGGATTAGATCAATTGATACCATCATTTAATAACCCAAAATGATTTTTTCATATAGGAATTTATACGATGATTCATAAAACACAATTCTATAGGAATTATATCTTTTTTATTGGAAAATGTAAGAAAAACCATGTAAAAGATTGTTTTAGTAACCATTCCTTAACATTATCTTAATGATACAAATTACACATCACTTTCAAAAAAAATTCAAGAAAGTAACATGATTTTTTTTAAATACCCCTTTAAAAGAAATTCAAAGAATGGATAACTAAAAACATAAATATTTCCATAGAAAATATTTAGGGGAAGATAAAAACATTAACTTAAAAGGGAAATCCTTTTTAGTATTTTGAAAATATATTTACTAAAACCCACATTGCAAAGAGAGTGATAAAACATTCATTTGAAGTTAAGTAAAGTTAAATTTTAATATTTTTATAAATAAAACATATTGTGATATCAAAATAATAAAGAAGAGAATTAGTGGAAAGAGTGGACAAGGATATTTAAGAGAAAGATCTTATTTCTAGAGAATGGGAATTATTATTAACACCATCAAGATTTATAAATAAAGAAATTCATAAATGTAATTAATTTGAAGATAATGTGTAAAGAAACTATAATTACCCTAACACTTTTCCTAATTTAATTTTATAAGTGTTTTTAGACCCAAATAAACCTTAGGCCGAAAATATGGTCATTTTTAAGCCACTTTCATTAGATTAGAACATTTATTATATTTTTTTATAAAGAAGAGTTAAAAATGTCATATTGAAATTTTAATAAATCAATAATTTTTAGTACATGTTCATATATAAGATAAATTTTACTATAATTACTCATTTGAAATATAATAATTTTATCTTCATCATTATAATTTATTTTTAATTCTTAGAGAATAAATTACTTAATTAAATGTTTGTATAATAGTGATGCAATAATTGTTTAATTAATTGATATATCAAATAAATGATATTAAAAATATGAAAATAAATATAATTTTACATAATTAATGAAATAAATGAATTTTATAGAAAAATTATACATGTTATTGATATATTTGAAGTTTTTTTCTAAGTTATCATGTTGGTAAGATATTTCTAAAAATACAAATAAAGAATTGCATTGAATTGACATAAATGACGATTTAAAATAAATAATATTTTATTAAATATAATAAAATTATTAAAAATATACAATTCCTCCAAATTACTATGATAATGTCAAATAATTTATAAATGATAAAATTGGGGTTAGTTTGGCATTTTATTATAACTATATTAACCATATTTTGTATAAAGAAAAGTTGTCCCAGTAAGTGTTAAATTGTTTAACTATTGGTTAAAGTCAAAAGATAAGGTTACTTTTATGTTCTAAACATATCTAAAATTAATTGATTGAGATTATTTAGACACATAATCACATTATCCTCTAAGTAAATCACTTTTATCTATTTTAAATTAATAATAAAATTATAATAAATCAATAGTTTATGAGTTTCCTAAAGTGTCCCTCCTCTCTCTTATAATAGGGAACCTCTCCTTATCTTTTATTCACACATCTAAAGCCCTTTATTTCGGCCACAACCTACCCATTTATTCTACCATATTTATTAAATTCATCCTATAGGCTATACTTTTGGTAGAAAGAAAAACTATGGGGTCATTTTTTTCAAATTAAAAAGGAAACACCTTAAGAATATATAATTGTTTTATCAATTATTCAAAGTTATTTTCTTCTTCTAATTACTTTTACAAATCTATTTCCATAATAAATTAATAATTCCATAATATAATATATTATGATATTTTATTATGATTATGGGACAACTATATTATTCTTTTACTCATCTTATGAAAAATAATATCACCATTCATGTGTGTGTACAACTTACCATCTCCACACCGTGGTGTAAACTATTATTCATATATAATTTTTTATGAGGGCATAAAGACGAATATAAAGGATTTAAATAATAAATATGACATGATATTGTTATTTTAAAATCTATATTCCATCCAATTCATTTCCCTTGTACCATTATGGAATGATGTCATTGCTCATTCGTACGTACGACCTACCGTCTCCACGACACGATGAGATTCATCCTCCACTGCAACCATTTAAGAATGATTATGAAAATATATATAATTAATGAATATAATATTTATAAACTTAATATAATTTTGAATATTAATAAAATATATCTTATTCATAAGAAACATTAATTACACGACAAAACAAGCATAGAAAAACAAGGCATTTAATACCCGATATAATGGTAGTGTTGAAATATTATTAAAAAATGATATAAGAGGGTAATATATGATATAATAAATATGAATATATTCTTGTTATAATTTAATAACATGATTTAACCATTATATATGATGTTTACTCACCCTCTCCTAAATGAAAGTGTGAGGTAAGGGTTAATTTCTCAGTCTCTTTATTATTCTGGATTTCTTTTACATAAGAATTTACTGGGAAATATTTGTCATCCATTCCCATGTTTCTTAAAAATTTATTACAAAACATACATACAATTATTTAAAAAAAAATTTAAGACATTTTTATTCAATATTTGTTTTTCTAAAAGGAATCTTTTTGTTATTTTCCTTATGTGGTATTTTGTTTGACTTTTTCAAAAAAGTATGAGAAGAATGTTTTTTTAACTTAAATGTCATGACCAGATTTTTCCTCCATCATGACGCCTTAATGTTTTGAATATTTATTTAAAATATTACCTGATTGTTTTCAATAAAAAAAATTTCTTTTTAAATTGTATGGCATTTTATACAACTATTTTCAATAAAAGGGGTATTTCTCTATATAAGGTTGTAATGATTTTATTAAAACAATTCATCTATGTCAACGTCATTTATTGGGTATTATGTTTAATTATGGTTTATTTTTATGATAAAACCTATCATATTCTATTGAAGGTTTTATGAACATTTTTAATGTATATGTGCCCATTTTATACCATTCATGGTTTTTGGATAAAGTATTAACATTTCGTATGCTAGTTTTAATATGAATGTTTATTTTCATCATGCTTTACCTCTTTCATAAGAGGAATGCATTGGTCTTAGTAAGTGATGGGTGAGATCCGTTATACCCCCTCAAAGCATCGGTAGGTCTCATGAGACAAATTAGTTTGGGTTTTTACCTGTTTATGTATGGTTTTGGCTTGAGGACTTGGTGGTATAGTTATGATATCTAGAATTTTGAATTACCTCATTATAAGATTAGTTATTGAAATTACATGTGATTATTCGACTAGTATAATATCCATGTGAATATTTATATAGAAATATTTTATTTATTCTTTCAATATTATACTCAAGATTTGTTTAAAAGGATTGTGTTTTAGTTTTATATCCTTCCTTGAAAGTTTATGATATTTTATGAAACATTATTATATATTTTTATACCCTTACTGAGCATATGAGATCACCAATTTCTTATGTTTTATTTTCACACAACACCAATAAGTGTTTTATGACTGATTTTTAAGGTTACACTAGGATAATCATAGCATTCTCAAATAATTATCTATATTTAATTTTATACTTTAAATTGTAATATAAATTTCATGTATGTAATCTATTTTCTACAATTTATAAACTAATCAGTCCTTTAGTATTTGATTCCTTGTAATCATGCCAATGTATTAAAATAACCCACCGATTTTGGGCTTCTGGGGTCGTGGTATTATAGCTGGTATCAAAGTAAGTTTAGTAGAAACCTTGGAAACTATATTTAGAAAATGTAGATTTCGGAACATAACCCTAAGATAGAATTTGTGGATAAGTAAATAAGAACATCCTATAATTTTGGTAATGTAAATATTATGTTAGTTTTCCTAGAAAATAAATCCCTATCTAGATACTACAAATAGATGTGGTTAAGAAAAATATATATTTAAGAGTAATAACTCTAACAAGGTGTGCTGGGCTTGACTCGAGGTTACTTAGTATATGAAAATGGGACTTACTGCGCACCTGGTTTGAAAATCCTGAGGAATATTATTAGGATAGTACATATTCTCTTTGAAAACCATTTTGAAGGATTCAAAAGTAAATATGTCCCTTAGAAACCAAGTTTAATATTATAAGATCAGCTCTATATAGAATTTTCAATTGATTTTAAGTGTTTTACAAGTTATAAATTATACACTAAGATTTATAACCTAATTCACTATATGTCATCATTTAGAAATGGCGCATAGTAGAAAGAACATGAACCACACTAATGTTCCTAATCCAAAGGGTATGAAAGATCATATCTTTCATGGTCTGAAGCCAATATTTCGAAGGGAAATAGTCTCCCAAGAATTATCATCATATGAGGACATAATATCAAGTCACAGTGGGACATGAAAGATTACTCTATGTATTAGTTATTTTGAGGGAATGTTGATAATAAGAGGACAACTGAGAAAAATATAGATAAATGAAAGAAGGGAAAGTAGGATTTTCCCATATGTGATAATTGTGGGATGAAATACCCTGGTTCATGTATAAAAGGAATGGGATTTTTATTTGAGTGTAGAGAGAATGGCCATATGGATCATGATTGTAAGGGATAAAAAGAATCTATAAATGTGAAATGCTATAATTGTAAAGATATGGTACATAATGAAAATGATTATCTGAAGCGTCAAGGAAATATATCCCAAAAGAGGCTAATGGATCGTGGTCAATATTATTTTACTACCAAGTATGAAGAATTCTGATTAATGTGATTATGTTTGGATTTTAGTGTTATATAATTTGAGTATTTTATCATTGATGTACTAGTTATAAGAATTATATGATATATAAGGATTGTACTATAGTATTACTTCTTTAAGGATTTTGAAAAATGGAGATTTTCATTATGGTTTTATTATTATCAAAGTATTGTTTTTATGTGAAAATAAGTGAAAAATTATGTTTCCTGAGGAAAATATGATGTTAAGATTGATTTTGTAAATTTAGAGACCTTTTTGGACTGTTAATTTGGATATAAGTATTTTGAATAAGTCTAAACATTGGATTGGATTAAGTTGAACACTGGATATTATTTATTTTATGGTTAAAAAATTCCTTAAGGTTATTTTGAAATGTTATAAAGATATAGTTTTAGAAAAAGGACAACCCGTAAGCTGGGTGACAACCCGTCGCATCTAGAAAGGCTCTGAGACTTTAACTCACTACTGAACGATGACAAGGGTGCATCACCTACCATTGTTCTACGTGATGTCCTTGTTAGTATAACGTAATTGTATTTATTTATACTGTATGATATATTAAGTATAAGTTTATTTTTATAATCCAATATGATTAATATAAATAGAATATTATTTAATTTTATTATCTTTTGGAGAGAAAGGCGAGTTTGTGGTATAAATTTTCTAAAGGATGGAACTCTACTTTTCAAGAAATTATGCTTCCTTTTGTTCTTAGTATATGAAGTAAATTAATCCTTTAACTCTTGGGAAAGGATATTGAAACCAAAAATTCCATCATAGTATTTTTTCTAATGAATAAAATGGTCCCTTAGATCATCACATATTTTTAGGTTTGTGATTGTTAACCTTCACCTAATCATGTTCTCTATAACTCTTCATCAAAACATGATGGTTAGATTTTACTTTTATGTCGATGCTTATGGAACGCTTGCATGTGTTATCTATGGTAACTTTTGTAATTTTCTTGTTTTATTTTAAATTAGACCGTTTATTAATCCTAATTATGATGTGGGTTCTTCAAAAATAGTATTTTCAAATATCAAACTATTAATTACAAAAATATAGTTTAAATTACAAGGATGAAAATTAATTAAGGTGGGGATAATGTAACACCCCAATCTTCTTTGATAATTTTCATTTTAAATAATTCAACAGCATTCGTTGGATGCAACATCAAGTTTCAGCGCACCATGATCTATCAAACTAGTCGTTTAAAAAGAGGTTATAAATAGTATTAACCACATTATGAAATTTATAAATTTTATTTTTCAAAATAATCTTTAGTTTTGGAATTATAATATCAAAATTATCTTAGGGTAAATTTTTGGTATTTTCTGAAAAGTTTCAATTTTTTATGAATATTGAAAAATACTGCATTATTGTCAAAAACCGACTTTTTCATTCAAATAATTATTTTACTTTAAATTTATTTTAAAGAAAAAATAGATAAATAATACATATATAAATTCAATTTAATTAATTTTAATCATTTTTTATGATAGAATTAGATATAAAAATTTATTGAACTTATGAACAGATCTTTTACTCGTCTTCCAGACACATCTACGAAATTAGCATTAAACGCAATTTAACCATTTCTGTTATTTTAATTTAGAAAAATAGAAATAAATGGTTGTAATTAGTATAAAAAAATTGGTTTAATAGGGTAAAAATAAATTTTCATGAATAATAACTTTTAAATGTTATTTACAATAGTTAAAGGTGAATAGAATAATTAAAGGTGAATATGAAAATAAATATAATTTGTAATAATTAATGAAATAAAAGTATTTTATATATAAATTATAATTTTTAGTGACATATTATAAGTATTATATTGGTATGATATTTAAAAAAATGAATAGTATCAAAAATGACGTAAATGATGCTTTAAAATAAATAATTATTTATTAAATGTTATAAAATTCATAAAATTCTATAATTCTTCCACATAACTAGTATAATTTCAATTATGTCATAAATTATCCAATTGGGGTTATTTTTTCATTTAATAGTATCTATATTGACCCAATAGTGTAAAAAGACAAGTGGTCACAGTAAAAGTTAAGTTGTTTAACTAAGGGTTAAAGCGAAAAGATAAGGTTAGTTTTGTGACATAAACACGTATAAATCTGATTTATTGAGATTATTTATACTTATACTATCTTTATCCTCGAAATAACTCACTTTTTTTTCTATTTTAAATTTAAAATCAAATTATAATAAATTAATAGTTTAGAAGTTTCCTAAAGTACCCCTCCTCTCTCTTATAAAAGAGAACCTCTACTTATCTTTTATTCACAGATCTAAAGCCCATTAGTTCAGAAAAAACCTACCCATTTCTTCTCCTAAATTTCCTAAATTCATCCTAGAGTCAATACTTTGGGTATAAAGCAAAACTATTTAGTCATTTTGTTTTAATCAAAAAGGAAACACCTGAAGAATAGGTATTTGTTTTATCAACTACTTCAAAGTTATTTTCTTCTTCTAATTCATTTTACAAATTAATTTCCATAATAAATTAATAAATTCATAATATAATATATTCTGATATTTTATTATAGTTATCGTAAAACCATATTCATCTTTTAATCATCCTATGAAAAATAATATCACCATGCATGCGTACATACAACTTATCATCTCCACGCCGTGGTATAAACAATTTTTCACATATAATTTATTTCTATGGGTATAAAGATGAATATAATGGATTAAAATAATAAATATTACAAGATATATTTTCTATATAACTCATATTTCATCGAATTCCTTCCCCTTTTACCATTACAGAATGATACCATCGCTCATGCGTACGTAGGACCTACCATCTCCACGACTTGATGAGATTCATCCTCCACTACAACCATTTAAGAATGATTATAAAAATGTATATAATGAATGAATATAATATTTTTTAACTTAATATCATTATGGATATTAAGAATATATATATTATTCATATTAAAAATGACTTACATGACAAAATAAGCATAGAAAAACAAGACATTTAACAACTGAAACAATGGTACTATTGAAATATTATCAACAAAATGATATAAGAGGATCGTATATGCTATCATAAATTTTAATATAGACCTGATATAATTTAATAAAATACTTTAACCATTATATATTAGGTTAACACACCATCTACTAAAGTAAAGTACAAGGTAAGGGGTAATTTCACAATCTATTTATTATCTGAGATTGCTTTTACGTAAGAATTTACTAGGAAATATTTGTTATCTATGTCCATGTTTCTTTGAAATGTATTTAAAAACATTATTAAAATTATTTTAAAATTGTTTGAATTTATTTTTAACAATTTTTTATTTTATAAAATGAATCTTTTTGTCATTTTCCTTACGAGGTACTTTGTTAGACTTTTTGAAAAAGTACGAGAAGAATGTTTTTTAACTTATACAGTGTGACTGACATTTTCCACCATCATGATGACTTATATTTTTGAATCTTCCTTTACTAGATTTTAAGATTATTTTCAATGAAAATATTTTCCTTTAAAATTGTATGGAATTTTACATAACTATTTTAAATAAAAGGGGTATTTCTATAAATAAGTTACTAATTATTTTATTAAAAACATTTTCATCTATGTTAATATAGTTTATTGGATATCATTTTTATTTGAGGTTGAGTTATTATGATATAAGCAATGATTTAAGGGTTTATGAATAGTTTTAATGTGGACGTGTTGCTTTTATACCATTCATGGTTTATGGATAAAGTATTAAAATTTAGTAAGCTAGTTTTAATACTAATGTTTATTTTGGTTATGTTTTACACCTTTTATAAGAGGAATGCATTAGAATTATTAAGTGATGGGTGGGTCATGCTATAGTCCTACAATGAATCGGTAGGTCACTTGAGACAAAGTACTTTGGTTTTTTACCTATTTTTGTATGGTTATGGTATGATGCCTTGACTATATGGTTATGATATACAAGATTATGAATTCCCTCATTATGAGAATATTTATTGATATTACATGTGATTATTTGACTATTATAATATTCATGAGAATGTTTATTGGGAATTATTTTATTTATTATTGACATATTATGCTTAAATTTTTTTTAAAAGGCTTGTGTTTCAGTTTTATACCTTTACTTGAAGGTTTTGAAATCCTATTCTATATTTTTTACCCTTAATAAGCATTAGAGTCCACCCATTTCTTATTTTTTATTTTCCAAGGATGCAAAGAAGTGTTTTATTATTGATATGTAGGGTAATATTGTAGAATAATGGAATTATCAAAGAATTATCTATGTTTTATTTTATGATTTGAATTGTAATGTTAATTTCATGTATGTAATCTATTTTTCAAGATTATTAAAATAATATGCACTTTAGGATTTGATTCATTGTAATCATTCCAATGTATTAAAATAATTTACTGAATCCGGGCTTCTGGGGTTGGGGTGTTACACTTTTACTCTTAGTTTTTTCATTTTTACCATTTTTGGTTTGTATTGTGGTAATTAGTTTTTACACAAGCAATTTACCTTTAATGCCTAAAAATGAAATGGAAATTATTAAATAACTTTAAAATAATAATTCCAAATATGAAATATATTTTCTAAAATAAAATAAATAAGTGATATAAAAATCAATTTTAATATTAGCGCACATAACTAATTAAACCATTTTTAAAAAAAGCGTATTATATTTCTTAAAAATTAAAATTAAGATAAAATTATAAATGTTGTTGATTTATACAAGATTAATTGTCTTATTTTTAACCAAATAATTTTTATGTGACTCTAAAAGTAATACATAGCTTAATTCCACCTAGTGAACACTTATTTAAAAGAAAAAGATGCAAAATAGTTTTTATTAGAGTAAAATATTACTTAATTTACCAATATGTTCAACATTAGTTTTATAAATTTTAAATTTTATTTTTAAATGATTTATTTTAATTTATTTATTTAATTTTTATATAAAAATGTTTCTATAAACTTTTAAATAATTATTCTATTATAAAAATTTCAAAAAAGTTATAATATTTACAAAATCAGTATTTCTCACTTTCCACCCCAAAATTCAACCTTTTCATAAAAAAAATAAATATTCACCCTATATTGATTTTGTTATTATAAATTCAAAAATGAAGTTATTTTGGTAAAATTAAATTTTAAAACCTATTTAATTTATCTCTTAAATAATAAATGAAAACTGTTTTCATAGGAAAATAAATTTAAAAAATGTTAGTTGTTCTTATTCTTATTTTCATAAAATTACTAATGTGTTGATAAAACTCTATTAATAAATCTAAATAATTAATAAAAACCTTTTATGATTGAAAATGTATTTTTCCAAAGAATAACATTTATTCATATCAATGATATTTTATCCATGATATATTTAGATTCTTAAAATAAATATATATATTTCCTCAAGATAAAATTCTTTATAAAATACATTTTTAATCATAAATTGTCCTTATTAGTTATTTTAATTTATTAATATTGTTTTATCAACACATTAGTATTAAAAATAAACCTTTTTTATTTAAAACTAAATAGGAAATTTATGAAATACATGTGATATATGTATAATTTATCACATTAATAATTATATGTTTATAACATCTTTATTTCTACTTGAGTAACCCCTTAAGATATCCATGCATGATCTAAACATATGATTTTATTTAGTCCAATTCCTAGATGGTAGTTCAACATGTATAGATATTATGAAATTCCCTAAAAGAATAAACTTCTATTGAATATGATTTCACTCATACTGTAATTTTTGGATCTTACATTAGTCCTGGTCTAGAGGAAACCCTAATGACACCACCTTTTTCCACGCTTAAATAGGTGGTCCTCATACGGAAGACTCATACTACTCGAGGTCATCACTTATCCTTTCTACAAAGTTTTAATAGTATGTTTATTATCATTTATACCCATTAATTTAAAAGCTATATTATAGCTGTCAAAATTAATAACTTTATTTAAGTTAGAATGGTTTCATTTTAGTTGGGTTTCTTGTCTGAAATAAGATATAAAAGGTAGTATTTATAAAAGAAAAATATATTCCAAAATCTCAGGGTGTTGTATTATCCCACCAATAAATTAATTATATCCTCCTAATTTTTAATTATGGAAAATAATGAGGGTATATAAAAGATACAGACCCCTCAAGATATAATTTCTAAAGAGGTATAAACCAAGTAAACATATCTATTTCCTTAGAATATGATTATCCCTAATATCAAGTCTTTATCTAAACATTTGAGCCAAGAGTATAGCTTATTTGTTATCAAAACCCACATTAATTAATTTTATTTTAAAGGGTGTTCAAAATCATGCATGAATTGACAAAATATTATAGGTTTTTATGAAATTTGACTTATTTATTATGAAGAATAATTTTCCCTCTAAGTATAAAGAATCAATACATTTCAAAAAAACATATTAAATTCATCCAATATGATTTGAGAAAATCACTTTCTCATAAACTTAATATTGGGATAAAATAATTGTACCACTAGAATTTTTTATTACTAATTAAAAATCTTGTCATTGAAGTGGTGGTTTTATGTTTGTAACATACATTCTAGGTTCAAAAAATGAGATTGTACAAGATATAAACACAAAAATTACAGTTCTTGAGTGGATGATCAATGTTCCTCACACAACATCATTTTGAAAACCCACTTTAATAATTATGGTTGTATACATTTTCCATTATTCCTTAGGTCTTAGAGATTTCTGATTTTTATGATCCTTATTATCCCTTGGATTAGGGAATTCACTTAGTTAATTCACATGTTTCCCATATTTTAGACATTAAACTATCAGTGGTTCCTAAGGATGAATGTTACATCCCTCCGTTGTGTTGAACAAACTCTTACCATTTTCTTAGTAGTTTATTGCTTGATTATTTCCTTTATGACAGATAAAACATATTCCAAATCCTTTGAGACATTCCATTAGGTTCCAATTATCATATTTTTAACACAAAAAAATTGAATCATCTTTGGTTCATCATCTTCATCTTTTTAACTTACAAGAGACACCAACCTTCTCTTCTCTCAAATGTTTATAAACTCAACTAAGTTAAAATTATTAATCATAATTCATGATAACAAATTATGTATAATCGCATTATTTCTTAATAAAAATCTTATCCCATAATATTTATCATTGGGAAAATCTCCACATTGTCGCTGACATACACTATTAACTTTGATCCTTTGAGCTTCATCTATTACTAAAATTAAAAACGGTCAATGTGAGTGAAGAAAAATTAACATCATAATACAATTATGACATTGATCTCATGAAAAAATCAACCTAAAAATTTCTTACTCTTTGAAACCATCACATTATCTTTTAATTAAACCTATATCATTTTTGGCTTAATGTAATTTTTTTATATTGGGTTATATCATACTCTATGACCTAATTTTTTAAAATAATAAACCCTTTATAATGGATCATGATAAGAATTAGTGTGACCAAATAATATCTTCTGGTAGGTTCTATCCAAGTGTGCAGTCTTAATCCCATTAATCATGCACTAAGTAGAGATCGATTTAATATTAAACCTATATTTCACAGAGTGATTACCCCATGGTTCAATTATTCCACAACCACATCAACTTTCTAGTATCTGGACATGTATATAATGGTATTAAATCACACAATCTCTACTTTACCAAAAATTTAGGATGCTATCATATACTCAAACTTATGTTTAGGGTTTTAACTGAATTTCTCTTATCCCAATCCATAAAAAGACTAATATAATCCCAAAAAATAAATAAAAATTTCTCTATTTCCAATTGAGTCACTATAAAACCATAATCCTAGGTCTGATGATAAAAATACATTCTTTAAAAACAAGATTTGATACAAACTGAAATTTACTAAGTGTAAGAAATGTTGATTTCACATTATTTTTATATCTTAAAAATCACATCTCACAAATATTCACACAATACTATGAATATAAGGTTTAGTGTATTTTAGGATGAGCTACATAAGAAACTTATTTTATAATAATTGAGAAACATTTCTCCATAATTGAGCCACAAAACTCTTCCATATAGACTTATCCTAAGTTATACTCCTCTTTATAACCCATGGAAGGGGAATATAAGAAATGGGTATGCTCAATGGCTTAGTAAGGGAAAATTTATGAATATGTTATTAAGGGTTAGATCACTAAAAAACATGTGTAGGGGAGAAATATCTTATTTTAAACAACAAAAAAGAATTTGATTTGTAAATAAGTCATGATATAAGTACGTGTAATCTCAAATCAACAAACATTCACCATGACCTAAGAGTGTGAAAACATAAGATAATAATATTGATCCATGGATCATAACATAAGAATATAATATACTATTTTTGCATATTCATAGGCATAGGAAATATTGACACTGTGAACATAGAAATACCCATTGATTTCGTGCTCAATATTATGAAATTTTCTAATCAGAATCAATTTCACACTCAATATTGTAAATGTATATAATTCAAATCGTTTCCATACTCAATCACATTAATATAGTTAATCTATAGTGTGTCCCTTCTCAATATTACAAGCATAGCGAATCTGCGTTGTGTTCATTATCAACATCTCTATCTCATGTGGAATAAAACTTTAACCAATTAATTTGAGGGTGATATATGACCCCAACCATCAATCATCCATACATTTGTGTGCCACTTGAAATTAATCATTCATCATATCATAAAGAACCCACTAAAATAAAATAGTTTTCATATCAATTCCAATTGGTATCATATAAACTGACTTTATGGATTAGATTGATTGATACTAATATTCAATCACCCAAAATGAGTATTTCATATATTATTGTATAGAGTGATTCATAAAACATAACACCATAGGTACAAGATATTTTTAATTTAAAAATGGAAGAAAAATCATGAAAAAGAGTATTTTTGGAAACATCACGTAAAATTGTTTTAAAGGGAAAATTACACATCACTGCCAAAAATCATTTTAAGGAAAGTAACATAAAGTCCATTCTTTTAAAACACCACTTTAAAATAAATACATATAATGTATCCATAAAAAACATAAATGTTTTCTATAGTAAATGTGGAGTGAATGAAAAAAATAGGAACATGAAAGGGAAATACTTTTAAATATTTTGAAAATAATTTATTAAAACCCACATTAAAAGAAGAGTGATGAATATATCATTTAAAAATAAAAAAAAATAAAATTGAATATCATAAAAAAAAAAGATACTTTCATTTTAAAATAAGGTAGTAGAACAATAGTGGTAAGAGTGAACGTGGATATAGAATATGAAGAGATCATTTGAAGAGAATGAGAATTATTACTAAAATCATATTAAAATTTAAGAAATAAATAAATCAATGTAATTCCCAAAAAAATATAGAAGAAAGGAATTGTTATATATTTAATGTATAGAACAAATCTATATTTTAAAACCTTATTCCAAGAGGAACAATTATGATTCAAGAAAACAAGTTGGGTCCATAAAAACCCTTTACCTTTAACACCTTTTAGCCAAATTTATTCTAACATCATGTGTAATAAAATAGACATATTAATAACCCATTTTGTAACACCATTCATATATATAAACTTTTATAAAATTCATTAATAATAATTTTTGACAAATTTATTAGTCATATATATTTAATTTTTGTCAGCTGATGTTATTAGATTCGATTCTTTATTTAGTAGCAGTTTCATAATGGTTGTGTTGTTTATTATTTATAGATTAAAATTTCATCATTATATTATTATTATAGGTACTTTAATAGATGTTTTTAAATGATTTATAATTATATTATTTCATTTCATAATTATTTTTGTCATGGGTCCTGGTGATCTTATTTAGAAAATTTTTAACGAACAAAAAAGAGGTTCATTAATATTAAGTTAAATATTAATATAACCTTTACATAAAAATAAAGAAAAATTTTATTATAAAACTATTAGTTAATTTTTTATATTATTCCATTATTTATATTTATATCATTGTTCATTTAGGTGGTTAAACCTTCCAAAAAAAGAACCAGATATAATCTATGGGTGAGTATAGTTAAAAAAGTGATTATTTTTTAGTAATATCATTATTAAAAAAGTATAATTATATTTATTTTTTTATTTTTTTATAATGGTGAATCATATTTTAAGAGATTTATATAAAGAATAAAAGTCTTTATGAAAAATAAAATATGTTTATTTGTGGAGGCGATAGTCCTCATGTATACACGACATCATTATCATTTTCTATAAAACACAATGAAGGTTAGAATTGTTTTGTATTATTATAATATTAATAATGATTTAAATATTTATTTATTAAATAACACCTTTGATCCATACATGTAATTTGGTTATGAAAAATGGATCACGTAATTTAAGGAGGCAGCTGTCTGCACAAAACACAGGTGACTTTTTCATTTTTGGAATGGTTGGTATGAAGGTTGAAAAAGATTATTCCAAAAAAATAACAACATTTAATTATAATTATTAAGCTAATGTAATTATTTTCACATGTGTAATATATATTCTTAGAGAATAATATATAAAGTAAAAACAAAAGAAAATAGAGTAATTGAGAACTTTACATTACTCCATAGAAGCGTTTTTTTTGAATTAGATCAAGGATTTAAGAGGTGTAATTTTGATAATTCCATTGTAAAAAACTTAAATTTAATAATATATCTCTATTTAAATTAAATTTTATTTATTATATAGCTTGTGTAACATGAAACACTATGTTTAAACAAATTGTGATATACCGTTGAAATATAATTATGTGATAGTTATAGCCTAGACATTGGATTGACGGGTATGAATAAGACTAACTAATTTATGAAAACAATATGGTTTTATATTTATAAATTAACTCTTTGGGTATGAATTAATTATAAATAAAAATAAAAATCATTTTAATATAAAGGATATATTTGTTTGAAAAATTATTTTTAGGCATACAATGTATTTTTATTTTAATAAATTAAATTATTCACTAATATTAATTGATTTTAATTAAATTTTTATGCTATACATTCAATTAAATTTTTTAATATTTATTTAATATTTTTTAAGGATGGGATAAGAATAAACCAAGTTTTATGCTAAAAAATATAATTTTCTTAAAAATAGTTTTTTTTCTCATTTTTAAGCTTATTTTTAATAATAATTTATACCAATTATATAAATTGAATTTTATAAAATTGATTATATATTTGTAATTATGAGGTCCAAATTTGGTAAATAGGGATCTTTTATTTTTTGTCAATACGAATAGTAGCCGTGGTGATATTTATCATACTGGTAATGTGAAAATTAGGACAATCGAGGTTACAAATAAGTTACAAGGCCATAATTTTTCATCCTAATTCTAATTATATGAATATAATTTAACCCTTATCACCTTAGACTCAAAACTGATTTATTTAATTGACACTAGTCTATGAAAATGTCCCTTATAATATTTTAATCATAGAAAAATACAAAATGTCACTCTTTTATTTTTAAATATCTTTTATGTATTTATATAATCAAAAAATAAAGTGATAAATGAATATAAATGTTAATTTTGATTATAATTAAATTTTATTAATGATGATAATTTATTTATAATTTTTTAGGATTAAATAATGACCTTAAATACTTGAGAAAAATGATTACACCTTAACTTATTTTAAAAATATTAAAAGTAATATAATTTGAGTGATATATAGTGTTCCAAAAAAATTTATAGATAAATTTTATATTTTAGTGTTGTTTTAAAGGATTATATTAAAATTAAAACTTTGTTTTTCTGTATTTTAAATTAAATTAAATGAAGAGTCAAAATTGATATTAATGATATTTTGTAAAAAATAATATTTTATCAAATTATTAAAAAAACATAAAAATATTGAAAGAGAACTATGTGGATAAGATATGGTCTAAAATTTCATCCCTTGGAAGTTTATAATCCATTTTACACCTTATTTGTAAAATTATAATCTTTTTAGAGTGAAAAAGACATTACCAGAGTAAATGTTAATGTGAGTTAACTAATGGGTTAAACCAAAAGATATGGTTTAAAAATATACATAAACATATCCAAATACTAATTTTATGGAATATCAACCTCATACAATCTTATCTTTGAATAATTAGAATTTTCGATGCATTTTTCTCAATAATGAATTTGTTTTATTTTAATATTTTATGAAATTCCAAACTTTCCCCTCACCTCAATTATAAATGGTCACCTCCTACCCTCACTTATCTAAAATTTCTGAGCCTTCTAGATCAACCATACCATAAAAAATCTATTTTATACACATTATATAGGTTATTTAATTACCAAAATACCGACCCTATTGCCTATAAGAGGATATCTAAAGGGGTTGTTTCAAAGAAGAGGTAATCACCTTAATTGATCACTTTATTTTTAATTATTATTTTCCTAATATAAATCTATTATAATATCCATAAAATAATAACTTCAGTATACTCAACATATGTAAATGTTATAATTATTATTAAACCACTCTTATTCATCCTTTTTGCATCAAATGAAAAGTTAAAATATCGCTTATGTGTACGTATGACTTATTGTTTCCACGTAGTGATACAATTAATTTTACAACACCATAATTCATGGATGTACATTATGATGAATTTAATATTTTTATATTATAGTTACTTAAAATTTATTCCTCTTTAATAATAATATGATATCAACCTTCTTACCTTCCAAACTATTATAAAATGATAATGTTCACAACTTGAAAAAAGACCTATTGCCATGGTT
Source organism: Viscum album (assembly GCA_963277665.1). Lineage (NCBI taxonomy): Eukaryota > Viridiplantae > Streptophyta > Magnoliopsida > Santalales > Viscaceae > Viscum > Viscum album. The sequence continues at coordinate 461,117,178 of OY728138.1, forward strand.
CAAAACCATGGCAATAGGCCCAAAAACCGTGGCCATAGGCTATGACCATGATTTTGTACAACCGTGGCCGCTATCACCATGGATGTAGGTCCCAACCTATTTCCAGGGTTTTAACCATGGAAATTGGTCTTAAAAACTGCCACCGTGGCAGTTGACCTATGGCCACAGTTTAAACCATGGATATAGGAAGGTATGGCCACATTTTTAACCGTTGCGATAGCCTTGGTAAATCGTGGCCATAGCCTAAATACAAAAGGTCACCAGTAGGTTTTGATCCCTGCACCTTTTCTCTACGAACCAGAGTACTTACCACTAAACTGAGCAACATTACTAGTGCATATATATATATATATATATATCATAATATATATATTAATATAAACCATGGGAATATCCTCAAAATTGTGGTGGTAGGTCTTCCCACCAATTTTTTGGTGGGAATTTTTTTTCCCACCAAAGCACGAGACCCCAATTGACACGGTTTTTCAAAACCATGGTAATAGGCCATTGAAAAATATGACCTATAGCCATAGTTCTAAAACAGTGGCTATAGGCCATAGAACTGTGGCTATAGCCACAACCTATTTCCATGGTTCTGAAAACCGTGGTTGTAGGCCATGATAACTGGCCTATTGGCATGGTTTTAAAACCATGGTAATAGGCCACAAAAACCATGGATATAGGTCCGTGGCAGTAGCCTCATTTTCCAGTTGTGGTTGCTCATGTATAAATGTTATCTACCATAACCACAAAGTGATGTTATTCATTTTTCATTTATATTATTTTTGGATTGTAGTAAGGATATATTTAATGAATATATATTATATAATAATTATTCTTTGATGGTGAATTATTGTTTAATTTTATTTTATTCTATTTATCGAAAAGTGAAAACAACGTTTATGCCTATATATGACTTACCATCTCCATGAATGATGTAATTAAATTTTCCATCTAAAGATTATATATATATATATGTATTATATTTATATCAAGATTTTTTTTTGATATGATGGAACCATGATCAAAGTATAGGGTCCAGAACTACCGAACCAAAACTTACATGAAAAATGATGCAATTATCACCTGTAACAATGATTTTAACAAATAATTGTTCATAAAATAGTGATAAAATGTTATAAGTAAATCATAAATGGTATTATATATATTATAATTGTTATATAATATATTTATTATAAATATATATTTATTATATAGGTAGTTCAAACACATCTGAAGGAACTCATACATGAAAAAATAGATTTTTCCTCACTTTTATTTCCATGAGACACAATCCATATTCACCCCTTGTTTATTTTGTGTGATGTATATAAAACCCATAAATGCATTTTAAGATTACTATTATTAAATTTATAGGAATTTTTGATAACATATAATGTTGTTTCTTTCATGTGGTTTACGATTCAAATATTACTAAGTGGTAAGGGTTTTATGTTATAATCTCATTATTTATCATGATTATTTTTGATTATGTTTTTGATGTTAAAATATTATGAATTTTATTATATTATAGTTATTTATTGAAAATAAATACTTTTCTTTCATTTTCATCACCTTAAGTACTCAACAGAATAATTTTTTAAGTATAACCAAAAAATCCTTTCTCTTTCATGTGCATGTTAACTAAGATTGCTTTCAAGAATGTTTTTTATTATTATGAAACGATTGTTTGAATTAGTTTATACCCATGTATGAATTTTTACAAAAATTTTTTAATGTAATTTTATTTCCAATTTTTAAATGTGGTAATTTTTGACTTTTTATAGAAATGTGAAAGTAATGTTTTTATGTTTACTTATACAACATGAATAAATTTTCCCAATGCCATGACTTCTCAATTCATTGAAGTTTACTTGGAAAATTTTTATGATTATTTTCATGGAAAATTTTTCATAAAATATTTTTGAATTTTTGATATTTTTAATTAATAATTATAAGATGAAATGTGTATTTTCTTTAAAAAATATTCTAGTGATCTTATAAAGAAAATTTTTATCCATGATAACATCCTTTGATGTTACTTAAATATTATTGGGGATATGATCCAAGAAAACCATCCTTATTATTTATATAGATGGTGTATAATGGAAATATATGTATGAAATCTGTTCCCCTTCCAGGGACTTTTCTATGATAAAATTATGAAATGTTTATGAATCCCATTTTTTTCCATGGGTTATGTAATTATGAAATGATGAAATATTTATGAAATTAATTTGTTTTCATGGGTTTAGATATGATGATTGTTTTATGATATTATGGAACCCATATTTATAATTTTAATAATTTGATGGGTGGGATAAAAATTATACATCCCTCTAATGGTTTAGGAAAAGATTGATATATCATGTGATAAACAAGACTGGATTGGAGAGTGAACCTAGTTTAGTAATGGATGCTCTCCACTATGGTAGTTTGGGAGTGAACCTTGAATACTATGATGTTTGGAGTAGTGAACCCAATCCACTATGATTTTATTTTGAGTGAACCTTTAATACTACGATGGTTTGGGGAGTGAACCCAATCCAATGTGATATTCTTAGAAGTGATCCTTGACTACTAATTACGTGATTTTCTCTACTTATGTGTATTAAAAAATTATATATCTTATGATAATTTTATTCTCTCATGGATCATGTTCTTTTATTAGTTTATGATTCATATCTTATGAACTACCAAGCTTTATTCCATAACTCACTATTTTGACCTTTGATATGTAGGGTATGGATTTAAAATGTCAAGATCATGTTATCATACACTTATGATCATATTATGTATATGTGATCATTTATACCTCCCTTGTTTACCCTTACTTATCATATGAGGTCACCTTTTCATATATTTCTTTTCCACAGCTTATAAAGAAAGGTTTTAGGTATGATATGTATAAGACAAGTGGTAGTTATGAAGAACTTAAAGGAATAATTTTATGAACTAGTTGTTTATGCATCCATGTAACCAAAGATACTATACCTATACAATTCTAATATAGATAATTATGATATGTAATGAGTATTCAATTAATAATATTAAATATCTATATATGAAAAGGATGGGTTACTATAGTCAGTTGTTTGTGAAGGGTTTAGTTAACCTTTGGAAACTTGGAAATGGAAACTTTAGTGATAACCATGGGGATAATTCTGCCTATAAGATAACATATTAAATTTTAGTAATGATCACATATGACCTAGGTTAAATCCAAGGTGTCCTAAATTTAATAGAATGTTTCATGATTTAGACATATTATAAATTGTTTTACAATATTATGTTATTTTCCACTATAATTATTATTTATTACACAATATTTTTTTTTGGTTTTTGTTAATGGATGGAACCCAAAGGAATCACATAAATGCTAAATATAATAGAAAATGAAACTATTTTCCCCCTAATTAACCAAATTTTATGGGAAATAGAATGAAAAACATCATCGTTACACTCACACAACATTATCAATATATGAATCATGTTGACCTTCTGAATGATAAAAGGAGGAAATGATATTTTATTGAGTCCTTCATGAGGTATTTTCCACTTTATTTTATTTATCCCAATACTCTTCTTGTTTTTGAGCAATATATTTATACTGAAGAAAATATATTTTCTATTCTCTAGTGTTTGGGTCATGAAAAAGTCATTTTGTCCATCATTTGGAAAGTAATTAAAAACAATGTTAGACTCAAATCGAGAATATGAGGCAATAGGAAGATATTAAATCCCTAGAGTGGGACTAGTTTGAGAGGTTATTTTTCATTAAGTACATTACTTGTATTATTTATATGAAAATGGATAAGGAATTCTATGATGTAAAGTAGATGTATAATGAATCTATTGGTACCTATGAGGACAATTTTATGAGAGTTTCATGGTACGCTAATTATATTATCATCCTACATGAAAGTAAGGTTGATCAATTCTTGAGTGTCTTGAAACCAAGTCTATAAAGGGAATTATCCATAAGATACTTCAGTAGCTATAAATAAATCATTATAAGTGCTATAAATGTGGAAATTTGGTTAGATTTATTGATCATGCTCTTGGATTTGATAAGAAAAGAAATATAGAATTTAAATAAAAATAAAAAAACCATGGAGATAAGAAGAAGAACCTTCATTTATTATCAAAGTATGGATGGAAACATGGAGGAAATTTTCTTTAGAGGTTTGTTAAATTTTTGAAGTGTATAATAGAAGGTCACCGATCAATCAAATGATGAAGTTTTGGGAAGAAGTTATCTAATGATGGGAATAGAGAGAATGGTCCACTGAATGCACCACCCACACTCTAGTGTTTCAAATTCAAGGAGTATCAGAATTATTCTAACTAGTTCTCAAACCCAATGGTTAGTGATAATTATATACATCAATAACAACTTAATCCCATATACATAGTGAAATATCATGTGATTACCATTAGTGATGTAGAGTAAAATAGAAAAGTGGTGAAAGGTACACTTTTCATTTACTCAAGAATTGATAATGTCTTTTTTTATTCTGGACCTACAAATATTTTATATCTGAGATTTTTCCTAAGTGTATCAAAATGATACCCCAATTATGAGATATTAAACTAACATTTAAAAACCCTATTGTTAGGATTATCACATCTCAAGTCTATGATTATTCTCTTGTTTAAGTTAGTGGGAATGTGATTCTTGCAAATCTTCTTATTCCACCTCTGGTTGAATTTTATGTTATTTTAGGCATGGATTGAATTTATTTCCATAAATCCCACATCAATTGTGAAGAAAAATAAGTAAGATTTAATATTATGGACTAACCTATGATCTTATATCAGTGCGATGACAAGTATGAGTTTCTAATGGAAATTACATCTATTGTATGAGTCTTGATTCCAATTTAAAAGGTGTGTTTATCTCAGATGGTTGTGGAGAAACTCAACATAGAAGATATCCCTATTATGTTAGAGTTTTTTGATGTCTTTCCAGAATATTTGGATAGTTTTCCACTGAATTATGAATTTGAGTTTTCATTAGAACTCATACCTTGTTCTATACCTATTTCAAATACCCCATTTTGAATGGCCTCAATTTTAGTTGTGGAAATTGAAAAAGAAACTCTAGGAGAATATTTACAAGGGATTAATTTAAAAAAGGATCTCACAATGGGGTACATCTGTTCTTTTTATTAATAAGAATTATAGATCAATGTGTATTTTTTGATTATAAATAATTGAACAAGATCAGAATCAATAATAAGTATCATTTACCCCATATTGATGACTTTTTTGATCAACTACACTGAGCTCAACACTTTTCCAAGATTTAACTTTATTCGGGATATCATTAATTGTAGTTTAATAAGGAGGATATACCCAAGATACCATTCTATACAAGGTAAGAAAACTATGAATACATGGTGATGTTATTGGGTATTTATAATTCCCCTTCCATATCCATGGATTTAGTGAATAGATTTCCTATACATTACCTTGATCAGTTTGTGGTAGTATTTATAGATTAAATTATTATATATGAAATGGTTATGGAAGAGCATTAAGATCATATAAGAATTGTGAAGAAGCCCCTAAGGAAGGAAAATATTTATGAAAAGTTTATCAAGTATTAATTTTGGATTTGTAAAATTTTATTCTTTGGTCGGATAATCTCAAGTGAGGTTATATCAGTTGATAATTTGAAGAAAAAAGTTATTAAATGTTAGTCCAGACAAACCAAAGTTATTGAGATCCACAATTTTCTTTGTTTGATTGGATATTATCTACCTTTTGTAGAGAATTTATCCTGATTTGCTACTCCACTCACCAAGTTAACTTGGAATTGAGCTGATACAACGACCTAGGATTTTCATATATAAATGTCACATCTTTAATATGAATATTAAATATATTTAACAAAAACATAACCAAGTAATACAATGGTTTAGTGACTTTGGATACTAGATACACAATATTATTATTTAGTGAATGATCTTAAATATCACCCATAAATATCCACCCCTTTTTTACTATTTATAAACATAGCATACTTAAAACCTTTATTGGTAAATTGGGGAAAGGAAACATAAGAAATGTTGAGATAAGATTCTTAGAAAGGGTAAAAATAACATGTGAATAAAGGTAAGAGAACATGAACCTAACATTTGATAAACATACAATGTATATTTAAGATTAAAAGATTATGTCATGGCATAAACATAGATAGTTATAAGACATGAATCATAAGCAAATTAAATAACATATGCAATGAGAGTATAAAATTGACATAAGACATAGAATTTTGGTATAAACATAAGTATAAAAAACTATATGTCAAGTTTACCCACTAAGACATTTATAACATGTTTGACTCAGAGTGATAACCCATGTACTTACTTCATGCTTAGGATAACCTCTTGTGTACCAAAATTTTTGGCATGGGATAAAATCCCTTGTACCCTTTGAGCTCATAGATCATGGATCATTGCCCAATGTATTGGATGGATATATTGGTCATAACTATCTTTGGTTATAATGTAACCACTATAATTGGGAATAATGTAACCACCTTCACATGTTGAAAACTATACTTAAAGGTTTTATAATATCATAAAACATTCATCATATAAAAATTGGTGAAAATAAATGGTATTCATAAATTATTCATCGTATCAGAAACCATAAAAAGGAGTGTGATTCATAAAACATTTTATCATAGCATAGAATTTTGAAAATATATAGGTTTCATAAACATCTCTTCACTATAAACATAAATTTTCCTGGGTAAGAATAAGAATGGTATTCTTCAATCACATCCTCAGTAAATTATAGGTAACATCAAAGGATGCCATCTTATACAGAAAATAAATTTGAATGATCACTTGGAACATTTATTATTGAAAATATCCTTTCCATTTTGAAAAAAACTTTTTAAAAAATTAAAAACTTTCAAAATATTTCTCTTTGAAATTAACCTTGGATACATATAAAGTAATATTTAAAAATCATTTAAAACATTTATTAGGAAAAATACCTTTTTTACTTTGAAATAAATTATTAAAAATATACCCAAACATTAAGGAAAAAATGTTTCTTTGAAAATAACATTGAAACTTGTATGGGAATCTTGAAATCATTGATCAGTCATGACATCAAAAAATAATGTTCATTCTATGTAAATTAAAACAAATATTCCTTTCACATATTTTGTAAAATCCCATTGTGGCTTGTTTTTCAGAAAATGGTATGAAGATTCATTTTATTTAAAAAATAAATAAAAATATGTGGAAATTGAGTTTAGATAATCATATAGTAATATTACTTTTTTTGAAAATAGTTTAAAGAAAATATGGATATGGAAGAAAAAGGGATTTTTGTCTAAGAGAGAAATAAATTTAGTTCTATTTAAAACATTATTTTGGAATACTAAGTGTATAAAGCGAGTAAAATTATAGAAAAACATATATTCTAAATAAATAACTAGTGCTTATTGAAATTCATGATTTTATTTAGAGATATATCATAATATTACATCCTTAGAAGGATTAACATAAACAATCCTTAGAAATAATGAGATTTTGTCATGAAAGCCTCACCACTTTTAGTAACTTTGAATCGTTAGATCCATGAAAGAATAAAATAAAATTAAATATTTATAATAAAAAAATTTATGATATTACATGTAAAATGTATATATATACCTCATAAAACAATATAGCTTCATAAAACATGTCTGAAAGAAAGAAAATTGAGACAAAAATCCATTACCTATTTGGTAATATTTTGAATCATAAGACCAAATAAAGAATAACATAAAATAAAAAATTAAATATCATGAAAAGATTGATATTAATGATATAATATATCAAAGGTTCAGTACGTACACCTTATAGAATAATATAGGTTCATAACATAATGTATGTCCCAAAGAAGACAAATTGAGACAAAAATACTTACAACATTGGTAACTTTGAAATCGTAAAACCCATAAAAGAGAGATATTAAAATGGATATATAATCCCCATAATTTTCAGTATAATTATCATAAAATTAATTCATTGGAAGTAAATATATCACATAAAAAAATTAGCGGTGAATATTGAATTTGTCCCAGAGAAAATAAAAGTGAGATGAAAATCCCTTAGTTGAAGTCCGAATTTCATTTATATGTTTTTGAACCTAATTTATGATAAATATATGTTTATTATTCATATATTAATGAACCATAAATATATATCATTCCATATATTATTATCTTAAGACCTTTTATTATCTATTTATTAATAATTTGTTGTTATAATCATGTTTTGACTAATAACTACTTTCTCTGTCGTGTATGTTTTGGTTTCTTATTTTTGGTAATTTTACTTTGATCACAGATAAATAATATCCCTAATTTTAACCATGATATAAATAAGTATATATTCAGTATATATTTATTTATATTTATCCTTAAAATTCCGATATAGAAAATGAAATACAATGTTCATGGTGATGGTAGGTCATACATACACATGAACGTTGTTTTCATTTTCTCAATGAATGAAATGAAATAAATTAAAATAATATATTACTATTAAAAAAATATTTTTTACACCATATATATCAATTATATTCGTTAAAAATATTCTAATTAACTTCTATTGAAGTGGTTAGTGAAAAAAATCACGTCGCTTCGTGAGGGGGTAACTCTCCCTACACACGAACGATGTTATCACATCCCACAAAAAATGTAAAGTAATAATGTATATATTATAAAATATTTCGTATAGTATAACTATGTTTAAAATATCATATATACATATATATATTTTATATATTCTTATTACCATCCAAGTAAAACATAAATGAAAAACACACCTTATAGGTTTGTGAGGCGGTAGTCCTCCATACACAGAAGTCACGTTGTTGTTTTCCAATGGGTTGGAAGGTAGGAATTTAGATGTGATATTATAATTCTATAAGTATATTAAAAACCTAAATATCTCATATAATAATTAAATCCATGATTATATCTTTCTTTGAGAGGTGGTGATGGAAAACAAATAACATCAGTTCGCAAAGCGGTAGTCCACCATACACATGAATGATGATTTCATATCTCATTTGATGGAAGTATAGATGGATATAGGTAATTAAAGTAACATAATAAAATTTAAGTATATAATAGATTCTGGTGTTTTTATTTTCTCATATTTGGAAAATATTTGAAGGAGTTAGTAGAAGAAGTTAAATTCAAATGCATTGTTAGAAACATTTTCTCTTCTTTAGAAAACCTCATTAGGTTTAACCTACAAATTTAATAGATTTAATTTGTAATATAAAAATGTATAATAGGATGTTTTTAGGGTAGTAAAGAATAATTTTGGGTATTTTTTCCTAAAACAATGGGTTTTAGAAATTTTAATAGGAGTGTAAAGGTGGTGGCCTTTTATAAGTGAGGTGAGTGGAACACTTGTTATTTTTGAAAATAAAAATTTGTAACGATGTTTTCTACATGCCTAAAGGATCCAATGTGGTCCATTATAGAACCTTAGAGGTTATAAGGTTGATATATGTACATAAAATGGGTTTTGAACAAGTTTATAGTCTATTTCCCCTTATCGTTTTTATTTTGACCCCCGGTAAACATATTTTAACCTTAACTACAATAATTAATTTTAACCATTTTTACTATTAATTGTGGTAAAAATTCAATTTTACCTTTTTAGATAATATATATTATTATTATTATAAATATTTAATCTATTTTTCAATAATCCATTCATAGAGATGGAAAAATATAATTTAAAACAAATCTGATAGACACAATGTGAAAACATTTCTTGGAAGAAGATGTTTCAAAAATTTTAAAAACGTTTATTCCAAAATTCAAAATAAAATTGATTACATTATTATAAATTAGACTAATTGATATATAATTTTACTAACTTCACTTTTAAAAACATATTAAAATAAAATTCACCTTTTAAATTCTTTGAATGAAAATATGTTTTTAAGAAAAACCAGTATTTTTCTCTATTCACATAAAGATTTATCTTATTAAGAAATTCTCAAAAATTCACCCCAAGATAACTACAAAATGACAGTTTTAAAAATGAAGTTCATTTTTTCAAATAAGTTTTTTAAAACTAGAAAAATTAATTTTAAAATAAGTGTAAAAAATGGGATAATAATGTTTTTTTAGAAAAATACAATTTTATGCGTAAAATTAGATTTATTTTTATATCTTTTATATAAAACACTTAAAAGGAATTTTATACATATTATTGAAAATATAGTATATAAATTTCATTCAAATAATTCAACAAAATTTATTTTTTTAATTTATTGTGGTAAAATGTGTTTGTGAATAGAAAAATAGTTTTCTGGAATGAAATTTTCTTTGCTTTTAAATGGTTCTCATTTTCATTTATAATTAATTTGTCATGAAATAATTTATTCCTAATGTTCTAGTAGATAATAATATCCAATAAATAATTAAAATTCACTCATCATTTCTCTATTTATTATCAAAAATAGAATTTTTATTATAGGTTATCCAACAACATCCAAAGCTTAACTTAATCCATTCCATGAATAGTTAAGCTTAAGGCTTGTCCATGTCTGGCCAAAAATGAAATCCAAAAATTTAGGAATAAGGTCACTAAATTTACAAAATTAATTTATCATTAATCCTCCAAACAACATGAATGATCTATTAATGTGACATACCCAATATGTGAGTACGTTGATCATATATTCTACTGAAAAATGTTAATATCCTAAATTTCCATAAAACCATCATGAAAACTTACCTGCTTTTAAAAATTAAGTATTTACTCATAAAATCATAAATTATAGAATATATTCTATAAATATAAATTTATTATGAACTCTATAAATGATAACATAAAATAATCTTTCATCAAATCATTAATCATTTCCGTGGTAATCAACATTATCCGATTTAATTTATCCTCAAAAATCATATCTTTATCCAATGTAAAAAACATTTTCTCAACATCACGAACATATTAAAGGTTATCATAGATTAATTAGGATTTTTCATAAAATATCACCTTGAAATTGAAAAACGTTTCTAGGTAATTAGCACCATTCAACATATTATTTGATAACCTAATTGAAAAAATTATATTGAAAATTACTTATATATTTCATAATTATTGAATTAAAATACATAAAAACATAAAACATTATACTAAATTCTTAGGATTTATCATCCTAATCCTTAATAGTTCCTTACATTAATTTTTCATTTATAGTATCTTTATCATCAATAAAAACACCTTTACTTTTACCACCTTGTTGATCTTATTATGGGATTTTCTCTTAATATGTATCCTTATTATCAACAGATAAAACATCTTATAATTCCTTTGAGACATTACCTAGAGGTATTTTTCCTAAATTCTTAACATATACACAACTAAATCTTCTTTCCTCAATGGTCTTTACAACACAAACACACAAATAACTCTGTCCTTATATTATTTGGTGAGTTTGAGAGTTAGTAAGGGTTCATGTTGTGAATCATAAATCAACATCAATGATTAGGAATAACCAAAATATATTTCACTCTGGTAATCACCCCATTTGGTTTCTCATCAACACATTATCTATCACATTAAAGGATAACCCAATTCTGTAACACCCTGAGATTTTATGAGAAATAATCTTTTTAATTTCATTAATGTCTTGTGTTGTACGCTACACCAAAATTAGCTTGCACTATACACAACACCGAGTATAGATTTTTATCAATGTATAAATAACAATATTTTGACTATGTTATAGGTAATAAAAAAGGAATCTTGCACTACACACAAACCTGACTTGGATTGCATTACACGTAATAGTGACCTTCCTCGATAGAGTGTGTTGTACGCAATAATGAGTTTCACTAAACAACGATATATTGTTATAATATTATTGTGAACTTTCCATTATGAATAGTAGTAACTAAATTTTGAATTTTATGACATTAAAATTCATCTTACACATTTTATATAACATGGTATGAGAACAAAATAAATTTTTCAGATAAAATAATTATTTTTCAAAAAATACAGTTTTGCCACCTTTTGATGGCGCACCCACTTTAAATTTGGTTTTTGACATGTTTATAAGCTTAATTTGACAAATAGAACTTATTACTTGGAATCAGGATATAAAAATTTACTTTGGATAAGTTTTTGAGATTATTATGATAACCTTCATATTTTGATGAATAGTAAAAATACGCTAAATTTTAATTAAAAACAACTTTTTTCATTGAGATAATTTATATGGTTAAATTATAATATTTAATGATTTTAAAATATACATAGAATATGTTTTTACCATTTAATATAATGTAATTCATTATAATTAATTTTACATTGAATTCATAGGTAAAAACATTTCAATCTTTTGCAACGTTTTACCTTTTAAAACCTGTTTTCTCAACAGCGAGATTAATTTTATATTAAATACTGAAACTTATGTATTTTAAATTTTGAAAAATTAATTCCATACTTGGAATCATTAGGTAAAAATTATGTTAATAGTATACTTTTTATTTTCAGGCATTAGGAATAGTAAATACAGTAAATTTTATTTACTACAGTTAAAGGTAAATCAGGTAATTAAGAGTACAAATAAGATTATAAAATTACCCTAACACCTGAAAAAATTCTATTGTATGAATAAAAGTTGACCCATATCACCTAAGGGTCATAATATATTCATTTCATAGACTTTTAACCGTGAATAGGGTGTAATTATTATTAAAACCACTGAAAGTGATGACATTGCACTCTCTTATATCTTATAAGTGTAATAATTTTAATTGAGTGATAAACTTTATAAAACTTTTAAAATAAAAAGTCACCAGAAATATAATAAAATTATCTACATTATGTTAATTTATTTATAATTTTTAGGGATTAAAAAATTATCATTAATGGTGACACAATAGTGATGCATAAATTGTTTATTTAGTGAAAAATCAATAATACGATTTTTATTAAACTAATAGTGACCATAAAAGGCACTAAAAACGGACCAAAACTTGTTGTTCGTGTACATGTAGTCCATAAGAATCCAATGGTAGAATATTTGACCATTTGGAGCCTTATAAAAATGATTATGACACTTATATTATTTTACTTTAAATGATGTCAAAGTTGTCACCTTTATAAATTAATAAATATAACAATTTAAATATTGTGATTTTAAGATGATAAATTCGAGTAAAATTATTTTTTAGGAAGATATTAGAAGTATATAAATCATAGTATTTTAGTTTTAATTTTTATGCAACAAATAAATAAATTAAAGAATTATACAAAAATATTATAGTAATTATTTTATGAAGAGAAATATCAAATAAATGATTTTGAAAGTATTAAAATAAATATTATATGAACTAATTAATGTTACCCATGAGTTTTATAGATGAACATGACTTGTTATGAATTTATTAAATAGTTTTTTTCAAAAATATATTTTTCTTGGATTTTATTTAAATTCAAATAAATGAATAGTGTCAAAATTGACACTATTGTTATTTTATAAACATAACATATTATAAAATTGTTTAAAAATCACAAAAATATTAAAAAATTATAAATTAAACTTTATATAGTCTAAAATTTCATAAAGTATCCAATTATGGAAAATTCACAGCACATAAGTAATTATTTATAAAAATTTAAAATTTAGAATATTATTACCAGAAATAAAATTAAATAGATTAAATAAGGATAAATCAAGTTGATAAGGTTTACAATAAATTAATAACATGTCTAAATATTATTGGTTTATGAAATTACAACCCTATATCATCTAATATTATGATTTGAGTCATTTTTGGAGGTTTTTATGTGGGTTTTGAGTTTATTATAAATTAATATTTTAGAGGTTTCCAAAAGTGCCCCTCTCCTCTCTTATAAAAAAGGAACCTCCTCCCTCTCCTCCTCACACCACTTTGAGCCTTAAATCTCGGCCAAACCATGCCAATTTATCTTCTCAACTTCCCTAAAAACATTCTAGAGGTCCTGGTCTTCTTCAAAGACCAACTTTAGTACCCTAAGAGGAGGTTTAGAAGAGGCGCATCAAAGAAGAGGTAATATCCTTTACCGATTCTTTAAAATATATTTCTTTTTATACTCACTCTTCTTTATTTGTTTCATTATAAAGTAATAACATCAGTATAAATAATATACTTATATGTTATTATAAATATGAAACAACCCTCTTTCACCTTCTATCCATCCTACGGAAAATGAAATCACCGCGCGTGCCCACGTATGAAATACTGTCTCCACGCCGTGGTGCAATCTGTTTTCCATCACCACCTTACTTGGATGGGTATAATGGTGTAAATAATAACTATATATGATTATTATAACCTGATAATAATTCTTAGATATTCTATCATCTACTTCAATTCCATTAAATAATTATGAGAACGATATCATCGCTCGTGTGTACGTACGGATTACCGTCTCCACGACGTGATGAGATTCATTCTCTATGTTAACCATTAAAGAATGACTATAAAGTATATATAATAAATAATCCTAACAAATGTGACATAATATTGATACTAGATTTATGTATTTTCTATTTACTTACTTCCCTTAAATTTAATAAGGAAACGAAAACAACATTCATGTGTACGTACGGCCTACCATCTCCATGAACGGTGTATTTAATTCCATTTATAGATCTATCATATATATTTATATGATGAATATATATTATATATAAATCATTTTTTACATTCTGGAATTAGGTAAATTAGGTTATAAGTTATAATATCAAGAACAATAAGTCCAAACACGTACGATAAATGAAACGATTTTACCCAAAACGTTTCTTTAACATGAGAATGGGTAATATAAAGTCATAAGTGAATCATATATGATATTATAAATATTGTTATGGTTCTGTTACCAGTTAATAATATGTTTAAACCCACTATAAAGGAGTTTCGGACACGTATGGAAGAAATTGGACCTAATGTAAGGGATAATTATTCCAATATCGTTCTTACCCGAGATTGTTTATTCGTAAGTATTTACTGGGGTTATGTTTCTCATCCATGTCCATGTTTTCTAAAAATGTTTTCATAAATTTTTTACTATTCTTACATCTAGTTTTAAAGTAATTTTTACCCTTTTTTGACTTTTACCACATTGTATGGAAGGAATCTTTCCTTTGTTTTCCATATTAGGTACTTTTTGACTTTTCCAAAAAAAGTATGAGAAGAATGTTTTTTTAACTTATACGACATGAATGGATTTTTACAATTTCATAACGACTTATTTCAATGAAGCTTCCTCTACAAAATTTCAAGATTATTTTCAACAAAATCATTTTCTTTTAAAATTTCATGGAATTTTGAGAAAAGAAAATTATTTTGAAGAAGAAATGATATTTTCCTCAAGAATTCATTTCAAGTGTTTTGTAAAAACTATTTTCCATATAAGATGAAATTATTTAGTATCTTTGTGTTTCATGTCTAATGTTTCTATTATTTACATGGTTTGATTTTTCTTATGTTGAAATGATTTCCATTTATTTTATATGGATTATGTTATGATGGGATGATGTTTATGAAACCCATTTTATTCTTTGGGTTATGATGAATGATTATGTTTATTTTGTGGCACACGAAAGAATGATTTTATTATGAGATGAGTGGGAACTATATCTCCCTACAATGAATTGGGTAAAGATTTATATATCATGAGATAGACATGGATAGAAAAGAAAGTAAATCTGGTTCAGTAATACAGGGCTAAAACAGAAAGTAAACCCAGTTCATTAATGGACATTGTCCACTATAATGGTCTTGGAAGAAATTACTTGGCTACTATAGAAATCATATCATGTGATTAATGTTTTTCCACAATTACATGTTTTATTCCCATGCTATTTTATCATGATTAATGTTTCTTTATGATCTATTCCTTACGTACTTCGAATATTTATTTCCCAAATCAAGATTTTAATGTTTAAACATTATGTTCTTGTTTTTATGTTCAAACATATATGGTTTGTATTATTTTCTCCATGATTACCGTTACTGAGAATTTCATGTCACACTTTTTATGTTTTCTTTTCCCCAGGATATAAAGAAAGTTTTTAGGTAAGAAAACAAAAGGGAAAGATCTTTATGGGAGATGTTGAAGATCTATCACCATGATTATAAGATTGTGTTCCAAGTTTCCAAAGACACTAAATTATTACGGTCATTGGATGTATATTTTTGTTATGTATTAAGTATTCTACAAAAGTAATTTAATGTCCATGTATGTCAAGTTTTGGTCTCTATAGTTGGTATCAGAGGAAAGGTTTAGTTAACCATTGGAAACTAGGATGCATAAACATTAGTGAGATTCCTATAAATATTTCTAAGGTATGTCTAGGGATGTCCCCAAGGTTTAGTATAACCATAGCTTACAGTCCTAGAATTATTTTGACGATCATGAATAACCTTGTGTGAACTTAAGATATCATAGGTTAAAGAAGGTGTTATAAGTTATACATCTTATAAGTGACTTTTTATGATTACGTGGTTCCTCATTATTTTAATTGTTTCTTACACAATGGTTTCTAGTTTTAGTTAATAGAGGGAACCAGAAGGAATTGGGTTAACATTGAATCTAATGGAAAAATTGGTGACTATGAGCAGCGAAATTGTGTAATGCCTAGAGAGAAAGATATTATGATTATGCCGAATCAGACATCACGATATATGATTAACAATGTGTACTTTAATGGTATTCCTAACTTGTTAAATAAGAGGAAGATGTACTTTTATGCATGTTCTCATGGTGATGAGCATAGAGAAAGGAAGATTGATATTTTTATGAAGGGAAGAATAACCTTGAGGAATACCTCAAATGGAGGGGAAGATGTTATCTATGTGGGGAAAATGGTCATAGAGTGAAAGACTGTTATGGAGTCCAATGTCTTATCTTTGGAGAACATGGACATTACCCAACTCAATGCCCTGACCTAAGAGGTTTCTTCTAAATCAAGGAAGGTCCTATTCCATGCCATTCACTAAAGAGGATGTCTTGAATGGTTTATGTATTGAAATTAAAGAATAATGTTGCTGAGATACTTTTATGGTATATTGGAATATCTATATATTGGTCCATTGTGATTAAAATATTTTTAGAAAGAAGATGATATGTGCATAATGAAGGGATAAGGAGAAAATAATATGTTTTATATTTTTAATGATCTCATGACTGATATAAGGACAAAGTGATATCATGATTTGTGTATATAGAAATTTTGGGATTTTGGTATGTGGAAAGAGTTAACTTTTGACAGCATTCATGTTTTCACTAAGGTTCTATGGCAATTCATGTTTTAAGAGAATACATGATTAAGGTATTCACATGTTTGGATTGTGACCAAAAAGATATATCATATGATATATGGGGGATAAATGATGGTATTTACATGCTTGGTAGATAACCATTCTAGTAATTGTTTTCTTTATACTTTGAGTTTGGACAGAAGTATTTTCGATAAGCCTAAAGATTGGAATGGATTAAGTTAGACATCTGATAGTATTGTTTAAGGTTAGAAACTTTGATATTATGAAATTTTATAATAGTATAGTTTTTGAAAAAGGACAACTCGTAGGATGGGCGACAACCCGTCGCATCAGAAAAGGATGCAAGAATTAAACCCACAACCAAAGTGCGACATGCCTTTATCGCCTCCAACTGGCCTACAGGAAGTCCCTGATTAGTAGAAATTAGTTTTATTTTATTAAGCGATATGATAGATGAAGTATAAGTCCATTTTAAGAACCATATATGATTAATCTCACCATAGATAGACTTATGTATATTTTATAACTTTTGATAACCTTTTGTTTGAGACAGATGGAATGACCCATCTTTCTATCACATGATCTGCTAACACTCCATGAATGAAAAATTCAACTTTATTTCTTTAAGATATGAAGTGGAAATTGTTCAAGTAATGACCAACGGTGAGATTGTACTAAAATCAAGTAAGTATTTCTACTTATGAAAAAATTCATCAACTTCAGGGAAATGATCTTGAAAACCAAAAATGTTGTCCTATTACCCTCATATCTGATGAATCAGATGATACGTTAGATCATCAAAAATTAACGGCTTTGTGATTATTAGATTTTTAATAGCTATGTTCTCTACCACTATCCATAAGAACTTGATGGTTAGATTTCTCTTCCATATCCATATTTTCACCTTTGTTCTCCTATGGGGAAACCCAGTGATGAGTTAATTTGGGTAACCGTTACATTTCATACTTTAGTTTTTAAAATTAAGTTTTAGTTTTCCTTTTTACGATGTGAGTTTCTATGAAAGAAACTTTCAAGTTGAAAACCATTTATAACCCCGATGAATTTCGAGGGTGAAATTCATTTTAAGGGGGTTAGAATGTTACACCCCAAAATTTTATGATAAATAATCCTTTTAATTTCATTGATGTCTTGTGTTGTACGCAACACCAAAATTAGCCTGCGTTATAAACAACACCAAGTATAGATTTTGATCAATTTATAAATAATAATATTTTGAGTATGTTATAGGAAACAGTAAAGGAATCTTGCACTACACGCAACCCTAACTTTGCTTGCATTACATGCAATAGTAACATTCCTCGATAGCAAGTGTTATACGCACTACTGAGTTTCACTAAACAATGATATATTGTTATAATATTATTATGAACTAGATTTTATGTATATTAATAACTAAATTTTGAAGTTTTTTACATTATAATTCATTTTACACATTTTATAGAACATGTTATGAGAACAAAATAAATTTTTCAGGTAAAATAAGTATTTTTCAAAAAATGTAGTTTTGCCACCTTTTGATGACACACCCACTTTAAATCTAGTTTTTGATATGTTTATAAGTTCAATTTGACAAATATAACTTCTTCCTTGGAATCAGGATATAAAAATTTACTTTGGATAACTTTTTGAGATTATTTCGATAACCTTCATATTTTGATGAATAGTAAAAATATGCTAAATTTTAATTAAAAACAACTTTTTTCATCGAGATAATTTATATAGTTAAATTATAATATTGAATGGTTTTAAATTATAAATAGAATATATTTTTACCATTTAATATAATTTAAGTCATTATCATTAATTTTACACTGAATTCATAGGTAAAATCATTTCAATCTTTTGCAACGTTTTAGATTTCAAAACCTGTTTCTCAACTGCGGGATTAATTTTAAATTAAATACTGCCAAAAATGTGTTTTGAATTTATAAAAATGGATTCCATATTTGGAATCAGTTGGTCCAAATTATATTAATAGGCTACTTTTTATTTTTAGGCATTAGGAATAGTAACTACGGTAAATTTTATTTACTAGAGTTAAAGGTAAATCGGGTAATTAAGAGTAAAAATAAGATTATAAAATTACCCTAACACCTACCAAAATTCTATTAGATGAATAAAAGTCAACCCATATCACCTAAGGGTCTGAATATATTCATTTCATGGACTTTTAACCATGAATAGGATCTAATTATTATTAAAACCAATGAAAGTGACGGCCTGCGACTCTCTTATATCTTATAAGTGTATTAATTTTAATTTAGTGATAAAAATCATAAAAATCCAAACATAAATAATCAACAGAAATATTATATAATTATATACATTTTGTGAATTTATTTATAATTTTTAGGGATTAAAAAATTATCATTAATGGTGACACAATAGTGATGCAGAAATTGTTTATTTAGTGAAAAATCAATAATACAATTTTTATTAAACTAATATTGACCATTTAAGGCAAAAACACCTCACAAAAACTTATTGGTCATGTACATGTAGTCTATAAGCATCCAATGGTCGAATATTTGACCATTTGGAGCCTTATAAAAGCGATTATGACACTTATATTATTTTATTTTATATGATGTCAAAGTGCTCACCTTCATAATTTAATAAATATGACAATTTAAATGTTATGATTTTAAGATGATAAATTTGAGTAAAAGTATTTTTATGTAATATATTAGATTTATCTACATCATAGTATTTTATTTTTAATTTTTATGAAACAAATAAGTATATTAAATAATTATACAAAAAAATTGTAGTAATTATTTTATGAAGAGAAATATCAAATAAATGATTTTAAAATTATTAAAATAAATATTATATGAACTAATTAGTGTAACCCAAGAATTTTCTAGACGAATATGACTTTTTAGAAATTTATTAAATAGTTTTTTTCAAAAATATATATATTTTTAGATTTTATTTAAATTCAAATAAATTAATAGTGTCAAAATTGTCACTATTGTTATTTTATAAAAATAACATATTATAAAATTGTTTAAAAAACACAAGGATTTTTAAAAATTATAAATTAAAATTTATATTGTATAAAATGTCATAAAGTATCCAATTATGGAAAATTCGCATCAAATAAGTGATTATTTATAACAATTTAAAATTTAGAATATTATTACCACAAATAAAATTAAATAGATTAAATAAGGATAAATCAAGTTAATAAGGTTTAAAATAAATTACCAGCATGTATAAATATTTTTGGTTGATGATATTACAACCCTATATCATCTAATATTCATATTTGAGTTATTTTTAGATATTTTTATGCGGGTTTTGAATTTATTATAAATTAATATTATAGAGGTTTACAAAAGTGCCCCTCTCCTCTCTTATAAAAGGGAACCTACGCCCTCTACTCCTCATACCACTTTGAGCATTAAATATCGGCCAAACTTAGACAATTTCTCTTCTACGCTTCCCTAAAAACATTCTAGAGGTCCTGATCTTCTTTAAAGGCCAACTTTAGTGCCCTAATAGGAGGTTTAAAAGACGCGCGTCAAGGAAGAGGTAATATCCTTTACCGATTCTCTCAAATTTATTTCTTCATATACTTCCTCTTATTTATTTGTTTCATTATAAAGTAATAACATCAGTATAACTCATATACTGACATGTTATTATAAATATGATACAAACCTTCTTCACCTTCTACCCATCCTACGGAAAATGAAATCACCATGCGTGCATACGTACAGAATACCGTCTCCACGCTGTGGTGTAATCTGTTTTGCACCCCCACTTTAATTGGATGGGTATAATTGTATAGATAATATCTATATATGATTATTATAACATTATAATAATTCTGAGATATTCTATCTTCCACTTCAAATCCATTCAATAATTATGAGAATGATATAATCGCTCGTGCGTATGTAAGGATTACCGTCTCCATGATGCGATGAGATAAATTATCTATGTTAACCATTCAAGAATGAATATAAAGTATATATAATAAATAATCATGAAAAAAGTGACATAATAATTATACTGGATTTATTAATATGTTATTTACTTACTTCCATTAAATTTAATAAGGAAACGAAAACAACGTTCATGCGTACGTACGACCTACCGTCTCCATGAATGGTGTATTTCATTCCATTTATCGATATATCATATATGTTTATATGATGAATATATAAATCATGTTTTAAATTCTGGAATTAATTAAATCAGGTTATAAGTAATAATATCAAGAATAGTAAGTCCAAACACGTACGATAAATGAAATGATTTTACCCAAAACGTAGCTTTAACATGAGAACAGGTAATATAAAGTCATATGTGAATCATATATGATATCATAAATATTGTTATGGTTCTGTTACAAGTTAATAATATGTTTAAGCCCACTATACTGGAGTTTTGTACACTTATGGAAGAAATTGGACCTAAGTTAAGGGATAATTATTCCAATCTCGTTCTTATCCGATATTGTTTATTCATAAGTATTTACTGGGGTTATGTTTATCATCCATGTCCATGTTTTCTAAATTTTTTTCATAAAATGTTTACTGTTCTTCCATTTATGTTTAAAGTAATTTTTACCCTTTTTTGACTTTTACCACATTGTATGGAAGGAATCTTTCCTTTGTTTACCACATAAGGTACTTTTTGACTTTTCCGGAAAAAGTACGAGAAGAATTTTTTTTAACCTATACGGTGTGAATGGATTTTAATGGTTTCATAACGACTTATTTCAATGAAGCTTCTTCTACAAAATTTCAAGATTATTTTCAAAAAAAATATTTTCTTTTAAAATTTCAAGGCATTTTGAGAAAAGAAAATGATTTTGAAGAAGAAATTATATTTTCCTCAAGAATTCATTTCAAGTGTTTTATCAAAACTATTTTGCTTCTAAGATGATATTATTTAGTAAGTTTATGTTTCAATTATAATGTCTCTATTATTTACATGGTTTGATTTTTCTTATGTTGAAATGATATCCATTTGTTTTATATAAATTATGTTATGATGGGATGATGTTTATGAAACCCATTTTATTCTTTGGGTTATGATGAATGATTATGTTTATTTTGTGGCACACAAAATAATGATTTAATTATGAGATGGGTGAGACCTATATCTCTCTCCAATTCATTGGGTAAAGATTTATATCTCATGTGATATACATGGTTAGATCGGAAAGTAAATCTGGTTCTGTAATATAGGGATGGAACGACAAGTAAACCCGGTTTATTAATGGAAATTTTCTATTATGATGGTATTGGCAGAAATGCCTTGGATTCTATGGAAACCATATAATGTGATTAATGGTTTGAAACAATTACATGTTTTATTCCAATGCTATTTTATCATGATTAATGTTCCTTATGATCCATTCCTTACGTACTTCTGAGATTTATTCCACAACTCAAGATTTTAATGTTTAAACATTATGTTCATGTTTTTATGTTCAAACGTATATGGTTTGTATTATATTCTCCATGGTTACCCTTACAAAGCATTTGAGCTCACACTTTTTATGTTTTATTTTCCCCAGGATATAAAGAATGGTTTTAGGTAAGAAAACAAAAGGGAATGATCTTTGTGGGAGATGTTGAAGATCTATCACCATGATTAGAAGATTGTGTTCCAATTTTACAAAGACACTAAACTATTACAATCCTAGGATGTATTTTTTTGTTTTGTATTAAGTATTCTACAAAAGTAATTTAATGTATATGTACGTCAAGTTTGGGTCTCTACAAATTCCTTCTGATTCCCACCATTGAATAAAAAAAGTATAGTGTGAGTAACTATAACCATAGTGGGAAAACCAAAAAATCAATAAAAATAATTTATTGGATGACTAAATCATGACACCATTTTTTTCAATTTATGACACCTTAGACTTAACTTAGTTAATTTATATCCAATATTGAAATCCTTCATGATGGTTCATAAATAGTTTTTAAATTTCCAAATCATATCCCTCGAGAGTTTCAAACCAGGTGTGGAGTAAGGCCTATTATCATATACCGTGTAATGCAAAAGTTAAGAATGAAATTATTTTTTCAAATTTGTTATAACTAGGTACATATGTGCCAGAACCACTTCTACTTTTAATATCAAAACAGTGATGTATTATAAGGAAACCACCCACTCTATCATTCTCAAACATCCCATTATATTTTCCTATACTTGGAAATATCCTTATATGTTTCCTTATACATATACCAAGATATATCATTAGACATATACCTAGGGATATCACTAAGGTTTTCTCATCCTTATTTCCAAAGGTTAACTAAACCTTTACTTTATACCAACTGTAGTGAGCTAATATTTTCATACATAAATATCACATCATTTTTTATGAATCTTCAATCAATTTCATATATAAATTCCCAAATACCGTAATAGTTTATTAAATTTGGAGAATGGATACAAAATATAATTATTTAGTGAAATATATTCAATATCTCTTATAAAGATCTTTCCCTTTTATACTCTTCATAAACATACCTTACTCAAAACATTTCTTCTTAACCCAGGGAAAGGAAACATAATAATGAGTGAGATTTGATGATTAGTAAGTGTAAAAACGGGAAATATGTAAGTATAACATGAGAATTAGGGCATTATAACATGATAATCACATAAGAAAACTGTACCCTAAATATCAAAGATCAAAATATTAAGTTATTGCATAAAAATTGGTTTTTTTCATAAGGAATGAATCATAAGGAAATGAAATAACATGACCCATGAGAGAATTAAATTCACATAAGATAGGGAATTTCAGAATACACATAATCATAGAAAATCCTATGTCAAGTTTTACCACCAATAAATCCATAACATGTTAATGTTGTGTTAAAAATCCACCTAACTACTTTCTGTTTGAGATGACCTCTCATGTACCCTCTTTTCATAGATCAGATAACCTACCACATACCCACTAAGCTTAAAGAAAATAAATTATTACGGATTCCTGAAGAGTATGTATATGGGAGGTTATATTTTATTATTATGTAACAACATTCCTTGATTATATCGTAACTACCATCACACAATGAAAACCATATATAAGTGTGACATAGGATCATAAAACCTTCATCATATCTAAACCCATGAAAATAAATGGGATTCATAACACATTTTTCACATCAAAACCCATCAAAAGAAATGGGATTCATATATCATTCATCAAATAAAAACCCATGAAAATAAATGGGATTCATAAAATAGTTTATCATTTCAAAAATCATGGAAAATAAATCAGTTTTATAAACAATTCTTTACTATAATCATAAACCATCCACGGAAAGAATAAAAATGATATCCTTCAATCATATCCCTAGTAAAGTATAAATAAAATATTTTTTTTCATCTTATATGTAAAATGAGTTTGAAAGATAAATTGGAAATGAATAAAGTATGTTTTAAAAACAAATTGAAACATTTTTTTGAGGAAAATAGCTTTTTCATTTGAAACTATTTATTCAAAATATAAAATTTTCCCAAATATTAAGGAAAAAATTTTATTTAAAAAGATCATTGAAACTTGTTCGGGAATCTTTAACTCATTAAGCAGTCATGATAATGGGATATACTATTCATGTCGTGTATGTAAAAAAAATAACCCCTTCACATTTTTGGTAAAATTAAAATGATTCTTTTTTTAAAAATAACATAAAGATTAATTTTAAATCATTTTTTGAAAAACCAAACAACGATAAAATTGAAATTAAAAAATCATAATGTAAAAATAAATCATTTTTGAAAACTTTTTTTAGAAAACATGGATATAGAAGAAAAAGGATTTTTGATCGAAGTGATAAATATTGTCGATTTTATTTAAAAAACTTCTTTTGGAATATTGAGTGTTTAGATTGAATAAAATGAAGTAAAAATAGGTATTCTAAATAAATAATCAGGTTAGAATAACTTTAATGGGTTTGTTGAGATATAGATCCTAATATTTCATCATTGGAAGCACAAATATAAACAATCTTGAGAAACAATGAGATTGTATCATGAAACCCTAAAAACTTTTACTAACTTTAAACTGTAAGCCCCACGAGAGAATAACATTAAATGAAACTTAAAATATTACAAAAATAAATAAATTCATGATATTTAATTTCAAATGGGTCATATATATACATCCTAACATAAGATAGGTGCATAACATATTTCTTAAAGAAATCAAACTAAGACAAAAATGTCATACTGCTTTGGTAATCTATTGAATGATAAGCCCCAATAAATCTAAAATCAAATTAAACTATAAATATGATGAAAATTATGATATTAATTATATATAATGTTAAAGGGGATGTACATACACCTCATAAAATAAGATAAGTTCCTAATATAATATATTTCCTAAAGAAGAGAAATCAAGACCAAATCCCTCAACACATTGGTAAATTTTAAACTGTAAACCCCATCAATGAGAGATATTAAAAAGTATATATACATTACCAAAATTTTAAAAATACTAATCACAAAATACATTCATATTCTATATATACACAATATAAAAAGGAAAGTGGTGAATATAGAATTTGTCTCATAGAGAATAAATATGATACAAAAATCCATTACCTTAACTATCAACTTGATTAATACGTGTTTGAACCAAATTTATAATAAATTTAATTATATTATAAATTTATAATATATATATATATATATATATTTCATACCATATATTATTTAATTATGTACCATTATTACATGTTTATTAATAATTCATTTTTAAAATCATATTTTGGGTAATAACTACTTTGTTTCTCGTGTATGTTTTGATTTTTTATTTTTGGTCCTATTACTTTGATAATTGTCACTTAATCTATATAATTTTAACCATGAAATAAATATATTATATATTCATCATATATGTGTTTGTATTAATCCACAAATGTTAGATATTTAAAATAAAATATACTTTTCATGGAGATGATTGACCATGCATACATATGAACACTGTTTCCATTTTCTCGATGAATGAAATGAAAGAATGGTAAATAGTTTAATAAAATTAAAAGTAATTTAAAATCATATATATCACATATATTCAATAAATTTACCCTAATTACCTTCCATATAAAGTGTTAGTGAAAAATGAATCACATCGTTTCGCAAGATGGTAGTCCTGTACACACAAACCGCATTATCGTATCCCCCACGAAATGTAAAGTAGTAAGGTATATGTTATATCATAATTAAATAAGTATAATTATGTAAAAAACATAATATATATTCATTTAATCTATCTTTATTACCATAAAAGAAAAGTGTAAATGAAAAACACATCACATCAGTTCGCGAGGCGGTAGTCTGCTATACACATGAGCGACACTATTTTTTTCAATGGGTTCGAAGGTAAGAATGTATACCTGGTATTATAATAAAATAAGTATAATAATATCATAAATATATTATATAAATATTAAATACATAATTATATCAATCCATGATATGTGGTGAAGGAAAACAAATAACATCTGTTCACGAGGTGGTAGTCCGCCGTAAAAACGAATGATGATTTTGTATCTCATTTTATGGAATTGGGTATGGATATAGGTTATGAAATTAACATGATAAAATATAATTATATAGGAGATACTGGTGTTATTATTTTATATAGTTGTAATTTTTTTTAAGGAGCGATGAAAATAAATTAAACAAAAACACATAATTAAAAAATTTACCTCTTCTTTAGACAACCTCTTTAGGTTTAACCGACAACCTTCCTAGATTGGTTTTTTGATTTCAAAAAAGACTATGTGATATGGGGAGGTAAGTATGGAAGGAATTTTTCTATGGATTTTCTGAACCAAATGGTTTTGTATGTGTGAATATAAGCGGATAGGTGGTGACCTTTTTTAAGTGAGGCGAGTGACACACTTTTAATTTTGGAAAAGAAAAAGGTATACCGATGTTTTTCACATGACAAAAGGCTAAAAAATAGATCATTATTGAAACTTATCGGTTTAAAGATATGAAAATATCTATTTAATGGGGTTTTTTAAAATTTTATTGATCATTTGACCCCTTATAACCTTAGTCTAACCCCCAGTAAACTCGTTTTAACCTTAATTGCAATAATTAATTTTTACTACTTTTACTCTTTATTATGGTAAACAATTAATTTTAAATTATTATATCATATAAATTATTATTATTTGAAAAATAGAATGCATTTTTACAAATATAATTCACATAAGTGGATAATTTTAATTTAAAATTAATCTCACATGTGTAATGAAAATGCGGTTTTCCAAAGAGAAAGCTTTCAAAAGATTAGAAATTTTTTATGTCAAAATTAAATATGAAATTGATTAAAATTACCTAAATTAGATTAATGGATATAAAATTTATCTAATTTTACTTTTATAACCATATTATAATTAAATTTTAATTTTAAATGATTTGAATGAAATGTCAATTTTCTGTAAAAACTAGTATTTTTGACTATTCACATAAAAATTTATCTTTTTAGAAAATTATAAAAAAAACACCCAATTTTAAATATGATATGATGATTTCAGAAATGAATTTATTTTTTTCAAATAAATTTTCCAAAATTTGAAAAAATTAATTTTAAAATAAATGTGGAAAATGCAACAAAACTTCTTTGTTGAAAATATTGTTTTAAATGTAAATTGGATTCATGCTTATATATTTTGTTAGAAATACATAAGATAATTGTTAAAAAATTATTTAATATATAATATGTAAATTTCTTTAAAATAATTCACAAAAATTTATTTGTTTAATTTATTTAGGTAAAACGTGTTTGGGCACATAAAAATAGTTCCTGAGAGAAAGATTTTCTTTATTTTCAAATGGTTCTTATTTTAATTTCTAAATACTTGGTCACCAAAGAATTAATTTTTTATTCTCATTTAAAACATATATTATCATAATTTATTTAATCATATTCATACCCATCATTATAATGTCTAGGCGGTAACTATCATATTAAATATTAATATTTTAATAGAATATCTCGTTTAGTTAAAACTTAGTGTTCTATATAGTTGAAGATATCAAAGAAAATAAAATTATTTGGGAAAAATATTTCATAAAATATTGGGGTGTTATAGTAAAGTTATTTTGAATAGATGAATGTGATAAAAATTTGAAGAAACTAATGATAAGGTTAGTCATCACACCGACACTTACATTATTCTATAATGGGAACGGTTTTGTAATATATAGTGATGCATCGAAGAAGGGATTGGTATGGATTATCCTTCCAAATTATAGGTGATATCTTATGCCTCACTCCAATTGGAGGTTCATGAGTAAAATTTCCCCGTTAATGATTTGGAGTTATCTGTGGTAATTTTTTTATCAAGGATATGGAGGCATTATATTTATGGAGAAATGTTTGATATATATAATGAAGATAAAAGTATAAAGTTTATATTCACAAATAAAGTGTTAAATATTCTCCAGAGAAGATTGTTGAAGGTGATTAAATATTATTATTTCTCAATACATTACCACCCTTAGAAAGAGAATAAGGGGGAATATTCTCTGAGTCAAAAGGATCATTCTTTATTATCTATGATTAGGATCACAAAAGATCGAATGTTTCTAGATTTTCAAAGGATGGATCCTGAAACCTTAAAGGAATTGGGGAAATATTTTCTATCTATAATGAGGGTTCAAACATCTATCCAGGTAAGTATTAGAGAGGAATATAAGGAATATGTATAGCTATAGAAAATGGTAAGAAATGTTTTTAAGTTTGACAATGATTTTTATGTAATTATAAATTTTAGGTTCTATGTATGTGTTCTCTGCATAGAAAATTTTAAGAAAGAGTTGTTGGATAAAGCTCATAGCTCATCATTCTCTATCTACCCTTGAGAAAAGAAGATGTATGGATATATGACAGAGTATTTCTGTGGGGACATCATGAATAGAGATATTTCAGAGTATTCATATTGGTTACTGGTATTCTATAAAGATAAGTTTAAGAAAAAAAATCTAGGGGGATGTTACAACCATTACCCATACTGTAATGGAAGTGAAAAAACATCACCATGGACTTTTTCATCAGACACACCAGAACCTCTAAAGCCCATAATCCTATTTGGGTTATAGTATATTTCCTTAAAAGGTTTGTACACTTCATAGATATCATAAAGTAATTCTATCTTGATCATATTTACAAAATTTATATTAGGGAAGTGGAATGGTTTCATGAAATATAATATTCTATTATATGTGATTAGATTCCAAGGTTTACCTTGAAGTTCTGGTGATGTATTCTGTAGGATCTGGATGTATAGTTGAGTTTCTTCACTATATATCATCCCCAAATAGATGCTCAGTCTGAGAGAAAAATTAAAACCATAGAGGAAATATTTAGATATTTTTATAGTAATTTCAAAGGTGGTTTGGATCAAAACCTTCCTCTAATCAAGTTTTCCTATAACAATACTTTTCTATTGAGATGGATCATTATGAATCCCTCTATGAAAATAAGTGTATAAGTCCAAACTATTGGGATAAATTTTAAGAAATAAATATATAGGTACCATAACTAGATATGGAAATGATAGATAATGGTTGTTCCATTCAATAGCACATCAAGACATCTTAGAGTCGATAAATAATTTATGGTAATATTCGTTATCATAATCTAGAATTTTAAGTTAGTGAGTTGATGTTTATATGAATTTGCCTATGGAAAATGGTTATTATTTTTAATAAGAAAGGAAAGTTGACCACTAGGTATATTATCCTCTTTGATATTGTTGATTGAGTTGGGATGGTAGTTTTCACTTGGATCTTCCACTGAACCTCTCTTAAAATCACAATGTGTTCCATGTATGTCTCCCATGTAAGAACATTCCTAATAAATAACATGTAATGAACTTTGAGGTCATACCTCTAGATAATTATCTTTATGTTGAATAATTTTTTTATAAATCTCATATTGTATAGATAAAGTGCTATATAACAGGACTAATCACTTGGTGAATGTTCTCTGGAGAAATCAAAAATTCGAAGAAGCTACTCAGGAGCCTGAGGATGCAATGAAATATCGATATCCTCATTTTTTTTGTATCAGAGTGATGAATTTAAGGGGTTAAATTAATTTTAAGGGGGTATTATATAACTCTATTAAATTTTAGAATATATTTACATTTAAATAATTTTATTTATTTGATAGATTTCATTACACACAACACCATGTTTAAACAAATCATGATATAATTTTAAAATATTATAATGTTACAGTTATCACCTAGATTTTTTGTTGTAGGGTATGAATAAGACTAAAAAAATTATTAAAAATGTATTCTTACATATGTATAATCAAATTATTTTAGTATAAATTAATAAAAATAAAAATAAATATCATTTGAAATTAAAAGAGATATTCTCTTGAAAAAATGTTTTTATATGCACTGTGTATTTTTATTTTAAAAAACTAAATTATTCACTATTGGTGAATGATTTCAAATGAATTTATATGTTTTTAATTCAATAAAAAAATTTCATCACATTTAATATTTTCATAGACATGATATAATAATAAATCAAATTTTATGTTTAAAAATGTATTTTTATAAAAAAATTTCAATTTTTTCACTCGTATTTTGAAAATTAATTTCTACTAATTATTTAAAATGAATATGATTAATTGGATTCCGTATTTTAAATTAGGGTGTCAAATTTTTTTAAATAGTACCCTTTCCTTTTCATTTAATATGGATAGTGACCTTGGTAAAATTTATCACATTGGTAAAAGGTAAATCAAGTTAATCAAGGATAATAAATGAGTGAGCATGCCATTATTTTTCATCCTAATTATTATTGGATTAATTTAATTATACAATTAATACATTATTATTGAAGTTTATTTATTTAATGGATACTTTTCAAATAAAATTATGTATATAGTATTTAATGAAAAGAAATATACAAAATTTCACTCTCGTACTTTTAAATATCTATTATGTCTTTATATAGGGACAAAATAAAGTGTATGATGAATTTTAATTTTAATTTTGTGTACAATGAAATTATTTTCATGATGGTATTTTATTTATATTTTTTTGGGATTAAATAATAACCTAAAATTCTTGTGCAATAGAAATACAATATTTATTCAATTAACAAAAAATTTAATAAATAATTTTAAAAATATTAATAATAATATGATTTGAGTGAGTTATAATGTTTCATTAATTTAATAGATAAATATGACATATTAGTGTTGTTTTAAAGGATTATATTTGCAATGACCCGGATCTGGATTCCACTCAACTGGTTCCCCATACCTAGTTGTCCACATGGCCTCAAGCGCATTTCACCAAATTCTAGAGGCTTCCAACTAGCAGCGAGGGCCTAGGGTGTGATAGTGAGGAAAATATGCCCTAATTTGAAGAGTGTAACATAAAGGAATCAATAATAAAACCATTACATAAATAGTAAATGAAATACAACTAAATTTAAAAATAGATGACTGATAGAAACCATACATCATTCCATACAAAAGATGATTCAACATATAATGTTCTAAGAAAATATCCAAAATAAGTACACTTTAGAAATCCAAAATATATGTTCCAAAATCATAGAAGAACAAAGTAATCTAAGAAGCATTGAAAACCTTGAATCAATCCCATGCTCTCCTTCTCCTAACAACAAAACAAGTACCAGTGGAAGGGAGATTTTCCTGATCAACACTTTCAATCATATAATCTATTTGGGCCTAAAAGCATGACCCAGACAGGGTGTGAGACTAAATCCTAGTAGGAAACCATCCCTGATCTCTGTTGATCTGTCAGTGAATATATATATATATATATATATATATATATAATAGGTAGTGTACAATACTAAAACCATTAAATATTAGGTACTCAAAAGTAAGTACAATAGATTTCTTAGATGACAATGTAATCATGTATGGGTGAAGACTAAATCCAAGATAATTATTTGTCTTGGCAGACACATCATTAGTCATTTCATTTCATTATTAAATTGATGACTGAGTTAGGTCTTGACATCCTAAAGTGGAATTCAAGTATTAATCTTGGCGTGTTTGACCAAAAACATATAACCATGGTATAACATAACACCAAAGTAGATCAAAACTAGATATATAAGTATTTCAGCAGTCAATCAGGTTCAAAACCCGATATATAATCATTTCAACATGTCCCAGGGTCAAAATACGGCATATAAGAATTTCATCATGTATCAGGACTAAGCCTAGTGTATAAACATTTCAACATAAAAACTACACATGTAAGTTACAATATTACATGGTTAACACCATAATAACTCACATGGGTTACTCGTATCACAAGCCTAACATGTGAATTAAACAATCACAAGGCCCAACCATTTATTTTCTCACATAGAAAAATCATTAAAGTAAAAAATTAAATTTTAAATAACCCATAAAAGGAAATCAGATGCCTTCTTATAGGCATCCTAGGACAAATGGGAAAATATTGGTCATCTAACAGAAAACGCACCCACAGGTGGCCATCAATCAAGGTTAACAATCTTAAACATGCCCTATAATCATTTAATCAATTATCTAATCAACATTAGGAACAAAATAGGTTAATATTCAATTAGGAGATATTCAAAAATGGTCACGTGGTGCTCCGACACATATAATCTATTTGACAATTTTTGAAAGGCACAAGACCACCTACCTCGTACTCATACAACCCTCCTCATCTAGCTTCATGCTTTGATTCATTCTAAAACGAAGTAGATCTACAAAACAAAAATAAATGCTCAAACTTCAATAACTAGGACAAGAGAATAAATAAGGAAGAAATGATAAAAAGGAATCGATCACTTACCTAGGGGATTTCAACATATATGACGGTGTTTGAATGGGGCATCAGATGATGAAACGAGAGGTTAATTCCCATTTAGATTTCATGGGTGCACTGCTCATCATAAGGGGTGGGGGTGAGGGTTTATTTATATCTATCTAAAAAAACAATGATACTGTCCAAATTAACAATTAAAAAAGTACATGGAGTGTACTTGAGACTACACACCGTGTCCATACAATTTCGGGCTAGACCATTACGTGGTTGTGTACTAGGATTAAATGGCATGTAGCCCTCTATACACAGCATGTACCTATAAGTACATGGCATAGAGGCCCCAGTCATGTTGTGTAACAGGACTGCAGCTGGCCCTTGACCTCTTTTCCCCCATTTTCTTAAGTATAAATTCAAAATAAAATATCCATACCTCAAAGGAAGAACCGTTTTCTTACAAACTTCCCACCATAAAGAAATTATTCCTTAAATTTCTCTTCCAAGGGTGGTAAAGGAACATCAGATAAAAACTTCGTCTATTACGATGAAACATCAGCCTCCCTCTCTCAGTTATCATCATGCACTCGACCGTTCTACCCCAACACCTCTACTAAAGGAACATAATATCAAACGGCCTGACATATCTTAGTGAAATATTAACCTATCTCTGGATTCACTTGTGTCCCAACCTCGGTGAAACATGCAAGAAAACCTGATCCCCAACATCAAACTCCAGTGGTCATCGGTGATAATCAATGTATGATTTCTGATGATACTATGCATTAACCATTCACTTTTGAATCAATTTGACCTTCTTAGAAGTATCCTACATGAGAGGTGGTCCCAGTAAAGGTTCCTTAACAACCTCCAACTAACACAGGGGAGAGTGGAATGACCTACTGTATAAAGCCTTGTAATGTACCATTTGTATTATTGCTTGATAAATATTATTGTAGGTAAACTCAATAAGGGGTATGTGTTTCTCCCAAGAGCCTCCAAAATCCATGATGCATGCTCACCGCATCTCCTCTGGCACCTGTCTTGTACACTCTGATGGGCCATCAGTCTGAGGGTGGTATGTTGTACTTAGGTGCACCTACATACCCATATCCCTTTGAAAACTCATCCAAAAACAATAGGTGAAGTGGGAATACCTATCTGAAATGATAGTGCATGAGACCCCATGTAGTCATACCACCTCTCAGATATACATATTTCTGAGCTCATCAACACCAAAGGTCTCCTTGATCGGTAAGAAAAGAGCATCCTTTTCAAGCCTATCAAAAACTACCCACATAACATCATTTACTGATGGAAACCTCGGAAAACCCATAAGGAAATCTACCACTACATCATCCCATTTCCACTCTATATTGGGTAGCTGCTATAGAATTTTAGCTGGATGCTGATACTCAACCTTCACTAGCTTACTGGTGGAACATTTAATTAAAAAACCAACTATATATCCCTTCATTCCTAGCCACCAGTACTAATGATGTAAATCCTGATACATTTTGGTGACACCAGGATGCACCACTCAATCTAAAGCATGAAAATACCACATTATATCCTCAAACATGTCTTATGAAACCTATATGATACCCTGTAACCACAGAACCACATCCTTTCCTATGGTCCAACTAGGAGGAGTGTCCTCTCTTTACATACTCTCCCATAGAACTAGGCCTTCAAAATCCGATAGCTACCTTATCTTAACTTTGTCCAATAAGGTAGATGTAATAGCTAAGGATGTAAGAAAAGGTTCACCCTCCCTATCCCGCACCTCCAAATGTATCTTAGAGTATAAGTCCATAAGCTTACACTCGCTACTAGCCTTCAGCACTGCCTATATATGAGTCCTCCTGCTCATTGCATCGACCACTTCATTGCCTTTCCCAGGTGTGTAGGAAATCTTGAAGTCAAAATACTGATGGAACTCCACCCACCTTCGTTGCCTCAAATTTAGATCACACTGAGTAAAAATTTACTTAAGAGCTTTGTGTTCTGTGTATACTAAAAAAATGATCCTCTAATAAGTAATGTCTCCAAAAACAAAAGGCATGAACATCAATGGATAATTCAAGAATGTGAATTAGGTAATTCCTCTCATGTGGCCTCAACTACTGAGATCGATACACAACGCCTCGATCCCCTATATAAGAAATGATCCTAGCCCAATAACTGATGTGTTACAGTACACAATGGGACTACCCCCAACTTTGGAAAAATTAGTCTTAGTGCATACATTAATCTCCCTATCATATTATGAAATTTCATCTCATAAGAATCTGACCATACCTACTTCACACTCTTCTTTGTCAAGTCTATCATTGGTAATGATAAGCGTGATAAGTCCAATATGAAATTCCTGTAGCAACCAGTCAGCTATAGAAAACTCTTCACCTCAAAGACATTCTTGGGATGCTCCCAGGTAACTACTGTTCTCACCTTCTTTGGTTCCACTAATACTCTTTTCATTGAGATTTCATGACTGAGGAAGTGAATATGATCCATCTGGAAGTAGAAATTTTTGAGCTTATTATATAAATGATGATCTCTTAGTGTACTCAAAACGATCTCAAGATGGGTGACATAGTCATGTTGATTATGATAATACACCAGGATAACATCCAAGAAAACCACAAAAAAGTATCCAAGTAAGGATGGAACACTTGGTTCATCGACGCCATGAAAACTATTTGTGCATTCCTGAGGCTGAACTGCAAAAACAGATACTCATATAGCCCATACCTATTACAAAAGGTTGTATGTGGTATGTTTGCAGGTTGAAAACACACCTAATGATATCCCAATCTCAAGTCGATCTTTAAGAAAACTCGAGATCCTAGAAGCTGATCAAACATTCCATCTATCCGTGGAAATGGATATCGGTTTTTAACTGTCAAGTGTTTCAACTTCCATTAGTCCACACATAGCTTAAGGGTACCATATTTCTTTTTCATGAAAATGATCGATGAACCCCATAGAGAACTGGGTCTAATGAAACCCTTAGCCTCCAAATCCTTTAGCTGCCTCTTGAGTTCTTGCAACTCCATCGTATCTATCCTATAAGAAGGAATAAATACCGATGCATCTCTTGGTACTAGATCAATAGAGAAATCTACCTCTATTACTGGTGGTAAATCTAAAAAGTTGTCTGGGAAGATGTCCCTAAAATGATCAAGCACTGGAAGATATGCCATCTGACGTGTCCCATGGTTATACAAATATAAACTAGAAATCTGTGTTATCATCCCACTCAAACCACGATGCTTGGGTCCAAATCAGCTTGCTTGGGAATCCCACTCCCCCTTGTGTAAAAATGATTCTCTCCCTAGTAACATGAAACTCACCCTGAAACGATAGTAATCAACAAATCCTTGAAATGAGACTGACTGGTCCATTCATTGTATGAAATCATATCCTATCATCTCTAATACATAGAGATCCCCAAAAAAGTGACACCCACCAATTTCAATGGGGGAACTCCTTACACAATCTCACATCTATCATTCTAATCCCTAACAGAGTGTCTAGTTTCATAACATCATCAGAAGTAAAAATAGAGATCCCTAGGCTCTCCAAAATGGGAACATATACGAAACTTTTTGAAGCCCCTATATTAAAAAGTTTAGAAGATAAAACAGAGGTGAATGGAATAGTGCCTATGAACATAAAAGGTTTGGGACCCCGCCCTTACTAGGTCTACTGCATAATAAATGTATGGCCTGTACCGCAGCCCTGTGACATAGCATGGATGCCCTGAGCTGATACACTCTGCTATCTTTAAAAACCTAGAGTCTGGTTTCCTCGGCCACGACCACCACCTTGGCTTGAGCGGATTTATGTATTCTAGTTCCTTGACTGGTGAGAGCTTGTTGGCCCTACTCTAGAACGTGGTGCTTGTAAATATCCTCTCTCACTAGATACTGGTGAAAATTTCCGGTAAATCACTATAGATAACTAATATTTCTAAAAGATCGAAATTCAAATGGGTCTATCAGGAAATAAGGTTTGATGTGCCAATATTTTCCGCACTAGTTGCACCTCACCTAGATACCTAATGAAATATTCTAACCACTAGATTCACTGCTAGTAAGCTCCAGACAATGATTTATGCTACATGTTGAAACAGTGCCAGATCTCAGTGCCGAACCACCCTGGATCACACCTCCATATTCCCTTTGATTAAACTCAGTAATCAATTCCAAGTTCACTATTGTATATTCTGCAGTTAGACAAAAGATATACACCTACGATCAATTTTCATACCTAAGACCATCCTTGAATCACCTAGGCTATGAAATATTGTCACCAATCAGAATAGGTATGAAGTGATGGAGCTTAGTAAAATGTTTTGAGTAATCCATAACTGATAAAGAACCATAATTTAGTGCATGAACTCCTAGGTTTTTTCAGTCCTCAATGTCTCGGGATAGAAATAGTCATAGAAGACTCTATATAAGTCTTACCACTGCATATCTTGATGATTCCCCATCTGAGTAACAACATCCCACCATTTGTTAGTATAATCACGCAACATATAAGTTATGAGATTGACCCTTTTCTTTGGAGGTATCTCCAGATGCTCAAAGATAGATAACATGGCCTTTGGACATGATTATGTAACCTGTGGTCCCCTATTCCTATAAAATGTGTGAGGATGTTGCTGTTGGAAAACTCTAGTCAACTCAGCCATAGAAGTGGTTGGATGAGGTTCTCCCTAGAAAGTTTACATAAAGCATGTGAAATTGTTACAGAACCCTGCCTCTACACCTATATCTGGAGCAACCATCGATGCCTTAGCTGGAAGACTAGAGGATCCACTAGTAGCCCATGGCCTACCACCTCTTGGGTATTCTCATCGCCACCCTCATGGCATACTACTGGAGGTTGTTGTGGTGGAATTTCTCTGTAAATTCAAACACATACACCTCAATGTGATCTTATTCATTAAGGAACAAAGTTCAAGTGATAAAGAACTAAACCTGAGAAGAAATACCTAAAAATTTAACAAAATTTGGGTACATGACGTGTAGAACATAAACACAATGTTTCACTTTAAACTATCACATGGGTGTGTAAGTTTTCCTGCCTTGGTCATTTAAGCATCCTAGGTACACGACGTGTCATCCTGATACATGGTGTGTACTTAGGTTCTCCCTCCTAGACATGTACTCCCACATGGCCAGAGTCACACATGATCCGCGTAAGTAAAAATATATGGTGTGTATCTACCGTACACTAAGTGCACTATCCAAAAACCAACAACCCATGTTCTCTATCACAAAGCCAGACACACTGTCAATTACCACACGAAATGTACTCCAAGTACACTTAACCTAATTAATAAAAGTTCTCTCTTCACTAATAGAAGAACACATGGAGTTTGTTCATAGCATCACACACCGTGTTATTTGGGTTTATTAAAATTAAACCTCATAAACTTTCCCCAAACCCTTGTTTTTGAAAAATCAAGCAACGGTGTGCCAAATTATGATCTGTGGGGTCACATAATCCCCACAAATAAAAGTTTGACATCAACATATAGTACATAACAACACTATCTATATCCCATGGTGGAAACATGACCCACCAAATTCCGATCCAATAGGGCCCGTACTCCTTAGGGACCAAAGTTTGGAATCCATCCAATTCGAACCATAATAGGTATCAATACACCTATCACAAAATAAGAAATATCTATCACAGTATTTATCAAAAAAGCTTGCATAGCTAGCATGACATCTATCACAACATCATGAAATCACTAATGCACAATAAATGGGATGACAAGCATTCATGGCATGTGATTTCTAATAAGTGATTATATAATTCATGAGATTGAACACCCCTATATCAATAGGTTGAAAAAGAGTAGAACCATAATAATATCAATAATAATAGCACAAAACAAGTGCGTCACCCAACGGTGAAATCAAATCAACCATAAAAACTCAAAATACTAGTATCACAATTCAATTTGAGGTAGATTGGATTTTCCCTATATGTGAGGTAGCTACTCCCAAGAACATATTAATACTAAATACCATTTTCTTAAAATACCTTTATTATGTCCCCAAATAGTAAGGAAAATCAAAAAAGAGACTCCTTTGATACCACTTTGTAACATCCATAATACAGATGTCACTCAACTGGTGACCCGTACTATGTTGTCCACATAGCCTCAAGCACATTTCCCCTAACGCCAGAGGCTTCTGACAAGAAGAGAGGGCATAGAGTGTGATATTGGGGAAACTATTATTTTATTGGTAGAGTGTAGCACAACAGAATCAATAATAATACAATTAAAAAAATAGTAAAAAACATACAACTAAAATTAACAGTGGAAGACTGATAGATACCAAATATCATAACATACAAAAGATGATGAAACATGTTATGTTCTAAGAAAATAACCAGAACAGGTACACTGCAGATATCCAAAATATATTTTCCAAAAGAAAAAATGTACATAGGAATCTAAGAAGCATCACAAGCCTTAGATCAATCTCATGCTCTACTGCTCCTAAATAGAAAATCCAGTACCAGTAGAAGGGCACTTTCCCTGATCAACACCTACAATCATACAATCTGTTTGGGCCCAAAAGCATGACCCAAATAGGGTATGAGACTAAATCCTAGTAGACAAACACCCATTATCTGTGATGATTTGTCAGTGGATATATATATAACAGGTAATGTAAAATAGTGAAATTAATAAATAGTATGCACTCAAAAGTAAGCATAACAAATGTCTCAAAAGAAAATGTAATCAAGTATGGGTGAAGACTGAATCCAAGCTTGTCTTTAGATTGGAAGAAGCTTCATTAGTCATGTCTTTTCATTATTCAATTTATAATTGAGTTTGGTCTTGAAATTATAAATTGGAATTCATGAATCACTCTTGGTGTGTTTAACAAAAACCATATAACCATGGTAAACATAACATCAAATTGGATCAAAACCAGATATATAATCATTTCAGAAGTCAATTAGGTTCAAAAGTCGATATATAATCATTTGAGTATGTTCTTGGTTTAAAACCTGGTATGTAAGTATTTTAATGTGTATCCAGGCCAAGCATGGTGTATAAGAATTTCATCATAAAAAAAACACATGTAACTTACACTATTACATGGTTAACGATATAATAACTCACATGGGTAACTCATATCACAAGCTTAACATCTGAATGAAACTATCACATGGAATTTTTATTTATTATATCATGTGAAAATTCATTCAATTAACCAATTCCTTTTTAAATAACCCATAAAAGGAAATCAAAGGCATTCCCATAGGCATCCTAGGTGAAATGAAAAAACATTGGTCATATAAGGGAAAACACACCCATGAGGTGGCCCTCAATCAAGGATAACAATATCAAATATACCTTATAAACATTTAAGCAATTACCTAATCTACATTAGGTAAAAAAAATAGGTCAGTATTCAATTAGGTGACACCCAAAAATGGGAATGTGACATTCTAACACATATAATGAACTTGAAAATTTGGGAAAGGCATGAGAATGCCTACCTAATATTCGTATAACTCTCATAATCTAGTGTCAGTCTTTGATTCAGCCTAGAACAGAGTAGAACTACAAAATAAGAATAAACTCTCAACCTTCAACAACTAGGTTGAGAGGAGAAATCAGGAATAAGGGCTCAAAAGGAATCGAGCACTCAAAGAGTGTATTTCAATGGATCTGACGATGTTTAAATTGGGCGTTAGATAATGAAACCAGAGGAAAATTCCCTTTTGGATTTCCTGGGCACACTGCTCATCGAGGGGTGGGGGTCATTTCTCTATGTCTGGAAACACCATGCTACTTCCCGACTTAATAATTATAAGAACTCGGATCTTGATTTCAGGTATGGATCTTGATTTTGTGTTATTTTTTATAAAAAAGGAATAAATGAGGTTTTTTTATTACACGTCATGTACTTCCATGTACACGTCGTGTACACAGTTGCTACGTACTGGCTGTGTAATGGATAAAAACATGGCCCTGTGGTGACCTAGTAGACCACTTAAGTTAGGGGCTAGTTAAGGCTACTACATGACATGTATTTTAAATTAACACACTATGTAATTTTCATTTTATTTGATATATCAGAGTGGGGTCGCATCTTTTGTCTGTAAATTTCTTCTTCTCCCTATGGTTAGTACATGAGAGTGACATAATGATCTACAAACTTCTAACCCCTCCTGATTCTCTATCCGAGATCCAATTGAGACACCTTCAGGTATATTGAAATGCCACTAGTGATTTCTCAAAACCCCTAGATATTTCCTTCCTAATTCCTTCTCTTT
Source organism: Viscum album (assembly GCA_963277665.1). Lineage (NCBI taxonomy): Eukaryota > Viridiplantae > Streptophyta > Magnoliopsida > Santalales > Viscaceae > Viscum > Viscum album. The sequence continues at coordinate 461,158,653 of OY728138.1, forward strand.
CTTGAGTTATTCAAGGTTGAGAGTTTTTTACCTTTTTGTAGATCTGCACTGATCTAGGATGATTCAAGGGCCAATGTTCAATTATATTGATTGTAAGATATTGAGTTAGGTGGTTTGTACCTTTCTCTATTTGTATTTGGATTATATATACTAAAAATTCTACATACCCTCATTTGGGGTATTGCTTGATTTGGAATTTAACCCTTTTTATTACCTTCTATGTTTTGATTGATTGATAAAGGGTTGTTGTTTATGCGTAAGGTTGGATACCTTGATTTTGGGACACCCCATGGGTGCGTTTACCTTTGATTATTTATGGCCATTTGGTCTTGGATGCCTGTCAGGCTTGCCTTGTTTCCATGCCTTGTCTTATTAGGATGGAGTCACTAGTGTAGAAAACGTTTTTTACGTCAGTTATTTTTCAATTTTTACGTCGGTTTCTATCCGATGTTAATACGGGCGACGTTATAAATAACGTTTTTGATGTTGGTTATTTAAAAAACGACGTCAAAAATATAAAATCGCGATGTTTATGACGTCGGTTATTTTAGAACTAACGTGATAAAGAAAATGGGAAGGTTTTATAATGTCGGTTATTTAACAACCGACGTGATAAAAGGCCTGGAAAATGGTTTATCACATCAGTTATTAAAAAACCGACGTGATAAAGGGACAGGGAAATGGTCTATCATGTCTGTTATTAAAAACCCGACGTGATAAACCGGGGGGAGGGGGGTTTATCACGTCGGTTTTTTAATAACTGACATGATAAAACGGGGGGAGGGGGGTTATCACATCAGTTATTATATAACCGACGTGATAAACCGTGGTGAGGGAGGTTTATCACGTCGGTTATTATATAACTGACGTGATAAACCGGGGTGAGGGGTGTTTATCACGTCGGTTATATAATAACCGCCATGATAAACCCACGGGAGGGGGTTTATCACGTCGGTTATTAAATAACCGACGTGATAAACCGGGGGGGGGGGGTTTATCACGATGGTCATTAAATAACCGACGTGATAAACCATTTTCCTGGCCTTTTATCAGGTCGGTTATGAAATAACCGATGTGATAAACCCAATTTTTTTTAAAATTGAATGCAGTCATCCTCTCTCCACCAGAATCAACCAGAAAACAAATCAAGAAATCGTACCACGAAAACATAAGTAGATCAAAATTAAGCATGTACGTTGATAACATATAAAACCTACCCCCTAGACAGCCCCCACCCTCATGTATACCCCATAGACAGCCCTCCCCCACCCCGTTGGAGCCCCCACCCTCATATATACCCCCTGGACAGCCCTCCCCCACTCCATTGGAGCTCCAACCCTCATGTATACCCCTTGGACAACCCTCCCCCACCCCATTGGAGCCCCCACCACACTCCTGGACTGCCCCCTGACCCCCGGATTGCCCCAAACACCCCTCAAAAACCTCCCACCAGCCTGAACAACACCCCCTCACCCCACTTGACAGCCCCCACCGCACCCCTGGACACCCCCAAACACCCCTGGACAACCCCCCACCCTCATGTATACCCCCCACCCCTAGACAGTACTCCCACACCCCTGGACCGCCTTCCCACACCCCTGGACAGCCCTGCCACCCCCTAGGACTGTCCCCCCACCCCACCGGACAACCCTCCCAGACCACTGGATACCCCCCAACCCCACTGAACACACCCCCACACCCTTGGAACCCCTCCCCCACAGACCCAAATCCATACCAGAAAAACCATCAAAAGTAAACCAAAATAAGAAGTAGAGAAAAATTCAACATTCACTTATATAACATTCAAAACTTACACTGTCAACTTAAAAAAAACTAAATCCAACCTAAACAACTACCAAATACACAATTACAACGAAAATATTCAAAATTACATTTTACATTATAAACAACTAAAATTCAATCAAACCTGTAAAATAATTTGACCACTCCACTTGTAAGTGTTTGATGTCTTCAGCAGTATAGGGTTTAGGGTCATCAAAAAGATACAAATGAAAAAGAAGGTAGTTAACGTGTATAATGAATAAATCAAATTGAAATATTATGGAAAAGTTTAAGAGGAAATCGTACCAGGTCAAAATTCACAACTGTCCTAGTTGTTTTTATTTCATACATAAATCTTAACATATAATATCCTCATTCGATGGGGCCTTGTTGTTCATGAAAATTCAGTTTGAATGAGTGTAAATTCAATATATTATTTTTATGTAATAAATCAAAAAGTTCAAATTATAAATGGAAATTTACCTTTGCATTTACATATTTGATCTTTGCATTTCTTTTCTTTGTGTTTTTTCGAAAGTAGGCCCATGCACTATTAGAAAATAATACGAATGGGGTAAATTTAAAATTCATTATAATATATAAAACTATTGATAAATTGAAACTTACCTTTCTAATATATTCTTAAAACTTTCCCGCACATCACCATGGACATAGCATATCCAATAAAGAGCTTTCTCCCTTGGGAAAAAAACCCCTAACATCCAATGATCACTAATAAAAGGAAATTTAACGTTAGTGGTTTTTTATGTTAAAGGATAATTAACTCTTTGAGTGAAATGTGTTTTATACCTCTCACAAAAGGCATCATCCAACATTGTGTGATTATATTCTTTTCAAATCTTTCAGCAATATAAACCATTCTTTGTTCCTCATTCAATGCACATGCTTCAGGGGAAATCAATTGCGGGTCCATGAATCCATATACTTCTGTCAGCTCATTCCTCTCACAAATTTTATAAAGATAACTAATACAAAACATACATAAGTATACATTTTTAATAAATATAACGCAGGGAAAAGGTGTTAAGACTTACATGGAAAAAATTTGCACCACGTTTATGCCCAACTTATCTCCAGCAACATGCTCCATGATATCAGTTTTTATAATCCCCACACTTATTTCACGTCCATAAACATGAGCTTCCATTGGAAAATCATAATAACCCAACAACAAATGCGAATATCTTGATAATCTGTCAAGACCATTTGAATCTGTATCTGATGTCATAGCCATTTGTCTTTGTTGTTGTCTATACAGTATTTCTTTACCTTTGAAGTATTCCTGTAAAAAAATTGAAAAATATATTAGTTTTCAAATGATAAAACAACTTTGATAAAAAAATAAAATAAAATATATAACATTCATACATCTATAGTAATGAGTCGAAGAAGTCTGGATGGCCAAAATAAAAAATGGCCAATACTCTGTCCAACTGTCGCCACCTCATTTGTAGGTATTGGTACCCTAGCTGATCTATCTATAATATCCTGTACAGTGAACCTCTGATTCTCGACCTCTAATTGTTGATGATGAACTGTACCTCCTATACAATATACCAACCCATATGCTACTATATGATGTTGAGAATCACCAACATACAACTCGCAATATGTAGGAAGCTGCGACGGAGGCGTAGGATAAAAAATGGGGTCTGCAGGCTGAGGTGGGGGAGTGGGAGTTACTGGAGGAGGATAAATAATGGGGTCTGCCGGGGGAGGTGGAGGAGTGGGAGCTGCAGTCTGAAATTGTCTTTGCATTTCTGCAAACATAGACTACACCGACTCTCTAATCTTGTCCTCCATCGTCGCATTAATATTATGAACTTTAGCCTCCAAGGATTCTATTTTTTTTATAAACCCCCTCAATGATAGAAGTTGAAGAACATGGCAACACTTTTCTTACCGATACACCTACCAAATATCCTTTTACATGACCAAGATGTTTGGGCCTTCCCAATGCTGCAAATAAAATATCTTCCCTCCCAGTAGCTGTAAATGTCCCTTCTGAACTCTGATCCTCAAGAGAGTCCCGTATTAATTAATTGAACATTTCTATAATAATTGAAATTATATGAAGAAAATAGTTAACTTAAATAAATTAAATAGATATATTACAATCCTCTCAGCTACGATTCTCGATTCTTCTGAAAGATATTGCCTTTTTTTCCCTTCCGAGCTCTCTTCCATTTTTCATTTCTAGATAGATTGGATGGAGGAGCCACCTCTCTAGAGCTTGAAGACTCAGCTCTTAGTTGTTGAAATTTTTCTGCCATCATTTGTTATTCCAATAATGCATACCCTCCCCGAGATAAACTTTGAGGGTATACATTTTTAGATTGGATCTGCTGATGAGATTTCCTTGTTTGCTGTAATTTAAGAATAAGAAATCATTAACAAAACATTAATAAAATCATTTATATAAGAAAGTTTATAAAAGTTTCATTGCCCTTACCAGAAATGACTCTTTTCTTCTACTTTCAAAAAACTGTCTCCATGTGTCTTCATCTATAAAAGGATATATACGACATGGATTGTCATGACTCCTATGACCATAAATGAAATCAGATGAGAGGGTTGATTTGAAATCCCTCCATCTCCTGGCATCCAACGATAAGCATTTCTTCCTGACTCCTCCAGTGTCAGGAATATCAAATGTCATCTGATAAAGAAGTGGTTAAACATATTATATATACTAGAAACATTAAAAGAATGGTCAAAAAATGACAAAAGATCTTACCAAAATCATCTCCCACAATTGATAGATAATCGCTTTATCCACACTTCTCCAATCATCATACAGAATGCTTACTTTTCTCTTAGCCTGAGTTGCTACAAAACTTTTAAAATCTTTTGCGTTCGGACCTCTAGGAATATCATCATCATCAAACTCAACGACTATCCTCCGATCCTGCGTAAGGGCAAGTGATAATTTATGTAAATGTGTGCACCCACGTTTACTAGCCTTTGAACTCTTTATCGTAATAGGAGCATGTGAATGTTTATCCCCAGAGGTATGACCAGCTATATGCTCCTCTCTAGAATCATGTGGTTGATCTTCTGAATGATATGTCATTATCCTTCAAATCAAAAAAACAAATGTCAGTTCACAAATATAAAAATTCAAATATTTTAATACTACTATAATCAGAAAATAGAAAAGTGTACTAAGTTACATAATAGTAAACATTGGTTATATGGTAAGCATGTTAAACAATGGTAAAGATGGTAAAGATGGTAAAGATGGTCAAGATGGTAAAAATGGTAAAAATGGTAAACCTGGTAAACATGGTAAATATGGTAAAGTAATTGTCAGTGAACAAAAAAAATAGATATATAATTCATGTAATGGTTATAAACATGATAAAGTAAACTAAACAAACTTAAAACAAACAAAAACATATACTTATTTTGTTTGAAAACATGTTTTAATAAATAAAAAACTTACAATATCTAACATTTATGGAAAAAATAAATGTAAACAAGAAATAAACATATGTTACCTGTAATTTTAGGAATGTACAAATGGATTGTTTTCCCAAATTCCTTCGTCGTGATCGTTCCTTATGGAAAAAACTATGTCTTCAACATGATCATCATTATGTTCTGTTAATCTTTCCATGGAAGTAGAGATCTCACATAAATCAGCATATTCATCAAGTTCATACTCACCAACATATTGTTTTTTCCCTTGTAAAACAACATCCCACTGCATATCTAATTGATCTACTACATAGAAAATTTGTTTTGCATGTGTTGCCATTATAAAAGAATCAGTTGTGTCTTCCAATCTATTCAGATTAACAAGTGTTATTCCAAATTCATCGTGTTTGACACTGTTGTTACCGTTAAACCATTTATAGTTAAAAACAGGAACTTTAATTTTAAAGTAATCAACCTCCCATATGTCTTCAATCACTCCATAATATGCACATGATGCAGAAATTTGGTTTTTTTCTTTAGCACTCGAAAAATTCATTACTTCTGCAAACACTGATACACCACTATACTCAACTGCACTTCTGTTGTCCAGAGCTTTCACATGAAATTTATAACCATTAATGTCATAACCGGATCATGTTATCACATTTAAACATGGACCACCCACTATCCATTTTAATGTCTCTGATACATCTGATCTACCAAGAAAAGTCTTTTTAATCCATGACAAAAAAGTTTTGTTGTGCTCATTTAGAATCCACATTTATTTCTTCTTTGGATGACATTGTTTCAACTCATTAATATGCAATGTGATATACGGTTGAGCATCAGCTATGTTATTCAAGATGTATGATTCTAACTTCTTCATCTGTTCAGCTAACAATGATTTGAATTTCAAGACGTGAATCCCTTTTCCCTCATTATTAACTCGTTCATGGAGAGATGGAGGCAAACCTATGTATTGCGCCATAGCCAAGTAGCTCGTACAAAACTCTGCTACCTCCTCAGAAATATACTTTTCAATAATGGAGGCTTCAGGTCGATATAGATTTTTAACATACCCATTTAATATTTTCATATACCTTTCAAAAGGATACATCCAAAGAAGATAGACAGGTCCACAAAGCTTTATTTCTTGAACCAGATGAATCATTAAATGCACGCAATGCAACTAGTAGAATATGTTGAATCATGACGTGACAATCATGTGATTTCATACCTATCAACTTCAAGTCCTTCAATGAGACAAAATTTTTTACATTAGAAGAATAACCTTGAGGCACTTTGGTATCATGAAGACACTGACAGAATCTAATTTTCTCCCTCTTCGATAATGTATGAAAAGCTGGGGGATGAAATGTTCGTCTTCCTTTAGGAGTGGGAGCTAACTCCAAACGTATTCCCATTGATAGTAAGTCTAATATTGCATTTAACCCATCTTTAGTCTTTCCTTTAATATCTAACAATGTTCCAATCAAAGAATCATAGCTATTCTTCTCCACGTGCATGACATCAATATTATGTTTAACTTTATGATACCTCCAATATGGTAACTCAAAAAATTGACTTTTTCTTCCAAATATGTCTATCATTACCAGATTTCTGTGTCTTTCCCAATGTCACTTCAAGGTTTTTCACCCTCTCAAAATACAGATCAGGGGATAAAGGTTTTGGAGCATTATCAAATTATTGTGAGCCATTGAATGCCTTTTTTATTCTTCTATAAGGGTGTTCCATAGGCAAAAACTTTCGATGACCCATGCACACTGTTTTCCTCCCATGATGCAATTGACAATATGACGTCTGTTGTTCGCAAATTGGACATGCTTTATTCCCTTTAACACTGTATCTAGACAAATTTCCATACGCTGGGAAGTAATTTATAGTGAACAGAAGCATTGCATGTAGTTGAAAATATTCCATTTTATAAGAATCATACACCCTAATACCATCAGCCCATAACAGTTTCAAATCATCAATCAACGGTGACAAGTAAACATCAATATCATTACCGGGTTTCTTTGGACTAGAGATCATTGTACACAACATGAAATATTTGCGCTTCATACAAACTTCAGGAGAGAGGTTGTAAATTACCAATAAAACAGGCCATGAACTATGTGTGCTACTAAGTGTTCGGTATGGATTCATTCCATCTGTGCACAACCCTAGTCTGAGATTTCTAATTTCATTTCCAAATTTAGAATACTGTGCATCAATTTTCTTCCACTGTGGACAATCAGCTGGATGACGTATTTTTCCATGACATACCCGCTCTTCATCATGATATCTTAACCTTTTTGCATCATGTGAATTAGCAAATAAACGTTTGAAACGATTAATTATAGGAAGATACCAAAATACCTTTGAAGGGAGCTTTGTAATCTCTACACCAGCCTATGATTTTTCTTTCACCTTATACCGTGATGTCCCACATTTAGGACACTCTGACAGAAATTCATATTCCTTCCTATATATAATGCAGTCATTCAGACATGCATGTATTTTCTTGTATCCCAATCCCATTGGGCATAATATTTTCTTGGCTTTGTAATATGAATCTGGAAGATCGTTATCTTCTGGAAGAATGTATTTCATCAATTGTAGCAGCTCTATAAAACTTATGTAACTCCATCCATGTTTCACCTTTAGGTTAATCAATCTTAACACCGCCGACAAAACCGTAAAATCTGTACAACCAAGATATAATGGTTTTTCAGCATAACCATATAGACGTGCAACTGTTGGTTCTATCTCAATTTGTTCTGCTACAATATCGCGAATCATTTCGTCAATTCCATCGGAGTTACCATCTTGCGAATCATCATAATCAGTGAAATTTCGTCCAGTTTCGCCATGCCAAATCCAAGGGCTGTAACTCGGATTAAAACCATGACAAATCATATGATCTTTTATCTCTCTACTTTTCAACTTCTTCATATTCAAACATTTCAGGCATGGATAGAAAAAAATGTCACTACTTGGAACATTTCATTTTGAAAATTCCAAAAAGGCATCAACACCTTCCTTAAATTCATTTCTCATTAGAGGTGCCGTAATCCAACTTTGACTCATTATTACCTATAACAAATATCAACAAAAAATATATATTTTTAAGGTAAGACAAATATATGTTTATACAAAAAAATCATAATTTGAATGTAAAACAATTTAAAATATAAAAAAAATCTATGGGTATTTAAAAAAATATGCTTGAATATTATTTTTAAAACAAAATATAGTTAGATATAACAATTTTAAATTTCATTTAATCAAAGAAAACCATGACGCCTACATAGTTGACAGAAAATTGGAGAAAATGGAGTAAACCTGAGAATCACCCCCACCCCCCAGACAGCCCCCAAAACCCTCTGGACAGCCCCCCACCCCTTGTACAACCTCCCACACCCACACAACCCCTTGGACCACCCCTGGACACCCCCAACCCTCTGGAAAGCCCCCCACCCCTCTAGACAGCACCCCCACCCCTCCTGGACACCACCCCCACCCCTACCCCTTGAACACCCCCTGGACACCCCCAACCCTCTGGACAGCCCCCCACCCCACCGGACAACCCCCAAAACCATATGAACAGGCCCCCACCCACATGGATAGCCCCCCCAGACACCACCCGTTTCCACATATTTGATATAACATATTTTTTTAAAAACGTTTCATGAAATATGATGAAGTGTCCAATATTATTATTTATGAAATTTTTCTTACTAGAAAGGGTCTTAGTATTGGATAGAATAGTAAATAAAGTGGCATAAAACAGCAATATAATCCTAAAAAATTCATATAATCCAGCTTAAATATTTGAATAAATATGTTTGTAATCAACCATAAAATCCAAAAGGTGTATGAGAGAACAATTAGAGAAAAACTTGGCAATGAGAGATCATAGTCATTAAGGGGGGATGGTGTCAAAGGAAACACAAAATCAAATGAACCGAGACTACTTTATGAAGTAATCTATGAAAAAGAAAAACCTACATCAAATAAACTCATTATGTCCACACATTATGTCCACACATTAACATGTGTGAAAAAATATTATTCCCATGCCATTTTGAACAAACTCATTATATCCACACCTTACTATCTTATGAGATATAAAACAAAATCAATGAAGTGGATGATGATATATGACCCCACCCATCAACATCCATACGTATGTGTGAGATATAAAATCAATAATCATTATATCACAAAGAATACATGGAAAAAATGGGTTTAATATCCATTTAAAATGGAATCATATAAATAAAAAATTTATAATTCAATCAATAAACATGATAATACCATGTAATATAAATGGGTTCCAAATGATACTAAATAAATTTCTTGGTAGATACCATTCAATGATTATATGGTATTGAAACCATATAAATAATGAGTATATAGTTTAGTCAATAATTTTGTCAATAATTTTATCTATGATATCTTGTTGAACACCCTTCAATCAAAGGAATAGAAAACATGGTATTCATAGTGGATGTCTGGGAAATAAAAATCCAACGATATTAAAAAAGATGTAATAGTGTTTGAAATGGAATAATCTAACCTAGTTTAAACAAAATAACCGCAAAACATAATTATAGACTATCCGTGAAAAAAAAAAACGAACGAAATAAATTCGTGGAAGGCTTACTTGAGTGTTGCGATTTGAGATGATAGATCCGAGAGGAGTAAAGAAGATAAATGATGAAGTCAAAATGAGTTTAACGCAGGTTGATCGACGAGCCGATTAGGGTTTACCACGCGAGAGAGACGAGCAGGCGGACTGTCAATCAAAAAATCGTAAATGACAGTCCATGCAGCTTTAATTTTTTAAATGTTTTATAACGTCGGTTATATAATAACCGACGTTATAAACTATTTTTAAAATTTATAACGTTGGTTATTTTAAAACTGATGTAAAAAACCCCCCTCTCTTTGGTTTTTTATGTCGGTTATAAAATAACCGACGTAAAAAACTCCTAGATACCTCGTTTTTTATGTGGGTTATAAAATAACCGACGTCAAAAACCAAAGCGCGGGGGATTTTTTACGTTGGTTATTTGATAACCGACGTAAAAAACGAGTTATCTACGGGTTTTTTACGTCGTTTATTTTATAACCGACGTAAAAAACCCCCAGTGCTTTGGTTTTTTACGTCGGTTATAAAATAACCGACATAAAAAATCTGTAGATAACTCGTTTTGTTCTTCGGTTATAAAATAACCGACGTAAAAAACCCCGCGCTTTGAGTTTTAACGTCGGTTAATTTATAACCGACGTAAAAACCAAACACGCGTGATTTGTAATGTCGGTTATTAAAATAACCGACGTTAAAAATCTACTCACCGCATTTGTTACGTCGGTTATTTCATAACTGACGTAAAGAACCACGTTTCACAGATTATCACGTCTATTATATATAACTGACGTAAAAAATGGTGACGTAAATAATGTTTTCTGCACTAGTGAGTTGTTGTTTATATGAAATGATTGTGATATGCTTTGTAAATATTGACCATGGGGATTTGATTTAGAGAGCTTCCCAGATGGGTTAGACCATGAGATCTACCCATGTGGTTATTTATATTTGTTTAAATGAACCTTTGAGCTAGGGCTATTGAATATGAGAGCTACCAAGGTGGTCATATATAATTGACTTAAAGTTTTTTGACCCTAGGGTTTTTAATGTGAGAGCTGCCTAGGTGGGTGTTTAAAATTTATTGATTCTATATTGACCCTGGCGTATTGACCATCAGAGATTCCCTGATGGTTATTTATAATTCTTTGATGCTATGTTGACCAAGGGGTATTGATCGTGAGAGCTGCCCAGGCTATCATTTGTAATTGATCTCTACTTTGTTAGAAAAAATGGGTTAGACCATGAGAGATTTCCCAAAGGGGCTTTGATTAATGAATTGATGCTATGTTAGACAAGTGGGGATTGACTATGAGAACTTCCCATGGGGTCATGTATGACTAATTGTATAATTTTGATGAGTCTGCCAAGCCAAACCACAATCTCAGACTCCGTCTTACTTGATCATTTAGATGATCTTCTGAGACATCTATTTTATTACTATTGCATAGGGGATACAAAGCTTAGGCTAGACCCTACGGTTTATAAGATTCAACAAATTGAATGATAAATGTAAATGAATGTAATTGAAAACTATAGGACTCTTTAGTTTTGAGTAATTCCTAGTTTATTGGTTCATTTCTTCATAATACTAGCTATAAATATTCACCAAAATTTAGGCACATATCTTTTGGTGGTTGCCTATTGGGATTCATCTCACACCCTATTTGGGTCATGTTGTGGACCTAAACATATTATATGATTGCAGGTATAAATAAGGTCAAGTACCCTTCTTCATTAGGTACTTGATTGCGGTTGGAGTTGGAGAGCATGGGACCAAGCTGAGACTTACGATCCTGTTAGAGTTTACTTTCTTTTATGTACTTGGGTTTCTATATTGTATTTCTAGGATTGTGATTTGTTTGGCTGATTTCCTAGAAACATGTGACATGCATCATTTATATATATATATATACATACACTCCAGTTGTTTTGTTACTATTAATATTCCACTGTTTACTTATGTTGTATGGTATTACTACTTTCGCAATTATTACATTTTTTTTGCTGTATATACTCTTCCAATGAGGTCATAGTTTCCCCAATATCACACCTTGGACCTCACTACTAGTTGGCAACCTCTGGTGTTTGGAGAAATGCACTTGAGGCTATGTGGCCAACTGGGTTCGAGGCACCTTTGGGTGACACTCGAATCCAAGATGTTACAATAATTAAAAAAAGTACAGGGCATGAACTTGAGACTACATGCCATGTCCGTACAATTTCTTTCCAGACCATTACGTGGCCGTGTACTGGGATTACATTAGTTGTATCCCTCCATACACTAATTGTACCTATAATTACATGTTGTGTAGTCCACATTCATGTCGTGTAACAGACCTACAAATATCCCCTGACCACTTTTCCCCCATTTTATTTAGTATAAAATGAAATCTAAAGATCCATACCTCAAAGGAAGAACCGATTTCTTACAATATTTGAATTAAAACGTTTTATTTATGTCTTTTAAGATAAATTAAATAAATTTCTTCAAAATAGAAATTAATGATATTTTATCAAGATAATATTTATTAAATTATTTAAAAAACTTAAGAAATATTTAAAATGGGAAATATTAATAATATATGGTATAAAATTTCATACTTTGGATATTTATGATCCAAATTTCACCTTATATGTAAAAATAATTTACCGTAGTTAATGTTAAAATTAGTTAACTAAGGGGTTAAACCAAAAGATAAGGTTTAAAACACCACATAAAACTGCTTGAATTTTATTTGATGATGATATTTTAACACCATACTTTCTTATCTTCATATAACTATCAATTTGATTCATTTTAATTGATAATTACTTTATAATATTTTAATCTTTTATGAAATTACAAAAGTACCCTCACCTTAGTTATAAAAGGTCACTTCCTCCATCCACTTATTCATACATTTTAAGCCTTCTATATATACCATAAACTTCCAAAACCCATTATAAACTTACTTATACTCATTTTAGTAGTTCTTATCTACCCAAAATACCAACCCTTGGGTCTTTAAGACGTGATTTAAAGGAGTTGTTTCAAGGAAGAGGTAACTGCCTTAATTGATCACTTTCTTTTTAATTATTCATATACCTCCTATAAATTTATTTTATTCTTCATATAATATTAAATTAAATATTATAAATATATTAAAATGTTATTATTATTATGAAACAACTTTTATTCACCCTTTTCCCTCAAATGGGAGGTGAAAATATCGCTCCTACGTATGTACAACTTACCGTCTCCTCATAGCGATTCAATTAATTTTCCATCACCATAATTAATGTATTTTTATTATGATGGATTTAATGTTTATATAGAATATTTATGAATTAATTATTATTATGTAATTATAATATCATATCTACCTTCTTACCTTCCAAACTATGGGAAAATTATAACGTCGCTTGTGCCTACGTGTGGACTGCCACCCCCTCGAAGCGATGTGATTCGTTTATTCATTTTCATTATAATTCAATAGAAATAAGGATATATTTAATGAATATTTACGATATATATGAGATAATTATTTTTATTCTAAGGTGAATTATAGTTTACCATTCTTTCATTTCTTCCGTTGAAAAGTGAAAAAACATATTCATGTATACATATGACTTACCGTCTCCTTGAATGAAGTAGTTCATTTTTCTATATCTAGATTTTATGGATATATATATATAATGAATATATATGATATTTATATCATTATTAACATACTGTATATGATGGAATCATGATCAAAGTACAAGTACCAGAACCACTAGACCAAAACTTACATGAAAAATGAAACAATTATCACCCTGAACATTGATTTATTAAATAATTATTAAGAAAAGGGTGATAAAAGGTTATAAATAAATCATATATGATATGTTAAATATTATTATATTTATGTAATAAATTAATAATAAATTTATATTTAATATAAAGTATGTTTGAACACATAAAAAGTAAGTTAGATTTGTGGTAAGGGATTTTTGTCGCACTTTTATTTCTGTGAGACACATTCCATATTCACCACTTGTTTATTTTTTTGGTGTATATAATACCCATGAATTTATTTTATAATGTTAATTATAAAATTTATCTGTATTTAGATATCCATATTAGGTTATTTATTTCATGGGGATTACGATTCAAAAGTTACTAAAGTGGTTAAGGTATAATGTTACAATCTCATTAGTTTTCAAGATTATTTATTAGTGTGTTTACAATAATGAAATCTTACGAATTATATTATACTATAGTTATTTTATGAAAATAAATATTTTACTTTCATTTTCCCCACCTTATGTACTCAATATACTAAGAACGTGTTTTTAATAAAAACTAGATTAATTTCTCTCTTCGATGAGAAATATTTTATATTCAATGTCCATGTTTTCTAAAAATATTTTCAAGAATATTTTTACTGTTATACACTAATTGTTCAAATTAATTTTTAATTTTTTTTAAATATTTTAAAAGGAATCTTGTTATCTTTTTTCAAATAAGGTACTTTTTTAATTTTTATAAAAAATATGAAAGGAATGTTTTTATTTTAACTTATATAAAAAGATCAAAATTTCCAACCATCATGAAGAATTAATTATTTGAAGAATCCTTTGAAAGTTTTCATTATTATTTTAAAATAAAAGTTTTCCAAATTTTTTTTTAAACTTTTATATTTTAAATAATTTATTTCAAAATGAAAAGGTTATTTTACTCAAGAAATATTATAGTGATCTTTTAAAGAAAATTTTAATCCATGATAAGATATTTTGATGTTACATTAGTTTTACTAGGGATATGATCCAAAGATAACATCCTTATTATTTATATAGATGGTTTATAATGAAAACATTTTTATGAAACTCATTACTTTTCCATGGGTTAGGCTATTATCAAATGATGAAATGTTTAGGAAACTTTTTCTTTTTACCCGGGTTATGCTATGATGAAATGTTTATAAAACCCATTTCTCTTCATTAGTTATGATATGATGATTGAGTTATAATCTTTTGGAATAGATATATATGATTTTAATTATATAATGGGATGACCCATAATTATATGGAACTCTAATTCATTAGGTAAAGATAGAAATCCCATGAGATAAATGGACTAGAATGGGCAGTGAATCCAATTCAGTAAGAGACTCTGTCTACTATATTAGTATTGGGTGTGAACATTGAAAACTATAATGGTTTGAGGAGTCAAACCAATCCAAATTGATAGTCTTTGGAGTGAAACTTTACTACTATGATGGTTTGGGGATTGAACCCAATCCACTATTATATTCTTGGCAGTGAGCCTTGACTACTAGGGAAATGATTTTCTAGGCTTATATGTAATCCATAATTCAATGTATAATGCCAATATTATGCTCTCATGGCTCATGTTCTTTGATTACTTTATGATTCATGTCTTATAAACTATCGAGATTCATTCCATTACTCAATATTATGATATGTGATATGAAATTTGTGGATTTCAAATGTTAATTTAATGTTCTCAACCCCTTTTTCTTATGTTATATTAATGTGATCATTGATATCTCCATTACTTACCCTTACCAAGAATTTGATATCAATATTTATTATGTTTGTTTTAACAAATTTGCGAAGAAATGATTTTGGAACTATATTTCTAATAACGGTGATAGTTATGGAGAACTTAATGAGACACCTTTATGAACCATTTTTTATGTTTCCAATTTTCCAAATATATGAGACCTACACAATTATAACATTGATTGTTATGATATGTAATGAGTAGTCCACTAAAAATATGTAATATCTATGAATTAAAAGCATGTGTTTCTAGATAAATTACATATTGGAATGTTATAGGACTATTTTGGAGTTATTTTGGCATATTTTGGTTGAATAAAATATTCTTGTGGTGTGAAGAGAAGTGGGGTGGTGATGGATCATTTTATAAGGTAGATGAGTGGAATTTTCATAATAATATAAAAAATAAAGTCCATATTAAATGGTAAAATAGATCCAATAATTAATAATAATAGATATGGGGTAGGGTTGAGGTTTTAAATTCCTTAACCATACATTTTTACACATGTTTTTAACAAGTTTTTATGTATTTTACTCATACGTTTTTTACTATTTCCATTTTTTCTTTTTACCATGGTAACAAATTTTTACCTAAGAAATTTAATTTTAATGCCCCAAAATAAAATTAACCATATTAGATAATTTGGGTCTAATGATTCTAATTATAAAATTTATTTTTTTTCAAATAAAATTTCTAATAGTGATAAATTTAATTTTAAAACTACTGCACATAACGTGTAAAAATCATTTTCCAAAAAGTGTATTCTTATGCTTTATAATTTATGATTAATATAAAATTATCAATTATGTTGATTTATAGGAAATTAATTAATTTATTATTAACAAATTAAAATTTATTTTTATTTCTAAGCTATCCATAATTGAAACCCACATTGCAGACACTTAGTTAAAAGAAAGAGACCAAAAATAGTTTTTATTAGAGTAAAATATTAATTAAGTTTCCAAAATGTAACCAAGTGTTTTATAAATTCAACATTTTATTTTTTAAATTATTTATAACAATTTATGAATATATATTTTTTATATAAAAATGGTTCCATAATCTTTTAAATCATTCTTGTTTTATAATAATATCACGAAAGTGTCATTGTTCACAAAGTTGGTTTTTATCACCATTAGCCCCAAAATTAAACATATTCAGAAAAATCAAAAAAATATACACTAAGAAAATTTTGATTTTATAATTACAAAAACATGCTTAATTTGGTCAAATTAAATTTCTAAAATTTTATTATTTTATATTTAAATAAAAAATAAAAATAGTTTTCATTGAAAAATATATATATTAAAATATTTTCTATTTTTCATATTATTTCCTATGAAGTTATAATTAAATTAGTGTTAATATGTTATTCATATAAAAAATATTTTATCAATGATATATTTAATTACTTAAAATATTAATACACATCACCTAAAAAGTCATTTAATTAGAAACTATATTTTTAATCATAAAATGATCTTATTAGTTCTTTAGTTACACTAATTGAATTTTATAAATGAATTATTATTAAAAACGAACTTTCTTTTTCTTTATAAGTAAAAATGTGAAATTAAAAAGTTTCATGTGATATATAAATAATTTATTTCATTAATAATTATATGTTTATATAATTTTAATTTCTACTTACATAATGCATCATGATCTCCATTTAATATTAAAGCATAGTATATGCTCTAGTGGTAGTCATGGGTAGTGATTTAGCTTTAATGGGTTTCATAGAACTTTGCACAATATTGAACTCTTATTACACACAACTTGGATCATAATATAATTTTTGGATTTTATAAATGTATTGTTCTAGATAAAACCCTTGTGATTCAACCTTTTTCTAAGATCAGATAGGTGAGCCTCATAAGTAATACTCATACCATTCCATCACTTCTCCTGTATATTTAGTTTTTGTAGTGTGGTTACTATCATTTATAACCATTAATTTAACGTATATATTATAATATAAAATTTAATAATTTTATTTTAAATCATCATGGTATCTTTTTAATTGATTATTGTGTGTGAAACAAGCTATCAGACAATCATGAACCAACTCAAGTCATCCCAGAGCCAAACTACTAATCCGGCCTATGATAAAGCCCAATAGGCATTCCTAATTCCCATGGGATTTATATAAGAGTTTCAGAATCAAGAAATACCTTTGGAAAAAATTTATCACACAATAAAATAGGGGGAAAATATTTTTAATATTTAAAATGAAGACAACATACCAATACAAAGTCATATCGATAAAGTCAAAGAGTTTGAGGAAAATACCAATTCCAAACCAAAACTAGTAAATTAAAGTATTTGTGACCATAAATAACCCATATTCATGTTATATAAGGGAAAACATGATACCATGACACTTCAGAAATCCCAAAACTTACTAATAAGTATACCCACTTCCACCATTTGGTGACTTGCCTTTACCTCTGTCAGGAAAAACAAGATCTACTCACTCCTAAAGGTATCTTTAGGGTGTGCGAAGAACAAGACTAGTATGATCCCACCCATAATTCTATATATAGTATTTGTAAATAAATATAATTTTTCTGATTTAAATAAATACAAGGCATGCAATATTTATTTACAATGTTTTCAATAAATCATCAAAATACACTCTTTTTATAACTATTTATAAAACACACAAAACAAACCATCTTAAAAGAATTTATAAAAAAAACCATTTCTCAAAGAATTTATAAAAAACCAATAAAAAAGGATCACCATCAAAACTATTCCTAGGGTTAGTTAGGATTTAGTTAGCTAATATCCTCACACATAAGTGATCAAATGACAATCTGAACACAAATCCCTATAACATGGGCGTAGGGATAGAAAAAGCCCCAACAAGTGAACCCCTTGTTATTGAAAAGTTTAGTTAGATTTGTAGCATTTATCCACGTTGGGTAGTCGTAAACCATCCTTGAATGATTATCCTAGTCAACCCCCCTCTAAAGTACCCCAAGTTCCCACATTCCTTAGCCCAAACTTTGAGGCTCTAAATTTAAAGAATCAACTACACTTGGAGGATTTCACTCTAAAGGTTTAAATTATTTCAATAGAATAACACATTCCAATAATCAAACTTCCAAATTAATAATAAAATGTATTAAAAATATATTTCCATTTTTAATACAAAAGAGAAAATCCAGTTTATGAAATAATCCCAAGACATCACATTTCAAGAATCATAAATCTTGTTAGTAAACAATTTAGAAAAACCAATTTAAAGTGAGAAAGACGGTATGGTTTATTGAAGAAGTATTTTTATGAAATGAATAACCTAAAACACTTGGAATTTCTATAAACAAATAGGATCCAGAAACCAAGTGGGTAGAATCCTATATCAATAAACTCATATTAAATACACACTTCATCAATGGAGTCAAGAGAACCCACTTACCAAGATGACCCATAAATAAGTACATAAAGATCATGGTATATCAGGTATTTACCTTCCACTATTAAGAAAAATCTATAATAAATACCATTATATCATGAAATATCCCATATATCCATCCAAAATATCCTTGATTTATGGTTCCTTTCAATAAATGAGATGAGATATATAATAATGATGATGGAAAATGAAGAACAGACTCTTACCTTGAGTTTCCTAGATCCAAGGATGTAGGAGGTTAAATGAGACTAATGGGTGGTGTTTTGGGTTTAAAAATCAATTTTTACATTAATTAATATCTATCACAGGATTTGGGTGCATGATTTGGAAAACCGTGCACCAAAAATGTGCCCATTTCTATTAATTGGGAGAAACTTCATTATTTGGTCAGAAAATTTGACTAACTGTGTGCTAATAATGTGAAACACCAATGTACCAAAACTCCACAAGTCACATTGTTTCTTAATAATGCCTCATCGCTTAGCCTAACTATGTGCTAACCGAGAACATGCCCAAAAACTAAAAAAATCCTAAAAATCACCTGGAACATCCCAAAAATGGTTAATAATAAAATACTATAAAAATAAATGAATGTAATTAACTAAAAGTTACATATAGACATGAAAATTCTCCCCACCATATCAATTTATGTCCACAAAAATCATGCCTAAGAAGACTAATCGAAGAAAAGGCATGGTCATTTTTCTCTCATCATGGATTCTCATTATTAATATCATAAGAATCCATTATATGCTACCAAAATACACACACCAATGGAATATAACCCCCAAGAATAATCTTTTATAGAGAATCCACCACTAGATATGGTCATTCGACAACTGATATATCCAGTTCCAAATAAAGATATTCCCAGTTCAGAATATGAGAGGGATTATGATGACACTTCTAAAATCAAAAAACATAAAAAATATCATGGATATAAGTCAACTAAAATTAAAAATCATACTGGAAACCACTTTTCCAATCTTCTTAATGATCTCTAAATTTCTCATGTATCTCAAAAATAAGTTCCTTTGCTTTATAATCCAAAGTTGACCTTCCCGAGGTGAATGTTTCAAGAACACCTAGCCATCCACTAAAAATTCAATAAGATTTCATTGACAACCAATATAATATTTATTCTTACTTTGATCAATCTCCCATTGTTTATGAATAATATAATTCTTCACCAAAATATCATAAATAATGCTTGGTCCCATAAGAGAGATTTCACCCACCTCTTAACAAAAAAGTTTTGACTTACATGGTTGACCATACAAAGCCTAAAATGAATTTATTCTAATTAATGAATATAAATTATTGTTATAAGAAAACTCAACTATTCACAAATTGTTATCCCAAGAGCCTCAAAATTCTATGATGAAAACTCAAAGAATATCCTCTAAATTCTGAATAACTCGATCCATTGATCCATGTGCCTATGGGTGGTCATCCATGTTAAACTTAACTTGAGAACCAATCAACTATTGGATGACTTTACAAACTAAGAGGTAAATTAGGGGTCAATATCTAAAATAATATAATACTATTCCATATAAAACCTCATGATATCATAAACAAACAACTTTATAAGATACTCAACCACAATAGTTTCTTTAATAGGAATAAAATCATGGTTAGTTAATAAATCAACACATATATAGAATAATTCACTTTGGGAGTCTGTGGTAACCAAATGATGAAATATATAGACACATAATCCCACTTCCAGATAGGAATTTGGGTAGTATGAAGCAATATATATGGATTTTAGTGTCCAACCTTAATATGTTGATTGGAATTGCATTGAGAAACAATATCCACTATGTTGTGTTTTAAACCTGGTCACCAAAAACCAATTATTTATGTCATAGTACATATTTAATATACTACTATTAAATCCATTGATAATAATTAAAACTTTATATTATATCCCTATTCAAAAATAAAGAAATTAAAAACGAGTTTTTGAGACAAAGAAAGATTTCCAGGGTGAGAGACCACTCGACAATGGTTGTAACATCCCGAATCCGAGTGCCACTCAACGGGTGCCCTGAACCTGGTTGGTCACATAACCTCAAGTGCATTTCCACAAATGCCGGAGGCTACTGACTATCAGCGAGGGACTAGGTCTGATAGTGGGGAAACTGTTCCCTCATTTGTCAAAGTGTAGCACATCGGAAAAGAATTATATAACATACAACAACGAATATGTAAAAAATATATAATGGAAATGGATAACTGATGTAAAAGAGAACCAGAAGTCATATATATGAGATGCAGCATGTCACTATTCTTTGAAAACATCCATATTAAGATATACTACAATACAATACAATACATGTCTAGTACAAGGTAAAACCAAATAAAACCAAAGTAGAGTACACAAAATGCAGCAGCATCGCAAGCCTAGGCTCGGTCTCATGATCTCCGACTCCTCTACCACAATCATGTACCTGTAACACCCCGAGATTTTATGAAAAATATTCCATTAATGTCTTGTGTTGTACGCTACAACAAAAGGAGCTTGCTCAACACACATCCTTGACTTGCTTTGCATTACACGCAATCACGACCCTCCTCGATAGCCTGTGTAGTACGTAATACCGAGTTTCATTAAACAACGATATGCTATTAAAATTTTATTAAAACTAGCCGTTATGAATAGTAATAACCACCTTTTAAAATTTTAGAAATTTTATCTCTCAAAATGGACTTCATTTTTGGATTCGGAGTATCGAATTTAGCATAAGGTGAAATTTTGGTACTTTTCGGATAACTTTCATATTCTGATGAATAGTGAAAATTACTAAATTTTAATTAAAAACAACTTTTTTAATCGAAATAATTAATAGTGATAAATTATTAATTTGAGTTGTTTTAAAGTATATTTAGAATATATTTTTACAATTTAATACAATTTTGGTCATTGGATGTAATTCTACATTTAAACCAGACATAAACAAGTGTCAATCTTTTGATAGTTATTATCTTTTAAGAACACGCTATTTGTTTTGACGACGGGAATTAATTTTTAAATTAAATAATGCAACTAATATGTTTTGAATTTGGTAAAATAGACATCATTTTTGAGTTCATAATATCAAGTATAGCTTAGGAATAATTTTTTGTATTTTTCTAGAAACTTTTATTTTTTGATGAATAGTGAAACCACTAAGTGGTAGTTAAAAAAAATGAATTTTTCATAAAACATAATTTTACCGCTTCTGTGAGTAGAATTTCAAAAATCCGAGAGACATGGTTGATGTTAGTAAGTAAAATTCGGTTCAATGAGATGAAAATAATTTTTGGTGAATAGTAACTTTTTAATTTTTTTTACCACGGTTAAAAGTAAATAGGGTAATTAAGGGTAAAAATGTTATTATTATTACCCTAACACATGTCCTAATTCTATTGGATAAGTGTAATTCGACCAAAAACAACCTTACGAATAAAATATGATCATTTAGGCCCACTTGGATTAGATTGGGACATTTATTATTAATTTATTTAAAGAACGGTTAAAATAGTTAAAATCAAAGTTTAATAAGTAAATCATTTTTAATATAGGGTTATACATAAGATAAATTCGATTGTAAATATTCATTAGAAAGATAATAATATTTCCTACATAATTATATTTTATTTATAATTTTTATACATTAAATAAATTAATTTATCTATGACACAATGATGATGCAGTAATTACCATAATAGTAAAAAATTACAATAATTGATATTATAAATACCCAAATAAATATAATTTGAGACTTTTTATGAATTTCACTACATTTATAGGTTAATATGACATGTTAGTATTGATTTAATTAACTTTTTTCTAACTAATCATTCTGTTATGATTTTCACAAAAATCAATTACTAAATAGTGTCAAAATTGACATAAAATAGTTTTTAAAACAAATATTATATTATTAATTGTTATTTTATTCCTAAAAATCTAAGGCTCAGCCAAATGACTTATATAAGGTTATATATATTAATAATAAACAACTTGGGGTTCGTTTGTCTTGATATAGTAAGTTTATTAACCTTATAGTGTAAGAAAACAAGAAGACACGGTAAAAGTAAAATTATCTAACTTAAAGTTAAATATAAATGATAAGGTTAAAATTGGAACCTAAACTTGTCTAAATTCTATTGGATAAAAAGATTAAGACCCATCCCCACCTTATCTTAGAAATAAATCAATTTGGATCTATTTAAAACGGAATTTGTCTTTATAATAAAATAATATTTTTAGTTATTCCAAAGGTGCCCCTCTCCTCCCTTATAAAAGGGCACCCCCTCCCTCTCTTCCTCACACCACTTTGAGCCTTCAAGCTCAGACAAACTCTGCCAAATTTTCTTCTACACTTCCCTAGAAACATCCTAGAGGTTCTGGTCTTCCTCAAAGACCAATTTTAGTGCCCTAAGAGGAGGTCTCAAAGAGGCGCTTCAAAGAAGAGGTAATTTCCTTTACCGATTCTTTCACCTTTATTTCTTCTTCCACTTCTTCTTCTTAGGTTGTTTAATTATGAAGTAATAACATCAGTATAAATCATATACTGATATGTTATTATAAGTATGAAACAACCCTATTTCACCATCTATCCATCCTACGGAAAACGAAATCACCTTGCGTGCGTACGTACGAAATACCGTCTCCACGCCGTGGTGAAATCTATTTTCCACCACCACCTTACTTGGATGGGTATAATGGTGTAAATAATAACTATATATGAATACTTTAAAATGATATTGATTCTGAAATAGTATACATACACTCCAATACAGTCCCACGATCATGAGAACGATATCATCGCTCGTGAGTACGTACGGACTACCGTCTCCACGACGCGATGAGATTCATTATCCACTTTAACCATTCATGAATGATTATAAAGTATATATAATAAGTAATCAAGAAATATATGACATAATAATGATACTGGATTTATGTGTATGTCATCTACTTAATTCCATTCAACTCAATAAGGAAACGAAAACAGCATTCATGCGTACATACGGCCTACCGTCTCCATGAATGGTGTATTTCTTTCCATTTACTGATTTGTTATATATATGTATATTCTGAATATATATTATATATAAATCATCTTTTATATTTTTTAATTAAGTAATCATGATCTAAGTAATCATATGAATAATTACAAGTCAAAACACGGACGACAAATGAAACAATTTTACCCAAAATGCTCTTTAACATGGAATTTACAAAAGAACGGGTAAAATAAAGTCATAAGTGAACCATATATGATATCATAACAATGAGTATGATTCTGGAATAAGTCAATGACATTATTTAAATCATTATACAGGAGGTTCAGACACTTACAAAGCAAATCGGACCTAAGGTAAGGGAAATATCACAATCTCATTTTTATCCGAGATTGTTTATACTTTGGAATTTACTAGGGTGTATTTTATCATCCACATCCATGTTTACTCAATATGTAATATTATTTCCATCCAAATACAATTGCTTAAATCCAATTTTACCCTTCTGGGAGTTATTTGTAAAGGATATGAGAGGAATCTTTTGTCGTTTTTCGTACGAGGTACTTTTTGATTTTTCCGACAAAAGTACGAGAAAAATATTTTTTTTAACTTATATGACATGAATGGATTTTTAAAACATTATTTCCAAGAAGCTTCCTTTACAAGTTTTCAAGTTTATTTTTAATCAACTTATTTTAGTTTAAAATTGTATGACATATTAAGAAAGGAAAAATGTTTTTGAAGAAGAAATGATATATTCCTTAAGAATGGAGTTCAAGTGTTTTATCAAAATTATTTTCCATCCAAGATAATATAGGGTTCTGTTTCTATCCCTATTTTTACATTGATTTTATTATGTTATGATGGAATTATTTTTATGATGTCCTTTTATCTTATATGGATTATGTTATGATAGAATGATGTTTACGAATCCCATTTTTATTACATGGGTTATGCAATGATGTATGATTTATGATTTTGTGTCACACATTACAATGGTATCATTATGAGATGGGTGGGACCTATATCTCCCTCCAATGCATTGGGTAAAGATTTTATATCTCATGAGATAGACATGGCTAGAACGGTAGGTTATACCGATTCAGTGAAACAGGACTGAAACGAGGAGTGAACTCGGTTCAGAAAGGGACTTTGTCCACTAAGATAGTCTTGAAAATGAGTGTTGACTAACAAGAAATGATTCTCTATGATTATGTGTGTATGCAACAAATGTTTCATGTTTTAAGTTATTATTATTGGGATTACATTTCACTACTATGATTTATCCCATGTTATGAAATTATGATCTCTTTTGCAGGTTAAGATTTCCAAAAGATATGTTCTTATGAATATGATGTGATTGATATTTTTTTTACCCTTACTGAGCATTTGAGCTCACCCTTTTATGTTTTCTTTTCCCCGGGATATAAAGAAAGGTTTTAGGTAAGAAAAAAAGGGGAAGATCTTTATGGGTGATGTTGAAGATCTTTCACCATGATTAGAAGATTATATTCCGAGTTTCCAAAGAAACTAAACTATTACGGTCCTTGTGTGTGTGTTTTTGTAATGTACTAAGTATTCCGCAAAATTAATGTAATGTCTATGTACGTTAAGCTTCGGGTCTCTACAGTTGGTATCATAGGAAAGGTTTAGTCAACCTTTGGAAACTAGGATGCGAAAACGTTAGTGAGATCCCTAGAGATATTTCTAAGGTATATCTAGGGATGTCTCTAAGGATAAGTATACGTATAGGATATAGTCCTAGAACTACATTAACGATCTTTGAATTTAACCTAAGATGTTAGATATTGAAGGTACTCCCCCATTATTATATTGTTTTCCCTAGCGTGATTTTTACCTCTCACACTATTCTTTTTGGGTTTTAGATGATGGATGGAACCCGAAGGAACCGTGTTGATCAATGTAATGGACAATCCAATGATTTTCCTCCTGAACAAACAAATGTTATGGGAGATGGAGTGCAAAATCTTATTGCTATACTTACACAAGCTATGAATCATTCTGGACTTCCAAATGAGCAGAGAAGTGAACAACATTCTATTGAGTCCTTCATGAGGCAACATCCACCTTCTTTCAGTGGGTCTTCTGATCCACTTGTTGCTGAACAATGGATCAGTACCACTGAAAAGATATTTTCAGTTCTTCAATGTTCTGAACATGAAAAAGTCATCTTAGCAGTATATCTTTTGGAAGGTGAAGCTAATCAATGGTGGAATCTTATCAAAAATACGAGGCAAAGAGATGAAATTGAGTCCATGGAATGGGACAAGTTCAAGAACTTATTTTTCAATAAGTACTTCCCTCGTATTCTTCGAACAAAGATGGAGAAGGAGTTTCTTGAAATAAAGAAAAAGTATGATGAATCTGTTAGTATATATGAAGCGAATTTTACAAGTCTTGCAAGGTATGCATCTAGATTTATCATGAAACCTGAAAGTAAATTTGATCGATTCTTCAGTGGCTTAAAACCTAATCTTCGAAGGGAATTAGCTATAAGAGACTTCAGTAGCAATGAAGAAATTGCGCGTTGTGCTATCAAGGTAGAAATGGAAGTTGGTGTTACTTATCCATCTCATAGTTTTGACAAGAAATGAAAGATGGAGATCAAGCAGAAATCTCAGAATAATGGTGAAAAGAAGATGAATGTTTCCTTATGCTCAAAGTGTGGAAAGAAGCATGGTGGAGATTGTCTTAAAGGGACAAGTAAATGTTTCAAATGTGGAAAGGAAGGTCATCGGGCATTTGAATGCCGCAATGATGGGAAGAAGATGACTAATGATGCAAACAAAGGAAGCGATACACAGAATTAACCTACTACACTTCAATGCTTCAAGTGCAAGGAAATGGGGCATTATGCTAATAAATGCCCTAATCCAAGGGTTAGTGATGATCAACATGAGCAACCACTTAAGGCAAAGGACAAAGGGAAGTCACATGCGATCACTATTGGCGATGTTGAATAAGAAAACAATGTGGTGGAATGATTAAGTGTTTATGTAATAGGATTCCAAAATAATGTTGTATATAGTATCGTGGAATATTGCAATATTTATGTATTGGAATATTGTGGTTTTCAATGGTACCGGTAACCATGGAATGTGATTGAGATATTTTTGTAAAAAAAGATGATATGCACATAATGAAAGGAAAACGAGAAAATGAAATGTTTGACCATATTCATGAGGTCATGACTGATATAAGGAGAAGGTTATATCATGGTTTGAGTATATAGAATTTTTGGATTTTGGTATGTGGAATGAGTTAACTTTTGACTGCATTCATGTTTTCACTAAGGTTCAATGGGTATTCATTCTTCAAGAGAATACATGATTAAGGTATTCACATGTTTGTAATTTGACCAACAAGACATATCTTATGATATATGGAGATCAACGATGGTATTAAATATCTGATAATCATTTTCACTGTATTATGAGAGTGAACTGCATTATTATGGATAAGCCTAAAGATTGAAATGGATTATGTTGGACATAAGTTAGTATTGTTTAAGGATATAATTTTTTTTCTCGATATTATTGATGGGATGTTATAGTAATATAGTTTTAGAAAAAAGGACAACCTGCAGGACGGGCGACATCCCATCACGTCGGACAAGGCTGTGGGAATCGAACCCACAACCGAAGTGCGACTGGCCTTTAGCGCCTACCACTGGCCTACAGGAAGTCCCTGTTTAGTAGGAAACTAGTTTTATTATATTAAGCAGTATGATCTATCACATGATCTGCTAACACATCACGAATGACAAATTCAACTTCATTTCTTTAAGATATGAAGTGGAAATTGTCCAACGGTGAGACTATACTGAAATCACGAAAGTATTTCTTCTAATTTTAATTTCATCAACTTTAAGGAAACGATCTTGAAAACCAAAAATGTTGTCCTAGTGCTCTTATATTTGATGAATCATATGGTACCTTAGATCGTCACAAATTTATGGCTTTGTGATTGCTGGCTTTTCCATGGCCATGTTCTCTACCACTCTCTATCAGAACATGATGGTTAGATTTCTCTTCCATATCCATATTTTCACCTATGTGGAAACCCAGTGATTAGTTTATTTGGGTAACCATTACATTTCATAATTTTGTTTTTAAGGTTTGGTTTTGGTATTCCTTTTTATGATGTGGGTTTCTATTAAAGAAAATTTTTAATAGTAAAACATTTATAACCCCGACGAATTTTGAGGGCGAAATTCATTTTAAGGGGGGTAGAATGTAACACCCCGAGATTTTATGAAAAATATTCCATTAATGTATTGTGTTGTACGCTACACCAAAATGAGCTTCCTCAACACAGATCCTTGACTTGCTTTACATTACACGCAATCACGACCCTCCTCGATAGCGTGTGTAGTACGCAATACCAAGTTTCACTAAACAACGATATGCTATTAAAATATTATTAAAACTAGCCGTTATGAATAGTAATAACCACATTTTAAAATTTTAGAAATTTTATCTCTCAAAATGGACTTCATTTTTGGATTCGGAGTATCGAATTTATCCTAAGGTGAAATTTTGGTACTTTTCGGATAACTTTCATATTCTGATGAATAGTGAAAATTACTAAATTTTAATTAAAAACAACTTTTTTAATCAAAATAATTAATAGTGATAAATTATTAATTTGAGTTGTTTTAAAGTATATTTAGAATATATTTTTTCAATTTAATACAATGTTGGTCATTGGATGTAATTCTACATTTAAACCAGACATAAACAAGTGTCAATCTTTTGATAGTTATTATCTTTTAAGAACACGCTATTTGTTTTGACGACGGGAATTAATTTTTGAATTAATTAATGCAACTAATATGTTTTGAATATGGTAAAATAGACATCATTTTTGAGTTTATAATATAAAGTATAGCTTAGGTCTAATTTTTTGTATTTTTCTGGAAACTTTCATTTTTTGATGAACAGTGAAACCACTAAGTGGTAGTTAAAAAAATGAATTTTTCATAAAACATAATTTTACCACTTCTGTGAGTGGAATTTCAAAAATCCGAGAGACACGGTTGATGTTAGTAAGTAAAATCCAGTTCAATGAGATGAAAATAATTTTTGGTGAATAACAACTTTTTACTTTTTTTTACCACGGTTAAAAGTAAATAGGGTAATTAAGGGTAAAAATGTTATTATTATTACCCTAACACATGTACTAATTCCATTAGATAAGTGTAATTCGACCGAAAACAACCTTAGTAATAAAATATGATCATTTAGGCCCACTTGTGTTAGAGTAGAACATTTATTATTAATTTATTTAAAGAAGGGTTAAAATAGTTAAAATCAACGGTTAATAAGTAAATAATTTTTAATATAGGGTTATACATAAGATAAATTCAATTGTAAATATTCATTAGAAATATAATAATATTTCCTACATAATGATATTTTATTTATAATTTTTATACATTAAATAAAGTAATTTATTTATGACACTATGATGATGCAGTAATTACCATAATAGTGAAAAATTAGAATAATTGATATTATAAATACCCCAATAAATATAATTTGAGACTTTTTATGAATTTAACTAATTTTATAGGTTAATATGACATGTTAGTATTGATTTAATTAACTTTTTTAGAACTAATAATTCTTTTATGATTTTCACAAAAATCAATTACTAAATAGTGTCAAAATTGACATAAAATAGTTTTTAAAACAAATATTATATTATTAATTGTTATTTTATTCCTAAAAATCTAAGGCTCGGCCAAATGACTTAGATAAGGTTGTATATATTAATAATAAACAACTTGGGGTTCGTTTGTCTTGATATAGTAAGTTTATTAACCTTATAGTGTAAGAAAACAAGAAGACACGGTAAAAGTAAAATTATCTAACTTAAAGTTAAATATAAATGATAAGGTTAAAATAGGAACCTAAACTTATCTAAATTCTATTGGATAAGAAGATTGCGACCCATCCCCACCTTAGATTCAAAATAAATCAATTTGGAGCTATTTAAAACCGAATTTGTCTTTATAATAAAATAATATTTTTAGTTATTCCAAAGGTGCCCCTCTCCTCCCTTTTAAAAGGGAACCCCCTCCATCTCTTCCTCACACCACTTTGAGACTTAAAGCTCGGCCAACCTCTGCCAAATTTTCTTCTCCACTTCCCTAGAAACACCCTAGAGGTTCTGGTCTTCCTCAAAGACCAATTTTTGTGCCCTAAGAGGAGGTCTCAAAGAGGCGCTTCAAAGAAGAGGTAATTTCTATTACCGATTATTTCACCTTTATTTCTTCTTCCACTTCTTCTTCTTAGGTTGTTTCATTATGAAGTAATAACATCAGTATCAATAATATACTGATATGTTATTATAAGTATGAAACAACCCTATTTCACCATCTATCCATCCTATGGAAAACGAAATCACCGCGCGTGCGTACGTACGGAATACCGTCTCCACGCCGTGGTGAAATCTATTTTCCACCACCACCTTACTTGGATGGGTATAATGGTGTAAATAATAACTATATATGAATACTTTAAAATGATATTGATTCTAAAATAGTATACATACACTCCAATACAGTCCCACGATCATGAGAACGATATCATCGCTCGTGCGTACGTACGGACTACCGTCTCCACGACGCGATGAGATTCATTCTCCACTTTAACCATTCATAAATGATTATAAAGTATATATAATAAGTAATAATGAAATATATGACATAATAATGATACTGGATTTATGTGTATTTCATCTACTTAATCCCATTCAACTCAATAAGGAAACGAAAATAGCGTTCATTCGTACATACGGCCTACCGTCTCCATGAATGGTGTATTTCTTTCCATTTACTGATTTATTATATATATATGTATATTATGAATATATATTATATATAAATCATGATTTATATTATGGAATTAAGTAATCATGATCTAAGTAATCATATGAATAATTACAAGTCAAAACACGGATGACAAATGAAACAATTTTACCCAAAACACTCTTTAACATGGAATTTACAAAAGAACGGGTAAAATAAAGTCATAAGTGAACCATATATGATATCATAACAATGAGTATGATTCTAGAATAAGTCAATGACATTATTTAAATTATTATACAGGAGGTTTAGACACTTACGAAGCAAATCGGACCTAATGTAAGGGAAATATCACAATCTCATTTTTATCCGAGATTGTTTATACTTTGGAATTTACTAGGGTTTATTTTATCATCCACATCCATGTTTCCTCAATATTTAATATTATTTCCATACACCTACAATTGTTTAAATCCAATTTTACCCTTCGGGGAGTTATTTTTAAAATATATGAAAGGAATCTTTTGTCGTTTTTCGTACGAGGTACTTTTTGACTTTTCCGACAAAATTACGAGAAAAATGTTTTTTTAACTTATACGACATGAATGGATTTTTAAAACATTATTTCCAAGAAGATTCATTTACAAGTTTTCAAGTTTATTTTTAATCAACTTATTTTAGCTTAAAATTTTATGACATATTAAGAAAGGAAAAATGTTTTTGAAGAAGAAAGGATATTTTCCTCAAGAATGGAGTTCAATTGTTTTATCAAAATTATTTTCCATCTAAGATAATATAGGGTTCTGTTTCTATCCCAATTTTTACATTTATTTGATTATGTTATGATGGAATTATTCTTATGATGTCCTTTTATCTTATATGGATTATGTTATGATGGAATGATGTTTAAGAATCCCATTTTTATTACATGGGTTATGCAATGATGTATGATTTATGATTTTGTGTCACACATAAGAATGGTATCATTATGAGATGGGTGGGACCTATATCTCCCTCCAATGCATTGGGTAAAGATTTTATATATCATGAGATAGACATGGCTGGAATGGTAGGTTATACTGGTTCAGTGAAACAGGACTGAAACGAGGAGTGAACTCGGTTCAGAAAGGGACTTTGTCCACTAAGATAGTCTTGGCAATGAGTCTTGACTAACAAGAAATGATTCTCTATGATTATGTGTGTATGCCACAAAAGTTTCATGTTTTAAGTTATTATTATTGGGATTACATTTCACTACTATGATTTATCCCATGTTATGAAATTATGATCTCTTTTGCAGGTTAAGATTTCCAAAAGATATGTTATGAATATGATGTGATTGATATTTATTTTGTTTACCCTTACTGAGCAATTGAGCTCACCCTTTTATGTTTTCTTTTCCCCAGGATATAGAGAAAGGTTTTAGGTAAGAAATAAAAGGGGAAGATCTTTATGGGAGATGTTGAAGATCTTTCACCATGATTAGAAGATTATATTCTGAGTTTCCAAAGACACTAAACTATTACGGTCCTTGTGTGTGTGTTTTTGTAATGTACTAAGTATTCCGCAAAAGTAATGTAATGTCCATGTACGTTAAGCTTCGGGTCTCTACTGTACCAATATGGGGACCCATGCCCCTATCTACACCTGCAACAATATAGTCTGTTTGGGCCGAAGACGTGACCCAAACAGGGTGTGAGAAATAAATCTCAATAGGCACCCACCGAAGGCCCATGCCCAACTGTCCGTGAAAATATGAAACAACAGCTAAGCAGTAATAAATGAAATAAACTAAGCAGTACTCAAAAGTAACTAACTACCAGTTATATTTCCATTTTAATATTCATTGAATCATTTAATTTCAGATATCACCACAGTGAATATCCTAAGTAAATAGTCAGTGTCCTCAGACATGCAAACCTTACCCACAGGTAAATAGAATCAAAACCCACATGTGTCTACCCACAGAAATATAAAATTATACCCACAGGAGTACGGGGTGCCGCCCACAGACACAGAATCTACTGCCCATAGGCATAGAAGGAGTTTCCCTTATGCTAAACAGAACACTACCCACTAGCTAATCACAGCACTTCCCTCAGGCTAAACAAGTAACCGGGCTATGCCCAACATATAAGAAAGAAATTAATATAAAATTCCTCTCAAGGCAGTTTAAAACATTCTAAACTTTACGGTATACCCTCGGGTAACCTGGCCAAGTGACTAAATAGAGGAACACACCCCAGGGGTGGTCCTGGATCAAAGCAGCGATCCCAAACAACAATTTATAATTACATTCAATTACCTATACAATCTTAGGTATTTAAAATAGCCAATGAATTACCCATAAGACACCCCTAAAATGGGTTCGTATCACAATGGTACATAAATTCACCATAACAGTTGGAAATAAACACCAAACCACCTACCTTGATCACCCTTGATCGGGTATACGTGAACGACGTCTCCCGAATCGTCTAAGAACGACGTTGATCTGGTATAAAATAACAACACATTCAAACCTTAATAACATTACTTTGGGAAAGAATTTGTAAGAACTACACAAGGAGAAGGGAGAACCTTCCCGTATGGTCCCAACGTGATCATCGGAAGAGGAAACATATTTCTGGTGTGCAGTCGGGGGATCTCAGAAGCATCAGCTGTCTCTCCCGTTCTCCTACAGTGTTCTAAGCTACCATTGTGAACATAGGAGGCTAATTCCCATTTTAATCGAAAAAATAAACAACGTGTACTCTCAAGTACATGATGTGTAATTTCCATTTTTTAACTATTCTTCTGGCGGATTATTTCCACCGCGGTACTATTCATATACCGACATGGGTACACGTCGTGTATTTTAAAACTACACGACATGTATTGTCACTCCGCTGGTGGCTGATTCCACCGCCTTACTATTCACCTGCTGACTAATTACACGACGTGTAAATACTAAGTACATGGCATGTAGTTAGTTTTTACACCTTTCATCACCGATAGGCCTACACGCCCTGTGTACTCATCCCACACGGCCAAATTACACGACGTATGGAAAAGTACACAGCGTGTACTTCCAAATTTTGGGTGTTTTCCCCCTTTTTCCTTATTTACTAAAAGCTCTAAAGGAAAGAGGAAAAGAAGAAACTCGTACCTCAAAAATAAGAACCGGGTTCTTACAAACTTCCCCCCTTAAAGAAATTATTCCCTGAATTACCCTTCCAAGGACAGAGAAGATAAAGTTGTGAACAACTCTGGCCAATGAGCACTTACGTCGGCCTCCCACTCCCTAGTTTCGTCCTGCACTCGACCATGCTGCAATAACACCCGTACGATAGGAACTGACCGGCCTTGGATAACCTTCGTGCTTCTATCAACAATACAAATCGGATGCTCCCCAAAGGACGCATCAACCTGAAGCTCAACCTCCTCAGGCTAAAAAACATGAGATGGTTCTGAGTGAGAATGGCACAACTGAGATACATGGAAGACGTCATGCATGGCTTGGTTCCTCCGTGGTAACTGCGACCGATAGGAAACCGGCCCGAATCTCTCTAGAATCTCAAACTGCCCCACATACCACAGTGAATGTTTACCCTGTCTCCTGATCCGCCTGTGTCCCAACCTTATCGAAACACACAAAAACACCTGATCCACAACCACGAACTCCAAAGGTCATCTGCGGTGATCAACGTAATATTTATGAAGAGACTGTGCAGTAGCCATATGCTTCTATATCAACTATACCTGCTCTGAAGTCTCCTGCATGCAACGTGGTCCCAGTAAAGCTGCCTCACCTGCCTCCAACCAGAACAATGATGATTGGAATGGCCTACCATATAAATCCTCGTATGGTGCCATATCAATAGCTTCATGAAAACTATTATTATAGGAAAACTCAACCAGGGGTATATGCTTCTCCCAAGAGCCCCCAAAGTCTAGGATGCATTCACACAAAATGTCCTCAAGCACCTATATCGTACGCTCTAACTGGATATCGGTCTGAGGGTGGTAAGCTGTGCTCAGAAGCACCTGTGTACCAAATGCCCTATGAAAACTCTACCAAAAACGAGACATAAAACAGGAATACCTATATGAAACGATAGAATGAGGGACCCAATTTAGATGTACGCCCTCTCAGATATACAGATTTCTGAGCTCTTCAACTCCAAAGGTCTCCTTGATCGGCAGAAAGTGAGCCACCTTCGTAAGTTTTTCCACAACGACCCACATGACATCATCGCCTCGAGGTGACCTTGGTAACCCCGTAAATAAATCCATCATGACATCATCCCATTTCCATTTTGGAATGGGTAATTGCTATAACAGTCCGGATGGCCTCTAATGATCCACATTCACCTGCTGACAGGTGGAACATCTGATAACAAAACCAGCTACTTCATTCTTCATAATCGGCCATTGGTTCTGATGTATGAAGTCACGGTACATCTTGGTAACCCTAGGATGCACTGCCCAAATTGAAGCATGAAACTCCCACATCAACTCCTCGCGTATATCCCCAAGAACCCACACTCA
Organism: Viscum album; assembly: GCA_963277665.1. NCBI lineage: Eukaryota > Viridiplantae > Streptophyta > Magnoliopsida > Santalales > Viscaceae > Viscum > Viscum album. Next base: position 461,193,889 of record OY728138.1, read on the forward strand.
TTCATGGATACACAATACCTCATTATTGCCTATATTCTAACCATGAGGAGTGTCCTCACTTGTCACCGACTCCCATAGAACTAGGCCTTCTAAATCAGATAGTTGTCTCATTCTCACTCTATCCAGGAGTGTAGAAGTCATAGCTAAGTAGAAAAATAGGTTTTCCCCTGATTCTCCTACACCTCCAAATGCATCTCAAAGAACAGATCCAAAATATGCCACTCACCACTGGCCTCATGAACTGCCTATGTCCGAGTCTTCCTGCTCAGTGCATCAACAACTGCATTTCCCTTACTTGGTGTATAGGCAAGATCAATGTCGAAGAAATGAAGGTATTTAACCCACCTTCACTATCAAATTGAGCTCACATTGGGTAAAGATATATTTGATACTTTTTTGGTCCGTGAACACCACAAAATGCTCTCCCAAGAGATAATGTCTCCAACCGCGTAAAAAATGAACAACTGCAACCAACTCAAGATCATGCCTCTGGTAATTCCTCTCATGTGGCCTCAACTACTGAGACCCGTACACAACTACTCGATTGCCCTACATCAACACTGCTCCCATCCCAATACCTGATGCATCACAGAAGACGGAATACATCTTCCCTTGCTCTAGAAGTATCAAGATTGGTGCTGATGTCAACCTTACCTTCAGATCCTGAAAGGCTCTCTTACAAGATTCTGACCAAACAAACTTCACACCATTCTTAGTCAAACCCTTCAACGACACTGATAAGCAGGAGAAGTCCTGAATAAAACACCTGTAGTAACCAGACAGCCCCAAGAAACTCTGTATATCAAACACGTTCTTAGTCTGATCCCAGGAAACTACTGCTCTCACTTTCTCTGGGTCTACTACAAATCCTGCCTCTGAGATAATATGACCCAGGAAATGTATCTGGTCTATCCAAAAGTGTCACTTTGAGAGCTTAGCATATAGCCTATTCTCTCTCAGTGTACTCAATACAATCTCAATATGGGTAGCATGGCCGTGTCGAGTGTGAGAGTACACCAAGATTTCATCCATGAAAACTACCACAAAAGAATCCAGATAAGGGTGGAACACACGATTTATCAGAACCGTGAAAACTGCAGGCGCGTTCGTGAGTCGAAATGGCAAAACCAAGTACTCGTATAGACCATATATTCTTTGAAAAGTTGTTAGAGGTATATCAGATGGTCTAACACACAACTGATGATATCTGGATCTCAATTCAATATTCAAGAACACTCATGATCCTCTATGTTGATCAAAAATATCATCAATCCTCAGTAGGGGATATTGTTTTTTAACTGTCACTTGGTTTAGCTTCTGATAATCCACACAGAGTTTGAGGGTACCGTCTGCCTTATTCGCAAAGAGGATCAGAAAACCCCAAGGAGAAGTACTGGGTCAGATAAAAACCTTTTCCTGCAACTCCTCTAACTATCTCTTGAGCTCGGTAACTCTGGTGTAGCCATCCTATAAGGAGGAATGGACACCGGTGCAACTCTTGGAATAAGCTCAATAGAGAAATCCACCTCTCGCTCCGAAGGTAGACTTGAAAAGTCATCCGGGAAGCCATCCCTTAAATGATCAACTATTAGAGAGAAATCCTTCTGACAAGTCCCATGGTCATCCAGATACAAGCTCACAATCTGGGCTGTCACACCACCTTGCTTACGATGCACGTGTCCCGCTCGACTCGCCTGAACATCCCATTCACCCTTGTATAGAAACTCTCCGCCCTCTGGTGACGTGAAAATCAACCTAAGACGATAGAAATCTACGAAGGATCGAAAGGGTACCAACCAGTCCATCTCAAGAATGACATCATAGCTCATCATCTCCAAGACATAGAGGTCCCATAGAAAGTGACACCCACCAAACTCTAGGGGGCACTCTGTACACTGACACACAACAACCATTCTAGTCCCCAATGGAGTGTCTAGTGTCATAACATCAGAAGAAGAAGAAACACAGAGTCCAAGTCTCTCCACAATGAGCACAAATATAAAGATATGTGTAGTACCAGTACCGAAAAGTACAGAAGATAAAACAAAAGCAACTAGAATAGTACCTCTCATAGTAGAAGGTCCAGGATCCTGCACCTGATAGGTCTTTTGCACTACATACTCATGCCCAGTGTCGCGGCCTTGTGACATAACCTGGCTACCTTGATCTGTCCTGCCCTGCTGCCCCTGAGATCCTCGTGTCTGGCTACTACGACCACGACCACCATTTCTTCCTGCATTCCCTTACGTATTCCAATTTTCCGACTGGTAAGAAGCTGCCGGTCCTACTCCCGCATGTAGAGTCTGCACATAACCTCTCTCAACAGACACTAGTGGAAAAGCCCTACAAAAGCCCTGCAGATGACCCATCGTACTGAAAGCTCGGCATTCCACTGGGTCACGTGGATACTATGGTTTCTTGTGCCCCTCCTTACCACACTGGTAGCTCATGACCTGGCCAACTGAAGTATTCTTCTGGGTGGTACTGCCTCCATGAGAGAAATCCATCTGTCTCTTCCTATTACCGGTAGAAATAGTACCAGAAACTAGTGCCAAAATGCCCAGGCCCACACCACCAGCTTCCCCCAAGTTTCGCTCAGTAATCAGTGCCTGTTTCACAATAGCATATACAGTAGGAAAGCTGAAAACATTCACCAGTGATCAGATGTCATATCGAAGACCATCCTCAAAGTGTCTAACCCTCAATGTCTCATCACCCACTAGAATGGGTGCAAAAAGGTGAAGCTCAGGGAATCGAGAAAAATAATCCATCACTGCTATAGCATCCTGCTGCAGATTCGTGAACTCTAAAGCTCGATCTTCCCTCAGCATATCTTGGAAAAAGAAGTCATAGGAGGCTATCTGAAAATCTTCCCACACCATGTCCCTGTGATGCTCTGATTGGGTGGTAACATCCCAGCACCTCTTGGCTGAATCACGCAGCATGTATGTATAGAACTTGACCGTCCGCCCTGGAGGTGTCTCCAAGTTCTTGAAAATAGTCTACATAGACCCCAGCCAAGACTCCGTAGCTGATAGTCCGCCATCCCCTAACAACATAGGCGAATGCTGCTGCTAGAGTATATGAGTCAGCTCTACCATATATGTGGCAGCCATAGGTGCTCCCTGAAAGGTCTGCATAAACTTCATAAAGCCTTCGTGGAACTGCGCATCAGTGCCTGTTTTCGGTATAATGGTTGGCGCCGCATCTAGCTCTACTGTAGGATCCAGCGGTTGCCCATGGCCTACTGTTTCTAGAGTATAATCGTTTCTGCTCTCTTAGTGAACAACCAGTGGTTGTCTTAGTGGCATGACTCTACAAGGTTAAATGCATTCCTTAGATCAAGATTAATAAGGACAGAAAACAAGGACACCAAGAAGGGAATAGGAGAAAAAAAGAATTAAAGATTCACAAAACTTGACTACATGGTGTGTATAAAAACTACATGGCGTGTTCTCACAAGCCATTCACATGGGCATGTACTCCAGCTAAAACTAGTCGTGTAACACCCCAAACACATGGCGTGTCCTAGGACTAAATGGCATGTACTTGAATCCCCCTTCCCTACTCGGGTCCTTTAACACTGCTATGGCACACAACTCTCTTATTAGCAAGACTACACGACATGTATAACATCTACACGACGTGTATAGTTTAATTTCCAACTACCCGTGTCGTTCGTGACATGGCTGACTACTCAGCTGACACTACATGGTGTGTTACACCCACACATAGCGTGTACACCACGCTGTTTTCCCAAGCCACACGGCTAAGTCCACATGTTCTCTCAATGGTCAAGATTACACGGCATGTCCCAAGGGCACACGACGTGTACTAGGTAGGGTAACACCGACCCATGTTGTTAGTGACATGGCCGGGTACCTTGGTCCGACTACACCGTGTGTTCAAGGTGGACATAGCATGTATGTCTTAAGGTTTCACCATCCGTGTTGTTAGTTACATGTGCTGTCTCCAGGTCAACATTGCATAGTGCGTATAACCGACACACAACATGTTTGCCCAAACCATTCCGTGCCCCATGTCCCCGTCCACATGGCCCATGACACGGGTAGAGACTACACAACCTGTTTTGAGGATAAACGGCCTGTAATTAAAATTTTCTCTTTCTTTCCGAACAGAAGATTAAATGACATGTAATCAAAACTACCCGATGTGTATTCTGAGTTTTTCTAGATAGTAAGCCTTAGAAACTACCCTGAAGCCCAGAAAATACTGAAACGAACACCTAAGTGCCAAATTCCAATCCGTGAGGGCCCATACTCCCCACTAATCAAATATTGGCATCTTATACATGGAATAACAAAGAAAACACGTTAATGATGCACCAAATTCCGGTCATTGAGGGCCCATACTCCTCAAAAACCAATATTTGGTGTTCATTCTATTATCAACCTCACACAACAATACCCTATCAAATATCAGGTATTTATTAAAGCAACTATCACAATAGCATTATTTTATAGCATAAAAACTATCACAACAACATGAAATTAATAATACACCTATATGGCATGGAAAATATGCATGGAATAAGATTCTAACTTGTTCCTAAATGATGCATGAGACGACATACCCTCATCTCATCAGGTTGAAACTAAAATAACCCAGAATACAAATATAATAACAAACCACAAGTGCATCACCCAACGGTGAAAATCAAGTCAACAGTAATATTACATAATCAGAACAATTACATTAAACAAGGTAGACTGGATTTTCCCTATAAATGGGTTATCTACTCCCGGGCATAGATTATTACTAACTACCATGTCCGTCCTATCCCATACTAAGGCTCCAAATAGTAAGTCAAAGAAAATAACCCCTCTGAAACCACTTTGTAACGTCTCGGATCTGGGTGCCACTCAACAGGTGCCCCGAACCAAGTTGGTCACATGACCTCAAGCACATTTCCTCAAATGCCAGAGGCTACCGACTAGCAGCGAGGGCCCAGGTCTGATAGTGGGGAAGCTATTCCCTCATTTGTAAAAATGTAGCACAATAAAAAAGAATTATATAACATACAACAGCGGAAGTAGTAAACAAAATATAACTGAAATGGATAACTGATGTAAAAGAGAACCACCAGTCATATATATAAGATACTGCATGTCACTATTCTATGAAAAGATCCAGAATAGGATATAATGAAATACAATACAATACATGCCTAGTACAAGGTAAAGCCAAATAAAACCAAATCCGAGTACCCAAAACATAGCAGGATCACAAGCCTAGGCTCGGTCCCATGCTCTCCGACTCCTCTTCCAAAATCATGTACCTGTATGGGGACCCATGCCCATATCTACACCTGCAACAATATAGTCTATTTGGGCTGAAGACATGACCGAAACATGGTGTGAGAAAAAAATCCCAGTAGGCACCCATCAAAGGCCCATGCCCAACTGTCTGTGAAAATGTGCAACAACAGCTAAGTAGTAATAAATGCAATAAACTAAGCAGTACCTAAAATTAACTAACAACCAGTTATATTTCCATTTTAATATTCATTAAATCATTCAATTTAAGATATCACCACAGTGAATATCCTAAGTAAATAGTCAGTTTCCTCAGACATGCAAACCTTACCCACAGGTAAAGATAATCAAAAACCACGAGTGTCTTCCCACAGGCATATCAAATAATTCCCACAGGCGTACAAGGTGTCTCCCTCAGGCATAGAATCTACTACCCACAAGAATGGAAGGAGTTTCCCTTTGGATAAACAGAACACTGCACACAGGCTAATCACAGCACAACCCACATAATAAACAAGTAACCGGGCCATGCCTAGTATATAAGCAAGCAATTTTTATACAATTCCTCTCAAGGCAGTTTAAAATATGCTAAACTTTACTGTATAACCTCAGGTAACCTGGCCAATTGGGTAAACAGAGGAACACACCCCATGGGTGGTCTTGGATCCAAGCAGAGATCCCAAACAACAATTTATAATTACATTTAATTACCTATAAAATCCTAGGTATTTAACATAGAAAAGGCCTCAGCTATACGACACCCCAACGTGGGTTCATAGCATAACGGTACACAAACTCACCACAACAATTGGAAATAAACACCAAACCACCAACCTCGATCGCCCTTGATCGGTATACGTTATCGACGTCTCCTGAATCGTCCAAGAACTATATAGATCTAGGATAAAAGAACAACACAATCAAACCTGAATACCTTTCCCTCAAAAAATAATCAGTAAGAACTACACAAGGATAAGGGAGAACCTACCCGTATGGTCCCAACATGATCAACAGAAGAAGAAATAGATTCCCGGTGCATGGTCAATAGATCTCTGAAGCTCCGAACGTCTCTCCCGCTCTCCTCCGGTGTTCTAAGATTCCTCTTTGAATAGAGGAGGCTACTTCCCATTTTAAGTGAAAAAAACAAAATACACGGCGTGTACTCTCAAGTACATGGCGTGTACTTTCCATTTTTTAACTGTACCTATGACAACTTCTTTCCACTATGGCATTGTTCATCCATCGACATGGGTACACAACATGTATTTTATTACTACATGGCATGTACTATCGCTCCGCTGGTGACTGCTTCCACCACCTTACTATTCACCTACCGATTGATTACACAACGTGTAAATTCTAAGTACATGGTGTGTAGTCAGTTTTTACACCTTTCATCACCGACAGACCTACACACCCTATATACTCATCCGACACAGCAAAAGTACATGGCGTATGGAAAAGTACATGGCATGTACTTCGAAAATTTGGGAGTTTTCTCTGATTTTCCTTATTTACTAAAAGCACTAAAGGAAAGAGGAAAAGAAGAAACTCATACCTCAAAAAAATAAGAACTGGGTTCTTACAATGGTCTCCCCATCATATAATGATTCTTAAATGATTATGAACTATTATTCTAAATATTTCTCCTAAAAAATAAACTTGAGAAGATATGATGTGAACTAAGAACTATCCAGAATAGTACCATCCTCTTCCTCCATCAAATATAGGTGTATATGAGTCCATTATCCCTGTGGATTACATTAATATTTTAATTCCATCACTACTTGAGAAGGAAGTTTTTTACTCAATGGATTAGTAAAAATATTCCCATTTATTGGGGTAAAGGAAATTTTCAATGTGGAACGACTAAAGATACTCTACCCATAAAATTTTCCCTTGGTTAAGTTCCTTTTAATAAAATATGTAACTAAAACTATTTTTGTCAAAATAGATGACAAACCATTCCCCAAGGAGGTAATGCCACCAAATATTGAGATCACGTATCACTGATACAAGTTCTAACCCATGGGTGGGGTAATTATTATCATGTGGAAGAATATTTTGAGAGTTTTATACCACTAAATGATCTTTTTGTATAAGACCACAACCTAAACCAATCATTGATTGATGTGGAAAATTTATACTAAAACTTCGATTTTAGTGATTTTCTCTAGTCTTTCAGTTTCTTATATCTTAAATCAAATCGATCTATGGGTTTCAATGTGAAAACCACTGAAAGTAATAGGTATGTGGTGCTTATATTTTTCACATGTTATATGTGTGTTTATGGATTTTGTGATTTATAGGCATGGGTTGGGTTGTGTGTGTGAACAAGTATGGAAAAACTTGAAATTTATATTATTCATGTGAGATTCCTAGGGGAGAAATTTTTTGGGAAAAAATATTCTATTTTGTGTGTGGATTTATCTAGAATAGTTTATGATTTAGAGCTTTCTCAACAAGTTTCCACTTAATATAACCAATCATAATATAGAATTTTTTTCTTGATATGGTTCCTTTGGAATGTAATGGGTGTGACTTGTGTGGTCTTGTGGTGATGAGGTTTATCAGCATGATATAAGTATAAATTAGTATTTCTATGGGTTGGTATCAAGGTTATCTATTTTGGTTGTGTCTAGAGGATGATGGTGATTGTCACTCACCATGGGTCCAGGGATGTTGGGGTCATGTGCACATAGGATTGGGTACATGAGGTGGTATTGGACACTAGTTTTTTGAAATAATCCTTGATATATTAGTAGATTAGGGTGGTGGTGTTGAACATTGAACCATAGGGGAAATATTCAATTAGTATGTTCATATGATACATATGGTTATTTAGATCCCTGAATGGGATTTTGTGCTCACTCTGACTTGGTTTCATTAGACATTTGAGTTGGTGTTTCGATGAGAATTTATTGACCATCAGACCTGTGTTATTAAATGTGGATATGCTTTTGGGAAATCATTGATAATGGATTGGAATAAATGTGTGGTTTACATGTGGGTGTATAACATTGTGTTGTTTGGTATTGGTTGGAAGGATAAGTACGCTTTTGGTGTGATAGACCATGGGTACATCATCTATCCCTATAACTAATTAGATTAGGTAAAGGTATGTCACCCCTGGATTGATGATAATAGAGTGGATCAAGTTTTTGAAGTTTTTGGTTACCACTAATTATAATTTGAATTCACTTGTATATACATAGATATTATCTGGGAACAATGTTGGTTATGGATGACTAAGGTGATACTCATAACTTGGTTCGGATATACAAGACACAAGTTGACTTTATATTTCCTGACATGGGAAGGGGAAAGGGCCTGAGATATGGAGTGTAGTATTTAGAGGAGTGGTCATTACATGAGATAGATTTTATTGGATTTTGAAACTGTGTCAAGTGGATCCTCAATGTTAATTGGGGTTATTCTTGTTATATTTGGATATGTTTCATTAAGATCAACCTTTGTGTAGTCTAATTTACCTTTGTATAAATTTTATGACTTTGTGGGTTATCATTTGTCATAACTACTATTATATTTATGTCATTATTTTTAAAATCTTATTGATATGTTTTTTATGTTTTTTATAGTTCTTTTACTGTGGTTATAGTTTCTACACTATCACCTCCTAAACACTAGTTTATAGTCCTATTCCTCTATTATATCTGGAGGTGGGTCCAAATTTAGTATAATTATTACTCACGTGATGTTCGGGGGATCTAGGTCATAGATACTACAAATTGGTATCATAGATGGGTGATATAAAGTGGTTTTTAGGACCAAGATGGATATGTTCACCCAGATAAGGTGATGAATCAAGGTGTTTTATGATTAAAACTTCTTCTTGATCACGTTCAACCCCTTTTCAGATATCATTACTTCATATGAAGGAAAAACATTCAATATCTCAACCTATTGATGGAATTCACATAAAATCATTCAAAAAATATGCTGAAATGTAAATAATTCACAATACACAAGGATTTTACTTTTTCCACCACTAAAGGATAATCTAAAAAGAATATACAGGGAGTTACATTGGTGTAACAGAATCCAATGTAGTCAATTTTTATAGATATATGTTTTAAATTGTGGTTACACTACACCAAGGTATATTACCTTTATAACAGTTTAATTATGATACATTATAAATCCAAAGGGTCACTCCATATTCCTCTCCTTTATGAATTACTATAGGAAGGCTTGGCCATTCTATAACCATGTGGGTCTATTGATGATCAGTGTAGATAGAATATCTATTATACTTCTTGAAGTCTAGAGAGATTTTCCATTGATTTCCACATTCAATGCACCCTTCCTCATTAAATATGGATGGGATTTATCCTCAATGAGTGAGTTAGATCAATATCTTCTTGTAGTTCTCTAAAATAGTGAAAAACTATTATAGATAAAGTATAATTCCATATTGTAATTATTCATATTGTGAAACTTCTCCAACAATCATATGTATCAATGAAGTTCCATCATCTTATCACTCTTAAACATTTCTAGATATGACAATGGAACTTTATGAATTCTCTTCTCTATCAAATAACTATATTTTCCAGTTCTATTTTTTATTCTTTCCACCATAGTTCCCTAATTCCAAATATCTTCATAAACAACGTTTTTCCCATTAATATCTAGTATCATGGGATATAATAATTCCATGTCAGTATTCCACTTTTCATTATTATATAAATGTAAAAATTCTATAATATTTCCTCTGTTAATAGAAAAAAAATATCTCATTCAAATCTTCCTCATATATGGAAATATTCTCTCTCTATAGTGAAATTTAATTTGTATGCCATATAATTCATGAATTTTAATTCCAATTAATTTTCAAAACTTTTCATATTTTGATTATATAAAACATGATCAAATATGGATCCATAAATGATGAATCTATATCTTCTCTTTCCTCTTCCACTAAGCCACTCCTTCATATTGGAAAAAGATACTCCATAATAAAATATCTTTAATACCAAAATATCTTATATATTCAAATTCCATTAGATATTCACCATTATTAATGTGAATAATTTTTAAAAATATCACCTTTTAAACCCCAAAAAAATTACTATGAATTTACTGTAAATGTTATTACAATTTTATCTAAGAATTTTCTTTGATTTTATCTTAGTCAAATCACCATGAATTTACTCAAAAATTATTATTAAAAATCCTCAAAATAAGTTATGTCAAAGCCTCTATAAAATCTATAAAAATTTCCATATATTAAAATTTTACCAAATCTTCAAGAAATTTGGTATTTAGGAGATCATGGAATGAAAAACTTGATTGTAGGGTGACTCTCTTAGAGGATTCCATCTCATAGAATAATGAAATCCACTATAGTGTATTATTCCTTCCAAAACACAATACAAAAAATACATATAGAATCCTATTTTAAATGTTTAGAAGTTCCAAGATTTATATCTACAAATATCCTAAAATCATAGACCCATTATAGCATAGATGACTTATTTATAATAAAAATACCTTCATCCTCAACCAATCAGAACTCCCACATCATAGGCATCACGTCACATAAAAACTCCTATAAAATATTTCCCAGTCATGGTGTGATCTCCCTGTTATGAATTGAACATCATATAAAACCATATAGTAAAGCTACACCAAATTTTACTGGCCAGGTTTTGGAGAGTGGATTCATTCCATATTCCTTGAACATTTATTTTAATATCCTATATAATTCATTAACTCATGGTATTTAGATTTTTACTACCCCTAGTTTATATTATGTAACCCTTACTTGATTGTTTTCATTGTTATAAAGTTAAGGGTGATGAATGGGAGAGTCAAGAGAACTTTGATTGATGTTTTGAGGCAAATGGGAAGTTGCACAGGCAGCGCACAGTTTATCTAACCATACAGCGAAACTGTGCGTAGTTGGTCCTTTTAAGGTAGTGGATCCCACATGGTTGTAACATGGTTAGAGAGACCGTGCAAGGAAGACATGATAGGGTCTACCTAGTCAGTGTCTAATGCACAGTTAGCACCCGGTTTTTCTAACCGTGATAACTAACCGTGCATGCACTTAAGTGAGATCGTAAAAAAATGGATCTCACAATGTTTTAATATAAGTGGATCATTTTTCTTCCTAATTGGCCATAAATTTTGTTTTTTCTTCTTTGAAGGCCAAATAAGGTTCTCCCATCACCCTGAAGGTGATCTGAAGGTTTCCCTTGGTAAATCAAAGCTGGATTCTTTAGGTATGTGATCATTCTTCTTCGTTCTTGTTCAGTTTCTTAGATCTACTTAAATCTACTTCTCCTATTCTCTTGGTTTCTTATATCTACACCCATTATGGTTATATCAAGGTGTTTGGATTCCAAATATGATTATATTTGGTCTCTGTCTTGTTAGGAAAAGATATCTAAGGTGGGTTCTTAGAGAATCGACCCAATTTTCTTGAGCGTTCTTCATTGTTGTGGTTTTTGTCAAAACATTTGAGTTAGGAGGATTCTATCTTGAATTTTATTGATATAATTGATTATATTAGTTTCAAATTTGTTTTTATTAATGGTATTAATTTTTAAAATCATGGAATAAATCTTCTTTAGTGATGATTTATGGTTTTAGTGAAATTATAAAATCCTAGTGAATTATTGTGCAAAGTGATTTTGCCTCTTGAATTTAAAATGATAATTTTAAATTACTGATTTGATGGAACAGGTAAAAGGTTTGATGGAGATTTTTTTTAATAAAATTGGTGTTTTATTGAAATGGTTTCATATTTAAATGACTTTGATGGAATTGGTTTTCAATAAAAAAGTGTGTTTTTATTAAAAAGGTGTCTTGACATGAAACTTAGGAATATTGGTGTGTGAGTTCATATTGAATTTCCAGGGCTTGGTTGAAATATGAACTTATTCTTAGTTCCAAAGGTTAAATGGCACATGGGATATAAAGTTCATATTTAATTTTTGGGGATTGGTTGAAATATGACCTTGTGCTCAGTGCCAAAGTTTAAATGGATCATGGGAAACAATTACTTTCTGACGACTTGGTAGATAGACGAGAAACTGATCATGAGTATTTTAAACAATTGTTCAACAAACAATTCTATCCTTATATATTCAAGATCCATAAAATGAAAAAATTCTTCAGCCTAAAACAAGATAGCCTTTGTCATAGAGTACACAGCTAAATTCATGAATTTAGTCCATTTTGCACCAGAGGTTGTGGAAAGTACCTCTTTAAAGGCACACAACTTAAAATTGGGGCTAAGGCATGAGTTTCTCTCAAATATTGTGGTGCTCTATATTACATATTATATAGAGATGGTGAATAGTGAGACTGTGGCTGACAAAGATATCTCATTATCGATAGGAGGAATGATGATACCTACAGGGAAAGATGGGAACTCAACCAATGGGAGAAAGCGGAAAAGGGACACATATTTTTCAAGGTGGAAGTGGAATTCAGAATCAGACAGTAAGATCAGTGAACATTCCTCCAAGACCTTAGAATAGAGAAGTTTGCTTTCAATGTGGTTCACTTTACCACATAAATCAATAGTGTACAACACAACCTAGAGCTTTTCATAATTGCAAAAAGATGGGACATATTTAACGCTATTATTGCAGTGTTCCAAGGTCAGGTGCTCGGGATACTTCTCAGTCATTGTAAGCATCATATGCTTCAATAGGACAAGGACAACAAAATTAGTCTCCTTAGATTAACAATGCTATCCATAGTGATTCTCAAAATACCATGACTCCTCAACGAGGGCAATATCAACAAGGAAACAATGAGAATAGTTCAACGATGAAGAGATTGTATGGAGCTGAGCAGATAATTATCAATGATTAGGCTAGACCATCTACGGTGAGAGGTACAATTCTTTTGTATTCTACCCTTGTGCAAGTTCTCTTCAATACTTTTACATCACATTCTTTTATTGATTTTTGTGCTGTTGACTTGCTATGTTTAAATTTGGAAATGATTATTTCTATTTTAAAACTGCAAACTCCTATCAGTGAAAGATAATGTCAAGCCTTTGTGTGTCGAGCATGTGATATAACTGTTGACAGAGCTAAGATGAAATGTGACTTCCAGATGTTGGAAATGGATGTCTATGGTATAATACTGGGTATGGGTTGGTTGACATTGTTTAAGGCTCACATCTTTTATTATAAGAGAATATTTAGTTTCATGACTTTGGATAGCATCAAGAATCTCTTCATAGGAGAGTGGATGGTAATGAAAGGGGAAAATTGTTTGTTGGCACTGACAGTGGGAATGATCAATTACTAGTTGGAGGTGTTGACGTTGGCATCAATGTAAGGGATTGAGGAAAATAGTTTTCCAGTAGTTGCAGATTAATTTGTAGATGTGTTCCCCAAGAACTTCTTAGCGTTACCACCCTTAAGGGAAGTGGATTTTATGATTGATATCCTTCTAGGGACCAGTCCTATTTCCCTTCCATTTTATAGGATGAAACCAATAGAGTTAAAGGGAATTAAAAGTGCAGTTGGAGGAGCTGGAAAGCAAGAGTTTCATTCGACCAAGTACACCTTCGTTGGAAGCACCTATTTTGTTCGTGAAGAAAGAAGATGGAACTTTTGGATATGTGTTGATTATCGTAAGCTTAACCATGTTACCAATAAGAATATATATCCAATTAAACATATTAATGATATGTTTGGTCAATTAAGGGGAGCTAAGTGGTTGTTCAAGATTTACTAGCGATCTGGATATCACCAATTGTGATTTCAGAAGGAGGATATTCCAAATACAGCTTTCAAAAGTAGATATGACCACTTTGAATATATAGTCATGCATTTTGGTCGAACAGATGCACTAGCAGTTTTCATGGATTTTACAAATTGGATATTTCAAAAATATATGGATTCTTATTTGTAGTGTTTGTGGATGACATCTTGGAGTATTCAAAGACAAGGGCTAACCATGAGGAGCACCTAAAAAACAGTCTTACAAATCTTGAGAGATCACCGTTTGTATTCCAAATTATCAAAGTGTGATTTTTCGATATAGGAAGTATGTTTTCTTGAACTTTTCATTTCTAAAAAAGAGGTTTATGTGGATCTTGAAAAGATAGAAGCTATTATCTCATGGAAACCACTGAATAATGTCTTCGAGATATTAAGTTTTCTTAGTCTAGCTGGTTACTACCGATGCTTTGTGCGTGATTTCTCATGAGAAGCTTCACCAATAACATCTCTAACAAAGAAAAATTCTCCGTTCCAATGGATAGAGTAATGCTAGAAGTCTTTCCCGGAGTTGGAAGTTTTTCTTACGTTGAAACCTATCTTGATTTTTTCAGAATCAGGATAGGGGTATGTTGTGTATTATGATGCTTCAAGATCAAGGTTGGGCCATTTTTTCATGCAAGGAGACCATGTGGTTTCTTATTGTCAAGGAAGTTAAGACTATCTGAGAAGAATTACCCAACACATGATTTGGAGTTAGCTGTAGTCATCCATGCATTGAAAACATGGAGACACTATCTCTTTGGTGAGAAATTTACTGTGTTCATGGACCATAAGAGATTGAAACACATTTTCTCACAATGATATTTGAAACTGAGGCAAAAGAGATGGATAAAGTATCTCCAGATGTTTGACTTTGACTTGATGTACACACCAAGGAAATGAAACTTAGTGGCAGATGTGTTGAGTAGAAAGTCATATACTCAATTGGTGAAAGAACCTTCAGAGGAATAGAATTTGACGTCGGTTCTAGCCAATATGCATGTGGAATGTGAAGAATGAGGTGATTTGGCAGTTTTATTTTCAGATATGCTTGTTTTTGATTTAGTAACAATGATTAAAAAAGGCACAGTCATCTGATGCAGAATGTCTGGTCGTGAGTTCAAAACTCAATGGTGGGGAGACCATCGAGGGTTGGAAAGTTGACAGGAATTCAGTTTTTTTTTCTTTAGAGATCAGGTGGTTGAACCTGTGGATTTTTAGGAACACCTCCTTCATTCTTACCACCATTCGAGATGGGCTATACGTCCAAGTACACATAAGATGTATAAGGTGTTAAAGACACAGTTCTGGTGGAGTGAGATGAAAAGAAAGGTGGCCAAGTTCGTCTCCCGGTGCTTTACTTGTCAACAGGGTAAAGTAGATCATTAGAGACAAGTAGTAATGTTCCAATATCTAACTATTCTATTGTGGAAATGGGAGTAGATAGCAATGGATTTTTGTTATATGTCTTCCATGAATGGTTCGAAAACACGATGCCATATGGGAGATAGTGGATCAACTTACCATGTCGTCCCATTTCATCCTTATTCATGAAACTCGTACGATGGAAGATCTGTAAAAAATGCACATCCATGAAATGGTAAATAAGCATGGAGTACCAGTTTCAATAATCTCAGACAAAGATCTGAGGTTCACATCTCATTTATATAAATCTTTATAGCAAGCTCTAGGGACTCAGTTGAGTATGAGCACGGCGTATCATCCTCAGACGGATGAGCAATACGATCGGATGATAAAAAAGTTTTAAGACATTTTATGGGATTGTGTAATGAATTTTGGTGGCTCAATAGAGGAGAATATACCCTTGGTGGAGTTCTCATACAATAATAACTATTAGGCCTCGATACACAAGGCTCCATTTGATGCATTGTATAGGCATCCTTTTTGTTCTCCACTATGTTGGGTGGAAATAAGTGAAAGTTCACTAGTTAGGCTGATCCTTGTCCAAGAAACAATGGAGAAGATCCAGTTAATTATAAAGAATATGGAGATGGGTCATATTTGTCAGAAATCTTATGCAGATCACCGTAGAAGACCGTTATCATTCTCTATGGGTGATCATGTCTTCTTGAGGATATCTCTAAGGCTTGGACATCGTCATTTCAAGAAGCAGGGCTAGCTATCTCCTAGATACTTAGGCCCTTTAGAGACACTATAACGGGTTAGAGAGGTGGAATATTGGTTGTCATTACCACCAAGGTTTAATATAGTGAATAAGGTGTTCCATGTGTCTCAGTTGAAAAATTATCATCCTGATCCTAACCATTTGATCAGATGGGATCACATTGACCTAGAGCCGGATGCTTCATTGATACATATCTCAGTACGGATTATGGATATACAAGAGATATTCTTTTATGGAAAAATCATCGATCTAGTATTGGTTTTATGGAAACATGGTCAGATTCAGGAACAGACTTGAGAACATGAAAAGGAAGTGAAGGAGCGATGGCCGAAACTCTTTTAATTGGGTGAGGGTTTTCTAATTTTTAAGGATGGAAAAAACAATGGTGGGGAGAATGTAGTACCCCCTAGTTTTTGGTATGTAACCCTTACTTGGTTATTTAGATGGTTATAAAGTTAAGGGTGTTGAATGGGAGAGTCAGGAGAACTTTGAAAGAAGTTTTGAGACAAAGGGTAAGTCACACAGGCAACACACGGTTTGTCTAACCATGAGGCCAAACCATGCATAGTTGGTCCTTTTGAGGTAGTGGCTCCCAAAAATTTGGAGCACGGTTAGAGAGATCGTGTGAATAAGCCGTGTGATGGTCTGCCTAGGTAGTATCTAATGCATGGTTAGTGCACTATTTGTCTAACAGTGTGAACTAACCATGCGGGCACTTAAGTGAGATCCAAAAAAAGTGGATCGCACATGTTTTTGCCTCTAGGTGGCTTGTTTTTCCTCTTAAGTAGCCATAACTTGGGATATTTCTTCACCAAATTCCAATAAGTCTCTCCCATTTCCCATTATAATGCTTTCCTCAGCAAATCGAACCTAGATTCTTGAGGTATGTGATTGCTGTTCTTCGATCATGTTCTGTTTCTTAGATCTACTTAGACCTACTTCTCCTCTTCTCTTGTTTTCTTAGTTCTATGCCTGTTATGGGTATATATAGGTGTTTGGATTCCAAACATGGTGATATTTGATCTTGGTCATGTTAGGAGAAGATATCTAAAGTGAGTTCTTGGAGAATCAACCCGGTTTTCTTGAGCGTTCTTCATTCGTTGTGATTTTCGTCAAAATATTTGAGGTAAGAGGCTTCTCTCTTGACTCCTCATGCTAGAATTTATTGGATTATTTTTAAATTAGTTTATTTGAATGGGATTGATTTTTAAAATCATGTAATAAATCTTATTCAGTGATGATTTATGGTTTTAGTGAAATTGTGAAATCTTGGTGAATTATTTTGAAAAGTGATTTAGCCTCTTGAATTTAAAATGATGATTTTAAATTATTGATCTTATGGAATTGTTACGTGGTTTTATAAATATTTTTTTTCAATAAAAGGGTGTTTTATTGAAATGGTTTGGTATTGAAATTGCTTTGATGGAATTGGTTTTCAATAAAATGGTGTTTTTTTGAAAAGGTTTTTTGGTATGATCCTTGGTATTATTTGTGTGTGAGTTCATATTGAATTTATAGGGAATGATTGAAATATGAACTTGTTATTAGTGCCAAAGGTTAAGTTACACACAGAATATAAAGTTCATATTTCATTTTTGGGGCTTGGTTGAAATATGACCTTGTGCTCAGTTCCAAAGGTTAAATGGCTCATGAGAAACAATTACCTTGAGATGACTTGTTAGATCGATGAGAAACCACTCATGAGTATGGAAGTGTCATAACGTAGAATGCATGGTTGGTTTCATGGGTGTGTGGAATGGTCCGGGTATTCCCAAAAGGTATCTTGTGAAATGGTTTCAAATATTTGTTTAATTATTTTTCTGGAAAAATAACTTACTGGAAAATTCGTTTCAATTACACTTATATGATTTTAGTAATGAATGGTTTTGGAAACTTTTTTATATTTAGTTATAAACTTTTTTAGAAATTATTTTATATAAACTATTTTATATAATGGTTTCTAACTCTTCTATTCTAGTGGCATGTGTAGGGAAGTCATTGGGGAAAACCTATTGAGTTTTATACTCACCCCTGCCTTGCCACTTTTGTGCTTTTGCAGATGCTATCTTCTGGGATAGGGGAAAAGGTAACATTTACCACATTTTTAGCACTACCTCATGATGTTTGGGCTATTAGGAGATTATGGATCTTAGAGCTTGTGGATAATGAAATCTTGTGGTCTTTTGAGATTCTTCTGTCGTTTATCCGATGTTTACTTTGATACTTGTTTGGTCTTCTGCTGTTGCACACTTTGATATGGTTTTGAGATTCATGAAGTTGTTAAGTTGTATTTATTTTGTTCATGAATCATTTATTAAATGGGTTTGTTATAGTTTGTTGGTTTATTGGTTCTTTTTTCCTAAATGTTTAATCACCCCCACTTATATTTGAAACCCTTTGACATTTATTGCTAGCCTTTGGCATCTTGGGGATGTCGCTTAAGGCCAAGTGAAGACTCGTTGGACTCTCAATCCAATGAGAATTTTCAGGTCATTACAAGATTCATGATGAAAATTATCTTTCAACTCTCTAGTATAATCTTACATTACAACTATGTTAATCCGATATAGCTTTCAAAAACTAAAAACTTATTCTGACATGAGACCTACTATGACATGGTATTCCTTTTCATAGCATAAAATCCTTCCATAAGTTCCATATTATTCGCACATAAAATTAATTTAATTTGACATAGCTATTATAAATCCTAAATTAATTTGGGGTACCATACTTCATGAAATGAGATACATGGTTATGAAATGATTTTATTTATTTACAAAAAACTTCCATAATTTTCCAAATGACTTCATGTAAGTATCCTACTTATTACAACACCATAATAGACCATAATAGGAATTGTTCAACTTCTCTAAAGGTAGATGAATCCATCATCATTAAATAAAACTCTAATTCATAAAGTTTTCACAATCCTCTTCTGTATATATTTTCTGCATTCCATGTATGCTAATTTCATGTATCCTTCACCATTGAGTATGATATCTATGTGTAGGAAACTATCTTCAACACCCTCAAGTATCATTAGGCCCACCAAAACAAAATATTTATGAATCTTCATATAAAAAAAATCCAAACATCAATTATTCTAAAAGAATCCTACACACAACCTATTGGTTGTAATTCCCCCCTTTATATTTTGTTGACAATACTACCATAAAATCATCTCTACTTTCAAATACCTTCTTCTATGGTGAATGTATTGATTTTTGATTCATTACTCCTATACCAATATAAAGAAAATGAAAAGGGAATCTTCACATGTATTTCCTTTATTATTTTTCAATAGAATCCTTTCAATAGATTCAGAGAGACTAATATCCTCTATTGATGTAGAAATCCTTCACTACCTATAGATCATTTAACCGATCATAAACTAGTTTGAATAAATTTATATTTTTCATTCAATATAAAAACATATTTTATTTATAGAATCATTATTAAATATTTTTTTTGAGTGACATTACCCCTTATTAATGAGTCACAAACAAATACTCTAAGCCTACTGAGTCAAAACTCTATGTATGAAACAAGATTTTTAGTTAATAACTTCAAACTTGTCAATTGTACTCACTTACTGCCATAAATTCATGTAAAATAAGTAATTAAATTTCTTCAACAATCTTCCTGTGAAATAAATCACACTTAAATAATATTATTACTTAATAAACTTTAAATCACAATGTGTGTGAACCATACCACTTATCAAAACAAATTGAAATATAAGTTATAAATTCAAGAATATCCAATTTATTTATAACAAAAAATGTTCAAAAAAGAATTCATCAAACTACCCTTGATAATACACTATCTAATCATCCATAAATTTTTTTTCAAGGATATCCATAAACTAAATAGATCGCGTCTCAAAGCATACCTTAATCTTATGACACTATTTATTGATCCTTAAATTCTAGATCATGCTCTATATCACTTTATAATTATTCACATTATAATGTAATTATATATTTAGATTTGATATCCATAGTGGCTTCTTAAAACAACTTGTTGATTTATATCAGGCCTTGTTACCATTGGTTTTTTCTCTAACACTAATTTTTCTATGTTTTTACTTATATCATATACAACTCATGGGTTGTATATCCCATTTACTCACACAAAATTTCATCAACAATTAGAAAAAATAATTTACATGGGGAGATGAGTACTTCCATACCATCCTAATGTTAATAAATGTGGTTGGTATAAATTTAACCTTTAATTCTAACTTGATTCCAAGCCTTTAATGTAGTCATACTTACAACACCCCTTATACATAATTCACTCCAGATATTATCATGAGAATTTTCCATCTTCTTTGGCTTGGGATTCAGCTCCATTGTGAGTCTAATATCACTTGTGTTTGTTTCTTATTTTGATCCCCTATATCCTTAATCATTATTCCTCCACTACGTGAGGGTTCTTACACTGATCTTCATCTATTTACTTATGGTATATTTTGTAAAAAAATCTTAATAATGATTCATTATTTTCTCTTCAATTTCCATTAGAAAAAATTTAGACTTATTTAACCTTGGTTAGCATTTATTAAAAAATTCATCCAAAATTCTCACAAATGTATCCATTCCATTCTTATTCCTCATTATTTTATTTCATTATCTCTATGAATGGTTTATAGAGTAAACTATATTAGTTCTTGTTGTGCCTTACATTGATCTCCATCATTACTTTCCTCTAATGTGATATATATATTTTTCAGTGAAAAAAAATTCTTTTAGTGTAAACTATCTTTTCTTTTATCATAGGAACGAATTATTTTCTTATTAAACATTTGTATCTCCTCTTGGAATAATTTCTACCTAAATTTTCAAGGTTTTCTCAAGTAAAATATATATCCTTAAATTCATTACTTTTATTGTTATTACTTCATTGATATGTCATTACAATATATTATCTTCTACCATTTAGCCATTGGGATTACATATACACACTAATATTATTTCCCATTTTTATATAGTACTATCATTATAATATCACTTTTATTTGTGTTTTATATTCACATGATTTAGAAAGAATATTACATTTAATCGTAAAATATATATTTAGAGTTTTTCATACTCAAATTATTAATTATTCTATGGGAGGGATACTATTCATCCCATTTGATGATTTTAACTTCATTTATAGTTCCTTGATATTCCCTTTGATAGAGATAATTCTTACTTTTATCTCCTTATATTTGTATATTTAATTATTTAATTCTTATTCCAACTTTTCAAGAAGTTCACTTTGTTTCT
The DNA here is from genome assembly GCA_963277665.1 of Viscum album. NCBI lineage: Eukaryota > Viridiplantae > Streptophyta > Magnoliopsida > Santalales > Viscaceae > Viscum > Viscum album. The sequence continues at coordinate 461,215,337 of OY728138.1, forward strand.
TAATTTTCGAACCCATTATTAAAATGGTTTCATTTAAGAAAATCCATTTATTATTTATCCATTTATTCTCCAATAAAAATTATTCTATGAATACATATTCAACCTCATAGATAATATCTATTTGATCTACCATATCATATAAGGATTGGATCTTGTCTTGATCACTATATAAATATTCTTTGGATTGCTGAATAGATGTTATTGCAACTTCTTCCATGGAATATAAATTTATTTTTTTTATTTATAAAGTAATATGAATTTATATATATACAAGTATCTTCTATAATAATGTTATCATTAGAATTATGAAAAATTTCTTTCACACCTACCTAAGAGGGTGTTCTATTGTTTGTTGGATTCTTCATATTGTTTTTATTTATATTATTTTCATTTTATGTAATGAAATTTTATACATATTTGATCATTGATATCATTTAGACAATATATTTTCATTCTTCTTATGAGGTATACTTAAAAACCCCATTTTCTTATATTGATTTTCTATAAATAACTTCCTATATTTTTCCACATCTCAAAAGTAATAGCATAATGAGAGGGGTTTTTGTTTAACTCATTTTTATTTGTTCTCACCCAGAACTTCTCTATATTATAATCATTAATTCTTTTACTATGATTTGAAATATTAGCATCTCAAAATATATACACCATTTTTTCTTTGCCATAATCCTGATGTCATACAAGCATATCTTTTCTCCATACGTAATACTTGGTGCCATTAAAAATAGTTGGTCTCATCATCAAATACATGTGTGCTAAAAATAAAAAAATATATTTAGATATTGAACATCATAGTTAAACCTTTTGGATTTCATACTAATTATTGGGACTCAGTTGAATATGTTCACCGAGAGTGGGGGGGGGGGTGAACTATTGTGCAGTATGATTAAGAAATTTTCTTTCTTATATTCTCTTATTTTCTAGATCTTTTTCCCTTATTAGAATGAAAAAAATTCAATACCTCAACCTCTTGATAGTATTCTCATCAAGTCATTCAACACATATACATAAATGTAAATTATTCACAAGACAATAGTATTTTATGTAGTTCACTATTAGAGTATAATCTAAGAGTAATAAACATGAAGATGTGCTATTATACTAGAGTACACTATACTCACATTCTATAGATTTATATTTTTGGTTTTGATCACTCTAGACCAAGGTTTAATACCTTAAATTTTTTTTAGGAAATACCCATAATCAATCTCATGGGTATTTCCCTATTCTTCTCTTATGCACACTATTTTGGGAAGGCTTGGTATTTTTAAATATATGAGGGTATATTAATGATCATTAAATATATCATGATATTTCTTTTGTATCTTCACATCTATTTTGATTCTCCATTGAATTCCACATTCATTTCACTCTTTCTCTTCAAAGCTAGAGGATATTTAATCCTAAATGAGTGAGTAAGATCAATTTATTCCATAATATCTACACAATAGTGAAAAAATCCTCTAGATGAAGTATAGTTTATCTCAGGAATTTTTAATTTCACACTTCTTCTTTAAAAATTGGATGTATTAATGAAAATATATATTCTTCTCCCTCTTTAAGTTTTCCAAATATGCCAATGAAAATTCAGGAAATTTATTCTCTATAAAAGAACCAGATATTTTAATGATGCTCTATATTTTTTCGTTATAAGTCCCTATAACCATGAGATTTTAATTAATAAATTGTGTTTTCCATAAAGACATAATATCAATGGAAGTAATATTTCCAAGTCATTATAACACATTTCATCATTATATCGATGTGGAAATTCCATTAATATCTTCTCCATTAATAATAAAAAATAGATCAATTAAATCTTTCCCAAATATAGAAATATTATATCTCTATAGTGAACTATTATTTATATGCCTAATAATCTATGACTTATCATTTCAACTAATATTCATTATTATCCATATTTTGATCAAATAAATCATGAAAAAATATGGATCTATAAAAGATATATTTATATCTTCTCTTTCCTCTTCCACCAAGTCAAATCTACGTATTGGTCAAATATCAAACATAATAAAATCTCCATAATATCAAAATATCTTCCATTATAAAATTACTTGATATATTTACCATTATTAATGAAAATTATTTCCAAAAAATATCTCCTCTGAATCCCCTCAAAACATCCTGAAAAATTTTCCTTAAATATATGTATAATTTTCTCAAAAATTAAATTTTATTTTTTAAGTCAATAAATCATGAATTCAATTATAAATGAGTGTTTTAAATCCTCTAAATATGTTAAGTAAAACCCCCCAAAATTATCTCTAGATATTTCTATATAATCAAATTTGACTAAATATTCAAGATATTTTGTATTTTACTAACCATTGTGGGATGACCATGACTGTGGTGTGACTCACATAGAAAATTAAATCTCACAATGTGATCCACTCTACTACAACATAGTGTTTAGTCAAAAAAAATCCATTAAATCAAGATATAATCCAATTTTAAATTTCAAGAAGACTGTGGTGTGATCTCTCCAAATCTCCTCAAATCTTGGACCCATTGGAGCATGACGAACCACTTTATAGGGCAAGGATATGAACCCTCAACCAATATAGTTTTCCATTATTCTACCAAAATTTAAAATCCCATTGCTTTGTCCCCATTTCATGTTGCAACCCTTCTATGCTCTTTCTTCATCATTACATGGTCTGTTGGTTGTGGCTTTAGCATCACAAAAATATCACATTCTAGATGCACATTTATTTTTATCTTCCTCGCATATGGCATGGATTCATAACAAATTCCTTCAATATTCTTTTAATATTTTACATCATATATTTTTGGATGGTCTTCATCTTTATAACACAATTTTCTATCCAAATCTATAGGATAATTTTATGTACCGACTAAATTAATATGAGATAAATTTAGAAAAATTAAAACCTTTTATGATGTGAGACCGATTTTAGAGTGGTGTTTCTTTTAATGATGAAAAATCCTTCCAAAACATACATATTTTTCACACACAAGATTCATTTGATGTCCTAAAATCATAAAACACTTGAAATTAATCTAATGTATGTTGTTTTACTGTTCAAGATACATGATTGTGGTTCCACTATGGCTTTCCCTAGATGGGGACCCTTAGAGCAGCGACAAGCATGATCCATTGGTAGAGGTTTTAGGAACAAAGTTTGTCCACAATAGTTAGAGGATCTAGGGCATTGATATGATGATTTGATTATATTGAGTTTGATATGGGTTATTTAGAGCATTGATTAGGGAGCTCAAGGAGATGATCCATCCATGGAATATTTGAAAATTTTTTAATTAAAAATATCCATTATTTTGGAAAGTTGTTAGACCCAATATATTTTATGATTAGATCTAGTATATTCGAGGTATATTTTATCAGGTATAAATTCCACTAGGGTAAGGGTGATTTTAGAGATTTATATTCCCAAGGGACTTACAAGAAGCTGATGGGATGTATAGGTTTAAGCATGTATACATGAAGGGATGACTTATAATGATGTTTAGGTGAGGTTATTTATTAATTTATTTCCAAATACACTGATGTTGGACCGACCCTATGATATCATGAACCTAGTATAGGGGCTGGAATCATTCATGGGTTATGGTATGAGGTTCATATTTTTTTGGGTTCTTCTTTTATGTTAGTAGGGAAAGAGGTTTCTAAGATTCAACGATTCAATGATGGTATACAATATGAAATTTGGGTATTAGTAAATATTTTTAGGTTGATTTTATTTTATGAGTCCATGAACCAAGTAATTATGGTGTATTAGATACTGAATGATGGGGGTAAACCAAGTCATGAAGTGATGTTTGGTGAAACAAGTAAAGGGGATTCAGGTAGCTAAAAGCAGGCTTTTGAGGAGGCCCAATATGAAAAATTAGGTTAATGGTCAACATCAAAACCATGGTGCAGTTCATTTATGATATTATAAAATTGTGGATAAATATGGAACGTTCAGCCACAATGTGGTCGATCACCTATGTAGTTTTTGGATTGAGGAAAGGTAGGGCTCTTGGAGAAATTTTATCAGATGATATCACAATTTTCAATAGGTTTGAGATTCGATTAGACTTAGTAATATAAGGTAGTCCTAGAAGTAACACTGGTAGGTAGTATTAGAGATTCATATAAAAAATAATGTCATGGTAGTGGATAGTTTACCAAGAATAGGGGATTGTGGAAAACTCAAAGTGATTCTCCGTAGGAAGAAAAAACATCTTGAAGTTGATTTATGGGCCAAATGTGTGTTATTGAGCTGATGTTATCATAGAGGGATGGGGTGATATTGAAAGTAAGAGGTATGTCGTGAGTGTATTTATTTTCTATTTTTCATTATGGGTATTGGTGTGTGGTGTGTGTTATGTGTAAATGGATCAAACATGTGATGGTTGTGGTATGGGAATGAGGTATGATTTTTGGACATCTAGGATGGATGGTACATTGAAAGTTTAGATTGATGATCTATATGGTGTTATCAATGTATTGGATATGATGGTTATGGTGAGGCTGAGTATTTGATTTATATGGTAGGGAGTATATATATATATATATATTTAATCATTCTATTTGAGTTGATTTGGTAGGGAAATAAAGTGTAAATAGAAGTTTTCAACATCATCTTAGTTTTCTAGGAGTGTAGTGAATGAGATGATCAAGTTTTTTTTTTCAGGGTTGGTCAGTGTCTTCTCTAGAGATAGTTTGAGGATAATATATCATATAGTGGGATGGTTGTGACATCCATAGTATTCAAATGAGGTAATTATGGTCTAATAATTTCTTAACTTTTTGTGTTTTGGAATGTTTGAGGTGTGATAAGGATCATAGAATATAAGGACCCGACCTTAAACTTTACATAATATTGAGTTTTTAATAAAAAATTAATTTTATTTCTGACCTTAATATATTTTAGGTTTAAAGTTTTATATAATTAGTTCATCACCCTTAAATAAGTAAATATTACATCCTAAAGTGGTACTTCCACTTAGTATCGATTTTCCCACAAAATAAAACTTTTATGATATAAAAATTATTATTTGCATGATGTATTTTCACCATTTTCATATAAACTCATAATTGTTCCTAATCATCGTTATAACCCATTTTAAAACATTGGATGAACATTGAAAGCTCATTAAGGAAATAAAAGTAAAGAAAGAAACTCATTATCCAATAAATATTCATAAAACATTTCCTTTTACAAAATAAACTTTGAACTCAAAATAAATACTTTATTAACCAATAAATTAACTTTTATTTAAAAATAATTTTATAATTTTTTTAAAAGAAATCAAAAATTAGAAATAAAAATCATAAATGTTCTTTTTAAATCATGAACAACACATTAATACCTTTTTACAAAGTTATACTTTCACCCTTAAGAAGAAACCTATGTTTTCCATTTTAAAAATAAATTCTTTTCATTCCTTTTTGAAATCATAGTATTTCCTTAAAACCCATAGAAAAAAATGAAATTATAGGGGTAATTTCAGGCATCATTTTTATACCACTCTTATAATAACCTTTATGGTTACAAATAGAATAACATTCATGATAATAAATGTAATAATATTCACAGTAAACTTCTGACATAAATCTTACCCAATAGATTGAAGGTATATCATGAACCCACACATCCTTGGTATATAAAAGAACCACCTATCATCATAAATAATTTATAATAACCATAACATAATCATATCACATGAAACATTGAATAATTATAAAAAATTACTTGAACCTATAAGAAAATCATTTCTAGATATCAAAATATCCATTCCATTTAAAGCCCGTTTTGAAAATACTCATATCATAGGGAAGAAGGGTATTTATTTGAAGAAAACCTAAAATATTACATTGGAATCCAAATATCAAATAATAGTTATTGGGGCGGGAAAAATATTTGATTTCATATAAATTAAAATAGAACAACCCTTTTTGTATTTTTATCAAAATACTTTTTCTAAAATACATAAAGAGATTAATTTTGAAAACCTTTGAATATAATATATATAAAATTTCCTTTATAATTCATTTATATATATATAAATACATATGAAAATTACTTTAAAAAATATGGACATGGAAGATAATGATTTATTAAATAAATATTTAAAATATTTTAAATGTGGTTTTTAAAGTAAACACTCTATTACCTTGAGTATGACTCATCATCAAAGTTATTTATCTTACTGAAATCTAAACATATGTTAATTATTTTATTTCTAAATAACCCTTTTTAAATTTACTATTACTTTTATTTCCATGTTATAACCAATTACTTAATTAATTTAACTTCACATGAGATGTTTTGACGATATTAAAATTATATGTCCAAAATGAATTTTGTAGGTATTCTATGGTCAAAGAGGTCATTTTTACATCATCTTTAGAATAATAACAAATAAATAATTATCATTATAATATATAAATTATACTTTTACAACTAATCATTAAAGATTTTTATGAAAATGAACAACATTACAATCATAGAGATAGCAGGCCATATACACGTATGAGTAAAGTTTCCATTTTTCAATGATCATGATAGAAATAAGGTCAGTATTATTTTATTTTTTAATAATTATGATTTTATGATAAATATCATATAATTTCTTTATATAAAATTATACATATCATCCGTATAATGTGCTGATGAAAAAACACATCGGTTCGTGAAGGTGGTAGTCTACACGTACTCATAAATGAAGTTATCATTTTTCAATAAAAGGAATGGTAAAAGAATAGATGGTATATTATATTTAAAACATGGTAAATATTTCATAAATATCATATATAAACATTGAATCCATCATTATTTCCAACCACTAGAGGTGGTAGTTCTCCTTAGACACGAATGATGGTTTCATTTTCCATTTGATGGAAGAAGGAAATAGATATAGGTTATTCCACTGCCATAATAACTTCACAATATATGGGATATACTGATGTGATTATATCAACATGGTTAGAAGAATAAATAAGAATAAAAAATTCTCTTAAAACCTATATTTCTTATTCGTACAATCGCCTTTACTTTATACCTAAATTGCTCTAAGGTTGGTATTATGCCTTAAACAAGACCTCTATAATGAGGGTATGGATTATATGAATCAATTTTGGAAGTTATTGGACAAAACAAAAGGATTTTTAATTATGAATAAAACCAAATAAGAGGGGCCCCTTTATAAAAGTGGGGAGGTTCCCTCTTGAAATTTTTAAAGTATTAAATTAATATGAATTAATTTTCAAGTTAAAATGGATCAAGATTTTTGTTATGAAAATTTAATATGAGCATGAGTCTAAATAATCTCATACAATAACATTAATATAAGTTTAGATTTTTTAATCCTTATCTTTTTGTTTAAACCCATGTTTAACATTTTAACAATTACTATGATAAAGTTTTTTACTCTTTAGGGGCCAAGATAAATAAAATAAAAGGGAAATTGGACAATAAATGGAACCTTTTTTATATTTTAAACCATATCAAAATCATTTAGCTGAATATAGGATTTTTAAGAATTTTAAAACATTTAATAAATTATTATTTATTATAAAATATCATTAATATCAATTTATAACTATATAATTACTTTAAATTTAATAACATATAGATATTAAAGTAATTAGAATATAATATATTAAAACTTCCCAAAATTTTTATATTTATATAATTTTTTATAAAATAGCAATTAGGAGAAATAAAGTGATACTTTTGACATGATCTTGTACTTACATTTTATGAAGGTAAAAATCAAATAAATATGGGAAAAAGTTGCCAAATTTTTGAAAATTTTATTGAAATAGATTAAATAACACATACAATAGGATAAATAAATGTTTTTTGGTCATGTTTTAGTCCTTATAATAGTATTTTTATCATCAATTAACCAATTTACCCTTACCATGGTGATAAATATTTACTAAGGTTTCTATTCCAAATGGAAAAAAATTGAAAGAATCTATTTAAAAAATTGGGGCGTTATGTTTCTAAATAATTAATATATTTTTAAATATTCAAATCATAGAAGTGTGAGAATTTGTCTTAAAATTAAACCTGAAAAATGTGATGGAAATCAATTTTTAGAAAAATGCCTTTTAAGTACAAAAGTATTTTTATTCCAAATTTTAACTTAAAAATGATAATAATGATCTTAATTGGATTAATAATAATAAAAGATAAGAAATTTACCTTTAGGAAACAAACATAAACTTTATAAATTCTTGAAACAAAAATATTTTTTTTTCAGTGAAAATGAATATTTTTCACTATTCATTCGAATACAAATTTTTTTAGAAAAATACCAAAACTTAACTTTAATATAATATTGACATTATGATTTCAAAAATCATATCATTTTAATAAAATTTATACAAGTTATTGAAGGCAATGATGATATTTTCTCATAAAAATTAATAAAAACAATTTTTGAAGAAAATGTATAAAATGATTGTTAAAAATTGACTGAGTTTTTCCTAAGAATAAATGACTAAATTAGTATTAATCAATACCTTTATATATATTTTATAATGAAGTTAATAATATTCATAATCACTAATTTAATGACTTGGTTATAAGAGTCATATGTAAATAATAATATTTCATTGTTTATTTAAGCTGGGTATTGTTTATATTTCATAATGAAGTTAATCATATTCATAATCACCAATTAAATGACTAGGTTATAAGACTAATATTTAAATAATGATATTTCATGGTTAATTTAAGCACGGTTTTACTTATCTAGTATTATATCGAACATAATATTTCTTTTAAAATTTTGGGATACTACATTGCCCTGCCATCATAAATTTATTTCCAATAATTTTAAATTGAACTTTATAATAAAATGTCTAACATTTGAGAAATACATTTTTGAAATCCCACATCATAAAAATGGTTAACTAAAACATCCAATTTAAAAGAGAGAAAGGTAATTACAAAGGTTGTTTGAAATAACACATACTAGGTTTAAAAATAGAAGAAAATTAGTGGAAAGTAAAAATATAGTTATGACGGAAAATATAATGTTGAAAATAATGATGAAGAGTGAAATAGAATATTGATAACAAGAAATTGAATTATCATGAGAAAGTTGACGACCACAGAACTAAAGACCAAAGAGGTGTGAAAAATACTATCAATTCATAAAAAATGAATATAATATGATAAGAAATCTTTTTTTTATTTAAATACACTTTCCTTATAGTTGAGGGATTATTTTATTTTCTAGACAAATATCATAAGGAAATATACTTTCCTGATAAGTAAAACTTCATCCATTAATCAATTTTCAATATGATATCATTTTTTTTTTCAAATGATCACCATCATAGAGGAATTATATTATACCTGAATCACTAAAATTTGTTTCTAATAGATTACATAATTCTACAAATGGATAAAAATATACTCCTATTGCCTTTATACATTAAAAAACAAAATGGTGAGAAAAAAGTAAAATAATTCCCAAAATTAATAAATTTTTATATGAATGAATACAACATTAATCTCCACATCCTCAATAATAACACCCAATGTTCAAATTTGATCATTTTATAAAAAACCAACCATATAGTTCATCAATTATTTTAGACTAATATCAAAACAAATAGATTTTTATGATTTTATCACATATTTTACGAGATAAATTTAATATTTATCTCTAAGTAACTTCAATAAATCTTATTGAATCATTAAAAAAATTGTGTTTACCATAATCATATATTCTCCAACTTATTCTAATCATTTTCATAAATTATCTAAATCACCATAAATCCATATTAAAATGATATATTCTTCCAAAATATAATTCAACATTTATTCCTTAAATAGAATTCAATAATATTCTCTTTACCTAAATCTGGTAATGTTCCCCAAAATTAAAGTGATCTTCTTCTGAAATAACATTAATCACTTAATCACCAAATCACTTTAAAATCCCATGTATATCTATATGAAAATACATATATTCCCAAAATAGAATAACCCTTTATATATCAAATTTTTTATGTAAAAATTATTTCATACTAACGTCGAAATCATGTAGTCTAGTGGTAGGTGTTTCACCCTTATTTACCTTTGGTTTTGGGTTCAATCCCCAATAACTTAAGATATGAAACAAGTTGTACCTTTTCAAAAACAATATTAATATAATTCTTATAAAATATCCAAAATATGATTATAATACTAAAAAATGAACTTAATTAATTAAACATTAAATAATGTTTTAACCTCAAACATTATATCATGCCTTTATTCTTACATTTCAAAAAATCTAATAACATTCATATGAAATAATCCTTCAAATTAAACTTATAAGGCCCCAGAATTAATCATTTCTTAATGTTGAGTTAAGTAAATAATTTTAATTTATTTCACATTGAGGATCATTTAAGTTTTGAGATTTAGAGAATTATGTCACAACTCATACATAACAACTTAATATTACAATGTAGATACTTCTACTCACTATCTATTTTTTTATAAAACAAAAAATAAAACATTTTAAAAGAAACAGGGTTTCATTTCATGTTTAAGATAAATAAATTTTACTTGATACCATACTTGACTCTATTCTTCTTTAAATCCTCTGAAAAACATTTCAAAACATGGGATTAGCATAGAAAAATGTCAGTAAGGGATACATAAATAACCAAAACTTGTCATCTTGAAAAAACATGTAAACTATGAATACTTCATCATAAAGTAATAATTTTAACCTTTAATAAGTATTAAATATATTTTATGTTAATTTTTCACCTTTTTTAATCAAAATATTACCATAAAACCCATAGTAATCAATGTCATAAACCAAACTCAGATGACCCTGAACTGATCAGCCGAGCTGGTCCGTGACATGGCCCAAGAGTTGTTCTCAATCCTCCCAGGCTGGTGAAAAGCACCATGGCATCAATAGAGATTGTGGGAATGATTTTACCCATTACAAATAAATAAATAATAAAAAATAATAAAAAGAGTAGTGTAGGATAACTAAACCAAACAAACAAAACAAAAAAACTAAAAGAAGATAAAACCTAACTGAACTCAACTACTGAACTAACTCTGTGTGACCCCTTGGATCACTCTCCGACTCAAAGATCAAATGTCACCCAAGGTGAGCACACCCAAAATAGAGCCTGCACAAACACTAAAAACAGAAAAGAACTACTGGAATGAGTATTAAAACTCAGTAGGCTAGCCTGATATCTATTCCCAATGCACTGCCATTAAAATTAAGAAACATCCATTCTAAGATTGAAAAACAATATATTAAAATATGCATTTCTACAATTTGTACTTGAATACAAAGTAAAAACCATTGCCCTTAGTAATTTGAAAAACCAAAACCAAAGTGTTTGAAACAAATTTTCTTTTGAAAACATTATCATAGGAGTTAGGAAAACCAAAATGTCACTTTTCTTGAAAAACACCACACAAGGGTACCAAGGAATACATGACAAGGGAAATGTAAATAGGTGTGCTAGTATCGTCATAATAGTTCAATATCTAAAAGTAACACTAGACATAGGAGAACCCAAGATATCGAGAATAATCCAGAAGACACTAATAACTGTGACCCATTTACAATAGAATGCCACATATGATGAAATATAACTCTCCAAAATGATCGGCCATCCTTTCTCAGGAAAGCCAAGGGAAAATACCATAGCAGTAAACCCAAACATATCCGCCTATTATGGGACACTGGTCAGTACCGTAACCTACCATTGAAGTACTGGTCTTAGACAATTCTCTCAATATGTTAGGTTCTTATGTCACAAGTATAAAAGGAGGTAATCCAACAGATGCTTCTGAGCCTCAAATCACAACCAATATTTATAATAATATTTCATTGTAGGTCTCACCCCAAGACTCCCCAAGGATTTCCCTCATACCTTAAATTCTAGAAATACTAAGGGTTCCCAACTGAGGAAACCATATAATATAACTCAGGGATTCCATACCGAGGACATCCCAACCATCCTATGTCAATGTGGTAGGAGGAACATCTATAGGTGTTTTAAAATAATCACTTTACATTATTTTTTAAGTGGCCAGACAGGCCGTTAAACACTATTTACAAAACTCACTTTTTTCAATGGTTGAATTTCTACATTTCCAAAAGGGATGAAGACACATCATTTAACACATCCAAACATTTATAAGATGCTTTTTATTATAGTTAGACTACACACTCAAAACCAATTTTTTTTTACTAAAATGACAAAACATACTAAAACACAAACCACACTTTTGTAATTACCAAACTACAAGGGAAACCACAGAAAGAACTGAAAACATTCCAAAAAACACACCACACATTAAAAATAATTTTTTATAATGATAAGCACCCTAGAAACAACCTCTTTTGTAATTCACACCACCAGAATAATTTAATCAATGTTAAGAAATATATAAAACACCACATAGAGGCACAACAAGGTTCCACATCAACACACCCAATTTTGCACAAAATACAACTTTAAAATTAACTGAATAATAAAACCATAACAAACATGGATCCAAATGTAGACCACATAATAATCAAATAACCATAAGGTTGAAAAAAAATATTTAACAAATATACTAAGTGCGAAAAACATATAATTAAAGTTTCATAAATTAAAAATGGCAAGTGCAATGGAATTCCAACCTTGAAACTGAAGCGCGATGAAGCAACGCGCATACAAAAACATATTGTAAAGTCTAACACCCTACATATTAAATATAAAGGACTCAAAACACATACATAAAACCCAATTATGGTAAGTGAAACCTAGCACTGAGGAGAAATCCCTCACCTCAAATGGATGCGGTAACACAAAATGATTCGAAACACCCCACCTTCAACATCAAACACCAATACTCACCTCTAGAGGTCTATAGATACAAGTCGCACACCCCCTTCAAAGAAGAAACATCAATATTGGATTAACCTACACCTAGGGTTTACTCAAACCAATTCCTTACTAGGGAAAAACCCAAAAACAAGTGAAGGAAGGGAGAATACACTAGAAGAGAGCTGTCAGAGGTGCTCAGTGGATGGAAAATCATCGGAAGGGGGCGCTGGCCGGAGGAGGACCGTGCGACTGAAGGTGGGTCGGATTGGGGGGAAAGTTCCTCTGGTGAACTGGAGGTCTAAGGGGCTGTATCGCTGGTGAACAGGAGGCCGAGGATGCTACGCTGATGAGAAGGGAGGCGACAATGGAGGTCACACCACACGAAGGGAGGGATTTCCAGAAGTTCTACCACCGGCGGCTCAGCCTGCTCAAGCACATAAAGGGGGAAAAGGGGGGGGGGGGTAGTGGGTCTTCTGAGCATTGAAGGGAGAGTGCTTCGGGTGAACAGGGGGGCGACGAGGCTTGGGAAAACGCCTGGGCTGCAGCAGGGCTGATGCGATACTGTGAGGAGGGATGAGTCAGGGGGAGGCCACTGGGCGCACCGCACACAAAGGGAGGGGTCGCGAGGGAGGGAGGATATTTGAGAGAGGGAATGAAAAAAAAACGCAGCAACCCTAAAAATAAAAGGTAAACTAACCTAACAAAAATAATTAAAAATCTAATAACATAATAATAATAATAATAACAAATTATAATAATAAAATCATAATAATAATAATAATAGTTGTAATACCTTAATGATAATAATAAGAATATTAAAAATAATCATAATATTCTTAATAAAAATAATATTAATACAAAAATAAAATAATTCCTAATTTTTTTAATTAACATTAATTTTAATTATAATATTTTGAATTACAATAATAATAATAAAAATAATAACATGCTGATAAAATTAAAAATAACAAAAGTATTTATTTCATTTCAAGAATAATAAAATCCTTAATTACAATAAAAATTTAAAATGGCAACAATTAATGTTTGTTTTAATTACAATATTTATTCATTTTTACTTTCCGAGAGTGGGCGATCACGCTATTGCCAGGGCGAAGCCGTGCGACTTCCAAATTCGTGATCCACCCGTGCACCCGACAAATTCAACACCAAAAGCATACTTTTTTAGAAAAACTTATAAATTTCATCTAGGACACACCCCAGACCCCAACAGAAAATTATTTAAGGCATAAAAATAATTAAAATAAAATAGTCTCATAGGTCATGGGGTGAAAATCAATGTATAACATATAAAGGTAACTTGGGACATAACCATACTTAAATGGAATAACCATACAGTCGACTTAAATACATATCACTAAATGGAATATCCATACGACCAACTTCTATACCCAATGCAATAGAGGTTATAATGTAACCACCCATCATAGGACTATCATGAAACCACTCTTCTTTGGTTTATCATGTAACCACTCATCTTTGGTCTATCACATAACCACTTATCAAATGTTGAACTATCATTATATAATCAAGACACATAAATATTAAAATTATCAACATTTCACTCTTAACATTTCATTTGAAATCATAAAAAATAATTTCAATATATTGAAATAGTAAATATACATTCAAAACCATTTTCAATACCAAAACACCCCAGAAGGAAATAATGTATTTATTTTCCTTTTAAAACATTAAGTGTTATAGTGGAAGCTAAATATCAAATAACAGTTACGGAGGCAGAGAAGTCATTGTCACCAAATATATTAAAAGAACATTCATTTTTTCATTTAGTAAAATGATTTTTAGAAAAAGATTCCTTTCAAAAACCATTCAATGAAATTAAAAGTCAATGAGGATAATTAAACACCATATAAAAGAATGTGGTGTATATTATCAAAATATTCCCCAATAAAAGGAGATTGAGACAAAGTCCCTTACAAAGATCATATCATTAGTTTAAGGATAAATCTATGAAATAATTATGTGTGAAAAATATAAATACACCCAATATATGTTGATATTTGGTGTAAAATAATTAGAGTTCATTCACACATATTAGTGGAAAAACAAAAGCAATGACATGTATATTTAACTCAATGAATGGAAATTGAGTTAGAATTTTTCTTAACTTGAGTCCAACTTGTCTCTTACATTATTTATATTCATGAATAATAAACTTAGGATAATATTTACTTACTTAAAAATTGTTTTCAAGTTTTTTATTCATTTTATGTCAATTATTACCATGTTATTACAAATACATATTTATTTAAGTTCACATCAGACGTTTTGTCGATATTAGGTACTTGAGATGAAAATGATCTTACTAAAATGTCAATAGTCCATGTGGTAAAAATTCCATAATATCCAAAATAATATTCCTAACATTATTATCATATTTATACATATATTAATCCTTTAAATTAAAAATTAACAATGTTATAATCATGGAGACAGTAATCCGTAGGTACGAATGTGTAACGTTTTTCATTTTTCATTGATCATTATGGAAAGATGTTAAGTATTATTCTATATTTACATATTGATAATAACATAATTAATATCATATTAATAATTTAATTATACTTATATATATCATAAAATTATGTAATGAATAAAAATGAGTCCCATCGCTTCGGGGAGGTTATAGTTCACACGTACACACAAATGACATTATCATTTTTATATCCACGGAAAAAAAGAACGTAATTGATATATTATTATCATATAATGATTAATATTTTATGAATATAAAATATGAACATTAATTCAATTATTATAACCAATCATGAGAGATAGTTATGGAAAACAAATTGATAGGTTCTTGGAGGTGATAGTTTACACATATGCATGAATAATTAATTCCATTCCCATTTAATGAAAGTGGAGATGGATTTTGGAGATGATATTATCATAATAACATCTAATTATATTTAGTATATTGAATTTATTATTTAATGATGGTTGAAGGAGATTTTAAGGAAGTGGAAGAAGAAATAAAATAGAAATACTTAAAGAAAACAATAATTCTTCCTCAGTTGACCACTTTTAAAGAACACTGTAACACCTCTAAAGAGGGTGTTATGCCTAATATAAGGCCTCAAGAATATGGGGAAGGATTATAGAAATTGGTTTGGGAAGATATTGGATGAACCAAATGGTTATTAAAATGTTAGTATTAGACAAGATTGGGTACCTTTTATAGGAGAGGAGAGGGTAACCACTAGACACTCTAAAAATATTAAATCAATATAAATTCAATTTCAGTTCCAAATGGTCCTAAACAAATTTATTTCTATAATAAGATGATTTCGGGTCAAATAAAAATCATCCAATAAAATTATACAATTTTTCACATTTTATTAATCCTTATCTTTTTGTTTTAACCAATTTTTACTCTTACCATTTTATCAAGTAGTTTAGACTTAGAGGGTTAAAATAATTGTCAAATCATACCAAAAGTCCATTGAACGATTCATTAATGGAATTTTTAGAAATATCATAACCATTTGGAGGAATGTTATATTTTTATGAATTTTATATCATTTAATTAATTATTTTATATTTCAAAATAACAATTATGTCAATTTTGACACTATTCATTATATGACTTTTTTTAAATATCATAAAAACTTGATTCCTTCAAACAGAATACATTAAATCAATCCTAAAATGTCATATAAATCCATAATATTTGTGTATGGCATCCAATATTTTAAATTATATTTATTTTAATATTATTAATATCATTTATTTGATTCTTTCTTTAAGAAATCTATTATTTCACCATTATTGTGTCACAATTAAATTTAATTATTTAATTCCTAAAAATTATAAATAAATAACCATGATTTAGGTAATATTTTTATATTTTTAATGACTATTTATAGTCTAACAGGTCACTTATATAACCCCATATTAAAATTTTTTTAGTAAGAAGATATATAGTTATTACATATTTTCCTTTGCTTAAAATTAAATTTTATAAATGTCATA
This sequence comes from Viscum album, assembly GCA_963277665.1. Lineage (NCBI taxonomy): Eukaryota > Viridiplantae > Streptophyta > Magnoliopsida > Santalales > Viscaceae > Viscum > Viscum album. Next base: position 461,232,225 of record OY728138.1, read on the forward strand.
ATCACAACCCAATGACTTAAAAAGGACAAATTTTCATCCCAAGGTTTTTATTCATATTCTATAACTCATACAATAATATTAGGACAAGTGTTAGGGTATTTTTACATTATTGTAATATTATTTTTACCCTTATTCACCTCATTTACCCTTTAACCATGGTAAATAAAATATTAAAGTTACTATTCACCAAAAAATAATTTAGATCCAATTAAATAACATTTTTCAAATTTATTACAACCATTTATATTATTTTTTGAAAATTAAATTCTCAGAAGTAGAAAAATTAAATTTAAAGATTAATCTTATTTTTGGAATGAGAAAACAGGTTTTTAAAAAGTAAGAACCACTAAAAGAGTAACATGTGTTTATATCAAATTTTAAGATGAAATTACTTCCAATGAAAAAATTGGATTAAATGATAAAAAAATTATCTAAATATACTTTAAAATCAATTAAAATGATAATATAATAATACAGATAAATTAGACAAAAAGGTAACTTTGAATTAAAACGCAAAATTTTTCACTATTCACTAAAATATAAATTTTATCAGAAAAATACATAAATTTCAACAAAAGTAAATTTTAATGTACAAATTCCCAAAAATAAGTTTATTTTATCAAATTGAACATATAAAGGGGACAAAAACAAGATTTAACTGGTGTTCAAGATCAAAAGGTGGTAAAACTACCTTTTAAAATTATTAGAGTATTTTATACTTAAAAATAGATTTATTTTCATTTTATTCCTCTAAAATTTATTTGATGAATGTAAAAACATTTATCAAACACATGTAAACATTAATTATTTAGTTCTGTTCATTTTCTCCAATAAAACCGCTAGACATTAACTTCCATTTAATAATAATAATATTTTTGATGTATTATTTTTCAGTATAACTCAGTCTTGTGTGCAACGTAAGGTTTCAGAGAAACCTGTTGCTGCATGTCGGGCATGCTATAAAAAACATCTACTTTGGCATAAAATTTAAATCTTATTCCAAAATATTATTATATATGGGAATGTATTATTCTGTAATTAGTTGGGATGTTACATTCTTCCCCTATTTTGGAAATTGCATCCTCACAATTTTGAAATTGGGCTCGACAACTTCATTGAAATCCCAAACTGGAAAAAGTGTCAATAAAACCTCCAATTTAAAAGTAATAAAGTGAAGTAAAAAGGTCACATGAGTTTTTATATAGGAAATAATAGATATGAAAGAGAAACTAACTCTCATAAACGAATAGAGAGTGATAGAGAACTTGATCATGGAAAGTTAACCATCACAATACCATAACTACGTGATGAGTAAAAGTATGTTGATAAAGGAAAGTGTATAATGTTTTTTCTTTAAGATCCTTTTCATAGAGTTGGATAATTCTATTAATACTTGGACTAATATCATAATGAAATATAAATACTTGAGATGTAGTGTTTCATCCATTAATCAATTTACATTACAAACTCATCTTTTCTCCAAATGATGAGTATTTAAGATGAATTTTTTACACCTGAAGCACTAGAATTAACTTCTAGAGGATCACATTATCCACAAAAGATGAACTATATTTTTATTTTTTCCTTATACATTAACCAAAAAAAATGGTTTGTACAAGAGAAGTTAATTCCCAAAATCATAAGACATTTTTTGAAGGAAAACTACTTTTAATTTTCAAAATTCAATAGTAAGAACCAAAGTTCAACATACACCATTCCATATATAACTATACTTAAAACCCCTCAAAATAATTCAAACTAATATTAAAACCCAAAATTCATAAGGATTTGATCTCATAGTCTTCCAGGATAAATTTTAACATTTATCTTCAAAGAACATCAACCAATCTTAATGTCTCACACAACAAAGTAATTGACCTAATCACACATGGCGGGTTGTCACCCTTCCTTTGGGTTGTCCTTTTTTTTAAAACTATAAAATACTTATAACATTTCCAAAATGAGATAAAATACTCAAAATAACCATAACATATTTTAATCTCATATTTTTATCTCATTCCTTTCATTTGGAATCCCAAAATGTAATATCCCATAATTACCTCAAAATCAAGGATCATATAAACCACAAATATTTTTATAACTATGTCCATAAAAGAAAAGATAATTATTCTTTGAGTAACATTTTAACATAACAAACTTTAGGGTTACATATACTAGAACAAGTCTTCCAAAGAAATCCCATCATCAAAAGAGAATTAATAATTTTAAATATTTCATCATCCTATAGTCTACTGTAACTCTTAAATCCTTTATATATAGACTTTTTAGTCATACAATGTTTTTCATGATACTTTAACCATAATTTTACATCCTATTTTTTAATAATTCTTTCCTACAAACAAAAAAAAATGAATAATTTCCTAAGAATAAAAAATTTTAAAACACGAGGCATGAAATAATCCACACCTTTGATATTTCATTTTAAGTTTCCTTATATTCAATAGGAATGGCATTAGATATTGCTAAAAATATATTTGTATGGTCCTCCAGAACCCATTCATGAACCTTCTTTGTAGGAAATTGATTTTCATAATGACCATACTCTCCATATTTAAAACATTCAGTTGATAAATCAGAAAAAACTTCTTTCCCTTTCCTAGGGTCAACTAAACACTTACTTTTTCATTGGAAAGTTATGGATTTATGAACTTCATTACCACATCTATAACACATTACCATACCTTTGAAACATTGTCCTATGTGTTTATTTCCACATCCTTGACACATATATTGATTAATGTTCTTACTTTTATATACATTTTCAGAATTTGCATAGGGATTCATTTCTATCATATATGATGCATTAGAAAAATCACTAAGATTTATGTGGTTAATTCTGATTCCTGATAATTGGTTTAGAATAACCACACGAGTTCTCATCATAGTTACCATTTTGTTTGGTTTCTTATTCATAGAACCACCACAGTTTCATTCATTTCCAATGTTACCTTGATTCGTGCTTGATTTATCCATTTACTAAATCTAAAAATGTTAGTGTGAGTATATCAATAAAATCTTCATATACCAACTTCTGAGGAAGATAAACCCGATGATATCCTTATTCATTTTATCTCAAACTCTTTCAATTTATCTAAAATAAAAATGACTCATTCTATTATTCTAATCATTGTGGTTATATATAACTTGTAACTTATGATTAAATAACACCCTAACCTCTAAAGTTATCTAAACGGACCTCTGATACCAACTATAAGGCCCCAACCTTAAACATTACTTAATTGTGAGTTAAAGCAATAATTTGAATTTATTTCAAATTTATGATATTTTCAAGTTTAGAGATTTAGATAGTTATTTCATAACTTATACATAAAAACTTGATATTATAATGTAGACACTTCTACTCACTATCTATTTTTTTATAAAACAAAAAAATGTTTAAAAAGAAACATGGTTTCATTTCTTGTTAAAACTTCATAAATTTTCATCGATCCCATCCTTGACTGTATTATTATTTAAATCCTATGAAAAACATATAAAAACATGGCATGAGGAAAAAATCTCATTAAGGTATACATAAAAATGGAAAACTGTTAGTCTTGAGAAAACATGTAAAACATGAATACTTTATCATAAAGTAATACTTTTCACTTTTAAGAAGTAGTAAATACACTTCACTGAATATATGTTCATTTATTACCTTTTTTTCAATCAAAATATTTCCATAAAACCTATGGAAATAAATTTATTACATATAAAGGTAACTTGGGACATAACCATACATAAATAGAATAAACATACGATCGACTTCCACTCATATAACTAAATGGAATAGCCATACAACTGACTTCCATACCAAAAGAATTAGAGGATATAGCAAAACCAACCATCCTTGTTTTATCATGAAACCACCCATATTTGGTTTATCATGTGCCCACCCGACTGTGTTTGGTCACGTAACCACCCATCAAATATCCAACCACCATTATATAATCCTAACACATAAAGATTGCAATTATCAGAATTTTACTCTTAACATTTCATTTTCAATCATAAAAAATCATTTCAAGATTTTGAAAAAGTAAATCCACTTTTAAAACCATTTTCAATACCAAAACACTAAAAAAGGGAATACGGGATTTCTTTTTCCTTTTAAAACATTAAGTATTATAGAGGAAGCCAAATATCAAATAACGGTTACGACGGTAGAGAAGTCATTTTCAACGCATATGTTAAAAAAATTCTCTTTTTCATTTATTAAAACACTTCATAGAAAAATATTTCTTTTAAAACCAATTTAATGAAATAAAAAGTTAAAGGGGATAATTATACACTGTATAATATAAGGTGGTGTATATTATTGAAATGTGCCTCAATGAAAAGAGATTGAGACAAAGTCCCTTATAAATACCGTATCATTAGATTAAGGATAAATCAATGATATAATTATGTCTAAAAAATATAAATACACCCAATATTAGTGGATATTAAGTGTAAAATAATCATAGGTTATTCACACATATTCTTGTAAAAACAAAACCAATGACATGGATATTTAACTCAATGAATGTAAATTGAGTAAAGATTTCCCTTACCTTGAGTATGAGTTGTCTCGTATGTTGTTTATATTCTTGAATAATAAACTAAGGATAAGTTATAATTTTTTTAGAACCTTTTTCAAGTTTATTATTCATTTTATATCACTTATTACCATGTTGTAACAATTACATAGTTATTAAAGTTAACATCGGAGGTCTTATCGATATTTGATACTTGAGTCGAAAATGATCTTCCTAAAATGTTAACAGTCCATGTGGTCAGAAGTACATCATCTATAAAATAATATTCATAAAATTATTATCATATTTATCCATAATTTATAACTTTAAATGAAAAATTAACAACATTATAATCATGAATACGGTAAGTCGTACACATGCATGAATAACGTTTTCCATTTTTCATTGATCATTATGGAAAGAAATTAAGTATAATTTTATATTTTTAGAATTATAATAAAATAATTAATATCATATTAATAATTTATATATTCTTATATATATTATAAAAATGAGGTAATGAATTAAAACGAGTCACATCGCTTCATGGAGGTGATAATTCACACATACGCACAAACGATGTTATCATTTTTATACACATAGAAAGTATGAATATAATTGATATATCATTATCATATAATTATTAATATTTCATGAATATTATATATGAACCTTAATTCCATTATTACAACTATTCATGAGATAAGGTTATGGAAAACAAATTAGATCGGTTTATGGAGATGATAGTTCACACATACGCATGAATGATTAATTCATTTCCCATTTAATGGATGTTGAGTTGGATTTAAGTGATGATATTAACATAATAAAATCTAAGTATATTTAGGATATTGGATTTATTATTTCATCATGGTTGAAAGTGATTTTAAGGAAGTGTAAGAAGAAATAAAATAGAAGTACTTATAGAAAATGACACCTCTTCCTCAGTTAACCACCTTTAAAGAACACTTTAAAACCTCTAAGGAGGGTGTTTTTCCTAAAATAAGGGCTCAATAATGTTATTAGATATTCTAGGAAGGGTTTTGTGTAGATATTATAGGAAGGGTTTAGGGTAGTTTTATATTGTTATAATATTATTTTTGCCCTTATTCGCCTCATTTACCCTTTAACCGTAGTAAATAGAATACTAAAGTTAATATTTGTAAAAAATTATTTTGATACAATTTAACCAATTTTTTCATACATATTACAACCATTTTTGTTAGTTTTTGATAATTAAATTCATATAAGAGGAAAAAGTAAATTTAAAAATTAATCCCATTATCAGAATGAGAAAACAGGTTTTTAAAAAGTAAAAACCATCAAAAGAGTGACATGTGTTTATATCCAATTTCAATGTGAAATTACTTTCAATGACCAAAATTGGATTAAATGATAAATTAATAATCTAAATATACTTTTAAAATGATTCAAATGATAATATAATAATACAAATAAATTAGATGAAGGGGTAGTCTTAAATTAAAATGTAGATTTTTTCACAATTCACTAAAATATGAATTTTATCAGAAAAATACCAAAATTTCAACCAAAGTAAATTTTGATGTCCCGATTTCAAAAAATACGTTTATTTTTTTTAAATTGAACTTATAAAATTGAAAAAAACTAGATTTAAAATGTTTTCTCTATCAAAAAGTGGTAAAAATTCCTTAGAAAAATATTATAGTATTTCATGCCTAAAATTGGATTTATTCTCATTTTAGGCCTCTAAAATTTATTTAATGAATATAAAATACATTTAAAAAAGATTTTTAAAAATAATATAGTTAGTTTTATTCGATTTATACAATAAAATAGCTAGACGTTAACTACCATTTAAAAATAATAATATTAATAATGTATTATTTTTCAATATAACACAGTCTTGTGTGCAACATAAGTTTTCAGAGAAACCCATTATTAAGTGTCGAGTATGATATCAAACAAAGAATCCCCTATATTGTAAAATTAATATTATATTCATAAATATTAATAGATACAAAAAAGTCTTATTCTGCAATTACCTAGGATGTTACAGAACCCAAGGGTTACTTATACCCCAAACCAATAAAAAATCTCCCAAAATATCATTTATGACCTTAAAATCACATCACTTAACAACTCAAATAGTGAATTTATGTATTTGGACTTATTTTAAACCTCACAATTATATATATATATATATATATATATATATAATGGTGTCCATAACTCTTATGTTTACCTCACATGAGAACAACTTAATATACATTGTTATCTAAACATTTCCTCTAATACCATCTAAAATGAAATGAACTTAAACTTTACATAATCTCGAGTTTTATCCAAGAATTAATTTAATTTAATTTTTTGAGATCTTTTAGGTTTAAAAATTTAGAGAATTTGGTCATCACCCTTACATAAATAAATATTTCCTCACAAAGTGTACAATTACACTTAAATCTATTTTCCCACAGATTGTTTTATTATATAACAGGTTTTCTTTTACTAATGTATGCTCAAAATTTTCATATTGAGATCATCCCTTTCCCTAATCATCCTTAAAAACCAATGAAAAACATTTTTAAATTTGGGGTGATCACAAGAATCTCTGTAAGGGATAAAAAAAAGAAACTTATTAGTCCATAAATACTCATAATTTTTTTTAAAAAATAAACTTTGAACTCAAAATATTAATTTCCTTACTCGATAAATAGAATTACTTATCCAAAGCCTTTCATAAAATATTTCCTATAAAAATATTAAAGTTAAAACTAAAACTCATAAACATTCCTTTGAAATCAAGAAAAAAAATGAAAACATTTTTAAAAGGTTTTACTTTTACCATAAATAAGAAACATATATCACTCTTGTAATATCCTTACAGGTTACAAATAGAATGACCATTATAGTTACAGTTGGAATATCCTTCAGGTTTACAAATAGAATAACCTTCACGGTCAAATTTCGACATAAATATTTTCTAATGCATTAGAGGGCTATCACAGAACCACCAATCCTTGGTTTATAATAGACCCACCAATCCTTGATTTATAATGTAACCACCCATCATCATAAAAAATTCCCAAGAACCATAATATAATCATAACTCATGTAATCTTACATAAATATAAAAATATCATTTTCACCCATAAGAAAAACATTTCTAGATATTCAAATATCTATTCCATTTCAAACAGATTTTGAAAATACTCAGAATATATAGAAGTAGAGTTTTTATTTGAAGAAAAAATTAAATATTATCATGTAATTAAAAACTAAAATAATGTTTATGATGGTGGAAAAAACCATTGAAAATGTATGTGTTAAAATAATACATTCCTTTTAATCGGTTTAATAAAATGTTCCATATAAAATACATGAAAAGATTCTATTTGAAAAAATTTGAATAAAAGAGACATAAAATGCACTCTATAATTATTTTATGTCATTATAAATATATATATAAAAATAAATTTTAGGAAAATGGACATGGAAATGAAAGATTTAGATAATAAATATTTAAAATATTTAAAATGATATTTTTAAAGTAAAGCATCCCTTACATTGATTATGAATCATCAGGTATGTTATTTTTCTTCTAGAATAATATACTTAGATTAATTATTTACTTGATCAAGTTTACTGTTTTATTTATTTAAATGTTATAATCAATTACTTAAAAAATTAATTTCACGTCATATATTTTGATGATATTTAGCATATATTTACAAAATGAATTCAGAAGAGATTATGTAGTCAAATAGATTGTTATTACATCATCTCTTTAATAAAAATCATTAAATAATTATAATTTTATTATACTTTTAAAACCAATCAAGAGATATGATTATGAAAATTAATCACACTACAACCCTGAAAATTGTATGTCGTACGTACGCATGAGTAACATTTTCTTTTTTCAAATATCATGATAGAAAGAAGGTAAGTATTAATTTATCATTAAATAATTATGATTATATCATATATATTATATAATTTCTTTAAATACACATATATATATATCAACAAAATGAAATAGTGATGAAAAATAAATCACATTTCTTTGTGGTGATGGTCAACCACACGAATGATAGTTTGGTTTCCCATTTGATAGAAGAAAGATATAGATATAGGTTTTTACATTAACATAATAAATATAATTATACGATTTATACTGATGTTATTTTATCTTCATGGTAGTATAATATTTTATGGGGATGGAAGAATAATTAACATTATAACATTTGGTTAAAAGTTATACCTCTTCTTTGGAGAATCTCTTCTTATTTATACCTTAATCCCTCTAAGGTTGGTATTATGCCTAAAACAATAAATCTATAATGAGGGGAGAGATTATAGTAGAAGAAAATTTTAGGGATTATCAAATCTAAAATTCTTTTTAAGTGTGAATAAAATAGTAGAGGAGTTTCCCTTTTTTAAGAGAGGGGAGGGACACTCTTGAAATTTCTTTAAGTATTAAATTAATATGAATTAATTCTCCAATTAAAATGAAAAAAATTGTTATGATTCCAAGATAACATTAATATGAGTCTAAAACCTCTCATACAATAAAATTTTGAAAAGTTTATATTATTTTTTCAAACATATCTTTTTTGTTTTTACCCATGTTAATCTTTTTTGATTGTTACTGCGATAAAAATATACTTTTTACTCTTTAAGGGTCAAGATATTTTCTATAAAAGGAAAATTGGTCCATAAATTGATAATGGTTGATATTATAAACCATATAGAAATCCATCTTGCAAATATAGGGTTTTTAGAAATTTTATATCATTTAATAAAATATTATTTAGTTTAAAATATTAATAATAATAATTTTTGAACTATACGTTTAGTTTGACTTGAATAGCATAAATACAACAAATGAATTAAAATATAATCAAATAAAACATCCTTATAATGTTATATTTATCTAAAAAATTCATGTAATACAATATTCCTTTTAAATTATATTAATTTTAGTAGTTTTAATATCATTTATTTTATTTTTCTATTAATTGAATAAATACTATGTTGGCATTACATAATAATTTAATGGAATTATTTCATCACTAAAAATTATAAATAAATTAAAATGATAAAAAAATATATATTTAAAATTAATATTTAGAACTGAACATAAGTTTTTTTATCCCTGTCACAAAATATTATAGATATAAAATGCAAGAAAGTTATATTTTTTACAGTATGTTTTACTAAAATATTAGAAAGGTGAAAATAAAAGAAATATGATACCAAGATTCAATATTTTCAAAAATTTCATGGAATTGGATAAACTAAACTCATTTAATATGATAAATTCTAGTGTTTGTTTCAATTTTTATTCCTTAAAATATAATTTTTAACCTTAATTATCTGATTTCCCTTACCATGGTGACAAAAAATTTAATAAGGTTACTATTAAAAATGACAAAAAGTAAAAGGTAAATATTTAATTTTTTTTGATATTCTTGTTAAAAATATGTAATTAATTTTTTTATATTAAAATCACAAAATTTGTTTAATTTAATTTAAAATTAAACAGGTAATATGCAATGAAAAATAGTTTTTCCAAAAAATGTCTTTTTAAATATAAAATTGTTTTTATACCAAATTAAACCATAAAAATGATTCCAATGAAATTAATTAGATTATTAATAATATAATAGAAATAATTTAACTTTAAAACCATTTTAAAACAGAATTAAACTTTTTAAATGATTGAAAAAAAATAAAATTTTCAAATAAAATCACTATTTTTCACTCTTCATTGGAAAATCCTTCTTTTATGAAAAATCACCAAATTTAACTATAAGATATTTTTAACATAATTATTTAAAAGATGATATCATTTTTGTAAAATTTATAAAAGTTATAAAATTAATTATAATAATTTTTTCAAAAAGTAATAAAAACATTTTTTTGAAGGAAATGAATAAAATGACTTTTCTAAAAATTGAGTTATTTTTTCCTAATAACCAATCAATACATTAATAATAATTAGGAACTTCATATAAATTTCCTAATATGGTTAATCCTATTAAAACTCACCAATTCAGAAGGTTGGTTATAACATGCATATTTAAATAATAATATTTCTTGGTTCCTTTAAGCAAGATATTGTGTATATTGTATGCTATCAAACATAATATTTGTTTTAAAATATCAGTATATTACATTGAAATATCAATTTTTGGATTTGAGAGGTTATCCTAGGTTTTTGGCTATATCTTTTAAAGATAGAGGGGTCCATGTGCTTGATGGGTTTAAATTGGATACTCGATGTGCTAGGTAGAGGAGAAGATAGGATTGGAGGACCCCGAGGTAGCTTGTGACCCTAGGGAGGGTACCCAATAGGCAATAGGTACCCAATGTCTAGTTTTTGGGTTCATAGTGCCCTCCTATTTATTCTTTTTTATTTTTTTAATTAATTAATTAATTTTATTAGCTTATTTAAATGAGGTTTTCCATCATTTCCCCCCATTCAATTGGGGGTCTCACCCAACGCACTTCCCTTAATTCCTCCTCATCCCTAGAGATATCTTCATATATCACTAACAATTGCTCATGCGGTTGGTCTCCAAGAGTCTTTTAAGGTTGGTGATGACTTTAATTTTCATCAATGTCTAGTTCTATCATTACTAAATTGATTTTTGACTAAAAATTACATTTTAGGTATTTTCTATGGGTTTTGTTTTCTTCCTACCCGGTTCAAATCAGTCGACAAGATTTTGTGTACATGCCTCTGCTTGTACCAAGTAGGCAAGTACTGAATTTTTATTTTGTTATACATGTGTTTATGCATCGTGTGATTTATGGAAATGGTTTTGGTAATTTGTGTGGTTTATTATGGTACCAATTTCAGTTTACTTTATTTATATAAGATGCCTAGGGGCCATCTCTTACGAGTAAAAATAGTCTAGTCCACATATATATATATATTAATATATCATAGCTAATGGCTAAGATATTTCGCAACAATTTGTAAATTTATGTAATGAAATGGGATATGAAATGGTTTTCTTGATATAGTTTCTTATGAACTCAAATAGAGCACATGAAATTTACACGATTCATTACTCAATGTGAGTAGTTAGTTCTTAGCATGATCTGGTAAAACCCATGATTATATGATCCACTAAAGTCTTTGTCAACCACAATGAGTATGGAAAATCCTCAGAACTCACCTAAAAGTCTCTAGAGTATTTTCTATATCCATCACATCAAGTGTATCCCATAATAATACAAAATTAAAATGATAAATAGACAATATATTTTTCTTCCTCACATAGAAAATAATTTAGTTTTACAATGTCCTAATATCTTCTTATTTTTATTATATTCTAACTTAGAAAACACTTCACTTAAATTTTCACATATAATACTTCATAGAACCAATAATTTTTCAACAACACCTCTTGATAACCCTATTCACACACTCACATAGATCTGATAACATATTATAAAAATTTAATGATCCATAATGATTAACATTTCATCTTTATTCTTAATTAAAATATTTATGATCCCGTATAAATATATTTGAATTCAAAATATGAGGAAAAAAAATTAAATTTGGTCATCTAAATAAATTATTAGGGAAAAAACTTACAAACTATTTTTAAGTGCATTGAGTCATAAATAATTAACATAGCATCTTCAGTATCCTTTAAAACATGAGATTCTTTAACATTTAATCCATGCATATGTATTAATAGATTCTTGTTATAGATATAAGATCACATCAAATTCAATCTTGTAATTTTTTCTCTTAAAACTAAAACATCTTTTTTTTCCATGGAAAAAGAAAAACTCATCGAAGGGAATAATCTTGAATTTATACATGAATAAAATTTGGTGTAACTTTATTTAAATAAAGAATAAATATTCTGATGAAGTATTCATCTATATTTCTTACAATGAGCATAAAAAAACTCTTTATCAAGGTGAAATTCATGGCTAACTCAGAAAACTTCCCTTCTTCTTCATGTGTGTACAAATGTGTATAAAATACATTTTTTATTTTTTATTTTCCTTAGTATACTAAAACTATTTAACTATATCACACTTAATTTATTCATCCTTAGGAATTAATTCGATAGATCCTTTTTCAAGAATCATAATAATGAATATCATTATATTTTATCCCTATAAGAACACTTTACTCTACTACATCAAATTTAACTTCATTTTAGTACTATATAACATGTGACTCATGATAACATTATTTTTCATCAAGTGGTTTCATCCCAATGGTACCACCTGGTGATAGAACACTCATGCGGGAGCCTAATTGTAGTAGAACCATGGTCTCACCTTATAGTGTTTTTGTTAGATTTGGTAATCTTGAACCAACTATTTTTACTTTGATTACATGGATATTTAATGTATTTAAATAATAAACATCTTATTACATATAGTTCATTGTTCTACATGACTGTGATGCAATAAAGTAATAGAGTATTTGTTGAAATGATAAGGTCAAGGAAGTTCCCTGATATGATGAGAACCTTGAAATTCTATAATAATATTCTTAAATATAGTTATACAGTTATAAGAAATACTGTTATGGGACTCATAGCATGAAGTCCATCAGGTGCGAGTACTCATAAGCAGATGACGCTTCCTCTAATGAAGTTCACAGTTGGTAATCTCTAATACAGAAGAATATGAGAACATACCTGTGAGTAAGAATTCCACATTTTTTGGTGTCATCAATTATTTCAATCTGCGATCATATGTAATGATCCTTATACTTTACGATTGTCATTAATATGTGTCCAGACTCACACACTTTGATTCACTGACGAAAACCGTCACACAAATAGTTGGTAGGAAGTAGGGTACCTTGGGTTCATCATGAGTGACATGTTATTAATGGATATATCGATGAAGGATTTGTGCCTACCATTTATGGAAGTCGATATCTCATCCCTTTGGTTGAAATAGAACCTTCATGCGAAATTCCATGGCTACGGTGTAATGACTTATTTATTTGAGGTTGTCAAAGAATGAAATATCAAGAATAAAATTTAAATACACTATCATGAAACCTAATTGATGAGATATTACGACATAGGGATTATATTACACTGTGAGCGTTCATATATGGATGTCGTTTTTATGACTTTAACTTCTTTATCTTGGGTTCCTTGACTTGTTTCTAGATAGTATTCTTTGACTTTAGGCAAGCCCTCTTAATACCAAGAGAAAGAATCTTAGAGGGTCACACACGAAGTGTTTCTGGTGGTATCGGTTAAATTCTATTTGAATTTAATTAATAAATATTATTCTCAAGATAGTAGAATAATTTTTTTCAAGTTAAAATGATTTCATAAATTAAATAAATATTTATTCACTGGATTGTGGGTAAAACATATTTATTTATTTTATTTAATATTTAATAAATATTTATTCACTAGTTTGTAAATAAAATATTTATTTAAGAGAATAAATTATTTGTTTATTTATTTGGGTGTTCAATAAATGGAAGTGGAGTTAGAGTAGACCAAGGCCGGTCCGATATTAAAATAATTATTTAACTAGTTGGCACAAATTTAAATAATTCTGCTATTATTTTGTGACATGGAATTTTATTAATAATTCTATTTTGCGTAAGTTGGCGCACCATAAATAATGATGCAGTATTATTATTAATATAATGGGTTTTCTCTAAGCTTGTGAATGTATTTAATTCCTATTACACAATTAAATATTGTAACCAAATCCCCATATCAAAAAATAGACCCGTACATATATTGTGCCATGTACTAAACCTCACACCCGATGAATTGAGAATTATTAAGCTAAAAATTTTCTCTCTCAAGTCCTTTTCCCACCCCTCTTAATAATAATAGACATTCCTTAAGGATAAAGAACAAGCAATCAATAACGACTCACATAAGACACTCGCTTTACTACGCTAGCACCCTGAGAACGAGTGGTGTTGATCGGAGGCCAACCGATCACATGTAGATCACTACTAGAGGGATTCTATTTTGGATCCCTGCAAGCATAATGAGATAACTTGGAAGGGTCATTCCGGATGATCAACATCATCAATGAATAAAATTCTAAAGATCCTAGCATTATTTTTTTGTTAAATTATTTATAAAGATGGTGTGAAAGATACACTCTAAAGGTTTTAAGCCTCTTCATTATTTATCTAAATCATTGATTCTATTCCATGGAGACTGGCTTCCATTGTTGTATTAATCCTAGAATAATCATTGTTCTTGGTAAAAATTAAATTTAGGTGTCGGCCCAACCATGCTTCTGTTGTTCCCGAAACCTACAAGTTGGATCACATCAGTTATATCATATTTTATAATTATTTAAATAAATCTTTGATGATTTACACATTTAATAATTTTTCTGTTTCAATTCAAGTTAATCATTCTGAAAATTTGAATCTCGATATCTCTTCCTCCTATTTTGTTTCTCGAACACCATACAAAAATGATCTTTTTTTTTAAATTTTTATTAAAATAAAATATCATATCTCATCCAGAGGTGCTAATGGTTCCTGACTATAAAACACCAGAACACACAATGTGTATTCGGCAGTACACACCTCGTAGTCAAGGTTCAATGCACTGGGTCTGGTCTACCAAACCAATCCATTTCATTGGAGTTTTTCTAAGTCTTAATGACTCGGTGTGTTGACAAGGAATATATGGAATTTGGTTTCTAGATTGCACATGATGTGGCCAACTCGACAAGGCATGGAGTCCCTTCGGGTTAGGGTTGGACCGTGTACCCTTAACATAGCTTTGTCAGCTGGAGACCATATAACACGAATACTACATGACCTATGGTGCATTAGAAATGCCATGTACTTCAAAGATTTATAAAGTACACTCACACGCCGTATCCCTAGGTGTTTACTTCGGATGGATGGTGAAACAAAGTGCTCACCATGTAGTTGGAACTAAACACTGTGTACTCATCCAAAGGTCATATATTTATTAAAATTTATTAGTATATTATATAAACCTTTGATATGTGTACCATGGTGTGGGCGTAATGCTAAGGCACAACACATGATAGGTGTTTTATATATATGTGTTTAATTTAACATCTATGTAATGTTCATTTCTACTCATTGGGTAGTTATGAACAAGATATCAGAAGGTTTCCTTCAAGGTACAAGTTTCGTAAAAAGATAATTTTAAATGAATTTATTTGTTTAAAATTATTATGGATGAGAATCTCAAGAAAATTTAGAAAAGGGTTTAATATAAGAGGATTGATTAATTAAAGATGATAATTAATTGATTCGAGTGTAATTTATCTTAAAAAATAATGATTAAATAATTGAATGCTAATTTAATTTATGTGTAAATATCGTTTCATATATGGATGATCATGAGATGGACTGGGACCTTTGTATGTAGATTGTTTCTTTAAATTTATTTATTTAATTTAAACTTGTTGGTGTGTGAGATTTCTCCTCAATAATATGTTGGGTTGGTGTGACCAAGGTTTATTTTATGTAAAACCCCATTTTATCCCTCACCTGTGTGTGAGTTAAAAATCATATTTAATGGATGTAAATCCCATGCTATTATAGGTGGTTCATGTTGGATCTAAGACGAAACCAATCCCAGGAGATATAGAGGTGGATAGATGGAATCCTTTAAACATGAAACTAAAACGTATAAGGTGTTTCTTACCTAGGTCAAGGTTAGTTTATCAACCAATAGATAAAATAACCATTAGAAAAGATCAATATCATGCCATTTTCTTTATTTATTTTCTATCAGTTGCATGGTTTATCATTTATGGATGTATTTTCGTGATCACATAATTAATGAATTAAAAAAGCATGCAATATGGATCATAAATAATCTAAGACTTATGCATAAATATTGTCAAGACATGGTTAAGAACTTATGAAAGTTCCCCTTAATATTAACAAGAATGTGATAATGATAAAAATCAATTCACACATAAGAGATAAAAATCCCGCAAATAAAATATTAAGTTAGACCAAGCCTTTCGTTACTTGATTAACAGAAAAACTCAATAAAAATATGTGTTTGACCTACCCTTGTTAGGACACTTATTTTTATATAGGAAGCCCTTTTGAAAGGTTTCAGGTTGACTTAACCATATTACATCAAGAGGAGTAGTCCTTGCTAGACTCAGTGTAATATTGGAGGCAAGAGTTGAGGAAATCAAAAGTTAGGATTTCCGGATTGGGGAGTCCACTAAACAAATCAAGGAACTGTAATCCCATAGTTGGAAAAGACCTTCCAACCAAAATAACTTTAATATGTGTCACGACTCATGCACTTTGATTTTCTGAAAAAAACAGTCATGCAGACAGTTGTCAGGAAGTAGGGTACGTTGGGTACATTAAGAGTGGCTTGTTATTAATGGATAAGTCGGGGAATTATTTGTCCCTCCCATTTATAGAAGTTGATATCTCGGCCATTTTATTAAAATATCACCATTGCATAAAATTCCTTGACCATGATGTAATGATGAGTTTATTTTAGGTAGTCAAATAATGACATATCAAGCATAAAAGTTGATGAAACTATCTTGAAACCTCCTTGATGTGATATTATAGAAAAAGGATTATATTACACAGTGAGCATTCATAAGTGGATTATGTTGTTGAGACTTTAAGATCTCTCTTTTGGTTGGCTTGACTCGTTGCAAGATTGTAATCTTGGTATTTAGGCAGGCCCGCCTAATTCCAATGAGAAAGAAACCTAGAGGGTCACACACTAAGTGTTTCTAGTGGTCGCAGTTTAATTCTATTTGAATTTAATTAATAAATATTATTCTAAATATAGTGGAATAATTTTAGTCAAGTTAAAATTATTTCATAAATTAAATAAATATTTATTCATTAGATTTTTGGTAAAACATATTTATTTATTATATTGAACATTTAATAAATATTTATTTACGGGTTTGTAAATATAATATTTATGTAAGATAATAAATTATTTATTTATTTATTCAGGTGTTCAATAAATGGAAGTGGAGTTTGAGAGGACCAGGGACGGTCTGGTAGTAAAATAATTATTTTCAAGATGATACATAATTGTTTAACTAGTTGACATAGATTAAAATAAAAATTATATTATTTTTTGAGGTGGAATTTTGTTAATAATTCTGTTTTGTACAAGTTGGCACACTATAAATAATGAAACGATTTTATAATTAATATCATTAGTTTTTATAAGGTTATGAATATATTTAATTGCTGTTATGCAATTAAATATTGTAACCAAAACTCCATGTTAACAAATAGACACGTATGTCTACTGTGCCATGTACCAATCCACACACTCGGTGAATTGATAATTATTGAGTTAAACAATTTCTCTCTCAAATTGTCTTCCCGCCCCTCTGAAAAATGAGATATGTTCTTGAAGGATAAAGAAAAAGTGATCAAGAATGAACAAAATAAGACACTCTCTTCTCCGCACTAGCACATGAAGAACGAGTGGTGTTGATCAGAGGCCATTGGAGCACATGTGGATCACCAATATAGGGATTCTATTTTAGATCCTTACTAGAGCAAAGATATAATTTGGAAGGGTCATTCAGAATGATCAATGTCATCAACAAAGAAAATACTGAATGTCCAGGTATATTTTTTTATTAAATTAATTATAAACATGATGTGCATGATCCTCTCTGGAGGTTTTGGGCCTCTTTTTCCTTTATCTAAATCTTTTATTCTATTCTGTGGAGACTGGAGTTCATCGTCGTATTTATCTTGTAATAATCAGTGATTTTGGTGAAAATGAAAGTTTGGTTCCAGTCCAATCGTGCTTCCGCTGCACCCAGAACCTACAATTTGAACCACAAAAACACCTGATGGTATCAGACACATAGAAACACATGATGGTAGCACCTCAAAAGATATAACGTAATGAAAGCACTCTAGAAGTATCAAATAAATTGTAGCACCCCAAAAAACACCTTGGTGGTATCTCTTAAATGGTATCATTGAAGAAAAATTCATTAAATTTTTGAAAACAAAATAAAACATCATAAAAAAATCATTTCCCTTTAGCCAACTTCTTCACCTATTCTATATACAACAACAAAAATCTTCCTTGTCTGAATTACCCTCCTTTGTATTTTATTAGCAACCCAAGAACATAAATAAAAGAAGCTATAATACTCCACTATCCCACAATTATAATCCCATGCGATCATAATCAGTATAAGAAATAAGAATGTTTGAACAACAATTTTATGCCATCCTTATGTAGTGATTTAGGAACAACCTCCTGGTCTCTAAAATTCATCACCAAAAGATAAAATAATCATAAATGATTTAAAAAACCTCCCACAACCACTTTAAAAAACTATTAAAATAGTTCACACATGATGAAATTATAGTCTATGAAAATAGTTCACACATCCTAAAATCACAACTTACCCCTTTTAAAACTCCCCCTTAATATATACTCTCCTTAAAGAGGTAAAACATATATAAATGGATAGATTATATTTTCACCCCCTGAAAAAAATGCCCAAATGATAATAAGAGGTATGGGAAAGATCATACACACACCTTATCCTTGTATAGGGTGAGGTTGAACACCCATCTTTTACCAAAAATTCTAGAAGGCATATTTCAACAATGGCTTGGTGAATATATCAATAGTTATACTCCATTATCAAAACAGATGCTAAATTCAATTAATTTATCTCCAAAATCTTATTGATTATGGGATATTTAATATAAATGTTATTTCTCTTTAAATATTTTACTATATTCTTTGATGAATTGATATCAATATTATTATAACATCTAAGAAGAAGTGGTATCTTCAAACCCACCTTCAAATATTCTGTTTGAGTTTTCATCCACATCAACTGATTTGTATCATAATTTGAAGCCAATTATTCTACCTTAAATTTATATAACTGTACATCCTGATGTACTAGAACACACATCAATTACCTATATGGAAAACTAAACCACATTTTTATTTTCTATCATAAGCGTATCCTACCCAATCTGCATCAGCATTACCAAACAAAGCCAAATTTTCGTTGTTTTCATATTTGAATACAGAATTTATAATACCTTTATATAACTAAGAATAATTTTTCTTATAATAAAATGAGATTCCTTTCTATCATTTTTATATCTATCATAAAGAGTTAAAACATATAGAATATATATTCTTGAAGCTATAAGGTAAAACAAAGTGCTAATCAACTTTCTAAACTCCCTTTGATTAACTTCTATTCCCTATTCATCCTTGGAAAAAATTGTTCCCACAAAAACTAGTGTAGAAATAGATTTTGGATCCCCTATACCAAATATTTTCTAAATTTAATTTTCATACTTATCTTCATAATGAAAAATGTGGTATTTCTCTCACGATATTTACTGACCCAGAAGACACCTCATCTCTCATGACATAGAAATTTAAAATAAGTCATTAATTTCTTTAAAAAGCCTCTCAAAATTTCTTCATCAATTAAAAAAATATTATGTCATCAATATAAGTAATAAAAAGGTTATATTTGACTTCATCATTATTTATGTATTTATTTTTATCCAATCCCATCTTTCTAGCATTGAACCTCTTTAATGAGGTGTCAAGTTTAGAATACCATGCTCTTGGGTATTATTTAAACCCACATAAATCCTTATTTAACATAAAACCATTATTTTCATCATCTCTAATAAGAAAACCATATGGTTTTTAAATTTAAACCTCTTACTCTAATTATAAATTGTGAAATGTATACTTGATATCCATTTGGTTTATCTTTTATTATCTTTATACATCAATAGTAAGGAACATTTAAATGGTTTCAATCCTTGAAAATATTTAAATGGTATAATAAAAGGAAAATTATTAAAGATGTGAATAATATTTATACAACAATATTGTTTTATTCCTCACCACTTCCCCTTTTTCATTTAATTTATTTTAGAACACCTATTTCGTCTCGATGAAATTATTATCTTTAGGTATAGAAACTTGTTCATAGGTCTCATTATTCTCAATATGATCTATTTGTTCATTCATAGAACCAAAAAACTCTTGATTTTATAGATATTCCTCAACATCTTTAAGTTCAACTTGAGAGAATTGGGAAGTATGATATTTTTTTCTTAGATTTCACCAAATTTGTACCTATTATTTTATTTCTAATGATTTTTTTGAAAATGAACTTGTCTTATCATAATAAGATGATTCAAATTTAATTGTTACTCATTACTTTTTATATCCAAATATTATCCTTTAGTTAGTACATATTAAACATTTTCATGTTTTTCGACTATTTCTTCAAGATGTTCAAAATTATTCGTAGAAATATCACTTCCTGAAGGAGCTTCATTATCAATAATTTAATTCTTTGAAAATTTAAGGATCTTCACATTAGTTATATAAAAAATTCTTCCAATGCCCTTATTATAAATTTAAAGTCATCTTCCATTTATTGGATAACTACGAAATATTTCTTTAGCAGCTCTTGGCTCACACTTACCTAGATTTTCACCTATAATATTAATGATACAAGGGCTTCCAGGTAGTCTGATATGATTCAAGCATGGAGTCTTCTTGTTATACATCTCATATAGAGTCATATTTCAACTTAGTCTATAGAATTGTTTATTTTGAACATGTACTACTTCTCTAACATTTTATCTCAAAAAATTCCTAGAAATATCATTTTCTATAAACATTATTTTATCCATATAGAAAAAACTTATATTCTTTTGTTAAATTAATAATTTTTATTATGGTTTGTGTAGTGAATTTTGTTCATGATGAATACCCTGTTTATTAAGATAAAAATTAATCTTATTATTATTATATTCAACACCATTATCTGTTCTCAATCATTTTAGATAGTAACCACTCTATTTTTTAACACTTATTCTTAAACACTTCAATATATTTAGAGCCCATAATTTATGTTATATAATAATAATAAAAGTAATGAGTTCAATTAATCAATAAATAAAATAAAATACTTATCTGTATGTTTTGATTAGTTTCTCATGGGTCTAAAAATATATAAATGAATAAATTCTAAAGGATTTATTATCCAAATCTCAACCTATTTGGCTGGGTAATTATAGATCTTACCCCTTTTTCATTTTGTGAAAATCTAGTCAATATCCCTATTCATTTTAGACAATACATAAAAAATTTCTCTTTGAGAAATCTTTCTCATATTTTTTTACAAAATTTGAACAATAATTTTATGTCAACATACATTTTCAACTTTCATGCTTAAATAAAATGAATTCAAAGAATTTACAATTTTAAATAATTTTCTTATGTTCTCTTACCTTTTGTAATAACTTTTCCATCTTCAAGAATGTTTACCCAAAAACAAACATTAATGAAAACTATCTAATTACCTTTATCACAAATTCATTAAACACTTAAAATTCAAAGTTTCAACATATCAACTTAAAGTGTGTTCTTATATATTAAATTTTATTTTCTAATATTATAAAAACTAAACCCTTTATCTCAAGGGACCTATAATTTACAAAGATTATAAATATTTATTTTCATTTAATAACATGATTCAACAACTTAAAGTTCCCTATCATATGTGAAGAGAACATTCTCTCCACTAGCCATGGAAAATCCTCCATTAAGGAGTTAAGAGAAACTTCTACAAAAAGTTCATTTTATTAACCTTTTTTATAAATATTTTTTTCTTGTTAATATAGTATTATGGTGAGATATTCTTTTATAAGATGACCTAGATGATAAAATCTTTCACAAACTTATTTAAACAATTCCAATCTATTTTTTGTCTTTAAAAAAAAATTTCACGGTTGTTTTTGAATATGTATTCTTATATTGGACTGAATCCAACTCAAATTTTTCCTTGCATGTATTATTGAAACATATTGATAATGTTTATTGAACCAAAACATCCTTGGTGTATTCCCAAATTCTCTACAGTTCAAAAATATCTATAAAATACATATCTACAGTTGAAAATAATTTTCTTTCAAGAATAATATATCTAAATTTATCTTTTATTTTGATAAAAAATATTTGATTATTTTTGATAATTAAGGTTTTGGTAAAATAATAGAGTCTTTATCTTAAAATAGAACATTTTTTTACATTTTTAAAACTAACATAAGTAGTAGGTTTTGAATAAAATTTAACAATCCCTAAATATACAGATTTTTGGAACTCAATAGATTTATCCAGAATCTTGGTCTATTTGAATTTCTACTTATTTTGACACATTATTCATAACTATTCTATATAAATATCATCTTGAGAATTTTTTTTGTTTAAATTCTTTCAATTATTTCAACTTGAAACATTCTATAACTTCTGGAAGGGAATTTTGAAATATAATTATAGAAAGGTTTAGTTTTTCCTCTAATTTGAAAAGTTTTTATCAAATAATTTCATACTAATTTTATATTCCTTTAATCTCTAATTTCATTTTGATAACCAAGTAATTATCATTATTAAGAATATTTTTAAAATTATCAATATCCTCTAATGAATTAAATATTTATTCTTTGTGGTTTGTTCCCATACTGTCAGTATAATGATAATATTTCATCATCTTCTTATTTTCATTTTCATGTTTTCAAATTTTAAAAATAAATTATCTCTATTATATATAAATTATAAACTTAATTTGAGTTTACTCATATTCAATTATAGATTTATTACCTTCATCACTAGGAAATTCTTTATCATCAACTTTCTCAATAAAAATCTTTTCACTAACTTTATTTTATGTACCAAACTCTTTATCCTCATCACCAGTTTTACTTTCCTCATAATTAGATACACAATTTCATATTATATTAATAGATAAAATCATATCCTTTCTTATATAAAATAATTTTGGATTTGATGAATTATTATTTAAAGACATTATGACACTTTCATTATCTTCTCCACTGGCCTCATCTTATTTCAGTTTGGGACAATTTTTTTCAAAATATCCAATTACCCCATAATTAAAGAATACATGTGGTATATTACCTTTAAACTTTCCCTTGATGTAATATCTCAGTTTCAGAAGCCACCGAGAGGCGCCCGGTACCCGGTTGGTCACATGGTCTCAATCGCATTTCCCCGAACGCCAGAGGCTTCCAACTAGCAGTGAGGGCCTTGGGTGTGATAGTGGGGAAACTATGAATTCATTGGCAGAGTACACAACGGAAGTTAAAAAATACCTACAAGAGTGGAAGAAGTAACAATGACATACAACAATAACAACAGAAGACTGAAATTATAAATCGGAGAACATATATATAAAATGATGCATGATGCATATGTCTAGGAAAATAGCCAAAAAAAGTCACAATGCTAGAATACAATAGCTAAAACAATGTGAAAAATAATGTAGATAAACTCCTTCACATCGCAAGCCATAGCTTGGTCCCATGCTCTCCAGCTCCACAGCAAGTCAAGTACTTGAAGTAGAAGGGTGCTTGCCCTTATCTATACCTGCAACAATATAATCTGTTTGGGCCCAAAAACATGAACCAAATAGGGTTTGAGACTAAATCCCAGTAGGAAACCACCCAAAGATCTGTGCCTAATAGTCAGTGAATATATGGTAGGTAAAATTACAGAAAGCAGTAAACAGGAAAGTGCTCACCATTATACAATCCATAGTTCAATATCAAGCACTAGTGAAACAATAGCTAAATCTCAAATAGGTAACCCTCTAGTAAGTACTCGAAACCATCCCCTCTGGTCCTATCTAAGAAGTACATACAACACTCTACATAGTACACACAGCCCAACCCCTCTGGTTCTGTTACAAAAATTTAATAAGACTCAGAGAAAGCTTTCACAGTCCATCCCCTCATAGTCAAGGGTAAAGCAAAACCCTTTGATGACGCTCACACCGTCCATTCCCCATATATTCTAGGTAAATAAAGACCCTCTAAGGAAGCTCACACAGTTCATTCCATACATAGTTCATGGTAGTCAAGGACTGTCTGAGGAATCTCACATGACAATTACCCTTATATCCCTGAGGTCTAGGACTCTATGAGGAAGCTCACTTGGTCAATTCCCCTATATCCCAAGTCATTCAATTAAAACAAACACTCTCTTAGGAATCTCACATAGTTAATCACCTTATAGTCTAAAGTAATAAAGGACTCTATGAGGAGGCTCACTCAGTCAATTCCCCTTATTGGCCCAGGTGGTTCTAGGCTCTCTAAGGATGATCACTCGATCAATCCCCCCTTATAGATTACTACACCAGGTTCTCACGGCCCTGTGTAGGTCAATGAGCATAGCAGTGTAATATATCCAAAGTAAACCTATAGAACTACTTGGCTAAATAGTCCACCTCATATCAAGAACATCAGAAAATAAACTCTCCGTCCTACATCAACAGGAATGGAATACAAGAAAGGCAGCCAAACTGGCTAAATAGGACCAAATGGTCATAAATAGAACATGCATGGGAAAAACATCCAAAGCATAGAAATCAAACCTATTCATATCCAAATTACCTCTACACTGGCATACACGCATGGCAGGAAAACAACAGGGGTAAACCGGTAAACACGCAATACCCCATTCAAGGTTATTGGTGGAATTTGCACATAATACTCAAAAAATTCAAACATAAAGGCACAAACCAAATACCTCAGGGTTAGGAGATCAATATACTTGAACCAAGAGGCTTGAATCATCTTATAATCCCATAGATCTAAGTAAACACACAAAATGCTCAACCCATGATAACTCATGAAAGAGGAGAAATTGGAAAACAATGCTTTAAGAGAAGAGAGAACTCACTGATGAGATTCCAATGCAACTGACAGAGTTTTATTCGGAGGACGGATAGAGGATTAGCGGTTCATCAAAGATCTATGGCCGTATGGGTTCTCTTAGATGAATGAGACCCAAAAGAAGATGGCTCTGTCCACCAGAAGCGACCCCAGTCCGTCAAATGAAAAAAAAACAAAATACACGACGTGTACTTTTGGAGTACACTGCGTCTACTTTCTATTTCCGTACACCGCTTTAGGTGGCCTCCACATCACCTCACACGACCATGTGTGTGGCCATGACATGTCCAGCACACGGCCTCCTGCAGCATCGAAGTACACAGAGTGTACTCATAAAGTACACGGTGTGTATTTGAAAAATTTCTAGAAACTTATCTTTTCTCAAAAACTCCAAAAAAGGAAAAACATACCTGAAAATAAGGTTTGGGTTCTTAAAAACGCCCCCCCTAAAGAAATTCATCCCCGAATTTCCCTAGCACAGCTTAGAAGAAGAAACCTTGAGTAGCTCTGGCCATTGTGCTCGTACATCGGCCTCCCTCTCCCAAGTCTCATCCTGCACTCATCTGTGCTTCCATAACACTCATACTAGAGGAACCGACCGGTCATGAAGAACCTCCATACTTCGATCAACAATCTTGATAGGATTCTCCTCGAAAGATTAATCCACCTCCAACTCAACTTCCTCAAGTTAGAAAGCATGAGATGGGTCTAAAAAGCAACGTTGAATCTGAGAAATGTGGAAAATGTCGTGCATAGCTCAGTACCTCTGAGGTAACTACAACCGATAGGCCACTGACCCAACTCTCTCTATCACCTCAAACAGCCCGATGTACCTTGGTGAAAGCTTACCCTGCCTCCTAATCCTCTTGTTTCCTAACCTCAGTGTGACATGTAGAAAAACCTGATCCCTGACCTCGAACTCTAGAGGTCATCTCTACTGATCAGCATAAGACTTCTGATGAGACTGTGCAATATCCGTCCTCTTCTGAATCAACTCTATCTGCTCTATGGTATCTTGAACAAGATGAGGTCCCAGAAAAGATGCCTCTCCCGCCTCTAACCAATATAAGGGTGATCAACATAGCCTACCGTACAGAGCCTCGAAGGTTCCATCTGGATAGTTTATTGAAAACTGTTGTTTTAGGCAAACTTTACAAGAGGTATATGCTTATCCCAAGAATCTCCAAAATCCATAATTCAATCTTGGAGCATTTACTCAATCACTTGAATCGTACACTCGGACTGGCCATCTTTCTGGGGGTGGTAAGCAGTACTCAAAAGTACCTATGTACCCAAAGCTTCTGAAGCCCCTACCATACCTGAGAAGTTAAATGGGCATCCCTGTCTGAAACAATGGAGGATGCAACTCCATGCAGACGTACAATCTCTCAGATGTACAACTGCCCTATATCATCAACACTGAAGGTCTCATTGATCGAAAAGAAGTGAGCAACCTTCATGAGTCTGTCAATGAAAACCCAAATACGTCATTCCCTCGAGGGGACCTCGTTAAACTGGTCATGACGTCCATCACAACATCATTCTCCTTCTAGTCAGGAATAGATAACTGCTGTAAAAGCCCTGCTGGTTGCTGATGCTCTACCTTCACCTGCTGACAAGTGGAACACCTCATGACGAAACCAGTGACGTACCTCTTCTTACTTGGCCACCAATACTGGTAGTGTCGATCATGATACATCTTGGTGATGCCATGATGAACTGCCCAAACTGAGGAATGAAAGTCCCACATCAGCTATTCGCATATATCTGTTATCACCCATACACATCCCTAGAAACGCAAGATTTCATCCTCACCTATGGTCTACCTAGTAATAGGGTCCTTTCCTGACATGCTTTCCCGTAGGGCTAGGGCATCAGAATCTGATAGTTTCCTCATTCGTACTCGATCAAGAACAGTAGAGGTAATAGCTATAGAAGAGAAGAACGTCTTCCCCTGACTATCTTTCACATACAAATGCATATCAGAGAATAGAGACATAAGCTGCCACTCACTACGGGCCTCCTGAACTGCCTGTATCTGAGTCCTTCTGCTCAACGCATCATCCACTGCGTTTCCTTTCCTGAGCGTATAGGCATGCTCAAAATCAAAGGATTTTAGGTACTCAACCCACCTTTACTGTCTCAAATTAAAATCACGTTGAGTGAAAATGTACTTGAGACTTTTTTGGTCAATGAAAACCAAAAAATGATCCCCGAGAAGGTAAACTCTCCAACATCGTAAGGCATGAACAACAGCTGCCAACTCTAGATCATGCGTCAAGTAGGTCCTCTCGTGTGGCCTCAACTGTTGAGACTCGTAGGCAATGACTCTATCTCCCTACATAAGCACAACTCCAAGCCCAATACATGATGAATCATAGTAAATAGTATAGCTCTTGCCCGACTCCGAAAGGAATAGTATCAGTGCTGATGTCAACCTCCCCTTAAGCCCCTGAAAGGCTGACTCATAAGAATCTGACCATAAGAACTTCACACCCTTCTTAATCAAACCCATCAGTGGTGCTTCTAAGCATGAAAAGTCTTGTATGAAGTGTCTATAGTATCCATATTGACCTAGAAAACTCTTTACCTGAAATACATTCTTCATCTAATCCCAATAAACTACTTCTCTCACATTCTCTGGGTTTATTTATACACCTATATCTGAGATGAAATGACTCATGAATTGAATCTCATCCATCTAAAATGGCACTTTGAGAGCTTAGCATATAACTGATGTGGCCTCAGTGTACTCAAAATGATCTCAATATGAGTAGCATGGTCGTGTCGAGTGTGAGAGTACACCAAGATATCCTCCACAAAGACCACCACAAAGGAATCTAGGTATGGATGGAACACTCGGTTCATCAGTTCCATGAAAACTGCAGGTGTGTTCGTGAGAACGAATGACATAACCAAGTACTTGTATATACCATACCTGCTCTTGAAGGTCATAAGAGTTATATATGATGGTATAACATGAAAATTATGATAACTGGACCTCAAGTCAATCTTCGAGAACTCCCGGGCTAGTCCCCAACGGAGTGTCTAGCATTAAGATATCAGCAGAAGAAAAGATACAGAGCCCAAGGCTCTCCGTGATAGCAACATATATAAAGTTATGGGAAGACCCTATATCAAAAAGAGCAGATGCTAAGACTAAGGCTACTAAGATCGTACCTCTAACGGAAGAAGGTCTGGGATCCTACTCCTGCTGGGTCTTCTCCAGTGCAAAATTCTGGCCTTTACGGTAGATCTGTGACCCTGCCTGACCTCTCTAAGCTGATCCACCCTGATGTCATTGAACACCGGGTGACTGGATACCACGACAATGACCTCCACCTTGGCCCGAACAGCCGAAAGAACTCCATTTCCCAAACCAGTGAGAAGCTGGTGGCACTTCTCCTGAACGAGGAGTCATAGAAGAACCCCTGTCACTAGCTGCTGGTGAGAATAACTGACAAAAGCACTAAAGGTGACCCATCTTTCCACAATATCATCACTCCACTGGGTCTCTCGAGTAACGTGGCCTCGTTTTACCGCTTCTCCTACACTGGTTTCACACCACCTGGCTACCAAAAGATGCATCCCACTTGCTCTGATCTCCTAATGCAACCTCCCTATAACGCTTCTGGCTATCACCTAGCGGAGAACTAACTCTGGTTACCGAACCACCCTGGCTCACAACTCTAAAATCCCTCATATTGTGCTCTCTAATCAGCGCCTAGTTGACGATAGAGGATATCAAATTCAACTTAACGATGTTCACCTGGGAACAAATATCCTACCTAAGACCATCCTCAAACATCCTAGCCAGGAACAACTCATCACATGCAGGAATAGGCATGAAACACTACAGATCAGTGAAGCGAGAGGAATAATCCATCACATAAAGAGTACCCTGCTCCGGGATCATGAACTCTCGGGATCGATTGGCCCTCAAGGTTTTAAGGTAGAAGTTATCATAAAAGATACACTGGAACTCCTCCCAAGCCATATTTTGGTGGCATCCCGCTTGAGAGATAACATCCGACCACCTCTTGGCAGAGTCTCAGAGCATGTAGGTTGCGAGCTTCACCCTCCACTTTGGTGGTACCTTAAGATGCTTGAAGATCGTTAGCATGGCTTCAAGCCAAGACTCTGCAGCCTGTGGTCCTCCCTACCCTATGAAAGTGGGGGGATGTTGCTGGTGGAAAACCCGCGTCAAATCTACCATCGATGGGGCAGGAGGCAACACTCCCTGGAAGGTCTGCATCATCCTCAGAAAACCCTCCCTAAACTCCACATCGACGCCTGCAATTGGTATAATTGCTACTAGCACGGTTGGCACAATCGGATTACCTACAGAAAGTCCCTGGTCAGCCATACCAGGTGTCTGATTACTGCCTTGCAACTGGCGGTCAATCGGGGGATGTCTAGGTGGCATGTTTCTGGAAGGTCAAATGAACACTTAGATTCAAGAGTATCAAGTACCGAAGACTGAATGGAAAATAGAAAAACTAGAGAAAGAAAGCATTCTGGTTAAGAAAAACAAGGACTGAGGAAGCTCACTCGGTCAATTCCCCTTATAGCCTACATCGTTCAATTCAAACAAAGACTCTTTGAGGAATATGACACAGTCAATCCCCTTATAGTCTAAACTAATCAAGGACTTTCTGATAAATCTCACTTGGTCAATTTCCCTTGTTACCCCAGGTGGTTCTAGGCTCTCTGAGGATGCTCACTCGGTCAATCCTCCCTTATAGCCTACTACACCAGGTTCTCACGACCCTCTGTAAGTCAACGAGAATAGAATTGTAATATATCCAAAGTAAACCTACAGAACTACTTGGCCAAATAGTCTAACTCATATCAAGCATGTCAAAAAACAAACTCTCCAAGCTATAGCAACAGGCATGGAAAACAGGAAAGGCATCCAATCTGGCTAAACAGGACCAAACTATCGTAAAGAGAACATGACAGGGAAGAACATCCAAAGCGTAGAAATAAAACCAATTTATATCTAAATTACCTCTAAACAGGCATAAAATCATGGCAAGAAAATAACATGGGTAAAACGATAAACACACAATTCCCCATTCAAGGGTATTGGGGGAATTTTCACATAATACTCAAAGACTTCGAACTGAAAGGCACAAACCACCTACCTCAGGGTTAAAAGATCAATATAATTGAACCACAATGCTTGAATCGTATAATAAAGCAGTAGATCTAAGACAACACACAATAATATCAACCCTTGATAACCCACAAAATAGGAGAAATTGGAAATCAATTCTCTAGGAGAAGAGAGAACTCACCGATGAGATTCCAACGCAACTGACAGAGTTCGATTAAGAGGATGAACGGAGGATCGGGGGTTTGTCGAAGATCCACAGCCGTACACATTCTCTCAGACAAATGAGACCTAAAACAGGACTGTTCTGTCCACCAGGCACGACCCTGATGTGTTAAATGATAATAAACAAAATACACGGTGTGTACATTTGGAGTACATGACCTGTACTTACTGTTTCCATACTCCGCTTTAGGCGGCCTCTTCATCACCCCACATGACTGTGTGTACAGCCATGACACAGCCAGCACACGACCTCCTACGAAAACAAAATACATGATCTGTACTCATAAAGTACACAATGTGTACTTTAAAAATTTCTAGAAACTCCTATTTTCTCAAAAACTCTAGAAAAATGAAAAACAAACCTGAAAAGAAGGCCCAGGTTCTTACACTTGCCTATTATCACATTTCTTGAGATGAGACACATTTTTTTAGATAATTTCACATCTATATCAGAGTCTGATTTTAAAGAGCTATCTTTATCATCCTCACAAATAATCTTCTTTGCATTCTTAGATTTAGAGTGTTGAAAAATAATTTCTTTTTTATCGTTTAATTTTTTTAACAATATCAAAATTCTCATCATAACCTATAATATTATACACAACTTCATTGAAACTTATGAAGAAACTATAAACAATCTCACTATCATTCATTTAGAGATCTGTATACTTGAGTCTCCAAAACTGAAACTTATACTAATTCACTAAGTTCTTACCTTCATAGATATTTTTAAATTCATCCGAGTTTTATTTTTCTAATTTGAGCCTCTTAACATTTATAAATTAACCTTCTAAAAGAGAAGATAAAATATAATTATTACCATGAAAATAATTTTCCATATTCCTCTTATCTATAACTATAATGGAAAAACCTTTAGCATGAGGTAAAATCCATCTATTGTTACTTCCAGAACAACATTACTATTAAAGAAGAGATATAGAAACATCCTATTATTCCATATATAAAAACCATTCCCATAAAACATGGGAATTTCCTTTCTATTGACTAAATTTAAATTATCCATTAAGGATGATAGAAAAAAATACAACTTTAGAAGTAGGGTAATAAATTTTGAAACTCCAATGAGGGGGACCAGTGCTCTGATACCAATTATAAGAATACAAGATCCAGGAACCACTAGGGGTGGGGGGGGGGTTGGGGGTGGGGGTGAATAAGTTTTTAATTTTTTTATATTTTACCTTTGAATAAAAAAATTCATCACTTGTTGGAGTGAAATTTTATGATTAACCAAACACATGGACATATATAGAGATCAGATTCAATTTACAAGGTTCACTACTCAATGTGAGTATCTAGACCTTGCCATGATCTAGTAAAACCTATGATTATATGATCCTATAAAAACTTTGTGATCCTAATGAGCATAAAAAATAATTTTAACTCACTTACACGTCTCCCAACTATTTTTTTTCATCCTTCACATCAAGTTTATCCCACACTAATACAAAATTCAAATGATAAAGAGACAATAGATACACCTTCATCTTATAGAAAATAATCTAGTTTTCCACTGTGATGAGATATTATTCTTCTTCCTCTTATTACTATTATTATCTTCTTACTTAGTAAAGGCCTCACTTAAATTTTAATATGTAAAACTACATACAAAAAATGATTCTTCACCAACACCTATTTGTTATCATATTCACACACTCATATAGATCTAAAAATTAATGATAGAAATTTAACAATCCATAATGTTTACTCATTGATAATAATTCTGAATTCAAATATTTACAATACTGTATAAATATATTTGAATTTAAACTCCTAAAAAAATTAAATCTGGTCATTGTAATAACTTAAATTGGAAACATATTCCATAACTATTTGTAACTGCATCTAGTGAAGAAGAATTAATAGAACATCTCTACTCTCCCTTAAAACCTATGATTCCTCACTATTAAATCCATATGTAGGTATCAATACATACATGATATAGATATGATATCAAGTTAGCATAAATCTTGGAATTATTCCTTTTAAAACTAAACCACCATATTTCCATAGAAAAAACACAACTAATCACATACAATAATTATGATTCTAGGTATAAATGAAATATCATGTATCTTCCACTAATAGAGTATAAATCATTCTATAAAGTATTCTTCTAGTATTCTTTCAAAAAACATAGAACAGTCTTTATGAAGGTGAAATTCAAGGATTACTCGACCAAATATTATTCTATTTGATTTGGGTACAATTGTGTACACCAAACATTTTTTTTATTTCCATAATTTCTTCAGTGCTCCTAGTAGTTACATTAGACACCACTTAATTTCTTCATCCTTATAATTTTTTTGACATGTCCTTTTTCTAGAATCATGAAACTTTTTATCACAATATTTAATAATTATAGGAACAATTTACTTTTCTACATCATATTTAACTTCATGGATGATCAAAATACCCTGGCACCCATAATTACTCTATTTTTCATCAAGATTTTACATCCATATAGTAGCACTAGATGGTATTAAAATCACTATAGAAATTGATAGTAGTAGTCCCACGATAGAACTTGATAGTTGTAGACCCACGATAGTACATAGAGAGAATGAATCCATGGTAGTACCTGGTGGTAGTTCCTCATCTATGGCCCTAAATGTAGTACCGTAGAGTTAACACCTCAATGGTATCACCCCAAATGTTGTACCATAGTTGTATCACCTCAATGGCATCATCTTGGAAAACTTTATAAAAGTGTTTAAAATAAAACAAAATATCATAGATGAACCATGTACTACTAACAAAGTTCTTCAATTGATCCAAAAAACAACAATAAAAAGCCTCATAGTCCCTAAAACAATAGGAAAGTAGCCCTTGTGGTTGTCAACACACAAGACAAGGCCCATGAGGTGGTGTAGACCACTGGATGTTTTGAGGTAACCTCTATAGACTTACTAATTAGGGTGATGGTGGTGACTATTTAACCATGTGAGGGATACAATTTAGGGATGTTTATGAGATATAGATGATTATTGAGACCATTTAATGATAGAATGTGCTTACCGTGTGTAGGTTTGATAAGGTAGTTGAACTAAAGGTTAGATAATATTCTATTTACCATGGAACCTGTGGTAAATCATATTGAAGTTACTTAAGTGTGTTATTGATACTGGATTGGGATATTTTTTTTGAGTTATGAGATAACATATAACATTGTGTGGTTTGGTATTGGCTCTAAGGACAATATCATTTCTTGTATGATTGATCGTGGGTATATCTTCCCACTCTACCACCAGTTGAGGTAGGTTAAAGGAACTCACCCATGGATTGATGAGAATGAAGTGGATTATATTTTTTTAATATTTTGGTTAATGTTTATTGTGATTATCATATAATGATATACTTATTTAGGTTATATATGGACACCACTGGTGGTGGCCTACTGTTCGCAAACTTACACTCTACATGGGCCTTTTGAGATGGGTACAACATTTATGGTTCATGAGATAGGAAGGGGAAGGGGACCAGTGTTTGGAGATTAATAGAAGGAGGTGTGGTCATTTAATGAGTGTTATGTCATTGGATTTTAGACTTAGATTGGGTGGATCCCTGGTATCAATAGGGGTTTTCTTTTTCTAACTATTGTTTATATTTATATAAAATCGACCTATGTGCAGTCTGGTTTAGCTTTTTATGACTTATATAACACTGTAGGTTGTCATTTTTTATTAATGTTATTTTCCCTATGTCTATATGTTTTGTGTTGATTGTTATTGATATGAGTATATAGTTGATTATTGTTTTTTATTGAGGGTATAATCATCTCATTATTACCTCCTAAACCCTCACAATAAGTTAGAAATTTCTCGTGTACGAGGATACTCACATTTGGCCAATTTCAATCTAGATTGGGTTCTATTTGGGTGGCCTATGTTGAGGATGCTAAACTTTACATACAGAATAATATAAGGCATTGTGACTCAATAGAGAAAAATCACCCTAAAAACAATATTTTTCCCATTCTCAAGGTTTAGAAAACCATGTGATAATTGTGCACAACTCTCTGGTCACTTAAAATTTGGTTGTTTGGTCGTGATACATAGTTACCCAAATTGTATGAAAATCATGTGAATCTAATTTTACCCTTATATAGGGGTTGAATGGTTTGTGCATAATATGAAACCCATGTACATGAATAGTTAACACATGAAATTCACTCTAAATTTTCTTTTCAAGAAAAAAAATCACAAAAAATCATTAATCAATCCAAATACTAAATATATGCATTCCCAAAATACCATTAAAACTTAAGGAATGTCAGGAAAATTATTGTCAAAACACATTCCTAAAATATACCTATTGAGTTTTTATAGTCATATATCATATAAATCTTGAATTTTATAAAATATTATAAAACAAAACACGAATTTGATACCATTTTTTAATGAACCAACCCAAGCTGACCAAATTGGATAATGAGTTAGTTTTCCACAAGGCTCAAGGCATGTTTATTATTTCCATGGTCTAGAAACAAGTAAAAAGGAATATAATCAATCAATTAGGAATAATATAACCAATTGAATTATAAACCAAATTAAAACCTACACCCATAATTTCATCATAACCACTAATTGGAATGTCAATTTCTTGAATAAAAGTTTTTTAATAAAAGTCATTCCAAACATGGAATAACAAAATTTTAATAAATATATATTCAGAAAACATAATAATATGAAAAGTAAACATATCTAAAGTATTATATATATTTTTCTATGATATATGAGAGATTGAAAAGTACCCACACATGAACAAGGAATAGGATGGGAACCCAATATGGGAGCGTATAAAAGATTCACTAAAATACATAACCAAAATTGACAAAAAATAATGACTACCACGACCCATATTCACATGAAATATGCTCAAGGTGATATAAAATGATATAGATGATATAAAAACATAAAATAGGGACAATTTATAATAAAATATCATAATAAGGTACTTTGTTTGACTTTTTCAAAAAAGTATAAGAAGAATGTTTTTTAACTTCTATGTCATGACTGGATTTTTCCTCCATCATGATGCCTTAATGTTTTGAATCTTTCTTTAAAATATTACCTGATTATTTTCAATAAAAAAAATTTCTTTTTAAATTTTATGGAATTTTATACAACTATTTTCAATAAATGGGGTATTTATATAAATAAGGTTGTAATGATTTTATTTAAAAAAATCATCTATGTCAACGTCATTTATTAGGTATTATGTTTAATTGAGGTGGATTTTTATGATAAAAACTATCATATTATATTGAAGGGTTTATGAATAGTTTTAATGTAGATGTGCCCCTTTTATACCATTAATGGTTTATTGATAAAGTATTGACATTTCTTATGATAGTTTTAATATAAATGTTTATATTCTTAATGTTTTACCTCTTTCATAAGAGAAATGCATTTGTCTTAGTAAGTGATGGGCGAGGTCCGTTATACCCCCTCAATGCATCGGTAGGTCTCATGAGACAAACTAGTTTGGGTTTTTACTTGTTTATGTATGGTCTTGGCTTGAGGGCTTGACGATATGGTTATGATATCTAGAATTATAAATTCCCTCATTATAAGATTAGTTATTGACATTACATGTGATTATTCGACTAGTAGAATATCCATGTGAAAGTTTACGTGGAAAAATTTTATTTATTCTTTCCATATTATGCTCAAGATTTGTTTAAAAGGCTTGTGTTTTAGTTTTATATCATTACTTGAAAGTTTATGATATTTTATGAAAGATTATTATATATATATTTACCCTTACTGAGCATATGTGATCACCAATTTCTTATGTTTTATTTTCCCACAATGCCAATAAATGTTTTATGACTGATTTGTAAGGTTACACTAGGAGAATGATTGCATTCTCAAAGAATTATCTATATTGAATTTTATGCTTTAAATTGTAATATAAGTTTCATGTATGCAATCTATTTTCTAATATTTCTAAACTTATTAGTCCTTTAGGATTCGATTCCTTATAATCATGCCAATGTATTAAAATAATCCACCGATTTTGGGCTTCTGGGGTTTGGGTATTACAGCTGGTATCAAAGTAAGTTTAGTAGAAACCTTGGAAACTATATTTAGAAAATTTAGATTTAGGAACATAACCCTAAGATATAATTTGAGGACAAGTAAATAAGAACATCATATAATTTTGGTAATGTAAATATTATGTGGGTATTCCTAGAAAATAAATTCCTATTTAGATACTAGAAGAATATGTGGTTAAGAAACAGATATATGTAAGAGTAATAACTATAACATGGTGTTTTGGGCTTGACTCAAGGTAACTTGGTACATGAAAATGGGCCTTACTACACACTTGGTTTGAAAATCCCAAGGTATATGCTTAGGATAGTTCAAATTATCTTTTAAAACCATTTTGAAGGATTTAAAAGTAAATATGTTCCTAAGAAACCATTTTTAATAGTATAATATCAGCTCTGCCTAAATTTTTCAATTTATGTTAAGTGTTTTACAAGTTATAAATTATACACTAGGATTTATAACCTTATTCACTATATGTCATCATTTTGAAATGGTGCCTAGTATAAGGAACATGAACCACACTAATGTTCCTAATCCAAAGGGTATGAAAGATCATATCTTTCATTGTCTTAAGACAATATTTCGAAGGGAAATAGTCTCCCAATAATTCTCATCATATGAGGACATAATATCAAGTGACAACATGAAATGAAAATATTACTATAAGTATTAATTATTTTGAGGGAATGTTGAGAATATGAGGACAAATGGGAATAATATGGATAAAAAAAGAATGGAAAGAAGGATTTTCTATATGTAAAAATTGTGGGAAGAAACACCCCGGTTCATGCATGAATGGAATGGGATTTTTCTTTGAGTGTGGAGAGAATGGTCATCTGGCTCATGATTGTAAGGGATAGAAAGAATCTATAAATGTGAAATTTTATAATTGTAAAGATATGGGACATAATGAAAATTATTGTCTGAAGCGTCAAGGAAATATATCCCAAAAGAGGCTAACAGATCGTGGTCAATATTATTATACTACCAAGTATGAATAATTCTTATTAATTTGATTATTTTTGGATTCTAGTGTTATGTAATTTGAGTATTTTGTCATCGATGTACCAGTTATAATAATTATGTGATATATAAGGATTGTACTATAGTATTACTTCTTTAAGGATTTTGAAAAATGGAGATTTTCATTATGGTTTTATTATTATCAAATTATTCATATGTTTTTATGTGAAAATAAGATAAAAATTATGTTTTTGAGGAAAATATGATGTTAAGATTGATTTTGTAAATTTAGAGACGTTTTTGGACTCTTAATTTGAATACAAGTATTTTGAATAATTCTAAACGTTTGATTGGATTAAGTTGAACACCAGATATTATCTGTTTTAAGGTTAAAATATTTCTTAAGGTTATTTTGGAAAGTTATAATGATATAGTTTTAGAAAAAGGACAACCCATAAGTTGGGTGACAACCCTTCACATCTAGAAAGTTTATGAGACTTGAACACACTACTTAAGGGTGACAAGGGTGCATCACCTACCACTATTCTACGTGATGTCCTAGTTAGTATAGCATAGTTGTTTTTATTTATACTATATGACATATTAAGTATAAGTTTATTTTTATAATCCAATATGATTAATATAAATAGAATATTATTGAATATTATTATCTTTTGGAGAGAAAGACGAGTTTGTGGTAGAAATTTGTTAAAGGATGGAACTCTACTTTTCAAGTAAGTATGCTTCCTTGTGTTCTTAGTCTATGAAGTAATTTAATCCTTCAACTCTAGGTAAAGTATATTGAAACCAAAAATTCTATCATATTACTTTTTCTAATGAATCAAATGGACCCTTTGATCATAAAATATTTTTTTTCTTTGTTATTGTTAACTTTCACCTGATCATGTTCTCCATCACTCTTCATAAAAACTCGATGGTTAGATTTTTCTTTTATGTCGATGGTTATGGAACCCTTTCATGTTTTATCTGTGTTAAATTTTGTAATTTTCTTGTTTTATTTTAAATTATACCATTTATTAACCATATTTACGATGTGGGTCCTTCAAAAATAGTATTTTAAAATATCAAACTATTGATTACAAAAATATAATTTAAATTACAAGGATGAAAATTAATTAAGGTGGGGATAATGTAACACCCCAATCTTCTTTGGTAATTTTCTTTTTAAATAATTCAATAGCTTTCGTTGGATGTAACATCTAGTTTCAGCACACAATGATCTATCAAACTAGTCATTTAAAAAGAGGTTATAAATAGTATTAACCACATTATAAAATTTATAAATTTTATTTTTCAAAATAAACTTTAGTTTTGAAATTAAAATATCAAAATTATCTTAGGGTGAATTTTTGGTATTTTTTGAAAAGTTTCAATTTTTGATGAATAGTGAAAATACTACATTATTGTCAAAAAATGACTTTTTCATTTAAATAATTATTTTACTTTAAATTTATTTTAAAGCCAAAATAGATAAATAATACATATATAAATTCAATTTAATTAATTTGAATCATTTTTACGATGGAATTAGACATAAAAATTTATTGAACTTATGAATCACATCTACGAAATTAGCATTAAACACAATTTTACCATTTCTATTAATTGAGTTTATAAAAATAGATATAAATGGTTGTAATAAGTATAAAAAAATGGTCTAATAGGATAAAAATAATTTTTCATGAATAATAACTTTTAAATTTTATTTACAATAGTTAAAGGTGAATATGGTAATTAAAGGTGAATATGAAAATAAATATAATTTGAAATAATTAATGAAATGAAAGTATTTTATATTTAACTTATAAATTTTAGTGACATATTTTAATTATTCTATTTAAGTTATTATATTGGTATGATAATTTTAAAAATAGAAATAATGAATAGTATCAAAAATGACATAAATGATGCTTTAAAATAAATAATATTTTATTAAATGTTATAAAATTCATAAAATTATATAATTATTCCACATTACTATTATAATGTAAAATATGTCATAAAAGATCCAATTGGGGTTAGTTTTTCATTTAATAGTAACTATATTGACCCAATAGTGTAAAAAGACAAGTGGTCACAGTAAAAGTTAAATTGTTTAACAAAGGGTTAAAGCCAAATATGAGGTTAGTTTAGTGACATAAACAAGTATAAATATCATTTATTGAGATTATTTATCATTATACTATCTTTATCCATGAAATAACTCACTTTTTTCTATTTTAAATTGAAAATAGAATTATAATAAATTAAA
This sequence comes from Viscum album, assembly GCA_963277665.1. Lineage (NCBI taxonomy): Eukaryota > Viridiplantae > Streptophyta > Magnoliopsida > Santalales > Viscaceae > Viscum > Viscum album. The sequence goes on from OY728138.1 coordinate 461,272,159, forward strand.
AGTATAGGAGTTTCCTAAAGTGCCCCTCCTCTCTTTTATAAAAGGGAACCTCTACTTAGCCTTTATTCACACATATAAAGTAAATTAGTTCAGAAAAAACCTACCCATTTCTTCTCCCAAATTTACTCAATTCATCTTAGAGTCAATACATTGGGTATAAAGAAAAACTATGGAGTCATTTTTTTCAAATCAAAAAGGAAACATCTGAAGAATAGGTAATTGTTCTATCAACTACATCATAGTTATTTTCTTCTTCTAATTCCTTTTACAAATTAATTTCCATAATAAATTTATAAATTCATAATATAATATATTTTTATATTTTATTATGTTTATCAGAAAACCATATTCATCTTTTAATCATCCTACGAAAAATAATATCACCATGCATGTGTATGTACGACTTATCATCTTCACACTGTGGTATAAAGAGTTTTTCTTCTAAAATTTATTTCTATGGGTATAAAGATGAATATAAAGGATTAAAATAATAAATATCACATGATATATGTTCTATATAATTCATAATTAATCTAATTCCTTCCCCTTTTACCATTACCGAAAGATACTATCGCTCGTGCGTACGTATGACCTAACATCTCCAAGACGCGATGAGATTCATCCTCCACTACAACCATTTAATAATGATTATGAAAATGTATATAATGAATGAATATAATATTTTTGAACTTAATATCATTTTGAATATTAAAAATATATTTTTTATTCATATTAAAAATGACTTACATAGCAAAATGAGCATAGGAAAATAATACAGTTTACAACCAAAACAATGGTTATACTAAAATATTACCAACAAAATGATATAAGAGGATTGTATATGATATCATAAATTTGAATATAGTCCTAGTATAATTTAATAAAATACTTTAAGCATTATATATTAGTTTAACACACCATCTACTAAAGTAAAGTACAAGGTTAGGGATAATTTTACAATCTCTTTATTATCCGAGATTGCTTTTATGTAAGAATTTACTAGGAAATATTTATTATCCATGTCCATGTTTCTTTAAAATTTATTTCAAAACATTATTAAAATTATTTTAAAATTGTTTTAATTTTTTTTAACAATTTTTTATTTTATAAAATGAATCTTTTTGTCATTTTCCTTACGAGGTACTTTGTTTGACTTTTCAAAAGAGTACAAGAAGAATGTTTTTTAACTTATACGGCACTGTCATCTTTTTCCACCATCATGATGACTTATATTTTTGAATCTTCCTTTACCATATTACAAGATTATTATCAATGAAAATATTTTAAATTAAAATTGTATGGAATTTTACATAACTATTTTAAATAAAAGGGGTATTTCTCTAAAAAAGTTTCTAATGATTTTATTAAAAACATTTACATCTATGTAAATATAGTTTATTAGATGCCATGTTTAATTGAGGTTATGTTATTATGATATAAGCTATGATATTGCATTAAAGGGTTTATGAATAGTTTTACTATGTATGTGTTACTTTTATACCATTCATGGTTTATGGATAAAGTATTAACATTTAGTAAGCTAGTTTTAATACTAATGTTTATTTTGGTTATGTTTTACCCGTTTTATAAGAGGAATGAATTGGACTTAGTAAGTGACGGGTGGGTCATGGTATAGTTCCTCAATGAATCGATAGGTCTCTTGAGACAAAGTACTTTGGTTTTTTACCTATTTTTCTATGGTCATAGTATGATTCCTTGACTGTATGGTTAAGATGTCCAAGATTATGAATCCCCTAATTATGAGAATATTTACTGATATTAAATGTCATTATTTGACTAGTATTATATTCGTGAGAATGTTTATTGGAAATTATTTGATTTATTCTTGCCATATTATGATCAAGATTTGTTTAAAAGGCTTGTGTTTTAGTTTTATACCATTCCTTGAAGGTTATGAAAGCTTCTTCTATATTTTTTACCCTTACTAAGAACTAGAGCCCAACCATTTCTTATGTTTTATTTTTGAAGGATGCAAATAAGTTTTTTATGATTGATATGCAGGGTAATATTGTAGAGTAATAAAATTATCAAAGAATTATCTATGTTTTACTTTATGATTTGAATTGTAATGTAAATTTCATATATATAATCTATTTTTCAAGACTATTAAACTAATATGCCCTTTAGGATTTGATTCATTGTAATCATTCCAATGTATTAAAATAATTTACCGAATCCAGGCTTCTAGGGTTGGGTCATCACACTTTTACTCTTAGTTTTTTCATTTTTACCAATTTTGGATTCTATTTTGGTAATTAGTTTTTACACAGGCAATTTACCTTTAATGCCTAAAAATGAAACGGAAATTATTAAATAATTTTTAATTAATGATTCCAAATATGAAATATATTTTTTAAAATAAAATTAATAACTAATATAAAAATATATTTTAATATCAGCACACATAACTAGTTAAACCATTTATAGAAAAAGCGTATTGTATTTCTTAAAAATTATAATGAAGATAAAGTTATCAATGTTGTTGATTTATACAATATTCATTGTCTTATTTTTAACCAAATAATATTTATGTGACTATAAAAGTGATACATAACTTAATTCCACCTAGTGAACACTTATTTAAAAGAAAAAGACACAAAATAGTTTTTATTAGAGTAAAATATTACTTAATTTACCAATATGTTCAACATGAGTTATATAAATTCCAAATTTTATTTTTAAATGATTTATTTTAATTAATTTATTTAATTATTATATAAAAATATTTCTATAACCTTTTAAATAATTATTTTATTATGAAAATTTCATAAAAGTTATAATATTTACAAAATCTGTATTTCTCACTATCCACCCCAAAATTCAACCTTTTCATAAAAAAAATTAAATATTCACCCTATATTGATTTTTTTATTATAAATACAAAAATGAAGTTTTTTTTGGTAAAATTCAATTTAAAAAACTATATAATTTATCTTTTAAATAATAAATGAAAACCATTTTCATAGGAAAATAAATTTAAAAAATACTAGTTGTTCTTATTCTTATTTTCTTAAAATTACTAATGTGTTGATAAAACTCTATTAATATATCTAAATAACTAATAAGAACATTTTATGATTGAAACTGTATTTTTCCAAAGAATAAAATTTATTCATATCAATGATATTTTATCAATGATATATTTATACTCTTAAATTAAATATACATATTTCCTCAAGATAAAATTCTTTATAAAATACATTTTTAATCATAAAATGTCCTTATTAGTTATTTTGATTTATTAATAGAGTTTTATCTACACATTAGTATTAAAAATAAACATTTTTTATTTAAAATTAAATGGGAAATTTATGAAATACATGTGATATATGTATAATTTATCACATTAATAATTATATGTTTATAAAATCTTTATTTCTACTTGAATAACCCCTTAAGATATCCATGCCTGATCTAAACATATGTTTTTATTTAGTCCAATTCACATCTAGTAGTTCAACATGTATAGATCTCATGAAATTCCCTAAAAGAATAAACTTCTATTGCATATGATTTTACTCATAATGTAATTTTTGGATCTTACATTGGGCTTGGTCTAGAGGAAACCCAAATTACACCACCTTTTTCTAAGCTTAAATAGGTGGTCCTCGTAAATAAGACTCATACTACTATAAGCGATCACTTATCCTTTCTACAATGTTTTAATAGTGTGGTTACTATCATTTATACCCATTAAATTAATTGATATATTATAGCTATCAAAATAAATAATTTTATTTTAAATTATAATGGTTTCATTTTAGTTGGGTTTCTTGTGTGAAATAAGATATAAAATGTAGTATTGATAAGAGAAAATTATATTCCAAAATCTCAGGGTGTTGTATTCCCCCACCAATAAATAAATTATATCTTCCCAATTTTTAATTATAAAAAAATGAGGTTATATAAAAGATAGAAACCCCCCATGATATAATTTTTAAAGAGGTATAAACCAAGTAAACATATATATTTCATTAGAATAGTCTTATCCCTAATATCAAGTCTTTATATAAACATTTGAGCCAAGAGTATAGATTATTTGTTATCAAGACCCACATTAATTAATTTTATTTTAAAGGGTGTTCAAAATCATACTTGCATTGATAAAATATAATAGGTTTTTATGAAATTTGACTAATTTATTATGAAGAATAATTTTTTCTCTAAGTATAAATAATCAACCCTTTTCCGAAAAACATATTAAATTCATCCAATATGATTTAAGAAAACAACTTTCTCAGAAACGTAATCTTGGGATAAAATAATAGTACCACTAGAATTTTTTATTACTAATTCAACATCTTTTCATTGAAGTGGTGATTTTATGTTTGTAACATACAATCTAGGTTCAAAGAATTAGGTCGTACAAGATATAAACACAAAAATTACCATTCTTGAGTGGATGATCAATGTTCCCCACACAACATCATTTTAAAAACCCACTTTAATAATTGTGGTTGTATAAATTTTCCCTTGTTCCCTAGGTCTTAGAGATTTCAGATTTTTTATGATCTTTATTATCCCTTGGATTAGGGAATTAACTAAGTTAATTCACATGTTTTCCATATTTTAGACATTAAACTATCAGTGGTTCCTAAGGATGAATGTTATATCCCTCCATTGTGTTGAACGAACTCTTACATTTTCCTTAGTAATTTATTTCTTGATTATTTCCTTAATGATAGATAAAACATATTCCAATTCCTTTGAGACATTCCCTTAGGTTCCAATTCTCATATTTTAAACAAAAAATAAATTGAATAATCTTTGCTTCATCATCTCCATCACATTAACTTACAAGAGACACTAACCTTCTCTTCTCTCAAATGTTTATAAACTCAACTAAGTTAAAATTATTAATCACAATTCATGATAACTAATTATGTATAACTATAATGACCCATACTTTACATACATTGTTAATACTTCAAAATTGAAGCATACTTATTAAAACATATAAAAAAAACCACGAAAGGACCATATATGTATAGTGTCTTTAGAAACTGGGAAACATAAACAACTGGTTTATAAAGCATCTACATTGTCTCCCATTTATTTCATCATATCTATAGTCCCTTTTGGCATATCTTACTTAATAACCTTCTTCCTGACCTGGGGAAAGAAAACATACAAAAGGGTGAGCTCAAATGCTCAGTAAGGGTAAATAAAATAAATATCAATCACATCATATACATAAGCACATAACTTTTGGTAATCTTAAATTGCAAAAGAGATCATAATTTCATAACATTGGATAAATCATGGAAGTGAAATGTAATCACAATAATCATAACTTAAAACATGAAACTTTGTGGCATACACACAAAATCATAGAGAATCATATCTTATTATTCAAGACTCATTGACAAGACTATCTTAGTGGACAGAGTCCATTTCTGAACCGAGTCACCCTCATTTCAGTCCTATTTCACTGAACCGGTATAACCTACCATTCCAGCGATGTCTATCTCATGAGATATAAAATCTTTACCCAATGCATTGGAGGGAGATATAGGTCCCACCCATCTCATAATGATACCATTCTTATGTGTGCCACAAAATCATAAATCATACATCATTGCATAACCCATGTAATAAAAATGGGAATCTTAAACATCATGCTATCATAACATAATCCATATAAGATAAAAGGACATAAAAAAATAATTCCATCATCAAATAATCAAATCCATAAAAAAATATTTATAGAAACAGAACCCTTTATTATCTTAGATGGAAAATAATTTTGATAAAACACTTGAACTCCATTCTTGAGGAAAATATCCCTTCTACCTCAAAAACATTTTTCCTTTCTTAACATGTCATAAAATTTTAAACTAAAAGAAGTTGATTAAAAATAAACTTGAAAACTTGTAAAGGAAGATTCTTGGAAATAATGTTTTAAAAATCCATTCATTCCGTATAAGTTAAAAAAACATTCTTCCCGTACTTTTGTCGGAAAAGTCAAAAAGAACCTCGTATGAAAAACGACAAAAGATTCCTTTCATATCTTTTACTAAAAACTCACCGAAGGGTAAAATTGGATATAAACTATTGTTGAAGGATATAAATATTACATATTGAGGAAACATGGATGTGGATGATAAATATTCCCCAGTAAATTATGAAGTATAAACAATCTCGGATAAAAACTGAGATTGCGAGATTTTCCCTTACCTTAGGTCCGTTTTGCTTCGTAAGTGTCTGAACCTCCTGTATAATGATTTAAATAATGTTATTGACTTATTACAGAATCATACTTATTTTTATGATATCATATATGGTCATTTTCTTAGCTTCTTAGTAGTAATATTTCATTGCTACTTGTTATTCGGGTGTTTATAACTTTTTGTTCTTATGCGTGTTTTGTCGAATAAATTCTTATTTGTATATTGAGGTTATAGATACTTAATTTCCAGAATGGTATTAGTGTAATATATATCATATTAATTCATTCAATTCATTTATATAATCATTGTGAAATGAAGATCATGTAGAACGAGTCGCATCACATCGTGGAGACGGTATTCCGTACGTACGGACGAGTGATGATATCATTCCTATGATCGTGGAATTGTATTGGATTGTATGTATACTATTTCAGAATCAGTATTACTTTATAATAGTCATATATAGTCATTATTTACACCATTATACCCATCCAAGTAAGGTGGTGGTGGAAAATAGATTACACCGCGACGTGGAGACGGTATTCCGTATGTACGCACGCGCGGTGATTTCTTTTTCCATAGGATGGATAGATGGTGAAATAGTTTTGTTTCATATTTGTAATAACATATCAGTATATGAGTGATACTAATGTTATTACTTCATAATGAAACAACTAAAGAAGAAGAAGTCAAAGAAGAAATAAAGATGAAAGAATCGGTAACAGACATTACCTCTTCTTTGAAGTGCTTCTTTGAGAACTTCTTTTAGGGCACTAAAATTGGTCTTTGAAAAATACCAGGACCTCTAGGATTTCTCTAGGGAAGTGTAGAGGAGGAATTGGCAGGGGTTGGACGAGCTTGAAGGCTCAAAGTGGTGTGAGGAAGAGAGGGTGGAGGTGCCCTTTTATAAGGGAGGAGAGGGGCACCTTTGGGAAAACTAAAAATATTATTTTATTATAAAGCCAAGTTCGGTTTTAAATAGCTCCAAATTGATATATTTCAAAGCTAAGGTGGGGAGGGGTCGAAATAATCTCATACAATAGAATTTAGACAAGTTTAGGTTCCTATTTTAACCTTATCATTTAGATTTAACATTAAGTTAAATAAGTTTACTTTTACCATGTCTTGTTGTGTTCTTATACTATAAGGTTAATAAACATACTATATACAGACAAACGAACCCCAAGTTGTTTATTATTAATATATATAACCTTATCTAAGTCATTTGGCCGAACATTAAATTTTTAGGAATAAAATTACAATTAATAATATAATATTTGTTTTAAAAACTATTTTATGTAAATTTTGACACTATTTAGTAATTGTTTTTTGTGAAAATCATAAAAGAATTATTAGTTCGAACCAAGTTAATTAAATCAATACTAACATGTCATATTAACCTAGAAAATTAGTGGAATTCATAAAAAGTCTCAAATTACATTTATTTTTGTGTTTATAACATTAATTATGTCAATATTTCATTAATAAGATAATTACTGCATCATCTTTGTGTCATAAATAAATTAACTTATTTAATGTCTAAAAATTACAAATAAAATACCATTATGTAGGAAATCTCTTTATCTTTATAATTAATATTTATAGTCGAATTTATCTTATGTATAACCCCATATTAAAAATTATTTACTTATTCAACTTTGATTTTAACTATTTTAACCCTTCTTTAAATAAATTAATAATAAATGTCCTAATCTAATCCAAGTGGGAATAAATGGTCATATTTTATTCCTAAGTTTGTTTTTGGTCTAATTACACTTATCCAGTAGAATTAGGAAATGTTTTAGGGTAATAATAATATCATCTTTACCCTTAATTACCCTATTTACTTTTAACCGAGGTAAAAAAAGTAAAAAGTTACTATTCACCAAAAATTATTTTCATCTCATTGAACCACATTTTAGTCCTTCATATTAACCGTGTCTCTCGGATTTTCGAAATTCCACTCACAGAAGTGGTAAAATTAAGTTTTATGAAAAAATTAGTTTTTTAACTACTACTTAGTGGTTTCACTATTCATCAAAAATTGAAAGTTTTCAGAAAAATACCAAAATTTCACCCTAGGCTAATTTTGATATTCCGAATCCAAAAACGAAGTCCATTTTGAAAAATAAAATTTATAAAATTTCAAAAAGTGGTTATTACTATTCATAACGTCTAGTTTTAATAATATTTTAATAGCATATTGTTGTTTAGTGAAACTCAGTATTGCGTACGACACAAGCTATCGAGGATGGTCGCGATTTCGTGTAATGCAAGACAAGCAAGTGTTGTGTAGAAAAAGATTCCTTTGATGATTTATATAACATAAAATTCTTGGGTGTTACATTCTACCCCCCTTAAAATGAATTTCACCCTCGAAATTCGTCACTTTGTAACAAACAGATGATGATACCTCTCCCTCATCATATCCTCAAGCTCCCATGTAGCCTCTTCTAATTGGTGGTTCCTCCATAAAACTTTCACCAATCGAGTGGTCTTATTTCGTAGGACTTTTCCTCTACGATCCAGAATCTCTATCGGTTGTTCTTCATAAGAAAGATCTTGCTCCAGCGGTACAACTTCTGAGCTGAGTACATGTGAAGGATCAGATATGTACTTTCTCAGGAGAGATACATAGAACACATCGTGAACTTGAGAGAGACTCGGTGGAAGTGCCAATCGGTAAGCTACCTTCCCAACATGATCCAGTATTTCGAAAGGACCGATATATCTAGGGCTCAACTTCCCCTTCTTTCCAAATCTCATAACCCTCTTCCAGGGAGATATTCATAAGAACACTTTATCACCCACTTCAAACTCTAGGTCTTTTCTTCGGTTGTCGGCATAACTTTTCTGTCGACTCTGAGATGCTCTTATGTGTTGTTGAATAGATCTGACCTTTTCTGCCATTTCATCAACGCGATCAGGTCCTAATAGCTTTCTTTCCCCAACTTCATCCCAGCAAGTTAGAGACCTTTATTTCTTTCCATAGAGAGCTTCATAATTAGCCATCTGAATACTGGAGTGAAAGATATTATTATAAGAAAATTCCACCAAAGGTAGGTGTTGATCCCAACCACCTTTGAAATCCATAGAGCATGCTCTCAACATATCTTCTAGGGTTTGAATTGTTCTCTCAGACAGACCGTCTGTCTGAGGATGATAAGCAGTGCTGAAACTCAACTCTGTATCCTGAGTATGCTGAAGAATTCTCAGAACTTCGAGGTAAATCTCGGATCCTGATCGGATATAATAGAAAGTGGTACTCCATACAATCTTACCACTTACTTTACATATATCCTGGCAAGATGATCCAGAGAGAAATCCTCTCTAATAGCAATGAAGTGTGCAGACTTTGTAAGACGATCAACTATGACCCAGATAGCATTATTGCCTTTGGATGTTTTAGGAAGTCCTGTGACAAAGTCTATAGTAATGTTTTCCCATTTCCATTCGGGTATGGGTAATGGTTGTAACATCCCCATAGACTTCTGTCTCTCGGCATTAACTTGTTGACAAACCAAGCATCGAGAGACGAATTCAGCAACATCTCTTTTTATGCCATCCCACCAGAAGTACTCTTTCAGGTCCCTATACATCTTCGTGCTTCCAGGATGAATAGATAATGAAGAACTATGAGCCTCATCCAGCATCTCATTCTTTAATTCGGGGATGGGAGGAACACAAACCCGATTCCTGAACTTTATTATCCTATCATAATAAAGGTTGAATTCAGGAACATTTCTCACCTTCTTTTTTAACTCGACATCTTCTTTCTGTGCCTCTTTAATCTTCACATGTATAGATGGTTGAACATTCATTTGAGAAGGATAAGATTTTTCCCCTTCCATTATAATTCCAAGATCCATCCTTTGTAAATTCATAAATATTGGATCTTTTGTGATCCTCATCATGGATAAACTAGCATGGTCTTGTCGACTTAATGCATCTTCCACCTTGTTTGCTTTCCCAGGGTGGTAATGGATTGAGCAGTCGTAATCCTTAATCAGCTCCAACCATCTTCTTTGACGCATATTCAGCTCCTTTTGTGTGAAAATATACTTTAAACTTTTATGATCAGTATAAATATCACACCTTTCACCATAAAGGCAATGCCTCCAAATCTTTAATGCAAAGATTACCGCAGCTAACTCCAAATCATGTGTTTGGTAATTTTGCTCATGGATTTTCAACTGTCGTGAGGAATAAGCTATAACCATATCATTTTTCATATGAACACACCCCAATCCCTTCTTGGATGCATCACTATAGATCACAAACCGTTCTCCACTACAAGGCAGTGTGAGCACAGGTGCACTGGATAACTTTCTTTTCAACTCCTTGAAATTCTCTTCACATTCTTCCGTCCAGACAAACTTAACTCCTTTCCGAGTCAACTTGGTGAGTGGATTAGATAATCGTGAAAAATCTTTCACAAAACGTCGATAATATCCAGTCAAACCAAGAAAACTTCGGATCTCAGTTATTGTTGTTGGTCTTGACCATCTTTCGATAACCTCTGTTTTTGTTGGATCCACAGATATCCCCTCTTTTGAGATTATGTGACCCTAAAATGCAACTTTTTGAAGCCAAAATTCACACTTGGTAAATTTGACATAAAGATTCTCCTTTCTCAGGGACTTCAATATAATTCTCAAGTGATCTTCATGTTCTTCCTTGCTCTTTGAATAGACAAGAATATCGTCTATAAAGACTACCACAAATTGAGCAAGATAGTCTCTAAAGACTCTATTCATCAGATCCATGAAGATAGTAGGGGAATTAGTAAGACCAAATGGAATCACTATAAATTCATAGTGTCCATACCTTGTACGAAAAGTCGTCTTTGGTATATCCTCCCTTTTGACCCTTAATTGATGATACCATGAATGAAGATCAATCTTGGAAAAGTATTGAGCTCCACGTAGTTGGTCAAATAGGTCATCAATGCACAGGAGAGGATATTTGTTCTTGATAATGATCTTGTTAAGTTCTCGATAATCAATGCAGAGTCTCATTGATCCATCTTTATTCTTAACAAATAGAACAGGTGCTCCCCAAGGTGACGCACTAGGGCATATGAATCCCTTATCAAGATTCTCTTGGAGTTGCTTCTTCAATTCCTGCAACTCAATTGGGGCCATTCTATAAGGTGTCTTTGAAATAGGCAAAGCACCCAGTACAAGTTCTATTGAGAACTCAACTTCACGATTTGGTGGAAGTCCCGGTAATTCCTCCAGAAAGACATCATCAAACTCCCGTACAATGGGCATATTCTTAATCGTGAGTTTCTCACCAACCATTTGAGAAAAATAACCTTCATTTAGTGGAATCAAGACCCATAAGATGGAATAAATTTCCACTGGAAGGTTATGTTCATCCTTGCATTGATAGACGATCATAGATTGATCTAGAATATGAAATGTGACTTCCCTTCTTTGGTAATTGATATGAGATCCATATAAAGAAATCCAATCCATGCCAAGAATCACATCAAATTCCACTATAGGAAGGATCACAAAATTTGCAGGAAGCACTTTCCCACAAACTTCGATCGGAGAAGAATTATAAACTTTTGATGTGACTGTTGTGCCATTAGGTGTTGTCACAGCTAACTCAACATCTACCTTTTGAGGTAATATGGTGATAACCTTAGCAAATTCTTCAGAAATAAAAGAGTGGGTGGATCCAGAATCAAATAAAACATTTGCTACTTTAGAGTGGATGGTATGTGTACCTTTCACCACATCGTTATTGTACTCCACATCGCTGATAGAAATTGCATGTGACTTTCCTTTGTATTTATCCTTAAGAGTTTTTTGACGTCGACCATCATCATCAACCCATGGATTAGGGCATTTATTGTCATAATGTACCATCTCCTTGCACTTGAAACATTGAAGTGTTGTAGGTTCATTCTGTGTATCCCTTCCATTGTTTTCATCATTAGACATCTTCTTCCCATCATCGCGGAATTCAAATGCCCGATGACCTTCCTTTCCACATTTGAAACATTTACTTGTCCCTTTAAGACAACTCCCTCCATGTTTCATTCCACACTTTGAGCATAAGGGAAAGCTCATCTTCTTTTCAGTGTGCTCTTTAGATTTTACTTTGAATTCCATTTTCCTCTTCTTATCAAACCCATATGACTGATGGGTTACTCCAATCTCCATCTCGACTTTGGGAGCACATCGAACGATTTCCTCGTAGCTATTGAAGTCCCTGATGGCTAACGCCCTTCAAAGACTTGGTTTTAAGCCACTAAAGAATCGATCGATCTTACTCTCAGGTTGGATAATAATACCAGAAGCGTACCTTGCAAGTCTTGTAAAATTTGCTTCATAGGTACCAACAAATTCATCATCCATTTTCTTAAGTTCTAGAAACTCTTTCTCTATCTTTGTTCGGAGAATACTAGGGAAGTACTTATTGAAATATAAGTTCTTGAACTCATCCCATTCCATGGACTCAATTTCATCCCTTTGCCTTGTATTCTTAATAAGATTACACCATTGATCAGCATCACCTTCCAAACAATACATTGCTAAGATGACTTTATCATACTCAGAACATTGAAGAACTGAAAATATCTTTTCAGTAGTACTAATCCATTGTTCAGCAACTAATGGATCAGTAAACCCACTGAATGAAGGTGGATGCTGTCTCATGAAGGATTCACCAGAATGTTGCTCCTTCCTTTGCTCGTTTGGAAGTCCTGAATGATTAATAGCTTGAGAAAGTTGTGTGAGCATGGCTACAAGATTTTTCATTCCAGCTCCCATAACATTTGGTTTCTCAGGGGGACAATCATTGCATTGCCTGTCGCATTCCGCATTAACACGGTTCCTTCGGGTTCCATCCATTGACTAAAACCAAGAATAATAGTGTGAGAAACACTAATTATAATAGGAAAACCACATAATCAAGAATAAAATTTCACACTTAAGGTCTTATCCTAGGTTATTCATGGCCATTTCTAAAACACTAAGATTGTGGTCTATGCTTAGACTTATCCTTAGGGTTCTTACTAAGGATTTCACATCCTAGTTTCCAAAGGTTGACTATACCTTTCCTCTGATACCAACTATAACGACCCATACTTTACATATATTGTTAATACTTAAAAATTGAAGCATACTTATTACAGTATATAACAAAACCACGAAAGGACCATATAGGTATAGTGTCTTTAGAAACTGGGAAACATAAACAACTGGTTCATAAAGCGTCTACACTGTCTTCCATTTATTTCATCATATCTATAGCCCCTTTTGGCATATCTTACTTAATAACCTTCTTCCTGACCTGGGGAAAGAAAACATACAAAAGGGTGAGCTCAAATGCTCAGTAAGGGTAAATAAAAGTAATATCAATCACATCATATACATAAGCACATAACTTTTGGAAATCTTAAACTGAAAAAGAGATCATAATTTCATAACATGGGATAAATCATGGCAGTGAAATGTAATCACAATAATAATAACTTAAAACATGAAACTTTGTGGCATACACACATAATCATAGAGAATCATATCTTATTAGTCAAGACTCATTGCCAAGACTATCTTAGTGGACAAAATCCATTTCTGAACCGAGTCACCCTCGTTTCAGTCCTGTTTTACTGAACCATTATAACCTACCATTCCAGCCATGTCTATCTCATGAGATATAAAATCTTTACCCAATGCATTGGAGGGAGATATAGGTCCCACCCATCTCATAATGATATCATTCTTATGTGTGCCACAAAATCTTAAATCATTCATCATTGCATAACCCATGTAATAAAAATGGGAATCTTAAACATCATACTATCATAACATAATCCATATAAGATAAAAGGAAATAACAAAATTAATTCCATCATTACATAATCAAATCCATAAAAAAATAGGGATAGAAACAGAACCCTTTATTATCTTAGATGGAAAATAATTTTGATAAAACACTTGAACTCCATTCTTGAGGAAAATATCCTTTCTACCTCAAAAACATTTTTCCTTTCTTAACATGTCATACAATTTTAAACTAAAAGAAGTTGATTAAAAATAAACTTGAAAACTTGTAAAGGGAGCTTCTTGGAAATAATGTTTTAAAAATCCATTCATTCTGTATAAGTTAAAAAAAACATTCTTCTCGTACTTTTGTTGGAAAAGTCAAAAAGAACCTCGTACAAAAAATGACAAAAGATTCCTTTAATATCTTTTACTAAAAACTCACCGAAGGGTAAAATTGGATATAAACTATTGTAGAAGGATATAAATATTACATATTGATGAAACATGGATGTGGATGATAAATATTCCCCAGTAAATTATGAAGTATAAACAATCTCGGATAAAAATTGATATTGCGATATTTTCCCTTACCATAGGTCTGTTTTGCTTCGTAAGTGTCCGAACCTCCTGTATAATGATTTAAATAATGTTATTGAATTATTCCAGAATCATAATTATTTTTATGATATCATATATGGTCATTTTCTTAGCTTCTTAGTAGTAATATTTCATTGCTACTTGTTATTCGGGTGTTTATAACTTTTTGTTCTTATGCGTGTTTTGTCAAATAAATTCTTATTCGTATATTTAGGTTATAGATACTTTATTTCCAGAATTTTTTTAGTGTAATCTATATCATATTCATTCATTCAATTAATTTATATAATCATTATGAAATGAAAATCATGTAGAACGAGTCGCATCACATCGTGGAGACGGTATTCCGTACGTACGGACGAGTGATGACATCGTTCCTATGATCGTGGAATTGTATTGGAGTGTATGTATATTATTTCAGAATCAATATTACTTTATAATAGTCATATATAGTTATTATTTACACCATTATACCCATCCAAGTAAGGTGGTGGTGGAAAATAGATTAAACCACGACGTGGAGACGGTATTCCGTACGTACGCACACGCGGTGATTTCTTTTTCCGTAGGATGGATAGACGGTGAAATAGGGTTGATTAATATTTATAATAACATATCAGTATATGAGTGATACTGATGTTATTACTTCATAATGAAACAACTAAAGAAGAAGAAGTGGAAGAATAAATAAAGATGAAAGAATCGGTAACGGACATTACCTCTTCTTTGAAGTGCTTCTTTGAGACCTTCTTTTAGGGCACTAAAATTGGTATTTGAAGAAGACCAAGACCTCTAGGATGTCTCTAGTGAAGTGGAGAGGAGTAATTGGCAGGTGTTGGTCGAGATTGAAGGCTCAAAGTGGTGTGAGGAAGAGAGGGAGGAGGTGCCCTTTTATAAGGGAGGAGAGGGACACCTTTGGGAAAACTAAAAATATTATTTTATTATAAAGTCAAGTTCGGTTTTAAATAGCTCCAAATTGATATATTTATAAGCTAAGGTGGGGATGGGTCGAAATCATCTCATCCAATAGAATTTATACAAGTTCAGGTTCCTATTTTAACCTTATCATTTAGATTTAACATTAAGTTAAATAAGTTTACTTTTACCGTGTCTTCTTGTGTTCTTATACTATAAGGTTAATAAACTTACTATAAGCAGCCAAACGAACCCCAAGTTGTTTATTATTAATATATATAACCTTATCTAAGTCATTTGGCCGAACCTTAGATTTTTAGGAATAAAATAACAATTACTAATATAATATTTGTTTTAAAAACTATTTTATGTCAATTTTGACACTATTTAGTAATTGATTTTTGTGAAAATCATAACAGAATTATTAGTTCAAACCAAGTTAATTAAATCAATACTAACATGTCATATTAACTTAGAAAATTAGTGTAATTCATAAAAAGTCTCAAATTACATTTATTGTGGTGTTTATACCATTAATTATGTCAATATTTCATTAATAAGATAATTACTGCATCATCTTTGTGTCATAAATAAATTAAATTATTTAATGTCTAAAACGTAAAAACAAAATACCATTATGTAGGAAATATTTTTATATTTCTAATGAATATTTATAGTCTAATTTATCTTATGTATAACCCCATATTAAAAATTATTTACTTATTCAACTTTGATTTTAACTATTTTAACCCTTCTTTAAATAAATTAATAATGAATGTGCTAATCTAATCCAAGTGGGCCTAAATGGTCATATTTTATTCCTAAGTTTGTTTTTGGTCGAATTAAACTTATCCAATAGAATTAGGACATGTGTTAGGGTAATAATAATATCATCTTTACCCTTAATTACCCTATTTACTTTTAACCGTGGTAAAAAAAGTAAAAAGTTACTATTCACCAAAAATTATTTTCATCTCATTGAACCAAATTTTAGTCCTTGATATTAACCATGTCTCTCGGATTTTTGAAATTCCACTCACAGTAGTGGTAAAATTAAGTTTTATGAAAAATTCAGTTTTTTAACTACCACTTAGTGGTTTCACTATTCATCAAAAATTGAAAGTTTTCAGAAAAATACCAAAATTTGACCCTAGGCTAATTTTGATATTCCGAATCCAAAAATGAAGTCCATTTTGAAAAATAAAATTTATAAAATTTCTAAAAGTGGTTATTACTATTCATAACGTCTAGTTTAAATAATATTTTAATAGCATATAGTTGTTTAGTGAAACTCGGTATTGCGTATGACGCAAGCTTTCGAGGAAGGTCACCATTTCGTGTAAAGCAAGACAAGCAAGTGTTGTATAGAAAAATATTACTTTGATGATTTATATAACATAAAAGTCTTGGGTGTTACAATAACCACATTACTTCTTACTCAAAATCTTATCCCATAAGGTTTATCATTGGGAAAATCTCCACATTGTCTCTTACATACACTGTTAACTTTGATCCTTTGAGCTTCATCTATTACTGAAACCAAAAGGGGTCAATGTGTGTGAGGAAAAATTAACATCATACTACAATTATGACATTTATCTCCTGAAAAAAATATACCTCAAAATGTCTTACTCTTTGAAACCATCACATTATCTTTTAAATAAACCTAAATCATTTTTGGCTCAATGCAAGTTTCTTTATGTTGGGTTCTATCATTATCCATGGCCTAATTTTTTTTAAGAGAATAAGCTCTTTATAATGGATCATTATAAGAATGAGAGTGACCAAATAATATCTTCTGGTAGGTTCTATCCAGGTGTGTAGTCTTAATCCCATTCATCATGCACTAAGTAGAGATCGATTTAATATTAAACCTATATTTCACAGAGTGATTACCCCATGGTTCAAATATTCCATGACCACATCAACTTTCTAGTATCTAGACTTGTATATAATGATAGTAAATCACACAATCAATACTTTACCAAAACTTTAGGATGTTTTCATATACTGAGACTTATATTTATGGTTTTAACTCAATTTATCTTATCCTAATCCATAAAAATAACTATTCTAGTCCCAAAAAATAACTAAAAATTTATCTATTTACAATTGAGTCTCCCTAGAACCATAATCCTAGGTCCGGTGATAAAAATACTTTCTTTAAAAACTAGATTTGATACAAACTGAAATGGCCTAAGAGTAAGAAATATTGATTTCCTATTATTTTTATATGTTAAAAATCACATCTCACAAATATTCACATAATCCTAAGCATATAATTTTTAGTGTATCTGAGTATGAGATACATAAGAAACTTATTTTATAACAATTGAAAAACATTTCTCCATAATTGAGCCACAAAACGCTTCCATATAGACTTATCCTAAGTTAACTCATCTTCATACCCCAGGGAAGGGGAATATAAGAAATGGGTATTCTCAATGTCTTAGTAAGGGAAAATTTATGAATATGTTATTAAGGGTTAGATCATGAAAAAACATGTGTAGGGGAGAAATATATTATTTTAAATTATAGAGAATAATATGATTTGTAAATAAGTCATGATATAAGTATATGTAATCTCAAATCAAAAAACATTCACCATGGCCTAAGAGTTTGCAAACATGAGATAATAATATTGATCCATGGATCATAACATAAGAGTATAACATGTTATTTTTTCATATTCATAGGCATAGGAAATATTGACACTGTGAACATAGAAATCCCTATCGATTTCATGCTCAATATTATGAAATTTTCTAATCAGAATCAATTTCACACTCAATATTGTAAATGTATCTAGTTTAAATCATTTCTATACTCAATCATATGAATATAGATAATCCATATTGTGTCCATTATCAATATAACAAACATATAGAATCCACATTGTTTTCATTCTCAACATCTCTATTTGATGTGGTATAAAAATTTAACCAATGAATTTGAGGGTGATATATGATCCCAACCATCAATCATCTATACATTTGTGTGCTACTTTAAATTAATCATTCATCATATCATAAAGAACCCACTAAAATAAAATGGTTTTCATATCAATTCAAAATGGTATCATATAAACTAACTTCATGGATTAGATTGATTGATAATAATATTCAATCACCCAAAATTATTATTTCATATATTCATGTATAGAGTGATTTATAAAACATAACATCATAGGTATAAGATATTTTTAATATAAAAATGGAAGCAAAATCATGAAAAAGTGTTTTTTTGGAAACATCACTTAACATTGTTTTAAAGGGAAAATTACACATCACTACCAAAAATCATTTTAAGGAAAGTAACATAAAAACCATTCTTTTAAATCAAATCTTTAAAATAAATACATATAATGTATCCATGAAAAACATAATAGTTTTCTATAGAAAATGTGCAGTGAATAAAAAAATAGGACCATGAAATGGAATTACTTTTAAATATTTTGAAAATAATTTATTGAAACCCACATCATAATTAGAGTGATGAATATATCATTTAAAAATAGGTAAAGATAAATTTGAATATCTTAAAAAATAAAATATACTTTCATTTTAACATAAGGTAGTATAACAATAGTGTTAAGGGTGAATATAGATATAGAATATAAAGAGATCATTTGAAGAGAATGATAATTGTTACTAAAATTATAATAAAATTTAAGAAATAAATACAGCGATGTAATTAACAAAAAAATATGGAAGAAAGGAATTGTTATCTATTTAATGTACAAAATAAATCTATATTGTAAAACCTTATTCCAAGAGGAACAATTATGATTCAAGAAAAAAAGTTGGGTCCATAAAAACCCTTTACCTTTAACACCTTTCAGTCAAATATACTCTAACATCATATATAAAAAAATAGCTATATTCATAACCCATTTTGTAACATTATTCATATATATAAAGTTGTATAAAATTCATTTATAATAATTTTTGACAAGTGTATTAGTCATATATATTTAATTTTTGTTAGCATATGTAATTAGATTTGATTATTTCTTTAGTAGTAGTTTCATAATGGCGGTGTTGATTCTTATTTATAGATTAAATGCTCACCAATATATAATTATTATAGGTAGTTTAATAGATGTTTTGAAATGATTTATAATTCTATATTTTCATTTCATAATTATTTTTGTTATGAGTCATGGAGATCTTATTTAGAAAATTTTTAATGAACAAAAAAAGGTACATTAATATTAAGTTAAATATTAATATAACCTTTCTTTAAAAATAAAGAAAAATTTTATTCTAACACTATTAGTTAATTTTGTATAGTATTCCATTATTTATATTTATATCATTGTTCATGTAGGTGGTTAAACCTTCCAAAAAAAGAAGAAGATATAATCTATGTGTGAGTATGGATAAAAAAGTCATTATTTTTGAGTAATGTCATTATTAAAAAATTATAATGATATTTTTTTATTTCTTTTGTAATGGTGAATCATATTTTGTGATAGTTATATAAAGAATAAAATTATTTATGAAAAATAAAATACTCTTCTTTTTGGATGCGGTAGTCGACATGTATAGATGACATCATTATCATTTTCTATAAAACACAATGAAGGTTAGAATTTTTTTATATTCACAGAATATTAATAATTTTTTAAATATAATATTTATTAATTAAATAATACCTTTTATCCATCAATGTAATGTGGTTATAAGAAATGGATCACATAATTTAAGTATGTAGCAGTCTGCACAAAACACAAGTGACTTTATCATTTTTGGAATGGTTGGTAGGAAGGTTGAAAATGATTATTACAAAAAAATAATAACATTTAATTATAATTATTAAACTAATGTAATTATTTTCCCACATGTAGACTATATTCTAAGAGTTAGAAAAATATATAAAGGAAAAACAAAATAAAATAGAGTGATTGATAATTATACCTTACTCCATAGAAGCGTTTTTTTTTCAAATTATATCAAGGATTTGAGAAGTGTAATTTTTATAATTCCATTATAAAAACATTAAATTTAATTATATACCTCTATTTAAATAATTTTAATTATTTTATAGGTTGTGTAACATGTAACATTATGTTTAAAGAAACTATGATATACCATTGAAATATAACTATGTAATAGTTATAGCCTAGCCATTTGATTGACGAGTATGAATAAGACTAAGTAATTTATGAAAAAATATGGTTTTATATTTATAAATTAACTCTTTGGTTTAGAATTAATTATAAATAAAAATAAAAATCATTTTGAAGTAAAAGATATATTTTTTTGAAAAACTATTTTTATGCATAAAATGTATTTTTATTTTAATAAATTAAATTATTCACTAATATTAATTTATTTTAATTAAATTTTTATACTATAAATTCAATTAATGTTTTCAATATTTATTTAATATTTTTTGAGGATGGGATAAGAATAAACCAAGTTTTATGCTAAAAAATATAATTTTCTTAAAAATATTTTTTTCTTGTTTTTCATGTTTATTTTTAATATTAATTTATACTAATTATATAAATTGAATTTTATAAAATGGATTATATATTTTTAATTATGAGGTCCAAATTTGGTAAATAAGGCTCTTTTATTTTTTGTCAATATGAATAGTAGCCGTGGTGATATTTATCATACTGGTAAAGTGAAAATTAGGACAATTGAGGTTAAAAATAAGTTGTATGGCCATGTTCTATCATCCTAATTATTATTATATGAATATAATTCAACCCTTATCACCTTAGACTCAAAACTGATTTATTTAATTGAAACTAGTCTATGAAAATGTCCTTTATAATATTTAAATCATAGAAAAATACAAAATGTCACTCTTTTCTTTTTAAATATCTTTTATGTGTTCATATAATTAAAATATAAAGTGATAAATTAATATAAATGTTAATTTTGATTATAATAAAATTATATTAATGATGATAATTTATTTATAATTTTTTTGGATTAAATAATTACCTTAAATACTTGAGAAAAATGATTACACCTTAAATGATTTCAAAAATATTAGTGTAATATAATTTGAGTGATATATAGTGTTCTAAAAAATTTTATAGACAAATTTTATATATTAGTGTTGTTTTAAAGGATTATATTCAAATTAAAACTTTTTATTTTTGTATTTTAATTTAAATTAAATGAATAGTGTCAAAATTGATATTAATGGTATTTTCTCAAATAATATGTTATCAAAATATTAAAAAAACATAAAAATATTGAAAGAGAACTAGGTGGATAAGATATGGTCTAAAAGTTCATCCCTTGGAAGTTTATGATCCATTTTACACCTTATATGTAAAATTATAATCTTTTTAGAGTGAAAAAGACATTACTAGAGTAAATGTTAAAGTGAGTTAACTAATGGGTAAAACCAAAATATATGGTTTAAAAATACTAAAAAACCAATCTAACTACTATTTTTTATGGAATACCACCCTCGTACTATCTTATCAAAGAATAATTAGAATTTCAGAAGTGTTTTTCTTGATAATGAATTTGTTTTATTTTAATATTTTATGATATTCCAAACTTTTCCCTCAGTTAAATTATAAATGGTCACCTCCTAACCTCACTTATTCAAACATTTTGAGCCCTCTAGATTAACTATACCATAAAAAATTCATTTTATACACATTATATAGGTTATGGATTTACCAAAATACCAACCCTAGTTTCCATAAGAGGATATCTAAAGGGGTTGTTTCAAATAAGAGGTATTTTCCTTAATTGATAACTTTCTTTTTAATTATTATTTTTCCTAATATAAATCTATTATAATATCCATAAAATAAGAACTTTAGTATACTCAACATATGTAAATGTTATAATTATTATTAAACCACTCTTATTCATCCTTTTTGCATCAAATAAAAAATGAAAGTATCACTCATCTTTACGTATGACTTATTGCTTCCACATAACGATATAATTAATTTTACAACACCATAATTCACGGATGCACATTATAATGGGTTTAAAGTTTATATATTATATTTATGAAAAAATTATTCCTCTTTAATAATAATATTATATCAACCTTATTACCTTCTAAATTGTTGGAAAATGATAATGTTAAAACTGGAAAAAAGACCTATTATATGGTTCAAAACCATGACAATAGACCCCAAAACCATGACCATAATCTTCGACCATGATTTTGGAAAACCGTGGATGCTATCACCGTGGCAGTAGGTCCCAACCTAGTTCCAGGGTTTTAACCATGGCAATAGCTGCCTATGGCCACGGTTTTGAAAACCGTGGCAATAGGTCTTAAAAACTGCCACTCTGGAAGTTTACCTATGGCCATGGATTAAACCCTGGATATAAGAAGCTATTTACATGGTTTTAACAGCGGCTATAGCCTTGGAAAATCGTGGCAGTAACCTAAATACAAAATGTCACTAGAAGGTTTTAATCTCGGCACCTTTGCTCTATGAACCCGAGTACATACCACTACATTGAGCGACATTACGGATATATATATATATATATATATATATATATATATATTATGATATACATATTAATATAAACCATGGTAATATCCTCAAAACCATGGCGGTAGGTCTTCCCACCAATTTTTTTTGTGGGAAATTGTTTTCCCAACAAAGTGTGGGACCCTTATTGACATGGTTTTTCAAAACCTTGGTAATAAGCCATTGAAAAAAGTAGCCTATAGCCACGGTTCTAAAACCGTGGATATAGGCCACAGATCTGTGTCTATAGCCACATACTATTGCCATAGTTCCTGAATACCATTTCCATAGTCCATGCTAACTGGCCTATTACAATGGTTTTAAAACCGTGGTAATAGGCCACAAAAACCGTGGATAGAGGTCCGTGGTAGTAGCCTCATTTTCTAGTTGTGGTTTCTCATGCATAAATGTGTCTCTACCATGACCACAAAGTGATGTTATTCAATTTTCATTAATATTATTATTGGGTTTTAGTAAGTATATATTTAATGAATATATATTATATAATAATTATTCTTTGAAGGTGAATTATTTTTTATTTTTATTTATTCTATTTATCAAAAAGTGAAAACAATGTTTATGCCTATATACGACTTACCGTCTCCATGAACAAGGTAATTAAAATTTATATCTGAAGATTATATATATATATATATATATATATTTATATTTAATATGTATTATATTTATATAATAATTAATTTTTTTGATATGATGGAACCATGATCAAAATATAAGGACCAGAACTACCGAACCAAAACTTACAAGAAAAATGATGCAATTATCACCTGTAACAATGATTTTATCAAATAATTGTTTATAAAAAGGTGATAAAAGGCTATAAGTAAATCATAAATGGTATTATATATATTATTATGTTTATATAATATATTTATTGTAAATATATATTTATTATATAGGTAGTTCAAACACGTCCGAAGGAACTCATACATGAGAAAAGAGATTTTATCTCACTTTTATTTCTGTGAGACACATTCCATATTCACCCCTTGTTTGTTTTGTTTGATGTATATAAAACCCATAAATGTATTTTAATATTACTATTATTAAATTTATAGGGATTTATGATAACATGTAATGTTTTTTCTTTTATGAGGCTTACGATTTAAATATTAATAAATTGGTAAGGGTTTTATGTTACAATCTCATTATTTATCATGATTGTTTATGATTAATTTTTTGATGTTAAAATATTATGAATTTTATTATGATATATTTATTTATTGAAAATAAATACTTTTCTTTAATTTTCATCACCTTAAGTACTCAAGAGAATATTTTTTTAAGGATAACCAAAAAATCTTTTCTCTTCTATGTGCATGTTAACTAAGAATGCTTTCAAGAATGTCTTTTATTATTATGAAATTATTGTTTGAAGTAATTTTTACCCATGTATGAATTTTTGCAAAATTTTTAAAATTAATTTTATTTTCAATTTTTAAATGTGGTAATTTTTTACTTTTTATAGAAATTTGAAAGTAATTTTTTTTATTTTTACTTATACAACATGAAGAAAATTCCCCAATGTCATTACTGCTCAATTCATTGAAGATTACTTGAAAAATTATTATTATTATTTTCAAGGAAAATTTTTCATAAAATATATTGGAATTTTTATATTTTTAATAAATAATTTTAATATAAAAAGTTTATTTTCATTAAGAAATATTCTTGTGATATTTTAAATAAATTTTTTATTCATGATAACATCCTTTGATGTTACTTAAGTTTAGCTGGGGATATGATCCAAGAAAACCATCCTTATTATTTATATAGATGATTTATAATGGAAATATATTTATGAAATCTATTCCCCTTCCATGGATTTTTCTATGATAAAATTATGAAATATTTATCCTATTTTTTTCCATGGGTTATGCTATGATGAAATGATGAAATATTTAGGAAATTCATTTCTTTTCATGGGTTTAGATATGATAATTATTTTATGATATTATGGAACACATATTTATAATTTTAGTAATGTGATGGGTGGGATAAAAATTTTATATCCCTCCAATGGTTTAAAAAAAGATTAATATATCATTTGATAAACAAGACTGGAATGGAGAGTGAACCTAGTTTAGTAATGGATGTTCTACACTATGGTAGTGTTGGGAGTGAACCTTGAATACTATGATGGTTGATTTATTGAACCCAATCCACTATGATTTTATTTTGAGTTATCCTTGAATACTCTGATGGTTTGGGGAGTGAAACCAATCCACTGTGATATTTGTGGAAGTGATCCTAGACTACTAATGAAGTGATTTTCTCTACTTATGTGTATTAAAAAATTATATGTCTTATGCTAATGTTAGTCTCTCATGTATAATATTCTTTTATTTTGTTTTATGATTCATATCTTATGAGCTACCAAGCTTTATTCCATAACTCACTATTTTGACCTTTGAAATGTAATGTATGGATTTCAAATGACAAGATCATGTTATCATACCCTTATGATCATATTATGTGTATGTGATCATTGATACCTCCCTTTTTACCCATACTGATCATATGAGGTCACCCTTTCATATATTTATTTTCCACAGCTTATAAAGGAATGTTTTTGTTATAATATGTATAAGACATTTGCTAGCTATGAAGAAATTAAGGGAAGAAATTTATGAACTAGTTGTTTATGTGTCCATGTAACTAAAGATACTATACCTATAAAATTCTAGTACAGATCATTATGATATGTAATCAGTATTCAATTAATAATATTTAATATCTATATATGAAAAGAATGGGTTACTATAGTTAGCTTTTGTGAAGGGTTTAGTTAACCTTTGGAAACTTGGAAATGGAAACATTAGTGATAACCATGGGAATAATTCTGACTATAAGATAACATATTAAATTTTAGTAACGATCATATATGACCTAGGTTAAATCCAGCGTGTCCTAAATTTAATAAAATGTTTCTTGATTTAGACATATTATAAATTATTTTACAATATTTTGTGATTTTCCACTATAATTATTATTTATCACGCTATATTTTTTTTTGGGTTTAGTCAATGGATGGAACCCAAAGGAACCAAATCAATGCTAAATATAATGGAAAAATGAAACTATTTTCCTCCTAATTAACCAATTTTTATAGGAAATAGAATTAAAAACATCATTGTTACACTCACACAACATTATTAATCTATGAATCATGCCGAGATTCTGAATGATAAAAGGAGGAAATTATATTTTATTGAGTCATTCATCAGTTAATGTCCACTTTATTTTATTGATCCGACTAGTTTTCTTATTTTTTAGCAATAGATCTATACTAAAGAAAATATATTTTTTGTTCTACAGTGTTTGGGGAATGAAGAAGTCCTTTTTTCCATCATGTGTAAGGAAATTAAGATCAATGTTAGACTCAAATCAAGAATATGAGGCAATAAGTATAAATTCAATCCATTGAGTGGGACTAGTTTGAGAAGTTATTTTTCATTAAGTACATTACTTGTATTATTTATACGAAAATGGATAAGGAATTATATGAGATAAAGTAGATGTATAATGAGTCTATTAGTAACTATGAGGACAATCTTCAGATATTTTCAAGGTACACTTATTATATTATCATCCAACATTAAAGTAAGGTTGATCAATTCTTGTGTGTGTTGAATCCAAGTCTATAAAGGGAATTATCAATAAGATACTTCAGTAGCTATAATTAAATCATTCTAAGTGATATCAATGTGGAAATTTGGTTGTATTTACCCATCATGATCATGTATTTGATAAGAAAAGAAATATAGAATTTAAATGAAACTCAAAAACCCATGGAGATAAGAATAAGAACCTTTATTTATGATCAAAGTGTGGATGGAAACATGGAGGAAATTTTCTTAAGGGGTTTGTTAAATTTTTGAAGTTTATAATTGAAGGTCACCAATCAATCAAATGATGATGTTTTGGGAAGATGTTAGCTAAAGATGTGAATAGAGACAGAGGTCCACTAAATGCACCACCCACACTCCAGTGTTTCAAATTCAAGGAGTATGAGAATTATTCTAACTAGTTCTCAAACCCAAAGGTCAGTGATAATTATCTACATCAATAACCACTTAATCCCAAATACAAAGTGAAATATCATGTGATCACCATTAGTGATGTATAATACAATATAAAAGTGGTGAAAGGTACACTTTTCATTTACTCGAGAACTTATAATGTCTTATTTTATTCTGGACCTACAAATATTTTATATCTAAAATTTTTTCTAAGTGTATCAAAATTATACCCCAATTATGAGATATAGAATGAACATTTAAAAACCCTATTTTTAGGATGATCACATCTCAAGTCTATGATTATTATCTTGTTGAAGTTAGTTGGAATGTGATTCTTTCAAATCTTCTTATTCTACCTCTAGTTGAATTTTATGTTATTTTAGGAATGGATTGAATTATTTCCAAAAATACCACAACAATTGTCACAAAAAATAAGTAAAATTTGATATTATGGACTAACATGTAATCTTCTATTAGTGCGATGAAAAGTATGAATTTATAATAGAAATCACATCTATTATATGAGTCTTGATTCCAATTTAAAAGGTGTGTTTATCTCAGATGGTTGTGGAGAAACTCAACATAGAAGATATCTCTATTATGTTGGAGTTTTTTGATGTATTTTTAGATGATTTGGATAGTTTTACACTGAATTATGAATTTGAGTTTTCAATAGAACTCATACCTAGTTCTATACATATTTCAAATACTCTATTTTGAATAGCCTCAATTTAGTTGTGGAAATTGAAAAAGAAACTCTAGGAGAATATTTACAAGGGATTCATTTAGAAAAGGCCGTCACAATGGGGTGCATCTATTTTTATTATTATTAAGAATTATAGATGAATGTTACTTTTTTTTATTATCAATAACTGAACAAGATCAAAATCATGAATAAGTATCCTTTACCCCATATTGATGTCTTTTTTGATCAACTACACAGAGCTCAATACTTTTCCTAGATTTACCTTTATTTTGTATATCATAAATTGTAGTTTAATAAGGAGGATATACCTAAGATACCATTCTATAAAAGGTATGGAAACTATGAATATATAGTGATGTTATTTGTTCTTTATAATTCCACTTCCATCTCCATGGATTTAGTGAATATATTCTTTATAAATTAGCTTGATTAGTTTGTGGTAGTCTTTTTAGATTACATTATTATATATTAAATGGTTATAGAAGAGCATGAAGATCATATGAGAATTGTGCTGAATCCCCTATGGAAGGAAAATATTTATGAAAAATTTTTCAATTATTAATTTTTAAATTGTAAAATTTGATTATTGGGTCAGATAATCTCAAGTGAGGGTACATCAGTAGATAATTTGAAGAAAAAAGTCATTAAATGTTAGTCCAGACCAACCAAAGATATTGAGATACACATTTTTCTTGGTTTGGATAGATATTATCTTCCTTTTGTGTAGAATTTATCCTGATTTTCTAGACCACTCACCAAGTTAACTTGGAATGGAGCTGATACAATGACCTAGGATTTTCATACATAAATGTCACATCTTTAATACAAATATTCAATATATTTAACAAAAACATGAACAAGTAATATATTGGTTTAGTGACTTTGGAGACTATATACACAATCTTTTTATTTAGTGAATGATCTTAAATATCACCCATAAATGTCCACCCCTTTTTTAATATTTATAAACATTGAATACTTAAAACCATTATTGATAAATTGGGGAAATGAAACCTAAGAAATGGTGAGATCAGATTCTTAGAAAGGGTAAAAATAACATGTGAATAAAGGTATGAGAACATGAACATAAAATTTGAAAATCATACCATATATATTGAAGATTAAAATATTGAGTCATGGAATAAACATAGATTGTTATTAGACATGAATCATAAGTAAATTAAAGAACATGTTCCATGAGATTATAAAATTGACATAAGACATATAATTTTGGTATAAACATAAGCATAAATAACTATATGTCAAGTTTACCCACTAAGACATTTATAACATTCTAGGCTCAGAGTAACAACCCATGTACCTACTTTAGGCTTAGGATAGCCTATCGTGTACCATATTTTTTGGAATGGGATAAAATCCCTTGTACCCTTTGAGCTCATAGATCATAAATCATTGCCCAATTTATTGGATGGATATATTTATTGTACCTATATTTGGTTATAATGTAACCAATTTACTTGGTTATAACATAACCACCTTCACATGTTGAAAACTATACATAAGTGTTTTATAATATCATAAAACATTATTCATATAAAAACTGGTGAAAATGAATAGTCTTCAAAAATTATTCATCATATCAGAAGCCATAAAAAAGAGTGTGATTAATAAAACATTTTATCGAAGTATAGATTGTTGAAACAATATAGGTTTCAAAAACAACTCTTCATTATAAACATAAATTTTCCTGGGAAATAATAACAATGGTATTCTTCAATCACATCATCATTAACTTATAATTAACATCAAAGGATGCCATATTATATAGAAAATAAATTTCAATGATCACTTGGAAAATTTATTATTGAAAATATCCTTTCCATTTTGAAAAACACTTTTTAAAACGTTAAAAATTTTCAAAATATTTCTCTTTGAAATTATCCTTGGAAACATATAAAGTAATATTTAAAAATAATTTAAAACATTTCTTAGGAAAAATACCTTTTTACATTGAAATAAATTATTTAAAATCTAAATATTTCCCAAACATTAAGGAAAAAAAGTTTCTTTGAAAAGAACCTTGAAACATGTATGGGAATCTTGAAATCATTGAGCAGTAATGACATCAAAAAATAATGTTCATTCTATAAAAATTTAAACAAATATTCCTTTCACATATTTTGTAAAATCCAAATGTGGATTGTTTTTCAGAAAATGGTATGAAGATTCATTTTTTTAAAAAAATAAATAAAAATAGACGAAAATTGAATTTAGATAATCATATAGTAATATTAATTTTTTTGAGAATAGTTTTAAGAAAACATGGATATGGAAGAAAAAGGGATTTTGATCTTAGAGGGAAAAAATTTAGTTTTATTTAAAACATTATTTTGGAATAATAAGTGTATAAAGAGAGTAAAATTATAGAAAAACATATATTCTAAATAAATAACTAGTGGTTATTAAAATTCATGATTTCATTTAGAGATAGATCATAATATTTCATCATTGGAAGCATTAACATAAACAATCCTTAAAAACAATGAGATTGTATCATGAAATCCTCAAAATTTTTAGTAAATTTGAATCATTAGATCGATGAAAGAATAAAATTAAATTAAATATTTAAAATAAATAAATTTATGATATTACATGTCAAATGTATATATATATACCTCATAAAACAATATAGCTTCATAAAACATGTCTGAAAGAAAGAAAATTGAGACAAAAATCCATTATATATTTCATAACATTTTGAATCATAAGAACAAAAAAAGAATAACATAAAATGAAAAATTAAATATAATAAAAATGATGATATTAATGATATAACATGTCAAAGGTCCAGTATATACACCTCATAAAATAATATAGTTTCATAACATAATGTTTGTCCCAAAGAAGACAAATTGAGATAAAAATCCTTACAACATTGGTAACTTTGAAACTGTAAACCCCATAAAATAGAGATATTAAAATGGATATATAATCCCCATAATTTTCAGTATAATTATCATAAAATTAATTCATGGGAATTAAATACACCACATAAAAAAACATGTGGTGAATATTAAATTTGTCTCACAGAAAATAAAAGTGAGACAGAAATCCCTTAGCTGAAGTTTGGTGTTTGAACATAATTTATAATAAATATAAGTTTATTATTCATATATTAATGAACCACAAATATATATCATTACATACATTATTAACTTATAACCATTTATTATTTCTTTATTAATAATTCATTGTTATAATCATGTTTCGATTAATATCTTCTTTCTCTGTCATGTATGTTTTTTTTGTAATTTTTGGTAATTTTACTTTGTTAACAGATAAATAATCTCCATAATTTTAAACATGATATAAATAATTATATATTAATCATATATTTATTTATATTTATCATTAAAATTCATATATATAAAATTAAATACATCGTTCATGGTGATGGAAAATTGTATATACAGATGAACGTTGTTTCCATTTTCTCAATAAATGAAATGAAATAAATTAAAATAATATATTAATATTAAATTTTTTGACACCATATATATCATTTATATCAATTAAAAATATTATAATTAACTTATATTCAAAGCGTTAGTGAAAAAAACCACATCGCTTTGTGAGGGGGTAACTCTCCGTACACACGAAAGATGTTATCGCATCCCACAAAAAATGTAAAGTAAGAATCTATATGTTATAAAATATTTTAAAAAGTATAATTTGGTTTAAAATATCATATATATATATATATATATATATTTAATCTATTATTATTACCGTCCAAGTAAAACATAAATGAAAAACACGCATTATAGGTTTGTGAGGTGGTAGTCCTCCATACGCATAAGTCACGTTGTTGTTTTCCAATGGGTTGGAAGGTAGGAAGTTAGATGTGATATTATAATTCTATAAGTATATTAAAAACCTAAATATATAATATAAAAATTAAATCCATGATTATATTTTTCTTTTAGAGGTGGTGATGGAAAACAAATAACATCAGTTCGCAAGGCGGTAGTCCACCATACACATGAATGATGATTTCCTATCTCATTTGATGGAAGTATAGATGGATATAGGTAATTAATGTAACATAATAAAATTTAATTATATAATATATTCTGGTGTTTTTATTTTATCATATTTGGAAAATATTTTAAGGAGTTAGTAGAAGAAGTTAAATTAAAATTCATTGTTAAAAACTTTTTCTCTTCTTTTGAAAACCTCATTAGCTTTAACCAACAAATTTAATATATTTAATTTATAATCTAAAAAGGGATAATATGATGTTTTTAGGGTATTAATGAATAAATTTGGGTATTATTTCTAAAATAATTCATTTTAGAAGTTTTAATAGTAGTGTAAAGGTGGTGGCCTTTTATAAGTGAGGTGAGTGGAACACCTGTTATTTTTGAAAATAAAAATTTCTAATGATGTTTTATACATGCCTAAAGGATCCAATGTGGTCCATTATAGAACCTTAGAGGTTATAAGTTAAATATATGTACATAAAAAGGGTTTTAAACAAGTTTATAGTCTATTTACCATTTATCTTTTTTTTTTATTTTGACTCCTGGTAAACATGTTTTAACCTTAACTACAGTAATTAATTTTAACCATTTTTACTATTAATCATGGTAAAAGTTTAATTTTACCTTATTAGATAATATATATTATTATTATTATTATAAATATTTAATCTATTTTTCAATAATTTATTCTCAAACATTGAAAAATATAATTTAAAACTAATCCGATAGATGCAATGTGAAACCCTTTTTTGAAAGAAGATGTCTCAATTTTTTTAAAAACATTTATCCCAAAATTCAAAATAAAATTGATTAAATTGTTATAAATTGGAATAATTGATATATAAATTTATAAACTTTACTTTTAAAAACATATTAAAATAAAATTCACCTTTTAAATTCTATGAATTAAAATATGTTTTTAAGAAAAACAAATATTTTTCACTATTCACTTAAAGATTTATCTTATTAAGAAATTCTCAACAATTTACCCCAAGATAACTACAAAAGGAAGGTTTTAAAAATTAATTTCATTTTTTCAAATAATTGTTTTAAAACTGAAAAAATTAATTTTAAAATAATTGTGAAAAATGGGACAATAATGTTTTTTAGAAAAATATAGTTTTAAGATTAAAATTAGATTTATTTTTATATCTTGTATATAAAACACTTGATAGGAATTTTATACATATTATTGAAAATATAGTATATAAATTTCATTAAAATAATTCACCAAAAGTTATTTGTTATTTTATTGTGGTAAAATGTGTTTTTGAATAGAGAAATAGTTTTCTAGAATGAATTTTTTTTTGTTTTCAAATGGTTCTTAGTTTCATTTATAATTAATCTGTCATGAAATAATTTATTCATAATGTTCTAGTAGATAATAATATCTATTAAATAATTAAAATTGATTCATTATATCTCTATTTATTATGAAAAATATAATTGTTATTATAGGTTATCCAATAACATCCAAAGCTTAACTTAATCTATTCCATGAATAGTTAACCTTAAGGCTTATCTATGTCTGGTCAAAAATGAAATCCAAAAATTTTCGAATAACGTCACTAAATTTAAAAAATAAGTTTATCATTAATCCTTCAAACCACATGAATGATCTATAAGTGTGACATACCCAATATGTGAGTGCATTGATCATATATTCTACTAGAACATGTTAATATCTTAAATTACCATAAAACCATAATGAAAGCATACCTGCTTTTAAAAATTAAGTATTTACTCATAAAATCATAAATTATAGAATATGATTCTATAAATATAAAATTGTTATGAACTCCATAAATGATAACATAAAATAATCTTTCATCAAATCACTAATCATTTATATGGTAATCAATATTATCCAATTTAATTTATCCTTATAAATCATATCTTTATCCTATGTAAAAACCATTTACTCAACATAACGAACATATTAAGGGTTATCATAGCTTAATCCGGATTTTTTCATAAAATCTCACCTTGAAATTGAATAACTTTTCTAGGTAATTAGCACCATTTAACATATTATTGGATAACCTTAAAGAAACAATTCTGCCGAAAATTTCTTATATATTTCATAATTGTTGAATTAAAATACATAAAAACTTCCAACATTATACTTCATTCTTAGGATTTATTACCTTAACCCTTAATAGTACCTTCTATTAATATTTCATTTACAGTATCTTCATTATCAATAAAAACACCTTTAATTTTACCACCTTGTTGATATTATTCTGGGATTTTCTCTTAATATGTATCCTTCTTATCCATGGATAAAACATATTCTAATTACTTTGAGACATTTCCTAGAGGGATTATTCCCACATTCTTAACATATACATAACTAAATCTTCTTTCCTCAATGGTCTCCAGAGTGCGAATAGAAAAAAAAACACTATCCTTATATTATTTGGTGAGTTTGAGAGTTAGTTAGGGTTTATGTTGTTAATCATAAATAAACATCAATTATTAGGAATAACAAAAATATATTTCACTCTGGTAATCACCCCATTTGGTTTCTCAACAACACATTATCTATTACATTATATGCTAACCCAATTCCTTCTAATTCCCACCATTGAATAAAAAAAGTATAGTGTGAGTAACTATAACCATGGCGGGAAAACCAAAAAAATCAAGAAAAATAATTTATAGGATGAATAAATCATGACACCATTTTTTTCAATTTATGACACCTTAGGCTTAACTTAGTTCATTTATGTCCAATATTTAAATCCTTCATGATGGTTTATAAAGAGTTTTTAAATTTCCAAATCATATCCCTTGAGAGTTTCAAACCAGCTGTGGAGTAAGGCCTATTACCATATAGCATGTAATGCACAAGTTAAGAATGAAATTCATTTTTCAAATTTGTTACAGCGAGGTACATATGTTCCAAAACCACATCTACTTTTTATATCAAAATAGTGATGTATTACAAGGAAACCACCCACTCTATCATTCACTAACATCCCATTATATTTTCATATACTTTGAATTATCCTTATATGTTTCCTTATACATATCCCAAAATATATCATTAGAGATATACATAGGGATATCACTGAGGTTTTCTCATCCTTGTTTCCAATGGTTAACTAAACCTTTCCTTTATACCAACTATAGTGAGATAATATTTTCATAAATAAATATTACATCATTTTTATGAATATTAAATCAATTTCTTATATAAATTCCCAAAGACCATAATTTTTTTATTAAATTTGGATAATAGATACAAAATATAATTATTTAGTGAAAGATATTCAATATCTCTTATAAAGATTTATCCCTTTTATACTCTTTATAAACATACCCTACTCAAAACCTTTCTTCATAGCCTAGGGAAAGGAAACACAATAATGAGTGATATTAGATGATTAGTAGGTGTAAACATGAGAAATATGTAAGTCTAACTTGATAATTTGGGCATTATAACAAGATCATCACATAAGAAAACCATACCCTGAATATTAAAGATCGAAATATTAAGATATGGCATAAAAATTAGTTTTTTCATAAGTCATGAATCATAATGAAATGAAATAACATGACCCATGAGAGCATTAAATTGACATACGACATGGAATTTAAAATACACATAATCATAGAAAACCCTATGTCATGTTTAACCACCAATAAATTGATAACATGTTAATGTTGTGATAAAAATCCATCTAACTACTTTCAGTTTGAGATGACCTCCACTGTACCCTCTTTTCATAGATGGGATAACCTACCACATACCATCTGATCATAATGAAAATAAATTATTAAGGATTCCTGAAGTGTGGGTTTATGGGAGGTTATATTTTATTATTATGTAACAACATCCCTTGATTATATCATAACTACCATCACACAATGAAAAAAATATATAAGTGTGACACAGGATCATAAAACCTTCATCATATCTGAACCCATGAAAATAAATGGGCTTCATAACACATTTGTCACATCCTAACCTATCAAAATAAACGGTATTCATATATTATTCATCAAATAAAAACCGATGAAAATAAATGGGATTTCTAAAATAGTTTATCACATCACAAATCATGGGAATTAAATCATTTTCATAAAACATTCTTCACCATAAACATAAACCATCTAGGGAAAGACTAAAAATGATATCCTTTTATCATATCCCTAGAAGTATAAATAAAATAAAATTTTATCATCGTATATATAAAATGTGTTTTAAAGATAAATTGGAAATGAATAAATGAAGCTTTAAAAACCAATTGAATCATTTTTTGAAGAAAATACCTTTTTAATTTGAAACCATTTATCCAAAATATAAAATTTTCCTAAATATTAAGGAAAAAATTTCCTTTAAAAAGAACCTTGAAACTTGTTAGGGAATCTTGAACTCATTTAAGAGTCATGATAATGGGATATACTATTCATGTAGTGTATGTAAAAACAAATATCCCCATCACAGTTTTTGTAAAATCAAAATGATTCCTTTTTGAAAATGACATGAAGAATAATTTTAAATCATTTTTAAAAAAACCAAACAATGATAAAATTGAAATTAAAAATCATAGAGGAAAAATAAATCATTTTTGAAAATGTTTTTATAGAAAACATGGATATAGAATAAAAAGGATTTTTGATCGAAGTGAGAAATAATGTCGATTTTATTTAAAAAATTTATTTTGGAATGTTGAGTGTTTAGATTAAATAAAATGAAGTAAAAATAGGTATTCTAAATAAATAATCTTGGTAGAATAACTTTAATGTGTTTCTTGAGATATAGATCCTAATATTTCATCATTGGAAGCACAAATATAAACAATCTTGAGCAAAAATGAGATTATATCATGAAACCCTCAAAACTTTTGTAACATTAAAGTGTAAGCCCCACGAGAGAATAACATTAAATGAAAATTAAAATATCTTGAGAATAAATAAATTCATGATATTTCATTTCAAATGGTCCGTATATATACCTCCTAACATAAGATAGGTGCATAACATATTTCTTAAAGAAATCAAACTGAGACAAAAATGTCATATTGCTTTGGTAATCTTTTGAATGATAAGCCC
This sequence comes from Viscum album, assembly GCA_963277665.1. Classification (NCBI taxonomy): domain Eukaryota; kingdom Viridiplantae; phylum Streptophyta; class Magnoliopsida; order Santalales; family Viscaceae; genus Viscum; species Viscum album. The sequence continues at coordinate 461,308,937 of OY728138.1, forward strand.
CAATAAATATAAAATCAAATTAAACTATAGATATAATAAATATTATGATATTATTGATATATAATGTTAAATGGGATGTACATACACCTCATAAAATAAGATAATTGCCTAATATAATATATTTCCTAAAGAAGAGAAATCGAGACCAAATCCCTCAAAGCATTGGTAAATTTTAAACCGTAAACCCCATCAAAGGGAGATATTAAAAAGTATATGTAAATTACAAATTTTTTAAGTATAATAATAAAAAAAATACATTTATATTCTATATATACACAATATAAAAAACAAGTGGTGAATATGGAATTTATCTCATAGAGAATAAATATGATACAAAAATCCCTTACCTTAACTATCGAATTCCATAATACGTGTTTGAACCAACTATATAATAAATTTAGTTATATTATAAATTTATTATATATATATCATACCATATATTATTTAATTATGAACCTTTATTACACGTTTATTAATAATTCATTGTTAGAATCACATTTCGTGTAATAACTACGTTGTTTCTCGTGTATGTTTCAATTTTTTATTTTTGGTTATATTACTTTGATAATTGTCACTTAATCTCCATAATTTTAACCATGATATAAATATATTATATATTCATCATATATGTGTTTATATTAATCCAAAAATGTTAGATATATAAAATAAAATATATCGTTCATTGAGACGATTGACCATGCATACGTATGAACATTGTTTCCATTTTCTCAATGAATGAAATGAAAGAAAGTTAAATAGTTTAATACCATTAAATATAATTTAAAATCATATATATCACATATATTCAATAAATTTACCCTAATTACCTTCCTTGCAAAGTGTTAGTGAAAAATGAATCACATCGTTTCGAAAGACGATAGTCCCTTACACACAAACCGCGTTATCATATCCCCCACGAAATGTAAAGTAATAAGGTATATGTTATATCACAATTAAAGTAGTATAATTCTGTTAAAACATAATATATATTCATTTAATATATCCCTATTACCATACAATAAAAGTGAAAATGAAAAACACATCACATCTGTTCGTGAGGCGGTAGTCTACTATACACATGAGCGACACTATTTTTTTCCAACAGGTTAAAAGGTAAGAATTTATATCTGGTATTATAATAAAATAAGTATAATAATATGATAAATATATTATATAAACATTAAATCCATAATTATATCAATCCATTATTTTTGGTGAAGGAAAACAAATAACATATGTTCACGAGGTGGTAGTCCGTCGTACACACGAATGATGATTTTGTATCTCATTTTATGGAAGTGGGTATCGATATAGGTTATGAAATTAAAATGATAAAATATAACTATATATGATATATTGGTGTTATTATTTTATATAGTTGTAATTTTGTTTAAGGAGTGATGAAAATAAATGAAACAAAAACCTATAGTTAAAAACTTTACCTCTTGATCAGACAACCTCATTAGGTTTAACCAACAACCTTCATAGATTGGTTTTTTGATTTCACAAAAGAAAATTTGATATGGGGAGGTATGTATAGAAGGAATTTTTCTAGGGATTTTTCTAAGCCAAATGGTTTTATAATGTTAAATATGAGAGGATAGGTGGTGACCTTTTTTAAGTGAGGCGAGTGACACAGTTGTAATTTTGGAAAAGAAAAAGGTATACCGATGTTTTTCACATGCTATAATGCTAAAAAATATATAATTATTGAGAATTATAGGTTTAAAGGTATAATAATATCTATAAAATGGGTCTTTTAAAATTTTATTGATCATTTTACCCCTTATAACTTTAATTTAACCCCAATAAACTCGTTTTAACCTTAATCACAATAATTAATTTTTACTATTTTTACTCTTTATTATGGTAAAAAATTAATTTTAAATTATCATATAATATAAATTATTATTATTTGAAAAATGGAATTAATTTTTAAAAATATCATTCACATAAGTGGAGAATTTTAATTCAAAATTAATCTCACATGTGCAATGAAAATGTGGTTTTCCAAAGAGAAAGCTTCCAAAAGATTAGAAAGTTTTTGTGTCAAAAATAAATATTAAATTTTTTAAAATGACCTAAATTAGATTAATGGATATATAATTTATCTAATTTTACTTTTATAACCATATTAAAATAAAATTTTACTTTTAAATTCTTTGAATGAAAAGTCAATTTTCCATAAAAACTAGTATTTTTCACTATTCACAGAAAAATTTATCATGTTAGAAAATTTAAAAAAAACACCCAAATATAAATGTTATATGATGATTTCAGAAATGAATTTAATTTTTTTAATTAAATTTTTCAAAATTTGGAAAAATTAATTTTAAAATAAATTTGGAAAATGCAACAAAACTACTTTGTTGAAAATAATGTTTTAACTGTAAAATTGGATTTATGCGTATATATTTTTTGGGAAACACATAAGATAATTCTTAAAAAATTACTTAATATATAATATATAAATTTAATTAAAATAATTCACAAAAATTTATTTTTTTAATTTATTGAGGTAAACATGTTTGGGCACATAAAAATAGTTCATGAGAGAAAGATTTTCTTTATTTTCAAATGGTTCTTATTTACATTTCTAATTAATTGGTCAGCAAAGAATTAATTTTTTATTCTTGTGTAAAACATATACTATCATAATTTATTTAATCCTATTCATACCCATCTTTCCAATGTCTAGTTTGTAACTATCATATTAAATAATAATATTTTAATAGAATATCTTGTTTTGTTAAAACTTAGTGTTTTGTATAGTTCAATATATCAAAGAAATTAAATTTATTTGGGAAAAATATTTCATAAAATATTCAGGTGTTACGGTCAAGTTCTTTTGAATATATTAATGTGAGAAAAATTTCAAGAAACGAATGATAAGCTTAGTCATCACACTGACACTTACATTATTCTACAGTGGGGATGGTTTTGTAATATATAGTGATGCATCGAAGAAGGGATTGGTATGGATTATCCTTACAAATGATATGTGATATATTATGCCTCACTCCAATTAAATTAGCATGAGTAAAATTACCACATTAATGATTTGGAGTTCTTTGTGGTAATTTTTTTATCAAAGATATGGAGGCATTATATTTATGGAGAAATGTCTGATATATATAATGAATATAAAAGCATAAAGTTTATATTCAAAAAGAAAGTGTTGAATATTCTCTAGAGAAGATTGTTGAAGATGATTAAATATTTTGATTTCCAAACACAATACCACCCTTAGAAAGAGAATAAGGGGGAATATTCTATTGAGTCAACAAGGTTTTCATGACGAATTTTCCATTCCTTCATACTTTGGGAGATTGTTATGTTAATAAGGTTTCCTTATGAATTTACCATTTCCTCTTGTTTTTCAAATCACAAACACCTTATCTCAAGGAAAATTTCATTTTACCCTATGTTTTACTTCTATAAGGAAAAACTTCATTCCCCAAGGAAATTTATCCTCACCATGTTTTCCTTGATCATATCATAATTTTTCTAAGTGTAAAATTCGGTTTGAAACTAAAACCTTAGAATCCTATAAATACCTAGATATGAAGAATTATGTTTTAGAATCCAAATTCTTAGAATTCTGGTTACGAACTCTTCTGAGTTTTGACTTTTAATTCTGAATACAAATTCTGGTTACGAACTCTTCTGAGTTCTAACTCTGAATTCTGATTACGAATTCTGGTTACAAACTCTTCTAAAGTTCTCACTTTGAATTCTAATTATGAATTCTGGTTACAAACTCTTCTAAAGTTCTAACTCTGAATTCTGATTACGAATTCTGGTTACGAACTCTATTGAAGTTCTGACTCCGAATTCTGATTATGAATTCTAGTTATGAATTCTTCTGAATTTCTAACTCCGAATTATGATTACGAATTCTGGTTACGAACTTTGGAAAGTTCTTACTCAAAATTCTCATGATCTCTGAATCTGAACTTTGTAAATCTAGATTCTGAATTTCCTTGAAATTCATACTTTGAAAATATCTAGAGTTCAGGTTTTTAATTCCTAGATAACAAAATCCAAATATCCTTATATTATATACTTTGAATTAAATTTTGTTTAGAATATGAACTTTCAAATTTCATTATATTTTGAATAATGGATTTTGGTTATGTAACCATATTTTTGCTTACACGTGTTTTGTTATAAAATAATTTCATTATTTCAGTAACTAACTAACTGTTGTTTGAGTGACACATGTACAGGTCCCTCTAAAATTCAAAGAATAATATGATCATTGGAGGAGGGAGCCGACTGTTGGTGTTGTGCCTATAAATTGGGGCTCATTTGAACGAGCTCACAACTTTTGGCAGAACAACTTTTGAAAATAGTGATTACAAGCTGTTGAAGTGATTTCTTGAGAGAGAGGCTCTTATAAACTCTCAAGTTTTAGGGAGAATGTTTGAATGGATTGTTCAAACATTGCTTCATGCAGATTTTCTTTGTGCAGAGGTGCCATTTTCTTTAAAATTAGAGACTTCGGGTTGTGAAGTCAGAGGTGCTGATTTTCGTACAAATCAAGGGCTTGTGGGGATAGCAAGAGTGATACCAATCTTCGGATTGAGGGCTTACCTGGGTTTGGGTAAGAAAAACTTTCTTGAAAGTATAAATCAAGGGACATTTATCCAAGGTTGTTGGATACCCTTCACTTTGGGTTAAAAGAGTTATTACTTGTTACTTGTAGTGTTTTTAGTTTGGTTTTCTGATTTAATTTTGATTGTTAAGGAAAGTATAACATTCGTATACTTTCTTAAACTTGTACTCTGATTATATAGGATTCTATACAATTTAAGGTAGAATCTTAGTTGTTGTAAACTTTTGTTAAGTTTCATTTTCAGAATCACTTTTCTAGAATCAAGAAAGTTATTAGAATCTAGAGGTTTTAGGAATTACCTTTTTTAGCCATGTTAAACATAACTATCTTTATAAGTTCCAAAGGAATTTTTAAAAGTTTACAATTCACCCCTCTTGTATATTGAGTATCTGAATCATAGTTTGATATTATAATTAGTATCATATCAATAGTATCTATCGATCCTATAATTGGAATCAGATCAGGACTCTGAAATACTTATATTCTTGTATATGTTTTCCTTACTCAAGAAGAGAAATCTTCTTCTTAATTTTTCTGGAATCAGTTTTTTTTCGGATTCAAATTTTCAGATTCATAAGTTCGGATTCATTGTTATTTAGAGATACTCTAGTTCTATATTTTCCTTGTTGAGGAATATTTTCCTTATTTACAAACTTTTACTACTATCAAGTTTGGTAGCCATGATTTTCCTTAAGATGGTATGTTTAAATTTTGGTTCTATCGACAATATAAATCCTACCAGGCCACCTATTTTTGATGGGAATGATTATGAGTAATAGAGAGATAGGATGAAGACATTCTTTTTTAATACTGGAGTTGATAACTACCTAATGCTGACAGGAGACTATAAAATTCTTTATAAAGAGTTGAGATCCTTTACTAATCAGGAGAAATCTGAAAATCAATCAAATATCTTCATGTGAAGCTACAAACAGTATTTGGAAGAATCTTTAAGTTACACATTTTGGTACATATAAAGTTATAGAGACAAGAAGAGCTATGTTAAGAGATGAATACCATGGCTTTAACTTTCTTTATGGAGAACCTATAAGCAAAGTTTAGAAATGTTTTATGACTATCGTGAATATCTTATAGTCTATGGGAAAAAATGGTTTGGATGATGAGGCTCTTGTAGATAAGATCATAGACATCATGCCAAATGAGTGGGAGTCCAAAAAGACAACAATTGAAGAGAATAGGAAAGTTACTCAGATTTCCTTAGATGAATTGTTTGGAACTCTTCTTCAGTATGAGACTAGAATGAAGATAGATGCTGATAATGTCAAAAAGAAGAATGGTAAAGGAGGAGTTTCTTTTACAACTAATTCTAATAATATGAAAGCGAAGAATCCAGAAAGAGCTACTACATCTAAGACAAAGAAAGTTACTATTCATTCAGAATCTAGTGATACAGAAAAGTCTGAGAGTGAATTAGCTAATCTTGCTCAGAGAATGAACAATATATTTTCTCTAAAGAACTATAAGAAAAAATTCAAAAAGAGAGACTACAAAGAGAAAAAAGACAGGGAAGTTACTTGTTATGAGTGTAGAAGAACAGGTCATATCAGACTTGATTTCCCTCTATTGAAAAAGAAGGAAAAAAAGGAAAGAAATTCAGAATGGAACAAGAAGAACTTCTATCAATAAAAGCATAAGAAAAGTTTTAAATAAAATGATACTTGGAGTTCTAGTTGTGGAGACTCTTTTGAAAGTGAATCTTTTGAATATGAATCATCAGCATAGAAAAATATCGAATTCATGGCAACCACTTCTTTCCCTAATACATGTCTTACAGCCAAGGTACGCTCTGCCAAGGCTATAACAAATTTATCTCTTGATAAGAATTAATATTATGGAGATATTACTTCTAATAAAGATACTTCATCTTTAGATAATGAAGAAATACCTTTGTATGTAGAAGTATCTAGATTTCTAAGTTGTTAGAAGTAAAACATTGTAAAATTTATATGAAATTGGATAAGGAAAATATAAGAGAAGAAATTATTACAAAAGAGATTTTAGACCACTCTATGGATCTTAAAGATAAGGATGAGTTTTTAGAAAAAAATTCTAAAGACCTTAAGGAAGTAAATTTTCAAAAGTAAAAACTTTCAAAAGATCTTAAGAATTCTATTTCAAAATTAAATATTTTTTAGGAAAAATCTAACTCTAAGGAAATAATTCCTAAGGATAGGAATTTATTTATCAGACTAAAATCCAAGATATATTCCCTTTAGAAACTTCTTGCAAACTTTACTTCTGGTAAGGAAAATTTTGACAAGATGTATTCTCAAATCAAACCTCAAGGAAATACTACTGGAGTAGGTTATACACACCGAAAACCTATTTTCATAAACAATTATTTTTTTCCTTCCAGAGCCACTTGTTTTACTAAATTTCAAAGTGGTGGACATTGTGAGAAAAATTTCTCTTTGAATAATGTTCAATCTCTTGGGTTTCTTAAAGATTATTTTTTAAAAAAAATTTGGATACCCAAAATTTTGTTGTCTAACAATTCTGGATCCAAACAAGTTTGGATTCTGAAAGTATAATTTTCTTATTTTCATGAAAATAGAGAAGGTACAAACAACAATACTTGGTACATGGATAGTGGATGTTCCCAACATATGTTTGGTAACAAAAATATCTTTGAAATTATTATCAAGACAAAAGGAGGAAAAGTAACTTTTAGAGATAATGCTAAGGGAGAAATTATTGGTATAAGTAACATCATTCTTCTTGGAAAAAATTTGATTTCAAATGTTTTGTTTGTTAAGGGTCTTAAAAACAATCTCACTAGTATAAGTCAATTATGTGATGAAGGTTACCTTGTAAATTTAAGGAATGAAATGTGCTTAGTACAAAATTCCAAGGAAGAGTTTATTCTTTCTGCCAATAGGCAAGAGAATGTTTACACTATTAACTTAGAATACCTTAGGAGGAAAAATTTTCCATGCCTTAGTGAAATGGAAGATCATTCTTGGTTATTTCATCGATGGTTAGGTCACTGTAACCTTAGCAACTTATGAAAACTCTCTAACAAAAGGACTAGTTAAGGATCTACTGGAGCATAGATTTGATTCTTCAAAAGTTTTTGATCCTTGTCAATATGGAAAGCAATATAAATCTAGTTTTAAATCAATCGGTGAAGTCTCAACTACTGATGCATTATAGTTTTTGCATATGGATCTTTTTGGTCCAACACAAACTAGAAGCATTGGAGGCAAATATTATGTATTTGTCTTAGTTGTTGATTACACTAGATTTATGTGGGTCTATTTTCTAGGAAAGAAATCTGAAGCTTTTTTGTATTTCAAAAGTTTTAGTGCCCAATTCAAAAATGAGAAAAACCTTCCTTTGATAACTATTCATAGTGATCAAGAAGGAGAATTTCAAAATTATGATTTTGAACCTTTTTTAGTAAAAGAGGCATTACTCATAACTTCTTAGAACCTATAACACCTTAACAAAATGGTGCTGTTGAAATAAGAAATATAATTCTTCAAGAGATAATAAGAACCATGTGGAGTGAGTATTCTGTAGCCAAACTTTTTTGGTCTGAAGCTGTAAGTACTACTTTTTGTACTATAAATCAAGTTTTGGTAAGAAAGTTTCTTAATAAAACTCCTTATGAGTTGTGGAATGGTAGAAAACCTATACTTTCCTACTTTAAGGTTTTTGGTTACAAAGTATTCATTCTGAATACTAAATATAATCTTCAAAAATTTGCACCAAAATCTGATGAAGGAATTTTCTTAAGCTACTCTACAACTTCTAAGGTTTATAGAGTTTTCAATAAAAACACTTGTACTGTTGAAGAGACAGTGCATGTTAAATTTGATGAAACCGATCCTTTTGTTTTTAAAAAACCCCAACCTACATCTTCGGATGTGTTTTCAAAAACTAATTATCAACATTTTTTTGAAGATCCTTCTGATAAAGAAAAATGTCCAAGATATTTATGAAACATTTACCCCAAAATATTTCCTACCCTATGTTGATGAACAGGTTTTACCAAACCTAAATCAGTTGTTTCTAAAGAATCATCCCAGTGATAATATCATTGGTGATGTGAATCAACCTGTAAGGACTAGAAGTTCCTTAAGAAATGAAGTAAAACATCCAGAATTTCTTTCCCAATTAGAACAAAAAATAACTGATTAATCTTTAGGTGATGATGATTGGATTAAAGCTACGCAAGATGAGCTAAAATAATTTGAAAGGAATAAAGTCTAGACCTTGGTTGAAAGACCTATGGAAAATTCTATTATTGGACTAAAATGGGTCTTTAGAAATAAGTGTGATGAAAATGGAATCATAGTAAGAAATAAAGCCATATTATTTGCTAAAAGCTATAATCAACAAGAGGGAATAGAGTATGAAGAAACTTATGCTCCAGTAGAAATACTTGAATCTATTCGTATCCTACTTTTCTTTGAAGCATTCTTCAATTTCAAAATTTTCTAAATGGATGTGAAATATGCTTTCCTTAACGGTTATGTTCAAGAGGAATTTTTTGTTGAACAACCTTTTGGTTTGGAAGATAGAAAGCGTCCTGATCATGTTTTTAGACTTAACAAAGCTTTGTATGGACTTAAGAAAGCCCCTCAAGCCTGGTATGATATACTTACATGATTTTTTCTTCAAAATAATTATATTAATGGAAATGCATATCCAACCATTTTTATAAATAAAGATAAGAATTTTTTTTGATTATTAAAATTTATGTTTATGACATTATATTTGGTTCAACTCATTAATATTTAACTAATTCATTTATAGATCTAATAAAATCAGATTTTGAAATGAGTATGATGGGTGAGTTAACTTCTTTTCTTTGTTTTCAAATATCTTAAAAACCATAAGGAATCTATATATCTCAAAATAATTACATTAAATATCTTCTTAAAAAGTATGGATATGACACTACTAAAAGTATAAGTACTCCCATAGGTACCCCAAATACACTTGATCTTGATGAAGTTGGGAAACCAGTAGATCAAACATCTTTTAGAGGAATGATAGGATGTCTACTTTACATGATAGTTAATTGTCCAGAATTAATGTTTTCAGTATACTTATGTGAAAGATATAAATCCAATCCTATGAATCTCATTTAAAGGTAGTGAAAAGAAGTTTTTTCTACTTAAAGGGAACCATGGATTTAGGACACTTTTATACTTATGGAGATGAATTTTTTGAAAGGTTTTTCAAATGCTGACATTGGTGGTTGTAGAATGGATAGAAAGAGTATATCCAAAACTTGTCATTTCTTAATAGATTCCTTAGTTTCTTGGTATTGAATGAAGAAAAACTCAATATCACTTTCCACTACGGAAGCTGAATATGTAGCAATTGGAAGTTGTTGTGCTCAACTGTTGTGGATTCAACACACACTCATAGACTATGGTATGAGTTTTACCAAAACACAAATTTTGTGTGATAATACAAGTACCATTTCACTTAGTAAAAACCATGCACATCACTCTCATGCAAAACACATAGATATTAGGAATCACTATCTTAGAGATCACACACAAAAAAGATATACCATTCTTCAATTTTTTATAACGCAAGATCAACTAGCTGATATTTTCACAAAATATTTACCCTCCGATAGGTTTTAATACATTAAACAGATGTTAGGAATGATAACTATAAGGTAATCTTCCTTGTTAACTTTCTATTGAAATCAATCTCCTTATAGTAATAAACTCTTTTTCATAGGGTGGGTACATTTTCTTGTAAGTTTTTTTTTTTATTTTTCATAGTGATTTTTTTCATATTTTTCATAATAAAGTTTCTCATATTTTTAATAATGAAGTTTTTCATATTTTTCATAATGAAGTTTTTCATATTTTTTGTAATGAAAATTTTTGTACTTGAAATTTTCGTAATGAAAATTTTCATTCTTGAAATTTTCATAATGAAGATTTTCATACTTGAAATTTTTGTAATGAAGATTTTCGTACTGTAAATTTTCATAATGACCATTTTTGTACTTGAAAATTTCATAATGAAAATTTTCATTTTTGAAAATTTCACAATAAAGATCTGCGTACTCATTTTTTTTATACTCATGTTTTCTGGAATCTAAAGTCCTTCAAGAATAATTTTCTTCAATAAGAATAATTTTCCTAGAAATCTGAAAGGTACGATTCTTTCTTGAGTTTTTGTAATCACCTTTTACTTGTTGGTAGTTTCTTTTCTTTTTTTTTTATAAAAAATCGGATTCTAGTTTCCTTAATTCCGAATGTTTTCCTTTAAAAACCTCAAAAGATATGGTCCTACCAAATTATCCTTGCGGCTATCTATCCAACTATCAGATCTAATCAGGAGGATTTTCATCCATTAAGATCGAGTTTGGAAGTTAAATCATTGCATCAATTCCTATATAAAAGACCCCTGAAGGGTGATCCCACATCGATTTCAAGCCATTGTGTGTTGAAGCTCTGCCTCTCCTACAAAAGCCTATTTTGAAATTCTTAGAGTTTTTCTCATGTCTGAATTTCTGTAGAAGAATCCTCTCAGAAAGATATGTCTACTGTCAAACCGATTTCAGAGTGTCAAGTATACAGATAAAGGCTGGTGCATCCAAATTTCTTCAGCAAGTATGTCTCCATTATCTACAAAAACATCAATCTTAATGGATGAGAAAGTGTTTGTATCTCAAATCCAGGAGCACAAGACTTGGTGTATATAGATCTCCTTATTGAGTTTTATGAGTTAGTAAGTTTCTTTAAGGAAGAAGGGGTAGATAAGTTTTCATTCAAGAGTTATGAAAAAACCTATGCCCTCTAATACACCAAGGCTGCTAGCTTGTTAGGGCTGTCTTATAAAGGGGAAGCTGAGTTCTGTTCCAACAAGCTGCCTGATGTACAAGGAAGTTTTGTAAAGGTGAAGGATATGGATTTCCTTGGACTTATAGATGTTAAGACCGCAAATATTGCCCATTTATCTATAAATAATCGGATCCTTGTGTTATGAGTTCAGGGTTTTATTGTACCGATAAATTGTGACAAGGACACGCTCAAGAAAAGTGATATGTATATCTTTGATTTTTTTGGTAAATCTAGTAAAGATAAACCTGATGAAGCATATTCTCATTACGATAGAGAATATCATGAATGGGAATTTTAGAGCACAGATAATCATGTATCCTTCCCTACTCTCCAAGTTTATTGTTCAGTTTTTGGAGTCCTTCAAAATCCCTTACAGTTCAATGTCGAGGAATTGAAAAGTTATGCTAATCAGTGATGATACTCTCAAGAGGATGAAAGTTGGTTTCTCTAAAGAGATAAGAGAATTATTTGACTTAATAGAGGAAGAGGTTGAAGCTATTCCAACGGAACAAGAAGTTTATGAACCATTAAAGAAAAGGGGAAAGAAGATGAAGATGAAGGAAGTGGATGAATAAGAGAAAACCCCTATAGTTAATGAAACTCAATCCACACCTTCAAAGCCTAAGAAGTAGAAAGCCTATCTAGATGAGGTGGTTTCCAAGGGGAGGGAAGACAAAAAAAATCAGAATAAAAGAGAGCCACAGTTTGTCTTGGATCATTCAGAGGCCAAATCTTTGAAAGAGAAGGCAGCCGATGATCTTGACAAGCAAGCCAAACAAAAGAAGCTTAAGAAGAAAATTTCTGAGGCCATTGTCCAATATCTTTTAAAGGCCACTGAAATAACATCTAAGAACATTCATGTACTGAAATCCTTCTTTGTAGAACCATTACCTGAGACACTATGGAAGAAATTTCTCACTCTGAAAAAAGTACTTGAAAAGTTTTTGAAGAAAAAGAAGTTGTAGAAGAAGTACAATTAGATGAAAGTAGTGATGGTACAATTGATCTGCTAAAACAAGTTGAAGACTTTCACGAGAAGGAAATTTACTCTGAGAAATTATCAATCTGGACTTCTCAACCCGGATCTTCAAGGATTTCTACTCCAGGAATTGATGAGAAGGATGAAGGAGAAGTGAACAAGTTATCCGAGGAAGAAACTCATAATCATGACTTCATTCATCCTGAAGATATTGAGGCTGGAGCTGCGAAAGAAAAATTTGATGAAGATAAGATTGTTCCGTTGTCTGAAAGTGAGCTTGAGTCTCCATATAAAGAAGTTGTTCTGAGAACCAATAAGGGTAAACATATAGCTGAGGATATACCTTATAAAGTTGTTTTGAGGAATAAGTAATATGGTACATCTTCTAAGAGTAAGCTGGTTGAGCTAGAGGAAGAAAAATTACCTAGAAAAGTGTTAGCTTCAAAATCATCAGCCCTGGGACATGATTTTGTCATTCAATCTCTGAAAAAGCTTGTTGACATCATTCCGATATTTTCAACCATATACTCCAGATGTCAGATGCTTAAACATAGCATGAATCATAAATTTGATTCTGTATCCATGGTGATGGATAGGTGCATAAAGATTGAGGTTGATCATAAGAACTTTTTTATCAACTACGATGACCACATAAAATCTTGTAAGAAAATGGTCAGCTGGTCAAAGAAAATAGTTGGTGATTTGAGAGAGAGTGATGATTTTCAACATGAATTTAATGAATCCTTTGATATAGAAGATAGAAAAATCAAGGATCTCACAACTAGCTTTGAGGAAAAGCTAAACCTTGAACAGAATACTCGGATTCAGGAGGTTAGGGATCTGAATGGGAAGTTGAACTCTATTGTTCAAAGCTAGAAAAGAGAAAGGAATCGCTGGATTGAGATTAGAGAAAAGATAGTAAATCAAGATGACTTGTTGAAGGCTCAGTCAGAGGCTCTGAAGGCTCAGGATGATAGGATCAAATCCATAGAGAAGCAAGCAGAAGAAGACCACAAGTAGATAAAGAAGTTGAAAACCATTGTGAAAAAATTGATACCCAACTAAAATGAAGGAAAATATATCCGATCTTTTGTTGTATTTTCTTTCCTTGTACAAATTCTTCCAATCTTAATGAAATTGTAGTTGCTTGTTTTTGTTTGGATGTTTGTACTAATATTTCAGGTACCACATTTTTTTTCATTCCCTAAAATTCTTTTAAAAAATCACAAAGGGGGAGAAAGGAAAAATAATGCTATGTAAAGAGGAAATATCCCCAAGGGGGAGTTTATCTAAAGGGGAGTTTTAATTATGAATATTTCCACACTCAAGATAATTTAAAATATCATTATGGAAATCTATAATAAGATCTTTAGAGTTCCAAATCCTATGGTGGATTTAGTCATATACATCATTATCCATGTGTAATGGGAGATAAGTTTTATTTTAAAGCCTAGGAAAATTTTCTAAGTCCTTATATTATTTTTCATAAGGATGCTTATGATTTATAAAAAGGGGGAGATTGCTGAGTTAATAAGGTTTTCCTTATTACTTTTCCATTCCTTCATACTTGGGGAAGATTGTTAATTCAATAAGGTTTCCTTATGAATTTATCATTTCCTCTTGTTTTGAAAATCCCAAAAACCTTATCTCAAGTCAAATTTCATTTTACCCTGTGTTTTACTTCTATAAGGAAAAACTTCCTTCCCCAAGGAAATTTATCCTTACCATGTTTTCATTGATCATATCATAATTTTTCTATGTGTAAAATTCGGTTTGAAACCAAAACCTCATAATCCAATAAATACCTAGATATGAGGCATTCTATTTTAGAATCCAAATTCTTAGAATTCTAGTTATGAAATCTTCTGAGTTCTAACTTCGAATTCTGAATACGAATTATGGTTAAAAACTCTTCTGAGTTCTGAATCTAAATTCTAATTAAGAATTCTGGTTACGAACTCTTCTGAAGTTCTGACTTCAAATTTTGATTATGAATTCTGGTTACGGACTCTTCTGAAGTTCTGACTCCGAATTCTGATTAAGAATTCTGGTTATAAAATTTTTTAAGTTTTGACTCTGAATTCTCATGAACTCTGACTCCGAACTTTGTAAATATAGATTCCAAATTTCCATGAAATTTAGACTCTAGAAATATCTATATTTTAGGTTCCAAATTCCTAGAAAATAGAATCTGAATATCCTTGTATTATAGACGCTGAATTCAATTTTGTTTAGAATCCAAACTTTAAGATTTCCTTACATTCTGAATATTGGATTTTGGATATGTAACCATATTTCTTCTTACACGTGTTTTGTTATAAAATGATGTCGTGCTTTCAGTTACTAACTAACTATTGTTTGAGTGACACATGTACATGTCCCTCTAAAATTCATGGAAAAATATGATTGTTGGAGGAGCGAGCCGATTGTTGGTGTTGTGCCTATAAATAGGAGCTCATTTGAACGCTCTCAAAATGTTTGACTGAATAACTTTTGACAGTTGTGCTTACATTCTTTCTAAATGATTTCTAGAGATAGAAGCTCTTATAAACTCTCAGGTTTCATGAAAAAAGTTTGAACGGCTTGTTCAGACATTAATTTGTGCATATTTGCATTATGAAGAGGTGAAATTTCCTTGAAATCAGAGACTTCGGGTTGGGAAGTCAGAGGTCCTGATTTCCTTACAAATCGAGAGCTTGCAGGGATAACAAGACAGATACCAATCTTCAGATTTAGGGCTTACCTATGTTTGGGTTAGACAGACTTTCTTGAAAGTATAGATCAAGGGACCTTTTTACAGGGTTGTTGGATACAATTCTCTTTGGGTTAAAAGAGTTTCTACTTGTTACTTGTAGTGTTTTTAGTTTTGTTTTCCACTGTGATTTTGATTGTTAAGGAAACTATAACTTTCTTATACTTCCTTAAACTTTTACTCTTATTATATAGGAATCTATATGCTTTAAGGTAGAATTAGTTGTTGTAAAATTTTGTTAAGTTTCATTTCTGAAACCACTTTACTGGAATCAAGCAAGCTATTTGTATCTAGTGGTTTTGTGAATTACCTTGTTTAACCTTATTAAACATAATCATATTTATAAGTTCCAAGGGAATTTTTTAGAGTATACAATTCACCCCCATCTTGTATATTGAGTATCTGCATCATAGTTTGATATTACAATCAGTATCATATCTATCGTATCTATCGATCCAACATATTCTCTAAGTTGAAAGGATCATTCTTTTTTATTCTATGATTAGGATCACAACAGATATAATGTTTCCATATTTTCAAAGGATGTATCTTGAAACCTTGAAGGAATTGGGGAAATATTTTCTTTCTAAAATGAGGGTTCAAACATATATCCAGGTAAATATTAGAGAGGCATATAAGGAATATGTATAGCTATAGAATATGGTTAGAATTTTTTTTAAGTTTAACTATGATTTTTATGTAATTATAAATTTCTGGTTCTCTGTATGTGTTCTCTGCATACAAAATTTGAAGAAAGAGTTGTTGGATAAAGCTCATAGATTATCATTCTCTATCTACCCTTAAAATAAGAAGATGTATGGATATATGATAGAGTATTTCTGGGGGGACATCATGAATAGAGATATTTCAGAGTATGCATATTGGTTCCTGGTATGCTATAAAGATATGTCTAAGAAGAAAAATTATAGGGGTATGTTACAACCATTACACATACTGTAATAGAAGTGGAAAAACATCACCATGGACTTTTTCATCAGACTCACCAAAAACTCTAAAGTCGATAATCCTATTTCGGTTATAGTAGATTTCCTTAAAAGGTTTGTACACTTCATAGATATCATAAAATAATTCTATCTTGATTATATTTACAAAATTTATATTAGGGAAGTGGTAAGGTTGCATGAAATATAACATTCTATTATATGTGATTGGATCCCAAGGTTTACCTTTTAAGTTCTAGTGATGTATTCTATAGGATCTAGATACATAGTTGAGTTTCTTCACTATATATCATCCCCAAATAGATTCTCAGTCTGAGAGAAAAATTAAAACCACAGAGGGAAAATTTAGATAGATTTGTAGTAATTTCAAAGGTGTTATGGATCAAAACCTTCGTCTAATCAAGTTTTCATGTGACAATAGTTTTCTCTTGAGAAGGATCATTATGAACCCCTCTATTTAAATAAGTGTATAAGTCCAAACTAACGGTATAATTTTTTTGAAATAAATATATAGGTTCCAAAGATAGATATGGAAATGATAGATAATGGTTGTTCCATTCAATAGCACATCAAGGCATCTTAGAGTTGATAAAAAATTTATGCTAACATTCGTTAGAATAATCTAGAATTTGAAGTTAGTGAGATGATGTTTATATGAATTTGTCTATGGAAAAAGGTTATTTTTTTAAGAAGAAAGAAAAGTTGATCCCTAGGTATATTATCCTCTTTGATATTGTTGATTGATTAGAGATAGTAGCTTTTCAGTTGGATCTTCCAGTGAACCTCTGTTAAAATCACAATGTGTTCCATGTACGTCTCCTGTGGAAGAATATTCCTAATAAATAACATGTATTGAACTTGGAGGTCATACCTCTAGATAATTATATTTATATTGAATTTTTTTATAAATCTTTTATTGTATAGATAAATTTCTACATAACAAGACTACTCACTTGGTAAATGTTCCCTGGAGAAATTAAAAATTCGATGAATCTACTCAAGAGCCTGAGGATGAAATGAAATATTGATATCCTCATTTTTTTGTATCAAAGTGATGAATTTCGAGGGTGAAATGAAATTTAAGGGTGGTATTATATAACTCCATGATATTTTAGAATATATTTACCATTAAATAATTTTATTTATTTGATAGATTTCTTTACACACAACACCATGTTTAAACAAATCGTGATATAATTTTAAAATATTATAATGTGACAGTTATCACCTAGATGTTTTTTTGTAGGGTATGAATAATACTAAAAAATTATTAAAAATGTATTCTTACATATTTATAATAGAATTATTTTGGCATAAATTAATAATAAATAAAAATAAATATCATTTGAAATTAAAAGAGATATTTTCTTGAAAAAATGTTTTATACGCACTCTGTATTTTTATTTTAAAAAAATAAATTATTCACTATTTGGGAATGATTTCAAATGAATTTATATGTTTTTAATTCAATAAAAAAATTTCATTACGTTTAATATTTTTCAAGACATGATATAATAATAAATTAAATTTTATACTTAAAAATGTATTTTTTTAAATGGTTTGTGTCACCTTTTTCAATCATATTTTTAAAATTAATTTCTATGAATTATTTAAAATGAATATGTAAAATGTATATTTTAAATTAGGGTGTCCAAATTTTTTTAATAGCACCCTTTCCTTTTTGTTCAATATGGATAGTGACTGCGGTAAAATTTATCACATCGGTAAAAGGTAAATCAAGTTAATCAAGGATAAAAATGGGTGAGCATGCCATTATTTTTCATCCTAATTATTATTGGACGAATTTAATTATACAATTAACCCCTTATTCTTTAAATTTATTTATTTAATGGATACTTTTCAAAGAAAATGATGTATATAGTATTTAATGAAAAGAAAAATACAAAATGTCACTCTCGTACTTTTGAATATCGATTATGTGTTCACATACGGACCAAAGAAAGTGTATGATGAAATTTAATTTTAATATTACGTACAATGAACTTATTTTTATGATGGTAATTTATTTATATTTTTTTGGGATTAAATAATAACCTAAAATTCTTATGCAAGACTAATACAATATTTATTCAATTAACAAAAAATAAAATAAACGATTTTAAAAATATTAATAGTAACACAATTTGGGTGATTTATAGGGTTTTATTAATTTAATAGATAAATATGACATAATAGTATTGTTTTAAAGGATTATATTTGTAATGACCCGGATCTGGATGCCACTCAACTGGTGCCCCATACCTAGTTGGCCACATGGCCTCAAGTGCATTTCACCAAATTCCAGAGGCTTCCAACTAACAGTGAGGGCCTAGGGTGTGATAATGAGGAAAATATGCCCTAATTGGAAGAGTGTAACATAGATTAATCAATAATTATACAATAATGTAAATATTAAACGAAATACAACTAAAATTATCAACAGATGACTGATAGAAACCATACATCATTCCATACAAAAGATTATGAAAAATATAATGTTCTAAGAAAATAGCCAAAATAGGTACACTATAGAAATCCAAAATATATGTTCCAAAATCATAGAAGAACAAAGTAATCTAAGAATAATTGAAAACCTCTAATCAGTACCATGATCTCCTTCTTCTAAACAACAAATCAAGTACCAGTGGAAGAGAGCTTGCCCTGATCAACACCTGCAATCATATAATCTATTTGGGCCTAAAAGCATGACCAAGACAGGGTGTGAGAATAAATCCTAGTAAGAAACCATCCATGATCTCGGTTGATCTATCAGTGAATATATATATATATATATATATATATATATATATATATATATATAACATGCAGTGTACAATATTGAACCCAATATATATTAGGTAATCAAAAGTAAGTACAATAGATGTCTTAGATGATAATGTAATCATGTATGGGTGAAGATAGAATCCAAGATAATTCTTTGGCTTGGCAGACACATCACTAGTCATTTCATTTCATTATTAAATTGATAACTATGTCTGGTATTGACATCCTAAAGTGGAATTCAAGTATTAATCTTAGTGTGTTTGACCAAAAACATATAACCATGGTATAACATAACACCAAACTAGATCAAAACTAGCTATATAAGAATTTCAGTAGTCAATCAGGGTCAAAACACGATATATAAGCATTTCAACATGTTCCAGGGTCAAAATCTGGTATATTATCTTTTCATCATGTATCAGGACCAAGCCCAATGTATAAGAATTTCAACATAAAAACAACACATGTAAGTTACAATATTATATGGTTAACAATATAATAACTCACATGGGTTACTCATATCACAAGACTAACATGTGAATTAAACTATCACAAGGCACAACCATTTATTTTCTCACATGGGAAAATCATTAAAGTAAAAAATTACATTTTAAATAACCCATAAAAATAATTCAAAGGCCTTCTCATAGGCATCCTAGGCCAAATGGGAAAACGTTGGTCATCTAAGGGAAAACACACCCACATGGTGGCTCTCAATCAAGGCTAACAATCTTAAACATACCTTATAATCATTTAATCAATTATCTAATAAACATTTGGAACAAAATAGGTCAATATTCAATTAGGAGACATGCAAAAATGGGCACGTGGCGCTCCAACACATATAATCAATTTGACAATTTGTGAAAGGCACAAGAACACCTACCTCCTACACGTATGAACCTCCTCATCCAGCGTCATGATTTGATTCATTCTAAAATGAAGTAGATCTACAAAACAAAAATAAATTCCCAAACTTTAATAACTATTCCAAGAGAATAAATCAGAAATAAATGATAAAAAGAATTAATCACTTACCAAGGGGATTTCAACATATCTGACGGTGTTTGAATGGGGCATCAGACGATGAAACGAGAGGTTAATTACCATTCAGATTTCTTGGGTGCACTGCTCATCATATGGGGTGGGGGTGGGGTTTATTTATGTCTATCTGAAAAACAATGCTACTGACCAAATTAAAAATTAAAAAAAGTACATGGAATGTACTTGAGACTACACACTGTTTCCATTCAATTTCAAGCTAGACCATTACATGGCTGTGTACCAGGATTAAATGGAATGTATCCCTCAATACATGATATAAACGTATAAGTACATTCCATATAGGCCCCAATCATGTCGTGTAATAGGACTGCATCTGGCCCTTGACCTCTTTTCTCCCATTTTCTTAAGTATAAATTAAAAAAAAATATCCAAACCGCAAAAGAAGAACCATGTTCTTAAAAACTTCCAATCAAAAAGAAATTATTCCCTAAATTTCCCTTCGAAGGGTGGTGAAGGAACATTAGAGAAAAACTTCGGCTATTACGATCAAATGTCATCCTCCCCCTCTTAGTTCTCATCATGCACTCGACCGTGCTACCCTAACTCCTCTACTAAAGGAACAAGCCATCCATAGAGAACGCTCATGCTATGATACACAATGCGAATAGAATTCCCCCCAAAATACACATCTACCTGAAACTCAACTTCCTTAGGCTAAAAGTCATGAGACGTGTATGGGTGATAGCGGCACAACTGAGATATGTGGAAGATGTTGTGCATAGCCTTGTTCCCTTGAGGTAACTACAACTGATAGGAAACCGGCCTGACCCTCTCCAGAATCTCAAACGTCCCAACATATCTTGGTGAAATATTACCCTATCTCTTGATTCACCTGTGTCCCAACCTTGGTGAAACATGCAAGAAAACCTGATCCCTAACCTAGAACTCCAGAGGTCATCAGCGACAATCAATGTATGATTTATGATGAGAATGTGCATTGGCAATTCACTTATGAATCAATTGGACTTGTTTAGAAGTCTCCTACATGAGACGTGGTGCCAGTAAAG
Organism: Viscum album; assembly: GCA_963277665.1. Taxonomy (NCBI): domain Eukaryota; kingdom Viridiplantae; phylum Streptophyta; class Magnoliopsida; order Santalales; family Viscaceae; genus Viscum; species Viscum album. The sequence goes on from OY728138.1 coordinate 461,329,946, forward strand.
CTGCCTCACCAACCTCCAACTAACATAGGGGAGAGTGGCATGACCTACTATATAAATCCTTGTAACATACCATTTTTATTATTGCTTGATAACTATTATTGTAGGAGAACTCAATAAGGGGTATGTGTTTCTCCCCATAGCCTCCAAAATACATGATGCATGCTCACCACATCTCCTCTAGCACCTGTATTGTACACTCTGATGATCCATCTGTCTGAGGGTGGTATGATGTACTTAGAAGAACCTACATACCCATAGCCCTATGAAAACTCAGCTAGAAAAAAGACATGAAGTGGTCATCCCTATTTGAAATGATAGTGCACGAGACCCCATGTAGTCATACCACTTCTCAGATAAACAACTTTCTGATCGAATCAACGCAAAGGTCTCTATGATTGGTAAGAAAAGAGCGACCTTTGCAAGACCATCAAAAACTACACACATAACATCATTACTTGATGGAAACCTCAGAAAACCCATCACGAAATCTACCACTACATCATCCCATTTCCACTCTAGACTGGGTAGCTGATGTAGAATTTTAGATGGATGCTGATGCTCAACCTTCACTAGCAGACAGGTGGAACATCTAATGACAAAACCAGCTACATCTCCCTTCATTCATAGCCACCAGTACTGATGATGTAAATCCCGATACATTTTGGAGACACCAGGATGCACTGCTCAATCTAAAGCATCAAAATACCACATCATATTCTCACACATGTCTTCTGAAACCCATATGCGACCCTGTAACCATAGAACCTCATCCTTTCCTATGGTCCAACCATGAGGAGGGTCCTCTCTTTACATACTCTCCCATAGAACCGGGCCTTCAAAATCCGATAGCTACCTTATCTTAAATCTATCCAATAAGGTATATGTAATAGATAAGGATGTAAGAAAAGGTTGTCCCTACCTATCCCGCACATCCAAATGCATCTTAGAGTATAAGTCCATAAGCTTCCACTCACTACTAGCCTCCCACACTTCCTATATATGAGTCCTCCTGATCAGTACATCAGACACTTCATTTACTTTCCCAGGTGTGTAGGAAATCTTGAAGTCCAAATTCTAATGGTACTCCACCCACCTTCATTGCCTCAAATTCAGATCACACTGAGTAAAAATGTACTTAAGACCTTTGTGGTCTGTGTATACTAAATAATGATCCCTCAATAAGTAATGTATCCAAAAACATAAGGCATGAACAACCATGGATAATTTGGGACTGTGAATTAGGTAATTCCTCTCATGTGGCCTCAACTGCTAAGATCGGCACACAAAAACTCAATCCCCCCACATAAGAACTACTCCTAGGCCAATAATTGATGTGTTACAGTACACAATGTAACTCCCCCAAACTTTTGAAAAATTAGTGTCAGTGCATACATTAATCTCCCTTTCATCTCCTTAAATTCAGTCTCACAAGAATCTAACCATACCTCCTTCACACTCTTCTTTTTCAAGTATTTCATTGGTACCGATAAGCGTGAGAAGTCCTATATGAAATTCATGTAGCAACCAGTCAGCTCTATAAAACTCTGAACCTCAAAGACATTCTTGGGATGCTCCTAGGTAACTATTATTCTCACCTTCTTTGGGTGCACTAATACTCCTGTCATCGAGATTTCATGACCAAGGAAGTGAATATGATCCATCTGAAAGTAGAACTTTTTGAGCTTATAATTTAAATGATTCTATCTTGGTGTACTCAAAATGATCTCAAGATGGGTGGAATAGTCATGTTGATTATCATAATACACCAGGATAACATCCAAGAAAACTACAACAAAAGTATCCAAGTAAGGATGGAAAACTTGGTTCATCAATGCCATGAAAACTATTTGTGCATTTCTGAGGCCGAACGACAAAAAAAGATACTCATAGAGCCCATACCTATTATGAAAGGTTGTACGTGGTACGTATGTAGGTTGAAAACACACCTAGTGATATCCTAATCTCAATTAAATCTTTAAGAACACTCAAGCACCTAGAAGATAATCAAACATTCCATCTATCCGTGGAAAGGGATATCGGTTTTTAACTGTCAACTGTTTCAACTTCCAATAGTCTACACATAGCTTAAGGGTACCATATTTCTTTTTCATGAAAAGGATTTATGAACCCCACAGAGAACTGGGTCTAATGAAACCCTTAGCCTCCAAATCCTCTAGCTGCCTCTTGAGTTCTTGCAACTTTTTTGTATCCATCCAATAAAAAGGAATGGATACTGATGCATCTCCCGGTACTAGCTCGATAGAGAAATCTACCTCTTTTACTGGTGGTAAATCTAAAAGGTTTTCTGCGAAGATGTCCCTAAAATGATCAAGCACTGGAAGAAAATACATCTGACATGTCCCATGGTTATACAAGTATAAACTAGAAATATGTGTTATCATCCCACTCAACCCACGATGCTTGGGTCCAACTCAGCTTTCTTGGTAATCCCACTCCCCCTTGGGTAAAAATGTTTCGCTCCCTAGTAACGTGAAACTCACCCTGAAACGATAGCAATCAAAAAATCCTTGAAAGGATACTAACTGGTCTATTCATTGTATGAAATCATATCCTATCATCTCTAATACATAGAGATCCCCAAAAAAGATACACCCACTAATTTCAAGGGGAACTCCTTATACAATCGCACATCTATCATTCTAGTACCTAACAGAGTGTCTAGTTTCATAACATTATTAGAAGTAAAAACATAGAGCCTTTTTCTCTCCATAATGGGAACATATACAAAAATTTTTGAAGCCCCTATATTAAAAAGTTTAGAAGATAAAACAGAGGTGAATGGAATAGTGCCTATGAACATAGAAGGTCTGAGATCCCGCTCCTACTTAGTCTACTTCATTATAAATTTATGGCTTGTACTGATGCCCTGTGACATAGCATCGCTACTCTGAGCTGATACACTCTGCTATCTTTGAAAACCTAGAGTCTGGTTTCCTCTGCCATGACCACCACCTTGGCTTGAGTGGCTTTATGTATTCCAATTCCTTGACTAGTGAGAGCCTATTGGACCTACTCCAGAACATGGAGTTTATAAAGATCCTATCTCACTTGATGCTGGTGTAAATTTCATGAAAATCATTGTAGATAGCTCATATTTCCAAAAGATCAAAATTCAAATGGGTCCATCAGACAATAAGGTTTCGTGTGCCAATATTTTCTGCACTAGTAGTACCTCACCTAAATACCTAATGAAATATTCTGACCACTAGATTCACTGTGAGTAAACTCTAGACAATGATTTCTGCTACATGTTGAAACAGTGCTAGATCTCGCTGCCAAACCACCTTGGCTCGCACCTCCAGATTCCCTCTAAATACAATCAGTAATCAGTTCCAAGTTCACTATTGTATATTCAGTAGCTAGACGAAAGATATACACCTATGATCAGATGTAATACCTGAGAACATCCTCAAATCGCCTAGGCTATGAAAGATTGTCACCAATCAGAATATGTATGAAGTGATGGAGCATAGTAAAATGTGTTGAGTAATCCATAACTGATATAGTAGCCTAATTTAGTGCATTTACTCTTGGGTTTTGTCATTCCAAAATGTATCAAGATATAAATAGTCATAGAGGACTCTACAGAAGTCCTACCAAGGCATATCTTGATGATTCCCCATCCGAGTAACAACATTCCAACATTTCTTAGTATAATCACACAACATATAAGTTGCGATCTTGACCCTTTTCTCCGGAGGTATCTCCAGATGCACAAAGATAGATAACATGGCCTTTGGACATGATTCCGGAACCTATGGTGCTTTATTCCGTGAAAATGTGTGAGGATGTTGATGTTGGAACACTATAGTCAGCTCAGCCATAGAAGTGGTTGGTTGAAGTTATCCCTATAAAGTCCACATAAAGCATGTGAAGTTGTTATAGAACTATGCCTAGACACCTATGTCTAGAGAAACCATTGATTCCTTGGCTGGAATGACTAAAGGATCCACTAGTAGCCCATGGCCTACCACCTCTTGGGTATTCTCATCCCCACCCTCCTGGCGTACTATGGGAGGTTTTTGTGGTGGAATTTCTTTGTAAAGTCAGACACATACACCACAATGTCATCTTATTCATCAAGGAACAAAGTTTAAGAGTGAAAGAACTAAACAGGAGAAGAAATACCTCAAAATTTAACAAAATTTGGGTACATGACTTGTAGTACCTAAACATGATGTTTCACTTTAAACTATCACATGGGTGTGTAAGTTTTCCTGCCTTAGTCGTGTAAACATCCTAGGTACACGACGTGTCATCCTAAAACATGGTGTGTATTTAGGTTCTCCCTCATATCCATATACCCCCACTTGGCTAGAGTCACACATGATCCACTTAAGTAAAAATATATGGTGTGTATCTACCATACACTGAGTGCACTAAACAAAAACCAACAAACCATGTTCTCTCTCACAAAGCTGGACACACTGTCAATTACCACACGACATGTACTCTGAGTACACATCACCTAATTAATAAAAGTTCTCTCTTCCCTAACAGAAGAACACATGGATTGTGTTCATAGTATCACACACAGTGTTGTTTGGGTTTCAAGAAAGTAAACCTCATTAACTTCCCCTGAACCCTTATTTTTGAAAAATAAAGCAACAGTGTGCAAAATTATGATATGTGGGGTCACATATTCCCTGCAAATCAACGTTTTTCATCAAAATATAGTACATAACATCACTATCTATATCCCATGGTGGAAATATGATCCACCAAATCCCGATCCAATAGGGCCCATACTCCTTAGGGACGAAAGTTTTGAATCCATCCAATTTGAACCATAATAGGTATCAATACACCTGTCACAACAGAAGGCATATCTATCACAGTATTTATCAAAACAACATGCATAGCTATCATGACATCCATCACAGCAGCATGAAATCACTAATTCTCTCTAAATAGAATGACAAGAATTCATGGCATGTGATTTCTAACAAGTGATTATATGATTCATGAGATAAAACACCCATATATTAATAGGTATAAACAGAATAAAACCACAATAATATCAATAATAAAAATTCAAAACAAGTGCATCACCCAATAATGAAATCAAATCAACCATAACAACTCAAAATACTAGTATCACAATTCAATTCAAGGTAGATTTGTGTTTCCATATACGCAAGGTAGCTAATCTTGAGCACATATTAATACTAAATCTCATTTCCTTACAATCCCTTTATAATGTCCTCAAATAGTAAGAAAAATTAGAAAATAAACTTCTCTGATACCACTTTGTAACATCTAGAATCCAGATTCCACTCAACTGGTACCCCATACTCTATTGTTCACATAGCTTCAAGCACATTTCCCCAAATTCCAGAGGCTTCTGACAAGAAGAGAGGACATAGGGTCTGATATTAGGGAATCTATTCCCTCATTGGTATATTTTAACACAACATAATCAATAATATTATAATTACAGAAATAGTAAAAAACATACAACTAAAATTAATAGCGAAAGACTGATAGAAACCAAATATCATTCCATACAGAAGATGATGCAAAATGTTTTGTTCTAAGAAAATAACCAAAATAGGTACACTGCATATATCTAAAATATATGTTCCAAAATCACAAAAGAACATAGGGATCTAAGAAGCATCACAAGCCTTGGATCATTCTCATGATCTCCTGCCCCTAAACAGAAAATCCAGTACTAGTAGAGGGGCACTTTCCCTGATCAACACCTACAATCATACAATCTATTTAGGCCCAAAAGCATGACCCAAATAGGGTATGAGACTAAATACCAATAGGAAAACACCCAATATCTGTGCGGATTTGTCAGTGAATATATATATAATAGTCAATGTACAGTAGATAAAGTAGTAAATAGTATGCACTCAAAAGTAAGCATAAAAGATGTCTCAGAAGACAATGTAATGAAGTATGGGTGAAGACCAAATCCAAGCTTGTTCTTTGAATTGGAAGATGTGTCATTAGTCATGTCATTTCATTATTCAATTTATAATTGAGTTTGGTCCTGAAATTATAAAGTGGAATTCATGAATCACTCTTGGTGTGTTTAACCAAAACCATATAACCATGGTATAACATAACACCAAATTGGATCAAAACCATCTATATAATCATTTCAGAAGTAAATCAGTGTCGAAAGTCGATATATAATCATTTCAGCATGTTCCAGGGTAAAAAACTGGTATATAAGCATTTCAATGGGTATCAGGGCAAAGTATGGTGTATAAGCATTTCATCATAAAAAACACTTGTAATTCACACTATTACATGGTTAAAGACATAATAACTCACATGGGTAACTCATATCACAAGCCTAACATGTGAATAAAACTATCACATGGCATTTCCATTTTTTATATCATGTGGAAAAATCATTCAAGTAACCAATTCCTTTTTAAATAACCCATAAAAGGAAATCAAAGGCATGCCCATAGAAATCCTAGGTGAAATTGCTAAATGTTGGTCATCCAAGGGAAAACGCACCCATGAGGTGGCCCTCAATCAAGGATAACAATCTCAAATATGCCTTATAATCTTTTAAGAAATTACCTAATCTACATTAGGCAACAAAATATGTCAGTATTCAATTAGTTGACACCCAAAAATGGGCACACAACATTTTGAAACATATAATGAACTTGAAAATTTGCGAAAGGCATGAGACCACCTACCTCGTACTCATATGAATCTCCTCATCTAGTGTCGGTCTTTGATCCAACCTAAAACAGAGAAGATATACAAAATAAGAATAAACTCTCAAACTTCAACAACTAGGTCAAGAGAAGAAATCAGGAATAATGGCTAAAAAGGAATCGAGCACTCAAAGAGTGGATTTCAATGGATCTGATGGTGTTCAAATCGGGCGTTAGACAATGAAACCATAGGAAAAATACCTTTTGGATTGCCTGGGCGTGCTGCTCATCGGGGGGTGGGGGTCATTTCTCTATGTTTGGAAACACCATGCTACTTCTTGACTTAATAATTATAAGAACCCAGATCTTTATTTCAGGTATGGATCTTAATTTTGGGTTATTTTTTATAAAAAAGGAAAAATATGGTTTTTTAGTACACGTCGTGTACTTCCATGTACATGTTGTGTACACGGTTGCTACGTACTAGCCATGTAACAGCTAAAAACATGGCCCTGTGGTGACCTGAAAGACCACTTATGTTGGGGGCTAGTTAAGGCTACTACAAAACATGTATTTTAAATGAATACACCATGCACTTTCCATTTTATTTTATATATCAGAGTGGGATCGCATCTTATGTATGTAAATTTCTTCTTCTCCCTATGGTTCGTACATGAGAGTGACATAATGACCTACAAACTTCGAACCCCTCCATATTATCCGTTCGAGATCTGATTAAGACACTGTCAGGTATGTTGAAATCCCACCAGTGATTTCTCAAAACCCCTAGATATTTTCTTCCTAATTCATTATCTTTCTTGAGTTCTTCAAGGTTGAGAGTTTTCTACCTTTTTATTGAACTGCACTAATCTAGGATGATTCAAGGGCTGAAGTTCAATTATATTGATCGTATGATATTATGGTAGGTGGTTTTTACCTTTCTCTATTTGTATTTGGATTATATATACTAAAATTTCTACATACCCTAATTTGGGGTATTGCATGATTTGGAATTTAACCCTTTTTTTACCTTCTATGGTTTTATTGATTGATAAAGGGTTATTGTTTATGTGTAAGGTTGGATACCTTGATTATGGGACACCCCATGGGTCCATTTACCTTGTTTGATTATTTATGTCCATTTGGTCAAGGATTCCTGTCAGGCTTGCCTTGTTTTCATGCCTTGTATTATTAGGATGGAGTTGTTGTTTATATGAAATGATTGTGTTATGCTTTGTAAATGTTGACCATGGTTATTTGATTTAGACAGCTTCCCAAATGGGTTAGAACATGAGATATACCCATGTGGTTATTTATATTTGTTTAAATGAACCTTTGACATTGGGGTATTGACCATGAGAGCTACCGAGGTGGTCATATATAATTGACTTATACTTTGTTGACCCTGGGGTTTTTATTGTGAGAGCTGCCAAGGTGGTTGTTTATAATTTGTTGATGCTATATTGACCTAGGTGTATTGACTATCAGAGCTTCCCAGGTGGTCATTTATAATTCTTGATGCTATGTTGACCAAGGGGTATTGATCGTGAGAGCTTCCTAGGAAGTCGTTTGTAATTGATCTCTACTTTGTTAGGAAAAATGGGTTAGACTGTGAGAGATTTCCCAAAGGGGGTTTTCTTAATGAATTTATGTTGTGTTAGACAAGGGGGGATTGACTGTGAGAACTTCCTATGGGGTCATGTATGAGTAATTGTATAATTTTGATGAGTCTTCCAAGACAAACCACAATCTCAGACTCTATATTACTTGATCATTAGGATAGTCTTTAGATACATCTGTTTTCTTACTGTTACATAGGGATACAAAGCTTAGGATAGATCCAAAGGTTTACAACATTCAACAGATTGAATGATAAATGTAAATGTAAATGAATGTAATTGAAAACTGTAGGACTGTTCACTTTGGAGTACTTCTTAGTTTATTGGTTCATTTTTTTTATATTACCGGCTATATATATTCACCAACAGTTAGGCACTTATCTTTTGGTTCTTGCCTATTGGGATTCATCTCACACCCTATTTGGGTCATGTGGTGGACCAAAACAGATTATATGGTTGCAGGTATAAATAAGGTCAAGCACCCTATTCATCAGGTACTTGATTGCGGTTGGAGTTGGAGAGCATGGGACCAAGCTGAGTCTTACGATCCTTTTAGAGTTTACATTCTTTTCTGTACTTGGGTTTTTATATTGTATTTCCAGTATTGTGATTTGTTTGGCTGATTTCCTAGACACATGTGACATGCATCATTTATATATATATATGATCCAGTTGTTTTGTTACTATTAGTATTCCGTTGTTTACTTCTGTTGTATGGTATTACTACTTTTGCTATTGTTACAATTATTTTCCACTACACATACTCTTCCAATGAGGTGATAGTTTTCCCAATATCACACCTTGGACCACACTACTAGTAGGAAGCCTCTGGTGTTTGGGGAAATTCACTTGATGCCATGTGTCCAATTGGGTTCGAGGCACCTTTGGGCGACACTTGAATCCAAGATGTTACAATAATTAAAAAAAAGTACATGGCATGTACTTGAGACTACACGCCATGTTTGTAAAATTTCATTCCAGACCATTACATGGATGTGTACTAGGATTACATTATATGTATCCCTCCATACATTGAGTGTACCTATAAGTACTGGTTGTGTAGTCCTCATTCATGTCTTGTAATAGACCAACAACCATCCCTTGACCACTTTCCCCCCATTTTTTTAGTATAAACTGAAATGGAAATATCCATACTTCAAAGGAAGAACCAAGTTCTTACAATATTTGAATTAAAACGTTCTATTTATGTCTTTTAAGACAAATTAAATAAATTTTGTCAAAATAGAATTTAATGATATTTTATCAAGATAATATTTTATTAAATTATTAAAAAAACATAAGAAATATTGAAAATGGAAAATCTTAATAATATATTGTATAAAATTTCATTATTTGGATATTTATGATCCAAATTTCACCTTATATGTAAAAATAACTTACCCCAGTTAATGTTAAAATTAGTTAACTAAGGGGTTAAACCAAAAGATAATGTTTAAAACACCACATAAACCTGCCCAAATTATATTTGATGATGATATTTTAACAACATACTTTATTATATTCATATAACTATCCATTTGGATTCATTTTACTTGATAATTACTTTATAATATTTTAATCTTTTATGAAATTACAAAATTACCCCTCACCTTAGTTATAAATTGTCACTTCCTCCCTTCACTTATTCATACCTTTTGAGCCTTCTATATATACCATGACCTTACAGAACCCCTTATAAACTTACTTATACTCATTTTAGTACTTATTATCTTCCCAAAATACCAACCCTTGGGACTTTAAGAAGTGATTTAAAGGAGTTGTTTCAAGGAATTGGTAACTGCCTTAATTGATCACTTTCTTTTTAATTATTTTACCCTCTTTACCTCAAATGGGAAGTCAAAATATCACTCCTGCATAAGTACAACTTATCATCACCTCATAACGATAAAATTAATTTTCCATCACCATAATTCATGTATTTTTATTTTGATGGATTTAATGTTTGTATATAATATTTATGAATTAATTATTCTTATGTAATGATAATATCATATCTACCTTCTTACCTTTCAAACTGTTAGAAAACTATAACGTCGCTCGTGCCAACGTGTAAACTGCCACCTCCACGAAGCGATGTGATTAGTTTATTCATTTTCACTATAATTTGATAGAAATAAGGATATATTTAATGAATATTTATGATATATATGATATATTTATTTTTATTTTATGGTTAATTATAGTTTACCGTTCTTTCATTCCTTCTATTGAAAAGTGAAAAAACATATCCATGTATACGTACTACTTATTCTCTCCTTGAATGAAGTAGTTTATTTTTCTATATACAGATTTTATGGATAACTATATATATATATATAATATGATATTTATATCATGATTAACATTCTGGATATGATGTAATCATGATCAAGGTACAAGTACCAGAACTACTAGACCAAAACTTACATGAAAAATGAAATAATTATCACCCTGAACATTGATTTATTAAATAATTATTAAGAAAAGGGTGATAAGTGGTTATAATTAAATCATATATAATATGTTAAATATTATTATTTTTATGTAATAAATTTATACTAAATTTATATTTAATATAAATGAGGTTTAAACACATAAAAATGAAGTTAGATCTATGGTAAGATATTTTTGTTGCACTTTTATTTCTGTGAGACACATTCTATATTCACCACTTGTTTATTTTTTTTGGTGTATATAATACCCATGAATTTATTTTATAATGTTACTTATGAAATTTATTTGTATTTAGATATCCATATTAGCTTATTTATTTCATGGGGCTTACGATTCAAAAGTTACTAAAGTGGTTAAGGTTTAATGTTACAATCTCATTGGTTTTCAAGATTGTTTATTAGTGTGTTTCCAATAATGAAATATTATGAATTTTATTATACTATAGTAATTTTATGAAAATAAATATTTTACTTTCATTTTCCCCACCTTATGTACTCAATATACTAAGAAAATATTTTTAATAAAAACTAGATTAATTTCTCTCTTCGATGAGAAATATTTTATATTCAGTGTCCATGTTTTCTAAAAATATTTTCAAGAATATTTTTACTATTATGCAATTATTGTTCAAATTAATTTTTAATTTTTTTTAAATATTTTAAAATGAATCTTGTTATATTGTTTCAAATGAGGTACTGTTTTACTTTTTACAAAAAATGTGAAAAGAATGTTTTTCTTTTAACTTGTATAAAATGAACAAAATTTTTGACCATAATGACTTATTAATTATTTGAAGAATCCTATAAAAGTTTTCATGATTATTTTAAAATAAATTTTTTTCCGTAATATTTTGTAAACTTTTATATTTTAAATTAATTATTTCAAAATTAAAATTTTATTTTACTCAAGAAATATTAGATTGATCTTTTAAATAAAATTTTCATCCATGATAACATCCTTTGATGTAACATTAGTTTTACTATGGATATGATCCAAATATAACATCCTTATTACTTATCTAGATGGTTTATAATGAAAATATTTTTATGAAAGTCATTCCTTTTCCATGGGTTAGGCTGTGATCAAATGATGAAATGTTTAGGAAACTTTTTCCTTTTACCCTGGTTATGCTATGATGAAATGTTTATAAAACCCATTTCTTTTCATCAGTTATGATATGATGGTTGAGTTATAATCTTTTGGAATAGAGATATATTATTTTCATTAAATAATGGGATGACCCATAATTAAATAGAACTCTAATTCATTAGGTAATGATTGAAATCTCATGAGATAAATAAACTAGAATGCGTAGTGAACCTAATTCAGTAAGAGGCTTTGTCCACTATATTAGTATTGGGTGTGAACCTTGACAACTATAATGGTTTGAGGAGTCAAACCAATCCAACTTGATAGCCTTGGGAGTGAACCTTAACTACTATGATGGTTTGGGGATTGAACCCAATCCACTATTATAGTCTTGACAGTGAGCCTTGACTACTAGAGAAATGATTTTCTATGCTTATTTGTAATCCATAATTCAATATATAATGCCAATATTATGCTCTCATGGATCATGTTCTTTTATTAAATTATGATTCATGTCTTATAAACTATTGAGATTCATTCCATGACTCAATATTATGATATGTGATACGAAATTTTTGGATTTCAAATGTTAAGTTCAGGTTCTCAAACCCTTATGCTTATGTTATGTTAATGTGATCATTGATATCTTCCTTTCTTACCCTTACCAAGAATCTGATCTCAATATTTATTATGTTTATTTTAACAAATTTTTGAAGAAATGATTTTTGAATTATATATCTAATAATTTTGATAGTTATGAAGAACTTAATGAGACACTTTTATGAACCATTGTTTATATTTCAAATTTTCCAAATATATGATCTCTACACTCTTATAACATTGATTATTATGACATTTAATGAGTATTCCTATAAAAATATGTAATATTTATGCATGAAAGGCATGTGTTTCTAGATAAATTACATATAGGAATGGTATAGGACTATTTTGGAGTTATTTTGGCATATTTGGGTTGAATAAAAGATTCTTGTGGTATGAAGAGATGTGGAGTGGTGATGGATCCTTTTATAAGGTAGAAGAGTGGAATTTTTATAATAATATGAAACATAAATTCCCTATTAAATGGTAAAATAGATCCAATAATGAAAAATAATAGGCATGCGGTAGGGGTGAAGTTTTAAATTCCTAAACCATACATTTTTACACCTGTTTTTAACATGTTTTTATGTCTTTTACTCTTATATTTTTCACTTTTTCTATTTTTGGTTTTTACCATGCTAACAAATTTGTACCTAAGAAATTTAATTTTATTGCCCAAAAATAAAATTAACCATATTAGATAATTTGGATCTAATGATTAAAATTATAAAATCTATTTTTTTCAAATAAATTTTCTAATAGTGATAAATTTTATTTTAAAACTACTGCACATAACGTGTAAAAATCATTTTCCAAAAAAGTCTATTCTTATGCTGTATAATTAATGATTAATATAAAATTATCAATTATGTTAATTTATAGGAAATTAATTAATTTATTATTAACCAAATAAAAGTTATGTTGATTTCTATGTTATCCATAATTGAAACCCACATTGCAAACACTTAGTTAAAAGAAAGAGACCAAAAATAGTTTTTATTAGAGTAAATTATTAATTATGTTTCCAAAATGTAACCAAGTGTTTTATAAATTCAACATTTTATTTTTTTAATTATTTATAACAATTTATAAATATATATTTTTTATATATAAATGGTTCCATAAACTTTTAAATCATTCTTGTTTTATAATAATATCATGAAAGTGTCATTGTTCATAAAGTTGGTTTTTATCCCCATTAGCCACAAAATTAAACATATTCAGAAAATTTTAAAAAATATATACTAAGAAAGTTAGGTTTTTATAATTCCAAAAACAAGTTTAATTTAGTCGAATTAAATTTCTAAAATTTTATTATTTTACATTTAAATAAAAAATAAAAACAGTTTTCATCGAAATATATGTATATTAAAATATTTTCTATTTTTAATATTATTTCATATAAAGTAATAATTAAATTAGTGTTAATCTATTATTCATATCAAAAATATTTTATCAATGATATATTTAATTACTTAAAATATTATTACACATCACTTAAAAAGTCATTTAATTAGAAACTATATTTTTAATCATAAAATGATCTTATTAGTTATTTAGTTACATTAATTGAATTTTATAAATGAATTATTATTAAAAATGAACTTTCCTTTTCTTTATAAGTAAAAAATGTGAAATTAAAAAGTTTCATATGATATATAAATAATTTATTGCATTAATAATTATATGTTTATATCATCTCAATTTCTACTTACATAATGCATCTTGATCTCTATTTAATATTAAAGCATAGTATATTCTCTAGTGGTAATCATGGGTAGCGATTTAGATTTAATGGGTTTCATAGAACTTTTCACAAGACTTAACTACTATTACTCACAACTTGGATCATAATATAATTGTTGTATTTTATAAATTTATTGTTCTAGATAAAACCCTTGTGATTTCACCTTTTTCTATGATTAGATATGTGAGCCTCATAAGGAATACTCATTCCATTTGATCGCTTCTCCTTTATATTTAGTTTTTGTAGTGTGGTTACTGTCATTTATACCTATTAATTTAATGTATATATTATAATATAAAATTTAATAATTTTATTTTAAATCATTATAGTGTATTTTTAATTGATTAATGTGTGTGAAACAAGATATCAGACAATCGTGAACCAACTCAAGTCATCCCAGAGCCAGACTACTAATCCGGCCTATGATAAGGCCCTATAGGCATCTCAAATTCCCATGGGCTTGAGATAAGAGTTTCAGAATCAAGAAATGCCTTTGGGATAAATTAATCACACAATAAACTAGTGGTAAAATATTTTTATTATTTAAAATGAAGACAATATACCAATACAGAGTCATATATATAAAGTCAAAGAGTATGAGGAACATACCAATGCTAAACCAAAAATAGTAAATTAAAGTATTTATGACCACAAATAAATCATATTCATGTTATATAATGGAAAATATGCTACCATGACACTTACAAAATACCAAAACTTACTAATAAGTATACCCACTTCCACTATTTTGTGCCTTGCCTTTACCTCTGTCAGGAAAAACAATGTCTACACACTCCTAAAGGTATCTACAGGGTGTGAGATGAACAAGAACAGTATAATCCCACAAATAATAATATAAAAAGAATTTTTAAATAAATATAATTATACTCATTTAAATAAATACAAGGCATGCAATATTTATTTACAATGTTTTCAATAAATCATCAAAATAAACTCTTTTTATAACTATTTATAAAACACACAAACAAACTATCATCAAATAATTTATAAATAAACCATTTCTCGAAGAACTTATAAAAAAAATAAAAAAGCATCACCATGAAAACTATTCCTATGGTTGGTTAGGATTTGGTTAGCTATTATCCTCACACATAAGTGATCAAATGACAATCTAAATACAAATCCCTATAACATGGTCATAGGGATATAAAAAACCCCAACAAGTGAACCCATTGTTATTGAAAATTTAGTTATATTTGTATCATTTATGCATGTTGGGTAGCTGTAAACCATCCTTTTATGATTATCCTAGTCAAACAACCACTTAAGTACCCCAGGTTCCCACATTCCATTTCCCAAACTTTGAGGCTCCCAATTTAATGAATCAAATACACTAGGAAGATTTCACTTTCACGGTTTAAATAATTTCAATAGAATATCCCATTACAATAATCAAACTACCCAAATTAATAATAAAAAGTATTAAAAATATATTTCCATTTTTAATACAAAATAGGAAATTCATTTTATGAAATAATCCCAAGACATCACATTTGAAGAATCATAAATCATGTTAGTAAAAAATTTAGAAAAACCAATTTAAAGTGAGAAAAAAGTTTTGGTTTATTAAAGAAGTATTTTTATGAAACAAATAACCTAAAACACTTGGAATTTCTATAAAAAAATAGGATCCAGAAACCAAGTGGGATGAATACTATATCAAGAAACTCATATTAAATAAAAACTTCATCAATGGAGTCAAGAGAACCCACTTACCAAGAAGAATCCTGAAGAAGTACACAAAGATCTTGGTATATCATGTCTTTACCTTCCTCTATTAAGAAAAATCTATAATAAATACCATTAGATCATGAAATATCCCACATATCCAGCCAAAATATCCTTGATCTATGGTTCCTTTCAATAAATGAGATGAGTTATATAATAACGATGATGGACAATGAAGAATAGACTCTTACCTTGAGTTTCCTAGATCCATGGTTGTAGGAGGTTAAATGAGACTAATGGGTGGTGTGTTGGGTTTAGAAATCAATTTTTACATTAATTAATTTCTATCGCAAGATTTGGGTGCATGATTTGGAAAACCGTGAACAAAAAATGTGCCCATTTCTATTAATTAGGAGAAGATTTATTATTTGGTCAGACAATTTGACTAACTGTGTGCTAATAATGTGAAACACCAATGTTCCAAAACACCACAAGTCACATGGTTTCCTAAGAATGCCTCATTGTTTAGCCTAACTATGTGCTAACCGGGAACATGCCCAAAAAACTCCAAAAATCCCAAAAATCACCTGGAGCATCCCAACAATGGTTAAAAATAAAATACTATAAAAATAAATGAATGTAATTAACTAAAAGTTACATATGGACATGAAAATTATCCCTACCATATCAATTTATGTCCACAAAAGTCATGCCTAAGAAGACTAATCAAAGAAAAGGCGAGGTCATTTTTCTCTCAACATGGATTCTCATTCTCAATATCATAATAATACATTATATGCTACCACAATACTCACACCAATGGAATATAATCCCCAAGAATAATCTTTTCTATAGAATCCACCACTTGAACTGGTCATTCGACAACTGATATATCTAGTTCCAAATAAAGATATTCCCAGTTCAGAATATGAGAGGGATTATGATGGAACTTCTAAAAACAAGAAACATAAAAAATATCATGGATATAAGTCAACTAAAATTAAAAATCATACTATAAAACCAATTTTCCAATCTTTTTAATGATCTTTAAATTTCTTATGTATCTCAAAAATAAGTTCCTATGCTTTATAATCAAAAGTTGACCCACACGAGGTGAATGTTTCAAGAACACCTAGCCATCCACTAAAAATTCAATAAGATTTCATTGAAAATAAATATAATATTTATTCTTACTTTGATCCATCTATCATTTTTTACGAATAATATAATTCTTCACCAAAATTTCGTAAATAATGCTTGGTCCCATAAGAGATATTTTACCCACCTCTTAACAAAAAGGTTTTTGATTACATGGTTGACCATACAAAGCCTAAAATGAATTTATTCTAACGGATGAATATAAATTAATTATAAAAGAAAACTCAAATATTCAGAAATAGTTATCCCAAGAGCCTCTAAATTCTATGATGAAAAATCAAAGAATATCCTCTAAATTTTGAATAGCTCGATCCATTTATCCATGTGCCTATGGGTGGTCAGCCATATTCAACTGAACCTGAGAACCAATCACCTATTGGATGACTTTAATAAACTAAGAGGTAAATTAGGGGTCAATATCTAAAATAATATAATATTATTACATATAAAAACTCATGATATCATAAACAAACAACTTTATAAGATACTCAACCATAGTAGTTACTTTAATTGGAATAAAATGAGGGTTAGTTAATAAATCAACACCTATATAGAATAATTCACTCTGGGAGACCATGGTAACCAAATGATGAAATATATAGACACATCATCCCAATTCCAGAGAAGAATTTGGATAGGATGAAGCAATATATATGGATTTTAGTGTTCAACCTTAATTTGTTGATTGGAATTGCAGTGAGAAACACTATCTACTATGTTTTGTTTTAAACCTAGCCACAAAAACTAATTATTTATGTCATAGTACATATTTAATATACTAAAATTAAATACATTGATAATAATTAAAACTTTATATCATATCCCAACTCAAAAAAGAAGATATTAAAAACTAGTTTTCGAGACAAAGAAAGATTTCGAGGGTGAGAGACCACTCGATAATGGTCTCCCCACTATATAAATATTCCTCGATGATTATGAACTTTTATTACAATTTTTTATCCTAAAAAATAAACTTAAGAAGATATTATGTGAACTATGAACTATCCAGAACCGTACCATCCTCTTCCTACATCAAATATAGGTGTATATGAGTCAATTATCCATGTGAATTCCATTAATATTTTAATTCTATCACTACTTGAGAAGGAAAATATTTACTAAATGGATTTATAAAAATATTCCCATTTATCTGGGTAAAGGAAATTTCAATGTGTAAAGACTAAAGATACTCTACCCATAAAATTTTCCCTAGGTTAAGGTCCTTTTAATAAAATATATAACTGACATTATTTTTCTCAAAATAGATGACAAACCTTTCCCCAAGGAGGTAAGGCCACCAAATCTTGAGAGAATGGATCACTAATAAAAGTTATAACCCCTGGTGGGGTAATTATTATCATGTGGAAGAATATTGTGAGAGTTGTATGCCACTAAATGATTGTCTTGTATAATTCCACAACTTAAACCAGCACCTAGACCATAAAAAACCACATATATTTTCCCCAATTTTTGTAGAATCAAAATATGTTCTGAGAAAATATTTTGATTCAATTCATACAAGGAAGTATCCCACTTAGAATAATATATGATTTTTACCCCTCTCTTGGAAAGATCATCCAATGATGATTAAATATTCATATAGTTATATATAAAAAACCGATATAAATTAGCTGGAAATACATTATGAAGTTCATTAATATCCAAATAAAGATAGAATACTTTAGGTTCATCCAGTAGTTCATCTAAAAAGAGAAAATCATTTTTCCAAGTTCTTATAAGGGAGGTCTTATTCAATTAGATCTTGATTCCCAGTCACCCAAAAACATTTGGGATTTTCCATTTGAGGTAGTAAATAATATCCATAGATGATAGAAATCAATATCTTCTTTTTAAGAATCCAACCAGTCCATCCAGAGGATAACATATTAAAGATCAATGTTTAGAAACATAAAGACAAAAACAAGATCAAATTCAAATATCATAAGATAACATGTGAGACATAAAAAATCATTCTCCATATTCTTTTTAAGAGGCATCGTTAACTCTATATCAAAGGGCTTGAGTTTAATTGGATGTTTTAAAATATTCACTAAGTAAGTTAATATAAGGGAAAGAGAGGCACCAGTATCAAATAAATTAGTTTCTAAAGATATATAAGTAAAGATATAAAATCTTACAGTTTCCAAGGTCACATCAAAATCCACCTATGAATCTTTCACTACATAAAAATTCTTTTTTTATAAAAGACTATAGTTGAAACCCAATTTTTTTTAAAGCATCTAACTTCACCAAAAACCTTAGGCTCTAATGAGCCTATACCATAACATTGAGAGCAAAAAAATTATGATAGAACTTTTTTAAGCGACCTCATCGTCCATATGAGTTACATATCATTGGATATTTGGGAAAATTACATCTTATGTTACTAATATTACCACACTAGTAGTAAGTCAAAGTCCCAGTGCTAGCTTTTTCTGAAGGTGTGTTATATGACTACTATAAGGAGTCACTAATACCACCTTTATGAGAATCGTTGCACTTACACTTATTTCCTAAGGAGCCACTAAAGCGACTACTAAGTTAAAGAATAACTGACTTAGACATTCTTGATAGGTCATTCTAGAGCATCATAGCTTTATAAACCACTTCAAAATAGATGTTCATCCTCAAAATATAACTAGTGTTTTGAATATCCAATCATAAGACCATATGAAACCTCTAAGACATCAACGTATAAATTGAAAAAATATCTAGAGAGATAAAATAGTTTGTTGAAGTGGTTGGCATACTATATTATAGTATCGTGATCTATTTATTGGGTGAGAAACCATCATTAACAATTTAAGGAAGATCTACTTGAATACTTTGATCTTGAATTATTTATTCTCCAAAAAATCATGTTATTTTTTATGAACCAATGTGTAACAACATACCTTTTTAGGGATTAAAGGTTAAAATGAGAACATTTCTCTTTGATATATTTTAGAGTTTCCTATAAGTTAAAAATCCACTCGATCAACCCTATCCATTCCTTTCATTTTTAAGTGTCATTATTTCCTTGGAAGGATGGTGGTTTTTGAGGGAAAAAAACTTGCTATTGATATATATATCCCAAATTCCCTTATTACACTTCCCTAGTTTGATCCATTATAGGGATTACACCCTGGTCCATAGCACATACCACTCCCACTACCACATAAATATGATTCTGGTTAGCTAGAGGGTTTCCTCTAAGGGCACACTTGCAATACCCTCCTAAGGGATTGTTGGAAGCATTATGGGGGGAATGGTACTACATAAAAGATAGAATAAAGACCATATGTTTGGTTATTAATATTAGTTTGAACCAAGATAACATAAGAAAATCTCTATGATTAAATGAAAACCAAAAATAAGTGGCACACTTCCCAATATCTTTTAGTAACCTAAGGCTTGTTATGATGAGATCTAGATAGGAATTCACTCGTAACCAACCCTATAAGGCTCAATAATATTATCTCTTGTCTATACAATCATACCAAGACACAAATACCATGGACAAGGAAACCAACCTTTAATACCAATGTGTCATAAACCAAGCCTAGTCATCCCCTAATCAGACACCTAAGCTGGCCCATAGCATGTCCAGAAGGTAATTATTGATCCCCAAGAGCTGGAGACAAGCACTTAGATATCAATGAATACTGTTTTTAATGACTTATCCCTAAATAAACCAATAAAAAATAGTTTGAATATATAAAATAAGGAAAACATTCCAACCCAAATTCAGAGAGAGAAAGTCAGAATATAAGGAAACTATAAGCGTCAAACCAGAAATGGTAGACCAAAGTAGCCAATTCCATAAAAAATCCATCTATATGTGATATAATGGAAAATATATAACCATGTCACCTAAAAACTCCCAAACCCCACTAACTTGGATAACTATCACCACCATGTGGAGCCTTATATTTACACACCTCAGGAAAAATAATATCTACACACACCTAAATGTTATTTGCAGAGTGTGTGAAAAATAGTCCATGTAGGATCCCACCAACTATTACATAAGTAGTATATATAAAATCAATTAATTATTCTCATTTAGAGAAAGATAAAGAATGAAGTGTAGCTTTCTGAAATTTTCAATAAATCATGAAAATAAACCCTTTTTGTATTTTTTTTATAAAACATGAATAAATGGACCATATTTCAAGAATTTGAAAATAAAAAATTTAAGAATCATTTATATAAAACCAATATAAAAGGTGAACCATGGAAACAAGTCCTAAGGTGGGTTAGGTCTTGTTTAACTAGGATCTTCATATTTTATTGGTCAAATGACTATGTGCACACATGTCTCTAGAACATGGTCAAGGGATAAGAGAAAAGACAAAAAATTAAACACCCTCTCTTAAAAAAAGTTTATTTATAGTTGTACCATTTTTCTATGATAGGTAGTCGCAAAAGCATCCTAGCATGATTGTCCCAATCTTTCCCCATCCTAAGTACCCCGGGTTACTTTGTTCTATAGCCCACAGTTGTTGGATTCCAATTGCATAAACAACCAAAAATTAGAGTTTGTCACTTTCATGGTCCAAATAATTTCATGGGTATATCACATATCTATAATCAAACTACCCAAATCCACAATAAATCATGATTTGAAATACCCTTATATTTTCAATAAAAAAGTGGAAATCTATTTTATAAAAGAAGTCTTAGCCTTAACATATCAAGAATCATAAATCATTCCATTAAAAAATTTATAAGAAATAATTTAATGTGATATATAAATCATGGTATATAAAATATGTATTTTTATTAAACTATCCACAAAAAAACATGGTATTTCCATAAAAACTAGCTCAAAAGATCCTTGAGAAACTACTTACTAAGAAAATTAATGAAGAATCACACTAAAATCTAGGTAGATTCAGTCTCTAACATCCTATATAATAATCTATCTATATGAAAACCCATTAGATCTTGAAAACTCCCATTGATCTGGCTAAAACATCCCCAATATATAGTTTCTTTCATGAAAAAGATGGGAGATCTAGAATAACGATGAATAAAATATAAGAATTAACTCTTATATTGAATTTCCTAGGCCTAACGCCACATGATCCATCAAAATCACTCTATAAGAGTGTTGAGATCTGCAAATTAAAATAGTGGAACCCATAGAGTTGATATCAAAGGATTTTAAGGAATAATGAGACTATTTTGAGATATAACAAGTTTTTAAATCAATTTTAAGATTAATTAATATCCATCACACGATTTGGAAGAATGGTTTGGAAAATTGTGCACTAACTATGCATCCATTTATGTACACTGGGGGAAGACTCATGGTTCTGTCAAATATTTTGACTAACCATGCTCCAACCATGAAAAACTCCATTGTCCAAAAACTTTCCAAGTTGCACAGTTTCCTGAGAATTTTGCACGGTTTGGCATAACCATTGGTCAACTATGCACATGCCTTGAAAACTTAAAAAACTCCCAAAATAATACACAAAACCATTTATGAATGGTTTAAAACAAAATATTGAAAAAATTGAATTTAATTACATAAAAGTGAAATTAGAAAGTGAAAAAAATGTATTATTAATTAATAGAGAAATATATTCTAAAATTTTAAGGTGTTATTTTATCCACCAATTAAATAAATTATGTCCAGACAATTTTTAATTATTGATAAAATGTAAGTATTTCGAAAATATATAAGTAAATAAAGATATAATTTTTAGAGACATATCAACACAGGAAACATATATATTTCCATAGAATAGTACATTCCCTAATATTGAGTTCTTATCCGACCATTTGCGCCAAGAGTCTTTAGTTATTCAGTATTAAGACCGATATTATATATTTTTTTTTCAAAATGGTGTGTATAGACACCAAATTGATATAACATTATTGTTTTATATGAAATGTGATTTCCTTATTCTAAATAATATATTTTTCCTTTAGGTAGAGAGAATCAATCCATTTTAAAAATTACATGAAATTCATATAACCTAATTTGAAGTATTTTCTTATTATTTTACACTTAAGATGAAATAATAAAACCATTTAATGTTTTTATTAATAATTTGACATCTAGTCATAGAAGTTATTATTTGATTATTTGGGAAAAAAATTTTGGTACAAAATATTATGTTATACAGGATATAAATACAACAGTCGTGGTTCTTGAGTGGATGATTAGTATTCCCCACTCCACATCATTTTCAAAACCCACTTCCGTAATTGTGGGTTCATATCCTTTCACTTTTTCCCTTGTTTATTGAAAATTTTGATTCCTATCACCATCTTTATCCCATGTATTAAGGAATTGACATGGATAATGATGAAGTTTCACACATTTTTTACATTTAAATATCAGTGATATAGAAGAATGAAAATTATTTCCCTAAAAAAAAAACTCTTACAATTTCCTTAGTAATTTATTTCTTGATTTTGTCATTCACCATAGTTAAAAATTTTACAATTCCTCGAAGAGATTCTTCTATGTACAGCTTCACAGATTTTTGAAATGAAGTAAAATGAATCTTATTTAATTAATTATCTTCATCACCTAAACTTACATGTAACTCAATCTTTCTCTCCTTTGGAATGATTGGAAACTTAACCAAGTCAACATTGTTAATCATAATTCATGATAGATGGTTAATCATAACAAAAATATTTCTCACTCCAAATATTATCCTATTATATTTGTTATTAGAATAATATCTGCTTTGTCCATGGAATACCTAATTAACTTTTTCCCTTCAGCTCTATCCAAAAAAAAAACAAAAACAAGTTGATGTGTGAGCTATAAAATTGGCATCATAAAATAATTATCATAAATTATCTCATGAAAAAATGATTTCCAAAATGAATTACTCTTTAAAACCATCACATTTTCTTTTAGTTCAACCTAAATCACTCTTTATTCAATCTATTTTTCTTTAGGTGGGGTTATCTCATACTCCTTAAACTAATTGATTAACATAATGAATCCTTTTTAATGGATCATAAATAGAATTTGACTGCCCAAATCATATTCACTATGAGTGTCAAGCCATCTGGGAAATTCTAGGCCCAATCATCGTATAATGAGTGAAGAGTGAGGAGATACTCAAACATCCTTTTTGAGGGTGATTACCCTTAGAATAATCCATTCAAAAACTAAAACCACTTTCTAGTATCCAGTAAGGGATGTAAATTACAATAAATAAGATAATCTCCACTTGTCCAAAACATCAGGATGTTTTCTTATATTTAGCCTTATCTATTGGGTTTTTAATAAATACCTCTTATCCAAATCTATAAAAAAGAAATACAACAATATCAAAAAATATCTAAATATTGGTATGATAACAATTGAGGGGCATTCAACCTACAACCTTAGGTCCAATTCTAAAAAAATACATTAAAAACTAACTTTTATACAAACTGTGATGACTCAAGATAAAAAAACATATATTTCACATCATTTTCATACCTCAAACATTACATCTCACAAATATTCATATAGTCCAAAGAATGTTTGGTTTACTATCTTTTATAATCAACTAAATAACCAAATTATTTTATAATTATTGTCAACAAATATCCATAATTGATCCACAATAGAGTCCCTTATAGACTCACCATAATTTATAATCATCTCCATAACTTGGGGAATAAAAACATATGGAAGTGGTGAAATAAGATGCTGAGTAATAGAAATATTGCCAATATTTTATCATGGGTGAGACGATGAGAAAAAATGAGTAGGTTAGAAATATATTATTTAAAAGAACACAGAACAAAAATATATTTCCATAATTCATGATAAAAGGACATGTGATCTCAAAAGAAAGAACTTATACCCTGGTATAATAGTGTAGAAATACAAGAAAATAATCATGAACCATGGATCAAAACCTAAGAATATAATTTAAAATTTGGAAATATGATTAAGAAAAATAAATATTTACATTATAAACATAGATAACCACATTGAGTTCATGCTCAATATTGTTAGTGTAGGTAATATTCATCATGTTCAAACTCAATCTTATGAAAATATTGATTCTTCATCCTTTTTATGCTCAATATTGTGAAATTATGTAATCCCAATCATGTGAGAACTGAATATTATAAATGTAGCTAACCACAATCAAGTTTATGATCAAAATCATTATCTCATGAGGTATAAATGTTTAACCAATGAATTGTATGGTGATATATGACCCCACCCATCAATAGTAGATACTTTTTTATTCCATTTGAAACAATAATTCAAACTATCAGAAAGAAACCATGGAAAGAAAATGAGTTTTATATCCTTTTCAAATGGTATTGCATAAGCTAACTTCTAGGATTGGATTTATTAATAACAACATTGACTCAGTCAAAAGGATTATTTCATAGAGGCATTTATATGATGATTTATAAAAAATAACTATATTGGAGTTATGTATTTTTTATAGGAAAATGGTAGTGAAACCATAAGAAGGTGATATTTTGAAAACATTATTTAACATTATAATGAAGGTAAAAATTACTCACCAATTTCAAAAATCATTTTCAAGAAATTAATATGTATACATTTTTTACACTACTATAAACGAAATCCAAATAATGGATCCTTGAAAAACATAAATATTTTACATAGAAAATATATAGTGGATGGTAAAAATATAAATATGAAAGAGAAATAATTTATAATATTTTGAACATTATTTTATTCACAAGGTGGGTCATCGAACGATGGATCTACTTGTATGGGTGGTGAGGGAAATGACATCTTCGATGGGTAACATCAAGATATGAGGAAATCTGAAAAGTGGGTAGGTAATCAGAAAATATCGAGATAGGTCTTACAGTGAAGAGTTATAGATGATAGCTCTTCAATAGAGGCTGACATCCATGGTGGTCCATTGGTAGATGGATGTCTGTTATGTTAGATGAAAGTCGGTTCAAAATTTCATGGATGGGCCGACCACAGGCCCACAATGGTGTGCAACCCGGAAAATTTAAACCCCATGGGTGAGGGACTTTGGTCCATTTGGGGTTATATTTTAAATTTGTATTTGGTTTAATCTTGGATCTTCAGGTATGTTCCAACAATATATGTGATGGGTTCCCCACTACCTAGAAGAAATATAGTTTCTTACTTCCAATTAAAAATAGGGTCATTTACCTCATACTATTAAAGAAATTAAGATATAAATCCTTGAATGAAATTCCACAATAAATTAGTTGGAATGTAATTATAATATCATTAATTAATAGAATAAATAAATCTTGTAAAACCTTAATCAAATAGCAACAATTATGACTGAAGAAAAGAAGATGGATCAAGAAAAACTTCTTTTCAATTATGGATATTTATACTAGATTAATTGGTTTATTACTAACAAAATAAGTGTAATGTGACTTTGAAAGTAAGATATAGATAAATTGCACCTCATGGACACTTACTTAAAATAAACATACCAAAAACAATTTTTATTAGATTAAAATATTACTTAACTTTCCAAAATGATAAATATTTGTTTTATAAATTCAACATTATATTGTTATATTATTTATTTTACTTTATAAATATTTATTTTTTATACCAAAATGTTTCCATAAACTTTTAAATCATTTTTGTGTTATTAAAATCATATAAAAGTGTCAATATTTTCAAAATCATAATTTTTCACTATTCAACCCAAAATTAAACCTTTTCAGAAAAATATCAAAACTTCATCCTAAAATGATTTGTTTTTTATAAATTAAAAAAGGAATTTAATTTGGTCAAATTAAATTTCTAAAATTTTGTAATATAACTTTCAAATAAATAATCAATTTTTTCTCATTGGAAAATAATTTATTACATTTTTTAATTACATATTTATATCACCTTAGCATCTTCCTAACAACCCCACAATATTAATGTAATGTCTAAACATACGATACGGTGTAAAGGAAATAATGGTTGGTGGTTCATCTATCATGGATATCATTGAAATATCCATATACTTGAAAATCTATTTCATATTATTTCACTCATAAAATAATTTTTGGAGTTCCATTTGTGCTTGGTCTAGAGAAACCCATAGCGATTCCACCTCATTTCCTATCTCATAAATGATATCCTAAAACTTAATACTCATACTACTTGGTCATAGAAATTCTATTTTTTACTTATTTTTAATAATGTGATTACTGTGAGTTATACCCATTGATTTATCAACTATATTATAATGTTAAATTTAATAATTTTATTTTAAAGTATCATGATGTCAAATCTATTGGGTGTTTCTTGTGAAACAAGTTATTGAACATAGTATTAATTTAAATAGAAATATATTCACTAATCTCAAGGTGTTATATTTCCCACTTTAAATAAATTTTATCCTAACAATACTTAATTATAGAAAATATTTAAGGGTATCTAAAATATATAATTGATTCAAGATAAAATTTCTTGTGAGATATTAACCTCAAAAACATATATCATTACTCAAAATAGAATTTTCTATAATATTGAGTTTTTATACAACCATTTAATCCAAGAATATATTATTATTTGGTATCAAGATTCGTATTATATAATTTTCTTTGATAGGGAGTTCATAATTATCTTTTCATTTATTGACTATTATAGATTGATAAGAAATATTATTTCCTTATTCTAAAAAATAATTTTCCATTTAAGTATTGATAATCGATCCTTTTCTAAAATCATAAAAAAATCATCTTATTTGATTTAAACAAGGATATTTCTCATAAAATAATACTTGGGATAATATAATAATAGAACTAGAATATTTTATTAATAATTCGATATTTAGTAATAGAAGTGGGGATTTAATGTTATTAGTAAACATTATAGGTACCAAGGTGTAGGTTTTATAATATACAAATAAAAAACACAGAGTTATTGAGTGTATTATCATTTCTCATCTATACACATCATTTCTAGAAACCACTTTAGTAATTTTGGTTGCATAATATTTCTCTATTTCCCTTGGTCTTGGAAATATCTAATGCCTATCCCTATTTTTAGTATTTGGATTAGGGAATTGACTTGGATAATGTCTATGTTTCCTATATTTCATACATTTAACTATCATTCATACCTAAAGATGAAAATTATTTCCCTTTATTATGTTAACTAAACTCTTTTTCTTATATAGTTTATTTCTCAATTACATCATTTACCATATATAAACATATTGAAGTTCCTATCAGAAATTCCCCTAGTTTCCTTTGGTCAAATTTTTTATATAGATGAAATTGAATCTTTTTTATTTAACTATTTTCATAACCTGAACTTCCATGACACTCTATCCTTATATTATTTGGTGCGTTTGAAAACACAACTAATATCACATTTTTAATCAAAATTTGTGATATCTAATTAGGCATAACCACAAGATTTCTCACTCCATCTCTTACCCTGCTTGTTTTATCATTGGGAAAATCACTGAATTATCCATGACATCCATTTTTAACTTATATTTCTCAGGTTATATACATTAATAAAACTAAATTGTTTTGATTTGAGTGATTAAAAATTAAAATAATCCGTGAATTATCATTATTAATCTCATGAGAAAATCAACCTCAAAATTATTTTCCCTTTGAAACCATCACATTAGATTTAAGTTCAACCTAAATCATATTTGGTTTAATCTAAGTTTCTTTAGGTTGGGTTCTCTCACAATTATTGATCTAATTACTTAACATGATAAATCCTTCATAATGGATTGTAAAGAGAATGTGATCAAAAAAATAATATCCTTAAAATGTGTCAAGCAAGGTGTATAGACTTAGGATTACTCGTCGTGAATTGGGTAAAGATTGAGTTGTAATTTAACCAATATTTTTATAGGTGATTACCCATAGGTGATTCTATATCACAACTGTGCCCACATTCCAGTATCTAGATTGGGATGTAATTCTTAGAAAACCACACAGTCTCTACATTACCAAAACTTTAGGATGTTTTTATATACATAGACTTATCTCAGGAGTTTTCACAAAAGTAATATTATCCTAATCCCCCCAAAATAACTAATCCAATACCTAAATTAACTAAACCTTGTTCAAATACCAAATAAAGAACCCTATACCAACACTCTTAGGTCCAGTTCTTGAAATAATATATTTAAATACTAGATTTGATACAAAATATGATGACCCAATATAAACATACATATTTTTCACATATTTTTCATCTCTTAAACATTTCATATCCCAAATAGTTACACAATCCCAAGAAATAATGTTTTAGTATATTTTAAAATCAGGTAAAATCACTTATTTTATGATAATTTTGGACTTTTTTCTATAATTGAGTGACACTAGAATCCCTTATAGACTTATCAAAAGTTAAACTCTTCTATATGACATGGGGAAGGTAGAAACAATATATGGATGAGATTAAATACTAAGTAAGGGGAAATTTATCAAAATGTCATCAAGAGTTAGATCATGTGAAAATATGATCATGGGAGAAATAAATTATTTAATTTAATATAGAATAATATTATTTTTCCATAACTCATGATACAAGTACATGTAATAAAAAATGAACAAACATGAACCATGAAATAATAGTATGGAAACATGATATAGTAATCAAAAACCATAGATTATAAGGTAATCATATAACATAGAAATATGGAATAATTGTAAGCATAGAAAACAATTTATTCCGAACATCGATAACTTCATCGATTTGATGCTAAATCTTTTGAACATAGATAAGTTTCATCATGTTCATGTTCAGTATTATAAACAAAGATAATATTTACTATTTTAATTCTTAATATTGTAAATTTAGATAATCTGAATCACGTCCACACTCAATCTTGAGAATTTATCTAATTCACATCATGTTCATGCCCAAAATATTTATCTCACGAGGAATAAATATTTAACCAATGAATTATAGGTTTATATAGGACCCAACCCATCAATATTCCATAAATTTTTGTTCCACTAGAAATCAATCATTTATCATATCATAAAAAACCTTGAAATGAAAATGGTTTTCATATTATTGGAAAATGTTATTCTAGAAACTGACTTTTTTGGGTTATATTGATTAAAACCATTATTCAGTCACCAAGAAATATTATTTCATAGGGGAACTTATATAATGATTTAAAATACATAAATATATAGGATTTAATTTATTTAAATAAAAAATGGATGTGAAAAAAAAAATAAAAATGATGCATTTTTAATATATTCATTAACATTGTTGTAAAGAGAAAAATTAGACATCAATTTCAAAAATCATATTCACGGAGGTAAAATTATTTTTCTAACCATAAATTTTAAACAAATATGAAAAATGAATCCTTGAAAAATATAAATGTTATCCATAAGAAATGTGTAGTGGAATATATAAATTCAAACATGAAATAGAAATCCTTCTTAATATTTTGAAAAATAATTTTATTGAAACCCACATAAAAATGGGAGATAAATATATCAATGGAAAATAGGTAAAGATAAATTTTAATATTACTAAAAATAAAACATATTTGAATTTATAAATAATAAAGGATAAATTTTACAGGAAGAGTGAACATGGATATTGAATTTAATGTGACCATTTGAAGAGAATAAGAATTATTCTTAACATCATTAAATTTCATGAAGAAATAAATTCATCAATATAAATACCCAAAAAAATTAGTAGATTCATTGTCATATCTATAATTAATAAACTAAAATATTAATGCAAAACTTTATACAAAGAGAAATAATTATGACTCAAGAAAAGAATTTGGGTCAAAAAACCTATTACATTGAATCATTATGAGATAAACATTCTCTAACCTATTGTATAATAAAAATGACTTTATTAATCACATAATTCAGAACCTTATTCATTGATATATATTTTATAAGCTTAATTTATAATCATTTAATAAAAATATATTAGTCAGTTATATTTGATTTTTCTCATTTGAAGTTATTAGCTTATATTTTTTATTTAATAATAGTTTCATAATGGTGTTGTTGATTCTAGTATCTAGTTTAAAAGTTAATCATTAGAAGATAATTATTGGTGTAATTTATTTTTTATAATTATTTATAATGTTCTAATTTGATTTTATAAAGAATTTTGATTTTAATTTGTGTCGACCAAGCCGATGATTAGATTATTTCTATAAATTTAATTGAAAAAAAGGAAAATGTTTTAAGTTGAGAATTAAAATAAACATTCCATAATGATAAAAATTATTTTCTTATTATTGTATAATATCACTTTTATTTAAATTTCTATATTAATCCATGATAAATATGTATAACATTGTTCAACTAGGCAGTTGAACTGTCCCAAACAAGAACTAACTGTAATCTATGTGAGTGTATGGTTGAGAAAGAGATTTTTTTAGAGTAATATATGTATTATATAATTAAAATGATATTTTTTAATTAGTTTGGTAATTGTAAATAAAATTTTAAGATAGTTGGATAAAGAAGAAAAATCTATATGAAAAATGATATAAGTTGGTTTGTGAAGGCGGTAGTCTGCACATATGAATTAGCATCGTCCTTATTTTAAAAATTATGTAAAGAAGGTACAAATTGGTTTATATTTTCATAATAATAATAATTTTTTATAATATCATAGCTATCCATTAAATACCCATCTTCAACCATCCATTTAGTGATATTATTAAAAATGGATCATGTCGCTTATGGAAGTGGTAGTACACACATAACACAAGAGACATTTTTATTTCTTAAATAGTTGGGAGAAAGGTAGAAAATTGTTATCCTATAAACATAATAAAATTTAAGTATACATATGAAACTTGTATAATTATTTCAACATGGTCATATTAGATTTGGAGGTGGTAGGGAAAAAATAAAGTGAAAGGAGTAATTGATAAATTTACCTTACCATATTGAAGTGATCTTTTTGAAATTTGATTAAGGATTTGAGAGGATTTAATATGAAAAAACAAAAACCTTTATGAAGTGTATCGGAGTGTTTTGGAGTTATTTGGGTAGATTTTTTCCAAATCATGGAGGCTTGGAGTGTGAATAGAAGTGGGGTGGTGATAGCTCTATTTACTGAGGAGAGGAGTGGTGTTTTTGTAATAATATAAAAGATAAAGTCACAATTCAAAAGTTAAATAGATCGAATAATGGAAAATAATGGTCTAGGTGAAGGGTTATGGCTGATAATTTCGAAACCATACATTTTCACACATGTTTTTAAGTCTTTTCTCATTGTTTTTCAATTTTACCATTTTTTGTTTTTACACTAATAACTAATTTTTTCTAATTAATTTAATTTTAATTCCTAGAACTAAAACTAGGCTTATTACATAACTTGGACCTGATGATTCAAAATAAAGAAAAATATATTTTTTTAAATAAAATATCTAAATGTCTTAAAAATTAATTTTAATATTATCACAAATAACGTGTAGAAACCATTTTTTGAAAAATTATAATTTTATGATTAAAAAGTTATGATTAAGATAAAATTATGAATTTTGTGGATTTATATGGAGTTATTTAGATTATTATTAACCAAATAATATTTATACAACTTTAAAAGTAATTTAAAACCATGTTCCACCTAGAAGACACTTAGTTAATTGAAACATACCAAAAATTGTTTTTATTAGTGAAAAATATTACTTAAATATTTATAATGTTAAACATGTGTTTTCAATATTGTATTTTTAAATGAGGTATTTTAATTTATAAATATATATTTTGTAACACTCTGATATTTTGGAATATATTTTACTATAAATTAATATTGTATTCAATAACTTTTTTCTCATGAAACACAGAATTTAAACAAGCCCTAAATTATTAGATTATTAGCATTAATAAAAATATATGAACAATATAACCTCTAATAAACAAAATTAAATTAATCAATTTAAAATACTAATACTTAGAAGATATATAGTTGATACTAAATTTGTTTTTTTTCAAAATAGCTATTTTCTAACTATTATGTAATTTACCCTAATAAATTAAATTTACCAACTGAAAATATTATTGTAATAATATATAATATTTGAATATATGAACTAATATTTTAACATTATTTAAATCATATATTGGTATTAAGTAATATTTAAAACACTTAATGTTCAAAAAATACTTTTTTCAATAAAACCGATTTATGTTTTCAATTTCATTTAAATAAAAATTTATAATTTTTAGAATTATAATTATATAAAATAAAAATATTTTTTTAATTCATAATGTTAAAATTAGTTTAGTAAGAATATTTAAAATTTTCTAAAATAATTTATTTTGTTTTCTGAATAGTGAAAATTCTAATTTCTCTAAAAACCATCACTTTTGTCACATTATATTAACACAAGAAATAATTAAATGTTTGTGAATTTTCTTATATAAAAGATATTTATTTAATAAGTAATATAAATCATTTAAAAATTCTATGTTGAATTTATGAAACACATGTCTATCTTTTTAGAAACTCTAGTAATATTTAAAAGTAATAACTCTTCTTTTTAACTTACATTCAAAATTAGATTTTTTCACCTATAGAAAATAAATATAAAAAAATGGATTTCATATTTTATATTTTCATTTTCTTATTATCTGATAAATTAAATTTCATTATTAAAAATTTAAGTAATATTACTATGATTAAATTTAATTAACATGATAATGGCGGAAATATTATTTTTAAAGATTTTTTTGATAACAATATATTATTTTTATCTAATATATTTAATTTATATTATTTAAATAATTAATATAATATAATTTTAAGTCACATTTTAAAATAAATTAACAAACATTTTATTTTCAATCAATACAAAATAAGATTAAGAACACTTAATGGAAAAAACAATTTTGTAAAAAAACAATTTTTTATATATTAAATATTTTAATTTAAAAGTTATTTTTGTCATATATATAAATATAATTAAATAATATGGATCCAAAATTTTGTTAAATTACATAAAAATTATCAAATAATGGTTGCAATATATTTTTAATAAATTATAAATTACTTGGCTAAGAACTTATTTTGAAGGTAAAAAACCAAATGAAAAAAAATGAAAATATAAAGTTGTAAAAGAATTAAATAATGTATTAAAGAATATTGAAAATGATTTTTAGAGTCTTTATATACCTTATATCACCCACACTCTACTATTTCTCACTTTTTTGAGACATTTCCATATGACTAGAGTCATTCCATTATTGAAAAATAATGGGTATTCAAAAAAGTTTTATTTTCTTAACTTATAAAAGGAGATCACTTACAACCTTCCAATTCTAAACATTACCTTAAAATTTGAATTAAAAATCTACTTAGTTTTACTCTCCTAGAGTTAACTTTAACATTATAATTTATATGGTTACTATAAATTATCCCAAGATCTTCTTTTCTGAGGATAATGTCCAGTTAAAGTTTAAGGTCCCAATGTGAGTATAACTTAATAATTAAACTTTTATTCTTAATATTTCCCTGAAAAACCTATATTATATATAGTAATATAATGAACTTATTATGATTTTCATGCTCTATTTTTGTTATATTAATTGAATAAAAATTATTTATTCCATTAAAACCACTTATAAAACAAAAGAACATCAATCGTGCGTTTGTTCAGACTACTGCCTCCACGATGCAACATCATTAATTTTTTACCCTTGCCTATATTTTATTGTCATAATGATTGAATTTAAGAATAAATGGTAAATATATAATATAATTATGATTATTAAGATACAAATTATAATCCTCTTTCATTCCCTCTGATTCATTGGTAAATGAAAACCGCAATTGTGCATTGTGTAGACTATTGTCTTCATGAAGTAACACATAACAATTTTCATCTAGTTTATTTATTATTTATTAAAATGTCTTGAAATATGATTAAAAACCATAAAAATATATTAAAAACTTCACTATGATTCTGTAATAATGATATTATTAAAAAATAAATAACTTTTATAACCATAATCATCCATTAATTATAGTATTTTTATTTTTGAGTCACTCTAACCACCTACTTAAAAAATATATAAAACTATAGTGTGGATGACTATAGGATTTAAAATTATGATATTGTTATAATTTAATAATTAAATAATAATTTTTTTCTTATTTTGGAAATTTTATATTAATTATTAAACTTATCATTAAAATATAATCTTTGATCACTAAAATTAGCATAATAAGCTGAGAATGAAATAATTTTCATACAAAATAACTAAATACTTATGGAATAAGATTATATATTTTAGAATAACTACAATTTATCTATTATAATACTATTAATTATCTTGTAATTATGAAATAGATATTAAATAATGTGTAAGGGATCAAATTCATGTAGTTTGTCCCTTTGTAATTTTCCAAGGCATGCGATACATGGAGGAGGCCTATCATGAGTCTGGAGGGGTTTAGCTGCTAAAATCTGGAAGTAGGTGGAATACATGGTGTGTAATTATTTTTCACATCTCGTATTCATAGTTCATGTTTTTTTATATATGGTTTCTATGGTACTTTCCATCATTTAAATATTTGGGATTAAATTCTTCGAGGTGATGTGTTTTTCGGGGAAACTTGAATCATGAAATTGAAATGATGTGTAAGGGTTACACACTGTGTAAATTCATTGTTCAGTTCATTTAACAAAGTTTCATTTCTTTAGGTTTTTCCTCAAACCCTATGTAATCTCCTGACTCTAGGTGATCCAATAACACCACATTAGCATTTTGGGATTCCTTCAATAGGGATTGATCCTTGGATTTCATCTTTGATCTTTGGTGATCCAAGGTGAGTTCTTTCTTCATTTTCTTGTAGGTTGTCCTTGATCAGTCTTGTTTACTCATATTTTTTACACCATGTTATGGAACTTGATCTTCGCTATTCTAATGATATTTCTTTTTTTAGTGCTTTTATGGAATGGTGTATTTAGGAGATCTCGGTTTCCTTATGGGAGAGGTGATCAAAGATTTGTAGTGTTAGTCTTTTCTCATGCAAATAATATTGATGCCTTTCAGGTAGGGAATTCCTAGCTTCCATATTTATTTACATTAAATTATAAATTGTGCATGGTTTATCCATTTCGATGATAATTAAAATAACCTATTGATTTTTTTAACTTGATTAATAATTAAATAGGATAGAACGATCGCATGTCAATGGTTTATAACATTATAGCGCTTTGACACTTGTTTTGATAGATAGTGTTATATATATTACATTCTTTGTTAGCATGTTATTATTCTTGAAGTAGAATGTTGAAATTGGTAAAAATATAAATCCATAAATAATTGATTTATTGTCTTAAGAATAATTAATAAAGACGCATGTTTGAATCCAGTGTTTTTTGTAAATTGATGGTGAGAAAATTAATATTAGTATTCATGTTTATTAAATGTGATCTTCCATGTAATTAATGGAAATGTTAAATAATGTGAATTAGGTTTATTTCTATAGTTGATAATGAAAAAAATGTTAAATGTGAATGGTTATTCTCATGGTTTTATGAGTTGGGTTAAATATTAGTGAGTGTGTTTTTCGATTTTTATTGTGTTATAGTTTAATGCCTTAGGTTTCCCATAGTTGGAACCTATTAGTAATAAATTATTTAATTCATTATGTAATAAAATCTAGTTGTGTGAGAAAGTTATTTTCTAGGGATTAAGTTTCCCATCTTCTGGATAAGGATGAGTGCCTTGTTTTGGAGTTTCAAGAGATCATTTTCATGTGAAGGTTGACTACCTTGTTTTAGAGGCTAGATTCACATGTTGACTATTTTTGTTTGTTTCTTAATGATTTTATTGATTTCCTCTAGATGAGATATTTGATATGCACTGCAATGTGGGGTGTAGAGGACTAGATATGTCGTGAACCTCTGGTGGTTGAGCCTAGGATGGTGGCTGTGATGTATGGGTGGAGAGGACCAAATGATGTGGAAGTAGTTGACGCCTGTGATGAAGAGATGCTTTAGGATGTACCTATGGGTGTCAGGAAAGGAACCGAAGATAATGGAATGAGTTGATGTCAGGTTTACTCATCTATTTCATGATGGGAGATGATATTCTTGATTAGGAATTTTTTTAATGACAGATGGTAGTGTTTCTTATTTTATCTACATTCTTTTCCCCACTACTTGAGGTAGCTGGGTATGCTTGGTTTCATTTTTTCTCTTGGTGGTGGCTTAGGATGTTTTTTAGAGTACTAATATTAGAGAGTTATTCTAATAATTAATTTAATAATTCTTAGCACATAAGGTTGGTGTTGATGCAATGAAAATTCTAAAAGATGCTAATCTTGATAAATTGTTGACTAGATTTGGATTTTGCATTAAGGTCTTGGAATTTACTTTGATGATTAATGTAATTTAATGTGGCATAATTTTACTGGTTAATTAATTTCTAATGTATTAATTAGTCGGAGGAAATGTTAAAAATAAAATAATTAAATTAATGTATCTCTTTTAAATAATTGTGTGATTATAGTATATTTTTTCTTAGTAGTGGCATACCAGAGTCTGAGAAACATTAGTTATAGTTGATTATAGGACAAGGTTATTCTTATAGGTTTATTTTGAGCTATATTTTATCCTATATATATTTTTGATTTCATACAGTACCCCACCCTTATCGGTTAGGGAAATAGACACCCATTGGACTATGGGAGGGTTTTTTTCCCAAACATCCTAATGGGGGGTGGATGGATGGATACCCCATCTTTACCTACTCTCTTCTCTTGGTAGTTACTTGTGATGGTATGCACGATGTTTATTTTTCCAATATATATGTTTAGAGTGCCATGGTTGATTGTGGTTATTCACCCAAATTTATTCCCTATTATATTATCCAAAGTATTATTATAGGTATGACATGTATATATTGTTATGGCTTGAGATAATTATGTAGAGTATGGGCTGTAGTGGCTTGAGGTATAATTCATGAAGTATGATATACATTATATGAGTTGTTTTGGATCTCTAAAGATACATTGTTACTATAGATGGATATGTGAATGGGATGGTGTGATGATGTGATTCACATTGTGTATGTTATAACACCTTTCCCTGGTCTCTTCGTGATAGATTACTTTTGGAGAGATATAGATTAGGATATGTGACATTGGGGTAGAGTGGAAAACCAATGGGTAAGCATGAGTGACATACCCCTGATTTGTTATTATTATAATTGAACTGCATAAGAGTTGCATTTTTTGTCAATGAGAAATCAATATGTGAATGAAAGGTTTTGATGAAGAAGCTAGAGAAGACTTGGAGAATTTTTGTTGATTCAAATAATTGAATGCTACACTTGATCAATTCTCCAAGAGGATATAATTTAGATGATTGTAGAACTGATCATAAGTTTGAAATCATGTGTCAAATAATGACACATTGTTACCGCATATGAAGAACCCCATGCAATGCTTTATTTCATAAGGAAAGTGGAAGATCCATATAAGGGATTCTAATTGGATGAAGGTTGTGAACTAAATCAGAGATTGTTTATACTGATCCTCAAAGAAGAAGACATGTGTTTAAAAGATAACACATCACTCACAATAATTATTCCATGAATTATGATTTAATGAATGAGGAATGATGAAATGATCCATGCATCATCCATGATTGGATTAAAGGAATGTATCGATGATATTTGGGAATCATGATCTAAAAATAATGGAATGAATGATGATGGATGAAGAAAAATACAAGAGGGAGAGGCATTTACATATTTCAAGGTGTCCATGCATCTTATTTTATGTTAACATTTATGTTAACATTTTTTCTGATACTTTTACAAAAAAGTATTCTAACTATGCAGGCCAGTTGAAGCCCCCACCCAAGGCGCATGTGGGACCCGAGGGTCTACCGCACCCAAAGGAATGGCCTCAAATCCTGCCTGCAAGAGGCACATGGGGCCATGTGTAATCCCCAAGGGATGCATAATTAGTTCTTGAATCACACCCAAAGGAGAAAAGGTGGGCGCAAAGCACGCTTGTAGGAATAACTGGTGTAGGGAAACACCAGAGTGGGGAGAAGAGTAATATGGCACTAAGGCCACATGCCTTGATTGATATACAGCTCCTCACCCATGTCTCTGTTTCAATGTGGGACAACCTAAAATTATGGGGAAGCAATATCAATCCTTCGATGCATTGAAGACACATTTTCTTCCATCTGATTGCTACACCATCAATCATGTGCATCAGAACCTTCCATCTGATCACACGCTTCAGGAATTAAACCAGCGCTGTTTGATCCTCCACTGAGGTTATCTTCAACCTTTGAACACCCGATATTTTTTTGGTGAACTAGGTCTCGAACCAAAACACCCTACTCACCACTCTAACCACTGTTTGAGCCAATGATGAGCTCATATAGATTGTCTGAGCATAATGAATTCTATGCATGCAATTCCATTTTCATGCATTCATGAAACTGAAGATCTATGAGGAGGTTTATGCAACATGAAGCTAGAGAGGCTACGAAGAAAGCTCCACAATCGAGCTTGCATGGAGAAGAGGCTATGCAAGAGTCCTTAAACACATGCATGTGATGTTTCCTCCATGAAATAGGGAACCCTAATTGAATAGAAATGAACTAAGAGAATTGGGATCTCTCACCCGCATTTGAAATGGAAACATGTAAGATATGCTTCATATCTTGACCCATGGTTTGAATGTTTTAAATGGAGAATATCTTGGGCATTGAAATCTTGGAGCCCCAAATAAACAGACGTGCATTACCACATATAAAAGTAGAGGCACCGAGTCAAAATGGGGTGTTTCCATCTCATAAGAAGGTGCTCCAATTTCTTTGAAGAAACAGTTCTAAGTCAAACCTCTTTGGTTTTTGAAAGGTAGAGGTACCACACAGCTTTTTAATGCAAAGGAGAAGAGGATCCTTCTACCCTTTGACAAGTGAAATGCACTCTCGAAGGGTCTAATGAAGAATTAGTCTCATTCACCCCTTATGTGAAAGAGATCTATGTATCACTCATGGTTTGTAATGAGAAGAACCTTGAACCCCTTGGTTCATAAAATAAGTCGCGCCCTTTGTGTGAAGGAACCCCACAAACACGCGACCTATTTTTATAAACCCTTGTCATGATTTTTGGAGGCATTATCATAGGTACACAACCTGTGCATGCACCCTTGTGATACCCTGGGAAGGTACCCAATCTATGAAACTCCTTGGTTTCACCAAGAGAAGGAGAGTTCATAAAGGCAATGTGTACACATACACTGACCTTGGATAAGAATAGGAGTTGAGTGTGTGCATGGTTGTGTGAATAAAATAACTCATGAGAAAGAGTAGTTCATGCATACATGCACTCATATTTGTGAATAAGAAGAAGGGAAGTTTGATATATAAGAAGAAGTAGTGTATTCATGGTGTACATATATACACATGCATGCATTAGGAACATCCACATGAAAAGAAGAAAAAATACAATGTGTGTGCAATTGTGAAGGATGAAGAAATAAAAAGAAAACACACATATTGAACTATAATTAAAAAGAACAAGTGTGTGTGTGATAAGAACCAAAAAGGGAAGAATAAAAAGGGGAAATAAGAAGGCAAACTATGTGTGCTTAAAGAATTGTACCCATTTGGGTTTTCACATAAGTGAGATAGGAGAAGGGGATTGTACATGCATGCATAAATGCACAATCACACATGAAGACACCTATACGGAAGAATCAATATTATGAATGCACATGTGTAAACAAGAAGAAGAAATTCCATGAAACTCATGCATGAAGCATAATTAATGGATTTATCAAATACAAGAAGTTTGGATTCCATAAAATACATGCATGAAGTTGAATTGAATTGAAACTGAAGCCATACATAATTAAAGAAGATCTTATATCTACATTTACAGTGTTTGAGGATTCAAGAGAAGAGATCATGCTGATATAGTGCAAGATAATTCTTTCCTACAGAGAATTTTGAAGAAGTTTTGTGCATCATTTTCATAGATACAAGTGTGTCTGGGTCTTCATCAAAAGAAGAAATAATTTCTCGAGAATTTTTTCACTCAGGACTGATAAAAAAAGTGATTAAAGTTATTGAGCAGGGCCAACAAACCTTACCAAAGGATATTGAATATATTTTTTAGGGATACAAAAAAAATGTGATTCAGAAAGTGTATTTGGGAAGAGAATAAGATAAATCTACATTGAATCAAGAGAGAAATCAAAGAAGGAAGTTGCTCATGAGACTCGAGAGCTAGAAGAACCCTGTGATATTCAGGGATGAGAAGAGGAATTCAGTGAGACTCTAGAGCAGGGCAGTGAAACTATGGTAAAACTATGGGAATCATTATAAAGAACCTCTTATGGGACTTAGGAGAGATACAATGGGACTCTGTGTTGGACATTGTATTTGATAATAATATTATAGTGGATAATCGATGTTTGGTAGAATAACCAATACGACAATGAGTAGGTATTTGAACTGATCCTTGTAAATCCTTATGTTTTGTGCCTTTATATTTAAAATATCAGTAGAAGGCTGAGAGACACAATAATAGTGGATTGAGGATTTAACCGGTCATAGAGTTTAAATTTAAAAGAATAAATTAGTAAAAAGATTTAAAGGGATCACTGAGTCACCTCTCTCCCTCTCAATGATTCACATTGATCTGGGAACTTCAATAATATATTCTCTCATATATGTGATACTTGGTGAGAGTTATTAATGGTAAAGTTGGAAAAATTTTGTACTTGTTTAGGTTAATAGTTAGTTTCACTTTTGTTCACTGTTATTTAGCATGCTTTATTTTTTTTTCACGAGATGATACAAAGAGAATCTTACTGAGCATACTGTTATAATGACTATAATTATATATAAATTGTTTTTTAGGTTAGTTGGATAATGTTGGAGATTAGGTTGGATATTACTAGATCCTGGTTTTACAGGATATATTTGATCTTTGTGGTCATTACCATATTTACCTTATTGGTACTTGTAGTTTTCTTTGATTTGTCCTAGTGTTGTATGGAATTTTTTATTTCACTTGGGATATATATATATGATATGTTTTTTTGGGTATATCTTTATTCTCTATCTCTCTCTTCTGCGTGTTCTCATAGAGGGTAATGACTCCCATACAAATGCTTAATATACCCTCAGTGCTAGTCTTCAACCTGGGAGAAAATAGATGCCAGACTTAGCTAATCACCATATCCCTTCTCTCATTACTACCTAGAAGTGGTACACTTTAGGGAGAGGTGGCCATGACAAAGTGGTATCAAAGGTTCAGGTAGTGGGATATGATATAGTTTAGAGTAAGGAATAGGTGAGGTTTCCTGAGTTGGTAGGGAAATAGTGTCATTTAAATTTAGTTAGTGATTTAAACATGAGATACTAGAAAATACACGAGTATTTAGGCCCCATATCGACTTGATGGATGAAAATTGAAGTTTTATAATCCTATTAAATAATGTGATATTGGTTGCAGGGTGGAAACCTTGGAAAGGATCATGAATTATACTTATTACATCTGTGATTGAAATGTTTAGACCATGGTAAATGATAAAAACTTATCAAGATATTGGAATAATTAATTAATGGTAAATATTCCATTTTTCAAGTTTAAAAGATCTAATTGTTTTTTTATTATAAACTTGAATCTAGGTTGATGTCCTCATTAGGTTTATTCTGAAGATGTTCAGAAGGATATTCCAAAATATTGCCACAAAAACTTATAGGAGGAAATTTTGAGAGTTTCAGTACTAGTTAGTTTGATCCGTGATCAGAAGGAGCATTTGGATTCATTGGTTGTGACGATACTACATGGACTAGTGAGGTAGTGGTTGTTTTTATTCCTTGAGGATAATGAGGAATCACCATTATCATGGGAGTAGTTATGAGACTAGTTCCAAGAAGAGTTCCTTTATTCGATCGTGACATTAGCCTATCTCCAAGAGCTACTTAACCTTCGGAAGGGTATCTCCAGTGTATGAGATATTGATATGTGTTTCATGACCCTTATTAAATATTCTTCATAACCATTTCAAGATAAGGAGGATAAGATGAGGAATATTAAAGAGGATTTATATCTAGATATCCAGTACCGAATCACCCTGTTTATGTTGAAGACATATCATGAGGTACTAGAAAGAGTATAGGTTATTGAGATTACATTATACAGAAACTGATCATCACATGTGGGGAGTCTTTAGAATTCATCATGAAGATGATATATAGTCTACTATTCCCTGTTTTTAGGATAATAGTGTTTTTAATTTTCTAGGGATAGGTATCGGCCATCATAATCTCATTTCTCCAAGGTAGGATGCTCTCAGACCTTTTTAAAGGATTGGTATGCAAGATTGTATTACAGTGGCTGAGGTCATTAGATATGAAAGTGACTAAACTTCTTTGTCTGTTATCATTCAACTAGTGTTTCACTTCAAGTTCCTCCCTTGAAGCAATTTCATCTGAGGAAGAAGTGGAAGGGTTCTTTAGTTTGGGATCAGTATAAAGGATTTGGGAAGGTAGATTAGAGACCTAATATTCTCTTTATCCTCATATACAAAAGTGAGGCTATGGAGGTGTTCATCAGTCGGGTCAGAGTGGTCAAGGACCCAGTCATGGTCAGATTCATGCTTTAGCATTGTTAGAGCTAGGAAATCCCAATATCATATTGGGACTATTTTCTTTTTTTTTTCTAAATGGTTTCATTATTTTTTGATTCAGGAGTGAAACACTCCATTATATCACATACCCTCATCCATGCTTTGGGACATTAGGTAGAGGGGCTTCTAGTTCCCTTGGCACTGACTATGCCAGTTGTAGGTCAAGCTGACCTTTATGAAGTATGTACAGGCTATGAGATAGTGTTGGGGTAACACCTCTCTTGAGGAGTCTTCCTAGGTTTACGAATATATCCATATTACATCATCCTTCGCATGGATTGGTTGTATTTGGTTCATGGTATCATGGATTTATTCAATAAGTGAGTTGTGTTTTATGAAATTGATAGAGATCCAATAGTGTTTTTTGGTTAGGGATACCCTCAGATGGGTCAGAGGAGTGTTTTTTACTTGTCATATTTAATGGTCAAGTTTATACTGAACTCATCAGAGGTTTAGTAGTCGGTGTTTTCCATGGTTGGGAAAGAGTTCCCTGATGTATTTCTAGGGGAGTTTGTTGCATTACCCCCTTGATGGGTGATCAAGTTCAATATCGATATACAACTAGGATTGTCTACTATATTGATTTATTCATATAGGATTATGCCTTCCTAGTTTTAGGAGCTATGGGTATACCTCGATGATCTATTGCAGTGAGGTTTTGTTTGACACAATGTGTCACCTTGGGTTGCACCAATTTAGTTCATAAAAAGCTGATGGAATTTTGGGGATTTTTATGATTATATTTAGTTGAACCAAGTTACAAAGAATAACTTCTATCTAATTCAATGTATTGATGATTTATATGTTCATATCAATAAATTAAGTTGGTTTAAAAAATTGATTTGTTTTTTGGATATCCTCAGATGTGGGGGAATGATGAGAAAATTCAGAAGACTACTTTTCATTTTCACCAAAGGAATTATGAGTTCCCTATGATTTAGTTTGGTGTGTTGAATTTCCGGGTCATTTTTAGTGTGTTAATGGACATAATTCTCATATAATTCTTGGATAAGTTCATGATATTTTTCATTGACGAAATTCATGTGTAATTTGTGTCTGAGGAGGAGCATACAGAGAATATTCATGTTGTATTGGGATTTCTTAATCATGATAAAATATTCATAATGTTTTATAATTGTGATTTTTAGTATCTTG
The DNA here is from genome assembly GCA_963277665.1 of Viscum album. NCBI lineage: Eukaryota > Viridiplantae > Streptophyta > Magnoliopsida > Santalales > Viscaceae > Viscum > Viscum album. The sequence goes on from OY728138.1 coordinate 461,374,700, forward strand.
AATTTTTTTATTGAGGGGGGTTGTGTCCCAGTAGTAAGTACTTATGGACCCTTCTATGATTGAGGCAGTTGTATCTTGGGTAGCCCCCAAGACATTGGCATTGATACATAGTTTCCTTGGTTGTGTAGGCTATTACATAAGGTTTGTATCCATTTTATATCATTTTGTGACTCATATAATAGTGTTGACTAGGAATGATTATGCATTCTAATTGACTGACAAGTGTTAGACAACATTTGAGTTTCTGAAGGAGAAATTGGTTAGTGATCTAGTATTTTCTTACTAGAATAAGGAGTTCATTTTGAAGTTTTTTTGACACCTCACGTCATGGGTTATACTGAATTCTTATACAACATATACTATTCATTTCTTATGGTTAAAAATATTTATTTCCCCACAATAATAACAATCCCAACAATGATCTTGAGTTAGCAACACTGGCATTTTCTTTGAAGTTGTGGAAATATTATCTATCAACATGTTTTTTTTTGGTTTTTATCAACCAAAATATCATGAGGTGTGTCTTCTCCCAACATGGCTTGAAGTTGCATCAATTTTTATGGATGTAATTATTATAGGATTATGATTTTGAGGTTTTGTATTGGCTTGGAAAGGGAAATGACATAGCATATGCACTTACTAGGAAGTAACATAGTGATGTTGTGCATGAATTTGTGGATTCCTAGAGAGTGATAGTGGAAATATCAATGATGAATCTTGATATGGGAGAGGTTGGGGAAATTGGTTATCTTTTCCAGATGATATTGTAGTTAACTTTGGTATACTAGGTAGTGGATCCCCAGTTAGGGGATTTTGAGGTGGAGGTGTGGAGGGATTGATTTATTTTTGGTGATGCCCCTGATGGTTGGTCTAAGGATGGTCATCACTGAGTGTTGTTGCAAGGAAGGATTTCCATTCCTTCGGGAATGTGGGATGGTTCTATGTGATTTCCAAATTTTTCTTGTTGTGTTACATCCTGATGTGATAAATATATATGAATCCTTGAGAGGTTAATTTTGGTGTCCTGGGTTGAAGCTTTTAGTCATGGAGATTGTTTCTCGATATTTGGTCTTCCAAAACTTATAAAAAACATGATATAGATAGCCATGAAATTCAGAAGAGGGTGAATCCAATGAAAGATCATTGAAAATCACATTTATATCATAGGATGAGGACAATTGAGTTTTATGTTAGAGGTTATGTGCTCTTTAAGGTGACTCCATGTCATGGGTAGTGATGGTTTGGTCATGGGAGTAATATGTCTCCCCAGTTTTTAGGCCTTTTGATGTTTTTTCTCATGTTGAAATCATGAAATATTAGATAGAAATTCCCCCACATATAATATAGATGCATGATGTTTTTCATATGTCATAACTTTATTATTATGTTCATGATGACTCTCATGTTATTGATTGGGGCGAGATCGATATTGACAATGATGCAACCTTTGAGGAGCACCCTATAAAGATTCAGGACCTCCAGGATAAGGTGTCTCATGGGTGTACTATTCCCTTGGTTCATGTCTTGTGGTGGAATAATGGGGTGGATTAGAGTACTTGGGAATGTGAGTCACAAATGTGCACTTAGTACCCTGATATTTTTAATGTTTATACATTCTTTTGTAACATTTTTCCCTTGTGGATATTGTTATTTCTATTTTAGGTGATTTTTCCCTTTATGAATTATTATGAATTTATTCTCATTTTACATTTATCTCCTTTATGAGAGTGTTGAGGATATTTTTGTTGTTTTATTGTTGTTATGCTCTTGTTTCCTTTGAGTGAGGTAGTCATGCTCCAGTGATGATGAGATCCTTGAGAGGTATCTTGTGGGGTGGCTATTCAGATGATCCCTTTTTATCTTCTTGTTGGGTTTGGTTCTGGATTCTTGAGGTAGAGAATTTTTTAAGAGGTCTCTAATGTAAGGTCCTGGATCCATGTAGTCTAACCCTTTGTGAGTTTTTGAGGAATGAGGTGATCAAAATAGGCTTATAATGAGTCTGGAGGGGTTTTTCTATTAAAAGATTGAAGTAGGAGGAATACATAATGTGTAAGTGTTTTTATGTTGTGTATTCATAGTTCATTGTTTTTTAAGGATACTTTATAGGGAAGTTCATTGTATGAAAATATTCGAGATTAAATTATTCAAGGTAACCTGTTTTTTAGCAAAAAATGAATGTTTACATTTACATGGTGTGTCAGGGTTACACACCATGTAAAATCAATATGCAACACATTTATAAATAGTGCAGTGCCTCAAGTTTTTACTCAAATCCTATGAATTATTTAGATTTCATGAAATCCAATATCCCTCCATTCATTGTTTTGGTATTCCATCAATGGTGGTTGATCCTTGGATTCCTTCTTCGATCTGTGGTGATCTAAGTTTTGTTGTTTATTCATTTTCCAGTGGGTTACCCCTGATAGGTCTTGTTTTATCCAGTTTATTTTCATCATATTATGGCCCTTGATCTTTACTTTTCTAATGAGGTTTTTTTCTTTTTTAGTGCATTTATCACATGATGTCTTTTGAATATTGCAGTTCCCTCATGGGAGAGGTGATCAAAGATTCAAAATGTTAGTCTATTCTCATGTGAAGAACATTACATATTTAAGGTGTGGGATTCATTTATTCCCTCTTTATTTATGTGAAATTGTAAATTGAGGATGGTTTACCCCTTTAGATTAAAATGAAATTAACCTAATAATGGTTTAACCATATTAATAATGAAATGATTTATAGCTATTTCATATTGATTCTTTATACCTTTATAATGGTTTGACTCTTATTTTTCTAGATACTATGATATCTATTCTATGATTTGTTAAATTGTTATTATGTTTTGAGTATCATACTGAAATTGTTAAAGAAAATAAATCTTGAATTAATTGATTTATTTTCTTAAGAATAGTTAAATAAGAGGCTTTTTTGAATATGATTTTCTTTTAATTTTATAGTGATGAAATGTATGCTAGTATGCATGTTTAATTAAATTCGACCTTCCATGTGATTAATTTAATTGGTAAAAAATTTGATTCATGTTTATGTTTTTTGTTGATAATGAAAACACATGTTAAGTGAGAATGGATCTTCTCACAGTTTGATGAAGTTGGTTAAATGCTAGAGGGCATGTTTTTTCATTTTTTAGACTATTATAGAATGATGACTTAGGTTTCTATAGTTGGAACCTATGAATAATAAATTGGATAATTCAATAGGGAATAATAACTGGTTGTTTGATAAATATATTTTCTAGGGCATGAGTTTAATGTCTGTTTGAGAAGACCAAGTTCCTTGTTTAGGAGTCGTGAGACCTCATTTTTATGTGAAAGATGGATGTCTTGTTTTTGGGCCTAGATTTTCATATAGGTTATTATTGATTCTTTTGTACTATTTTTTGTGATGTGATTGAGATGAAATATTTTCTATGTGATGTGATGTGGGGTTGGAAGGCTCATATATGATGTGATCCTGGGATGGATGATGTGATATGTGGATAGAGAGGCCCGGATGACATGGTATCTATTGACCACTATGATGGAGTGATACATTGGGATATGTATGTGGGTGTTGGGTATGGCATCAGATATAATAGAATGGTCTAAAATTGGGGTTAATCCTTGATGTGATACTGAGAGCAGGGATGCTCACTTATGAATTTTTTTAATGGTCAATAGTCATGTTTATTATTTTATCTATATTCTTATCATCACTTCTTGAGGTAGTTGGGTATGTGATGTTTAATGTTTCTTCTTGGTGGTTACTTAGGATGCTTTTCCTAGAGTACCTGGATTATGGAATAATGATAATAGTGAATTTTGTTATCATTAAACAATGTGGTTGGTGTAGATGAAATAAAAATGCTAAAAGATTTTAATCATGACAAACCATGGACTTGGTTTTTATAATATCCTAACTGAGGGTCCACTGAAACTGTTCCCTAATAAAGTGGGTCACATGGCCTCAAATTCACATCCCTGAATAAATAACTAAACAACTGCTAATAATACAAAAGCATCTAGGTAGTATCATATACAAGGATTCATGGCATGCTGAAATACAAAAGGGGAAAACAGGTCAGGTAGATTCAAGCATGCTATAAAAAACTAACAAAAGAACAAAATTTTCTCCACAAGTATCGAAAGAAAATTCTTGGTCCTTGTCTTATACAAACCATGTAGAAATAAGCATATAAACAATCTAGAAAAGGAAGAATTATCATGTCGATATTTTCAGATAGATAATCTTCTTCGATACCAAAGGCAGCCTAATTTGGGTGTGAGATAAAAATCACAGTCATCTATCATCAAAAGTGTTTACTCATAATCGAAACAGTGCTCGTAACTAATTTGTTTTTTGTATAATAATTAATTAAAAATTCTGAATAAATAAACAATTTCCTTCTCAAGTTCATAAAAGACACTTCGAGCCTCTACCTACTTTGGATTTAGGTCGGTAAGAATGTATAATTAGTCAATATATATATATATATATATTATTGTTATTTATTTCATCCACCTATATAAACTAAGTACGTGTGGACGTAAGTGGCCATATACTTTTAATACTAGTTCTTGGTTGGACTAGGGTGTAACTATGACATACATAACCAGCCTAAGGAGCCTATAAGCTCAAGAAATAGGGTACCTGACATACATCACATACTGAGTGGGAGACATCATGCTCGTCACTCGATATGGTCAATGTTCCACCATTTCAACACTCTAACAAGGTATGTGGTGTGTAAGAACAACATTCAACAACTATTAATGGTGTGATAAATCAAGACCCAAACCTTATGTAAGGGATCATAATACCGTCATGCTAAACACAACCCTTACCATCATACCACGTCATATAACAAGTAATATTTAAATTTATATTATTAATCATGAGGTAATACCTCTCATTCCATGTTCACCAAGCCCACATATATATATTTAATCCATATTCATGTTTTTAATATAACAAATGAGGAAATACCTCCCATATGTCTCTTTATTCAAGGTAAATTTCTTTAAAGAAAATACAATTCATAATAATCATTTGAATAATCATAAGAAAAATACATGTTTATACCGTTCTTTGAAAATAATTCTATTTTTAATATTTTATTCATTTAAGAAAAAACAACCATCATGCATTATCCATTCTAGTTGATTAATTCATTTAAACCATTGAAACATGGAAATTCAATTTATAGATCTCATTTAGAATAGTTCCGCAGTCAATATGAAAATTTCCTACATGGAAAATTCCAATAAAAAATATAGGACAGGAAATTAAGAGGTTCCTTGGGTTCCGTTAACATATATATAATAGAGTAAAAAATATTTTTACACTATGAATAATTCTTATAAGGTGATCCTGGAATTTATTTATTGAACCAAAAAGGGCTATTTCAGGTTTCACACCCAAGGGGTGTCCATAAGAGTGTTTTACCCCATCTAAACTGCTAAACAAGGATCAAAGGATGTGGATCATGGAGTCCTGATGAATTTTATATGAAGGATTAAATTAAAAGGTGGAGCTCAGAAAAAGTCGACATATGACACAACGACATAGAAAAAAACATTAAAACTAAAGGGGAAAATGATGAGAGCACCTACCTCAAGGACATAGATGGATCCTCACTTGATATGAGCCTCATATTCATAGAATGTTTGAATAGATATAAGAAACGTTCCGACTTTATGAAAATAGTGAAAATATGATTACACCAAAATAGCATGATGGATTCAAATATAAACATGCATTGGAAGGTAGAGGATTATTGAATGTACTAAGATAGATCCAATACTTCTAAAAGATTATAAATCAGACTTTTGATCAGAGAGTTGTCTTAATGTCCAGATCAAAGGATTCTTAAGCCCCTTTATGAGAAAACTCATTCCATCTAATGGAGTAAGAAGTGAGAAAAGAGAAATAGGGTTATATAATTAAGTGAGGGAAAAAATTTTAATTTCTCTAAAAAATAAGGGTGAATGGTTTGGATGCATGGTTGGCCAAACCGTGTTCCAACTGTGCATCATTCACTATTATAGAGGGGAACCCTACATGGTTAAGTGCACAATTTACCTAACAATGTAAAAATTGTGAAAAAATTATATGTCCAAAAAATCTATAGAATCGCATGACCATGCCTCTTAGGATGCATGGTTTTAGAAAAACCATGCAGCCTATATGTCTCCATTGTCTGCAACCACACAGTTTCCGAGAAACCATGTTGGTTGGGCTGCATGGTTTTCACAAACCGTGTGGCCTAGTCCTTTATTCCCCTTTCAAAGCTCTAGGCTTTGAATAAGCCTGAGAAGCCCCCGAGCCCCCAGTGACTTGATTAGGTATCATTATTAGTTTTTTTAAGGAAATTAAAATTTAGAAAAAAACAATCCATACCTTCATGATATATGGGTCATTACAACCTTCCCTCCTTAAAGAAACTCATCCCTGAGGTAAGATTTTCAGGGTAAAGAGGAATCATTAGAGAAAGTCTTTGACCACTTAGCTCTTATATCATCTTCCCATTCTCAGGTCTCATCTTGTACCTGGTCATGCTACCATAACACCCATACTAAAGAATCGACCTATCTCAAAGTGTCTTCATTCTCTGATCTAAAATATGAACTATATACTCCTCGAAGGAAGCATAAATATCCAATTAAACGTAAACCAGCTAAAAGATGTGTGGTGGGTCTAGATGATATTGGTGAAGAAAAGACATCTTGAAGACAACATGCATTAACCAGTATATAAAAGGAAGTTCTAAATGGAAGACCAATATCCTGATCCGTTTCACAACCTCAAAGGGTCTAATAATCCTTAGTGAGATATCACCCTCACTCTGAATATATCTATGACCTAACCTGGGTGGGAATCGCAAGAAAACTTGATCTACAAAATTGAACTCAAGAGGTCTCTAGTGCCTATTAGCATATGACTTCTATCTTGACTAAGCTATCAACTCCTACTATTTGATCAGCTGGACGTGCTCTATAGTCTTCTGTAAGAGACATGTTCTAAGAATAGATACCTCCCTTTCCACTAGAAAACCCATAGTTGAGTTAATAGGCCTACATATAATGTTTCAAAATGATACATCTCAATTGTAGCCACAAATATTTTTTATAAGAAAATTATATGGGGGAAATATTTTTATCACAAGAACCCCCAAAGATAAAGAAACTTGCTTCTGTCATGTCTTCAAGAATCTATATCATATGTTATATCTGTCCATCAGTCTATGTGCGATAGGTTGTTCTCATATGATCTTTTTTACCCAAGAACTTCTACAAACCCTATGAAAACAGTGACATTAGGTGAGCATCTCTGTTACAAATAATAGAATATGGATATCCATGAAGACTTACAACCTTGTTGATATACAACCTCCCTAGATCGTATACCAATATGGTATCTTACATATGTAAAAAGTGTGAGATCTACAAAAAAAGATCAACAAAAGGCCAAACTATATCGTTTCCTTGGGGTAATCTGCATAAAATAGTAACAAATTCCATTTAATCATCATCACATTTCCACTTGGGAATGGACAATAATCGTAAATTCCCTAACAGTAACTGATGTTATTCCTTCACCTGATGACAAGTGGAAAACCAAGTGATGAAACTAGAAATATTCTATTTCATACTAGAACAACAATAATAGTGTTGTAGATCATGATATATCTTGGGGACACTAGGGTGAACCACCCATGTTGAGGCATGACATTCCTACATCATCTCCTACCTAATTTAATTTGGGACCCATACACGTCTTTGGAATAATAAATAGTTTTCCCTATCCATCATCTAACATGATGATGTATCTTCTTCTAAAACTCTTTCCCTTAGGATGAGGCCCTCAGGATCAGATAAATACCACATTCTTACCCTTTCTAGAAGAGTAGGTGTTACTATTAAGGATGAGATGATAGTCTAACTATGGTCCTCCAAAACTTGAATGTGCAACTCTGATAATAAGGCCATAAGCTTTCAGATCATAGCATTTACAAAAAAAATCATTTTCCATGTTTGTAGGCAAGCTCAAAATCGAACGACTATAGGTACTCAAACTACTTGCATTGCTTGAGATTGAGATCCCACTGCGTGAAGATGTACAAAATTATTTTTTGATCAGTGAACACCACAAAACACTCTCCAAGTAGATTGTGTCTCCAAAATCATAGATCAAGAACTATAATAGTGAGATCAAGGTCATATATTTGGTAGTTACGCTTGTGAGGACTCAAATGATGAGACCTGTACATGATGACTCACTCATCCTACTTCAGAACAACTCCAAGACCGATACCTGAGAAATTATAGTATTGAATATAACTATTTCCTATAATCAGAAGAATCGGTATTAGTACTGAAGTCATATGACCCTTCAACTCCAGAAAGGATTCTTCACAAGATTTTGACCACATAATTCCACAAATTTCTTTTTCAACATCATAATAGGTGATGCAAGATTTAATAAGTCCAAGTTGAAGTGTTCATAATATATAGATATACCCAAGAAACATTGAATGTTAAATAAATTCTTTGGCTACTCCAAGGAAACTAGAACTCTCACTTTCTCTGGGTCTACTGAAACTACTGAATCTGAGATGATGTGACCCCAGAAGTGAACTTTGTCAATCAAAAAGTTGAATTTATTGAGATTATCATAGAGCTAATGCTCACTTAGTGTATTCAGAAATATCTCAATTTGAGTTGTATGGTCATTTATGGAGCATGAATACACTAATATATTGTCAAAAAATACTACCCTTAATGAATCCAAATATAGGTGGAAAACCAAATTCATAAGATCTATAAAGACTGTAGGTGTGTTCTTGAGTCCAAACAGCATGATCAGGTACTCGTATAGTCTATAACTACTCCTAAAAGTTGTGCAAAGTATGTCTGATGTCCGGACATGAACCTGATGACTGCCCGACTTCAAATCTGTCTTTGAAAACACTTTTGATCCTTGGAGGTAATCAAATATGCCATCTTCTCTAGGACTTGGATATCGTTTCTTTACCTTGATCTGATTCAATTGACAGTAATCCATGCAAAGACTTTGGGTACCCTCCATATTCTTGGAAGAGAAGACCATTTAACCCCAATGAGAAGTACTAGGGTGTATGAAGCCTTTATAATCAAGATCCACCAATTGTTTCTTGAGCTAAAAAATCTCTATAGGTTTCATTCTATAAGTATGAAAGGTCACTAGGGATTCTCCTAGAACAAGATCAATATTGAACTCTACCTCTCACACTAGAGGTAGACAAGGGAAGTCATTTGTAAAGACATCCCAGAAATGCTCCACTAATAGATGGAAAATAATGGGTTGTAACCTTTTTCCATCACAAAATAGACAGGTTATCTAAGATGTCACATTACCAAACCTATGATGCTCACGTCCTAATCATGTCACACTAGCATCCCATTCTCCCTTATGCACATTCCTAATGTGCTATGGTGACATAAACATCAACCTTAAATGATAAAAGTCAATATAGTCTTGATATGGAACTAACCAGTCCATTATGATGATTATGTCGACCCCCATCAAGTCAAGGATGAAGAGATTCCATTCAAAGAGATAACCGACTATCTCAAGGGGGTATTACTTATAGTGAAGAAAACCCTTTGATCAAATACCTAACGTGGTATCTCATATCATAACTCCTTTAAAGTTTTCAATATCAAGTACTATACTTCCCAAAACAGTCTCTATTATAAAAGAGTGAGATGACCGTATTTCAAATAAAGAAAACACTAAAGTGGAGGCTACTAGAATAGTACTGTGTATAGTATAAGGTCAGGTGTTCTGCTCCTCCGACGTTGGTTGAACTTCCTGTAATTGTCCTGTACCAAGACCCTGATTCATTGCTTGAATACCTTGATCAATCCTACTTTTTTGGAATTGAGATTCATAATTATGACTTCCTTTGCCTTAACCACCACCTCAGCCTGATTGGTTGATGGTATTAAAACAACATACCTATCATGATCCTACGGGACCTACTCTAGATCATGGGGTAGGAGTAGATCCCTACTCACTAAATACTTATGGGAATGTTATGTAAGAAGCATTTGATATGCCCTATCCTATAATAGCCTTCGTACAACACTAGATCTCACAAGCACTGATGTTTAATATGCCCTGACTACCTGCATTGGTAACATATCAAGAAATTGTATATATATGGGGTCTGAGTACTGTTAACCCCATGAGTATCCTTCAAATGATTCTTGCATTCAGTGGAATAACCATTGAAATATTTTGGTTCCGAACTTCCCTGAATTGTACCATCATCTACAGTTGGATTTATCTCTATAATAAGGGTATGTTTGATGATTTCAGATATAGTGTTCAACCTGAACACATTAACCTATGACCAAATGGTGTAAACCAACCCATCCTCGAATCACTAAACATTTATAAGATAATCACATCCTTGGGTAGGAGTGAACCATTGTGGCTTCATGAAATGATATGAGTACTCCATAACAAACATACTTACCTACTGTTGGTTTATTAATTCTCTTTATTTGTTATCCCTCCGAGTAAGGGGGAAAATAGTTATAGATGATCCTCTGGAAATCCACCCAAACCATTTTTCAATTTCGATCTACTAGGGTGATCACCTCCCACCACTGAATGGAATAATTACAAATAATATAAGCTTCAAGATTGAACCTTTACTCTGGAGGCATCTATAGATGCTCAAATATTGAAAGGGTAGATTTGATCTAGGACTCAATGGCGTGTAGTACACCATCCACCTGTAAAGTTGGGAGGATGCTACTGTTGGAATTCTTGAGTCAACTCTACCATACTTGGGGTAGGACGAGAAACACCTTACATATTATGAAGAATATGGAGGATGACCTCATAGAATTGGGTGTTATTTCCCATACTAGGTATAGTAAGAGGTTTTATATGTAGAACTATTTGATGAATCACCAGTGGAAACGGGCCCACAAAATTAGGTGAATGGTCATCACCACCTTCAGGATGTCTGACCAGAGGATGTTATGAAGGCATGATACAATAGTTCCAAATACATGCTTCAAAATAGATTGAAGAAATTGTAGAGATTACAGATAGAACTAGGAAATGTGTAAATCCTTCCTATAGAAACGATCATGCCTCTTATCCAGCTCAAGAAGCTAGGTCTAAATGATATAAATAGACCAAAATATACCATTAGAACATAAGATAAACCTATCTACCCACTAATAATGTAGGTTTTAGGTATAAGTCTCGGTCCCACATGTATTGGATATGCAATTTTACTTTAAAATTCAAAAAAAAATTCTTGTTCAAATAATTAGATCATTTAGTTGAATTAGATTGATTACCATTTCTAATCCATAAGAGGGATATAATCCTTATGAGAAAAAAAATATTTAATCCATTTAACCCACACCATAACAGTTTCTATCCTATGTGATCGATGGTCTATGGCTCATGCTCCATAATTGACAACTTAAGGTGTATATTTTATCCTATTCAGAAAAACACAATTAGGTTATGGAATGAAGTTTAATTATAAATTAGGTTTTTCAATCCCTATAAGAAGTGTCAACATAATTCAATATATTCTAATGGTAATAATAATATGAAACAAACAAATGAAAGTTGAAAATAGACATGTTAGGGAAAAATACAAGTCATATTAGTCCTAATGTGCCTAATAATGATGCATAGTCTAATACAAAGCCCTCATTTCATTAGTTCGTGGTAAATAAATCACTATTTCAATAATACCAATATAAATAACATAATAACTCATGTGCTTCTCCCAATGGTGATGTCATATCAACCATAAATAGAATAATCAATAAATAAAATCACCTATATTGGGTAAATTAGGTTTCCCATGTGCATGGGTTAGATACATCTAGGCACAAGGTTATTTCCAAATTCATTTAAATATTAGTCTCCTTTATAATACCCAAATATTAATATAAAGGAAAAATTTACCTCTGATACCACTTTGTAACATCATGACCTGAGGTCTACTGAAACTGTGTTCCGAGCTGGTAGGTCACATGGATTTAGGAATGCCTCCCCATATGTCAGAGGCTATCAACTAGTAGTAAGGGTATAAAGGTGGTATAGTGTAAAGAATATACCCTCTTATCAGAGTGTAATAGTGGATACAATTATAAACATACAACAATTGATGCATATAATAAACAGATAGAATGAATAAAGTAGCAGGAGAGTAAAAAACCAAACAACTGATAATAATACAAAATACTCTTGGCGGTGTCATATACATGGATACATGCCATGTTGAAATACAAAAAGGGAATATGGGACAAGTATATACAAGTATTCTATAAAAAACTACAAAAAGAACAGAAACTATTCCAGAAGAATCTCATGTAAATGCTTGGTCCTCTTCTCCTATGCTCCATCTGGAAATAAGAAAAACGATATACTGAAGATGGGTTATTTCCCTTATCGATACATGTAGATAGAAAATATTATGAGGTAACAAAGGAATCATGAGTAGGGTGTGAGATAGAAATATTAGTAGGCCACCACCAATGGCATCTACTCATAATCTAAGCTGTTCTTATAACTAAATAGTTTATAGGGATAATAATTAATTAATAATGTTGAATAAATAAATTACAGCCTACTTAGGTTTTGAAAAGACACATAGTGGTTCTACTAACTTCCTCTCTTGATTGGAAGGAACATATAACCAGTCACAAAATATATATATAGTAATAATATATATATTAATATATTTTATCCACCTATATGAACTAATTTTGTGTAGATGTAAGTGGACATATACCTTTAGTACTAGTTGCTAGATGGACCGGGAATAACATAGAAATCCATAACCAGTCTAATGAGCCTTTAAGATCAAGTAATAGGGTACATTCCCTACATATCAAAATGAGTGGGAACCATCATTCTCATCACCTGATATGGTGAGTATTTCATCATTTCAACACTCTAATAAGGGATGTGACGCGTAAATCCCAATGCCCAACTAGTGTCAATGGTGTGAGACATCATTCTCCACACCCAATGTAAGGGATCATGATACCATCATGATCAAATGAACCCTTAACATCATAACAAATCCTGTAACAATGAATACATTTATAATATTAAGCATGAGGAAATACCTATCATTCCATGTTCTATAATCTCGCATATATATTGAATGCATATTCATGTTTATAATATAACAAATGAAGAAAACCCCCCATATGTCTCCTTATTAAAGGTAATTTCCTTTCATCGTAATGAAATTCATAATAATCATTTTATTAACAATAATAAAAAGACAAGGTCTTTCCATTCTTTGTAAATTATTTCATTTTTAATTTTCAAATCATTTAAGGAAAAACAACCATCATGCCTTATCCATTCCTCTTGATTAATTCATTTAAACCATTGAAACATTTAAATTCAATTTATAGAGCTCAATGTTCATCTATAATGGTTCCATAGTTAATATGGTAATTTTATACAAGTTCAATTCCAATAAATAATATGTGCCAAGCACTTAGGATGTTGCATGGGTTCTTTTCACATATATAAAACTGGGTAAAAACAATTTTTACATGAAGTTGAATTCTTAGAAGGTGATCCAATAATTTATTCATTTATCAAAAAAAAGGATATTTTATGTGTCTCACCCAAGGGGTGTCAATAAGTGAGGTCTATAACCTCTAAACTAGTATACAAGGATCAAAGGATGTATATCATGGTGCTTTAATCAATTATATATAAAGGATTCAATTAAAAGGTTGATCTTTAAAAAATACACCATGCAACACAATAGAATAACCATGAAGCATCAAAAATCAAGGGGAAAATGAAAATACCACATACCACATGGTTGTAGATAACTCCTCGATCGATATCAGCCTCAGATTATGAGTAGATTAGAAGATATCAAAGAATTTGTGAAACACACTGAAATTAGTGCAAACAAAATTTCACATAAATAGGCTAATAGATTCAAAGAAAAACTTATATTGTAGTGGAGATTATTTTTGAGTGTATCGATATAGATCGAATGCTTTTGACGAATCGTGAATTAGACTTTGGATTGGTTAGTTTTCTCAAAGCCTTGGTCGAAGTATTTTTAAGCCATAGGGGAAGTAAACTCAAAATATAACTAGAGGAAGAAGTGAGAAAAGAGATATATGGTTATAGTGTTATGGGAGGTAATATTTTTAATTTCACCCAAAAACATAATGTTGCACCATTTGGATGCATTTTTGGAAAAATTGTGTGCCAACCATGCACCATTAACTGTTATAGGGGCACCCCGCACATTTAGATGCACAATTTATCTAAATGTGTGAAAAACATGAAAAAACACTTTGTCCTTAAAATTTTTAGTATCGTAGGGTCATGTTCTTTGGGTAACACAGTTTAAAAAAAATGGTTTGGCCTATATGTCTCCACTATCTCCAACCGTATGGTTTTAGAGAAACCATGCAGCCCAATATTCTCTTCATATTTTTGAGATATGGGCTCTTTAAGAGGCTTGGATGTAGCCAATACACCCACTAATTGATTAGGTGTTATTATTAGGATTGTTAAATCTAATTAAAATTGAGAAAAAATGAGAGGTGCATTCTTGAAAGATAAATCATTACAATTTAGACTCTTCCATGAAGGTAAGAATTTTATTATAATAATTAATATAATTCAATGTGGAACAATGTTAATTTTTAATTAATTTCTAATTATTTAATTAAAATAGTTAAATGATATAAATGAAAGAATTAATTTAATGCAACTCATTCAAATTCTTGTTTTCTTATAGGATATCTGGTTTTAGCAGCGGCATTCAGGATCCTAAGCCACATTAGTTATTGTTGAGTATAATAGTAGGTTATTCCTATAGTAATGTTGTGAAATATATTATATCATGTATATTCTATTATTTCATATGCTATCCCCCCCATGTTCGTTAGGGAAACTAACACCCAGTGATCTCTGGGAGGGTGTTTTTCCAACATCTTAGTGGGAGGATTGATGACTGACTACACCCTATGGATCGTCTCTTCTCTTAGTAGTTACTTGTGCTAGTATACAAAGTAGTTTCTTTAACCATATATTCATGTAGAGGGTTATGATGGATTTTGGTTCTTCATAAACTGGTATTCCCAGATATTGTATCAAATGGAATATTATAGGTATGATGTGTATAAACTCTGATGGTTTGAAGAACTTACTTGTTGTATGGGTTATAATAGCTTGAGGTATAATAACTAAAGTTTGATATACATTATATGGGCTATATTGGATCCTAGAAACTACTTGGTTACTATATTTGGATATGTGGATGGGATGATGTGATGAATATATTCTTGTGGTACATGTTGTGATGGCTTTCCCATGTGTCTTCGTGGTAGTTTACTTTGGGAGAGATATGACTCAAGACATGATATATTAGGGCAGACTAGAAAACCAATGGGAAATCAGGAGTGATATACCCTTGATATTTAATTACAATATAATACTCTCTCTTATTTGTGATACTTGGTTAGATTTATCCATGATGATGCTGGGAACGTAGTGTACCTATTTAGGTGATGAGTTAGTTTTACTATTATTCAAAGTGCTTTATCATTCATTTTTTTGTTTTGAAAGAGAGGATATTGGGAGTAACCAATGATTATACTATAATTCTCATCCTATATATATATAAACTCCTTTTTAGTTCATCTAGAGTAGGTTGGAGATCCTGATGGATATTTCTAGCTCGTGGTTTTGTAGGATTTGTTTGGTGTTTCTGGTCACTATCGTCTTTACCTTTTTGTTACGTATAGTTTTCCTTTCAGTTGTGATAGAACTATATGGAATTTCAAGTGGCAATATATATATATATATATATATATATATATATGTTTGATCACGAATTTTTTCTATCCTTTTTTATCTCTCTCCCTCTCTTGCAAGTTATCTTAGAGGGTAATCCCTCCTATATGTATGCTTAATATACCCTCATTGCTAATCACCAACCCAGGACCTACTAGAGGAGGGGAATGTGTAGTAATAACCCCCTTATCTCATTTAATACTTGAGAATGGAGTACTTTGGGGGTAGTGGTTCATGACATGATGGGTATTCAAATAAATATCATAAAACATGTGTGAAATAATTAAATTTACTAACAACTAATAGTAAAAATAAGCTATAATAAATTAATATATTTATACTAAATAATTATAATTGAAGTATATAAAATGAAATTTATATGAGTAATGTTTTTAAATATATTGTTAATATATTTATATTTTGTATATAGGATATGGGAGTGCAATCGGCTAAGCGATGAAAAATTGTAAGGGTTTCATATCTCAATTTTCACCCCTTCAGACATATTTATTATTGTACACAATGTTTTATTTAAAATGGTGTATCTATAACCCCTTTAATATTTTTTATAGTGATACTATTATTGTTCATGTTATTTAATGTTTCAATTTAAATCATATCCTTTAATGTGTTTTTTATTTAAAATTCTCTAATGCCTTAAGGGTTTTTTGTTTCAAATTTCAATTCGTTGAGATGTGTTTATGTTATACTCCATGTTTTATTTCATACGGTACACTTACTACCCAATTATAATTTTATATCATGATTATCTTATATTTAATTATATTCAATGTTCTGTTCTATGTCCTTTCTCTCACAGTTTTTTTACTCAAAAGTTACAAAATTTTCAATGGTTTTTGTTTACACAATTTCCTTCCATTAAGTTACATGCTTTCTTATTGAACATTATTATTCCAAATTTTGTTAATTATACTTAATAAAAACTATATGATGTATTTCCTCCTTATTTTTTTGTGTTTTTATAATTTTTCTTTTTTAAAACATTTTTAAAAGATCCTTACTTCAATTATTATATTCCTCAAAAGGGTTTCCTCTACTCAATTTCCTATACATTAGGTCATTGGATAGTCTACATGAATATTTTATTCATGGTTTGATTGATTATACCCTTCCCCTATTAAATATACTACTCTTTTTAATGTAAATTTACTATCTTTATTGAAAATAATTTTTTAAATGAATTACCTTCTCAAATAGAAGTGTGACTATAGTATGAATAACTCTCAATCTTACTAATAGATATTTATATTTTATGTCCACTTTTTACTATCAAAATTATTTTCTTTAATGAAATAAAAATATGTTATTTTTTAAATTTTTTTCTTATTTTCCTTTAAATCATTAAAAAAATAAAATCTTTCATCTTTTTTCTATTGTGGGTTTCCTTAAAAAATACACCTAATGTCTATGAAATAAATTTCTTTTTATATTTAAAATAATATTTTCTAGTCTGAATTTATAATATTAGCATTTATTTATTTTCAAGGTTCAAATATTTGAAAATATTATAACAATATTTCTAAATGTATTATTTTTCTTCCTAAAAACTGTTTTGAATGAATTTTTTATCTCTTAATTTAAATGAAAATGTTTAAAGGGTTTTGAAAATAATTTCCCTTTTCTCCACTATTTTACTATAGGGGTTTTCTCTTATAAAAAAATTTTTTGATCACCCACTTCATTCTATTATGATTTGATTCCTTTTGGAAATGATATTTTTGATATCCTATGATTTCTTAAAATAAGTTTATTTGTTGTTTTTAAAAATTTTATAAAACCAATTATCTTTCTTTCTATTATTTTGGATATGATGATGATTGATTTTATGTAGAACACATATGTATGAATGATTATGGATGGTGTATTATATCTTCCTCCAATGAATTAGTTTAGTTTGATATATCATGAGGTATTCAGTAAAGGACATAATTAGTTTGTTTATATAGTCTTGGGTAGTGTGAGTTTCCTCACTTTTTCAGGCATGAATATAATGATTCCGCTCACATAGGTGTGGATATAATGAGATTGATCCTAGATTTTCCTATTCCTATGATTTTACCATGTTTCTACATTTATTTTTTTTAGTATCTTTTTATATTCCATTTTAAACCTCTTTTATAAAATATTTTTCAATTTCATGTTATTTAATTCGGTTTACTATGATTTATGATCTCTACTTTTTTGGGTATTAATTTATATTGTTTCTTGATTATTCTCATATAATCATTTTATTCTCACTTATAATCTTTGATTGTTATTGCTTAATTTTACCCTCACTAAGCATATGATCTCAACCCTTTCTTTTGTATAATTTTTCCCAGGTTTTGAAGAAAATTAATATATATAATGTGTCTATAAGAGAATCTTGTGTGATATTTTTGTGGGAGATATTGAATACTTTCTATCGATTAAAGAGATTATTATATAGTGAAAAAAATATTGGTTTGTGGAAAAATACAAGATGTTTTTAGTTAATGTTTTCCCCAATTCACTAAAAATAAAAAAATTAAATGATTATGGGAATGTATTTTAATAAAATAGTTTCTTTAAATCCATGTAATTGAGAGTATCTCATTCATGGGGAATCATAGCTGGTATCAGAGCATTATTTAGTTATTTTTAGGGATTAGTTTAGTTATTTTTAGGAATTATGAAGAGATCAATTTAGTAAGTACCATACGTATAAGTATTAGGTATATGTCGATATATAAGATAACATTATGAAGTTTTGGACAAATAGAGACTGTGAGGCTATCCTAGAAATTGCATCCATGTCTGGATATTAGTAATTAGATGTTGTTGTGGCATAGATGCACCTAATGGTAATCACCCTGAAAATACTGGTTGAGTACCAACTCAATATTTTACTTGGTGTATAATGTATGGTCTTAATATTACACACCTGGAATGACACACTCTATGGATACGTGTTGTTTAATTCATATTCTCTTTATAAACAATTATAAAATAATTAAATATATAAATAGATTGATTGGAGAACCTTATTGGAAAATTACCTTTGATAACCTACATTGGACCAAGAAATTCATATGTTAGGGGACACAAGTCATTTATGAGTTACATATGTTAATTTTATAGATTTATTTATATGATTAGAAGACAGGATAATATGAATGTATCATTGTGGAAAATATCTAAGGATGGGGTTTTCATATTCATATGATCATTTATAATAATTTTTTGGATATTATCATAATAATTTTCGTTTGGTTATTTTTTTGTGAAACAAGATCAATATATTGAATGTATAAAAAGGTATGTCTCCATAAACTCTTAAATCTTATATATGGAAGCATGTTTAGTATAAGAAATTAGAATCCTAATATATTCTATTATGACTGAAATGTTAGTATCATTGCCTTCCCTATGATATTAAGGTTCATATATTTGAAGTGATTATATCTTGATACATGTATATCTTTTATTTACCCATAAATATTCTTATTAGTAAATTATAATTATAATTGTGAGTGTGAAATTTATTTCATGGGGGAGAATGAAACACCCTAATATTTTTTATTATATTTTTCCACACATAACACTGAACTCAAATGAATCATGACACATTATATGATTATTATTAAGAAAAATTAATTATAATAAAATCACTATTTAAAAAATATATTATTATATTTCAAATACTTATATTTAGAAGATAATAATTAATGTCAAATTATATTTGTTTCTTCAAATAACTATTTTTTAAAGTGATGTATATTTTACCCTAATAAATTAAATTCACAGATTTTAAAAGGTTATAATAATAATAAATAATATATATATATATATATATGAACTAGAATTCCAATAGTATTTAAATTATATATTATTATGAAATAATATTGAAAACACTTAATGTTAGAAAATTACATTTTTTAATAAAATTAGTTTATCTTCATATTTTTAAATTTCATTTAAAAGAAAAAAATATTTTTTTATAATTATAATTATAAAAAATGAACATAATTTTTTAATTTATAATTTCAAAATTATATTAGCTTTAAATTTTGTGTTTTTACGAAACAAGTGATTTTTTGTGAATAGTGAAAATTCTGATTTTCCAAAAAACTATCACT
This sequence comes from Viscum album, assembly GCA_963277665.1. NCBI lineage: Eukaryota > Viridiplantae > Streptophyta > Magnoliopsida > Santalales > Viscaceae > Viscum > Viscum album. Next base: position 461,394,688 of record OY728138.1, read on the forward strand.
TTTATAACAAGATCTTAACAAAATAATGAATTAAATTTTATGAAAAAACTTTGGTATGAAATTTTATATTTATTAATTAATTAAAATAATTTTTTTAAAAAAAAATTAATTTGTAAAACACATGTTTAACATTTTGTAAACAAATGAAATATTTCACACTAAAAACTATTTTTTAGTTATTGTATTAAAAATTAGATTTTATCACTTTTATTAATAAAATATAAAAAAAGGATTTCATATTTGATATAAAAAACATAAATTTTATTTGACAAATTAAATTTTAATTTTATGCATAAAAAATTAGTTTATTTAGATTAAAGTTAATTACTATGATAATAATGAAATTGTTATTTTTAAAGATTTGTTTTATTAACATTATGTAATTTTTATCTAATAAAATAAAGTATTCTATCATAAATAATCAATATAATATTATTTTTAGACATATATATAAATATATTAACACACATTTTATTGTTTACCAATACTAAGTAAGATTAAAAAAACTTAGTGGTAAAAATAATATTTTTCTACAAAACCATTTTTCTATATAATAAAATATTATAATTTAAAAGTTAATTTATCATTTTATAAAATTAATTAAACTATATTTGTCCTAAATTTATGTTACAAACATAAAATTTTGGAAATAATTTTTAAAAAATATTTTTAATAAAATATATATTACTTGGGTAAAAACTAGTCACCAATGTAAAAATAAAAAATAATAAAATGTAAAAATCATTTGTAAAATGATTGAAACTTGTATAAAACTGGTTTGAAAATTAGTTATATTTAATATTTAGACAATATATGACCCCTAAATTCATTATATCTCATTTATGGATCCATTTACCTTTGAATAGTGCCATGCCATTATTGAAAATTATCAAGTATTCCCAAAAGTTCACTTTTCGTCACTTATAAAAGGGGATCACTTTAATCCTTTAAACGGTCCACTTTTCCTTAAAAATTACGTTTAAACACCAAAAACTTTTACACTCCTATAATTACCTTTCACTTTCTAAAGTCCCTAGTCACTAGAAGTTATCATAATCCTTTCATTTTTAAGGAGACTTTCAAGATAAAGTTCATGATACCAACATGAGTATTACTTAATCATTAACCTTTTTCTTCTTAATATTTCCCTTAAAAAACAATCCTAAATATAGTAATATAATTAGATAATAATCATTATTATACTCAAGTTATATTATATTAATTAAACAATCATTAGGTATTCAATCCAATTCTCTTAGAAAATAAAAGATCATATATCATGTGTTTGTGCAAACTACCACCTCCACAAAGAGACGTGTTCTGTTTTCCCCCATAATATTTATTCACTAGTTATAAGGATATAATTGAATTATAAATGTTTAATTTAAAATATAATTATTATTTTGAAGAGAAAAATTATAACCCACCACTTTTACCTCTCAATTTTTTGGAAATGAAAACATCAACCCAGTGTTGTGCGGGCTACCACCTCCACAGAGTAATTTATCTCATTTTTCATATAGTTTATTAATTATTTATTTAAATATATTAAAATTTGATTAAAAAACTTAAAACTATATAAATAATATCATTATTATTATTTAATAATAGTATTATTCCAATATAAACCACTTTTATAACCATATACAACAATTTATTATGGTATGTTCATGTTTGGGTTGGTCTAGACATATACTTGAAAAATTCTATTAAACATTATCCTGAATGGAAATAAGAAACTAAATATTAATATTTTTATAATTTTATAATAAAATAAATTTTGGATTATGGTTTCTTAATTTTTATATTAATTATATAACTTATTATTAAAATATCATCTTTGATCTCTGGAATTACCGAAATAAGCAGACAATGACTCAATTTTCACACAAAATATTTAACATATTTATGGAATGGGATATTAGATTTATATATATAAGATATAAATTTTAGTAACTTTAATTATATAGTAATAAGGGACTTTTTGAAAAATAATGGATTCCAAAATTGACATCATAAAGAATGCATGAAACAATTGAAGTTGCAAACACCCAGTGGTAAAAATAAGACACAAAGAACTAATATATTCTTAATAATTGATTATAAATTAAGTATAAAAAGTTAATTAATACTATTAGGGTTATTTAATATAATAGTAATACATTTTTATATATATGATCTTATATTTCATTTGACTAAGCGGGAAAACAAGGTAAAGGTTTTTTATCTCTATTTTCACCTCTTGTGACATATTTCTAATTATACACCCTGTTTTTTGGAAATTTTTATCTACATAAAGATTAATATTTTGTTTCAGGATCATATTATCATTCATGGTATTAAATGTTTCATTTTAAATCATATCCTTCAAGGGATTTTGATTTTAAAAATTTTAATTTCTTAAGGGTTCCTTGTCTCAAATTTCAATTTCTTGAGACATAATTATGACATACACCATGTTTTCTTATATATGGTGCACTTAATACCTCATTTTAAATTTATATCATTATTATATTATATTTAATGATATTCAATGTTCTATTCTAATTGTTCATCCCATGGAATTTTTACACAAATGATAAGAAAAATGTTAAGGTTTTTTCTAACTCAATTACCTTCTATTGAGTTACAATCTTTCTTATTGAACTCTATTATTCAAAGTTTAATTTATTATAACTAATAAAAATTATATAATTTATATAATATTTATTTTTTGGGGGTTTTATAATTATTAATTATAACCATATTTTTAAAATATTTTTACCTTAGTGATTATTTTACTCATAAGGGTTTTATCGACTGAATTTCCTACTCATTGTGTCACAAGATTTTCAAATTTCATATATCCTTCGTGGTTTATTTGATTATAATATTCCCCTATAAAATTTGGTATTATTTATTTTTCTAGAAAAATTATCACTCTTCCTTGATAATATCGTTTTAATTAAATCCCCTTCTCAATCAAAACTATGACATTGGTAATAATTACTCATGTTCATACCAATGGATATATCTCTTCCATGTCCATGTCTTTCCGATCCAAAATATTTTTTAATGAAATTAAATTTTTTTCATTTTAATTATTATTGTTTCACTTTAATTATTTTAAAAAAAATATTTCAACTTCTATACAATGTGGGGTTTCCTTAAAAAGACCCATAAAGTATAAGAAGGGCATTTACTTTCATGCACAAAACAATATTTTTCACTATGAATTTATTAGATTGACCTTTGATTCATTTAAATGATCCCATATTTAGAAATCTTATAATAATTTTTTCAAAAAAAGATTCCTCATAAAAAAATGTTTTGAATTAAATTTTTATCTCAAACGTTTAATGGAAATTTTTAAAAGGCTTTGAGAACACATTCCTATTTTTAGCACTGTTTTAGTTTAAGTATTTTCTCTCATTAAGTAAAGTTTTGATAACCCTATACATTATACTATAATATGATTCCTTTTGTAAATGAGAATTTTAATGTCCAATGATATCCTAAGATTACATTATGTTATGTTTTTGAAAATTTTATCAATCTAATTCTCTTTCCAAAGGTTCTTTATGATATGATAGTTATTAGTTTTATGTGGCATACATATGTATTGATGATTAAAGGTGGTTTATTATATCACAATTTATATAATTGGTTTCTATTGATATATCATGAGATAGTTAGGCATAGAAATAATGAGTCTTTTTACATAGGCAGGGGAAAAATGAGTTTTATCACATTTTCAAGTGCGAACATAATGTGTTTTTTCACATAGGCATGGTCATATTGAGTTTTCTTGCATATTTTCCTATTATTATGACCATTCAACATTTATAAGATTGTTTAATTTTTTAACTATGCTATATTCCATGTTTATTCATATTTTTAAATAATTTTCTTACATTTATGTTATGTGAGGCCTTATTATATGATTTATGATCTAGGAATTGTTGGGTATATCTTTATTATGCATCCAGATTAAACCCATATACTCCAATTATGCTCAAATATTGTCTTTTTTTGTTATCTATTATACTTATATTAATTAAAAATATGAGCTCACCCATTTCTTATGTTTCAATTTCTCGAGGTTAAAAAGAAAAGTAATATGTTTGATATTTCTAGTAGAGTATATTATACAGATATTTTTTAGGAGATATTAAAGAATTGTTATGGATTTATAATTTTCTTATATATTGGGAAAATGGTTGTTAGTTGAAAAAATTGGGATTTGTTAGTTAATATTTCTTTTCAACTCTCTAAAACTATAAACCTAAAAGAACATGGGAATGTATTTTAATGAAATATTTTATTTAAATTCATATTGTTTAAATGAACACATTAATGAGGAATGATATATTTTTTATAGAAAAAATAGTTCCATATAAATTTAAATCATAATTATATTATGAAAATGTCATAAAAGTGTTAGTGTTTGAAAAATCAATATTTTTCACTACTCACCCCAAAATTTAATATTTTTAGAAACAAATCAAAAAAATCATTCGAAGATAATTTTATTATTAAAAATATAAAAATTAATTTATTTTTTTCAAATTCAATTTCTAAAATTTCTAAAATTTAACTTTTATATAAAAAATAAAAAATACATTCATAGTTAAGTAGTTATTCTTATAATTATTTCCTATCAATTAATAATTAATTTTTTGTTAATATGTCATTCATATCAACAATATTTTATCCATGATATTCTTTTCCCCTAAAAATAATTATACATATTTCCTAATATGATTTTTTCTAAAATACATTTTTAATCAAAAAATGATATTATTAGTTATTTGGATACATTAATTGAGTTTTATCAATGCATTAGTATTAAAAATGATTTTTTATGTAAAATAAAAAATTATAAAATAAATTTGATATATAAATAAGTTATTATATTAATAATTACATGTTTATTTCATTTTAATTTATACATATATAACCCCTTAAGATCTTTGTGTAAGATCTAAGTATCAGATATACTCTATTGGAAGTCATGGGTGGCAGTTTATCTAGCTTGGATCTCATGACATTTTTGACAATCTTGAACTTATGTCATATATGGTTTCACTCATAGAATAATTGTTACATTTTGAATTAGTATTGAACTAGAGAAAGCCATAGTGATGCCACCTATTTTCCAAACTCTAATTGATGATCCTCATAAGGAAGACTCATACTGCTCGATGCCATTTCTTATACTTTATACATAGTTTTAATAGTTTTGTTACTATTATTTATACCCATAAAATTAATGAATAAATTATAATGGTGAAATTTAATAATTTTATTTTAAAGTATCTTGGTATCATTATAGTTAGGTGTTGCATATAAAATAAGCTATCGAACATAGTATTAATTTAGAGATAATATACTCCAAAATCTAAGGGTGTTATGACAACCATTAGAAAAATATTATAAACCCAAACATAGTTCAAACATTTAATATTCAAATTTGGTGATCTGTGCACCCTAACCATGCATCTTGGAAGTTTTCACAAAAAATTCACATTCTCATTATGAATGCAAAAATAACCAAAAATCCTATTAAATTTTTAATCACATACCTGAAAATGAAATCATGGGAGTCATAACCAATATAGATCAATTTTAATTATGCTTCACTATATATGTAGTGGATTTATCCTAGATTAACACATTAAAAAGTTACATATTAATGGATTATTAGTGGATGACGAGATATCATAACCACTTGGATTTTCCATCAAATAAATGGGGTTTATCATTTTCCTAAAATTTCGTTATCTTTCACTCTAATTTTTTAAGAGAGATGGATGGATGGGGTCAAGGTATTGAAATTGGTAAAAATATTGACATTTTTATAGTGAAAAGTAGGTATATAGTCTTTATATATATGAATCTACCTTGACCCTCACTCACATATCTGGTGTTACAAATACATACTTTATACACATACTTCTAATACCAACAAAGATGTCCAGAAAACACATATACTATTTCACATGATTTACATTTAATCTCAATAAAAAAAATACTCTCCTACAACCCAAAGTTTTAGTTATTTAGTGATTACCTACATAATTATCTTATTACATAATAAATATTTAATATCTACCTTAAAATGTTTCCAAACATGCAATCCTCATAGTCATATCCTTATATATAAGTTACAGAGGAAAGATGGAAATGTAAGAAATGAGTGCACTTATACTCTATGTAATGTACTGAACAATATCAATGAGATATAAATGATTCATCATTAAATCATAAAAACTGTGAAAAGTTGAACTTGAGAGAAATATCATTATTAATGGATTATAATCATGGAATAACAAGAAGTGATCATGCTGCATGATAGTAAGTCCATAGATCAAAGAGTAGAATCCATAAGGATGATCCTAAAAATATAAAATATACCATGGAATAAAAATGTAGAATAATATAATAATAAGAATGAAGCAAGGTGACATAATTTATGAATGTGGAATGATATAAAAATATAACATATTTATAATAATTGGATTAAAAAGAATACATTAAGTTTAACCACTAACAAATTCATATCATAGTGCACTAGATTAACAACCTTAGTATTATAACATAATGGACTGGGCTAACCACACTTATCTTATGACATACTAGATTGGGTAAGAACCTATGCCCCATAACAAAATGGGCTGGTCTAACTAACCTTGTCTCATATAATTGTATTCTAATGAGATATATGTATTTTCAGAATACATTTTAGCGATATATAATTTTAAGCCAACCCATTATATAATGATATATACATACATATGTGTTCCACATGAATTGAATCAAACAATGAATAAAATAATAACATAATTAACCCATGAATATAAATCAAGTTACATATAAACAATCCAGTAACTTAATGAACATTTAAGTAATGATAGAAGATATCAAAGTAAATAGACTTTAATTATAATGATGATAAATTGGGTATATACACTATATAAAAAAATTATATGTTAATGTTTTAATTCCCTAACTATAACCACTGATTCTTAGCTAGGAAACTACATGACCTTATGTATGCCTCCCCGTAACCAAGAGGTTGTCGACTAGCAGCGAGGGCTTGCAAAACATCATGGGGAGGATATTATCTCAACATTAGATAAACATCTAAGTATAATAAAGAAAGTGATAAATATAAATCCATTTATAATCTTAAAACTATCTCATGAAGTGTTAATATGGATTTTCATATACATAATACAAAACTAAAAAAAATATTCATAGTACAATGTATAACTAGTGAACAAAATAAGTAGTATATATCCATACTGAACACCATCTTTTTACATTCACATCCACAAGAAGACATGTTAAAATTTCCTCTATAGTGCCCCTGTACTTCACCAGATCCCTGGTAATGAAATCTACTTGCACACCAAAATGTTCAAGTAGTGTGTGTTTACAAGACTTAGTATGGCACCACTAGTAACCCTTAACATAAATGAATATCATATATTCTGTTGCATACCATAAAATTAAAAAAAATGAATCAAGTATATAATATATGAATGATACATATATAGGATTCTCAAAGACCAGCTCTACCTACTTTGACCCCATGGTATACGGAAAGTTAACCAATAGCCTGACACCCCCCCCATATGGGATAGTCTAGAAATATATATGAAACATCTCACTTGATAGGATAGTCCAATGCATATCAACTACTCATATAACACATCCCTCTAAGTGGATAGTCCAATTAGCTCCACTTACACACAAAACTCCATAATAGAGAAGAACAACACTTATGATAAAAATTCAAATGAAAAATAAAATATCATGTCTAATCAAGAAAGTATCATTGTCATCACAATACACATATAGGAAATACGAAAGAAAGTCATAGGGTTACACATGCACACCTCATGAGGTCAACCACAAAACATATGTGTCACCGACTATAAAAAATGCTAGCAATAATTCCAATAACCCATATTAAAAAATCACTAAAGTCAAGGACTCATTACCTCAAGGTTTTCTACATCAACATCATGATTTTTCAAGAGATTTTCCAATTGATCCACATTATCATGTCAATTGAAATAAAATAGCATTCTAGGAGTCCCTAAAACTGATTTCAATAAGGATTAATGAATTTTACAGAATGAGGGTTAATTGGGAAATAATTCAAGTGTATAAAGATAAATTACCATGTTTCCAAACTTCCAATAATAGTATCCATGTCTGGTTGATGGAGGAATAGAATCATTATTAAGGAACAATGAACAAAGGAGAAGAGGGGACATGATATGATAAGTCTAGATCAGGGAGAAAACAATCATTCTATGTTCACCCAATATTCAAAGAATAAATTAATCCAAATGGAATAATGAATCACTATAGTCCTTTTCTAAATCACCTTAAACTAAAAGAACCCAAAAATGGTAAGAGGAAGGTATCCTTTAGATTATCCATGGAGGTTGAGAGAAATAGAATTAATCAAAGATATAGTCCTCCAATTGAGAAGTGTTATCCTTACATAATATATTTATATGGAATTCATATATATTAAATGAATCAACAAAGGAGTGGTGATGAATTAATTAAAAGGGGAAATGATCAAATTAAAATTACATCAAAATTACCACATTTAATCTAAACACAATTCTCATTTAATTTGGTCAAGATATGAAAAGAACATATAATTTTTTAGGCATGTAAAAAACAATCCCAATAGTTGAAACACCTTTCATGAAATTCTGGCCTTGTTCAAGGTTTTCTTGAGAAAACTATCTCAATATGGTCATCCCTATAACATGTATCATCCACTCAGGATGTTTTCTTCCACCATGACCAACAAAATGGGAACGGTGTGGTCGGCCAAGCCTTGGTACAAATGAACCTTTATAGTGAAACATGTCTTGGACACGTATTAGACAATCTATGTCCATCAAATTCATTTTACACCATGACTATCTAGATACAAAATGGACTCCCCCATGGTGTGGTATTGTCCATTTTCAGCCGAGTACATTAAAAACCCAATTTTTAAGATTATAAAAAACTCTATCATTAACCAAACCCAAGGAACAACCATAAAAAGTTTCAATAACATCGTAATAGAAAATTCTAGACTTACATTAACAACACAATAAAAAGTCACTATGTTGAAAATTTCTACCTCTAATAACTTCTCATCCTTGAGAAGTGTCTTCTGAGGTCTCCTCAAATATCTCATGCCACTATGTATGAATACCTATCTTCTAGCCCCACTTCTCTTAATAGATACAACCATACTGACATAAACATAGAAAATAGTAACATTTATTCCTCACAATGCCTTATCACTTCATTCTATTATAAAAACAAGTAATTCCAGAAAATAGGCATCTGGTTCTCACTCAATATCCTCAAAGTCAATCATATGCACAAGGTCAGGGCCATCCTTTTGAAGCTGAGACGCGTGGAATACATTCTGTATACCTTGATACTAAGGAGGAAGGCCCAAATGACAACTCATTATCCTAATGTGTCTGATGATCTTGAATTCCCCAACATATCATGATGATATTTTCCCTTAACTCCTCAAACACATATTTCCCAACTGAGGTGATTCATGAAAAAAAACCTTATCGCCCATAGAAAACACTAAGGATCATATCATTCAATAGGCATATGAACACTACACTTTTTATGTAACAAATCTAAATAATATACACCCACTCTAAGGTATATTATACCAAAATTGGTTAAAAAATTGAGGACTCGCATTCCCCATGCCAATGGAGGGCTGATCAACATAGATTCCCATATAGAGCCTCAAACAAAGCCATATGGGTCAAATACTAGATGCTGATGTTGCATATGAACTCTACCAGATTGAAGTGACCATTCCAAAATCTTTTAAATTAGATAATACATCCTTGAAGGATATCCTTACAAGTATAGATAAATATCTCTAACTTCCCATCAGTTTGAGAATGAAAAGTTTTATATATCTTCAGCTGAGATCCCATTACCATTTTTCATGCCTTTTCAGAACCACAATATGAACTGAATGTCTCTATTTGATACCAATCATGAAGGGACTCTCTGAATATGTATGATCTCATCAAAAGAGTGATTTTTTAGCTAATACACTGAGTTTTTATCAAATATCAGTATAAAGTGATCCACCTTAGTCAGTTGACCCATTACACCCCTAATGGTATCTCAACCCATTGGGGTTCTGGGGAACCCCATAATGAATTATTTCATAACCTCATCCCACTTCCACACAATACCTATAAGTGTTTAGAGAAACCCTTATGGCCTCTGATGACCGACCTTGATTTTTTAATGAATTAGATAATAATATACAATTCCTTTAATGTCTATCTTCATTCCAAACCACAAAAAAATATTACCTAACATCATGATACATCTTGGTTGATCCTGGGTGAACTATTCATAACAAATCATAAGAGGACCTCGTCATCTCATCCCTCAGGGAAGATGTAACCATTACACTACAATGAATTAAATTCATGTTTCTTCTATCCAAGGTCCATCCTAGAACAAAACCACTTGATTCCAACCTATCACACAATACGAAACTCTCTGGATCAGTATTCTATCTAGACATTACTTATTCCACCAATGAGGAATTGATTAATAGGGGTTCCCAAACCACTAATCCTTGACCCTAATCTATGACCACCTTCCAGTATTCTAATAATTCAATGTTCTTCTACTAGCCTTAAAAATTTTCATATCCACTTATTTCACTTTCCTACTCAATTAATCAATAGAAACATTGTATGTTATAAGATAATACTTCATATAAAATTCAATCATCTATAATTACTCCAGCCAAACTATCTAATAATAATTCAGGCCATTCTAGGATAAGATATACAGTAGAATATTATGGTCCATATACTTGATAAATCTCTCACCGAAGAGATAGTGTCACCACAATTTCAACACATGACCACATCTTAAAAATTTAAGTCTTTAGATGGATAGTTCTACTAGTGGGGTCATAGATGATAAGACTAGTAAGTAACCACCTTATCACCTTGTATCATAAAATCTCCCAATCAATTTAATATGAATTACAAAAAACTGTATAACCAACCTCAATTTTGGGACTAATTAGGATTATAATAGAATTAAACCTCTTATTCATCTCTACTAAGACTTATTTAAACCATTTCAAACATTCAAAACTACCTCTATTCTTAGTATGCATAATCATAGGTGCTATCTAGTGAGAAAATTCCTAAATGAACCTTCTATAGTACCCAAAAAAAAGAAAACAAAGAGTCTCAAACACATTTATTAGTTTTTTCAAGACATAAATTCATCAACCTTATCTAAATAAATTGGTATTTTATTTTGAGAAATCACATTCCCAAGAAACTAAACCTCAGGTGTCCAAAATAAATACATAAAATACTTGGAATAAATCCAATGCACTCAAAGAATACTTAATATGATATCAAGGTATATTAATCATGATTATGAAATATTTGAATATATTAATCAGTTAAAAACAAACACAATAAAAAATTATTTAAAGTATGGGAGAATGATCTTGTTCATGATTCCAATTAACATTGCCAGAGAATTCATTAGTTCAAAGGGAATAATGAGATACTCATACAACTTGTGATTTCACCAAACACTCTCTTCTGAATGTGTTACACTCTGACCTAAAGCTTAGGGTAGAAATAATTTAGGTCAATATTTGAAAACTACTATGATCCCATCAATTTATCAAAGAAGTCATCTACTTTTGGAAATAGGTACATGTTTTTCATAGTGATCTTGTTCAACTTATAGTAGTATATTAACTCACCCCTGTTATAGTGTGTGAAGAAAATAAAATTTATAATTTTTCCTTATATATAATAGTATCTAACTTGGGATATCTCACTTGATGATCTTTACAGTTGATTCACATACTTAATCTAATTCACTTAAATTACTTATGTTTTTAGTATTAATTTTTTTTTTAAATAATGATATTTTTGGGTTTTAATTATTTTCTAAAATAATAAAATGAAATGAAATTATAAATTACAATGAAATGAAAAAAAATGAGCTAAAAAGGAAATATCTTGGCCTTTAGGTTTTGTTTTATGTGTTCTATCATTATTATTCTAATTTTTTATAATTAATTTTTATAGTTCAATCACGAAATCAAATTCATGAACTAATATCCTTTTATTTTTTGGTTGTGAAATATCAAATTACAAAGAAATATAAATTACACCACCTTCTATAATCATGGATGAGGACATACCTCAATCAAGAGTGTGACACATTCTAGGAACCAGCTTGACCATATGTCATTTCATTTATGGTAGGTATAAACTCCACAATATAAAGTTCTTGTACCCCAATAAAGGGAGGGAAAAGATTTAAGTAAAATAATTGAAGTGAGGTTGAGCATCATGTTGTGGTGGAAAATCACCACACTTGTACATGTCACCCTCATCCACCACAAAAATAAAATAAAATAATAAAAAAATTAAGCTTATAATTCAGGAACAATGAACATCCCTCGAGGCCAATCCTTGGGCCAATATTTCATTATCTAGAGTTAGAGGCCTCAATGGTGATAATGATAAGAACAAAAAATAAATAAAATAAAAATAATATGATAGATAATAAAATAAAATAAATTTAATTGAAGTATATTGTTAAAATAAAATAAGGCAGACATTAGAACTTTGGCCTCCTCTCTAGTGTGAGGGCTCCCCTCATGGTCAAACTACTCCTTAAAATAGTAACCTCCATCATATTTATATAGGGAGTATTAATTGGTTTTTTTAATATTCCATAAATATTAATTATTTTTATTATTCAAATTGAATATATCTTTATTTTTTAGACTTTTAGATTTTGAATCAAGATAAAATATCAGCAGTCAATATTTGAGTGTGGACTGACCATTTATGGTGAGGGATCCTCCTTATATGCATGGTTTCATGGTATTAGGTGATATGTGGAATACACCATGGTTGTCAATAGTGGTGAGGTTATCCTCTTCCTTTTAACCGACCTTCAAAGTGGTTGTACGAATATCACCACTCATGCAGGGCTTCAGGAGAGTCAGAACACGCTCCTAAGGTCATCTATTATGGTATTCAGCCTTAGAAGTTGGCAACAACTTGAGTTCAAGCTCCCATGAAGGATTCTATGGTAGTGATGGTAATTTTCAGTGTAATATAGTGAGGATAGATGGTGGAGAAGTGGTGTTGAGTGGGGGTAGGTTGTGTTCGAGCACATGGGGTCACACGACCAAAGTGGAATGACATCATATATTCATTGATGAAAAGTGATTGAGAAACTTGACCCCACATAAAAAATAATAATATATAAAGTGAATATTTAAATATCAAGATTAAACATCAATGTATCAGATGCCTAAAGTGGCCACATGCACCAACAAGACACTCGTACACACATATGGGTTGTGCCTCCTTTCACGGCCTGCATGGGCCTATGCATGTGGGATCCTCTAGCTGTATCACACCCCTACCGACTTCAAGAGGTATTTCCTATTAGAAAGAGTGGCTAGAAAAACTCTTTTGGGTTACTTAAGTGGATGGATAATCACTGTTTGAGGTATTTCCATGCCATTCAAAAATTTTTCCCTAGAAAATATTAAAATAGTTTAATAAAAATATCAAAAAATATTCTTAATTAAAAACACATTCAAAATCTAACATTTAAATTCCTTTTAATTATTTATTTAAAATTTCCCATATTTTTAAAAATAATTTAATTACTTAGGAATATTCTTTGAAAATCATTAAGAAAATAGTTAAAATTAAGCATGAAAAATGAGCGTCATCTTTACAAAGGAAAATAATACTATATTCTTTATTAGTGAATAACATCGAACCACTCTAAGGGGAAGTTCTTAGTATTATGAAGCCTTTAGATTATAGATCATCTATATGCAACTAGAGATCTTTCAACTTAGAGGGTTCCATGAAATATGGCGGAATTGATATAGGTTAGGCACTGGGAACAAGCTCGATCTCAAACACAACTCTCTTATTTGAAGGTAACCCCAATAAATCCTCTAGAAAGACATCCTGATACTGGTCTACCACCACAAGAAAAGAAAACATATTCACCATTTGAAACACTATGAGGATAATTCAATACACCTATACTAAAAATACTTCTCTTAAATGAGGAACCATTCCCACTCTTCAAGACTCAACATCTCATTCATCTATCAACATGAACTTCTCCCATTTAGGTGATGAAAAAGTCATAGAGAACTTCATATCAATCAATGTGTCCATGATAGTAGGTCAACTAGTCGATGTCAAGAATTACATAAAAAAAATATCATCTCTAGAATTATGAATCTATAAACATTCCCAGATTTAGTATTTATCATAGGAAATTATAGATAAATATAATGACGATCTACCATTTTTTCCTAGGGTGTATCGATAGAAATTAATACAGAAGAGTACATAACTGGTAAGTATAAACAAGAAACTACTAGAGTGGATACGAATGAATGAGATACTTCTATATTTTTACACTGGTGACAAGTATTTAGAAATAAGGTACAGTCCTTGAGAAAGTGTCTCTTCCTCCCCCATTTTTTGCACTTAGTAGAGTCATCTCCCATAGTGGGAGTTGAGGAACCTCTACTCCACTCTGATTGAAGACCACCACCTTTGAATCCATCTACTGACTTTCTCTTCTTATTCCTAGAATAAAAAACTAGGGATGAATTATAGAAAGTGTTTATTATTACACTATATTATGGAAGAATACCTTTAGATTTCTCTTCATTGAATTCCTTCTTGATCTTCAGCACTATATGAAGTTCTGCAACATAAGTCTTTAGATCGAAGTCCCTGATCTATTATTTTACCTATGGGAAAATACTAATCATGAACTTCATTTATTTTTTATCCTTATTCCCCACTATGATAGGATCAAAATGAATCTTCTATATGAAACATGATGAATAGTTAGACATGGTTATCAACCCCAACTAGATCATTGTGAACACATGAGTGTGATCCGACTTCAGTGCATTAGGGAATAAATCCTTTAAAAAGAGATCTTTGAAGGTCATCCATATTATCCATTCATATCTACCAGCCTCCATCATAACATCTATAGTGAATCAACCCTTTTAGACATATTATTACATGGGTTTTAACATATATACTCAATAAATACACCCAAACAACCATGATTCCTAGTGTATTTGGAAGATTCGGTTCATAATAAATCAGAAAGAGAATAAAACACAACATATTTATTTGATTCCCCTTGAGATCTCATAAATTTCTTTTATATCCTTCAAAAACATAGGATAAAATTTAGTGTACATAAAATAAATGGGTGAGATATAAATCACAGTAAGGGAATAAATGTGATACTGAAGCATAACATGTGATCCAAACTACATAATATGATATTGTAAAAGAGAAGGATAACAAATAATCCAATCAGGTCATCACTTAAATAAAATGGTATCATATGATCCTGGAAACACTAGAAAGTGGAAAAAATATAATACATGATGCAATTATTAGTCAAATTTAACTTCTAAGGCAACATCAAATTTTGGATAAATCCCCATCATGGATTAGGTTTGCTCCCAAATATCATACATACATTATCATGATAAAAATGTATTACCAAATTTATTGGAGTTTTATCTTGGTTTACCCATCATAACATGTACATGACTATGTCTTCTATAAAAGGAAATCAATCATAAGACACAAACATCAGAATTACCTATGGAAAGAATGGGTTTGTATATTTTTCCTCATATTAAAATCAATGAACATTTCATAAATATTCCAAATAGAAGAAGGCATTAAATATATTTTATGTTTATAAGAAGCTTTATCAATATATAGTGTTTATTTTTAAAGAACAACATGATAAAGGGTAGAGAGTTGGTTATATAATTTATCTTTAAAAACCATGTTTTATGGAATCGTTTAAAGTCTTTTGGAGAAAAAATAAGTTTGGAATTTTCATTGAAAACAAGAGGCATACTAGAATGGTTATAACTAACATATTAGTTTTTTTAATGAAATAATTAATTGGAATAAATACTCTAAATAATAATTATATTAAAGTATTATGTTATAGAAAGTTTACCCTTAATTGGGTTTGATTTTAAAAAAGGAATTTTAGAAATGAAGTTAAGGAATGTATTAACCAATCAAATTAAGGGTTAATAATATTTATATATTTATATGATACATATATACATAATTTATAAGCATTAAATTATATAAAATAGAGATATAAAAATGGGGTTAGAGAGAGAAAGGTCAAAATCAAAAGAAAAAGGTTGGTTCAAAGGGATCCCTTACATTATGTTCCAGAATCGTTCTTCACTTTCACTTAACATCATGATTAAATAAATTAAATTAATTAAATTATTAATTGAGAAATATTTTCATTGAATTTTTTTTACTTTTATTAAATTACATTCATTTATAACCATTTCAGTGATATATAAAGCTTAATTTCACTATTTTCGAGGGATGTTTGTTTCATAGTTCCAATGTCAGATCACTTGTGTATAATTATTGATGTTATTATCAAAATGATACTAGAAATCCAGAAGTGAAATGAAACATTATTTATGAAATAATAATAATATAAAATTTCTTAAATACCAATATGTGTTTAGATATATGGAAGATTCATATAGTTAAAATGTTAACGTTATATGGTTAGTTCATTTAGGCAGTTTTACTAACCATCGCGAAATAATTTCATTTTCTTTAATATTATTTATATATATTAATTCTAGAACATGTAGTAAATTATAATATACTTTTTAATCCTATTTAACAACAATATTATTTCTATGAAAATCCTTGAAGTTGGTAGGGATAAATATAGTTTGTTGTTCGTGGAGGTGGTGAACTAACCATAATGTAAACTATGTTTTCATTTAGAATTTAAATATGGGAGAGTATAAGATGGATATTACCCAATAATAGTGAAATATAAGTATAATTAGGATAATTATATTATTATATTTAGCTTCTTGTAGAACATATTGTGATGGTATAGTAGTAATAAAATTAAAATAAATTTAGTTTAGAGTTTACCTCATCTATTGGTTGTCGCCATTTAGACTACCCTTAAGGATCTTTGGAATGATATTTGGGAGAGATAGAAAAAACATGGAATTGGGGAAGATTATTGGAAATTTAATTAAGTAGAAATTTTTAAATATAAAATACTTATAATATATGAGGAGATGGGGTTGTGTGGGTGGTATTTATAATGGGAGGAGAGGCGTATTTTTGAATTTTACAATTATTAGTTTATTATTTTGGCTCAAGATGACCTTTAGTGATGAATATTATAACCATATACAGTAAAAGTTAAATGTTATTTCCAACTAATAGGTTCTTACATCATACATGACTAAAAAATTTATGTATTTAGCTTTAATGTTAGATATTGTATTTTTTCATATTTCACAATTAAAAAAAATCAACTATTTTCGAAAAATATTAAAAAATTACCCTAATTATTTTCAAACAATATATTTGAAAATTGAAATAAATTTTATTAATTTGGTTATAAATATTATAAATTTAATTTTAAATAAAATTATTTTTTATTTGAAAAATAACAATATTAATATTATGATCAAATTTAAAACCCTTTGAAAAATTACTAATGGTATCATAGAATTATATTATAATTATAATAAAAATTAATATTAATTTATGAACCCATTTATTGAAAATAAACTTACTTTAAAATAATTATATTTTTTATAAAATTTCAATTAAAACATTTATGTTTTACATAAATACATACACTTAATTAAACATTTTTAAAACATTTATTTACTTGTATTATGGTATAAATATATCATATTTTAATTTTATAATATTCCTAAATATTATTTTACTCCTTATTATATGATAATACAATTCTAATATCCATGATAATATTCCTAACAGCCATATTAGTATTTTGACTACCAGGTTACTATTCAAAATGTATGATTACTATTCAAGTAGTATGATTTTCATTGATCGTATGGATTCCCTACTTCCTATAAATACAAGATATTTCATTCATTTATCATTCACTTAAATTTTATCTCATGTTTACATATTTTCATTTTAATAATTCATATTTAATTTTTAATATTCATCTTCTTTTCTAAAGTGTTTTTCATGAGTGTGATTAATATAGGGGATTGAGCATTTTGAAATTTTACTATCATTGTTATATTTTTTTATATTTTTTCACATTTTAAAACATTCAATTCTTATAGATATTTATATTATATAAATGTAAATTCAAAGTCAATATAACAAAATTTTCTAGTTTTCATTTTTTTCATGTTATTTATATAATAATACATTAATAAACCTGACACAATTATATATTGAGAAGGTAAATTCCATTGATAGGATTCTGAGTCATTAAATTGTTACCCTTTAAGAAATTTCACCCTTAAAATAAAATTTTACATAATAAGGTTAAAATAGGTGAGGGTAATTCAATTCCACGACTTCCTCCAGTTCCCTTCTCACCTCCTCATACTTATGGATTCTCCATAGTACTTTAACTATATGAGTTTCTTGTTGTGTAAAACATTATCTATATGTTCTAAGATCATCATTGACTACTCCTTGTAAGAAAGATCATTTTACAAATGTTCCACCTTTTAATTCAGTATATGTGATAGATCTATTGTGTTCTTCCTCAAGAGGAATACATGAATCAATTCATGTACTTGAGACAGGGTTGGTGTGAGTGCTAATCGGTATGCCAAATCTCTAATGTAGTTAAGAATCTCAAAGGGGATGAAGTACCTAGGGATTATATTTCCATTCTTCCAAAATCTCATGAATATATTCATTAGGGATATGTAGAGTTACACCTTATCTCTAACCTCAAAATCTAGGTCTCTTTGATGATTATTGGGATAAGCCTTCTATTTAATTTTGAATGGTCTTGACAATTTCAATCATTTCCTCAACCATTTTAGGTTCTAGCATCTTGTGTTCTCTAACTTCATACTAGAACATAGGTTTTCTACATCTCTTTCCATAAAGGGCTTCAAAGTGGGCAATTTCTTTGTTTTAGTGGAAAGTATTACTGTATGAGAACTCTAGTAGAGGATGATGTTGATATCATACCCTTATAAATTCTATCAAGAAATATCACAACTTGTATTTAAGTGTCTTGATTGTCCGCTCATATTATCCATGGGTTTGGGTGTGATAAGTCATATGAAATTTCAATTCATTTTTAGATCATGTTGGAAACATTCCCAGAACTTAGTGGAAAACCTCAGATCTTAGTCACATACAATCAATAGTGGTGTTCCATAAAACCTATCAACTTATTTAATGTATATCCTTTCAAGTTTATTGAGTGATTTGTATTATTTAATTATAATAAAATTATTATACCTTCTTTTTATTTTCCCACTGATAGACCTCTCAAATATATTTATACATTTGCATACTCCCTTGGTGGATAGAGAAGATTGATATATGTGCATAATTCAACAAGTACTTCTTTATCTTAGATTCAATGCTACAAAAAGTTATTACTCGAATCTTATAAATTCTTAATCATCAATTTTGAGATCTATGGATTTCACTTTTATTATAGATTCAAAAAATTTCTATATTTATAAATCATCTATTTGAGCACCCATTATGTTCTACGTAAGGTATGGTTCAGTAATAATTTGATAATGTAATGATGACATTACTTCCTTTATGACTCTTATGTCCATACTCTACATGTCAAATATGATTGGATCCTTCCTAGTTCTCATCATTGATATAGTTACATGATTCTTTATACTTAGAGTATCTGCAATAATGTTTTAATTCCCAAGATGGTAGTGGATTGAGTAATCATAGTCCTTGATCAGATCCAACCATCTTCACTAGTGCATATTAATCTACCTTTATAGCCATAAATATATTCCCACCAAATCTTCAATGAAAAGGTTGCTAAAACCAACTCTATATCATGGATTGGGTAGTTATGTTCATGAAATTTCAACTAAATTAAGGTTTAGGATATAACTTTACTATTATATATTAGTACAAAATCCATTCCCTTTTTTGAAGCATCTTTGTATTCCATAAAAATTTCTACACTTGAGGGAAGTGTGAGTATGGTTTTAGTGAGAATTGACTTTTTTAATTCCTTAAAGCTCTATTCACATTCACTAGTCTAGAAAAACATTACTCCCTTTCAATTCATCTTGGTTAGCGGGTTTGAAAATCTCTAGAAGTTTTTAAAAAATATTTGGTAATAGCCATCTAATCAAAGGAATCTATGAATATTCATCACATAATTTGGCCTAGAACACTCCATAATTGTATTTTTCTTATAAGGGTCCACATATTTATTGGGAAATTTTGACCCAAAAAATTATATTTTTTCCCATTGATTTTGATGCTAAAAAACTCCCTCATATGTTTTAATAATGAAGTAACTTTATGTGAATTTCATGATTATATAAATTGATATATTTATTTCTTATAATTTTTTGGAAGTAATTGGGTTGAAACTTTTTTTAGTATTTTGTAAATTTATAAGTACTCTAAAATCACTATCCTGGACCCCATATTTTTGGAGAACATTAGGTTTGGGGACCTAACTTTCAATAAGGATCAACAATTTTATATCTTATATTTAAGTGAAATTTTTGAATTGGAAACTAAAATTTTAAAGGAAACCTAAATTCAAGTATCTATAGTGTGTTTGTTAAATTAAACATTTGGAATCAATGGTACATTGTGGAATTTACTTTTGAAGATATCAAACATAGATCATCCCTACATTTGATGTGGTCATATGTGAAATTTGAAATCAAGATATTTCCCAATATTTCATCAGAAATTTCACAAGAATATATATCTCATTTGAGTTTGATAAAATACTTATTCAAAATCCCTTAATCAATGGATTAAAATTTTCATATTTCTAAGATAATCAATGACTTTGATTGGAGATTCAAAATTCATATTTCAAACACGATGTGTGTTTCGAATATCAGGATTTATCAATAGATATTTATGGAACTATTTAACCAAGATCCAGTCCTTGATCGTATTTATCCTCAATGTATTTTCTCTTCATGAATATGAGGTAATGTACATATAAATCACATATACTCTACACCAAATTTGTTTGCTGATTAGAGAATCATATCTACTTGAAAAGTTCTATCTTTTTCTAAGACTCTAAAAGATGAGTATTTTTATCTTTTTGGTGGGTATTTTTAAGAATATTTTTGCTACTATTATTATTCACATCTAATATTAATTATCTTCAGTTGGTTTTTAAATATTTTATGACTAAACTTTGCAGAAACTAATATTATAATATAATGTTATGTGTTATCCCTAATGTTGTTAAAGGATATTATTTTTTTTCTATTTTATTTAAATATCTTCTGCAACATGGATAACTGTATAGTTATACTTACTTCAATATTATATTATTTGAATAATAAGATTCATCTTCTAACTCTAAGATGTGTTATTGAGGTTCCTATAAACATAACCAGAAACCTTTTTAAAATACTTGTTGAAAGGTGTGAATTGCCTACACATAGTTATAGAGGTCATCATAGAAAGGAAATAGTTAGTTAAAATCACTAAGATTGTGTATATAGAATTGTTAGAGTAGACTAGGTGATCTTTTCTACCCAAACTACTATAAAAATTGTGGTGTTCTTGTTCTTTATTTTTCTTCTTCTCAATCTAATTAAATAAAATAATACTGAATTATATCCAAAATTTGAATTAATTTTAAATTATTTATGTGTGATTAAATAAACAAAATTCACCCCTATCTTGTGTCTTCAAATTTTAAGACCAAAAAATGTTATAAAAGGAATTATATTTAAATAATTATGTTCAGTTATTTTAAGCTTCAGTTTAAGATCTCTATAAGGAAAAGATGTTTATGACATATCTCAAAGAGGGAATATTGATGATCTAAGTGATATATTTTAATAGATAAAACAATTATTTTTGAAAATCAAGAATGATCATCTATTTTAAAAAAACATTGCTTCAATGTTTATATGAATATTTTAAAAACTTATAAAATCCTCAGATAACCATAAAAATGGAATTCTATTAAGGAAGATGAATGTCCTGTAAATCAAAATCTATGAATTCTATCATATGCTGGATTGGTCCTAATGATATTAATCATGCATCTCTATGTGACACTTATTATAAAATTTAACATACTATATCCATTTCTTATGAAGGAACAGATAATGTAAAACAACATAGATAGATCACCTACCAAGCTAAAACTTTATTCTTTTCATAATATAAGATGGTGAAAGAATCAGTCAAATGAATAGAAGGATGACTGAAATTTTGAATGGTGTTTCTTACTTGGGAACTCCAATTCCTAATAAAAAACAAGAATTGGAAGTTTTTAGAGTTTTACCCTCAAAATGTAATGTAATATGTACTTCCATAAGACAATCCAATCCTATAAAAAATCTATCAATGAAGGAATATATTGGTACATTAATGTTGTATGAGGATGAAATTAAAGCTAAAGTATAAGATCAATGAATAATCAAAATAGAAAATATCACTCTAAAATCCACTACTCAAAAAATAGAAAAGAAGACTACAGAGTTTTTATATATCCTAAATTGATTCTATATATTTAAACACTAGTGAAGAACTAGTTCAAATTTATAGGATATTTAATAACTTCTATTAGAAGAAAAGAGGGATCAAAAGTCTTATAATGATTCTATATAAAATGATCACAGACAAAAAGAGGTTTAGTACTATGAATGAAAACAAATGGAGTATATTCGACCAAGCTTCTCACAGCTGTAAGAAGAAAAGTGAAAATGGAAAAAGGGAAAAGAAGTAACAAATAAAAGTTTATTTTGAGGATAAAGGTAAAAAAATCCTATGAATGCTAAGTGGAGTGTCTTAAGAATCAATCAACACTTCTAAATATGATTCATATAAGGATCTATAAAATATTAATGCAAACATGTGTTTTATGTCAAAGTAAAAAAGAAATAATATATTATTATTATTATATTTTATATTCTAATGTTTTCTTAAATAGTAAATTAGTTACATGGTTCTCTATGCTTGAAGAGAATTCTGAATCTCTATTAAAAATTAAAATTCATTTAAAAATATTAATAATTCTTTCATTAGTGAAAAATATTCCATGTTAAAATAGAATCGTGATTTGGAATAAAAATAATGTAAACCTTCTTCAAACTTCACTATACATGAAATAAGAATTAAAAAATTTTAGGTTGAAGTTGATTCCTTTAAAAATAATTCTAGAAAATTAACTACGGGTTAATAATCCTTAAATAAAATCCTTCAAAATAATTTTAATAAAAAGAGAAAATTTTACATTGGAATTAATAGTGAAAAACCAAAGTTATATAGAAAATATTTTGTGTATATTTAAAGAACCACAACATCCCTAGTGTTAATGTTTCTTTGATTTTAAGCTATTATTATAAAAGATATTACATGAAAAAACCTCAGATTAGTGTTGCAAATAAAGATGTTATTTATAGAAATTTATTTGAAGTAAATTCTATAAATTCTTGAAATATTAGAGATATTTGGAATTCCAGATATTTACTAGCTGACATTGTTGGTCCCAAAAGCATTTAGATTCAAAAAAAACTATTATTGGATATTTTTATAGTTGAAAATCCATATAAGAAAATTGTAACATGTTATATGTGCATTTTCTTCTCATGACACCTCAGTGGAGATTTCTAAAATTTCCATGCTTTTCCCAAAGTAGATTAAGGATTGGTTACCTTTAGAGATAATTCTATAGGAAATATTATTTATGTTGGATAAATTTTAGATCCAAATAAATACTTGTCAAAAAATTTATCTATGTTTAGGGGTTATAGAAATATCTAGTAAGAATTTCTCGACTATGTGGTAATGTATTTTCAGTTTATTTTTCTAATAATGCATACACTATTTTTAAAGAAAACTGCTTAACTTTAGATCACCTAGAACATCAATTTTTTATACTTTGCTCCTTAGTTCCTTATGTGAATAGAAAATTAACTACTTTAATATTAAAATAAATAAATATTAGAAATCTAAAAAAAGAGTTTTAAAGTGTTATATATTTTTCCTATATGAGTTATTAAATAAAAATATAGTATTCTATCTACCTAGTCATAAGTTAGAAGATAATAAACAATGTGATGCATGCCACATAGAAAACCAAAATAAGTAATATTTTAAATATATTTAAAATTTTGATAATATTAAACCTTTATAATGTATTCACATATATTTTTTTGGACCATCAAGAGTACCAACTAGAAGATTCTTTGTCTTGGTTTTATTTGATGATTTTTCTTGATTTTCATGGGTTTTTTTCTAAAATTTAAAATTGAATATTGTTCAATTTTTACGATTTTCTTAAATGTTTTTAAAAATTAAAAATATTTAAAAATAATTTCATTATGAAGGGATCAAGGAGGGGAGTATGAGAATCAACAATTTAATACTTTTTTTCTCAAACATTGTAATTAAATATACTTTCTTCGCACTAAGAGTACCTTGATAAAATAAAATAGTAGAAATAATAAATTGAACTAATCAAGTGATTAAAATAACTATGTTAAATTAATATTTTATTCATACCTATTATTTGGAAGAATTTATTAGTACAATTTTTTATATCATGAATATAGTTTTGATCACACCATTTTTCAAAAAGACACCCTATTAATCATGGAATTAAAAAAAACCTAAGCTTGGATAATTTATATATTTTCAATGCAATGTATATATATTGAACACAAAGAAAAATCATGATTAGTTTTATCTAAAGGATGATGTAAGAATATTTCCTAGATATTATACTACTTATAAATCTTTTAGAGTGGTTAATAAAAATTAAAGTATAATTAAATAATCTATTCATGTAAAATTTGAGGAGAGAGGTCCATTTGATGATAATAAAAATAAAATAGATTAAGTGACTAACTCTATTATTAACTTAAGACTTCAGTATTTTAATGATTTATTTGAAAATAAATTATAATATTATTAAATTAAATCCAACTCATAAGAACATGAAACTAAGGAACCTCAAAGTGTCTTACCTAGACATCCTAGAACCTTAAAAGACCATACTTTTGTGACTATTTTAGGAGACCAAGATACAAGTGTTAGGACTAGAAGAAATGTTTAAAACATATATGATTTCATAACCTCTCTATCCCAATTTGAAACTAAATCAATAGAATGAGATGTATAAAATTAAAGTTATATGAGATCCATACATAAATAATTAAACTAATTTAATAGAAATAAAGCTTGGGAATTAGTTGATAGGCCCTCAAACCATCTAGTGGTTGGCACCAAATGTGTCTTTAGAAATAATAAAGATGATTGAGAAATTGTCACAAGGAATAAGGAATTTCTAATTGTTAAATATTATAATTAGTCTGAAGGAATATATTATGGGGAAACCTTTTCCCTGGTTTCTAGGCTAGAATAGATTATAATCGTATTGTTCTTTGCATCACATATAAATTTTAAAATATATCATATGGATATAAAAATTATTTTTAAAAATTTTTATTTATAAATTAATTTTATGTTGAGAAACATCTATATTTTGTAAAGCCACATCTACTAAATTCTATTTTTGAACTTACTAATTCTTTTTTATCCTGAAACAAGCACCAAGAGATTTGTGAAATTTATTAATTTTTTTTCTGTTGAAAAATGGGTTTTCAGTGGTATTGGAAGATCATACTATTTTCAGGAAAAATACTTCTTTTGATATTTGTTTAGTAAAAATATATATAAATGATATTATTTTTTTTTCAACTAATATAAATCATTATAATGATTTTTTAAAACATAAGAAAAAATAATTTTATATCAATATGACTGGAAGAATTATTTCATTCTTGTTTTTCAAAATTATCAAAAGGATTTTTTAAATGATTTGAATCAAATAAAATATATTATTGATTTATAAAAAATAGTTTTGACTTAAAATAGCAACACATATAAAATTCCTATGTGTAATAATGTAAAATATGATATGGAAAAAGTTGGAAAACCAATGGGAAACAATTTATACATAGTTATGATTGGTAATCTTCTAAATCTTACAACTATTAGAATGAGAATTATGTTTTTTGTTTGTATTTGTGAATGATTCCAATAAAACCCCAAGGAATCCCATCTTACTACTGTTAAAATAATTTTTAGATATCTAAAAGGAACTATTTTTCTATATTTACATTATCAAAAAACTTCTAATTTTAATTTTATTTCATATTCAGATGGTAATTTTGGAGGGTGTAGATTAGATATAACATGTACCTCAAGTACTTGACACTTTTTAAGAAAATCCCAAATTTTATGATCCTATAAAAAAATTCTCTCTTTTACCTGTGATCTTTCGCCCTTACAACCTTTCGAGTTCTGAATCTATCTCTCTCAAACCCTAGTTTTTGAACAACAAAAATTATGATTCTCACCGTGGCCAAAACAAAGAGAATTGATGAAGTTTTTATGACCAGTTTTAAGAGGCATATGAATTTCATTTTGTAATGAAGCGACATTTAAGAAAAATTACTACATTTTTAATGATATTCTAAACAAATTTCCGGCTAAAGATGGATTTTATATTTCAAGGACTTCAGTACAAGTTCAATAGTGAAAATACAAAGATTGTTTTTTAGAATTAAGTAAAACAACTTAATGAAAACATGTAGTTTAGTTTTGGTGATTCAGAGGACAATTTTTCTTAAAAGTTAAATGACAAATAATTTTTGATTTATTCAGTTAATCAGGATTAGATTTCCAAATTCCCTCATGAATGTGACTTTTACTTAAGTTTATGTTTATTGGGGGAAAGTTTCCATAAATCATAGTAAATAATGAATTTTCTATTTAGGACCTCTCGAATTTTAAATATCTTTATTAAGGACCCAGTGGTAGACCAAAAGGTTTTGTTTTGGTTCATCCAAACTACGGTGGTGCGAAGAGTATCAAAGTAAGAGAAGCTTCTTTTTCCTTTTATATATGTGATTTTATTAATGTTGAGAGATATAAAATTTTATTTTAGTATGTTTATTCTTAGATAAATGGATAATTCTTTTTATATATATGTAATGATGTATTTCTATCCTTATATAAGACTAATTTATCTTTTTTTTGTATAAGAAAGGATTGATTAGTAACATCAAAACAAGATTAAGATATCCCCATAACAATATTTTATTATCGAAGACACTCATAAACATTGGATTTTTATAAAGAACAACCAAATGAATTATAATGAATGTTAGACCTGAATATGAAGAGAAATATGGATCACATACTTATGGGGTAAAATAAGTATTAAGTCAGTTGGTTTATCTAGAAGAGTTGCTAATGAAGTTAGAGAATCCATAGTTGAAAGAGCTGGTGGTTTAGAATTTGAATCTATTTGTAAACCCAATATTACCAGTAATAAATGTATAATGAAAATTGTGGATGAGAATATCCATTCAAGGATAAGGGGTTCTTTAATTCCCTAGAACATACTAAGAGCCTTCTGGTAATTATAGTGAAGTTGATCTTGTTCTTATACTAAGAAGAAGAGAAGAACCAGTTGAGTAGTTTGTAGTTAATATGGATAAAGAGGTAAATAATCTAGATAGTGCTAGAGTTTATGTTGAATAAATAGTTATTGAAGTAGCTTCAGAACATGATAAGAAGGTTTCTCATGTTGAGAAGAATTATGTTAGGGGAGATCAGTCTGGTGAACATATCAGCACCTATTTAGTTGAAACAAGTAATCTTATTGGGGATTAGATGGTATATCTTGCTGAGTCCTTGGGAAGGACTACTGATGCTTTAACAGATGAAGATACTATAGTTCTTGGAGATCTTCCCACTCTATCATGTGAAGATATATAAGTATAATCACTTCAATTAGTTGAAGTTAGAGGTAATTATATAAATCATAATCAAATACCATCAGACAATTAATATGATTAAAATTTTGAAGAGTATGCTCATATCTTTTATTTAGGTCTAAATGATATTTATAACAATTTGAAATAATAATTTGTTAGATTGAAATCATATCTAGAAGGTGCATATAAGTACTATGAAGATTTTATGAATTCATCTATTTCTAAAATAGATTTTGAATCACTTTAGAATATGTTTCAATGATTGAAATAAAGTTCAACTTAAAGAATAGTGGTTGATGTTTTCAATAGTGAAGTGGATGAAAAAAATGGTCAGATAAGAATTGAATTTGTTTCAATATTTGAATTTGGTGATCTGAAGAATTTTTTAGAAATATAGTTTGAATTGGTCAAAGCTAGTTTATTCCATGCCATATATTCTACTTGAAGTGAAACAACATATTCAAGTTTTATAATCATATTAGAGTCTCTTGATATTGATTTTTATATCATGAATGATAGATCTCTGAGATTAATGTGTGATATTATTCCACAAGACACTCTTTTGGATAATCAGCAAGATCTTGTTGCAAGGTTAATATATACAAATCCTAGTGTTTAAATTATGTTGAAAGAGTTGGGTGACATGATAGAAATGTGTATCCAGTCATAAAAATCAATTTATACTTTTCTAAAAGTTAATCTAGTGGAAGTTATCAATATATGTGCGGAATAAAATATTTTTATCTATTAATGGGCATGACTGATGAATATAAATTTCAAGTTATTGATTGGGGAACTTAAATTAATGAATCAGATAGTCATAGGGTCCTTGACCAAAAAATCTTCTTCCTCATAAGATCATGGACCAAAAACATATTTTTAAATTAAAAATTATCCATTAAAACCCTTAATCCATTTTTTTAATCTTGGACAGTTTATAAAAATAAATTTTATTTTTGATATTATATTATATTTTTTAATTATATAATATTTTCTATAATTTAATATTTTATTGCCTATTCATTTCTATAAGACATTCCTTTTCTCTATACATAACATTCAATAACAGTATAGTGCTATGTTAAATGTTTCTAAATCTATCTATCTACTTTATTTTTTATATCACAAAAGGGGATAAATTTGGATAAACATATAATTTCTATTGACTAATATTCAATATTTCTATATATTTCGAGAAACTAAATATTCTTCTGATTTATTTTTTAAATATTTAGTTTTTATTCAATTAATTATTCCATATGTTTTTTATTTATATTTATATGAGTTTTTATCATAAAAAGGGGTCTATTTTAGGGAAATTTTGATTCCAAAATTTCATTTGTTTTCTCATTGATTTTCATACTCACTAATACCCTCCTATTTTTTACTAATGGCATTACTTGAAGTGAATTTAATGATTAAATTTTTTGAAATATTTATTTCTTCTGAAATTATGGAAGTAATTAGGTTTAATTTTTTCTAAGTATCTTAGACATTTATAAAGAGTCTGGAATCATAATTTTGAACCCTGTGTTTGTAGAGAACATTAGGTTTGGGAAAACAAATTTTGATAAGGATCTCTAGTTTTATATCCTACTTTTAAGTAAAATATTGTTGATTGAGAATCAAATTTTTTTCAATAATCCTAAATTATAATATCTAATGTATGTTTGGTTAACCCATCATTTGGAATCAATGGTATGATGTGGACTATACTTTTAAAGATTCTATACATAGAGCATCCCCAAGTTTGATGTAGTTGTCTGCAAAATTTGAAATCAATTTATTTACTAAGATTTCAAAATTGGGTTTTCAAGAATAAATATCTCATTAAAATACATTCAAAGAATAATTAAAAGTTCCTTAATAAGATATATTAGTTCATTTTTATTTCTAATGGAAGTTATGACTTTTAATGATGATTTAAAATTTAAATTTCAAACATGTTGTTCATTTTAAATATTTGGATTCATCCTATGATTTTTTATATATTTATTTTATTGATATTAATCCCATGTTATTATTTATTATTAATTTATTTTCTCTTCAAGGTGACAAAGTGATGTACATAGAATCATTATACACTGTGAATAAAAATTGATAGAAACTTAAAGAATTAAAACTTGTAAAATGACTATTTTTATGAAATCCCAAAAGATGAATCGCCTTTTATCTTTAATGGGAATTTATAAGAATATTATCATTTTTGATACTGTTACTAAATGTTTTTAATTATATATAGTCATTTTTTAAGCTTCTAATACTACACATTGGAGACATACATGTTATAATATATTATTATGTGATCGTTATTCTATTACTCAAGGTTATTATTATATTTCTGTTCTATTTATACATATTATGAAAAAACTATAAATTCAGAGCTATAAATACTAGAATATATTATTCTATAAGGAACAATATCCATCTTATATCAGTAAGAGAGTTAATTATGAGCTAATCTTGTTATTCAATAGACAAGTTACCATTTCTTTTGGAGTTTCAGCTTCTCATTCTAGGATGTTTTTCTAAGGTTCCCTATAATGGAACCACAAGGCATTATAAAATACTTATTGTAAGTTTTAAACTATTTGTGATAAAATATATAGCTCCCTAAAAAAATTACTAACTTGGTAAAAATCACCATGCTTGTGGAGAGAGATTTGGTGGAGTGTAGTAGGTGATTTTTATTCCTTAAAATAGTATAAAAATATGTGTGTTGTTTTTCTTTATTTTTCTACTAGTCAGTTTATTTAAAGAAAATAATATTAAATCACATAATAAAAGAAGATTAAGTTTAAATTATTCAAGTGTTTTTAAAAGGAAAAAATTCACCCCCTCTTATTTCATCAGATTTTCTAACCAATAAGATTTCTGTTTACTGATGATAATATTCCACAAGAATGATAATTTCTTTATCCAGAACTCACATTAAATATAATTTTCATATATATTATAATTTCATAAACTCTTTATCACATTTTTAAAATACACTTTATGATCCTCCTTACTTTTAGAGTATAACATAATATCATATATAAATAAAACCAAATTTGTTTCAAAGTAATATATAAATTATTTTATCTATTAAGCCTGTAAAGGCTACTAAATCATTAGTGAGTCTGAATGTAATCACAATGAACTCATAGTTTCAATACCTTGTTCAAAAGTTATTCTGGGGAATATCTTCTTTATTCACCTTTAATTAGTGATATCCTGACTGAAGTTCCACTTTTGATAAATATTTGGACTCATATAGTTGATCAAATAATTCATCTATATATATAATAGGATACTTGTTCTTTATTTAAATTTTATCAAGTTAAAGATAATCAATGTGTAGGAACATTGACCCATCATTCTTATTGATGAAGAGGGTCGACATTCCCCAAGGTGAAACACTCAAGTATATAATACTCTTGTCTATATTTTCTTGTAACTTCTTCTATATTTCTTCTAACCTAATGTGATCATTATACAAAAATACTTGGATATATACAAATATCTAAGTATAAGATCGATTTAGATATCAACCTCTTGGACATGAGGAAAACTAGGAAGCTCTTCATGAAATACAATCAGCATAATCCTTCACAATTGGCATGTCTTCAAGTATGATTATGTCCTTGGTCTCAATCATTTTTGTAACACCTTGAGTTTTTATTGTTCTTTTTTGAATGATTTAATTTTCATTAATGTATTTTGTATTACTAAGTCAAACATTCCTTTCACAGAACACTGAATTGTCTGGTTCTAGAAACAACATCGACTTGTAGTACATTACACACAACACCAACTTGATGTATGTTACATGAAACTCTGAGTTTATATGAAACATCATTTTATTGTTATAATTATTTAAATGATATAATTATAAACAATATGTTAAACCTATTAATATTAACTGTAATAAGTAATTTATAATATTTTTTATAATGGTTTTATGTAATAAAACATATTGATAATGAAAAATATAATTTGAATGTAAAGTCTTTATATGTTTAAAAATATTATTTTCTCAAATAAACTACTTCCCATGTCCTTTTGTCAAAAAAACCACAATTAATTCTAGAGAAATTTGGAAATTGAATTTGATAAAAAATAATTTTTTAATTAATAATGTCAAATATTATCTTAGGGTGAATTTTTGGTATTTTTCAGAGAAACTTTTTTTTAATGAATAATGAAAAATACTGAGTTTTAATTAGAAACTGCATTTTTGTATAATTTATTTATATATTTAATTTATATTTTAAGTAAGTTTTAAAGTAAAACAAGATCAGTTATACATATATTAAACCAATTAATTTCATTGGAATAATGTTTATATTGAGTTTAGATACAAAAACTTTCATGAACATTTGAACATGTTAACATTGAAAACCTGCTTTCTCACCACGTCTATGAGATTAGCATTAAACTTAATTTTGTTGTTTCTATGGATTAAATTTTTAAAAATAAACAAACAAGGTTTTAATAAATTTGATATTTAAATTCTAAAAACATCAACTTAATTTTTGACCAAAAATATTAATGAAAGTGATTAAAATTTATTACAGAAATTATGGTAAAATTAAACTTGACAATGAGTAAACCGTAAACTTAAGGGAAAATGATATATCCACTTTTCCAACACCCATTTTATGGAAATATTTATTCCATACACATTACATTATAATTTTGTTTTGTTTTTTATGACTTTTTAGGTAAAAATGTTGGTACACCTAACTTGTTTTAAAAAAATGTCAAGTGGGTCATTTTTTCCCTATAAAAGGCCATCGACCTCTCCCTCTTCCTCACACCTCTCAAAAAACTTAGTTTTGGAAAATTTATTCTCAATAAAATTACCAATATCCATCAATTACTACTTTAATCCTACCTTTGGATAGCAATCCAATCAAATAATCCCTTTGATGCAAACTAAAATAAGTAACCCAAAGAGGACGTTACATCCTTCTTCAAGCTCCTTTATCTTATTTTCATTCTACCCCACCCATCAACTCTTCTTATTACATGATTATAAAACAACACTAGTATCATAAATATACTTATATTGTTTTATTTTTTTATTTATACATACACTTACACACAACTCCATCTAATGGGTAAAAAACATATCGTTTATGTATACGACAAACTACTACCTCACGAAATAATGATTGTTCATTTTTATTTCAGCCCCTTTCATGGTTGATAATTATTACAAAAATTATATATATATATGATATATATGATACATATTATGTATTTATACTTCTATAATGATTTTACAAAACATATATTTATACTTTCCATTTTGTGTAAATAAAGTGATTTCATTTGAGGAAGTGTGGACTACCGCCCCCACAAACAATGTGACTTGTTGAAAAACTACATGGAATGTATTAAGTATGTTTTAGTGAAATTATATGATATATATGACATAATAATGATAATTTAATGATATTTTATACATATATAAATATATTCCATTTAATTTATTTCCTACAATATGATAATAAAATGGAAATAATGTTCATGCATACGTACGACCTACCATCTCCATACAGAGTATATTCCATTTCCTACTTATATATTATATCGATTATTATAATAAAAATATAATTTATATAAATTTTATTTATATTATGTTTTAAATTATGTAAATCATTATATATTTATAAGGACCAAATATATAACAAATTAAGACACATGTGAAAAGCAAAGGGAATATTACCCAAAGCATAACAATAACATGAAATTATTAAGAAGAGGGGAATATAATGACATAATAAAACCATATATGGTATTATATATATGAATATGATTACTTTATATATGTATAATAAACTTATATTTATTAAAAATTATGTTTTAATGATTATGATGACATTCAAGACACAAAGTAAGAAAATTTCATCTCACTTTTTATATTCATGAGATACATGTCACGTTTACCACTCTTTTGTTTTTCCTGGTGTATATAATGCACATGAATATATTATTTGGTTATTAATATTAAATATATTGTTATTTACATTAACATTCAATAATCTCTCTTTCATGGGGTTAATTTTTGAAAACTTACCAAATCGATAAGACGGTTTTGTCTCAATTTCCCTTCTTTGAGACACATGTTTCATTATAAACCAATATTATTTTTTGAGGTGTATATAATTCAAATTAAAATATTATATCATGAATATAAAAATTATAATTATATTTTAAGATTAATTCAATTTCATTTTCTTATATGGGGAGTATGATTCAAAATTACCAAATGGTAAGAGTTTATTGAAACAATCTCATCCTTAATAGATATTGTTTATGACCATGACTTCATTGATGAAATAATATGATCCACCTATCAATAAATCTCTTGAATATTCATAAACTATAGTTATTAATGTTATATCCAAGTAATTATACCATTTTCCCACTATTTGGTACATTATATGATCAAGAACGTGTATTTAAGAAAGTATGACTTTACCACTCTCTTCAGTCAGAAATCTGTATTCCTTCAAAACCATGTTTTATAAAAGGTTTGAAAAAATATTATACTATTCTCCTATGATCTTTAAATGAAATTTTTACCCATATTTTAACTTTTTAAATACAAAATGGTTTTTGAAAAATAATATTATTGTCGTTTTTTGACTGAGGAACTTTTTAAACTTTTTACGCTACAACAGGAAATTTTGGCATGTACAGATTTACCCACCACCATGACCATCATTACATTGAATATTACTTTTCAATATTACAAAGTTATTTTTTAAAAGAAATTTTTTCTAATATTCTGGAAATTTATTTTTTTAAAGTAGTTTTTAAGAATAGGGTTTTCAAGACATTTTCAATCTTTATTTATAAGTTTTCAAATTATTTTTAAAGAAATGGTTATAAAATGTTTTCAAGATTCTTTTATAAGTTTTTAAGAAAATGGATTTCTAAATTTTTTCAATATTTATTTAGAATTTTTCAAATAAAATGTTTTGAGAAATATTTTCAAGGCTTCATTTATAAGCTTTCAATTTTATTTTCAAGAAAATCATTTGAAAAATGTTTTATGTTTTAAGCAACATTTATCAAAGGAGAAAGGATAATCCCATCATTAAATATTTTTAAAATATATTTCCAAATTAGTTACTGTCAAAGATAACATCCATTGATTTTACCCTTGAATTTCTTGGTAAGTGATTCAAAGGATCCATTAATACTATTTCGATAAATGGTTTATGTTTTGATAAATTTATGTTTATGAAACCCATTTCTCTTTCACAGGTTATATGCTTTTGAATACCATTTCTTTTTCACAGGTTAAATTCTTTTGAATTCCTCTTATTTTCAAAGGTTATTATTTTGATGAAATGATTATGTGACCTATATGTTCTTCTACATGTTATTATATGATTATATGTTTATGATGCCCATTTTATTTCATGGGTGATGATATAATTGTTTATGATTTTGGGGCACATGTATGCATGATTTTATTATGTGATGGGTTAGACCTACTTCTCCCTTTAATGCATTGGGTAATGATAAAAGTTACATTATATCAATAGGGTAAATGGTAGGGAATAGCAAGCCTAAAACAAGTGGTATTGTTAATCCCAAAAACAAGAGGGTACACGAGTGGATGTCCCAAGTCTTAAACAAGAGGGTACAGAGGAGGTTATCCCAAGCCCGACACAAGTGGGCATCTTAATCCTGAAACAAGAGAGTAAATAGGTGGATATGAAAATCCCAAAATAATATGGTACACCAGAGATAAACCCACGCCCAAAAAATATGGAATATTATGCTTGAAATAAGAGGGCAAAAGAGTAGACATCCCAAGATCGAAATAATAGGGTATATGGGAGGATATCCCAATCCCAAAGTAGACACACACATTATTATCCCAACCTTAACATTTTTGGAAGTTCTTGTTATGTATCCTTGACATATTATTTTATATTCATATACATTTACCTGAAATCCAATGTTTTATTCTTATACTATGATTTCATAAATTATGTTCTTGTTTTATTATGATTTATGTCTTATGAACTTCAAATATTTATACCATGATTTATTTTTATGATTTTTGATATACAAGGTATGATATCCTAATGATACGATCATGTTCTCATAACCTATGCTCATGTTATGCTTATTTATTTACTTTATTTACCCTTACTGAGAATTATAGATAACTCATATCTTATGTTTCCTTTCCCAATGCTATTAAAAAGGGATTTTAAATATAATTGATATAGGGGATGATCTTTCTTGTCATATTTATGATATTCCACTAAGTTTGAAGTTTTTTGTTCCGTGTTTCCAAAAACACTCAACTAATACGATCATTGGGCATCTGTTTGTGTAATGTATTATGTATTTTTTTAAAGTGATGTAATTTCTATATGCATAAAGATTGTGTTACTGTAGTTTGTATCATAGTAAAGGGAGTCATCCTATCCTCGGTAACTCTCACATTTTATTGTTGGAAGAAGCATGGATCTCCAACATAGGGCTTTATGAGAAAAGGGCTACCAATGGGGATAGTGGTGTGTCCCGGATAGGAGGTGTAGCCTCCCATGGAGCACATTGATAAGTATCAATTATAGTAAACTATAAATCATTTCAAATCATTATATTTGGTATCATATATAATTCTTAGTCAAACCTCGGAAACTAGTATGGAAAAACTTTAGTGAGATCCCTATGTATATTTATAAGGATAAATTTAGGGATATCTGTAAGGATAAGTATAAGGATGAGTTAATGTTTTGGAAAATGTCCTAGAATTTTAGTAAGGGATAGAGTGACTGGTTTCCAAGTAATATGTCTCTGTCAGGATACTACAAGTTGATGTGGTTTTGGAATAGATGTACCTAGGAATAACAACTCTGAAAAGGTGTGTTGTTCCTGACTCGGCGTAACCTAGTACACAAAAACGGGCCTTACTGTGCACCTAGTTTAACATTGTCAAGAAATATGCATTATAAATTTAAAAACTCTTTATGATATGTCTTGATGGACTTGAATAGGATATGACTATGAATAACCAAGGATAAGCCTATGGTGTCATCAATTAAAAATTATGTGTCATGTTTTATAAATATTATAAGTATTTTTTATTCATTATGGGGTTTTATTCTATGATATGTTTTTATCATCCTATTCTTTCGGGTTTTAATAAATGGAGATAACTAGAAGTAAAATGGTAAACATTTAATGTTTAATATGTGGAAATTATGGTCATTATGAAAATTGATTTCCCAAGTATAAATGCTATAAAGAGAATTATGAATGTGTTATTAGTATTGGTTATACTTCTGAAGATA
This sequence comes from Viscum album, assembly GCA_963277665.1. Classification (NCBI taxonomy): domain Eukaryota; kingdom Viridiplantae; phylum Streptophyta; class Magnoliopsida; order Santalales; family Viscaceae; genus Viscum; species Viscum album. The sequence continues at coordinate 461,431,948 of OY728138.1, forward strand.
AAGAGACCACAAATAAAATGTGAAAGGTAGTTGATGTTTTACTTGTATTTTTTATGTTAAAAATAAAAATCATGATTACATTCAGGTTAAGGAACCATAATAAATTATTCATATTTCATATTCTAAGAAATAGGTATTAAGGAATAAGTTTATGAAGGTCAAGTAATGGTTTAAGAATGAAGTTAGATAAATGAAGTATTTTTTTGGAATTCAATGATTATGTTATATGGATCATGAAATAAATAATTATTTTCATTATAAGTTTTCATTAATTATTGAAAATGATATATGTAATGGTGATGAAGATATAGAAAATTGACTAAATGAAAAGGTTTTATTTGGATTAAAATTAAGTAACCCTTAATGTGATGAAAATTTTGATAAAATTGTGTATATCTTGGATTAAGGGATGATAGATTTGGATAAAGTAAATTGGTTATCATTTATTACCCTGGATCTGAATATTTATTTTTTATAAAAGTGTTTTACGTCATCATGGTTGATGTTTATAACTTCTTGGATTTAAAAAAATGTATCTGGTAATCGTTGGAATAAATAATAATGCATGTTTTAAATAAGGATTTATGGTAACTCGTGTTATTACCATCTTTCAAGGGAATATACGACATGGGTATTCACATGTTTGGAACTTGAAAACCAAAAGTTTCTTTGTGGGGGATCAATGTTAAAGTGATTTAGTAACCTTACTCATATTTTTTGGTAAGTTAGCTTTTGGAAGAGTTATAATGTTAACAATTTAAAGAAATATTAAGTTAAACATCGAATGAAGTTTGTATGATTAAATTAATATATCTCAATATAAGGATTTATACATGTTGGATAACCTGTGCTAGCCATTTGTCAAATATTATATGTGATGGAATACATAATGACTTATCATTATATTTATGGATATCAAATATGTTGGTTATTCCTGAATAAAAATTCAACATCATTCCCTGGAGTAGGAGATGATGTGGGAATTAATCAAGGAAAAACAAAAGGTTTATATTGTACATATGAAAATAAATGAAATCAAGTAACTATATTTTCTTATGTTCCTAGATAGTAAAATAAATACTCAAATATTAGAAAAGTATATTGAAATAGATTTATCTTAGCACCTTTATTTATGATGAATCACATAGTCCTTTAAATCATCAATGATTTATGGTTTTGTGATCACCCACTTCTTCTAGTATATTTTATCTATCATTATACCTCAGAAAGTAATATTTAGATTTTTCTTCCCTATCCATGTTTTCACTTACCACCTATGTTCTCTTATATGGAAACCTATTTATATGTTACTTTGGGTAACCACTATGTTTCCAACTTTCCTTTCTTTAAAGTAATTTTTATTATTAATTTTTATAATTTGGGATTCTATGAAATAAAAATTTAATTACTTATACATTTACAGCCCATATGAACTTTGAGAGAGAAATTCACTTTAAGGGGGTAAAATGTAACACCCCAAGTTTTTATGGATCTTTTTTTTGAATGAATTAATATTTATTGATATATTTCATTAAACTAAGTCAAACATTCCTTTCACATGAATCCTAATTGGATTTTACTATATGAAAAACCAACTTTGTTTATGTTACACACGACACTAACTTGGCATAAGTTACACGCAAAACCTAGTTTCTATGAAACACCATTTCATTGTTATAATTATTTAGATGAGATAGTTATAAATTAGACATAAAAATTAGTAATATTAATTATTATAAATACTTTTAAAATATTAATTACAATGTTTTTATATAATAAAACATATTGATAATGGAAAATATATTTTTTTGTAAATTCATGATACGTTTAACCATATTATTTTCTTAAATAAACACTTTTTCATGTCCATATTTGAAAAACAATAAAATTAATTTTAGATAAATTTGGAAATTTAATTTGGTAAAATTAAATTCATTTTTAAATTCAGAATTCCTAAATTATCTTAGGGTGAATTTTTGATATTTTAATTAGAAACTTCATTTTTGGAAGAATAGTGAAAACTACTAAATTTTAATTAAAAACTTTTTTTAGTCTAATTTATTTATACAGTTAATTTATATTTTATGTTTTTTTTTAAATTCATAATATATCAATTATAAATTTATTAATAAGATTCATTTCATTGGAAGAATTTTTATAGTGAATTTAGATATAGAATCTTAATGAATATTTGAACATTCTCACATTAAAAACCCACTTTCTCGCCACATCTGTGAGATTAGCATTAGACATAATTTTGATTATTATTTGAATTAAATTTCAAAAAGTGGACATACATAGTTTTAATTGATATTAAAATTATATTTTAATAATATCAACTTAATTTTTTACCAAAAATATTACTGAAAGTGATTAAAATTAATTAAATGATTAAAGTATAATTAAGCTTGATAAGGGAATAAAATTTAACTTTATTGGAAAAAATGACCAATAAACTTGTTTAACACCCATTTTATGGAAATATTTCATCCATAAACCTTTAATTATTTAGTTTCATTGGGTTTTTATGTCTTTTTTGGGTAAAAACATGGGTACACATAACATGTTTTAAAAACTATGCCAATTGTGTCATTTCCCTCCCTTATAAAAGGCCACAAACTCTCCCTCTTCTTCACACCTCTAAAACCACTTATATTAAGACAATATATTCTCAATAAACATCAAAAATTCCCACCTTTCCTCTTTAAATCCTCCCTTTGGGAAGAAATCCAAGAAAAGAAGACCTTTGGTGCAAAACAAAAGGAGTTACCCGAAGAATAGGTAGCATCCTTCCTCAAGATCCTTTATATTATTTCTACTTTACAACCCTAAAATATGGTTATTTAATACTTATAAAACAAAAATAGTATCCTAAATATACTATTATTATTTTCTTTGAAGGGTTCTTCCAACACATACACACAACTTCATCTAATGGGTAAAGAACATACTGTTTACTTGTACAGCGAACTACCACCTCACGAAATGATTATTGTTTATTTTTTAGTTATCCCATTTGATGGTTAGTAATAATGATATAAATTATTTATTTATATGATATATATGGTACATATTATGTATTTAGCCTTCTGTAATTTTCTTACAACACATATCTTTATACTTTCTTTTTTGTGTAAATATGATAACTTCGTTTGAGGAAGTGATGACTACCACCCCCTCAAAGCGATGTGATCCATTCAAACAATACAGGGAATATATTAAAGATATTTTTAACGAAATTATATGATATATATGAAATAATAATTCTAATTTAATGATATTATATACCTATATATATTTTTATTTTTATTTCATTCTTTTAATCTGATAATAAAACTGAAACAACGTTCATGTGTACAGACAACCTACCGTCTCCACAATCAGTGTATTCCATTTCATAATTATATATTTTATAGAATATTATAATAGAAATATATTTAATATAAATGGAATTTATATTATTTTTTACATTTTTTAAATCCTGGTATATGTATATGGACCAAATATATAACAATTTAATACATATTTGATAAACAAAGCGAATATTACTTAAAGTATAACCTTAACATGAAATTGGTAACAAGTAGGGAATATAAAGTAATAATAAAACCATATATGGTATTATATAAAATAATAACTTTCTATGATATATTTATAATAAACATATATTTCTTATACATGAGTTTTGAATGTGTACGACATGATTCAAGACATAAGGTAAGGGAATTTCTTCTCACTTTTGTTTCTGTGAGATACATGCCATGTTCACCACACTTTTATTTTGTGTGGTGTATATACTACCAATGAATTTATTATATGATTATTATTATTAAATTTATTGGTATTTATATATCCATTTTATGATCTTTATTTAATGGGTTAATGTTTCCAAAGTTACCAAATTGGTAAGACAGTTCGGTCTAAATTTTCCTTCTCCAAGACACATGTTTCGTTATGCAACTAAATTGTTTTTCTAGGTGTATATAATTCCATTTGAAATTTTATATAATGAATATAACTTTTTTATTGATATTTTAATATTCAATAAATTTTATTTTCTTACATACAGATTATGATTCAAAATTACCAAGTAGTAAGGGATTATTGAAATAATCTCATTATTTATCAAGATTGTTTATAATAATGCTTTCATTGATGAAATAGTATGATCCCTATTTAAATAAATCTCATAAATATTATTAACCTCTAGTTATTCATGATATATCCTGGTAATGGTACAATTTTCCCACTCTTTATTATATTATATGATCAAAAAAGTGTATTTAGGTAAGTTTGAATTTACCTCTCTCTTCGATCAGAAACTTGTGTTTTTTCAAAACCATGTTTTCTAAATGGTTCCCAAAAATATTATACTATTATAATATGATATTAAAATGAAAATTTTACCCATGTTTTAATTTTTTGTAACCAAATGGGTTTTTTTAAAATGAATTATCTTGTCATTTTCTAGTTGAGGCACTTCTTTAAGCTTTTTATGGTGAAAATGGAATGTTCGGCATGTACGGATTTACCCACCGTCATGACCGTAATTCCATTAAAGCTTCATTTACAAGATTAAAATTTTATTTTCATAAAATAATTTTTTTTCCTTACAGTAGAGAAATTATTATTTTTAAAGTGGGTTTCTATAATAGGGGTTTCAAAACATTTTCATACTTTATTTAAATTTTTTCAAAGTATTTTTGAAGAAATGTTCTTCAACACGTTTTAAATATTATTCTATAAGTTTTCAAGTGAAATGGTTCTAAAAAAAATTTCAAATTTTCTTTATAATTTTTCAAATAAAATGGTTTTTATATTTTTTTCAAAGATTCATTTATAAGTTTTCATGTTTATTTTCAAGAAAATGTTTTTCAAAAGGTTTGATGTTTTGAGAATAATTTTTTAAAGATGAAAAGAATAATTTTGTCGTGAAATCTTCTTAAAAGATCTTTCTGAATTATTTCTCATCTAAGATGACATATATTGGTGTTACTCATTCCTCTCTAGTAATATTATACAAAGGATCCCTTCAAACTATTTCTTTAAATTGTTAATGTTTTAATGGAATGATGTTTATAAAACTCGTTTCACATTCATAGGTTTTATTATTTTGAAAATCATTTCTCTTTCATGTGTTACAAGATTTTGAAACAAACTTATTTTCAGGGGTTATGCTTTTTATGAATTTATTATGAAACCTTTATGTTTTTCTACATGTTATTATATGATTATAGTTTTATGATAACCATTTCATTTCATGGGTTATGATATCATTTTTTATGAATTTTTGGTAGATTTATGTCTGAATTTATTATTTGATGGGTGAGACCTATATCTCCCTCCAATTTATTGGGTAATGATATTTTTTTATGATCTCATTACGGTACATGACAAGGAATCCAAACCCTAAAAATTAGGGTACACAGTTGGATACCCCAAGCCAAGAACAAGATTTTACATGGGTTAGAATCCAAAGATAGAAAAAAGAGGGAATATTAAGCCTAAAATAAGAGGTTACATGGGTGGATATCCTAAGCCCAAAACAAGAAGGTATATGGTATTGTATCCTAATCCCAAAACAAGAGGGAATATTAAGCCCAGAATAAGAGGGTACATGGGAGGACATCCCAACCCCAAAAAAATGGTTCACATGGGATAGAATACCAAGACTAAAGTAGGTACATGATTTATTAGTTCAAGCCTAACCTGTTGTGAAGGTCTTGGTAGGTATCCTTGAAATATAGTTTTATATGCTTATGTGTCTACCACAAATCCCATTCCTTGTTCCTATGTTATTATTTCATGGAGTATGTTCCTTATTTCCTTATGATTTATGTCATATGAACATCAAATATTTATACCATGATTCATGTTTATGATCTTTGATATGTAGGTTATGATCTCTTAATGATACGATCATGTTCTCATACCCTTATATCCATGTTATCCTGATGTATTTATTTTATTTACCCATATTGGTCATTCAAGCTCACTAATTTCTTATGTTTCCTTTCCTCAGTCTATGAAGAAAGAATTTTATGTAAAATTACTAAGGTTAAAGATATTTATGGAACTAATTTAAGATATTTCACTATGTTAGAAGATTTGTGTTCCATGTTTCCAAAGGAACTAAAAAAATACAACCTTTGGGGATCAATTTGTGTAATGTATTAAGTATTCTACAAAAGTGATGTAATTTACAAGTATATTACAATTGGGTCATCACAATTTGATCTAAATATTTTTCTCTTAAGGAAATAATATCCCCACTTGATAAGAATATTCCAAAAGTTATTAATACTTCTCCAAACACTTGTATAGAGTCATAGGATGACTCAATATGTTAAGAGTGATATCCCTATAAAGATAGTTGTTATTCTATTTATATAAGGATATACAATCCATTCCCAATATCGAATCAAATTCTAAAAAATAAACTAAGACAATATTTAATTAAATTTTTATTCAAAAAATATGGATTGGGAAATATTTGTATACCTGGGATACAAAAATTTCTCCATTCTTTATTCTAATAATAGCTCAAACCCCAGGTTTTGAGATTTTGTTTCAAAAGTTCTACTAAAATTTCAAGATATGAAAGACTATGAAAAACAGGAATAAAAAAGTATGTTCTCTATTTTTGAATAGATAATTTGTGTACATGTCACCACATCATTATTAGAATCCACCCCAGCAGTAGTGGTATCATATGTCCTTCCTTGCTCTCTGGGGTTTTGTAGGTTGATTTTTTTTATTGTCTATAAAAACCCTTGTCTTGGGGTATTTTTTCACATAATGTTTATGTTCTTTTCAATTGAAACAATAGACTACAGGTTGAGTGCTGATATGAACCTTATTTTTTTTCATCACACTAGTTGGATTCTTCAGCTCCCTTTAAAATTGATTAGCATGATTCCTTGATTTTTCATATTTACAGAATATCACAATTACCTTGAGATAGTTTCCAAGATGCTTCTTCACACATTTTTGACACATGGGTAGCTATGTTTTCTTTCATCCATGGGATTTATTTTCTAATCCTTTTAAATAAAACTCCATTTTATTTTTTTATCTCTAGTCCAATAATACCACTGAGAGTCTCCAATATATATCTTCAACTTGAGGACACGACAAAAAATATCTTCATATATATCAAATTCCCTAATAGACATATTTTTCTTATAATATGGTTTAAGACACTAAATAAATGTCTTACCTTACTCTAAATTATTATGAACAACATAGAGGCATATCATGACAGCCATGTTATGTTTTCCTTAGAAACCCTGAAAAAATCATCTTCCTTTTTCTTCATTCTTAAGAAATCCGTCTTAATTTTAAGAAAAATATTTTAGGGAAAATATTTATTGAAAAATATTTTTCTTGAATCCTTCCCATTCCTTGAAATCAATTTCCTCTTTGGGATTCCTGTTCTTGATTAGTTACCACCACTAATTTTCTTTCTATTGAAGATGATAAACAACCAACACAAATTTCTCTTATTTGAAGCATTAGAGGATAGAGAGTATCTCTCTGTGGATTTAATTTATTATTTCATGATGAGGGGATCCTAAAATCTATTAAAGGTAGGAGGACATTTTCATATAAAGTACTTGTCTGAAACTTTATTTTTTATAGGATAAGTTGGCATTTTACATGATTCAAGTTATTATTCATACCATGAGTTAGATGATATATTAATTAAATTAATTTATTAGGTATTTATCTCATAAGTATAGCCATATAATTAGATAAATCATCACATTTATTATCACATTGGTTTTTAAAATATTTCCAAAAATTTCCAACCATTTACTAAAATAAAATTAGGATGAGAATACTTAAACTAAAAATTATTTAAATAGGTAAAATATGAACATAGAAATAATAATTATAAATGAAAATTATATTTGAACTTATGATTTTATAGGTTTAAATATAGTTTATCCATGGAAATGTATCTTATTAGGTTTTAACCTAAAAATCTATTTAATTCATTATTGATGGTTCAAAAAGAGTTTGTGAATTTTCCAACACATATCCCCTAGTGGTGTCAAAATAGGTGTACAACAAGGTCTATTTATCATGCACCGAGTAATTACCGAGTTAATACCCAATCATATAATTTTTGGGATATTACCCACTGGTATATTTGTTCAAGAGACATGTTCACTTGTATCATCCATTCATGGTTTCAATTTCTTGGAAACCACTTTCTCTATACTTTACCAAGGTTTCTTGATATATTCATATACTTAGACTTATTCCTAGGGTTCTCACTAATGTATTCTTATACCAATCCCTAAAAATAACTAAAATTTTATCTAATACCAATAACAGATTCCCAATACTTTTACACATATTATTACATTATTTTTAACATAAATATCTAATAAATATAACACAAAGATAAGGAGGCCAAGTTTTTTTAAATGACTAGGTTTAGAATACATAAAAAGAAACTAAAACAAAACAAAATATTTTATTATACTTAATGAGATAATAAATCTATATGATATAAAAAGACTACATAGGATGACCTTGGGTATACAAAAAAATAAATGAGTGGTCTATAAAGCCCTGTAAGGTACTAAACATGATAACAAAGAATAACATATGAGTCAAATGGCATAAAATGAAATCACAAAAATATAAAGACCATAAATAATCAGATGGGATAATGAAATAAAGAACATGGTATTATAAGATCATGTAAATATAGGAAATTTTCAGTAGTATAAAACATTACATAAGCATAATTCCAGGATAACTACCAAGACAACATCACATGGTCGACAAAGTTCCATTGTGTGTTATGTTTTTGCCCTAATCTCGTACATACCATCTCAATAGAAAAAACATTATTCAATGTATTTGATCACTTTCTGGGAACACCCATTATAACATGTACTTGATTTTGTGTTCTATAAAAGGAAATAAATCATAAGGCAAAAACATAAGAATTTATCATGGAAAGAAATTGGTTTCATAATTTTTCCCCATATCATATTCGTAGAATATTTCATAAATATTAAAAAGAGATGATAAAAATAAATATTTTAGATGTCTATATCTAGGTACATAATTATAGGTCTTAAAATATGGGGTTAATTTGGAAAAATCCATGAGGATGGGTAGGTAATTGTGTGTATAAATTAATGATAAAAACTATGTTTTAAGGAATCGGTTAATGACATTTAGATAAAGAATAAGTACAAAATTTTCATGGAAAATAAAAGATAAACCAGAATGTTTATAACTAAAATATTTATTTATTTATGTAATTAGTGAATTAGAATAAATAATTTAAATGGGAATTACATAAAAGGATTAAGTGATAGAAAATTTCCCCCTAATTGGGCATGATTTTCAAGACGGCATTGGATAAACGAACTTAACTCATGTATTACCCCATAAAAGGAAGGGATAATAAGATTGGTATATATTTAAGATACATATATATATAGAATTTATAAGGATTATATAATAAAATATATATATAAAGTGATTTAGTGAGAGAAATTTCATAATTAAAATAGAAAAGTGTGGTTCAAAGAGATCCCTAACCTTATGTTCCAGAATCATTCGTCACTTTAACATAACATCCATAATAATAAAATTAAAATCATTAATTAATTAACTCAAAAACATTTCAATATATATTTTATTTACTATAATTATATTACATTCATTTATAACTATTTCAGTGAGATATAAATATTAATTTCACTATTTTGGGGGCATTCCTTTAATGGTTACAAGGTTAGATCACTTTTGTATAATTATTGATGTTCTTTTGAAATAGGACTACAACTCTAGAATTTAAATGTAATAATATTCATATCCTTACAAAAATTTCAAGGGTCCCAGATACCAATATGTGTTCTAATATAAAGGAAACTCTTTTTTTTATAAATGATATTATTATATGATTAGTTTATTTAGGTAGTTTTACCAACCATCATGAACTAGATTCATTTTATTTAATATTATGTTCATATATTAATTCTAGAACCTAAATAAAATTATAATATAATTATTATAATATTATTTAATCATTAGTTTACAATAGTCAATTTAATCATTTCCATCATTATTTCCATTTTCATCACTTATACTGTCTTCTTTACTAAACTCATTTACATCACATGTTCCATGGGTTAGGCATTTACATCATTTACACAATGGCCAAATCTGGTCAATAGTCATGCATTAGGGAATAAGTCAAGTTTCCAATGTCACTGGGGATAAAAAATTTCATAAGAAATTTCATCACACTTACCTTAGGGCCTTAGTCCATGTAGTCTAATCAAATGAAATCATTAAGGGCATAGAGCCTCAGTCCCATTCCCTAGCCTGTGCATTATTAGGTGGGATTTAAAGCCTCATTCTAGCCCAACCCATGGATGTAGATCCCAAATTACACTACCCCATAATAACCAATCCACATTCACATTCTTATTTATCCATTTACCAAATCTACCATATCATAAAACCAACATAATCAATACACATAACATTCACATTTTATATTAATTTGCATATAACTCAATATCAATCCATAACCCACTAACACATTTATAATTTATAGCACATATCCCATTTAAACCATTTACCTTTTCATACCTTAACCCATTTAGTATATTCAAAAATTCCCAGACATTTTCCCATTTAACTAGTTTCTCAATTCATATTCCTTACTCTATTTACGCATTTCCATTACAACTTCAAATTCCATTTAACACATTCACATTAATCCATTTAACCCTGTTTCACATCAAGTCAAAACATCCCTTATGCATTTTTCAACAACTATACACAACTACCAAATTTCCCATTTCAACTTAACTAACATGTCAAAAAATTTATAATGGGATCAATTTTAACACAAATGATCTTTAGGGTTAACATTAAAATTTCTCATGTTTGGGAATATTGGGGCACCCATGGGTGGCCATAATTCTGTTTAATCAATATAGATGCATCCCATGGGGATTATGAGGTTTTCAATTCATTATTTTTCCAACCAATTTAACAAATATTACTTAAGGAAACAAATTCAAAATAAGAGGGAAGAAGTATCACAACCACACATGCACAAATCCACAACAAAGCTATGGTATATAACTTATAGACCACCTACCTTGATTCGGATGACAACCACATGCTTAACCTTAACCATAGATCCTGATTTGAGAACCCTATAAATCCCCAACCTAAGATCCCTAGAAAATAAGGGTTTAGGGTTTCAAAACAAGAAGAACAAATATACAAGGCCTAATCTAGAAAAGGTAATCATAAGAAGCATTAGACTTACCTAGATATTTGATCTACAACCAAAAATACTCTAAAAAACCTAGAATATAAGGGAATTGATCCTTCGTAGATCTTGGGAGTTTTGGGATTTCACTAGTTCTAGAGGAGGAATAATCTGGAAGAAAATCGGGTGAGTAACTTAAAATCATGATGGGGGAAATTATAAGTTCTCACTTTTTTAAGGGAGCATAATTTTCCAAACCATGCACCAACGGTGCACCTTACTTTTTCCAATAGGGGTCCAAGTCACATGTTACCTAGGAACTATGAATGGTTTGAAAAACCATGGGAGAACCATGTGAAATGCCTCTATACATGGTCACATGGTTTGGATTTCCCCCTTGCATGGTTTACTCTGATCATGCTCCAGTTCTAAAACATGCATCAGATGGGATAAATTCCTTTTATCTCCTGTCTTAAACCCCTAGAACACCCCTAGATTCCTTAGATATATATTAAACATTATATTGACCAAAATTAAGATGTTTAAACTAATATTTTAAACAAGGACATTCCTCTATGAAGTATGGGATCTTACAAATTCCCCACCTTATAACAGCTCATCCTCAAGCTGAACTTCCAAGTATCACTAAGATTATGAAGAAAAGAGGTTCGTCCACTAGGCATGCATATCCAACTCCCTTTCCCAAGTAACTTCTTGAACATTTCCATGATTCCATAAAACACAAACCAAAGGTACAATCTTGCCTCACAAGACCTTGTCACTATGATCCGAAATATGAACTGGATGCTCCTCAAAGGACGCATCATCCTCAAGCTCAAAATTCTCAAAATCAGTCACAAAATATGTTTTAGGGTGATATTGTTGAATCTATGAAACATGGAATAAAATTTTATACCACTATACCATTGTGGGACATCCAATCAGTATGACACCATTTTGATCCTCTCCACAATCTAAAACAACCCCACGTACCTAGGAGTCAACTTAACCTATTTCTAAATCCGATGGTGACCCAACCTTGGAGACACCCAAATAAACACTTGATCACCCACCCTAAAATCAACAGGTCGATGAAACATATCTATTTTTGACTTATGAATTCTCTAAGCCGTATGAATACATTTTCAAATTGAATGAATCTATTCCAACAAATCTTGTATTAGACTCATCCCCAACAACTTTGATTCCCCAGATTACATCCAACACAATAGAGATCTAAATGACCTACTATAGAGTGCCTCTTATGGTTCCATCTTAATTGTATCTTGGTAACTATTATTATAGGTGAAATCAACAAGCTATAATTTCTTTTCCAATGACCCACCAAAATCTAGGATGCATTCCATTAACATTCATCTAATACGTGAATAGTTTTCTCCGCTTTCTCGTCTGTCTATAGGTGAAAATCCATACTAAAAACACTTCGTTACCCAAAATCATCTATAATACCTACCAGAAGTGAGAATTGAAACATGAATCATTATCCAAAACTATGGTTCAGGACACCCCATGCCACCATACTACCTCTAAAAAATTCAACTAACCCAACCGACCCATAGTGAATGTCTCTAGAATTTTAAATAAATGATCCACCTTAATCAACTGATCCACAACTACCCAGATCACATCATTCTTCTGAGGCATCCTCGGAAGACCCACCACAAAATAAATCATCACTCCATCTGATTTATATTTCTGAATGGGAAACGGCTACAAAAAACCACCCTACTGTCAATGCTACGCCTTCACCTATTGGAGGGTAAGGTATCAGGCCATGAAACCTACAACCTCTTTATTCATCCCAGACCACCAATTTTGCCTACGAAGATCTTGATCTATTTTTTCAATCTAGGATTCACTTCTTACATCGATGCATGAAACTCACAAATCAAATCTTCCTACAAACATATTGTCATGAAAATAAAACCATGAAGATAAATGGTCTCATCATCACCAATGGTCCAACCGGAAAGTCAATCCCCACCATTAATATTTTTCCTCAAAACCAACCATTTTTTATTTTCACACTACCTATTCTTAATCCAGTTTACAAACATGGAATCAACTTCCAAGGATGAAAGTTTCATCTGCCCTTAACCATTCTTAACCTCTATGTGCATCTCAGCAAATAGCAAAATCACCCTCCACTTAGAGCTAGATTCCAAAACCATTTCATTTTGAGTCTTCTAACTCAAAGCATCTACACCATTTTTTCCGTTTACCCATGTTTAAAATGACTGAAAATCAAAATACTACAAGTACTCAATACATATTTACTATTGAAGATTCAAATAATACTGAGATAATATGTAATTAAAGATCTTATGATTTGTATACATAGTAAAATATTCTCCCAAAAAGTCATGTTTCCAACACTTTAAGGTGTATACCACTACAACCAACTAAAGATCATGAGTAGGTTAATTTATTTCATGGGGACCTAACTACTGTGAACCATATAAAAAAAGATGATCATCCTACATCAACATTGCCCTAATCCCAACACTAGACATGTTAAAAAACAAGGAATACTCCTTGCCTAGCTTGGGTAAGACTCGAATAAGTGTGGCTTTCAACCACATATTTAACTATAGGAAACTATTCTCACATGCTTTAGACCATTCAAAATTGATACCCTTCTTGGTAAAGCCCAAATGTGGTGCCGATAGAAGGGAAAATTCTTTGATGAAACTTTGTTAATATCCATCCAAACCTAGAAAACTTTAGATCATATAAATATTCTTGGGATACTCCAAAGATACAATTACTTGAACCTACTCCAGGTCCATTAACACAACTTCCCTATAGATTATGTGACCTATGAAATGCATCGTATTAATCCAGAAATAAAATTTGGATAGCTTGGAGTATATCCTATACTATAATATTGTACTTATAATGATGTCAAGATGTTTGGAATGATTTTTATGAGTCTTATAGTACACCAAGATGTTATCAATAAAGACTTATAAAAACTAATCAAGTAAAGGGTGAAATATTTGGTTCATTAGAGCCATAAACACCATTGGTTTATTGGTTAACCCAAACAGCATCACACCAAACCTTTATTATCCACACCTACTTCAGAAGGCAGTATGTGTCACATCAGAAGTTCTCACACTCAAATGATGATATCCTGATCTCAAATAAATCATATAGAACCCTAAAATACCCATTCTCTTATAAAAAATATTGATTTGAGGAAATGGGTATTTGTTCTTAACTTTCATCTGATTTATCTTCCTATATTCGACACATAACCACAACAATCCCTCAACCTTCTTGAAAAAAAAACTAGAGATTCCCAAGGTGGCATACTCGGACTAATAAACCCTTTACTCTCTAACTCGTGCAATTGTGATTTAAGATCCTAAAGTTGTGTTGGTGCTATTATATATGGAAGAATATAAATTGATTCGGCTCCCGATAACAACTCTATCATGATCTCAACATCTCTCTTTGGAGGAATCCCCTAAAATTCCTAAGGAAGATGTCCTAAAAATAAACCACTATAGAAGTAAATATAATCTACTCTACTCCCCCATTATCAAGCATTAGAAACTCCACTAGTGTTGTAAGTTCACCCAACAGCTGAAAAACTGGACCTAAACGACCTGCCTGAATATCTCAATCACCATGATTGACATATATTTCTCCCTAAAAAGATGTGAAAATTTCCCTACAAAGTTAATAGTCTCTATGAGACTGATACAACACTAGCCAATATATTCCCATAATCAGGTAAAAACCTTACATCTCAAGAACAAACAAGTTTCATAGGAAATGGTACCCACAAAATTCGAGAGCACAACCCATATATTGCCTGATATTTTCTTCTCATGCTCATAACAGGGTGTCAATTTACATAACCCCACACATACATTCCACCACTAGGCCTGACACAACTGCAAATTATGCATATATAAAGGAATACAAATCACATGTATCAAAAAATCTCTAGAAAGTGTTCAAGCTATAAGGATCGTACCTCAAAAAATCAATAGAACAACCTTGCCACCTTTAGGTGTGGGATGAACTGCATGAATCTGACCATCCCCCATGCACTGGGCCCCATTCTGAGTTCCTAGTCTTTCACTTCTCTACTTATGTAGATTCTCTCACCCCATAGTAACTCAACCACCACCTCCACTGGTATGGCATATAAAGATCTAATTTTCTACCTCATATGGGGTAATTAACCCCTTCCTATACTCAGAATCATCTTTTATCCTCCATATATGCCCAACTATCAAGGGTTTATATAGAATCTATGCACATGCCACATTCTTCCACATTCTTGGAACGCAATCGGTGGTTGGAGGAACATACCATGCATGTGCCCCGACCTACCATACTGATTGAAAAACAACTAGTGACCACATTGAGATATTGTTCCTCTCTTATGACTACTCTACACACTACCACCCCGGTGGATATTGTCAAAAAATATATTTCATGCTCATGAAAGCCACACCACTAGATCATCTAACGGGAACCACAAATTTGCTACCTGAAAACTCCATTAAGTTCCCAACTGAAATAAGGGTTTAATCCACAACATTTTAAACCCTATTCAAATGGAATATGTTCACCTAGAATTTAATCTCATTCCAATATCTATACAAAAATCATCTTTTTATAGTGGCATCATCCCTACCAATACTCGAAAAAAGCATTTCAATTCTATGAAACAGCTGGTATAATCCATCACCGACATAGTTCCCTTATTCAACATCATTAAATCTTTATCTCGCCCATGTCTCAAGGTATCTGGATAGAAATTATCTAAAAATCTTCCTTAAAAGTATTTCTATAATATACAATCAGTCTGCTATGTCTGAACTGATATACCCACCACTGCTTTGTCGATCCTCAAAACATGTGGGCTTCAAACTTGGATCTTTTGTGTATAGGAGTCTCTAAGTGGTCCAAAATCATCTAAATGAACTCTATCTAGAACTCTGCATCCTCAGGTCCACCCTCTCTTGAGAACATTGGAGGGTTCTATAACTAAAACTCTTTGGTTAGACCAAACATATTCATCATGACCCACCCTTGGTCCCTTTCCATCATCTGGATTAAAAAAGAGAAGTTCTCATAGAACTACTCCTATCATTGATTATCCTAGACCAAAATATTTTGTTTATCCATAACTGGTGGAGTGTTCTCTATAATATCCTATTATCTCCCAATTGGTACACTTCATCATGGTGGAATTTTTCCATAATTAAAAACATGATTCTTAGAACACATAACCTAAAGCTTCCATATTTTAGGTAAAAGAGGGCTCTCCACTAGACATAAACAACCCATTTCGCATACACCATCCCAACATTTATCTTCACACCACTAACACTACCCTTATAAATCCCTACCATGAACCATGGTTAATGTGGATAAAAAAATTTCAATAACCACAAGTCTTTTATTAAACACTATTTTGAAACCATTTACACATTTACAACACAAACCTTCTCTTCTTAGACACATTTCTTATTTTAGATCTTGTTATGACCAATGCTTTAGATCATATACCCCCTTTCATAGAACAAAATTATCTAACTTTTCTTTTACATTCTTTCCATTTACCCATTTTCACCATATTTATTAGACATTGTTTTCATAAAAATATCAAGAAAGTAAAGTGCATTCTACCTTTCATGTCCCACACACACATCATGGTTGTAACTATCATGATTCATGCCACCTATATCCCTGGGTGCCTATAATGATGCAATAATGCATAACCACATTCCATTACATTCATGAAAAAATATCATTAAGTAATCACATAAAACCATAATTTCATCACCAAATATTGAAATATCATTAAACTATAATGCACACATCAAGAACAACAATTCATACCCTTGGTACTTGGGTTTTACCTCATACATGGGAAACCACTTCCATGCATGAGCTCATTAACACGGCCCAAAAAATCCTAATCTTCATTATACCATCCCAAACAGTAGGACCACAAAAATTAACAAACTTTGATACCAATTTGTAACATCCTTGACCCAATATCCACTGAACCAATTCATTTGAGTCAGGTCATCACATAACCTCAAGCGAACCTCCCCACATGCCAGAGGTTGCCGACTAGTAGTGAGGGTGTAATAGATAACATGGAGATACAATACCCTATTTACATGAGTAATCCACAATAGATAAAATATGAAATAAAGGAAAAAAAATTACCAATAAAGTTACAACATGCATTATAAATCATATCCAAAATAGGGTGCAAACCACAACCAACAAAAAATATAACACGTTATGCTAACCATGACAAAATTGAAGAAACCCAAAATAAAGAAAAATAATTAAATCAACAAAATGGGTCCTAACTCTAAGTATGGATCCTAAACCATGAATATCACAAGACCAAATCAACTCCCCATCACGGGGCCTTTTCCCTTGTCCTAACCTGCAACCATGAAATCAACTTTGGTACCCAATGGCATCTGGAGAAATGTGTTAGTACAACTGATCAGTAGGAAACCACCAATGGTGTCAAAAAAATATCTATTCTAAGAATATAGTTCATCAATAATGAAATTAATGATAAGATAAAAAATAAAAATTGGGTTCTATTATTTAATAATAGTCAAATTTACCATTTCCATCATTATTTCCATTTTCATCGCTTATTTTGTCTTCTTTACTAAACTCATTTTGTAACATTCAAGGGAATTATAGAATAATAATTTTTCATATTTATTAATATTTATGTGTTTGATATTAATTTTACATTAAATTTGTTGTTATGTAAGATAGAATACCCAACAGGCAATAATTGGTTTCTCTGAAATCATACGTTTCATGCAATAATGTGTTATATCAAAAAATAATATATTATTTATATTATTATTATAAGTGTTAGTTATTGTCTAGATGTTGTATTAGCAGGAATGAATAGAAAAAACTATATTATGTTTACACATATTTTTTAAAATCTTTACATTCATTGAATAAATTTTATTGGCTTAAAATAAGAACAATATCAAATTTTAAGCATAAAAATCTCTAATATTTTTAAAAGGTTGTTTTACCACCTTCTGATGGAGAACCCATTTTAAATCTAATTTTTATCATTTTTATAATTTTTATATGACAAATTAAACTTCTTATTTATATATAGAGAATAAATTTTACTTTGGTTGATTTTTTTGGTATTTTCTTATAATATTCATTTTTAATGAATAGTAAAAAATATAGCATTTTAATTCAAAACTATTTTTTCATAAAATTTATTTATATAGTTATATTATCTTTTTAATTGGTTTTAAATTATAATTAAATAATTTTTTTATCATTTAATCAAATTTAGTTCCTTATAATAAATTTTAAATTGAAATTGGCTATAAAATATTTGTGAACTTTTGAAAGCTTTTACTTTAAAAAAACAAGTTTTTTCGATTTGTCAAGGGATTACTTTTTAATTAATTTTATACACTTCTGTCTATTAAATATTAAAAAATAACATAAATGGTTGTAATTATTATGATAATTTTTTTCTAATAGTATAAATATAATTTTTGTTGAATATTAACTTTAGTATTTTATTTACGATGGTTAAGGGTAAATTCGGTAATTAAAGGTACAAATGATTTTATAATATTATAATTACCCTAACACTTGTCCTAATTTTATTGTATGGGTGTATTTCAACCAAAATTAACCTTAATCCAAAATTAAAACTTTTTAAGCAACTTGGGTAAGAATATGACATTTATTATATTTTATTTATTGATAAGTTAAAAATGTCACTCATATTTTTAATAAGTAAATCATTTTTAATATAGTATTATATAGAAGATAAATTGTAATGTAAATATTAATTTGAAATATAAAATGTTTATATACATCTTGATAATTTTTTATTATTTTTAGATATTAAATAATTAAATTTAATAATGACATAATGATGACGCGGTAATTGATTTATTAAAGGAAGAATCAAATAAATGATATAAATAATATTAGAATAAATATAATTTAAAATTTATTATTCCCTTAAAAAATTTTACGGATTCATTTTACATGTTATGGATGATTTAAAATAGTTTTAATTTTGAAGGAATCAAGTTTTTATGATATTTTTGAAAATTCAATTAATGAATAGTATCAAAATTGACATTTATAAGATTTAAAAAAATATTTTATTAAATGATATGAAGTTACTAAAAAGTAATACTTTATAAAAATGATTTAAGTAAGTCTAAATATTTCATTAATGATTCATTTTTTTCTTTTATAATTTTTTTGTAATTATATTTACTCTCAAAGTGTAAATTACATAATGTCACGGTAAGAATTAATTAAGATTAAAATAAAAAAAATAAGGTTTAAAAAATAATCAAAACATTTTTATTATTAATTGGATGAATTTATTTCTACTAAATATCTTTCTAAATTCTAAATAATTTTTTTTTTTAATTTTGAATAAAAATTAATTTAAATGAATTTAATATTTTTTATAATTCCAGGAGTCCCCTCACTTCTCCAATAAAAGGGTAGTCATTCATCTATGTTCCTTACACTTAAAAAACCATTCTTTTTATCAATATTTATTGAGATCCCTTCATCAAATACCAACCCACATTCTAGAGACCTTATTTTAGACATAATTCCCTCCTTAGAGGTGTTAAGGTGTTAAGAAAAAGTGATCATCTGAAGGAAAGGTGACATTTTAATTTAAGTGTTTCAATTTTATTTCTTATTCCACTTCCTGAAAATATTCCCAAAGCATGATAAGATAATAACTAAAATATAATAAATATACATAGATGTTTTTATTTTTAATATCATCACCTAAATCTTTCTCTGATTCCATTAAATTGAAAAATAATTAATTGTTCATGCATACCTATGAACTATCACCTTCACAAATCGATATAAGTCATTTTCTATTACAGTCTCTTAATGTTGGTTATAATGATGAAATTAATGTTTATATACGATATTCATGACATATTTATGATTTCGAAAGAATAATATATCATTTATTTTATTACCTTCCATGCACATAAAAATGACAACGTCATTCATGCGTACATGTGAACTATCACCTTCATGAAGCGATGTGATTCATTTTTAATCACCACATAACTTGGATAATATATATAATTATATTTAAATTATTAATATCATATTAATTATATTATTTTCATTATGAGAATATAAAATAATTCATACCATCTTTCCAAAATGATCATTGAAAAATGGAAATGTTACTCATGCATATGCACAACCTACCATCTCCATGATTATAACGTTGTTCATTTTACATAAACATACATAAATGGTTTAATTATAAGAATAATTTATGTATAAAAGTTATTATTATATCATGAATATTATTCTATAGATGATGGAATCATGACCACTTTGTCTATTGACCTCATACTAAAGTAATCTTGAACTCAAGTACTGAATATTGAAAAAATGTCTGATGTGAGTTTAGATAATTGAGTAATTGATAAAAGTTGGTAATAAATGATTTAAAAGTAATAATAACCATGAAAAATTTTCTCAATCAAGTATAAATTAACCTAAGTTTATTATTTATAAATATAAAGAACATACGAGATGAATGAGACTCAAGGTCAGGGACTTCATCCCAATATCCTTTTATTGAGACATATTTTGATGTAATACACCACCTTCTTTTATAAGGTGTATAATAAACCCATTTGAAATTTAATTTCAATAAAAGGTTTTCAAAAATAATCTATTTATATGAAGCATTTCACTTTATTAGATGATAAAAGGAATGTTTTTTAATGTATATTACAACAACAAATTTTCCATTGTTGTGGCCTATTTAATATTTGGATTCCACTACAAGATGTGATATTTTTAAGAGAAAAATAAATACCATATTTACTTTTTAGGTATATTGATTTTGAAAATGGTTTTTAAAATAGATTTACTATATCAATATCTTGAAATGATAACTTCTGATTGCAAAGTTAAAATGTTATTTTTCCTTTATACTTGTTTTATGTGTTATGATTATGTTATGGTTCTTTGGAATTATTTATGTATATGGGTGGTTCCATGATTAAACAGGGGTGGGTGAGTCTGTGATATCTCTCCAATGCATTGGGTAATGATACAAAGTTAAATGGTGGGTTTTCTATTAATATATTTTGAAAATATACTGTGATGGGTATTCCAAATGTAACCATAAAGGTTACTCCCTATATAGCCATGTAAGCTATACTGTAAGAATGATATGGATGTCACAAGTTATGTTTATATTTTATGTTTTTTATGGATTTTTACTTGAATATTATTATTTCATGAGGTAAGAAAAATGGTTTATGTTTTATGGGTGAAAAGTATGATTTTTTTCATGAGTTTAAAATAATCATGGGATAAAGATTTATTTCTATATTTTATGTCCCTTAATGAGTGTTTTGTTCTCATCCTGTGTTTTAAAATGTTTTTCACAGGTTATAAGGATTGGTAATAGAAATGGGGATTCCAATAAGAATGTAATGAAGATTCTTATAAATAAAGATAAATCATGTTTTATTTTAAAAGAATTTTATTTTGAAAAAAAATGGATACTGTTTTAGTTTTACCCACTTTGAAAGTATGAGAGATGTTATGTATGAATGATGAAATAATTATCTGAAAATATAAACCTTAAAATATCCTCAATGGGAATTAATGTCTATTATTTACTTAACATAAGATTATGTTACATGTAAGGTTGGGTCCTTATAGTTGGTATCAAAGGTCAGTTTAGATAAATTTAGGGGTTAGGATATTGTTAATAGAATATTCATAAATGATTTTTTACTTTATGGTCAAATTTATATGATATAGAATTTGAAGATTACCATGTTTCTTCATCTAGGATAAGTCTGTTTAGAATGGTTTTCCATCGAGAAAATAGGGCAGATGTACTGAGATGACATCTAGGGGAAAACAACCTTTCAATTTAGCAACTTGAGATTGTTGAAATTGGAACTGAATAGTTTTTTATTATAATGGATCAGTTGAGACAGACTATAAATGGTGGTGGCATCCATGAACGAGATCAAACAGACCGACCATAGAGTAGTTTTTCGATAGTATAACATTTCATGAGGCAACATCCCCTAGGATTCAGAGGATCATCTGACCCCATTATTTCTCAAGGTTGAATTAAAGCACTATAAAATATTTTTGATGTCTTGGGGTGTTCAGAAAATACAATGGTTAGTCTTGTAGTTTACCATTTTGAAGGTGAATCTGATCTGGGGTGTTCTATGGTTAAGAATATCATAGATAGTAAGTAAATTGATGCCTTAGAGTGGGATGAATTCAAAAATATGTTTCTTGAGAAATATTTTACTAAGGCGGTTTGACTTATTATGAACAAACTATTCTTGGAATTGAGGTAGGTGGATGACTCGATGGCTATATATGAAGAAAATTCACTAGACTAAAAAGGTACACTCTATATTTCATCCAAAATCTTGATAGTAAAATCAATCGTTTTTACTTAGGATTAAATCCAAAATATAGAAGGGTATTAGATTCTGATGAATTCAAAAGTTATTAAAAACTTGTTCGATGTGTGGATAATGAAGAAATAGAGTTTTCCAAAAATAATTTTTTCTTTGAAAAAAAATGAAAAAAAGTTCAATATGGTGGTCCAACAGGAATAATTTATCAAAACAAATAATGTTAAGAAAATTAATTTAAAAATTTCTTAGAATTGTGGTAAAAAAAACACATTGGGGAATGCCTTATGAATTTTGTTAAGTGCTTCTGATGTGGTAAAATGGGACATAAGTATTGTAACTATAATAGAAAATATCATGGTAGTGATAGGACAAAATATGATTTTCAATCAGTAATTTATTTTAAATACAATGATATTGGTCAATATACAAATGAGTATCTGAAGAAGAACCCAAATGATGGGATGCATCCAGACTATAAACAAAAAAGTGTGGTTAAATCCTTTGCAACTACTTCAGAATATGTTGGTCCATGAAATAAAGTAGTATCAGGTACATTTTTTGTTTATTCAAATTATTCCAATGTGTTGTTTAATTTAGGGTCTACACATTCTTTCATTTCTGAGAAATTTTTTCTATATTTTGAATTCCACCTTAAGAAATGAAGACATAATTATGGTAAAAAAACATAGAGGAATTGTTAAAGAAAAAATAAATTATACGAATGTTCCTGTCATTGTCTATATAAAGAATATTTCAAAAAACCATATTTTATTTATTCTAGTAGAGTTTGATTTTATTTTGGGTATGTATTGGATTTCTATCTACCATGATAAGATTGAAAATAGACCTAAAGAAGTTTATTTTCATAAAGAGTTTTAGTTTGTGTACAAGAATGAATACTTACAATTGATAACATATCTGGAAGCTAATAAACTATTAAAAGATGGAAATGAATGATTTCTTACACATATTGTTAAAAAAGAAACTGTTCAGATTAATGATGTGCTACTGGTAAATGAGTATCTTGATGTTTTTTCGAATGAATTTCCTGGTATTATACCTAATCAAGAAATTTAATTTATTATTGACTTAGTTCTTGATGTTAATCCAATTTCAAAACCCCTTAATCAAATGGATCAAATTGAACTTTTAGACTTGAAGAATAAAATAGATGAATTTTTAGATAAAGGTTTCATTAAACCTAGTATAAAACTATGGGGTTCTCCTATCTTTTTTTTTTTAAAATAAAGATGGTTCAATGAGACTTTACATTTATTATTGATCCTTGAATAACATCATTGTTAAGAACTAGTATACATTTCCATATATCGATAATTTTTTTGATCTTCTCTAGGGAGCATAATATTTTGTGAAGGTTGAATTTTGTTCGGGGTACAATATGTTGAAAATAAAGGAATCATACATTCTGAAGACATTGTTTTATACTAGATATGGACATTATGAATTTGTAGTTTTGTCATTTAAGATAACTAATTCACCTGATATATTCATGTATCTTATAAATATAATATTTTCTTGATTTCATGGATAAATTTTTCATTTTTTTTATTGATTACATCTTGTTATATTCTAAAGTTAAATATGATAATTAAATTCATCTAAGGGTTGTATTAAAAACCTTAAAAGAAATGAAATTATATAGAAAATTCAGAAAGTGTGAAATTTTCTTGGAATAAATTTCTTTCCTTGGTCACATTGTTTCTAAAGATGGAATAATTATTGATCCTACTAAAAAAAGTTGATTAATAATGGAAAAGAACTAAAAATATAATCATGGTTTGTAGTTTTATTTGTTTAATAGGATATTACCAGAGGTTTTTTAACAACTTTATATGTTTCTCTATCCCACTGACTATGTTGACCCGAAAAGGTGTTAAGTTTATCTAGAAAAAAAATGTGATGATTTTTTTTCATTAATTGAAAATAACATTGGTGAATACTTCTGTTATGGCCTTGTATTTCAGAAGTGGTAAATTTTTCATCTACAGTGATTATTCGTTGAATGGACTTTGTTGTGTCCTAATGCAGAATGACCAGTTAATTTCTTATGATTCACATCATTTCAAACATTATGAGTTAAATTACCACACACATGACTTGTAATTTTTTTTTATTTTCTATTCATTAAAAATTTGGAAGCATCATCTATATATAGTAAAATGTGAAATATATACAAACCATAAAACTTTTAGGTATATATTCACTTAGAAATAATTGAACATGAGAAAAATAATATGGTTGGTACTAATAAAATATTATGATTTCATAATTAATTACAACCCTAAAAAAGAAAATAAAGTTCATGATGCTTTGAGTATAAAAAATAATGCAACATTAACCATGTTATATTTGGAACTTGATCCTTTGGTCAATGAATTGATAAATTTTTTGCTTGGAAGTTGTTGGTGATAGAAATTACTCTATTGTGTTTCATGTTTTAGTGAATTTGTCTCTATCAGATAGAATTAAGCAAGCACAAAATGAAAATAGTGAATTGTATAAAAAGTTATAATTGGTTCAAAAGAGTAAGTTTTTTGAATTTAACACTGATAAAGATTGTTTTTTAGATTTGTGAAGATATTATGTTTTCCTTTGGATTTAAAGTTGAAGAAATAGTTGTTATTTAAAGCTCATAGTTCTCCATTTTCAGTTTATATTAGCAGCACTAAGATGTACAAAGACCTTCAAGATTATTACTAGTGGGATGTAAAGAAAATAGATATCGCTAACTTCAACCTGAGATGTTTGCCTTTTCAATAGGTTAAAGTAGAACAACAATTACCAAGGGGATGCTTTATCCTTTTCCAATACCAGTGTGGAAATGGGAAAATATATACATGGATTTCATAGTGTTATTACTAAATAATTCTCAATTTAGAAATGTGATTTGGGTTATTTTTGATCTATTGAATAAATCATCTCATTTTCTTCTTATTTGAGATACAGTATCTCTAAATCAACTTTCTCAGTTGTATCTTAAAGTGATGGTCAGGTTACATGGATTTCCTCTCTTCATTGTACCTTATTGTGATCCCAGGATCACTTCTCAATTTTTAAAGGCCTACAAAATTCATTGTAAACTACATTAAATTTTATCATAACATTTCATCCTCAATCATATGGGCATTTAGATTGAATAATTAAGATCTTCTAGTATATGATATTTTCTTTTTCAATGGATTATTAGGGAAGTTGGGATCAACATATTTCATTAGTTGGGAGTTATTATAATAAAATTTTTCATTCCATTATATAGATGGTTCCATTTGAGGTATTATATGGAATGTGGTGTCAGACACCATCTTTTTAGGATGATGTCGTAGAAAGAAAATTGATGGGACCAGAGTTGGTAGAGGAAATGGATAAGAAAGTTAAATTAATTCCATGACACATGAGGAAAACTCAGAGCAAGAATAAAGGTTATGGGGATAACTAGATTAAGGACCTTTCTATTAAGTTAGGTGATCGTATTTTTCTAAAATTATCTCCATGAAAAAATGTGATGCATTTTGGTAAAAATATGAAGTTCAGTCCATGGTTCATTGGACCCTATGAAATCTTGGGGAAAGTTGGATCAATTATCTATCGGGTGTATTTACCTTCGAGCTTATCCTAGGTACATAATGTTTTTCATGTTTCAATGTATAGAAAGTACATACCAGATTCATCTCATCTTTTGAGTCATGATGTAGTCAAATTGGAAGAGAATCTTACTTATAAGGAACAACTAGTTCAGGTTTTTGACTGTAGAGAGAAAGTATTGAAGAATAAGTTGATTCATTAGGTTATAATTTTTTTTTAAAACCATATGGTTGAGGATTCCACATGGGAATATGAAAATTCTATAATTGAAGAATATCCCACTTATTTTATAAGTGAATAAAATTACGTGGATGAAATTTCCAAATTGGTGGAAGTATGTAACATACCGGGTAATTTTATAATAATACATTATAATATTTATTAATATTTATGAATTTGATATTAATTTAACCTTTAAGGGGATGTTATATCTAATATCATACTCGACACACAACAATGGTTTTCTTCAAAATCTTACGTTGCATGCATGATTGAGTTTTACCGAAAAATAATATATCATTAATATTTTTTTTAATTGGTAGTTATCACCTCGTTTTTTTATTAAAGGGAATTAATATGAATAACTATATTATATTTACACATGTTTTTTTTAATGTTTTTTACATTCATCTAATAAATTTATAGGATTAAAATAAGAATAAAATCCAATCTTAAGCATAAAAAGATTTAATATTATTAAAAGGTTGTTTTATCGTCTTTTGATGGAGAACCCATTTTAAATATATTTTTTTGTCAAATTTATAATTTTTATATGAAAAATTAAACTTTTTATATAGAAGTGTAGAATCAAAATTTACTTTTCTTTATTTTTTTTTATTTTTCTGATAATATTCATTTTTTAATGAATAGTGAAAAATAGTACATTTTAATTCAAAACTGATTTATCATCTAATTTATTTATATAGTTAGATTATCCTTTTAATTAGTTTTAAAGTATAATTAAATAAAATTTTCATCATTTAATCCAATGTAGGTCATTAGCGAATAGTAACTTTAGTATTTTATTTACCACGGTTAAGTGTAAATTGGGTAATTAAAGGTAAAAATCATATTATAATATTATAATTACCCTTACACTTATCCTAATTTAATTGGATGAGTGTATTTAGAACCAAATCATCTTTAGGATAAAATTATAAACTTTTTAAGCCACTTGGGTAAGAATATGGCATTTATTATATTTTATTTAAAGATAAGTTAAAAATGTCATACTCGTATTTTTAATAAGTAAACTATTTTTTAATATATGGTAATACAGAAGATAAATTACACTATAAATATTGATTTAAAAGATAAAATGTTTATCTACATCATGATAATTTATTTATAAATTTTAGCCATTAATTAATTAAATTTATTTGTGACATAATGATGATGCAATAATTTATTTATTAAAGGAAGAATTAGATAAATGACATTAATAATATTAGAGTAAATATAATTTAAAATATTTGATTCCATTAATGAATTTTATTGATTAATTTTACATGTTAGGTATGATTTAAATTTGTTTATTCAAAGGAATCATGTTTTTATGATATTTTTGAAGTCAATTAGTGAATAGTATCAAAATTGAAATTTAAACGATTTTAAGAAAACTAATATTTCATAAAATGATATAAAATTTATAAAAATAAATACTTCAAACAACTAATTGGAGTTCATGATAGCTCTCTAATGAATTTAGTAATGAGACAAAGTTAAACAATTGTTTTTCTCCTAAGAGAATTACGGAATATATTGTGATAGGTATTACAAATGTAACCATGACAGTTAATCCCTATGTAGCCATGAAATATACAATGTAAGAATGATATGGATTCCACATGTTACCTTTATGATTTATGATTTCTATTTAGTTTGATAATAATATTATGATTTCATGAGTTTGGATAAAGGTTTTAAGTTTTATAGGTGAAAAGCATGATTTTGTTTTCATGAGATTAAAATATTCATGGACTAATAGTTTCTTTACTTGTTTTATGCCCCTTATTGAGATTTTTGTACTCAAACAAAGTTTTAAAATAATTTAGTTTTACCCACTTTTTATGTATGAAGGATGTTATGTATGAATGATGAAAAAAATATCTAAACTCTAAACATTAAAAGAACCTCAGTGAGAATGAATGTAAATTATTCACTAAACTCAAGATTATGTAGTTTGTAAGGTTGGGTCCTTAT
The DNA here is from genome assembly GCA_963277665.1 of Viscum album. NCBI lineage: Eukaryota > Viridiplantae > Streptophyta > Magnoliopsida > Santalales > Viscaceae > Viscum > Viscum album. Next base: position 461,460,508 of record OY728138.1, read on the forward strand.
ACATTTACATCACATGTTCCATAGGTTAGGCATTTAAATCATATACACAGTGGCCTAAGCCAGTCAATTATCACAAATAAGGGATTAATTCATGTTCCTTATCTCACTAGGGATAAACATTTCATAATCAATTTTATCACACTTACCTAAGAGCCTCGGTCCATTTTGTCTCATCAAATGAAACTATTAGGGTCATATAGCCTCAATATGATTCCCTAACTCGTGCATTATAGGGGTGGGGTTTAGAGCCTTAGTATTACCCAACCCATAGGCATAGATCCTCAAGTCCAATACCCCACAACATCCAACCCATGTATATAGGCTTATTTATCCATTTACCACATATACCATATCTCAAACCAACCATATTCAATTCAGATATCATTAACAAATCATATTCATTCATATATAACTAATTATCAATCCATAACGCATTAACACATTCACTATTTATATCACATAGCCCATTTAACCCATTTCCATTTTCATACCTTAACCTATTTAGCATATTCAACAATGCACCTACATTAAACCATTTAACCCGTTTCTTAATTAATACGACTTAACAAATTTATGCATTTCAATTAAAAATTCATGATCCATTTATCACATTCTCATTAATCCATTAAACCTTTTTTCACAGCATTCCTCACAATCCCTTATACCATTGTCAGCAATTATACACAACTAAAAATTTGATCTTTTCTACTCAACTAACATCTCAACACATTTATCATGGGATCTATTTTTACAAAAACTAAATTTTTAGTTATTATTACAATTTTCAATGTTCGGGAATATTGGCGCACCCATGGATGGCACGAATTGAGTGAAATCAATCTTAATGCATCCCACAAGGATCATATGGGGTTTAATCCATAATTTCACCTACCACTTTACCAAATATTACTCAAGGAAAAAAATTAAAAACAATTTTAAAGAAATATCAAAACCAAACATGTAAAAATCTACAACAAAACTATGAGATATGACTTGTAGACAACCAACCTCGATTCTGATGACAACATCATGCTTAACCTTAGCCTTAGATCTGGATTCAAGAACCCTAGGAATACCAAACCTAATATCCACTAGAAAAGATTATTTTATGGATTCATAAGAAGAATAACAAATATAATAGTCTTACTCTAGAAAATTGAATAATGAGGAGTGTTAGACATACCTGGAGCTTTGATCTATAACCAAAAACACTCTAAACATCCTAGAATCAAATGAGATTGATCCTTGAGGGGTATTGTGCATTTTGGGTCATCATGATGAATGGAGGGGGAATAATGAGGTTTCAAATTAGGCTGGGAACATAAAATCATGAGGGGGGACTGTAAATTATCACTTTTTAAAGGGATCACAGTTTGGTCACGTGGTTTTCCAAATCATGTGCCAATAGTGTGTTTGTATCAATCCAAGAGGGGTCCAAGATATGTGATTACCTAGGAATCCCACATAGTTTGACAACCTGTGAACCAACCATGAAAAATGCCTCTTTCTAAGGTCCCAAAATTTGGATTTCCCAATTTCACTATTTATTCTAACCATGCACCAACCATGAAACATCCACTAGATGGCCCAAATTCCTTTTCTTTCATGACCTAAAACCTCGGAACACCCTCAAGCTTTTTCATAAACCTGATAAACATCCCATTTACTGAAATTAAGATATTTAAACTAGGATTTTAAACTATGACATACCTCCATGAAGTCTGGGATCTTACATAATTCCTACTCTAGAACTCTCTTAAATATTTAAGACATATTCATGAATCACTCATTAATTCCCAAGTATAACACAAGTCTACCTTGAATTAAAAATTAGTTATTATCATGCATAGATTTCAGAATCATTTTTATGTATCCATGGTTCTTCATTGATGGATACATATTTATATATCAAAGGTTCTCCATCGATGGTACCCTATCACATGAAGATTAGAGATTATTTGGTTATTTATTATTATGATTCTAGTTTTAATCCAAGTTGTAGGGAACTCTAGAGTTTATCATTATATACGGAGATGGGGGTTGTTTTGATGAATGAATCATGCCCAGAAGATGGTCTTCCTATGTATACTTTTGAAAGTAATTAGAACCCATGTAGTTAGGTGCCACATAACATGACACATCATACCTTTTAAGGTCATGTGACAGGACCAAACCATACAATTTAATTTAATATTGCAAGGACATCTCGGTAAAATATGCCTAGTTGAAGTTTGGTTTGGAACTTATGTTGGAGTGGACTAGGGGACCTGAAAGATATATGGGCTCCAAATTTAGATATTACCCAACTAGAAATTATTCCTGGAGAAAATAATGGTTGATTCTGGGGTGTTGGGTTTGAACATCAGGAAGGATTCCTATTTATCCCATTTAGATAGGAATTAAAGACAATATAGTTTGAATGTGAGGACCCACACCTATGGAGGCCCTATAGAGGTTTTTATTGTAGGGGAATTTTCCCTTTTAGATGGTGGAATATTTTGGGATTACAGTATATAGGGTGATTCTAATTATTTCATAGGTAATGTAGACATTTGAAATGGATTCATGGGTTTGAGGACCCACACCTATGGAGTCCCTCTAAAGAAAGAAAAATGGAATTTCTAGAAAATGATTCTCTATTGAGAAATTCATATTACTGTGTGTATTTAATGATCATAGCTATCATATAAGCCTATGTGATTCATTATTATATCTGATAAATAAGAGGAATTGGGTGATCTATAAAACTACACAATCCTTCTTCTGGTATAAGAGGTCGGGGATGCAGAAGAAGAAAAATGGGATTTGATCTGCATGTATCCTCCCATTTTTCTAACTCAGATAGTCACATATTACTACTTTTCTAGATATGAACCATAATAAAGGGTATAATCTTATTCCAGGAGGGATTCCCTGATTCTAGTTTCAAATAAGAGATAAGGATAAGCCACTAGTCCCCATTAGAGGGAAATGAAAGCATGATACCCCTTACTGTCTGAAATGGGAGGTCCATAGTCTTAGTGATGATGTGGGAAGAGAAAGGATTTATCCCTTGTGTCTAAGACTAATAGGTCCCTAGAACTCCTCCTAGGGTCTGGGTCTTTGTGAATGAATGGTTTCATAACTATACACACCCTAAGGACCCTACCCATCAGGTATGAAAAGTGCATGGAACCTCTAACCGAAGGAATGCATGACTGAATGGGAGACAAAATGGTGTGTATGTCACCATGGTTGTGTAAGTATGGAGTATTTGGTGGAGGGTTTTATTTTTTCTCCCTTATATGGGAGTCATAAGGAATGAGGCTCCCTACCACTAGTGGCATGAAAGAGGGAGTCAAAGGAGTCTCATGTAGGGTAAGGCCTAGGTAAGAAGAAGTGGGGCCATGTAGATAGAAGTTGGGAGAGTCAGATAAGTCTCACATAAGGTAATCCCTATGAAGATAAAAATTTCTTCATGCAGGGTTGGCCTATACGGGCAAGAGATGAATCCTTGATGATAGAAACCCTGATAATTAACACTTGGGAGAGGCCTTTTTTAAGTTCTGAGGGTTTCCTCAGGTGTCCCTATAGGGGTCTCGTGTTGGTCCCTAATTTTGGAGGGGACCTTCATGCTATTTCATTCTTGATTTGGGTGAATGTTTCCTCACATAGTTATTTTATGCTTCACACACCCGGGGGAATTTTATCCAAATATTACCCTTTATTCCCTCTTCTCTAAAGTTTTTGGAGAGGTACTTGTATGGTTTCAAGGCCCTGAGTAGAGGACTTGGGGGAGATGAGATTTTAGAATTCTCTAGGTTTTTTCATCATGTTAAATTAGGATCCCCAGGGTCCTATTTATAGGTAAATTTTTACCATTCGAAAAGGTGGTTTGATTGGGTCTTAAACCTAAGAGGATGTCCATATTTTTGGAACCATGAAGAGTATGTCGACTTCTATAGACTTGGTTTAGATTGGGTTTACACCAAGTTGAATTCAAATTTTTTCTAGAACCATGAAGAGTATCTCAACTCATGGTGATTTGGAAGAAGATGAGGGGGTTGTATGTGTTGTAACCCAAAAATGTCCTCGACCCTGCCCAAATATTTCATGGCGCGACTCTCCATTTTTTCATGGGGATTAGTGATAGTGGGTTTACCAGGTGGTTATTCTGGGTGTGGGTCACCTAGATATGGTTTAATTAGGTATAGCCTCACCCAAGTAGATATATGTGGATTTAGAAGTACCTCTACCATATTTTACTTGGGGTGGTTGGAAGTACCTTTTCCAAGTAGTACTTGGGCAGATTGGATTGCCACACCTAGGTGGGGATATCCCATGTATGGGTCTCTCAGGTATGGGTTTCCCAAGTATGTGGACTCACACAAGTAGTAAATAAACTGATTTGGAAGTACCTCATCTAAGTATTACTTAGAAATATTGGACTACCTCACCCAAGTTGGGGCTATCCCAAGTGCTTAACCCAAGAGGGGTCCTCATCCTTGTATAAGGATGGACATGATAGTTTTCCCAATTAAGGATAGACTAATTGGGTGAAGGATTTGTGAGACTAGAGCTCCCACCCTGCTTCATCTTCCAAGAACTCATCTACCCTTTGAAAATTGGAGGTGGTGGGGTCTATTTATTGACTGGATAGTGGACCTATATTAATAGGATTGAGAGAACAATCTTGCATGATGGACTTATGTGGATTGACTGATAGGTGATGAAAATTACTTTATAAAATTTTTCTAATTTCTAAAAGACATAAATTTTGATCCATTATTCCTTTTGGGATCTATGTCAAGTAAAACTGAAGCTTGTGAATAGAAATATGATCCTCAATGTAGTGAATACACCAAAATGTTTCAAAATATACTAAAAAAATCATTTTAATGTGTTGATTTATTTTTATCAACAATTTTTAGAAGTCTTAGGTCGACTCCTGGAAGGTGTTTCTCTTCACCATGCCACCAGATTGGGAAGCATTTATAAGGAATATTTATCCCTCTTTGTGGAGTAATATTATATCATATGGGAATCTAACTAGAAACTTATTCTATAAAGGAGGAACATCTCTACTCAAACCCAAAATTTGTTTTCTAATTGAGGATCACATCTTGAATTATGTGGAAAAGTGCATGGAATACATTTTTCAAAGTTAACAGAATCCCCCCTTACATTTAGATTTATTCAAAATGAAAGGAATCTATTTATATGGTAATGTAGGAAACTTTAACACATTCCCAAATCATCCTATGGGATTTTTAGATTTCTTAAATATGGGAGGATATGCTAATTCTTACCTAATATATTGATCCTAGCAAGCACAATTTGAATATTTCTAGATTCATGTGATAGAATCTATAAAATATGTGTCTTTTACATCATCACCATAATTTTTTCTAATGTCATAATTAAAATGAATTAGTAGGTGAGACATAGATTTTTATTTAGACACCCTATATAGGTTTTTATCCTAAAATGTTTTTTGACTTTTTATTTCATTACTCTATTTTTTCTTAAGACACGTAGAGTCATGGTCTGGGGAGAAGAGACTCAACTCTTACCCAAGGTTCCCTTTTGTGGATTTTCATCCTGCAAAGTACTATATCTCTTTTCGGGGAAATTTAGATTCTTGAAAGATAGAATGATGTAACTGGAATTTTAGGTCAAATATCTTTGAGCATGAGTTATGGAATGATGGTCCAAGTAGGGATTGTTGGACAAGAATTTTCAATATTATTAAGATACATAAAGGTTAATTGTGTGTCATGATTTTTTGATTTACAAATTTGAAACATGATGTGAGACAAACATAAAAGGAAATAACGCAAAACCATATTTTATAAGTTGTTTTCTTAAAGATGTTGTCATTGGGGATTACTAAGATAAAAGTGGTCTCTCCAGAGGGATGTTGTGTCTCTATTTGATAGTCCCTTTTAGTGGGAGACTTATGCAAAGCCAACTAGGGCATGTTTGTAATGACCTAATGTTTGGAAAAATTTCCTTCTTATTTTTATGTCATAAAAACACAAAATAATGAACTAATAAGTGATAAGTGACCTTTAAACATAGTTTTGTCACTCCTATGTTTGGAATTTTGAAAATATGACATACATGGTTGTGTTCAAGATGATTTTTGGAGTCTAATGAAACAAAAATAATTTTTGGTGAATAGTAATGTACCCTTAGGAATAGTAACATACCCTTATGAATAAAAATATGACCCTTATAAATATTAAATAATACAACATAAGAGTAACATTACCTATGAATAATAAAATAAAATTTAGACATCTTAGAAAGTGACAATTTGACCTTAGTTAACGTTTTCGTATTTTGTAAGTCATAAATAATAAATTATAATTAATTAACTAATTTAAAATAATATTTATTTCCCTAAAATTTATTCATAAATTATTTAATCAATGTATTATAGTTTTTAGATAATTTTATAAGACCCTATGTAATTTTTGAAAGCACTATAAAATCAGTTTTACTCATAAAAATTGTTTTTTTAATTAAATTATGATTTTAATTAAATATTAAATTAATAATATTTAGAAAATTATTTTTGAAAAATGGAATTAATTTTTGGATTCTACACCTAGAAAAATGGTTGGGGTAAATTTTTGGGATTTTTCTGAGATACTTGAATTTTTGATGAATAGTGAAATACCGTAATTTACAAAATAAGCTAAATAAGATAATTATAGGGTCATGTGTGATGTTCTGCTGATGTAATCCCACTTGGTTCGGGATTATATTATAAAATAACTATTATTGGTCACCCAATACTCACTATTCCTTGTCTTAGGGGAAATTAATAAACTAATGAATTTTATATTAAGGAAACCCCTCTCCCCTCCACTATAAAAGCCACCCTTCACTCCCTCATTTCCTCACACCTATCAAGCTTCAAAACTTCTCTAAAATCTTCCCAAACATCTTCCCTATCCCCTCCCCCACGTCCAAAATCATTTTTTCTCATCCAAAGACCAAGACTATCTTCCTTAAGGAGGATCTCAAGAGAAGGATTTAAGAGGTAATTTCCCTCCCTCTTCTCCATTAATTTCCTTTCAACTTCAAGTTCCTTTCTTGATCTCTCCCCACCTATATTCATCCAATTTATTTTGTAACTCTAGTATTATAAATATACGGTAATTTTATGATTCTAATGGGATATTATATCACCCCACACCCTTTCCCTCTTCCTTTTATTTTATTAAAGAGAACGTTGTTCATGAGGTGTTAATTTATCACCTTCAAAAACGACATGCTCTCTTCTTCCATTTCTACCTTCATATCGGGTCATGAAACCATTTTTATGGTTGAACTAGAATATTTATTATGTATTATGTTCTATTTTAAGTTCTTAAAATAACCTATGGCCATATTACTAACTGAAAAGTTAAAACATGTTCGTTGTGATCCAAAAAACACTCAAATTAACCCAAATAATCATCATTTAATTCTCATCTAATAATTCACCCACATGGATCTAATATAATTCATTATAAAATAATTAGAGCTCCTGTAATGTCACTAATAACATGTAATTTTATTTCTGTATGTTTACCCATGTTCTACCCGAACTTCAATTTAAGAATACAAGTGAATCACCCAAGAAAAACCATAAAAACGAACATCCCTGAACAATGTTTTTAAACTCTATAAGTCATCCAAAGGAACATAATATGACATATTGAAACCATAATGAACCCTATTAATGTACAAATGGCCTTGTATTTATAATTAATGACTATAATTTCATTATACTAGACATTAAAGAGAAGAAAGCATTCGGGTACAAGGTAAGGGGAAATCTCGAACCCAATTTTCTTCCTTCGGGTTCTCCCTCTTTCACTCCATTTTTGATATGGTTACTCCTCAAACATCATTTGTTCATAATTTCCTTTAATTTTCTGGGATATACATGTTTTTCACTGGTTTTTATGTCCAACAAAATGTTTTCCAAAAGAACTCTTCTTTTAAGAACACCCCTTTTACTTCTCACTCAAAGTGAACGGTTCTTGTAACATGTATGTTATACCCTCTTTCTTTTGGGAACCCAAAGCTTATGAATATGTTATTATGTGATGAAACCCATTCCTTTTCAGGGTTTCATTATGTTAATTTATGTTATATGTTCATTGTGTCAATAATGATAAATGATAATGTTATGATGTGACGGGTGCGCCCGGAATTATATAGCGTAATATGAATGTTTAAATGTAACGGGTTTTGCCTATGTTATGATTATGCTAACCCCATGATATATTATTCTTATCTATCCTCTTACTGGGCTTTTATCTCACCCCTTTTGATGTATATCCTTAGGTGGCCACATGTACTATGGAGAGGACAAGTTCCAATAAGAAGCCATAGAAGAATAAATTAAATGAATGTTTATGCTTGATGTTTTATTTGTTATGTATGGTCCTAGTTTTCCCAAGACACTAAACATTTGGATCCTCTATACGTAATTCTATTATGTTGTTTATCTTTGAATTAAGGTAATAGTAATTTAAGAAAAGGCCAGGTCTCCATAGTTGGTATCAGAGGCAAGGTTTAGTTAATTTGGGAATTAGGATTAGTGAACCCTAGAGAAAACCTCTAGTATGAGACTAAGTACAAAATATGCACCTAGGGATCCCATATGTTATTTTTTTGGTAGAAATTTTTTAAATTAATAAGTTATTCATGACTTGTTTACTTATGTTTTGTTCCAACCATTTCTATTTTAGAAAATGGTTGGAACCAGGAGAAATCAGGCCAACAACTCGTACGAGAGTCAATGCAATGATTTCCCAAACAACATCCCAATGATTTGGGAGGTGGAGTTCATAACTTCATGGCGATGCTTACCCAATTATCTCAAGTTATTAATAATAACCATAATAATGGGGAACGTCCTACTTCACCAAAGAGGTAGCAACTTGCTATCAAATTTTTTATGCTGCAACGACCACCGACGTTTTTTGGATCTTCCGATCCACTAGTTTCGGAACAGCGGGTCAACTCCATGGAGAAGATCTTTTTTGTTCTTTTCTATTCTGAGATGGAGAAGGTGACTCTATCCGTTTATCTTCTAGATGGAGAATCCGATCAATGTTGGGCTTTGATTTAGAACACCAAGCCAAGGGAGGAAACTGAAGAGATGGAATGGGAAGACTTTAAGATAATGTTTCTTAATAAGTATTTCCCACTAACTCTTTGCACGAAGATGGAGAGAGAATTCATAGAGCTCAAGCAAAAAGAAAGAGAATCTGTCACAACCTATGAAGTGAATTTCACAAGGCTCGCAAGGTATGCTTCGGGTTTTGTTATCAACAATGATTGAAAAATTGATAGATTCTTTAGTGGATTAAAACCACACCTTAGAAAGGCTCTTGTAATTAGACACTTTGGGAGTTATAAAGAAGTTGTTCAGTGTGCTCTCAAAGTGGAGATGGAGTTTGGAGAATGGTCCCATGGATATGGTGATAAGAAAAGAAAGATTGAGTTTCAAGCTGGTGGATCTAATGAAAAAGGTGGGAAGAAAAATCAATGACCCACATGCCAAAATGTGGGATGTTGCACCATGGGAACTGCCTCAAAGGGATGTGGAAATGCTTCAAGTGTGGGAAACAAGGACACCATTCTCAAGAGTGTAGAAAAGACATGAAAAGGATGGAGAATGTCGCCGATTAAAGGATAGAACCACTCTTGGTTCAATGCTACAACTGTAATGAGCTAGGGCACTATGCAAACCAGTGTACTAAACCTCAAGTTCTTGAGGGTAATCAGCGTCAGTAGCCACCAAAGCCAAAGGAACAAGGGAAGGATTATGCCATCACTACTGCAGAGGTGGAGCATGATAATGAAGTCATATAAGGTACACTTCCTATTCACTCAGGAATGTAAAAAGTCTTATTTGATTCGGGTTATACGCATTCCTTTATATCTTGCAAGTTTTCTAGAACTATGGAATCGAAGCCCTGAAACCTTGAAGTAGAGATATCTGTAAAAACACCAAGTGGTGCAATCATTTCAACCAAAATGTTTGACTCTTCTCCTATTAACTTATGTGGAAATATTCTTCTGTAAAATCTCATAATACTTCCCTTGGTGGAATTTGTCGCTATAATGGGAATGGACTAGCTCTCGTTATATGGAGCACATATCAACTGTCAGGAAAAGGAGATATCTTTTCATATTCCAAACCATCCCATGCTCCTCTAACAATGCAAGGAATATCATGAATCTCCTTTGAAAAACCTTTCAATGGTGTGGGTGTTGATCCCCTATGACGAAGCATACCTCACCCAAATGGTTGAGTCGAAGGAAATTTCCAACCTTGAGGAAATGCCCATCATGAGGAAATACGACGATGTATTTTCTGAAGAGTTACCCGGAATTCCCCCGGATCGTGAGGTAGAGCTCTCAATTGAACTCATACCTGGAGTTACTCCTATCTTGAAGTGCCCCTATATGATGGCTCTTATCGAACTGGGGGAGTTAAAGAAGCAGCTGCAAGAGTATCTAGACAAAGGGTTAATACGCCCTAGTGCATCACCTTGGGGTGCACCGGTGCTCTTTGTGAAGAAGAAGGATGGAACAATGCGGTCGTGTATCGATTATTGGGAACTCAAGAAGATCACGATAAAGAACAAGTATCCTCTCCCTAGGATTGATGACTTGTTCGATCAGTTAAGAGGATCTCAATGCTTCTCAAAGGTGGATCTTCGTTCTGGATATCATCAGGTAAAGGTGAAGAAGGAAGATATTTAGAAAACTGCCTTCCGTACAAGGTATGGGCACTATGAGTTTTTGGTGATGCCCTTCGGACTTACTAATGCCCCTGAAATCTTCATGGATATGATGAATAGAATCTTTAGACATTACCTTGACAAATTTGTGGTAGTGTTTATCGATGATATTCTCATCTACTCCAAGAGAAAGTAGGAACATAAAGAATATCTAAGACTTGTGTTGGCGACATTAAGAAAGGATAAGTTGTACGTCAAGTTCAGAAAGTGTGAATTTTGGATGAAGCAAGTCAATTTCTTGGTACATGTGATCACAAGTGAGGGAATTTCTGTGGATCCTACAAAGACAAATGCGATTGAGGAATGGCTGACGCCCTCTAGTGTCACAGAAATCCGTAGTTTTCTTGGATTAGCTGGGTGCTACCGAAATTTTTTGAGAAACTTCTCACGATTGTCAAGCCCGCTAACTAAGTTAACAAGGAAATGGGTAAAGTATGTCTAGACGGAAGAATGTGAGGGAAGCTTCATGGAGAAAAAGAGAAGGCTGATCACTGCACCTGTACTAACACTACCAAAAAGTGGATAAAGTTTTGTGATATACAGTGATGCTTCAAAGAAATTCTTGGGTTCTGTACTCATGCCAAATGACAATGTGATAGCCTACGCCTCACGATAGTTGAAGATCCATGAGCAGAACTACCCGAAACATGATCTAGAGCTGGAAGTTGTGATTTTTTCCTTGAAAATCTGGCGGCACGACCTTTATGGTGAGAAGTGTGACATATACACCGACCACAAGAGCCTAAAGTATATATTCACATAAAAGGAGCTCAACATGCGTCAAAAAATATGGTTAGAGATAATCAAGGATTACAATTTATTTATTCACTATCATCCTGGAAAGGTGAACAAGGTAGCTGATGCTCTAAGCTGAAAAGAACCTACTACTCTCTCCATGTTGCAGATTGAGAAAGACCCTATCTTCTTGGATATGCAAAGAATGGATTTTGAAATCATAAGGTCAGGGGATACATCCTACCTTTCCCAAATGATTTCTCAACTATCCATCCAAGAGAAGATTAAGGAAGCACAAAGGTATGATGTGGAGATACAAAAGAGGGTGAATGCATTAAAGGAAGGGAAGCTGCAAGAGTTCCATATCAATGATGATGGTGTGATTTGGTTTGGAATTCAGCTTTGTGTGCCTTCATCACCCGGGATAAAGAAGGAGCTTTTGGCTAATGCACATAGCTCAACTTTCTCTATCCATCCTGGGAGTACCAAGATGTACTGTGATCTCCAAGAACACTTCGGGTGGGATAACATGAAGAAGGAGATTGCAGAATATATATCAAGGTGCTTGGTATGTCAGAAAGTTAAAGCTGAGTGAAAAAAGTCCAAAGGTATAATGCAGTCATTACCTATACCCATGTGGAAATGGGAAAATGTTACTATGGACTTTGTCACAGGCCTCCCAAAGATGTTAAAGGGAAATAATGTGATATGGTTTGTGGTTGACCGACTCACCAAGACTACCCATTTAATCGCTATTTGGGAAGACCTCTCACTTGAACAACTTGCAAGGATATATGTGAAAGAAGTGGTGAGACTGCACGGTGTTCCACTCTCAATTGTCTCTGAACTTGATCCAAGGTTCACATCTAAGTTCTGGAGGAGACTTCAACATGCTTTGAGTACTAAATTAAATTTCAGCACGGCCTATCACCCCCAAACTGATGGCCAGTCTGAAAGGACTATTCAGACGCTTGAAGATATACTTAGAGCTTTATCTCTAGAATTCAAAGGTGGATGGGATCAGAATCTCTCATTGTTTGAGTTCTCATACAATAATAGCTTCCACTAGAGTATTCAGATGGCTCCGTATGAAGCTCTTTATGGGAAGCGATGTACAACCCCAACCTGTTGGGATGAAGTTGGAGACAGAAAGCTACTTGGGCCTGATCATGTTCAAGAGATGACAGAGAAGGTTCAAGTCATCCAGAAACACATCAAAGATGCTCAAAGTTAGCAAAAGAGCTATGTTGAAAACTGTCGAAGTGACTTGGAGTTCGACGTTGGACATAAAGTCTTCCTTCAAATATCTCCATGGAAGAGAGTCATGCGATTCAGGAAGAAAGGGAAGCTAAGCCCAAGGTATATTGGCCCCTTTGAGATCCTTGACCGCATAGGAGGTGTGGCCTATCATCTAGCACTTCCACTGAATATGGCTCAAGTTCATGATGTGTTTCATGTATCACTACTGAGGAAGTACAAACCAGACCCCTCACATGAACTAAACTCAGAGGTGGTGCAGCTGGAAGATGATCTCTCCTATGAGAGGTAGCCAGTAACGATTCTGGATTGGTGCGATATGGTTCTACGCAATAAGACAACCCATCTTGTCAAAGTGTTGTGGAGGAACCATAAGTTTGAGGAAGCAACTTGGGAACCAGAAGAGGCAATGAAGGAGAAGTACCCTCACCTGTTTGTGTAAAGTGAAATTTTGGGGGCGAAATTCCTTAAGGGGGGAAGAAAGTAACGACCCAATGTTTTGGAAAATTCCCTTCTTATTTTTATGACATAAAAACGCAAAATAATGAACTAATAAGTGATAAGTGACCTTTCAACATAGTTTTTTCACTCCTATGTTTGTAATTTTGAAAATATGACATACACGGTTGTGTTCAAGATGATTTTTGGAGTCTAATGAAAAAATAATAATTTTTGGTGAATAGTAATGTACCCTTAGGAATAGTAACATACCCTTATGAATAGTAATATGACCCTTATAAATAATAAATAATCCAATATAAGAGTAACATTGCCTATGAATAATAAAATAAAATTTAGACATCTTAGAAAGTGACAATTTGACCTTAGTAAATGTTTTGGTATTTTGTAAGTCATAAATAATTAATTTTAATTAATTAATTAATTTAAAAGAATATTTATTTCCCTAAAATGTATTAATAAATTATTTAATCAATTTCTTAAAGTTTTTAGATAATTTTATAATACCCTATGTAATTATTGAAAGCACTATAAAATCAGTTTTAATCTTAAAAACTATTTTTTAAGTAAATTATGATTTTAATTAAATATTAAATTAATAATATTTATAAAATTATTTTGGAAAAATAGACTTCATTTTTTGATTCTACACGTCGAAAAATGGTTGGGGTAAATTTTTGGGATTTTTCTGAGATACTTGAACTGTTGATGGATCGTGAAATACCGTAATTTACAAAATAAGCTAAATAAGATAATTATAGGGTCATGTGTGATGTTCTGTTGATGTAAGCCCACATGGTTTGGGATTAAATTATAAAATTACTATTATTGGTCACCCAAGATTCACTATTCCTTGTCTTAGGGGAAATTAATAAAGTAATGAATTTTATATTAAGGAAACCCCTCTCCCCTCCACTATAAAAGCCATCCTTCACTCCCTCATTTCCTCACACCTCTCAAGCTCCAAGATTTCTATAAACTCTACCCAAAAATATTCCATAAACCCTCTCCCACGTCCAAAATCATCTGTTCTCATAAAAAGACCAAGACTAGCTTCTTTAAGGAGGATCTCAAGAGAAGGATTTAAGAGGTAATTTCCCTCCCTCTTCTCCTTTAATTTCCTTTCAAGTTCAAGTTCCTTTATTGATCTCTCCCCACCTATATTCATCCAATTTGTTTCTTAACTCCAGTATTATAAATATGATTTAATTTTCTGATTATAATGGGATATTATATCACCCCACACCCTTTCCCTCTTCCTTTTATTTTATTAAAGAGAACGTTGTTCATGAGGTGTTAATTTATCACCTTCAAAAACGACATGCTCTCTTCTTCCATTTCTACCTTCAGATCTGATCATGAAACCATTTTTATGGTTGAACCAGAATATGTTATATTCATTATGTTCTATTTTACGTTCTGGAAATACCCTATGGCCATATTACTAAGTGAAAAGTTAAAACAAGTTTGTTGTGATCCAAAAACCGCTCAAATTAACCCAAATAATCATCATTTAATTCTTATCTAATAATTCACCCACATGGATCTAATATAATTCATTATAAAATAATTAAATCTCCTGTAATGTCACTAATAACATGTAATATAATTTATGGATGTTTACCCATGTTCTACCCTAACTTCAATTTAAGAATACAAGTGAATCACCCAAGAAAAACCATAAAAACGAACATCCCCAAACAATGTTTTTAAACTCTATAAGTCATCCAAAGGAACATAATATGAAATAATGAAACCAGAATGAACCATATTAATGTACACATGGTTCTATAATTCTTATTAATGAATATAATGTCATTATATAGGACATTAAAGAGAAGGAAGCATTCCGGTACAAGGTAAAGGGAAATCTCGAACCCAATTTTCTTCCTTCAAGTTCTCCCTCTTTCACTCCATTTTTGATATGGTTACTCCTCAAAGATCATTTGTTCATCATTTCTTTTAATTTTTTGGTATATACATGTTTTTCACTGGTTTTTGTTTCAACAAAATGTTTTCCAAAAGAACACTTCTTTTAAGAACACCCCTTTTACTTCTCACTCAAAGTAAACGGTTCTTGTAACTTGTATGTTATTCCCTCTTTCTTTTGGGAACCCAAAGCTTATGAATATATTATTATGAGATGAAACCCATTCCTTTTTATGGGTTCATTATGTTAATTTATGTTATATGTTCATTGTGGAAATCATGATAAATGATAATGTTATGATGTGATGGATGCGCCCGAAATTATATAGCGCAATATGAATTTTTAAATGTGATGGGTGTGCCCGGAATTATACAACGCTCCAATGCATTGGGTAAAGTGATGAATCTCATGAGTAAGTTTGAAATGATTTGTGAACAATATGCTAGCTTTTTTCACAAGTATGTGTGATATTTAATCACTAAGACATAATGTTTCATTTTTATGTATTGCCACATTTCAAGTCTATTATTTATGCTCCTCTCATGTTCATGATCTTTTGCCTATGATATGATTATGCTCACCCAATAATATATTGTTCTTATCTATCCTCTTACTGGGCTTTTAGATCACCCCTTTTGATGTATATCCTCAGGTGGCCACTTGTACTAAGGAGAGGACAAGTGCCAATAAAAATCTATAGAAGAAGAAATTAAATGAATGTTTATGCTTGATGTTGTATTTGTTATGTATGGTCCTAGTTTGTCCAAGACACTAAACCTTTGGATCCTCTATGTGTAATACTATTATGTTGTTTATATTTGAAATGATGTAATAGTAATGTAAGAAAAGGATGGGTCGCTATAATGTTACTACATAGTCATATAATGGTTTCCTCAAGAATCTGACATCCTATATTCAATGGATGAGTGGTTTGTGAAGATAAAGATTTCTCTAGATAATGAAGGGTGGTTTTTCAAGGGAAGGTGTCTTAGAATGAATAGGGAAACTATATTGTCAGTGGAAATGAATGGTAAACTACTCCCATATGATTTTAGTGTTTGTAATGGTGGGTAAGTTCTATTAGATAACCAACTTCAGGGTGAAAGACCTCTCCCTCAAAAGGGTATAATCATTTTATAGTTTAAAGTCATGTGACAAGAACATGGCTCGTGTCGTTTAACGTCTTATGATAAGGATGTTGAATTCTATCATTTGAGGTCTCTTAGATTTGACCAAAAGGTTATCAGTTTTCCCTTTCATAGTAATCTATCCAAGAATGTTCTATCATCTTCAGGCATGAAGGGGATGGTTTGTAAACTATAATATGAGGGTTTCTAGATCTAGATAGTGATATTGGGGAAGGGGTTTACATATATATAAGGTTTATATCCTAATGATGGATTTTCCTCTAGTTGATAGGCCCTTTTAGAGGGAGAATTATGAAAATCCAACTAGTGTGTATTCAACGTAGTCAGACAAAGTTGTCTTTAGGAATATGACATTTTATTAATGATGGTCGAATAAAGTTTATAGAGATTCAAATTTTCCTGAATAAAGATTTTGGTTTTTAGGAAGGAAGTTTCGAATTATATAAGGATCATTTCATATCAAAATTATTATGAATGGATAGAAATGTTTCCCTATGCAATTTTGACCTAAGTACTAGAAAGGGGGAATTTTTAATATTGTGGTTGGACCCATGACATAGAATCTAGGTGTCGATACTTATCTCTTTAAAGAAATAATCAATCCACATGTATTTATTGTAAATATTCCCCATACCGATTGAATCCTAGTGTGGAGAAGGGGTGTTTTTTAATATGGGCTCATGAATGGGGTGAGAACTCATATTGGATTCTCTTATGCTGATCTGACTCATACATAGAAGATAAGAGGATTTTTTTTGATTCTAGACCTTGAATTAGAGATCTAGGCATCACTACATATCCTATGATGGAAGGAATCAAGCCACATGTTATTCTAGAATTTATGTCATGTAAGAGATGTCAATCATGTAGTTTTCTATCATGGGGAAAGGAATTCCATTATTCCATTTAAGGTATTACATTTAGGACCATGTTACCCATGATGTGAAGTGACATGTCTTTATCATATGGGTAATCAATTACCAATAATCCTATACACACGTGATCTATGATCGGTGTGAGAAACAAAATGTGGAAAAGGATTGTTCTACCACACAAATGTGATCAAAAGGAAGGGAATGAGCATTTTGATATTTTGGTGGCTAGACCAGGATATAGGATCCAAACATCTTTATATATATCATTAGACTGCGAATCAATCCATACATAGTTTTTTGAAAACTTTTTAGTTAGTTTCATGTGGTGAGGACATCATTCATGCTTTTTAACAAAATTTGGCAAGGACATCAGGTGACTTGATGTAAATAATAAATATTTTAGATAATCCCATGACATAAGATCAAATAATTTTTATATATCTCATAAAATTGGGAATCAATCCATAAATAGTTCTTGGATTTATGTCAATAGTGTAGTTTAACGTTATGAGTTAAGAATGTGTGGTGTCTTTTAGATTTAATTCATACAGCCAAGACCATATGTCATTGAAACGATGAATGATGTAAGGATGAAAGGGCCAATGATGATCTCGCATGATTTGTACATGAGGATGTAAATCAAAAACCATTATCTTAGGGTTTATTGGATCAAGATAAGTGGTATGAGACAAAATGTAAGGGATGACCATGGAACAATTTCTGAATAATAGATTCCCAACTTAATGTTTTTGAGGCTTACGGAGATAGAAGGAGTCTCTCTTAAGGACCAATGTGCCTCTGGTTGGTATCATATTTTTGGTGGGTTACTCATGCATATCCAATTTGTGTATATCAATTCATATTTAAAAAATGTTCCATCTGACTGATATGACCCTTTGGTGGGAGATTTATGAAAATACAACTGGGGTGCATTAATGCACATTCACAAAAAGGTGTTTTAAGAAAATGACATTATATTGTTGATGGGAAAAGAAATATTATAGGGATATTATATTTCTCAAAAAAATAATATGATGTTATTAAGGAATAATTATGAGTATAAATGAAAAATTTGGACTGGTATTTTATATAGAGTGTGCATTCCCCTGCATATATATATATATATATATATCTATATATATATATATATATTATAGGTGTGAGAGGAATATTTCTTTTTCTATAATGGGATCTTGGATGAGGGAACCCGATTTAAGGGATCCTTCATAGATATTTGTTTGTCTATAGGAGATGGGGAATATTTTTTTCTTCATGGTCAGGCTGAAGACATAGGTTTTAGGTGTCACTAAGTATCTCATGGGAATGAGAATCAATCCACACATAGTTCTTTAAGTCTACCTCTTCAGGTCTGACCCACACATGGGGAGGGGGAATTTTTTATGTTGTGGATGGACTCAGGATTAGATATCCAAGCATCACTACATATCCTATGATAGTAGAAATAATTCCACACATAGATCTTAATAAAATTTGTGGTGGAATACTATCACCAAAGAAAATTATCCACTCAAGCATGGAATAAAATGTTATAAACTTTTAAATGATGCAATAGGGACATGAACCATGCGGTTTTATGCCATATGATAATGATGTTGTCATGCAGTTTATCATGATGTGACTAGTAAATTAGGCTATTTAGTTTAAAGTATTATAGCTCAGACTGTGATATTGTTTATTTTTGGGTCATACAATTAGAACCATATGGTGTGTCGTTTATAGTCATGCAAATAGAACCATGATTACATATAGTTTAATTTCATAAATAAATGGTGTTAGTTTATTTATAATCTTGTAACATGGATGAATGTTTTTTTATCACAAATAGTATTTCTTGAGAAATATTACATTAGTAAGGTCTGTAACAAGTTCTATATCCATAGATATCAAAGAATAAGCTCTGTTAGAGTGGACCTTGTATATAGAATGAGGTCCCTCCCACCTTGGATCAAGCTTTGGAGGATTCTTCCTTAGTATCATCAGAGTTTCGAGGAATAGTGATGATTCTCCATATAGTAATGATAGGAGTTTTAATTTCTTTAAAAGCCTATGATATCTGATTTTGATGGTCCTCCTAGTGATAAATGGTATGTAGTCTTTTCTTATACATTTGTTTCAATTCATCCATATGTTTTTTTATTTATCATCTATGAATAATGGATCATAGATGGAAATGCAGAGTGAGGGTAATTAGACCTCAGTGGGACAGACTACTTATATCTCATATATGAGTGAATATAGGGATTCCTATGTAGAGGTGTGGGTCAAAGAATGATATTCCAAAAAGTAATGAAAGAGATTTTTAGGACAAGACTTTTAAAATTTATCCATCATATTATCAATTATGTTTTATAGGGTCTTGTTGAAGGCCTATATCAATCCATTGGTCTTTTCATGATAATATGATGAATGTTTTGACTTGATATTATACTCTTGATATAGATTCTCCAACTTAGAAGAAGAGAAATTGGTACCATTTTGTATCAATATTGTTTGAGTGACACAAAATTTGGTAATGATTTTGGATTTAAAAAATCTAGGAATGTTTTTAACCTTGACTACTTTGAGGGGTATTGTTTTAGACCATTTAAGAAGAAGTCAGTGGCAGTGAGGATGTATTTAAACTGCTTAGTTGTAGCTGGAGGATACGACCCCATAACATCCATTCGGCATACATAAAATATTTAGGTGTATTTGGATATGTGTAGAAACTCTAAGGACTTATGGATGAAGTTGGAATGCACATGGGAGGAATAACACTTCTTCATGAATGTTGTGCAATCCTTCATTATTGAAGGAAAAAAAGTATCCATGTAACACCCGAGTCTTTTATGTTATATAAATCATCAAAGGAATCTTTTTCTACACACACTTGCTTGGCTTGCTTTACAAGAAATCGCGACCTTCCTCGATAGCTTGCGTCGTACGCAATACCGAGTTTCACTAAACAACGATATGCTATTAAAATATTATTAAAACTAGCCATTATGAATAGTAATAACCACTTTTTGAAATTTTATTTTTCAAAATGGACTTCATTTTTGGATTCGGAATATCGAAATTATCCTAGGGTGAAATTTTGGTATTTTTCTGAAAACTTTCAATTTTTGATGAATAGTGAAACCGCTAAGTGGTAGTTAAAAAACTGAATTTTTCATAAAACTTAATTTTACCGCTTCTGTGAGTGGAATTTCAAAAATCCGAGAGACACGGTTGATGTCAGTATGTAAAATGTGGTTCAATGAGATGAAAATAATTTTTGGTGAATAGTAACTTTTTACTTTTTTTACCACGGTTAAAAGTAAATAGGGTGATTAAGGGTAAAGATGATATTATTATTACCCTAACACATGTTTTAATTCTATTTGACAAGTGTAATTCGACCAAAAACAAACTTAGGAATAAAATATGACCATTTAGTCCCACTTGGATTAGATTAGGACATTTATTATTAATTTATTTAATGAAGGGTTAAAATAGTGAAAATCAAAGTTTAATAAGTAAATAATTTTTAATATGGGGTTATACAAAAGATAAATTCGACTATATAAATATTCATTAGAAAAATAAGAAGATTTACTACATAATGGTATTTTATTTGTAATTTTTAGACATTAGATAATTTAATTTATTTATGACACAAAGATGATGCAGTAATTATCTAATTAATGAAATATTGACATAATTAATGTTATAAACACAAAACTATTCTTCTTGGTTTTAGTCAATGGCTGGAACCCGAAGGAACCATGTTAATACGGAATGCGATGGGCAATGCAATGATTGTCCCCCTGAGCAACCAAACGTTATGGGAGCTGGAATGCAAAATCTTGTAGCCATGCTCACACAACTTTCTCAAGCTATGAATCATGCAGGACTTCCGAACGAGCAAAGGAAGGAGCAACATTCTATTGAATCCTTCATGAGGCAGCGTCCACCTTCTTTCAGCAGGTATATTGATCCATTAGTTGCTGAACAATGGATTAGTACTACTAAAAATATATTTTCAGTTCTTCAATGTTATGAACATGATAAAGTCATCCTAGCAGTGTATCATTTGGAAGGAGATGCTGATCAATGGTGGAATCTTATTAAGAATATGAGTCAAAGGGATGAAATTGAGTCCATGGAATGGGACGAGTTCAAGAACTTATTTTTCAATAAGTACTTCCCTCGTATTCTCCGAAAAAAGATGGACAAAGAGTTTCTTGAACTGAAGCAAAAGGATGTTGAATCTGTTGGTACCTATGAAGCAAATTTTACAAGACTTGCAAGGTACACTTCTGGTATTATTATCCAACCTGAGAGTAAGATTGATCTATTCTTTAGTGGCTTAAAACCAAGTCTTCGAAGGGCGTTAGCCATAAGAGACTTCAATAGCTACGAGGAAATCGTTCGATGTGCTCTCAAAGTCGAGATAGAGATTGGAGTAACCCATCAGTCATATGGGTTTGATAAGAAGATCAAAATAGAATTTAAAGGAAAATCTAAAGAGCACACTGAAAAAAAGATGAGCTTTCCCTTATACTCAAAGTGTGGAAAGAAACATGGAGGGAGTTGTCTTAAAGGGATAAGTAAATGTTTCAAATGTGTAAAGGAAGGTCATCAGGCATTTGAATGTCGCGATGATGGGAAGAAGATGTCTAATGATGCAAACAAAGGAAGGGATACACAGAATGAATCTACTACACTTCAATGTTTCAAGTGCAAGGAGATGGGACATTATGCCAATAAATTCCCTAATCCAAGGGTTGATGATGATGGTCGACGTCAACAAACTCTTAAGGCTAAAGACACAGGAAAGTCACATGCAATTTCTATCAGCGATGTGGAGTACGATAACGATGTGGTGAAAGGTACACTTAACATCCACTCTAAAGTAGCAAATGTTTTATTTGATTCTAGATCCACCCACTCTTTTATTTCTGAATAATTTTCTAAGGGTATCACCGTATTACCTCAACAATTAGATGTTGAGTTAGCTGTGACAACACCTAATGGCACAACAGTCACATCAAAAGTTTATAATTCTTCTCCGATCGAAGTTTGTGGGAAAGTGCTTCCTGCAAATCTTGTGATCCTTCCTACAGTGGAATTTGATGTGATTATTGGCATGGATTGGCTTTCTTTATATAGAGCTCATATCAATTGCCAAAGAAGGGAAGTCACATTTCATATTCCAAATCAATATATAATGCAAGGATGAACATAACCTTCCAGTGGAAATTTCTTCAATTTTATGGGAATCGATTCCACTAAATGAAGGTTATTTATCTCAAATTGTTGGTGATAAACTCACGATTAAGAATATACCCATTTTACGGGAGTTTGATGATGTCTTTCCGGAAGAATTACCGGGTCTTCCACCGAATCGTGAAGTTGAGTTTTCAATAGAACTCGTACCGTGTGCTTTGCCTATTTCAAAGACACCTTATAGAATGGCCCCAATTGAGTTGAAGGAATTGAAGAAGCAACTCCAAGAGAATCTTGATAAGGGATTCATACGCCCTAGTGTGTCACCTTGGGGAGCACCTGTTCTATTTGTTAAGAAGAAAGATGGATCAATGAGACTTTGCATTGATTATCGAGAACTTAACAAGATCACTATCAAGAACATATATCCTCTCCCGTGCATTGATGACCTATTTGACCAACTACGCGGAGCTCAATACTTTTCCAAGATTGATCTTCGTTCAGGGTATCATCAATTAAGGGTCAAAAGGGAGGATATACCAAAGATGACTTTCCGTACAAGGTATGGACACTATGAATTTATAGTGATGCCATTTGGTCTTACTAATGCCCCTGCTATCTTCATGGATCTGATGAATAGAGTCTTTAGAGACTATCTTGATCAATTTGTGGTAGTCTTTATAGACGATATTCTTGTCTATTCAAAGAGCAAGGAAGAACATGAAGATTACTTGAGAATTATATTGAAGACCCTGAGAAAGGAGAAGCTTTATGCCAAATTTACCAAGTGTAAATTTTGGCTTCAAAATGTTGCATTTTTGGGTCACATAATCTCAAAAGAGGGGATATCTGTGGATCCAACAAAAATAGAGGTTATCGAAAGATGGTCGAGACCAACAACAGTAATTGAGATCCAAAGTTTTCTTGGTTTAGCTGGATATTATCGACGTTTTGTGAAATATTTTTCACGATTATCTAATCCACTCACCAATTTGAATCAGAAAAGAGTTAAGTTTGTCTGGACAGAAGAATGTGAAGAGAATTTCAAGGAGTTGAAAAGAAGTTTATCCAGTGCACCTGTGCTCACACTGCCTTGTAGTAGAGAAAGGTTTGTGATCTATAGTGATGCATCCAAGAAGGTATTGGGGTGTGTTCTTATGCAAAATGATATGGTGATAGCTTATGCCTCACGACAGTTGAAAATCCATGAGCAAAATTACCCAACACATGATTTGGAGTTAGCTGCGGTAATCTTTGCATTAAAGATTTGGAGGCATTACCTTTATGGTTAAAGGTGTGATATTTATACTGATCATAAAAGTTTAAATTATATTTTCACACAAAAGGAGCTGAATATGCGCCAAAGAAGATGGTTGGAGCTGATTAAGGATTATGACTGCTCAATCCATTACCACCCTGGGAAAGCAAACAAGGTGGAAGATGCATTAAGTCGACAAGACCATGCTAGTTTATCCATGATGGGGATCACAAAAGATCCAATATTTATGGATTTACAAAGGATGGATCTTGGAATTATAATGGAAGGGGAAAAATATTATCTTTCTCAAATGAATGTTCAACCATCTATACATGTGAAGATTAAAGAGGCATAGAAAGAAGATGTCGAGTTACAAAAGAACGTGAGAAATGTTCCTGAATTCAACCTTGATTGTGATGGGATAATAAAGTTCAGGAATCGGGTTTGTGTTCCTCCCATCCCCGAATTAAAGAAGGAGCTGCTGGATGAGGCTCATAGTTCTTCATTCTCTATTCATCCTAGAAGCACGAAGATGTATAGGGACCTGAAAGAGTACTTCTGGTGGGATGGCATGAAAAGAGATGTTGCTGAATATGTCTCTCGATGCTTGGTTTGTCAACAAGTTAAAGCTGAGAGACAGAAGTCTAAGGGGATGTTACAACCATTACCCATACCCGAATGGAAATGGGAAAACATCACTATGGACTTTGTTATAGGACTTCCTAAAACATCCAAAGGCAATAATGTTATCTGGGTCATAGTTGATCGTCTTACAAAGTCTGCACACTTCATTGCTATTAGAGAGGATTTCTCTCTGGATCAGCTTGCCAGGATATATGTAAAGGAAGTGGTAAGATTGCATGGAGTACCACTTTCTATTATATCTGATCGGGATCCGAGATTTACCACGAAGTTCTGTCAAAGTCTTCAGCATACTCTGGATACAGAGTTGAGTTTTAGCACTGCTTATCATCCTCAGACAGACGGCCAGTCTGAGAGGACAATTCAAACCCTAGAAGATATGTTGAGAGCTTGCTCTATGGATTTCAGAGGTGGTTGGGATATACACCTACCTATGGTGGAATTTTCTTATAATAATAGCTTTCACTCAAGTATTCAGATGGCTCCTTATGAAGCTCTCTATGGAAAGAAATGCAGGACTCCAACTTGCTGGGATGAAGTTGGGGAAAGAAAGCTATTAGGACCTGATCTCGTTGATGAAATGGCAGAAAAGGTCAGATCTATTCAACAATACATAAGAGCAGCTCAGAGTCGATAGAAAAGTTATGCCGACAACCGAAGAAAAGACCTAGAGTTTGAAGTGGGTGATAAAGTGTTCTTACGAATATCTCCCTGGAAGAGGGTTATGAGATTTGGAAAGAAGGGGAAGTTGAGCCCTAGATATATCAGTCCTTTAGAAATACCGGATCGTGTTGGGAAGGTAGCTTACCGATTGGCGCTTCCACCGAATCTATCTCAAGTCCACGATGTGTTCCATGTATCTCTCCTGAGAAAGTACATACCTGATCCTTCACATGTACTCAGCTCAGAAGTTGTACCGCTGGAGCAAGATCTTTCTTATTAAGAACAACCGATAGAGATTCTGGATCGTAGATAAATAGTCCTACGAAACAAGATCACTCGATTGGTGAAATTTTTATGGAGGAACCACCAATTAGAAGAAGCTACATGGTAGCTTGAGGATATGATGAGGGAGAGGTATCCTCATCTGTTTATTACAAAGTGATGAATTTCGAGGGCGAAATTCATTTTAAGGGGGGTAGAATGTAACACCCGAGACTTTTATGTCATATAAATCATCAAAGGAATCCTTTTCTACACACACTTTCTTGGCATGGTTTACACTAAATCGCGACCTTCCTCGATAGCTTGTGTCGTACGCAATACCGAGTTTCACTAAACAACGATATGATATTAAAATATTATTAAAACTAGCCATTATGAATAGTAATAACCACTTTTTGAAATTTTATTTTTCAAAATGGACTTCATTTTTGGATTTGGAATATCAAAATTATCCTAGTGTGAAATTTTGGTATTTTTCTGAAAACTTTCAATTTTTGATGAATAGTGAAACCACTAAGTGGTAGTTAAAAAACTGAATTTTTCATAAAACTTAATTTTACCACTTCTGTGAGTGGAATTTCAAAAATCCAAGAGACACAGTTGATGTCAGTATGTAAAATGTGGTTCAATAAGATGAAAATAATTTTTGGTGAATAGTAACTTTTTACTTTTTTTACCACGGTTAAAAGTAAATAGGGTAATTAAGGGTAAAGATGATATTATTATCACCGTAAAACATGTCCTAATTCTATTGGACAAGTGTAATTCGACCAAAAACAAACTTAGGAATAAAATATGACCATTTAGTCCCACTTGGATTAGATTAGGACATTTATTATTGATTTATTTAAAGAAGGGTTAAAATAGTTAAAATCAAAGTTTAATAAGTAAATAATTTTTAATATGAGGTTATACATAAAATAAATTAGAATATAAATATTAATTAGAAAGATAAAAATATTTCCTACATAATGGTATTTTATTTGTAATTTTTAGACATTAAATAATTTAATTTATTTATGACACAAAGATGATGCAGTAATTATCTTATTAATGAAATATTGACATAATTAATGTTATAAACACAAAAATAAATGTAATTTGAAACTTTTTATGAATTCCACTAATTTTATAAATTAATATGACATTTTATTATTGATTTAATTAACTTTGTTCGAACTAATCATTCTGTTATGATTTTCACAAAAATCAATTACTAAATAGTGTCAAAATTGAAATAAAATAGTTTTAAAAAAAATATTATAATAGTAATTGTTATTTTATTCCTAAAAATCTAAGGTTCGGCCAAATGACTTAGATAAGGTTATATATATTAATAATAAACAACTTGGGGTTCGTTTGGCTGCTTATAGTAAGTTTAGTAAACTTATAGTATAAGAACACAAGGACACGGTAAAAGTAAAATTATTTTACTTAATGTTAAATCTAAATGATAAGGTTAAAATAGGAACCTAAACTTTCCTAAATTCTATTGTATGAGAGGCTTTCTACCCATCCCCACCTTAGCTTCGAAATATATCAATTTTGAGCTATTTAAAACCGAACTTGACTTTATAATAAAATAATATTTTTAGTTATTCCAAAGGTGCCCCTCTCCGCCCTTATAAAAGGGCACCTCCTCCCCCTCTTCCTCACACCACTTTGAGCCTTCAAGCTCGGCCAACCCCTGAAAATTTCTTCTCTCCACTTCCCTAGAAACATCCTAGAGGTTCTGGTCTTCTTCAAAGACCTATTTTAGTGCCCTAAAAGGAGGTCTCAAAGAAGCACTTCAAAGAAGATGTAATGTCTGTTACCGATTCTTTCATCTTTATTTCTTCTTCCACTTCTTCTTCTTTAGTTGTTTCATTATGAAGTAATAACATCAGTATCACTCATATACTGATATGTTATTATAAGTATGAAACATCCCTATTTCACCATCTATCCATCCTACGGAAAAAGAAATCACCGCGCGTGCGTACGTACGGAATACCGTCTCCACGCCGTGGTGTAATCTATTTTCCACCACAACCTTACTTGGATGGGTATAATGGTGTAAATAATGACTATATATGACTATTATAAAGTGATATTGATTCTGAAATAGTATACATACACTTCAATACAATTCCACGATCATAGGAATGATATCATCACTCGTGCGTACGTACGGAATACCGTCTCCACGATGTGATGTGACTCGTTCTACATGATCTTCATTTCATAATGATTATATAAATGAATTGAATGAATGAATATGATATATATTACACTAATACCATTCTGGAAATGAGGTATCTATAACCTAAATAGAAGAATAAGAATTTATTCGACAAACACGCATAAGAACAAAAAGTAATAAACACCCGAATAACAAGTAGTAATGAAATATTACTACTAAGAAGCTAAGAATATGACAATATATGATATCATAAAAATAATTATGATTCTGTAATAAGTCAATAACATTATTTAAATCATTATACAGGAGGTTCGGACACGTACAAAGCATATCGGACCTAAGGTAATGGAAATATCACAATCTCATTTTTATCCAAGATTGTTTATATTTTTAAATTTACTGGGTTGTATTTTATCATCCACATCCATGTTTCCTCAATATGTAATATTATTTCCATCCACCTACAATTTTTTAAATCCAATTTTACCCTTCGGTGAGTTTTTAGTAAAGGATATGAAAGGAATATTTTGTCATTTTTCGTACGAGGTACTTTTTGACTTTTCTAACAAAAGTACGAGAAGAATGTTTTTTTAACTTATACGGCATGAATGGATTTTTAAAACATTATTTCCAAGAATCTTCCTTTACAAGTTTTCATGTTTATTTTTAATCAACTTATTTTAGTTTAAAACTGTATGACATGTTAAGAAAGGAAAAAAAAAAATTAAGTAGAAAGGATATTTTCCTCAAGAATGGAGTTCAAGTGTTTTATCAAAATTATTTTCCATCTAAGATAATATAGGGTTATATTTCTATCCCTATTATTACATTGATTTGATTATGTTGTGATGGAATTATTTTTATAAATTCCTTTATCTTATATGAATTGTTTTATGATGTCATGTTGTTTAAGAATCCCATTTTTACTACATGGGTTATGCAATGATGTATGATTTATGATTTTGTGGCACACATAAGAATGGTATCATTATGAGATGGGTGGGACCTATATCTCCCTATAATGCATTGGGTAAAGATTTTATATCTCATGAGATAGACATGGCTGGAACGGTAGGTTATACCGGTTCAGTGAAACAGGACTGAAACGAGGGTGACTCGGTTCAGAAAGGGACTTTGTCCACTAAGATAATCTTGGCAATGAGTCTTGGCTAACAAGAAATGATTCTCTATGATTATGTGTGTATGCCACAAAGTTTCATGTTTTAAGTTATGATTATTGTGATTACATTTCACTACCATGATTTATCCCATGTTATGAAATTATGATCTCTTTTGCAGGTTAAGATTTCCAAAAGTTATGTGCTTATGTATATGATGTGATTGATATTTCTTTTGTTTACCCTTACTGAGCATTTGAGCTCACCCTTTTGTATGTTTTATTTCCCCAGGTCAGGAAGAAGGTTATTAAGTAGAATATACCAAAAAGGGACTCTAGATATGATGAAATAAATGGGAGGCAAAGTAGATGCTTTATGAACCAGTTGTTTATGTTTCCCAGTTTCGAAAGACACTATACCTATACGGTCCTTTCATGGTTTTGTTATATGTTGTAATAAGTATGCTTCAATTTTGAAGTATTAATAATTTATGTAAAGTATGGGTTGTTATAATCCAAGACTTCAGATTTGATTGGAATGCCTAATCCCTGACTGGTGGGCACCAAAGGATCTCAAGTGTATGGCACTCATGATAGTAAAAACCTATTATTTGTTGATGAACTAGATAAGGACTCCATCAAAGCCTTGTTTATATAGATCTTTCTGCAGATTTGGGCTATCATAATGAGTAAATATGGTCTCCCATCATCATTTTTTTTATTTTATAGATATTTCATAGGATAGAACTCCATTTTTTAGGTATTCCACAATGTAAATAATCCTACTGGTCTTTGTACCATCCAACTTGTGGATGGTATTAACCTCATTGATTTCTTTTATGTTGACATGAACAAAAGGTGAGACTGTTAAGTGGTGCAAAATACTTATGATTAGTTCATCCTCATCTGGATCTTCCAAATTCATGGATGCATTCACCAATATATAGGTTTGGTCATTCTATGATTGTGGGATATTAGTCAATATTGGATCTAAGATGAACTCTACCATTATTCCACAAACATAGTCAAGTAGTAGGATTAGCTCTTCATTTATAATGGAATAATCACCATTCATATACTTGATTACCAACTTTAAATTTCCTTTCACCTTTAAGTGGTCTAGTGGAATTTGAATCCCCAATTATAGTCTTATAATGAGAGATTGATATTCTACCTCATTGTTTGTGTAGCCTTCTAACAACAGAAAGGAGTATTGAAAGACTATCTTTACTGGAGAGATGAACATGACTCTCTGACCTACTTTGTTGAGCTTGGGGTCTTTCATTCTCTTCACTATTGGGATTTTAAAAGTTCCATAAAAATATATCTCATATATATGGGGGTAATCTTGAATAGATAATATATCTTCATTGTGAAATTCGGTATTCAACAGTGTTGTTTCTGTAGATGGATGTTATACAAGGAAATCATTAAAAGCCTATCCTTTTATCGCTTTCTGAGGCATGAATATCATGTCAAATTGTTACAGGATAACCACCCACCATGCCAAACTTCCATTCAACATAGAATGACAGAGGATATATTTTAGGGTGTTGTTGTAAGATACCAAATAAACCTCATGGTGTTGCAGGTAGTGCCTCGTATTATAAACTACAAAGACTAATTCCAATTAGTGCTTCTAGATATCAATATAATTGGTCTCATTGTCAATATTGGTTCATCTAAGATAATAGTTGTTTTCATTCCAGGCATCATTCTTTTGTTTAAGGAAATCCCCAAGTGATAATTCAAAATCAATCACATATATAATGAGTATATTCCACTCAATAAGAGACATTAACATAGGTGTACACAAGATATATTTCTTGAGGATGAAAATTATTCCCGATAGTCATCTATCTACTAGTATGCGTCCCCCTTATTCATCAACCTGATGAATGGAAAACACTTTCCTGAGAGGTTATATATAATGTGTCTAATGTAGGATAGGTGTCCCTAAATTCCTCTAAATTTTTTGAGGTTCCATGGTGGTCAAATATTGAGTAAATCCTTTGTCTTATCGGGGTCAAATTCTATGCCAAGATAGTTTATGATGAAGCTGATAAATTTCCATGTGGTTACCATGAAAGAACATTTAAAGGGGTTCATCTTCAGACTGTGTTGTCACACTTAGTTGAAGACGATCTCAAGATCAGCTAGGTGTTTAGAACACTGCCAATACTTAACCACCAGATCATTAACATAACATTTGATAAATAATCCCATGAAGGGTTTGAATATGCGATGCAAGGAATGTTGGTATGTAGTACCATCATTCTTCAATACAAAGGGTATTACTCGATAGAAAAATACTCCTTGAGGGGACCTGAAGTCAGTATCTTCTTCATATTCTTCAGAAATTAGAATTTTATTATACCTTGAATAGCTATCCATGAAAGAGAGTGATTGATATTTGGCCACAGCATCAATCAGAAGGTCTATGATTGGAACTTGGAAATCATCTTTTTAATAGTTTCAATTGAGATCTCTAAAGTTGATGCATACCCTGATTTTCCAATTCTTATTCTTTATTGGGATAATATTGGCTATAAATTATAGATATAGGACTTCTTAAATGAATTTGGATATGATAATCTTGTCAAATTCAGCCTCAATTTTAGCAGCATGAGTCAACAGTGTCCTTTTGGCTTCCTGTTTGTATCCTTAGTGGTTTTATGGAAATCCCAAGTGGTGAGTGTCCACCTCAAGGTTGAGGATTTACATTTCTATCTAATTCTAGGTGAACTGTAATGACTCAAAAATTTATCAATATAATTTTCGTTCATATAATTATTTTATATAGTATAAAAAACAAACATAGCATAGATATCCAAATAAAGTAATTATTCTCATAAATAAAGAATTAAATAAGTGATATGCATAGAAATTAAAGAACCTATACCATTGGAATACTAATTTGACCTTTGGAATAGTCACTTGACAATTAGGAATAGTAATTTATCTAATAGAATATTAAACTCACCTACAAATGTATATATAAAAATTAGCCACTATATAAATGATAATATGATATAACTATATCATAGTATAAATAATTAAATTTTTTAAAATTGAAACATTATGTGAAGGTGTTTTTGTAAAACATAAATGATTATTTAAAATTTTATAATTAATATAATGATTTAAAAGAAAATTTATTTTCATAAAATAGATTCATAAATAAATATTTTTTTCTTATGATTATAATATAATTTTATGAGCCCTTATTATCTAATTTTTAAAGTGTCACAAAATCCGTTATAGTTTTAAAAGCGGAATTTTTTGAATAAATGATTATTTTAGTTAGAAATTAAATTTATAATATTTAGAAAGATATTATCAAAAAATGGATAACATTTTCTAATTTTAAACTTTTAAAAATATTTGGGGAGAAAATTTTGGACTTCTATAAAAAATTGAATTTTTTGGGAATAATGAAATACCATAATTTACGGTATTTAACAAATACATGAATTATTGAGTCATATATGATATATGGATGATGTAAGCACATAATATTGAACTCTCTATCATTATTTAATATATTTACTGATAATTTTCAAACTGTTGATAGTTTTGAGCTGAAATAATAAAAAAACAATACCCCATCCACCCCTATAAATATTACCCCTCATCAACTCTTCTCCTCACACCTTCCAAGTTTTGAAGATTTTCAAAATTCTTCCCAAAACCATCCCAAATCCTCTACACAAATTCAAGGATCCATTTTCCTCAAAAAAAGAAAAAATCCAAATTTCTTAAAGAGGTTCTCAGGAAAAATAAGTTCAAGAGGTAAAATCCCATTTTGTTCCCTTTTAACTTCATTTCAATTTCTTTTCTTTCTTATTATCACCTCACATACCCTTATCCAAGTGGAATGACAAATAAATTGTATTATATATATTATAATTTTATAATTTTAATGTAATAATCCATCATAAAAACTCTTTTCCTCTCCCTTTAATTCTAAAAATAAAAACATCACCTGTGGGGTGCTGATTTATCACCTTCGAGGATGAAATGTTTTCATTTTCTTTTACCACCATCAAGTATGGTCATAAAACCACTATAATAGTTCAAAAAAGTTTTAAAATTAATTTTATATCATTTTTAATGTTCTGTAACTAACATATATATATATATATAATTATAAATAATAAAACAAAACTAGTTCATGATGATTGAAAAACTGCCAAATTAATCTAAATAATTATCATTAATGTATTATCTAATGAATCATCCTAATATCTATAAAAAATATATATATTACAATTTAAAATTATGTAAGTTAATTAATAACATATAAGTTAAATTCTAGACACTTATTCTCATTTTACACGAACTTCCACACATATATACAAGTGAAACAATTATGAAAACCAAACAAACGAACACTCTCAAACAATGAAATTGAACTCTATAATTTATTAAAATTTCCATAAATGAACTTAATAAAATTATAAAGAATCAAATACATATAAAAGATGTTCTATATTTAGTAATTAATTAATATAGTTTTATTATCATGGATATTAAATTTACTAAATCATTTATACTAAGGTAAGGGGATTCTCAAACCCAATTTCATTCATTTGGGTTATTCCTATTTCGTAACAAATTTCTGTGCGGTTGTGAATTTAATACTCCTCGAATATAATTTTATTATTATTACCTTTTCCTTTCTGGTATATACATGTTTCTAATATGGTTTTATGAAAAATATAAAGTTTTTTTTTCAAATAACTCTTCTTTCTAAAAACACATCTTTTAATTCTCTTGTGATTGTTTCTTCCTCACTCAAGATTGATGATTCCTATACCATTATGTTATTCCATTTTTTGAACCCAAATTTTTTTCATGAATGTATGCCTTATTAAATGAAACACATTCCTTCCATGGTTTATTTTTATGTCCAATATTGATATATTTTTTATATGGCATGCTTGATTATGTAAATGTTATGATGTTATTGTATTACCAAGAATTATAAAGCACTCCAATTCATTGGTTAATGTGATTTATCTTATAATATAATGTTCAATTTGAATGAACGTGATACGATCATTTTTCAAAATGATTATTTTATGATTATTCACATATGTTATGTTTGAACATGATGTTATGTCTGTTCACAACTATGTGTGTTATTTGACCACTAAGACATGATTTTCATTTTTATGCATTTCCACATTCCACAACCATATCTAATGATTCCTATCATGATTATGAAAATGATATTGTTCTTGTGTTATGATTATGATGATGATTCTCACCCATGTTATATTGATCCATGTTATTATCTATCCTTTTACTAGGATTTTAGCTCTCCCCTTTCTTTGATGTATATCTTCATATGATTAGTTATACTAATAAGTACATGAGGAAAGCTAAGTACCTATAGAATAAGGAATTAAATAATTTTTATGTTTTATTATGTTAATTTTATGTGATCTCACTGTAATTCACTATTATATTTTCACCCTTACACCACTGTGCTAAACTAGTTTTGTATTGAAAATTATAAAAATAATAACAAATTTCACTTCATATTTGATTAAGTTATTTTGTGTTTATCACTATTAAGATGGAAAATGTTACTTTTTGATAATTTCATTGTAGGTGGAAGTGATTTGGGGGCTGAATATGATCCAGAATAAAAAAAGGGCCAAACTGCATTGAAGCCCAAGGACACCTATCCACTATTTTTCACATTGATCAAAATCGGTGGCTCCAAATGGGCTGAATTTTGTTTAAGGATTGAAAATTTACTGTATAAAACTTTTATTAAAGAAATAAATCTCATTTCTTCCATATTGTGGCCCATTTAGACTGATTTTTCCAAGACATTGAATCTGTATGATGTTAAAAGTGGTGTTCTATTTTTCATACATATCTCAATTAGTAGGACTCCAAATGATGCCAAACATTCAATAGATATAGTAAATATGTGGATAAATATTATTATTTTGTTTTTACAAAGTCTAGATAATTCCATTTTCTAACCTAAAACCAAGATAAAATTATTATGATCTAAACCCGGTGCCCAAAAACACCTGTCATTTTGGCTATAAAAAGAAACCATGGGTACCGTATTTGGAATTTTGAACCAGACAAAAACATCCATTTTGGAGTCCTAGATGAGTCTCCTCCTCCTTTTAGAAGTTTTTGAGGATCATATCTTCATATGGGGATCAAGGATGAAGTTGAGTTCCACCCAAGCCTCCTCCTCCTCTCGATGGTGAGATAAATGGTGGACAATCATTTTGAGGGAGCCACACATACTTGAGATAGAGTTCTGGCACTTGTTATTCTACTGGTTTTGTTTAATTTTTCTTTTAAATATTCCATTTATGTTTAATATTTATGTGATTATCATATGAATACACTTTTTATATATAATTAGGTGAAACACTTTTTATCTAAACACATATTGGGTTGAGATTTCAAGTGGGGATCTCGGGTTGTTCTGACTAGACAACACAAGAATTGTTATTTTTACAAAAAATCATGCGATTTAAGTATTCTTTGGTATCCCTTGTTCTATTATTGAGGTATAAACCTTGAAAATATGATTTTTATTATCAAGGGTTGGTTCTTTGTGTAGTATTTTAAAAGAAAATAGGGTAATCAAGATCATGACAACCCTCAACCAAATAAATATATTAAACCATAAAAATTTTTAAGAACAATGAACTATACAAGATGTGAATTGAACTTGAAATAACCTCCTTCTCTCATAATTATAAAAACACAACCTTTATTTATCAACTATTAAACTCTTTAAATTTTTTTATTTTCTTAAAACTATTTTCAAAACCACCCCCTCTTTTAGTACTTTTTATTAAAAATATGCATTATAAACCTATCAATGCTACTTGAGAGATGACCTAGGGTATTCCCTAGAATATAAAATAATCTTTAAATCATAATAAATTTATTGTTTCAGGAAAACACGTTCAAATTTTGGCACCGTCATCGGGGATCAATTTTTTTGTGTTTTTTTATAAAAATATTGTTAATTTTGAAACTATTTCTTTCTTCTTTAATTCCTTGATTTTTTATTGAATTCTAATATAATCCTATTTTTTAGGTTCTATGCATAATTTCTTCTAATCCATGATATTTCACACCTTTTGAACCTTAACCAGAGAGGATCCTATGTCTGAGACACCGTGACACACAAGACCACTATTTGAAGAAGGGAACATCACATCTTGAAACTCTTCTTGATCCTTCTTATTCTTATTCTAGAACTGACATAAAAACTAAAAAAACTTTCATAACATGGATTAAAATAATAGAACACTAAAACAAATAACCGCACCTGATGTTGATATCCAACCCATGTTTATTCAAATTCATGGTGAGGAACACAATTATAACCTTAAATTTGGTTTAATTCATTTATTACCAAGATTCCATGGACTCGCTGGAGAATACTGACATAAGAATTTAAAATAATTTCACATTGTGTGCTC
The DNA here is from genome assembly GCA_963277665.1 of Viscum album. NCBI lineage: Eukaryota > Viridiplantae > Streptophyta > Magnoliopsida > Santalales > Viscaceae > Viscum > Viscum album. The sequence continues at coordinate 461,496,541 of OY728138.1, forward strand.
AACCATAAAACATGATAATGTGGATGAAGATCATGTAAAGATTAGAGAATTCACTTTTTAATTAGAAGATACTTCAAAATATTAGATATATTATGTTAGTTCCCCAATTAGAGGTTGGGCAGACATGAAAAACTCTTTTCTTGAAAAATACTTCCCAGCCACTAGAACTGCACCAATAAGGAAAAAAATATGTGGTATAGTTAAATCACAAAGAGAAATGATTCATGAATAATAGGAAATATTTAAAAGGAATTTTTCATGATTCCCACACCACTAAATAAGTGATCAAATTTTAATTCCATATTTTTATGAAGTTTTTATTTCTATTGATCGAAATATTATTGATGTTGCTATAGGTGGTGCACTAGTTAGTAAGAACCCAATTTCTGCAAGAACCCTAATTCAGAACATGGAACATAACACTCAGTAATTTGTTTCATAGTACATTGTGCCCATTTGAGGTTTCCGTGATGTGAAATCTACCAAATTCGAGAAGAAGGTGGACATAAAGTTTGAAGTGGTAAGTACCATTCTTCGAAAAACATTCTCTTTCACAAGGGAAGTCCCAATGTCCTCCTCTCATCCATTGTGTAATATTTTCTACTAACACTCATTATTCTTCCAATGCTCTCAAATGAGAGAAACTTCTAAGAGTTGTGAGAAAATATTCCCAGGATTCCCCTTTAACCAACCCTTTCGGTAATAACCATATTATACATCTATACCTTGGTTGAAATAAAATCAATCTTATAGTAAAGGGGGTATTTAAACCAATCTCAAAAACCATGGAACAAACCGGTGAAGAGTATTCATTCACTACCACCCAGAAATCCTCTACCAAAAAAAGTTTTTTCCAATAACAACCTCCAAAACCAGAGCCTAGCCTAGAATACATGATGAAAAATATGTCTTCCAACAATCTCCAATTCCAAAAAACCACCAAAGCTACCATAAAAGATCTAAAAACCCAATTACGCTAACTCTCTAACTTAGTGGGGGAAATCCAAAGTCATGGGTGAGGTAAAATAACTTATCAACCAGTGATTAACCCTTGGGATAAGGTAAATGTTAGATCTATCACCCTTCAGAGTGGATAAGTTTTTAAATCCAAATGACCCCTCTAGTAGAGTCATACCCCTGAGGAAACTTCTATTTCAACCATCTCAAGTAAGCCAAAAAAGAAAAATTATTTTTCTCAAAAGAATCCCACAAGAGGAAATAATGTTTCATTTGATAAACCAACAAGCCCAAACTTTCCTATTATTTTTCACCAAAGGGCCACCAAACCAAGGAAACAAAAAGAAACTGAACTTGATAAAAAAATATTAGAAACTTTCAAAAAATTAAAAGTTAACATCCCCTTGATTGATGTCATTAAGAAAATTCCATGATAGTACAAGTTTTTGAAGGAGATGTGTACACACTGAAGGTGAATTTGAGGTGATGAGAATGTGATATTGGTGAGAAATTTATCAGAATTGATAGATACATCTCTTCCTACCAAATGAAATGATCATAGAACAATATTGATTTTTTGCACCATAGGGGATTATTCTTTTTCCAATGATATGCTTGATTTCATTGCTTCTATAAATATAATGTCTCATTCCATTTACTCTTCATTGTATGTTGTGGAATTTAATCCTAAAAGTATTTTTATTCAATTATCTAACTGAATTATTTCACACCCCTCTAGTGTGTTAGGGGATGTTCTTGTGTGGGTGAAAATTTTAATTTTTCCTACTGATTTTTATGTGCTTAAAATGGAAGATGGTAGAATGAATGGAAATGCCCCAATTATATTGGGGAGACTTTTATTGAAAACTACGAAAACCATAATTAAAGTTCACAATGTCACATTATATATGGAGTTTGGTGGTGACATTTTCTACTTAAACATCCTTTATGTCATGAATCACCCCTCAGAAGAACATTCCTCTCTCTCTGTTAACTCTATAGATGTACTCCCTTCCCCTAAAAAACTTCTTTTCATGCCCCTGGTCTGATTTCTGAGTTTTCTTCATTGATTGAAATGATAGGAAATCAATCATGCATAGAATCTTGTACCTTCCTAGAAAAAATTCATGCATGATTGTTAATTTATAATTTCTTGAACACAGAGGATCACATTACCATTAATGATACTACTAATCTTGTAAAAGCTCATTCCTTATCTGATCATGATACCAATGTGTATTTAGATGAGATTAGTGAAGTCTCACTTTCACACACACTCTCATAAATCCAAAATCCTTCTAAATTTGAACTATAACCACAGTCATACGATTTAAAATATTTCTATCTTAAGAATGGAAACAGATTTCTTTTCATCATTGCTAGTTCACTCCCTCTTGAACCATGAATTATGATAGCTTGAAATTTTGAGTGAGTATAAAAAAGTTTTGGGATGGACACTTTCAGACATTCCTAATATTAGCACATCAATTTTCATACTTCATATATTTTTAAATGATGAGGCTAAACCAGTGAGGTAGTCTCAACATCGACTGAACCCAAACCTCTTATATGTTATTAAAAAGGGGGTAACAAAATTATTAGCTACTGGAATTATTTAACCCATATCTAATAGCCAATGGGTTATTCTAGTTCAAGTAGTTCCAAAAAAAAGGTTTAATGGTAATTAAAAATTAAAACAATGAATTGGTTCCAACTCGTATGACGAATAGTTGGCATGTCTATATAGACTATCGTTGACTAAACTAACACACTAGAAATGACCATTTCCCATTTCTGTTAATTGACCAAATGCATGTGAGACTATTAGGGATGTTTTATTACTATTTTCTTGATGGGTATTTTGGATACTTTCATATCCATATTTCCCCTAAGGACCAAGAAAAAGAAAACCTTTACTTTCCCCTTTGGCATGTTTTCATATAGAATGATGGAATTTGGTCTGTGAAATGCTCCAGGTACTTTCTAGTGATGTATGGTTAGTATTTTTTCGGATTACCATGAAAATTTTATGGAAGTATTCATGGATGATTTTACTGTGGATGGATCCTCCTGTTATGAATGTTTGAGTATATTAGGTTCTATCATACATCGTTGTATTGAAAGTATTCTTATATTAAATTAGGAGAAATTCCATTTCATGTTGTGACAAGGTATGATATTGAGGAATTTCATTTCTAGGGATGGTATCCAAGTTGATAAATCAAATTTGGATGTCATTTATTCCCTATTAATCCCCAAAGATGTGTGGCATGTGTATATTTTCTTTGGTCATGTTAGATTTTAACGTAGTTTCATTCATGACTTTAGTATGGTTACACTCCCCCTCTCTTGAATGCTCCAAAAATAAAAGGAATTTCTTTTTGATAAAGAATGTGAGGAATCATTTAATAAATTGAAATGGAGTCTCAAATCACCCTTGTTAATCCAACCAAGTTGGTGGGATTTACCATTTGATATCTTGTTTGATGCCTCATACTATGTAGTTGGGGTTATCTTATCACAACAGGTTGATCAAGCTGCACATTTCATTGAGTATGCCTCACATACTTTGGACCCTTCCCAAGAAAACTACACCACAACTAAAAAAGAATTTCGTACCATTTTTTGTTCCTTAGATAAATTACGATCATACCTTTTATAGTCTAAAGTCATTATGTTCTTAGACCATGCATCCCTCTAGTATCTCCTTAAGAAACCGAAATCCAAACCACATCTCATTTTTTGGATGATCCTCCTTCGGAAATTAAATCTAGAAATTAGAGATAAAAAGGAGTAAATGATGTGGTTGCTGGCCATATCAGTAGGATCATCTCATCTTCAAACATTGACTCATCCCCTTATATTCCAATAAATGAAATGTTTCTTGATAAACAATTATACTGAGTGTAAGATGATATTCCTTGGTATGCTAAAATTTTAAATTATTTGGTATCATCTTGTATTCCTACTAATTTCAATAAAAACCAATATTTCTGTCTAAAACACGAGTCTAGTTGGAACATTTGGGATGAACCCTACCTTTTACACACATGTAGTGATTAATTCTTTATGTTTTTTGTTCCTAATAGAAAGTTTTAATCTATTATTAGGTTCTTCTACACTCCTTCTTGTGGGGAAAAGTTTGATTCCCAACAAACAGCTTGAAAGGCTGTTTATTTTGGTCTCTTTTGGCCCACATTTTTTCAGTATTCCCATGATTTCTATAAATCTTCTCCTCACCATCAAATAATGGGCAATTCATCTAAAATAAATGAAATTCCATAACAACCCTTTCTCTTCCATGACATTTTCGATGTTTGGGTAATTGAATTTATGGGACCATTACCCAATTAATTTGGGAACCTTTACATTCTTCTATAAGTGGATTATGTTTTAAAATGTGTAGAGGCATGGACTACAAGGATTGATGATTCTAAAGCATTTGTGTAATTTTTGGGATCCCAAATTTTCTATAGGTTTGAATTACCTAGGTTAATCATTAGTGACCATGGTTCTCATTTCTCCAAATAAAAAATGAAATCACTTTTATGTAGGTATGAGGTTGCACATTGGGTGTCTATTTCTTATCACCCATAGACCAATGGTAAAGTCAAGGTGTCAAATGTAGAGTTAAAACAAATTATTGAAAAAACGAGTCAACCCAACAGAAAATATTTGAGTCTTAGACTTAATGATTTATTATGAAATTACCATACTACCACTAAAACTCCCATTGGAATGTCACCTTATAGCCTAGGGTTTTGAAGTAGTTTTCATCTCTCTATTGAGATAGAGAACCATGAAACTGGGCCATTAAACAATGAAATTATAGTTTTTCTAGTACATGTTCTTAATGGAAGTTACAAATTCAGGAGATGGATGAAATTGGAAAAGATTAATATGAGAACTTCTAGATTTATAAAGAGCTAACCAATTATGCCCATTACCATCTCATCCTTAATCATCAATTCCACATTGGGTATAATGTCTTCCATTACAATACAAGGTTGAAGTTACACCCAGTTAAGATTCATTCCCTCTGGTTTAGATAATACATTTTTATTAATGTGTATGCATTTGGTGTTGTTTAGGTTTAAAATAAAGAAACACACCAAAACTTCACTGTAAGTGGACAGTGGTTGAATCACTTTTATGAATCCATTCCAGAGTCCCCAATGGAGGAACTCCATATTCAAGAAGAAATCTATTATTGACACTCACTAGGTTTTATCCTTATTTCCCACATTCTGTTTTATTACAGTGAGGATGTTGCATACCTCAGATATGGGGGATGGGTACATTTCTAGGTTAGTTAGTGAATTTCGTCATATTTCTTTCTTCTTCACTTTTTTTCTTTCTATATTTTATTTTCACATTCCCCGACGTCATTCCCCCACCCCCAAATGTTTTTTGAAATTTTAATTTTTTATTCCCACTTTATCATGAAAAATGATGCCCGCTTAATCATGGAAGTTATTGGAAATGCATGAGGAATTTCCCTATTTCATGTTGTTAAAATATTTTTAATAAAAACAAAACAAAAATTGTTTAAACATTTAAATGTGTGTTTTATCATGAATTTAACATTGAGGTTTGAATTTTTCTTAAATTTTGGTTCATTGTTGATTGTATAAATGGTTGTATCACTTTGAAAACTTTGAGAAGAATGGTACCTATTGTGTGTGTAGTTTATGGAAAAATTGTGTCGCTTATGGTCTACAAAAATATTTTTACCCAATTGTGAAGTGTGATATTTTTACTAAATATAAGGTATATTTAATTTAGGTTAATATTAATTGACTTTAAAAAAAATTCCATACGTTCATTCCTCATCTGATCTATTTCATTACTGTACCGGATTGACCTATGAGTGTTTACATGTTATCCAACTATCACACACCCTCTAAAAAATATAAAAAAACAAAAAAATATTGGATGCATCTTGGGCGGGTCAAAAACCACCTTACTTTATCTTTTATCTTGTTATTACTATTACAATTAGTTTTGTGAGCAGATCAAACAAGGGTTAAACGAAGATAGTAAGATTTTATGCAAGTGAAACATTTCAAAAAAACAATAAAAATAATATTAAGAAATGAGGGGAGTGATGAAATTTATAAAATATGGGGATATCTAGGTCAAGATCTTAAGGTTTGACTTTCAAGAATTCTTAAGTGAGTGGGTTTGAAATTGGGTTGCAAAGGATTTTGGAAAGGTTCAGTGGACATAATCATTTGAGAAGAGAAATTTTAAAATAACATATATTAATTGGATAGAAAGTTGAAAGAATTGAATGTAATTGTTTTCACACAAACGCATGAAGAATTAGTGACATGGTTAAGTTTTGAATTATTTTCTCATATTGGTATCATGCATCTCTTAGAATTTCATTCTGATATAATTTATGAGATATATTTTCCCATGATCACTGAGAATAACTCCTTGGTGTGATTTTTGCTTTTATCATATTTCTATCACATTTTATTTTAATGGTAAACATTAATGAAGTTTCAAATATCTCCATGAATCACTTTTTAAAATGTGACTTTTTCTAAGAGTGTAAATTTTTAGGTGTGGGGGTGTAATCACACTGTGATTCACTATTAAATTATCACCCTTACACCATTATGCTAAACTAGTTTTGTATTGAAAATTATAAAAATAATTTTAAATTATACTTCATATTTGATTAAATTATTTTTTATTTATCACCATTAAAATGGTAAATTTTACTTGTTTTTATAATTACATTGTAGATGGAGGTTATTTGGAAGACCAAATATGATCCCAAAGGAAAATGGGTCAATCTGGATTGAATCCCAAGGATACTTGTCCACTATTTTGCACATTGCGTGAAATTAGTGCTTTAAAATGGGATGAAATTTTGTGTAAGGATCTAAAATTTTGTGATATAAAACTTTTATTAAAGAACACAATCCCAATTCATCCATTTTGTGGCTCGTCCGTACTGATCTATCAAAGCCATTGAATCTGCACAAAGTTAAAAGTGGTGTGGAGTGTTTCATCTATATCTCAAGTTATACACCTAAAAATGAATCCAAACTTTTTTTGGAGATATTAAATAAATGGTTAAATATTTTTTTAGTTTTTTACAAGTTTAGATAAATCCATTTACCAATTTAAAAATTATATACAATAAAAATTAAGAAAACTGGGTTCCCAAAACCACTTCTCATTTTGGGAATAAGAAGGCACCATGCGCACCTCATTTGGTAGATCGAACCATAAGAAAATATCTACCATTTTGGAGTCCTATAGAAGTCTCCTACTTATCCTAGAATTTCTGGATGCCCCTATCCTCATAGGGGTGTCAAGGGTGAAGGTTATGTTCCACTTGAGTCTCCTCCTCCTCTCGATGGTGAGCTAAATTGTGGAAGATAATTTCGAGGGAGCTATACATACTTGGGAGGGAGTTCTGACACTTATTCTTCAACTAGTTTTCTTTAATTTGTGTGTTAAATAATTCACTTATGTTTAATATTGATGTTTGTCTCCTCTGAATATATATTTTTTAAATTAAGTGAAATGCTAGTTATCTCAATTCTAGTTGGGTTGAGATTTCAAGTGGGGGTCTTTGGTTTTTTCTGATTGGACAACACAAGAATCATTCCTTTTCACACACAATCATAATATTTTAGAATGCTTGGTATCCCTTGTTCTAGTATTGAGTTCCAAACCTTGAGATCATGATTTTTTTGTCAAGGGTTTCTTCTTTGTACATCATTTTAAAAGGCAAGAGGGGAATCAAGATATTGACAACCCTCAACCAAAGAAATACTTTAAACCCTATAAAACTTTAAGAACAATGAACTATCCAAGAAGTGTAGTGAACTTGAAATGTCCTCTTTCTCTCATAATTCTTAAAACAGCACCTTTATTTATCAACTATTAAACTCTTTAAATTATGTTATTTTATTAAAACGATTTTCAGAATCACCCCCTCTTTTAATAATTTTTATTAAAAATACACACTCTAAACCTATAAATGATCCTTGAGAGATAACCTAAGTTGTTTCATAGACTAAGTGACATGGGTTAGATCCCCACAAATGGCACCAAAATTTGAACTCATTTTCCAAGCATATTTATGTAATTCCCTTTAAAAAATATTTTGGTTTATCTCACCTATGTGTGACTAATAAATATTAGTAATTAATGGAGCATCCCAAGGCACATGAATATGGTTCAAGATGAAACCACAATGGCTGCAACTCAGTGATACATAGGTGTATATGTGGAATGTTGTAGCTCATTCCAAGTCTGGCATAAGGAGTTATTTCCCCTTGGTCATATGTTGATTTAATGTCCACTCAATAAATAAACCTCTAGATAATATCATTATTGGGTCACTTAATTATTTATTTATTTTCTACCTAACAAATTAAAATTTTATTTATTTATGAAATGTCAATGATCACAAAAATGAATTAATATTCAAAGATAGAATTTAAATAAAATTGATTATGTGTAAATGTTTTATCCAAATAAGGTTAATTAATTAAGTAAACATCCACTTAAATATTAAATATACATTTAAAGGATAAACAAGATAAAAATTTATGCATAATAAAATAAAATAACTCAATCTAATATTAAATCAAACTAATCCTTATGTTACATTATTAAGAACAAAACTTAATAGAACTATATTTTTGAACAACCCTTTTTGGGACACTTACTTTTATAAGGGGAGTTTTTATGAAGGTTTCGAGTTGAAATAACCATTTTGCATCAACAGGAGTATCCCTTGATGGACTTGGTGTAATTTGGATGCAAGTGTTAAGAAAATACAAGTCATGATTTTTGGATTGGGGAGTCCCCTCAATGGATCAAGGAACTATAAGTCCACAATTGGCAAAGACTTGCTTGCCTAAATACCTTCAAAAGAGATTGACAAACCCTTTTGGGGGTCTAATGAAGGGGAATATGTATATTTTCCACTATAATGTCATAGAAACGAGACATTCCATGTTCAAAGGTGATGGATATTGGAACTTAATAAAATAGTGGGGGATTTAATCAAATGAATTAATTTATTATTTCTCAAAAAAAAATTAATCAATAGAAGTACTAATAATATTCTCTTTTAACTGTAGAATAAAATGAAAATCTCATTATCCACACTTTCCCTATGATCAATATTAAATAAAGACAATCTCATCACTGTCAGTAACTTCTAGGAGTGGTTTAGATGCCTTCAAGTTGTTCTACACCATGAATGAAAATCTTACATGCTAGAATCCTCAATTCTTGATTCGCCTTCTCAAGAGGTGGGTGATGAAGAGTTCATAGTCTATGAAAAACATATGAACTATGCATTCAAAATTCAATGTTTGTTGCTCTCATCTATTTTTAGTGAACTCATGAAGTCTCATGAAAACATGGATGTGTATAGAATGCTTGAGCACCTCCGTGATATTTACTCAGAGAGATATAGATATGAATGATTTAATATTTCCATGGTGCTATTTTAGATTAATCTATGAGAGGGTTCCCCATATGGGCCACATGTAGTCAAACTTATTGGCTACATTGAGCGTCTATAGGTTTTAGGATTTAAACTCCCTAAAGAAAAATCACTGATCTCAGTTTGGTATCAATTGCTCAAAGATTATCCTGTTTTTTATGAATTTTAATATATAAAAAATTGATAATTATCTTCTAGATCTTCTTATCTCCTTCAAAAAGTAGATAAAGATATAAAGTGAGAAAATATTTTTGTCCTTATGGTGAACAAACAGAACTTGAAAGCAATGAGTTTTAAGCCCAATGCTTCTTCAAACTCTTCTAAGAAGAAGAATTTCAAAGGGGAAGCAAGGGAATAAGATGTTTTCTATCTTACATGTGGTGAGAAGGGCCACTAGAAGAAAAACTTCTCCCAACTAAATAAGTAATGGGAAGCTTCGAGTGTGTTTTTTATTAAGTACAATTTATCAATTTCAATAAATTAGGTATTAGATATAGCTTGTGGTGCTCACATATGTATTCAAATATAGGAACCAAGTAGATTTAGAAAAATTGACCAGGAGGGGTGGATCTACGAGAATCCAATTGACCTAAAATTCCTATTTAAGATATTGAGGATGACCACCTCACATTACTGACCAAAATTATCTTGGTTTTAAAGGGTTTTTATTATGTGTCTTTAGTAACCAAAAACATTATTTTTGTATCTATACTAGATATAGATGGATTCATTTTGAAATATTAAAATAAATGTTTCATCTTTTATAAAGATAGAATATTTTATGGTAAGGAACATTTACATAATGGGATTTATTTATTAGATTACATGAACCAAGTAATGGAAATCGATAATGAAGTTACTTCACATGACTCATACCACACCCAACTTTGGCATCACCAAATTGGTCATGCAAATGAAAAATGCTTGAAAAAATTACATCAAGATGGATATTTATATTATTCCAAACTAAAACCACTTGGTGTATGTCACACATGTTTACAAGGAAAAATGACCAAATACCCATTTAGTGGGAAAGGTGAAACGATAAAATAACTACTTGAATTAGTTCATACTGATGTGTCTGGATCATTTCATGTTGAAACAAGGGGTGGGTACTCATACTACATAACTATTACTAATTATTTTAATAGATATTGGTATATTTAAACAATTAGGTGTAAGTTTTATTTTTTTAATAATTTCAATGAATACCAAATGAATTTGAGAACCATCATGGTTGGAAGATTATGAAACTATACTCAAACTGTGGTGGAGAATATCTTAATCAAGAATTCATTGATTACTTATGGGAGTTTGGGATCCTATCATAACTCACTCCTACTCACATGCCTCAATGGAATGGTTTAAGTGAAAGGAGGAACCACACCTTTTTGGATATTGCGAGATCCATTATGAGTCATGCGAGTATTTCATCATCCTTTTGGGTATATGAATTAAAAATAGTGAAACACATATTAAACCAAGTACGAACTAAATTGATAAATGGAATTACATATGAATTTTAGAGTGGAAGAAAAACAATGTTATCAAATTTACATGTTTGGAGAAGCGAAGCATTTGTTAAGGCCTCTTCAGGTAAAAAACATTCACCCCAAGGAACAAAGTTCACCTTTATAGGATAACCCAAGTAAACAAGGGGATATTACCTATACAACCCCTCAAAAAAAAGGTTATAGTGGAAAGTCGCATCATATTCTTTAAGAGGGATCACATCTCCAAAATAGATATTGGGAGTTAGATAAAATTTGATGAAGTCGAGGTTTAATGAACACAAGATTTGGTGAAAGATCATATTCCACAAAACCCCATGTAAAAAGAAACTATTACTGAGAAATAAGAATTGTATAGGAGTATAATAGAGGTTAGAAAATAGAATGGTATGATTTTCTAGTTACCAAGGATAGTGACTCATTATTAGTTGATAATAATGATCCTTTAACCTAAAAGGAAGTAGTAAGTGGCATATATGTTGCCAACTGGTAAGAAGCCAGGAATTCTAAAATGGATTCCATATACCAAAACCAATTATGGATTTTGGTAGATCCTCTAGTGGATGTAAATATCGTTGGTTTAAAATTGGTATTCAAGAAGAAACTAGACATGGAATAACAATGAAGTACCTATAATGCACAACTAGTTACAAAAGGGTTTAAGCTTCATCAACGTATTGAATATGATGAAACCTTTTTACAAGTTTTATTTTTGAAATCCATCAGAATTCTGCTTTCCATTATGGATTACCATTATTATGAGATTTAGAAAATGGATATCAGAACATCCTTCCTTAATGGGAACCTTCAGGAAGATGTCGACAAGACACAACCTGATGGTTTTGTGACTCCAAAGTATGCTAATAAGATATGAAAGTTTTAGAAATCCATTTTTAGATTAAATAAATAATCTAGGTCATGGAACATTCATTTTAATGAAACCATGTTGAAATTTGGTTTTATAAAGAATTAATGTGAGACTTATTTCTACAAACAGATTAGTGTAAGTGTAGTCATTTCCTTAATAGTATATGTTTATAACCTATTACTTATTTGAAATGAAATACTAGTCTTACAATATGTTTAGGTGTGGATGAATAAATTATTTTCCATGAAAGAGTTGGGTGAGGTATCATATATTCTTGGGATCAAGATCCATCCTGATATAGCCAAGAGGTTTCTTGGCCTAAGTCAAAGTACATACATTGATAAAATATTGAACAGATTATGTATGGAAAATTCTAAGAGGAGATTGTTGCTCGCATCACATGGAATTCATCTTTCCAAGAAAATGTTTCCTCATACCCATGAGGAAAGAAATATAATGTAAAGGATTATATATGCATAAGTGATTGATTCAGTTATGTATGGTATTCTATGTACTAGTCTAGAAGTTTCCTATGCATTAAGTGTGATAAGAAGATATCAAGATGATATAGGTGATAGTTATTGAATGGTATTTAATAGTATCCTTAAGTATCAAAGGCATATTAAGGATTTATTCCTAGTTTATGAATGATATGATGAACTAGAAATCATATGGTATGCAGATTCTAGTTTAAAAATAGATCAATATGATATGAAGTCAAAAACGATATAAATATTCTATTTGAATAGAGGTGATGTGAGCTGGAAGCACTCAAAGCAGGTTATGGTCATAGATTCTATAGAAGGGTCTAGGTATATTGTGGCTTCTGAGGTAGATAAAGAAGTATTTTGTATGAACAATTTCATCCAAGATATTGATGTGGTACATAGTAGTGAATATCCCATCACTCTCTATTTTGATAATACCATAGTTGTGGCTCTTATAAAAGAGTTAAGGTTGCATCATTGGATGAAGAACATACTTTAGAATTATCATATCTTGAGAGATTTCTCTCATATAGGTGAGGTTATAGTGAGAATTATTTATATAGAAGACAATTTGAATGACCCCTTGACTAAATCCTTTACTCAGCAGAAATATGATTATCATGTGAGGTCTAGCAGACTTATTGTCTTAGGAATTTGGATCTATTCCAAGTGGGAGTTTTTTAGAGTCAGTGTCCTAGAACCAATTATTTGTACTTTTATTACATAAATATTTGATGTATTAAATATTAAATTAAACATATTATTATATAATTATCATTGTTATTTATGAATTTATTGTAATAATTTCATAGGTTATTTTTCATATTGATAAGGTCATAGTAGTTCTCCTCTATATTGGGAACCTTGAAGTTCTATGACAATATTCTTAATGTAGTTTTTTTGTTAGATAAAATACTATGATGGGACACATAGCATATATACCATCAAGTGTGAGTAATCATAAGAAGATGAGACTTCTTCTCGTGAAGATTTCACGTGGTAATCTTCAAGATCTGAGATTGTAAAAATAAACCTACCAGTATGAATTCCTAAAGTTTTGGTGTCATCAGATATTCCTTCCTTCAAGTGTGTGTATTGGTCCTTATACTTTAATATTATCATTAACCCATGTCACAACTTGCGTACTTATATTTTCTAATGAAATTATTCATCCAATATGTTGGAAAGAAGTAGGTTACATTGGCTGTATCAAGAATGACATGTTATTAATATATAATTCAAGGAAGTATTTTTCCATTCCATCCTTATGGAAGTTTATATCTTGGACCTTTGATTGAAACAGAACTATTTCCATAAATTCCATGGCCATGGTGTATCGACATGTTTATTTCGGATAGTAAAATAATGATGTGTCAAGAATATAGGTTTATGACACTCTCATGGAACCTTCTTGATGAGATAATGTGACAATGGGGTTATATTACACAGTGGGTGTTCATGTGTGGTTGTCGTCATTGCGATATTAAGTTCTTTCTCTTGGATTACTTCACCTATTTCTAGACAATAATTTTGCACTTTAGGCAATCCCACCTAATGCAAATGAGAAATAATCCTAGAGGGTCACCCAATAAGTGTTTCTGTTGGTATTGATTAAATTTTATTTGAATTTAATTATTGGAATAAATATTATTCTCAAGACTGGGGAATAATTTTATTCAAGTTAAATTGATCGCGTAAATTAAATATATATTTATTCACCAAATTGTGAATAGAATATATTTGATTATTTTATTAAATATTTAATAAATATTTATTTACTAGTTTCTGAATGAAATATTTATTTAAGAGAATAAAATATTTATTTGGGTGTTCAATAAATGCCAGATGAGTTTAAATGGACCAAGACCATGTCCAGTGATAAAATAATTATCTATAAGCTAGTAAATATTATTTATCCATTTTTCGCATGTTTGTGTACCAAAAAATAATATTATTATTATTATTAAGTGTCATGGGATTTCATTAATGGTTGTAATTATATTTAATGGATGTTTTTCAATTAAATTTTGTAATTAAAATCCCATCTATATAAATAGAAGGCTATGCATATTTTGTAATTCATTGAAAACCAATTCCAAGTTTGGGAATAGAGAATTATTGTGCACAATGAATTCACTCTCAACTACTCCTCCTCTCTCCCTCTCAAGAATGAGAAACCTAAGAGAGAATTTATTCAAGACAAAAAATAATCGATCAAGAATGAAAAATGAAAGACATTTGATTTTCCACACTAGAATCCAGAGAATGAGTGAAGTTGCTCGGAGACCATTAGAGCACGTGTGGATCACCGCTAAAGGGATTCTACTCTTGGATCCTCACAATCACAATAAAGGAAATATAGAAGGTCCTTTTTTGAGGATCAATAAACCATCAACAAAGAAATTTCCTAAGTCCAGGTAAATAAATTTATTATTAATTTTATGTGCATGAACCTAACTCTTGGTTTCAGTAAATGATTATTAAATGAATTTTTAATATACTACTCTCCACCACAACACTTACATTATGCCTGGAATCAACATTGACATGGGAAAATTGTCCCTTGGAACAGGAGTTGAAAGTTCTCATATCCTTTTTGGTTCATATCGACTAGGTATTCATGTGTGTAGAGGTTGATTTGGTGATGGTTTCCCCTATAGTCGATCTACTTAGATGATTGATTCAAGGAAAATCCTATCATATTATGTGAGAACATTAATGCTCCTTATAGACTTGCTGAAGGGATCTCCCAAATGCTTCGTCCATATAGACGGTTCAGGTGGGGATGTGGTTAGAGTATTGATTTCTACCACAACTGCATCTTCCCCCGTATCCTCGGCCCCCTGTGGCCTCTTCCCCTTATTCCTCAATCAAATACTGGAAACTCAGGTTTATAGTTATACACATAATTAGATATGGGATCCATTAAGTGAATGATGTTAATGAAACAAAAGATAAATTCATCCTTTGATGAGAACTTCGTCTGTCGATTCAACTATTGGTGTGCCATTTAGTGTGTTGTTGCTCATGCTTCAGGTACTGAGGGAATGTAGTCTGATAGGGTCTAATCAAATTTCATCCTTTTAGATTTTATCTTCTTATATTTTTTCCACTATTCTGACTATTTTTTTCTGATATGAATGGATTTTTAAGGACTATTGAACCAAAGGATTTTGTTGTTCCATAGTGGGAGCTTCTATGGATACAGTTGCATATTTCAACTATTCTTAATGGATATTAGTCTGGTCAATCTATTTTCTTATCATCTATTCATTGAACTTTGGTATACCTTAGTTAGTAACTTCCTTCCATCCACCCTCTTCCTCTAGATTGGCGATAGAAACACATGCTATCTATGTGGGTGGCTCACCCACCTTTACTTTCCCAGAGTCTACCATTTTTTCAAGATGTTTTTGAAAATGAATAAATTGTGGATAGTGTGACCCAATGTTTTGTGAAAGGATTAATAGTTAGGGATATCTTTGAGCCTAGATTGATCAGGCCTCTTGGTCTTGGAAACTTCAGTAAGTTTTTTTCCAAGGCCATAATGAAGTATCTGGGACTTGTTCATCTTGGAATGAATAAACATTTTTCTTTAACTCCTCAAACTAAATTCACCAATTCTCCCTTTTATTATCCTATTGAGGCATGAATTTTTTTAATGATTATGTTGTGTGTCGCATGACATGGTGTAGGATATGGAGTTAGAGTGTCTGTAGGGGATTACTTAAGTGTGACAGTAGCAACCTTTTATTCCTTATTCTCTTCCCTTACCCTAGTGAATTTACTCAGGACTTTTTCTTAGTTTTCAAGATGGAATCCTCTATTTTATGAGATACTACAATGATATCTTGAAACCCACCTGCCTATTTCACCTAGATGAGTGGTGTTCCCAACTCTTCATAGAGATTCTCTATACAGATAGGAAAAGAATATTTTTGGGAAAGTTTTATATTCTAGGAGAAATTCAAACCTTTCCATCAAATAATTAAATCTTATACCCTCTCATTATCTCAATTTTTTTCGGATTTAAGGGTCACATAATGTCTTATTCTAAATAATTGAGCTGAATTAAAATAGAAACTACCAATGAAGATCTTATCTTTCTATGATTAATTGACCCAGCAAGCTAGTATACCATACAAATTATGGTCATTTTAGGGTTTGTATAGATAATATAACTTTCACTACTTCTTTCTATTTAGTTTTCCCCATAATAGGGTCTATATATGACATAAAATACAAAACCTTTTACTTTTTATCACATGTTCCATAAAAAATAGAAATTTAGGGTTCCCAAATTTGGAAAGGGAGGGGTCGGATATAGACATTCAAGGTATTACCTATTTTATGATTGTATTAGTGAACACCATTCTTCCAAGGCTTCAAATATATCTATCATTGACTCAATAGTATTGATGACCCCTTGAGGGATGTCTTGTTGAATAGGGGCATGGGCAGGAGTAGCAACAGGTATAGCCATTTGGGGTGGGTCTATTTATACCCATGGTGGGTAACCTATAGGGGCTGCCCCATGGGGATGTGTCTAACCTAACCTTGATTGTGTTACTAAGGGAGGGAACCCTTAATATCTCATTGTTGTGGGGTAAAAATATATTAGTCATTAGTCCCACACATTGATCAGATGTTCTGGTTCCACTTCCGTTGTGGAGGTGAACCCTCTTTGTTGAGGTACACTAATTAGGAGTATGGGTTGAGGCTCTACTTGTATAACATATCCAATATAAATGTTTCCTCATATTAGTTCTATATTGAGTCTTATCAAATCTTTAATATCCTCCTATATATGAGAAAATATTTACTTGAGTATGAGGGGTTCAACCTCTTCGAGATGTGGGTGATTCATAACCTTTCTTTACCCTTTTCCTTGGTGGATGCTTATTGAGAGGGTAGTAATGGAGTGTTTGACAGAATCCTCAAATTTAGAATAAGCATCTGGTTTTAGGTATGCACACCACCTTTGATTGTTTCTATATAGGCCATATTATGAACTGAAAATTCCCCCTCTCACCCCCTCTATATTGGCCTCGTGTTTTATAGAATATGTAGTGTTGGTGTTAACAAAGTTCACTAATGTGTATCTCATTGTACGATATTTTTCAGCCACTTTGAGAGATTTCTTTTAATTGTGCCCACCATGAGGCCTCATCTCCTCCTTCTTTGTTCCTATTGGAATTATTTTATGATTGGTAATACAAAGGTAATATCAATATAATTTTTTCATGTGTTTTCCAAGAGAGGGAACAAGGTCATAGGAAAGGGTGAACTGGGAGGATTCATTCTGCAGTGTTCCCCCTAGTTGGGAAAAGACTGACTTCCACTAAGGAAAATGTTTTTGAGTTAAAAAATCCCCAACCATGTGGGTTGAGGATGCCCCTATTCCCTTTCCATAACCTTTTGATATTGGTTTGATAACATCATAGATTTTGTTAAAAAATTCCCATAACCCAGTGGGTTGGGGTTACTCCTAGATTTCTTTGGAATCTACCTCCATAGATGATTTCTTGATTTTATGAAGCCATGTTGGAACATAGGTTTAATACATGATACAAACTTCACCTGATCTACCCACTACCGAATAAATTTTTGACATTTGTGACATTTGTGCTATATAATGGTTGAATTCCCTGAAGAGGAAGGGTTGCTTCATATTTTTAGATTCCTATTGGATTTTTTTTATATTTCTCACTCTCTTCTGGACTAACTTCTATGAGAGTGGTTCAAGGCATATTTTTTTTATCTTAGCATATGTTGTGAACATAATCTGTTTTTTGAAGTCGGTATGAAGCTATGACATTGAATGATGTAACTTTTGGTGGGCTTATCTGATTAGGGAGTGCAGTGAAATGAAACGCTCTATGCTAACCCCATCCTATGATATGAACACTAGAAGGGTCATTGATGATCATCTAATTTAATTCTTTTAATGCATTGATACATGAATTATTATGGGATTCTTGAAGCCTTCCCATTTTTGGGTGTCGTCTAGCAATGAGATCCTCTAATTCTATTTGGTAGTGTATCTCTTGTATTACTTTGACATAGCTTATATGTTCTTCATAAGGTAAAACTTTTTCTCTTGAGTGAACAAGAGTGTTTCATATGTTGAGGAGGATATCATGAACATAATATTCTAACAGTGTTTATCATATGTTGTATTTATTTGTGGATAAAGGATATAACATGGCCTATATGTTGTATTTATCTAACTATCTTCTCATGTTCAATGTATCTTTTTTGTATTTATCTTAAGGATCCTCAACTTGGACTGACCAAAGTGGATGCTTCCCAACTACTTTATTATAAATAGAAAAATTGGTAGGGGATTCCCCTATCATATTGGAAGGTAGGTGATCTAAGGGTGGTTCAAATCATTTTCATTTTTTTGGTTGTCTTCTAATTGAGAAATGATTTCACTTTTCAATGAAGATGCATTAGGCACAACTGGCCTCGTTTTCCTCAGTTCCTCACAATATGAGGAATTTATCATCATTAAATATCTAAGGGAAGGACCCTCCAAATGAGGTGAAATGAAGTTATTGGGAGGACTACCATCACGTCTTGGTGTCTGACTGTGAGAATATTTCATGCAATGTATACCATGGGGAGGACATTCAAGGTGGGTGATAAAAAGGAGAGGAACTTATTGTTCTTTGATATTATGGTCATTTTAAGGGTTTTCATGGTGCTAATCAGGGGATGGTAAATCAAGATCAATCATATTCTGGACATGAAGTAAGGCTTCATGGTGAGATGTCTGGAGAGGACCTCTAGAACTGATGTTACTATTCCCATAATTTTGTAATGGGAGTGTGGGATACTGATATATCATAGATAAAATCCTAAGGACTTTAAGAACTCTATAATTATATAGAGATATATTTTATACTAACTCTTCATTTTCTAGTTACCTTTGGTGAGACTTCATTCTAGATACCTTATGGCGGATGATTGGGGTTTCTTGCTGGGGAAAGCAGTTTTCAGATTTGAAATCTTATTTAGGTATCTCTTGTTTTTATATCAGAATTTTTGATAGGTTTTGGGAATTTTTATAGGATTTTGTCCCTTCTATGTAGTGCTCATTGGAATAGACTGATTACCACCAATTGTAATGGGGGTATGGTTCTGATCTGCTTGTCTATACATCATGTGTTAATCTATATTGTGACCCTCCTAGATGATATCAAAGGTGTTTGTATTCTCAAAAATGACCCTCATTTTATGTTGATGAGTCACCCTAATTTTGGGTATGGGGTTTTTTTCCTCCCCTTTGTCGTAGCCGCTATCATTATTATTTACTAATCGGTTTATAGGATGTGGAAAAGAATTTATGTGTTCCCTTTCACAATTTTCAAGATTTTATTTGTAACTTAAATAGATGGAATGAGGATATATTCATATTCCATGATTGGAGAAGGCATGTGATCCTTCATCTATCCTCTATTTACCACCGATAGATACTAATAATACTCAGTTGTTTTGGTAGAGATATCGGTCTTCTCCCTTTTGGTTGCCTGGACTTACCCACTGATTTCTCCTATTAGTTATAGGTTAGGATAACATGCTTGAAATATGTGGGTAGTTTTGTATGCCTATTAATGTATTTCTACCATATTTGGTTGCTGGGATTTGATGATATGGGTAGGTGTCTGTTTCTACTCATAGTTTTCTACTGAATTTGACTGGAGGACTTCTCTGGATGCGATCGAATTTGACCAGTAGGTTTGGATGGCGTGTGTAGGTGTTTGTGCATTCTTGCAGGATTCCACTAAATTTGACTACTTGAATTCTTGAGAAAGGATTGAGGTGAATCCATTCTCCGTGTTGTTTGGTTTATAACCTTGGTGGGTCTTCTTATATTCCCATGTATGAGTGACCTAGGCTGGTGTTCTGAGGATACATCCCTCATCATGTTAAGGTCTTGTCACTGATAAAAGTTGGCAGTGGTGATTGATTGTAGGAGACCCTTATAGGGACCCCTGTGCTATTTAGATGAGGCAATTATTGGAATCTTGGTTTTTATATCCCTGGGATAAGATAGGATATGATTACAGTGTTTCAGGGATAATCTCTTGAAACTATTTAAAACAAAAATTGGTGTCGTCTTCTTTTCAGCTTCCAACCATAGTTGAGTGGACAACTGGCTGGGAGTCATAAGCTAGCGCATTTCAAGTAACCTCTAGGGTTGGGACAGTACCATTCATGTGGTACTCACTAACCAGTTCATTTGAAACCCATTGTTAGAGATTTTAGTTTGGTGATGGAATGCTCTACTTAGTCAAGGATTCAACTTGTGTAGTAGGTAAAGCATATGTCTGCAGGAACTGGTATGACACCATTTGGATCAAATAAATATTTGGTTAATGGTTCCTAGAATATATGTAATAAACAAAAAATAATAAAATCATCATCAAATCATCATCTCAATAAATGAACACATAGATAATCTATTTTCATGTTTCGTGCTCTTTTATTTTTAGAGTGAAATAGTCCAAACATGTGGGTGACACATTCATCTTGGTTAAGGATTCAAGTTGGGTTCACCATTTTTTATTTTTATTTTAAATATAGGTGTTTTGATTTTTTGTGTTATGGATTTATTTTTGGGGTTTTGAATAGTTTCACAAACATTCACATCAGGTTCATCGTTTTCTAATATCTTCCATTGGGTCTAGGTCGTGGAACCAAAGACACCCAATGGTTCCCTTATTCAAGATATTTTAGGGACCTTTTTTCTAAAGGTAGGTGGTCACTAGGCATTGGATACAATGAAACTTAGGGTCTCAAATTAGTCAATTTAATGGGATTTCGGGCTCATCAAACCCTTTTGGGGGTAAATATATCTTGCTCCAGGACTCTCTTAATGATTTAAGACATATTCATGAATCCTTTACTAATTCCCTAGTATGACATGGGTCACCCTTGAATTAATAATAAATTATTAGAATATATGAATTTTAGAATCATCTATATGTATCTAAGGTTCTTTATCGATGGAAAAATATATATGTATCTAAAGTAATCAGTCTTTGGTACCCTATTTCATGCAGATTAGACAGTCATAGATCATTTATTGAATATATAGTGGTTTTAAGACATGTTGTGGGGTGCTCTAGAGTTTATCATCATCCAAGAAGATGGTATTTGTTTTGATGTTAGGATCAGGCCCATGATATGGGCTTCTATACTATACTTGTGAAAGGAATTAGAACTCATGAATTTCATTTCCACTAAACATGACACATCAAACCTTTTAAGTTCATGTGATGTGGATCAAACCATTCAATTTAATCTCATGCAGCAAGGACATCTGGGTGAATGTTTCTTAGTCAACGTTTGGTGTGTGACTTATGAAGAATTAAACAAGGGTTCTATAATGTATATGGGATCCTAGGTTGAATATGGCCCTACTCGAGATGTGTCTTAGTGAAAATTAGGGTTTATTTTGGGGTGTTAGGTTTGAGACTCAGGGAGGCTTCCTACATATCCCATTTGGATGGGACACAAATCCCATGTTGTTTGGATGTGAGAATCCACTTTTATAGATACAATAGTAAGGTTTTTCCCATGGGGATATTTCCCATTGATATGGTGAAATGGTTTTGGATTACACCATATATGAGTATTCCCTTTGTATCGTAGGGAATGTGGACCTTTGAGATGGATACATGGATTTAAGGACCCATGCCTATAAAGGCCCTATAAAGGAAGGTGGGAGGAAGATCTGAAAAAGTATTATCTATCGAGGCATGCATATGAATGTGCGGATTTCATGATCATAGCTAGAATATAAGGCCATATGAATTATGCTCATATGTGAGAAATATAAGGAACTAAAATATATAGAAAACCACACAATCCTTCTTCCAATAGTAGAAGGGGCTAGGGCTATGGGAAAAGATTAAAGGGATTAGATGTGGCCATATATTCCCATTTTCATAACTATTATAGTCACATCCACCTACTCAAATAGATACGAACAATAAGAAAGGCCATGGGGTTACTCTAGGAGGGATACCCTACTTCCAGTTCTAAATAAACGAAGAAGATAAGCCACTAGTTCCCATCAAAGGTAAAATAAATCATGATACCCCTAGTTTTCTAAAAAGGTAGGTATTTGGTCATAGAGATGATGAGTAAAATTCAAGACCATATCCCTCATGTCTAATGTTGGTAGGTCTCTAGTACTTCCTCTAGGGCCAAGGTCCTCATACCAAAGCAATTCATAAATGCACACACCTCGAGGACCCTACCCATCATGTAGGACAATTTCAAGATACCTCTACCCAAAGAAATGTATAACATAATGGAAGACAGGTTGGTGTGTCTTTCACCATGGTTATAAAATTATGGATAATTCACTGGAGGATTTAATTTTTTTCCACAAATGGGAGTCCAAAAAAAGGAGGTTCCCTTCCATTAGTGGCATGAAAAAGGGATTAAAAGGAATATTGTTCAGGTTAAGGCATGGGAGAGCATTAGTAGTCTCACGAAGGTATAAGTTGGTTGATCTAGAGAGGTATCATGTATGGTAAGGCCTATATGGATCAGAAGTTTTTCATGGAGGTTTGGCCTGTGTGAGATAGAGATGACTCCTAGATAACGAACAACCTAAGAAATAAAATGTGGTTAAGGACTTATTTTAGGCTCCAATAGTTTTCCAAGGTTTCTATGGAGGGGTATAATATAGGTCTTGGTTTAATTATGGGACCATTACGCTAGTTCTTTAATGATTAGGTGGAGTTTTTTGTTGACTAGGTATTTTATACTTCACATACTGGTGAGAAGTTGATCCCACTATTCCCATTTATTCTATATTATCTTGGGTTTTTTTAGGGGTACTTGGATGGTTTAGAGGGCCTGGGTGAAGGAATAAGATGATCATAGATTCTATACTTCCCCATTTTTTCATCGTGTGAAATGAGGAGCTCCAAGGTACAATTTATAGTCAAAACAAACTCTATGAAAAGGTGGTTTGGTTGGGGGTTACACAAAAGAGGATGCCCATATTTCTAGAACCATGAAGAGTATCTCTGCTCATGGTGATTTATTTAGGTTATGTATTATACCTAGGAGGATTCCCATTTTTCTATAACTATAAAGAGTATCTTGACTCATGGTGATTTGGAAGAAGATGTGGGGTTTATGTGTTTTCCAACACAAAAACATCCTCAACCCCACCAAAAAAGTCCATGGTGAAACTCTATATTTTTCATGGGGATTAGGATAGTCGATTTACCCATGTTGTTCACCCAATTTTTTCTAATAGGTGTGGGTCACCCAGGTATGGATTATCCCAAGTATTACTTAGGTGGATTTAGAAGTACCTCACAAAGTAGTACTTTGGTGGATTTTAAGGACCTCTCCCAAGTAGTATTTTGATGGATTGGACTGCCTCACCCAAGTGGGGGATCACCTAAGTATGCTTTGTCTAAGTATAGGCCTCCCTGGTATGGGGGCTCACCCATAAAGTAATTAGGAATATTTGGAAGTACCACACCCAAGTAGTACTTGGGATGATTAGACTGCCTTGCCCAAGTGGGGACTCTCCCAAGTGTTTTTTCTAAGTAGGGACCTCATCCATGACGTGGGATAGACATAATATTTTTCCCAAGAAGGGATGGACTAATTGGGCGAAGGTTATGCATGAATAGAGCTCTCAACCTACTTCTTCATCCAAGATCTCATCCATCCTTTGAAAATTGAGGTAGGATGGTTTTATTTATAGAACGGTTGGTGGACCTACTTGAATGAACTTGTGTGAGTGGGCTTGCATGAGGTCATTCTATGGATGTCCTTTTTGGTGACACAAATTCATTTATAAAATTTTCCTGAATTCCAAGAGCCATAAATTTTGATTCATAATTCATTTTATGCTCTGTGACCAGTAAAATCAAAGCTCGTGAAGAGAAATATGCTCCTTGATATGGTGCATACACTAAAATTTCATGGAAGACGCCCAAAAAATCATTTTAATGAATTGAAGTTTTTTCTCAATGAATTTTAGGAATCTAGGAACTACACCTTGAATGTGGTTATCTCCTTTATGACACCAGATTAGGAAACATTTATAAGTAATCCTTATACCTCGTTGTGGAGTAATATTGTATAACATTGTAATCCAACCTATATCTTCTTCTGTCATGGAGACACATCTCTACTCGAACCCAACATTTGTTTTCTAAGTGATGATCACGTCATTAATTCTTCAAAAAAGTACATGGAATATATTTCTCAATTTAAACAACTATAATAGTATTTTTACGGCCATCCTTGAATGCGGTGTACAAAAAAAGAAGTATGTTTTTAATCAAGGTGGTGAACCGACCATAATGTAAAGTACATTTTTTTTTAGAATCTAACAAAGGGATGGTAGAACATGGATAACCCACCATAATAATAACATAACAGTATATTTAAGAAATTTATGTTATTATTTTTAGGTGTATGGATAAAATATGTGGGTGGTAGAAGAAGAATAAAATTAAAAGAAATCTATTTTAGAGTTTACCTCTTCCTTTGGTTATCTCCTTTTATGAAACCCCTTAAGGATCTTTAGAATGGTTTTTGGATCAAAAAATAAGCCCTAGGATGTGGGGGATAGGATTGTGAAAAGAATTTTGGAAAAAGTTAGAAAGCTACGAGGATTAGAAGATGTTATGAGAAGGGGTTGAGGGTGGTATTTATAAAGGGATGACATACGTGTATTTGAATATTATAATCACTAGGTTATTATTTTTGATCAAGACTACCAATAGTGAAAAATATTGTGTATATATATAGTAAATATTGTATGTGATTTCAAACTAATGGGTGATGACAACATTCATTACTCAAATATTAATGTATTTAGATTATAATTTTAAATGTCGTATTCCATCGTATTTCATAATTCACAAAAAAATAAACTCTTTTAGAGAAATATAAAAAATAAACCTTAACCATTTTTTGATGTTTAGATTCCAAAAATGAAATACATTTTATGAAATAAATCTTCTAAATATGCTATATTTAATTTTATAATAGAATCCTTATTTATTTGAAAAATACCAATTTTAATATTATGATCAGTTTTCAGACCCTTTGAAAAATTACTTATCAACTCATAAAATTGGGTTATCATTTTAATAAAATTTAATATTAATTTATAAATAAATTTTAAGAAAATAATGTTTCTTTTAAATAATTATATTCATTATAAAATTAAAATTCAAACATTTAAGATTTACCAAAATACAAACACTTAATTTATAATTTTTAAACATTTATTTACTTGTACCATAGTATAAATATAACATATTTTAATTTTATAATATATCTAAATATTATTTTACACTTCCATATGTGAGGATACAATACTAACAATCATTTTACTATTCCTTATGGTCATATTACTATTCCAATGGTCAGGTTACTGTTCCAACAGTCAGATTACTATTCCAGTGGTCATATTTGTAATGGACATATATGTTCCATAATCCCTATAAATACATAATATTTAATTCATTATTAATTCACTTATAGTTTCTTCAAGGTTAAATATTTTCATTTTCAAAATTCATATAGAATTACTAATTTTCTTCTTCATTTCTACAATGTTTTTCTTGAGTGTGATTATTCTGGTGGACAAGAAGATCCAAATTCTTCAATTATTGTTGTCTTATTTTCTTTATTTATCCTATTATAATACTTTCAATTATTATGGATATATATATTATATAATTGTAAATTCCAAGTAAATGCAATAAAATGTTTCTAGTTTTCATTATATTTTTCATGTGATTTATATAATACTACATTACTAAACATGAAAAAATTATATATTCAAAATAGAAATTACATTGGTAAGATTCTGGGTAATTACAAAATCCCACCATTTCCCAATTGAGCCTTGAATTATAAAGGATACATGCTTATCCTTCCTATCCTATGGGGTCTCTACCTAGATTAAAATCCACTCGATGACCTATATTATGTCTTCCACATCTTAGGGGCCTCTGGTGTCATAAAAGGATGAAGGATATTGGAGCTAGAACTCAATATCATAATCAACCATTGTCATCTTGCCCCAATGGGCTCCTATACCCTGAACAGGAAATATTCAAAAGAGTCCTGACTGGATTGGTTCTATAGATTTATATGCTGGAGTAACCAAGGGGAAATGCTAAGTTGCAACCTCATACTCAATAGCTAGTGAAACTGGATACACATGATTTTTGATAGGACATTCTTGAAATGCTAAAATGAACCTTAGATAAGGAAACCATCTTAACAAAAGACCATTAAGAGAACATAGACACATACAAGGGTTCACAAAAAGGGTCAACCTAAGAGGCTACCCAAAACCCAAGCCAAGCCTCTGGTAGTTACATGTTAGTCACAATCACATATACACTCTCAGGAATAAAATACTATATGCTCAAAAAAATAATGAAATAAATAATACCCCAAATCACATATCATAATTTCCATATGCATTAAATTGTTTGGCCTCTATCTGATGCAAGCATTAGGTATGGGTATTTTGATCCAACATGATTAAAAATTATGAATGAATTCACACCAAATTTCATAAATAAATATTCCAAAATCATGTGCATCACCTAAGGAAAATTTAGTCAGTGGTAACATCACAAAAAAATTATCACACTTTATTGTATCTTAGAGGTCCACTATATAGTTTTGGTGATTCACTGACATAGTTCCTCTACCCAATTACCAACCATTGTGTCTCCTGTATACCCTATCCCAAATCAAGACAATGAGAAGAAATAAGTAAGTGAACCTAGTGACATGATACCATTTTGTAAGGCCCCAACCCGAACCACCAAGCCTGAGTAGGGGTACCACATGACCTCATACATGCCTCCCCATATAAAAGAGGTTTCCAACTATATGCAAGGTCTTTTGGAACATCATGGGGAGACTATTCCCTCATTACTAGTTAAATATAAGACTATAATAAATTAATTGATTCAAATAAATCCATAGATAATTAAAAAATAATACCAATCCATGTAGTCTCAATATGTAATGTTAGATACATAAACCAAAATTAAATAAAAGGATCCAAAGTACGATGTATAGCTTGTGAATGAAATCATGAGAAGTCACTACTACAAAACTGGCCTTTAACAGTGCTAGAAATGGACTTTATTTGTGCTAGAAAAGCATTGAAAACATGAGTGATATTAAAATCTAGGGACTTTAATAAACACTAATAATGGAGACATTTATAAATACTAATAGAAGCTCTAACACTATAGAAGTGCTAATAAATTATACCTTTATCACCGCTTTTAGAAGCGCTGATAAATGTGTACTTTAACAGAGCTTTTAAAAGAACTGATAAATGTGTTCTTTATCAGTGCTTTTAAAATAACTGGTTATGGGTCATACTATAGTGTGTTGTAATAGCACATTGTAACACCAGAAACATGCCAAATATAAACAAAAACAATTCCTAATACAGAATTTAAATGAAATGAAATTTACAACACAAATACTAGAAAAAACATTATATTATAAACATTTAAAACATTAGTTTATACAATTACATAAATACAAATTATTAAATTCATTTAAAAATAATCACAACTGTCAATGTTACCACAATTTCCATTGACTTTTTTTTCGAATTTCCAATATTGCACGAGCCACATCAAATAAACCACATCAAATTGAAAAAAAGATTCCACATATATATGAAAAAAATTATTATGAGTAATAAAAAAAATTAAACATAAATATGAAATAATACATTAATTAAATGGACAACAATTTTACTGTGAAAATATTAAGATTACCTTTGTAATTGAGCAGAGACAGTGGCGTTTCTCTTCCTAAAAAGGCAATGGAGAGAAATTGAAATAAAGTGATAAATGCAACAATGCAGGGGTGAAAAGGTTATGAGGTAGAAGAAGCATCAAAGTTTGACAGAGCACCCCAACTCAAACAAAAAAATCCACCTATATAATAAAACAATTATTACATGAGTTATACTAAAAGAAATAAATTAAATATAGATATGAAAAAATGAATTAATTCTATAGATAATGATTTTATTGTGAAAACATCAATATTACCTATGTGATAGAGCAGAGACAACATCGTTTCTCTTCCTAAAAAGGAATGAAACATGGAAAAAATATTCTAAAATAAATTAACTCTACAAGGAATAATGAAAATTAAATCAATGTTTCATTATATAATTTTTTGGAAAAATAGAGAAAGTATATTGTAACATTACCTTTACATATTTCTAAAGGGTTTATTTGGTCCAGATATATTCTAATAAAAAACTAAATATTCTTTATGAACTTTACTAGTGTTGGTTAACTATTTATTAGCATATCATCTGACCTAAACTTTCTACCTAAATACCTTATGATGATCTCATCCCACAATTGATCTCCAACATCTCTATCATATCACCATTCATCATTCACTTTTCCTTCTCTTATTGCACCAATTTTCTTCTTGTAAAGATGCATGATGCATGCAGATACATGCATATAGTAAATGGGTATAAGAAGAGAAAGAAAATTGAATACTAAATGGTGATATGATACCGATGGTGGTGAGCGTGTGTGATATGAGAGCGTCATGGGGATTCCAGGTAGGAAGTTTAGGTCAGATGCTATGTTAAGCAGTAATTAACCAATAGTAGTGAAGTGCATAGAGAATCCTTAGTTTTTTTATTAAATTTGTGAGTGATGCACAACCAATCCACATTTTGGATTCATTGATCAATGGATACAAATGGACAACAATATTCTTCCAACACACTACAACATAATAAATGATGAAAATAAAGAAAATAAATGAACATGCACACAAGGAACAATGATTAATTTCCCCAAAAATAAACATCTCCAAACAAGCATGATAGAAAGAGGGAAACTGATTCATGAATGGCTAACCATTTAATAGTTCAAATTCAAAAAAACCATTTGAACTATGAAAGTATAACTTCATCATACTTTTATAATGAAAGATGAACTTGTAATAGCCACAAAAAATGAAGGAACTCTAAATGTCTTCACCCAAACATGGGAGAAAACAACTCAACTGATGTGTTTATGCTTATTTCACAACAACTCATCCAAAAATGTTTCCTACACTAACTTTACAAAATATATATCCTTAGAGAAGAGGAATCACTCCTTGATCTTTGGATGAAGACCTCCAATGAAAAGAGAATCTTTCAACATATCCTGCAACACCGCCTCCAGACAAAAGGAAACCAAATCTTTGAAGTATTCAACATAAGCCTTCACCATCTGATGACCTTGCTCAACACTCATGAGCTCTTCCATTTTCTTCATCTTCACCTCCTTAGGTATAAACAATCAGAAAAATGGAGACATAAAATATTCCCATGTCATCCCAACTTTTATCATTGGTGGTGAAAACAACTCCCATTCCTCCTAAGGTAAACCCCCAAGTAGACCCAGAACAACATGAACTCTATCAGCTTTGGGAGTTCCAAACACTCTAAATACATGCTCAATATCCTCAAGCCACTTAACTGCTTCTATCAATACTTGATTTCCATGAAATATGGGCATCAACAGAGGACAATTGTCATGACCTAATGCAACAGGGCTCAAGTCGTGACTCCCCAAGCCCGCCACCAATAGGCCAGGGGCTGTCGTCTAGCATTGAGTAGGCTATCACACACAAGGGAGGCATTATCCTAAGGTACATATACACATACACCCACATACACCTCCATGAAATAGTGTAGAGATATATAAAACTAAAAATAAAATGCATGCATACAACTATCCCACAACCAGAGTACAACAGAAGTACAAAAGGGAAAAACGTGGTCCACCAAAAGAAAACTAAAAAAGTTTTCAACCTGCTTAGAAGGATAGAAAACACTACCAAATCACCTGCTGGTAAGCTCCTCAGCACAGCTCCGATAAACACCCTGGTCAAACCCACTCACTAAGCTCTGTCTGATTCGGGTCCTCCTGGGACTCCGTCAAAAGGCTTGTGGTCTTTACAAGACACAAACATGTGTGGGCAAATCCCATGCAGGGGTGAGTATAACAATACTCAATAGGCACCCCAAAAACCCAAAACAAAAGAGAGAAACTAAAAGGAAACAGTCTGCTCATCCTATCCAGAGGGAACCCAAAAGAGAGAGAAACACTATCTAGTGACCATCCTCAGCTAAACACAACTAGTCAGCTCAAACTAGGTGTATTTCGATACATACACCTTGAACATCTAGATATACTCAGCTCACACACCAATCCATATGAGTTACCGACCTCATCACCAGTAATGGTTCACAACCAGGAGAGCACACTCCATGATCATTGTCATCCCAGATGACACTCGTCTGAGAGATTCACTCTATCGGTTCCCACACAAACATCTCAGACGCTCACCCGAGAGATCACACTCGTCAGATATTGTCACTGAGGAAACCTTGCTGAAACAACATCAACACCAAAATCCTCGGATAGGGGATCACTCTTAGGGTCCTCTATGGGATACCAGAACCCACATCGGTATATGAAGATCTCACAGATAGGGGATTACTCCAAGGGTCTGTGGGGGATACCACAACCCGGTCTGCCATTAGTAGATTTCACAGATATGGGATCACTACTAAGAACTGCTAGGGGATACTACAACCCAATCTATAGCTCGTCAGAAACACGTCACTCAGATAAAGGATTGTCGCCCACGTAAAGGTGGTCACGATGATACCAGAACCCTATCTGGTATAACTCATGATGTAGGGGATTGAACCGATGATGCACCAACCCTACGAAAACCACACACTAAGTAGGGGATCATATAACCAATGATACCACAACCCTACTATAATCTACATACTGAGTAGGGGATCGTATACCTAACGATTCCACAACCCTACTGAGCATGGACCACTATGTAGGGGATCATATTCCTGATGATGCCACAAACCCTACAGGGTTAACCTGCTAGATAGGAGATCGCCGCCCATGGATAATAATTCACAGTGATACCAAGAACACGATCTAGGGAAAACCATGCTAGTGGATCCCGCTTCGGGCCCACCGGAAGATGCCACAAATCTAACAAATTAAACATCCCATCGAGAGGATCACAAACCTATACGAAGGTTAAGATGTCACGCGAACCCCTGTTGGAACGAACCAAGGGGGTACCCTCAACCACTATTGGTCTAAACATTGCTAACCCGAGTGACCCTCCACAACACCACACCACACACATCCAAGGCCAATACTGAGGCCACCATCACGATCCACATGAAAAAACACGCAGAATAGGCTGTTTATTCACCCAAAACAGAAAACCGGTGAAAAAGACACTATTCACCAAAGCTAGCCCATGTGGGGGCCACACAACAATACTAAAAACTCATCAAGAGGATCACACCATAGTGATCCCCCCAGAAAAACACACTGGATCCACTACTCGTTCGTCCCAAAAGGACCCCCGGTGAAAAAGGTATTATTCACCAAAGACAACTCAGGTGGGGCCGACGCCTCACTCCCAAATCCCATCAAAAGGATCCCACTGTTTCTATCCTCTTGTAAAAATACATAGAATCGACTATTCATCTGCCAAAACCGGACTCCTTGTGTGAAAGTTACATTTCTCCAAAAAAACGCCCAAACACGGCCTTGAGGGGCCCACAACCCAAACTCGGTCGCAATGCTCAAAAACCGTCAAGAAAAGTCTGTCATACCATCAGGGTATCAACGCCACTAAAGGCACATCAATCGGACACTCCGGGTAGAAGATACAACAGTCCGAAGTCGAATAATAATAAAATATTATTATTTTATTCGACGTTTCAAGCTCTCAGGCCACAATCCCAAAACTTAAAACTCCAAAAACCACACCAAATGGTTTGCCTTGTCTCCAGGGTCACATTTCCATAGACGGCACATGAAACAGACTTCCAGGGAGCAAGATACATGGGTTTTAAAAAACTCGTGTATTTAAAAGAAGGTCGGATCGGCCTGAACCGTCCGGTCCGACCAGATTGGGCCGACCCGCACCAGCCGACCTGGCTGCCGCCACTGCCCGCCCTCTCTGGCCGGCGGCCCTCTGCTGCGGACCACCACAGGCCACTGTGGGTCCACCAGCGTTGGCGCCACCGCGTCGGTACTGCGCCTGTGGAACTTCTGCGGACCGCCGGGGGCACCCTGGCGGTCCATTTTGCGATCTGCAACCTCCTGCTCGACCCTCGGCACTCGATCTTCCCTACTAAGACAACAAAACTAAAAAATTACAAGAAAAAAATGGGATTTTGGGATTAAAACTCAAACCTACTACCTCGTAGGTGAAACGCCAAAGCTTCAGGTGCATAACGATGCCTGCGACGCCCTAAAGCTCAATCCGCTGACGATCAGCGTAGAAAACAGACGGTTGCAGCTCGAATCGGTGAAGAACAGAGGGTTAGGGGAGGGTTTCATTCCTCTGTGCATAGGAGGAAATGGGGGGGGGGGGTAGGAGAAGGCTTCATTTTTATTTTATTTTTTTTAATTAAAATTTTCATTTAATTCAACACCCTTGACCAGTCCCCCCGACGCGGAGGAAATTAGGTCGCCCCTAGGGTAAACGCGCCATTCTGAACGCAACAACAGACTCGGATTTTTGATCTGAGACTCCATTCAGAAGTTATTTGGGCCTATGCTTGTAATTAAACTTTTCCATTTATTTACAAAAATGCCCCTGGTGGCGTTTTCCACATTAGGCTCACGCCCGCAAAGTTTACACACCGCCTATGGTAAACGGCACGTTCCGAACGGAACCGTGCCCTCATATTCCTGTTCTGAGCTACTGTTTCAGAGATAACACACCCCTGCCATGTTCATAGTATAAAAAGACTTAATATTTTTATAAAATTAATTTTGGGCACACCGGACCTCAGAATCGCACGTCGTCTTTTCGCCTATCCCTGAAATTTTTTCTTACAAATATTCCAAAGTCTGGCAGGGCCCAAACCCGAGTCGCTATAAGATCCATGAATAGGGAGAGACTCAGTAGAAACTTTGGGGACCTTTTTGGGTGGGATATTCTAAATAACACAAAAATCATAAAATCAGGTTCAAAATAAAACAAAAACATAACCAAAAGGAACATCTCGGGCCAAAACAACTGGATCATAAGCCAATTTTCATAACAGAACTAGAATTATCTCTTAGAAAACCACTATTTTATTTTCAATTTCAAACCACCTTATTATAAGGCCACTTTTAAAAACATAATAACCCATATTTTTAAATCAAATCAAATTCTAAAAAACATTTTTCTCTCTCCAAATACCATTTTGGAAAACCAATCCAAGATGATCCACATAACAGAGCATGTAAATTGGCCAAAATGGATGAGGAATGAGTCAAAACCCACACTAATTCAATATTTCTCATGAAATACTTTTAATAGTGGTCAGCAATCATCTTCCTTTATGATTCCATGATGTTAAACTGCACAAATTCATCCTGGAGAAAAGATGTTAAACTGCATAATGTCTCTCATCCTATTTTAATGATGTTAAACTAAAAAAATTAATCCTGGTAGCTAGGAATTAAACTACACACTATATCTAATCTTGGTTATAGGAAATTAAAGTACACAAATTCATTGTAGAATAAAGACGTTAAACTTTACAATATCTCTTGTCTTGGTTGTATGACATTAAACTAAACTAATTAATCCTGACATTATGAATTTAAATTGAATGGTATCTCTCATCTTGGTTGCATGAAGTTAAACTACAGATATTTATCTTGTCAACATGCCATTAAAATGAAAAGAGGAGTCACGCTGGTAGTGGTAAGGAGATGATATATAGGGTTTGTTAAGGTTAAGAAAGATGCAAAAACACAAAATGAAAAACCTAAAAGATCAAAAAATGATATAGGAAAAATAAAAAATAACATACATTGGATTCCATCCTTGATATTCTCGATGGATCATAGTGGAGTCAGGCCTAAAGCATAGAAGTTTTGTGGGAGCTTCAGAATCGTGATGAGTGAGTACAGGTTAGGGTTCTTTTAAATAGATCGAGAACACTTTTAGCAGTGCTTTCAAAAAAGTGATGATAAAGATCTCATTTATCAGTGTTAATTTGATAAGTGCTGATAAAAGAGATTTTAATCAGCGTGATGAAAGTGTTGATAACTCTCGATATTTATTGGTACTTAGAAAGAATTGATAAAAACATCTTTATCAGTGCTAATATTTTAGTGCTGAAAAAAATTATTGTTAACAGCACTTTTTAGCGCTGATAAAGGATTTAGTTAAATAAATTTATTATAATTTCATAATTAGTAAATGTATATTAGAATTTATTTATAATTATATAAATAATTATTTTAAAAATAATAATTATTTATTTATATTAATTATTTATTTATAATAATTATAAATTTATAACTATATTAAATATACATACATATATATATATATTTAAATATATATTTTTAACATTATTAGTGGATATATAATCTTAAATACATGTATTTTAAAAATGAGTGAAATTGAATAATTCAAAATGGGTGCAATTTAGAAATATTGAAAAATTGATAAGTTTTATTAATTAAATATAAATTATTAAAAAATATAGATATATATATTAAAGTAAAGATGAATACATATAGAAAATAATTAAATATAATAAATATATATATATATTATAAAATTATCAAATTTAAAAATAAAATAAAAAATAAAAAAAATATTAAAAATGAATGCCCTAACTATAATAATATTAAAAATAAATAAATAAAATTTACTAATTAAAAACATAATATATTAAATGTATCGTGTTAAAAATGAAATTATAAAATATACTAAAATTTGAATAAATTGCTTAAATATTATGTGTATTTGTTTCTATATATTGTATAAATATATTTGTGTATTTGTTTATATATAAATTTCACTAATTAGAAATATATATGTACATGAAAACAATGTAACATATGACATTTGATATATGTTAAATTGAAAAATAAAACAACATTAAAAATGAATAAGACATTAATATATTTTTAATTAAAATTTTATTCATTATATATATATATATATATATTATATATTTTATTTATTACTATTTATATTAATATCTATATATATATTATACTTATTCATTTTTATTAATAGTTGTTTCATTAATAAATTTTTAAATAATTTTATAATTTATTCATTTTAAATTTTTTTGTTTAATTATATATTCATTTATATATCTACATTTAATATGTACTATTTATCAATATTTATAATGTATATATATATATATATATAAATTTATTCATTTTTATCAATAATTATTTAATTAATAAAATTTTTAATATTTTTCTTAATATACTCATTTTAATTTTTTATTTGTTTAATTATTTCATTTTATTTATTTTACACACACACACAAATATATATATATATATATTTAATATATAGCATTTATTAATTTTTAAATTTTATATATATGTTTATTCATTTTTTGAAAATAATTATTTAATTAATGAAATTGTTAAAAAAATTAATTTTATTTTTTGAATATTTATCAGTGCTAATAAAGGTTATCATCTATCAGTGCTTTATTATTACCACTTGTAAAGTGTAACTTTTATCGGCATTAAAAATAAAGGACTGATAAAAGGTAACCTTTATCTGTACTAAGAAAAATTCACTGATAAAGGTCCCACTTTATCAGTGCTTATTTTAGTGTTGATAAATGTCGGTGCTGTTAAAGGCCAGTTTTGTAGTAGTGATGAATCCACCCCAAATTCTATATAGTGACATCTGAATTCACCTCTAAACTGGATAACCCATCCACCATGGAGCCCTTTCCCTTTGCAGGATCCCTGACCATGAAATCTACAATAACACTGAAATTCCCAAGTAGGGTGTGAGTAAAAGACAAGGTAGGACACCACATATGACCCCTAACATAATTATATAATACATACACTAGTGTATTCCATGCAAGTAAATAGAACATATAAAAGAATCATGTATATTTCACAATCATGATACATTTGTTGGGTCATTAAAGATTGGATCTACCTACTTCAGTACCATTCTAGGAAGAACATCTACCAGTATCATAACACATCTCCCTTGATGATATAGTCCATAAATATCTATAACACATCCCCCTTGGTATGATAGTCTAATGGATATTGACGAGCCATTTGACACATCTGAATCATGGTATATTTCAATTAGAACCATAAATAAACACAACTCCATAAGTTATAATAATAGTATATATGATACAAGATATAAATGACAAATAAATATCACATCAAATAAATAAAGTGGCATTATCATCACAATCCACATGCAAGCAACACAATCATATTTCATGGGGTTACACACACACACCATATGAGATCAAGCATCAAACATAGGTACCATAAGATACACACGCTTACAAAAAATCATACCAAGAACCCATATAAAATATTTACTAAATCCGAGGGTATCCTACCTCAAGGTTTTTAATGAAAATGTTACAATTATCAAGAGAATATTCTCCCAAACCACATTTACACATTAAAAAAACAAACCCTCATACCAAGATTCCATGAAAATGATTCTAATAAGGCATAATGAAGGTTCTAGAATGAGGGTTAAGATTGAAATGTTTCAAGGGTAGAAAAATCACTGACCATAGGTCCAAAATGGCAATAACAATTTTCAATTCTGGTTGAGGGAGGAATAAAATCTTCACTCAAAAAACAAAAAACAAAAAATTAGAGGTTATTGGCTTTGATGAGTCTGAATCAAAGTGAACAACTTTATTCCATAATCATCCAAGAGGGAAAAATAAATTCATACAAAAGGAAGAACGACTAACCATATTTCTTATTTTAATCACCTTAAACTAGAATCACAAACAATGGAAGGTGGGTATCCTTTTGATAAAGTAAAAAGGTTGAGATGAATATAATTAATCAAAGAAACAAATCACTATGATATAATGGTTGGCTTCACAATATATGTTCATTTGGAATTTATTTGGATCTAAGGAATCCACCAAAGAGAATAGATAAATCAATTTAAATGGAAAATTATTGAATTATGATCACATTAAAATCCCCACTATTAATCCATGTGAAATACCCCTTTAATTTGATAAATATCAAAGAAGAATGCTGAAATTTTTGAGTGTCGTAAAAACCATCATGACTATCAAAATGGCTTGTAACACAACCTAGCCTTGTTTGTGTTGTTCTTGAGCACACTAGCCTGACACGACCATCCCTATAACATGGATACTCCAACCATACCATTTTCCACCCCCACACTCTATAAAATGGATGTTTTGTGGCTTCCCAAGCCATGGTTCACAAGAACCTTTATATAGCACCATATCTTGGCCAAGCTATTTCCCCTAGATGTTGTTTCACACCAAGACAACCTAAGTTCAAAAAAACTTACATTAGGGCATGGTGTTCATTGTTTTAAACCCAAATCATTCAAAACCCACTTTTTCAGCTTCCAAGAAACTCCAAAATTAACTAAACCTATGTAAAATCCACAATGAGGTAAAGTAATATCAAATGAGAAAATTTGGTACTTATATTATTATCCCACTAGAAAACCAAGGTGCTACACACATTAGTAGATTTCTCCAATTAATCGAATGGTATAGTATTTAGGTAAACACCATTCGATAAATAGAAGGAAGTATAAAATACTCAAAATGGTAAAGAATTGGTATAAAATATATCTTCACACATAGACGATCAAAATTAAATACAAAGGTAGTGACATATCAATCCTCTCATAAAGATTTCTTTTTCTTGGCACTATTGATACATAGAAACTTAGGCTGTAGAGACCCGAAGCTTATCGTACACGGACATTACATTACTTTTGCGGAATACTTAGTACATAACAAAAACACACACTAAAGGATCGTAATAGTTTAGTGTCTTTGGAAACTCGGAACGTAATCTTCTAATCCTGGTGAAAGATCTTCAAAATCTCCCACAAAGATCTTCCTTTTTTTTTTACCTAAAACCTTTCTTTATATCTTGGGGAAAAGAAAACATAAAAGGGTGAGCTCAAATGCTCAGTAAGGGTAAACAAAAGAAATATCAATCACATAATATACATAAGAACATAGCTTTTGGAAATCTTAACCTGCAAAAGAGCTCATAATATCATAACGTGGGATAAATCATAGAAGTGAAAATGAAATCATAACTTAAAACATTACTCATTGTGGAATACACACATAATCATAGAGAATCATTTCTTGTTAGTCAAGACTCATTACCAAGACTATCTTAGTGGACAAAGTCCCTTTCTGAATCGAGTAATCCTCGTTTCAGTCCTGTTTCACTGAACCAGTATAACCTACCATTCCAGCCATGTCTATCTCATGAGATATGAAATCTTTACCCAATGCATTGGAGGGAGATATAGGTCCCACCCATCTCTTAATGAATCCTTTCTTATGTGTGCCACAAAATCATAAATCATACATCATTGCATAACCCATGTAATAAAAATGGGATTCTTAAACAACATGACATCATAAAACCATTCATATAAGATAAAGGAATTCATAAACATAATTTCATCACAACATAGTCAAATCAATGTAAAAATATGGATAGAAACAGAACCCTTTATTATCTTATATGGAAAATAATTTTGATAAAACACTTGAATTGAATTCTTGAGGAAAATATCCTTTCTTCTTTAAAATCAATTTCTTTTCACAAAACATCATGCAATTTTAAAAGAAAGATATTTTATTGAAAATAGTCTTGAAATATTTTAGAGGAAGCTTAATGAAAATAAGGCTTTATAAAACAGTATAAATCCGTTCGTGCCGTATAAGTTAAAAAAAAACATTCTTCGCACTTTTGTCGGAAAAGTCAAAAAGTACCTCGTACGGAAAAAACGACAAAAGATTCCTTTCATATTCTTTACTAAAAACTCACCTAAGGGTAAAATTGGATTTAAACTATTGCAAGTGGATGGAAACAACATTACATATTGAGGGAACATGGATGTGGATGATAAAATACACCCCAGTAAATACTTACGAATAAACAATCTCGGATAAAAATGAGATTGTGATATTTCCCTTACCTTAGGTCCGACTTGCTTTGTAAGTGTCCGAACCTCCTGTATAATGATTTAAATAATGTTATTGACTTATTACAGAATCATATTCATTGTTATGATATCATATATGGTTCACTTATGACATTATATTACCCGTTCTTTTGTAAATTCCATGTTAAAGAAGCGTTTTGGGTAAAATCGTTTCATTTATCGTAGGTGTTTTGTCTTGTTGTTCTTGAAATCATTATTACTTATATCATGATTTACTTACTTACAGAATATAAAATATGATTTATATATCATATATATTCAGTATATATATATATATATAATAGGTAGATAAATAAAATGAAAAACACCGTTCATGGAGACGGTAGTCCGTACGTACGCATGAACGCTGTTTTCCTTTCCTTATTGTCTTGAAATGGAAGTAAGTAGATGACATACATATGTATATATATACATAAATCCAGTAGCTTTATAATGTCATATATTTCATTATTATTTCTTATATATACATTATAATCATTCTTAAATGGTTAACATGGAGAATGAATCTCATCGCGTCGTGGAGACGGTAGTCCGTACGTACGCACGAGCGATGATATCATTTCTATAAATATTGAATTGAATTGGAGTGGATTATACAATATATCAGAATCAATATGATGTTGTAATAACTATGTATATTTATTCTTTACACCATTATACCCATCCATGTAAGGTGGTGGTGGAAAATAGATTACACCACGGCGTGGAGACGGTATTCCGTACGTACGCACGCGCGGTGATTTCTTTTTCCGTAGGATGGATAGATTGTGAAATAGGGTTGTTTCATACATATAATAACATATCAGTATATGAGTGATACTGATGTTATTACTTCATAATGAAACAACCTAAGAAGAAGAAGTGGAAGAAGAAATAAAGATGAAAGAATTGGTAACGGTAATTACCTCTTCTTTGAAGCGCCTCTTTGAGACCTCCTCTTAGGGCACTAGAATTGGTCTTTGAGGAAGACCAGAACCTCTAGGATGTTGCTAGGGAAGTGGAGAAGGGATTTTGGCAGGGGTTGGACGAGCTTGAGTGCTCAAATTGGTGTGAGGAGGAGGGGGAGGAGGTGTCCTTTTATAAGGGAGGAGAGGGGCACCTTAGGAATATCTCAAAATATTATTTTATATTAAAGTCAAAATCGATTTATAATGGTTCCAAAGGGACTTATTTCGAAGATAAGGTGGGGATGGGTCGAAATCCTATCAACCAATAGAATTTAGACAAGTTTAGGATATTATTTTAACCTTATCAATTAGATTTAACTCTAAGTTAAATAATTTAACTTTTACCATGTCTTTTTGTTTTCTTTCACTATATGGTTAATACACTTACTATAACATGCCAAACGAACCCCAAATTGTTTATTATTAATATATATATCCTTATCTAAGTCATTTGGCCGAACCTTAGATTTTTAGGAATACAATAACAATTAATAATATAATATTTGATTTAAAAACTATTTTGTGTCAATTTTGACACTATTTGATATATGATTTTTGTGAAAGTCATAACAGAATTAAATGTTCGAACCAAGTTGATTAAATCAACATTAATATATCATAGTAATCTAGAAAATTAGTGGAATTCATAAAAAATCTCAAATTACATTTATTTTGGTGTTTATAACATCAATTATGTCAATATTTCATTAATAAGATAATTACTGCATCATCGTTGTGTCATAAATAAATTAAATTATTTGATGTCTAAAAATTACAAATAAAATAAAATCATGTAGGAAATCTTTTTAGATTTCTAATGAATATTTACAATCGAATTTATCTTATGTATAACCCCATATTAAAAATGATTTACTTATTAAACTTTGATTTTAACTATTTTAACCTTTCTTTAAATAAATTAATAATAAATGTCCTAATCTAATCCAGGTGGGCCTAAATGGTCATATTTTATTCCTAAGTTTGTTTTTGGTCGAATTACACTTGTCCAATAGAATTAGGACATGTGTTAGGGTAATATTAATATCATATTTACCCTTAGTTACCCTATTTACTATTAACCGCGGTAAAAAAGTAAAAAGTTACTATTCACCAAAAAATTATTTTCATCTCATTGAACCACATTTTAGTCCTTGATATTAACGGTGTCTCTCGGATTTTCGAAATTCCATTCACAGAAGCGGTAAAATTAAGTTTTATGCAAAATTCAGTTTTTAACCTACCACTTAGTGGTTTCACTATTCATCAAAAATTGATGTTTTTCAGAACAATGCCAAAATTTCAACCTAAGCTATATTTCATATTCCGAATTCAAAAATGAAATCTATTTTACCAAATTCATAATATAGAAGTTGCATTAATTAATTTTATAATTAAATCCCGCTGTTAAAATAAATAGCGTGTTTTTTATGAAACAATATATATCAAAAGATTGACACTTGATTATGTCTGGTTTAAATGTGAAATTACAACCAATGACCAACATTGTATTAAATTGTAAAAATATATTCTAAATATACTTTAAAACCACTCAAATTAATAATTTATCACTATTAATTATTTCGATTAAAAAAGTTGTTTTTAATTATAATTTAGTAATTTTCACTATTCATCAGAATATGAAAGTTATCCGAAAAGTACCAAAATTTCACCTTAGGCTAAACTAGATACTCCGAATCCAAGAATGAAGTTCATTTTGAAAAATAAGATTTACAGAATTTTAAAAAGTGGTTATTATTATTCATAACGGCTAGTTTTAATAATATTTTAATAGCACATCGTTGTTTAGTGAAACTCGGTATTGCGTATTACACACGCTATCGAGGAAGGTCGCGATTGCGTGTAATGCAAGGCAAGACAAGGATGCATGTTGTGCAAGCTCCTTTTGGTGTAGCGTACAACACAAGACTTTAATAAAATTAAAAAGAATATTTTTTTATAAAATCTTGGGCTGTTACATTCTACCCCCCTTAAAATGAATTTCGCCCTCGAAATTCGTCGGGGTTATAAATGGTTTACTATTTGAAAGTTTCTTTAATAGAAACCCACATCGTAAAAAGGAATACCAAAACTTGGCTTAAAAAACTAAAGTATGAAATGTAACGATTACCCAAATAAACTAATCACTGGGTTTCCACATAGGTGAAAATATGGATATAGAAGAGAAATCTAACCATCATGTTCTGATGGAGAGTGGTAGAGAACATGGCTATGGAAAATCCAGTAATCACAAATCCATAAATTTGTGACGATCTAAGGTACCATCTGATTCATCAGGTATAAGATCACTAGGACAACATTTTTGGTTTTCAAAATCATTTCCCTAAAGTTGAAACTTTGAATTAGAATAAGTACTTACTTTATTTTGATACAATATCACTGTTGTTCGTGCCTTGAACAGTTTCCACTTCATCTCTTAAATAAATGAAGTTGAATTTGTTATTCGTGAAGTGTTAGCAGATCATGTGATAGAATGACGGGTCATTCCATCTTTCTCAAACAAAAGGTAAGCAAAAGTTATTAAATATACATAAGTCATTCTATAGTGAGATTAATCATATATAGTTCCTAAAATGGACTTATACTTCATATATCATACTGCTTAATATAATAAAACTAGTTTCTACTAAACAGGGACTTCCTGTAGGTCAGTGGTAGGCGATAAAGGCCAGTCGCACTTCGGTTGTGGGTTCGATTCCCACAGCCTTGTCCGAAGCGATGGGCTGTCGCCCGTCCTGCAGGTTGTCCTTTTTCTAAAACTATATTACTATAACATCCCATAATATCGAAAAAACTTCTATCCTTAAACAATACTAACTTATGTCCAACATAATCCATTCCAATCTTTAGTCCTATCCATAATACTACAGTCCATTCTCATAACATAGTGAAAACGATTACCAGAGATTTAATACCATCGTTGATCCCCATATATCATAAGATATATCTTGTTGGACACATTCCAAACATTCAAAGGCCTTAATCTTGTACTCTCTTGAATACCCATTGAACCTTAGTGAAAACTTGAATGCAGTTAAAAGTTAACACTTTCCACATACCAAAATCCTCAAAATTCTATATACTCAAACCATGATATCACTTAGTCCTTATATCAATCATGAGCTCATGAATACTGTTAAACATTTCATTTTCTCGTTTTCCCTTCATTATGCGCATAATATCTCAATCACTTTGAATACCACATTAGACCAATACATAAGTATTCCAATATTCCATGATACAACATTATTTTGGAATCCCATTACATAAAAACTTAATCATTCCACCACATCGTTGTCATATTCAACATTGCCAATAGTGATCGCATGTGACTTCCCGTTGTCCTTTGCCTTAAGTGGTTGCTCATGTCGATCATCACTAACCCTTGGATTAGGGCATTTATTGGCATAATGTCCCATCTCCTTGCACTTGAAGCATTGAAGTGTTGGTTGTGCGTTCTCTGCAGTGTTTGCTTTATTCACTTCATTAGAATCCCTTTTTCCATTACTTCGACACTCAGCTGCTCGATGACCTTCTTTTCCACACTTAAAACATTTTCTAGTCCCTTTAAGACAATCTCCACCATGCTTCTTTCCACACTTTGTGCATAAGGAAACATTCATCTTCTTTTCACCATTATTCTGAGATTTCTCCTTGAACTCCATCTTTCGTTTCTTGTCAAAACCATGAGATGGATATGTAACACCAACTTCCATTTCTACCTTGATAGCACAACACACAATTTCTTCA
Organism: Viscum album; assembly: GCA_963277665.1. NCBI lineage: Eukaryota > Viridiplantae > Streptophyta > Magnoliopsida > Santalales > Viscaceae > Viscum > Viscum album. Next base: position 461,540,712 of record OY728138.1, read on the forward strand.
TAGCTACTGAAGTCTCTTATAGCTAATGCCCTTCGAAGACTTGGTTTTAAGCCACTGAAAAATCGATCAACTTTACTTTCAGGTTGGATGATAATGCCAGATGCATACCTTGCAAGTCTTGTAAAATTCGCTTCGTATATACCAACAGATTCATCATCCTTTTGCTTTAGTTCAAGAAACTCCTTCTCCATTTTCGTTCGAAGAATACGAGGGAAGTACTTACTGAAAAACAATTTCTTGAACTCGTCCCATTCCATAGAATCAATTTCATCTCTTTGCCTCGTATTCTTGATAAGATTCCACCATTGATCAGCTTCACCTTCCAAACGATACACTGCTAAGATGACTTTATCATGTTCAGAACATTGAAGAACTGAAAATATCTTTTCAGTAGTACTAATCCATTGTTCAGCAACTAATGGATCAGTAGACCCAATGAAAGAAGGCGGACGCTGCCTCATGAAGGATTCAACAGAATGTTGCTCCTTCCTTTGCTCGTTTGGAAGTCCTACATGATTCATAGCTTGAGAAAGTTGTGTGAGCATGGCTACAAGATTTTGCATTCCAGCTCCCATATCGTTTGGTTGCTCAGGGGGACAATCATTGCATTGTCCATTGCATTGATCAACACGGTTCCTTCGGGTTCCAGCCATCCTCTAAAACCCCAAAAGAATAGTGTGAGAGGCAAAAATCATTCTAGGGAAAACAACATAATAAAGGGGTAGTACCCTCAATATCTAACATCTTAGGTTAAATTCGAAGATCGTTAGCGCAATTCTAGGACTATAACCTATACGTATACTTAACCTTAGAGACATCCCTAGACATACCTTATAAATATCTCTAGGGATCTCACTAATGTTCTCGCATCCTAGTTTCCAAAGGTTGACTAAACCTTTCCTCTGATACCAACTGTAGAGACCCGAAGCTTATCGTACACGGACATTACATTACTTTTGCGGAATACTTAGTACATAACAAAAACACACACTAAAGGATCGTAATAGTTTAGTGTCTTTGGAAACTCGGAACGTAATCTTCTAATCCTGGTGAAAGATCTTCAAAATCTCCCACAAAGATCTTCCTTTTTTTTACCTAAAACCTTTCTTTATATCCTGGGGAAAAGAAAACATAAAAGGGTGAGCTCAAATGCTCAGTAAGGGTAAACAAAAGAAATATCAATCACATAATATACATAAGAACATAGCTTTTGGAAATCTTAACCTGCAAAAGAGCTCATAATATCATAACGTGGGATAAATCATAGAAGTGAAAATGAAATCATAACTTAAAACATTACTCATTGTGGAATACACACATAATCATAGAGAATCATTTCTTGTTAGTCAAGACTCATTGCCAAGACTATCTTAGTGGACAAAGTCCCTTTCTGAATCGAGTAATCCTCGTTTCAGTCCTGTTTCACTGAACCAGTATAACCTACCATTCCAGCCATGTCTATCTCATGAGATATGAAATCTTTACCCAATGCATTGGAGGGAGATATAGGTCCCACCCATCTCTTAATGAATCCTTTCTTATGTGTGCCACAAAATCATAAATCATACATCATTGCATAACCCATGTAATAAAAATGGGATTCTTAAACAACATGACATCATAAAACCATTCATATAAGATAAAGGAATTCATAAACATAATTTCATCACAACATAGTCAAATCAATGTAAAAATATGGATAGAAACAGAACCCTTTATTATCTTATATGGAAAATAATTTTGATAAAACACTTGAATTGAATTCTTGAGGAAAATATCCTTTCTTCTTTAAAATCAATTTCTTTTCACAAAACATCATGCAATTTTAAAAGAAAGATATTTTATTGAAAATAGTCATGAAATCTTTTAGAGGAAGCTTAATGAAAATAAGGCTTTATAAAACAGTATAAATCCGTTCGTGCCGTATAAGTTAAAAAAACATTCTTCGCACTTTTGTCGGAAAAGTCAAAAAGTACCTCGTACGGAAAAAACGACAAAAGATTCCTTTCATATTCTTTACTAAAAACTCACCTAAGGGTAAAATTGGATTTAAACTATTGCAAGTGGATGGAAACAATATTACATATTGAGGGAACATGGATGTGGATGATAAAATACACCCCAGTAAATACTTACGAATAAACAATCTCGGATAAAAATGAGATTGTGATATTTCCCTTACCTTAGGTCCGACTTGCTTTGTAAGTGTCCGAACCTCCTGTATAATGATTTAAATCATGTTATTGACTTATTACAGAATCATATTCATTGTTATGATATCATATATGGTTCACTTATGACATTATATTACCCGTTCTTTTGTAAATTCCATGTTAAAGAAGCGTTTTGGGTAAAATTGTTTCATTTATCGTAGGTGTTTTGTCTTGTTGTTCTTGACATCATTATTACTTATATCATGATTTACTTACTTCCAGAATATAAAATATGATTTATATATCATATATATTCAGTATATATATATATATATAATAGGTAGATAAATAAAATGAAAAACACCGTTCATGGAGACGGTAGTCCGTACGTACGCATGAACGCTGTTTTCCTTTCCTTATTGTCTTGAAATGGAAGTAAGTAGATGACATACATATGTATATATATACATAAATCCAGTAGCTTTATAATGTCATATATTTCATTATTATTTCTTATATATACATTATAATCATTCTTAAATGGTTAACATGGAGAATGAATCTCATCGCGTCGTGGAGACGGTAGTCCGTACGTACGCACGAGCGATGATATCATTTCTATAAATATTGAATTGAATTGGAGTGGATTATACAATATATCAGAATCAATATGATGTTGTAATAACTATGTATAGTTATTCTTTACACCATTATACCCATCCATGTAAGGTGGTGGTGGAAAATAGATTACACCACGGCGTGGAGACGGTATTCCGTACGTACGCACGCGCGGTGATTTCTTTTTCCGTAGGATGGATAGATTGTGAAATAGGGTTGTTTCATACATATAATAACATATCAGTATATGAGTGATACTGATGTTATTACTTCATAATGAAACAACCTAAGAAGAAGAAGTGGAAGAAGAAATAAAGATGAAATAATTGGTAACGGTAATTACCTCTTCTTTGAAGCGCCTCTTTGAGACCTCCTCTTAGGGCACTAGAATTGGTCTTTGAGGAAGACCAGAACCTCTAGGATGTTGCTAGGGAAGTGGAGAAGGGATTTTGGCAGGGGTTGGACGAGCTTGAGTGCTCAAATTGGTGTGAGGAGGAGGGGGAGGAGGTGTCCTTTTATAAGGGAGGAGAGGGGCACCTTAGGAATATCTCAAAATATTATTTTATATTAAAGTCAAAATCGATTTATAATGGTTCCAAAGGGACTTATTTCGAAGATAAGGTGGGGATGGGTCGAAATCCTATCAACCAATAGAATTTAGACAAGTTTAGGATATTATTTTAACCTTATCAATTAGATTTAACTCTAAGTTAAATAATTTAACTTTTACCATGTCTTTTTGTTTTCTTTCACTATATGGTTAATACACTTACTATAACATGCCAAACGAACCCCAAATTGTTTATTATTAATATATATATCCTTATCTAAGTCATTTGGCCGAACCTTAGATTTTTAGGAATACAATAACAATTAATAATATAATATTTGATTCAAAAACTATTTTGTGTCAATTTTGACACTATTTGATATATGATTTTTGTGAAAGTCATAACAGAATTAAATGTTCGAACCAAGTTGATTAAATCAACATTAATATATCATAGTAAGCTATAAAATTAGTGGAATTCATAAACAATCTCAAATTACATTTATTTTTGTGTTTATAACATCAATTATGTCAATATTTCATTAATAAGATAATTACTGCATCATCGTTGTGTCAAAAATAAATTAAATTATTTGATGTCTAAAAATTACAAATAAAATACCATCATGTAGGAAATCTTTTTAGCTTTCTAATGAATATTTACAATCGAATTTATCTTATGTATAACCCCATATTAAAAATGATTTACTTATTAAACTTTGATTTTAACTATTTTAACCTTTCTTTAAATAAATTAATAATAAATGTCCTAATCTAATCCATGTGGGCCTAAATGGTCATATTTTATTCCTAAGTTTGTTTTTGGTCGAATTACACTTGTCCAATAGAATTAGGACATGTGTTAGGGTAATATTAATATCATGTTTACCCTTAGTTACCCTATTTACTATTAACCGCGGTAAAAAAGTAAAAAGTTACTATTCACCAAAAAATTATTTTCATCTCATTGAACCACATTTTAGTCCTTGATATTAACGGTGTCTCTCGGATTTTCGAAATTCCATTCACAGAAGCGGTAAAATTAAGTTTTATGCAAAATTCAGTTTTTAACCTACCACTTAGTGGTTTCACTATTCATCAAAAATTGATGTTTTTCAGAACAATGCCAAAATTTCAACCTAAGCTATATTTCATATTCCGTATTCAAAAATGAAATCTATTTTACCAAATTCATAATATAGAAGTTGCATTAATTAATTTTATAATTAAATCCCGCTGTTAAAATAAATAGCGTGTTTTTTAGGAAACAATATATATCAAAAGATTGACACTTGATTATGTCTGGTTTAAATGTGAAATTACAACCAATGACCAACATTGTATTAAATTGTAAAAATATATTCTAAATATACTTTAAAACCACTCAAATTAATAATTTATCACTATTAATTATTTCGATTAAAAAAGTTGTTTTTAATTATAATTTAGTAATTTTCACTATTCATCAGAATATGAAAGTTATCCGAAAAGTACCAAAATTTCACCTTAGGCTAAACTAGATACTCCAAATCCAAGAATGAAGTTCATTTTGAAAAATAAGATTTACAGAATTTTAAAAAGTGGTTATTATTATTCATAACGGCTAGTTTTAATAATATTTTAATAGCACATCGTTGTTTAGTGAAACTCGGTATTGCGTATTACACACGCTATCGAGGAAGGTCGCGATTGCGTGTAATGCAAGGCAAGACAAGGATGCATGTTGTGCAAGCTCCTTTTGGTGTAGCGTACAACACAAGACTTTAATAAAATTAAAAAGAATATTTTTTTATAAAATCTTGGGCTGTTACATTCTACCCCCCTTAAAATGAATTTCGCCCTCGAAATTCGTCGGGGTTATAAATGGTTTACTATTTGAAAGTTTCTTTAATAGAAACCCACATCGTAAAAGGGAATACCAAAACTTGGCTTTAAAAACTAAAGTATGAAATGTAACGATTACCCAAATAAACTAATCACTGGGTTTCCACATAGGTGAAAATATGGATATGGAAGAGAAATCTAACCATCATGTTCTGATGGAGAGTGGTAGAGAACATGGCTATGGAAAATCCAGTAATCACAAATCCATAAATTTGTGACGATCTAAGGTACCATCTGATTCATCAGGTATAAGATCACTAGGACAACATTTTTGGTTTTCAAAATCATTTCCCTAAAGTTGAAAATTTGAATTAGAATAAGTACTTACTTTATTTTGATACAATATCACTGTTGTTCGTGCCTTGAACAGTTTCCACTTCATCTCTTAAATAAATGAAGTTGAATTTGTTATTCGTGAAGTGTTAGCAGATCATGTGATAGAATGACTGGTCATTCCATCTGTCTCAAACAAAAGGTAAGCAAAAGTTATTAAATATACATAAGTCATTCTATAGTGAGATTAATCATATATAGTTCCTAAAATGGACTTATACTTCATATATCATACTGCTTAATATAATAAAACTAGTTTCTACTAAACAGGGACTTCCTGTAGGTCAGTGGTAGGCGATAAAGGCCAGTCGCACTTCGGTTGTGGGTTCGATTCCCACAGCCTTGTCTGAAGCGATGGGCTGTCGCCCGTCCTGCAGGTTGTCCTTTTTCTAAAACTATATTACTATAACATCCCATAATATCGAAAAAACTTCTATCCTTAAACAATACTAACTTATGTCCAACATAATCCATTCCAATCTTTAGTCCTATCCATAATACTACAGTCCATTCTCATAACATAGTGAAAACGATTACCAGAGATTTAATACCATCGTTGATCCCCATATATCATAAGATATATCTTGTTGGACACATTCCAAACATTCAAAGGCCTTAATCTTGTACTCTCTTGAATACCCATTGAACCTTAGTGAAAACTTGAATGCAGTTAAAAGTTAACACTTTCCACATACCAAAATCCTCAAAATTCTATATACTCAAACCATGATATCACTTAGTCCTTATATCAATCATGAGCTCATGAATACTGTTAAACATTTCATTTTCTCGTTTTCCCTTCATTATGCGCATAATATCTCAATCACTTTGAATACCACATTAGACCAATACATAAGTATTCCAATATTCCATGATACAACATTATTTTGGAATCCCATTACATAAAAACTTAATCATTCCACCACATCGTTGTCATATTCAACATTGCCAATAGTGATCGCATGTGACTTCCCGTTGTCCTTTGCCTTAAGCGGTTGCTCATGTCGATCATCACTAACCCTTGGATTAGGGAATTTATTGGCATAATGTCCCATCTCCTTGCACTTGAAGCATTGAAGTGTTGGTTGTGCGTTCTCTGCAGTGTTTGCTTTATTCACTTCATTAGAATCCCTTTTTCCATTACTTCGACACTCAGCTGCTCGATGACCTTCTTTTCCACACTTAAAACATTTTCTAGTCCCTTTAAGACAATCTCCACCATGCTTCTTTCCACACTTTGTGCATAAGGAAACATTCATCTTCTTTTCACCATTATTCTGAGATTTCTCCTTGAACTCCATCTTTCGTTTCTTGTCAAAACCATGAGATGGATATGTAACACCAACTTCCATTTCTACCTTGATAGCACAACACACAATTTCTTCATAGCTACTGAAGTCTCTTATAGCTAATGCCCTTCGAAGACTTGGTTTTAAGCCACTGAAAAATCGATCAACTTTACTTTCAGGTTGGATGATAATGCCAGATGCATACCTTGCAAGTCTTGTAAAATTCGCTTCGTATATACCAACAGATTCATCATCCTTTTGCTTTAGTTCAAGAAACTCCTTCTCCATTTTCGTTCGAAGAATACGAGGGAAGTACTTACTGAAAAACAATTTCTTGAACTCGTCCCATTCCATAGAATCAATTTCATCTCTTTGCCTCGTATTCTTGATAAGATTCCACCATTGATCAGCTTCACCTTCCAAACGATACACTGCTAAGATGACTTTATCATGTTCAGAACATTGAAGAACTGAAAATATCTTTTCAGTAGTACTAATCCATTGTTCAGCAACTAATGGATCAGTAGACCCAATGAAAGAAGGCGGACGCTGCCTCATGAAGGATTCAACAGAATGTTGCTCCTTCCTTTGCTCGTTTGGAAGTCCTGCATGATTCATAGCTTGAGAAAGTTGTGTGAGCATGGCTACAAGATTTTGCATTCCAGCTCCCATATCGTTTGGTTGCTCAGGGGGACAATCATTACATTGTCCATTGCATTGATCAACACGGTTCCTTCGGGTTCCAGCCATCCTCTAAAACCCCAAAAGAATAGTGTGAGAGGCAAAAATCATTCTAGGGAAAACAACATAATAAAGGGGTAGTACCCTCAATATCTAACATCTTAGGTTAAATTCGAAGATCGTTAGCGCAATTCTAGGACTATAACCTATACGTATACTTAACCTTAGAGACATCCCTAGACATACCTTATAAATATCTCTAGGGATCTCACTAATGTTCTCGCATCCTAGTTTCCAAAGGTTGACTAAACCTTTCCTCTGATACCAACTGTAGAGACCCGAAGCTTATCGTACACGGACATTACATTACTTTTGCGGAATACTTAGTACATAACAAAAACACACACTAAAGGATTGTAATAGTTTAGTGTCTTTGGAAACTCGGAACGTAATCTTCTAATCCTGGTGAAAGATCTTCAAAATCTCCCACAAAGATCTTCCTTTTTTTTACCTAAAACCTTTCTTTATATCCTGGGGAAAAGAAAACATAAAAGGGTGAGCTCAAATGCTCAGTAAGGGTAAACAAAAGAAATATCAATCACATAATATACATAAGAACATAGCTTTTGGAAATCTTAACCTGCAAAAGAGCTCATAATATCATAACGTGGGATAAATCATAGAAGTGAAAATGAAATCATAACTTAAAACATTACTCATTGTGGAATACACACATAATCATAGAGAATCATTTCTTGTTAGTCAAGACTCATTGCCAAGACTATCTTAGTGGACAAAGTCCCTTTCTGAATCGAGTAATCCTCGTTTCAGTCCTGTTTCACTGAACCAGTATAACCTACCATTCCAGCCATGTCTATCTCATGAGATATGAAATCTTTACCCAATGCATTGGAGGGAGATATAGGTCCCACCCATCTCTTAATGAATCCTTTCTTATGTGTGCCACAAAATCATAAATCATACATCATTGCATAACCCATGTAATAAAAATGGGATTCTTAAACAACATGACATCATAAAACCATTCATATAAGATAAAGGAATTCATAAACATAATTTCATCACAACATAGTCAAATCAATGTAAAAATATGGATAGAAACAGAACCCTTTATTATCTTATATGGAAAATAATTTTGATAAAACACTTGAATTGAATTCTTGAGGAAAATATCCTTTCTTCTTTAAAATCAATTTCTTTTCACAAAACATCATGCAATTTTAAAAGAAAGATATTTTATTGAAAATAGTCATGAAATCTTTTAGAGGAAGCTTAATGAAAATAAGGCTTTATAAAACAGTATAAATCCGTTCGTGCCGTATAAGTTAAAAAAAACATTCTTCGCACTTTTGTCGGAAAAGTCAAAAAGTACCTCGTACGGAAAAAACGACAAAAGATTCCTTTCATATTCTTTACTAAAAACTCACCTAAGGGTAAAATTGGATTTAAACTATTGCAAGTGGATGGAAACAATATTACATATTGAGGGAACATGGATGTGGATGATAAAATACACCCCAGTAAATACTTACGAATAAACAATCTCGGATAAAAATGAGATTGTGATATTTCCCTTACCTTAGGTCCGACTTGCTTTGTAAGTGTCCGAACCTCCTGTATAATGATTTAAATCATGTTATTGACTTATTACAGAATCATATTCATTGTTATGATATCATATATGGTTCACTTATGACATTATATTACCCGTTCTTTTGTAAATTCCATGTTAAAGAAGCGTTTTGGGTAAAATCGTTTCATTTATCGTAGGTGTTTTGTCTTGTTGTTCTTGACATCATTATTACTTATATCATGATTTACTTACTTCCAGAATATAAAATATGATTTATATATCATATATATTCAGTATATATATATATATATAATAGGTAGATAAATAAAATGAAAAACACCGTTCATGGAGACGGTAGTCCGTACGTACGCATGAACGCTGTTTTCCTTTCCTTATTGTCTTGAAATGGAAGTAAGTAGATGACATACATATGTATATATATACATAAATCCAGTAGCTTTATAATGTCATATATTTCATTATTATTTCTTATATATACATTATAATCATTCTTAAATGGTTAACATGGAGAATGAATCTCATCGCGTCGTGGAGACGGTAGTCCGTACGTACGCACGAGCGATGATATCATTTCTATAAATATTGAATTGAATTGGAGTGGATTATACAATATATCAGAATCAATATGATGTTGTAATAACTATGTATAGTTATTCTTTACACCATTATACCCATCCATGTAAGGTGGTGGTGGAAAATAGATTACACCACGGCGTGGAGATGGTATTCCGTACGTACGCACGCGCGGTGATTTCTTTTTCCGTAGGATGGATAGATTGTGAAATAGGGTTGTTTCATACATATAATAACATATCAGTATATGAGTGATACTGATGTTATTACTTCATAATGAAACAACCTAAGAAGAAGAAGTGGAAGAAGAAATAAAGATGAAATAATTGGTAACGGTAATTACCTCTTCTTTGAAGCGCCTCTTTGAGACCTCCTCTTAGGGCACTAGAATTGGTCTTTGAGGAAGACCAGAACCTCTAGGATGTTTCTAGGGAAGTGGAGAAGGGATTTTGGCAGGGGTTGGACGAGCTTGAGTGCTCAAATTGGTGTGAGGAGGAGGGGGAGTAGGTGTCCTTTTATAAGGGAGGAGAGGGGCACCTTAGGAATATCTCAAAATATTATTTTATATTAAAGTCAAAATCGATTTATAATGGTTCCAAAGGGACTTATTTCGAAGATAAGGTGGGGATGGGTCGAAATCCTATCAACCAATAGAATTTAGACAAGTTTAGGATATTATTTTAACCTTATCAATTAGATTTAACTCTAAGTTAAATAATTTAACTTTTACCATGTCTTTTTGTTTTCTTTCACTATATGGTTAATACACTTACTATAACATGCCAAACGAACCCCAAATTGTTTATTATTAATATATATATCCTTATATAAGTCATTTGGCCGAACCTTAGATTTTTAGGAATACAATAACAATTAATAATATAATATTTGATTTAAAAACTATTTTGTGTCAATTTTGACACTATTTGATATATGATTTTTGTGAAAGTCATAACAGAATTAAATGTTCGAACCAAGTTGATTAAATCAACATTAATATATCATAGTAAGCTATAAAATTAGTGTAATTCATAAACAATCTCAAATTACATTTATTTTGGTGTTTATAACATCAATTATGTCAATATTTCATTAATAAGATAATTACTGCATCATCGTTGTGTCAAAAATAAATTAAATTATTTGATGTCTAAAAATTACAAATAAAATACCATCATGTAGGAAATCTTTTTAGCTTTCTAATGAATATTTACAATCGAATTTATCTTATGTATAAACCCATATTAAAAATGATTTACTTATTAAACTTTGATTTTAACTATTTTAACCTTTCTTTAAATAAATTAATAATAAATGTCCTAATCTAATCCAGGTGGGCCTAAATGGTCATATTTTATTCCTAAGTTTGTTTTTGGTCGAATTACACTTGTCCAATAGAATTAGGACATGTGTTAGGGTAATATTAATATCATATTTACCCTTAGTTACCCTATTTACTATTAACCGCGGTAAAAAAGTAAAAAGTTACTATTCACCAAAAAATTATTTTCATCTCATTGAACCACATTTTAGTCCTTGATATTAACGGTGTCTCTCGGATTTTCGAAATTCCATTCACAGAAGCGGTAAAATTAAGTTTTATGCAAAATTCAGTTTTTAACCTACCACTTAGTGGTTTCACTATTCATCAAAAATTGATGTTTTTCAGAACAATGCCAAAATTTCAACCTAAGCTATATTTCATATTCCGAATTCAAAAATGAAATCTATTTTACCAAATTCATAATATAGAAGTTGCATTAATTAATTTTATAATTAAATCCCGCTGTTAAAATAAATAGCGTGTTTTTTAGGAAACAATATATATCAAAAGATTGACACTTGATTATGTCTGGTTTAAATGTGAAATTACAAACAATGACCAACATTGTATTAAATTGTAAAAATATATTCTAAATATACTTTAAAACCACTCAAATTAATAATTTATCACTATTAATTATTTCGATTAAAAAAGTTGTTTTTAATTATAATTTAGTAATTTTTACTATTCATCAGAATATGAAAGTTATCCGAAAAGTACCAAAATTTCACCTTAGGCTAAACTAGATACTCCGAATCCAAGAATGAAGTTCATTTTGAAAAATAAGATTTACAGAATTTTAAAAAGTGGTTATTATTATTCATAACGGCTAGTTTTAATAATATTTTAATAGCACATCGTTGTTTAGTGAAACTCGGTATTGCGTATTACACACGCTATCGAGGAAGGTCGCGATTGCGTGTAATGCAAGGCAAGACAAGGATGCATGTTGTGCAAGCTCCTTTTGGTGTAGCGTACAACACAAGACTTTAATAAAATTAAAAAGAATATTTTTTTATAAAATCTTGGGCTGTTACATAGGCAATGAATCAATGAATTATTTCATCATAGTAAATGCTTATGAAAAATATATAATGAGATGAAATATACGGAAAATAAAATTTTCATTGATGAAAAATATTTTATACTAAGATAAGGGATTTTATAATATTTATGAAAGTAATTCATGAGCTTATACACAATGTTGTAATAATAACGAATAATGAAAGAATAACTTTTATATAATTTTAAATAAAAAAATATAAAATATTTATAAAAAAATATGTTAAAAATATTTTTTAAAATATAATAGAAATAATTTCATTAAAAATAAAACTTGATAATAAATATATGAAATGGAAAATAAATCATTGAAATAGAATTCTTAATAATTTGGTTATTTTTTCATGAAAATAAGGTTAAAGGTAATTTTCAAAAATCATTTTCAAAAAGAAATAAAATAATTAAAAACCTATTTAAAAAATTAACATCTCAATAATATAATATGTAAAAGAAAGGTAAAATAGAATAAATCCATGGTGAAATATAAAAAATGGACCTGAAGTGTAAATAAATAATTTTTAAAGTAATTTCAATAGTTTAAATTAAGTCTCATCAATAAAAATGTTATAAATTTTTATTTTTAAGATAAATAGAAATATGAATGTTATAAATGAGAATATTTATTTAAAATTATAAATAAGAAAAATAAATATATATTTTGAGAAATGATATGGACTTAAAATATAATTATCCAATAGAGGGTGAAAATTATCCTTTATAATGTCATATTTTTATGAATTAAGAAATAAATTAAAAATAATATTTTGATAAGAAAAGTTAGTTTCCATGAAAATAAAGGTATTAAACAATATGAGATAGAAAATTCAAAAAATATATCAAACTTATAAGAGCATAGTGAAAAATGGAAGCTTATGAATCAATGAAAGGAGATCAAGTTAAGAAAACCCCTTAAAAATTTGGTAATATATGAATCAAAAGAAAATTAAAGATTAAAAATTAAATGTAATTATGAATCCCTTGAATCAAAAGAAAATTATCATAATATATTTCAATATATAAAATGAATCATGTTTTAATGAAAGGAAATTGACAAGAAAATCCATTATAAAGATTGTAACTTCTAAAGTATGAAAAAATGGAATAGTGGGCTACTGGAAAATCCACCTATACCCATCATTTTAAACCATGGGTATAGCCCCTAAAATCATGGGTATAGGATATACCCATGGTTTTCAAAATCATGGCATGTTGAGGCTTCAATATAGCTCTGAGTTATACCTATGTTTTGAAAAAATTTATACCCATGGTTATGAACTATCGGAATAAGTGTATGGAAAATTTTCCACTATATCAATAACACTATATCAATAGTTCTCAAACCATGGCTATAGGATTTAGAAAAAATCCCACTACCAAATTCGAACCTTGGACTGCCTCTTCATAATCGATATGCCTAACCACTGCCCCACATATGCTTATGTGTATATCGATATATATATATATATACTTACTTATATATATTTTTATAAATATTGGAAATAGGTAGAAAACTGTGGGTATAGGTTTTCCAGTGGAAATAATTTTGTCCTATGGAAACTTTTTCCCATACTTACAAAGTAAATCTATACCCATGATTCTCAAAAACTGTGGGTATAGGTTGACCCTATACCCACAATTTTTTAGAATTATGGGTATAAGTTTTTAACGAAAATCAATACCCATAGTTTTAGGAAAACCGTGGGTATAGGTTTGACATATACCATGAGTTTTTTGAGAACTGTGGGTGTAGGTCTTGAACTGAAACCTATACCTACTGCTTTTCAAAATCGTGGATATAGGTTCATTTTTCAGTATTGGTGGGTTCTGGAAGGAGATAAAATTCCATTTAAATTCTAGATAAAGTAACCTGTAGTTTTATAATTTTTGAAAAAAAATATAGGATATTAAAGAATATGTATAATAAAGAGAATTCTTAGAGAGGAATCTTGAAATTTGAGAAAAAGAAAGAAAGAAATTGTTTAACAATTATATAAAGAGTGAAATGGACATAATATGAAATAGTATAGTGAAATTACATTAAAATAAATATTTTATCTAGAATGTATTTTATTTATAGTTTTCATAATAAATAATTTATATAACATCTCAAGGAAGATTTATAATGTAGAATAAATTTCAATCAATATGGAAAATATTGAGAAAGAGAACCCTTATGAGCATCGAATGGTATAAATTAACCATATAATTAACCAAGGGAAAAATGTATTCATATATAAATATTTATAAATGAATATAGAAATATATATAATTATAAATTAAATGGAAATTATTTTCAAATCATTAAAAATAAGATTTGGCATAGAGGATCTCAAATAATAGGAGAGATAAAAAACACATTACCTTGGATTCCATATTGGTTTAATTCCTCCAAAATTCCATTATAATAAACTTTGATTCATTATTCATACATATAAAAACCTTTTTTATTTTTATTTTACTTAATATCATTCATTTGTATTTACTTATTAGCTATTTATTAAACATTCAAAGTTAAAATTAATTATCATGTATCATTTGTTACATTTTTTCCACACTTTCTTTAGTATGATAGTTATGGACCATCATCCCTTACTCATGTATTAATAAACTATATAATTTTCATGGAGATGATATATTTTTTTTATAGTTCTATAGATTCTCATTATTATTTCATGGATGTTTTGATAAAATTTTTGTGACAAACAATTATAAATTATGCTTTTTTAAAAATTAAATATATAAAAATAATTGATTTTATTAATGAATATACTTGCACATATTACCATTATAAAATTATAATTAAAAATTAAATTAATTATTAATACCAAATATTTCCATTATTTCAGTTTTCTTAATCATTCATGTTGAAAATTTTATAGCATCGTTCGTGTTTGTGGGTATACCAATTCAAACAAGAACGTGTTATAATGAAAGAAGAAATATAGATATATAGTTGTATTATTTTTATATCACTATTATATAATAATAGTGATGTTAATTAAATATTATTAAATTATTAAATATTATTCAATAATATATAGATGGTGATGTTAAATAAAAATTAGACAATGTTGTTATTTACTATGTAGGAACTTGACCTCTTTTGGAAACTTTCTTTGGTTTTGAAGGATTTGGGGATTCTTTTTTAATATATAGGATTCCTAACATGGGAAGAATTATTTGAGAGGTAGTTTGGGTAGATATTAGAGAGTAAATTTGAGGAAATTTTTTGTTTGAAATGGGAGGAGGAGAGGCCCTTTTATAGGTGAGTTTGAGTGACACATTTACAAATACCCATTACTTAATGTATAAGGAATATGATTTTATAATACAAGTAAAATAGAAATAGATAAAGGATTAAGATAAAAAATGAATTCACTCATACAAACATTTTTTAGATACCATTTATATATATTTTAGGACTTTACACTTTATTTTAACCCTTTTACCTCATTTTACCATTTACCAAGGTAACCCATTGTTCTACTTTCGTAACTTATTTTTTCTGAAAGATGAAATCGACCCTATTACCTAATTTTTACATGGTGATTGAAAATATGAAAAAAAAATCATGAAGTTAAATTTATTAATTTTATAATAATTAATTTTAAAATAAAAATTCATAATATATAAAAATAATTTTTAGAAAAGTTTCTTTTTAAATATTAATTGATTTTATTATTATTTCATGTGAATTAATAAGAATTACATGAATTTTAATTCCTTTATATATACATAAAAAATAAATTTAATTACATTCCATAATCCAAATATTATAAATTTAACTTTAAATAAAAACACATAATATATAATAAAATAATGTTTTTAAATAAGATATATTTATTTAAACATAAATAATTAATTTTTTATTGCATTTAATTCCTTAATTATTTATCAGTCATAAATTATTTATTTTGTGAATCATCCCTTGAATTTTATCAATCTATTTTATTAAAATAATTTTTTTAAATTAATAAATGTAATTAATACACAATTCATACAAACAATTCTTTAAAATAAAATATATTTTAAAAATGAATCAATGTCTTTTTTTATTTTAAAAATATTTATTTAATATTAAAAATATTATTTATAATATATATATATAAATTTTTCATATAAATAATATTTATTTATATTAACTATATACCAAAAAAAATTAATTAGTAATATGTTTACTGGTATTATACCTATAATGAAATGGTTCGATCAGACCTAAACTAGTAAACCACTAATCCCAAAGGGAATTTCTATTCCCCAATAGTTTATAACTAGTGCCTTGGAAACATGGGAAACATAGTTGGGGAAATTTTTTATTAATGATAATAATGAACACACACCTAAATCATTCCTAGTAAACTTGCATGACCAATCCATAGGATGTAATTACATGAAAAATTTAATAAATACACCCAAATAAATAGATTTAAATATGTATAATTAATACACATGGCTCATAAATCCAAATAAATATAATCGATAACACACAATATGAATGAAACTGAATCTAAAATACAAATTCAACATAAACTGAAAAGAAGAGGGAAAGAAAAGGAATGCAGGTATGGAATGATACTGTAGAAGTTCAATAAACCAAAATAAAAAAATGGTTATAAGAACCCATATCCATGCACTAAGTGAATCATCATCACTTATTTCTACCGATTCACATATACTAAGAATCAAAGGAATTTTTTTTATATCCAAGTGAAACCTGTTAAACATATAATGTGATAGGTGAGAGAAAAGATCCCATTATGTCACCTCTCTACACCCCATGCATAAAAATCAAAAGAAAATCCATTTATGTACTAGTTTCAAAATAATTTTATAAAATTAAACCTTACATTTTCATTAAAATAAGTCACATAAGACCATTAATTGAACTCACTTTTTTCAAAGGTAAATAATTCAACTATTTAAAAAAAATCAAGATTTAAACCTTTTAAGAGAAGATGAAATTCATAAAAAAAGAATTAGTTTGAAATCCATTCTTGGAAACACTCTCAGTTTTTTCATTTTTAACAAAAAGTAAAATAATACCAATTTTTTACTTCCTTTTTTAAAAATAATATGAAGAACCCATTTGAAATACAAAATCACACTTTTAATAAAAATGGAAATCCAAAAAGGTGATGAAAATGAACATGATAATCATTAATAAATGTAAATATGAACATGAATTAGTATATGTAGATCACTAAATGAAAATTGGAATATGTTGTGGCATCATCCCTCAAACAAATGTATTGAAATGACTGAATGTAAAAAACAATAGTTGCTTCCCAATAAATGAATAAAAATGAACAAAATAACTGTAAATAATAATTGAGGGAAACATGTTATAATAAATTTAAAATTTTCAAAATAAGAAAATGTGTACTTTTCAATAACACATATTAATGATATGAACATACACAACCTATGGATTTAACCTATGGATTTAAAGTAACTATAAATATCTCAAGAAACACTAATTTATATACATGAACCTAATAATTTTTGGGGCTTTCATATTCTCATCGGGGTAAAAATCTATCTCATTATCTCACTTGGTATAATTTCATAACATTCCCTAGCTAATGTAAAATCTACACCATGGCTACATTAGTATAGGTTACAAACTCACCCAAGGTATCCCAAGTGAAAAAACAACTATTTATATTAATAATCAATGTCTACACCCATAATCAATGAAATATAAATCATGAGGAACTTATCATTGAAAGCCATATTTATAAAACCATTTTGAATCAAAATCCTCATTGACAGTTTTAATCAATCACCCAATAAAAGACTTATTTTTAAGAGAAGACTAATTCAAATCCTCTTTTAAACCATAAAATTGTAATATACACATGAAACAGGAACAATAAGGCCCTTAAAAACCATCACAAGAATAAATTATCAAAAATAATTCCTAAAAACATTAAGTCCCAAGAAAAAATTAGAAAAATCATTCCTGCCTTTGGTTTTTAAACCATTTACTTTAAAATCATTTGGAATCAAAAACACCATTTTTAATACAAAGTTTCTTGGGAAAGGTAATTTAAAACCATTCTATAAATAGATAATATGAAAAAAAAACTATGGTAAATATTCATTGAGTATATATACATATTTCTCAAATCTTAAGAAAGTCAAATTCTAGTTTAAAATAAGGAAATAAAACAAAAATATATATTAAAAAGTTATGCATGGATAAAACTATTTCAAAAACATATATTTTATCAAGGAAGATGTTATTCCACCTCAAAAAGTCCAATAAATAATATAGGAATCCCAAATAAACCATATAAAAATAATAAAAAAACATAATCAAATTCAATCCAATAAAAATCACTAGGTCTCTAAGACTATTATTGTTCAATAATGGGAGGAAATGATAAGGAAGTAAGGAGAGAAGAATATCTAGAGAATCTTACCATGAATAAATCGCCAAAAACCTGAATAAATCCCTTAGAATTAATGAGGATAGAGACAATTATGGGAGAGTCACTTGGGGGCCATAGGATTAAAATAAGGAGGAAGAGGGGTGGACAAAGGGTTAAAGCCCAATGGGGATTTTGGTAATTTCAAATTTTTAAATAATCATGGAAGGTCGCATAATTTGGATGCATAGTTTACTAAACCATGCACCCTTCAGTAAACACACCTAAGACATTTTGTATAGTTTTACTAATCATGTTCCAACTGTGATTGTTGCACTACAATTTATTAAAGACTTTTTATGACCATGTCACATAGTTTTCACTAACCCTAAATTATCCATGAGATAGGAAAAACTCACCTCATTCTCCCAAAATTCAAAAGAAAAACACCCAAAGATAATAAGAAATGAAAGAAACACACAAATATGTAAAATAATAGGGAAAATCAAGGTCAAATAGTTAAAATTATCTCCACAATAATGTTTTCTTCCCCAAAACATATCTCAATAGAAAAGGTTGAAAAAAAGGAAAATTATGTTCAACTTTATCATTCACACTCAACCAAAAAAACTAAAGGAAATTATGATGTATACTATAACCAAATTTATTGTAACAACTAATATAAATTACATAAACATAGATATCCACATATCTTGAGGAACCTCAAAGACCAAACCTAATGACAATATATCTGATCATAAAAATGAAATTTGAGCATACCATAAACAAACAAACTTACTATTATATAAAAAATCATAAATTATTCTGAATCAGATTACAGAAATAAATCAAGGAAAAATAAACTGTAATTAATCATAAGGTTGGGTTGGGATGGGGAACTAAACACATCACCCCACAGTCATACATCCCTCCCTCCTAAGGATAGGTAAGGACTCAATAGAAAATAAAATATCTATGGAGTTCTACCCTCAATTTAAGAGTTACATAATGTTATTCCAACTAGTTTAAATACTCTTTGGGGGTGAATCAGGGTATGACATATTTAAACAACTACCCATTCAGATCTTTTTTTTTATTAAACAAAATGATCTTCTCTCTCTTTTCTGTACCAATGTTTGAACATAAATTAAATAATGCATGAGACACATAAATTTTACTTGGTTCAACCTAATTGGGATGTGTCCAAGGATCATACAATGAAAATCTATTGATGTACCTAATCCACTAAAATTGCACTATTGCTCGCTATGTTCGGAGCAGACTCATTATCCCTCCTGGTTTACAACCAATCATAACATTAAATCTCACTACTCTATCAACTGAAGTGTGCTCATTTCTTCTTCATAAGATCCTCCTTTTATTTCTTGAATTAATATGTTTTAAACCTCATTTTGTGTATCATTAATTTTCACTTTCATCAACTTGATGAATACCCTTTTTTCTATAGAATTACTAAGCAACTGAAATATTTCATACAATTGTTGGGTGTATTGCATGCATGTTTTATACTTTGCGCACAAACAATCTTATTACACATAACTCCTTTTGTGTGAAAATATCTTTACATGAAAATCTTTTTTCACACAACCCTTACGTGATTCAAAGCCCTACATTTCTCTAAGGGTAAAACTACTTAATGAAATGGGTGTCTACTTATTTATAGGCATTTTCATCCCTATGCATAAGATCCTTACGCATCATTCTCTATATGAGTAAGATTTTACCATAGTGTGTAAAACAATATTTGATGTTTCATTGAGCACATAATCCTATTTCGCACCATTCACTTCATCTTTATTTGTCGAGTGCGCACAAAACACCTTTCATGCAAAAAACAAATCTTTCACGTGATTATTTCCTTTATCATATTTTGATGTACTGATCGTTAAACTCCAATTTCATGTAACACTTAGATTCACCTTAAATCTTGTGTGCAACTTCCTTTTCAAAAAACCCATTTCTCCATTATCCTAATTTTTGACAAAAAAATTAGAAAACGTTAGGAAATGGTTCCACCTTATATAAAAACATTTTTTACCACCTCCAGAGTGTTAATTCCTTTTTCATTGATATTTTTCAACATAGGTTGTCAACAATATCTCTACATTTCCACAACATACCATAGAAACACACCTTTTCAACAAACACAATCAACCAAAAAATATAAAAATGTCACCTTGAAGGATTTTTTCCCAACACATAACAAAATTGATACTATAAAAATAACTAACATTCCCATGAATTGGAAAATGAAAATATTTATCCATAAAATTATACCCAATAAGGATAGAAATCTCATAAATAAATTCATCAATGCTCAAATAACCCCTGAATGCAATCGCTAAAGAATAAATTCATTGAAATACATAGTTAATTTTAATAATCCTTAAATATATCACTATAATCAAAAGATCAAAATAAATATTACCTCTAACATAAATTACCAAGATAGCTCAGATAGAAAAGGACATACATGACTAAACAAGAACTAACAAGTGAAACATGGGATCTATCATTGGTTCAATTGAGAGTATCTTGGGAACTCACTCTCGCGAAGTTCATTCTTGGTGAAACCAACTAAATAGAACCACTTCTATAGAGCAGTCTATTCTAGGAGGACCAATATTTCAATTTAAAAAAACACACACCCAAGATTTATCATGTAAAAACACTCAAAAACATATCCTTATCACAATTATAACATCATATCTAAATCAAATGATACAAAAAAAATAGATGCATGATCATCATGAAAACAAAATACATTCCATAAGGAATAACCAAGGGGATACCTAATGAATGTATCAATACAGAATTTCCTTAAAATATTCATCCTTCTCAGAGATCGATAAATATATACCTCAAAATAGACTTCTATCACCAATATTAGAATTTATTCACACCAAGAAAATAAATAAATACATCGTAGAGATTAACTATCCACCTTTTATCCTGAATTTTATGGGGAAATATTTAGATAAAAAATGAATCGATACATTAATCTTTCTTGATTCAAATCAAAATTTCCTGATCTAAACCATAAGAATGAAATTAAATTCATAAAACCACTAAAAAAATGTACTTCATAATTAAATTTCACTCAAAAACATTCCCAAATTCCATAATGGAATCAGCCACGTTATAAAATACTCTATGAAATTGGAAATCCATTTTTTGAATAATCGACCCAAACATAAAATAGCAACATGTGTATCTTGAAAATTTTTCACCACATTAATAAAATTAAATAAAATAAATTTTAGAATTATATCATAATTTAAACTCTTAGTTCCCACTATTATATATCAAACCGTTTATAAAAAAACCCCTATTATTTTCTAAATAGTATAAAATTTTCATTATAAAATCATATACCTTTGGAATTAATTTCCCATAATCATTATCCTTCCAAGAATATACTATTGAAACATGATTCTCCAAATTGAGACACTAAAAATTAGTTTTTAAAAAACTTAACAACCTAAAAACTTTAATGGAAAAAAATGAGTATCATAAAATACTATATTTAATCCTTTAAAACATTTTTGAAATCCCCATTTAGAATATTTTACATGTCCTTTGAGAGAATAATATTAATTAAAAAAACACCCCTTAACATATATTATATCACATAAGAAAAGAACCTTTAATACCCCATATTCACCCAATCCATTAAATCACCTCTTAAATAAATTTTATATGATTTTGAAAAACCACATGTAATTCTAAAAATGATTTCAGAACACAATATAATATAAATAGAAAACCCTTTATGTTTCTAATTATTCAAAAATGGACTGTGAAAATGCTTACAAATAAAAACTTTAAAAATGGATTTATGGATTTTATAAAAATTTATAAGTAAATACATAAAACATTTTACACTCCTTGATTAGAATACATCCCACTTGATTACACCTTTTAGAAAAAGTAAAAAATAAACTGATTTCTTTTTTAAAACAACACCGAGTTTTTCATTTTAAAATTATAAGTTTTGCAAGCCCAAACGTTTCTATTAACCCCAGAAAACACTCTAATTCGTCTTAAATGAAAAATAAATATAGATAAAATAATTTAGAACATCAAATAAATAAAATTCTAAATTCTAAATATTTAACAATTGTGCATGGTTTGGTCACACAGTCTCGTGAACCATATGCTAACTATGTGTGTCCCACTAGAATCATATAAGGACTAATTACATAGTTTGTGAATGTTTTTCTTGCACATTCATAGTAACCATACACCCCCTTGATCCTTCCAAAATTTTACTCCAAAAAATAGAGTTCCTCCAAATAACTCATAAATTCTCAATTAATAGTATAAATACATGAAATAATAAAAAAAAACTCAAAAATAGATAAGAACAAAATTGAATTTAAGACTCACATATCCCAAACCTCCCCAGTAACTCAAAAATCATCCTTAAAGTTACTGACCAAACATCTACTCATGAACTACTTATTAAAATTAAAAAATACTATCTCTATACTACTAAATCCATGAATAACAACCTAGATTTAATACCATTTGTAACAAACCATCATGGGTCATCCCAACATGTCACCCAACATAGTCGACTACTAGGCTCGAAGGGATCCCTGGTCCCCATGAGCTGGAAACTAGTGTCTAGGAAACAAAGGAAACACACTTTGGAATAGTTTTCCATGATGATTATAAAGAAAATTCAATTGAATACTCATTGAAAATCTAGCATGACCCATCCACATGTTGGAATTCTATGCAAAATGTAATAAACAGATAAAAATAAAACCAAATGATCATAAGAAATACACATGAATCATAAATCCAAATAAATACAAATGATACAAATAAATACAAATGATACAAATAAATATAAATGAAACTACATATAAAATACAAATCCAACATATACCAAAAGAATATGGATATAAAAGAAGTTTTGAAATGGTACAATACCAAAAAATATCAACAAACCAAAATAAAATAAAGGTCACAAGATTCTATCTCCATGCAGAAAATGAATCATCCTCACTTTTTACAACTAATATACCCAAACTGAGAGCCAAATTCTCATTTTATACATCTAAGAGGAACTTTATAAACCTACAATTTGATAAGAATGGGTAAATATCCTAGTAGGAAACCTCCCCACTCCCCATATATATCCTTTAAATGGAAATCCATTTTTATTGTAGTTTTAAAAGATGACTATAAATAGAAAACCTAACATTGTCATTAAAAGAAATCACATAATTCCATTAGTTGAATTCAGTTTTTACCAAGGTAAACAATTAATCCATTTAAAAAAATAATGATTTAAAATTTTTAGAGGAGATATAATTCACAATAAAAAACATTTTGAAATACTTTATTTGAAACACCCTCATTTTTTCATATTTAAAATAAATGAAAACATTCCCATTTTTTAACTTTCTTTTTTTAAATCACTTTAAGAGCCCATTTGAAAGAAAAAACAAAAATTTTAATAAAAAGGTAAATACCTAAATGTTTTGGACACAAACATGATAATCATAAGTCAATTCAAGTCAAAACATGCATAATTATTTATAGATCACTACATGAAAAAAGTCATAGGTAGTGATAGCATCCCTCTAATAAATTATATAAAATAATGAATTTAAATATAAATAAAAATTCCCAATATGATAATATAAATGAAAAAAGTATACAGAATAATTAAGGGAAATATGGAATAATCTATGCCAATGTGTGTAAATATGGAAATAGGTAATAATTAATAGAACATATCAATCAGATATAATATATGCAACATGGGGCTCTAACCTATGGGTTTAAGTTAACTAGAAATTCCTCAAGGAAAACCAATCATCATACATGAACCTTACAATTTTTGTAGATCTCACAATATTAGTAGGGTAATAATTTATCCCATTATATCACTCAATATAATTGGGAAACATCCCATATCTAGTGAATAGTCTACATTAGGGTTGTATTAGTCTCGGTCAGCAACTCACC
This sequence comes from Viscum album, assembly GCA_963277665.1. Classification (NCBI taxonomy): domain Eukaryota; kingdom Viridiplantae; phylum Streptophyta; class Magnoliopsida; order Santalales; family Viscaceae; genus Viscum; species Viscum album. The sequence goes on from OY728138.1 coordinate 461,565,171, forward strand.
CATGGTCTCCCATGTGAAATAATAATAATTTTCATAAATTATTAATGCACGACACTCAAAATCAATGGATTATCTATCAAGAGCCACTTATCATTAAAACCCATCTTTATAAAACTATTTGGAATCAAAATCTTATTTGAAACTTTTAATATAACACATTGTTCATGAAAAACATATTTTTAGTAAAAACCCACTTGAGATCACCATTTAAACCAACACATGAAATAAGAATAAAGAATCCCTTAAAAACCATCACAAGAATAATTTATTAACAAAACATCAAAAAAATTATTAATTCCCAAAAAAACATTAAAAAGTCATTCCTACACTTTTTTTGTAAACCTTTTATTTTAAAATCATTTGGAATAAAAAAACCCTCTTTAATACCAATTCCCTTTAGGAAGGGACTTTAAAACATTTTTACATACACTTCATATGTATGATTTTTATGGTAAATAGTCTTTGATCAAATAAATATAGTTTACAACACTTAAGAATATAAAAATAAGGTTTAAAACTAAGAATAAATTCATGGATTTGAATTTATAGATTTATTCATAGAGAAATCAACCTTAAACACATCGCTTTTATCAACAATGGTGTTATTCTACCTAAAAAAGTCAAATTAATACCTCAAGAGACCCAAATAAACCATATAATTATAAAATCCTTAACAAATTCAATCTAAGATAAAGGCCTTGGTCACTAAGACCATTCTAGGGAAATAAAAAGAGGAAACAAGAAGGTAATAATGATAGAAGGAGGCATGAATGAGAATACTAAGAATAAACCATCTCAAAACATGAATAAATCCCTTATAATCACTAATGGGGATAGAGAAAATGATGAGAGAGTTGTTTGGGGTCAAAATAGTTGAATAGGGAGTTAGAGGGGTGGTAAAAGTGTTAAAAACAAAGGGTTTTTTAGTTAATTTCAACTTATTAAATAATTTAGGAAGAACTCACAGTTTGGATGCATGGTTTACCAAACTGTGTGCCTATTATTGTATACACCTAGGATATTCCATAAGGGTTTTCCACATATTTTGACCAACTTTAAACCAATCGTGTGATAAACACTAAAATTTACTATAGTATTTTTAATGATTGGATCACTCTACTTTCACTAACTATACACTAATCATGAGATAGTAAAAACTCATGAAATTCACCAAAAAATAAAAGTAAAACCACCAGAATCATAAGTAAAATGATGAAACCAATAAATATGTAGAATATAATGGAAAATTGAGTCCTTATGTTAAAATACCCAATAACTATATACCTTTTTATAATGATAAAATAATAGATACATTGTTCTCATTTAATTATATAAATTAATTCTTTCATAACTTCTCAAATCACAATTCTCATTCCTTCAATTTTATTTTAAAATTTTACCCCAGATTGTATTAGAATAAAATAAGGAAAGAAAAATCAAACTTAAATGTGGGATGAAAAAATATTCCCCTCTAAAAATTTTACCCTCAAAATTTTAAATTTTCTCTCACCGATGAAAAACCAGTGAGGGTATCCTTGAAATTGGAATGAATTAATGTATAATTTCTAAGAATTAATCCTCAGTATTTGGATAAGAATAAAAAAATAATATTTTCTCTCATGATTTTAGTATGTTGATATTTTCATTAGTAACAACCATTTTTTTATATATATTATACTTTATTTTGTTATAAGACTCATGGGTTTTGAGAGACACTCACTCACAATTATAAATTTTATTTTTAAAAAGGGGTTAAAGAAATAATACAAAAATCAAGGGGGTAGGAAATGAAGAAGCTCAAGGGAATTGCAATAAATGATTTCCATAAAATCCTAGGGAAGATATATTTTTCTAAAGTAGATTCATATCATATTATTCCCCTTTAGAAGAAATAATATCAGCCTGCATATTCCCTTGACCTAAAGTATGTAAAATCTCAACATCCTTATCAACTAATATTTTGTATTCTATGATGTAATATTCATTATCATGTTTTCAAAAAAAATATCAAAATATTTATAATGAATAATGATAATACCTAATAAAAAAATCTAACATTCCTTTTAATATGAAAAATAAATTCTAATATGTCTTATCCTATGACACGTTCTCTTTATCTTGTGATACTTTTGGTTCAAACATTGATACTTTAAAATCAATTATATTCATATTAGTTCAACTATGACACTATTAGTTTAACCTATAACACGTATTATTTAAATTAGGTTTATTTAAATTTTATCCACATATCCTTTTTAAATTTAATCCCACAAAAAACTAAACTCTTCTCTAATGCCATATAAGATCCTGTGTTTTTATGTCAGTTGTAAATTCAAATGGTTTTTTAATTTTTTATTTCTAGGATAGGATGAATATTAAATTAGACATTGAAATGAAAAAATGAGGGTTGAAACACTTAAATGTGATGTTTTTAGATGTGGTTTAAGGCATGAGAGGTGTCTTGAGTTTTCAGTTAAATTTCAAAAGCGTCAAGCTTTGAAAGCCTAGTTTTTAAGAAATGGAAAGGAGAACATTGTTTTCACATGATAAGTGGAAACCATGACCCAAATAATTTCAATGATATGGGGGTGTCAAATAGTTTTTCAAACTATACACCTAAGTCCACATGACTATAAGAAATGTCTAAAGAAAAATTTTGGAGGTGAGTGTATGAGCTACACACAGATTGTATAATCGTTCAAGTGTTATGACAGGGGTGGCTCTTAAGCAGTGTGAGTACACAATTAGCATATAGTTTTCCTAACCATATGAATTAACCATGTTCCTCTTTAAAAGGGGGAAATTTCATATTTTTTCCTTTATCCCATAAAGGTTTTTCATGCTATTTTCACCCTCTTTTGGCTAGGAGGATCCCCTATGAACACTCTATTCTCCCTCTCCTCCTCCATGGTGGTTCTCCTTCATTCGAACTCAGAAATGAATGTCATCAATCATGTTAGATCACCCTCAGTTATTCTATAATTCCTCTTCCTTATTTTCTTTTTTATCTTTTCATATTGGATGTTATTTTTAGGTGGGATCATATTCCATGTTTCTAGGGAATTTTTCCAATGCTTTGATTTCCCTCTTTTTAGCTTGAATCAAATACCTATAATGGATGAATAAATACTCCTTATTATAAGGTAGGTGGTATATATGCTTTACCTTACATTTTTTTATATATATAACATGATCCATTGTGTTTCGCATAAAAATTAATGTGTGTCTCTTATTAAATGTAAAATAAATTAAATTAAAAGCTTAGAGTGTGACTGATATCCCTCTTACATGGTTGGAGGTCGATGGTCTCAACCCAAACCCCGACTTAAGGTTATTTCAAATAAATGATCTTAATGATCATTGTTTTTTTAATTCTACCAAACCATACCATTGGTTTATTTGTACTTCCTATTTGCTAGGGGAATGAAAAAAATTAATTAAATGAATGGTTAGTGGTACAACTATAAACTTGGATTGTAATTAGATTATTAAATGTGATGCTTGACTAATTAAAATTATACAAGAAAATTATAAATTAAATGAAATGAATTGATGGTAGTGTTTGATAAAACCCCTTAGTCCTTGTTCCTCCTACCTTAATCATGACAATTGTAATGGACGGGCCTAAATAAGGAAGTCAAATATAGGGTCATGGATGCTTCCCATGACCTAATTAATTATTATAAATGAAATGGTCTCATTTTATAATGAAATTGAAAAATGGATGATCATGATGAATAGTATGTGAATGAATAATTATCATGGCCTATGTTTAATTATTAAATGTAATGTACCTACTTACTAGTATTCTTCAAGTGATACATGGGTTCCTATATGGAATGAAAAGTAAAATATCATAGGTAAATTCTAATTGATTAAATTATTAATGGATAAATGATGTTGTACATGATGATCCAAATCACTTATTTTGATCTTCGAGCATGGAGTCCCTTATTATAAAATATCCTCAGGAATGGAGTAAATTTTTATATAATATCCTATGGAATGGAGTCCCTTATTATAAACGATCATTTATCATGGATTCCCTTATTATACATGATCCTCATGCATGGAATCTATTATTATTCATGATCCTTAGGCATAACATCCCTGATTATACAATATCCTCGAGCATGGTTTCCCTTATTATACTTGATCCTTGGTCATGGAGTCCATTGTTATAAATGATCATTATGAATATAATCCATTATTATACATGATCCTTAGGCATCAAATCCCTTAATTAAAATTTTAAACTTATTATATTATCCTTATGTTGGTGTCTTGGTCTTAAGCCTTGAGTCCTCATTGGTGCATGTATATATCTACATATATAATTCCATTTTATTCTTATATATACATGATGGAGTGTTTATAGGAAATATGTATTAGGATAAAGTAGTTGTGGTAATCAATGTGTCTATTGAGGAACTTGAAACTAGATTGATTGAACTTATTATTTACTACTTTTCTTATTATACTTTCACACTACCTTATTTTGTATTCACATACTGGATTTCATTAGGAAACTTTGGTGTTATCCTACTGATTTTATATCACACCCCATATGGGTTTATGATTGGTACCTGGATAGAAACCCTGGATGCATGTTAGTTATTGGACTATGCTTTGTTCTATATTCATTTATTGAATAGGACTCGAAATGAGGCCTTTGACGTATTGTTTTTTCATGTATTTGGCATGCCTTCTAAAGTTGTAGTCTTTTATTTATTTATTTCATTTTTTCAATTTAGTCTTATTATTTATATCTATTTTATACCTTTATACTTTAATTTATGTCTCATCATATTCATGATTGGATATTTATTTGGATTTTTTCTATTTTTTCTTTTATTATTTATTTATTATTTATTTATTTATTTATTATTAATATATTCCACTAAGAAATAATTTATATTTATTTTTCTATTTATTTACTTAGATATTACGCTCTGTCTCTGTGACTATTAGGGTATAGTCCCCCCACCATACTATCATTATACCCTCTCTGCTAATTCATATATTGTGGATTATGAGGAGGTGCACTTAAGGCCATGTGATTAACTATCTTATGGAACCATTTTAGGTATCTTTTTCCGAGATGATACAATGTGGTAAAATATACAATTTTTCCTTTGTCGTACTATTTTGGGCTAATAGATAGGAGACTGGGAATGTGTTGGTACTTTCTTAATTGATTGTGTCTAGGTTCATCCAACCCACACATGAGGGAAATATAAAGTTTCCATGGATTAAACTATAGTTCATGTTACTTGTAATTATAGTTGATTATTATTTCAACTTGAGTGATTTATGTTCTTCCACTAGTTCCTGATTTAGGGATTTACCTATTTTCCTTGTATGGAAATATATGGGGTGCGTTCATGCATAATTTCAGGAGTATAGAATTCACATGGAACTAGTATGGTCATCTATATATCATGATTCTATGATTATTCAGAATTCTTGCCTATATACTATACTTTTTTGATTACCTTATTACATCTTGGTAATCCTTTCTCTATGATAGCATTCCTTGTTATAATTATGATATATATAATTGGTTATTAAAATGATTTCATCAACCTAAATGGTTTTTCCTCATATATCTTGGTAGTGGAACCTTAATTAACCAATTATGACATGTTTTATCCATATAACATTGGTTTCATGGGATGAAATATTGGTTCTTGTATTTAAATGAGTACTAATAAAGATTTAAAAATTGTATTTTCCTTTATATATTGGGAAGGGTGACTTATATAATCAAACTATCATATATAGACTTGTAATATTATAATACCAAAGGTGAAAACTTGGTTTCATTTACATGAATACCAATTGTAATTTATAAAGGAAAATACCTTTATAACTTGGGAATGGTAATTCATCTAACTAGACCTCTGTAGAAATAATTGAGTTAAATTTTGATTCATAAAGGAAAATTTTAAATTAAAAGAAATTTATAAGTTTTAAATAAATTAAAGTTACTAGTTATGGATTTTAGTTAAATGGGTTTCAATTATAACTTATTAAGATTGTTAACTCTATAAACTGGGAATGAAAACACATAGGTTATAATATATATACTAGTAGTCCAACCCTTATTGGTGAGTCTTAGCATAGTATATTTATGTGATAAACGCACTATGTGTGTTTTAAAATCATTAATAAAATCATGGGACCTGTGTTGGTCACCATTACTTCTTTTTTTAATTGGTGTTTAACCCTATGGGGGTGTATATATGCTAATGAAATGGTTATTTAAATTTTAACTAGCCACTTATAAGATATTATTTGTAAATGTGTGGTGGAATCATGCTTGACCAGTCCCCAAACTTAATAAGGACATGTTAACTTCTTTTAAGATTTATTGATATGGGGCATCAGTTTATTAAAATTTCAATTACAAACTAAATATTATTTTACAATATATCCTGAAATTTTTATTTTCATTATCTAATCCTAGTTATGAGAACTTATGGATAAATAATTATTAAAGGGAAATTATAAGATAAATTTCCAAATGTTGCATTGCACCATCTAAATAGATTGATTAGTACAGTTGCCTTAAAAAATGGTACTTGATTGTTCTTATATTTGAGACTCCTTAAATTTTATGATATATATAAATTTATTAAAATTGATACATTAAAAATCTTTTTTATGTTGGTAATGAAGAACCCTCGTAGAAGGGTTATCTATAGCTTGTCTTCAAAGATGCGTTGACTAGGAACACGAGCATTTCTAGTAGGTATTGGTTGGATTATTTCTTATTGTTTCATTGAACCAAAATGATAAGTGGTAGAGCCCAATAGACTCTTAGATATGAATATAGTTTAAATTTTGAATCCGTAAATTAAAATGAAGAGTTATCCCTTGTTGTATCACCTTAGATATGGAAAACTAATAGGGTTTTGATTTGAGATCCTTAGTACTATAGGTGATTTCCGTTTGTTCTAATTGAGTTGGTTATTACACTTAGTTAATTAAATGACACCCAAAGGTAGATGGGTGGTTGTTTGTGAAGTTTAAGCTTGAGGGAATTAAATGCTACACATTGAAGCCTAGCCAATGTCATCTTTTATCCAATAATTATGAAATTGTAACCCTACAGGGATAACTCACCTAAAAATATGCTCATAAGAGATTAAGTATTGGTGGGACAATTTTTTGGAAGGTGATGTCATTATACCTTGGTGAGAGTTCTTGACCCTTATAGGTTGATGATCTTTTATATACCTTTATATTTACCTATTTAGAGGAAGTTCACTGGTGGTGCATTAGATATCGTGTAATATATACCCATAAAAGGGATATGGTTATCATGTGGGAGACCTTAGGGATAGGTGGGAGACCTATAATTCCTTCACTTTGACTCAGAACCTAGCAGGTCAGCTAAATTTTATTTGATCAAGGGAAATTGGAAAAAGAGTTTGGTTAAGTTTCTACAGATTTCTTAAAGTTGATGATCTTGATTTTATGCTTGTTTAGGATCAATGCATGAAGGGTTATTGAGTTTTTTGATATAAACATGATTATTGCCTTAAATTTTCAAGAAATCACCTTGATTTCTTGTGTACCTAGACTGGAATATATGTGAAGGATTATTTGGGACTTGGCCTAGTTGACCAGGGGTTATGTGGTTGACGTTTAAATCTATGAAATGGTGTTATGATATGGGTAGTCATTCGAAAAAATGTGGCATAAATGAGGTGTCCAAATTTTAAGAGGAGTTATAAGGGAGCTTCTGATGTGTTATAAATGACATTCCATATAGCATAATCAGTTAGCCTTATTGATGAACAACTCATAGGGGCATGAGTTGGCTCTTAAATCGGGTGATATGGAAGGTACCCCCACTGTATATTATTTTAGGTGGTAAATGGTTAGTATGATATGTTGGTAAGATTATGGGTGGGGGATAGGGATAAATAGTTTAAATTTTTTATTCTTTTGGTCATGGTGACCAGGATCTTTGGGTAAAGTTAAAAGAAGTTCCACTATGAAGGGGGTCTCATTTGAAAATAAACTAGGTACCATGATATGGTTGACCTGGGGCTAGATCTTGACATATATTTTCAGAAGATGTGGTTTCAGGAGTGGGCTAAGGATAAATATATCATGATTTATATGAGAGTGTATTATGGAGAGAAAAACATTCCTATCAATGTAATCTTAGTATACTCTTAGTTAAAGGTGATCATCCATAATATCATGACAACATCCTGAGTGCATTGATAGAGCTTTAGATATACTCTAAGATAAATAAATATCTTTTATAATTCTATGGAGAGACTCATTAGGAGTAGTTATCATGGATTGGATGATGGTAATCCATATATTGGGGAGTACACCTTTGACATTTTGAGATGCATGAGCCTTATTTGAACTAAATTTTTGAAAATTCCATGATGACCGTTATTGAAATGAGGGAACAAGTGATGGTTGAATTTTAAATTAGTGCCTGGGGATGAGAAAAGTCATAGAAATGATAGATATTATGTCCAAGGATGTATGGATAATGAATTATATTATTCAAAATCTCATTTCATTGATGTGATGAAAAGGGTACTTCTAATAAGGGGAGTGTGGCCTTGGTTGCTGGTGGGAGACCTTAATTTAAGAAGGGTCATAGGATATTAAGTCTGATCATTGGACACCCATTTTGGAAATTTTAGTTCATTATATTATAGAAATTGGGATGATTAATCTAGGATACATCATTGGAATTCATTTATGGACTTTGGTGAGCATGCTAAAAAAGGCCTCGATGAACCTTGGAATAAAGGTGCTAGAATTTTGTTTTTACAATGCATTGGTAGTTAAAGTTGAGTTTTTTCAATAATAGTCAACCAAAGGTGGTTCAAATTGTGTTTTCATGGTTAGTTGAATGCATCTAGTGATAAACCACATTGAATAAGTCTTCAGAGGAAACAAGTATAATGTAAGATTCAGTGAGGATTTTTCAAGGAAAACTCATCCCAACTAGGGAAAGTGTGGTAAATTGGTATTATACCATTTTTATCTAATAAAGGACTAGGATTATATTCATCATGTGAAAATGAGTGTCACTAGTTGATAATCATGATATAATCATCATGAGGACACCAGGTCCCTATTTTAATATCTAATTATGATGGTGTGAGTAGCATGTCTAGGAATTGGACATGGTAAGATAGAGCCTATGGTGGAGAGCTCCATAGTCCAGATGATAAAAGATGTGATGATGAGATCATTTATCAAGTTATACATGATCAATTAATAACCCTCTTGATATTTCGATTTTGAATATGAGTATTGAATCAAGTTTTAGTATCTTATGTGTCATATGCTTAAAGTGATGCTTATATGTGATTTGGGAGTGGGAAACACAACATGAACTTTAGAGAGGGAATTCATGACCAATTTAGGTCAAGTGATATTTTCATTTTTTCCTAAGGCTACTTAGGTATGATAAGTTATAAGGTGGGTAGACTGTAAGATCTTGTAATTTTAAATCGGTTGTAAATTCTAAAGGTTTTTTAATTTTTTGTTTAGTAGATGAGAAAATTATTAAACTGAGATTAAAAATGTAAATATAAGGGTTGGAACACTTAAATATGATGTTTTTAGTTGGGTTTTATGGACTGATAGGTGTATCAAGTGTTTGGTTGAGTTTTAGAATCATCTGGATTTAGAATATGGGTTTTTGGGAAAGGCAAAGGGAGGTACACATTTTACACATGGTTAGTGAAAACCATGAACCTAAATTGTGTGGCCCTATCAAGGTGTCACATGGTTTGTAAAACTGTGCACCCAAGTCTAGAAGAACATATAGAATGTCTGTAGAAAAATTTTAGAGGTGAGTTCATGGGATGCACATTGTTTTTCTAACTATGCGCAAGCCATGTGAGGGGGTAGGGCTCTTAGATAGTGTGAGCCCCACAGTTGGATCATGGTATTCCTAACTATATGTAATAACCATGAACCACATTAAAAGAGGAAAATTACAAATTTCTCCCTCTAATAATTAAAGTGGTTTCACCCAATTTCCACCCACTTTTGTCCATGAGGCTCCCCCTCATGAACTCTCTTCTCTCTCTATCCTCCATGGTAGTTCTACTTCATTTGGTCTCGGAATAAAGCTCCATCTATCATTTTGGATTACCCTCTATTATTATATAAACCCTCTTCCTTCTTTACTTTTTTTTATTTTACAATATTAGGTATTATTTCCATGCAAGCTCATATACCCTATTTCAAAGTCTTTTTTCTAATGCTTTGATTTTTCTCATTTTAGCTCGAATAAAGGATTGATAATGGGTGAGTGAAGTTTCCTTGGTATGAGTTAGGTGTTCTATATGCTTCCTATTAAAATTTTCATCATTTATAACATGTTACATTGAGTCATGTTCTAGACTTTACATGCATCATTTCTAAAATGTAAAATTTATTAAATTAAATGATAATACCGTGACCTAGAGCCCTATTATATGGTTGGAGGTCGATGACCTCAAGCCAAACCACCACTTAAGGTGAGTTTGAGTAAATACTCATAATTAGATTTGTTTGTCTATTCTACCAAACCACCCATTTGGGTGAGTTACACTTTCCAATTTCTAGTGAAATTCCCTAAAGGAATTTAATGAATGGTTAGTGGTAGGGTTATAAACTTAACCCATAATTATATTATTCAATGTGAGGCTTGAATCATTTAAATTAAAAGATAAATTTATAAATTAAATGTAATAAATTCGTATGAGGGTTGGATAAAACCCCATATTCATTGATCCTCTTACCTTAATCTTGAACATTGTGATAAAATAACAAAAATGGATAAGTAGAATGTATTGGAATGAATTATTCCCCTGACCTTATTACTTTCTGTAAATGAAATTTCCCAACAATATAAAATAATTGAAAAATGGATGATCATAGAGAATCAATTGGGAATAAATAATTACCGTGGACTATGTTTAATTATTAAATATAGTGTTCTTAATTACTAGTATGACTCATGTAATATCTGGGTTTCTATTAAAAATTCCTAGGAATGGATCATAGTACACTTCAAATTGATTAAAGTATGAGTAATTAAACGATTTTGGAGATGATGATCCTGATTTTTTATTATGATCCTCAAGCATGATGTCATTTATTATACATGATCCTCAGGAATGGAATCCCTTATTATACATGATCTTCATGCATGGATTCCCTTATTAGACATGATCCTTAGGCATGGTATCTCTTTTAATACATCATCATTATGCATGGAATCCCTTATTATACATGATCCATGGGCATGAAAGACCTTATTATACATGATCCTCAGGCATGGTTTCCCTTATTATACATGATACTTAGGCATGGTTTCCCCTATTATACATGATCCTTGGGCATGGAATCTCTTATTATAAATGATCCTAGGGCATAGATCCCTTAAATAAAATGTTAAACTTATTATATTGTACTTATATGGATTCCTTGGTCTTATGCCTCGAGTCCTTGTTAGTGCATGTATATATCTATATATATACTTCCCTTGTGTGCTTCTATATACATGATGGCATGTTTAGAGACATGTCATCTTAGATCAAAGTAGGTATGGTTGGCCAGATTCCTTTTGAGGAATTTGAGCCTCACTTGTTTTCACTTATTATTTACTATTTTCCTTATTATACCTACACATTGACTTATTTTATATACATGGACTAGATTGCATTAAACACCATTTGTGGTGTCCTACTAATTTTATATCCCACACTCCTCAAGCCTTCGATTAGTACCAGAATAGAACTTATGGATATAGTTTAGGTGTTGAAATATTCTCTATGTTGTTTTAATATTTGGACTAGGACTGGGCATTGGGTCTTAGAAGTATTGTGGGATCTTGTATGTAGGTTTCCTTAATGAGTTGGAGTCTTTTATTTATTTATTACTTTTTTCATTTTATTATTATTGTATATATCTTCCATATAATTTTATTCTTGTACTTATGCATCAATATTTTCATTCATGGATATTTATTTAGATTTGACCTCTTTGTTTATTATTTATTTATTTATTGTTAGTTATTATCTTCCCCTTCTTAATCATTTGTATTTCTTCCATTGTTGATTTATTTGGATGTATCACTATGCTAATCTAACCAAAATGGTATAGTATCCCACCATACCATCATTATACCCTTTATTCTACTCAAAAAAATTTGTAAAATGGGGAGGCACACTTGAGTCCATGTGACCAATTGGCTCAGGGGACCTTTTTAGTGGCTCCCAAGTCATGACATTACATGCCAACTAAAGTTTCCTAAATACACACTCCCAGATTTGGTTCTAAAAAAAGATACTTTACACACATAATTCTAATACCTATTGAGATATCCAAAAAAACATACATCCTTTTATATGATTATAGATATCATCTAAATATTAAAAACACACTCATAAAACTCAAAGTTTTAGTGTATTTAAAGATAAACTACATAACTATATTATTACAAAATTGTTATTAAAAATATCTCATAAAACAATCTATACAGATTGATACCCCTTTGGAATATCCCAACATCTAAATTCTAGAGGAAATAGAGAAATAGAATAAATAATGGAGTTCAAATGCTCAATAAGGGATAAAACAATATCAATGAGAAGAATAGGATTCATAATTAGATCATAGACATGTAAGAAAACCTAAACATGGTAGAAAGGAAATGATTAAAGGAATATGATCATGTAATCATAAGAAATTATCTTGATGTGTGATAGTAAATCCAAAGATTATGGAGTAAAATCTATAGGGATAATCATGAAAACATAACATATACCTTAGGCACAAAATGTGGAATCATATAATAATAATCATCAACCATGGTGATATAAATCAGGAATATGGAATGAAATAAAAATTTAAAATATACATAATATTAATATATCATAACCATATGTAAATGTTAACCACATTTTTCCCATAACATAGTAGACTTGGCTAACCACTCGTGTTGCATAATCTAACATATTGGGATAGCCACTCATGTCCCATATCATCTTAATCTCATAAGATATAAATTTTTACTAAATAAATTTTATGTATATGTAATTCAAGTCCCAAAAATTATATAATTATATAAGCATAAAAATTTGTTCCACATTAAATCAATTAAACATTCAATAGAATTGTAGATAAATTAACCCATTAAAAAATGGGTCACATATGAGTAATCAGGAATTACAATCATCATCCAAATAATGATAAAGTCCATATTGGTAAATACCCTTCAATTAGACTCATAAATTGTAAGGAATTCGCATCGTATATAATAAAAAGGCATATAAACTTGTCAATAGATTTCCCCAGTCTATCAAATGGTACGGTTATCTAAGAATACACCCTTAAATCACGATAATGATGTATAAAATATGAATAATGGAAATTCATTGGAAGAAAGGTTATATTTACATATTTATTTCAAAATTGAAATACAAAGGATGTGAAAGATAAATCCTCTAATGGGATTTCATTTCCTCATACCCATTAGTATATAAGAATTTTGGTTATTAATCAAGGGATAATTTATGTATAATAACTAATCATGAAAAATATATAATGAGAGTAAATATAAGGAAAATTATATTTTTATAAATGAAAAATATTTTATTAGAAGATTGAATATCATAAAATATTTAATAAAGTAATTCTTTATCTTTTTGTACAACATTGAATTTATCAGACATAATGAAAGAGTAACATGTACTTCATTTTCAATAAATAAAGTTAAAAATAATTACATAAAAATATATTTTAAATATGTGTTGAAAATAAGATTGAAATAATTTCATTTAAAATTAAAATTTATAATAAATATAGGAAAATGGAATATAAATCATGAAAGGATTTTTTTAGTATTTTTGGGATGTTTTCGTAAAAATAAGGTTAAAAGTCACTTTCAAAATCAGTTTCAAAAGGTGAAAAAAGACTTTTAAAAAATATTTTTATAACAATATTCTAAATAATTGATATTTTAAAATAAATAAAGTTAATGTAGAATAAATTTGGAGTGAAATATATAAATTTATATGAAAGTAGAACCAAATTATTTATTAATCATTTTTAATACTTTAAAGTAAGTCACGTCGATAAATGGGTTATAAAATTTTGTTTTGAATAGATATAAAGAGGAATATGAATGGTATAGATTATTATACATATATAAATTTAAATATAATAAATAAAAATATTTTTTTTAATAATGAATATGGACATGGAAGATAAATACACAATAAAGAGGGTGAAAATCATAGTTTATAATTTCATCTTCTTATGAAGTATGAAATAAATTAAAATGTATAATTTGACAATAAAATGTAATTTAAATTGAAATAAATATATTATAAAATATTATATAGATAATGTTTATAATATATCAAACATATAATAGTATAGTCAAAGAAGGAATGGTATGATATAGTGAAAGGAGATTGAGTCAAGAAAAAACCATACAATTTTAGTAATGTATAAGTCATAAAAAATGAAATAAAGAACATGAAATGAAATTTAAATACCATTAATAAAAATTAAATTATAATAAAATATGTAAATTGGGTAGCATATAGACCATATAAATTTAAATTTGTCTATAATATGAAACATGTCTTAATGAAAGGATGTTGAGATGAAAAAATCCCATAAAAGTTTGGGAACTTTGTTTAAGTATGAACAAATGAAAGATAAATAAGCTGAAAAAAACATTTGAAATAACATATACATGTCTTTATAAATCAATAATATTTTTACAAAATACATGATATAAATTAATTTGGAAAATAAGATAAATATTTAATGGAGAGATAATAATTTGAGAAAAAGATAAGATGGAAATTTCTTAGCAATTACATTAAGAGTGGAATGGACAGAATATGAAATAGGAGAGTTAAATTACATGAATATACATATAATATCAAAGATATGAAAACTTTATTATGTTCATTGTAGAGGATTTAAAAAACTTATCAAGTAATGGAGACAATGTAGGAGGAATCTCCATCATAAGAGAAAATATTGAGAAAGAGAACCCTTACGAACATCAAACAATATAAATTAACCATAAAATTAATTGATAGAAAAATATATTCATTTATAAACAATAAAAATTACTATAATAGAGTAAATCAAATATTCTATTGGTAAATTGAATAAAAATAATTCAAAAGAATATTTAACATATAGGATCTCAATTAAGAGGAGAGATCAAAATAAAACCCCTTACCTTGGATTTCGGTGTGGTCAAACACTTTATAACTTATTTTATAATTAATTTAGGTTTAATATTTATCGATATTATAACCTTATTAATTTTTATTTTACTTAATACCAATAATTTATATTTATTTATTACCCAATTTTTATTAATTTATTGTTAAAATTAATCATCAGGTATTAATTGTTCTATTTGTTCCACACTTGCATCATTGTTGTGATTTTGGTGCTTGATCCTTACTCATTTTTTGATAGCCTATATATTTTTGGTAGAGATGATATATGTCTGTTTTATATTCTTATGGAATCCCGTGATTATTTCATGGATATCACTGTAATAGTTCTTAAAGAACGGATATAAATTATCTTTTTTATTAATATTGAATCAATCAAAATAACTTATTTTACTAATGATTATAATTTTATATATTAAAATTATAGAATTATAAATTCAATTTAAATTTATCATTAATATCATAATTTATAGTATTTAATTTTCCTTAATCATTCATGGTCAAATTATTATAACACCGTTCATTTAGGTGATTAAATGGGCCCAAATAAGAACTTGTTATAACAAAATAATGAGTGAGAATATATAGTTATATTACTATAATAACACTTTTATAAAAGAATAATGATTTAAATTATAAGTTATTCATTTTTTTAAAAATATTTAGGAAAATTTTGAGGAAAAATATAAAATTAAAGTGGACAAACAATGATGTAAATTACTATAGAGGAACTTCGCCTCATTTAGAAACCTTCTTTGCTTCTAAAGGATTTGGGGATATTTATTGATACTAAGTGATTTATAAATGAGATACGATTATTAGGTATTAAATATAGGTAGATTTTGAAGGTTAAAGTAAAGTAAATTTGATGTTTGAAGTGGGTGTATGGGAGGCCCTTTACAAGTGAGTCTGGGTGGTATATTCATAAATTCTCATTCTTTATTGTATGAGGAATGTAATTTTACAAGAAAAGTGGTTCCAAATAGAAAAATTTGGAGGATATGTTGCTAATAAACTAATAAAAATAATTTATAGATAATTTTTTTAGATAGTTTTTTTACTTTACTCATTATTTACACCCTTTTACCTTATTGTAACCTTCATTGTAGAAAATCACTTTTTTTAATTTGGTAACTTATTTTTTTAATCAATATTGAAATTGGACCTTTATATAAAATACATAGTCAAATATAATCGTGTTTTTTGTTTTTTTTTTGTTTATTTATCCCCTAAATAATCTTCCAGACTCAATATTTTTGTTTTCTTTTCCCTCAATCTTGATGAGATTTACATAGTGGTTCAGAATGAACATGGTAAAACAATTTGTTCCAATAATAAAAAGATAGTTGTTGACTTTTTATTCAATATGAGGCTATATACTACCTTAATATAGTGTAATTTTTTTAATATAATCTTTCATGCAATATATTTATTGAAACTGACTCATCTTCCCTAGTGACCGCTATTAAAAACATTAGACTGGATTTTAAGCCCTATCACCCCTTGCATTCCATTTTTTTGCATTTGGGTACTTCTTGATTTATTACAGGTGTACCAAATTAATTTTAATCTTAGAGTTTAAAATTTAGAGTTATATTTTTGTAAAAACATGAGATTTTATTTTAGAAGAATACTATGTTCAATTGATTATATCTTAAGTAATACTAATCTTAAAACGAACATAGACATATTATTAAAATATGATCTTAATAACCTAGCCATTTGATTACAAGGTATGCACATGAGTAACCATGTTATTAAATATATGTAAAAAATATCCCCTGTATAAAAATATATTGATTAATTCTAAGGAAATAAGTACTCAACTTTAAATAAAATCATATAAGATTAATGGATATATTTTCCAAAAAATGATTTATATACGCAATGTATTTTATCAAAGTAAATCAATTTGTTTAATATAAAAGAATAATTTTAATGAAATTTATATATCTTATATTTTTAATAAAATAAATTAACATTTATATAATGGTGGTTACTAGATAAGTAATGGTTAGGAATTCATTTTATACTTTAATAATACATTTTCTTCAAAATTTGGTTTTATTTCATTTTATGTGTGGGTATTATGACTAATTTATAAAAATTTTATAAATTGTGTTTGATAAAATGGTCATTATTTTTGAATCATCACTTAAAAATAATCTTAATATAATTTTTTAGTTTTTTTGAAAAAGATTGATTTTTGGTGAATAGTAAAAATAACTAATTTTGCACAAATTTTCATTTATTTTATTTTAATAAGAGTAATTTAAATGTTCCTTTTGGTTTTTGATTTTTTAAAATTCACATAATATTCATTTTTTGAGACATAATCAAATAAATTTTATAATAAACATCATTATACTTTATTGTTTGTATAAAATCATTTTTATTCGTAGAACATGTATTTTTCTAAAAAAAAATTCATTGTGTTTTTTGAACATATATTAAAATTAATTTCAAATAATTTTAAAAATTAAATGTTTAAAAATTTATACTTATTTTGAATTTGCAGGTTCAGATTTATTACTGAGTTTAATTTTATTTTTAATCATAATTAATAGTAACCATGGTAAAACTTTATCGCACATTAAAGGGAAATATTGGTTTATTAAGGTTAAAACATTTTGATAAGGTCATAAAATATCATATTAAATATTATCGGATGAGATAATTTCAAACCTTATCATGTTATATTCTAAAATTTGAAAATTTGGTGCCACTTTCCTCTAATTATGACCTTTATATTATTTTAAGTAAATAATAATTGCAAAACGTCATTCTTTATCTTTAAATATGTCTAATATGTTCTCATGGGGATAAAAAGAAGTTATCAATAAATATAAATGGTTATTATAAAGATTAATATTTTTTTATGATATTAATTTAGTTTCATTTTTTATTCATGATATAATAACCATGAATGTTTATGAAACACCGATGCAATGCTTATAAAAGAAGTAAAAAATAAAATAAATGATTTTAAAAACATTAAGATTAATATGTTTTAGATAAATTCTGGTGTACCTAAATTTTAATGGATAACTAAAAAGTATAAGTGATAGTTAAAGTGTTTGTATTATAATTACATTGCTATCTTGATGCCTTTAAAGTCATGATTTGTGAATAGTCATGGACATGACTTTGAATGATATTTACTGTTTAAAAATTATTTTTAAATCATGATAAAATCATAAAAATACAGTATAAAATGAATTTTATGGGAAATTTTTGTTATTATAATTTATTTTTCATGTATTTTACATTTTTAATTTTTAAAATTACTTTCATGACTTTTATATTTTGAATAATTTGTTACTATAATGAATGTTAAAAGGGTTAACAAAGGGGTTAAACTAAGATATATGGTTAAACATTCCACTTAAGCTTTCCTAAATTTTATTTTTTGAATTTATTTATAGCTTATAATCCTTAAATTATAATCTATAGAACTTTGGATCTATTCTTCATGAGTTAGAAACATATTATATATTAATATTTCATGTATTTACAAGATTTCTACCCACATCATTTATAAATGTGAGCCACATATCCTCTCTTCCTCACACGATTAAGCTATTCAGATTGAACAATATCTACCCAAATAATTTTTTAACCATAATAACCATGTCATTTAGGTTCTAATATCACTAAAATATTATCCTATAAGGATTAAGGTGTAATCTAATGGAGGTTTTCTAAAGAATAGCTATAACTCTTAACTGAGTGTTTTCATGTTTATTTCTTTTTCCACATCCTTAAAATTGTATATAAACATGATGATATGATAA
The DNA here is from genome assembly GCA_963277665.1 of Viscum album. Classification (NCBI taxonomy): domain Eukaryota; kingdom Viridiplantae; phylum Streptophyta; class Magnoliopsida; order Santalales; family Viscaceae; genus Viscum; species Viscum album. The sequence goes on from OY728138.1 coordinate 461,584,219, forward strand.
AATAAGTGAGTTTAACTTAATTAAATGTCATTATTTTTATATAAAACCCATTTTTATTCTTCTTTTCCATCATATAGGAAACGAAAAAAATCCCTCTTGTGTATGTGTAGACTATTACCTTTACGAAGTGATGTGTTTCATTTTTCATCACCACCTTATAGGTATTGAAATTATAAAGTATTTAATGAATATATATGTTATCAATTACATAATTATGATTCTATAAAGATAATATATCACTAACCTTCTTATTATTTTATCCGTTGTAAAATGATAACATCGTTCGTGCATACGTGTGGACTACCACCTCCACGAAGCGATGTGATTTGTTTTTCATGACTATGTTACATGGATGGTTATAAAATTGAATTTAATGTATAAAAATGATAATTATTTTATGATTAATATTTTATAGATTATGTAACCATGACCACATTTACCATGGTTAACCAACTAAAGTTGTTTTTGGATTAGGAATATAACAACATCAAAATGTCTTACATAAACTTAACACATTCAGTAACAAAATAAATTAGTGTAATAAATGAAATAAAATGAATAATAATAATGTAATTAAAATTAAAAAAAATCTTAAATAAATATAAAAATAATATAATTTTATTATCCAAGAGTTATTGAACGTATGAAAAAATTTGAGACTCAAGGCAAGGGGTTTCTCATCATAATTCCCTTTATTTGGGATTTATGCCATTTTCACCACATATTTTCATTTTTGTGGTGTATAAATTGACATATGAATGTATTTTATTATAAATTTACTCAAATTAAAGTGGTTTAAAAATAAATTTCATGTTCGCTTCTTTAATGTTGTCTTGATTCAACAGTTACTAAAGTTATAAGGGATTTTTCACTAAACCCATGTTTTAAAGTTATCTTTTCAAAAAATTTATCTTCAAAATTTGTGTTCTTTAAAATGTTTCATGATTATTATTTAAATATTTTAAATTTAAATATTTAACTATCCTTTAATTTTTATTATGATTTTTAGAGAAAAATATTTTAATTTTTTTCAGAATGGGATACTTTTGACTCTCTTTACCAAATTAGAAATGAAATTTCTATAATGTATATAACATGAAAGGAATTTCCTTCAGTTATTTCATTTCTTAATTATTTATCTTCCTTCATAAAATTTCATGGTTTTTAAAAGAATATACTTTTCCTATTATTCTAGGAATTTTTTTTCAAATGTTTAAGAAATAAAAACATATTTCTTCTTATTTTTATGAGATAACTAGAAGTGGTTTTTATTATGGAATGAAATGAAACTTTTATGGTTTCTATGTTGAAAATTTATTATTATAAAAAAAATTGATTTATATATTATTAAAATTTAAATTTATTAAATTTTTTGATTTTAAAACAAAACACTTGGGAATTATTGATGAAAATTGGAATGAGGAGGGAAGAAAAACCCTTATGGGACTATCTATATTATGTGATGTATGGGTTAATAGTAAATTTGTTAAAGTGATGGATTTAACTAATGTAAGTTACTTATAATAGAATGTGAACATACTTAATTACTCCTATGAAATTATGTAGTTAACTGGTGTAAGTTACTCTTGTGAGAATGTGGATGAGGTTCACTTATAATAATTTTATCATATTAAGTGATATGTTTTAATTATATAAGTTACTCATAATTTAATGTTGGAACTATATTTTTAGATAATTCCATGATAAAAAATTTATTTCCCCAGTTTCCTAAATGTTTTCTCAATTTTTACTAATGGGTTTTCATGGAAATATTTTGATTTTAAAAGGTGAATATTGAATTTATTATTTAAAGGAAAGTGTATTATCTTATAAAGGTGAAAGGTATATTTTTATGGTTAATATTTCATGATTATGATTTTTTTTATTTCTTACAATATCTTTTATGAAAACATTGGGATTTTAATTTTATTTCATGAGTAAGTAATGGTTATTTTGATCTCATATTTTCCTATGTAAAAAAGGCCAATTTTTAGATGTTTTTCATGAATTTTCAAAAGGAATAATGAGTTTACATTATTTTAATATCCCTTACTAATCTTTATTTTACTTAACCAATGTTTTAAAATATTTTCACAGAGATTAAGTATGATTAGAAACATTATCATGGAAAATATTTCAACTATGGGAATTCGTCTTAAAAGAAAAGAATGTGTTTTGAAATAAATTGGAGTTTAAATTTCAGAATCCTTTTTATTTAAAAATGGACATTGAGTGGTATTTTCCACTTTGTTTTTAAGGGTTTTATATGTAATATTTTTAACTAATTCTCTAAAACTCTAAACCTAAAAGAGTGTGATAATGTAAGAAAAATCAGTCTTTGTGATTAAACTCTTAATTATGGGTTATTAAAGGTATGATCTATTATAATGCTATTGTGAGGAGATGTAAAAGAAGCCTAATGGATGGTTTGATCAAATCATTGGAATATATTCCAAGACATATTTCAAGGATCGTCAATTGGGATAATTTGATGGTCATATCTCAAAATATCTTTAGAAATAAATATAAACTAACCATAACACCATATCAACATTGTTTCCCACCCAAGAACCACCCACTGAAGTTCTCAGATGAGACTATAATTATAATTGTTGTGATGCAGTCAAACATGAGATGGTTCTTTTATAATGTTATTATAGCCTCATGAACCTATTTTTTTATCTTTTTTATACTCGAGTGGCTGCACTGGAAGAGAGTTGATTATCAACCATCTAAAGTGCTTCCTATCTGACATGTTCATTAAATTTTCCTTCTTTTTTCACTTATTCATTGTTCTTGTAGGTTGTTCTTTTGAGATTATATTTATCAATCATCTAAAAATAGCTTCTAGAGGTTTTTTTATAGATTCTCTTAATTTGAACTTATGATTTTATATTTTTATGTGTTTCTTATGGCTTTGTATATCCCTTTTACTTCATTCTTTTCACTAATCCTTTTATTTTCTCTCCCATTTTCTTGGAAGTGCTAGACTATGGTGGATCTCATTTCCTTTCCATGAAAGTAATATGATACCATTACCCTAAAAAATAATATATTATGAAACAACATATTTAAATAAAATGTATTTCTTTAGCCATCAACAGTTAAATTTTTATTCCTTATAATTCATTAAGTATTTCTTGGATGTTATTTATTTATTTTACACATCATTTATTTAATTTTATCAATCCATTTCAAAAAATAATTATTTAAAAGTAATAAATTTAATTAAAAATATATAATACATTAAAATTTATTCTATAAAATAAAATATGTTTTCAAAAATTAAATATTATCTTTTTTTAATTCCAAAATTATTTATTTTATGACTAATAAATTATTTATAGTGTAAATATATTTATTTTTAACAACTAAATAATATTTATTTATATTAATTACATACAAGTAATTTTGAACTAGTAATATGTTTACTGATCTTATATCCAATGACTATATACATTTTATAATGGTAAAATAATGGATAAATTGTCCTTATCACATTCTATAAATTGATTCCATTCCAACTTCTAAAATCACACTTATCATGCCATCAATTTTCTTTTTGGATTTTCTAAAATTATTTCTCCATTTATTATGTTTTTCCCTTTTTAGATTTTATTCTACAAATAATTATACTCAAGGGTGAAGATGATACATTTTATTTCTCAATTATAAAAATATTATTTCTTTATATTTATTTTACCATTTCAAATTAAGTGCTTTTAAGGGATGTAATCATCAATGGAATGTAACACTTAGTTTCATTTAATTTTGTTGTAATATTCTATTATGACTGAATAAAGTTTTCTTAATTTGGTTTATATATCATGTGATTTATTTTATAATCAATATTTTATTCGAATAAAATAAGTAAAGAAAATGCATCATCAAATCTAGTATGTTACAATATATATCCATATGGTATATCATCATTGGTTTTGTTTGACTATTAAATATATAATATTTTGAAATGACTTGATTGTAATTATCCTAAGTAAGAATTATATATTAAGTTATAAATATAAATTAAACATTAAAAACAATATATTTTACATATATAAATATATAAATATTAACCAAAAAATAGTAATGGAATTTTATAAAATAATAAATATTCTTTTACTTGTTAAAATATATATTGCATTGGAAACATATTTTCTAGTAAATTATAAATTTTAATTTAATAATATAATTTCTCATATATTGAAAATTATTTTAATAAAATGGTTCTTTTTTTAGAATTATGATGTCAAAATAAGGTAAGGGGTAAAATAATGATTTTTTGGTGAATAAAATAAAATATATTAAAAAATAATGTAATATAGTACTGTAAGGGGTCAAATTTTCAATATATTTTCATTTTTGGTAATTTATTGGTGTTGGATAAGGAAGAGAATCATGAAATTATAAAATTGGTGATAATTTCATTAGACCTTAAAACTACACTATGTTGTGGGAAATCACACCGTGTTTATCTCTAATAGTGGATGATTATGGTAAAGTGTTTAGGATTTCGAGGAGAAAAGATCGGTTTTCACGTCTCAACTGGTTGATTAGTGATCATCACAAATCCACATACATTATTTCAAGGGATAGCGACTATTGTTGATGTATCCACACTAAAATGGTAGGATCTACCTCTAAAGAACACCATGAATTCTACTATAATGAATTAAAATGAAGATATGAATAATATAAATACATCTAATTAAATTAAGTATAAAAATACAAAAAATGAAATCCACATAACTCCCATAAGAACCCCCATAAGGTAAATATCAACACATTGATACAAGGGAAAATAATAGTCAATTTTACCATAAATTTAGGAAGGGATCAATGATAGTAAGTTACTTTAATACCATTGGTCCTACTACTCTGGCTACCAAGCTCCCCTAAAGTGCTCTTGAGGATTTTCATGGACATAACAAAGAGAGTATATGTATGATTTCAGAGTTAATAAATAATACTTAGTTTGGTATTCCTAATAAGTGGACTAACCTATAAGTAATAAATTGTTGTTCATGAAATTTCAATTAATAATGTTTAGGAAAGATCATACATAAAATATCATTCCAGATAGTCGTAAGGTAGAATATTGATCCCTTAAATTACTCTTATCTCACCTTTAAGCACTATCAAAATAAAAAAATGATACAAACACAAACTATCATATCTCATAGAGTAGTTCCCCATTCACAACCTTTTTTGGACTTGTGTAACATGATACTTGGATAAAGTTGGACCAACTAGTGACAGACCATACTTCACACAAGTCCACAACTCTAGTAACCCAAATTTTGGGGAACCATTGAATATTTAACTAAACTGTAGAAAATATAACTGATGACGCTGATGATTCTCTTTAGTAGTGAATAATTACTATAGTAGAATGCGATAAGACACTATAACTGTGTGGAATTCAACATGGGACTATAGAAGTATATAACTGGTGTCAGGGATAGGTAACTGTAGCTCTATAGACTTCTAGACACTACTTATTATAGTATAGTGGGCATAATGTTTTTTGGTGGAACATTTAAATTATCTTTTTTATAATCTCATTCAATTTAGGTTTTATATGTGTGTGATACTCTGAGATTATACCCTGTAATTCAGCACTCAAAATTAGTGTAGAGTTCTGCCTCTCTGTGGATATAGATATTATTTCTCAAACATTGTAAATCTATGTGTGTCATGATCTTCTTTTTTTTTTACTCTTTTTCTATGAATCATCAATGATTTATTAATCCACATTCTTTTACAACAAACTTCACCTTTGATTCCATAAGATAATGTTGGATGAAATAACCATCTTCATGTATCAATGGAACACCAATGTAAATAGTATTCATTATATATATGATGATATATTTAATTATTAGAGTAAATAAATTTCTTTTTTTATATAGGAATATATCAATATAAAAAATTAATTACACATATCTAGAGTGTAGCAATTTAAATTATCTTTATATAAGTTTTATTCATGGAAGATAAAGAGATATGGTACTTTATTCAACACCTTAGTAACTGAGAGGATAACTCATGGATGATAGGTTACAAAATTCAAGTGATAATTGGTTGTTTAGGTTAGTAACTATCATCATTTTCATCACTAACTCTTCCCAGAGCAGTTAGGGGTAAAGAGTGCAGGATCAAACATCATCACTAAGATCAACATCACTCAAAAGGTAATAATTGACTGATTGCAAATGATATATGTCAACAATGTATGTCAATCAACTACATTAAACAATAATAGGGTTTAAATAGGGAATATTTTCAAAAAAAATATCCAATATTCCACATTTTAACTAGAGCATTAGATTTTATTAAGTCAACTCATTTTCTTTCATCAATAATTCCCTATATCACTTTATCCATAGCATTTCATAGTAAATCTTATCCACTGATAATGACATGAAAATAGGATACATCATTTATATTTATAAAAAAGAATTATATATAATAATTATTCTATTATTTTCTAAAGTATTTTATAACTCATTCTGTGATCATTGAAGTCACCCAAAAAAAATTATTTAGTCATTGGCATTGTCAAATAGGTGTCTCCTTCAAATTTGGAACTAATGTGGAAAATTAAACACTTATAAAGTCTTATTTAACTAAAAATTTGGAATATTAACCTTATTAGTGTCTTAAAAATGGTTCAAACTAGGTACCATTTGGTTCAAGACATTGATAAGGTTCTATGGGAACTTTCAAGAGTAACGAACACCTCCCTATATTCCCTAACGTATAGGGGAGGCTCTCAAACAATGAAGTGGTGCCACCTGGAACCCGTCACACACAATGAGATATTGATCAGCTGTGATATGTATCACTAGCTATTTCACTCCCTAAGAATTGAAATATTGAACGGATGGACTTCACTTGATTGTCTTGGGGTGGGCTAAGACAAAACTAGTGTGGTCGACATGGCCATATAGGGAACTATTAGATTAATTTGATTAAAAAAACCTAATCTATTAGAAGGGGTGAACCTGTATAGAAAAAATGGACACATTTCATGTTATACAATTAATTTAATCGGACTATTGTCTCATGACAAGGACATTACCACATATGATACATGATGTAGTGATGCAGTGTGATCTCCCATATTCCATCCCTTAATCAGACGTCTGTGATAAATCATGTTATTGTTTATAGAGAAATATAACTTAAAATACATTGAGGGTTACATGGAGGCATCCCTAATCGAAATTCCTAGATCTGAAATCCTAGAAACCTCTACCACTCACCCATCGATCTGATGAATCTATTATCATCTCATGTTTCACACAACAACTTTTTGAGAGAGAGAAAGTGGTCAATCTTCACCAAAACATCATAGTAGAATCATCTCCTCCCATGTATCAAATAAAGGTAAATTATTGGTATCAATTCAATCATTTATTTACGAAAAAATTGAGATATGTTTAATTAGGGTGAAAATTTTCTATTACATAACTTCTAAAATATAATGCTAATCCATCTCAAATTGGTCTATCTAAATTTTTTTTCAAAAAAGATACACAAGAGTATATGTATTGATAGTTGATTCAATTTAAATCAAAGTAAATCAATAAACACAGATAGATTTTAATCCAAAGAATTGTACCATAATCTTTGATCCATTCCTCATCCTTGATTATTCTTCCAACAGTCAACTTCTCTTTCTAGAGTAAAATAGATCTTGGATAAATTGTAATAGCATTTCCACAAATGGGACTTTTAAATAGAATTAAGGTTTTAAATTAATATTAATATTATTGTTACTTAACCACATTATTTTATTAAAAAAATCACATATCAATAAATAGTCTTCACCATACTTCACACTAGATCAAGTCCCAAAGTTTCTTCCTCTCCAACCTCGGTCTAGCATACAAGTGATTTTTTGGATCTCCCATACAAATCCTCAAATGGAACCACTCTAATAGTAAATTAATAGCTGTAATTGTATGTGGACTATACTAAATAAAATTTCTTTAACAAATAACCTTCAAAATCTAAAGCACGTGATCTCATCATGTCCTCCAACATATGAATGGTCCACTTTATCTTTCTATTGTCTTAGGGAAATAATGTGGTACTGAGACATAAAAGAGTACCAAAGTCCTGTTACAACTATATATATTTATCCTTACTGAAATAAACATTCTGATAGGAGACTATAGTTAAAAGTACCCCATAGAGCTTTATAATATCATCAACATGCCACTTTATTGGTAAGTCTACTGGAGTTTTCTCCCTAATGGAAAGAAACTAGGAAAACATCATGAGTTTTTCCATTATAACCCATACCGCATCTAATCGTCTATATTTTTATGACAAAATCATCATAAAAATAAATAGATATTTAATTTCACTTTTACTTTGGAATACTTATTCGTTAAAGAGAACCAATTAAAAATATATAATTTACCCTCACCCTATTGAATCTGAGGAATCAAACCCCAAACTCTACTACATGGCTTCATCTTCAGACACCAAAACTACCTCTTTGGGTTGTGATGCATCTTTCACACATCATAGAGGATTGAAAAAAGAGAATAATGGAACACCCACAACACCTCCTTCCTCAACACCCAATTAACCAAAATCTTCTTATATAAAAAGATATGGTGATCCACACTTTATGTAAAACCCTGAGGTTCCTCCCCATGAATAATGTTATGATGTGGAATCTCGGACTCAAGGTTAATAAAATAAGTATCCAAAACCTATTAAATTATGGTGGAGGATACTATAAAATAAATTAGGCATCATTAAACTGAAATTTTTCCAAAATCATGGTATATAAAAAATAACTAATCTATATACCTCCACTCATCTAAGCCCCCCTAAATCATATTTTAACAATTTTTCCAAATAAAATCATCGATTACTATATTTACCTTTCCGAGAGTATATTCATATCTCAAAATTGTAATCCTGAAAGAACTCCACCCAACACTTCTACCTCAAGTTGAAGTTGTGTGTGGTAAAAATGTATCTCAGGCACTTGTGTCTAGTGAAAACCATAAAAACTCACAAAGAAATCAATGTATCTATGAAGTCAAAGAAAAATTCACTTCCACTTACTTCAAGTCATGAGTGGATTGTTATTCTCATGATTCTGATGCTATCTCAAACTAAAAGAAATAAAAACATGCTCTTATATCAATGGATAGCTAGGTATGAATGAGATGCATTACAATACAGCTAATACAACTTCCCTAGGACTAAAACATAAAGAACTGGTGTAATGGTCAATTTCTCCTTCATATTATCGATGAATTTCAAACACTCATATATTTAAGTAAAATCCTTCCACTTATTTTTTAAGGTAGAAAAATGGTTTTTTATCCTTGATAATTTTAATGTAAATAAATGGTAGTACCCAACCTACCCCAAAAAAATCATAACCACAAACATTCTCAAGGGGAATCCCAAGCCAACACTTCTTCTAGCTTCACTAAGTTAACTAAAACTCATTCATATGATATAAAGTGGCCTATGAAATGAATAAAGTGTATCAAAACCTATAATTTAAACATATTTCCAAATAGATGATACTCCCTTAGGGTATCCAATACTATCCTTAAGTGATCTTCATCATCCTCCTCATATTAGAAATATATGAATATAATATTTATGAATACCACTAAAAACTATTCATAAAAACCATAAGCCTTGATAGATCATTCGTCACTCAATAGAGAATCCTGATGAAATCATAGTGCCCATACCTATATCAAAATTCCATTTGAATAATTTATTCCTCCTGAACACGTAATTGATGGTACCTGATCTAAGATCAAACTTAGAGAAGACTCTCACCAATATAAACTAATAAAACAGGTCCTCAATTTAGAGAAGGGGAATTTTTTTCTTAATATTAACCTATTTTAGATTTTTGTAGTAAATTATGATCTAATGACTCCAATCAACAACAATACCCCAATATTTTAATATATTATTACCTTTAAATATGTTAATGTGTTCTCTATCTTTCTATACACGCAACTCTTAACTTAAACAAAACAATGATATATTTAGATACAATATAAATATTTATGTATGACTATTAAAACCTAGATTTTTAATGATCCAAAATGAATAAGTATTACTGATTTATGAAATATTTATATAAATAAAATAAATTCTTCTATTAGTATGAATGAAATATAATAGGTATAGCTAAAATGACTAGCACAGTAATTTAATGCTTTGGTATGTATTTTTAAAAATATTTCCTCTCATATAATATGAATTTATATTTCAATAAAATTTTGATTATTGATGATAAAATATATTTTATTTTAATAATTGGTTAATTTTAATTTAATTATTAATGGTAAGAAATATTAATGAGAGTTTTTAGTTTCCTAAAAAATCTATTTTCCTGCCAAAATAGTTTTTCATTTTATCTCATATTTTTCTAAAATGATAAATATATAAATTTTTTATTTTTAATTTTAAAAAATGAAATTTATTTTTGGATTCATCATAGTAATATTTTCTTAAGATGATTTTTTCGGCTTTTTCGAAAATATTGATTTTAAGGTGACTAGTGAAAAATACGATTTTTACAAATAATGTGACTTTTATGACATTATTAGTATATAGGTATGAATTTTAAAATCATGAAACATTTTTTCTATGACAAATTATGTATTTTATAAGTGAATTTATAATTTTTAAAAAAAATTATGTTATAAAACTATATTTTCCATTTTAGAAATTAAGTTGTATTTTTCAATAATAATTATTTTTAATACATTATACATTTAGTATTTTAAAATTGATTTTTAAAATATTTATACAAATAATATAATAAAATAGATTTATAATTTTGAAAAATTAGGTCCAAATTTTTTAATAATGACCAGTTTATTTTCAATCATAAAGGATAGATTACTTTGGTAATAACTAGTTACCTAAGTAAAAATAAAAAGGGATAAAAAGGGTTTAACCAAGATAGAAATACCATAAAAAAGATCAAAAAATGTGTGAGAATGTGTGTTTGAAGAATTTATTAACCTTATACCTTCCCATATCCATTATTTCTTAATTGTGGGGATATGTTCCTTGATATTGACATCCCATAATTGAAAATTTTTGAGTATTTAAAAAAATGTCATCAATTTTCACATATAAAAGTTAAACTCATCTCTTCAATTACCCTCACACCACAACCCACTTAATTCAACCCAAAATATGACCAAAACTCTCCTAAAAATTCATGGGATCCTTTAATAGTTTATATTCTTATCAACATACCATCCCTCATAGGATTAACCCCCTTTACAAATGAGATAATTCATGAAGTAAGGTATAAATTTTTAACCACTCCTTTCCCATTTTGATTTCTTTATATGAACTTATTATTCCTTAAGTTCCATTAAACCATCTTAAAATGATAATATTAGTATCCTTATTATACTTTTATGTTATTAAAATGATGGTATAATCATTAACCACCTTCCCTTTTCTATTAATAAAAATTAAATTATCATTCATGTGTTGTGCAGACTACCGCCTCCAGGACTCAACGTGTTTCTTTTTCCTTCACCAATGTAAAAAGATATTTCTAATTGGTAATTTAATATATAATTATGGTATTTATGAAATATTTTATATTCTATAATTATAAACCATATTACTCATTTGCCCCATTCTATGGAAAATGAAATCCTTATCCATGTGTACTTGTGGACTGCCACTCTATGGAACGATTGATTTCCATCTTTATTTTCATTACCACTATACTTGAATGGCTATGAGAATGGGTTCAATGGATAAATATTATGTTTATTAGATTATTAAAGTTCTGAAAGTAAAATTTGATAACATATTAACAATATATGATCAATAAACAACCATGGAAAATTCAACCAACCAAATGTGCATTCGAAATGAAAAAAATGATTTCTCTGTACTATGAAATAAATTCATTTAGGTTATATTATTAATATAATTATTTAGAATTCTAATATAAAACACTAATAATCACTAAAAATGGTTATTATGATCCTGTTATAGTGATATTACAACTAAATCAATTCATAACCATCCATTAATTATGGTACATTTTTTTGGGTTAGTTTGACCACATACTTAAAAAATCATATAAATTTATATCATGGATGACTATGAGAATTTAATTTTTAGAAAAATATGATATAAATAAGTAAATAATGATATTTTTTTTTTGGAATGGTAACATTATTTGTAATCTCATTGACTAAGAAAACAACTTTTGTTTGTTAAGAATCACAGAAATATGAACATCATCATTTTTATCTTCATAGTTCATAACCAAAAATACCATGGAATGAAATTATAACTTTATAAATATCTTGAAAAATATATTCTAATACCTTTAATAATATTTTAATTATGAAATTTGTATCAATAATGAATATAAACACTATTTTTATGAAATTAGATTAAAATGATTCAGATTACTTACACCTGATATTGAAAATATGTAATAACTTACTATAATTCATATAGAGGATGATTATAAATGAAGAGTATATATTGAAAACATATTATTATGGTTTCTAAATAAGTTATTAATATATCTATGTTTTTTAGATAGGGGGTAGAGTGATTTTGTGTAAGCTATAGAAAAAGGTGAGGGTTTTCTTGGTCTCAATTCTGATTCATTGAGATATAAAACATTTTGTGCACCATATTTTTCTTTTTACAGTGTATTTACTATATACAGATATATTTTTATCGTACCTTTTTTATTTCATGGGATATAGTAATCCAAATCATGTTCCGTTATTCAAATGGCTATTAATTCAAGTTTTACACCTTTAGTAAGTTTTTTTGGTAACTCAACATTAATTCATTGAGTTAGGATCGTTCTCTTCAAATTATTTCATATAAGTTGGGTACATCCCACCTTTGATTGTATTATATGGTATCACTAATTTTTTTATATTTATTTATATTCCTACCTCATAAATGATTGTCAAATATTTCTTAACTTATAGAGTATGTTTCCCATATGGGATATTGATAATTCAAATCTCATTTCTTTTAGTTATAAAGTTTTACTAGAACTTTTTTATTCCATGCTTGGGTTATCCCAATCAAAGATTTTATTATACGGTATTTTTTAATACTATTTAGTAAAATGATGTTTTAATACAAATAAGGTTTTATTTTTTATTTTACAATATGATTTTTCATTAAACGTAATTTCAAAATATTAAAAAGGTTCCTTTCATAATAAAATATTTTATATTTTGGGTTTAAATTTATTATAGAAAAATTTATTCCATTTCAAATACTCTTTTATTGGATGTTATTTTTTAAAGTAAAATTTTTCAAAATATTTCCCTTCACCATTTCAAAAATCGCTTTTTAAAGTGACATGTAATTTTGTATTTTACATCAATGTTAAAAATGTTTTCTAAAATATCTTTTAAGTTTTCACCTCTATTTTTATTTTTATATTAAAAACTATTTACACTCTTGGAATTTAATTTATTATCTAATAACTATATATTTATAATTTGGGGTATTGAACTTGTGGTATCAAGAAATTTAATTCTTGATCCCTTGTTGTGTGATTTTTTTCAAAACTTTCTTCTGCAAGGATGTTTTTAATCTATGAAAACATTATTCTAGGTTTCCTTTATTACACTAGGGATATTTTCTTTTGTAAAAACCCACCTTATTTCTATGGATGTCTTATTAAATATTAGTTTATGTCATAATAATGAAATCACTTTGACTTTTAAAATCATCTCATTTTATTATCTAATAAATATATATTTATAATTTGGGGTATTGAACTCGTGGTATCAAGAAATTTAATTCTTGATCCCTTGTTGTGTGATGTTGTTCAAAACATTCTTCTGCAAGGATGTTTTTAATCTATGAAAACATTATTCTGAGTTTCCTTTATTACACTAGGGATATGTTATTTTGTAAAAACCCACCTTATTTCTATTGATTTCTTATTAAATATTAGTTTATATCATAATAATGATATCACTTCCTTTGACATTCCAAATCATCTCCTTTTATAGGCATGATTTTACTTCTAATGTCTTTCCTCAATGAGCACTTTATGTTTTCTTCCTTTTATTGAAGTGTGTTCTCATTGATTATATATGTAAATTTATTAGGTAAATTACTGAATTAAATTTATATCCCTTGATCTATATATTTTTAGTTTTATAAATGCTTACATAAAAATCTATTCTATTTTTTAATTAGGAAACTATTTAAAATCTATGTATTTTTTATTTTGATACAGATGTTTATTGATTACTTAGGAAAGTTAACTATAAATTTTTTAAACATCCACTTTAGTTATTTTAAAATATTAGGATCATTTTATCCCTTTATGAAAATTGGAAAAAAGTATTGGTGTTTTATATGTTATTATCATAATACGTATTATTATTGTAAAAGTTGTTTAGGTGTTGTTTACTCATTATCTCATATGATAATTATGTTGGAATTAAATAAGTGATGGGTGGGTCTTACATTATATATCTTCTTTAAGTATTGGTAGGCCTCATGAGACAAACGTTTTTGGGTATTTTAGTGTATTAATTCCCATACCAAGATAATTCCTAGACATATGGCCTTATATAGTAAGATCATGATGTCTAAAATCATGATTGCTTGGTTTAGGGTATAGAATTATCTATTTGTAATTATATATTTTGTCACTAAGGTACCAATTATTATTATCCCTATGATATATTTATTTCCATATCTATCCATGTATATATTATTCCCTCAATTTTAGTTGAATACGGAATTATGATGATTATATATTCTGAACATAATATTTATGCCATGTTTATGTCATGATTATCTTAGTTGTAAATTATCCCTTACTGAGAATTTAGGCTCACCCATTATTTTGTTTCTATTTATTAAGGTCATGACGAAAATTATTAAACATGATATGTCTAACAAGATACTTTTTTGGAGAATTTTTGAGGTATTTCAAAGACTTATTATAGATTAACTAGTATCTCAAATAGTAGGAAAAATGTGCATTTAATACTTAAACATGGGTTTTTTTAGTTAATTTTTTTCCTAATTATCTAAATTTATAAACCTATTGGGTCTTGGAAATGTATGTAATATAATAGTTTTATAAATTCTTGTAATTATTGGATAGTTCTTTTCAAAAATATATAGTTGTTGTTGAATATAGTTTGTAAATTATATGTTTATGGAACCAAGACTGGGAGTTCAGGTCTGGGGTAATACATTTGGTATTAGAGAAGGGTTAATATAAATTTGAATATTATGATATTTATTAAGGAAAATTTTAGTATTGATAAGTTATGGTTTATCATAATTTCAAATGTGTAGATAACCCTTTAGGTGAATATGTGATTTAATGTTAAAGAAATAATCCATATTTTATTTGGGGATTAAGAGGATAGAGCTTTAATTAAAATACTAGGAATAAGTATAAGTATAGGATGACATCCTTAAGTTTTGGTAAAGTTTTGAGTGTCTGGGTTTCCTATAAATTAGATCCTTATATAGATACTGGAAATTAGATGCAGTTATGGAATAGATACATCTAGGGGTAATCACCCCAACAAATCTAACCAGCATTGACTCGATCTTTACTTTGGTTCATGGTGAATGGGCCTATGAATTTACACCCAGCTAGACACTCCTAGGTGATATGATATGGTATATTCACAATATCTCTAATGAACCATTATAAAGGATTTGATTATGACATTAAATAATTAAGTTAGAGAACCTAATGGGAGAATGACCATCATAACCAAATATTGAAAAAAGAGAGTCATAAGTTAAACCAAAAGTATCATATGTTAAAAATAATGGTGTCATGGGGGAGGAAATCTTCATATTGATGTTTTCCTAATCATATTTTTTATGTTACCATAATAATTTTTGTTTTACTATTTGGTTGAAATAGGATAAAAACGAAGTTGATAAAGGTTTGTATCTAGAAACCACTATGTACTATAAATGAATAGGGGATCATACTTAAATGGTTGATAATTATACAATATTATTGTTATGATGGGAAAAGATGAGTTTCCTTATCTAACATAAGTTAGGGAGGATTATATCTCAATATAAATTAAATATTTATTAGTTATTGATATTTATCAATGATATTATGGTTTATTCTAAAAGTTATGAGGATTCTGTGAGACATCTAAGGATAATTCTTTAGTAGTTTTTCTTTAAAGGATTGAAAATATATATTAAATGGTCTCAATAACATTGAAAAGTGATTTTATGTCAAGGTTAAAAAATTTGGGATAAATATTGAAGAACGCATGATTTATAGATGGATAACTCTTAGGTTTGATATATTCTTTATTTTTAGGTAATAAAGGGTAGATTGATTTTGAAAAATGTGTGTCGGATCGTATTGATATCCTTGGAAATGAATATTGATTTAATGAAAAATTTGTCCATGATATTTTATGTGAATTTTATCTCATATTTAGTATTATGATATATATTGACTAGTGTGTGAATTTATTAACTAGTGTTTAATATCATTATAGGGTTAAATATAATGTTAATTTTTGAAACAATATATGGTTCCACTATGCTTTAGTTTCTTAGAGATTCAGATTTTTTTGGGAATGGTATATTTCTAGAATATATGATTTGATTATATATATACATAGGTATATTATTATAGGAATGATTAATTTTTTTAGGAAGCATTAGTAATTTAATATAGCCTAACAGAGTAATGTAGATATCATATTAGAAGTTATATCCCAAATGATAAATATATTAAGTATACCCTAACCTACTTTCATTAGAGAGTAATAATTAAAAGTAAATGGTTAAAATTTATTTGATGGGGTAGAATATAAAAAACCAAGATTTTAATATACAATTATCTTTAAATAATTCAATGTGTTCAATAGATTGTTGCACACTCAACTCCAAACTTAAATAAAACTATGATATATTTAGATAAAATATAACTATTTAAGTATGATCTTTAAAACTGTTGTAATATTGGGTGTCCAAGACCCAACTAAAAAGTAATTTTCAATTACCATATCCTGGATATAGTGATTTATGTATGATTTACTCTTACCATTATAGTGTAGCAATTTCTCCACCCACTATTTAAATAGTAATATCCATAGATTAACTATTGTATCAAAAGTTTATAGAAAATCTCTGGCTATATTGAGAATCTTGAGATACTATGAGATTAATATTAAATATATGTCATATGTTCTAGATACATCAAACTGATTGGAAATAGTAGATTTTTTACTATCAAGTGTTGGGGTATCATAACCATTGAGACTTATTCTCATAAATATTTCACTTGGTGATCTCTAGTTGTTGAGATCATGAGGAAAAACCCACCAATTGGAAAACCACATGTTTTTAGGTGTCATTGGTTATTCTAATCTATAGAAATGTATATTAGTCTCCTGACTTGAGATAATTATCAATTTTTTCTATTTTATTGCATAATTTTATGCAAGGAAAAAACCTTAATAATTAATTCATATAGAGGAATCTTGTTTTGGGTGAGTCATGTCACGACCCACCCTCGGGGCCCGTGCTGTGACTACCCCAAGCCCGCCTTCCATAGGCCAGGGGCTGGCGACTAGCACCAAGGCGTAAATCCCAGTAAAAAGGGAAGGCATTGCCTTTGAAAAGTAAACAAACACCACAGAGTAAGCAAGAGGAAAAGTAAACACTAAGTAAAAACAGTGTACAACTGAAAGTGCGGAAAAGTAAATGGGCCAGTATACAAACCCAAACTGAAAGTAAAGTACAACTCGAAAGGGAAAACAGTAACTGTAAAGTAAATCCGCTACACCGAGCTATCCACTGGAAATCCCACCTGAAGGGTGGGTACAGATAGCTCCACTGCTCCTCGGGTCCCGCCGTCCGCTCCGGGTACGTCCCGCCCAGTGGTCCACCTCCAGGTACCGTTCTGCTCTGCAAGCCTCAGCCACGATCAACGCTGTCTGTCATCTGCAACCAACACAACGTAGTGCGGGCATAGCCCGTGCAGGGGTGAGTATAAGCTACTCAGTAGGGACCCCGAGACCCCTGAAGGTCTCTCAAAATCTACAAAGGATAAACCACAAAGAAAGGTACAATCACGAAGTAACAACCGACACTGCTTAGGTATATGCCCATACATATACCTAAGTCATCAATTCCAATACGCTCCAACCTCCGAGCCCAAGTACAACTCAGTCAACACAGGAAAGTAAACGTATTCCACACAGGAAAGAAAAACGAAATCCACATAGGATAGCACAACTCAATCCACACAGGAAAGCAACAGGATTCAGCTCACACAGGTATACTTCTTCAAAGGACGATAAAGATGATCTCTGATCCATCTAAGTCGTCAGACCCACGAAGGATCGATAGGTAACTAACCCCCGCAAAGACCCACACAGGATCAGGCCCACACAGGACCTGTAGGTGCTGGTTCACACAGGACCGCTGAGTGCAAAGACCCACACAGGATCGGACCCACACAGGATCGGGCCCACACAGGACCTGTAGCACTGATCCACGTAGGATCGCTGAGTGTTGTAGTCGTCGTCAAATCCACCAAGGATCTCTGTACTGTCGTCGTCGCAGTCACAGTAGCAGTAGCAGTCACAGTCGCAGCCAGTACTAGGGTTCCCGCACACAGCAAGCTCGTTCGGGAGGGTCCGCTCCACGAGCCGAGAGGCTGATACATCAATTGTCACTAAGTCCAGAGTTGATGTATCCAAAAGTTCCGTATCACCAATAGGAACTCAACGCAACAGACGGCGCGTCGATCGGACGCCCGGTCTGAGAGTTATTGGCTTTTTCGTCCCAGGGGCCCGGTTGGTTTTTAAGGCAAAACCAACCCGACCATACTCCACCTACGTCCAAACCTCAGGCGGAGTATTCCAAAAGATCCGTCTCACTAAGAGGAACACAACAAAGCTGACGGCACGTCAATCGGACGTCCGTAGCTTAAGATATGAGTGTTTCCGCTCCGAGGGCCCGGTTGGTTTCGTGTACGAACCAACCCAGCCGAACTCAAAGTATTACGAAACTTTTAGTGCGATATACCGAATCGACCGTCTCGATCCAAGGATCACATTTCCGCTGACATTTCGTCAAACGGAGGTCTGTAGCTCAAGTTATGGGCAAAAGACCGAAATCGATTCGAAAACGGGGGGTCCGGGTCCGGGGCGACCCGGCCCAACCCCCCCCCCCCCCCCCCCCCCCCCCTCCCCTGGGTCGGCCCAAACCGGGTCGACCCGACCTGGGTCCGACCAGGCCCGGCCGGCGGCACGGCGGCGCGGTCCGGCACGGCGGCGCGGCCTGGGCGCCGCTCGGGTGCCACGCGCGGGGGGCAGAGCCCCCGCTTCTCTGCTGGCGGCGCGGCTGAAAGCCACGCCTTTGGTTCAATGGCCCCCCCATGTGGGGGCCTGCTTTTGTGAAAAACGGGGGGGGGGGGCGCTGCCCCCCCTTGGTGTAACCCCCCCCCCCCCCCCCCTTTATGGGGGCCAGTTTGTGGCCAGCCGGGGGAATTAATTCCCCCGGCACTTCTCCCTTCTGGCCGGCTCAACATGGTCGGCCGGTCCTTCCTCAACGGGACCGGCAAGACCGGTCCCTTTTTCCGGCTTCCGACGCCGGCGGCCCGGCTAGCCGCCGGTCTTCCCGTTTCTCCATGGCCTAGAACCGGCAGGGGTGTTCGTCGTCCGGCGCGGTGCGACGGCACCGCGCCCCTCCGCCGCGGCCCCGCTCCGGCCGCGGCGCCTTCAGTTCCCTTCGATGCGGCGTGACGGCGTCGCGTTCATGATAATCCTTCCACGGCGCGGCGCGACGGCGCCGCGCAATATATCCGTGCGATTCCCGCGTGGTGCGACGGCACCACGCCTTCTCGTTCATCCACAAGAATATAAAAATAATCAAGAACAAAGGAGGGGGAATTCGGCCGTGTTTGTGCGGGTCGACGATAACTCTTAAATATTTATCCACCAGATTATCATGCTAGAACCAAGAACGAGATTAAATAATTAATCAACAACAAACCCCTACCTCGGTTTCAAGATCGATGATCGTCAACGACCCGTGGAAGACGCGTCGCGGTGGTCTGCGTCACGGAAGAAGGACGTCGATGTCGTGAACCAAGGATTCGAAGTTCTTTAATGAAGATTTCATCGCGGGAAATTGTCGCGGAAGAAATGACGCGGAAGAGGACATCGACGGTGTCACGGGTATGGCGTCGCAGAAGACGGTTCCCGAGAACGTGGCGTTCTTCATCGAAGCTCGAAGGTTCTTCGCGTTCTTCGTCAAAGCTTGAAGAAGAATAAGAAGAAGAAGGCTTCAAAATATCCCAAAGAGGATAGAGAATTCTAACCAAATAAAATAAGCTAAGGGCTTATTTTATTTACACACTTAACAATTTGAATTTCAAAGGTTTGAAATTCAAACAATTCAACTCCATTAATTAACAAAGTTTTCATGTCATTAAAAGAGGAGTTTAAGGGAGTTTTAAAAGAGAAGAAGAAGAGTTATGCTTTGGGTGGGCCCCACCACACTTAATCCTCCCAAGGGAGGTTAAGTGGGTGTGGGTCCCACAACTAACTCCCTTTGGGAGAAGTTAACCAATAAGTTAAAATAAAAATTTGTAATCCACAATTTTTATTTAACTTATTCTAAACTCCCAAAAACTAACTCTCAACCCGAAATAAACGCAACCTCGGAAAAGGTCTCCTTAAGCGAATATCGGCGCTGTGAGTTCATCGGTGTCCTCAGATTTCAATTCTGAGCACCGGGTCAAAAGTTAGAAATTCTCGCTCGTTCGTTCACTGAACGTACCCAAGCCGAACTTCGGAAATTGATTCCGGGCACTCCAGGCCTCAGAATCAGGTGCCGTTAGAAACCGCGCTCTTGTAAAATTCCAAAGAAAATTAAGAAAAAATTTCCCTTGAATTTTACGGGTCTTTACATTACTCCCACCTCAGGGCTTTACGTCCCCGTAAAGATACATCAAAAACTATGGAAACAAATGATGGTACTGAGCACGCATCTGACCCTCCCGCTCCCATGTGCTCTCCTGGAGATTCCCGTGCTGCCATCTGATGCGCACAAGAGGAATTGATCGCCCACGAAGGACCCGCTCCTGTCGATCCTCTATCTCCACCGGGACCTCCGTAAAAGTCACCCCATCGTCAACGTCAAGCTCCCCATGGTCAATGATGTGCGTTGGGTCGTGCACGTATCTCTTCAGCTGAGATACGTGGAAGATGTCGTGCACCTGGTGAAACTGAGGTGGTAGAGCCAGGCGATAAGCCACCTCGCCAATCCTGCAGAGGACCTGGAAGGGTCCGATGAAGCGCGGAGATAAATTGCCACCTCGGCCAAATCTCCGAATACCACATCGAGGTGAGACCCGCAAGAAGACGTGGTTGCCATCCTCGAACTCTAGTGGCCTCCGCCTCCTGTCAGCGTATGACTTCTGTCGGCTCTGTGCTGTCCTCATCCGCTCCTGGATGACCTGGACCTTCTCTGTCGTGGCCTGGACCATCTCCGATCCCACAAGTGCTGACTCCCCAGGGTCTGTCCAGCACAAAGGATATCTACAAGGTCGGTTGTACAACGCCTCGTACGGTGCCATCCCGATGGTGGAGTGGTAGCTGTTGTTGTACGCAAACTCCACCAAGGGTAGATGGTCCTCCCATCTACGACCAAAGTCGAGGACACATGCGTGGAGCATATCCTCGAGAGTCTGAATGGTCCTCTCCGTATGACCATCCGTCTGAGGGTGAAAAGTTGTGCTCAGACGTAGCTGTGTCCCGAACGCCTCCTGTAATCCCTTCCAAAGCTGGGAAGTAAAGTGAGAATCTCTATCGGAGACGATAGATGATGGCACCCCGTGGAGCCGCACAATCTCCTAAACGTAGAGACATCCCAAGCTCTCCACTGAACCCTGCTCTCAGATGGGTAAGAAGTGTGCCGACTTGGTGAGTCGGTCAACAATCACCCAGATGGAGTCGTGACCTCTGGAAGTGCGTGGAAGTCCAGTCACAAAGTCCATAGATATGCCGTCCCACTTCCAATCCGAGACCTCCAAGGGCTGTACCAAGCCTGCTGGTACCTGATGCTCTGCCTTCACCTGCTGGCAGGTGAGGCATCGAGAAACGAACTCTGCTACAGCCTTCTTCATGCCCGGCCACCAGTGCTGTCGTCTGAGATCCTGGTACATCTTCACCACTCCAGGATGTACCGCCAAAGGAGAAGTGTGAAACTCTCTCAGCACCTCCTCCCATAAAGCGACTGGTACCATGGGACATCCTCTGAAAAGGATGTCGTGCTCTGCTCCAAAGGAGAAACCATCAGGTGCTTGTCCCGAGGATATCTGTGCACGCCGTGTCTCACAGTCAGCGTCCTCACGTTGTGCCTCTCTGACCTGCTGTAGTAGAGGAGGGGTGACTGTGAGAGACTGGAGGAAGGATGCTCCATCTCTATCCACGAAGGATATCTACAAAGAGGCTAGCTTCTCTGTCGCCTCCTCAAGTATCTGAATGCTTGTCCTCCTGCTCAGGGCAGCGACTACTACGTTCCCCTTCCCAGGAGTATAGACTATCTCAAAGTCATAGTCCTGGAGGAACTCGAGCCATCGCCGTTGTCTCAGGTTCAGTTCCTTCTGCGAGAAGATATACCTGAGACTCTGATGATCAGAAAAGACTGTAAAGCGCTCGCCCATCAGGTAGTGTCGCCATGTCTTCAGAGGGAAGACCACTGCTGTTAACTCCAGGTCATGGGTAGCGTAGTTCTACTCATGCGGCCTCAACTGACGTGATCCATAGGCGATCACTGCCCGCTCCGGCATCAGAACACATCCGAGTCCGGTCCTTGATGCATCGTAGTAGACTACGTACCCTACTCCCTCCTCAGGCAACCTCAAGATAGGTGCGCTAGTCAATCTCTGTCTCAGCTCCTGGAAGCTATGTTGACAACTGTCTGACCACACGAAGGGTTTCCCCTTCTTCATCAAAGCTGTGAGTGGTGCCGCAACTCTAGAGAAGTCTGGCATAAATCTCCGATAGTATCCAGCTAGTCCCAAGAAACTCTGAACCTCAGTCACGCTCCTGGGTGGCTCCCAAGCTAGCACTGCCTCGATCTTCGTGGGATCCACTGCAACTCCCGCCTCAGAGATGACGTGTCCCAAGAAGTGCACCTCACGTATCCAGAACTGGCACTTCGAGAGCTTACCATAAAGCTGGTGCTCTCGGAGTGTGTCTAGTACAACTCGCAAGTGATAGGCATGCTCCTCCTCAGTCGTCGAGTAAATCGTAATGTCGTCGATAAAGACCACGACAAACCGATCGAGGTATGGCTGAAAGATCCTGTTCATGAGAGCCATGAACACTACTGGAGCATTGGTTACACCAAAAGGCATAACCAAGAACTCATAGTGGCCATACCGACATCTGAATGCCGTCTTCTACACGTCCTCGTCTCTGACTCTGAGCTGATGATAGCCTGACCTGAGGTCTATCTTCGAGAACCACCGTGCTCCCTTGAGCTGATCAAAGAGGTAATCAATCCTCGGTAGCGGATACTTGTTCCTCACTGTCACCTGGTTCAGGCGACGATAGTCAACACAAAGTCACAAGCTCCCGTCCGCCTTCTTGGCAAACAATATCGGGGAAGCCTAGGGTGAAACACTGGGTCAGATGAACCCCTTGCCCTGTAATTCCTCCCACTGTACCCATAGCTCTCGAAGCTCGGCGGTGGCCATCCGATATGCTGGAGTGGATATCGGGGTTGTCCCGGGATACAAGTCAATATAAAAGTCTACCTCTCTGTGAGGAGGTAGCCTTGGAACGTCATCGGGAAAAATGTCCGCAAACTGATCCACCACTGCAGGAAAACCAGGACTCTGCACGTCAACTGCTCCAAGGATGAGGCTAGCCAACTGATGAGTGATGGGCTGTCCTGTCCTCCGCGGAATTCCATCCTATTCTGCTAAGGCTCCCTTCTCACCGGTGAAGGTGAACCTTCTCTCGTCGGTGCGTACACATCGCACCTTGCGCCTAAAACAGTCAATATGTGCATGGACCGTAGATAGCCAATCCATGCCCAAGATGACGTCGTAAGGCCTCGACGCTGCTACAAGAAGATCCCAGCCGAAGCTCTCACCTCCTAGAGTAATCTCACACTACCGGCACCAGTGCGTAATCGTCGAGTCTGCTCCCGTAGGAGTCTCTAGCCGTAAGGATCGAGCCAACGGCTCTGTCGGAATCTCTGAGCTCCGAACAAGGGAAGCAGCTATGAAAGAGTGACTCGCTCCTGTGTCTATAAGTACTGAAGCAAGGGTGGAATAGACAAAGATAGTACCTCGAATCATCTCGGGTGCACCGTGGTCGTAGGCCTCTACTGCCTGGAGTTGTGCCTGTCTCTGCCCGCCAGCTCCCTGTGGTCGGGGTGGACCTCCTGGTGGTGGTGGTGGCAGAGCCTCAAAGCGTCGCCCACCACCTGCTGCTCGGCCAGCTCCTCTGCCTCGTCCGCCTCCTCCCTGCGGACCGCCACGGTCGACCCTCTGCCTCTGCCTCGGTGGTCCCTCAACCGTCTGCTGCTCCTCGGCACGGCGGGTCGGGTAGTCACGAGCCATGTGGCCCTGCCCGCCACACGAGTAGCATTTCCTGCCTCTCGAAAGACTGGCTCCTCGCTGTGTGCCCCGCACTGCTGAGCCAGTGTCCTGAGGTCGTCTGCCTGATGGTCTGGTCTGCCTGAACCCCTGAGTCATCTGTCGACTGCCTGCTGCAGATGACTCTGCCACGTGCCACCCTACGGTGGGTCTCGGCGCTGGTGTAGACTCAGCAAGAAGCTCTCGATCAGAAGGGCCCGCTCCAGTACTCCTGTCTGAGTCGGTATGCTGAGGGAGATCAGTGATGCCCTGATCTCATGTCTCAAACCCTGCTCGAAGGTCTGGGCCCGGAAGAATAGGTCCCGTACCATGTCGGTCGAGTAGCGCGAGAGATCAGTAAATCTCACCGAGTACTGAGCGACCGTCATGCTGCCCTGCCGCAGCTGAAAAAGCTCCTGGATACGCACCGCACGAAGGGTGGCTGGGACGAACTCTGAGCGGAAGATGATCTCAAAGTCCGTCCAAAGAAGAGATTCCTCATCGTGCACCTAGAGCATCAAGCTCCACCATCAGCCCACTGCTGCGTGCAGTAGGCTCACAGCGAGGATCACCATGAGGTCTGCTGGTGTCATCACTAGCCTAAACACACGTACCACTGCCTCCAGCCAAACCTCGGCTGCCTGGGGGTCCGTCTCTCCATGAAACCTGGGCGGTCGCTGGTGCTGAAACTCATGCAGTGCGCTGAGGCGACGTGCATCGTCAGCGGCTGGTGTTGGAAGCATCGGTGGCTCGACGGGTAGAGCTACCGCCGATGCCACTGTTGACAAAGGGCCCTGCACCGAGGCCTCGTCGCTCGGTGGGCTGTCGTCACGCTCAACTCTCAGAACCCTAGCTGGCTGCCGTCGTGGGGCCATCCTGAAAAGGAAACAGGTGCGCCACGGTCAGAACAGTATACCTGGTGAGCTGATGTAAAGTAATCACGAAGAAAACTTTGAAACACACACACAATCAATTTTTTCGTGCATTAAGTCGGAAATCAGTAGTCAGGGTCCTGGTGTACGGATACGTCGGCCGCCGCACCAACACTGGACTCCCTGGACTGATAACCACACTCAATACGCTAAACATTATTTCTTATCATAGAAAAGATCAGAGTTAGCGGTAGAACAGAACTGCCTCTGATACCAATTTGTCACGACCCGCCCTCAGGGCCCGTGCTGTGACTACCCCAAGCCCGCCTTCCATAGGCCAGGGGCTGGCGACTAGCACCAAGGCGTAAATCCCAGTAAAAAGGGAAGGAATTGCCTTTGAAAAGTAAACAAACACCACAGAGTAAGCAAGCAAAAAAGTAAACACTAAGTAAAAACCGAGTACAACTGAAAGTGCGGAAAAGTAAATGGGCCAGTATACAAACCCAAACTGAAAGTAAAGTACAACTCGAAAGGGAAAACAGTAACTGTAAAGTAAAGCCGCTACACCGAGCTGTCCACTGGAAATCCCACCTGAAGGGTGGGTACAGATAGCTCCACTGCTCCTCGGTTCCCGCCGTCCGCTCCGGGTACGTCCTGCCCAGTGGTCCACCTCCAGGTACCGTTCTGCTCTGCAAGCCTCAGCCATGATCAACGCTGTCCGTCGTCTGCAACCAACACAACGTAGTGCGGGCATAGCCCGTGCAGGGGTGAGTATAAGCTACTCAGTAGGGACCCCGAGACCCCTGAAGGTCTCTCAAAATCCATAAAGGATAAACCACAAAGAAAGGTACAATCACGAAGTAACAACCGACACTGCTTAGGTATATGC
Organism: Viscum album; assembly: GCA_963277665.1. NCBI lineage: Eukaryota > Viridiplantae > Streptophyta > Magnoliopsida > Santalales > Viscaceae > Viscum > Viscum album. Next base: position 461,610,638 of record OY728138.1, read on the forward strand.
CCATACATATACCTAAGTCATCAATTCCAATACGCTCCAACCTCCGAGCCCAAGTACAACTCAGTCCACACAGGAAAGTAAACGTATTCCACACAGGAAAGCAAAACGAAATCCACACAGGATAGCACAACTCAATCCACACAGGAAAGCAACAGGATTCAGCTCACACAGGTATACTTCTTCAAAGAACGATAAAGATGATCTCTGATCCATCTAAGTCGTCGGACCCACGAAGGATCGATAGGTAACTAACCCCCGCAAAGACCCACACAGGATCGGGCCCACACAGGACCTGTATGCGCTGGTTCACTCAGGACCGCTGAGCGCAAAGACCCACACAGGATCGGACCCACACAGGATCGGGCCCACACAGGACCTGTAGCACTGATCCACGTAGGATCGCTGAGTGCTGTAGTCATCGTCAAATCCACCAAGGATCTCTGTACTATCGTTGTCACAGTCACAGTAGCAGTAGCAGTAGCAGTAGCAGTCACAGTCATAGTCGCAGCCAGCACTAGGGTTCCCGCACACAACAAGCTCGTTCGGGAGGGTCCGCTCCACGAGCCGAGAGGCTGATACATCAACGGTCACTAAGTCCAGAGTTGATGTATCCAAAAGTTCCGTATCACCAACAGGAACTCAACGCAACAGACGGCGCGTCGATCAGACGCCTGGTCTGAGAGTTATTGGCTTTTTCGTCCCAGGGGCCCGGTTGGTTTTTAAGGCAAAACCAACCCGACCGTACTCCACCTGCGTCCAAACCTCGGGCAGAGTATGCCAAAAGATCCGTCTCGCTAAGAAGAACACAACAAAGCTGACGGCACGTCAATCGGATGTCCGTAGCTCAAGATATGAGCGTTTCCGCTCCGAGGGCCCGGTTTGTGGCCAGCCGGGGGAATTAATTCCCCCGGCACTTCTCCCTTCTGGCCGGCTCAACATGGCCGGCCTGTCCTTCCTCAACGGGACTGGCAAGACCGGTCCCTTTTTCCGGCTTCCGACGCCGGCGGCCCGGCTAGCTGCCGGTCTTCCCGTTTCGCCACGGCCCGGAACTGGCAGGGGTGTTCGTCGTCCGGCGCGGTGCGACGGCACCGCGCCCCTCCGCCGCGGCCCCGATCCGGCCACGGCTCCTTCGTTTCCCTTCGACGCGGCGTGACGGTGTCGCGTTCATGATAATCCTTCCACGGCGCAGCGCGACGGCGCCGCGCAATATAGTCGTGCGATTCCCGTGTGGTGCGACGGCACCACGCCTTCTCGTTCATCCACAAGAATATAAAAATAATCAAGAACAAATGAGGGGGAATTCGGCCGTGTTTGTGCGGTCTGACCCCCCTCTCGTTAGAAGATAACACTTAAATATTTATCCACCAGATTATCATGCTAGAACCAAGAACGAGATTAAATAATTAATCAACAACAAACCCCTACCTCGGTTTCAAGATCGATGATCGTCAATGAACCGCGGAAGACGCGTCGCGGTGGTCGGCGTCACGGAAGAAGGACGTCGATGTCGTGAAGCGAGGATTCGAAGTTCTTTGATGACGATTTCGTTGCGGGAAATCGTCGTAGAAGAAATGACGTGGAAGAGGACGTCGACGGTGTCGCGGGTATGGCGTCACGGAAGACGGTTCCCGAGAACGTGGCGTTCTTCGTCGAAGCTCGAAGGTTCTTCGCGTTCTTCGTCAAAGCTTGAAGAAGAAGAAGAAGAAGGCTTCAAAATCTCCCAAGGAGGCTAGAGAATTCTAACCAAATAAAATAAGCTAAGAGATTATTTTATTTACACACTTAATAATTTGAATTTCAAAGGTTTGAAATTCAAACAATTCAACTCCATTAATTAACAAAGTTGTCATGTCATTAAAAGAGGAGTTTAAGAGAGTTTTAAAAGAGAAGAAGAAGAGTTATGCTTCGGGTGGGCCCCACCACACTTAATCCTCCCAAGGGAGGTTAAGTGGATGTGGGTCCCACCACTAACTCCCTTTGGGAGAAGTTAACCAATAAGTTAAAATAAAAATTTGTAATCCACAATTTTTATTTAACTTATTCTAAACTCCCAAAAACTAACTCTCAACCCGAAATAAACGCAACCTTAGAAAAGGTCTCCTTAAGCGAATATCGGCGCTACGAGTTCATCGGTGTCCTCGGATTTCAATTCCGAGCACCGGGTCAAAAGTTAGAAATTTCCGCTCGTTTTTTCACTGAACGTACCCGAGCCGAACTTCGGAAATTGATTCCGGGCACTCCGGGCCTCGGAATCAGGTGCCGTCAGAAACCACGCTCTTGTAAAATTCCAAAGAAAATTAAGAAAAAATTTCCCTTGAATTTTATGGGTCTTTACAAGTCATTAGTGGTATGACATTGGTTGAATGATTAAGATAAAATTTGTCACTTCCGAGTTGAGAAATTAATACATCTAATGCTTAGTTTATTAGGATGGTACTGCCTTCATAAATCCTTGGCTAAGGTAGTTGGAGGTAAATATTTTGAGTTATATCAAAAAATAATAAAGTACAAAAGGATGATGAAACAAGTGTGCCTCTTAATTTATGAGATATCTAAAGACAAAGAGATTATATTACATAGTATGTGTTCATAGGTTAGTTGTCACTAATATGTCAACCATTAATCTCTTTAGGGGCCTTGATGGGTTGATAGCCTGCACTCTTGTTATGTGAATACTATTCACTACTATAGAGAAAGGGGCTGAGAGGGTCACACATAATAGCGTATTCAAGAATCTACCTCAATATATTGAGTATGTATATAGGACATGGTTGGCCCCACCATAGGGTCCAAGAGTTTTCAAGATTTATCGATCAACAATAAATAAATAAATTTATTATTATTTAATAAAAATAATTGGTTTAAATTTATTTATTAAAAGTATTTACAAGTGTTTAAAAAAATGCAAGGAATAATATTATTCAAAAAAATATTTTAATATTCTAGGTTTTTTAATATTATTAGGAATTATGAGTCAAGTTAATGAAACAGGTTTATCACGTAATATATTTAATACATACACACATATATATATATATTATAGGTATGTGAAAAAATCTAAATAATATTAATGATGTGGTTTAGTTCATCATAATTATTATTTATTGCTTATTTAGGGGATGTTAAATATATAAGGGTCAGGGGACCCTTTCCAGGTATTTAAGCATCCACTATATATTGAAGGAGAGAGCCTCTTGCAGAATGACTATTCAATGTTATTTCATCAGATCATCTCTCTCCTCTCCAAATTTTTAGAGATAAGATCTTGATCCAATTGATTGAATCGATCTCATCTCCTTGAATCGAAAGAATGGTGATGCGGCGATCATCGGGATGTCGAATACATCATCCTATTGTCGCGTTAGCACCCAGAATTTGACAATCAATGTTCCTGAAGATTTTTGAAGTATGTTTGGGTGATCTAGATGGGTCTTTATATGGATCCTTCAAGAAACAATCATCGATGACATGCGATAGATGAGAGATATTCGATTTGAATGAGGTAAACAATCGATTTTAATTTTTTTGTTATGTTTACTTATCGTGATATCCACAGACCATATCGAGGGTCAGATTGTTGGAGACAAAAAGTTCTAGCACTCTGGTGATGAAAATTTTTAAATCCTCGACACACTGAATTTCGTTGTGTGCCTCATTACCTTCAATTGGTATCAAAAGAATCAAATGAATTTCTTATGCCTCGAAAAAATTAATTTTCATTATATTAAGTAAAGGGTTTAATTTTAGTTCCATCAGATCTAATTTTGATTATATATGAGTCAAGATGACCAAGTTATGACTATCTATAAAAAAATTACTAAACAATTTTTGTTCTATGGGTATTAAAATATGATGAATATATTGTTATAATACCTGAAGGCAAGTAGTTTCTAATAAATATTTGAACACTGTTAATCGGAATAGTTATTTTCGGCTTCCAGAATTGTGTTTTCTATGTATTTTTATTCTTCTAATAGTATTGTAGAAATTATAAAATATATTAATTATAATTTTATAATTTTATAATAATTATAATTATTATAGCCAGTTTTTTAAATAAAAAAAAATCATCTTTTGAAAATTGCTGGGATTTGTGGAAAACTTTATGGTCAAAAGAAATATTTTTAAGGGCGCTATTTTCTTGGTTGAAGGATAATTGATCAGCTCCACCCCTTTACCCCTATAGGCCATTGAGATCATTTAGAGATCCTCCTCCCTGTTTGAAGTCCACCAGGCCAGAGCTCCTCTAACCTTCCTAGTGACGCTGACTCGCATGCATCTTCCCCATATTGGGGTAACCGACAACCCATTCCCCTCTCATTGTGATGTGGGACACCTTATCTACTCACCTTACGATTTTAGTCCCTCTCAGAAGCATGTCGGTCCAGATTCAGTGGTCTGACCTCCTGCTTGAGTGCCACCCTACCCCTTCTGTTGTTGTTGTCCATGGTCAAGGCGACGACCTCCCTCATTTGTCGTGCCCCCCCCCCCCCCCCACACACCACTACACCATTATATTTTGGTCTTGACCCTATATAGACCATCCAGTCATCTATGTGCACCGGTGCACCTACCTCCGGCCAAACCCTTTTACCCATTCCTTGGGTTTCCTTCAATTTCATGGGTCCTGATTGACCCTAGAAGTCATGTAATGGGACGAGGTGGATTATCCTAACTTGATATGAGTCAGGGTGAGTCTTTATGGCCCACAACATCCCTGAACATGGTTATCCAAGCATGAAAAGGTCCATTATAGGTTTTGTAATGACCTGAATCTGGAGCCCCTCCACTGGTGCCCCCGTACCCGGTTCACCACATGACATCAAGCGTGTTTCCCCAAACACCAGAGGTTGCCGACTAATAGCAAGGGCCTTGGTGAGTTGGTGGGGAAACTATGACCTCATTTGGTAAGTTATACAGTAGAAAAAAAACAGTCAACAACAGAAGCAGTAACAATATGCACAACAACAGAAACCAAACAGCAGAAGCATTGTAGACATATAACTATGATGACAATGATGCAGCAGGTACAAATATCTAAGGAAAACAGAAAACACAACAACGTGCTGAAGTACAACTGAAACCAAGTGCAAAAGAAAAATAAAGTAAACTCCTCAGCATCACGAGCCCCGGCTCAGTTCCATGCTCTCCAGCTCCAGTGCAATCAAGAACTTGAAGTAGAAGGGTGCTTGCCCTTATCTATACCTGCAACAACATAGTCTGCTTGGGTCTAAAAGCATGGCCCAAACAGGGTGTGAGATAAAATCCCAGTAGGCAATCACCCAAATATTTGTGCCTAAAAGTCAATGAATACAAGGCAAGTAATAAAACAAGAAGCAGTAAACAGGAAAGCACAAGCACCTACAATCCACAGTTCTAACAAGTATAGCACACAAGTAAGCAGCCAGCAACAAAAGAAGATACAGGTAACCCTCTGAGTAGCTCTCACATTCTAACCCATATGGTTCAACCTAAGTACTAGCAAACCTCTGGAAAGTACACACAGTCTCACCCCTCTAGTTCAGCTACATAATTAAGAAGACTCTCTGGGGAAGTACTCACCGTCAATTCCCCCTATAGTCTCGTATCATGCTAAAGGCTCTCTGGGGAAGCACTCAACGTCAATTCCCCTTGTGGCCCATGTCAAGGATCTACAAACTCTCTGGGGAAGCACTCAACATCAATTCCCCCTATAGTCTCGCATCGTAATTAAAAGACACTCTGGAGAAGCCCTTCCATCAATTCTCCCTTTGGTCTATTACTCTAGGTTCTCATAGTCCTGAGTACAACTAAACGTGCTCATCGTGTGTATATCTTCCAATTAAACCTCAAGAACTACTTAGCTATCATTCTACGACTCAACAGAAATAACAAAACAATAGTTCCGCTATCCTACAACTAGGCATGGAAACTGGCAAAATTCCCAACAGGAAAAACAAGCATGGAAAAGCAACCTGAGCACAATATAAATTACTCTACTCACAAGCAATAACCTCTACTAAAGAAAGCATGCAAAGCAAGAAAATAGCAGGGGAAAAATATGAAACACGCAACACCCCATTCATGGGTATTGGTTGAATTTGAACATAATATTCACCAACTTTATATAGAAAGGCACAAACCACCTACCTCGATCTGAGGAGTTCGATATACATGAACCACGGTGACAGATTCCTCATATAACAACGTAGATCTGAGAAAACACACAAAATGTTCATCCCACGATAACTTGGAAACGAGGAGGAATCAAGAAACAAGGCTAAAGTAGAAGGAAGAACTCACCGCTGCGATTCCAACGCAATCGACCATGCTCGAATCAGAGAACGGACGACGGGGAACAAGCTCAGGGAAGATTCGGTCGTACGGGTCTCTTCGGACGGACAAAAACTGGAGAAGAAGGTGAAAACGGGGGTTAGATGCAACCCTGGTCCGTTTAATGAAAAAAAATAAAGTACATGATGTTTACTTCTTGAGTACGTGGTGTGTACTTCAATTTTCCGTACTCCGAATTAACCGACCTCCACCTCAGCCTTACACACCGTGTGTGTGGCCCAGACACAGCCAGCACACGGCTTCGAGCTGGGAAGAGTACACAGTGTGTACTAAGAAAGTACATGGCGTGTACTTCTGAAATTTCCATAAAATTTATTTTCCTTGAAAACTCCAGAAAAAGGGAAAACATACCTGAAAAGGGGTCAGGGTTCTTAAAAACTTCCCCCTTAAAGAAATTCATCCTTGAATTTCTCTAACTAGGCAGAGAAGGAGAAACACCGAACAGATCTGGCCACTGTGATCGTACATAGGTCTCCCTCTCCCAGGTCTCGTCCTGTACTCACCCGTGCTGCCATAGCACTCGTACCAGAGGAATAGACCGGCCACGGAGAAGATTCGTATTGTGATCGACAATCCGGAGAGGATGCTCCTCGAATGATGCATCCTCTTCATGCTCGACTTCCTCGGGCTGAAGGACGTGAGATGGGTCTGAAAAGTAATGTCGGAGTTGAGAGATGTGGAAGACTCATGCATGGCCCAATACCTCTGAGGTAGTTGCAACCGATAGGCAACCGGCCCAACTCTCTCCAAGACCTCAAACGGCCCGATGTACCACGGTGAAAGCTTACCCTATCTCTGAATCCTCTTGTGTCCCAACCTCAGTGCGACACACAGGAAAACCTGATCACCAACCTCGAACTCCAGAAGTCGTCTCCACTGATCATCATAAGACTTCTGTCGAGACTGTGTCATAGTCATCCTCTTCTGAATCAACTCTATCTATTTTGAGGTATCCTAAATGAGACAAGGTCCCAGCAAAGCTGCCTCTCCTACCTCTAACCAGCATAAGGGTGGTCAATATAGCCTACCGTACAAAGCCTTGTATGGTGCCATCTGAATGGTCGCCTAGAAACTGTTGTTGTAGAAAAAATCCACCAAAGGAGTATGCTTCTCCCAAGAACCGCCAAAGTCTAGAATGCAAGCTCGGAGCATATCCTCAAGCACCTAGATCGTGTGCTCGGACTGGCCATCAGTCTGGGGATGGTATGTTGTACTCAAAAGTACCTGTATACCCAAGGCCTTCTGAAGTCCCTGTCAGAATTGAGAGGTAAAACGCGCATCTCTGTCTGAAACAATAGATTGGGGAACTCCATGCATACGAACGATCTCTCTGATGTAAAGTCTTCTCAGATCATCGACACTGAAGGTCTCCTTGATCGACATGAAGTGAGCAACCTTCATAAGCCTATCGACGACAACCCAAACAGCATCGTTTCTCCGAGGTGACCTCGGAAACCCAGTCACAAAGTCCATCGCAACATCGTTCCACTTCCATTCCAGAATGGTTAACTGCTGTAAAAGCTCTGCTAGTTGCTGATGCTCTACTTTCACCTACTGATAAGTAGAACATCTCATGAAAAAACTAGCAACATCCTTCTTCATACCTTGCCACCAGTATTGGCGATGAAGGTCCCGAAACATCTTGGTGACGCCAGGATGATTTGCCCAAACAAAGGAATGGAAATCTTGCATCAGCTCCTCGCGTATGTCTGCTGGCACCCATACGCGTCCTTGGAAACACAATATCTCATCCTCGCCCACTGTCCACCCAGGAAGAGGGTCCTCTCCTGACACACTCTCCCATAGGACTAAGCCTTCTGAGTCTAATAGCTGCCTCAACCATACCTGGTCATGTAGCATGGAGGTAACAGCTATAGAAGATTGAAAAGTTTGTCCCCGTCTGTCATGCACCTCTAGATGCATCTCAGAGAATAGAGCCATCAGTTTCCACTCACTACTAGCCTCCTGAACTGCCTGAATCTTATTTCTCCTACTCAACGCATCTGCCACTGTGTTTCCTTTCCCTAACGTATAGGCAAGCTCGAAATCAAAATACTGAAGATACTCGAACCACCTGTGCTGCCTCAGATTCAGATCACGCTGAGTGAAGATATACTTGAGACTCTTGTGGTTAGTGAAGACCACAAAGTACTCTCCCAGAAGATAGTGTCTCAAATAGCATAAGGCATGAACAACAGTAGCTAACTCCAAATCGTGCATAGGGTAGTTACTCTCATGTGGCCTCAACTGCCAAGACCCGTATGCAACGACTCCATCTCCCTGCATAAGCACAGCTCCCAACCCGATACCTGAAGCATCACAGTAAATAGTATAGTTCTTTCCTGGCTCCGGTAAGACTAGTATCGGTGCTGACGTCAACCTCCCTTTCAGCTCCTGAAAGGATGACTCACAAGAATCTTACCATAAGAACTTCGCCCCCTTCTTGGTCAGACATGTCAAAGGTGATGCTAGATGAGAAATGTCCTGAATGAAACATCTGTAGTATCCATCCAGCCCTAGGAAACTCTGTACCTCAAAGACGTTCTTCGGCTACTCCCAGGAAACTACAGCTCTCACTTTCTATGGGTCCATTGATACTCGTGCCTCTGAGATGATGTGACCCAAGAAGTGAATCTGATCCATCCAAAAGTGGCACTTCAAGAGTTTAGCATAAAGCTGATGATCTCTCAGTGTACTCAGAACGATCTCAAGATGTGTGGCATGATCATGTCGAGTGTGACAGTACACCAAGATATCATCCACGAAGACCACAATGAAGGAGTCCAAGTAAGGATGGAACACTCGGTTCATCAGTGCCATGAAAACTACAGGCTCATTCATGAGACCGAACGGCATGATTGTATACTCGTATAGACCATACCTACTCCTGAAGGTTGTCAGAGGTATATCTGATGGTATAATGTGAAACTGATGATAACCTGACCTCAAGTCGATCTTTGAGAACACCCAGGCTCCTCAAAGATGATCAAAAAGGTTGTTAATTATTGGAAAAGGATATCAGTTCTTGATCGTCAACTGGTTCAGCTACCGATAATCCACAAAAAGTCGAAGGGTACCGTCTGCCTTCTTTGCAAACAGGATAGGAAAACCCCAAAGAGAAGTACTGGGTCGGATGAAACCCTTAGCCTGTAGCTCCTCCAACTGCTTATTGAGCTCTGATAATTCAGGTGTGGCCATCCTATAGGGAGGAATGGACACCAGTGTCGCTCCTGAAACGAGCTCAATAGGGAATTCTACCTCACGCTCCAGAGGAAAACCTGAAAATTCTTTTGGAAAGACGTCCCTGAAGTGATCCACTACTAGAGGAAAGTCCAACTGTGGAGTCCCCTGATCATCCAGATAAAGACTAGAAATCTGGGTCATCACCCCTCCTAGCCCAAGATGCTCAAGTCCTGCCCGACTCGCCCGAACGTCCCACTCGCCTTTATAAAGAAAAGACTCGCCCTCTGGTGAAACGAAGCTCACTCTGCGGCGATAACAGTCGATGACTGCCTGAAAGGGAATCAACCAATCCATGTCAAGGATGACATCATAGCTTTTAATCTCTAGGACATAGATTTCCCATAAGAAGCGATACCCTACAACCTCGAGAGGGCACTCTCTACACTAGCGTACACTAGATGTCCTCATTCCCAAATGTGTGTCTAGTGTCAACGAGTCGGCAGAAGAAAATACGCAGAGTCCAAGGCACTCCACAATAGAAATAGAGATAAAGCTATGCATAGCACCAATATCGAAAAGGGCTAAAGATAAAACTAAGGCTACTAAAATCGTACCTCAAATATTAGAAGGGTCGGGATCCTGCTCATGATAAGTCTGCTCCACAGCGAAAGATTGGCCCGTGCCGCGGCCCTGCGCCCCTGCCTGACCACTCTAGGATGAACCTCCCTGCTGGTGCTGAGGAACTGGTGGCTGATTTCCATGGGCTCAACCTCCACCTCAACCTGAATGGCCGGAAGAACTCCAGTTCCCCGACTGGTGAGAAACTGGCAGTACTGCTCCTGAATGAGTAGTCATGGAAGAACTCCGGTCACCAGCTTCTTGTGAGAAAATCTTGAAGAAACACTGAAGTTGACCCGTCTTGTCACAAGATCGGCACTCCACAGGGTCCCTTTGGCACTGCGGCCTCATGTGCCCTGACTGGCCACACTGGTAGCATGTCACCTGGCTGCCTGACGATGCATATCGCTTCCTCGGATCACTGTGTGTAGGCTCCCTATGATGCTTCTTGTTGTCATCTAGAGGATGACTAAATCTAGAAGTTGAATCGCCCTGGATTACATCTCCAGAGTCTCTCAGATTGCGCTATGAAATCAATGCCCGATTGACGATGGAAGTAATGGAAGTCCGCTAGAAGATGTTCACCTGCGAGTGGATCTCCCGCCTGAGTCCATCCTCAAAATTCCTCTCTAAGAACACCCCACTCCCATCCTGAAGGGGTGTAAAACGCTGCAGCTCAGTTAAACGAGAGGAATACTCCATGATAGATAGAGTACCCTTCTCTAAGCTCATGAACTCCTGGGCTCGATCGGCCCTCAGGGTCTCCGGGTAGAATTAGTCGTAGAACACGTGCTGGAACTCCTCCCAAGTCATATCATGTTGTTGACCTGCTTGTGAGATCATGTCCCACCACCTCTTGACGGAGTCTCGGAGCATGTAGGTGGTGATCTTGACCCGCCTCTCTGGAGGCGTCTCCAGATGCTCGATGATAGTCAGCATGGCTTCCAGCCATGACTCTGCAGTCTGAGGTCCTCTATCCCCCGAGAACGTGGGAGGATGCTGCTGCTGAAAGACCCACATCAAGTCTTCCATAGATGAGGCGGGAGGCGGTGCTCCCTGAAAGGCCTGCATCATCCTCACGAAACCTTCCCTGAACTATGCATCAATGCCCGCAACTGGTACAACAACCGATACCAAGGCTGGCTCGACTGGAGGATCGGCAGGAAGTCCCTGATCAGCCCTATCTGGTGTCTAATCACTGCCCAACGACAAACGTATGACTGGAGGACATCTCAGAGTCATATCTCTAAAAGATCAAAAGCACACCTTAGATCAGGAAAACAAGGACAGAGAACACAAGGATACAAAATGGGAATAGGGGAATAAAAACACAAAAGTTTACAAAACTTGACTACACGGCATGTCTTCTAAAGCTATAGACATGGGCGTGTACTCCTACCCTACAATTCATGTACACTTCAATCTACACGGCGTGTTACACCCACACACGGCGTGTACATGAAAATTGTTCCCCTACCCGAGCCTCCTTACACGGATAACCCACACGGTCCAACTTAACCTGAACTACATGACGTGTTCTTAACACACATGGAATGTACTAGACAAGGCTTCGGCGAACCGTGTTTGTGAACTACACGGCCATCTACATGGCTGAACATTACACGGCGTGCTCTGAATAAACACGGCTTTCATAGGAAAGGTGACCTCATCCCGTGTTGTTCGTGACACGGCCGGGTACCTGGACAAGACTACACGGCGTGTTCTGAACAAACACAGCGTGTGGAAAAGAAGGTAATGTTGGCCCATGTTGTTCGTGACATGGATGGGTACCTGGCCACGACTACACGGCGTGTTCCCTAAGGACACGGCGTGTTCTACCCGAGCTTCCCTGACCTGTATTGTTAGTGACACGGCCAGTTACACGGCTCCGAACTTACACGGCGTATACCAATCGTACACGGCGTGTTCCCAAAGTTACTCCCATGACACCGTGTTCTGCTCACACAGTCAGTGAAATGGCCTGAAAACTACATGGTGTGTATCTAAAAAGTACACGCTGTGTATTCTGGGTTTTTCTGGGCAGTAGCTCAAAAACTGCTCAGACTCCTAGAACCACTAAAACAAGGGAAAGAGGTGCCAAATTTCGATTCGTGAGGGTCCATACTCCCTGCGAATCAAAGATAGGAGTCTCATGTAGTCACATACAAGGGAAAACAATAGCTCTCTAACTTAACAGCAGGGATTCTATCAATTGTCTATCACAACAGCATGCATAATCTACACAAAGCCTATCACAACAACATGCAATCGTTAATGCACCCTAGATGGCATGGCAAGAATGCAAGGCATGTGATTTCTAGAAGTTCCTATATGATGCATGAGATGGCATGACCTCATATCATCAGGTTGCGATAGAAATAGAACCGAAATATCAAAACAATAACCACACAAGTCATGCGAATCACTCTAGGTGGAAACATATCAACCATAAAACTCAAAACCAGCAAAATGCAATTAACGAGGTAGTATGGCCTTTCCCTATACACAAGTTAGATACCCCCGAGCACAGCTTAATACCAAGTACCGAATTTGTCCTATCACTGGATAAAGTCTCCAAACAGTAAAACAAGAGAAAATAACTCCTTTGATACCACTTTGTAACAACCCGAATCTGGAGCTCCTCCACTTGTGCCCCATACCCAGTTCGCCACATGACCTCAAGTGTGTTTCCCCAAATGCCAGAGGCTGGTAACTAGCAGTGAGGGTCTTGGTGATTTGGTGGGGAAACTATGCCTTCATTTGGTAAGGTATACAGTGGAAAAACAACAGTCAATAGTGGAAGCAGTAACAATATGCACAACAACAGAAACCAAACAGTGGAAGCATTGTAGACATATAACTACGATGACAATGATACAGCAGGTACAAGTATCTAAGTAAAACATAAAACACTACAACGTTCTAAAGTACAACTGAAACCAAGTGAAAAAGAAAAACAAAGTAAACTCTTCAGCATCACGAGCCCTGACTTGGTCCCATGCTCTCCAGCTCCAGTGCAATCAAGAACCTGAAGTAGAAGGGCGCTTGCCCTTGTCTATACCTACAGCAACATAGTCTAATTGGGCCCAAAAGCATGGCCCAAACAGGGTGTGAGATACAATCCCAGTAGGAAATCACCCAAATATTTGTTCCTAACAGTCAATGAATACAAGTCAAGTAATAAAACAAGAAGCAGTAAACAGGAAAGCATAAGAAGCTACAATCCACAGTTCTAACAAGTATAGCACACAAGTAAGCAGCTAGCAACAAAAGAAGAAATAGGTAACCCTCTAAGTAGCTCTCACAGTCTAACCCCTATGGTTCAACCTAAGTACTAGCAACCCTCTGGGAAGCACACACAGTCTCACCCCTCTGGTTCAGCTACGTAATTAAGCAGACTCTCTGGGGAAGCACTCACCGTCAATTCCCCCTATAGTCTCGTATCGTGTTAAAGGATATTCGGGGAAGCACTCAACGTCAATTCCCCCTATGGTCCGCGTCGAGGATCTACAGACAATTGGGGTAAGAACTTAACATTAATTCCCCCTATAGTCTCGCATCGTAATTAAAAGTCACTCTGGAGAAGCCCTTCCGTCAATTATCCCTTTGGTCTGCTACTCTAGGTTCTCACAGTCCTGAGTACAACTAAACATGCTCATCGCGTGTATATCATCCAAGTAAACCTCAAGAACTACTTGGCTATCATTCTACGGCTCAACAGAAATAACAAATCAATAGTTCCGCTATCCTACAACTACGCATGGCAACTAGAAAAATGCCCAACAGGAAAAACAAGCATGGAAAAGCAACCTGAGCACAATATAAATTACTGTAATCGCAAGTAATAACCTCTAATAAAGCAAACAAGCAAAGTAGGAAAATATCAGGGGAAAAACAGGAAACACGCAGTACCCCATTCACGAGTATTGGTGGAATTTGTACATAATATTCATCAACTTTCTATAGAAATGCACAAACCACCTACCTCGATCTGAGGAGTTCGATATACGTGAAACACGACGACAGATTCCTCTTAGAACAATGTAGATCTAAGAAAACAAACAAAATTTTCATCCCACGATAACTTGGAAATGAGTAGGAATCAAGAAACAAGGCTAAAGCAGAAGGAAGAACTCACCGTTGTGATTCCAACGCAATAAACCGTGCTCGAATCAGAGAACAAACGGCGGGGCAGAAGCTCGGGGAATATTCGGCCATACGGGTCACTTCGGACGGACGAAAACTGGAGAAGAAGGTGAAAACGGGGGTTAGACGCAACCCCGGTCCGTTTAATGAAAAAAATAAAGTACACAGCGTGTACTTCTTGAGTACACGGCGTGTACTTCAATTTTTTGTACTCCGAATTAACCGGCCTCCACCTCAGCCTTACACACAGTGTGTGTGGCCCAGACACGGCCAGCACACAACTTCGATCCGGGAAGAGTACACGGTGTGTACTAAGAAAGTACACGGCGTGTACTTCTGAAATTTCCAAAAAAAATATTTTCCTTAAAAACTCCAGAAAAAGGGAAAACATACCTGAAAAGGGGTCCGGGTTCTTATAGGTTCTCCGTAATTCGGGTTGGGTTTGTGTGGGGTTTTAGGGCCCAAATATTTTTTATAAATAATTAAAATTAATTTTCATTTAAAAATATTATATTTTAATAATCTAATGACATTAATTTAATTTTGGTTTTAAATTAAATTAAATAATTAATTCAATTTTTATAATTAAAATTAAAATAATAAAAAACCGAATATAATTAAATTATTGGAATTTAAATAATTTATTTACTTTAATTGATTCCCTCATACGTAATTTATTTCAATTTTATTTTTAATGCATTTTTATTTTACCTGCTTACTAGTGTTGATTATTGACCAATGTGGAAAATACAGTTTTTATTTAATTAATTAATTATTTAATTACGTATGATGATTTAAATTAAATAATATTGTCTAAGGATCATCATTTTTTCATTCAATGTGTATAGGATCATGCACATCCAATTTTATCTATTGAATTTTTTACTCTTAGTTCCCCACTCATGAACATGACTAAACTTGTACTATTGGATGATGATGCTTTAAGACACAGACCCCACCAAGACAAGGTAGTACTCTAGATGAGAAGTGAATACACTGGAAAGGGGTGATGTAGATACCCGAAGCTTGACGTACATGGACATTACATTACTTTTGCGGAATACTTAGTACATAACAAAAACACACACACAAGGACCGTAATAGTTTAGTGTCTTTGGAAACTCGGAATATAATCTTCTAATCATGGTGAAATATCTTCAACATATCCCATAAAGATCTTCTTTTTTTTACCTAAAACCTTTCTTTATATCCTGGGGAAAAGAAAACATAAAAGGGTGAGCTCAAATGCTCAGTAAGGGTAAACAAAAGAAATATCAATCACATCATATTCATAAGAACATAACAATTTGGAAATCTTAACCTGCAAAAGAGATCATAATATCATAACATGGGATAAATCATAGTAGTGAAATGTAATCCCAATAATCATAACTTAAAACATGAAACTTTGTTTCATACACACATAATCATAGAGAATCATTTCTTATTAGTCAAGACTCATTGCCAAGACTATCTTAGTGGACAATGTCCATTTCTGAACTGAGTTCACTCCTCGTTTCAGTCCTGTTTCACTGAACCGGTTTAACCTTCCGTTCCAGCCATGTCTATCTCATGAGATATAAAATCTTTACCCAATGCATTGTAGGGAGATATTGGTCCTATTATGTGTGCCACAAAATCATAAACCATACATCATAGCATAACCCATGTAATAAAAATGGGATTCTTAAACATCATGAAATCATAAAACAATTCATATAAGATAAAGGAATTCATAAAACTAATTCAATCACAACATAATCAAATCAATGTAATAATAGGGATAGAAACAGAACCCTTTATTATCTTAGATGGAAAATAATTTTGATAAAACACTTGAACTCCATTCTTGAGGAAAATATCCTTTCTACTTCAAAAAAACTTTTCCTTTCTTAACATGTCATACAATTCTAAACTAAAATAAGTTGATTAAAAATAAACTTGAAAAATTTTAAAGGAATCTTCTTGGAAATAATGTTTTAAAAATCCATTCATGTCGTATAAGTTAAAAAACATTCTTCTCGTACTTTTGTCAGAAAAGTCAAAAAGTAACTCGAACGAAAAATGACAAAAGATTCCTTTCATATTTTTTACTAAAAACTCACTGAAGGGTAAAATTGGATTTAAAAAAATTTAGGTGGATGGAAATAATATTACATATTGAGTAAACATGGATGTGGATGATAACATACACCCCAGTAAATACCAAAGTATAAACAATCTCAGATAAAAATGAGATTGCGATATTTCCCTTACATTAGGTCCGATTTGCTTCGTAAGTGTCCTAACCTCCTGTATAATGATTTAAATAATGTCATTGACTTATTAAAGAATCATAATCATTGTTATTATATCATATATGGTTCACTTATGACTTTATTTTACTCGTTCTTTTGTAAATTCCATGTTAAAGAGTGTTTTGGGTAAAATTGTTTTATTTGTCGTCCGTGTTTTGACTTGTAATTATTCGTATGATTACTTAGATCATGATTACTTAATTATAGAATATAAAACTTGATTTATATATAATATATATTCAGAATATACAAATATATAATAGATCAGTGAATGGAAAGAAATACACCGTTCATGGAGACGGTAGGTCGTACGTACGCATGAACGCTGTTTTCGTTTCCTTATTGAGTTGAATGGAATTAAGTAGATGACATACATATATATACACATAAATCCAGTATCATTATTATGTCATATATTTCATGATTACTTATTATATATACTTTATAATCATTCATGAATGGTTAACGTAGAGAATGAATCTCATCGCGTCGTGGAGACGGTAGTCCGTACGTATGCACGAGCGATGATATCGTTCTCATTATCGTGGAATTGTATTGGTGTGTATGTATACTATTTCAGAATCAATATCAATTTATAATAATCATATATAGTTATTATTTACACCATTATACCCATCCAAGTAAGGTGGTGGTGGAAAATAGATTACACCACGACGTGGAGACGGAATTCCATACGTACGCACGCGCGGTTATTTCATTTTTCATCGGATGGATAGATGGTGAAATATGGTTGTTTCATACTTATAATAACATATCCATATATTAGTGATACTGATGTTATTACTTCATAATGAAAAAACTAAAGAAGAAGAAGTTGAAGAAGAAAGAAAATTGAAAGAATCGGTAATAGATATTACCTCTTATTTGAAGCGCCTCTTTGAGTCCTCCTCTTAGGGCACTAAAATTGGTATTTTAAGAATCCCAGGACCTCTATGATGTTTATAGGGAAGTGGAGAAGAGAATTTGGCAGGGTTTGGCCAAGATTGAATTCTCAAAGTGGTGTGAGGAAGAGAGGGATGAGGTGCCCTTTTATAAGGGAGGAGAGGGGCACCTTTAGAATAACAAAAAATATTATTTTATTATAAAGCCAAATTCGGTTTTAAATAGCTCCAAATTGATTTATTTAAAAGATAAGGTGGGTATGGGTCGAAATAAACTCATAAAATAGAATTTGGACAAGTTTAGTTTACTATTTTAACCTTATCATTTAGTTTTATCTTTAAGTTAGATAATTTTACTTTTACCGTGTCCTTTTGTGTTCTTACACTATAAGGTTAATAAACTTACTATAACAAGCCACACGAACCCAAAGTTGTTTATTATTAATATATATAACCTTATCTAATTCATTTGGCTGAAATTCATATTTTTAGGAATAAAAAAACAATTTTTAATATAATATTTGTTTTAAAAACTATTTTATGTCAATTTTGACAATATTTAGTAATTGATTTTTTGTAAAAATCATAACAAAATGATTAGTTCGAAAAAAGTTAATTATATCAATAATAACATATCATATTAACCTATAAAATTAGTTTAATTCATAAAAAGTCTTAAATTACATTTATTTGGGTATTTATAACATCAATTATGTCAATATTTCATTAATAAGATAATTACTGCATCATCTTTGTGTCATAAATAAATTAACCTTTTTAATGTCTAAAAATTACAAATAAAATATCATTATGTAAAAAATCTTTTTATATTTCCAATTAATATTTATAGTCGAATTTATCTTATGTATAACCCTATATTAAAAATGATGTAGTTATTAAACTTTGATTTTAACTATTTTATCCCTTCTTTAAATAAATTAATAATAAATGTCTTAATCTAATCCAAGTGGGCCTAAATGGCCATATTTTATTCCTAAGATTGTTTTTGGTCTAATTACACTTATACAATAGAATTAGGACATGTGTTAGGGTAATAATAATAACATTTTTACCCTTAATTACCCTATTTACTTTTAACCGTGGTAAAAAAAAGTAAAAAGTTACTATTCACCAAAAATTATTTTCATCACATTGAACCACATTTTACTTAATGAAATCATCCGTGTCTCTCGTATTTTTGAAATTCCACTCACAAAAGCGGTAAAATTAAGTTTTATGAAAAATTCATTTTTTATAACTACCACTTAGTGGTTTCACTATTCATCAAAAAATGAAAGTTTCCAGAAAAATACCAAAAATTAGGCCTAAGCTATATTTGATATTTTGAACTCAAAAAAGATGTCTATTTTACCAAATTCAAAACATATTAGTTTCATTAATTAATTTAAAAATTAATTCCCGTCGTCAAAACAAATAGCGTGTTCTTAAGAGATAATAACTATCAAAAGATTGACACTTGTTTATGCCGGGTTTAAATGTGAAATTAAATACAATGAGAAACATTGTATTAAATTGAAAAAATATATTATAAATATACTTTAAAACCACTCAAATTAATAATTTATCACTATTAATTATTTCGATTAAAAAGGTTGTTTTTTAATTAAAATTTAGAAATTTTCACTATTCATCAGAAAATGAAAGTTATCCAGAAAGTACCAAAATTTCACCCTAAGCTGATTTCGATATTCTGAATCCAAAAATGAAGTCCATTTTGAAAAATAAAATTTACAAAATTTCAAAAAGTGGTTATTACTATTCATAATGGCTAGTTTTAATAATATTTTAACAGCATATCGTTGTTTGGTAAAACTCGGTATTGCGTACTACACGCGCTATCAAGGAAGGTCGTGATTGCGTGTAATGCAAGGCACGTCAAGGATAAATTTTGTGCAATCTATTTTTGGTGTAGTGTACAACACAAGACATTAATGAAATTAAAAATAATATTTTTCATAAAATCACGGGGTGTTACATTCTACCCCCCTTAAAATGAATTTCACCCTCGAAATTCGTCGCGGTTATAAATGGTTTACTATTCGAAAGTTTCTTTAATAGAAACCCACATCGTAAAAAAGGAATACCAAAACCAATATTTAAAAACAAAAGTATGAAACGTAACGGTTACCCAAATAAACTAATCACTGGGTTTCCACATAGGTGAAAATATGGATATGGAAGAGAAATCTAACCATCATGTTCTAATAGAGAGTGGTAGAGAACATGGCTATGAAAAATCCAACAATCACAAAGCCATAGATTTGTGATGATATAAGCTACCATCTGATTCATTGGATATAAGGTCACTAAGACAACATTTTTGGTTTTCAAGATCATTTCCCTAAAGTTGATGAATTAAAAGAAATACTTACATGATTTTGGTACAATCTCACTGTTGTTCGTGAATTAAACAATTTCCACTTCATCCCTTAATGAAATGAAGTTGAATTTGTCATTCGAGATGTGTTAGCAGATCATGTGATAGAATGATGGGTCATTCCATCTATCTCAAACAAAAGGTTAGAAAAGTTATCAAAAAATACATAAGTCCGTCTATAGTGAGTTTAATCATATATGGTTCCTAAAATGGACTTATACATCATATATCATACTGCTTAATATAATAAAACTAGTTTCTACTAAACAGGGACTTCATGTAGGCCAGTGGTAGGCGATAAATTCTAGTTGCACTTCGGTTGTGGGTTTGATTCCCACAGCCTTGTCCGACGCGATGGGTTGTCGCCCATCCTACAGGTTGTCCTTTTTCTAAAACTACATTACTATAACATCCCATACATAATATCGAAAAAAAACTTATATCCTTAAACAATACTAACTTATGTCCAACATAATCCATTCCAATCTTTAGTCCTATCCAAAATAATGTTGTCTAATCACATATTATAGTGAAAACGATTACCAAAGAGTTCATACAACTAGCATGTTAATACCATTGTTGATCCCCATATCTCATGAGATATGTCTTGTTGGTCACATTCCAAACATTTGAAGGCCTTAATCATGTATTCTCTAGAAAAATGAATACCCATTTAACCTTAGTGAAAACAGGAATGCTGTCAAAAGTTAACTCTTTCCACATACCAAAATCCCAAAATTTCTATATAATCAAACCATAATATCACTTAGTCATTATATCAGTCATGAGCTCATGAATACAATCAAACATCTCATTATCTTCTTAGCCCTTCATTATGCGCATATCATCTACTTTCCAAAAATATCTGAATAACCTTTCATGGTTACTAATATCATTAATCATACACTTTCAGAACTTAGGAAAGACAACAGTGTAACAATATTTAGATGTCTCTTTATTCCATTATATCATGAGATTACATATACAACATTACACTTTATAAACATGTAATCTTTCCACTACCTTATTAAACCATTGACCGAGCTTCAACAATTCATTCATCTCACATATAATTTGTTGTCTCTTCATCATCATCAACATAAATACTACCCATATGACTGTACTGATTCTCTTCATGAGACTTTACCTTAGGGAATTGATTTTCATAATGCCCATACATTCTAAATTTAAAACATCTAATCATTATTGATGTCGTAGCAATACCATTATCCTTGTCCATGGTGTTAACTGAACCTTTTCCTTTGCACTTACTGGCTTTGTGTCCTTCTTTTCCACACCCAAAGCATTTTCCAGATCCTTTGAAACAATCTCCCTGATGCCTCTTCCCACATGATTTACATGAGGGAAATTGAACTTTGTTTCCTCTATGATCATCATGAAACTCCATCTTTCTCTTATTATCTGAGTCTGGAAACTTACCAAAATTGAGATTATTGATCATATTATGAGATTTTTGATTAGGCATAATAACTATGTTTGGACTTCCAGATCCCGTTTCATTTGGTTTCTCATGAATAATATCATTATATTGTCCCTCATATCCTCTATTATCATGAATCTTTCTATTTTCATCCATTTTCTAAAACCCAAAAAGAATAGTGTGAGAGGAAAAAATCATGCTATGGAAAACAACATAGTAAATGGTGAGTACCCTCAATATCTAACATCTTAGGTTAAATTCTAAGATTGTTACCATAGTTCTAGGACTATATCCTATACGTATACTTATCCTTAGGGACATCCCTAGACATACCTTAGAAATATCTCTAGGGATCTCACTAACATTTTCGCAACCTAGTTTCCAAAGGTTGACTAAACCTTTCCTCTGATACCAACTGTAGATACACGAAACTTTACGTACATGGACATTACATTACTTTTGCGGAATACTTAGTACATAACAAAAACACACACACAAGGACCGTAATAGTTTAGTGTCTTTAGAAACTCAGAATATAATCTTCTAATCGTGGTGAAAGATCTTCAACATCTCCCATAAAGATCTTCTTTTTTTTTACCTAAAAAATTTCTTTATATCCTGGGGAAAAGAAAACATAAAAGGGTGAGCTCAAATGCTCAGTAAGGGCAAACGAAAGAAATATCAATCACATCATATTCATAAGAACATAACATTTTAGAAATCTTAACCTGCAAAAGAGATCATAATATCATAACATGGGATAAATCATAGTAGTGAAATGTAATCCCAATAATCATAACTTAAAACATGAAACTTTGTGTCATACACACATAACCATAGAGAATCATTTCTTATTAGTCAAGACTCATTGCCAAGACTATCTTCGTGGACCATGTCCATTTCTGAACTGAGCTCACTCCTCGTTTCAGTCCTGTTTCACTGAACCGATTTAACCTTCCGTTCTAGCCATGTCTATCTCATGAGATATAAAATCTTTACCCAATGCATTGGAGGGAGATATAGGTCCCACCCATCTCATAATGATACCATTCTTATGTGTGCCACAAAATCATAAACCATACATCATAGCATAACCCATGTAATAAAAATGGGATTCTTAAACATCATGAAATCATAAAACAATTCATATAAGATAAAGGAATTCATAAAAATAATTCCATCACAACAAAATCAAATCAATGTAATAATAAGGATAGAAACATAACCCTTTATTATCTTATATGGAAAATAACTTTGATAAAACACATGAACTCCATTCTTGAGGAAAATATCCTTTCTACTTTAAAAACACTTTTCTTTTCATAACATGTCATACAATTCTAAACTAAAAGAAGTTGATTAAAAATAAACTTGAAAACTTGTAAAGGAAGCTTCTTGGAAATAATTTTTTAAAAATCCATTCATGTCGTATAATTTAAAAAAACATTCTTCTCGTACTTTTGTCAGAAAAGTCAAAAAGTACCTCGAACGAAAAACGACAAAAGATTCCTTTCATATTTTTTACTAAAAACTCACCGAAGGGTAAAATTGGATTTAAAAAATTTTAGGTGGATGTAAATAATATTACAATTTGGGGAAACATGGATGTGGAAGATAAAATACACCCCATTAAATACCAAAGTATAAACAATCTCGGATAAAAATGAGATTGCGATATTTCTCTTACCTTAGGTCCGATTTGCTTTATAAGTGTCCGAACCTCCTGTATAATGATTTAAATAATGTCATTGACTTATTCCAGAATCATAATAATTGTTATTATATCATATATGGTTCGTTTATGACTTTATTTTACCCGTTCTTTTGTAAATTCCATGTTAAAGAGCATTTTGGGTAAAATCGTTTTATTTGTCGTCCGTGTTCTGACTTGTAATTATTCATATGATTACTTAGATCATTATTACTTAATTCTAGAATATAAAACATGATTTATATATAATATATATTCAGAATATACATATATATAATAGATCAGTGAATGGAAAGAAATACACCGTTCATGGAGACGGTAGGTCGTACGTACGCATGAACGCTGTTTTCGTTTCCTTATTGAGTTGAATGGAATTAAGTAGATGACATACATATATATACACATAAATACAGTATCATTATTATGTCATATATTTCATGATTACTTATTATATATACTTTATAATCATTCATGAATGGTTAACGTAGAGAATGAATCTCATCGCGTCGTGGAGACGGTAGTCCGTACGTACGCACGAGCGATGATATCGTTCTCATGATCGTGGAATTGTATTGGTGTGTATGTATACTATTTCAGAATTAATATCACTTTATAATAATCATATATAGTTATTATTTACACCATTATACCCATCCAAGTAAGGTGGTGGTGGAAAATAGATTACACCACAGCGTGGAGACGGAATTCCGTACGTACGTACGCGCGGTTATTTCATTTACCATCGGATGGATAGATGGTGAAATATGGTTGTTTCATACTTATAATAACATATCATTATATTATTGATACTGATTTTATTACTTCATAATTAAACAACTAATTAAGAAGTTGAAGAAGAAAGAAAATTGAAAGAATCGGTCATGGATATTACCTCTTCTTTGAAGCGCCTCTCTGAGTCCTCCTCTTAGGGCACTAAAATTTGTCTTTGAAGAAGACCAGGACCTCTAGGATGTTTCTAGGGAAGTGGAGAAGAGAATTTGGCAGGGTTTGGCCGAGATTGAAGGCTCAAAGTGGTGTGAGGAAGAGAGGGAGGAGGTGCCCTTTTATAAGGGAGGAGAGGGGCACCTTTGGAATAACAAAAAATATTATTTTATTATAAATCCAAATTCGGTTTTAAATAGCTCCAAATTGATTTATTTCGAAGCTAACGTGGGTATGGGTCTAAATACTCTCATCCAATAGAATTTTGACAAGTTTAGTTTACTATTTTAACCTTATCATTTAGTTTTAACTTTAAGTTAGATAATTTTACTTTTACCGTGTCCTTTTGTGTTCTTACACTATAAGGTTAATAAACTTACTATAACAAGCCAAACGAACCCCAAGTTGTTTATTATTAATATATATAATCTTATCTAAGTCATTTTTCCGAACCTTAGATTTTTAGGAATAAAATAACAATTAATAATATAATATTTGTTTTAAAAAACTATTTTATGTCAATTTTGACACTATTTAGTAATTGATTTTTTGTAAAAATCATAATAGAATGACTAGTTCGAAAAAAGTTAATTAAATCAATACTAACATGTCATATTAACCTATAAAATTAGTGTAATTAATAAAAAGTCTTAAATTACATTTATTTGGGTATTTATAACATCAATTATGTCAATATTTCATTAATAAGATAATTACTACATCTTCTTTGTGTCATAAATAAATTAACATTTTTAATGTATAAAGATTACAAATAAAATATCATTATGTAGAAAATATTTTTATCTTTCTAATGAATATTTATAGTTGAATTTATCTTATTTATAACCCTATATTAAAAATAATTTAGTTATTAAACTTTGATTTTAATTATTTTAACCCTTCTTTAAATAAATTAATAATAAATGTCCTAATCTTATCCAAGTGGGCCTAAATGGTCATATTTTATTCATAAGGTTTTTTTTGGTCGAATTACACTTATCCAATAGAATTAGGACATGTGCTAGGGTAATAATAATAACATTTTTATCCTTAATTATCCTATTTACTTTTAACCGTGGTAAAAAAAAGTAAAAAGTTACTATTCACCAAAAATTATTTTCATCTCATTGAACCACATTTTACTTACTGACATCAACCGTGTCTCTTGGATTTTTGAAATTCCACTCACAGAAGCGGTAAAATTAAGTTTTATGACACATTCATTTTTTTTAACTACCACTTAGTGGTTTCACTATTCATAAAAAAAAATGAAAGTTTCCAGAAAAATACCAAAAATTAGGCCTAAGCTATATTTGATATTATGAACTCAAAAATGATGTCTATTTTACCAAATTCAAAACATATCAGTTGCATTCATTAATTTAAAAATTAATTCTCGTCGTCAAAACAAATAGTGTGTTCTTAAGAGATAATAACTATCAAAAGATTGACACTTGTTTATGTCTGGTTTAAATGTGAAATTACATCCAATGAGCAAAATTGTATTAAATTATAAAAATATATTATAAATATACTTTAAAACCACTCAAATTAATAATTTATCACTATTAATTATTTCGATTAAAAAGGTTGTTTTTTCATTAAAATTTAGTAATTTTCACTATTCATTAGAAAATGAAAGTTATCCGAAAAAGTATCAAAATTTCATCCTTTGCTAATTTTGATATTCCGAATCAAAAAATGAAGTCCATTTTGAAAAATAAAATTTACAAAATTTCAAAAGGTGGTTATTACTATTCATAATGGCTAGTTTTAATAATATTTTAATAGCATATTGTTGTTTAGTGAAACTCGGTATTGCGTACTACACGCGCTATCGAGGAAGGTCGCGATTACGTGTAATGCAAGGAAAGTCAAGGATGTGTGTTGTGAAAACTCCTTTTGGTGTAGCGTACAACACAAGACATTAATGAAATTAAAAAGAATATTTTTCATAAACTCTCGGGGTGTTACAGGTGAGCTGCATCATGGGTCAAGTGATGAATCACATATGATTTTCCTAGATCATGGTCGGTCTAATATGTTTAAATGGATCAACCAATAAATAATGTTCAAGACTAGTCAGGTATAATTATTTCCTTTATGATTTTTTTTTGTGTGTGTGTGCATGTTTACTGTGAAATCACATAAAATAAGAAACAAGAAAGTGCATAGGGATATGATGTATGTTTTTTATATTAATGTTTAGTTGTGAGAGAGACAACATAGAATGAATAGATTACTAAAAATTGATTGCATTTATCAAAAAAATATTAAGAACCCCTCATAAAAAATTTAAGTCACAAAAAACCTTCCATCCTTTCAATTTGAACAAAACCATGTATTTTGGGTGCTCGTCAGTCGAAGTTAAGGGTTCTTATTACTATTGAAGAGTTCTTATGAGAATTTTGGGTTGACTTGACTAAATTTGGAAAAAAAGTAGCCAAAGAAAACTTTCTGAAACTTTATTATTAAGAATTGAGTAAATAAATTTTTTTATTTTAGAATCTAGGAATTCACTCAACTAATCAAGGAGTTGTGAGTTAATGTGGTTGGCGAGTCAAACGCCTACCTTGAACTCTCTGATTAGTAGCATAGTCATATCTTCTAGACTATGAAGGGAGATTCAAGGATCCTTACTAGTATAATACACAAGTAATAGAGTATTTTGATTCGAGTAATGAGGGTTTCTATAGTTCAATAAAATATTGGGAGATGTTTAATGATTTAAATAAACTATAATGTATAAAACGGTGATCAAGATAAAAGTACAGTCTCTTATATTTTTTTGGTAGAAAATGGAAATAAACATCACACGTACACTATGATAATTATTTCATAAAGAACATTTCCAAACTGGAATAAGTTTCCAAAAGTAGTATATGTACTTATGCAAATTATTCGATAAGAAATTCATGGTTCTAGTATCCCAAATACTAGTTAAGCCGCCTTAGGAAGCAAGAGTGTAAAATTATTACAAGAGACACATGTATGAAGCATATGATGGTTATGTAATAATGTTATCATCAATGTACACTATGATTGAGGATACTACATCAATACATGGATTATTACACATGTTGTCTCATCTCTAAGAAGATTACACAGTGAAAGTGAAGTGAGATATAATGAGTGATGATTACACTGGCTATATGTAATTTGAAAGACAAATAATGGTCCTTCAAGACATATCATTCTTACATATTTTTCACCCATTTACTATATTTTCATTTAAGATTACAAAACTAACAGGAATGAGTAAACACTTCCTTACCTTTTAGGTGAGGTTTTCTAAGAAAATAAAAAAATTAAAGAAATATTAATTTTTAGTTCTTATGGAGAACAATTTGAAATACATGGTGATAAGGCCAATGGAAAGATTGGTGTTAAAGAAACGTTCTCAACATCCTTAAAAGAGAGAGGTAATAATCATGAGGTTATTTTCTTCATATAACATGAAATAAATCTATGGAAGTTTAATCATAATGAACTAAATCAAAAAAGAAAGTAATAGATTATTCTTAAGGTATATTCATCAATTATAAGTATTGTTTCTAAAATACTTTTTGGGTATTGAATACAATATTCTTATCACATATCTTTATTTGAATATAGTAATCAAGTAGGTATAGAAACATTACTAGAAGTGTGATTTATTATCCAAGCGGCTGAGAAATGGTGGTTTCTAAGTCAGTAGTGAGAAGTACATGACTTTTAATTTCTAGGCAATTGATTCTAGTTTAACAAGTTATTGAGTATAACCAAAAAAATTATATCATGTATCTATTGGATACTAGGATGCATTATTTTAGTTTAGGAATGAATGTTGTTTGTGGCATTTCATAATCAACTAATAGTTCAGTGATACATGAATCGTGAGCAATATGTGATGAATATAAAATGTAAGACTAATATATATAGTTGTGGAAAGATAATTATTTGTCAAGTAAAAATAAAATTAAATGTAAAATATATAAATATATAGTGTGATATTTGAACTCAATGGAGATAAACACCTTAGGTATTATTGAAATATATAAATATTTATTTTGTATAAAGAAACCTTTAGAAATAAAGGTAAGCCTCAAAGATTTTGCAATTAGTTCATCTAGAGAGCATGAATGATTCCAAGGGTAAGATAGAGGTATATTCCTATACTTAATAAGATTATTTTAAATTATAAATGAATTTGAAAGAGAAAGATTCTTTATGCATGTTCATAAGATATGAGTTGCTTTTGGGCTGGTGTTCTGAAGAATATCTAGACCAAGCATTCCTCAATCATTATAATATAGCATGGAGTAATTCCTAAATGCACATTACCTTATCCACATCAGAGTCATGGTGCTAATAAGGAGGATCAATGATGATACATACATGTTAACATTTATAAAAAAAATTAGCATGGATTAATTCCTAAACATACATTTCTATATACACATCATAGACTTGATATAAGCATAAAGAGCATCAATGTTGAGATATATATTCATTGTAGAAAATTCCACTATATTTCAAGATATTATTCCCAAATAACATCTATATCCCATAACCATATGCCCACTATCATGAAAAATGTATATCTTATGAGTTAAAGTATGATGGGAATCCATTATATCATAAGAACATGTGTTTTGATGAAAATTATTTGTTAAGAATATTAACAAACATACATCAAGAAAAACACAATGTGCGTCTAAAGTAATTATCCTTAAAGTTTATTAGGATATTACAAAAACACCTATTATAGAAAGGATGTAGTCAACTGATAGACGATATTTCAATAAAAGAGTGCACATCTCTATTTGATATAGCAGGATCAAGATTAACTTCAGTTTAGTCAATACTAGAGATGCACAAATAGTTTGAATAGGAATAGGTTCTACAAGAGCATGTGGAATGAGAATGTTCCAAAGACACATACTGTGTAGGAAGGATGAAACCATGGTGATGGTTTTATATTCACCATGGTTGTTGATAATTTTTCATTAAGAATAAAAATTCCAACAAGTAAGAAGAATATATAGATTAGATAAGAATGAAAAGATTAATTAAAAATTTAATAATTTATTCCTTGTATCATAGAACATGGGATTATTATTTTGAATATTGTGGTGGGTATTCAAGTGATATTATACATGGATGGTACAAGAATGGAACCAATAAGGTTTTGTTGGTTATTAAAAGTCATTATTCCTAAATTCATTATAATTTTTCTTGTCATTGGTACATTCTATGATCATTTTATTGTGCATTTTATTTCAAGACCACTGATCGTGGAAGGTTTCTATATGATGCCACCAAAAATGGATGGTGACGTTATAGAATAAAAATAAGGGGTGAAATTTTCTCAATTACATTTCAAGATTAAAGTATGAAACAGGATCTTATAAAATTCATTTAGAATGAATATTTTACATGTGTCTACCAGAGGTTAGTGTGAGCGTTGTTGTTTTACTAGTAAAATATTTTTGGTAGCATGTAGAAAATAACTATTGGTCCTTCAATTAGTTAAGACCAAAATAAAATAAATACTCTATAGATTGAATTAAAGTATCAACCTAAGTTCTAGGTAACATGGTCTATTGAGGTTTATCTAATGGTTTCTTAGACCTAGTAAATCATACATATACTAACATTGTATTTAAAAAAATAAAAGTTGAAACAATTCGAGAGATAATTTTTACCTATGTCACACGGAATATATCTCTCCAATAAGTCATGTATAGGAATAAGAGAAGATTAAAATTGTGAGTTTAATTCTATATAATTCATCGATGGATTAATCACATATGTCATGATATGTAAAATAATTTTATATTTCTATGATATACTTTATAATAGAAAAATATCAATTATATCCAGGAGAACTGTAAGGTGATCTATTAGAACTATATAATTATACTTAATCAGGTACAAATGATATGTATCGGGAAATTGGAGAGGAAAGTGTACTAGTTTTTTGGGGAAACAAACTAGTCTTACTTGGATCAATGTGATTTGATATTGTATTTAGGCTAAGGTAATAAGTGATACAGGCTCATTCAAGCAATTGGTAGCCATAACTACAAATAACAAGTACATTATAGACTCTTATGTAGCTAAAGAAGTAGTGTAAAATATGAAATGATTTATTCCAATTCTTGGAATCATACTTAATTAGTAAAATTTTGTCATTATCATAATTTTTTACCAGTACTAACCAAGATTTCAAGTTTAGAAAGTGGAAAAAATATAATATACTCAAGGATTACATCTCTTAAGAAGTTTTACTCAAGGAGGTGAGGTCACACATAATATAATATTCATTTAGTGTATACATGGATAAACTAGAAACTAAATCCATGAATCATCAGAATCATGATCTTAATCATGTGAGAGCTAATAAGGATGGTTAAAAAGTTGTCTCTAGTGAAAGTGGGAGTTTTGTAGATGTGGTTTATTTATACCTAACTAAACAATAATTTTAGATTACCATATCATGGATACAGTGAGTTATACATGATTTAATCTTACTATCAGTATAAGGCCCCCACCTTAAACCTTACTTAATCTTGAATTATTACAAGATTACACATTGAGGATCTTTTCAGGTTTAGAGTTTTAGAGAATTAGATCATGAAACTTGCATTACGTTCCACATTTAAACAAAGTGGTTACATAAAAGACAATATTCATTCTTCCCATCAATGGAAACCTATTAAAAAAACATGGATTCTTTCTTGACACATCCTTGACACTATCGTCACATCATGTACCTTTCCCTTGACCTGTGAAAAGCATTTCAAAAACTAGGGATGATCATAAAAAGCTCAGTAAGGGTTATAAAAAATATGTAAAGGAAACATGAGTTCATATATACATAAGAATGAAATCATACTTTACCCATAAAACATAGGCATATAAAATCATTAATAAATCATAGAAAACATAAGACATAAAGGTAACTTGAGGCATTCATAAAATTCTTACGTAGGGAGTAACCCTCTTGGTTACGTTTGGAATACCCATCACAGTATATTCCCTAAATCTCTTCGGAGAAACCTTAACGTTTCACTCCTTCGCATTACCCAATGCATTGGAGAGCTATAACGGGCTCACCCGCCCTTAGTTTATCACGGAACCACCCATTTTCATAACAATGCCCAAGAACCATAACATAAATGTGTCACATAAAACATGCATAAAGGAAACATAACATTTCCATATTTCAATCACAATATAACATTTTAGTATATTGAAATATTGAATCCATTCAAAAAGAAACCATTTCAAAAACCATTTAAAACATTTAATAAAGAGATTTTTGAATCAAAGTGTCCCATACCACCTTGAAGATTTTAACATTTTAAACCATTAATATACATATAAATAAATCCTTAAAACCATTTTGAAAACATGGATATTAATAAGAACAAATAATTAAAACATTTAAAACGATATTTTGGTTAAAGGGGTTTTACCAAAATTAGAGACACTTGAATACAATAATCGAGGAATAACATTTTTTCAGAACTTTATAATATCATGAGAATAAAAGGATTCATGATATAATACTCCAAAGGACAGTATATACACCATATAAGAGTGAATTGGTGCATAACAACATTGAACCCTCAATAGAAATGTCAAATGTGATAAAATCCCTTATAAAGAAGGTATCCTTAAATTAAGGAAAAATAAATCTCAAAATATGTGTGACAAATATATATACACCCAATATAAGTGGATATTAAGTGTAAAACAATAAAAGGTCATTCACACATATTCAATGGATGACATATTCAATGACTACAAGTTGAACCCAAAGAAATCGAAATTGGGTTAAAAAGTTCCCTTGACAGCCTAACGGCATCACATCAAAATGAGTTGATGAGAGATAAAAAGTGTATCTCATCACTTGGACATAAAATTTACATCAATAAGGATATATGAGAACATATCCCAACATAACAATATGTAAATTAAAAGACCCAACAAAAGAAGTCTTTTAAAAAAGAGGAGGGTGAATGGTTCCCTTACCGACATGGGTATCTTTCGAAACATACGACCCGTGAAAGAAGGACAATACATCATTGATGTAAATACTCATAAATGAAAGAATATTACACAATGAGTAAAATAATGGTCAGTACATACACCACTCAAAGGAAATTGTGGCAAATGTATCATAAATCTCACGGGAATAAAAGTGAGATGAAAAATCCCTTACGAAAACTTAGCAGCCTAACGGCGCCACTTAAAACTTCCAAAATCGATTGATGAGAGAGAATAGGGTCTCTCATCACATGAACATAATAATTACAGTAAATGTAATATAAAAGATCATCCCAATAACAAGAAATATGAGCTTTAAAAGGAATGACATAAAAGAGTGTACTTAAAAAGAAAGAGAGGTGTAGGATCCCTTACCTCGGGTCCGACTTGACTCGATCGTTCTTTAATCTCCTGAATAATAAACTTGAGTTAATTTCTACTTGATTAAGAACCTTTTTAAAGCTTATTATTCCATTTATATCACTTATTTCCTTGTTATAAACACTATGTAATCATTAAGTTAATAATTATTGTTTTGTCGATATTTGGTTCTTAAGTCGAAAGTGGGCTTCTTAGAATTACATGTTGTTCGTGTGGCCAAATGTTTATTATATCCAGAATTGTATTCATGATGTAGATATCATATATTTCATATATATCCAGTACATTCATGCATTTATAACATTACATAATCATTTAGAGGTAAGAAATGAAATGCACCGTTCATGGAGACGGTAAGCCGTACGTACGCATGAACGCTACTTTCATTTCTATTTCATATTTTATAGAATGGAATAATAATGATATAAAGGTATATTATAATTCCAGTATAATGTCATATATAATATCATATTTACATCCTTTATACATCCCACATATGGTATTTAACGAATCAAATCACTTTGATGGGGCGGTAGTCCGCACTTCCTTAAATGAAGATATCGCGTATACCCATAATGGAAGCTATAAATGTAAGACAAAAATGAAAAATACAGAAGCATAAATAAAACATAAACATATTATATATCATATATAAAAATAGTGACATCATAATGGCCACCTTTGAAGGTGTTAAATGAGTATTGAACAATCATCGTTTCGGGAGGCAGAATTTCACCATCCACGGAAACCGTATGTTCTTTAACCATTTGATGTAGTTGTGTGAGAGTGTAGCTCGAATAAATATTATAACAACATATTAGTATATTGAAGATACTGTTGTTGTTACAAAAGAAGTAAATAAAAAGAGTTTAGTGGGTTGGAGAAGCAAAATAAAACAAATGAACACGAGAGAATGAATTACCTTTAAAAGTGTAACTCCTTTTGATTTGAGCCTAAAGGCTTCCTTTGAAAAGATTCTGCCCAAAGGGAATCCTCTAGGATGAGGAGAGGGATGTGGAGAGAGTAAATTGGCAGGGGTTGGCCGACCCAAAGGCTTTAGGAGTGTGTGAAATGAGGTAGAGGTGGGGGCCTTTTATAAGAGGAGAGGAGGGGCACTTTTGGAAAGTAAAGAAATATTACTTTATTTAAAAATGTGTTTCGGTTTTAAAAGGTCCCACATTGATATAATTCGTGGATAAGGTGATAAGGGTTCTAAATCCACTCATACAATTGGTTTTGGACATGTTTAGTTCATAGATTTTACATTATCTTTCCATTTTATTTAAATCGTCAAATAATGATGTCATTGCTGCATCATTATTATGTCATAAATAATTTAATTTATTTAATGTCTAAAAATCATAAAAAAAATACTATGATGTAGGAAATATTTTTAGATTTCCAATGACTATTTATAATCAAAAATCTGATCTTTATAACCCCATGTAAAAATTGTTTTCGTAAAACATCTCTTGTTTGTGTCATTTTTACTTTAACATTTAATAAAAAGTTATTTATGTCATTTCCAAACCAAAGTGTCTCCATGGGGTCCCCAAGTTGACCCATGGCTTGTCTTGGTCGTCCATGACACAACCAATAAGGTTGGGACATGTGTTTAGGTCATTTCATATTATTAAAGCATTATTTATACCTTAAACTACACTAATTACCACTAATCGCGATTAAGAACTTAATAAGTTACTATTCACCAAAAAATTATTTTAATCTCATTGAACCACATTTTACTTCTTAATGACAACCATGTATGTCGGATTTTCAAAATTCAGTACACATTAGTGGTAAACTTTCATTTAACTGAAAAATCAGTTTGCTTGATTACCACTTAGTGGTTTCACTATTCATCAAAAATTGAAGTTTTTCAGAAAATTACCAAAAATTCACCCTAAGCTATATTTGATATTCCGAATTCAAAAATGAAGTCCATTTTAAAAAATTCAAAACATATAAGTCACATTAATTAATTTATAATTAATTCCCGCTGTCAGAGCAAATAGCGTGTTTTTATAAAACAATAAGTATCAAAAGATTGACACTAGTTTAAGTCTGATTTCAAAGTGAAATTAATTCCAATGACCACTATTGGATTTAATGGT
The DNA here is from genome assembly GCA_963277665.1 of Viscum album. NCBI lineage: Eukaryota > Viridiplantae > Streptophyta > Magnoliopsida > Santalales > Viscaceae > Viscum > Viscum album. Next base: position 461,645,141 of record OY728138.1, read on the forward strand.
AAAAATATTTTCTAATTTCACTTTAAAACCAATTCAAAATATTATCTAATCATATAAATAAATTAGATTAAAAATAGGTTTTGAATTAAAACACAACATTCTACACTATTCATTAAAAAATGAACTTTATCAGAAAAATACCAAAAAATTACACAAAGTAAAATTTGATGTCCCGATTCTTAATAAGAGTTTTATTTGGTCCAAAAGAATGTATAAGAGTGATCAAAACTATATTTAATGACAGTTCTCCATTAAAAGGCGATAAGTGAACCTTTAGTGAAAACTAGGGCATATACACCTAAAATTGAATTCTTTCCATATTTTAAGCCTTTATCTTTTATTGTATAAATGTAAAAATATTTAAGAACGTATATAATCATATTTTAGTTATTTCTATCCATTCCCACCATTACAATGGCTACATGTTAACTACCAATTTAAAATAATATTATTTTATTATTAGAGTGCAACGTAAGATTCCCAAGAAACTCGTTGCGTGTTGGGTACGCCATCGAGCATAGCGTCCTCTTTAAAGTCATATTAATATTTTATTCACAAATATGGATAAATATGAAAATGTCATATTCCTTATTTACCTGGGGTGTTACATCCTTCCCCCCTTTTGGGAATTGCGTCCTCGCAATTTTAAAATTTGCGCTTGGAAACATCCTTGAACGTCCCACATCGGAACAAGAGTCGGTAAAACAATCACTTTAAAATAAAGAAAGATAAGCACAGAGGTCACCCGAGTTAACCCATACTAGGATTCCAAGTATGAAAATATGGACATGGAGGAGAAAACAGAGGGTCATGTTCCGATGGAGAGTGATAGAAAACATGTTTAGGAGAAAGTTAACCACGAGAAAATCACAAACTTGTGATGGGTTAAACGGTATTCGATTCCCCAGTAGGAAAAGTTAATAGACAACATTTTTGTTTTAAGTTACTTTTTTATTGAGGAATTTATTCATAAGGAAACATAATCACTTATCACATTGACTTTCAACTTTTATTAGATTCCTTACACAAACTCATATTTTCTCCAAAAGACTAGTATTTAGGAAGACTTGTTCACATTAAGAGTACTATAATCAACTTCTAGAGAATCACCTAACCCAAAAAAAACTACATACTTCCCATGTCTTTAGACTTTAACCAAAACCAAAACCCAAAATATTAGTACAAGATCAGATAACCCAAAAAAGGATAACCCCTTATAAAAAGAAAATCTATTCTTAATCTCCAAAATTTGTCCAACAAAACCCAAAGTTCAACGAGGACCATCCGATAAACAAATTTTCCATAAAATTCTTCAAAGTAAACCAATATAATATTGAAACCCAAATATTTGAAGGATTTAGTCACATAGTCTTCCAAGTTAAATCGTAACATTTATCTCCAAACAACATCAGTTGCTCCTAAAGTCTCACCTTGAAAAGTAATTATCCTAATCACATATCCTCCAAAATAAACTTACTCTTAATTAATAAAATCATATAACTAGAATGAATCAGTCAAACTAACCAGGGACTTCACGTAGTCTAGTGGTAGGCGATAAATACCAGTCGCACTTTGGTTGTGGGTTCGATTCCCGCAGCTTTGTCCGACGCGACGGGTTGTCACACGGTCTGCGTGTTGTCCGTTTTCCAAAACTATATAATTCTCAAAACATTCCCCAAAACGAGATAAAATCTCCAAAAATATTCATAACATATTTTAACCTCAATTTTATCTCATTCCTTCCACTTCAATCATAACATTTAGTAACCCATAATTTCCTCAAAAGTAAGGATCATATAAACCCAAATGGTTCTTTATAACTATGTCCACAAAAGAAAAGATAACTATTACTTGAATAAAATTTGCCTATATTAAACATCAGGGTTACACATAATATAAAAAGTCTTCTAATGTAACCCCATCATCAAAAGAGACTTAATACTCTTAAGAATTTCATCCTAACTCTTGAAGCCCTTATATGTTGACATCTTACTCATTCAACATTCTTCATGATCCATTATCCATTCCTTTCCAACTTATTCCGAAATACCTCTTTCCTACAAACAAAATCATGAATCATATCCTAAGATTCCAAAATAAGAAAACAATAGTCATGAAATAGCACATACCTTTGATTGGTCATTGTCAGTTTCTTCATCCTCAATAGGAATGGCATTAGGTATTGGTAAACGAACATTTGTACGCTCTTGGTGACCCCATTCACGAAACTTCTTCATAGAACATGTGTTTTCATAATGACCATGCACACCACATTTAAAACATTCAATTGATCCCTCAGAAAGAACTTCTTTCCCTTTCCTCGAGTCAACTGGATGCTTCCTTTTTCCATGGAAGGTTCTTGCTTTATGACCTTCATTTCCACATCTATAGCAAATTTCTGTCCCTTTGAAACATTTTCCTAGGTGTTTCTTTCCACATCTTTGACACATAGGTTTTTGAACACACTTACCTTTATGATTATTACCTGTACTTCCGTAGGGATTTGTTTCTTGCATATATCATGCCTTAGAGAAATCTCCAAGGTTTAGGTGGTCAATCATGACTCCAGATAGTTGGTTGAGGATAATCAAAAGAGTTCTCATTGCAGCACCCATATCATTCAGTTTCTTGCTCAAAAAACTGTCACAGTTTCCTTCACATCCACTGTTACTTTGGTGCCTGCTAGATCCAGCCATTTACTAAAACCAAAAAGGTCAGTGTTAGTATATCAACAAAACCATCATGTACTAATGAGTAAGATAAACACTATGATACACTTACTCATTCACTTTATCTAAAACTAGGACTCTTTCTGAAATCCTAACCATTATGGTAATGTCACTTATGCTTAAAGAGTACCCTAACCTCTAAAGTTATCTAAACCGACCTCTGATACCAACTATAAGGCCCCTGCCTTAAACCTTACTTAATCTTGAATTATTACAAGATTACACATTGAGGATCTTTTCAGGTTTAGAGTTTTAGAGAATTAGATCATGAAACTTGCATTACATTCCACATTTAAACAAATTAGTTACATAAAAGACAATATTCATTCTTCCCATCAATGGAAACCTATTAAAAAAACATGGATTCTTTCTTGACACATCCTTGACACTATCGTCACATCATGTACCTTTCCCTTGACCTGTGAAAAGAATTTCAAAAACTTGGGATGAGCATAAAAAGATCATTAAGGGTTATAAAAAATATGGAAAGGAAACATGAGTTCATATATACATAATAATGAAATCATACTTTACCCATAAAACATAGGCATATCAAATCATTAATAAATCATAGAAAACCTAAGACATAAAGGTAACTTGAGGCATTCATAACATTCTTACGTAGGGATTAACCCTCTTGGTTACGTTTGGAATACCCATCACAGTATATTCCCTAAATCTCTTCGGAGAAACCTTAACATTTCACTCTTTCACGTTACCCAATGCATTGGAGAGCTATAACGGGCTCACCCGCCCTTAGTTTATCACGGAACCACCCATTTTCATAACAATGCCCAAGAACCATAACATAAATGTGTCACATAAAACATGCATAAAGGAAACATAACATTTCCATATTTCAATCACAATATAACATTTTAGTATATTGAAATATTGAATCCATTCAAAAAGAAACCATTTCCAAAACCATTTAAAACATTTAATAAAGAGATTTTTGAATCAAAGTGTCCCATACCACCTTGAAGCTTTTAACATTTTAAACCATTAATATCCATATAAATAAATCCTTAAAACCATTTTGAAAACATGGATATTAATAAGAACAAATAATTAAAACATTTAAAACGATATTTTGGTTAAAGGGGTTTTACCAAAATTAAAGACACTTGAATACAATAATCGAGGAATAACATTTTTTAAGAACTTTATAATATCATGAGAATAAAAGGATTCATGATATAATACTCCAAAGGACAGTATATACACCATATAACAGTGAATTGGTGCATAACAACATTTAACCCTCAATAGAAATGTCAAATGTGATGAAATCCCTTATAAAGAAGGTATCCTTAAATTAAGGACAAATAAATCTCAAAATATGTGTGACAAATATATATACACCCAATATAAGTGGATATTAAGTGTAAAACAATAAAAGGTCATTCACACATATTCAATGGATGACATATTCAATGACTACAAGTTGAACCCAAAGAAATCGAAATTGGGTTAAAAAGTTCCCTTGACAGCCTAACGACATCACATCAAAATGAGTTGATGAGAGATAAAAAGTGTATCTCATCACTTGGACATAAAATTTACATCAATAAGGATATATGAGAACATATCCCAACATAACAATATGTAAATTAAAAGACCCAACAAAAGAAGTCTTTTAAAAAAGAGGAGGGTGAATGGTTCCCTTACCGACATGGGTATCTTTCGAAACATACGACCCGTGAAAGAAGGACAATACATCATTGATGTAAATACTAATAAATGAAATAATATTACACAATGAGTAAAATAATGGTCAGTACATACACCACTCAAAGAAAATTGTGGCAAATGTATCATAAATCTCACAGGAATAAAAGTGAGATGAAAAATCCCTTACGAAAACTCAGCAGCCTAACGGCGCCACTTAAAACTTCCAAAATGGATTGATGAGAGAGAATAGGGTCTCTCATCACATGAACATAATAATTACAGTAAATTTAATATAAAAGATCATCCCAATAACAAGAAAGATGAGCTTTAAAAGGAATGACATAAAAGAGTGTACTTAAAAAGAAAGAGAGGTGTAGGATCCCTTACCTCGGGTCCGACTTGACTCGATCGTTCTTTAATCTCCTGAATAATAAACTTGAGTTAATTTCTACTTGATTAAGAAACTTTTTCAAGCTTATTATTCCTTTTATATCACTTATTTCCTTGTTATAAACACTATGTAATCATTAAGTTAATAATTATTGTTTTGTCGATATTTGGTTCTTAAGTCGAAAGTGGGCTTCTTAGAATTACATGTTGTTCGTGTGGCCAAATGTTTATTATATCCAGAATTGTATTCATGATTTAGATATCATATATGTCATATATATCCAGTACATTCATGCATTTATAACATTACATAATCATTTAGAGGTAAGAAATGAAATGCACCGTTCATGGAGACGGTAAGCCGTACGTACGCATGAACGCTACTTTCATTTCTATTTCGTATTTTATAGAATGGAATAATAATGATATAAAGGTATATTATAATTCCAGTATAATGTCATATATAATATCATATTTCCATCCTTTATACATCCCACATATGGTATTTAACGAATCAAATCACTTTGAGGGGGCGGTAGTCCGCACTTCCTTAAATGAAGATATCGCGTATACCCATAATGGAAGCTATAAAGGTAAGACAAAAATGAAAAATACAGAAGCATAAATAAAACATAAACATATTATATATCATATATAAAAATAGTGACATCATAATGGCCACCTTTGAAGGTGTTAAATGAGTATTGAACAATCATCGTTTCGGGAGGCAGAATTTCACCATCCACGGAAACCGTATGTTCTTTAACCATTTGATGTAGTTGTGTGAGATTGTAGCTCGAATAAATCTTATAACAACATCTTAGTATATTGAAGATACTGGTGTTGTTACAAAAGAAGTAAATAAAAAGAGTTTAGTGGGTTGGAGAAGCAAAATAATACAAATGAACACGAGAGAATGAATTACCTTTAAAAGTGTAACTCCTTTTGATTTGAGCCTAAAGGCTTCCTTTGAAAGGATTATGCCCAAAGGGAATCCTCTATGATGAGGAGAGGGATGTGGAGAGAGTAAATGGGCAGGGGTTGGCCGAGCCAAAGGCTTGAGGAGTGTGTGAAATGAGGTAGAGGTGGGGGCCTTTTATAAGAGGATAGGAGGGGCACTTTTGGAAAGTAAAGAAATATTACTTTATTTAAAAATGTGTTTCGGTTTTAAAAGGTCCCACATTGATATAATTCGTGGATAAGGTGATAAGGGTTCGAAATCCACTCATCCAATTGGTTTTGGACATGTGTAGTTCATAGATGTTACATTATCTTTCCATTTTATTTAAATCGTCAAATAATGATGTCATCGCTGCATCATTATTATGTCATAAATAATTTAATTTATTTAATGTCTAAAAATCATAAAAAAAATACTATGATGTAGGAAATCTTTTTAGCTTTCCAATTACTATTTATAATCAAAAATCGGATCTTTATAACCCCATGTAAAAATTGTTTTCGTAAAACATCTCTTGTTTTTGTCATTTTTACTTTAACATTTAATAAAAAGTTATTTATGTCATTTCCAAACCAAAGTGTCTCCATGGGGTCCCCAAGTTGACCCATGGCTTGTCTTGGTCGGCCATGACACAACCAATAAGGTTGGGACATGTGTCTAGTTCATTTCATATTATTAAAGCATTATTTATACATTAAACTACACTAATTACCACTAATCGCGATTAAGAACTTAATAAGTTACTATTCACCAAAAAATTATTTTAATCTCATTGAACCACATTTTACTTCTTAATGACAACCATGTATGTCGGATTTTCAAAATTCAGTACACATTAGTGGTAAACTTTCATTTAACTGAAAAAATCAGTTTGCTTGATTACCACTTAGTGGTTTCACTATTCATCAAAAATTGAAGTTTTTCAGAAAATTACCAAAAATTCACCCTAAGCTATATTTGATATTCCGAATTCAAAAATGAAGTCCATTTTACAAAATTCAAAACATATAAGTCACATTAATTAATTTAATAATTAATTCCCGCTGTCAGAGCAAATAGCGTGTTTTTATAAAACAATAAGTATCAAAAGATTGACACTAGTTTAAGTCTGATTTCAAAGTGAAATTAATTCAAATGACCACTATTGGATTTAATGGTAAAAATATTTTCTAATTTCACTTTAAAACCAATTCAAAATATTATCTAATCATATAAATAAATTAGATTAAAAAGAGGTTTTGAATTAAAACACAACATTCTACACTATTCATTAAAAAATGAACTTTATCGGAAAAATACTAAAAAATTACACAAAGTAAAATTTGATGTCCCGATTCTTAATAAGAGTTTTATTTGGTCCAAAAGAATGTATAAGAGTGATCAAAACTATATTTAATGACAGTTCTCCATTAAAAGGCGATAAGTGAACCTTTAGTGAAAACTAGGGCATATACACCTAAAATTGAATTCTTTCCGTATTTTAAGCCTTTATCTTTTATTGTATAAATGTAAAAATATTTAAGAACATATATAATCATATTTTAGTTATTTCTATCCATTCCCGCCATTACAATGGCTACATGTTAACTACCATTTAAAATAATATTATTTTATTATTAGAGTGCAACGTAAGATTCCCAAGAAACTCGTTGTTGTGTGTTGGGTACGCCATCGAGCATAGCGTCCTCTTTAAAGTCATATTAATATTTTATTCACAAATATGGATAAATATGAAAATGTCATATTCCTTATTTACCTGGGGTGTTACAATCAGGTGTTGGGGGCTCATAAGCATTGATAATTCTTCTCATAAAGTTCACATTTTCTGGTCTCTAGTAGTTTAAATTATGAGGATAGACCCACCAATAGGAAAACCACTTGTCTTTAGGTGTCATTGGTTGTTTCTATCTAAAGACATGTTTATTGGTCTCCTGAATTACGATAATTATCAATGAGTGTCATTTGATTGTGTACTTTGATGCAAGGAAATAACCATGATAATGTAATCATGGTGAGGTAGCTTGTTTTGGAACTACGATTGATAGTGCTTTTATTAGTGCTAGAAAATGCTTTTAATAGCACTAAAAAGCACTGTTAATCTCAGCGAAGATAAAGAGGGTGTCCCCTTTGACAGCGCTAAAAAAGCACAGATAAAAGACATTTTTAATAGTGCTATTTGTATCACTGATAAAAGACCACTTTATCAATGCTTTAATTAGTGATGATAAATGGTGCCTTTGTCAGTGCTCAAAATAGCGCTGATAAAGGGGGATTTTATCGGTACTAAAAATAGAACTGATAAAGGCCCAGCTGCCTATGATGTACTGTTTATATAATAGCACACCCACCAGCAGCACCTGGCCAACACACACACACCACCTACACAAAACAGCACTTCTAAAATGCACACAAGAACAAAGCAGCGCACACAAGAACAATGCAGCACACACAAGGGTTTGTAAAACAATTCTATATACATTTAAAATAATGTTTTATATAATTAAATTTACAATTATCCAACAAAAAATTAAAAACATTCTTGTTTCATCCTTTGACATCTGTGATCCTCTCTCATAAATGTCCACCCATGGTATTAGTTACTGAACAAATCATCCCAACTCATGAAAAGGGTTCCACCTATATCAGAAAACTAATATTATGTTAGTAATGATATAAAGAAATAAATTAAAACTTAATATGAAAGAATGTATTAATAAAATGTCAATTTTAAATAAAAAAGACACATTTGGAGTTATATAGGTCACATAGTGTGTCGTATTAAGGTGGGGTTTATTCTTAAGCGTCACAAATGAGTTATGGATCTTTTTCTTAAAACATCAAAATAATATGAATGGTTTTTCTTGATTTTGATTATGTCCCTTGTTCTTTTACTAAAATTCATATCAAATTTAAATGATATAGTTAGATTTATACCAGTCAAATTGTTCATCGTATTGAGGTGTGGTTGATTCCTACATGTAACAAATGACTCATGGATTTTTTTTAAAAGTATCAAAACAATTTGAATAGTTTTTCTTGGTTTTTAGTATGACAGTTGTGTTTTTTTACTAATATATCATTTCAAAATAGAAACACCTATTTTGAGTCATATTAGTCGCATCGTGCATCGATTTGAGGTAATACTGTTTTATACACATCATAAAGGACTTATCAATCGCTCTCCTAAAATAAGAAAACAGTTAGAGGGAATTTAATTGGTTTTCAGTGAGTGAAACATTTTTAGCTAAAATGTCAATTTTAAACTGATGATGGACACTTTTGGTCATATTGGTCACATTGTGTGTCAGATTGATGTGTTCTTGATTCATAAACATTAAAAATGAATCACAGATCATTTTATTAAAGTATCAAAACAATATTAATGTGTTTTCTTAGTTTTTAGTATGTCATATATTCTTTTTACTTAAATTAATGTCAATTTTAAATAAAAACACATTTAGATTTATACTGGTCACATTGTTTATAGAATTTAGGTGTTTTTTATTCCTACACATCAAAAATAACTATGGATTGTTGTTCTAATGTATCAAAACAATCCAAATACATTTTCTCTGTTTTTAGTATGTCATTTGTGTTTTTTTACTAAAATATCATTTCAAAATAGAAAAATGATTTTTGAGTCATAACAGTCACATCGTGTGTTAATTTGATGTGAGACGACTTCATACACATAAAAATGACATAAAAATCACTATCCTAAATTATGATGACAATAGGAAAGTTTTTTCTTGGTTATTAGTGAGTGACACATTTTGATCTAAAATGTAAATTCTAAATTGATAACATACACTTTTATTCATACCAGTCACACCGTGTGTCGAATTGAGGTGAGGTTGATTCCTACACATCAAAAATGACTCATGTATCATTTTCCTGATGTATCAAAATAATATAAATTAATTTTCTTAGTTTTCAGTGTGTCGGTTGTTATTTTTACTTAAATTAAAGTCAGTTTTAAATTAAAAGATACATTTAGATTTATACCGATCACATTGTGTGTTGTATGAAGGTGGGGTTGATTCCTACACATCACAAATGACTCATGTCTCATTTTATTAATTATAAAATCAATATGAATGAATTTCCGTAGTTTTTAGTATTCCAGTTGTGCTTTTTTACTATAATTAATGTTAACTTTAAATAAAAAGAGACACTTTGAGTCATACCGATCACACCATGTGTTGGATTGAGGTTCGGTTGATTATTACACATCAAAAAAGACTTATATACCATTTTTCTAAAGTATCAAAACAATACGAATGCATTTGATTAGTTTTTAGTATGCCACGTGTGTTTTTTTACAAAAATATCAATTCAAACTGGAAACACACATTTTGACTCAAACCGGTTGTATCGTGCATCGGGTTGACATGAAACTGCTCCATAAATGTCACAAAGAAAATATGAATCGTTTTCCTAAATTATTAAGACAATTAGAGAAAGTTTTCATGGATTTCATTGAGTGACACATTTTGAGCTAAAATGTCAATTTTAAACTGATAACAGACACTTTTAGTCAGACCGGTCACATCATTTGTCGGATTGAGGTGTGGTTGATTCACACACGTCAAAAATAACTAATGGATCATTGTCCTAATGTATCAAAACAATATGAATCAGTTTTCTAGGTTTTTAGTATGTAACTTGTTCATTTTTCTAAATTTATTGTTAGTTTATTATAAAAATACACACTTAATGTCATAGCGGTCTCACCATGTGTCGGATTTAGGTGTGGTTGATTCCTACACATCACAAATGACTTATGGATCATTTTCATAATGTATCAAAACAATCCTAATTATTTTTATTAGTTTTCAATATGTAACTTGTTCTTTTTACTAAAAATACTAATAATTTTAAATAAAAATAGACACTTTGAGTCATAACGATCACATCTTCTGGGTATTTCTATACATTCTTGATCAGGTATGCTTCCCATTCATTTATAAACAAATATATCTCATCTTGTGAATAGGATTCTTGTTGAAAATCATTTTAATACTAAAAAAATATAAATATACAAAGGATTAATAAATATTTTAATTGAAATAGCAATTATATTTGAAAATACCTCTTTAGGGATACTGGTTTGTTCATAGAATACGATCTCTTTTATAAATTTAAAAACATAATATCAATAGTCTTTATCATTTGTTTGTTTCATGAACTACATAAACATTGAAAAAAATAAGTAATTTTTTTATATATGTTTGGATAGTGAAATATTATTATATATACGCTTATTTGTATCCATTCGCAGTACATGTGTTGTTTCTTTTCCTTTTCCCCTGGCCTCATTCCATGACGTAGATGATATTCATGCACATCCCTATCATAATTGAATCCTCATTAAAAGATAATATAAATTATATAACTAGATGTTTAGTTCTAAAATGTTGGATGTATTGTATTACAAATCGACAAACCCCATCATTTTTGGTAGATTTTTTGGATATCCATGCATTGAATCTAAGATATAAATCTTTGGAGAATCCAAATTAGCAGCATTGAGTATCCAATGATGCCTAAAAAACAAAAAGGAATAAATAATGAAAAAGAAAATTAAAATATATTTGATATGATTAAATTGTATAGTTTTACCCTTGTATTGTTGGTATTAAGAAGAGTCTGTCATCCCTACTTTTTTTGTTAAACGATTTGACCAGGTCTACCACTATTTTTCCCTCTTTCTTGGATTCTATATCTTTTTGTTCTGTAAAGGTGACGTGAGGACTAATGAGTCCAAATTTTTTCCATGGGGAAATACCTTCAATTTTTTTCATATATATGCCTATGAAAAATATAAAATGTATCTACTCATAATTATCATAGTATATTAGCATTTATAAAATCAAATCATGAAAATATACCTCATGTATACATTTACAATTGAGCCACCTTTCCAATCATACTCTGGGATTTCACTTACATTTTCAACACTAATGAAATCTGGATATTTCCCACTATATATATTTTTATCAATAAAAAATTGTGAACCCCACCATCTTTCGACTTTGTATTCACATGATCCTGTAATGATAATAAATATGGATATAGAACGGGTGGGTTGAAGGTGCTTTCAGTAGATCATTTTGATCGATTGGTTGATCATTGAGATGGTTTTGAGTTATTCTTTCTTTCTAACCCCTTCCCTGTGTTTATCTATAATAACATTAATCAGTTTAGATCTTTTCTCATTAAATTTTAAAGGTTTGGCTTAAAAAAATTGGAAATGAATACATCCTTGTCGGAATGTTTTTTTACAAGTTGTGACGAGCATGCGATGAATGTTCCAAGAGCTTGTTCGACCTTATAAATATCTTCATCGTCAATTGGAATAACTATCTCAGTGCTCCACTCATGGGCTATGATAATCATCATTGTAACATGACATATTGGAAGTGGTATGTTTTGTAGCATAACGTTCTATATATCGAACATCGTAGACCTCGCTACAAGGCGATGGGTGGGTGTTGATAGATATAAATCACAATCATTTTCATCCTATACAATATCAATATAGGAAATGTATCAATGTCTATCTAATTCACAATTCACAGAAACAACTATTGGAACATTTATTACCTCAACTAAGATAGTTTTTTTAATGGAATGGCTCGCCTAAAAGCTAGTAGGGGTGGGGCAGGATCTTCACAAATTAGTTTCTATTGAGTTGTTTCTTATCTTCCCCCCCCCACTCATATTTACAATGAAATCTCTCTACAATTTCATATGTTCTTCAAGGATAGATATTCTTTCTCTTATAATTTTTATTTTTTCACTTTTATCCTCCGCTTGTTTATTTTAAAACAATGTTTGGGGTGTCACCCCAAAACCCACACCTCTAACACAACCATACTTTTCTAGCTGCTTCAATGACACAAAAAGTATGTCCTCATTTAATTTGTGTGTTGTTTATTCTAAGACTATGTCAAATAGAAAATATAGGAAAATAAGTAATCATTGTTATGTAATATCATTTTAAAGAAAAAAATATATTTATTATGTCATACTTACATATGTTTCCCACACTTTTTTGTGTTTTAATTTATTAGTATCCCATATTTATTTACACATGCCTTCTTCCATAGAATAGGGAATGGGATGGAACTGGCATTGGATTTGGATTCATTAATATGCATATAAATAGAGGAATATATTTACGATGTTGTTTTAAGTCACATAAATGTATTATAGTAGATTTCAAATACATACCAATTTTTTTCATGTGAATCACACCACATTCTTGCTTTATAGTTGGGGTATGCTAGTTTTGTTGCTCATTTTTTATTTCTAGCACTTAGTTGTTGTTTCATAAATAAAAAACTATCAATCAAAGTGATAAATACATGTATCATCAAACAACATATTACCAAACACAATGTACCTGAAAAGATTGCTCCTCACGATAGCTAGTAAATGCATCCCACACTCCTTGGATTATCATGTTTGCATAAATAGGAGGTAGGTGTGGGTTTATTTTCCCTTAAGGATCTTTAAGATAAAATTTCAATAAAATTGTGCAAAATACACTATGAATAATTTCAAAAAAACTTAATACATAGTCTTTTTGTGATTCATCCACTATAAATGAACTCTACAATGGATTATGAAGAGTAATTCAATGTTTCATTATTTTCTTTTTTATTAAATTAAAGAAACGATATCATAATGTTATCATAATATCTCTCCACATTAGTGTCTTAAGCCTGATGACAATATGGTGCCATGACTAAACATCAATCTTCATACATTTTTGAGTGATGATTCCAATGTAACTAATGAGCGTGGAATTTTTGGGGTTAACATGTTGGCCTCGCTTATTCCATCTGACCTCATATTTAATGCCTTTTGCTTTTGTCTTAAGGATTTTTTCTAACAATGTCAAAATGCGGTGCTTCTATTTTTTCTACACCACTAGTGTTTTGGTTCCTACCATTTCCTTGGTTTCAATATCATAAATATGTTCCTTAGGAGTGCTATCATCGACATGTGCAGATGGTGGTTATACCTCTGCACTAGGAGAAGCAGCAACAACAGGTTGAGAAACTTGTTGGTCCTCTGCATTGCAAGATGTTGCAGGTTGAGAGACTTGTTGTGACTTAGGATTGGGAGCATCATTACATGAATAAGTCATTATCTACATAAGTTATTCAATATTTAATTTGGATTACATAAAATAAGCTACAAACAAAAAATAACATAAGGTAACATGATGTATATTATAAAAATAATATAACCTGATTATTGAACTATCTTTTTTTAAGGCTGATGGGATTTTACACTTCTATCAACTATCTCAGTCCCTTCATTACGGTATTCTCTAATACACAAAACTTCCTCTACATTGGGACTGTTGTGAAATTATTGTGACGTCCCAATGAAAGGGCCATCCTCGGTTTTATTTTCATCTGACCCTTCAGTGGTTTTGGTGGATAACATAACAATTGACTAGTTTTGGTTTGCAGTATCTGGAACATAAAATACTTGTACTGCCTGTGATTTCATTATAAATGGTTCGTCTTTGTACCATTCCTTACTGAAATAAACTTTCATGAATCCCAACTCATCTATTTTAACAGCACTCCTGTCATCAACCCACTTGCATTGAAAAATCGTCACTTAAAAGTTCATATAATCTAAATCCCATATTTGTTTGATGTTGTAAAAGTATGACATATTCGCATAAATTGGATTTATGTCCTTTTCACCGGAAACATTCATCACTTCATCCACAAGTGTAACTTCACTATTCTTAATGGTACTATCTTTATCATGTTCATTAGTATAGAATGTATAATATTTAATTATATAAGCATTATAAGATAATACTTATACACTTGGTCCTCTGGCTAGCCATCGAAGTCGTTCTGAAATTGAGTTTGGATTTTCATCTGAATCCTTAAATATATGGTCTTAAAATCATCCTATAAATTGTCAATTATGTGTTTTTGATATCCATTTTTTAACCCTTGAGGGATTCAAATATCTAAGAATTTATTTGTGGGATTCGACTTATGGGTCAACCTCTAAACTCTTATGTAAAATGTAAAGGTGGTCATGCCCCCCTATATTTAACATTGATTGTGACAAACTCTCTTCCATAAATTCCTTCACTAGTAAACTACCCAAAACCCCAATTCCTCTTTAAAATAACACACCCTTTTTAAAATAAACCAATTAATTTCAAACACTCTTTCTCAAAATCTCAATTCCTTTTTTATAAAGCATTCAAGGAAAATTCATGACCCAATAATTTTGATCATTTAACATGAGAAAAAACCCCTCTATATTTTACAAATTTTTGTTTAAAAATTCACACACCTCTTGTTAAAATAAAACCAGTATTACATATGCTTTCAAAATAATCACATACCTTTATAAAATATAATAAGGTGAGTTGATAAACACTTCTCATGCAACCTAAGTCCATGAAAAGTGTTTAAATAATTTTAATTTTATTTAAAACTAAAAAAGGTATGTTTAACACATTTTTCAAACACTTGTTTTAGCGTATTTCAATAACACCTCATGGAAAGAACCACTATTTCCAACTCTAGGAAAGGATTTGGGAAGTTTCTCCTATGTGTTCTTAACTATCTATACCCATAAGCAACCATGTGACCATCATGTACTGAAACTGTTCAAATCCTGAATCCTGATATATCACAATATAATCCGTACTCCTTACCCAGCTCATTTATGGTTAAGATTGGTGTTTTCATCAATCTCCCATTAAGATCTTAGAAGGATCACTCAAGAACATCTAAATAATCATATTTATCTTCACAACTTAGGTTAGGTATCGTATAATTCCATGTCTGTTTCAATGGTATTATCATAGATGGAAATTTGAAGTTATTAGTTCATCCCTATATCATATAATTCAAATCTCATCTTAGAATCATCCACCATCTCACATACTACTACCATGTCTTATCCAAACCATCAATTTAGGGAGTATAACTAGCCTATGGAAACATAATCAGTATTACAAAGGGTGGTGATTAAGAACCCACTTCAGACCAATCACCTGATTCTTAAAAAATCATAGCCCATTCTTACTAAAACAACCTAAAAAGGAATGTTAAAAGGGAATAAAAATTCAAATAACTACAACATCAACACTAATGACCCCTAGTAACTTGCCGCATCCCATCATCCAACTATGGAACAATCTGAGCATCAAGAACAAAACAAAATAGGGAACTAAAAAAAAGATATAAGAGTGTCATACACTCCCATAAACCAGTTCATATGTAGGGTGTGAGCAAAAGATTCTTTGTATGATCTCATAAATAATTCTCTTTGAATACCTTCATAAAAGAATTCAAGTACTAGTTTGAACATAAGTTATAAAATATACTTTCAAGTGAATTATAAAACAAGTGTAAAAATAATAAACTTATAAATTTTCAAACAACCACCCATTTTATAATATAAAAACAAGGATGAATAAAAATTTGAAATAAAAATATCAAAAAATGGAAAGAGGGCCTTTATAACCACATAAGACATGTTAAATAAAATTTTATCCCTCTTTTACAACATTTTTTGAAAAAAATATTTTTCATAAATAACCACAATGAAAAGACAGTTTATTAAAACTCATTTAACAAGTAACTAAGTTTTTCCTTTTAAAATAAAACTTTTTAACCATTTAATTCAGAATATTTGAATGTAAGAAAATAAAAAATTGAAATGAAACAATTATTGTAACACCCCAAGATTTCATAGTACATTATCTCTTTAAAGTAATTCAATATCTTGCACTACACACAACACCGAGTTCAAGCGCATCGCAACCTATCAAACTAGAAGTTTAAAAAATGGTTATGAATAGTATTAACCACATTTTTAATTTAATATATATCCTATATAATTTTAACATTCATATTTTGTGTTTCTTAGAAATAATATAAGGACAAATTCAATTTTTCATATAAAATAATAATTTTTCAAAAAATGTATTTTTTCCACCTTTTAATGGCGAACCCTTTTTAAATCCAATATTTGAAACTTTTATATATTCAATTTAAAGAAATAAAATTATTCTTTAGAAGTGAGACATAAAAATTTTGTTTGGATAAAGTTTTGGTACTTTTTTTATAACTTTCACATTTTGATAAATAGTGAAAAATACTAAATTTTAATTTAAAAAACTTTTTTAATTGAAATAATTTATATTGTTAAATTATAAATTTGAGTGGTTTAAAAGTATAATTAGATTATATTTTTATCATTTAATATAATTTAGGTTATTGAATGTAATTTCACATTTAAATTGTACATAAACACATGTCAATATTTTGATAATTTTTACTTTTTAAAAACTCGCTTTCTGGTTTTGATAACGGGAATTAATTTTAAATTAATTAATAAAAATTATATGTTTTGAATTTGGTAAAATTGGTATAATTTTTTAATTTGTAATATCAAAAATATCTTTGGGTGAATATTTGGTATTTTTCTAAAAACATTCAATTTTTAATGAATAGTGAAAAATACTACACAGTACATAAAAACTGACTTTTTCATTTAAATAATTATTTTTAATTAAAATTTATCTTAAAGTAAAAATATATATATATATAATACATATATTATTCCAATTTAAGTCATTTTATTCATTTTAAAATAATATTAGATATATAAAATTTTATTGAACTTTTTAATGTTTTTTACCCACCTTCTAGGCACATTTGTAAATTTTCATAAAATGAAATTTTACCACTTTTGTGAATTGAATTTCAAAAATATGAGAGACACAGTTAACATCAGTAAGTAAAATATAGTTCAATATGATGAAAATAATTTTTGGTGAATAGTAACTTTGGAATTTTATTTACCACGGTTAAAAGTAAATAGGGTAATTAAAGGTAAAAATGACATTATGATTACCCAAACACATATCCTAATTCAATTGGATAAGTGTTTGTCGACCAAAATCAACTTTAGGAAAAAAATAAGATCATTTTTTATCCATTTGTGTTAGATTAAGACAATTATTATATTTTATTTAAAGAAGTGTTAAAAGTATTAAATTCAAAGTTTAATAACTAAACCATTTTTAATATAGGGTTATAAATAAGATAAATTTTATTGTAAATATTAATTAGAAATATAAAAAGATTTCATAAATCATAGTATTTTATTTATAATTTTTATAAATTAAATAATTAAATTTATTTATGACACAATGATGATGCAGTAATTACCTTATTAGTGAAAGATTAAAATAATTGATATTATACATATTAAAATAAATGAAAATTGAAACTTATGATGACATGTACAAATTTTATATTTTAATATGACATGTTAGAGTTGATTAAATGTATTTTTTTCAAAGTAATCAAGTTTTTATGACTTTCAAAAAAACCAAATACTAAATAGTGTCAAAATTGACATAAATGAGTTTTTAAAACAAATACTATTTTATTAAATTTTATAATAGTCCTAAAAATCTAAGTTTATTCAATGTTACTTATATAATGTTATATATGTAATTAATTAACCATTTTAGGTTCTCTTGGAATTTTATAGTAAGATTATTAACCATATAGTATAAGAATACAAGAAGATGTGGTAAGAGTTAAACTACTTAACTAAGGGTTAAATCTAAAAGATAAGGTTAATA
The DNA here is from genome assembly GCA_963277665.1 of Viscum album. Taxonomy (NCBI): domain Eukaryota; kingdom Viridiplantae; phylum Streptophyta; class Magnoliopsida; order Santalales; family Viscaceae; genus Viscum; species Viscum album. The sequence goes on from OY728138.1 coordinate 461,663,556, forward strand.
TGCTAACCTAAACTTATATAAAACCTATTGTTTGAGATTATTTAGACCCATACCCACCTTATACTAGAAATAAATCCATTTTTATCCATTATAAATTGAAATTTATTATATAATAAAATAATATTTCAAGCTTTTCCTAAAGTGCCTCTCACCTATCTTATAAAAGGGTACTTCCCCTTCTTTCAAATTCACACCTCAAAATCCATTTGTCTTGGAAAATCCCTTCTCAAATATCCTCCCAAATACCATCACCCAATCCTAGATTCCTTAATTGGATCATAAATCTAACCTAAGGATCTCTTTTATTCAAATCAAAAGGAAGCACCCGAAGAAGAGGTAATTATTTCATCACCTCTTTCAAAGTTCTTTTCTTCTTAAACTTCCTCTTTCTTTGTTTTTTCCATACTAAAATAATAAATCCAGTAACTTCTACATACTTTGATGTTATTATAAATATGGTACAACCATATTCATTATTCTATCCATCCTATGAATGACAAAGTCACCATATGTGCGTACGTACGGCTTATCGTCTCCACATCGTGGTGTAGTTTGTTTTTCAACACTTAATTATTTGGATGGGTATAATAATGAGTATAATTGATTTAAATAATAAATATAACATTTTAATGATAATTTATATATAATATACCATCCGATTACATAATATTTCACCATTAAAATAATGATATTGTCTCTCGTGTGTGCGCATGGCTTACCGTCTCCATGATGCGATGAGATTCATCTTTAATAATCACTCTTCAAGAATTTTTATAAATATATATATATTGGTTAATTTTGAGGTATATTAAATAATATTTCTACTGGAATAATATATATTTATGTAGAAAAATTTATTTCATTTACTTACTTCCATACTATACGATAAGAAAATGGAAACAACGTTCATGCGTACGTACGGACTACCATCTCCATGAACGATGTTTCCATTTAATATATATATCTATTATACATATTTATATTCTAAATATATATGATATATAAATATTGTTTTATATTCTGAATGTATGTAAATCATGATCTATGTGATATGATCAAGAATAACAAGTTAAAACACGTACGATAAAGAAAGAAATTATTACCCGAAATGTTACTTTAACATAGAAATTATTGTTAAATGGGTATTATAAAGTAATAAATGAATCATATTTGATATAATAAATATTAACATGGTTTTGGTATAATTTAATAACCTACTATGGTCATTATATAGGAGTTTACACATACCCTCGACTAAAGGAAAGTACAAGGTAAGGGTTAATTCCTCAATCTCATTATTATCAGAGATTATTTATCTATAAGTATTTACTAAGACATATTTATTATCCATGTACATGTTTCATAAAATAGTTTTCAAAATGATTCTTTCAAAGGGAATATTTAACTAAATCATCATTTTAAATGTTTTAAATATTTATTCTTCAAAATCTTTCTCATTAATATCCATGTTTTCAAAATGATTTTAAGGATTTATTTATATGGACATGAATGTTTTAAAATGTTAATTACTTTCAAAAGTTTAAAAGTGGTATGGGACATTTTGATTCAAAAATATATTTTAAATGTCTTCCTTTATAAATTGTGTGACTTTTAAATGATTTCATGAAAAATGGGCATTTCTCTCAAATATTTTTACTGATTATTTTCAACTATGTCAACATCCTTAACTGGATATTATTCTTGATTGAGGTTAATTTATTATAATACAATCTTTCATATTATATTAAATGAGTTATGATATGTTTTACTATGGATGTGCTATTTTTATACCATTCATGGTTTATGGTTAAAGTATTGACATTTTTTATGCTAGTTTTAATATGAATTTTTATTTATGTTTCAACATTTTCATATGAGGAATGCATTAGAGTTAGTAAGTGACGGGAGGGGCACACTATATCCCCTTGATGCATCGGTAGGTCTCATGAGACAAATTAGTGTCTTGACACGAGGCCTTGAAAAAAATTTATTTGTAGTCTTGGCATGAGGCCTTGACTATATGGTTATGATGTCCGACATTATACATTCTCTTTTTATGAAATTAGTTATTACATGTGATTATTCGAAAAGTAGAATATTCATCTGCATGTTGATATGGTAGTGTTTGATTTATTTTTTCTATATTATGTTCATGATTATGTTTTTGTTTATATTACACATCTTTCCTTAAATGTTTATAGCTTCTACTAAATTATTTATTCTTACTGAGCATATGAGCTCACCCCTTTCTTATGTTTTATTTTACTAGGATGCCAAGAAGTGTATTATGATTGATATACAGGGTTAATATATGGGAATAATGTCATTATCAAAGTATTATTTATGTTTTGTTTTATGTTAGAAAGTATAATGTGAAATTCATGTATGTAATATATTTTCCTAGACTGCTAAACTGGTTGGTCCTTCAAGACTGTATTCCTTGTAATCATGCCAATGTATTAAAATAATGCATTGGATTTGGGTAACTGGGGTCGGGGCGTTATAGTTGGTATCAAAAGAATTTTAGCAACATCCTTGGAAATATATTTAGATAAACTCTGATTAAGAAACATTACCCTAAGATAGACTTTGAGTATTACTATAGAAGAACATCCAAAAAAATTGGTAATGTAGATATTTTATGGGTTTCCAAGAAATATATCCCTATCTGGATACTACAAGTGGATGTGGTTCTCGCACTGATGTACCTAGGAGTGAAAACTCTGACAAGGAGTTTCAGACTTGACTCGGGGTATCCTAGTACACAACAATGGGAATTACTGCACACCTAGTTTGACACTCCTGGGGAATATTCTTAGGATAATTCACATTTTCATTACAAACCATTATAAAGGATTTACGAGTATATATGTCAGCAAAAACCCATTTTTATGATTATAAAACTAGATGTGTAAAAATCTTCAATTAATGTTGAGAATTTTTCTAGTTTTTGGATTATACATTATGATACGGTCTAACCTAGTGTATGTCATCATTTAGAAATGGCACATATTAGAATGAATGAAAACTCTAGCAACACGAATGATCCAAAGAGTAAGAAGGATTATATATATCATAGTCTTAAGACAACATTTTAAAGGGAAATATTATCCCATGTATTCTCATCATATGAATAAATAGAATCATGTGTTAATAAGATAAGTAATTAATTCTCTGAGTTATATGTCTTTGAAGGGAAGAAAGAGAAGAATAAGATCGCAGATAAAAATATGGATAAAGGGAAGAAGGGAAAGAAGAATTTTTTCACATTTTATAACTATGGAAAGAATCACCTTGGTAAGTGTTTGAAGGGAAATGAAGTTTGTTATAAGTATGGAGAAAAATAAAAACATTTTCATGGTTGAAAGGGTAATAAAAATGTTTTAAATGTACAATGCTTCATCTGCAAGGAGTTGGGACACTACGCAAATCAATGTCCAAATCATCAGAGTATGCCCCAAATGATGCTATTAGATAATAATCATGTTATGATACTACTGTAGATGAAGAGTAATAACTTGTTTTTTTATTTTATTATTAAATAATTATATCATTTTAGTGTTGTACCAACTATGTACTAGTTATATGAATTATGGAAATAAATAAGGATTGTACTGCAGTACTATTTTATTAAGGATTTGAGATTATATGGTTCTAATAAAAGTGACTCAATAGAAAGTTAAACGTTTTGAAAAATACAAGGTTGAGGGAAAGATAATCCTTAATATGGTCTTGATACCAAGATAAGTTATTTGGATAATGTAAATTGGGTATTATTGACATCCTTGGAACTGATTAATGTTTTGTTTAAAAAGTGGTTCATATAATCAATATTGGGAGTTTTCAACATTTTTGAATTTAAGGTGTATATCCAGTGTTATATGTTTTATAGAAGAAATGAGTAAGAATGAACATATTCAATATGGGTTTCTATTAATTCATTTTATTACCATGTTTTAAGAGAATACATGATGAATGTATTCACAAGTATATTATGAAACCTTATAAATTTTGGACTGTGAGTTTGGACAGAAGTATTGTGGATAAGTATAAAGGTTGGAATAGACTAAGTTTAACATTGGATACTATTGTTTAAGGTTAAATAATTTCTTAAGATTATTTTTTTATTTTTATAAAAAGGACAACCTGTGGGTCGGGTGACAACCCCCTATGCCTAGCAAGGCTACGAGACTTGAACCCGCAACCGAAGGGCGATAAGGGTTCATCACCTACCACTGGCCTACATGATATCCTAGTTTGTATAATGTTTTTTTAAATGGTATGACTGATGAATTATAAATTATTTTTTTAAAACCCTATATGATTAGGTTTAATTTAATATTTTTGAGTTCTATTATCTTTTTGAGAGAAAGATCAGTTTGTGTAGAAATTAATTAATGGATGGAACTCTACTCATCAAGAATTTTTTTTATTATATGAATAAATTAATTCCTAACATTATGGAAAGGATCACAAAACTAAAAATGTGTTATCCTAATACCTTATGTTTTGTTGAATCGATGATATTTTAAATCATCGTAGATTTATGGATTTGAGGCCTCCAATTTTCCATTTATTGTTCACTTATTTTTTATTGATGACCTGAATCACTCCCTATAAATATTCACATTTTTTCTTAAATTACGTGTCTATAATTTTCACCAATGTTCTCCTATTCAAAACCCTAACTTTTTGGTGACTTATTCATTTCTCGTTCCCTATTATTAAGAATAAATTTTATTAACCCTATTTCTGATGTAGGTTTTTAAAAAGGTATTTTCTATTTACAACCTTTTATTTTTGAAAAATAATTTCAAATTGTGAGGATTCAATTTTTTGAATAGGAGAGAATGTAACACCCCAATATTCCATAGTACATTATCTCTTTAAAGTAATTCAATAGCTTGAGCTAAATGCAGCACTGAGTTCAAGCGCATCACGACCAATCAAACTAGTCGTTTAAAAATCAGTTACAAATAGTATTAAGCACATTTTGAAATTTATATATATCCTATATAATTTTAACATTCATATTTTTTGTTTCTTAGAAATAATATAAGGACAAATTCAATTTTTCATATAAAAGAAGTATTTTTCAAAAAATGCAATTTTCTTGCCTTTTAATGGAGAACCATTTTTAAATACAATACTTGACACTTTTATATATTCAATTTAATGAAATTAAATTATTCTTTATAAGTGTGACATAAAAAATTAGTTTGGATAAATTTTTGGTACTTTTTTTATAACTTTCATTTTTTGATGAATAGTGAAAAATACTAAATTTTAATTAAAAATAATTTTTAATCGAAATAATTTATAGTGTTAAATTCTAAATTTGAGTGGTTTTAAAGTATAATTAGATTATATTTTTATCATATAATATAACATAGGTCATTGGATGTAATTTCACTTTTAAATTGTATATAAACACATGTTAATCTTTTGATAATTTTTACTTCTTAAAAACCTACTTTCTGGTTTGGACAACATGAATTAATTTTAAATTAATTACTGAAAATTCAATGTTTTTAATTTGGTAAAATTGATATCATTTTTTTAATTTTTAATATCAAAATTATCTTTGGGTGAATATTTGGTGTTTTTTTCTGAAAACATTCATTTTTTTAATAGTGAAAAATACTACATAGTACATAAAAACCGAATTTTTCATTTAAATAATTATTTTTCATTAAAATTTATCTTAAAGTAAAAAATCGATACATAATACTTTTATTAGTCCAATGTAATTCATTTGAGTCATTTTATAATAAAATTAGATATATAAAATTTTATTGAACTTTTTAATGTCTTTTACACACCATCTAGGCACATTTGCAAATTTACATAAAATGTAATTTTACTACTTCTCTGAATTGAATTTCATAAATCCAAGATACACAGCTAAAATCACTAAGTAAAATGTGGTTCAATGATATGAAAATCATTTTTTGTGAATAGTAACTTTTGAATTTTATTTACCATGGTTAAAAGTAAATAGGGTAATTAAAGGTGAAATTATATTATAATTACGCTAACACATGTCCTAATTCAATTGGATTAGTTTCTTTAACCAAAATAAACCTTAGGACAAAAATAAGAACCTTTTTTATCCATTTGGGTTAGATTAGGACATTTATTATATTTTATTTAAAGAAGAGTTAAAAGGGTTAAATTCAAAGATTAATAACTAAAACATTTTTAATATAGGGTTATACATAAGATAAATTCAACAATAAATATTAATTAGAAATATAAAAAAATTCCTACATCGTATTATTTTATTTATAATTTTTAAAAATTAAATAATTAAATTTATTTATGACACAATGATGATGCAGTAATTACCTTATTAATGAAAGATTAAAATAATTGATATTATAAATATTAAAATAAAAGTAAATTGAAACTTATTATGTAATAAAATAATGTTTTAGTTGAATATGACTTTTTAGGGTTGATTCAATCTATTTTTTATAAGTAATCAAGTTGTAATGACTTTCACAAAAACTAAATACTAAATAGTGTCAAAATTGACATAAATGATTTTTTAAAACAAATACTATTTTATTAAATAATATAATAGTCCTAAAAATATACTTTTCAGAAAAAGGACTTAGATAATGTTATATATGTAATTAATGAACCACTTGAGGTTCTATTCTCATTTTATAGTAATTTTATTAACCATATAGTATAAGAATACAAGAAGACATGGTAAGAGTTAAACTATTTAACTAAGGGCTAAATCTAAAAGATAAGGTTAATATGATAACCTAAACTTGTCTAAAACCTTTTGGTTGAGAATATTTCGACCCATAACCACATTATACTTAAAATAAATCCATTTTTAGCCATTATAAACCGAAAATAATTGTATAATAAAACAATATTTCAGGCTCTTCTTGAAGTGCCCCTCACCTCTCTTATAAAAGGGTACTTCCCCTTCTCTCAAATTCACACCTCCAAAGCCATTTGGATCAGCCAACCCCTTTCAAATATCCTCCCAACTAACCTCTCTTAAACCTAGAGGCCTTACTTTAATCATAAATCCAACCTAAGGATCCCTTTTGATCAAGTCAAAAGGAAGCACCCAATGAAGAGATAATTATCCCATCACCTATTTCAAAGTTCTTTTCTTCTTCCACTTTATCTTTCTTTGCTATTTCCATACCAAAATAATAAATATATTAAATTATACATAATTTTATGCTATTATAAATATGGTACAAACATATTCATTATTCTATTCATCATATGTATGAAAAAGTCACCAAATGTGTGTACGTACGGCTTACCGTCTCCACGTCGTGGTGTAGTTTGTTATTCAACACTTCATTTTTTGGATAGGTATAATAATGAGTATAATTTTTGTAAATAATAAATATAACATTTTAATTATTATTTATATATAATATAAAATCCAATTACATACGATTTCACCATTAATAGAATGATATCGTCACTCGTGCATACGTACGGCTTACCATCTCCACGGCGTGATGATATTCATCTTCAACGATCACTCTTCAAGAATTTTTATAAAAATATATATATTGATTAATTATGAGGTATATGAAATAATTTTTCTAATGTAATAATATATATTTATGTATAAAAATATATGTTGTTTACTTACTTCTATACTATTCGATAAGAAAACAGAAACAACATTCAGGCGTATGTACGAACTACCGTCTCTATGAACGGTGTTTCCATTTAATGTATCTATCTATTATAAATATTTATATTATGAATATATATGATATATAAATCTTGTTTTATATTCTAGATGTATTTAAATCATGATCTAAGTGATACAATTAAGAATAACAAGTTAAAACACGTATGATAAAGAAAGCAATTATTACCCGAAATGTTACTTTAACATTGAAATTATTATTAAATGGGTAGTATAATGTAATAAATGAATCATATATGATATCATAAATATTAATATGGTCTTTATATAATTTAATAACATACAATTGTCATTATATAAGAGGTTAAATGTGCCCTCGACTAAAGGAAAGTACAAGGTAAGGGTTAATTCCTCAATCTCATTATTATCTGAGATTGTTTATGTGTAATTATTTACTAAGACATATTTATTATCCATGTCCATGTTTCATAAAAGAGTTTTCAAAATGATTCTTTCAAGGAAATATTTAACTAAAATATCGTTTTAAAAATTTTAAATATTTATTCCTCTAAATCTTTCTCATTAATGTTCATGGTTTCAAAATGGTTTTAAGGATTTATTTATATGGACATGAATGTTTTAAAATGTTAATTACTTTCAAAATTTTAAAAGTGGTATGGGACAATTTGATTCAAAAATATCTTTTAAATTTATTCCTTTATAAATTGTGTGACTTTTAAATGATGTCATGAAAATGGGGTATTTCTATCAAAGAGTTTTACTGATCATTTTCAAATATGTCAATATCCTTTACTGGATATTATTATTGATTGAGGTTGGTTTATTATAATACAATCTTACATATTTTATTTAATGATTTATGATATGTTTTACTGTGGATGTGTTATTTTTATACCATTCATGGTTTTTGGTTAAAGTATTAACATTTCGTATTCTAGTTTTAATATGAATGTTTATTTTATGTTTCAACATTTTTATATGAGGAATGTGTTGGACTTATTAAATAATGGGAGGGGACCACTATAGCCCCTCAATGCATTAGTAGGTCTCATGAGACAAATTATTGTCTTGACACAAGGTCTTGACAAAATTTTTATTTTTAGTTTTGGCATGAGGCCTTGATTATGTGGTTTTGATGTCCAACATTATGCATTCCCTCATTATTAAATTAGTTATTACATGTGATTATTCGACTAGTAGAATATCCATGCTCATGTTTATATAATAATTTTTGATTTATTTTTTTCCATATTATATTCAAGATTATGTTTAAAATACTTTTGTTTTTATTACACATCTTTCCTTAAATGTTTATATCTTCTGCTAAATTATTTACACTTACTTAGCATCTGAGCTCACCCCTTTCTTATGTTTTATTTTCCCAAAATGTATAGAAGTGTATTATGATTGATATATAGGTTTAAGATAGGCGAATAATGGTGGTCAAAAAGGATTATTTATGTTGTGTTTTATGTTAGAAAGTGTAATGTGACATTCATGTATGTAACCTATTTTCCAAGACTGCTAAACTGATCAGTCCTTCGAGACTTGATTCCTTGTAATCCTGCCAATGTATTAAAATAATGCACCGGCTCTGGGTAACTGGGGTTGGGGAATTATAATTATCATACATATGCACTAAGGAAACAAGGAAACATAATAAAAAAACAACCAAACGATGGTGCCACATAATCAAAATAACTAGGGGAATACAATCTATAAAAGAAAATAAATCCTCTAAAGTGTCCTAATAATGATTTAACCATCATGTTAAACTTTCTATGACACATGTATTTGGATCCTGAACTAGAGATGAGGAATCTAGGTCGATACTATTTAACTTATCATATCCAATTATTCCTATAGAACTCACTAGGATCTATCATGATCATGGGATCAAAAGAAACTTGGGTCCCTTCCATTACATTTTAGGGATACTGAAACATCTCATAAACTCACTCAATCTAACTGAGTACTTACAGTAGGGAACATACTCTACACAAGGGATTTAACTTATCTGGATCCCTACCAGTCTCCTAGGACACCCATGACATTTCAATAGTGGAAGTGAGCGACTAATGAAATAATATATCATTACATAAATATAATTTCAATAATTTGAAATTTAACCTCACCCCACCTCCTACATCCTCAAAATAAACAACCCCTTTCACATTCTTTTATAAGCTTCATAATATGCATAAGAATATAAAGAATCCCTCATGGGGTCATGAACCACAATAAGAATGATAAATTAATGGATTTCAATTGAGGGTATCCCATATTTATAAAATAAGTTCCTTTAAATTACCAACTAGGATTTTACAAATGTGCTCGAGAAGCCATTCCATTTTCACCCCATTTGAGAAAAATATTTAGAATTTCATCCAAAAAACATTTATCTAAATGCTCTAGAAATCCCATTTGGAAACCCAAACATTTTCCATAAATAAAATTTTAAAATAATAAACCCTTTATTTTTTAAGGAAATATGTGCTAAGAACCCTTTTATTAAGCTTAAATATCCTTTTGAAAATATCTTAATCCAACATGACAGTTAAGGGTCTCAAAACCATTTAAATAGGTTAAAGGTAAATTCCTTCCATTTTTCAAAACATGACTTTAAAATATCACATATTCACTTTAAAGAAAAAAAATATGACCAAAATTTCAAAATATTTAAATTATTTTAAAAAATTCACTCGGGCCTTTTACAAAACATTTGGCATGTGACATAAGTCTATTCCAAGTCTATAAACCATTTTCAAGCCAATTGAAACCCAACAAAGTCATAACATGGAATTATAATTTCATAAGATATCATTTAAAAACATCTAATAAATTTATAACATGTATTACAAGGGAGTTCCAAAGAAACGCCTACCTCACTAAAGCAAATTCAAATCTAAAACTTGTTGACATTAATGGAGAACACATAAATATGTCAAGTGACATATTACTCAATACCTAACAACAAAAATCCTCATCATTAAAAAGAAATTACACTATGCTCTAGTGGCATCATACTTCAAATCTATAACTGAGTCACACAAAATCAAAGGAAAAAATATAAAGAGGAATACCAACCAACATGAAATTCATTCTGTGTGAAAACATGGACCACCAACATCCATGATTTTCATCAAGACGTTTAGCCCGTACAATTCACAACATACCATCAATATCAAACTATAATTGCATTTTAACAAAATGAAACGGATGACAAATAGGAAAAAACTCACCACAGAGTTATGGCATGTAGTAGAGGAGAGGTGCATGATAGGGGAGAGGTGAACATCAGAGGTGTGGTGCCTGGTGGAGAAGAGGCACACTACAATCTGGTTCACGCATGGCGGAGGTGTGGCGCACAGAGGAGGAGAGACACAGGGTGATCTAGTTCACAACGGAGGAGAGATGCATGGTGGAGGTGCGGTTCACGATAGAGGAGAGGCAGAAGGAGAGGAGGAGGAGGAGGTGTGGTGGTGGCATTCGGCTTATGTGAGAGCTTGAGGGGAGTGAGGAAGGCAGAGAAAGTTAGGGTTTTTTCATAAAACCCGATGAACTATTTATCAATGCAAGCTAAAAAGTGTTGATATAGTTATGTTTTGTTAGTGCTAAAATAGAAAGTGCTGATACAATATGTCTTTATCAGTGCTTTTTTAGTGTTAATAAATGCTTATCGTTATCAATGCTAAAAATATAGCGCTGACAAAGACTCATTTTATAAGGGCTTTTTTAGCACTGATAAACATAGGCCTTTATCAGTGCTAAAAAAGCACTGATAAGGATACAATGTTACTAATTTATTTTTATTACTACATATATTTATAATATTTTATATATGATAAATATATACTTATTTATTTATAATTGTAACTATATATATTTATATTTATAAAATTATATTTTAAATAATTATAAATTTATAAGAAATGTACTTATTATATTTATAATCTTAGAAATATATATAATAAATATATTAATTATATATATATAAGATAATAGATATATATAACTATATTTCTTCTCATTTTATAATTATTTATAGAATATTTTTTTTAATTATAATTATAAATGAATATGTATTTATTTATTTAAATAACTATAAAATTATAAAAAAAATTATTTATAATATTTACTATTTTATTAATATATATATTATAATTTTATAATTATTTAAATAAATATATATTTATTTATAAATATAACTACTAATTAAATATAAATTTATTTGTAATTTAAAATTATAATAAATATTTATTTATTTATAGTTGTAAGTATAAATATGTATATATATATATATATATATAATTATAAAATTATAAGAAATATATTTATAATTTTATTAATATATCTAATTAATATATTTATTTTAATTTTTTAATTTTGTAAATATATCTATATTTATTTAGAATTATATTTATAAATATTTTTATTTATTTATAAATATTTTATTCAATTATATATTTATAACTTTATAAGTAGTATAATAAAAATATTTATGATAATTGTTTAATTATTTAAAAAATATATATTTATTTATAGTTATAATTATAACTATAAATAAATATGTTTATAAATATTTGTATATAATTATAAATATAAATATATATTTTTTATAAAATTATAATATATGTATTTATTGTAATTTTATAATTATTTAAATATATATATAGTTATAATTATAATTAAAAATAAATATATTTAAAAATTATTTATATATAATTAAAATTTAATAATTATAAATATAATAAATGTATTTATTATTTAAATTTATTTACTTTCATTTTATAAGTATTTTTTAGAACATAATAATATATATGGGTAACATGTATTAATCATATATAATTAGTGATAAAATATACATAATAAAAAATGAGCCATCAATGGACAACATGAATAATAAGAAGGTTTAATGTATAAATGGACATTCATGATGATACATAATATATTTTCATGCATGAATGATCAATATATTTATTGACCAAATTCATTGGATACACATATATATATTTAATAATTATGATATAAATATATATATTTAAAAATTATGTATATATATATTAATTATAAATATAATAAATATAATAAATATAACAAATTTAATTAATTTAATAAATCTAATAAATATAATGAATATAATGAATCTAATTAATCAAATTAATATATTAATTATAAATATAATATATATATATAAGGAATATAATGAATATAATGGATATAATGGATATAATAAATATAATAAATATAATAAATCTAATAAATATATTCATTATTTAATGAAATTTATTATAATCTTATAATTATGTATATATATTTATATGTTAAATTCTAATCTTAGAAACACTTTTTGAAACATTATATTTAAATTTTAATTATTTAAAAATATATATTAATTATAAACATGGGTTTTTTCTTTAATGTATACAAATAAAAATTATTTTTTAATATAAAGTTATAATATATTTTATTAAAAACTTTTATCAGTGCTAAATTTTTCGTTGATAAATCTATCCTTTATCATCTCATTGTTTAGTACTAATAAAGGGTAGATTTATCATCACTTTTTTTCTAGCATTGATTAAGGTCGCCCCTTTATCAGTGCTTTCTACTTAGCACTAATAAAACCTAGTGTTTCCCTTGCCTCATTCTATGGAAGTGTGGGTGCATCACTGGTGGTATGACATTGGCTGAATGATCAAGAAAGAATTTCCACTTCGAAGTTGAGGAAGTAATATATCTCAGGCCTGGTTAATTAGGATTGTAGTACCTTCATAAATCTTTGGACAAGGTAGTTAGAGGTAAATTTGTCAAGTTAGATCAATAAATAATAAATCAATAAAGCATTATGAAACAAGATAAATAGAAAATATTACACAATTTGTGTTCTTAGATTGGTTTTCATTACTATGGTTACTCCTTATCTCTTTAGGGGCCTTGATGGGTTGATAGACTCTGCACTTGGTATATTAATACTATTCACTTCTATCTAGATAAGATCCTAGAGTCTCACACACAATATAATATTCAAGAATCTTCCCTATTCTGGTGAATAGGCATATAGAACATAGTGGACCCTACCAAGAGTTCTAAGTGTTGTCTAGTTTTATCAATTACTGTTAAATAAATAAATTCATTATTGTTCAAGTAAATAATAATTGGGTTGAATTTACTTATTAAAAATATTTACAAGGGTTTAAGTAAATATGGGGAATAATATTATTTGAACGAATATTATTTTAATATTTTAGGTCATTTAATATTATTGGGAATTATAACACTACGGGAAAAATGAGCAATTGCGACGGGTTATTTGCGACGGGATTTATGCCCGTCGCAAATAGTCATGTGAAAAACTTATTTGCGACGGGGGTATTTCCCCGTCGCAAATAAGGAGGCTTTTGCGACGGGATTGCTTTCCCCGTCGCAAATAGTTTTCCCGCGATGCGCGCCAAATCGCGGGAAAACTATTTGCGACGGGGAAAGCAATCCCGTCGCAAATAACCGGCGGCGGTAAAAGGTATTTGCGACGGGAATATCCCCCCGTCGCAAATACTATGTCGGCAGGGGTTATTTGCGACGGGACCCGTCGCAAATAACTATTTACCGGTTGACCGTAATAAATGTTGGCTAAGGTATTTGCGACGGGTACCGTTGCAAATAATACTATTTGCGACGGGAATCCCGTCGCAAATGGGCCCGTCGCAAATAATCTAACCTATAAATACCCCCATCCGTTTTTTTTATTTCATTCTCATTCCTTATCTTCTCCTCCTCTGAAAATTATATTTTTAGAGTTGAGTTTTTCTCCAGTTTAATTTTTTTCTCCGGAGCTGATATTAAAGTTTTGAAGAACGATCAGAACAGATCAATTTTCAAGGTATTTATCTTCATTTTAATTTTTTATTTATTTTTTATTTTTTATTAGTTTCAATTATTATTAATTAGTTGTAATTTAATTATGTTTACATTGTTTTATTATTTAATAAATTTAAATTATTAGTATTGTTTGGTAATTAGGAATAATTAGTAATAATTTTTAATAATTAAGAATAAATATTAATAATTAGTTATAAATACCAATAATTAGGAATAAGAACATTATTACATTATTAGTTTATTTTATTATTAATATTAAAATAATATAATTTTTTATATATATACAATTCTTTTTTCATCTGTGTGTTTGGTGTCTTCACATGTATTATTTGTATGTGGAGATAGAAAACGCACAGATGAAAGAAGAATTGTATATAAATTAGAAAATTATATTATTTTAATATTAATAATAAAATATATTAATAATGTTATTATTTATAATTATTGGTAATTATTTCTAATTATTGATAATTATTCATTTAATTACTAATAATTAGAAACAATTATCAATAATTATCAATAATTAAGAATAATTAGTAATAATTACCAACAATTAGTATTAATTACCTATAATTAGTATTAATTACCAATAATTAGTAATAATTACCAATAATTAACAATAATTAGTAATAATTACCTATAATTAGTATTAATTACCAATAATTAGTATTAATTACCAATAATTAGTATTAATTATCAATAATTAGTAATAATTAGGAATAATTAACAATAATTAGGAATAATTAGTATTAATTAGGAATAATTAGTATTAATTACCAATAATTAGTATTAATTACCAATAATTAGTATTAATTAGGAATAATTAGTATTAATTACCAATAATTAGTATTAATTACCAATAATTAGTATTAATTACCAATAATCACCATTAATTACCAATAATTAGTATTAATTACCAATAATTAGTATTAATTACCAATAATTAATATTAATTACCAATAATTAGTATTAATTATTAATAATTACCAATAATTATCAATATTTAGGAATAATTAACAATAATTGCCAATAATTACCAATAATTAGTAATAATTACCAATAATTAGTAATAATTACGAATAATTATCAATAATTAATAATAATTAGCAATAATTAGTAATAATTAGCAATAATTAGAAATAATTAGCAATAATTAGAAATAATTAGCAATAATTAGTAATAATTAGAAATAATTAGTAATAATTAGAAATAATTAGTAATAATTAGAAATAATTAGTAATAATTAGAAATAATTAGTAATAATTAGAAATAATTAGTAATAATTAGAAATAATTAGTAATAATTAGAAATAATTACCAATAATTAGTAATAATTAACAATAATTAGGAATAATTAGTAATAATTAGAAATAATTAACAATAATTAGTAATAATTAACAATAATTAGGAATAATTAGGATTAATTAGGAATAATTAGTATTAATTAGGAATAATTAGTAATAATTACCAATAATTAGTAATAATGATTATTAATTACCAATAATGATTATTAATTACCAATAATTAGTATTAATTACCAATAATTAGTATTAATTAGTATTAATTACCAATAATTAGTATTAATTACCAATAATTAGTATTAATTACCAATAATTAGTATTAATTACTAATAATTAGTATTAATTAACAATAATTGTCAATAATTAACAATAATTGTCAATAATTAACAATAATTAGTAATAATTAACAATAATTAGCAATAATTACTAATAATTAGCAATAATTACTAATAATTAGCAATAATTAGTAATAATTAGCAATAATTAGCAATAATTAGCAATAATTAGCAATAATTAGCAATAATTAGCAATAATTAGCAATAATTAGCAATAATTGGCAATAATTGGCAATAATTGGCAATAATTAGCAATAATTAGCAATAATTAGCAATAATTAGCAATAATTAGCAATAATTAGCAATAATTAGCAATAATTAGCAATAATTATCAATAATTAGCAATAATTATCAATAATTAGCAATAATTAGCAATAATTAGCAATAATTAGCAATACTTAGCAATACTTAGCAATAATTAGCAATAATTAGCAATAATTAGCAATAATTAGCAATAATTATCAATAATTATCAATAATTATCAATAATTAGCAATAATTAGCAATAATTAGCAATAATTAGCAATAATTAGCAATAATTAGCAATAATTAGCAATAATTAGCAATAATTAGCAATAATTAGCAATAATTAGCAATAATTAGCAATAATTAGCAATAATTAGCAATAATTAGCAATAATTAGCAATAATTAGAAATAATTAGGATTAATTAGCAATAATTAGTATTAATTAGCAATAATTAGCAATAATTAGCAATAATTAGAAATAATTAGCAATAATTAGGATTAATTAGCAATAATTAGTATTAATTAGCAATAATTAGCAATAATTAGAAATAATTAGCAATAATTAGTATTAATTAGAAATAATTAGTATTAATTAGCAATATTTAGTAATAATTAGCAATAATTAGTAACAATTAGAAATAATTAGTAACAATTAGAAATAATTAGTAACAATTAGAAATAATTAGTAACAATTAGTAATAATTAGTAATAATTACCAATAATTAGTAATAATGATTATTAATTACCAATAATCATCAATAATTACCAATAATCACCAATAATTACCAATAATCACCAATAATCACCAATAATCACCAATAATCACCAATAATCACCAATAATCACCAATAATCACCAATAATCACCAATAATCACCAATAATGACCAATAATGACCAATAATGACCAATAATTACCAATAATGACCAATAATTACCAATAATGACCAATATTTACCAATAATTAGGAATAACTACCAATATTTTGGAATAATTACCAATAATTTGGAATAATTACCAATAATTTGGAATAATTACCAATAATTTGGAATAATTACCAATAATTTGGAATAATTACCAATAATTTGAAATACTTACCAATAATTTGGAATAATTACCTTATTACATTATTTGTATATTTTATTATTAATATTAAAATAATATAATTTTCTATATTATATACAATTCTCTTTTCTTCTGTGTTTTTTCTGTCTCCACATGTAATATTGGCATTCTTTTTCAAAATTATCAACCTACTCGTCAATGGAGAGGTGAAAGTGAATGCCAATATTACATGTGGAGACAGATTGTGAAACACACAGATGAAAGGAGAATTGTATATAATATAGAAAATTATATTATTTTAATATTAATAATAAAATATACTAATAATGTAATGATGTTATTATTATATAATTAATATTTATGAAAAAAATTATATTAGTATTATTAAAAAAATAAAAAATCAATATAATATTAAAATTATCAATATTTGTAACAGGTTTTGCTTTATTCTCAATATATTCAATCCTTGCTTGTGTTTTTTCTAACAAATTATTCAAAACCAGTAATGCTTTTATATTTTATAGAAAAATATGGAACAACGAGGTCGTCAACAGTCATTATTAGATGACCGCATATGGATAAATCAACGTAGAAATCCAAATGGTTCTGGTTTAAATCCAGTATATATAGAGGGTGTGGAGAGTTTTTTTATCATTTGCGGCATCAAATCCAGAATTTGTTTCAGAAGGAAAGATAAAATGCCCTTGTCGAAAATGTGCATTGAGAACGTTTGACACGTTTGACAAAGTGGGGGAACATCTCTTGCGTTTTGGTTTTCAAGCAGATTATGTTTTTTGGTATCAACACGGTGAACGCAGTTTCAGAGCAGGTGATACCAACTTGGTTCCGGATCCATCCCAGTTTCAAGATTTAGTACATGATGTTGCAGGTTCATCTGTTCAACATACAGAAACTCCGACTGATATAGCTTCAAATCCTGAGTTGGGACCGTCTGAATTTTATGAGTTGTTGAAGTCTGCTGAGGATGCATTATATCCTGGCTGCAAGATGAGCAAATTAGAAGCAGTTGCAAAATTTATGGCTATCAAATCAGATAACGGAATGTCAAACACATGTTTTGACCAGATATTTTCTTTGCTGAAAACACTGTTACCCGAAGGAAATGTTTTACCTGCAAATTACTATGAAAGTAAGAGGTTGGTTCGAAATTTGGGACTTACTTGTCAGAAGATTCATGCATGTTCAAATGACTGCATTTTATATTCAGGGGAAAATGAGTCGTTGGATAGTTGTCCCACATGTGGGCAACTGAGATATAAAGAAGGACAACACGGGAAGTCTGGTTTGATTCCTGTAAAACAGTTGAGATATTTTCCGCTTACATCTAGACTTCAGCGTTTATTCATGTCTAAGAATACAGCGACAATGATGTCATGGCATAAAGAGAATATTTCAAACGATAAAAGCTTGAATCATCCAGCCGATGGTGATTCATGGAAACATTTTGATAGAGTGCATCCATCATTTGCTTTAGAAGCTAGAAATGTTCGACTGGGCCTTTCCACTGATGGTTTCTGTCCGTTTGGATCTTATGGTAGTCAATATTCATGTTGGCCTATTTTTTTAACTCCGTATAATTTACCTCCATGGATGTTGATGAAGGAGCCATATATCTTTTTGACTTTACTAATTCCAGGACATCCGAAGAAAAATATTGATGTTTATTTGAAGCCATTGATTGATGAATTAAATTTATTGTGGAGTACTGGTGTCAGTACATATGATGTTGCAACGAAACAGAATTTCATACTGAGAGCAGCATTGATGTGGACAATAAGTGACTTCCCGGCTTATGGGATGCTATCTGGCTGGAGTACACATGGTCAGAAATCATGTCCTTACTGTATGGGAGAGAACAAAGCATTTATGCTCATTCATGGAAAGAAACCTTGTTATTTTGACTGTCATCGCAGATTTCTTCCAGCTGATCATCCTTTTCGCAGAAATAGATCTCATTTCAGAAAAGGAACAGCTGAAAGGGATGGACCTCCAAAAATGCTATCAGGTTCGGAGTTAAAATCGGTTGTATTTTCATTACCTCCCATCACTTTTGGTCCCACAATAAACCAACAGAAAATTTCTGGTTTTGGGAAAGAACACAATTGGATTAAACGTACCATATTTTGGGATTTGCCATATTGGTCTGATTTGTTGGTCCGACACATGTTAGATGTCATGCATATTGAGAAGAACTGTTTTGATAATTTGTTTCATACAGTTTTGGATATGCTAGGAAAGAGCAAAGACAATGTAAATGCACGTTTAGATCTTGCCCAAATTTGCAGGCGTCCAGACATGGAATCATCGATATTAAATGTAAAAGTGTTCTCACAGTAAATGAACCATTCTTATTGGCTCAACAGGCATATCAAGTTTATTATGCAAAGTACTGTGCAACATCAAGAGACTTGACTGATTGGTGGAGTGTAATAAAAATCAAAATTCGAGACAATCAGTTTAGTCAAAGTGAATGTGCTTTCACTGATGTGCAAAGAATTGAAGTTTTTCAAGAGAGTACTCAAAATCAATCTTTTTTACAAAGAGATATGAGTATCGATGACGACACCCCACATTTAAGAGTCGGTGATGACGATGATGTTAATGATGTCACACATGAATTTGAAATGGTAAGAGATGAAGCAACTGCAACTCGAATGGATATCGATGATGTTGAGGAGGAATATGAAGATGACATTGACATATATGAAGATGATGATGAAGATGAACACTTATAGAATTCCATGGTATTTATATACAATCATAATATGTATATATGTATATATAATAGTAATTATCAATTATTTGCTAATATTAACATTTTCTGTTTCAGATGGACGAGGCCACATTTCATGAGTTGGCGGAGGCTGACCTGCCTTTCGATGCGGATGAGTTGCTGGCAGATGACCCTCAGCCTGCAGGCGCTCCAGGGAGTACGCGGAGGGGGCACGGTCTTGCACGATTGATGATTCCTGACCCCGTCCCCGAGCGACGTCCACGTCTTGGGTTTGATCCGCGCACCCGGAGGTGTGATAACCTGTGTAATAACCTGTGAATTTGACTAATATTTCATTAATCTATTCACATAATAAATGTTTATTATTTTTTCAGTTTTTCGCATATAGCAGTCGGACAGGGCAGCGCTATTTTGCGCAACTATTTCTCTCAGCCGTGGACCACATGGGAGCAGATTCCCATTGATGTGCAGCAGGCCATGTTCGGCCATTGGTTGGTACGTACGTAAATAAATAATTTTTATTTTGAAAATTATTTCATTTCTAACTTGATATTTTGATTTATTTGTAGGGTTTATGGTATCCGATCGAGGATACCATGCGTGACGCCATCCACGAGGCATGGGAGGTGGCCATGCGTGATCGCCTTCGTCAGTTTTTGCACAATTTAAGAAAAGCTGCGATGAAGAAAGCAGGAGTGTCAGATTTTGATGAGTCATGTAGAGCACACCGACCAGAGTACATTTCATCCCATGTATGGGATGGATTATGTGTGCACTGGTTGAGTGGTGCCTTTCAGAGGAGATCATCGGTGGGGAGGCAGAATCGGGGGAGGCAGGAGGTGACTCATCGAGCTGGGAGTCGTTCTTTCAGTACTCATAGACAGCATCTGGTACGTACATTATTTATAAATATTTTATATAACTATAAATATTAACAGTTTATTTTTTATTCTTATAGGCTGTCGAGCACCCCGATATTACAGAGTACGACGTATATCGGAGGATGTATAGTGATCCTGCTACTGGGGAGCTCAGAGGTGATCGTCAGCATCACATCGTGGTCAGTATTATTTGTTTTCAAGTTTAAAAATTAACTGCATATAATATATTCACAATTTTAATTTTAAATTGCAACTATAGGAGTCATATGAGGCTGCAGCGGCACAGGCCCAGCCTGAGAGTCAGGCCGAGGCATCAGATCAGACCACTGCCCGTCAGTTTGATGAGGCGGCATGGATGCAGGCCACCCAGTATGCCTTCGAGAAGGGCCGGGTAGTTGGTATCGGCTCTCGACTGACTCCCGGAGATTATTATGGCAGTGCTGCGATGTCGGCGTCCAGCTCGAGAGGAGCTCGTGCATCATCTTCTACACAGTATGAGGAGCAGTTGCGATCTCAGACTGCACAGATAGAGAGTCTCCGACAGGAGCAGGAGCAGATGCGTCAGCAGCATGAGGAGGAGCATCGACGCCAGCAGCAGCTGTACGAGGAGTAGACGAGTCGGTGGCAGCAGCAGCATCAGGAGCAGATGGAGTACATGCGCCGACTCACTCACGCTTTAGGGATGGAGTTTCCTCCACCACCATCTGCAGATCCCCCACCTCCCCCCCCCTCCCCCCCCCCCCCTCCTACAGATTAGAGTTTGTATTTCTGTTATAAAATTTGTGAAATCAAAATATTTTTTTTTCTATTCGTACTTTCAGTCTCATTATAAAATATTAATAATATTATATTATTAAATAACAATATTAATATGAATAATAATAATATTTATATTTTATAATATTAAATTATATATATATATTAAAATTTTATTTATATAATAAAATTTTATATATATATTAAAATTTTATAATATTATAATTTAATTATTTTTTTGTAATACTTGAATTATTTTAATATTTGAATGTAAAATAATTCTATTATTTTTATATTAATTAAAATAACTTATTAATATTTTTTTTTATTTATGAATTATAATTATAATATTATTATATTAATTAAATTATTTATTAATATTTTATTATTTTTATTTTTGAATTATAATTCTACTATTATTATAGTAATTAAAATAATTTATTATTTTCATTTGTAAATTATAATTCTATTATTATATTAATTAAAATAATTTATTAATAATTTATTTTTTTTATTTTTTTTATAGTATTTGCGACGGGATACTATGCCCGTCGCAAATACCAGTATTATTAATAATTTTTTATTTTTTTTAAAAAGAGTATTTGCGACGGGTGACGGTTCCCGTCGCAAATACTAGTATTATTAATTTTTTTTATTTTTTAAAAAAAAACCGTTATTGCGACGGGCCCGTCGCAAAAACAATTTGCGACGGGTCCCGTCGCAAAAGGTATTTGCGACGGGCCCGTCGCAATAACTGCTTAAAAAGTTTTTTACAAAAAATACGGAATACTATTTGCGACGGGGAGAATGCCCGTCGCAAAAAAAGGCTTTAGCGACGGTCCCGTCGCAAATAGGTTTAGTTGCGACGGCGTTTTCAGCAACGAGCTATTTGCGACGGGACCCCGTCGCAAATGGCTATTTGCGACGGGATCCCGTCGCAAATAGCCCGTCGCAAATACCTGTTTTTCCAGTAGTGTAATACATGTTAATGAATCGAGTTTTTTATGAAATATATTTAATATATATATTACAGGTATGTGATAAAGTATAAATAATATTTATGATGCTCTTTAGTTTTTTATAATTATTATTAATTAATTATTTAGTGGACGTTAAATATACTGGGGTTGGGAACCCTTTTGGGTATTTTACCATCCACTGTATATAGGAGGAGAGAGGCTCTCACACAATGACTATTCATTATTAGTTTTTTAGTGCCCATATCTCCTCTCCCACTTTCTAGAGAGAGAATCACTCAGTCCAAGTGATTGGATTGAGCTTATCTTCTTACATAGAAAGAATGATAATATGGTGATCATCAGGAAGTCAAAGGAATTGTTTGATTATTGCACTAGCACCTAGAATTCGACAATTGAAGTTCTTGTTGATTTTTTAAGCATGTGTTGATGATCTAGAGATATTATGCTTTTGATCCTTCGAGCAATGGTCACCTGAAATGTGCTATAGATGAGCATGCTTCTATTTGAAAGAGGTAAACATTTAGTTTTAATTGTTTTTCTCTGTTTAATTCTCATGAGATTCCCAGACTGTACTGTGGCTTGAATTTTCAGATATGGAAAGTTTCATCGCTTTAGTGATGAAAATTTTAAAACTCCCCAGCTCATTGGCTTTCGCTGCGCACCTTGGTACCTTCAAAAACTTATACATTTAATTAGTAAAAATTAATATGACTAACCATTTCATGATATAATTATATAAATAAAATAAATACCACTTTTAATAGGAATTAAATTCAATTGGTATATCTAAAATGGCTAATACGATCATTATATGATTTGAAATGTATTTTTATAAATTTTTCCTTTTATATGATATGAATTTCTATTTCAAGAAACCTATTATTAATTATGATAAAATATATTTGACATGAATAATTTATTAATAATAATTTAATTAGTAAATTATCAGAAATATGAATCAAAATAGTTAATATTCTAAAAATGTATATTTTCTTATAAATTTTATTACATTGAATATCATCTTTTTCTTTAAAATTTAAATTTATAAATTTTATAATTTGAATTTTAAAATGAAAAATATTTTTTTTCATCATATTAATATTTTCTCAATATAAAGTTTTGGTGTTTTTCTGAAAATGTTGATTTTAAGGTTAATAGTGCAAAATATTGTTTTTACAAATAACATGAATTTTATTAAATTATTAGTATATAAGTATGAATTGGAAATTCATGAATACTTTTTTATAAAACCAAATATGAATTTTATAAGAGAATTTATAATTATAAAAATAATGTTTTTAATTTACAAACCCAAATTTTACATTTTATAACTTAAGTTAAATGTTTCAAAAAATTATTTTTAAAACATTATACATTTGGTATTTTAAAATTAATTTTTATAATATTTAGAAAATGAATATTTTAAAATATATTTCAAATTTGGAATCATTTTTTCTAATTTTTTTAATAAGTACCATTTTATTTTCAAGCATATAGGATAAATTTCTCTAGTAAAAACTAGTTACCTTGGTAAAAATCAAAAGGGGAAAAAGGATTTAACCAAGAGGGAAAATTCAAAAACATGTTTAAAACATTTGTGGTAATGGGTGGTTGAGACCTTTATTAACCTTATCCATTTTCCTATCCATTATTTACAAATTTTGGACCTACTTTCCTTGATTTTGACTTCCCATTATTGAATAATTTTAGGTATTTACAAAAGTGTCATAACTTTTCACTTATAAAAGGGGAACTCCTCTACTCGCTTCCCCTCACACCAAAACCCAATTAATTCATCCCAAAATCTACCAAAACCTCTACTAAACATTCTTATACACCTTCAAGAGGTTATTTTCTCTTCGAAAGACCATCCCTTAAAGGCTTAACCCCCTTTTCAAAAGAGATAATCCAAGAAGTGAGCTATAAATTTCTATGATCTCATTTTTCATTTCTATTTATTTATGTGAACTTATTATTCCTAAATTTCCATTACATAATATTAAAATTATAAATTAAGTATAATTATTATACTTTTATGTTATTATAATGATGTTAAAACCATTAATCACCTTTCCTTTTTCTATAAAGAAGAATTAAATCGTTATTCATTCATTGTGTGGACTACTGCCTCTACAATGCAACATGTTTTTTTTTCATTAACCACATTAAAAGGATGATAAAAATAGTTAATTTAATATATAATTTTTATATTTATTTAAAATTTTATATTTTATAATGATAAACCATATTACTAATTTTCCCCATTCTATGAAAGAAAAAATCATCATCCATGTGTGTTTTGGACTACCTCCTCTATGGAAGGATTGATTTCCATTTTTCTTTTCATAACCACCTTAAATGGATTATGATGAGAATAATTTTAATTAATAAATATTATTTTTATAAAGTTATTAAGGTTCTGGAAATAAAAATTAGACAACCTACAAACAATTTGTATAATAAAAAATTATTGTGAATTAAACCGTACAAAAAACATTCTAAAAGAAAAAAAATGATTTTTTTAGTAATATAAAATAACTTCATATAGGTTATATTATTATTATAATTATTCAATAGTATGATATAAAACACTAATAAACACAAAAAATGTCATTATGCTCTTGGTATAGAGATATTATAATTAAATCACTTCATAATCATCTATGAATTATGGTATATTCTTGTTTAGGTTGGTTTAACCACCTAATTGAATAATGTTATAAATTTATATCATGGGTGACTATGAGAATTTAATTTATGGTAATATACATTATAAATAATAAAATATTTTTTTTTGTTTTTAAGTGGTAACATTATTATTATACTCATTAATTAAGAAAACACCTTTTGTCCATTATGAATCACCAAAATATGATCATCGTTGATTTCATATTCACAGTTTGTAACAAAAACTACCATGGAAGGAAATTATAACTTTATAAATATCATGTAACATCTATTAAAATACCTTTAATGATATTTTAATGATTACATTTTTATTAATAATGAATACCGACATTATTTTTATGAAATTAATTCATGGTGATCATGATTACTTTCACCCAATATTGAGAATAGTTAATAACTGAATATAATTTATATATAGAATGATTATAAATGAAAAATATAAATGTAAAAGATAATAATATCATTATTAAATAATTTATTAATATATATCTGTTTTTTATAAATTATTTTAGAATGTTTTCATGGAATCCAGTGTAAAAGGTAAGGGTTTACTTGGTCTGAATTTTTGAGACATAATACATTTTATGCACCATATTTATCTTGTATACTATATTTACTGACAACGGACTTATTTTTATCATACCATTTTTATTTCATGGGATATACTAATCCAAATAATATTCCCTTCTTTAAATGGTTATTAATTCAATTATTATCTAATTCGTAAGTATGTTTGGTAACTCAACTTCCATTTATTGAGTTATAATCACTCTCTTAAACTTATTTCATATAAATTGGGTACATACTACCATTTATTATATTATGGGGTATTATCTCATTGTTTTATATGTATTAAATTTCTAAAAAAAATCCTTATCAAATATTTCTTGACTTATGGATTATGTTACCCCTAAGGGATATTGATAGCTGAAATCTCATTTCTTTGAGTTATAAGGTTTCATCTTGAAATTTTTTACTTACATGATTGGATTATCCCATCCTGATATTATATTTTATTTTATTTTATAATCATATTTGGTAAAATTAATTTTTAATAAAAATAAGGTTTTATTACTCCTTTTACAGTGTAGGTTTTCAACAAAGGTAATTCCAAATTATTAAAAAGGTTTCTTTAATAATAAAATGTTTTTTTCTTTTGGATCCACATTTTCTATAGAAAGAAAATATTTAATTTTTAAGATCCATAATTAGAGAATATTTTTTAATGTAAAATTTTTCAAAATCATTCACTTCACATTTTAAAAATTTACTTTTAAAAGTTACATGTATGTTTGTATTTTATATCATTATTAAAAAAAATTCTAAAATCACTTTCTGGTTTTCACATAAATTTTCCTTTTCATAATAAAATTTATTTAAACTCATGAGATTTATGTTACATGATTTATTTTATAATAAATATATATATTTATAATTTGGGGGATTTAACTCACAAAATTAAAAAAAATGATTCTTGATCCCTTTTTGTGTGATATCATTTGAAAAATTCTTTTGTAAGGATGTTCTTAATATATGAAAACATAATTATTAGTTTCCATTGTTAAAATTGGGATATTTTATTTTAAAACCATCCACCATATTTATCTATATTTATTATGAAATGTTTATTTCTATCTGAAGAATGATTTATCACTTCCTTTGCCTTTCCAAATCAT
Source organism: Viscum album (assembly GCA_963277665.1). NCBI lineage: Eukaryota > Viridiplantae > Streptophyta > Magnoliopsida > Santalales > Viscaceae > Viscum > Viscum album. The sequence goes on from OY728138.1 coordinate 461,690,778, forward strand.
CCTCTTTTATATGCATGATATCCATTCCAATGTTGTTCCTCTATAAACACTCTATATTACCTTATATCTATTTAATGGTATTTATATAGATTACATATGTAAATTTATTGGGTAAATTATTTAGTTTACTATATACCCCTTTCTCTATATGGTGTTAGTTTTATGGATGTTTACATAAAATTATATTTCATTTATTGATTGGGGAACTATTAAATTTCTGTATATTTTTTATTCTGATACAGATGTTTATTGATTACTCAAGAAAGTTAAATATGTATTTTCTAACCATAAAATTTATTTCTCTGGATGGTTTAGGATAATATTATCCATTATTTACAATAATAAAGTATTGTTGTTATGTATGTTTTATTCCAACACTGATGATTATTGGAAAAGTTGATTATGTTTTGTTTACTCATTATCTCATATGATTAATTTATTAGACTTAAACAAGTGTTGGATGGGCCTAGAATTATATATTACCTCAATTCATTAGTAGTTATCATAAGATATACATTTTTGGGTATTTTTGTGTATTTTTTCCCACAATAAGATATTTCTTAAACATGGGGACTTGACGGTAATATATGATGTCTTGTCTTAGGGAATGTAATTAGCTCTTTAGAATTATGAATTTTATCACTAAGGTATCAATTATTTGTACCCATGTGATCTAATTATTTTCATAATTATCCATGGTTATATCATTCTCTTAGTTTCATTTAATTTTGGTATTATGGTGATTACTTATTCCTATCATAATATTTATTCTATGTGTATTCCATGATTGCCTCAGTTATATGTTTTCCCTTAATGAGCATTTGATATCAACCCTTTTTATGTTTACATTTCCCCATCTCATGAAGAAAATTATTACACATTATATATCTAATATGATGGATATATGGATAATTTTTTGGATATGTTACAAAATTATTATATATTAAGTAGTTTCTCATATAGTGGGAAAAGGTCATTTTGATACAAAGAGTATGAGTTTTTTTAGTTTATGGTTTTTTAAAATTCCCTAAATCACTAAACCTAAAAATTATTGTTAATTTTTTTAATATAATATATTCTTTAGGTCATGTAACTATGTGATAGTTATTTCTAATAATTTTTAATTGTTATCAAAGCTAGTGTGTAAATATGTGTTTATGGGACTGAATCTGTCAGTGTGGGTCTAGGGAGCTATATCAGTCTTCTTCACAAATAGAATGGGTGAACCCCATGGGGGATCACCAGCATGAATAAATCCTCTTTGGATATACTCATATATTTACGCCCTAGACTCATAGAGATTAGAATGTTTCATATGATAAGTAACCATGGATATATACATCACTCTTGGTGGAAGATCGATAAAAATATCCACCTCCTAATTAGTGGTTAATCTGGCCGCCTCCTCAAGAAATAAAGATCCTACATGATATTGGTATGGAAATTGGGACTCCTATCTGCCTTGACAAGGAGACTGAGGATGTTCAATTTGGACACTATACGAGGATGCTGGTAGAGATTGATCTCAGCTTCACCTTGATTGACAAGGTAACTCTTTCGACTCCTTCTGATAACATTAAAATTGAAGTTGAGTATGAAAAAAATCCTATTTTTTGTACTAAATGTATGGCTGTTGGGTACTCTTTTGAGCTTGGTCGGAAGAAAATCTCATGTGAAGGATGTGGGATGAGAGGTCAACCATTGTCAAAGAAAGTCAATGTTAAAATATGCGGACTTTCCAAAATCCAATGTTCAGGATGGAAATCCCCTTGATGCGTCAACTAAAAATGTGATGGACTCTTTAAATCCCAACTCTCAAGAACCTAGGGGAAAGGGACTGATGGTCGAGGATATTGACCACTCAAGTGTTTCAACTAATTTCAATGTCTTCACTTCTGGAACCAAACAAAAATCATGGGCTGTTATTTTCTCAGAAGAGGCAAATGTCATTGATGACAAAGGACAAAATGCTAACTTGGAGAAAGCTCAACCTCAAATCAAAAGTAGTTATAAGGACTTAAGGTTTTAAAAAATCAATGAACAATAAATACAACAAGTTGTTGATCACCAGATTCATCATGAAAGAATGGTAGTTTTAGATAACTAAAAGGGTAATAAGATTTTAGAGGTTGTTTCTCCTCTCACTGCTAATTTTTTTACTATTCCATCAAAACCTATCATAGATAGTGAGGGCTTAAAACTTGTTTCCTACAAGAACATAATATCTTCAAGTGACCTCCAAGTATTGGTTGAGTAGCCAACAGAAGAGAATAAGTGCCAGGAAACTCCTCCTCAGACTAGACCACTAGAGGTTAAGGGATTTTGAGACACCTCTCCTAAAAAAACCACTAAGAAACAAGCATATATCTCTAACTCTGACAGCACTAATGTAGAGACCTTATATGAAAGGATTAAAGCTCTTTCGACAAGTGGGGGGAGATCTAGAGGTTGAGGGTGTAGTTGCGGAAGATCTATTTCTGAATGGAATTCAATGTGAGAGGTGGAAAGAAGACTAAGTGAAAGATTGAGGAAAAAGTTAGGTAAATAGATTTTATGCTTTGGGAAGTTTGTTTTGTATTCCCACTCCCTATCTGGTTCCTTGCTTTGTCTTCTTTTTTCAATAAAAGATGCAATGCCTCCACCTTTTTCAAAAAAATATCAACATAATAGCTCACAATTGTGGTAAGATCTTGTGAATTTTCATTTATATCACATTGGGTAAGTCTCTCCAACTATATAGTGATGCCTCACCTCCCCTAATTCCTCAACTCAAGGAACATGTCCTTATCTCTTATAAAATCCTATTGTACTCTATTGGGACTAGTATAAGTAATTTTCTGGTAGAAAAAATCATGAAATATTTCATGGTTTCTAGCTAATAAATTCCAATGATGAAATCATATGGACACAACTTTAGGAGTATGGGATCCCACATAAACCTATCATATCACTGGGCTAGAAATAAACATCAGAATAATTTTTTTAGGATGCATATTTTTTCCACTAGGGTTAATAATTTCAAGGTTCTATCTAGTCTTTACATAGAAAAATTTAGTTATCACATGAGACTTGAGGTGATAATGGAATGAGAAGCCCTTGTTTTTATCATAAAAAGACTAAAGTGGTGAATACTGTAATGTTACCTATAAATACCTTGGTTCCTACTAGATCTTTATAATATTCTACTATAGATGCATACATCTTTACTCGATCAACCTAATTGTGCCATGTCAGCCTCACCCAACACATTATCAACCTTGGGGTATACCCACTTCTCATTGTTATCAACATGGTAGAATTTTTTCATGAGAAATTAAATATGATTTCCCTTCTACTCCTATTTCCTTCTCCTAGAAACGTTAATATCCTCCCATAATATTTTTCTAATTCTATGGACTATAAAGTTGATTTGACCTTCATGGTTTATCTGTATACATGATCCTATGACATCCAAAATGAATCTTTAAGTAATTCATCCTCCAATAACATCTCCCCCGTATGTAAATCATAGACCATAGCTCATGGATATCTCTTAGGGGGGATGGGAACTACCTACTTCAAAGGCCTAGGATAGTATAGGATGGGGTATGGAATGATTTTAGAAATTCATTTTCACTCTCCATTAGGATGGCTCTAAATAAGAGTTCCTACTACCAACATGTGATAGCTTTTGATTATGAACACTGCCTTTAGCATTATAAACACTACCTTGAATCCCTCCTTTCCTATATGAAACTTGATAAGCTAACACTACTCTCCCTATAACTCTATCATAGGTGTGTAGTCATATAAACATGATATATAACTAGATCTATGGTTAAAGTACTACTTTAAAATGCATATCTCTCAACCCATCATTCACCATTATGTTAATTTATCTGACCAAGTGATTGAATCAATCAACATACTCCTAGAATGAGAAATCTATCTTGTGGATTACCAAGAGTTCCATTTTTTTATCATTATCTAATGTCATAAATAAAAAATCTCATTTTAGGAGGGTATTAAACTATCCACATGTGTAGGAAGTTCTTTCACAGTTCCCACATATGAGAAACCATCATTTAAGGGAAGTGTCCCACAGTAAGTTTGATTCCAAACTCACTTGATATTATTTCATAGAGCATAGTAATCCAATGAAAATATCTAATTCCTCTATCCATATCTCAGATAACTAGTCAATATATCCACCCTATAACATTTAAAATAACTTCCTCTATAAGTGATTGATCATTGAATCTCATGGATTTATATCATCAACTACCAACTATACCCTCAGATAGTTCTGCTCAGGCAGATAGGGTTTCTTTTCTTATCTATCCTACTATGGGACCTTATATGATCAGGGTGGACCATCTGTCACATGAACATCCAAAACTAAACCTGGGTGTACCAACTCAGACCCCTCAAGATTAACTCTCAACATTCATGGTGGCATGAAGGTTGAAAAAAAGTATTTAAAAAAATAAATTTTATGGGAAATTAGAGACAAGTTCTAGTTTTATGATGTGAAATTTAACATTTATAACTAAAATTAGAATAATAATAAAGAATGAAATTATGATCTTTTATGATGCATGAATCCCTATTATATAACCTAGTGATTTTTCTTTTATGGTTCTTAGTTGTTATTAATCAGTAAGAGTACTACTCAAGAGTGTGTCGGGTACCAAATCCCTTGCTATGTTCTCTACTATGGCTAAAAAAATGATGTTCCGTTAATTTTTTCCATTTTCATTACCCTAACCAATACTCACCATTTTAATACTCCATAATCCATTCTAATTTTTTATACCAATTTTTAACATTTTTTCTCTTCGATCAATAATCACCCTAAACCCACCTTTACTAGGTTAGGGGATAATGACTAGCACTAAGGTATCACCAATTAAATGGGAGGTTTTACCCATAAATAACAATACATATCTTTCTATAATGGAATAAACTAAATATATACATAATATAAATACATACAATTAAATTAATTATAAATTATAAACCATGAAATCCATATAACACTAGAAATAACCCCCTTTATGAAAATCCTGACACAATGATACGAGGTAAAATAAAATTCAACTATTCCATAACTCTATGATGGGATTGATAACTGAAATATTCTTCAACACCATCGGTCCTACTTATCTTGATCCTAAGTTCCCATAAATCACTCATAAGGATTTTCAGGGACATAAATGAGAGTTAAAAAGTTCACCTATAGGGGTGATAAATAAATCTTAGTATGGCCATCCCAAGAAATAGACTAACCATTAAGTAATAAACAACAATGCATGAAATAAAAATTAAAAAAGTATAAGAAATAATAGTAATAATTATATCATTCCATAAAATCATAAGGTATAATATATATCCATAAAATTAAACTCATATTATCTTTAAACACTCTTTAAATAAAAATAAATGATATAAACACAACCTCTCATATCCCATAGAAAATTTCCCAATTCACAACTTCATCCTTGATGCACAAAGATGGATGTTGTAGGAAATATCCATCTTTATCTGTCTATGGAACACTAGATCAAATACTCATCTTGATATAGAAAATGATATATATAAACATTTTAGTAAATAAATATATATAGGACTATATCCATATATCTAAATAATTTAGAAAATACACATCTCCATAGTGTAGTTATCTAAATAACTCTCTCATTCTCAAGGTTGTAGGTGAAAGAGAAAGAGATCTTATGCTTTAATACCCACCACAATCCCTATGAGGATAAATCATGGGTTAATGGGCACTAACTTTAAGTGATATTAGGTTCTCAAGGTTAGTTAGCATCATCATGGTCATTAATAACTTCACCCATAGCATTGGAGGAGAAGGAGTGTGTAATGAACCAGCTTGGGTCAACCCGACTTGTCACCCAAGCCAACCTGAAACAGAACACGAAGTACATTATAGATCACCAAGGGATGGAGAAAATAATTAAGGAATTATACTTAACCATATGGTAATGGATTTAACCTTGAAAACTTGTCATGTCATGTCCATTAATCGGACATCCACACTCATAAATAATAAGAATCAACAGATATAAATATCTTAACAGAGCATATGAAACATGATCAAAATATATAGCATAAGAATCATCAAATTACATTGTATAAAAAATACATATACATGATATCCAATGGTTCAATACAAACAAAATATAAAAATAGGGATTTAGACTAAAATACTTATAGATAACATTCCAAAAAGAAAATAATCCCAAAATCCCTCCACTTGAGCTAACTCCATAATACCATCATCGCCATCATTCCAAGACAATGATGGACTAGGTGATCAAGAGGACCCATTGAGTTTCATAGTGCTTTTACATTTAACTTCATCTTTTAAACCAAGTTTTTCATGGGCCTAAAGGTATATATTGGGTGTGGGACACAAACCCCAATAGGATACCACCATGAATCTATATAAGGACTTCCTACATGAAAACCAATCACTCAAGTTTAAAAACCACATTTAAAACACTTTCACATTGAAAATAGGTTCACTTGAAAGCATTGTTTTTAAAATATTCCTTCATTATTTATCAAAACATTCAATATTTCAAAATTATGTATAAATAAGACTCAAGTGAAAATAAATTGAATCCACCTAGAATAAACATGTAAAAATCACACCAAAATGGTATAATAATAAGTATAAGAAAAAACATATGCATAAACAACTTCATATAACCATTAAAGGGGAAGCATGGAAATAAACACGAGCGTAAAGTCATATAATCCAAACCAACATAATAAATTTGTATCATCGGATCTAACCAAATGATCCTAGTTTGACTTAGTTTAAGGAACATTTCTCTAGTTATCTAATAATAAATAATAATTTTAGAATCTCTCTCTTTCTTACTTGGGACAAACAATCCTTAAATGGGTACTCACGGTCCACGTGGCCACATTTTGGAAGCTTAATTGGTCTTTCTCCTAAAGGATCTCTCGCTTCCATGGAAAAACCTCCCTAGATAGTCCATGATGTAGTTAAAGATTTAAATTGTCTTGGTTATCACCACACTCACCCAAGGTCTCCCATGTTCCACACATGAAAATAATATAACACCATTAAAAGGTACAATTTTCTAAACCATATATTCCAATAATAACTATCACAATTATCAAGGTAAATCATTTTTCAAAACCCCTTACAAAATCCATTTAAAAATATAAATCCTCCATGATTTATTTTATCAAACAAAACATATTTATTTAAATCACTTCCTTTGGAAAAGTTCCCTATAAAACATCAAATTCTGAAAAAACACATTATGAATCACACCAAGAATTAATGAATAATAATCTATAACATGATATAAAGTAAATTAGATAAAAACCCAAAGGTAATGAAGAATATAAAGTTATCCATTTAAAATTACCCTTAAATAGAGACACCATCCAGAAACCAAATACAAGCATGTATCCTACACAAACTATCACTTCAACCGAAAGAGAGAGGTCCTTAAACTCCTAAAATATAGTAAAACAATACAAATCACCCATCAACAAGCCTAGTTTTATTAAAATTAAAATATAGCATTTACACATTAAATAAAAATTTAAAAACAAGGAATAACAAGGGGGGATAAAAAATAAATTAAGAATTAATGATCTTACCTTAAGATTAAATCACTAAACTCTAAGAAGAATCCACCAAGAATCCAAGGGGAATCTCCAAGGAAAAGTAATGGAGGTTCAATGTGAGGGGGATACAAATGGGAGATATGGGAGTAAAAAATGACAAGTTCATTTTGGTAAAAATGAAAAAATTTAATGACCTAGACAAACCAAATGGTTTGGACACATAGTTATGAAAACCATTTTCCAACCATATGTAAGCCACTATATCCCAAAAACAATCCATACAGTTTCTGGAAACACATGCATGGTTTTATAATCCATGATCATTCCTTGTAAAACCCCACTATCATATCCCTCTCGAATGGTTAGTCACATTGTTACTACTAAATATGTGTTAGTTGTGTGTTAAATATTTTTTCCCTAAAAACTAATTTTTTAAAGATCCAACTTCTAAAAACTCCAAGAACTAAAAAATACATAAATAAAACTCAAAATAAATTATACCAGTAACCCATAGGGTGTCAAAAATCACCCTACCATGCCATTTTCTAAACTTATAAAGTCCTCAAGGATCCTTAGAAGAAATTTGTTTAGTTTGTCGATCCATTATTGAAACATCCCACTCCAAATCTTGTGGATATCTCCACCATGTCTCTAAAGAACATAGACCAACAAGATCAATTTACCATAAAGCACATTGTTTTGATAATCCAAGATATAAATAGGTTTCTACAAAATATTTGTGTCAATATATAACTCCAAATACTCCCACTTTGCTACATGAGATAGGTCTGGTTGATACTACTTCAACTAAAATACATGTAAGACATTATGAATTGAGGTTATCCATAATGTAAAGTCTAACCACTAGGATTTATTCCCAAGATGATCCACAATTTGAAACAACCTGACATAATATGGTGTTAGTTTCTCAGGATTTCCTAGGCGATGATGTCCTAGTAGAACTAAAACCCTGAGAAACACCTAATCACAAACTTCAAAATATATTGGTAAATGACAATGATCAACATATGATTTATGTAAACTCTGTTCTATCACTAACCTCTTCTAAATCAAGTTCAATTTCTTTATCTTCTCTTGGATGAGTCTCAGTCCCCATAATAAATGCTCACCCAACTCATCCCAACATGATAGAGAATAGCACAACCTCCCATACAATTCCTAAAAGGTTCCATCATTTTTTATTCCTAAAAAATATTATTGTCTGTAGATTCAACCAATGATAGATTCCCCTCTTACAAACCCCTAAAGTCAATCACAAAATCCTGATCATATCTTTATTAATATGGATATCCCACTTACTATAACCATCCATATGTGGGTAATAATATATTATAAAATCAAAATAGGTTCCAAAGGACTCCTAGAGAGTATTATAAAACTGATAATTGAAATGGTTATCCTAGTTTGAAATTATCATTGAGGGTATTCCATGAATCCTAAAAATCTCTCGGAGATACAAGTGTCCAAGCTCCTCCACCATCATTAACTTCCTAATAGAAAAAAATGATATTACTTGGTAAAATAATATATAATCACCAAAATCATGTCTTTCCTCCTAGGTTTATGAGGTATAATATCCAAATAGTTTATGGAGATCTTATCCCACTTCTATACTATAATGGGAAGAATCTGAATCAACCTAAACAACCTATGATGCTCAACTTTGATCTTATGGCTCATAAAACATTTGTATAAAAAATATGAAACTGAAAATCTCATCTAGGTCCACAAATATTGACTCATCATAGTATAAAACATATTGATATCTACTTGGTGAATATCCCAATAAAAATAACTCACCACATGTATCACCTCTTTCTTCAAGGTTAAAGGAACCACCAGCTACTTCCAAAAAAGAGGGAACCATTATGAGACTTATACCAATCACTTGATGTCTACCCAACATTTAAAACCATTATAATATATTTTTAGTAAATATTGGAAGTATAATTTCACTAAATATGATCAACAAGATAGGTAATTACATAAATACTTTTCTAAAACACTTTCTCTCCATCCTCTTGAACCTCTAGACTAATATCATTAAACAAACTCATCAGAATCCACTCATCTAGTGATTATTTAACTGAAAAAAATCAATAAATTTCTAATTAAGTCATTGGTGACAAAATTACCTTTCCCGAGGGTATATGTGATATTAAAATCAAAGTTTTTAAGATACTATACCCAATGTGTCTTCTTTCGGTTTAGGTATATCTAAGTGAAGATATACTTTAGGATATTTTGATCTGAATAAATTATAAACCATTTACCAAAGAGGTAATAAAACCAAATTATCAATGCATGCATCATAACTACCAAATCAATGTCATGGGTAGGGTAAGTCATCTAATTTATGAATAGCATATGAGATCCATGGTTCATCACATGATCATCCTACATCAACACACATCCCAACCCAACACTTGAGTCATCATAATACACCACATATCCTTTACTATGATAAGGAAGAATAAATATTTAATATGATGTCAATAGAACATACTGATCCTTAAAAGAAAGATATCACTTCTCACTCCAATAAAAAATCACTAATTTTCAAGTCAAAACTATCATGGTAGAAGCTATCCTAGAGAAGTACTAAACGATGTACCAATAATGCCCAACCAATCCCAAAAACCTATTGATATCAAACATGTTCATGGGATTATACCAAGAAATGACCACTTGGATATTCTTGGGATTCAATAAAATACCTTTCCTATAAATCACATGGCCTAAAATTTTTAGTTTTTATATTCATAATAAATAGTTGAAAAGATTAAAATATAGGTGATACTCTTTTATGATTCCCAAAACAGCATGAATATGGTCTCTATGGCCCCCCTCCATCTTATAATACACCAAGATGTTATCAAAAAAAAGAACTATAAAGGAGTAAAAAAAGTAATGGAATATTTTTTTCATGATATCTATAAAGACCCTAGGAGCTTTGGTGAAGAAAAATTAAAATACTAGATACTCAAAATTCACATGCCATCTTCTGAAGGCAATCATAGCAACATCATCTAAATGTAACATCAACTAATGATACCCCAATATTAGTTAAACATTAAAAAAAATTGGGCTCCAATAAGTTGATCAAAAAGACCATAAATTTTAGGAAATGGATATTTATTCTTAGTAGTCACCTGATTTAGCTTACAATAGTTTATTTAATGGCAGAGACTCATGCATGACTTATTTACAAAAAAACACTAGTGATTCCCATAGTGACACACTGGTCCAAATATATTCCTTAATTTTAAGGTCCTACAACTAAAATTTTAACTATTTAAACTCATCAGGATCCTTCTAATATGATAGTAAGAAAATTTGTATCATTTTGGGGAGTATATTAATAGATAAATCAAACAATCACTAGGGAAACAAATGGTAAAAATCATTCTGAAACACATCTAGGTTATGTTCTAGAAACACTATAATATGGCCATCTAAATCCTAATTTACATTATCAAAGAATAACCTAGATAACTGACAAAAAATCAACCCCACATCTTGAGAAATGGGTCATTCCTTCCTTGACCTCATATACTACTCACCCTATAATATGTGAGTGCTCCCATACAGAGATATAAACTAGAAACTATGGTGATAAAGTTTAATATACACTTTAAAAATGATCTTCTAATCTCTGTTTATGTTGAGATCAAAAATATCTAGGTTTAACACATGGAAGTCCCACGTGATTTCTATGTTAGTGATTAAAACATGACTCTCTGGACACTTAAAAACTTTCCCCTTCTTTATTCCTAATGGGGTAAGTAGATCCATCATAAATGGAATCATATCTTCTCATATACCCAAATAATCAAGTAACTTTATCGATCTAAATGAATGGGAAGGAATTGTATCAAACATGGATAAAACCATAAAAAAATAAACATTGTACCTCTCATAGTGGTGTACGAGGATTTAGAGTCCTTAGGTGTCATCTCCTCTCTATAAAAACATCCTTACTCAGGCTCTCACTATGCCTTCTTAGGTAGATGGGAATACCCTCTAGACCGAGGGTGAGATATCACACCCTTAGAAGCATTTGATCACACCTATAAACCCTTATAAAAAGAATAAGCAACTTCACTCCCCTGAAGTTAAGTCTTAAAAATACACTAAATATATTATATATTACCACATTGGTGGAACATCCTCATAGCCTATAGGAAATAAATTATGATATAATAAATATTCCAACACTGAAAACAAGTCTATGGCTTATGCTTAGAAGAATCTAGTAGTGTTGAACCTAATGACTGTGATCACCCTTTCCACTACTCAAATGAGGTTCATCCCACTTCCTATTATAGACAAAGAAAAATATCTAGATACCACTAATTGTTTAAGAAACCCCACTAATTAATTTTCTCCCAAATAATTTTTTCTCAACTTTCATGATCTGGCCCACCAAATCCCCACCTATGATGGCAGTAAGCCGAGAGTGACACCCCAACCCCACATCTAATAGGCCAGTGGCTAGATACTAATACCAATAAGGCATATCACTAAAATGTGAATCCTTAGCCTAAAGTATCTATAAACACACACACACACACACACACACCCATCTCCATGAAATATTACAGAGATAAAATAAAACTGAAACCTGTAAAGAGTAAAAAAATGCATGTTGTATCCTCTATAAAGTACATCAACTTTTAATAAGATAACCTAAAATTATAAGGTAAAAAATAAACATCCAAGTAGATATAAAGGATGCCCCAATATAAAAACAACTATAAAAAATTCATAAGGGATTTTGGATAACATTCTCTAATGCTGGCCACCGAACACAGTAAGTGCCTCCAAGTAATTTTATGACCCTCCAATACTTGGTCCTCTAAATTCACCAAAAATGTGTTTTTTGACTACATAAAACATGACACATACAAGAAAATACCATACAGGGGTGAGTATTAACATACCTAGTTGGACATATAAAAATCCCAGATGTATTAAATAGAATTAAGATAGTCATCTCAACATATAATTCATATAGGGAAATAAACCCAACTAAAAAATCATCATAAATGAACCCCAGTCATAAATGGAGTGGTATCTCAATCTCTACAGTCAGTTATGAAATGATAATTTTTCATGTATATCCAAAGGTCTCATCTTTGATGAAAAGAACCATGAGCAATCTCACAAGAATAATATTAGAGAGCTCATTCCTCTCTACTTTTCTCCATGACTGAGTGAGCACTATCTTTAATGGATGGCCTTCTCCCCATCGAAGCTTGATGATGGGGGAGAACCACTTTGTGTATAGAGGACCTGAATCCTTTATAATTTGTATGAGCACTAAATCTACCTATATAAAGAGTATAGGGACCCACAACTTGGAGTGATAGGGGAGTGTCGATCCTGAAATATTTCTAGTGGTCAAACTCGATCACTACCATCTACTAAGGATTGATGAAAGAAGAATAATTCTCATATCACCTTGCATTGTATCTATGATTCTAAAGCAAAGGACACAATTATGTCCTATATAAAATTCTACTTAAGATAGACTACTCATAGGGACAAATACAAGTATTGAAAATGGTGATACTCTTGGTAGAAGATTATGAGGGGATTGTATGTAGTTTTTATCTTGGGTACATGGGGTATACTCCGAATATAAAGCCTAGTTGTGTCCCACTTCTATACTCTTCATGAAAAATTCTAAGTACATAGTGTTTTGCCAGGGTGATACGGTGTGTGGAACCAGTTGGGGTCTATGATGTGTTCCTCACAGAACATTGATTCACTAGCTGAGTAGAGGTGCACAGGATGTGGCCAAGATACATGGTGTATAGGCCACATGGACTGCCTAAGCATGTACCACCAATACATGGCTTGGATACCTATATGAGGTAACATGGTGTGTGATTTTTCCATATTATGTATCATATTTATAGTATCCCTAAACACTGGCCACTACAAGAAACTAGGAAGCACAATATGTGTTCCACTGGATTACATGGGGTGTAATTAGGATTTCCATAGAAAATCTAACTTCTACCCAAAGCTTTGTCGTATTCACTTATTCTACCAAATTCATCAATGATATCATCATTGACTTTCCAAATCTCTTATAATCAAATTGAAACACATTTTATCATCGATTTATATCCTTTAAAGGCCAAAAATAGGTATTTCCATCACCCGAGCATGATCTTTCATTCCTACTATCATTAAACGGGGTTCATATTACTAAAAACCTAACCCAACATTTTTTATTCCACCTCAATCCATTCTAAAGTCTTCAATATTAAGGTTAATAATCAAATCATAATTAATCCATAGGTTCTACCATGATCAAATCAATCTGATAATGTTGAATCACTGACCCCATGGGTCAATGACAAAGAACGTGAAGGACGAAGGTAGGAGAGGCACATATTTAAAGTGAGATTATCATTGGATGATGCAAACTCATCTAATGATCATAATTACAGAAACTAAAAATGGGAATATTAATAGGTATAATGAAAATAGATCATCATGATCAAGAACACTAATTTAATTTCTAGATTATATGAAGAATGAAATTTAAATAATTAATCTTATAATAAATTCATCCTCAATAATCAAAATCATAAGGGTGTAAATGGACAAAATAACAATCCCTACCTCAATAATGGATCAATGATTGGTGAAGAACATGTTCTATAGAAATGTTTTTTAAAATTATTTTGTATTCATCATTCATCCCGTGAATCTCCTTGATATGTTCTTCTTCGATCCATGGTCTTGATCTCATCATCTCCAATGGTGGTTCTCCTCTTCCTCTCTACTAATCTCTCAAGGTTATGTGGCTAACCCTAGAGATTTTCCATAATAGTTTATTTATAGAGAGTGGATTAGGTTTTGGGAATTAAATAAAATAAAATAAAATAATTATTTATTTTATTTAATTCATATGCTAATGAATATATTCAATGGCATGTCTAATGTCGATAGAACTTATGTCACACCTATTGTAAACCCCATGTTTCAGAACCAACCATTATCTCAAAATTTCCATCTAAGGTCCCAATCAATAGGAATTCTTTTTTTTTCTAAAAATATGTTTGTGTGTTGTTTAATATATTTATTATTTTTAAAATATTAATTTTAGGGTCCTGAAACACTCAAAACACAGTGCCAACTCTGAGGAAAAATCAAGAGATTTATATAGATATATTCAAAGGATCAAACTATAAAAACCTAAGTTGTTATATTATCACCACCTTCAAGGATTATCACCTTGAAAATCATAATCTACACAAAAAAAGTAAGGTTAATGAGCCTGTATTTATCACACACACTCCTAGGATATCTTTTAGAAGTTCCTATGCTCCCAAAGCACTCAAACCAAAGGTGTGGTATATCAATGTAAGTCATATCCTATTAATCCTCGATCATCACTGGGTACTAATGAAGGTAGATTCATTATTAATTTCTAGGTAACCCCATTCTATAACATGTAATGGGTTATGCACGTATATCTTTATATATGACACATGGAAGATGACATTCACTTGGTCTAACTGTGGGGGTAAGGCCAAGTGGTAAGAAACCTCAACAACCCTCTATAGTATCTAAAATTGCTCGATAAACCTTGAGGATATCTTACTACCCTGACAGAATCTTTGAAATGATCACCATGAGGAAACTCTCAAGAATCCATAGTCTCCCTACTCAAAATATAAAGGTCTATAATGATGGTATTTGAAAGATTTCTGTTGACTTTGGTTTATCCTCATATGTTTTTGGATCACTTGAACCTTTTTTGTTATCATTTTCATCAACTCTATCCAAAAAAAGAGATTCTTAACCAATCCCAATATAACACAAAGGGTTACCTATAAGGTCTCCCATATAGTTCCTTGAATGTTTTCATGCTGATATTGGAGTGATATATATTGTTATAAGAAAACTCTACCAATGTGAAGTGATCCTCCCAGCTTCAAAAAAATTATAACATTAAATATCTCGGTATATCTTCCAAAACATAGATGGTATGATTGGTTCAGTCATATGACTGGGGTAAAATATTGTTATCATCCATAACTAGGTCCAAAAATCCTTCTGCAAACCTCTCTACAACTATGATGTAAACCAAACATTACTGTCATATATGGTTGTCATGGGTACCCCATGAAGTTGGAAAATTTCCTCTATGAAAAAATGATCCAAACTCTCAACAAAACATTACTCCTAGGTGGAAAGAAAGTGTCTCAATATGGTGATTCAATAATCACCCTGATAGTATCATGGACTCCCACTATCCATATAAGGTCCATTAAAAAATCCATCGATATTTTATCCAACTTCTACTTTGATATCTTAAAAGGTTGAGTCAAACTTTATAGAACATGATGTTAATACATTACCTGCTGACATGTAAGAAATCAAGAAATAAACTAGAAAAAATCCACCTCATTCTAGCCCACCAAAAAATTCTCTAAAGGTATTTGTACATATTTTACACTTTTGAATATAATATCAGATGAGGTATGAAACTTATTTAACACCTCCTCATGAAATGTGACCAGAACTACTGTTCATCCTTGGAATACGATGACGTGATCTCCACATTTATAAAATCAAAATGGTCCATATTATGAGGACATATGGTCATGTATAACTTCACAATAGACTTCCCACAATTGATCCTCTCTCACACATTGAATAATTAGTGGAGTAACCACCATCAATTTGAGATAACGTGTATCCATCTCCTCTACCATGGTCTACTACAATGAGAAAAACTACTCTGATGCCTCCTCCACCAATCAAGAATGAGTTTTCATGCTAAGGGAATATATCACCATATTCTATTCACTAAATTATAGACTCTATAAAAGTCATAGTTCTTTTGAAAATACAAAAAAATCTTATATCTCAAGTTGATATCCCTCCAGGTAAATATGTACCTAAGTCTCTAGTGGTTTGAGTAAACAATAAAACATTCCCCCTGAAGATAATGTATCCATGTATTAAAGAAGAATACTACCACTTCCAATACCAATTCACGATTCATGTATTTCTAATCATGGTTACTTAATTACCTCAACCCATAAGTTATCATTTCTTGCCTCTACTTCAACAAGTAACTGATCCCATCTCCAAAGGCATCGTAAAACACTATGTAATCATCTCTATAACAACCCTAATATATTATTATATATTTCTTTTAAATAAATTTAACCTATTATATGACTTGAAATAATGTAACCCTATTATTTTAAAATAAGAACATTATGTTTGATAGTGTATGTGACACGGAACACCGATCTTAAATAACCAGTCAAAAATATTATTTAAATATGACTGTTATAAACAAGCCATTAAAATAGAGGGTATGAATATGACTAACTAAATTGTTAAAATTATATAGTTTGAACATGTATAAAATAAATTCATTAGTTATTAATAAATTATAAATCTAAATATAAATCATTATAATGTAAAATATTTATTTTTCTAAATAACTGCTTTTATGCACATAGTGTGTTTTTATATTAATAAATTAAATTATACATTAGTGGTGAATATTTTTAATTAAATTAATATATTATATATTCAATCCAATGTTTTACCATACATTTAATATTTTTTCTAAGCATAAGATAAGAATAATCTCAATTTTTTGCTTAAAAATATATTTTTTCTAAAAACTATTTTCATCGTGTTTGTGAAATAATTTTAAAATTAATTTTTACTAATTTTAAAAAATTTATTTAAAAAAATGAAATTAATTGATTAAATCAACTTGAAAAAAAAAATCTTAGAGTGAATTTTTTATAATTGTATGAAAAAATTAACTTTTCAATGAATGGTGAAAAAATACTTATTTCTATAGAAAACTATATTTATTTTAAAAAAATTTAAAAATTTAAAAAAGTTCAATTTTGTTTAAAATTGTTTTAAAAGTAAAATTAGTTCAATTATATAATAATTAATCCAATTTATTTCATTTTAATCAATTATATTTTCAATTTTGATATAAAAACTTTTATTACTTATAAGAATTTTTCTTTTGGAAAACCGCTTTTTCATCACGTTTGCGGGTTTAACTTTAAACTATATTATGTCGCTTATGTGAATTGAATTTAAAAAAATGGATTCCACATTTTGAATCATAATAATTAATATGATATAATAAGTTTAAATTATTTTTTGGTCACAATTATTAGTAAAAATAGAATATTGTGGTTAATATTAAAACGGGTTTATCGGGGGTTAAACTAAGAAGATAAGGGTTAAAATGAACTAGAAACTTACATAATACATATTTTATGGAAATATTGAGACCTTACCACATATATTTTTTGATAATGATCCATTTTGGGTTTTTTTTTCATGTGAAAAAAATTAGTTTTAATTTATTCTTTTAAAAAATTTCAAGTGTCTCTTCTCCCCCACTTATAAAAGGGAACCCCCTCTTCTCTCCTCTTCATATATAAAAATAAATTTGGTTTATCCAATAATTACTAAAATAACTTAATTATACCCCTCCCTATGAACTTTAGTCCTTGGTTTGATCATAATACCAATATAGTAAGGATTTAGGTATAAACCTAAAGAGGTTTTCCAAATAAGAGGTTTGGTTCTTAACCATGTTATTTCATTTTATTTATTACTTAATATACTTAAAGCATCCATAAACTATGATAAAATAATAAAACCAGTATATAACATATAATTAAATATTATTATATTAATTTAATTACCAATATTTATCTCCTCTTACATCAAATGGGAAACAAACCCATTGATCATTTGTACGGCGGACTACCACCTCACGAACCGATGTAATTTTTTTTCCATCCCCATCTCTCACAAATGGATATAATAATGGATTTAATGTATATATATTATATTTATAACATAATTAAAATTTTATAATTATAATATTTCATCTACCATCTTACCTTCCAATCTGTTGGAAAATGATAACGCCGCTCGTGTGTACGTGTGAACAATCGCCTCCACAAAGCGATGTGAATCATTTTTTATTTTATTTTGAAATTGATGGTAATAAATATACATCTAATGAATATATATTATATAATAATTATTCTTTAATGGTAAAATATTATTTAAATTTATTTTATTCCATCAGTCAAAAAAATGAAAAAAAACGTTCATGCATACGTACAGCCTACCATCTCCATGGATAGTATAACTCATTTTTCTACATATAACTTTTATGAACTATTATGAATAAGTATATAATGAATATATATTATATTTATATAATGGGTTAAAAAATTATTATGAAACTATGATCAAATTATAATTACTGAAACTACTAAACCAAAACATACATAAAAACAAAGTAGTTTGCACCCTAAATAATGTTTTTAATAAACAGTTGCTAATATATAAGGGATTTAAAATTATTAGAAAATAATTAATGGTATTATATATATATGAGTATTTTTATTTATTATATTTATAATAAATCTATATTTATTGTATTTTAGTTTCGGACACATATAAAGGAAATCAGACCAGAGGTAAGGGTTTTTCATCTCACTTTTACTTCTATGATACATATGTCATATTAACCACTTATTTATCATTTGTGGTATATATAGTATCCATTTGATATGTTATATCATGAATATATTTTTCTTAATGGTATTTAAATGTTTTATTTTAAGTTTTTTCTTTCATAGGGCTTACGACTCAAAAGTTACCAAAATAGTATGATTTTATTTCACAATCTCATCATTATTCAGGATTATTTATATTTAAGACTCCCATTGGAAGATTAGTTGGATATTTATATCATAAAGTCAATTTATCTTCTTCTCATATGGTTATTTAACAAACATTTAAATTAATATTAGCATTTTTGGTATGTAAAATTATTGAGAAATTTTTTTTATGAAAATTTGAATTTATTTCACTCTTCAATCGACAACATTTTTTCTTCCATATCCATATTTCATAAAAATATTATAAAAATTATTTTTAACATTATATAAATTATTTATTAAAGATATTTTTACCAATGTTTGAATTTTTTCAAAATGTTTTGAATGTATTCTTCTTTTCATTTTCTGAATAATGTACTTTTTAGACTTTTTAAAATAGTGTAAGGAATGATTTTTATCTTATATGGACTATAAAAAATTACACATTGTTAGAACTAATCACTATTTTTTAGCTTCCATTAAAATTTTACAAGGTTGTTTTTCAAAGAAAATATTTTTCATAATATTCAATAAATTTTGAGTTTTTGAAAGTGATTTTCAAAGTTTAACAGATAATTTCCTCAAGAATGATTTTAATGAAATTTTTATGGTATTTCTATCAAGAAATGACAAGAAACCTCATGTTAACTTATGATCCATTGGGAATATATTGTAAAGATACCATTCTTATTATTTATCTGAATCATTTATGATCAGTTTCACTAGGGATATACTATTTTAATTCCTTTATTCATATTAATCTAGATGAATTATGATTATGTTTATTGATTTGAAAATTATTAACATTTCATATTCTAGTTTCTAATATGAATTTTTTACATTGATTATGCATATTTATTTGAAAATTTATTACAATTTCATATGTTGGGTTTTCAATATTAATGATTATATTTATTATGTTTATCCCCTTTTATATGATGAATGAATTGGACTTTGTAAGTTATGGTTGAGGCTTGATATAGTCCCTCGATGCATCAGTAGGTCTCATGAGACAAAATACATTAGGTTTTTAGTTGATGCCTTACCCATTTATTAAATATTTATTATCATAAGGCCTTGATTGTATGGTTATGATTTCAATCCTTATGAATCCCATCATTATGATATTAGTTATCGATTTCCAAGTAATTATTTGATTAGTTGTAATATCCATGGATAATTTTCAAGCTCATGTGTTTATTTATGTGTAATTATTTTGATCATCATTTATTCCTATAATACTATTCTTATTTTTCAAGTTATTGATTAAATGTAATGTATTTATGTTATTTTTCTTTCTATATTTATTATTCCTTATTTTTTTATGATATCATTCATTATACGCATATCCTTACTAAGAAATAGAGCTCACCCATTTATTTTGTTTCCTTTACCTAGGAAAATAAGAGTTGTATTATGATTGATATATAGGATATGAAAAATGAAATAATGGTGTTCTCAAAGAAGAATCTATGTTGAATTTTAAATTTTCAAATGTAATATGAATTTTAAGTATGTATCTAGTTTTCCAAGACTAATAAACTATTAGGTCCTTTAAGATATGATCTATTTTATCTAGAAATAATATGATAAAGTAAAAAAACTAAATCTAGGCTACTAGGGTCATGGTATTTTCAATTGGAATTAGAGAAATTTTAGTAGAAACCTTGGGTACTAGATTTAAGAAAACATTTTTTAGAGAAAATAACCCTATGAATCACTTTGAGGATAAATATAAGTATAAAATAACATCCTAAAGTTTTATTAAGGTGGATATTATGTGGTTTTCCTAGAAATATATATCTATTTGGATACTACAAGTGGATGTGACTCTAGAATAGTTGTACATATGCTTAATAAATATAAAAAGGGAACATTGTTCTTTGACTCGATTATCACCTTATTTGTGACAGTGGGTCTTACTACACACCAAGTTTAATAATATCAGGGGATATTATTTAGTTAATGAACATTTTATTTACAAATAATTATGAAGGATTTTTTTGACTAAATGATATTCCCAAAGAAACCAAGTTTATGATTTTGAGATTAGATAAATTTTTAATTTTTGTTAAGTGTGTCACCAGTTTTAAAGTTATACATTATGATACATAATGTTATGATATAATATGTTGTATAAAATTGTTATGAAATGGATTATAGTGGAAGAAATTGAAACCAAATCAATGTACATAATCCATGTAGGGATTTTTCTCCTAGGAAAGAAAATGAAGCTGGAGCTGGAGATGCAGCTAGAGTGGATGAAATTATAACTATATTAGGATAGCTGACTCAAATTATGTCTAATAACCTTTCTTATATGTATTGTTCTAATGATCCCTAATTTTGTGTAATAATGTTATACCACTTTATTATTTAACAACCTCTATCGTTTAATGGGAATACAAATCCATTTGTAGATGAATAATAGATAAGTTTATTCAAGAAGATATTTCTTGCTTTAAGAAGTAATTAAAGGGATAAGTTTACCATAGTAGTTTATCATCTATTATGGGGTGTGGATTAATGGTGGTCATTGATTCAAAACACTAAGGTTGAAGAAGAAATATCAAACATGGAGTGGAATAATTTTAAGGTATTCTTCTTGGAAAAATATTTTCCTCATGAGAAACAAGCAAATATAGAAATAAAATTCTTGAGTTTGAGGTAATGGGAAGAGTAAATTATTGCTAAGTATGAATATAACTTTACAAGGTTGGAAATGAATGTTGTGGAAAACATATTTAATCCAAATATAATGATTTATTGTTTCTTTTATGGGCTTAATACAATCCTTGAATGGTAACTTGTCTCCCAAACATTCTCTTCATGTGAGGACACAATATCATGTGATATTAAGATGAAGAATAAATTCTATAAGACTTATTTATTTTAAGAGAGTAAATAGAATAAGATGATGGTAGAGTAAAAATGTATCATGGGAAGAAGGGAAAGAAGTATTTTCCCACATGTGATAATTGTGGAAATAAATATCCTGGTACTTTCTTGAAGGGAATGGGAGTCTGATTTATGAATGGGGAGAAAGGTTATCAAGAAAGTGAATGAAAATGTATGAAATAAACCTAAAATATTAAGTGTTTCGATTGTAAGGATATGGGGAACTATGTAAATGAATACCCCAAGAATCAAGGGAATATACCTCATAAAAAGTTAAAGGGTCAAGGTCAAGCTTATGCTATTAATATGGATAAAGTGGAATAAATTACTTGTGTATTTATATTCAATAATTATGTTTTATAATTATTTTATCAATGATATTTTTTATAAGAATCATGAAATGTATAAGGATTAGAATTTAGTAGTTTTTCTATGAGGATTTGAAAACATATTTTGAATAGTGGTGATGACCAAGAAAATTGATTTAGTGGTAAGTTGATCTTTTTGGAAAATGTGTGATTGAGGGAAGATAACACATAATACATGATTGATGTTGAGGTAATAATGATAAAGATTTTTTTATTTTATAGTAATGGTGACCTTGAAATTGATTAGTGATTTTATGGTTTGTGTCAACTTTTATGGAGTTTATAGAATTTTAAAATTATGCAATATATTCAATAATTTGAGATTTTATTTAAGGAATAAGGAGAAAAATAATTTTTATAAGCTTGCATGATTTAATTAATTTTTTATGGTGATAAAGGTATCCACATATTTGGTATGTGACATTAATATCTACTTTATGTTGTTTTGGGGAATCTAATATTAAGTTTATTTTGTAAATTTAGTGACCTTCCTTCTAAATTTTTGAACTTTGAATTTGGTTAGATGTATTTTGGAGTAGTCTTAAGGTTAAATATCTATGGAATATATTATGTATAACAATGGGTGTACTTTTGAGGTTTTAGAAATTAATATATTATATTGGATAACTTGTACCATCCATTTGGTTAGGATAAATATTTAGAGATAGACGGAAAGACTTTTCACTCTTTTTTGGATCTTATAATCTATTAAAAGTTAATTTTAGTTCTTCAAGAATGAAAAATTAATATTGGATATTTATTTCATGGAGTGATAAATGAAGTGTAAGTTTATTAAAGCACAACCAAAGTATGAAAACAAAAATATGAAATAAAAAGTTATCAAGTAAGTATATTTTCTGGAGTTCTTTATCTTGATAGTAAAAGAATACCTCAACTTTAGAAAAATTATATTGAAATAAAAATTGTATACATTTAACTTCATTTCTAATGAATCAAATTTCCTTTTTCATACCTCATTAATTTATGGTATTTTGGTTTTTAATTTTCTCTTAATAAATCACTTTCTTATGTTCAATGATCTAAGTCACTATTCATAATTACTTGTGTTTGTTATTACTTGTCCCACTAATGTTTTCATACTAGGAAACCTAGTTATCTGTTATACTAAATTTCCTTCATATTTATATTTTATGCTTTTTAATAGGAAGTTTTATTGACCCTTTTATGATTTGGGTTTCCCACAAACATAATTTCCAAATGTCAAACCCTTGTCTTCCAAGAGAAAATTGAAATTGAAAGGATGTAATTTATTGAAGGACGGAAGAATGTAACACCACTAGACCTTATGATGTTTTCATTTTAAATAAATTTAACCTATTTAATAAATTTTTATACGTTCAACCTCAGTATTTTATAAGATTAACATTATGTTCAATAGCATATATGACATGCAACACTGATCTTAAATGACCTATAAAATATATTATTTAAATATGATCATTATAACCTAGCCATTAAAATGGAAGGTATGAATAGGAATAAATAAATTATTAAAATTATATTTTTTAAACATTTATAAAATAAATTTATTAGTTATTAATTTATTATAAATAAAAATAAAACCATTTGAAAGTAAAAGAAATATTTTCATGAAAACTGTTTTTATGCGCACATTGTATTTTTTTATCTTAATAAATTAAATTTCCCACTATTGTTGAATTATTTTAGAAAAATTCGTATATTATATATTCAAAAAAAATTCTTATCATTCATTTAATATTTTTCTTACCATGAGATATGAATAACCCTAGCTTTATACATAAAACTATATTTTTTTAAAGCGGTTTCATAAGATTTTACACAGTTATATTAAAATTAACTTTTACATAATTATAGAAATATATTTTTAAAAAAATAAATTAATTTTTTAAATTATAATTACAAAATTATCTTAGAGTTATTTTTTAATAATTTTCTTAAAATATTAATTTTTCAATGAGTAGTGAAAAAATACAGATTTTTATTGAAAATTATCATTTTGTTTAAAGCATTTAAAAAGTTCCATTTTGTTTAAAATTATTTTTAAAGAAAAATAATTAAAATTATATAATAATTAATCCAATTTAATTCATTATAATCAATTATATGTCCAATTTTAATATAAAAACTTTTATTACTTATAAAAATGTTTTTATTGGAAAAATGTTTTTTCATCGCGTTTGTTGGTTTAACATTAAATTTAATTATTAAAATTCTATGAATTGGTTTTTTTTAAATAAATTAAATATTTATAATCCAAATAATTAATACTATATAATTATTTCAACTTATTTTTTGGTCATAATGAATAGTAAAAACTGTAAAAATTAATTATCATGGTTAAGGTTAAAACATGTTTACCGGGGGTTAAACTAAGAATATAAGGGTTAATATAACCTATAAACTTGTATAATTCCTATTTTATTCAAATATTTACACTTTATATCATATAAATTTATATAAATATCCATTTTTATCTTTTTTTAATTTGAAAAAAATGGGTGTAGCTTATTCTTTTCAAAAATTCCAAGTGTGTTCTCTCCCCCCACTTATAAAAGGTAACCCCTACCCTATCCTCTTCCAACTTCCAAATCAATTTTTTTAGAAAAAATACCAAAATACCATATTTATATCCATAAAAATGACTCATATTACTTGTTTTGATCATAAAACCATTCTAGGAAGGCTTTAGTTATAAACATAAAGACGTTGTTCGAAGAATAGGTATAGTTCTTAACCATGTGTTTTCATTTTATTTATACCATTATCTCCTTAAAATATATATAAAATATGATTTAAAATTGTCTCCAATATAATTAGATGTTATTATATTAATGTAATGACCTATATATGTCTCCTCATCTATCAAATGGTAAATAAAATCAATGATCATGTGTACGACAGACTACCGCCTCGCAAACTAATGTAATTTTTTTCAATCACCACATCTAACAGCATGATATAATGATGTATTTAATATATATATATATATATATATATATATATATATATATTATTTATAGAATAATTACACTTATATAACTATAATATTAAATCTACCCTCTTACCTTTCAATCTTTTGTAAAATGATAGCATCGCTCGTGCGTACGTGTGGACTACCACCTTCAGGATGCGATGTGAAATGCTTTTCATTTTATTTCTACATAGATGGTAATAAGGATATATTTAATGAATGTATATGATATATATGATAAAATAATTATTCTTTAAATTTAAAATATTATTTACCTTTATTTTGTTACATCCTTCAAAAAAAATGAAAACATCATTCATGCATACGTATGACCTATCATCTCTATGAATAGTGTAACTCGTTATTCTTCCTATAAATTTAATGAAATATTATGTATAGTTATGTAATGAATATATATATAATATTTATATCATGGATCTAATTCTATATATTATGAAACCATGATAAAATTACAAGTACTTAAACTACTAAAGCAAATCATATGTGAAAAACGATGCAATAGTCACCTAAAATAGTGTTTTTAATAAAGAATTTTTAGTAAAAAGGTGATAAAAAGTTATAAGAAAATAATATATAGTATTATATATATTATTATGGTTTTATAATATATGTATAATATATATATATATATATATATATTATAGTAGGTTCTAACGCGTACGAAGGAAATTGGACCTGAGGTAATGGTTTCTCATTTCACTTTTACTTCTGTGAGACATATGTCATATTCACCACTTATTTATTTTTTTGGTGTATATACTACCCCTTTGATATGCTATATCATTAATATCTTTATTTTCATGGTATTTGAAAGTATAATTTGAATTTATTTCTTTCATGGGGCTTACGATGCAAAAGTTACCAAAATGGTATGGGTTTATTTCACAATCTCATCCTTATTCGGAATTGTTTATGTTTAAGTCTACCTTTTGGGATTAGTTTAATATTTATATATTAAAACCAATATATTTTATTATAATATTGTTATTCGTGAAATTTTCAAGTAATATTAATATTTTTTTAGTACTTAAAATGATAGAGAAAATGTTTTTATGAAAATATGACTTTTTTATCTCTTCAATCAAAAACATTTTTTCTTCTATATCCATATTTCCTAAAAATAATATCAAATTTTTTTAACATTATCAAACAGATTTCTTAAATAAATTTTTAATAAATTTTTAATTTTTACAAAATTTTTTGAATTTAATTTTATTTTCATATTCTAATTGAGGTACTTTTTAGATTTTTGACAATAATGTGTATAAAATTTGTTAAACTTATATAGAATTCATGGAATTAACCTTCATCATGACCACTCACTATTTTGAAGCTTCATTTAGAAGTTTTCAAGTTTATTTTTTAAATAAAATAATTTCCCAAATATTATGGAAATTTTTAGTTTTTAAAAGTGATTTTCAAAGTGTAAAAAATAGTTTCCTTAAGAATGTTTTTAATAGAATTTTTATGGAATTTCTATTCATTAATAACTAGAACCTTTGTTTTACCTTATGATTCATTGTGAATATATTGTAAACATACCATAATTATTATTTATACAAATAGTTTATGATTATTTTGACTGGATATGTACTATTTTGATACCATTCTCAATATTACTATAAAACCCCAATCCTAGTAGCCTAGAGTTGGTGATTACTTTATTAATTTTGCATGGATATAAGGGATATCTAAATACATGATCAATCAGTTTAGTAGTCTTAGAGAACTAGATAAATTCAGTATTCCCATATTACATTGGAAATATTAAATATATATCATACAAAAATATTATTCCATCCTTGATATTATTCATAATATCCATCTTTATATCTGAAGGAAAAGAGAAAAAATAAAAGGGTGAGATCAAACGCTCATTAAGGGATACATACAATATAATATATCATGATTAAATAGGTCTTACACAATATTAAAAGGTTAATAACTTGAAACACATGTCATTTAATCAATAACTTGATCACAAAATGCATCCATTGATATTATCAATATAGTAATCTCATGGATAATAATAACTAAATTATCAATGAAGTAAATTCTTAATGTTGTATGTCATGATCTCCAAAATAATGAAATTTATACCATCTATTCCTTATGCTAAGATAGTTTAAAACTAAGGGTAGGTATACAAAAAATACCATTTAATTCTAGCTCAGTTATTTGTATCATAAGACTTATCAATGCATTAAAGTTATATATAATTCTAGGTCCCACTCATCATTTCATGTCCAACTCATTCCTCATATATTGAATATTTGATTTAATTCATGACAAATATTCATTATCATCAAATATCTATATTGAAAAAATACTATTTATTTATAAATAATTCCCCCCAAAATTAAATACTTTCAAATTATAACATTGTATGTAGAAATGGTATATGGTTTATGAAATAATCATCTCCACTATACAAATAATATGAATATTTAAGAGAAATGTAATATCAAATTATCATAGTTAAGTAGATATTTCAAAGGATGGTATTGTTAAAACATATTCCCAGTCATTAATAAGGAAAATATATTATTTTTCATTTATTAATATAAATTACATTAAATGATCAGTAAAGCATTCTTGAGGAAAATAACCCTTCCATTTTTTGAAATCACTTATTTAAAAAAACTTCCCAATTATAAAGTAAAACATTTTCTTTGAAAATAACCTTATAATATTGTAATGGAAGTTTAAAATAAAATATTATTCATGATATTTGGAAAACAATCTCATTTCATATATGTTTAAATACAATGTTCCTTTTATATTTTTGTTAAAAAAGTCACAAAGTACCTCATTTGGAAAATAACTAAAAGATTCCTTTCAAATCATTTTGTAAAAAGTCAAACATGGATAAAAATCTATTTTGATATACAATTTTAGAATTTTAAAAAAATTGAAAATATTTTAGAAAAAATATGGATATGAAATAAAAATATATCTGATCAAAAGAAAAATAAGATTAATTTTTTCTTTAAAACATTTCTTTTCTTGATTCAAATTCCAAAGAGAAGAAATGTTGGAAGAAAATACTAAAATTATTTAACAGATTAAGTATTAAATAAACTTTAATCATCATGAATAAATATATATTAATGTTAATTACCTCATAGGATCATTATATACATCACATAAAAATAAATAGGTGATTAATATCAAATATATCTCAATGGAGTGGAAAATGAGACAAAATCTCTTACCTCAGTTCCAACTTGTCACATAAGTTCTCTAACCTCCTGTATAATAAATTTAAATTTATAATAGTTACATAAAAGAACCATATTAATATCTATTATATCATATATTATCAATTTATATCATTTTATCACCTTTTTATTAATAATCTTTTATTATTATCATTATTTTGGGTGTTATCTATAACGATTTTCAAATATGTTTTGATTTGTTAGTCTCGGTCCTTATATATTTATCTTGGTTAAATAATCTCCAGAATTTTATTAAACATTTAAATATCTTATATATTCTATATATATATTTATAGTCATCCATAAAATATAGAGATAGAAAAAATGATTTGCACCATTCATGTAGACGGTAGGTCGGACGTATGCATGAACGTTTTGTTCACTTTTAGATGAATAAAAAAAGAAAGGTATATTATTATTCACTATTTTATAATAATTATTATATAATTTATATAATATATATTCTTTAAATTCTTCATTTTTACCATAAAATTAAATTATAAATGAAAAAAATTGCATCGCTTTGTGGAGGTGGTAGTCAACACGTACGCATGAGCGACGTTATCGTTTTCCAATGATTTGTAAGATAAGATGGTAGATATGATATTATCATTCCATAAGAATAAATATTTTAAAATATCAAATATATAAAAATTAAACCCATCATAATTCCCATCCATAAACTATAGAGATGAAAAATAAATTGTATCGTTGCGTGGAGATGGTAAGCCATACATACACATAAGTGATACTTTCACTTCCCATTTGATGGGAAAGAGAATGGATAATGGTGGTTCCATAATCATGATAACATTTATTATTTTACGGATACTTATTTTACCATTTTATGAAAAATAAAATTTATTTATAGGAGGTATATTAAGAAGTAAAAAAATTGATCAGTTAAGGTGATTACCTATTATTCATAAGAACTCCTTTGGATCACCTCCTAAGGATACTAGAGTTGATATTTTAAGGATACCAGAACCTATAAAATATGTATAAGTAATTTTATAAGGTATTATTTCAGGGTATGGTTGATATAGAAGGATCAAAGTTGTGTAAATAAGTGATGGAGGAGGTTCCCTTTTATAATTGATGTGAGGGGAACTTTTGACATTTCATAAAAAATTAAAATATAATAAGTTTATTTTAGAGTTTAATGATTAAAAATGAGAATTAATTATAGGAAAAAATGTCTAGGGTTAAAATAAATTCATCCAATTAAATTTAGACAAGTTTTTATATCATTTCAATCCTTATCTTTTCTATTAACCCCTTGGTTAATCATTTTTTACATTAACCACTTTTTTAAACACAAAGGGTTAATAATGTTACTATAAATGGGAAGGTGAATCATAAATGGACCGTGGATGATTTTTTAAACTATACTATATCCAAACTTCTAAATATAATTTTTTTAATAATTTTAAATAACTGAATAAAAAATTATTAATGATAATTTTAACACTCTTCATTTAATTTGAAATTAAGTATATCATGTAAAAGGTATAATTATAATATAATGCTTTAAAACCTCTAAATATGTCATATATATCTATAAAATTTATGTTACACATTAAATAATTCAAATTATATCACTTTTAATATTTTTAAAATCATTTATTTTGTTTTTTTGTTAATTAAATAAATATTGATTTAGTATTGCACAATAATTTAAGGTAATTATACAATTTATAAAAAATATAAATATATATATCATGAGAATGATCTAATTAATATACAAATTTACATTTATTTCCAAAAATATATTTTTTCTCTGTTTCTACACGTAATAGATACTTAAAACCTAGAGAATGACATTTTATAACTTTCTTTGCGTTAAGTATTATAAGGGTCATTTTCATGGACAAGTGCCCATTAAAAAATTATATTTTGAGAATAAGGTGATTAGGGTCAAATTAAATTCATCCAATAATTATTATAATGAAATATCATGGCCTTATCACTTAGTTTTAACCTATATTTACTTGATTTACCCTTTACCTAGGTGATAAATTTTACCATTGTTACTATTCATAATGCCTATAAACAAAAGGGACATATTTAACAAATTTAAAACGCTATTTAAAATTATGGAAAAAAAATTCAAATTAAATCTCTTTAATTTTAATATATTAATTTTAAAATAAGTGTTCAAAACCCAATGAAAACCGCTTTTCAGAAAAATACAGTTCTTAAAAATACATTTTTTGTAAAAAATGTTTTTATGCCAAATTAAATTATAAAATTTATGAAAACTAATCAAATTGTTTTATTAATAATATAATGTAAATAATTTTACTTTAAAACCATTTTAAAATAAAATTAATCTTTGAAAATGGTTGAAATAAAAAAAATGGTATTTTTCACTATTCACTGGAAAAGCAATCTTTTCAAAAAAATATGAAAATTTCACCCTAAGAGAATTTTGATATGAAAATTTAAAAAAATGATATTATTTTTATAAAATAAAATTTATATAATTTCTAAAAATTTATTTTAATATTTTATCACAAAAAATTATAAAATTTATTTTTTGAAGAAAATGGATTCCCAAAGCATAAAATAACATTAATGAAAATTGAGTACTTATTTCATAATAATTAATCAATAAATTTGTATTGAGTATATCCTTTAAATATATATTTAATAATTTAATTATTTTCATTCATACCTTCCAATTTAAATACTATGTTATAATGGTCATATTTAAATATTAACATTTTGGGGTTCGTTTAAGATCTATTTTTCATAATATATACAATATCAAACATATTGTTATTTTAAAATCTTGTGGTGTTACATACCCCCTGATAAATTACACCCTATAAATTTTAACTTGTGATCAGTAATCAAGGGTTTCAAATTTAAAAATACCATTATGAAAACCCCACATCACAAAAAAGGGTTAATAAAACTTCTTCTTAAAAAGTGGGAAAGAGAAAATATTAAAGATATCAAAAAACCGGGTCCTCAAATAAGAGAATTTTAGTGGTAAGTGAAAACATGGTTGTGGAAGAGAAAAATGACACCCAAGGTCTAATAAAGAGTGATATAGAACATGGTCATGATAAATTTAACCATCAAAAAACCATAAATCTATGATTGGTTAAAAGGCCATTAATTTATTAGTAACAAAAGTAAATTGATTGCATTTTTATTCAAGGTATTTTTTTCTAAATTCATGGGATTATTTTACTAAAAGATATAGAAATCAAGAAAATAAACTTACTTGATTTATTTCTATGTCATAATAACAATCTCATCCTTTGGTTATGTCTCAATATATTTCCACTTTATCTCTTATTCCAGGATATGGATATTCAAGATGAATTTTTCATACCTAAAGAAATTTTAATGAATCATAAGATCCATAATTCATTCCTTCAGTCTCTAAATATTTACCAAAAACAAAATGGTTTTCACATGTTATCCAATGTGAAAAAATCATACTTTGACCTTAAACCAAAATATTCAAATTTAATCTTAATGCATTTTAGATGTAGTTAACCTTAAGACTCTACCAACATATCTTTAACCATATTAAAAACCCAAAAATTTGATCAAATATTTATCCCTAGATAGCATAAAGAATTAAACAATGTCATATTCCAAATATGTGAATACCTTTATCAGTAAATCATCATTAAATTTATCATTATTCCATATACCCCATAATTAAAAATATGAAGTAAACTTCATCACAAATTACTTTATCCTCAAAACACAAACCATTTTCAAGGTCACCAATACTATCAAATTTACTTCATCTATGTCATTATTCTAATTATCCTGATTAAGCATTATTAACTCAATATTAAGAACATATTAAGGTTTATTTTTACCTTTATTATTTATTCTCCAAAAATATCACTTTACCACTAAATCACTTTTCTTGGTTACCAGTACCATTCAACATTTGATTTCAAATCCTTAAAAAAAATAATGTAGTATAATCTTTATATGTTTTTTGATTCCTATAATCAAAATATCATTGATAAAATACTTCTATATAATTCTTGAATCCAAATATATATGAAATTTATTTATTACACTTTGTCTATAGTATTAGCATAATCCTGGACTTCTCCCCTTGGCTTATTCTATGGTAAGTTCCATTTAATCTTAGAGGACTAGTTTGAATAATTCCCTATACTTTCATAGATAAAGCATTAGATAGTATTGGATTATTTCTTTTCCTTGTAGTTATTAGTCAAATGACCATTATCTCTACACTTGTAAAAAACTATTCTTCTCTTTAAGAATTTTATAGGATTTTTCTTTACACAATTTCACATGATTGAAATTTATTAATTTTATTCTTATAATTTTATGTTTTTCCTTTTTATGGGTTCTTTTAGAGATATAGGATGTAGAAAATTCATTCTTCATATTAATGGAACTTGATACTATATCATCATATGACGGAACTGTTTGAGAAAATATTTCATTTTGAAGACTCGTCTTAAACCCATAAAATAAATAGTCAATCTTGATTTTCAGAATTCGCATATAGTCTGAGGCATGTTTGGATAATCTTGTAAAGTTAGTCTCATAATCTTTCACACTTTCTTTTTCATTACTCTTTAAAGTAAGGAACATTCTCTCTATTTCAGCTCACTATTCTTGAGGGAAGTATTTCTCAAATAAAATCGCTTTAAAAGTACTTCATTCCATACTTTCAATTTCTTCAGCCTCTTTAGTCTTATGCTTGAATGACCACCAATTATTGTAATCTCCTATTAAATAATAAACTTATAGAATAACCTCTTCACTTTCATTACATCCCAAAGCTTGGAATATATTTTCGATAGATTTAATCCACTACTTAGCTACCAAAGGATTAGTTTTTCCACTAAAATATGGAGTATTTTTTCACGTGAAGTGATCCAAAATAGGTGAATCATTATGTGTAACTAAAAGTTGTTCCATATGGGAAAGGTTATTATCATAACCTGGGTCAAATTCCTTAATATAGCCATGATCTTCTCAGTTCCAACACCAGTTATATTAGTTTAATCAGTAGGGTAATCCCTAAATTGTATATAAGTTTTGATTCCCTTTATTCCATTAGGTTTCATCATTAAATAATGGAACACGCTAAATTAGCACATAATAATAAGGAATATTGAGCCATAAAATAAAAATACCTATATTGGTAAAAGTTATCAAATACTATAAGAGATTTTTATAATTATTATATTAGTTATGTTTATCTAAAATCAAGTTCCCAAGGTTTCTACTAAACTTGCTCTGATACCAACTGTAACAACCCCATCCCTAGTTATCTAGAGTCACCGGTTACCTTTTTAAATTAGCATAGATACAAGGGATCTCACCATGCAGGATCGATCAGTTTAGCAGTCTTGGAGAACTAGATACAAGCATGATTCCCATACTACATTGGAAATATGAAATTCATATCATAAAAAACATTCTTACATCCTTGATATTATTCATAACACTATTAGAATGATCCCATTTAAAAAACACTTAAAAATTTATTTATCAACACTAAAGAATCACTAATAATGTGAATGATTTTAAATTATAGACTTTAACAGTGCTAAAAAGGTGCTGATAAAAGCCCTCATTAACAGCACTAAAAAAGATCTGATAAAGGGGGGCCATTATTAGTTCTTTTTTGAGTACTGATAACCCCCCCCCCCATCATCATTATTCACCCACTCTCTAACCACCCCTTTATTAGCACTTCCCTACCCCCTTATCAGTGGTTTACAAAATTCCAGCCTCCTACACGCGTGCCTGGATTTGATCCATGTACCTATTATTTAGAACTTGAATTCCTTTACAACTTCACCAAGATTTTTTTCCCAATTTAATAATATTTATATTTATATATATATATATACATATATTTTTTTATTCATATATTTATATAATTATTTTTAAATACATCTATAAAATATATGTTTGTGTGTGTGTTATATATATACTTTATATTTATTTAAATTTATTATATATTATTTTAATTTACATATACTATAATATAACATAAATATATATGTGTTTATTAATACATGCATATATTTATATATAAACATTATATATATATGTGTGTGTGTGTGTGTAAGTATATATTTATATTCATATATTTTTATAATGTAAAAAAATTATTAGATATTTTTTAAAATACATTTTTAGAATATGTATATATATTTAAATATAAATTTTATACATTATATATATATTTATATGTCTATATATTTACATGTTCACATATAATAATATATCTACATATATTTTTTTATAATTTATTTATAAATATTTACTATAAAATGTGTTTATATATTATATTTAATGATAGTGATAATGATTTATTTATAAAAATACGTTTATATATGATGTATATACATAATATTGATACACAAGCACAAGTATACATTTATATTTATCACATAAACATACAAATATTTACATAATATATGTTTATTTACATATATTATAATATACATATACATTTATATTTTTTTATTAACACACACATGCTTATATGTATTTATACAATTGATATATTATAAGTAAATATAAGAAAATTTTCATATATTTAATTATAAATAAAACTTACTAAATTTAAATTTTTATTTCAAAAACACTTTTGAGAAAAAGTGTGAAACCAAATCAGTTTTACAAAGTAATTTAAACACAGTAAGATATGACCAAATCATTAAAAACAAGTCTGAAATTATTGGAGCTACTTACCTTATATAACTTCCAATAAAGAGTATATACCTTCAAGTCTTGGTCATCTTAGAGTATATCTTCAAATTGGTTATCCAACTTGTCCCATGTGTGAATATACTCTTATTTATTAATATTTTTCTTATTAATGACCTATGATATGATTTTATCTTTCTTATTGATCCAAACCTCTTGTTCATCATTAACTTTCACTCGTAGTTGTCTTTATAAGATTTTATCCTTATCTTTATCTGAGGCTTTTAGATGGATTGGCTCTAAATTAATTTCTTAATTTTAATTTAAAATAATAACTACATGTTTTTCATTCCCTTTTCCCTCCCCTTATTCTTTGGTCCCTTCCACATTACCCTCCATATTACCTTGATCATGTCTTTGAACTCTATTTTTCCTATTTTGAAAGGCTTGGATTTCCTTGCTTACCTAATCTAGGATTGATGAAACTATGTTTTTTTTCTTGGATCTATTATCAGACCTGGTTTCCATCATCTTTGATAGATGAGAATATTCTTTCTTTCCTTTAACCCTTTTCCCCTTTACCACAATACACCCTCCAACATCCCAACTCCCTTTCCTTCTCTTTTTCTTTCTAGTGGTATGAATCCCTCTCTCATATTTTCTTTCCTAATTTTCAACTGATAGCTGCCTATATATTTCCACTTCATAATCATCCTTAGATAATTCTTAATCCCATATGATATTATCATCTAGAAAAGGTAATCTAATACCAAGAGCAACCTAATGCTCCTCCTGAGCACACTCATAGTCTGGCCCTTCCTCAACTAAACCTGTAAAATGATTTCTTATAATTATTATTTGATTTATAAAATATGGTTTTAATTTACCCCCCCCCCCCCCAATAGAACATAAAGAATTATCCTAGAACTTCACTTATGGTAAAACACAATCTGATTCCTTCTGTACATGTTCCATGAGGGAGAGTACATTACCAATGAACACTACCTCCAGCCCTGAATCCACAAAAACTGATGTATTCATTGCTTCAACTCTTCTAGTGACCTTCATCCTATTACACACACCCAAGTCCTATTTCAGTTATGGGAAAACATCCACAACCTTTGGATTTTCAACTAATTCCCCTACTTCACACTGATTAAAAGTAACCTTAGCTGAAATATTCTGAGCCGCTAAGGGGTTCTCAATAATCATACTGACATCCTTTGGTATGTCTTCATGATTTTTCTCCCCAATATAGCTTGTTTGAACCACTACCAGACCTTCATAATTAACATCCCTCTCCTGCGACATATGCACATTTCTAAAATAACTACAATAGAACACAGAAGCTAGATTCCCAAGTCGACTATAGGAAATATAGTAATTTTTTCATGAATTTTAAACAATCGCCTGCTTCCACCAAAATTCCTATTTGACTACTAACCACACCCAATCTAATGGATCCTTTAACACATCAACCACAAATCATATATGGGGTAAAACTGAATGACTGACAACATCTATTCAACTATCAGAGAAAAAGAAGCTCCTAAATAGATTTCCAAGAACCCTAAAAATCGAAGGGTTTTTAAAGGGGAGTGAGAGTTTCAGGAAACATACCCAAATATCTGAATTTGGAGTGTCAATATTTATATGGAAATTAAAGGACCATCAGAAGAGATAGAAGAAGCAATCATTGAATTTATGGGGAGCCTTGTACCATGTAGAAACAAGATCCTCCAAAGTCATGAACCATATCATGATGTGTCTTATGTCAATAATCCCTATCATCGCTCAGTCCTTTGAACCCCATGACTCAAATAAAAATAAATCAAACATGTAGAATGAAGGTATATGTTGTCATAATCGATCCACCAAAGATAGGTTGAATAGATTCGAAGCATTGGAGAACTATGACAATGATACTTGAAGTTGAGGCAAACCTTTATATAGATCTAGTAATTTCAAGAAAATTAAGATCTTCGAAATCTTCGGGAGACATTCTGGGTTTGAGAAAGGAAGAAAAGTGCACCGGTGATTTGGGGAAGATATTATGAGAGAAACTACCACCTACAAAGAAGAGGGGGGATCTGAAAGTGCCGCCATAGATGCCTAAGTAATTTTTGGGTGGGTATAGAGGGAGGGGAGGAATCCCAAATATAATGTATCGAATTATAAATAAAACTTCATTGTTAAAAATGATAAAACTTCAAGAAAATAATATCAATATTAATATAATCCATGGGGGTAAATTCATTATCCACCAAAAAAATACAACAAGACCCCCTTGAACGAGGCTATAATTTCATTGAATGTTAAAAATTTGGGATACCCCAACTTAAAACTCAGTTTTAGAGGACTTATATGGACATGAATAATGTGACAAAGGTTCCCCTTATTCACTATGGAATAGATTTCTTCATAGGATTTTATTTGATATGTGGTAGAGCCCAAATGAATACCCAGATCAAAAGTTATGGTTATTTGAAGTTGAATTCATGTTTTCAACTTATCTTATCTCATTCGTTAATTCATTTAATTTTTATGTCATCCAATTGTTATTAAATAAAAATTACTCAATAATAGTTATTAAAATATTAATTAATAATTTTTTTAATTATTTTATAATCTATTCTCACTAAATATCTTTGTGAATGTGCATTTATCCTTATCTAAATCATATTTAAAAAATATTATATTTTTATAAATATAAATATATTTATATATTAATATATCATTTTTAATGAGTTATAATTTTTTATTTAATATACCCTTTATCAATGTTAGAGAAAAGAAATGATAAATGGGGCCCTTAATTAGTTCTAGTAAAAAATAATTGATAAAGGGGGATCTTTATGAGTGTTTTTTACTGGCTCTCGTAAACATCCCCCTTTATCAGCAATTTTCTCTAGAACTTATAAAGGGAATCTATTTATCAGTTCTTTTTTATTATCTTTGATAAAGGGCCCCCATTAGGAGTATTTTTTTTATTATCACTAATAAAGGTACCCCTTTATCGGTGTTTTTTTATCACCGATAAAGACCCCCACCCTTAATCAGTGCTTTTTTAGTAGTACTGAAAATTCATGGTATTTATCAGTGATTTTTTATTAGAAATAATAATTTTCCCCATTTATCATAATTTTTTATCATTGATAAAGACCCCCCCCCATCAACACTAAAAAAAGAAATAATAAAGGACCCCTTTATTAGTTCTTTTTCTAGCACTAATAAAGTATAGTGCTGGATAAAACTTGATTTTTTAGTAGTGTAATATCTATATTCATATCCAGGGAAAATGAAATCAAGTAAAATTGTGAGATTATATTCTCAGTAAGGGATATATATAACAGAATATATCATGAGTAAATAAGTAATAAACATGTGTAGAGGTTGATAACTGGAAACACATTCCATTTAATCAATAACATGAGAAAAAAATACATCCATTGATATTATTAATGTAGTAATATCATGGAAAATAATAACTAAATTATTAATGAAGGAAAT
The DNA here is from genome assembly GCA_963277665.1 of Viscum album. Lineage (NCBI taxonomy): Eukaryota > Viridiplantae > Streptophyta > Magnoliopsida > Santalales > Viscaceae > Viscum > Viscum album. Next base: position 461,729,785 of record OY728138.1, read on the forward strand.
AATTAATATTGGATGCCATGATCTCAGGCAACATGGTATCTATACCATTAAGACCTAGTGCTAAGATAGTTTAAAACTATGGGTAGGCATATACTAAAAACTCATTTAATTTTAGCTTACTAATTTCTCTAAAGAGAACTATCGATGCATTGAGGGGATATATAATTTTAGACCCCACTCTTTATTTTATGTCCAATTCATTCCTCATATATCCAATGATGATTTTAATTTATGAATGATATGCACTATCAAAAAATATTTTTATTGAGTAAATACAATATATTTATCAATAATTACCCAATAAATCAAATTCCTTCAAATTTTAACACCATATATAGAAATGGTATATGTTTTAGGTAGTAATCATATCGATGATACAAAGAATGTGAATATTTATGAGAAATGTAATACCCAATGATCACAAGTAAGTGAATGTTTCAAATGACGATATCATTACAACATATCCCGATTGGAGAATAAGTGAAATATAGTTTTTTTCATTTATGACTAGAAATTCCATTAAATTATCATTAAAATATTCTTGAGAAAAATAACCTTTCAATTTTTTGAAATCACTTATTTTAAAAAGAATGTGAAATTATAAATTAAAACATTTTCTTTGAAAATAACCTTGTAATCATGTAAAGGAAGTTTCAAAGAAAAGTTTAGTCATGAAATTAGAAATATATTGTCATGATGTATAATTTAAAAAACATTCCTTCCATACTTTTTTCATAAAAGTCACAAAGTACCTCATTTGGAAAATGATAAAAAGATTCATTTCAAACCATTTTTTAAAAATTCAAACATGTGTAAAAATGTAATTTGATAAATCATTATATAAGTGTAAAAATATTTTTGAAAAAAAAATTAGATAAAATATGGATATGGAAGAATAATATATCATATCAAAAGATAAATAATATTAGTGTTTCTTTTAGACATTTCTTTGCTTGATTCAAAATCTAAAGAGAGGAAAAGTAGGAAGAAAATATAGAAAATATTTAAGACAGTAAACTTAAAATGAACTATAATAATTATGAATAAATATATATTCATGTTAATTATATCAAATATTTAGTTTATACACCTCATAAAAATAAAAAAGTGCATAATACCAAATATGTCTCAATAGAGTGGAAATTGAGATGAAATCCCTTACCTTAGGGCTAATTTGTCATGTAGGTGCTCTAACCTCATGTATAATAAATTTAAATTTATTATAGTAACATAAATATCATTTTTAATATCTATGATATCATATATGATCCATTTATAACATTTTTTACCCATTTACTAATAATATTTTATTATTATCATTATTTCGGGTGTTAACTACTTTATTTTTCAAGTGTGTTTTGATTTGGTTGTATTGATCCTTATGTGTTTAGCATGATCCCATAATATAAATAATTTTATTCAAGATTTAAATATCTAATATATTCAATAAACATATATTTAAATCCATTCATAAAATATAGATATAGTAAAAATTAATTGCATTGTTCATAGAGACGGTAGTCTATACATACGTATAAACACTGTATTCACTTTTAGACGGAAAGAACGAAAGAAAGTTAGATAATTATTCACCTTTAAATAGTAATTATTATATTATTTAAATTTTATATATTCATAAAATCCATCCTCATTACCATCTACATAAAATATAAATAAAAAAATGAATCACATCATTTCATGGAGGTGGTAGTCCACACGTACACACGAGCGATGTTATTATTTCTCAATGGTTTGGAAGGTAGGAAGGTAGATATGATATTATAATTAAATAAGTATAATAATTTTATAAATATTAAACCCATAATAATTTCCATACATAAAATATAGTGAAGAAAAATGAATTGTATCCCTAGGTGGAGACGGTAACTCATATGTACGTACGAGCGATACTCTCACTTCCCCTTTGGTGGGAGAGAGGTTGAATAATGGTAGTTTAATAATCATGATAAAATATGAGTATATTTAGAATAATTATTTTACCATTTTATTATAAATATCATATATTTATAATATTCATAAGAAGAAGTAATAAAATAAAGTGATTTGTTAAGGCGATTACCTTTTATTTGGAAGAACGCCATTGGATCTCCTCCTAAGGACCCTAGAGTTGGTCTTTTGAGGAGAAAAAAACCAATATAATGTGGTTAAAAAAATTTATACAATATTTTTATGGTATTTTCAAGGTATAAGGATAAAATTGGTGTAAATAAGTGATGGGGGGTTTCCCTTTTATAATTTAGGTGATAGGAAATTTTGGGATTTCAAAAAATATATATAATAAGACAATTCGAGAGAAAAATGCCTAAAAATGGTAATGATTTTAAATAAAATGTTTCTAGTTTTTAAATAAAATCATATAATTAAATTTAGATAGATTTTTATATCATTTTAATCAATACCTTTTTTATTAACCCCTTGGTTAATCATTTTTGACCTTAACAACTATTTTAATCACAAAGGGTTAATAATTTTACTATAAAAGGAAAAGTGACTCATAATTGGAGCATGGATGATTTTATTAACCATATTATATTCACATGGCCAAATATAATATTTTTATGAATTTTAAATAATTTAATAAAATATTATTTTGATAAAATATTATTAATATCAATTTTGACACTATTCTTTTAATTTGACATTAAGTATATCAATACGAAGGGGGAATTAGAATATAATGCTTCAAAAACTATATAATATTTCATATAGATATATAAAATTTATTTTATAGATTAACTCATTCAAATTATATCACTTTTTTATATTTTCAAAATCATTTATTTTATTTTTATATTAATTAAATAAATATTATGTTAGATTTTCACAAGCATTTAAAGTAATTAAATAATTTTTAAAAATTATAAATAAATTTGTATCATGATAATAATTTCATTAATTTATAAATTTATATTTATTTTCAATCATATATTTCTTTTTTTCTTATTTAGACACATAATAGACATTTCAAACCTAGAGGGTGACATATTGTAACTTTCATTACTTTAAATATTATAAGGGTCTTTTTCTTGGAAAACTATCTGTAAAAAATTATATTTAGAGTATAAGTTGATTATGGTAGAATTAAATTCACACAATATTAATTATGATGAAAAATTAAAGCCTTATCACTTATTTTTAACCTAGATTAACCCAATTTACCATTTACTATGGTGATAAATTTTACCATAGTTACTATTTATAATGCCTAAAAATTAAAGGGTATTATTTACCAAATTTGGAAATCCTAATTCCTAATATAGAAGAAATTTTAGAAAATTAATTATCTCTAATTTTCATAAATTAATTTTAAAATAATTTCACAAAACGGGAAAAAATCCCACTTTTTAGAAAAAGACAGTTTTCCTAAAAAATTCATTTTTTGTAAAAAATGTTTTATACCAAATTATATTATAAAATTTATTCTTTTGAATATAATTGGATTATTAATAATATAATAGTACTAATTTTACATTAAACCCATTATAAAATAAAATTTATCTGAGCAAATGGTTTAAATAAAAAAATCGATATTTTTCACTATTCACTTGAAAATCAATTTTTTCAGAAAAGATCTGAAAATTTCACCCTGTTATAATTTTGGTATGATGATTTCAAAAATTATATTATTTTTATAAAATAAAATTTATTTAATTTCTACAAATTAATTAGAATATTTTCTCACAAAAATCAATAAAAATTATTTTTGGAAGAAAACATATTCCTAAAGCATAAAATAACTTTAATGAAAATTGGGTATTTGTTTCATAAGAACTAATCAATGAATTTGTATTTAGTATATAATTTACAAATATATTTCATAATTCAGTTAATACTATTCATACCCAATAGTTTAAGTGCTGAGTTATAATAGTTATATTTAAATAATAATATTTTGGGGTTTATTTAAACTCAGTGTTGCGTGTTTTATATGTCATTGAACATAATGTTATTTTAAAATATAATTGTTTTAAAATTACTATGGATGTTTTATGAATATTTTTATTGATTTGAAAATTTTTAAATTTTCTTATTCTAGTTTTAAATGTGAATTTTTACATTGATTATGTTTATTGATTGGGGAAATTATTAGCATTTTTATGCTTGTTTTTTAATATGAATATTTACATTGATTAAATTTATCTCCTTTAATATGAGTAATGAATGGGACTTATTATGTCATGGGAAGGTCCCACTGTAGCTCCTCTATGCATTGGCATGTTTCATGAGACAAACTAGTTTAGGTTTTAAGCCAAGTCCTTACCCATTTATCTAAGATGTCTAGGAATGATGTCTTAATGGTATAGTTATGATGTCCAACATTATAAATTCATTCATTATGAGGTTATTTATTAATATTCATTTGATTATTATATTAGTTATAATATCCATGGATATGTTTCAATATCATATGATTATTTATATAGAATTATTTTGATAATCATTTATACCTACCATATTATTCTTCATGTTTAATTAATTGATTAAATGGCATGTGTTTTAGTTATTTAACTTTCCATATTGATCATTCCTTGTTTTTTATGATAACTTTCATTGTATGCATACCCTCAAAGAGAATTATAAATCTTATATTTCTTATGTTTCCTTTCCCTAGGATGTTAGAAAGTGTATTATGATTGATATACAAGGATATGTAAAAGGGAATATGGTGTTCTCAAAGAAAATTCTATGTTGTATTTTAATTTTTCAAATGTACTGTAAATTTGGAGCATGTATCTAGTTTTCCAAGACTAGTAAACTATTTTTCCCTTTGGGATTCGATCACTTGTTTCTATAACCAATGTAATAAAGTAACGATAGACTTTAGGCTGCTAGGGTCGGGAGCTTTATAGTCTCCCTCCTCTTGAATTCTTAACACGGTAGCATTGGTTAACCACTAACTTAGCTCATTATGCCCTCTAACACTACTCATTCTAATTAAACGGATTCCCTTTCCATTTCAAGGATTTTAAAGGGGCCTCAAACCTAGAAAATTCCCCCATGAACTTCTAATAGTACCCTAAAAATTTTAGAAAACTATATACCCTTATCATGCTCTTTGGTGGTACCCAAACTAGTACTATATAAAATTTTTTGAGTCCACTTCTATACCATGATCAGATATAAAATTCCCTATAATGTGAATCATTATGAATCCAAAACTAACAGTTCAAGATCTTACCAGATAATTGGTTCTCCTGGAGTAAGTCTAGGGCCATACTCAAATGCTTTCCATTCTCCTCCTTATATATATAGAAAATGAATGTCATCAATAAGTATAGTGATAGACTGGCCCAAGAAATGATGGAATATCCAATTTATAAGTACCATGAATGTATTAGGGGCATTCATCAAACCAAAAGAAATTACCAAGAACTTATAATATTTTTTGTTTTATCATAATTCCATATTTTGAATATCATTCTCTTGAACCCTTAACTAATAGTATCCAGACCTGAGATCAAACATTAATAACTACCCCATGCCTTTAAACTAGTCAAAGAGGTTATTGATCCCTAGCAAAGGGTACTTGAACTTGATCATCACATGATTCATGAGATAGTAATCAATTCAAACCCTCAAACTCACATTTGAATTTTTCAATAACAATGTTGGAACCACCGAGGGGGAACACTAGGTCTGAGAAAACCTTTCTCTTAAAGGAATTACAACTATACACTAAGCTACTAGAGCTCATTAGGGGTCATCCAATATGATAAAAAAATATATTTATGTGGTCCTGGGGTAAAAGTAAAAGCAGAAGTCGATCCCCCAAGGGGGAAATAAACAATTAACATTCTATGGTAAGACGTTCTTGTACTCCTCCACCATTGAAGAGAACTTAAATCTCATGGAATCTACCATAATAAGGTTCATACTATCCAACTAAAGTAAAATCAGTTATATCCTACTAAATACAAGGTTATCCTTCTCTGCCTGAGATTCCCTCTCACCCATAGAGGACAAACTCATCCCACCCACTCAAACACACTAAAACCATCATTAATAATAGTAAAATTGGGTATGAACAGTATAAAAATAATCCATACTAAGAAAAAAACATTATAGGGCCTTTACTCTACTATGAAGAGATCTCGGGTGATGATCTCTCCTCCAAGATCCAAATCACTCTAATAGAAAAGAAGTGTGATCATCAAAACTTCCTCATTAGAAGTATATAATCGTAATTTTTGAGACAAAAGACTCCATTGGAAAATATAGGTCTCAATCATGGGATAAAAATAGGTAAGTTTGTCTCATGAATATGTCTAAAAATACTGAAGATATGGTAGATAAGGCATAATTCATACCTTAAACCACACCTAGAGCCTTCGGGTCATAAGAATCCACTTCCTGAAGCTATATTTCCTCTTACCTACAAATTCTCTGTGACTAAATTTCACTCTGACACCTTAGAACATCCAAAATGTATTCAATCATATAAATTAAAGTAACTCATCCACCACACCTATACACCATCCACTTTGGGTGACATTGACTCACCCACAAGACTTTAAATCGTGTTATAAGAGAATTCATCTTGGTCGATGAAGTTTCTCTCTCTTCATTTCATGATTGAAACCTCATCAAACATCACCAACACATATCTCCACCAACATCCTATAAATCCCTATGGAATACTAGATTTTAGGATCACATTTAATTGGGAGGGGTCCCCAATAAGAAAAACAACCTAAGTCATCATATTTATTTAGTCTGAAGTTACTCTCAAGGTCACTAGAAAGTACTCATATTTGAAAAGATGCTTGACTCTATTCAAGAGATGGTTTCCTCATCATAGATATGGATTACCATAATCCACCAACATTCTTATCCTCAAATAATAATACTGATTTCAACCATATGATTAGTCAAAGGTGTGAACAAGTTTAAAAAACTCAGACCTCTACCTCTATCCAATCCTCTACTACTAGAGTATTTAGATCACCATGAAACATGAGTGGTCGTTATCATTAGAACTTACACAACACATTAATTTTATATAAATCATATTTTTAACTTTCTGGATTAATCGGGTGCTCAACATGTAAATGATCATTTGTGATGTCTCGGACCAGAATACCACTAAGAGGTGCTTAAGCCTGGTTGGCCACATGGCCTCAAGCGCATCTTCAAAAATGCCATAGGATTCTAAATAGTAGTAATGGAATGGGTTTTGTCTATGGGGATACTATTCTCTTATTACAAGAGTATAGAATATCAGATTAATAAGAAACATAGGTAAATAGTGGAAGTCATATAAACAGATAGCACAATAGAAGCTAACTAAATAATAATAATAAACAATAAGTGAAACTAATATAAATATACATAAGATGATGATCATATATTTCATGTATCTATAAATCTTGAAAACATGGATATAAAATAATAGACATACATTCTATACAAAAGGAATACAAAAACTATCCTAATCATCTCGATCTCTAGCACAGTCATCTACTACCAACTCCATCCTAAAGAAAGAAAGCAATCAAGTGTCTGAAGCTAGATTCTTCCCTTTGTCAACAACTACATATATATAATCTTCTCAAGTACCAATGGTGGTCTAGATTCAGTGTGAGATAAATCTCAGTAGGCCACCACCAACGGTTTCTATAACATCCTATCCATGTAATATAAACTAAACCAATGTGAAAGTATACATGTATAAAAGTAAAGTAATAAGTAATGCAAATACCTAAGTACCTGATTCAGCCCTTGGATAGTGTCTAAACATGTAAAAATTTCATTAATTAACTATGTTCTAGTTTATATATATATATATATATATATATATATATATATAAGTCATGTGATGCATAGCTAGCACTGACATCACCTCATGATAGTAATAGTAAGGTTCCAAGGTGTAACAAGGAAATCTGTATTGATATTAATAATAAATGGGATCCAAGGTAATATCTAATGAATCCAAGACCTCATGGGACACCAAATTAGTAATAAATATAGTCTGTCTATAGGGGTAAGAGTGTAATTCAAGGAGCATCATCCAAGGCATTCCATAGTAGTGATTATCTAACCGAGTTCTAGGAAAACGTACAAGGTAAAATGATATAAATTATGGCTAGGACCAAGGATGTAACCAAGTAACCTTGTGTCCTTATAAGTCACATTGGATCCAAGGATTTTATCTAAGTAATCCTGTATAGTAAATAATGGATCATACAGTGTCATACTAGGGATCCACTAATAGACGAGGATCAGGTTCCAAGGTGGGTATCAACCAATATAATCAGAATCCTTGAATTGGAATGGCATCCATGAGTGCTCAAGGCATTCCCTTAGGAATCCAAAAGATAACTCAAGTTTTAAAACTCCTATGGTAATTATTTCAAGTTACATATATAATTAGGAACCTTAAATTTGATTCATTTAACAATTAAGTCCACGTAATTAATCATAACTTTTATTAAGTTCACTTGGTTCCAGCCTTTCCTTTGATTAGTGTGACAAGGCCAAGGGGCATGGAACTATTTAAGTCATTTCACAGTTAATTACTCAGTTCTCTCCTTTACCTTTTATAACATGACAAGGTTATGATATATACAAGAAACCACATGCAATTAATTTAATTTAAACTAGGCCAAGTGATATCAATACTATATACTTTCCAATTTACCATTTAGAATTGATTAATCAACTTGAAACACTTACCTTAGGTGGGTAAAGTGATTAGAATACATGGTAATTTCCATTTCAATTAAATAAATATTTAACAAGGATGGATTACCTCTATCATGGTTAATCTAAGGCATATCCAAATAGTGGTGATGATAGAAAAGTCAAAGTTGTTAAAATCAAATTATGAATAACACCCTACTTAGGGTGGTCATCATTTTGGATGTAACCACCAATATTGAATAACACATATGTCATGGGTCTTATAACATGGTTCTAAAAACTATATGAAATACATATAAATTTAACAAATAATGCCTCATGAAATTAGTGTTCCCCCATGGGAATTTATAAAATGATGAATCTTGAGGAGTGTGTTATAGACCACCTACCTCATACTCATACGACTCTCCTCATCCAGTATTAGCATATAATTTATCCGGGATTGGAATAGATCTGAAGAATAGATCAACACTCTAAATATAGATCATATTATCCTACATCTAAATAGCATCATTGATAGGAAGAAGACTAATGAAATGTTAAAAAGGAATCAAGAATGTACCAATGTGGATCTAACGAAACAAACAGTAATTCAATGAGACTTTGGATGGACTCTTGATTTCGATTCCTAAAATAGACTTTAAGGATTCAAAAAGGGAGTAATAAGGTTTGTTTTTTGATATAAAACCAAAAGGGATTAATGGTTTCATTTAATTATATTTTAAGGTAAAAAATGTCATTTCATCCGAATATGGCCTTTGCATGGTTTGGCTGCATTGTTTGGATAAACTGTATGCTAATCGTGCAAGGTCTTCTACAGGAAAGGGAATACCACATGGTTAGTCCACATAGTTAGGTAAACATTTCACCAACCATGTGAAATTCCTTTGTAATTTGACTGTATCATTTTTCACAGCCCTGTGGCCCAAATTGCACGGTTTGGGAAAACCATGTGCCCCATATCACCCCACTTTCCATCCTCACATGGTTAAATATAACCTTGTGGATTAACTCACATGATTTATTTTAAATATGTGATAGGCCATTTTCACCCAAAATTTAGGGTTTTGGGCTCCATACAAGCCCAAGACATCCTTAAGACCTTCACAAACTCATTAAAAATCCATATTAGGTTCATAAAAGTAAATTAGACCAAGATTTAAAGGACCCCTACCTGATTCAAAAACCAAGTTCTTAAATTATCCTCTTAAACCATTGGAGTAGGATTATTTTCCAACTCATTAGGTAGAAGCACTACTCTATGGTCTCATAAAGGGAACACCTTAAGAATAGGTCCCAAAAAAAAGACCTCATCACTCACCTGGTCATAATCATGACATTGTTTCAATATCTTATCTTTTTGTTATCATGGAGGTAACTTGAAAATTAACATAATGTACCATATTCATATGAGTATATCTTTGTATAAGACTCAAGATGGACATGGAATTAAAAAAACCAATCCTATATGATTTATGTACTATTGTTTTCCCTATAACTGGTATCTTAGTATATTAAGTCGAAAAGTAGGTAGTCAATGACTTGGTATATGGATATGTAGGCCTCCACACCATCACTGGATTCCATATCCATAGAGATAAACTCAAGACACTTCAACATAATTTCCCTAAGTTTTCAAACTAATACTTATAACATTTCTAACTCCTAACAACATCCCTAGGATAGAACCACCTTTGATACTACTGTGTCATGATCCAACCCATTGGGGCCCCATCAGGGCATGAAGTTAAATGAGAGTGACATCCCAATACTACCTATAATAATCCATGGATTGAGGACTAGAATTGAAAAGGTATATTGATTAAATGAGAGGCCTTATCCTAAAGTACATGTACACCTGAAAACACACAAATCTCCATGAAATAGTGCAAAGATAAAATAAAACTGAAACCACTTGAGAGTAAAAAAATCATACAACATACTCTAGGAAATACATAAAATTTTAGTAAGATAATAAAAAAATTATAAGGGGAAAAATACACACCCAAATAGAGATAAAGGAGGTCCCAATATGACAACAATTATAAGAAAAATAAACATGGAAGAAATTATGGATTTCAATATCTGATTCTGACCACCAAACATGGTCAGTGCCTCTAAGTACTATTATAATCCTATGGTATCAGGTCCACCAAAGTCACCACAAATTTGCATATTGATTTCATAATACATGCCATATGTAGTAAAATCCCATACATTAGTGATTATAAACATGTCCAGTAGGATGTCCTAAAAACCAACAGGGAATCAATAAAATGAAAATAGTCAACTCGACCCATAAGTCATAGAGGGAAAGAAAACCAATATTATACATGGTTATAAAGAAACCCCAATCATAAAATGGGATTTATCTCAATATACATGGCTGTTTAAGGAATTAAGATTATATCTTTAGCTCTAAAGGTCCCTTATCTGATTCCAATCAGTATGCACAACCTCACAAAAATCAGAGTAGAGTGTCTGCTCCTCGCTACTCTTCTCTACAACTGAGGAAGAAATATCTATTATGGTGGACCCTCTATCTATCAGAGTTTGATTAAGGGGGATTAAAAATCCATAGATAAAGGACATAAAACCTTTGTAATGTGGTTGAGTACTGACTATACCTATATAAAGAGTATGAAGGACATGTGCCCTAGTGCGAAAAGGGAGTACCGACCCCAATATATCTCTGATGTTCAAATCCAATCACTAACATTTACTAAGAGTAACTAAAATAATAATATTTCTCATATTACCTCATGTTGTATCTCAAATTCCAAATAAAATTCCATCATCACATCCTACATGGAATTATACTAAGGATATACTTACCATGGTCCCAAATCTGAGTCATGAAGAATGAGATACATAAGGTATAAGATTCTATGTGGAGTACACAATGTGTTCATTTAGGATACATGGGGTGTACTTTGAATCCAAATCCAAGACATGTCCCACTATTGCACTCAACATAAAAAAGTCTATGTACACAATGTTTCATCATGGTGGCATGGAATAGGGCACCACACGGGGTCTAAGAAATGTTCCTCACTAAGCATGGATTCACTGGTCGAGTAGGGGTACATGGGGTGTGTCCAATACACATGGTGTGTAGGCCACACGAACTACCTGGGTGTGTACCCCTAGTACATGTCTTCGCTACCCATGCAATGTAACATGGTGTGTGGGTCTTCCACATGGCGTGTCATATTTATAGTGGGATGAAACTCTAGACACTATAAGAAATAGAGAAACATGGTGTTTGTTCCTCTAGATTACATGACATGTAATCAAGATTTTCATAGAAAATATAGAATCCTCCCAATGAATCTCCATATTCACAGATTGCACAAAATACACCACTAATATCACCATTGAATCAATCAATCCACTAAAATCAAAGGGAAACACTTTTAATCATTTATTTTCAATCTTTGGTGGTTGGAAATAAGGATTCTCATCACCCAAGCATGATTTGTCATGCCTACCGTCACTGAACAGGGTTCTGATTCCAAAAATCTTTACTCGTAATATGTTGTTCCATCTTGATCCATCCACAATATGCTGATCCCATGGTATTTAATCAAATAGTTGTGAATTCGGAGGCTCCGTTATGCTTGAACTGGTTTCCAATGTCGAATACCTAACCCCATGGGCCAACAATGACAAATTAAAAGAGAAGAGGTGGGGAAAGAAAAAATAAAATTGATATTATTATTTCCTAATTTAAACCTATCCAATGATCATAATTGTAAAAACAAAGAATAGTGATATTCATGGGCACAATGAAAACAAATAATCATGACCAAGAACACTGATCAAATTTCTGAATCATGTGAAGAATGAAATTCATAGAATTAAGTAGACAATAAATCCATGATCAACAATCAAAATCATATAGGTATAAATCTATAAAATAGTGAGACTTACCTAGAGAATGGATCAAATTTTGGTCAATAACATGTTCTTTAGTGATTTCATTGAAGATTCTACTATATTATTCATTCATCCCATGAATCTTCTTGATTCTTTCATCATCGATCCATGATCCCAAGCTCATCATCATCAATGGTGTCACTCCTCCTTCTCTCCTCTAATCTCTTTGGGTTATGTGGTTAACTCTAGAGGTTTTCTATAATGGCGTATTAATATATAGTAAATTAGGTTTCGGGAATTAAATAAAATAAAATAAATATATCATTTATTTTATTTAGTACACATGTTAACTACTACCTTCAACAGAACATCTTATGTTTGCCAAACTTATGCCATGCCTAGGGTAAACACTTTTTTTCTAGAACCAACCACACTCTTAGATTTTCTATCTAAGGTTGTGATCATTTATAATTACATTTTTATTAAAAATATTAGTGTGAATTATTTAATATCCTTATTATTTATAATCTATTCATTTTTGGGTCTTAGAACACCCAAAACATAGTGCCAACTAAGAGGAAAAATACAAATATATATATATATATATATATATATATATATTCAATGGATAAAACTATAAAAACTAAATTTGTTACATGAGTTATAATCATAGTATCCACCACCTTAGTATAAGTTGGTAGTTAAAAGAGAATAACCATTGAACTATTCTCATCCTTCAAACCCATTTCAAAACATCTCACCGTAATATGATCATTCACAAGGAGCTCATGTGGAAAATGAACTAACTTGGAAAAATGAGTAGAATGATCCATCACTGGATGGTATCCTTTCTCCATCATCACAAACTCATGGTCCTTCTCCACCCTCAGTGTCTCTGGATAAAACTTCTAATTATAATCCTTTTTTAAATTATTCTAAGGGAGATCATCATGCCTCTTCAGTTAAACTATATATTCCTACCATTTTCAACCCATTTCTTCAAGAAGAAGAAAGATGTTCTCGATCCTATTGATCCATTCCTTGGGATCCTAGGTACCTTTTTCACCATGTAATACTGGTGGATTATACTTAGTAAACTCTTGATAATGATCTATTATCCGTAACTAACATCTTCCCCCTCATAACATAATTACTAAATCCTTTGATTATTCAATTCCACCAAAACATGGTCAATTTGAGTGTTTTCCTATAGAACATGATCCACAAGTCCCTCTCTCCACTTAGAAGAGGCCTTTCTAGGAGGTATAGTCAACAAAACACCAAGAAAAATATCAATAAAAATAAAATTGAACCTAAATAAACATTAATTAAACCACAAGAGACCCTTATAATAGGTCTCAAATAAATATAATCAACATAAATAACACTTTTAAATGAATAATGGGTGAAAACATAAAAACTTTAACACTTTTCCACTATGAATGGTTTATCTGAATAACTTGGAAAACAATGTTCCAACTATGCAGAACATAACTAGACGATTGCATACATAGAAACACAAGATCTTCATAGTTGCTACTAATTATGCATCTAAACCATGAACCTATACTTTCATTTCCTGTTTCTCCCTGAAACTAAGAATTTCCTAAAATCACTCATGGGTTCTTCCTGAAACCCATAACTAATGATGAAAAACTTCAAATATCATCAACACAACCCAATTAAAGGTTTAGATTTAAAACATAACTCTCGACTAGCTGTTCAGGCACTCCTCCAAACCTACCTCTTGAGCCCTGACAGTCATATCTTCTGTCTACCACTAACCCAAAAATAACAAGAGGGGTCTGATACTATTGTTTAATAAACCATCCTGGTTCAACCTAAATCATCACACGAGTCTTCCCCCAACAAGGCCTAAATCACATTCTTGATTTCCATGGGTTGGAGACAAGCACCAAGGCATCACACTTAACCATTTGGGAATGGTTTCTCCCTTTAAATTCTTGCATTAACCATCCATTAATTAGACTTCCATACCAAAAAATAAGAATAATAAATGGATATAAATATCTAAACATGGAATACCTAACATGAGAAAAAATATTTCATAAATATCATCACATACCAATGTATAAATAATACATATACATGATATCCAATGGGTGAACAAAAAAATCTAAAAATAGGGATCAAGACCAAAAGGCTAGTATATAACATCCCAAATGGTCCAAAATCCCAAAACTTCTCCACACAAGCTAACTCCATGAGACCATCATCTTCACTATCTAATGAGAACCATATAATGGGTGATCAAGAGGATCCACCAAATAATATGGTGCCCTTAACTTTATGTTCATCCAACAAAATAAAGTTTGTATATGAGAAAAGGAATATACAGGGTGTGAGGCATAAATCCTAGTAGGATGCCACAATAAATTTATATAAGTCCTCCCTCCATAGTAACCAATCACTCTTGTGTAAAAAAACACATTTAAAACACTTTCTCTTTAAAAATAAGTTCACTTGAAATCATTTCTTATAAAATATTCCATTGTATTTTCTAAAAACATTCCATATTTCTAAAATATGTATAAATAAAGATCAAGTAAAAAGGAAGTTAATTCACCCAACATAAACATTAATAACTCACCCTAATCATGTAATAATAATAAACACATTCATAAATATATGCATAAACAATTTTAAATACCCAACAAAGGGGAAATATGATCATAAACATGAGTATAAAGGCATACAAGTCAATCTAGAATAACCAACAAGCATTATGGGATCTAACCAAAGGAATATAGTATGAATTATTCTAATACGTGGTTCACTAGTTTTTTAATAATAAACAACAGTTTGGGAAGCTCTATCAGTCTTATCTGATCCCAACAACACTTTTATGGGAACTCTTATTCCACATGGCCATATTTTGGAAGCTACCTAGGTCTTCCTCCTAAAAGATCTCTTGATCCCTTGGATAAACCTCCCAAGATAGTCCATGAAAAAGGATAAGGTTTAAATTTCTTAATTCATCACCATACACCCAAGGTCTCCAATTTTCCACACATGAAAATCATATAACTCCATTAAAAGTGCCAATTTTATAAACCAAACATGCCCATAATTATCAAAATCCTTTTTTTAGGTAAAACCTTTTTCAAAACCCCTTTTTAAATCCATTTAAAACAATAAATCCTCCTTGATGCATTTTATCAAACACAATATTGGAATTTAAATCAAATTTTTTACAAAACCCCCCATTAAAACATAAAATTACCAACACACACCATGAATCACACCAATCATGGATGAATCATCATATATAAAACAATTTAAAGATAATTTTATAAATAAAAACCAAAGGAGATAAATATTTTAAGGTTATCTATAAAGAATAACCTTAAAAATTGACACCTACTAAAAAGAAAATACAAATACATCACCTTCAAAAACTAGCACTTAAAGCAGATAAGAGAGGTACTCACACACCTAAACTAAAAATAAACAACATAAATACCCCATAAACAACACTAGGTTCAACCAAATCTCATGATATTGTTTCCAAATTCCATGGAAATAGGAAAAAAGTAATATATGTAACACCCCGAGCTTTCACGATACGCCTCTCTTTCAATAATGCAATAGCTTGCATTGTACGCAACTTCGAGTTCTAAAACACCGCGACTAATCATAGTAGCCGTTATGAATAGTAATAACCACTTTTTAAAATTATAGAAATTTTATATTTCAAAATGGACTTCATTTTTGGATTCGGAATATCGAAATTAGCCTATGTTGAATTTTTGGTATTTTTCTGAGAACTTCTACTTTTTTATAAATAGTGAAAAATACTTAAAAACAACTTTTTTAATCAAAATAATTTATAGTGATAAATTATAATATTTAGTGGTTTTAAAGTATAATTAGAATATATTTTTACCATTTTATCCAATGGTGGTCATTATAATTAATTTAACATTGAAATTGGACATAAACAATTGCCAATCTTTTGATATAAATTGTTTCTTAAAAACACGCTATTTGTTGTGACAGTGGGAATCAATTATAAAATTAATTAATGCAACTTATATGTTTGGAATTTTTTAAAATAGACATCATTTTTGAATTTGGAATATCAATTATAGCTTAGGGTGAAATTTTGGCATTGTTCTGAAAAACTTCAATTTTTGATGAATAGTGAAACCACTAAGTGGTAGTTAAATAACTGATTTTTCGTTTAAATTAAATATTACTACCTCTGTGATTTGATTTTAAAAAATCCAACATACATGGTTGTCCTTAAGAAGTAAAATGTGGTTCAATGAGATTAAAATTATTTTTGGTGAATAGTAACTTTTAAGTTCTTAATCGCGATTAGAGGTAATTAGTGTAGTTTAAGGTAAAAACAATGTTTTAATAATATGATATGAGCTTGAAACTTGTCCTACTCCTATTTTATGAGTCATGGCCGACCAATACAACCCATGGGTCAACTTGGGGACCCCATGGAGCCACTTTGGTTGGAAAATGACATTAATATATATTTATTTAATGTTAAAATTAAATTGACACAAACATGAGTTGTTTTACTAAAACAGTTTTTAAGTGGGGTTACACAAGTCCAAATTTTGACTATAAATATTCATAAGAAATCTAAACGTATTTCCTACATCATAGTATTTTTTTATAATTTTTAGACATTAAATAAATTAAATTATTTATGACATCATTATGATGCAGCAATGACCTCATTATTTAACGATTTAAATAAAATGAGAAGATAATGTAAAATACAAGGATTACACTTGTCGAAAGCCTATTGGATGAGGATATTTAGAACCCTTATCACCTTAGCCTCGAATTATACAAGTTTGGGACCTTTATAATCCGAAAATCATTGTATAATAGAATAACATTTCATTACTTTCCAAAAGTGCCCCTCCTCTCCACTTATAAAAGGCCCCCACCTCTCCCACCTTATTCACACCTTCAAGCCATTTGGCTCAGTCAAACTCTGCCCAAATACTCTCCCAACTTCCCCCTATTACTCCTAGAAGCCTCACTTTGGGCAGAACTCTTCCCAAGGAAGCCTTTGGCTCAAATCAAAAAGAGTTACCCGATTTTGAGGTAATGTCTTCTCTAATGTTGTTTTGTTTTATTTTTCTTCTCCAACCCCCTAAACTCTTTTTATTCATTTCTTTTGTAATAAAACCAGTATCATCAATATACTAGGATGTTTTTATAAGAAGTATTCTAGCTACACTTACACACACCTACATATAATGGTTAAATAACATACGGTTTCTGTGGATGGCAAATTTCTGCCTCACGAAACGATGATTGTTCAACACTCATATAACACCTTCAAAGGTGGCCATTAAGATGTCACTATTTTTATATATGATATATAATATGTTTATGTTTTACTTATGCTTCTGTATTTCTCATTTATGGCATACTTTATTATTTCCATTATGGGTAAAATGCGATAATTTCATTTTAGGAAGTGCGGACTACCGCCCCCTCAAAGTGATTTGAATCGTTAATGACATATGTGGGATGAATAAAGGATGGAGTAAATGGTATTATACACTATGTTATACTGGAATTATATTATACATTTATATCATTATGATTTCGTTCCATTAAATATGAAATTGAAATGAAAGTAGCGTTCATGCGTACGTACGGCTTACCGTCTCCATGAACGATGCATTTCATTTCTTACCTCTAAATGTTACGTAATATTATAAATGAATGTATATACTGGATATATAAGATATATATGACATCTAAATCATGAATATAATTCTGAAGATAATGGATATTCTACCACATAAACAACTTGTAATTATAAGAAGTTTATTGTTGACTCAAGTACCAAAGATCGACAAAACGACCGTTATTAACATAATGTTAATAACATTGTAATAAGTGATATAAAAAGGATAATGAAATTAAAAATGGTTCTTAATAAGGTATATATTAACTCTAGTTTATTATTCATGAGGTTAAAGAACGGTTGAGTCAAGTCAGACACGAGGTAAGGGAACTTCTTAACCTAACTTCCATTCTTTGGGTTAATCTCCTACTTTCAAATTATGTCATGATATTATTATGTATTATTTTGTATTTTTACTTTATTTATGTGTACCTATAGTGAATACACATAATAGATCTATTTTATTTTAAAAATGATCTTTTTAAGGACTTCGCCTCAATCTCCTTTCATTGAGGCATATTTGGCTTTATACACAACTTTCTTTTATACGGTGTATAAACCCCTTTGACTTTTATGTTTATTCAAAAGGAATCTTTTTTATACGAAGAGTTTTACTAAACGACAAAAAGGGAATGTTTTTCTTTCCGTACTTATGTGGCAACAACGACTTCTCCGCCGCCGTGACCATTATTTGAGTTTTGGCTTCCTCTACAAGCCATCATTTTTTTTAATGAAAAATAAATACAAAGTTTTAACTTTCTTTTATTTTGGTATTGAAAATGGTTTTGAAAGCATTTTTATTATATCAATGTGTTGTATTGATATCTTGTAATTGAAATGTGGAAATGTTATGTTTCCTTTATGCATGTTTTATGTGATACGATTATGCTATGGTTTATGATATGTTTAAACCTATTCATATGAGGAATGAATTGGACTTAATAAGTGACGGGTGGAGCCCGATATAGCTCCTCGATGCATCGGCAGGTCTCATGAGACAAACTAGTGTCTTGTCACGAGGCCTTGACAAAATCTAATTTGTGGACTTGGCACGAGGCCTTGGCTACGTGGTTATGATAGTCTGGCATTATGCATTCCATCATTATGAAAGTGGTTATTGATATTGCATGTGATTATTCAACCAGTAGAATATCCATGTGAATAAGTAAATGGCATTATCTCATTTTACTTTTGCCATATTATGTTGAAGTTCATGTTTAAAAGGCTTTTTTTTAGTTATACATTGCCTTAAATGTTAATGTTTATTTATGAAAGCTTCTGCATTATTGTTATCCTTACTGAGCATCTGAGCTCACCCCTTTCAATGTTTTAATATTTTCCAGGATGTGAAGAAGTATTTTATGAATGACCTGCAGGGATAGTCAGAAGAGGATATGAGTGTGGACTATGGAGACTTTGTTATTGTAGTTTTTCACTTTATGATGTAATGTAACATTTACGAATGTATCTAGTGTTTCCAAGGCTACTAAACTAATCGGTCTTTCGAGACTTGATATTTTGTGATCATGCCAATGTTATGAAGTAACGCACCGGCTCTGGGTAGCTGGGGTCGGGGCGTTATAGTTGGTATCAGAGGCAGTTTAGTAATAACCTTGAAAGCTAGATTTAGATAAACTCTGATTAGAGCTCATAGCCCAAAGATAGACTTTGAGGATTAGTATAGAAGAACTTCCTAGAATTTTGGTATTATAGAGATGTTATGAGTTTTCCGAGCAATACATCCCTGTATGGATATGAGCAGGTAGAGGAGGCTCTGGCACAGATGTACCTAGGGGTAAAACCCGAAAACACCGCTTTGAGCTAGACTCGAACGGGAACTGGTGCACGACAATGGGCCTTGCTGCACTCTTGGTTACGACACTCCCGAGGGATATGCTTAGGATAATTCTCATTTTCTTTACAAACCACTATGAATGGTTATGAGTATATACTTCCTCAATGAAAACCTTTTTATGATTATGGATTATATCCATAAATAGTTCAATTTATGTTAAGTATTTTATAAGTATGGAATTATGTATTTTGATTCATAAACTAATCTAGTTTATGCCATTGTATAGAAATGGCGCCTAGTGGAAGGAATGGAAACCGTATCAATGCACGAACTCTGTGTAGGGATTTCCCTCCTGCTCAAGATAATTATTATGGATCTGGAGATACAACTGGTTCTGATCAACTTATTACCATACTGGGACAAATCACTCAGGTTATGAATAATAACCTTACTCGTATGGAGCACCCTGATCCGCAACGTGGAGGATCAATGTTAGACCGCTTCATGAGGCAACAACCACCAACATTTAATGGGGGTACAAATACATTAGTAGCTGAGCAATGGATAAACTCCTTAGAGAAAATATTCCATGCCTTGGGGAGTAGCGAAAGGGAGAAGGTTGTCATGGCAGTTTACCGCCTCACTGGAGATGCCGATCAGTGGTGGTCGCTGATTCAAAACACAAAGGAAGATGATGACGTATCGAATATGGAATGGA
The DNA here is from genome assembly GCA_963277665.1 of Viscum album. Lineage (NCBI taxonomy): Eukaryota > Viridiplantae > Streptophyta > Magnoliopsida > Santalales > Viscaceae > Viscum > Viscum album. Next base: position 461,750,530 of record OY728138.1, read on the forward strand.
GGGAGTTCAAAGAGATTTTCTTATAAAAATACTTTCCTCGTGACCATCGAGCAGATATGGAAAGACAATTTCTGAGTTTGAGGTAGAAGGAGGATGAGAATGTCGCAAAGTATGAGGCTAACTTTACAAGGTTAGCAAGGCATGCTGCCGATTATATACGTAACCCAAGGAGTAAGATTTATCATTTCTTTGATGTGTTAAAACCATTTATCCATCGAGCTTTAGTATCACAATCCTTCTCATCATACGAAGATATTGTCTCGTGCGCTATCAAGACAGAAAAGGAATTCTCTAAGTCTTATGACAACAAAGTAAAGCAAGAGAAGAAGAGAACGGGGGAACAAGAGATAGATAAAGGGAAAAAGGGAAAGAAGGATTTTCCATTATGTGATAATTGTGGGAATAATCACCCCGGTACGTGCCTAAAAGGAATGGGAGTTTGTTATAAATGTAGAGAAAAGGGTCACCAGGCTCGTGATTGCAAGGGAAAGAAAGAGGCTGTCAAAGTTGAATGCTACAATTGTAGGGAAATGGGGCATTATGCAAATGAATGTCCTAAGCATCAAGGAAACTTACCTCAGAAAAGGCCAAGGGATCAAGTCCAATCTTATGCTGTGACTACAGTTGAAGCGGAATAATAATGTATTGGTGCTTTTGGACTCATGAATTATATTATGGTTATTAGAATAATGTGATATATATATAAGGATTGTACTGCAGTACTTGTTGATTTCATTAAGGTTTTAATATTATGAAGGTAATTATATTTTTAGTATGTGACAATAAGAGAAACTTTACTTTGTTTGGGGAATTTGATAAATTGATTTTGGAATTAAGAGACCTTTTAGAGAAAGTCTGGACAAAGGTATTTTGGATAACTATAAAGGTTGGAGTGGATTAAGTTGATCTTTGGATAGTATTGTTTAAGGTCAAAAAATTTATGAAGATTATTTTTGAATATTATAATACTATAGTTTTAGGAAAAGGACAACCTGCAGGGTGGGGCATAACCCGTCGCATCGGACAAAGCTGCAGGAATCGAACCCACAATCATAGTGCGACAGGCCTTTATTTCCTACCACTAGCCTACAGGAAGTCCTTGGTTTCTAAAAAATAATTTTACTAATCTAAATGGTATGTGTTAACATCTGGAACCTTATACAATTAGGATAAGTATAATATTTTTGAGTTCTATTATCTTTTGAGTGAAAGATGAGTTGAAGGTTGAAACTCTAATTGTCAAGCATAAATATATATATACCTATATCTTATTCAATGAATGAATTAATTCTTAAACTTTAGTAAAGGGATATTAAACCAAAAATGTGTTATCCTAATACCTTATGTCTTGTTGAACTGATGATATTTTAAATCAACATAGATTGAAGGCTTTGAGGCCCTCAATTTGACAGTTGATTGTGATTGATGACCTCAATCACTCCCTACAAATATTTACGTTTTTCCTCCAATTATATGTCTCTAATTGCCAAAAATGTTCTCCTAATCGAGATCATAATTGGGTGGTGACTTTTTCATTTCCTTTTCCCTCTTATTAAGGCTAAATTTTATTAACCTTATTTCCGATGTGGGTTTTCCACAAAAGTATTTTCTATTTTCAACCATTTATTTTCAAAGAAAAATTTTAAATTGCGAGGACGCAATTTATTGAAGGAGGGGAGAATGTAACACCCCGAACTTTCACGATACGCCTCTCTTTCAATAATGCAATAGCTTGCATTGTACGCAACTTCGAGTTCTAAAACACCGCGACTAATCATAGTAGCCGTTATGAATAGTAATAACCACTTTTTAAAATTATAGAAATTTTATATTTCAAAATGGACTTCATTTTTGGATTCGGAATATCGAAATTAGCCTATGTTGAATTTTTGGTATTTTTCTGAGAACTTCTACTTTTTTATGAATAGTGAAAAATACTTAAAAACAACATTTTTAATCAAAATAATTTATAGTGATAAATTATAATATTTAGTGGTTTTAAAGTATAATTAGAATATATTTTTACCATTTTAACCAATGGTGGTCATTATAATTAATTTAACATTGAAATTGGACATAAACAATTGCCAATCTTTTGATATAAATTGTTTCTTAAAAACACGCTATTTGTTGTGACAGTGGGAATTAATTATAAAATTAATTAATGAAACTTATATGTTTGTAATTTTGTAAAATAGACATCATTTTTGAATTCGGAATATCAATTATATCTTAGGGTGAAATTTTGGCATTGTTCTGAAAAACTTCAATTTTTGATGAATAGTGAAACCACTAAGTGGTAGTTAAATAACTGATTTTTCGTTTAAATGAAATATTACCACCTCTATGATTTGATTTTCAAAAATCCTACATACATGGTTGTCATTAAGAAGTAAAATGTGGTTCAATGAGATTAAAATAATTTTCGGTGAATAGTAACTTTTAAGTTCTTAATCGCGATTAGAGGTAATTAGTGTAGTTTAAGGTAAAAAAAATATTTTAATAATATGATATGAGCTTGACACTTGTCCTACTCCTATTGGATGAGTCATGGCCGACCAAGACAACCCATGGGTCAACTTGGGGACCCCATGGAGCCACTTTGGTTGGAAAATGACATTTATATATATTTATTTAATGTTAAAATTAAATTGACACAAACATGAGTTGTTTTACTAAAATAGTTTTTAAGTGGGGTTACAAAAGTCCAAATTTTGACTATAAATATTAATTAGAAAGCTAAAATGATTTACTACATCATAGTATTTTTTTATAATTTTTATACATTAAATAAATTAAATAATTTTTACATCATTATGATGCAGCAATGACCTCATTATTTAACGATTTAAATAAAATGAGAAGATAATGTAAAATCCAAGGCTTACACTTGTCGAAAGCCTATTGGATGAGGATATTTAGAACCCTTATCACCTTAGCCTCGAATTTTACAAGTGTGGGACCTTTATAATCCGAAAATCATTGTATAATAGAATAACATTTCATTACTTTCCAAAAGTGCCCCTCCTCTCCACTTATAAAAGGCCCCCACCTCTCCCACCTTATTCACACCTTAAAGCCATTTGGCTCGGCCAAACTCTGCCCAAATACTCTCCCAAAGTCCCCCTCTTACTCCTAGAAGCCTCACTTTGGGCATAACTCTTCCCAAGGAAGCCTTTGGCTCAAATCAAAAAGAGTTACCCGATTTTGAGGTAATGTCTTCTCTAATGTTGTTTTGTTTTATTTTTCTTCTCCAACCCCCTAAACTCTTTTTATTCATTTCTTTTGTAACAACACCAATATCCTCAATATACTAGGATGTTGTTATAAGAAGGATTTTAGCTACACTTACACACACCTACATCTAATGGTTAAAGAACATACGGTTTCTGTGGATGGCGAATTTCTGCCTCACGAAACGATGATTGTTCAACACTCATATAACACCTTCAAAGGTGGCCATTAAGATGTCACTATTTTTATATATGATATATAATATTTTTATGTTTTACTTATTCTTCTGTATTTCTCATTTATGGCATACTTTATGATTTCCATTATGGGTAAAATGCGATAATTTCATTTTAGGAAGTGCGGACTACCGCCCCCTCAAAGTGATTTGAATCGTTAATGCCATATGTGGGATGCATAAAGGATGGAGTAAATGGTATTATACACTATGTTATACTGGAATTATATTATACATTTATATCATTATGATTTCGTTCCATTAAATATGAAATTGAAATGAAAGTAGCGTTCATGCGTACGTACGGCTTACCGTCTCCATGAACGGTGCATTTCATTTCTTACCTCTAAATGTTACGTAATATTATAAATGAATGTATATACTGGATATATAAGATATATATGACATCTAAATCATGAATATAATTCTGGAGATAATGGATATTCTACCACATAAACAACTTGTAATTATAAGAAGTTTATTGTTGACTCAAGTACCAAAGATCGACAAAACGACCGTTATTAACATAATGTTCATAACATTGTAATAAGTGATATAAAAAGGATAATGAAATTAAAAATGGTTCTTAATAAGGTATATATTAACTCTAGTTTATTATTCAGGAGGTTAAAGAATGGTTGAGTCAAGTCAGACACGAGGTAAGGGAACTTCTTAACCTAACTTCCATTCTTTGGGTTAATCTCCTACTTTCAAATTATGTCATGATATTATTATGTATTATTTTGTATTTTTACTTTATTTATGTGTACCTATAGTGAATACACATAATAGATCTATTTTATTTTAAAAATGATCTTTTTAAGGACTTCGTCTCAATCTCCTTTCATTGAGGCATATTTGGCTTTATACACAACTTTCTTTTATACGGTGTATAAAACCCTTTGACTTTTATGTTTATTCAAAATGAATCTTTTTTATATGAAGTGTTTTACTAAATGACAAAAAGGGAATGTTTTTCTTTCCGTACTTATGTGGCGACAACGACTTCTCCGCCGCCGTGACCATTATTTGAGTTTCGGCTTCCTCTACAAGCCATCATTTTTTTTAATGAAAAATAAATACAAAGTTTTAACTTTCTTTTATTTTGGTATTGAAAATGGTTTTGAAAGCGTTTTTATTATATCAATGTGTTGTATTGATATCTATTGATTGAAATGTGGAAATGTTATGTTTCCTTTATACATGTTTTATGGGATACGATTATGTTATGGTTTATGATATGTTTAAACCTATTCATATGAGGAATGCATTGGACTTAATAAGTGACGGGTGGAGCCCGCTATAGCTCCTCGATGCATCGGCAGGTCTCATGAGACAAACTAGTGTCTTGGCACAAGGTCTTGACAAAATCTAATTTGTGGACTTGGAACGAGGCCTTGGCTACGTGGTTATGATAGTCTGGCATTATGCATTCCATCATTATGAAGGTGGTTATTGATATTGCATGTGATTATTCGACCAGTAGAATATCCATGTGAATAAGTAAATGGAATTATCTCATTTTACTTTTTCCATATTATGTTGAAGTTCATGTTTAAAAGGCTTTTGTTTTAGTTATACATTGCCTTAAATGTTAATGTTTATTTATGAAAGCTTCTGCATTATTGTTATACTTACTGAGCATCTGAGCTCACCCCTTTCAATGTTTTAATATTTTCCAGGATGTGAAGAAGTATTTTATGAATGACCTGCAGGGATAGTCAGAAGAGGATATGAGTGTGGACTATGGAGACTTTGTTATTGTAGTTTTTCACTTTATGATGTAATGTAACGTTTACGAATGTATCTAGTGTTTCCAAGGCTACTAAACTAATCGGTCTTTCGAGACTTGATCTTTTGTGATCATGCCAATGTTACGAAGTAACGCACCGGCTCTGGGTAGCTGGGGTCGGGGCGTTACAATATAAATGTTAAAGGATGAATAAATAAAGAAGAAACAATCTTACTCTAATCTAAAACTACCAAAATCCAAGAGGATTCCACTAATAATCAAAGGGGGACAAGCTCTAAGTATAAGGGAAGTAGGATACATAAAAGGGGGATAAATAATGTAGAAGGGAGTTAAAATTGATGAGATAATTATAGTAAAAATATAAATTTTTGATGACCTATAAAAACAACAAAGTTTGGTTGCACGAACCATACAAAAGTCACTGGCTCCTCAAAAAAAGAAACATAGTTTATGGAAACACACTCACTTTTTGACAAGTCATGCTCAAGTGATGTAAAACCCCACTATCCTATAAATATCACTCTTTCATGCTTATTCGCATGGTTACTACTAACTGTGAAGTACCCAAAATACTTAAATATATAAAACTAAAAATATGACATATCAGTGACTCATAAAGTGTCGTATATAGGAGGCTTTAATATCATAACCAAGTTCTACATCATTCAAAAGGTAATAACAGAGTGATCACTAATGATATATGTTGATGAAATTTTTCAGTAAACTAATACAATAATACAAGGGTTTTTTTCATGAATAGTTTTTTAAATAGGTTTATTATTCTATATCATAACTAAACTAATTGATTCTATTAAGTCAACCCTCTTTCACCCATCAATATTTCACCACATCACTTGATCCACAGTCATTACATATAAATCATATCTACTAAGAATGTCGTGAAAACATGATGTTACATTCATATTAATAAAAAATAATTATATATAGTAATTATTTTAATATTTTTTGAAGTATTATATAACTCATTTCACTATATTTGAAGACATTCCATTAATATTCAATAGTAATTGACATCATCAAATAGGAGGATCCTGTGAATTTGGAACTAAGAAAGAAATTAAAAAATAATAATGTCCTCTTTAATTTATAATTCCTCAATTTTACCTTTTTAGGGTCTTTAAAATGGTCCAAACCATGTACTAGTAGGTTTGGGTCATTCAGAGGGATCTAAGGTCACTTTTGAGAGTAGAAACCACCTCCCCATGCATCCTCACATGAGGGGAGACTCTCAGGTAGTGGAGGGGTGTCACATAGAACCCCTTGTATACCATAGGGTGTTGATCGGTCATGTCATGCTACTCTAACTGGAGTGACACTCCTTAAGAAATATGATCTTAATCAGATAGCATTGATTACTCAGATTGGCATGGGCCACCAACATTATTACCTTAGACACATGGGGAACCATTTGATTAGGTTGATTGGATAACTCCAATCCTTGGGAAGGGGTGAACCCACATGGTCAAAATTGATATATGATATTTTTTCAATCAAAATGATTGAATGATAATCCATTTCATGAGATGTTTACACATTGATATACACTATGGTGATGTGTCATGATTAGTTTTGTCCAATCAATTGATCAGATGAATGTGATAAATCATACTATCGAGTATGGTGAAACAAAATAAAAAATATATATTGAGATCTATGTGTAAAATTTTTTGTCATTCATACCTAGCTCAAATGTACTATAAGCCTTTGTTGCGCGTCGTCCACTCTGATGACTCTACCACCTTTAGCTTCTACTCGTGGTAGATTCTTTAGGAAAAAAGTGAACAATCTTCACTAAAACTTCATAGTAGCCTCATATCCTTCTATATAACTCATAAAGGTAATAATTATATCATAATGTGATCATTAAGGCACCAAAACATAGAGAGAAGTTCAATTTGACACAAACTACCCTCTATCATAACTTTTAAATCATAATTTGGATGAACCTAAAATTACCCTCATTGTGTTTGTATTGATAAGAGATGCACAATTATTATATACTGATAGGCGATTCTTTCTTGATCTAATTAAATCAATAAATTATCAAAATATAGAAAATTTCATCTCTCTAAGTTAGGGAAATTACATAACCAAATTTAGAAAAATCAATTCCATTATAAATTGTTAGAGACTTGGAATAACATAATTAAATCTTAATTTATGATTACAATGTTTGATCCTCTCAAATATAGAGATATTTTTTGGAAATCAGAGATTATTTCTATATTTTCTTTAAATATTTATGTCATGTTTCAAAAAAACAAAGAAATTATTTAGATCATAATCTCTATAATAACTTGCTAACATTAAGATTGAAATTAATATTTTTATAATAAATATTAAGAAATTGGTTTTAGAGTGACTTTAGTGATATTTTATTTTAAGGAATTCTATATGTAGTTTTTATTTTTTAGTTTTGGTTTCTGAAATAGCTTCTAATATTTATTTTGATTAGGGTTTCACTATTTTTCAGTTTTGATCTTAAAAAATGATGCTAAATGTTTAATTTAACCATGGTTTTAAATAAACATCCTGAAATTTATTTAATTAGTGATGGTCTGTAACAAAATCATTGATAAATGTTCAGAAAAACCCTCCTCTCTTAATAGATTGTCTACTTGAGACCTCCCATACCCCCTCCATCCACATTGACCCCCACCCTACTCAAACCCCTTGTTTTTTCCTCCCTCCTCTTTTCCTTACCCAAGCACAGATCCCTCACTATCACTCATCATTTATCCCTCCTCATCACACCCTACCTCTATGTTACCTTTCCCTATTATCACTCCCACTATATCACTTATCACTAATCCCTTCTCATTGCTAGTTTTTATAGTCCCTCTCTATAGCCATGATTACTTCCTACTATCACTACACTCCCCAATGCATTCATTTTCCATCCCTATTATCATCCATAACCTCCTTCCCTCCTAGAATCACCTCCTCCCCTATGATATGTTTCATCAATTCCTTTATTTTTACATTATACTTTTCATTTATAGTGTTAACCAACAAAATCCAATCATAGGTGTGAAAAAATAAATTAAGACCTTTGTTTTAAAATAGAACATAATGGAAACCAATGGTTGTCTCTAAGGAGAGGTGAAAATTAATTTTGTCACAATTAGTAAAAATGGTTTTTCATTTTAATGGTTTTAAGATAACTAAGAGCTAATTGAAAAAAAAATTGTGATTTTCAATATTATGATTAGTGATTAGTTCATACATTGGATTACCAGTTTTTTATCCTAGTCTTTAAAATGATTATTTATTCTTCCTATTAACTAATTAGTGAAAGAATACACAATATCTTATCATTCAACCAAAGTTGATAGTGAGTGATAATATTGATAAAGTGGTGATCTTTTCATATAAATGATCCTTTCTATGTGTGTGATAAAACATTAGATAGTCACCATGACTCTCAATAATAAAATGTCCCTTAATCTCTCAGGAAACTCTTAATCAGGTGAAGGTATTCCAAATAAATTAAAGAATAATTCACTAACTTCCACACATGTATCTCAAATCACTATAAACTTCACCATAATACCAGTTATATTCCATAAAATATAATAAATATTAAGTATATGGTTAATTATATTTAACTAACCTATTAGTAGATGGTTTCCAGAGAAAACAAACTAAATACAAATGTAACCAAAATAATATCATTTTACAAAAAAACATGATTAATTAATAGAAGAAGAAATTTTATTAAGAACAATGAGACTTAAACATAAAAAAAAGGTTTTACTACCCACTATCCTAATCACCAAAATGTTTTTATCCCTTTATGTGAATGATCACAACCATTTAAGGTCTCATAACAAAGTAAAAAACATAGCATAAATGACCCTAAAACCAAAATAAACTCCCTTACATCATAGCCTTCAGCTCTTCAAATAGTTTCTTCATAACTTTATTTGTTTCAATGAGGATTTCACATGTTTTGAGATTCATAGGACTCCATGTATGTGTATTTTTAACATTATATTTGATATTTTATAATTCCTTAAAACCCATAGTTTTGAATTATTTCTTCCCTATATCAAAAAAAATGTGGAATTAAAGATTCCTTCATTACTGATATGGTTAAGAATTTATAGTTTATGGTCTTATCTTGGTATTCTCAATGTTTTTGAGTTTCACATAAAGTTGAGATGATCTTTATATCCATAGTTATTTGGAGTGATAAAAAACCTTTTATTCTCATGTGACATTCCATTCTCCCGATTTTGTAAAGGAAAAGATTTGATATATCTTGTTTGATTTGAAGTTACTACTTTCATATGATACTGATCCATATTTATAAAATTAAAGAACCTAATGTAACACTTTATAGATTCTATTTAATCTTTTGTGTCACTGAATTGAATATTACATATTTTTGATTATTTATTATGTATCACCATTGAATGTTACATATCTCAGTAAGTTATAAGATATAAATAAAATATTTCATAAAGGTTATATAATTAATATTACATATAATGGGGAATTTTTTTTCCTTCCATATCAGTGGTAATTGAAAAATTAGTATATATCAAGTGCATGCTAGCCCCATTTATTCTACATATAATAAAATTCCTTATGTATCTAGGGTTTCAACAGGGTTATTCTTACATATAGGCATTTCCTATAAGTTTTTAATCCATTATAGTCACATTATCCTTCACCTTAAAAAAATAAATCAATATATTATAAATATCAATTAATTCATTTTATTTTAGAAATTAATAAAATCAGTTAAATTTAAATTTCTGGCCATTTAAATTAAAATTTAAAAAATTCATGAATTATTCCATTAATTCTAAAACTTCCTAAAACCCAATTAATTAATAAATATGAGAGAATAAAATGAATTGGATGTTAACATAATATAATGAATTAATTTTCTTGATCAATTCCCCTACACTTATTCCCTTTTATTCATGTTCATTTAAACATAAAAAATATTACACAATTAAAATTCAAAACACAAACCAATGTGAATTCCCTTTTCAATAGTTGTAATGTCCTTGACCCAGTACACCATCATGTGATCGATTTGGGTCACTATGAGACCTCAGGAATGCCTCCCCATTTTCTAAATGTTTCCGACTATTAGCGAGAGTGTAAGTAATATAATGGGGATACTATACCCTATGGTACAAAGTAGTAATAATAGAAAAATCAAATGAATAATAAATTGTTGGGAAAAAATCCCTCAAAGCATCATTGAAGCATTTTTGAGGTGATTGTGTTTGTTGACAAAGTGGAAATCTGTGTGGTGATTGTTGACAATGCAAAACATGACATACAATTTTGTTGACAAAGAGGATTTCGCAGTGGAATGTTGAGTTCAAGAGCTGTGGTTATCGATCCATGTTTGATTCAAGAACATCGACAAAGAGATGGATGATCTGGAGGCGGTACAAAAGAACAGATACAAGGTGGTGCCATTTTCCAGTGTTTGCCAAATTTTGGCGCCTGAAAATAATCAAATGAAGAAAAGTGGTTTTTGGCAAAGGGACTTGCACGCCGTGTACTTGAAGTCTTGGAAACTTGCGCGCCATATGTTTTTCAAGATCAGATCATCAAAATATGGAAAAGGAACAAGTGTCGCGCAAGTATTGGTGGTGTCACGCAAGTGACTTGCGCGCCGTGAAAGAGACTTGCGCGTCGATGCCTTGGAAGCTTGAGAACTTGTGCATCTTTAGTTTTTCAAGATTAGAAGATCAAAATATGGAAAAGGAAAGGGGTTCACGCAAGTTTGGAATTGGGTCGCGCAAGTGATTTGTAGGGAAAGTGACATGTGCACCGAGACTTGCGCACCGAAGGTTGACTTGCGTGCTGTCGCGCAGGGTGGTCAATTTGCCTATAAATACCGAACCACCCCTCCTTATTTCTTACCGGAGTTCAACACTTTGAGAAATCAGAGCTCCCATCATGCAGGTGTGGTGGTCGCGCAAGTGGTGTGTGATCGCGCAGGTGGAGTTACACGCCAGTGTGAGGAGTTGCGCGCTAGTGTGAGAAGCTGTGCGCCGGTTGGTAGTTGCACGCCATTATTGGTTTGGGAGTAAAAGGAAGAGAGTCACGCAAGTTTGGAGTTGAGGAAGCTTGTGTCGTGCAAGTGTGTGTGGTGGACTTGCGTGCCCGTTGTGACTTGCGCGCCGATACTTGTACACTGAGATTGACTTGCGCGCCAAGTAAAGTTTATTTCCAGCAGTGATTTTCTGGCTGCGTGGAAGTTGGAAGTTTGCCCGATACCTTCGGTGCAGAGATAGATTCATCTACGGGTGAAATTTGGGCTTCAACAGAGAATCTACATAAAGAGAAAGATGCATTTCTTCATGAAAATGAAGAGACCTACAGGTCTATAAACTGTGAGTGGATCCTTTCCGACGCAGTGAGCAAAGGAAGAGGAAGAAGGTGATCCTCTCCACTGGCAGTGATCCAGAGAGAGAGACACAGGGAGTGACCCTTGGGAAAGCAGTGAGCTGACCCTAAATCTTGTAAAGGCAGTGAGCCTGGGACAGAGTGACTATACCCGAACATTGTAATCCACAGCTAGAGAAGTTTAGTGGAATTTGGTACGACCAACAACTTATCGGCGTATGCTCCTTGGACGTAGCCCAGTGCGGGTGAACCAAGTAAAAATCGTTGTGTCCTGTGCATGATTTACTTTCTGCTTACATTATGCAATAGGAAAGAGAGAGAAGAGTGTTTTTCTTAACAGCGAAACAAGATCAGAACAGGCGTTAATTTTAAATTATTCATACCCTGATTCACCCCCCCTCTTAGGGTGTTCATCCTTGTATACCTAACATAAACCTTGAAACTCAATAAGAGTAAAGGATAAAATACAAAATTGACAAATAATATTACTTAATCATGTCATGTAATAATTTATAACAATCTAAATGACCAATTTATATTCATACAAGTAAACTAAATACAAACTCCAAATAAAGACTCTAAAAACACTAGTCTTGAACCCCATATCTGGTATCATCTCCACATTCCAATCCCATCTAGAAAAGAATAAAATCATGTACAGGGTCCCGTTACTTTTTTCAAACATTCATCCATGAAATACTCTTGATTACCAAATATAACCCAAATAGTTTTTGATTATAACTCCATAGTTTTACATCCACGGTGTCTAAAAAATTCAGTATAAATACATAGTTCATGAAATAGTATGATAAATAGGGGTGTTAATTCATAATTTAATGTAAATCATAAAATCAACCCACCAACCCTCAAGAAATGGGTTGAAACCCAAGTTCATCTAAACCTATTTCAATAAAATTTTGGATGTCACTATCCATTCAAAAAAGTGAAATAACTGGAAGGAACGCCATGTCGTACTAATAATCTCTTCTAAGGAGGAATTACATGTCCAACCCAATGTCCCATATAGAAATAAATGCCATGTAAAACCCATTATATCATCTAGGATGGAACTACATGTACAACTCAATAACTTATCTAGGAAGTAATTCTATGTTCATCCCAATATCTCATCTAGGAAGGAACGCCATGTCTAACATATAGTTTTCATCTAGGAAAGAATACCATGTACAACCTGTAATTTCATCCAAGAAGGAATGTCATGACTAAAATATTTTAGCTAGGAAGGAATAAAATCTATATACTATAATTTCATCCATGAAGGAATTCCATGTCCGACCTATAATGTCATCTCGGGAGGAATTCCATGTCTATGCCATAATGTCATACACATGCATAAAATGATCAAGGAGTCATAATAATACCCAAAATCCAAGAAATCAATTTTATGTACCAAAAAAACATATAAAACATTTTATAAAAAAATTTATTAGTTAATTCATCAATTATCCAATTATCATTCCATTTATCCCATTTATAATATTCCTTTCAATAACCAAATACAAGGCAATTATCAACTAAGTTACCTATTTTTACAATAATTGTAACTATTTATAATTATATCTTCATTTATGTATAATAATCATTACAAATGTATTAATATCCATATTTAATTATTATTTTATTCTGATTTCAATTACATGACATATTACTACTTTTAAGCCAAGTAATTTTTCCTCAAGCCAATCATCACAATTACCATGTTAATCCAAATCTCAAAACATATACCGAACTGATTTGAATTATAGCACCAAAACATAACCAATTTATAATTAATCAAGGGGATATAGGTTCATTCCATTAAAGTTATAACCTATAGTTAAGGTTTGGAACACCCCTCGGGTGGCTGAATATCCTGGTCTCAATGCCAACTAACCCAATGGGGTCCAAGGGAGGTATATGCATACCGTTCCATTGAGGTAGTGGGTTAACAATTTGGTTGGGTCATGTGCTTGGAATTCCATCATGATCAAAATTGTTTTACATACTAAAAAATGAAATAGATTTTAGGGATCTATTCTAGACCACCCACCTCAGAGAAGAGAAGATTAATAAGTTACATAAAAAACAAGGTAGAATTCGGTTCCTCCTTCCTTTTATTCAATGAAGTCTAAGTAAAATATTACTACATAATACATTAATTCTATATTAAAATTTGATATCCTGAACTATGGTTTTCTCCTAAGTAATACTAGAAGAATAATAAGTAGAAGAATAACTGAGAGGATCACCTTCAATTTTCAGGTTTGGAACACCAATATCCAATGGAATTTACCTTTGGATCAAAGATAACTCCCAAAATTTCCTAAGGGATGGAATTAAGGTGAAAAGTGAGAGAGATATTTGAGAAATATAGATCATGATAATTCAAAAAACTATAGGGTTCTCCCCATTCATGAAATTAATTTGGAATTCACATTGAGAATCCTCAAATTTCCACATACACTGAAAAACTCTTTGCATTGGATTTAAAACCCTTATAAACCAGTTCACATAGTGAATGATATCTCATATCATGAGATGAAAATTCATAAGGTTTACCCAAAACCATTAATTTTTTAAATTTCATGGGGTATTCCCAATAAAAAATTATCATGGACCATTCATGTCCTGAATGAATTTCATGGGGTCTATATAGAACCATTCACATTGTAAAATGAAAATTCATGGTGTGAGTTATTTCCTATTGCCAGACTTCATCTCTCCTCTCATTTTTTCCTTAAAACACCTATAAATCACTAACCTAGCTATATTAAAGGTTATTTTTTACAAAGTTTTAAATGATTTTACTAAGATCAAAGTGGTTTAACCAAAAACTAAAAAGGAACATACCTGAAAAAAGATAAAATATTATAACCTCCTCACCATATAACAACTCGTCTATGAGCAGTACTCCAAAGGATAATTGTGGGGTATCAGTGAAAAATTATACCCATTGTGTTTACATATTATATTCTATCTCTTAGGTATCCTCTTGAACATACCCATGCTACCACTATAATCACACTAGAGGCATGATCTTCCCTTAAATATTATTCTCACTATGATTGATAATATGGATTGGATGATCCTCAAATGATTCATCAAGTTAAAAATTAGCATCATCAATGTATATCATGTGATAAGGTTTGAGATGATATATATAAAGTTGTGACACATGAAAAACAACATTAATGGAACTATAATTCTATGGAAGGGCCAAACAGTACACCACTGGACCGACCCTCTCCACTTTCTCAAATAGACTGACAAACCTAGGCACTAGCTTTTGATGTTTATAGATATAGAGTTTCCCTAGACTAGGTGACACCCAAAGAAAACCTTGATGAATGAATTTGAACTCTATATGTAATATGTGATGATAAATGTATTGTTTTACTAGATCTTTGTAGTTACCAATTGCTTCCTAATCAACTAAACTTTCTAAAACATCTCTTGTGTGAGACTAGGTACAACGAGCACTGACTCACCTACCTCTATCCAATAAAGAGGTGAATGACATGAACTTCCATACAAGACCTCAAAATGATCCATTTATATCGATTTATGGTATTATTTATTATAACTGAACTCCATGAGTGCTAGATGTTTCTCCACAGAATCACTAAAATTTAAAACATAGGATCATAAAATATCCTCTAAAATCTAAATAGTCTTCTCAAATTTGTCTTCAGTCTGAGGATGGTAGGATAGACTCAAGATAACCTAGTATCCTAGTGCTTTATGAAGTCCCTTATAGAATCGATATATTAAATGGGGATCTAAATCTAAAATCATACTCCTCATAAAACTCTATAATCAACCTATATCTCATATGTAAAGACTAACCGAATCATCGATGGTGAGGGTCTCCCTAATAAGAAAGAATTTAGATACCTTTGTGAGTCAATACATGACCACCAAAACTATATCCTTTTTCTAAGGTTTCCTAGTAAATCCTATCATGAAGTCTATAATGGCATCATCCTACTTAAATTCCAAAATGGTAAAAGGCTTCCATAACCTAACAGACCTCTAATTCTCATATTTCACCTGCTAACAGGTGAAACATCTCACCAAAAAGTCTGATACTTCCTTCTTCACCACTGTATATTAGTATTACCGATGGATATAATGATATATCTCTATAATACTAGGATATACCACCCATTTATAGGATAGGTTCTGTCTTGTGGCATACCATTTGGCCCTTCTATAACATTCTAGTGCCATGAATGATGTTTTTCATGTGTCATAGATTATGAGATATCATATTGACCCTTATAATATAATAAAAGTTGATGATTTTAATATAGATGTTGATGCATCCATTTATGAGCATAAGATCTATGTCATGGACTATAGTGAGAAGAATATCCTAGGGAATACCATGCCTTTAGTGTGAGTGTAGTGGTATAATGGGTATTTTCAAGAGGAGACCCAAGACAGGGAGTCTGATATGTGAACATGGTAGCTAGAATTTCTCACTGATACCCCATAGTGACACTTTGGAGCATATCTTAAGGATGATTTGTTATATGGTTTGAAGTTTATAAGATTCCATATTTTCTAGGTACGTTTCTCTTTAATTTTTTTGTTAAACCTCTTTGAGTTTGGTTAAACCATCTAAACCATGGTAATTGATCCCTTTTACCTGGTTGGGTTAGTGTTTTAAAGGTTTTTAGAGGGGAAAATAAAAGGGATATTATGTCTATCTATATGAACTAATTCACTTAATCTATTTTCATTTCAAAACATGAATGGTTTTTGGGTAGACCACGTGAAATTCATTCAAGGATTGAATGGTCTATGGGAACTATTTTTTGAGTATACCCCATAAAATTCAGTATTTTTATAGTTCTTAGAAGACCCCATGAGTTTTCATCTCACAACATGAAATTTCATTCATGATGGGGACTAGTTTTGGGGTGTTTTAAATCCAAGGTGATGGGTTTTTTAGTATATGCGAAAATATGAGGATTCACGATGTGAATTTCAAATTCACATTGTGAATATGGAATTCCCAATATTTTATTTTAATTGTTTTTTCCTACAATTATCATATCACTCTCTCCATTTTATCTCAAATCCCAGCCCTCCCTTGAGATATTTTGGGAGTTATCTTCAATACAAAGGCATATTTTGTTGGATTTTGGTTTTCCAGTCCTAAAGATTGAAGGTAATCCTCTCAATTATTTTTCTCCTTGTTCAATTATTTTTCCCTTGGTTAGAAACCTAGTTTGAGACTGCAAAATCTGGAAATAGGATTTATTTCTTATTCTAACAATGTTTTATTATTATTTATTAAATGGAGGGAAATCAGAACACAATTATACCTTGGTTATTGAGGAAATTATTCATCTTCTATGGTTTGAGGTGGGTAGTCTATAAAAACTCCATAACATCTATTTTTTTAGTATATGAAATAATAGAAATTGTATTGGCATATTTTACACATAACAAAACCAAATTGGTAACCCACTTCCTTGACAGAACCAGATTCATAGACTTGCCTTTGACCCCATTAGATTTTTTGGTTTTGAGACCGAGACTTACTAACACTTGAGGGGTGTGATAACCCTTGACTCTAGATTGTAACTTGAATGGAATGAACCTAGATCCCATTTATTAATTACAATTTGGTTATGTTTTGGATTAACAATATTAATCTATTTGTTATGTTAATTGAGATTTTTATTAACATGGTAATTAAGATGAATGGCTTGATGAAAAATTATTTGTCTTAAAAGTAGTAATATGGAATGAAATTAGAATTAGTGTAAATTAATAATTAAAATTGAATATGATGACATGTGTAATGTAATTTTTCTTAAATAATGAGTTAAATGGAAATAGTTTAGATTATTGTAATAATTGGTAACTTGGTTTAAATTGATAGTTTCCCTGTATTTGTTTATTGGTGAAAATTTTGTAAATAGGGTAAATGGAATGAAAATTGGATAATTGAATAATTGACCAATAAGGATTTTGATAACATGTTTATAATTTTGGTGTTTGGTATATTAAATCTATTACTTATATTTTTATCTTATTATAAATCCGTCATAACTTAATGTCTATAGATTAAATTATTGGATGGACATGGTGTTCCTCCCTATATGAAATTATAGGCTAGACATGGAATTCCTTCCTAGATGAAATTATAGGTTGGAAATGGAATTCCTTTCTAGATGAAATTATAGGTTGGATATTTCATTCCTTCTTGGATAAAATTATAGGTTGTACATGGAATTCCTTATTGGATGAAAACTATAGGTTGGACATGATGTTCCTTCTTGGATGAGATATTGGGTTGGGAATGGAATTCCTTACTAAATGGTACTTTAGGTTGTACATAACATTCCTTTCTAGATGATATATTGGGTTAGACATGGGATTTATTTCTATATGGGACATTAGGTTGGACATAGATTTACTTCCTAGATGATATTATGAGTTACTCATGGAATTAATTCTAGTTATTACACTTTATTTCAAGGATGGAGACATCTGACATCTTTTTTAAATGGTTTTGGCTATCCTTGGGTGTCAACTCAAAGCTCGAGGGTTGGCGGGTTCATTTAATGTTTCACATTAATTTATGAATTAATGCCTTTATTTATTTTACGATTACATTCCTTATGTATTCAAACTATATTGTTTAAATATTGTGAGTGTCATACTACTGATTTTTACTCACACCTTATTTGGGGATTGTTTAGTATCCAAACAGATTTTATAGATTAAATTCTAGACAAGGATAAGAGGCATTTTATATGATTGCATGATTTTCTAGATATTATTGGATCATAGAGGTTGGACTGGTCATGGGGTTCAGGATAAGAGTTTTTGGATTCATTATTTGGATTCTTTTTTTATTTACTTTTATGACTTTAAGAATGTCATTTATATTGGCATACATTATGGAATGGCATGATTTATTAATATTATTTGAATGGTTTGGGATTTATCCTTTATTCTTCTTGAGTTTCAAGGTTGATTATTCATATAATTTATGTTGTTATTGAAACTTTGTACTAGAGGGTATAGTCTCCCCAATATATTCATTATACCCTCACTTCTAGTTATTAGATTTTGGAATATGGGGAGGTGAACCTGAGGTCTAATAATGACCTGAATCAGTCATGTGATGGAGTATCGATCTAAGGACGTCACAATATCCATGTCAACCAAGACTATAAAGATTATTAAATGTTCTTAACTCCATTACAAATTAGTTATATTGAATTAATTTCCACTTCATCTAAGCTACCATGTCAATTTCTACCTTCCTTCTTGGAAAAAATTCTCTCCACAAAAATTATGAATTTGAAGAAAAGTTTTTCTCAATAAAAACTCATGCAAGGGTCACCAAAGGCTTTGTGTGTTTCTAAATCTCTACCCAATGTGTCCATAACTTATAGTTGTTCTATAGTTAAGGTTTGTTAGTTTATGATGTAAAAAATATCAAAGGTAAAATAAATAATTTGGGCTCTAAATGGAAAAAAAATGCATGATTAATGGTTTACTCTTATTTATGGTATCCTTAATCACTTCCCTTTACATCAATTCACCTGTCAACTATTTTTGATGCTCATATAATGTCAAGATATAAATAATTTCATCATAAATAATTATTTCTTCTATCATCTTTATTTATCATCATTTTTTCATTCTTTCTTTGTGATATTTCATTATCATTTCTGAGTAGATTTGTTTCTTGAAGATAAATAATAACCATTCAACTTTAATCAGTTGTTTGAAATTTCTTACCCAACTTTAAAGGATGTTTTTCCTTTTATCTTTACTAAAATTGATGTTTCTCACTATATCTTCTTAGAAAATAGCTTCTCCCCCACACTTGATTTCTACGATGATCATCCATTTGCTTCTAGGATAGATTGGTTAAGGATTTTTGTTAGGTCCACTAGGTCGAATACCCTGAGAGGGGGGTGAATCAGGGTATGGTAGATTAAAACTTTATCTATTTTATATCTTGTTTCATTGTTAGACAAAACTCAATTCTCTCTTCCCCCCGTGGAAATATACAGACTGATATGAAATCATGCATAGGACATAATGATTTTTACTTGGTTCACCCTCACTGGGCTATGTCCAAGGGGAATACAACGACAATGTGATAATGTACCAAATTCACTAAGGCTCATGTCCAATAATGAGTACAATGTTCAGGCTATATTTTCTATTCCTAAGCTCACTTCCTTTAAAAGGTTTAGGGTCTTCTCACTGCATTCCCAAGGTTCACTCCCTATGCCTCTTTCTCGGGCACACTATCGGTGGAAATGTTCACCATCTTTCACTTCCTTTACTCACTACTCTTGGAAGGGAATCCACTCGTAGTTTATAAACTTTTAGTTCAAACATAGTTTGTGGACATGTAGGTCCCTTAATTTGTATGAATTCCTACATCCTCAACTATAGGTAGATGCTCTGTTGAAGTTCTGTTTTCACTTGTAGATGAATTCCACCATCTTGAGTAATGTTAGGTACTAGAAAATGCTTTTTAAAACTAAAGTGAAGCTTTCAAAAGCTTCTTGTGAAAATTGGTAACCACCTTGTCTCTCCTACGTACTGAGTATCGGGTTTGGTACACGAACCGCCTTCTCTGCATACTACTGCCTCTTTTGCGAACCTCCTATGATCGTAGACTACCTCTTCCACGAACCTCCTCTGTATGTAGACTTCCTCCACCTTCTCTATAGCATATAGCTACGACGTACTAACTTCTCGAATCTCCTCTATGAAACCCCTCTTGTCCGTGAACTGTTCTTTGTTCGTAGACTACCTTCACTTCGGTATACCAGAGTCTCCCCTCCGTATACTAATCGTGTAACTCTCCATCTCGCATACCATAGATTCCTCCTCCATGTATAGAGACAACTCCTTTTGTGTACCAGACTTCCTCATCTGCATACCATAATTCTTTTGTGGGTTAAGAAACTCCACAAACACCTTTAGTGGAACTCCTTCCGCGCGAAACACTTCAGCCTTCGTGATACTCCCTTTGCAAACTACCTTCAGACTTCACCAAATTCTCAGAGCAAAATTTTCTTTCTAAATATGTTCTATCTCAATATTAATCGGTGGGATAAGAATTTCTTATATAGGCAAAGATACCCGCTTAATCCGCTGAATCGAGATTTACCATATCTTTAATCCAGCAACCACCACTTATCGATTCTTTAGCCACTAAGAACCAAAAACCATTATGGAACCATTTTCCTATGTGATCCTCCTACCATATTTGGTCCTACGCGGTCAACTTCCTTTACTTACTTTATCCCATCTGCATACCACACTACTTCTCAACCGCGAACCATTTTTGGTTTCGCAAACCGCATCTTCATACTATTCCCACTGTATGGTATGTGGCTGTATACCCTTCCCAGACATGGTATGCAATCCATGTCTCGGGCTCCTCATTCCTCTTCCTTTTTCGATTTCATTCACCATTATTCACACAAATTCCAGATTTTGAGGCCCCAAAATTTGTAAAACACTGCGAAAATGCATCACCTTAAAATCCTGTCTTCAGCAAATACCAACCATACTTATTTGCAGTCAGCTGGATTTATCAACAAACATAATCATACCCAAAACATACCAAGAGAATTCATTGAGGGATTTTTTTTTCAACAATTTCATTCATATAATTTAGCTGATTAATAAATTTTTCCATGGATTATAGGATTTATTCAAGGATTATATATCAAGGAATATTTTAAATTGATTTTATTATTAAATAGGATTTTTGAAAAATAATGCATAAATAAGTTTTAACACAAGTTCCTAAAATCTATATAGTTTTGAATATAATTCTCAAGAAATTATAGTTATTAAATCACAAATTAGTTTTATTCATAAATGATTGAATTATAAAGAATATTTTGAAAACGGGTTATAAGGATATCAGGTAAGGGATTTAAATAGTGGAAAATATATCATGGCATGGGATTCAAAAATAAATGGTCTACTTATTAATTTCCCAAAAATTGAATCTAAAACTAAGTAAATTTTAGAATTAATTTAAGTTGGGTATCTTAGGTTTAAATCAATTCCTCTTAATTGGAAAAGGTTTGAAAATTACAAATGTATTCAATTTTATCTCAACAGGATTCAAAAACATATAAAAACCAAAAAAACAAAAAAATACTAAAAGGATACATGGTTTCCCTATCATGAACATGAATTATACAATTCCCTTTATGCATTATAATATGTATAATATATTCATAATATTTGATATTTTGGTAATAGTCAAAAAGTTTAAGAAAAGGTACAACCTGATGGTTTTGTTGGTAGAAGGTGAAGAACCCAAATGGATTGGTGATATTGAGGTTATATTTATTTTCAATAAATAAATTAGAAGTATAGTTAATATATGGTAAATTTGAGTGATAGAGGAAGATCCTAATAAATATTAAGTGGAATATTCCCTTGGTTTTGGGAAATAGTCTGCTGCTTCTTAGAGACTACTGTAAATAGATTCAAGTAGAAAAATTATGTATGTGATGATTGTTGAAATGGTTTATAAAGGATTCATGAAAAATATAGATGAAGCTTAAAAAACTATCTACAATATTTTGGATAATTTTGGTAAAATATATCCATTTAATGAAAAATAGAAGAGCTTTTTCTAAGGAAGATAAAATATGGTTGCAATTTTTATAATCCATCCAAAGGATTATTGATCATGAAGGATGTTTTATTTAGTAAATAACATCACATGGATAATGGTTAGAGAATAATAATATTTAATATATAATTCAAGTGGTATTTAAGGTTTATTGTAATGATAAAACTTGAGTATTTAAATGCTTTATGACTTTGAAAATTGAGTTGAAAAGGTTTGTAAATATTTTAATATTTTCAAAATTCTTTTAGAATGTTTTTAAAATGATTTTGAAGTGATCTAGAATTTCTAAAGAATAATTAATGAGACTTTAAGCTATATTTAAGAATTCTTGAATTTTGAAGTTTGAGTAAAAAATTAGTTAATCCCATATCCATCTTATAATTTGTAAGATCCATCTAGAGTAGTTGAGTTGAAATTTTAAAAATGAATGAGCTATGTAAGATTCATAAGAAACTTGAGTATGGATAATTTATGAGTACAAATAAAGATATAAAAATGTATCTATAATTCATAATATTAACCATAGAAATTTTTAAAAGTAATCAAAAAAATTCTTAAGAGGCATCTACAAAATGTATGATTCATTCTAGCTCTCGAGAAAAAAAATTGGTAAAGTCATGAGAAATGTAAGAGTAACTTTATATTTACTATTGAAAATTTGACAAAGGTTTGGAAGTAGGCTAAGAATGTATGATTAATTTGAAGAGTATATAATAGTAATTTATAGACTCTATATAATAAATGTAGGAGTAAATATCTCTTTTGTAAGATTCATTATAGAAATAGAGAGGAAAATAAGCAAAGGCATGAACTCGAAGAGAAATGTAAATTTTATTTACTCCTACATAAGTATTTTTTTTCTGAAAATTTTTAATAGGTAAGGGACTTGTATCATTTCATAATAGTAACTTTATCTTATGTAAAAGTAAATAAATTAAATGTAAGAGTCAACTGTTAAAAAACTATGATATTTCCAGAATAAAGAATTGTAAAGATGAATCAAATCAGAGGGGTCCAAATTTATTTTCCAATGTATGAAAAGTGAAAATTATTCAAAGGGTAATTGTGATTCAAAATGAGATGAGTTATATTATGAATATTGAAAGAGTAAAAAAATAATTTCTATTCTTTGATGTAGTATGAGATAATAAACAAGCTGAGGTTGGTATTGGAGTTTGATGTGTAGGACCACCATGTATAATTAATCCAAATCATGGTCACTATGAAATAAGAGTCTTCTGCACCATAAAGAAATTTTCATACTGCAACAGTAGTGCTATATATTATCATCCAGAATTTTATATTAATTACTTGTAGAATTTTGTGAAATTTTTTGAAGAAGTAATTAACCTAATTATTTTTTAATAACTAAATAAAAAAATTTACTTGGACTTGTTGAGAATGAAAGATATATAATTTCATAGAAATATCATTAATCATTTTTTAATGAGAAAAAAGGGTAGTGTTGGATTATCAGTGGAGATAGGTTATTAAAAAGAAGTGAATATTCAAAGGTCATGGGGTTTATACCCATTTGTTTTGGTTGAAAAGTTAATGAGGAAACATGGTGGTCATATTGATTGAATTTACATATTAAAAATACATAAATATATTAATGTGATTTTTTGAATATAAAAAATATAAAAGATGAAATAGTGAAAGGTTGTAGAAAAAAGAGAGAACCTAGTACTATATTCTAGAAGAATAAAACTCTCTGTATATAAAATAATATGGTATTTGTTGAGATTTTTAAGAAGATGATCCATTGTGTTGATTAAGAAGAATAGGATGAGGAGATGAGGAGGAATAAAGAACCAAGTCCTACCCAATGACATACATATTATAGAAGACATATCTAGGATAAGAAGAAGAATATTTGAGAGATACAAATAGGTACTTCTATTTTTTATCTACTATATTAAGACTCTTTAAGAATAAGAAGATTGAGGAAGAAGATAGTGTGAAATATCTTATATCTATATGTTATATTCATTTTGAATTTGAGTTATGAGTACAAGGAAAGCATGTAAGAATTTTTTTTAAAAAATGTATTACCAATTAAATTCCTATTTTGAGGAAGAATATTTGATCATTTTATGTAGGAACTCATTAGAGAAGATAAGTGGTCTTATTCAGGAGAGTTTTGGAAGTTGTTTTGTAAATTGGAAAGATCTAGTATGATGAACACAATCAGGAGATTTTTTATATAATTTTTTTAGGAAATATCCTTTAGGTAGAGTATGATACCTCCCCATACCACTTGAATAGACTGTTGATATTATTGTAAAATATATGTATTGGACTTTATTCAAACACATTAAGAAATATTCACGCACATTGGGGTGAACTTTGTAAAAATATTATGTGTTACTATTTACTTTACTCCTTCATTTCATGTGTTATTGTGTTATGGGTAAAATATAAGAAAATACATTTATATTATAATATTTAATAGTGTTTAAAATATTTTAAAGGTAATTTTAAAAGATAAAATTTAATGTATAAAAAATCGATAAAAAAAGACACCCTGATTTACCCCTACTTAAGTGGCTGCAAAGATCATTGGGATTTCAACCAGTGTTAGAGAAAAATAGGATTCTTTTGGTTGGATAAATTTTTTAGTCCTAATTTTTTTCCTCAAACTTACATTAAGTTCATATTTTAATATAATTTATAAGTGCCTCAAATTGAAAATTCAGTTCCCATTTCTGTTTATACCAACATGTAGGTTTCATCCAAGACCATAAAAAATAGAAATAAAAGAGTGACTAAGAAGTTGAGGAAGTTTTAAAATAAAATAATTATTCATAACTACATTAAGGTAGTTAACTTTATTTTTCATTAGTTAAATATGTTAATTATGATCCTCAAGAAAAATCTAGTTCGAGTTGTGATGAGCGTGAGGAAAAAACTATATTTGATCTTTTGAAAATATATATTCTGAGGTTATGGATTATATGTATAAAATTACTAATTAAGTAGTCACTTATGTATTTTACTTCATCAAGAATTTTCATAAATCATATCTAGTAACGGATGAAACTACTATACAAAAATAATTGGGAAATAAGTTACCAGAGTATAACACTCTCATAAAAAAAGGTGAAATCCAGGGAAAATTATTTTATTATTTCATGAAAAATTATGATAACTGAAGAATAATTATAAAAAGAAACTAATTATAAGTATGAATTTATAAAATTCAATTAAGATAAGATCCAGGCATTGGAAGAAACTCAAAGGTCTATTATTGATGTAAAGAATGATCAACTAGAAATTAAAGCTAAAATGGTGTAAGAGCTTAAAAAATACTTAAAATAGATGAGTAAGATACATAAATTACAGTTTGAGAAGATAAAAATATAATTAAATAAATTTTGAGATCATTTTTGGATGAGAATAATTTCCTTAACCTAAAATTTCTTAAATAATAAGTCAAATTGAAAAATATAGAAATAACAAAATATGAATCTTTCCATAAAGAAAAGTGTGGTATTGGAATGAGAGGTTTAAATATGAATATTTCTTTCAAAAATGATCATATTAATGTAAATAAGATATTTATATCTTCTATAGAATTATCTAATAAAGGATCATGGAAGAAGGCAACTCATTCTCCTGATAATTCTGTTTGTACTAATGCAGTTTCATCTAATAGTGTGGGTCTAAAATAAAATTATGGATAAATATTGGTAGCAAAAATTAATAAAAATATTTCCAAAAAAACAAGGGTGGGTGTAAACAGAATAGAATTATGATCTCCCCATATAAATCTTAAAAGAAGAGTTATTCTTTCCAAAATCAGTAAGATACTAAATTTGAATAATGCAACTAAAGTGAAAATAATAATTTTTATTGGAAACTTTTGGTGTTATAGGAGGTTTAAAATTAGGAATATTTAATGTTAGAATAGTATTTCAAATTTTATATATGGTATAAGGTCTAAATTAAGGGGAATAGAATCTAAATATAAGGGAAAACATGTTTTGTTGAAGTGTTATTAATATAAGTAAATGAATCTGATTATATCAAATATATTATTTATCTTGGATAAATTCCATGAGAAATGAGATATAGGTTTTCATGATAGATATAAGTTCTGGTATAAATATACCAAGAATATACCATAACTAATTAATATATTAATACCATAATAGGTGAAGAACCAAAATAAAAATGGAGATTAGTATGCCTTCAGTTGTAATTAAAAGAAGAGTAAAAAAATCAAGACATGTCCAAGAAGAACATTGTGAAGGATGTCACATAAAAGAAAAAATTATTATATTAGGGAAGATAGGTCTATATCATAGGTCCTTGAAAATAGTATATGAACATCAATCATAATGGGAGAAAACAAGAATCAATTAAGTAATCAATCCAAGATATATGTATAAGGATTAGTTTAGTGGAAGACATTAGATGTGAAGAGTATGAGAAGTTTCTTAGAAAAGTTAAATCAAATATTGTTACTAAAACACCTAGAACATCCACCGAATCTGAGAAATTTAAAAAATAATTATTGACTATCTATCTAACTTGAAGAGAAAACGGAAATTCAAAATGAAAAATTTTAAGTTCATTAGAGTTTTTTGAGGAATGATGATCCAAGAGTTCTTGAGAATATATATAGAAGGAGAAAATATATTGGTCACTCTTCTAATGAATGCATGACATGGATAATTAGACAAAAATAGGTGATGAAAAACAATATATAAACACCATTGGACACATGTGATCTAGTGGAAAAAGTTAAAAATAAATGTTCATACAAGGAGAAAGATGAAAATAAAAGAAATAAGTCCATACTGCCCAAGGAAGTTAGAATATTGAAAGTGAAAATAGGGGTTATCATGAAGAGTTATTATAAGAACAAAGATAAAAAGAAAATGATTTCTAATTAAATAAGTAAATATCATCCTTATTTATCTCACTAAGAAGCTGATGGAGTTTCACTTTATTACCATATCTATTTATTTATTCACATGTGTAGGGAATTTAATGTGATATATAAAAAATGATAACTGATGAATGTTGTAATTTCAATAAGCATGATATTTCATCCATATTTGAGAAATTTAATCCTCCTATCATCACTTCAATCAGTTTCAAAAAATAAAAGGATTTCATTTTTCACAATAAAAAACGGTGATTAAGATTATTGTAGTCAATACCTTGAGTGAGAGATGATAATAATACAAAACTAGCAGAGTTTTATTATTTCCTAATAAATATATAATTTTGGACTACACTTTAAAAATGATAACGAGGTATGATGATCACTTTACCATCCCTATTTTAGGTGCATCAATTCTTATTATTAGGAGGTATTCATTTCAATATTTAAGGGAGATAGACATTGTTGTACTTGAATGTTTTTAGTGTGTCTTTTGAAGATGGGTTCAAGTATTTATACGTAAAACAGATTAAATATCCCATAAAAAGGGAAAATTAGTATCAGTATCACATTCTGAATAATTTTTGGATAACTTTGATGTCTAGGTTATTCACTCTTATTTTATGAACTGATCATTGCTCACATAGACTTAGATTAGATTAATTAATGGCCCATTGCTAAGTAAAATGTGATGTTTCCATTCTCTCAAGTGTATTAGAATTTATCTCCCTAGAAAGGGGTATAGAAAATTATATAAGTTTAAAATCTCAAGGGGTATAAAATAAGGTAGTTAAAGTGATGATCATCACTTTACCTTCCATTTATACCTTTTAATTTATTATCAATAAGAAAGATAATAATCGCATTGACATTAGAATTGAAATGGGTATTTAAAAAATAAAATGGGGGATATTGAAAACCCAAATGGATTAGGAAATATGAGGTTGTATTTATTTTCAATATATCAAGTGGAAGAAAATTCAATGTATGGTAAAGTTGGGTGATGGAGGAAGAGTCCAGTAAAGATAAAGATGAGGCTTTCCTTGGTGTTGGGGAATGTCTTGATACTTCATAGAATACCATTATAAATAGATTCAAGGATAAAAATTATACATATGATGATTGATGATATGGTTTGTAAATGATTCATGACAAGTGTAGTTAAAGCTGGATACCCTATTTACAATTATTTTGAGAAGGTTGGTGGATCTATTTATTGAATAAATATCTTGAGATGCATGTTTAAAGAAGATGGAAGTTGTATGTAATGATGAGAATATATCAAAACAATTATTGATCATGGAGGATACTGTAATCAATAAAGAACATAACTTGGATGAAGGTTAAATAATACCAATATTGAATCTATAATTAAAGGGATTGTGAAGAGTTATTTAAATACTCATATTTTAGTATTTAAATTTTATAATAATTTGTAAATTAATTTTAAGAGGTTTAGAAATATTATGATACTTTCTAGATTTGTTTAGAGTGATTTTGAGTTAGGTTTTAAGTGATTATAAATACCCTAATAATAATTGAATAAGATCTGACATCTATTAAATAATTCTAGAATTATGAAGTTTGAGAATAAATTTGGTTAATTCCAAATCCACCTTATAGTTTGTAAGAGTCATCCAAAACAATCGGGCAAAAATTTGAAAAGGGAACAAGCTGTGTAAGAGTATTATAAACCTTTTGTATGAGTGATTTTTGAGTAGAGCTATAGTTTTGAAAAATTATCCATAATTTTTAAGAGAAACATTATAGGTGTATAAAATCACTTAAAGTGATTCATAATAGTCATCTGTGAAACATAATATTCATTCCAGTACTGGAAGAGAAATTTGGTAATGGAATTAAAAACATAAGAGTAACTATATTTAGAGTGATAAATATTTTAAAATGGTTTGGAATCTATCTGATAATGTAAGATTTGTTTCAAGGGTATATAATAATAACTTCCAACCTCTCTGTGAGGAATGTAAGAGTAAATATCTCTTCTATAAGAGTCATTCTGACACTGGAGTGGAAAATCAGTAAAGTCATGAAATCACAGAGAAACATAAGATTCATTGACTCTTATGTAAGTATTGTTTTTTGAAAACATGGAAAAGGGAAGGGACACATAGTGTTTTGTACGAGTAACTATATCTTATGAAAAATTAAAAAAATTAAACATAATATAATCAGTTAAAAAAATATGATATTTATATAATAAATAATTCTAAATAAGAATCAATTTAGAAGGTACCAAAGTTTTTTTCAGTATATAAAACATGAAAATTATTCTAAGGGGAATTGTGGTTCAAGTTGGGATAAATTTTGTGATTAAGTGTGAGGAAGGATTTTTTATATTATAATGCAATCTGAGAAGAGAAACAAGTCTAGTATGGTACTAAAGTTTAATGTGTTGGTACGCTGTGTAGAATAAGTCCATGACATAATGACTCTAAAATAATAATATATCATGATATGAAGAAATTTTCATGTAATAATGATAGTGGTTCATGTTATCATACAGAATTAAAGATTTATTACTTGTGAAATTTTTTGAATGTTTTTTTGCAAAGATTATCCAGTGACTTTTAGAATAACTAAACAAATATTTATTTTATTTGTATTTTTCTATAATAAATGATAGATAAATTCATAAAAATATTATTAACCATTTTTAATGATAATAATAGTATTCTTTTAATATTAGTGGAGATGGAATACTAAGAAGAAAAGAATATTTAAAGATCACAGGGTGTATTCCCATGTAGTTTTGTGAAGAAGTTATTGAGGAAACATAGTGATGAGATTGATGGAATTTAAATGTTTAAAATATTTAAATACATTCATGTCATTTATAGAATATATAAAAAAGTCCAAAGTATAAAGAGCTTAGGGTTCTAAACAAAAATATAGAACCTGATATTGTATTCTAGAAGAAGAAATTTATCTATGCATTAAAGAATAAGGAAGGCAATGAGATATTAAATAAGTTGATCTAGTGTGTCTAAGAAGAATAAGATGAGGAGAGGAATAATAAGTAGGAGCCTAGTAATTTCCTATGATATACATATCATAGAATACAAATTTGAGATAAAATTAAGAATATTTGAGAGCTATTGATAGGTACAACTATTTTTTATCTATTGTATCGAGACTCTTAAAGAAGAGGAATATTGAGTAAGAGGACAGTGTGAGATATATCAGTATCTATATGTGTCATTCATTCCAATCTTGAGTTTTTAGTACAAGGAATATGTGAATATAATTTTAGTAGTGTATATATTGGTAGTTTCAGTTTTGTGTCGAGGAAGAAAATTTAATCATTTGATGTAGAGACATATCTAGGCAGATTAGTGATCATCTTTAGGATTGTATTAGAAATTGTTTTTTAAATTATAGGGATCCAATATAAATAAAATAATTAAGATATTGGTGTGTTAGACTTGAATCTAACACAATAAGGATATAGTCACCCACACCAGGGTAGAACCAAATAAAAATATCATATGCTTCACTTTAATTTATTTTTTGCATTGAATGTCTTATTGTGTGTTGGGAAAAACATAAGCATATCCATTTCTATCCTAAAAGGTAATCATGGTTCAAATATTGAGAGGGGTTTTAAAGGATAAAATTTTAAGTAAAAAAGAATTTGATAAAACTGATCACCTTGATTCACCCCCCTCTCAAGTGACTACACATATCATTGGGAACTTCAAAAGTGTTAGAGGAGTGTAACATCATCCACTGGTGTTTCCTACATATTTCTAAAATATTTCATCAATATATATCCATTTACATTGAATGGTTGTTTTTATCCTTATTTAGTTTTATTCATAACACCAATGGGATAAATATTAGTAATGGTAAATGATCCTTCACATATATAATGAAGTTTACCTGGAATCAATTTTAGTCTTGAGTTATAGATAAGAACTTGTTCTTATAGGTAAAAATTTCTTTGTTGAATCAACTTATCATGTGAAAATATTTTTCATTCCTTGTAAATTATAGAATTTTAAAGTGTTTATCTCGTAATTTTTTTCTATATATTCTATTTTTAATTTTCATTACTATATATCCTTGTTTAAAAAAATCATCTCTTTGACTACACAATAATATTTTTGTTTTAGTTTTACAAGCATATGAAAACTTTACCCATATATTAATCTATAGGGTATCATTCTAATTGAGGTTTTATAAGATATTTTGTAATCCCTAAAAGTTTATTCCAATCTTTGGATCTAATCCTTGATGTTTTTATTTATATTCTTTTATATAATTACTTTTACTTCCCTATTGGAAACTTCATCTTACCTATCTATCTGTGGATGGTAAGGGGTTGATGTTTTATGGGTTACTCCATATTTTCTCATCAAAGGTTCTATGATTATATTATAAAAGTGGTTTACTTGGTCATTGATTATTTCTATTAGGATTCAAAATCTAAAAAATATATTATTCTTAACAAATGTATATAAAATTGGTGAGTCTTCAATTTTAGTGGCCTAGACTTCCACCCACTTTGAAACATTATCCATAACTAACAAGATGTAAGAATATCCAAAAGATATGGGAAATGATACCATAAAATATATGCTCTATACTTAAAGGATTTAATATAAACTCATGGGTATTTATGGTATTTCTTATCTTTTTGATATGTTTCTAGTGAATTGGAACTGCTTATATTTTTTACAAAATTCATGGGCATCCTTAAATAGTGTTTTCCAATATATACTAGATTCTAAAAATTCTCTATTAGTTCTTTGAGTTCAAAAGTGTCATATATAATCTAATATGAAGAAAAATTGAATTATATGTTTTAATTCAATTTTAAGAAAACAACACTTAATTATTTGGTCACTTTTAATTTTCTAAATATGTGGATCATCCCACATATACAATTTTGAATCTTCTTTCTCTCATGTAATTTAGTATTGGTTAATGTGTGAGGTAACTTTATAAGTAATAAGAAAATTTAATATATCTTCATACCATGTACCTATAATTTAACCAAAAAAATCTCACCTGTAATGAAATCATTTAGTTGATTTTTATCTAGAATTTAAACTTCAGTTGTGTGAGGCAGCCTACTCATATAACTTGCCACCTGATTCTTAGCTCTTTTCTTGTCTTTTTTCTCCACATAAAACTCTTGTAATAATAACATATATCTCACTAGACATGTATTTTCTTATAAATTATTTATTAGGTACCTAAGTGTTGTATGATTATAAATATATCAACTTTAGTCCCAAGTAGATATGATATGAATTTTTATAAGGCATAAACAACTACTAAAAACTTCTTTTTAATATTGACATAGCGGTCCTAAGATACATCCAGTGTTCTTAAAGAATAGTTAATAGTATGTTTTATTAATTCCATTATTTGAGATAATACCACCCCCAAAACATAGTTTAAAGAATCACATAATAGATCAAATAGATGTTTCAATTTAGTGATTTCATCACAGGTGGTGAGGACAGTTTACACTTTGTCTCATAAAATATTTTCTGAAAATAATTATAAAAAAAAATTAAAAACGTTTTAAAAGTAATTTATAAAGTGTTAAATAGATCTTAATAATGAATTTAATGAATATTATATATAATCTGTTATGTCCTCAAAAAGATCTAATATTTTTCACACAAGTTTAGTAATGCAATGTATTGATGATTTCAATTTTTTCCATTCAAACTCTATCCCATTTTATGAAATCACATGCCCATGAATAATTCATTTCGTTTATCATGAAATAAAATATTTCAAAATATAACATAAAATTATTCTCAATGAAATTTTTCAAAACATTATCCATGGTTTTTTTATCAATTATCAATGGATTTCCAAAAATAGTGAAATAATCATGAAAAACCTCAAGAAAAACCTTAATTAAATCCATGAAAACTTTACCATTCATCTTTGAAATGTAACTGGGGAATTAAAAAATATAAATTGAATCCTTTTATAGGAAAATTTTCTATAAGGATAGGTTAAAGTTTTCTTTTCTTGGTCCATAAGTGTAATGGGCACTAACAAGTATCCTAAGAATCCATATGAAAATATATAATGGGTTTTTATTGATAGTCTTTCAATTATTTGGTCAGTAAATGGTATGTAAAATTGAACTTTCTTGTGACTTGATTTAGTTTCCTATGGTTAATAAAAACTCTCCAACTATTTTGGATTCTAAAAGTGATTAATTAATTTTGTTAATTATTTAAAATAGTCATTGTGGATTTTTTGGACACAATATGAATTGGGATGACCTGCTGAGAATAAGAAACACAGTTGATGATTTTTACCTTTAGAAACTTTTCAATTTATCTTGTAACAACTTTATTCTATTATTAGGTTAATTATACTCTAATAATTCCTAATAGTTTTTTCATTGCCTTTAAGAAGAATTTTTTTCTTGTAGATTTTAGAACCAAGATAAGGAATGTCTTCTGAACTCCAACCTACAGCTTTCATATTTTCTCTCAATGGGTTTATTAGTTTTTATATTGATTAGAGGATAATTTTCTATCATTAATTATTATTATATTTTATTATTCCATTAAAAACACATATTTCAAACTATTTTAAATGGCTTTAATTCTAAATTTGGTGGGATTAACTAGAGATTACATCAAATTTGGTTGACATACCTCTATGGCATGAATTTTCAATATACAAAGTGATGTATCGGCTTATTCATTATTGAATAAATAAAAAAATCTATTATAGAAATAAAAATTTACCTTAGCCTTAAATGTTTTTCAAAATAATTTTAGATTTTTCTCAATTATTTTAAATAGAATTTTTTAATCTCAATTTTTTACTAGGATTAAAAATTTATTATAAAAAACATGGTTCTCCACATTAACCATGTTTATCATAGTGTGAAATTGTGAAAATTTATTGTTCTTATTGGTGGATTTTCATAGAATATAATATATTAAATTGGGTTATTCTTTTCCAAATTCCATTATTAATATACCTTTATGGACGTTGATGATTGTCTTTTCTATTTTTAAGAATGTTTTTTTATTGTATCTAGACTAATGTTTTGTTTTGGATTTATTATCAAACATTTTATCATACAGTATATCTAGAATATTTGTAGATAATTGATGTCATTACAAGAGATTTTAAAAACCATGAGGTCTTTATATAGAAAATTCAAAGAGTTACTTGATATATTTATATATCAAGAACCAAGTTTTTTGTTTTGGAAGATGGGCTGAAGATGGTATAGAAGAGAACTGTTTATATAAAAAAATAAATTAGGAAACACAAAAAAAGAATCTAAAATGGTGTCATTTCCTGTTGTTTACCAAAATTTTGGGCCTAAAATCTACAGTAAAGTAAGTAAGATCATGTAATATTTAAATATTTACACAATTTTATGAGGAAAAAAGGATTACAAAATTGTTTAAGTTCATAAGAGACATATGTCCACATAAACCCTAATGGTTAATGTGAAATTTGATTATATTTTATATTGGGAAACACAATTAATCCTAACGGTTTCAAGTGGAAATTTCAATTGGACCATGTGAGTATGAATCATTCATGTAATGATGTTAGGAAGAGTGTCTATGATTGATGAATTTAAGTGTATCGTATAAGCATAAAAGGGTCAAATGATCATAAATTTTTTGTTGGATCTTATGATAGCATAAGGTGAAAAAATCATGCGAATGAATAATTTCACACAACTATGTTTGTTTATTCAAGTGAAATGATTACAAAAACTGTGTAAGAGAAGTGATGTTGTTTGGGATGAATAGGTATCACAATTTATTTAAGTTTTTATGAGTTTAAATACTTCAATAAAGAAAATGGATCTTGCATTAGTTCTCGACGCTTAGGAAGGATGTCTTAGGTAGTGATGGCCACAATTTTGGTCCCTCCCCTGCCAGAGGGGAGGGACACCTTCCACCCGTAGCTTCCTATCATTCCTTTTCCCCCTTTTCTAACCCAGACTCTTTTCCTCCCTTCCCATCCATTGATATTTTCCTTAAAGTTACTGACCTTCATTAAGGATTCCTTAATCTCTCTCTATCTCCTTCGGAATTCAATATAGCTTCGGCCCGCTTGCAACTGACCCTGGTGGCTCACTTCAAGCATTGTCGTCCTTCAGTTGATAACTTCAATAGGTTTGTTTTCACTACCTAGAGTTTACAATAAAGTGTGGTAGTGGAGATTATTACAAGTAGCACATTATGGTTCATTTTTTGTTAGAGGAAGACTTAATCCATGCATGGTCTAGAGCTCCTTGTGTTTTCAATGGATATCGCTTCTATCTTTTCCACTGGTCCTATAACTTTTACATGAATCGTGATGCTATTTGGATAACTATCTAAGTTATTTTTCCTAAACTCCCCCTTCCCTTTGAAAATCCGGTAATAATTTTTATGCTTGGAAACAAGGTTGGATGCTACTTCTATTCAGATAGCAGAACTAATTCAGTTTTTCATCCCATATCCCCGTGCATCTGTGTTGAGGTTGATGTTTCTAAACCTCCTATCAACTGCATTTGGATCATGGTTGGGGAGGAATTCTGGTGAAAAAAACCTGTGATTTTTGAATCTTGGTCTAACTTCTGCTCTTCATGTCACTATTTGGGGCACTTATCCACTATCTGTTGGAGTGTTTGCTTGCTTCACTCGGGGACAATGAAGGAAGTTCCACAGTATGGGCATTTATCTCTGGTGGCTCTGGCTGTTCAAACTCTAGGTGTCATAGACCCAGCGATGGTCTGTCATCCCCCAATAGCAAAGGGTTATGATCACCTAAAGGTCCTAGAAATTCTTTATTTATTGAACCATGACATGGGTGTCAACCAATAATCTTGATAGGTTCTGGAAGATGATTATCGAATTCTTCCTCAGTTTTATCCTTCATTAATTCTGGAAGGTAGTTCCTGGGAGGATCCTTGCTCTTCAAGAGTGGACCAGCTCTTTCATGTTCCTACTATGGTGACTCCAGGTATAGTAAAGAGTGTTATGCCTAAGGACTCAGGGTCATGGGTTGTGGATGTCTTAACCCACTTGAGGAATGATTTGGGTATCATCCCCTTGCCACAAGGAAGGTCAGGGGAGGAAATGCAGGAGGGTGGAGTGGAAAGAGAGGCATCCTTGGATATGGATGTGGCGAGTCATCTGGTTGTAACGAGATCTATCATTGAAGATGTAGTGTACCTGCATATCTGTGACGACCAATGTATCAATGGACCTTCAAGCTAGGGATGTAAAGACAATAACAAGCAACCTCAATTCATGGGTTGTGAATATAAGTATCCCATAGGTTCAGAAATTTCAGTACAAGTCTCACAGGTAATACCTTTTTATACTGACAGGGTTAAGTTAGGAGCCATGGTTATTCACTCTCAAAACCAGTTTTTAGTGCTGGTAGTTGAAGAAGGACACTCATTAGAGGAAGTGAATGATGTGGAGGCTTCCCATTATATGAACCTCCCAAAGAGTTTGGCAGCTCCCAATGAGGATATGGATTCTAATTCAGACTTGCTTGTTGAGTCCAAGGAGGTGGACATTGCAGAGGAATATATCATATCCTCTTTAAATAAGGGTAAAACACTCTAATTGATCCAGAAGGTTTTATCCATCACTCTCGGAGGCCCCGTAGGAATAAGGATTACTCCTTATTACTTAGTCCTCTTGTTACTTGATCCTCAAGCAAAGGAAAGCTACCTATGAAGGTTTCCAAGTAGTCGCATGATGCTAAGGAGGTTGCTGAATCTGATTCCTCCTAGTGCGGTATGGAATTGATTGAATGTGATGAGTGGGAAAGAATAATCAATAGTAATGAATATTTATGTGAAAAGGTCCTTCAATTCATCACTACACAAGAAGAATTTGAGAGGTTAGTGGGGAGGCATATTCAAGTTAGTCACTCTAAGGATCAAGGTGATTGGATCCAAAAAAATCTTGGCATACTAGCATGTGGATTCAATGGGAATAATATTTTTTTGGAAGAGATCATCCATACTTGGGATAGGATAGAATACAACATTGAGATCTTTATCAATGTTGATTCGAATGAGAAGTATTCACCTCTACAATAGAGCCTCCTCAGAGGTAATATTTCTAATATTCTTAAATTACAATTTAGTGATTCAGCTATTTCTTATCAGGTTGGATGATGTCCTTTTTTATCTCGATTGGTTTGCCATTTTTCCTAAAAAAAATTCTTCTCAATAAAAAAATTGAATTTGAAGATCATGAGACATGGTCATAAAAATCACAAGAATAAAGATACACTAGAAAAGAAATATATCTCAAGATACTATGAGATTTCAAGACTATCTAAGTCACATGATGAAGAGGTCTATCAACATAAGTCATGCATAGTGGTAATGTGATCAGGATTATGCAATTGAGGTAATGCGAATAAGTCACATGACTGCATGAGTTGAATAGTGAATCAAGAATATCATAGGTTAGTGAAATGGATAGAAAAGGGTGATTTATTATAGAATAATTCAACAGACATTGTCTATAAATACTACATTGTTCATGTTATTTCATAGATTGATCAAGCTTAACATTTTAGAGCAGAATTTTTCTAGATATTATGAATGAGGATGGATCGCAAATGTGGTGTGTATAAGGAGTTTTGGGATCACAAAACCCTTAAGGTTTATGAGACCATGTGTATATAGAGGACTCACATGATCACATATATTCATGAAGGTTATGCGATCTAGCAATATCATATAATGAGATGTGTGATCAATGGTTATGTGCTAGTAATCTCATGCTCATGTGATATGTGCTCATAGTATTTCACAAGGTGTTATGTGAACTGAATTGTTACACTCAAGGGACTTATTCCAGTGGTCTTGAACTCAAGGTTACATGATAGGGATCAAGAAATAGGTTCATGTATAGGGATATATGTGATGGGAGGTATTGCACTAAAGGGATTCTTTCACTCTGAGGAGTCTTACACCTAAGGTTTATGTGCTTAAGGTTCATATGCTCAATGGTTATGATCCCAAGATTAATATTCTTGAGGTTTTACCTAATTAATAATACCTTTTCATATTTTAATTATAAATAATAAATAAGATGAAGATTTTAGATCTAGAACCATGTAGAAGAAAAATAGATCATAAAGATAATTTCATATTAGAATTATCTTTATCTGAAGTTAACAGA
Source organism: Viscum album (assembly GCA_963277665.1). Taxonomy (NCBI): domain Eukaryota; kingdom Viridiplantae; phylum Streptophyta; class Magnoliopsida; order Santalales; family Viscaceae; genus Viscum; species Viscum album. The sequence goes on from OY728138.1 coordinate 461,788,876, forward strand.
AGGAAAAAATACAATTATAATGCAGAAATATCCTCAAATATAGAATAAGAATTATTGATATTGTGTTGATGAAGAAAAATAATTAACTATCTCATTATGGAGTTAATATTATTTATCATAATAGAAGATAGCCACATAAGAGAAGAGTAGTAGATCATAGATCATGAGTTATGACACAAGCAGGGTCTCATGCTGAATAGAGATATACCATCATGTTTATTATCTAGTTAAGAGACCTACAGGTCTATAAACTATGAAATAACCTTAATAGAAGAGGTGAGTGGAATTAAATAAGAGGCAATATTCCTTGGGTGAGGAGTGATCGAACCCTAAACATTATAAAGGTAGTACTCCTAACACAAAGTGACTATGGCTGAGACATTGTATTCACATAACTAGTGAATATTATTATATGTTGGCACTTTAACACATAATTAGTGTGTGCTCCTTGGATGTATCCCTTTGTAGTGAACCAAGTAAAATCTGTGTGTTTTTTGTATGCTTTACTTTCTTATATTTATGTGATTATTTAAGTGATTGTTCTATTAAGTGATATAGGTTGAACAAGGTTCCTATCAACGTGGGAATAAGATATTAAAAGTGAGTAAAATAACTTAAAAAATGTTTAAATTGAACATCGCCCTAATTCACACCCCCCCTGTCAGGGAGTCTAATTTTTCAATATTTACACAAAATTATTGTTGATTGAGATAGTATCATATCTTTTTCTATACAGAGATCATATAAATCATCTGGAAAGAAAAAAATTACACCTACAAAAACAATATTCTTGAACTCTAGTTAGGAATATCTTAGATCTATTAACTAGCTGAACAAACACTCTTGTTTTCTTAAGATCATCCATATGTAAAGAAGAAAAGAAATAATAATTCATGATATTAGTAAAATATCCTAAATCACATAATGTATCTATGAAAGTCATGGATATGAGTATATAGGGAATAGAAAATTTCTCCATATCTTGAAATTTGTTGGGATGTTATGGTGTGATCAATACTGAAACATTATTTACCAAATTCACTCTCTTATTCCCTTAAAATATCCATTTATTTGGGAATAATTACTTGAGTAATTTATCATATTTGGGGATATATTTATGGGGTTAAATAAGTGGTATATTGATTTAAACATTTTTGAAATTTTCTGAGGATTATTTTTAAATTTTTAATCACAAATTTTCTTTTATTTCACCATTCTAGAGGGAAAAATAAATTGAATGTTTTTCCTTAGATTGTTTTTTAGATTGTTTTTCTTTTTTTAATCTCATTTTTTTCTAATTTATTTACCTACTATTACTTAATGGTTGGTTTGGTTATTTTATAATTAGTTATTAGAGGAGATGGAATTTCTTTATCACTCAGGGTTCTTATTATTCTCACAATACTCTTTAGATTATCAATGGGTTGTATTGGAAATTTCCTAGGATTTGAGTTCATTATTTCTATAAGGCTTCCTAAATGGTTTTTGAATTCTTTCATATCATTTATTAACTAATAAATGATTGAATCTTGTTGGTTCCATATTTGTGGTTATTTAATTCTGGAAGGATATTCTTGAAATTTTTTATGTTGAAAGGGTAAAGGTTTTTTGATGGCACGGTTTCTTAAAGTTTGTTTGTAATGGTGGAGTTTACTAATATTATTGTCAAAAATGTGTCTTGGCCTAATTTTTTTGATTTCCAAACCCATAATATACATGAAAATTATCTATATATCCTTAGTTAAGCTATTGTAATGGTATTTTTTTTCTAGTTATCAACACAGTAATTAGTATCTTTCACCTCAACACATTGATTAGTGAAATTATTTGGATAAGAAAAAGGACTAAATACCTTAAATAGGGTGGGATTATCATTGGATTACTTAAGAAACATATTACCTAACAAGGTGGTTATTTACTCAATTTTAGATTCAAGTAAATTTGATTCAACATATCTTACCTCATGCTCCCCTCTTTTCTTGGTACCTCTTTTACCAAAATATTGTAAATTTTGGGTCATCTTCTCAATTAGTCTTCTAGATTAAACTAGTTATTTTTAAATCAAAGCTAATCTTGATGATATATTGAAAAAATTAATATCACTATCAAGTATTCCTTGATAGAATAACCCTAGGAATTAGTGTTCTTCAATTCCTTGGTGTGGAAAGCTTACACACAATTCCTTAAATCTCTCCTAGTACTCATTAATTGTTTCTCCTTGGTCATTTATAATTATATATATCTCCTTTATAAAAGTATAACTCCTTGAATTTGGAAAAAATATTGGAAGAAATATCATGTGAACTTCATCCTAGTTGTTCATTCCTCATGGTTAGAGGCGATATATACATTCTTTTGTTACTCCTTCAAGAGAGAAGGGTAATGTTATCCAATTCACTTGATCCTCAAATAATCCTATTGTATTTAATGTTACATAAACCATAGTGAATTATTTTATGTTCTCATTTGGATACTCACATAAAAGACCATTAAACTTGGTAAAAATTTAGATTATACCAGTTTTGAGTTCAAAATCAACTTGCAAAATTGTAGTAGCAATCTAGTTATTTTGAATTATAAAATGAGGTTCACATAGATATCTAAGTTTTTTGTTATAATTTTCTTCCTTATCTTCATATGTAGAATAAAAGTGATCATTGTAATTTTTACTTGATTCAATAATTTTAATATTTTCAAATTTTTATGGTAGATTATTAATATTTCTCAACACCTTAATTCTAGATAGTAAGGTTCTCACTATCTCTAAATCAAAGGTGAATAGATGGTAAATGTTAGATCAGGTCATATAAATCAATGGTTTGGTTAAATTTTTATGAATTATATAGAACTTCTATGATAATGTTTCTTAGTTTTTAACATATTCATATACTAGGTATGTAAAAAGAAATTAAAAACTAAGGTTTAAAATATAGCATAGTGGGAACCAACGTTTTTCTCCAAAAATAAATGAAAAATTATGTTTTCATAATTTGTAAAAAGGGATTTTGGTTTGAATGTTTTTTATTAATATAATAGAAATTTAAAATAATTTTTATTATCAAAAATATTAATATTGGTTGTTCCAAGAGTTAGATTATATTTTGTTATATTATCATAGTCTTAAAAATGATTAATTATTCTTCTTATTAATTTATCGGTGAAAGAATCCATAATTTTTTATCCTTAACATAAAGTTAATCATGAGTGTGATTCGTGACCAAGTAGTGATCATTTTTTATCAATAATCATTCCTATGTTTGAGAGTAAATGCTATAAAATCACTATGACATCTTAATAATAAACTATCCCTTAATCACTTAGGAAACTCTCAATTATGTGAATGTATTACAAAGAAATTAAAGAATAATTCACTTCCTTCCACACATGTATCAACAATCACTAGATACTTCACCAAAAAAAACATGCATATTCAATAATATATAAGTAAGATTAATTTGAGGGAGAATTATGTTTAACAACCCTAGTAGTATATAGTGTGTAAATATAATAAACTAAATACAATCACATCCAAAATAATATCCTTTTAGTAAATATCATGATTAATTAAGAGAACAAGAATTTTTATTAAGAATAATCAATACATATAATAAAAAAAAAGTTTATACTCTCTACTTCCCTAATCATAAAAAGGTTTTTAACCCTCTATTTAAATGATCATAACCATTGAAGGTATAAGAAAAAAGTAGAAAATATATAATAAATCCCAACTAAACTCCCTTACTAGGTGAACTCAAGCTCTTTAAATAACTTCTTCATCCCTTAGTTTTAGTTATTATTCCATGTGTGGAGATCTTCATGGGATCCCCTCCATGTGTATTTTTAATATTTCCTTTGAGATTTTTAGTTTCCTAAAAATATATAATTTTGAATTCATTATTCCTTGGATTGGATAACAACTAGCCTCCAAGATTCCTTATTTCCCAATTTTGTTAAGAATTTATATTAAAATATCTCATTATCACATTCTCTATATACATGATTTCCACATAGCATTTATATTATCTTTTCAACTAAAATTTTTGGTCAGTGATCAAAAAATTTATATTCTCATGTGATATGCTATTCTCTTGATTTTTCAAATGACGTGATCATAATTATGTTTTTTAAACCAAATTTATTACTTATGTATGTAGCTAAGCCATATTTATATAAGTACACAAACTTATGTATCCCCACTAAAATTTTAGTTAATAATTTTTATTAAAATTCAATATTATGAACCATTTATTACTTCTTACGTATCACCATTGAATGTTATGTATCTTGTAAAGTTATGATATAAATCTTACTTATACCTTAGAGGTTCTAGAATGAATATTATGTATCATAGATAACTAATCTCCTTATAAATAAATGGTAAAGTTAAATTACTTATATATCAAGTGTATACTTTCCTAATTTATTCAATGGATAAGGAAAATCCCTTATGTATCTAATGTTTTAGATAAGTTGTTCTTATGTATCGATATTTCCCAAAAGCTTCCCCTATATGTGGGCCATATTCTCCTTCACCTTAAAAATAATAAATAAATGGATTATAAATAGATTTCTATTCATTTTATTCCATAAATTAATAAAATCATTTAAATTAAAAAAATTTTCCATTTAAAATAATATTCAAAAAATTCAATGAATTTTTCATTTAATTTTAAACTTCCTATAATACAATTAATTAATAAATATAAGGGAATAAAATTAATTTAATATTAAATAAATATATATATATATAATGAATTAATTTCCTTTAACATTGGAATTTTAAACCCCAATTTGTTTTTAATTTTCATTGATTTATTGAATTTTTAACCAACACTCAATGTGAATTATACCCAGAATATTGAATGAATTACAATCTTGATGTAATGGATATTTGGAATATATTTTATGAAAATGTTTTTTATATAGTGATAGGCATAATAGAAAAGATGACTTATTTTTTCACCTTATTTAGGAAAGTTTTTCATCTAATTTTGAATATTATTTCACGAATGTCCATATCATTGGGTTAAAAATTTATGAATGTCTTGTTAGAGTGTAAATAGTTTTAACTATTTTTCTTATAGGTTGTAACCTTCCTAAATTTTAGATTCTTTACCAAAAATATTATTTTTTATTTTATGATATTGTTCCTGAAATATATTTTTGAGTTGTTAAGTAATTAAAATGAAGATATTATTATAGAAATATCTATTGAAGCTAAAGAATAATATATATAACAAGGCATTTATTCAATGATAAATTATAAGTCATATTAAGAGGATGAGATTTTAGAAAAAATCAACATGACTGTTTGAACAAGACTTCACAACCCTCATAGGTTGGGTGATGTTTTTTTATTCCCAAAGGCTTCTTAGTGAAGATAAGTTTTAAGGTGGAGAGTTTTAAATGAACATTATTTTTTAGCAAAGGTATAATTTTGAGGGAATTTGAATTTTGGTGTTTAGTGGATTGGTCGTTCTTTAAACATAGCTTTGGAACATAATTTGAAGAGTTAGAACACTTCAAAGTGTTGTTTTTAGACTTGGGTAAAGGCCCGAGGGGTTCCTAAGGAATATCTTTGAGTTTTAGGAGCACTGAGCCCTAAAAATCCCAAGTTTTGGTGGTTTGATAGAGGTACATGGTTTTTATGAAACCGTGTGTCCCCCATCAATAAACTTTGAAGCCTGTTTCAGAGGATCATAAGGTGTTGCATGGATTTCACATGGTTTTCCCAAACTGTTCACATATCCCACATGGTTAGTTACACTTAGTTAGTACATAATCACTATTAATTGCACAATTGGCACATGGTTATAGTAACTATGTGGGGAAAACCATGTGAGGTTGGTTCCTTAGGTAATGGGAGTCGCATAGTTGGTGCACGGTTTGGCCAAATTGTGTGACCAAACCATGTGATCCAGTATTGAGGGTGAAATTACAAAAATTCACTTAATGAGTTTAAATCTTTCTTTCTTATTTACTTATTCTTCCTCTAGCCACATGTGATTCTCCCCTGTGCATTGTGGGTTCTCCTCCTCTCCAATAAAGGCATTCCAAGATCTCCCTTGTCCGAACTCTGAATTGAACATTTTTGGTCTCTATAGTTCTGCATCAGTAAGCTATTGATTCTTTTTGAATCCTTTATAAGTTTCTATTCTTCTCTGTTGTGATATTTTGGTGAAAGATCATTTTCCCTATTTTCGGGGAAAATGTTCATTTCTCCAATTTCTTCCAAACCAGACCGAATCAGACATTGATATTGGATGAGTAAATAATTATATGTATAAGTTAGGTTTCTGGGAATTTTTTCTTTAATTTCCATCATTTTTTAAATAGAATCATTGCACTATATGAGTAACGACCTAAACTTTTATCAATGGAATTTTTACATTATTATAGTAATTCCATATATTATAAATCATATAAAATTACTTATAGACCATGATAAACACTTTATAAATGAAGAATTAATGAAATAAGAAGTATTTTTAGAATTTAAGAAACCTATACTAATGAAATAGTAACTTAGCCTTAGAAATACTAATAGGACCATTATGAATAGTAAATTGGAAAAATGAATTGTAAACTTACCCATGAAGGTATAAATAAAATTTATTCATCTTACAAATGAAATTATGATATTATTATATCATATTATAAGTAAATAAATGTTTTAAAAATTATAAATTAAGTGTCGGTGTTTTTGTAAGTCATAAATATTTAATTACAATTTTATAATTAATTTAATAATTTAAAAGAAAATTTATTTTAATAAAATGTATTCATAAATTAATATTTTTATTTCTTATTATTTAAAAATAATTTTATAATAACTTAATTAATTTTTCAAATCATTACAAAATCAGTTATAATTTTAAAACCTGTATTTTCCAATTAAATGATGATTTTAATTAAAAATTAAATTACTCATATTTAGAAAATTATTTTTATAAAATGTAGTTAATTTTTTATTTCTAAACATCAAAAAAATGGTTAGGGTGAATTTTTGGGATTTTTCTAAAATACTTGAATTTCTTATGAATAGTAAAATTTGATAATTTATGATAAAATCTAAATACATGAATTATCGGGTCATAGTTGATTTATGGATGATGTAAGATAAATATATTTAACTCTCCTTAATTATTTTAATATATTTAATGATAATTCTCAAACTATTCATAGTCTTGAGCCAAAATAATAAACTAATGAATATAATAATGAAAAAACACCCCTCTCCTCCACTATAAATACCACTCCTCGCAACCTATTATACTCACACCTTTAAAGCATTTAGCCTTGTCCAAATTCTACCCAATACTCTTACCAATACCCTCCCCCAAATCCATGTGCCCATGGTCTTATAAAAATACCAAAACCTTTTCCCTAAGGGGGTTCTCATGGAGGAGAAATCCAAGAGGTAAATTCATCTTTCTTTTTTTTAATTTAATTTGAAGTTATTTTATATTTTTATTCTATCCCCACCTAAACTCATAAAAATGGTATGATAAATCCAGTACCTTACATATAATTTAATTATATCATGTTAATGTAATATCCATCATTAAACTCCTCCCTCTCTCACTTTTATTCTAAAAATGAAATCGTCATCCGTGATGTATCAGTTTACTGACATCATGGGTGATGTACTTTCATTTTACTTTAACACCTTCAAGGATGTTAATAAAACCATTATAATGGTTGAAAAATATTTTAAAATTTATGTTACATCCTTATTTATGTTCTGTAAATAACATATATATATAATACAAAATGATAAAACAAAACAAGTTCATTGTGATAAAAAAACTGCCAAAATTAACCTAAAACGATCATCATTAACTTTTATCTAATGATTCATCCTCATACCATATAAAAAAATTATATATAAGATCATTTAAACTTTAATAATATCATTAATAACATAAAATAAAAATTCTTGATATTTATCCACAATTTACATGAACTTCCATTCATGTATGCAAGTGAATTGATCATGAAAACTAAGAAAATAAACACTCGTGAATTATGAAATTAATCTCTATAACTGATCAAAAAGCCCGTAAATGGATTAATAAAACCATAATAAATAAAATTCATGTATAAAGTGTTATATATTTTCTAATTAATGAATCTAATTTTATTATACAGGATATTAAAGTGAAGAAATCATTCAGACATAAGGTAAGGGGGACTCTCAAACCCAACTCTCTTTCTTTGGGTTTTACCTTTTTCACCCCATTTTTAGTATGGATATTCCTTTAATTTTCCTTAAATATCATTTATTCATCATTATATTATCTTTTTTGGGAAATTTATTTTACCAATCTATTTTTATTTCAAATGCAAAGATTTTTCTAAAATAACTCTCCTCTTTAAAAAAACATCGTTTACTTATCATGAGATTGCTTCTTCTTCTTCACTAAAAACTAATGATTCATATACCAAGTATGTTATTACCTCTCTATTTTTAGAACCCAAAATTTTATTAATGAATTTATTCTTTATAAAATTAAATCCATTTCTTTCCATGGGTTATGTAATGTCCAATATTGATATATGTTCTATGTGGCATGCATGATAATGTAAATGTTATGATGTGATGGGTGCACTAGGAAATATATATCTCAATGTAAATGTTATGATGTGATTAGTGAGCCCAGAATTATATAGCACTCAAATTCATTGGGTAATGTGATGTATCTTATGAGTAAAAGTGAAATATGTGTGAATGTGTTGTCATATTTGTTTACAACTATGTGTGGTAGTTGACCACTAAGACATGATGTTTTATTTTTATGCTTTTCCACATTCCATGCCTTTACGTAATGCTTACTCTCTTGGTTATGATGGTGATGCTATTCTTATGTTGTGATGATTATGATTATTATAAACCATTTTATATTGTTTCGTGTTTTAACTTATCCTCTTATTGGGATTTTAGCTCCCCCCTTTCTTTGATGTATATCCTCAGGTGATTACTTGTACTAAGGAGAACATGAGGAACAATAAGAATATGGAGAAGAAGGAATTAAATAAATTTTTGTGTTTTATTTTTTAAATGATATGTATGGTCCTAGTTTTCCTAGGACACTAAATCTTTGGATCCCAGTTGTATAATTCGAATATGTTGTTTGTTTTCAAAATGATGTAATAAGATGTGTAATAAAAAACAGATTCGTTATAGTTGGTATCAGAGCACGATTTAGTTAATTGGGAATTAGGATTAGAGAACCTTAGTGAAAACACTTATTATGAGACTAAGTATAAGTAAACACCCAAGAATATTTTTTTTTATAAAATTATAAACATAGGGATTCCACAATATATGACTTTAGACTCAATTTTACAAAGGAATAAATTATTTATTCATGACTTGTTGACTTATGTTTTGTTATAATATTTTATATTCTAGAAAATGGTGGGAACTAGAAGAAACTAGGCCAAAAAAACATGAGAGATACAATACAATGATTTCCCAAATTAAATCCTCAATGCCTTGGGGTGGAGTTCAAAATTTCATGGTGATGCTTACCCAATTATCTCAAGTTATGAAAAATAACCTAAATGATGTGGTACGTCCACCTCCACCTAAGAGGGAGAAACTAGCTGTCAAGTACTTTATGTGGAAACGACCACCAACATTTATTAGATCTTTTGATCCACATGTCTTAGAATAGTGGGTCAACTCAATAGAGAAGATATTTTTTGTACTTCTCTATTCTGAGATGGAGAATGTGACTCTTATTATTTATTGACTAGATGGAAAGGCCCACCAATGGTGGGAGTTGATTAAGAACTCCAAGACGAAGGAAGAAATTGAAGATATGGAGTGGAAATACATTAAGATAATGTTTCTTAACAAGTATTTCCCTTGAACTCTTTGTACAAATATGGAGAGATAACTCATAGAGATCAAGAAAACGGAAGGAGAATCTATCATGGCCTAAGAAGAAAATTTCACAAGTCTTGAATGGTATTCTTTGAGTTTTGTTATCAATAATTATAGCAAATTTGATAGATTATTTAGTGTTTTAAAACCACACCTTCGAAAGGCTCTAGAAATTTGAAACTTTGGGAGTTATGAAGAAGTTTTTTGATGTGATATCAAAGTGTAGATGTAGTTTGGAGAATATTACCGTGGATATGGGGATAATAAATAAAAGATGGAGTTTCAATCTAGAGGATATAATGGGAAAGCTGGAAAGAAAACTCAACCACCCAGATGTAAAAATGTGGGAAGAAGCATCATGGGAATTACCTCAAAGGAAATGGGAAGTGCCTCGAGTGTGGGAGAAAAGTTCACCAAACTCTTGAATATCTAAAATACAAGAGGAAGCAGGATAATGTGGTAGAGGAAAGGAGATCACCAACCATGGTCCAATGCTACAACTATAGGGAGAAAGAGAACTATGCAAGTCATTGCACTAAACCTCGAGTCCTCAAGGGTAATCAGTGTAAGCAGCCACCAATTTCAAAGGATCAAGAAAAGTCTTATGCCATCACTAATACTGAAGTGGAGTATGATAATTAATTCATACAAGGTATACTTCCTATTGATTCAATAATGAAAAAAAGGCTTATTTGATTCTGGTTCTCCACATTCCTTTATATCTTGCAAGTTTGCTAGAACTATTGAATCGAATCCCTGAAATCATGAAGTAGATATATATTTAAAACACCAAGTGGTGAAATTATTGCAACCCAAGTGTTGGAATCTTCTCCTATTGACATATATGGTAATATTCTTCTAGAAAATATTATGATACTTCCCTTGGTGGAGTTTTATGATATAATGAAAATAGATTGGATCTCGTTATATAGAGCACATATAAACTATTAGGAAAAGGAAATACCATTTCATATTCCTAACCATCCTACTCTCCTATACAAATTCAAGGAAGATCATGATTCTAATTTGGACATTACTTCAACAGTATGAGTATTGATTCCCTGTGAAGAATCATACCTCGCTCAAATGGTTGAGTTAAAGGAAGGTATCCACCTAGGGTAAATTCACATTGTGAGGGAATATAGTGACACTACTAAAAAAAGTCCTTTAACAACACTAGAATATGTCTTTATTGGTGCTAAAAAAGCACTTATAATCAAAGCATAGTTAAAAGCCTAAAACTTTTAACAGTGCTAAAAAAATCATTGGTAAATAGGTCCTTTAACAATGCTTTTTTTAACATTGTTAAAGGGGGCCTTTAGCAGCGCTTTTTAGCCCTGATAAAGGTAACACTATTAAAGGGGGGTAAAATTATTATTTTTTTGAGACACCTATGAGCTCTTCCCCTTTAATAGTGCTTCAATAACCCCTTTAAAAATTCTCACCCCCCTATTAGTGCTTTTCACCCCCCCCATCAGCACTTTGCAATTTTACAGCCTCATGCATTCCTGCTTGGATTTGAACCTGGCACCTCTCCTTTGAGGATGGAACACCTTTACTATTAGCCCATATATATATAAATATATATATATATATATCACACACACATATATTGTATAAATTTATTTAAAAATAATTATATAAATATATGTAAGTATATATATAAATATATATGTTATTTTGGTGCCTGTTTAATGATATTTCTATTTATTTATATATATATATATATATTTACATATATACTTACATATATTTATATAATTATTTTTTAAATAAATTTATACAATATATGCGTGTGTGATATATATATACTTATATTTATTTAATTATATTATATATTATATTCATTTATATAAACTAGAATATAATATAAATATATATCTGTTTATTAATACACACATATATGTATATATAAACATTATAAATATATTTATATAATGTAAAAAATGTTTAGATATTTTTTTAAATACACTTTTAGAATATGTATTTATTTAGATATATTAGAATATACATTTTTACATAAATATGTTGATATATGTATTTATATGAGTGATTTATTATAAGTAAATATAAGAAAATATTCATATATTTAATTATAAATAAAATCACATTGTGAAAAATGATAAAATTTAAAAACCATAATATCAAAATTAATTTAATACCTGGGAATAAATTTAGTCCTTAGTGAAAAAGGGAAAAAATACCCCCTTAAACGAGGTTGAAAATCCATCGAATGTTAAAAAATTGGGGTACACCGAAAAAAACTCAATTTTGGAGGCCTAATGGGCCTTTTTTGGACTCAAAAAATGTGAAATATATTTACATGTGTCCCTGAGAGTGTAGATATTATTGCAGGATTCGATTTGATATGTGGTAGAGGCCAAATAGACACCCGGGTCAAAAGTTGTGGTCGTTTGAAGTTTGAGTTACATTTTCAACTTATTTTAAATATTTTATTAATTTTTTTTATTTTTGTTATCTTCAAATTGATATTAATTTACTATTAATCAGTAATAATAAACAAATTATTTATTAAAAATATTTTTTTAATTATTTTATTATCTATTTTCACTAAATATCTTATATATTAAGTGTAAATGCTATTTACCTTATATAAAAAATATTTTAAAAAATATATACTATCTTTATATCAATATAAATATATTTATATATTAATATATTATTTTTAATGAAATATAATTTTTTCAAAGTATAATTTTATCAGCACTTGTAAAAAATCGTTGATAAAGGTGGGTCTTTATCAACGCTTCTAAAAAAGCGTTAATAACCCCCCCCCCCATCAGTGATTTTTTAAAAGCCCTGATAAGAGACCAAATTTATTAGTGACTTTTTTAAAGTGGTGATAAAGTTTTTACCTTTATTAGTGCTTATAAAAAATGATGATAAAGTTCCCCCTTTAGTAGTGCTTTTTTTAGCACTGTTAAAGACCCCCTTTAACAGTGCTAAAAAAAGTGTTGTTAAATACCCCCTATAATAGCATTTTTTTATCAATGACAAAAGGGGTCTATAACATCATTTTTATCTTGTGCTATTAAATATCTAGCACTGGATAAACCCAGTTTTGTAGTAGTGTGATATATTTCTTAAATAATTACCCGTACTTCCCCCGGATCGTGAGGTAAATTTTTCAATAGAACTCGTACCCAGAGCTACTCCTATCTCAAAGTGTCCCTATAGGATGACTCCTATAAAACTATAGGAGTTAAAGAAGCAACTATAAGAGCATTTGGAAAAAGGTTCCATACACCCAAGTGTATCACCTTGGGTGTGCTAGTGATCTTTTTCAAGAAGAAGGATGGATCAATGCAGTTGTGTATCAATTATCGAGAACTCAACAAGATCGCCATAAAGATGAAATATCATATTCCAAGAATTGATTACTTGTTTGATCAGCTATGAGGTGCTCAATAATTCTCAAAGGTGGCCATTAATTTTAGATATCATCAGCTAAAGTTGAAGAAGGAGGATATTCAGATGACTTCTTTTCATATAAGGTATGGGCACTATGAGTTTCTTGTGATGCCCTTCAGACTTACTAATTCCCCTCAAATCTTCATGGATTTGATGAATAGTTTATTTAGACATTACCTAAAAAAATGGTAGTGTTTATCGATGATATTCTCATATGCTATAAGAGAAAGTAGGAACATCAAGAACATTTAAGGCTTGTGTTGGTGACATTAAGTAAGGAGAAGTTGTTTGCCAAGTTAAGAAAGTGTGACTTTTGGATGAATCAAGTCACATTCTTGGGACATGTGATTATAAGTGAGTGAATTTCTGTGGACCCTTAAAAAACAAAGGAAATTAAAGAATGGTTCATACCCTCTAGTTTCATAGAAATCCATAGTTTTCTCGGATTAGCTAGGTATTGTTGATGTTTTGTGAGAGATTTCTCACGATTTTCAAGATCGCTAACTAAGTTAACAAGGAAAAGGGTAAAGTATGTCTAGATAGAAGAATGTGAGGAAAGCTTCAAGGATCTAAAGAATATGCTGATCATTTCACCTATTGTCATGACCCGACCCATGCTGGGGCTTGAGCCACAAATACCCCAAGTCTGCCTCTATAGGACAGGGGGTAGCGATAAGCACTGAAGGCACAACAAACTCGAGGAGACCTTTGCCTAAGAACCTATACACACAAACACAACCAACTCAATTAAAAATTGTAGAGGAAAAGGAACAAAAGATACAACGCTTCTATAAAAGGAAAACAATCATGCATCAACCTTTAATCATTATATGTACAGATAAGTAAACTAAAAGGAAAGGGGGAAAAATACACACCCAACCAAAAAAGTTCCACAACTTAGTAGTAACTGAAAAGTAAAATAGTCGTGAGAGCCCCACTCCTAGATCCCAATCTATGACCACCATACATGGTTCAAGCACCCTATATCCCTATGCTCCTCTGAATTCATGATCAACCTGTCTATCATCTTCATAAGGCATGATACGTGTGGGAAAAACCCATACAAGGTTGAGTATAAAAATACTCAGTAGGACGCCCCAAAAAGGTGAAAAGGGGAAAATAATAGATACAAAAAAAAATGAAATAATTATATAGAATAGAGTATAGTAAACAGTATAACTCAAACCAACAAGATAGTGAAATTAAGCTCATCCAAACACAAGGATCTCAACACGGTGAGAAGATGAAATTCTCATAGAGTCTTTACTACCTATAGTAAGATAGTAGAATCATCCAATCATGAGAAGATACACATGGAAAGTATGTGTCATACCCTGCATGTCTTTTCCTCTCCTAGAATGAGAGTAACCAAAACCCAAGGAGTGGGTACTGAAACAGGATGTGTGTGCGTGTGTTTTCTCAGTAAAAGAAGCCCAAATGAGAGAGTAAGGGGATATCCATCTCACAGATCAGCCCAGTAAAATAGTCTCTAATAGTTTGAGAAGTAACCACCAATGATTCCCAACATCCCACATGCATTCCGCAAACATTCATGTCAAAGAGACTCAATCACCACACCTTGATAATATTCTCTTTGGGGGGCATTGTCTATCCCTCATAGTTTTAGGTCATATTATATGGACGCTTCTCGGTGGGGAGAGTGTCCTTATTTCTTTTGAGTCCAAAGATATGCCAAACCATGTCTTTTCAGTGAACTTCGTATCCAAGAATTAATTCTAGAAGGTTTAGGACCCATACCCATCCCAACTTTAGGGTTCCACTCTAGTGTCATTGAGGACCCATGCCCAGCCCAACTGGAGGGTTCTACTCTAGTGTCATCTAGGACCCATACCTAGACTATTTGGAGGGTTCCACTCTAGTTTCATCGAGGACCCATTCCAATCCCATTTGGAGGGTTCCACTTTAGTGTTATTGAGGACCCATGCCTAGCCCTCTTGGAGGGTTCCAATCTAGTGTCATCATGGACCCATGCCCAGCTTGGCTTGAGGGTTCCACTCTGAATACTCTAATATCATCACCTGACCACTACTTTCATCGATCATTACCTTGGATAGGCATCATTCCTAGAACATCAAGCATTGCCTTGGATAGGTGTCGCACTTGTAACATCTCACATCATATCTCCAAATCCGCTATGAAGGGCATTATCACGTTCTATGTGGAAAAAACTCAAGATAAGCTAATTGTGGGGAAAAATACAAGTTCAGAAGAAGGAGATACAAGAGGTAGAATGTTCATAAAATGGTACAATGTGCGTTTGGGTCCCACACATCGTGTAGCCCTGCCTCACCGCCTGACCGTGTACCTATCTAGACTCGGGTACTAAACTGTGCACTAGTATCCAAAAGGCGTGCCAGTGTACTCCCAGAGTACATGGAACCTCTAACCTAAAAAGGTTGATGATAGAATGATTCTCATCATTGGTTTAAAGGAAAAATACATAGTTTTACTAGCATGCCTTTTCAAACATCCCAAGGCAACCAAACTGATCACGTTGTTGTGATCCTTGCAGAAAAGCACACAGGATCGACTATTTATTTGCTCGAAATGGACTCCCAGTGAAGAAGATGCATCTCTCAACATCACAAACAAATAGTGATTCATGGGGCCCACACCTCGATCCCAAAACACATCAAACTGATCACACCATTTTGATCCTCGTGGAAAAACACATGGGATTGGCTATTCATTTGTCCAAAATAGACACCCAGTGAAAAAGTCACATTTCACCACAACACACCTGAATTGGGATTCATGGGGACCACACCTCAATTTTGGTATAAGTGTATTAAATCAGACTTGAAATTTTCACCTCAATTTTAGGGTTTCGATTCCACTGAAGGTGCGTCGATCAAATGTCGTATGCGGGAGATACATCCAATATAAGAATATATAAATAATAATAATTATATTATTATTATTATAATTGGATTTCTTGTGCCACCAAGCCTCAAGAATAAAATATAAAGTTCAAAAACCAGCCTAAAAGGGTCCGTCTTGATGATAGGAATGTGTGGTTGTAGATGGCGCATCAAACGGACGCATGGTTTAGAAGTTATAGCGGTTTGAATCAGCAACCCAGAGACCCGGCCCGGTCCGGCTGCCTTAGCCCGTTCCAGCCACCGCGACTCGACCCACTCTGCTGCAGCCCACCGGTAGCCTCACCAAACCTGTGACCTCAACGAAGATGATCCCTCACTGAATCCAGACCACTTCCTCCTTCCACGGACCACTAGGACCGCTCTAATGGTCGAAAATTGAATTTGATACAAAATCTAAGATCCTCAGATCCTGATCTACACTGTCGTGTGCTCCGCTCAAATTTTTGTCAACATTTTGATGTGACAAAAAGTAGTCACCACTTCCACTTGCCACTATGACTCCTTCAGTGCCTGAAACTCAAAACCGTCATATATTCAGAATCGTTGGATCATGACCTTCATAGATTTATGATTCACTCAAAGATCAGATGTTGTTTGGGCATGTCAAAAAGTTTATCGATGAAGAATCCAAATAAATAATGAAGAACATGAAGAATGAGCGATACAAAATTGAAAAAATTGATGTTCATGTTAGTATGTCCATCAAAAAAGGTTTTCAAAGTAGAAAAAATGACCAGAACTCAAATTGGACAACCAAAACTTCAATCGGGGGATGCATAATCCGAAAGAAGAATCCTACCTGGATTTTGGATTTGTTGTTGTGTTCACTATACGCTGATCTACTCAGATCTTAATTTTTGTCATGATCTACCACGAATTAAGCATAGAATCATCATTTAAAGGATTGAATGTATCTCTTCCAGTGCTTAGAGAAAATGATCCAAACCCTTTCTCATTTCCTTAAACACCTATTTATTGGAAACTACCAGCAGTCGTGGAATCTGAACCTCTCATGTCCTCTCACTTGAGGTTGCCCCTAGGGTAAAAACTAAGCTACAAACCCAATGGTGGTCTCATATATCAAATTCAAGTCTCTATTCAGAGATTATTCAATCTAACATCTGACATAAAATAATTTTATTTAATTATTTTATTGATGGTTACGTCCTCCATGGTGTTTTCTACAGAAGGCTCACGCCGATAAAAGTTATGTCCTACATAGGGAAAACAGATTGCTCCAAACTCAACCATGACCTCATATTTCTGATCTGAGCTACCATTTAAGATATATGATGTTTCCATCACGTGAATAGTATAAAATATACTTAATATTTTTATAAAATTTATTCCGAGCACACCAGGACTCAGAATCGCATGTCATCTCAGTGGATAGCTCTAAAAATATGTGTATAAATATTCCAAAAGTCTTACAAGGAAAAAATATGTTCTCTACGTTATTCTATACTTTAATATTTTTATCCAAAAAAAGAAAAACTAGGGAAAAAAACTTAGGATATTGAGCTCACACCTGGATATCCTGCTCTAAAGAACTCTCCTGCACGTTTTTGTGCTGCTAAAACATGAAAACTAAGGGGATGGTCCATCCTCATAAGGTCTTCTCTTATCAATGATGTGTGTAGAATCATGCACATATCTCTTTAGCTGTGACATGTGGAAAATTTCATGCGCCCTCTCTAGCTGTGGGAGTAGGGAAAGGTGGTAGGAAACCTCGCCAACCCTTTACATGATTTCAAATGGCTCGATGAACCTCAGGGGTAGCTTTCCTTCACAAAAAAAACCAACATGCAAGCCATCAACATAACCTCCTGTACCTGGATAGTGCACTTGGTCTAACCATCAGTTTGGGGGAACAAAGGTTTCACTCATCTGAAGTTGGGTCTCGAAAGACTTCTATAGTCCTCACCACAATCATGACCTAAACCACGCATCAATATTAGAGAAAAACATCGAGGGTACACCGTAAAGGTAGATGATCTCCATCATGTACAACTACCCCAACACTCCACCAAACTCTTCCCCCTAGTTGCAAAGAAGCATGTCGACTCCATGAGTCGGTCTACTATCACCCAGATGGCGTCATGGACCTTCCCTATATGTGGAGTCCATGTAAATAAATTCAAGGATATGTCAGCCCATATTCACTATGGGATTTAAAGAGGATGCAATAACCCACCAGAACTTGGTGTTCAGACTTCACCCACATCGCAACTGGAACCACTGTTTGTCTCTGAAAAAATATCCATCTGGTGCATCACCTATAGATATATGAGTCACATAATATCTATCAATAGATGTCTCAAAGTTGGGACTCTCTCACATTTTCAAGAAGTGAAGGAGTCAACGCTATCGATTGAAGAAAAAATGTACCCTCCTAGTCCACCAGGGTCAGCTGTCGGGAAGAAAAATGCTTTGAAACATTCCGAACTTGGTGAGCCTGGGACTTCCTACTAAGGAATATGCTACGAACATACCCTTTCTTGGAGTATAGACTATATTGAAGTTGTATTCTAATAGGAATTTCAACCAAAAATTTTGTCTCATGTTCAAGTCTCTCTAGGTGGAGATGTACTTGAGACTCTGATGGTCTGAACAAACCACAAAGTGCTCTCTCATAAGGTAGTGTCTCAACATCCTCAAAGAGAAGACTATTACTACCAGAACCAAGTAGTGATTCATACAGTTTTGTTCATGGGGTCTCCATCACCTCGACCTGTACTTGATAACTATTGTATCAAGTTTAACGTTGAGCATGAAAAGGTACCAACGAATAGGGAGAGTGAGTAAACTCATCCAACCATAATAGGATAGACATGGAAATCATGTGGCATACTCCACGTGTCTTTTCCTCTCTTAGAATGAGAGCAACCCCAAACCAGAAACTCTTCCACACCCACTAGTGGAATCCCAAGTGAAAGTAGGTCAAGGATAAAAACTCCACTAGCAAAGCCAGGACTTTCTCCAACACTTCACTGCACAAACCTACCTTGAATACACAAGTTAGAGGGAGTCAACCACCACACCTTGATACTATACACTTTTGGAGGCACTAACTCACCCTCATGGTTTTTCTCACATCAAAAGAACATATCTTGGTGGGGGGAAGGACCCCTCTTCCTCATGGATTCAAATCTACATCAAAAAACACTGACATAGGGTTACACCAACGCCCCATGTCACCTTAGTAAAACCTCAAGAAAGAAGCAGGGATAAAATAGTACCTCACATAGTGTCTAACAAGTTCTAATGAAAAAGGTAGAAAATACACAGAGCATACCTCTTATCATCTTGTGTGATGTGGGGTCATTGACATCCATAACATACAGCTACCCGCGGTGCGGGCTGTCAGCTCCCTGAGCCTGACATGGACCGCCTAGCAGTGGTGGAAGGATATCATAGCATATTCCACCAACCACAACTCCTCCTACTCCTCTACTAGCACTGCCTCCCTAGGGACCACCCTGTCCCTGCCTAGGAGATCCCTGATCACGGTATCATCTCTTTCGTGGCAGTTTGTTTACTATCTACCTAAGAAGCTCAGTACGTCTGGTCAAACAGTCTCATGCCATGTGATATCTCCCTTTACAAGAATAACACTGACCCTCCCTGGTCATTTCTAGTGCTCTATGTTATCCCAAAACATATAATTTAGTCTGATCATGGTAAGGAATCCTACATTGAGGCCCTTCTAACTGACATATTCTTGATGTGGCAGACGTCTTAGCTCTGATGTGCCCACTACTTAAACTAGCTAACTGGAATTCCACTAACAGAAATATATTTGTCACCAGTTCCTACTCAAGCATGCTAGAATAGGTGGGGATGCACAAGGGCACTATGTTGACACAGATCTCTCTAAGGAATTCCTTATCAAACTTTCATGCTCAGAATTTGCGATCATGAATCGTGTCTGGAGAGTAGAGTGTAAGGTCTGTGAACCTAGTCACGTACTCATCCATTGTTATCCCTCCCTACTGAAGTTGTAGAAGCTCCTGAATCTGAACAAAGCATAAGAATAAGGGGTAATACTCCTCATGGAACAACTGTTGGAAGTTATCCCATGAGAGTATCGACTCATCGTGCATCTGAGTAACTAGACTCCACCAACTTACAACTGATTTGTGGAAAATACTAGTGGCCAAAGTCACCATCTAATCCATCAGTGTTTGAACAATCCTGAAGAGGCAAACCACCAACTCTAGCCAAACCTCTACAACTTGAGGGTCTAGATCACTGTGAAATTTCAGTGGTCATTGATGTTGGTACTCATAGAGTACACTCAACCTGATCACGTCCTCAGCCCACTCTTCTAGGACTAACTACTACTCAACAGGTGTAGGTGTTGATACCTATCCACCTGAAGGAAGGGGATTGCATGATGGACCTTGAACTGAGGCCTTTTTGTTCACAGAATCTTCATCATGAACTAGATCTAGTGTCCTGGCTAGATGTTGTTGCAATGGAATCCTGAACATCATCATAGAGTATTGTGATCATATGAGCATATATATATAAAAAAATGGGTAGATGACTCAAGAAGGTTAGTTAAAGACTCAATCCTATATGATGCATGTACCAAATTTCCCTATAATAAATGTATCATCATGTTGAGTAGACAAGAGGGTAATCAGGGTCCTAGTGAATGGATACATCGGCCTCTGCACCATCACTAGACTCCCTGGACTGAGGGCCGCTCTAGAGACATGTTGAAATTGTTTCCCTAAAACCAAATAAGACCTTTTTAGTGAAACATCTGAAAAATGTCCCAAGGGTCAAACCACCTCTCATACAGGTTTTTCGTGATTTAACCCATGTCAGTGCTCGAGCTACAACTACCCCATGCCCACCTCCATAGGCCAAGGGTGGCAACAAGTGCTGAAGTCATAACAAACTTGGGGAGTTCTTTTCTTAATAACATGTACACATGCATGTATCTAACTCAATGAAAAAGTGCAGAGTAAAAGGAACAAAATATACAACACTGCTATAAAAAAAACAAGCATACATCAACCTCTAATCAGTACAAGTATAGATAAGTAAACTAAAACGGAAAAGGGGGAAAATACACACCCAATTAGAAAAGGGACACAACCTAAAAGTAACTGAAAATCAAAATAACTATGAGATCCCCTCTCCTGAATACCAAGCTATGACCACAATATACGGTCCAAGCACCCTGTATCCCTAAGCTTCTCTGAAGTCATGATCAATATGTACATCGTCTGCATAAGGAACGATATATGTGGTAAAATCCCATACAGGGGTGAGTATAAAAATACTTAGTAGGATGCCCCAAAAATGGGAAGGGGGAGCATTAAGAGATAAAACTAAAAAGGAAAGAAGTAAATACAACAAATTATAGTAAATAGTATATCTCAACCCAACAAGATAGTGAAAGAAAGATCATCCAAACATAAGAATATTGACATAGTGAGAAGATGAACTTCTCATTGAGTCTTCGCTAACTATATTAAGGGAGTAGACTCATCTAACTATGAGAAGCTATACATGGAAATCACATGGCATACCCTGCGTGTTTTCTCCTCTCCTGGAAGGAGAGTAACCAAAACCCAAGAAGTGGGTACTGAAATAGGATATATATATATATATATATATATATATATATATATATATATGCTCAGTCAAAGAAGCCTGAACGAGAGATTAAGAGGATATCCTTCTCATAACTCAGCCTAGGAAAAGTGTCACCAATAGTTAAAGAAGTAACCACCAATGATGCCCAGCATCCCACACACCTACCTTGAACATGAAATTTAAAGGGACTTAATCACCACACCTTGATACTATCCTTTTTGGGTAGTACTGTCTTTCCCTCTTAGTTTTAGGTTGCATCACATGGACACATCTCGATGGGGAGAGTGTCCCTCTTTCTCATGAGGCCAAAGGTACGTTAAACCATGTCTCTTCACTGATCTACATAGCCAAGAGGTTGTGCCTGAAGGTTGAGGACCCATTCCTAGCCTAGTTGAAAGGTTCCACTCTAGTGTCATCGAGGGCCCGTGCCCAGCCCAACTGGAGGGTTCCACTCTAGTGTCATCGAGGACCCATACCCACCCCAGCTGGAGGGTTCCACTCTAGTGTCATCAAGGACCCATGCCCAGGCCAGCTGAAGGGTTCCACTATAGTTTCATTGAGGACTCATTCCCATCCTGACTGGAGGGTTCTACTCTAGTTTCATCGAGGACCCATGCCCAACCCAGCTTAAGGGTTCCACTCTAGTGTCATTAAGAACTGTTAGGTCCACTATGCTAGATACCCTGAGATGGGGGATGAATCAGGGTATGAAAGATTAAAAAAATTCCCCTTTTGATCATATTTTGCTGTTAAACAAAACTATTTTCTCTCTCCTTCCCATTGCAGAGTATGAAAAAATCTTAAATCATGCACAGGACACAAAAATTTTACTTAGTTCACCCTCATTGGGATACATTTAAAGAGAATACACCAAAAATGTACTGATGTACCAAATCCAATATAAGTGCACTACTATTTACAGAGTTTAGAGTGAACTCACTATCCCTCCTAGTTTACAACCAATCACAAATTGAAAGCTCATTGCTCTCTCACCTGAAGAGAGCTCACTGTTTCTTCAGAATGTCCGCTCACAGTTTAAACACTTAAAGGTCCTTTCATTATCTCTATTGAATGAATCCTCCACTGTATGTAGATGCTCTAATAAAGTCCAATTTTCATCCACCGATGAATACCCCTTTTCCACTGAACACTAGTCAATAACCTTTGAAATAATTTTGCAAATCTCACTGCTTCACAAATCTCCCTATTTTTCAAAGATTAAACAATCCTTTGAAAAGTTTCTACCTATTTGTAAAGTACACACCTTTGCAGAGATCACTACTTCGCAGAGCTCAAGCCTTCGCAGAGTTTAGGCCATCGCAGAGCTCAAGCCTTTGTAGAGTAACTTCCTTCGTGAAGCTCACTGATCCAATGAGGAACACCCCTTCTTTTCAAAGCTCTCAATACATAGAGGCATTCACTTTGGTCAAGACTAGGATAGTATTTTCGAAAAGTTATAGCCTTTCTTTGAAACATTGCTTTGCAGAGCACCCCTTTCTTTGAGAAATAAAAATGAATCTGGATTTTCTCTCTTTATCTCTTCTATAATGAAGAGGGGTGGCCTCTTATTTATAGGCATGGTCGAACGCAGAGCTCTTCTTCTTATAGCGCAATTTCCAGATCAGTCAAAATCATCTTTGTGTCGTATCTTCCCTTCGTAAAGAACCATTAAAATCTTTCGTTACTATAATTATCTCCATAAAATTCTTTGCATCACCATAATACTCCCTTGTAATGCTCTTCACCTCATGTCATTCACGAAGCTCATCATAATCGCAGAGATCGCTATCACTGTTATTCATGTATTTTCGAAATCCACTTCATGAAGCCCATATTTGTAAAACTCAATGCTATTCCATATTTTGATGAGATCTTCAAGTAAACACGCTTTTCATAAAGCTCACAAAACTCCAAAATTTGGACCCCCAAAATTTGGAAAACACTGGAAAATGACGCCACCTTGTGTCTGTTCTTTTGTACTGTCTCCAGATCATCCATTCCTTTGTCATTGTTTTTTTTAACATGGATTTTCAAGAAAATCTCTGGAACTCAACAATTCACTATGAAAACCTTCTTTTTCAACAAACAAAACCAACCCAAAAATGCTACAATGTTACCTTGAGGGATTTTTTCCCAACAATATCCCCATTTTGGTTTGTTGAAAACTCTTCTCATAACGATTCTTTATACTTTGATACCTCACTGAAGCTCCTTCCATCATCTACCATCATTTAACTCTTGTGATTCAGATAGTGACTAATGATTCATCCACCACATACTCTAAGCCCATGTGAGCAATTCTTAGCGTGATAAACAATAGTAGTATCAAAATTTCATCAATGAATCGCTTCATTATAACACCAATTGTTGATACCATTCCAACACCACTCTTCTGATTTCATCACGAACCTCATTTTTCGTGATATCTACTTATTGACCGATCTCTTCTAGCATCATTAGATTTAAAAATATCCCCCTATCTCTTTTCTCTCCCCCTATCTCATTGATCCACTTGTCAACTTCTCCTCATGTCTTTGACTAAGACATTTTCTCCCTTCTTTAGCCACAATCCCCCTTCAGGAGTCACTCTTTATCCCCCTTTGTCAAAAAACAAAAAGTTCACTCCTTTTTGGTCTATAACAGAGTAGAGAACACAGATCCACACATTAGATAAAAACACACCATACCTTGGGGAGAGGGGGGTCCCAAAACCACACCTTTTCAAGTGTGGAGAGTCAACTAGACTCCTAGAGCTATTCGATGCCTCTCAAAAGCTTCTTTGATTAAGGCCTTTGTTAGAATATCTACAACCTGTAGCACTATAGGCACATACTCTAACTTCACAAACCCTTACTCTAGCTTCTCTTTAATAAATTGATATTTGATGTTAATGTGCTTTGTCCTTGAGTGATGGACTGGATTTTTGATAATATTGATAGCACTCAAATTATCACACTAGATTATGATCGGAGACTTCACTTCAACACCCATATCATTAAGATGCTGCTTTATCCACAATAACTATGTACATACTTGAGTGGAATAAATATACTCAGCTTTTATGGTGCTCAATGAAATGAAATCTTTCTTCTTTCTTAGCCAAGAATTACACAAATCATCAATATAGAAATAACCTCCCAACATAGATTTCCTATAATTTGTTGATCCATCCCAATATGCATCTGTATATCCCAAAATCTCTGGCTGATATTTATCATTATACATCAAACTAAAATTCACAGTTCCCTTAATATACCACAGTATACTTTTCACTATAATCATGTGGATTTCCTTGGGATTGATTTGGTATCTCGCTGCTTGGAATGTGGTGAAAACAATATCGGGTCTTGTTTCTGTTAGGTACAGTAAACTTCTAATAATCTACCTATATTATGTGATATTAACTATCTTTCCATCATCATATTTTGATAATTTCATCCGGGTAGCAACTGAAGTCTTCATCTCCTTGTAATTTTACATTCCAAATATTATCAAAACCTCCTTGGCATATTTGTATTGAGAAATGAAAGTGGCATTCCCTACTTGTGTCTCCTATAAACCAAGTAAAAAAATAATTTCACCAATAATTGACATTTAGAACTCACTTTTCATTAATTTGGAAAACTATTTACAGTGATCTTCATCTAATTCGACAAATAGTATGTCCTCAGCATAAACCAGCACCATCATCCTTTGATTACTATCATTATTGAAATAGAGATTGTAATCAACTCCACCACGCTGAAAGCCAAGATTCTTCAAATACTGATCAAGCCTCAAGTATCATACTCTTGGTGCTTTTTTGAGCCCATATAACACTCTCTTAAACCAAAAAACTCTGTTCTCATCTTTATGAATGAGAAAACCATATGGCTACTCAATATAAAATTTTTCTTCCAAAACCCCGTTCAAAAATTCAGATTTGACGTCCATTTGGAAAAACTTGAACTTTTGTTGAACTGAGATGGCCAATAATAATCTAATTGTTTCTAGACTTACAATAGGTGAGAATGTCTCATCGATATCAATACCCTCTATCTGGGAGTAGCCATTGTACACTAGTTGTGTTTTGTTTTGAATCACTTTTCCATCTTCATTCATCTTGTTACGAAAGACCCATTTAGTCCTGATGAAATTCTTATCTATTAGCCTCAAAAAATCTCCCACGTATGATTATTCTCAATATAATATAGCTCTTAATTCATATATTGAACCCAGTTCTCATCTTCAGTTGCATCGGTAAAAAATTTCAGCTCTACCTAAGATAAGAAAGATGTCTGCTGTAATGAATTAATTTTTCTTGTTTGAACAGGCGATGTCTGATCACTAATGATATTTTTCCTGTCAATTTCATCTTGAATAATTGGATTCTTTTTAGATACGAACTTGAATTCTTCTTTATCATCTTTAGTATCTTTTTCTGAATCAGTATCTTCCACTTCTTCTCCCCCTGTGTTGCTTGTCTTCTCATCACTTTTATCAGAAAATTGTTCACTATGTTATTGAATATTCTATTCATTTTCCACTAAAATGACATCATTTCTCTCAACTAATTTTCCCATCCTCTTATTAAATCATTTATATTCTTTTATTTTTCCTGAGTTTCCAAGGAATATCCCCTCATCTCTACACAATTCAAATTTCTTGTGTTTTTCTTTATTGAGAATAAAGAACTTACTTCCAAAGATTTGAAATTGATTTACTATTGGATTCTTTCCGTACCAAATCTCATATGGAGTCTTTCCTTCATTAAAACATAACATATTCCTATTTGAAATGTTGATCGATGTCAAAACTGCTTCCTTCCAAAATTTCTCTGGTAGGATTTTTTTAATAATCATCATTCTAGCCATATTGTTGATGATCTGATTTTTCATTCCAACCACTCCATTCTGTTGGGGAGTTATTATTGAAGAAACTTGATACCTTATCCTGTGTTTCTCAATATAATCTTCCACCTGACTATTTGTGAATTGCATACCATTATCAGTATGAAACTTTAGAACTTTTTTCCCAAGAATCCTTTCTAATTCCCTCTAATACTATTGTAAGCAGCTGAACACATTGGATTTATGGGCAATGAAAAATACCCATTCCATTATACTATAGTCATCAATTAAAAGAACATAATATCTCTTCCCGACAATGGATCTTAGTGAGATATGTCTATAAACATCAGCATGCACCAACTCAAGCACTCTTGTTGACTTCTTTTCCTTATCCTTGTATGTTTTTCTGACGATTTTCCCTTATTGACATGCATCTCATATATGAGTACGATCGTGTGATATATTAGGGAGGTCTCTAACTACATCAAACTTCACCATATCATCTAGGTATGGTTGCCATAGATGGCCCAGTCATTTATTCCATAGCTTGTTCTCTTCCCCTCTAGATAAAAAAAACATATCTTCTTCTCCACTTACAAGGTAGAGATTTCTCTTTTTCATTTTTCCCTATATGACAACTACATCATCTCTTCCTTTGACGATACACATATTTTTAGTAAATATTATAGAATTCCTTGAGTCACATAGTTGGTTGACACTAATAATATTGTGACTGAGACCTTCTACTACTAATATATCAGCACATCTCATCTCTTTGCCCCCAATATTAGCCTTTCCCAAGCCAATTATCTTCATACCTTCACCATTTCCAAATTTGACAACTAATTATTTTTCATAATTTATGCCTATAAAAAAAATCTTATTCCCTATCATATGGGATGTTCAACCACTATCAAGGATTCATACACCAGAATGGTCTGATGCTTTAA
The DNA here is from genome assembly GCA_963277665.1 of Viscum album. Classification (NCBI taxonomy): domain Eukaryota; kingdom Viridiplantae; phylum Streptophyta; class Magnoliopsida; order Santalales; family Viscaceae; genus Viscum; species Viscum album. The sequence continues at coordinate 461,816,495 of OY728138.1, forward strand.
GGGAAATTTCCAAAACCACTACCTTATTAGATCTTTTAATTTTGATCCATGTTTTTTAATTCATACTCATTATAGATTAATGATCTTAGACTTCTTAAGAATATGATGGACCAGATTCATCCTACAGATATAAAAATCAGTTTTACATTTTCAGATCACTTGTTGATTTTCTGATTTTCTTCTTGTGATCACTTTGGTTATGCTTTGGTACATTCCTCTACATGGTTGATGTACAATATATAGCCATGTTCCCAAATCTTACACACCAAAAACAATGTCCCTCAAAATATGTTCTATAATATTGATCTTTTTTGGGTGTCATTATTGTTCTTGTTACCTTCAGTAACTCTTGGCTATAGAACATACATTTTTTGAATGTCGCATCTTTCCACAGTAATAACACCTAATATAGGGTGCATTCCTGCATGTCATTTCGGCACTTCTAGTTATCCCTTGGAATCTCTGAATGTTCTAATTCTAATTCATTCCCAAATCAACCTTTAGTCTAATAATGGATGCTTATAGTCTGAAATCAACATTCATGCCTTTTTATCTATGGTTAGGCCCCACAACAGTCTTAACATCTGAACCTGATTGTTGTTTATTTTTTGTTGGACCACTATTCTTTACTTCCAATTTTTCCATCTTCTGAGTGATCTGATTTTACGATGACATATTTGGAGTCAGGATTTTTCCTTAATCCTTAACTTTTTATCATAGATTGACAACTTATTCTTCAATTTCCTCAATGCATTTGATTTCTTCTTTAGTTGTGTTATTAAAACCATCGATCACCATTCTATGTTCTTCACCTCTGAGTTTGTACTCATCAACTTTTCCTGATCCACTAGCAATGAAGACTTAATATTTTCAATTTCCTTCATCAAATTAGACTTTTCTTCTTCCTAAAATTGTATATAGAGTTTGGAATCATGTAACACTTTTTTATCTTTCTTCATTTTTACTCTTCAAACATCTATCTCCTCAAGAGATGATTTGAATTCAGCCTCCATACCAACTCTTCCTTCAACTTATTCTTATTCTTATTCAGTGTTAGTTTCTTCCTTCTTCTAAGAACTATCGACAACTACCACCATATCATTTTCTCCATGACCTTTTCAGTTCTCTATCTCTTCAACCTATTCAACCTTAGATTCATTTGAACTGTCACATTCTTGTGAAAGAATATTCTTTTTCTTAAAAAAGTTTCTCTTGAACTGTTTCTTGCCTTTCACATAGGCTGAAGGCTTCTTCATGGGGATTTCAACTTCATCCTCATCATCTTCTTAGAACCTTTTGGGTAATATTTCCACAAGATTACCAACCTTTCCACATCAAAAACATTCTAGTGTAAGTTTCCCATTGAAATTTCCTTTTCCTCTCTGAATATTTGAGGAAAGGAATGACATTACCTCGTCTATCTCTTCTTCTTCCTAAGAATATTAAATGGTGAGCTTCTTCATAGCCTTGAATGCCACCTCTTTAGATTTCCCTTTTTCCACAGCATCATTGTCATCATTTCTCATTTCATATGCTAAAAGGGTTCTATGCAAGTTATCCAGTGTCAAGTCTTTCAGATCTTTATCTTTCAATATTGAAACTTTTAGATTGAACCAAGGTGGAAGTTTCCTCAAGATATTCTTTAATATATTTATGTCTTAAATGAATTCTCCAAGACATCTTATGTATTTTACTACAACGTTTACCCTATCAAAGAATGCATCAATAGACTCATTCGGTTCATTATCAGATCTTCATATTTTTTTCAAAGAACTTGCAGCTTTGTCTCACTAAACTTTGAATATCCTTTATATATGTTCTGTAGCTTTTCCCACATGGCATGTGATGTTTTTCATGACATCTTCATCATATAGATATCATTTAATAGGGTTCCCCCTAAAGCATTGATTCCCTTAGCATTATCATCTAGTTCCCTTCTTTCAGCCTCTAATAATGCACTACTATTGATATCAGTTGAGATACCATGCATCACTGCTATAAATACATCCATTTCCAATGATTTAAAGTAGTGTTGCATTTGATTCTTTCATAACTGAAAATTATTCACCCCGAAGATCATAATATCTTTATGATTGGTGACCTCCATTGAGAGATAAACAATGATATCAACCTTTCACTCTGATACCAATTATTAAGTCCACTAGGCTAGATACCCTGAGATGGGGGTGAATCAAAGTATGATATATTAAAACAATTATACCTTTTGATCTTGTTTCTTTTTTAAACAAAAATCTCTTATCACTTCTTCCCATTGTGGAGAATGAACAAAACTTAAATCATGCACATGACACAACAATTTCACTTAGTTCACCCTCACTTGGATACGTCTAAGAAGAATACACTGGAGATGTGTCGATGTACCAAATACACTATAGTCACACTACTGTTTATAGAGTTTTAAGTGAACTCACTATCCCTCCTAGTTTACAACCAATCATAATTTGAAAGCTCACTACTCTCTCAGTTGAAGAGAGCTCACTACTTCTTCAGAAGATCCACTCATAGTTTAGATACTTGAAGGTCATTATCTATAATGAATGCATACTCCACTATATGTAGATGCTCTATTGAAGTCAAATTTTCATCCACCGATGAATACCGCTTTGCCACTGAACAATGGGAAATAACCTTTGAAATACTTTTTCAAAGATCACTACTTCACAAATCTTTCTATTTTTTAAATATCAAACAAGACTTTGAAAAGTTCTTACCTCTTCACAAAGCACACACCTTCTCAGATCTCACTGGTTTGTAGAGCTCAATCCTTCATGAAGCTCACTAAGCCAACACAGAACACCCCTTCTTTTCAAAGCTCTCAACACTTAAAAGAATTGACTTTGGTCAAGACTGGGATATTATTTTCACAAAGCTCAAGCCTTTATTTGAAACCTTGCTTCACAGAGCACCCCTTTATTTGAGAAATCAAAATGACTCTGGATTTTCTCTCTTTATCTCTTCCATAATGAAGAGGGTGGCCTCTTATTTATAGGTATAGTCAAACGTGGAGCACTGTTTCTTCTAGCATGATTTTCAGATCGTTCAAAATCATCTCTGTGGCACATCTTCCCTTCGTAAAGCACCATTGAAATATTTCATTGCTGCAATGATCTCTATCAAATGCTTCGTTCCACCATAATTATCCCTTTTAATACTCTTCACCTCTGTCATTTGTGAAGCTCATCGTAATTATAGAGATCACCATCACCATTCTTCATGTCTTTGAGAAATCCACTTCATGAAGCCCATCTTTTCAAAACTCAATATTTTTTTATATTTTGATGATATATTCAACGAAATACACTTTTCTCAAAGCTCACAAAACTCCAAATTTTGGACCCCAAAAAATTGGCAAGCACTGGAAAATGGTGCCACCTTGTATCTGTTCTTTTGTACCACCTCCAGATCATCCATTCCTTTATCATGGTTCTTTGACAACACAGATTGTCAAAAACATATCTAGACTCAAAAATTCACCATGAAAACCTATTTTTTCAACAAACACAGCCAACCCAAAAATGTTACAATGTTATCTTGATGGATTTTTTCCCAAAAAAACTCATTCCCAACTCAGCTAGAGGGTACCACTTGGAATACTCTGATGTCGTCACCTGAACACTGTTGTCGTCAAGCGTCATATCAAATAGCCATCACTCCTAGAACATCGACCGTCACCTCAAATAGGAATCTTGATCGAAATATCTCGCATCACATCTCGAAATTCACTACATAGGGAATCATCATGTTCTACAAAGAAAAACACTCAGGATAGGTTACTATCAAGCCAAAATTTGAGTTCATAAAAAGAATATATGATAGCTAGAAGGTTCATAAAGTGGTACACGGTGTGTGTGAGACCCACACATCGTGTGACCCCACATTTCCCCTGGTTGTGTACCTAGCCAAACTTGGGTACTAAATTGTACACTAGTACCCACAAGGCATGTCAGTGTACTCCCAAAGTACATGGCACCTCTAGCCCAAAAAGGCTAATGTGTGCACGAAACTCATTGTTGGTCCAAAGGGAAAAACATACCTTTACTATCATGCCTCTTCAAACAACCCAAGGTAACTAAATGGATCACTCTATTTTAATCCTTGTAGAAAAGTGCACATGATCGTCTATTCATTCACCCAAAACGGACTTCCGGTGAAGAAGATACATCTCTCAACATCACACATGAATGGTGCTTCGTGGGGCCCATTCGTCAATCCCTAAACACATCAAACCAATCACACCATTTTGAACCTCATGGAAAAACACACAATATCAGTTATTCATTTGTCCAAAACAGACACCTAATAAAAAAGTCACATTTCACCACAACACACCTGACCTGAGATTCATGGGGGACACACCTCAATTTTGGTTTAAGCACTAAAAATTATTCTTGAAACATCTGCCTCAATTTCAAGGCTGTGACGCAGTTGATGATGTGTCGATTGGACGTTGTATGCAAGAGATACGTCTGATATAAGAATCTCTAAATAGTAATAATTATATTATTATTTTTATAATTGGATGTCTCGTGCCACCGAGCCTTGATTCTAAAACAAAAAGTTCTCAAACTTGCCTAAAAAGGTCCATCTTGATGATAGGAATGTGTGGACATAGATGGTACATCAAATGGACACACAGTTTAGAATTTATAGTAGTTTGAATCTGCAACCCGAAGACCCAGCCCGGTCTGGCCGCCTCGGCCCAGCCCAACCCCTGAAGCCCACCACGGCTCAGCCAATCCATCGCGCCTCCACCTATGTGCCTTATGCACCCCACACCTCGTGCTTCTCGGTGCTCTTCCACCTCACTGCAACACTCTTCTACCTCACTACGGTGCTCTGTCGTCGTTCCGTGGCGTCACCACCCTACGGCCCGCTGGTAACATCACTAGAGCCACGACCTCACCTGAGAGGTACACTCATCGGAGCTTCACCACCACCTTTATATAGACTATTAGGACCAATTTAGTGGTTAGAAAATGAATCTAAGACCAGATCTAAGATCCTCAGATCCCGATCTATACTACTATATGCTCTGCTCGATGTTTTGTCAACATTTCGACATGACAAAAAAGTAGTCACCACTTCCACTCAACATTGTGCCTCCTCTAGTGCCTGAAAACTCAACACTATCGTTGATCCAGAATCCTTGAATCATGACCTTCATAGATATATGCTTATCTCAAAGATAAGATGTCATTTTGATGTGTCGAAAATTTTATCAATGATGAACGCAAAGAACGAACAAAGAACATAAAGGACGAGTAATCCAGAATTGAAACGGTCGATGGTCGTGTTAGTATGACCATCAAAAAAGGTTTTCAAAGCCGCAGAAATGACCAAAACTTAAACTGGAAAACTAAAACATTAATTGAGTGATGCAGAATCTGAAAGAAGAATCCTACCTAGATTTTGGATCCGCTGTTGCATTCGTTACACTCTGAACTACTTAGATCTGAATTTTTGTCATGATCCGCAAAGAATTTGGCATTGAATAATAATAGGATGGAGAGGATGGAGATCCATTGGAACCAATAGGAAATGAGACAAACCTTTTCTCATTTCTTTAAACACCTATTTATAGGAAACTGCCAACAGTTGCAGAATCTGAACCTCCCACACCCTCTCGCCTAAGGTCACCCCTAGGGTAAACATTGCGCTAAGAAACCAATGGTGGTCTTGGACTTCCAATATGAGTCTCCATTCATAATTTATTCAATTTTACGTCTGAGATATAATAATTGTATTTAATTTTTTATTTACAGTTACATCCTCCATGGCGTTTTCTACAGAAGGTCTGCGTCGAAAAAAGTTATGTCCCGCCTAGGGTAAACGCCGCGCTCTGAACTCAACCATGGCCTAATATTTCTGATCTAAACTAAATTTTAAGAGATATCCCATTTCCGTTTTGTGAATAGTATAACATATACTTAATGTTTTTATAAAGTTTATTCTAGGCAAATCGGGCCTCGAAATCGCACACCGTCTCATCACCTATCTTTGGAAATATATGTAGAAATATTTCAAATACTTACAAGGAAAAAACTGGGTCTCTACACCTGTACTCACATTACCAAAAAGTAGAGAAAGCTTTGTGATATACAATGATTCTTGATAGACTATGCCTCACAGCAGTTGAAGATCCATGAGAAGAATTACCTGACGCATGATCTGGAGTTAGCAGTTATGATTTTTTCCTTGAAAATCTAGTGGCACTGCCTCTATGGTGAGAGGTGTGACATATATACCAATCATAAGAGCCTAAATTATATATTGACACAAAATTATATCAGCATGTGACCAAGGAGATGGTTAGATCTAATCAATGACTATGATTTATCGATTAAATATCATCCTGGTAAGGCAAACAATGTAGCTGATGCTCTTAGCATAAAAGAACCTGCTACTCTATCCATGTTGCAGATTGAGAAAGACCCTATCTTCATGGGTATAAAAAATATGGATTTGGAAATCATAACATAATTTAATACATCCCACCATACCCAAATTATTTCCCAACCATCTATCAAAGATAAGATTAATTAGGAATAGAGGGATGATCTGGAGTTACAAAATAAGGTGAACATGGTAAAGAAATAAAAATTAAAAGAGTTATATATTGATGATGATTTCTATGCCTTCATCATCTGGGATAAAGAAGGAGCTATTAGATAATGCACATAGCTAAAATTTCTCTATCCATCCTAAGAGTGCCAAGATGTACCATGATCTTTGAGAACACTTCTAGTGGGATAACATAAAGAATGATATTGTGGAGTCACTAATGGAAAATGGTTCTATACCCACGGTTTTGTGTAGAACCTTGGGTATAGGCCCCCCTATACCCATGGTTTTGGAAACCGTGGGTATAGGGATAGTATCGGTACCTATACCCACGATTTTGGAGAACTGTGGGTATAGGTCCCCTTTACCCATGGTTCTTGGAAAAACCATGGGTATAGGTTTTTTTTGAAGACCTATACCCACGGTTTTAATAAAACTGTGGGTATAGGTGTTGTTCTGCAGACCTATACCCACGGTTTTTGAAAACCGTGGGTATAGGTGGTATATTTTTCAAAGACCTATACCCACGGTTTTTCAAAATCATGGGTATATCATTCACGCGTTATGGCGGGAATTAAAAATTCCGCGGGACGAAAAAAAAAATTGGTGAAAAGATGATCTGATATAATATAAATTTATGGCTACGAAATATTAAACTGTATAATATGTTTAGGTCATTTGGTCAGTTCCTAACATCCCTCGGCATAGGTCATGGGTTCGAAACCCCGCGTATTTTATTTTTCTATTATAGCATATAAATTAATATAAGAAAATAAAAGTATAATTATTTATCAATTGCGTTGGTACCTCGGTTGGTCGCTGTGACTGTGCAGCGAATGGGAAGCGCGGGTTCGAAACCCGACAGAATTTTCTTTTCGATTATAACTGTTATATTAATATATTAAAATAAAATTATCCATATATATCAATAGCGGCATTAGATTAGTTGGTCTCATGGTGGGGTGCTGGTTTGAGGCGCTGTGAGGATGCGGGTTCGATTCCCCCCCTGCGCGATTTTTTAAATTCAATACCCCACGGTTTGAAAACCGTGGGGTCTGTTATATGCCACGCTAGAACAGCGGTGTGGCACACTTTGACCCCCCTATACCCACAGTTCTCCAAAACCATGGGTATAGGCTGAGACCCCTATAACAACGCTGTTCAAGCCCACGGTTCCCAAAACCATAGGTATAGCCTATACCCACAGTTTTGGGGGCTATACCCACGGTTTTGAACCATGGGTATAGGTCATTTTTTCAGAAGTGAGTATATCTCAAGGTTCTTGATATTTCCAAAAGGTAAAATAGAGATTCAAAATTACAAAGGAATGATGAAACCATTTCCTATACCCATTTGGAAATGGGATAATGTCACTATGGACTTTTTCACGGGTCTCCCAAAGACATCCAAATGAAATAATGCGATATGGGTTGTGGTGGACTGACTCAACATGACCACCCACTTTATTGTTATTCAGGAAGATATATTGCGTAAAAACTTGAAAAAATATATGTTAAGGAAGTGGTGAGATTGCATGGGGTTCCACTCTAGATTTTCTCTAATCATGATGTCAGTTTCACATCTAAATTCTAGAGGAGTCTTCAACATGCTTTGAGTGCTGAATTAAATTTCAGCATGGCCTATCACCCCTAAACTGATGGAAAATCTAAAAGGACTATTTAAATGCTTGAAGATATTCTAAGAGACTTCTCATTAAAATTCAAAGGTTTATGGGATCATCATCTCCCATTGGTTGAGTTCTCATACAAAAATAGCTTCCACTCAAGTATTCAGATGGCTCCATATGAAGCTCTATATGGGAAGTGATGTAGAACTCCAAACTTTTGGGATGAAGTTGGAAAAAGAAAGCTACTTGGACCTGATCTTGTGTAAGAGATGATAGAGAAGGTTTAAGTCATCCAACAACATATCAAAGCTTCTCATATTCAAAATAAGATTTATGTTGACTACTGTCAAAGGGACCTGGAGTTCAACATTGGAGAAAAATTCTTCCTTATAATTTCACCATGGAAGAGAGTCATGTGGTTTGGAAAGAAAGTGAAGTTAATCCCAAGGTATATTTCCTATTTGAGATCATTGATTGCATAGGATTCTTGGACTATCATCTTGAAATTCCATCGAATATGGATATAGTTCACGATGTGTTTCATGTATCACTCCTGAGGAAATACATATCAGATCCATCACATATACTGAACTCAGTGGTGGTATAGCTCAAAGATGATCTATCTTATGAGGAGTATCCAGTAAAGATTCTGTACTGGGGAGATAAGTTTTTATGAAATAAGAAAACCTACTTTTTCAAAGTTTTGTGGAGGAATCATAAGTATGAAGAAGAAACTTGGGAACCAGATTAGGCATAGAATGAGAAGTACCCTCACCTATTTATTTAAGATGAAATTTTGAGGGTGAAATTTCAAAAGGGGGAAGAATTTAGTGACCTAAACTTTTATCAATAGAATTTATCCCTTCTTATTGTAATGTCGTATAGTATAAATCGCATTTAATCACTTATAGACCATGATAGAAATTTATAAATGAATAATTAATGAAATAAGAACTATTTATAGAAGTTAAGAAACTTATACCGATAAAATAATAACTTGACCATAGGAATAGTAATATGACCCTTATGAATAGTAAATCATCCAAATTAATAGTAACCTCACCCATGAAATTATAAATAAAATTTAGGCATCTTATAAATGAAATTATGGTATAATTATATCATATTATAAGTAAATAAATGTTTTAAAAATTATTAATTAAGTATTGGTATTTTTGTAAGTCATAAATATTTAATTTAAATTTTATGATTAATTTAATGATTTAAAAATAATAATAAAAAATTATTCATAAATTAATATTTTTATGTATTATGATTTAAATAAACTTTTATAATACCTTAAGTAATTTTTCAAAGCATTTCAAAATCAGTTATAATTTTAAAATCTCTATTTTCCAAATAATGATGATTTTAATTAAAAATTAAATTACTAATATTTAGAAAAAAAATTATAAAATGGAGTTCATTTTTGAATTATACACATCTAAAAATGTTTGGGGTGAATTTTTGGAATTTTTCTAAGATACTTGATTTTTTTATGAATAGTAAAATACAATAATTTATGATAAAAGCTAAATACATTAATTATGGATTTATAGATGATGTATGGATGATTTAAGCCTAAAATATCAAACTATCCTTTATTATTTTAATATATTTAGTGATAATTCTCAAACTATTCATAGTATTGAGCCAAAATAATAAACCAATGAATATAATAATGAGAAAACATATCTCTCCTCCAATATAAAAACCACCCCGCACCACCTCTTATACTCACACCTTCCAAGCATTGAGGCTTGTAAAAATTATACCCAATCCTCTTTACAATCCCCTCCCCTACATCCAAAATCCCTTGGTCTCATAAAAAGATTAAAACCTTTTCCCTAAGGGGGTTCTCAAGGAGGAGAAATCCAATAAGTAAATTCCTTTTTCTTTTCTTTTAATTTATTTTCAAGTTCTTTTATATTTTTATTCTCTCCTCACCTCTCCTAATAAAAATGTAATTATAACTCTATTACCATATATAGAATTTAATTATATCATGTTAATGTAATATCCATCATTAAACTCATCCCTCTCTCTTTTATTGTAAAATTGAAATCATCGCTTGTGATGTATCAATTTACTAATATCGTGGGTGATGCACTTTCATTTTCCTTTAATGCCTTCAAGGATGTTAATAAAACCATTATAATGGTTGAAAAATATTTTAAAATTTATGTTAAAACCCTATTTATTTCTTTAAACTAACATATATACATAATTCAAAATGATAAAACAAAATGAGTTTGTTGTGATTGAAAAACTGCTAAAATTAACCTAACGATCATCATTAAATTTTATCTAATGATTAATCCTCATACCATATAACCAAATTTTCTATAAGATAATTTAAAATTCATTAATATCATTTATAACATATAATAACAATTATGTATATTTATCCACAATTTACATGGACTTTAATTCATGTATACAAGTGAACCGATCATGAAAACAAAGAAAATGAACACTCTCGAACGATGAAATTAAACTCTATAACTCATTGAAAATCCCATAAATTAACTTAATAAAACCATAATAAATAAAATTAATGTATAAAATGTTATTTATTTTCTAATTAATGAATCTAATGTGATTACAAATATATTAAAGTGAATAAATCATTCAGATATAAGGTAAGGGGAACTCTCGAACCCAACTCTCTTTCTTTGGGGTTTCCCTCTTTCACCCCATTTTTTGTATGGATATTCCTTTAATGTTCCTTAAATATAATTTATTCATAACTATATTATCTTTTCTAGGATATAAATTTTACCAATCTGGTTTTATTTCAAATGCAAATATTTTTTCAAAAGAACTCTCCTTTCTAAAAACACATCTTTTACTTCTCCTGAGATTGCTTCTTCTTCACTCAAAACTGATGATTCTTATACCAATTATGTTATCTCCTATCTCTTTTGATAACCCCAATGTTTATTTATGAATGTGTGCTTTATGAAATTACATCAATTTCTTTCCATCGGTTATTTAATGTCCAAAATTGATATACGTTCTATGTGGCATGCGTGATAATTTAAATGTTACGATGTGACGGGTGCACCCGTAATTATATAGCGCAATGTAAATGTTATGATGTGATGGGTGTGCCCAAAATTATATAGCACTCTAATAAATCAGGTAATGTGATGTATCTCATGATTAAAAGTAAAATATGTGTGAATATGATGCTAGATTTGTTCACAACTATGTGTGGTAATTGACCACTAAGACATGGTGTTTCATTTTTATCCATTTTCATATTCCATGCCTTTATCTAATGCTTCCTATCTTGGTTATGATGATTATCCTATTCTTATGTTTTGATTATAATGATTATTCTCACCCATGTTATATTGTTTCAAGTTCTTATCTATCCTCTTACTGGGCTTTTATCTCACCCCTTTATTTGATGTATATCCTTAGGTGATTACTTGTACTAAGGAGAACATGAGGGGAAATAAGAATCTAAAGAAGGAGAAATTAAATAAATTTTTATGTTTTATTTTTTGAATTTTATGTATGGTCCTAGTTTTCCCAATACACTAAACCTTTGGATCCTGGTTTTGTAATGCTTTTATGTTGTTTTTCTTCAAAATTATGTAATAAGATATGTAAGAAAAATTAGGATCACTATAGTATGTCAGCCCTTGCTACGCATTGACTTAAAAAAAATCTTTAATCTAAATTGGTATACACACCTTGTATTTCACTCGTTGAGAATTGTTTAGTAAATAAATTTTTTCACAAAAACCCCATGGGTGTGACAACTTAATTTTTCCCTTTGTAATTGAATGAATTAATGCATGTAATTCCCTCTAAGAATTAAGCTTGTCTTATTAATGAAATTTCCCCTTATTACCAATTTCCTAATTGATTAAGAACATCCTAAGTTACATGTTGATCCATGTACTTTCTTTCCATATGTGGTAGCTTCATAAAATTCTATTTTAATTTGAATTGAGTTTTGATTCTTAAATGTAATTTTTAATTATGATGAAAGGAATTTTTTGTTAATCAATGTCATGTTTTTATAATAAAACCCCTCCGATGAGGTGCACTATATTTGAAATTAAAAAGTGATGATTAATAGTTTATAATGTGATTCGCTTTATTTCTTTAACCCTCCATTTATATAAATGTTTATTTAAACCAATTCACCATCTAATTTTTTGTATTTGACCACTCCTATATAAATGAATAATGGTCCAAGATCATTCTAAGGGCTTGGATTTGCTTAATGAATGGGATTTCCCATGCAGGTAATTTCCCAATTAGACCTTGGTACCATCTAAGTACCTCTTTGAGCCTTGTAATTGAATTTCAATTTTTTTTAATTAAATGGAATGTATTAAATGAATGGAAATGTTCATAATGTATTTCCTTTCTTGGATTTATTAAATGGTTTAATTGAAATGGAATTGAATTGGGTAGTATTACCACACCTCTTGTGATAGTAAAATAAGAACAAATTATGATAATTGAATTAAATGATTTGAATAAATTAAATGTAAAGGGTTGAAAGGCCAATCCACTTAGTTCATGCTTAAGTATGTGTTTAATTCAAATTTATATAAATTAAATACCCTTAGTTATTAATTGGCTTATTAAATTTAAATCATGAGAGGTAATTCCTCATGGATTTTGTTATATATATGATTATGCCTTGATATAGGTTGTGGAATGATGGTAAGGGTTCTATTGAGCATGGAAAAAATCACCCTCCCTTACATTGGGTGTTGTTTCATGGCATCTCACACCATTTACATTATTGGAATGGTGGGATTTATGCACTGCGTCCCTTATTGAGTGTTGGCATGGAGACACACTCATGACTTTAAGTGTTGACAAGAGGGAACACTCACTATATCGAGTGATGGAAATGACGTCTCCCACTCATTATGAGATGTAGGGCATGTACCCTCAATTAAAGCTTATAAGATTGTTCAAACTGGTTATGGATAACTGAGTTATGACCCAGTCCAGCCAACACCATGTATTCCAGGTATATGGCCACTTACATCTGAACATACTTGGTCCGTATAGGTGGATGCGATATATAACTATACTATATATATATTATTACTATATATATAGTTAATGGTCAGAAATATCTTTCTAACCATGATCCGAAGTAGATAGATCCTCCAGGTGTCCTTTAGGAAACTAAGTGGGCTAGTTGTTGTTTATTTCAATACTATTTATTATTCATATTACTTTCTCTCTACTTTACTTTATGATCACTGGCTGGATTTAGCTGTAGACATCGTTGGTTGTAACCTACAGGGATTTATATCTCACATACTTCTCAGGCTGCCATTACATTGGGGTACCTGAGTAGACCTTATGTTCCCAGGACCATGAACTATTTCTTGTTATATCTTTCTTGTACCTTGGAGTTAGAAGCACATGAACGAACTGGAGCTCAGGATGCTCGTGGAGATCACCCTTGGGGATTTTCTTTTTTTCTTTATTTTGTATTGTTCTGTATCATATTTCCTGCTATATTTCTACTATTTTAGATTATGTATTATTATAAAAACATGCATGCATCTATTGTATATTGTTTTTTCCCATATTTTATATTTAGTTATTATTATTATTATATTTCTCTCACTTTTATTTGTTACTACTTCCGCTTTTTTATTTTATTTATTTATCTAATTCACCATTGTGTCACTCTGACTATGAGGGTATAGTCTCCCCATTATCACCACTTTAGACCCTCACTACTATTTGGAAACCTCTGAAATATAGGGAGGTGCACTTGAGTCCATGTGACCTACTATTTTGGCTACCATTCTAGTGGACATTCAGGTTGGGACGTTACAAAGTGGTATCAAAGGAGTGTTTCTTTTTTCCTTTGAATTGATATTTTGGGCTAGTATACAGGAGACTAGGAATGTGGTGACACTTGGTAAATATCAGTGTCTAGGATTGATCACCCCACCCATGGGGAAAATTCCAAGTGTCTAGGGATGGGATTGTTGTTCGTGTTGTTTTCAGTTACAGTTGATTATGATTTCACCTTGAGTGAATGATTCAATTTACACAGTTTATTGATTTGTGAGATTTATAGAATTTTTACCTTGGCATGGTATGTAAAGGATGAATCATTACATGTATCATTATAGGCACATAGAGATTCACTTTCTATGTATATTCCATGCCATGTAGTTTCAATTTTAGATTTCTTGTTGATTCTGATTGTGTGTCTTGAGTGTTATGCCATGCTTTTGTTTTATTTAGCATACCTAATTTTATAACATGATCATATGATTATATAATATTAATCCTATTTATTTAACATTTCTTCCCTATGTATCATGCTTCTATGCTTGTTATCATGTTTCTCTGTGTTTACTGCTTGTAATAACATGCTAAGTTATGATTTTGATATATGTAAATGGTTTCATGGGATGAATTTATTAGTAGTGATTAAATGGGAACTAGTTTTCAGTTTTAAGGTGTATGTGAGACATATAATTGGGAAAAGGTAACCCGTATACTCGAACCATATTTGATATTTATACATGTTTAGAAACCTTTGTTAAAATGTGAAAGCTGCTAAAGTTCAAATTGTAAAGTGAAGTTGTTTTCAATTAATGGGATCCAAATTCCATCCTGTAAAGTGTATGGGTGCTTTATGGATTGGTATATGGCCACCCATATAACTAAAACATTATATATGATCATGGTATATATTTTTAAATTGTGTTAAATATAAGATCTATTTAATTTTTATCTAAAATGAATCAGTTGCCTCTACAAAGGCTTGTGACTCTATCACACAGGCATAGAGATTGTGTGATTAGCTTCTTAAATGCACAATTGGACCAAACTAGGTTAGTTGGGGAATGTTTCTTATGAAATAATCTACTATGGGTGTTTTAAAATTTAATAATTAAGAAACTATTATTTGGTTGCATTCTGTTGAACTTAGGTTGGCTTAGCAGGACTCTTGTAGGTCTCTTTATCTTTCATAACTTAAAAAGTAATTTTTTTATAAATTTCCTAATTATGATGGGATGTCAATAAATATCTAATGTTTTAAAAAGTAAGTTTTATAAGACTTTTCTATATGAATTTGTGTTTTTCTTTTTGAATTTTTAAATGTTTAAAGGTTGAATTTAAATCAATGTAATGACTTAAAGTGGAACCCTAGGTGGTGTCCTTTGTTTAAACCTTAGCGTAAGGTTGGTTTAAACTTATCTTTGAGTTGCCTTGTAATGAAAATGTGATAATTTTCCATAGGCATCTTTTTCCTTTCATAAATGGATTAAATGATCGGTATTGAACGTAGTGAATTTTGTTTTTCATGACCTAGTTTTGGGTAGATGCTCTATAATTTTATAAGGGGATAGCCTGAGATAAGTAGAACCCTTGAGCTTAAATTCCTTACTAGTTTTGTGATCTTTCTATCTTATGGTGTCATTCAGGTGACTTTTTATCTAGTAGGACTCTTAGTTCTAAATGAAAACCTTTTTTAGATGGGTGGTTGTTGTAACATTAACCCTTGTTACGGGTGTGGGAATCAATTAATGCTTGGTTTTAGCAGGTTAGACATGCCAACAGAATGGTTGGTCTCTTTGTAGGTCTCGTGACCTTGTTTCTTTTTCCTAGGTGACTCAAGAGGTTGTCAGTCTTTTATAGTTTTTTGGGACAATGTGAATTGAGTCAATTTTTCTATGTGGTCTATATGATGATTGAATGCATAGGGTGGATAGCCTGGGGATAGTATCAAGGGTATGCCATATTTCTTATGTAATTTTGAGGTAGTACGCATTGATATATGTGGTACCCATTGAGTTCTTAAATGATGTAACGAATCGGTTGAGTTTAGTGAGATCGTTGATCCATGTGATATTGAGTACGTACTTGGGACATCTCTTTAGTAGAGTGACCTATGAGCTTAAAGGAATCAAATTTGTTCCAATGCTCAAAATTAATTTCCAAGAGGATTGAGTGTTCTAAAACGTTGGTCGGTTTGGTTTTGGTCTTTGTGCATAATTCTTTAACGTTTATGTTTAAGGTGAATATGACCCGGTGCTCTTATGAGTGGCTATGTATATCCCCTATCTTGATTACTGTGACACTCCTAAGGTGTGGAGTGTCGCGTCAGTTCTATTTTACATGTCATTATTTTCATGGTAGCACAACATCGATGTAGTTGGTTGTGTATGCAACCCCCGAGAAACACCATTGGTCATGGATGGACTATGATGGTTATGTCGAATGATCATAGGATGACTCAAGTGGTAAAGGCTTGTGATCAGTTAATGATGATGCATTGTCATGGTGATGCTGAGATTCTTCCCAGAATTCAACCAGTAGTGGTTTGAATATTCTTCTTTTTTGTTTTCTTAGTTGGTTGAAAACCGTTTAAACCCTCTTAATGTACTCTTCTTTAAGAGATGATCATGTCCCCTATCTTGACATCATCCTTGATGCACTAAGAGAGAATCATTCTTATGCCATGCTAAATTTTTAAAATATGTTTGTCTTGATAAGTGATCTTTATCATAATTTTATGCTGGATGCGTGGTTTTCTTTGAGGGTTGGTTAGTCCTGAGTGATACCCAAGTTCCTGTGTAGGAATGCCTTGGACAGACTCTTGGACACCAGACATCCTTCTTTGACTTGACCATTGGGAGGATTCCACTCTGGGCTCAGTAAAAGATTTTATATAGACATCTTGGACTTTTACCAATGTATATTTTGTAAAAATGGACTATAAATTACTTTGTGTCAATTTCTTGGACTCTAGTTCATTTATTCTAAGGTTATCCCATAATATTTGTCAGGCTTGGTGATGTTTAAAAGGTTAAAAATTCCCATGGTATGGATCTAGTTTATAACCTTGATCATGCTAAGTCATGATATTTTAAATGGTTAAGTGATGGCTTTATCAAGAAATGTCACTAGAATTTGGGTATGGGCTTTGGTGAATGCGCTCGTGGTGAACACAAGATTCCTTGGAAGAAGGCATTGAGGTTCAATTTGTAATATGTTGGGTGTCTAAGACAAGCATCTTGAGAATGGTCATATAGAGATGGTCTAAATTGTTATACCTCTTGTTAAATGGATATGGTTGAGTGGAACCATTTTAAAGCACATCATCGGGTTAAGGCGGGTGTGGTGTAAGGGTCAGCAATTTATTTCAAGGAAAGCTTGCGTGACCAGTTTCTATTTAGTCAATTGGGATTCAACCATTTCTTTATGGTGAGATTTATGTTATGGACTTGGATGTAATCATGTTTTCCCTATTAAATAAAATATTCCAGTAAAATCGTTATAACTCTTAGTTCATGACTTGTAAGGCAATTACAATGGTAGAGGTACCATGACTTGGAATTGGTCTCTTTCAATGTTAAAGCCTAAGGTGGGGAGCACCTTTGGGGATATGTTTAATGAGATGGTGACATGATCATTTCTCTAGCTAAATGGGATTGTGTATGTACAATTTTAGTGTTTCTAGTTTATAAAATAAGTTTTGGCTCTATTTTTGATGGATTAAGTGTCGTACGCTTAAGTAATGCTTGGGGGTGCATTGGGTGATTGGGAATGTAACACTACCATTTGAACATGACTTTATAACCCTCATAGGTTGGGTGATGTTTTTGATGTTCTCAAAGGCTTCTCAAGGATGAAAAGTTCTATGGTGGGGAGGTTGTAATAACCAGTGTTTTTGAGCTAAGGTAGAATTCTAAGGGAAATTGAATTTTTCCATTTAGTGGATGATTCATTCTTTGAAATGAGCTTCGGTACATAATTCCAAGAGTTATAAAACTTTAAATTGTTTTTTTAGACTTGATTAAAGGCCTGAGGGGTTCCCCAAGTGTCTTTTTGAGTTTTGGGAGCACCGAGCCCTAAAAATCCCATGTTTTATTGGTCTGATAGAGGCACAAAATTTGTCTAAAACTGTGCATCCCCCAGCAGAAAACTGTGCGACCTATTTTAGAGGAGCATAAGGTGTCACACGAGCTATGCACGGTTTACCAAAACCTTGCACCTAGCTTGTATGGTTAGTGCCACTTAGGTAGTTTCTAAGCACTATTCATCACACAGTTGGTGCACATTTAGGGTAATGGTGTGGGGAAAACCATGCGAGGTTGGTTCCTTAGGTAGTGGGAGCCACACAGTTGGTGCATGGTTTTGTCAAACTATGTGACCCATTATTGAGGGTGAAATTAATAAAATACCCTTAATGATTTAAAATCTTTCTTTCTTATTTCTTTCTTCTTCCTCCAGCCACATGAGGCCCTCCCCTATGTGCCTTGCATTCTCCTCCTATCCAATATAGAAATATATAGATCTCCCTCATCTGGACTCTAAATTTAATATCATAGGTCTCTAGGGATCTGCATTGGTAAGCTATATATTCCTATTTAATCCTTTATAAGTTTTTATTCTCCTCTATTGCGCTATTTTGGGGTGGGTTCATTTTCTCCGTATTTAGGGAAAATGTTTGTTTCATCGATTTCTTCCAAAACAGACCAAATTAGACCTTTATATTAGAGAAGTGAAGAATCATAAGCATAAGGTTGGTGGTATATGGATTTTTCATTAAATTTATGTCATTTAATAAATAGCATCATTGCACTGCACGTCGGCCCTTGCCTCTTGTTGTCTTAATTTTTTTCTTCAATCTAAATTGGTATATACACCTTGTATTAAACTCATTGAACATTATTTGGTAAATAAATTTGATCACAAAAACCCCAAGGGTGTTCTAGATTAATTTATACCTTTTTAATTGAATTAATTAATTCTTTGAATGCCCTCTAAGCATTTAACGTGGCTTGTTAATGCAATTCCCCCTTATTGGAAATTTCCCATTTGATTAAGACACCTTCTAAGTGTCCTGTTGATCTATGTACTTACTTTTCATATGTGGTAGATTCCTAAAATGGTATTTTAATGTGAATTGGTTTTTAATTCTTGAATGTAATGTTTAATTATGATGAAGGGAATTTTTTTTAATTAATGTTGTGTTTTTATAATAAAACCCCTCAGATGAGGTGCACTGTCTTCAAAATTACAAAGTGATGATTAGTAGTTTATAATGTGTTTGGTTGTATTGCTTCAACCATCCTTTTATATAAATGTTTTTTGAACCAATGTGTCATCTAAATTCATGGCTTGTACCACTCCTATCTAAATTACTAATGGACCATTCTTTTTCTAAGGGATTGGATTACTTAATAAATGGGATTTCCTATATAGGTAATTTCTTAGTTAGACCATGGTACCTTCTAAGTACCACTTTGAGACTTGTAATTGAATTTTCATGTTTTGTTTAATTAAATGGCATGTATTAAATATAAGGAAATGTTCATAATATATTTCCTTCTTTGAATGTATTAAATGGTTTAATAGAAATCGAATTTAATTTGGTGGTATGAACACACCTCTTGTGATAGTAAAATAAGCACATATTATGAGAATTTAATTAAATGAGTTGAATGAAATAAAAGGTAAAGGGTGGTAAGGACACACTGTTTAGTGAATTCTTAAGTATGTTCTTAATTATAATTATTATAAATGAAATGTCCTTAGTTATGAATGGTATTATTAAATGTAGATCATGAGAGGTAACGCCTCATTGGTTTTGTTATATATATGATTATGACTTGATATATGATGTAGAATGATGGTAAGGGTTCTGTTGAGCATAGAGGAAATCACACTCCCTTACATAGGGTTTTGAGTCATGGTGTCTCCACTTGTAGTATATAGATAGGGATGTATTGCTAGGAAGACTCACATAATATCTACCTTACCAAAGTTATAAGATTCTCATCTATGTTTATCCTCGAAGTCTATCTTAGGGTTATATTCCCTAATATATGTTTTCTAAATATAGTTTCAAAGGTTTCTACTAAACTTACTTTGATACCAATTTTAAAGACCTTGACCCTAGTATCCCAAATTTGGTGCCTTAATTTATTACATTGACATAGATACAAGACTCTAATCCCAAAGGATTGATCAGTTTAGTAGTTTTGGAATCAAAATTACATACATTAACTTTACATTAAATTTTAAAACATAAAATACAAAAAAAATCCTTTGATAACACCATCTTTATCCTATCTTAACCCTACATATTAGTCATAATATACATCTTGCCATCCTGAGAAAAATAAAACATAAGAAATGGTAAGCTTATATGATTAGTAAGGGTAAGAAATACAATAGAAGCTATCATAAACAAGAATAAACAATTATGGAAAGGTGATTAACTGAAAAAAATTCCATTTAATCAATAACCTAAGTATAATATAAAAGGAATAAAAAAATTATTGAATAATTCCATATAAATAATCATATGATAATAAAACTTAACCATGAATATTCTAATAGTTGAATAATCACATGGATTATTAATTACTAATATCATAATGAGAGAATGTATAATTTTGGACATCATAAACATATCATCAAGGCCTTAGCCAATAATTCTACATAAATGGGTAATGCCTCAGCCAAAACCCAGTCTAGTTTGTCTTATGAGACCTACTGATGCATCGAGGGGCTATAGTGGGCCATGCCCATCGCTTAATAAGTCCAATGCATTCCTCATATGTCGAATAATCGATTTAAAAATATATATTAAAATCAAAGTGTCTCATACCACTTTGAAATATCTTAATAATAATAATAGATGAAAATAATCTAATAAAATCATTAATAAATTCTTGAGAGAAATACCCTTTTAATTTGGAAAGAATATTTCTTTTGGAAAATCATTTATATTTTTCATAAAATCATATTATAAACATGAATATACTTGAAAAGAAAAGGGAAGGAAAATAAAATTATGTTTTAGGTATAAATGATGTCCAAATGAAGTTT
Source organism: Viscum album (assembly GCA_963277665.1). Classification (NCBI taxonomy): domain Eukaryota; kingdom Viridiplantae; phylum Streptophyta; class Magnoliopsida; order Santalales; family Viscaceae; genus Viscum; species Viscum album. The sequence goes on from OY728138.1 coordinate 461,837,565, forward strand.
AAACATATAAAAAGATTTTTTTATGGACTTAAAAAATTGACCACTTCAGTGCGGTTTAAGGGAAAATATAAAAGAGTCTTTAAAATAGAAAAATTTCATAATTGTTTATATAAAACCAAGAATTAACAAAGATATTTTTTTATAAAAAAAAGAGTGATTTTATAAAAATAATGGTTTCTTAAAACATATTATGTATGGTACTTGAAAATGGGTAAGAAATTGGGATGTTACCTTTAATCGAGCTTGTTTAACAGGAAGAATTGAAAATGGAACCTTAAAAACACGTATTTCCCCATCATGGAAAGATAAAATAATCTGGATACATGAGTTTGGAACATGTACATAGAATTTATTATAATTATATAAAAATAAATAATAATTAGATTTGGGTAATGAGAGATAAAATGTAACCCGAATAAAAAATGGAGGTTCGAGAAGAAACTCTTACCATTGTGCAAACAGTCGAACCGTATGCCCCATAAAATCAATAATCATAATATGAAACATTTAATACCATAAATATAAATATATTCATGATATGATACATCAAATGGAAATTATGTATACACTACATAGAAGAAATAGTGGTGAATAAGGCATATCTCTTGAAAATAAAAGTGAGATGAGAAAACTCTTACCTTATGTCTGAAAGTGTTCTGCACTTATACTTAACATCCTAGATAATGAAATTAAATTCATTAATAAATTAGTTTAGAACCTATTAAAAATTTATCTGATTTATTATAATTTTATTAAGTTCATTTATGGTCTTTTTGATGAGTTATAAGATTCCATTTCATCGTTCAAAAGTATTTGTTTCCTTGGTTTTCACGATTGGTTCACTTGTATACATGTATGAAATATAATGTGAAATAATAATAGTTATTCAGAATTGAAATTATATGTTATTAATGAACTTATAGAATATTTTATGGTCTTATATATCATTTTTTCAGATATGAGGATGATTCATTGGATAAAACGTTAATGATAACCGTTTGTATTATTTGGACATTTTTTTATCATCATGAACTAATTTTGTTTTATTAATTAATATCATGTATATATAATTATTAAATAACATTAAATAGGATTTAATACATATATTATAAATCCTTTTAACCATATAAATGTTTTTATGTCCATCCTTGGAGGTGTGATTGAAAAATGAAAATATGTTGTCCACGAAGGCGGTAAATCGACACCTCACAGATAATGTTTTCATATTTAAAATAAAATGAAAAAGAGAAGATACTTGATGGTGTATTTAACATAATCATGGTAAAATTATACTATATATTATATAATATAGTTATCATGCATGTTTGTACTAATTAGGTAAGTAAATGATAGGAAAAGAAAAGAAAATAAATTGAAAACAAATAAAGGAAAATGAAAGAGGATTTTACCTCTTGATTTTTTTATCCTTGAGAACCTCCTTGAGGGGATTGGGTTTGGTCTTTTGGTGATACCAAATCCTTATAGATGTGGGGAAGATACTTGGGAAGAATATTTGGTAGGAATTTGACAAGCTTCAATGATTAATAGGTGTGAGGAGAAGAGGTGGTGAGGGGTGGTATTTATTTTGGAGGAGATGGGTGTTTTCTCATTATTTTATTTATTAGTTTATTATTTTTCCTCAATACTATGAATAGTTTGAGAATTATCACTAAATATATTAAAATAATGAATTATAGTCCAATATTGTGGGCTTAAATACTCCATACATTATCTATGACTCAATAATTCATGTATTTATTAAATACCATAAATTACCGTATTTCATTATTCACAAAAAAAATCAACTATTTTAGAAAAATTCCAAAAAATCACCCTTAAATTTTTTTGAAATGGATAATTAAAAAATTGAATCCATTTTATGAAAATAATTTTCTAATTATGATAAATTTAATTTTTTTTAAATCATAATTTACTCAAAAAATACCAATTTTAATATTATAACAATTTTTATGACACTTTGAAAAAATAATTAAGGTCTCATAAAATTATCTTAAAATCATTATACAATAAAATATTAATTTATGAATATATTTTATGAAAATAAATTTTCTTTTAAATCGTTATATTAATTATAAAATTGTAAATAAACATTTATGTTTAACAAAAATATCAACACTTAATTTATCATTTTTAAAACATTTATCTACTTATTTTATGATATAAATATAACATATTTTCATTTATAAGATACATAAATTTTATATTTACTTTAATAAGTGAGTTTACAATTAAAATCATAAATATACTATTAATATATAAAAAAAATGATAGTTTTATAAAAATTGGAATTTTTCACTATTCACTAGAAAAAAAAATATTTTTTAAAAAAAATACCAAAATTTCACCCTGAGATAATTTTTACATTACTATTTTAAAATGAATTTTATTTTTTTCAATATAATTTATAAAAGTGTCAAAATTTAATTTTAAAATAAATGTTCCATTAAAAGGCGGTAAAACTACCTCTAGGAAATATAGTCATTTATGCATAAAATTGGATTTATTCTTATTTAAGCCTATAAATCTTATTAGATAAATTTATAAAAATTTTATTGAATATTTAACATATAATTTTCATTTATATCTTTCTCTAATAGTGATTAATTCAATTTATTAATATAAAATATCATTGTGGTCATTAAAAAATAGTTTTTTATAAAAACACATCTTTTATATTCAATTAATTTTTATTTTCATTTCTAATTAATTAGTAACCAAAGAATTAATTTATAAATATGTTATATATTTTCATAATTTACATAATCTATTTTATTCATGCTATTCCAATTGCTATGTGGTAACTATCACGATAATATTTAATCATTTGTTTAAGCTTGGTGTTTTGTGTAATGTATACTATCGAAGAAGATAAATTTAAAAAGTGTCATACCATAAAATCATAGGATGTTATAAGTATTATCCTAGACACACTTCAAGGGAACTATATTTATGGGAATCTCTCAAAGAATCATTTCTAGGTTTGAGATGTTTGTTTTTTGGGACATGTCATCTCAGAAGAGGGTGTAATTATAAACTCAGAAAAATTTGAGGCAGTACTGACTTGGAAGCCACCCAAAAGATTCTGAGAGGCGCAGAGATTCCTTGGGTGGGCATGCTACTATTGGGTATTCATTCTCAATTTCTCTAAGATTTCATTCCCTTGATAACTTTTTCCTAAATGGGATAGCCTTTTGTGTGGATAGAGAAGTGTCACTGGGATTTTCAAGAGTCATGACAGAGGTTGATAAGTGCCCCCTATCTTGATAATGTAAAAGGAGGGTGTTGAGTATGTGGTGTTATTTACTTCCTTATGGGTGCTCTGATGCATAGGTATGTGGTGATTTTCTATGGTTCTTAGCAGCTGAGACCCCATAAGCAGAACTACATAAACCATGACCTAGAGATGGTAGTAGTGGTCTTCACCCTGAAGATGTGGAAACATAACATTATAGGAGAGTGATTTATCATTTATTATAACCATAAGAGTCATAAGTGTATATTTTCATAGAAGGATATTAACTTGTGAAAAAATTTATGGTTGGAGTTCCTCCAAGATTATGAATTTGAGATAGTTTATACTCCTAGGAAGGGGAATTCAATGGAAGATGCTCTCAATAGGAAATCATGTTCACAGATGTTGAGCAAAGAGTTAGAGTAGTTGGCCTCATTGTAGTTGTCCTTAGTGGATAAGGATAATTCATATCACCTCCAGTCAATGGTTGGTACCCCTCCACTTCTTCATCATGTTAGGGAGGATCATCTTAGAGATATCAATTTTTAGACCTTTCATAGTCAGATATCCAATGTATTTACCCCTGATTGATTTTCTAAAGATGGGGAGAATTTCATCCTTTTCTAACATTGTAAGAGGAGGTTTTGAGAGAGTTTCGTGCATCCCCCTTATCAGTATATCCTAGAGTGGAAAAGATTCACCAGGACCATTATATCTAGTTTTAGTGGCCAAAGATGAAGAGGTGTGTAGCTGAGTTTGTCTCTTGATGCCTTACTTTTCAGTAGGTGAAGGATGAGAACCAGGTTCCAGTGGGTTTGGATCAACACCTTGATGTGCCGAAGTGGAAGTGAGATTATATATTCAAGGAATTAATGATATTAATTCCATGGTAATCATGAGGTCATGATTTTATATTAGTGATTGTAGACTAACTCACCAACTTGGCCCACTTCTTAGCCATATGAGAGAAGAGTGCAGTAGAGATATCAGGATACCTTTACATGCAGGAGATAGTATGGCTTCATGGAGTTCCCTGAATTATAATTTTAAATTATTTTTCTCGCTTCATGTCATAATAATGGAGAGGGTTGTAGGAGTCCTTTGGGACTCAGTATCAGTTTTACATGATGGTCCACCTCTAGAAAAATGGACAGACTAAACGGACCATTCAATTTTTGGAGGGAATGCTTCAAGATTTCATGTTGGACTTTGATCATAGTTTATAGGATCACCAATCCTTGGTGAAGTTTTTATATAATAATTATTACCACTCCACCATCGGTATGACACCATTTGAGTCCTTATATGGGTGACCCTATAGGTCACCATTATGATGGACTAATCTAGGGGTGTGAGCACTCATGGTCCTAGAGTTGGTGCATGCAATAATAGAGAAGGTGCATGTCATCAAAGAGCATATGAGGACTGCTCAAAGCCATTTTAAGTCTTACGCAGACTGACGATGGAGGCCTCTGGAGTTCAAAAAGGGAGACCATGTGTTCCTCAAGGTCTCACCACAATGAGGATTACAAATATTTGGATGGGGAGGAAAGTTGTCTTTGAGATTCATTGGACATTTCAAGATACTAAGTAGGGTTGGAAAGGTGGAATGCCTCTTAGACCTATCGCAGTAGTTAAACTGGTTATACACCATCTTTAACATGATGCAGCTGATGAGATATGTGTATGACCCATCACATTTTATCAACTGGTGTGAGATAGAAATCTAGGATTGGACTACATTTGTAGAGTACTTAGTATAGATCAAGTATTGGAAGGATAAGATCCTTATTGGGTGAGTTATTTCCATTCTACATGTCTGGTGGAAGCATGCGAATCTTTAGAAGATAACATGGGAGTGTGAAAACCAGATGCGACCTCAGTACCGTTATCTTTTTTAGTAGGATTTTTTATTTTTAGAATGAAAAGATCTTAGGTTGGATTTAAATACTCTACTTTTTCCTTGTAAAACTATGAAATGTTTTAAAAAATGTTTTCAAATCCAAGCATGGAGTTATCATGGGATTTTGGGGCTCAGGGAGTCTCGATGTTGATATAATAAAAATATTAAATATATTATATCACGTGCACACATTTTATCTAAAATAATGAAAAATCTACTAAATAGTGTCTCAGATTGGAAATCCTATACCACCATTAAATATGAAATACATGCTTTACCCTTTATGCGACAAAACCTTTGTGCGCGTTGGGCATTTTTCTTAAGAGTAGTCATGGGAAGATTAATAAATAAATAAATATATTTATTTATTTATTATTTATTAAATGTTCATAACTAATATATCTATATATATTATCTATTATACCAAAACCATAGGGTTATTTTTGTAATCCTAGTGTTTGGAGATGATAGTGGAGGATAGCTTGGTGGATGATGATGGGATCATGGATCAATGATAGATTTTCCAAGGAGTCTACTTCACCAATGAATTTCTTGGATATCACCAATGACAATAGAATAAAACCATTCTTCATTAGTGATTGATCCAAGATCAAGGTAGGATGTTGTTTTGTTGTATTTAATCCTCATTTTCATTACCCTTGTCGAACACAAATAAATCCTTACAAAAAATTTATTCATAGGTTGATCATTGATTTACAGGTGCTGATTTATCTTTCTAGGATTAGGAATTGATAATATTTTCTAATCCTTGATTATTATCCTATGATTAGAATTTTATTCATTGATGGATTGTGGATAACAACAATGGTAAATTCCATTTTAATCACTCTTGTGTTTCATGATTTCTCCCCTCATTATTTTTGTGTTCGTCGTCGGTGTTCCATTTGACTGAAGATTAAATAATACCCAAAAACTGAATGTTATATAATCAATTTTTGGAGTAATAAGTCATTCACATGGGTTTATGTTTAGGATCAAGAGCACAATTGAGGCATGATATAGTGTGGAGGGAGATCATACATGGATCAGATATCAGATCAATGTATTTTATCCGTGGATTAGAGATACGATAGTTTGATGTGACATAGAGTGTTTCCTTAGTAGATTGGGTGGCTGAAATGCAGCCACTAGTGTCGAATTTAGTTCAGTAAACCTCATATCTAAGTTCCTTTGTGGTTTTTTTACTAGATCAAAGGAGGAGGCACATGGGAAGAAATTCTTGAAGACTATGGGATTTTGAAAAATCCTGAGTTACACAACGTGTAGTTCAGATGAACACATACCATGTAGAACCCTTTCTATGATAGATAGGGTTTCATGTAAAGTTAAATATCACATGTTGTGTGGTCTACCCACAGGTTGTGTTACTCGATGATGGTAACCTAGCTTATGCCCTAGGGGTACACCGACACCGACATGGCCAGGTACACAATCATGACCAGTGTATACGGGCACAACCAGAGTACACAGGAAAAAACGTGACCAGTGTACCCAAACATGGCCAGAGAACCTGGACATAGCTAGAGCACTTAGACATGGCCAGAGTACCCAAGCATGATGAAAGTACATGGGTACCACCATAGTACATGAGCACGGGTCAGAGTACATGGGAATGGTCTAGAGTACACTAGCATGGGTCGAAGAAAAAGAGAATACCCAGACTATATAGGAAACTTCATGTTCTACCTATACACATCATGTAATTCTTATAGGGTGGGTTGAGGTCCCCGTTCTCTTCAATCTTGATGAGAATCTGTATGGTGCATTCCCTTGGTCCATCCCTGCAAGGGTATAGTGAGGTATCCCATCCTTAGTAAAGGATGATTGATCCCCTCTACAGGTTTGTCTTGGATAGATTCGGGTACCTCTCTGTGTGGACCAAGGTGTGATCCTCTATAATTATTCCCTAGGTTGGGTCATGTATCCTATTACCGACTATCAGGTCATTTGATCACCATTATAGTAGGTTAATCTAGAATGGATTTAGTATCCCTCATAGGCCCTGTGTGATATTCACCATCTTTGTATCAAGATCTTATGAGTTATAGTGTGTACTTATTCATGGAAAGGCTTGATATCGACAACCTATCGGTTGAGTGCCTTTAGTGTTGGAAAGACTTGTGGTGTGAGTTCTCCCAGATGAGTGTTACCTTGAAGCTTTGAGCGGAATCCTTGGTTGGAAGTATGATTGTGACCTTAATTTGAAACATGGTGTCTATCTTGTGTATATCTAGGTTATAGATGTTATCCTTTCTTATGATTTGACTCTTTATTGATACTTTTTGTTTGGTGATTTTGGGGTTTCTTATTGGGTATGTTATACTCACTCTTGCATGGGTTCTACCCGCACATGTCGTGTATTATATAGATGATGTTCCTTTTGATGGAGTCTTGGGTAGATCAGGAGTAGGCAGAGCATAGTTGAGCATTACAGACCTCAGTCGGTTCTAGGAGTTGCATTTAATAGTATTCCCCTCCATAATAGTATGTTGGGATCTTTTATAATATTTGGTGGGCTTGTATTTGGATCTTTGCTTTTTAATACTTATTTTGTACTCTAATGTAGGATTTAGTTGTATGCATGCATCTTGGTATTAGTTGTATCTTTACTTTCTACATAATATGGGTACTTGGAGATGGTTGTGTGTGTGTGTGTGTATTCAATCACTTTAGGATAAGGCCTCCCATGTATGTGATATTACTCGGTGCTTATCGCTAGCCTCTGTCTTATTCACTATAAAAAAGTGACCATATTAGAGTGGGGTTGTTTTTCAGTTTAGAGAGGGTTATAACCACCTATAAACACATTAGAGGTGGTTATGGGGAACTGCCGCTAATGTCCATAGACATGGTTAGAGACAGTTAGATTCGCCTCTAAATTGAGGACAATTAAAGGCGATTATCTCCAAACGCCTCTAAACCTGACATTATTTTTTTGGTTTATTTTTACAGTGACCCTGACATGCCCGATGCCCCATCCTGTCCATAGATAACCTCCAAGTTGTCCTCTCTTTTGTCAATGGACAACACCTAAGATGCCACCCCTTGTCTGCATACCACCCACAGGTGCCCAGCCCCTTGTATATGGAAACTACCACCCTCCCAAGAATCTCGACACAACTGCCCACATGCATGATCCCACGCTCTGACGCCCACTGCTTACACTGTCTGGTGTAAAAATTCACCCAACATGATTTGAACCCGCATCAAATGAGAGATCCCTTAACGCTTGTACCACTCCACCTGCTTGAGTTTTCCTAATTTATAGAATACTATAAATTCATTTAGACACATAAAGATTTTATAATATATGATAATATATATATATCTGTGTGTGTGTGTAGAAACATAAATAATATAATATATTAGTGTGTGTGTGTGTGTGTGTATTTGTACATATAATATATATAAATAATTATATTTACATTTATAAATAAATATTTATACATACATTTATATTTCTTTGTGTGTATATATTTACATATTTATATAATATTTATAGTTGGAATATAATTATAATATATATATATATATTTATGTAATCATTTTTATATACTTATATGTGTGTGTGTGGAAATAATATTGTTAATTATTATTATTATTATGACACCTATTTTTTAAACTATAAAAATTATATGTTGGTTTTTTAAATACTGTACATTTATTTTATGATTTATATTATACATATATTATATTAAATACATTTATATTATATATTTAGGTATGAAATTATATGCATTTATATAACATAATGTATACACATATATATATATACACACAGAGAATTAAATATATTCATATAATTAGAAATTTATAACAAAATTAAATAATATATATATATATACTAAATTAATTTATAATTAATATGGTATACTACAATATATATAATATAATTATATAATATATATAAATTTATATATAATAAAATGTTTATAATATAATATATATATATATATATGATATAATATTTATAATATAATATATATAATATAATATAATATTTATAATATAATTATAATATATATATATATATAATTTTATCTATATTATATATAATTGTATACATAATATAATATAAATGTATTTATACATAAGTATACAATACAAATGTATTTAATATAATATATGTATAATATAAATCATAATATAAAAGTATTTAGTAAATTTATAGTATTTATAAAACCACATTTAAATTTTATATATTTGATTTAATATATTTATAATTAAATTTATATTATGTATACCAATATTTATATATGTATACATTTTTGTTTATATGTATAAGTATTTATTTAAAGTATTTAGATAATGTATTTAAGTACATTTATATAACGTGTTTATAAATAGCCTCTAAAATCAAAACAAATATTATATATATATAGTGCCATTAAAATCCAACCTAACATATAGCGCCACTAATTATTAAATTAACACCAGTTTTGACATAATTGCCTTTAAAATCCAACCAACTATTAAAAAAATAATGTTAAAATTTTTAGAGGGGGTTGTGGACCCCCTCTAAATTCAATGATTAGAAGGGGGTATTCATAAACCCCTCTAAAAACTCCCCTCTAATCACCTATTTTTTTTTTGTCGTGATTGGAGGTGGACTTGGGGTGTCGTACTAAGCTTGCCACTGGCCAAGAGGGACCCAGTGGGTCGATTCGTGACAACTACCACCAATCATAAAAAATATACCTATAAAGATGATATGTTTTATAGTGCTTAGAGGATCTTTGGTGCTCATTAATGTAATTCTTCAAGGGAGTGATCAAATAAAATCTTTGATCACCGTTAAGTGGGATAATTGAATTATTCTTGTATTGTCTTGATGAAACCTTTCTTTTCCATTATTCTCATAGAAGTGGATATGAATGGATATATTATGGAGGTTATTTACATTGGACATGGATTTTTATATCTAGATAACAATATTGATGAACATCCATTAATGGAATCTAATCCTTGTTTAGGTATGTGTCTCAGCTATCTCTATTGTCTAGTTAAGATGATGGGGGTATAAGATTAAGTGAGAAGTGTGGTTGGTTATTGATTTAGTGTTTCCTAAATTACAACACTTCTTAATTGATAGTTGTAATGTGAAGGTGGAGGAAGTTGATGGGAAATGAAAATTGGATTTTGTATTCCTTATTAATTCAATGAGTATTGTATACCAAAGATGAAACTAATGTGGTGTTCCATGTCAACTAGATGAAAATAATATTATAGGATTTATTTAGATGTTGTATTGTAGGAGGTGTGAATGGATGTGGTATTTCTTCATATAAGTTGATGAATTATTCCAACAAGGTTGATTGAAGTTGTAATAATAAGAGATGATCAAATGTTTTATTTTGAAGACGATGAGACAATATGATGTGGAGTTGAGATATTGTGATGTATTGAATGATGTAGTTATGATATATATAAAGGGGGTAAAGGTTATGTGGAGTTGTAGTTGTGGTTGAGATTTTTTATTGTAGTCCATTCTAAATCCTTGGATATAAAAACTTATAGTAAATTAATGGGAACTATTAAAGTGTTAGATGAACACGGTGTGCTTATTGAATTGAAGTGAATGAGTAGAATGGATTAAGATGAGAATGGGAATGCTCTGATAGTAAAGATATGAGACCTTGGGTTACGTCTATTATGCGTACATCATTGTCTGTTTTGTTTTTTAGTAATGTTTGATGTAGTATTATTTATATGCTATGTGATTTCCACTTATGTTAGACTGCACAAGAGCCAATGTACTGGATGTATTAGATTTCAGGTGAACCCCTATAACCATGTTGTACTTGATGGTCATCTACCAGCCTATCATGTTACTCATATAAGATATTGTATTCTTGTGGATGTTTTATTCCTAGAAAGATGTTATATTCCACTAATATAGATACGTAAGGGATATTGTATTGTTGAAAATATTCACTAAAGCATAAACCATAACATGGTGAGAGTCATCGCATCATGGTTTGTGTTATCTCATGGTTCTTGATTCCATGTCATTGTACTTATATTGAATGATATGTGATATCATTCTATCAACTCTCGTGTTATCTCATGGTTCTTGATTCCATGTCATTGTACTTATATTGAATGATATGTGATATCATTCTATCAACTCTCCTATAGTGATTATCATCGTTGATTTGGCTAGTGACACATCATATGATGATATATAGATTAACTAAATCTTAAAAGGGGTTTAATAAGTCACTTAATTAAGGAGGTAGTTATTATAAAGAGTTTAAATGGCGGAAAGGTAAAAGCTGACGTTTTATAATGTTTGAAATGTTAGACTACAACAATCCTCTTTTTTCAATAAAGGAAACCTACATAATAGAGTTCATATAACTCGATTTTGTATAGTGAAGATTACTCTCAAAGTCTAACCTCTCTCTCTTGTGCTTCTCTATATTTACCTTTGAGGAGGTGCTAGCACACCTTTAAAGGAGAAAGGGTCCTACCAAAACATTTGGTGATTCCACTGTTTAGTGGATACTTTCAGAGGTAGAAACCTATAGGTTTCTGCCAAGGGAACTCGACCAAACTCATTTTTTGAGAAGAGTTAGCATGGAAAGTGAGGTATGCTTTGTTTATAGTTTTGTCATTCCATTTCATTGATTCCTCTATTGGTAGATCTTGTGTATAGATTTTATGTTTTCTTCCACTACTTATGAGCATAAAGACATCCTATAAAATCCTTCAGTGGTATTAAAGCCTATAATGAGAAAGAATAGATATGATGAAGATTGAACATTTGAAAATTAGATTGGTGTTTTCTTGATCCATGACCATGGTTATAAAACCACATTGTTCTTTGCAATTTTTTTTTCTGAAAAAAAATGCAGTTTATAAATTCACAAATTTTTTTTTGAAAATTTTTAAGGAAAAATGACATATTTTTAGAAAAATGCCATGGTTTTGTTATCATAAAATAGAGAATCATTTTTCCATTTTTTATATCATGGTTTCCTGACAAGACAATCATGGTTTATGGAAATGAGATTTCCAATAGATAAAATCACATCATGGTAGTTTTTAATTGGTCATGGTTTATAGTATGACCAAATAAGACAAACAGCTTGTGCTTATAAACTACATTGTGGTTCAAGGTTGGACCTTCGATCAATTATCTACCCAAAATGTATTGGCAAAGAAACCATTCAATGGTTTTTGGGTGTGGTTTTAAAAAAATTAAAACTAGTGTTTTTTAAAAGCCTTTGGTGATACGAACCCTTCATGCCCACCCTAAATCCATGTGACTTTAGATCAGGTCAAAAATGGGTTTGATTATTATAATTATCTAAAGCTATTATTTTTCATGTTAAAAATGCAAATTATTTATTTATTTAAGAAATTCCTGTTTAATATTCATGTATATAAATTGTTTATATTATGAATATTGTATGCTTTAGTTTAAATTGTCTAAACCACTTCTTATGCCATGCATGTAACAATTACATGCTAGGTAGAACATAAAATATTTTGTTTTCGATCAACCAATACTACTACAAAAAAAAATAGGCAATTAGAAACATTTTTTGGACATGTTTTTTCAAAATATGGTTAATTAGCCACCCTTTTAAATAACACAACTAAATGTAATTGCATTAGACATGTTTATATAAAAATCTAGTTGAATCAAATTTAAAAATAAATGTTTATTTGTATAATATAGAAAAAATGGGAGGGAGATTAGATTCATCTGATGGGAGAGAGTGATTGTTCAGGGAGGTGGATTGGGGAGCGAGGTGGGTGATGAGGGGACCAGGGAGTGAGGGGGATTCAATATGGAAAATGATGATTGAGGACTAAAACAGGGAGTTAATGTAAGTTTTGAATCAAAAAATGAAAAAATGTCAATAAAAGACTAAAAAGATTATGAATTTTAAATTGAAAATAAATTTTACTTTGATTTAAAATGGAGAAGTTCCTTTACTGTAACTAAGGGCCTGTTTTGGTCTCCAAGTGACATTGCCCCGGATCCAATGGGTGGATTGGGGGGGGGGGGGTGGTCGGTGATTGAGAGGGAACGAGGGAGGTAGGGGAAGGTGGATCAGTGCTTGATTGGATTCCCCATTTTGGGGGCTCTGAATCAGTTTGACGGGGATGTTCGGGTCCTTATTATGTCCCAAATCATATTCGGTTCTTCTTGGTGCACTGGAGCTAATGTGGTGTATGTTGGCGTTCTGGAGCGGAGGTGGTGTTTTCTGTCAGGCTTCCCACTACTGTTCTTGAATTAGTTGGTCGATATGGATGAATCTGAGTTGTACTTCATCGCGGAGGCAACGACTTTGATACGGAGTTGTAGGTTTTGATATTGACCTACTGGTGGCCAGCGCGATTAGATTTGATGGGAGGAGTCAACGTCTTCTCCGGTGTCAAAGTTTTTGGTTGTAAGATGGCTTTCCTGAAACAGGAGGGTTTGAATTTGCTGGGATTCCTTCCTTTCTCTTTCCTGATAGTGATCTAGGTTGTGGCCCTGGTAGTGTCACATACTCAACTTTAAGTGGCTGTTTTTTGGTCTTTCTGATCGGCTTAGTGCTGCTCTCCTTGTGGGAGGCGGTTCTAAGAAATCCATAGTGCCCTTGGATTTCTATTTGCTACATGTGTTATGGGCTCCCCAATTTTCTGCATTTGCTGCATATTAATGGTAATCATTTTGAGCGAGCGTGGGAAGGATTATACTACTTGGCTTGATGCTGCTAGACACCCTAGGTGTTTTTTTTTTCAGTACTGAAAGTTGAAGGGTTGACATTGATGTGGGTTCTCTGATTGAGATTACAGTACTAGAGTCTTGGTTATTCATGCTAGAGGACTGATGTCTTTTTTCCTTTTGCTTGTTGAGGATGGATGTTACTGGAAGTGTTGGTGGGTGGTCGATGGTTGATGTTGTTGCTCGCAAAGTGGTTTCTCTTTCTTCTACTTGCTAGGTCGAAACTTAGTGAGGGTTCTATTGAAGAATGTTGATATCAGTCCCTCTGTTGGTGCTTATGGGTTGCTGTGTGCACCTTATACTGCCTTGTCTTCCAAATTGTGAGCCAGTGGTTGGTGCTTCCACTTGATGGTTCTAGTTTTGGTGACATGATGATTCCATGTTTAGGTTTATTGTATATGGTGGCTTATGGGTCATCTAGGGGATGAGTGGGTCTTCTTCAATGCTAACGCTTGTTTGTGCATGGAAGGCTGCAACGGCCACCCACAGCCTAAACATGGAGTTTGGGTGTGTATGTTACCTCAGGTGTTTTTTACTCATTACAAATATAATTGATCACTCTTTTTGTTTGATGTACCTTTGGTTGTGATATTATGAAATCTTTCTATCACGAAATCAATTTGGGCTTTGATTTTTTTTTTTAGGATCAAACTGAAAGAGCAAATACAATGCTGTGTGGAACATGCCGAAGAAATTAGAAAACTTGTGAAAGTAAATGCTCAGGTTTCTAAAGAGAAGGGAGCTGTGATAAAAAAATTTGATAAGGTAAGTAGATGTTATGTGTTTCTGATGTGTTGATTTAATTTCATGCATTGTTTTGAAAGCAACCTATGTTTTTTCAACAGGCCCTTGATCACGATGAGAAGATTAAACTGTCAGTGGATTAAATTGAGAACCTCTACTCACAAGTAAAACCTGATGAAAACTGAGTTGTTTTTTTCACATTGTTTTTGGATAAACCTTGTGATCTCCAGCTTTGAAAGGTGTTTTGGGTGTTTTTTTCATTATTGGGAAAGCAACCTGCATATGTTTTTTCATACACTCACACATACTGGTTGACCACTATATATGATATTTCTCTTAAATTATAAAAGCAGGTTACATAGCCCAATGAAAAGAACTATAAGGCATGTATGCTTTATATTACCAGTGTACATGTACAATACCTTTTCCTTAGCAGTTATAGTAGACCATGAAAAATTACAAAAAAATTAGCCGCTAGTGTTATTTTTCTAGAAACAAAACAATTACCATTTATTTTTTCAAACTTTTTATCACAAGTGATAGGATTTATAATAAATTTTTATCAAGTGTATTCAAATAGTGCCTTATACTCTGATATATGTTTTTTCTTCATAGATTTATTTATTTTCATTATTTATGCCTTTTTTGTTGATTCTGATATGCTCATGTTGTTTCTTTCCCATTCCCCTGCTAACATGCAAGTGATATTTTCCCATTCAAGCCTTTCCTTCGAAAAACACTTTCTAATAATGCAGATACTTCTTGTACACTCTAATGCTCCTTTTAGAATTACATACTGAAAATTTCTTAATATATTAAAATAAGCGGTCCTTGTTTTGTTTCTGAAAAAACACTTAATTGTTTTTTCCTTTTAGTTTATTTTTTATGTTCTGTGCATAACTTTTCATTTTGTTTTATAATACCTATATAAACTATGTTATTATTTTATGTATTCTAACTTCTATATATATATTTGTTCTGTGTTTGTTTTAGTTTTTTTTTTTGTAAATTTATTTTTATTTACATTAGTCTTTTGTGATTGTGGTGTATATAAAATGTTTTGTTTATATTAGTGCGTTAATAAATGTTCTGTGCTTATTTTTGTTCTGTTTATATTCATTCTGTATTTCTATTTTTGTATGTTTTTTTATAAAAAATAACAATGGATCTAAACATATGATTTGTATCAGTATTAAAAAAATAAATTAAATTAAAAAGAACTATTAAAAAATTGTTTGTAAATAAATAAATGTTTATGTTTTAGTTCTATTTTTGTGTAAAACTATTCTGTTTTTATTTGTTATGGGTTTTTGTTTTTAATAAAAATAGTTTTTTTTTGAGATTTTTTATTGAATTTATTGAGTGTTTTTTTATAAATAGAATTCTCCTCTACCATCGATTTCTATTGTGAGTGCTACTATTATAGATGAGGCTCTAGTGGCATTGTTGCTTGTTGCTCCCATTGCGGGTGCTTCCAAGTCTATTCTTAGTTTCAAAAAGGCTTTATGCTTTTATTTGCAAGTTATTGTTGCGGAAACGTCGGGAGTCGCACTGATATAAAAAGTTTGCACATGAAGAAAATACGGAAAAAACAAAATGAGAAGAAAATTATGGGACATAATGATTTACGTGTTTTGAGAAATGATCTCTACGTAGGTAGAAAATTTCACTAATTCAGGAGTAAAATTACATGAAGATGATCAAAGTTTGACACAGAGAAACTCTAACTCGAAATGTCTTAATAAAGAAGATGATACATTATTCCACCAACTGCACTGTTTGTCCATTATGTTATTGCATCCATCCAAGTCTGTACTGCTACACTACCGCAGTTACCCAAGTCCAAGTTGCTATTGTTGCGGAATCACCGGGAGACAGAACGACAGAAAACGAGAAAACGAAAGAAAGAAAAGCAACAAGGAACACGGCGATTTACGTGGTTCGGGAAAAATCCCTACGTCCACGGGAGAGGCAGATTTTCACTATGATTCGGGAGCAATTACAGAGGATTTTCCAACGTTACAAACCCTAGCCCGAAATGGGCTACATATGAAGAAGACGGTCTACTGTTCTGAATAGTAGTCCGCGTTGCTACAGTGATCGGCGGCTCACTTTGTCAAAAGTGCTACAGTGTCTGCCGGCTGGAAGTCAAAAGCGCTACAGTACTGTTGACCCCGAAGTCCGCACCGCTACAGTGCATGTCGGTGTCGGTCGGTCAGCTCCGCTACAGTGGTCAGAGATGCTACAGTGCCGAAAAAATTGGGCCGGGGGCCTTCGGCCCCCGGACCCCCGGAGCAGGGGCGCGTTGCCCCCTGCAACCCCCAACGAGCTCACCGCGGAGCTCGACCCGCGATAGTTGCGGGCCACAAGCATTCGGCCCAACCGGATCGGGCAACACCAATCCAACAGCTATAGTGTTAGTGGCAAGTCCGCAGAGTTAAAACACCGTTGTCATTAAAATTCAAGATGCTATGGTGCTCTGTCTGTGTTGTGTCGCCTGGTTAGTTCTGCTACATTGTCATGTCGAAGTTCACACTGCTAAAATGCTCTGTTGGTGTTGCCGATTAGTACTGTTATAATGAGTCAACATTGCTACAATCCAAAAAATTGGGTTGTGGGCCTCGGCCCCTGGACTCTTGGAGCAGGGGCACATTGCCCCTTGCAACCCCCCAATGATGTCCCTACGAAGGTCGAATTGAGGAGTTGTGGTTTGATGTTCAGTATGAGTCGCTAGTGTTTGACCCAACATCATTTAAAAAGATCGGACTATACCATTCCAATTGTTGATACTTATGTGTTGTTGGTGTGAGGTCCCTCAGGTACTACCATGTACTATTATTGTTTGATTTCTTTAGAGTTATTGTTCACATGCTTCCATTTAGTGTTGGATTGGTGTAGCCCGATTCGGTTGAGCCGAATGCTTGTGGCCCGCAACTGTTGCGGGTTGAGCTGACCGACCGACACTGACAGACACTGTAGCAGTGCGGATTTCAGGGTCAACTGTACTGTAGCACTTTTGACAAAGCTGACCGCTTTTCACTGTAGCGACACAAACTTACTTTTCGGAATAGTGATCGTCTTCTTCATTTTATAGCCCATTTTCGGGCTAAGGTTATTACCAGAAAAACTCTGTAATTTTTGTGTTCCCGAATTATTGAAGTTCTGCTTCTCTGTGGACGTAGGGATTATTATTCCCGAACCACGTAAATCGTCGTGTTCTTGTTGTTTTTCATTTCTTATGCATTCTTCTTTCGTTTCTCATTTTTGTCGTTGCGACTCCCGGCGATTTCGAAACATTTAGTGGCCCCATTGTTGGCGTGTGTGTGGGGGGGGGGGGGTCGTGAGGTCAAGTCTTCGGACCTGTGTGTTTACTGCAGTTTTTTTCCTTGTGTTGTGTTCAACGGTGATGGATGTAATCAACTTTATAAGTTTCCATATGGTTCTTCATAATGTTGTATTACAAAGTTACATATTTGTATTTTTTTGATATCTTTTAAGGAGTTCCATGTTTTGGGTTGCCCTCTTATGTATTTGCCATGGTATCTCTATGTTATAATTAAGGATTTTTAATAAAATGTTATGTCTTGATAAAAAATATTTGAAATATGGATTTTTTTTATAAAATGGTATTAGTTAAAAAATAATTTATGTTAAAATTATAGCACTTTTTAAATTATTATTTATTAGTTATGTTTTAGCTATAATTTGTTTTTATGTTAAACACATTTAAAAACGTGGCTAATTTCATTACTTGCATTTTAAAGAATATATGGAAATGCAGTGTGGGTAAATTAAAAATGTTTTTAAACATACCACTTAGCCATATTTTGAAAATGTCATTAATTTACCCCATTGCATTATCATGTGTTTTTTAAAAACACGGGTAATGACTATCTATGCTTTTAAATGTGACTAACATAAAAAAATGAACCTAAAATGTGTTTTTATTATAGTTGACTATGACTTATTATTTTAGTCATGAATTCAATAATAAAGGCTGTTTATGATTTATGCACATTGGGTTTTAGAGTTGTATTGGAATGAAGGTCTTTCTCGGGTATTGATCCTTGGAATAGAGGTCTCATGGGCCTTAGGGCTTAGTCTCTGGCTAAGAAAGGTAGGGGTTTGCTACTAGTCAAACCTTGCTTTCTCTTTTTGAATTTTGGTTTCATATGTTTCCAAACCTTTACATTTAAGGGTTTCATATACCTTATGCATGGAATGCGTTTGGATATGTGTAAATAGGATTCAAAAACTAAATTGCTAGGAGACATACATAAACGGATTACATGATATATAATGGTTACATGGGATGCAATTATTATGTATGATATGCATATGATATGGAAATTGTGAGATTAAGAAAACCCTAAAAATACTAAGCGTGTGATTTATTCTGAAGTAAACACAAGTCAAGTCCTCAATCGTTCAAATGGATAGGTCATGCCAACTTTGGGTGTCATGACCCGTCCCTCGGGGCTTGTGTTGTGGCTACTCCAAGGCCGTCTTCCATAGGTCAGGAGCTGGTGACTAGTAACAAAAAGGCGAAACCCAAAAAGAGAAGGCATTGCCTTTAAACATGCACACACACAGACACGACACACTGCATACAAGTAAAACACGATGAAAGAGAAGTAGTACAACCACCACTAAGAACCACCATTGAGAGTAAAAGTAAGTACTGAAAGTAAAAAGGGTTCAGTATACAAGACCAACTGAAAGAGTAGTACAACAAAAGGAAAAAAACAAGCTCCAGAGATCGTCCGCCAAAGATCCTACCTGAAGGGCAGGTACAGCTCGTCATTGCGGCTCCCTACGTCAATCGGTCACCTCCGTGTATCGTCTAGTCTTGGTTCTCCAAAGGCTCAGTCAAGCTGTCTGTCGTTTGCACAAGACACAACAAGGTGCAGGTGATGGGTGAGTATAACAATACTCAGTAGAGACCCCGAAACCCCCGAAGATCTCTCAGAATTCCACAAAAAAAAACCACAATGCATGATCTCAATCACAAAGCACAAAGTAAAAAACAACTCACACCGGGTATACAACTCAGTGATCATGAATAAAGATGATTAGTCTTAAGCTAGATCATTTTATTCTGTTAAGTGACTCAACTATTGATCCGAGAATGGTTGCTCTACTGTCGATCCACAAAGGGTCGCTCACTCTACCACTGATCCTCGACGGGTCGCTCTACGACCGGCCCACGTCGGGTCGCGCTACTGCTGATCTATAGAGGGTCTCACTATTGTCGATCCACAGAGGGTCGCACTGCTGCCGATCCACGAAGGGTCACTCTCATGCCGATCTACGGAGGGTCGCGCCATTGCTGATCCACGGAGGGTCGCACTACTGCCGATCCACGGAGGGTCGCTCTCATGCTGATCCACGGAGGGTCGCTCTTCACTTGACAGTCAACCACAGGATTCCCGCACTTGGTGCGCTTGAGTTCCGGAGATTCTGCTCCTCATACCGTCGATCGTACCTCAAATACCATGAAGTCCCACGAAGAAGTAACCCAAAGGACCGTCTTGTCGTAAGGGTTCCAACGTGAGAGACTTCGCGTCAATCGGACGTCCGCTCTGTAAGATATAGACAAAAAGGTAAATAGGGTCCGGTTGGATTCAAGTCCGATCCAACCGGACCGCACTCCAACTTCTGCTAAACCTCAAGTGGAGCTTCTCAAAAGGACCGCCTCGTCGTAAGCGTCATCATGCCGCAACCGACGCATCAATCGGACGCCCGGTTTGCGAGTTACGTCAGTTTTAGTGAAACGGGGCCGGTCGGGTCCGGGTCTGGGTCCGGTAGGGGTTCGGCCCGACCGACGGGTCTGGCCTGCCTGGAGAACCCAGCCTGCGCGGCGCGGGGCGTCCAGTTCACCTAGTTGGCGGCGTAAGCAAGGCACCGCCCTGTCTCTCGAAACGGCTGGCACGAGCCGACCATTGTGCGCATCCAACCGAGCGGGCCGCTCATCTTCCACGCGGCGCGTCGGCGCCGTGTCCTCCACCCGCTGCGACCGTCCGACCACAACACTTTTTCGCCGCAGCGCCTATGGGTGTCGCCCTCTTCACGTGGCCGGCACGGGCCAACCGCGAGCGCCGGTCGCCAGCGCCGCCGCGCCGACGGATCCTTCTGCGGGCCACCAGAGATGCTCCGGTGACCCGTTTCCCTTCCCGTCTGCACCTACGGGCCTCTCGGGTCACCGCCTTTACTGCGAAGCCCACAGAATCGCCTTGCCGCCACGTTGCTCGATCGCCCACGGAGAACGCTCAACATCCAAAATCGGCAGAGGGTTCGGGCCTTGTTCAGGTTGGCCCGCGCCCTCCGCGTTAGCGTTTTATCAAGTAGGTGATAATAATCATTATAAAGAATAAAGAAAACCCCAAATCAATACCCCACAACAACCTCCTGCAAGAAAAAACGAACTGCGGACCAACCGTTAGTCGGTTGCTCCGCGTTCGTTGTATTTTTCAAGAACGGAGAAGAGGAATCATTAATCACACAAATCCCCTACCTGAATTCGGTGGAATCCGCTGCAGACGAAGGAAAGAATTTCTGCGTTTGTTGTTGTTCGACGTTCGTCGCCGCTCGTCGATCTCTGGATCAGTTCCTCTAATTGTCGTCGTTCGTTCTCCATTCTTCGTTGGAGGGTGACGTCGTCGACACTTCGTCAGAGATTTCCTGTGATTGCCAATCCGTCTACCAACGAATTGATTAAATAAAAAGAAACAAACTCCATGTTATGTTCATTAATATGGTTTATTAATGAACCTTAATTAATGTACTACTAATTAAGCGAGTTTGCGGTTTCACAACAAAAGAAATGAGTCATTAAATGACCCTCGTTTAATGTTCGTCGTTACGCTGCGGTTTCGCCAACCGTCACTCAACGGTTGAGGAAAAGAATAAAATAACTCAAGGAGTTATTTTATTATTTTTCCAAAAAGTCCAAAATTTAACTTTTTTGTTCGACCCTTGTCGGTTGAAGTTAAGTTTCGCTTAAGTGAATCATGGCGCTGCGAATTCAATGGTGCTCTTGAATTTTCAATCCGAGCACCGGTTCAAAAGATAGAAAAATCTCGTTCGCACGTTTACTGAACGTACCTTAAAAAAAGTTCAAAAATCCGTTTCGAGCTCTCTGGGCCTCGGAATCACGTGCCTTCGGATTTCACAGTTTCGTAATAATTTCATATAATTTTAAAAAAAATTATTCCAGGTGTTTACATTCTCCCCACCTTAGGTCTTTACGTCCCCGAAAGGCACAACAAAAACTAAGAAAACAAATGGGGGTACTAAGCACAAATTTTGGGGGGGGGGGGGGGTTGAGTTTTGTTTTGGGGGGGGGGGGGTCGTGAGGTCAAGTCTTCAGGCCTGTGTGTTTACTGCAGTTTTTTTCCTCGCGTTGTGTTCAACGGTGATGGATGTAATCAACCTTATAAGTTTCCATATGGTTCTTCATAATGTTGTATTACAAAGTTGCATATTTGTATTTTTTGACATCTTTTGAGGAGTTCCATGTTTTGGGTTACACTCTTACGTATTTGCCATGGTATCTCTATGTTATAATTAAGGGTTTTTAATAAAATGTTATGCCTTGATAAAAAATATTTGAAACATAGATTTTTTTATAAAATGGTATTAATTAAAAAATAATTTATATTAAAATCATAGCACTTTTTAAATTATTATTTATTAGTTATGTTTTAGCTACAATTTGTTTTTATGTTAAACGCATTTAAAAACGGGGCTAATTTCATTGCCCGCATTTTAAAGAATGTAGGGAAATGCAGTGTGGGTAAATTAAAAATGTTTATAAACATACCCCTTAGCCCTATTTTGAAAATGTCATTAATTTACCCCACTGCATTTTCATGTGTTTTTTAAAAACACGGGTAATGACTATTTATGCTTTTAAATGTGACTAACATAAAAAAATGAACCTAAAATGTGTTTTTATTATAGTTGACTACGACTTATTATTTTAGTTATGAATTCAATAATAAAGGTTGGTTATGATTTATGCACATTGGGTTTTAGAGTTGTATTGGAATAGAGGTCTTTCTCGGGTATTGATTCTTGGAATAGAGGTCTCACGAGCCTTAGGGCTTAGACTCTGTCTAAAAAAGGTAGGGGTTGGCTAATAGTCAAACCTTGCTTTCTCTTTTTGGATTTTGGTTTCATATGATTCCAAACCTTTACATTTAAGGGTTTTATATACCTTATGCATGGAATGCGTTTGGATATGTGTAAATACAACTGTCTATTCTTGTTGGATAAGTAACACAAGTGGTGGGTTTTATAAGGTGTTATACATTAATACGTTGAGAACATATTAATTTGGTTAAAAAAATAGGATTCAACAACTAAATTTCTATAAGTAGACATACATAAAGGGATTACATGATATATAATGGTTACATGGGATGCAATTATTATGTATGATATGCATATGATATGGAAATTGTGAGATTAAGAAAACCCTAAAAATACTAAGTGTGTGATTTATTCGAAAGTGAACACATGTCAAGTCCTCAATCGTTCAAATGGATAGGTCATGCCAACTTTGGGTGTCATGACCCGTCCCTCAGGGCCTGTGCCGTGACTACTCCAAGTCTGCCTTCCATAGGCCAGGGGCTGGTGACTAGCACTAAAAAGGCGAAACCAAAAAGGGAAGACATTGCCTTTAAACCTGCACACACACAGACATGACACACTGCATACAAGTAAAACACGACGAAAGAGAAGTAGTACAACCACCACTAAGAACCACCACTGAGAGTAAAAGTAAGCACTGAAAGTAAAAATGAGCCAGTATACAAGCCCAACTGAAAGAGTAGTACAACAAAAGGAAAAAAAAGCTCTAGAGATCGTCCGCCAAGGATCATACCTGAAGGGCAGGTACAACTCGTCATTGCGGCTCACCACGTCAATCGGTCACCTCTGTGTACCGTCTAGCCCTGGTTCTCCAAAGGCTCAGTCAAGCTGTACGCCGTCTGCACAAGACACAACAAGGTGCAGGCGATGAGTGAATATAACAATACTTAGTAGGGACCCCGAGACCCCCGAAGGTCTCTCAGAATTCCACAAAGAAAAAACCACAAAGCACGATCTCAATCACAAAGCACAAAGTAAAAGACAGCTCACACCGGGTAAACAGCTCAGAGAACATGAATAAAGATGATTAGTCTTAAGCTAGATCATTTTGGTTGCTCTGCTGTCGATCCACAAAGGGTCGCTCGATCTGCCACTAATCCTCGACGGGTCACTCTACGACCTACCCACGTCGGGTCGCACTACTGCTGATCTACAGAGGGTCTCACTACGGTCGATCCACAGAGGGTCGCACTGCTGCCAATCCACGAAGGGTCACTCTCATGCCGATCCAAAATGGGTCGCGCCATTACTGATCCATGGAGGGTCGCACTACTGCCGATCCACGGAGGGTTGCTCTCGTGCTGATCCACGGAGGGTCGCTCTTCACTTGACAGCCAACCACAGGATTCCCGCACTTGGTGCGCTTGAGTTCCGGAGATTATGCTCCTCATACCATCGGTTAGACCTCAAATACCACGAAATCCCACGAAGAAGTAACCTAAAGGACCATCTTGTCTTAAGGGTTCCAACGTGAGAGATGATGTGTCAATTGGACGCCCGATCTGTAAGATATAGGTAAAAAGGTAAATAGGGCCTAATTTGATTCGAGTCCGATCTAACCCGCCCGCACTCCAAATTCTGCCAAAACTCAAGTGGTGTATCTTAAAAGGACTACCTCATCGCAAGGGTTCTCAAGCCACAGACGATGCGTCAATTGGACACCCGGTTTGCTAGTTACATCTTTTTTTGTGAAATAGGGCCGGTCGGGTCCGGGTCCAGCAGGGGTTCGGCCCGGCTGGCGGGTCCGGCCCGCCTGGAGAACCCGGACTGCGGGGTGCGGGCCGGTCGCGCTGGACCGGACGCGGGGCGTCTGGTTCACCCAATTGGCGGCGTCAGCGGGGCGCCGTCCTGTCTCCCGAAACGGCCGGCACGAGCCGACCGTTGTGCGTGTTCAGCCGAGTGGCCCGAGCGGGCCGTTCATCTTCCACGTGGCTCGTTGGCGCCGCATCCTCCACCCGCTGCGACCGTTTGAACGTGACACTTTTCCGCCACAGTGCCTGCGAGAGCCGCCCTCTCCCCATGGCCGGCACGGGCCGGCCGCCGCCGCCGGTCGCCAGCGCCGCCGCGCCGACAGATCCTTCCGTGGGCCACCGGAGATGCTCCGGTGGTCCGTTTTCCTTCCCGTCTGCGCCTACAGGCCTCTCGGGTCTCCACCTTTACTGTGAAGCCCACAGAATCGCCTTTCCACCACGTTACTCGGTCACCCATGGAGAACGCTCAACATCCAAGATCGACAGAGGGTCCAGGCCTTGTTTGGATTGACCCGCGCCTTCCGCATTAGTGTTTTATCAAGAGGGTGATAATAATCATTATAAAGAATAAAGAAAACTCTAAATCAAGACCCCACAACAACCTCCCGCAAAAACAAATGAACCGCAGACCAACCGTTAGTCGGTTGATCCGCGTTCGTTGTATTTTTCAAGAACAGAAAAGAGGAATCATTAATCACATAAATCCCCTACCTGAATTCGGTGGAATCCGCTACAGATGAAGGAAAGAATTTCCGTGTTCGTTGTCATTCGGCGTTCGTCGCCGCTCGACGATCTCCGAATCGGTTCCTCCAACGGTCATTGTTTGTTCTCCATTCTTCGTTGGAGGGTGACGTCGTCAGTGCTTCATTAGAGGCTTCCCGCGATTGCCTATCCGTTTTCCAACGAATTGATTAAATGAAAAGAAACAAACTCCACGTTGTGTTCATTAATATGGTTTATTAATGAACCTTAATTAATACACTACTAATTAAGAGAGTTTGCAGTTTCACAACAAAAGAAATGAGTCATTAAATGACCCTCATTTAATGCTCATCGTTACACTGCGATTTTGCCAACCGTCGCTCAACGGTTGAGGAAAAGAATAAAATAACTCAAAGAGTTATTTTATTATTTTTCCAAAAAGTCCAAAATTTAACTTTTTTGTTCGACCCTTGTTGGTCGAAGTTAAGCTTTTCCTAAGCGAATCACGGCGCTGCGGATTCAACAGTGCTCTCAAATTTTCAATCCGAGCACTGGTTCAAAAGATAGAAAAATCTCGTTCGCACATTTACTGAACGTACCTTAAAAAAGTTCAAAAATCCGTTTCGGGCTCTCTGGGCCTCAGAATCTTGTATCGTCGGATTTCACACTCTTGTAATAATTCCATATAATTTTTTAAAAATATTATATGGAATTTTCGAGTCTTTACATTCTCCACACATTAGGGCTTTACGTCCCCGAAAGCCAAATCAAAAACTAAGAAAACAAATGGGGGTACTAAGAATGAATCCGAGCCTCCCGCTCCCATGTGCTCTTCTGAAGATTCACGTGCTGCCGCTGAACGCGCACCAGAGGAATCAACCGCCTTCGTAGGACCCATTTCTGTCGATCCTCTATCTCCACTGGGAACTCCGTGAACGTCACCCCATCATCAATGTCCAACTCGCTCCAATCGATGACGTGCGATGGATCATTTACGTATCTCCTCAGCTGCGACACATGGAAAACATTATACACTTGGTGCATCTGTGGGGGAAGAGATAGGTGGTATGCCACCTCGCCAACTCTGCTGAGAATCTGGAAAGGCCCGATAAACCTCGAAGATAGCTTGTCGCCCCAGCCAAATCTCCGCAAACCTCGTCGGGGTGAGACTCGTAGGAATACATGGTCTCCCTCCTTGAACTCCAAGGGTCTCCATCTCCTGTCAACATAAGACTTCTGGTTGCTCTGTGTAGTTTTCATCCGCTCCTGGATGATCTTCACCTTCTCAGTGGTAGCCCGTACCAACTCTGGACCCACAAGTGTTGACTCCCCTGAGTCTGTCCAACATAAAGGTGATCTGCATGGTCGCCCGTACAAGCCCTCAAACAGTGTCCTGCCGATGGTGGAGTGATAGCTGTTGTTGTATGAGAACTCTACTAGTGGTAGGCGGTCCTACCAACTACGGCCAAAATCAAGGATGTAAGCATGAAACATGTCCTCAAGTGTCTGTATGGTTCGCTCCGTCTGACCATCTGTCTGAGGGTGAAAGGCAGTGCTCAAGCATAGCTGAGTTCCGAACACCTCTTATAATCCCTTCCACAACCGGGATGTAAAACAAGCGTCATGATCTGAAACGATTGTTGATGGTATCCCATGAAGCCGTACTATCTCCTGAATATAGAGGCGTCACAAGCCCTCTACTGAACCCTACTATCGGATGGGTAGAAAATTGGCCGACTTGGTGAGTCAATCAATGATCACCTAGACATAGTTTGTGGCTCCTGGACGTGCGTGGTAACCCAGTCACGAAGTCTATAGAGATACCATCCCACTTCAATTCTGGAACCTCTAGTGGTTGTGCTAAGCCTGCTGGAACTTGATGCCCAACCTTCATTTGCTGACAAGTGAGGCATCGTGAAACGAAGTCTGCCACTGCTTTCTTCATCCCTGGCCACCAGTACTGACGTCGGAGGTCCTGATATATTTTTGCCACTCTAGGATGTACTGCTAAAGGGGATGTGCGGAACTCCCTCAACACCTCCTCCATAAATTTTACTAGCACCATGGTGCGTCCTCTAAAAAGGACGACGTGCTCCCCACCTATCAAAGATCCATCAGGAGCCTGCCCTGAGGATATCTAAGCACGTCAGGCCTCGTAGTCAACGTCCCCGAGTTGTGCCTCCTGAACTCACTGAAGTAGTGGGGGAGTGACAGTCATAGACTGGAGGTATGCGGCTTCATCACTATCCGTGAAGGATATCTACAACGCAGCTAGCTGATCTGTCGTCTCACTCAGCAGCTGTAGACCTGACCTCCTGCTGAGTGCATCTGCTACTACGTTTCCCTTCCCAAGAGTGTAAAGTATCTCAAAGTCATAATCCTGGAGGAACTCCAGCCATCGTCGTTGTTTCAGGTTTATGTACTTTTCTGAGAAGATATACCTGAGACTCTTATGATCGGAGGAGACAGTAAACCGTTCAGCCATCAAGTATCCCCGCCACATCTTCAATGCAAAGACCACTACTGCTAACTCCAGCTCATGGGTTGCGTAGTTCTGCACGTGTTTCCTTAGCTGCTGTGAGCCGTAGGCGATCACTGCTCGCTCCTACATCAAGACACATCCTAGTCTGGTCCCTGAAGCATCGCAGTAAACTACATACCCAACGCCCTCTTCTGGTAGCCTCAAGATGGGGGCACTTGTCAGTCTCCGCCTCAGCTCCTGGAAACTCTGATGACATCTCTCTGTCCATACGAAGGGTTGTCCCTTCCTTGTCAAAACTGACAAGGGTGCTGCTACTCTGGAAAAGTCGGGTACAAATCTCCAATAGTACCCAACCAATCCTAGGAAACTCCGCACCTCGGTCACACTTCTGGGTGGCTCCCAAGAAAGCACTACCTCTATCTTTTCTGGATCCACTGCAACTCCAGCCTCAGAGATGACTTGTCCCAGAAAGTGGACCTCCCATATCCAGAATTGGCACTTCGAGAGATTTCCATAAAGCTGGTGCTCTCGGAGTGTATCTAGAACTATCTTTAGATGTGTGGCTTGATCCTCCTCCGATGCTGAGTACACCAAGATGTCGTCAATAAAGACCACCACAAAGCGATCGAGGTAAGACTGGAAGATCCTGTTCATGAGTCCCATGAACATTGCCGAGGCATTGGTCACGCCTAAAGGCATCACCAAGAACTCATAGTGGACATACCGGCATCTGAAGGTTGTTTTCGGTACGTCCTCATCCTGTAACCTGAGCTGATGATAGCCTGATCTGAGGTCTATCTTCAAAAACCACCGTGCTCCCTTCAGCTGGTTGAAGATATCATCAATCCTCGATAGATGATACTTGTTCTTTACGGACACCTGGTTCAGACGCCGATAGTACACGCAAAGCCTCAAACTCCCATATGCCTTCTTGGCGAACAAAATCGGGGCTACCCAAGGAGAAGCACTAGGCCTTACAAACCCCTTTCTTTGCAAGTCCTCCAACTATATCATCAACTCATGAAGCTCCATGAGAGCCATCCGTTACGCAGGTGTAGATATCAGTGTCGTCCCGAGTTACATGTCGATGTATAAGTCTAACTCTCTGCGAGGAGGTAGTCCAGGAATATCCTCAGGAAAGACATCGGCATACTGGTCCACCACTACAGGATAGCTCGAACTCCTCTTGTCCACTACACCGAGGGTAAGGCTATCCAAATGATGAGTGATCGGATGCACCCTCCTTTGAGAAAATTCATCCTGTGCTGCAAAGGTTTCCTTCTCGCCGGTGAAGGAAAACATGGCCCCATCCACACAGACACACCACACCTTGTGCCTAAAATAGTCGATCTGAGCATGAATCGTGGATAACCAGTTCATACCCAAGATGACGTCGTAAGGCCTCGATGCTGCTACAAGGAAATCTTAGCTGAAGCTCTCACCTCCTAGAGTAAGCTCACACTACCGGCACCAGTGTGTAATCATCGAATCCTCTCCCGCAGGAGTCTCTAGTCATAAGGATCGAGCCAACGACTCCACCAGAATCTCTGAGCTCCGAACGAGAGCCATGACAATGAAAGAGTGACTGACACCTGTGTCTATAAGAATTGCAGCTAGTGTGGAGTAGACACAGATCGTTCCTCAAATCATCTCCGGAGCGCTGTGGTCATAGGCCTATGCTGCCTGAAGTTGAGCTCATCCATGTCCACTTGCTCCCTGAGGTCGGGGTAGACCACCTGGGGGTGGTGGTGGTAGTACCTCAAACTGTCGTCCATCGCCTGTTGCATGGCCTGCTCCTTCGCCACGTCCGCCGCCTTGCAGGCCTCCTTGATCGAACCTCTGTCACTGTCTCGGCGGTCCCTCGACCGTCTACTGATCATTAGTACGACGGTTCGGGCAGTCACAAGCCATGTGACCCTGCCTGCCACACGAGTAGTACAATCTACTCATATGCTGACCTCCCATGCCTCGTGAGCTCTGCACTTTCGACCCTACATCCTGGGGTCGTCCTCCAGAAGGTATGGCCCGCTTGGGCTTCTACGTCATATGCCTACTGCCTGCTGCAGATGACTAAACTACCTATCGTTTGGTGGTGGCTCTCACCTTCGGTGCCTGCTCAGCTAGGAAGCTCTCCACCAATAGTGCTCGCTCTAGCACTCCAACCTGCGTTAGGATGTTGAGCGATATCATCAACGCTCTGATCTCCCGTCGAAGTGCCTACTCAAAGGTATGAGCCCTGAAGAAAGGGTCCCGTACCATGTCGGTGGAGTAGCGAGAGAGGTCAGTGAATCTCGCCGAGTATTGGGCCACTGTCAGGCTACCCTGCTGTAAGTGCAGTAGCTCCTGCATACGCACAGAGCGTAGTGTCGCTGGTACGAACTCCGTCCTGAAGAGGCTCTCGAAGTCCAACCAGGAAAGAGTCGTCTCCTCATGGGTCTGGAGCGTATGGCTCCACCATCTCCCTGTTGTGTCCTGAAAGAGACTAGCATCTAGGATCACCATCTGGTCTACTGGTGTCTCAACAAAGCAGAAAACTCGTTCCACAGCCTCCTGCCAGTACTAAGCTGCCTGTGGATTTGTCTCACCTCAAAACCTCAGAGGCCTCTGTCTCTAGAACTCATGAAACATGCTCAGTCGGCGTGCACTGTCCGCTGGTGGGGTTGGTGGCAACTGCTGCCCTACAGGTGGTGGTGGTGCCGGTACACCACCCGAAGGTGCTATCGCTGTAAGAGGCCCCTGCACCGACGCCTCATCGCTCGGTGGTCCGTCATCATGATCTCTCACTAGGATCCTGGCTGGCTATCTATGTGGAGACATCCTGTAAAGAAACATATGTACCACGGTCAATAAGTTATACCTTGTGAGGTGACTCAAAAAATATCAAAAGAAAAACATTTTCAAGACACACACAAACAATGTTTTCATGTATTGATTCGGGAATAAGAACTCAGGGTCCTGGTGTATGGATATGTCAACCGCCACACCAACACTGGACTGCTCGAACTGTAATTCGAACCCATGACACTTAACACTATTGCTCCAATGAAAATTATAGACTCTTAGTTCTTTTGGTAGAACCAACCACCCTTTGATACCACTTTGTCACGACCCGTCCCCCGGGGCTCATGCCGTGACTACCCCAAGACAACCTTCCATAGGCCAGGGGCTGGTGACTAGCACCAGAAAGGCGAAACCCCAAAAGGGAAGACATTGCCTTTAAACCTGTACACACACAGACAGGGCACACTACATACAAGTAAAGCACGACGAAAGAGAAGTAGTACAACCACCACTAAGAACCACCACTAAGAATAAAAGTAAGTACTGAAAGTAAAAAGTGGCAAGTATACAAGCCCAACTAAAAGAGTAGTACAAAAAAAGGAAAAAAACAAACTCCAGAGATCTTCTGCTAAGGATCCTACCTGAAGGGTAGGTACAACTCGTTCCTGCAGCTCACCACATCAATTGGTCACCTCCGTGTACCATCTAGGCCTGGCTCTCCAAAGTCTCAGTCAAGCTGTCCGTCGTTTGCACAAGACACAACAAGGTGCAGGCGAAGCCCATGTAGGGGTGAGTATAACAATACTCAGTAGGGACCCCAAGACCCCCGAAGGTCTCTTAGAATTCTACAAAGGAAAAACCAAAAAGCATGATCTCAATCACAAAACACAAATTAAAAGACAACTCACACTAGGTATACAACTTAGAGAACATGAATAAAGATGATTAGTCTAAAGTTAGATCATTTTATTCTGTTAAGTGGCTCAGCTACTGATCCAAGAAGGGGTGCTTTGCTGTCGATCCACAAAGGGTCACTCTGCCACTGATCCTCGATGGGTCGCTCTACGGTCGGCCCACGCCAGGTCACGCTACTGCTGATCCACAGTGGGTCGCACTGCTGCCGATCCACGGAGAGTCTCTCTCATGCCGATCCATAGAGGTTCGCACCATTACTGGTCCACGGAGGGTTTCACTACTACCGATCCATGGAGGGTCTCTCTCATGCTGATCCACAGAGGGCCGCTCTTCACTTGACAACCAACCAAAGGGTTCATGCACTTGGTGTGCTTGAGTTACAGAGATTCTAATCCTCATACCATCAGTCATACCTCAATCGCTAGGAAGTCCTACAAAAAATTAACCCGAATGACCGTCTTGTTGTAAGGGTTCCAACACGACAGACGACGGGTCAATCAGACGCCCGGTCTGTAAGATATAGGCAAAAAGGTAAATAGGGCCCGATTGGATTCAAGTCCGATCCATCCTAGCTGCACTCCATCTTCTGCCAAAACTCAATTAGAGTATCTCAAAAGGACCGCCTTGTCGTAATGGTCCTTATGCCGCAGACGACACATCAATCAGACGCCCGGTTTTCTAGTTACGTCAGTTTTAGTGAAACGAGGCTGGTAGGGGTACGGCCCGACCGACGGGTTTGGCCCGACCGGCGGGTCCGGCCCAGTTGGAGGGTCCGACCCGCCTGGAGAACCCGACCCGCACAGTGCGGGCTGGTCGCACTGGACCAGATAAGGGGCGTCCAGTTCACCCAGCTTGCAGCGCCAGCGGGACGCCACCCCGTCTCCTGAAACGGCCGACATGAGCCAGCCGATGTGCGTGTCCAGCCGAGTGGCCCGAGCGGACCGCTCCTCTTCCATGCGGTGCTTCGGCGTCACGTCCTTCAACCACCGCAGTGCCTGCGGGCGCCGCCCTCTCCACGTGACCGACTTGGGTCGACCGCCACCACCGGTCGCTGGTGCTGCTATGCCGACGACTCCTTCTGTGGGCCACCAAAGATGCTCCAATGGTCCGTTTTCCTTCCCGTCTGCGCATACAGGCCTCTCGGGTCACCGTCTTTACTGAAAAGCGCACAAAATCACCTTGTTGCCACATTTCTCTGTCACCCACGAAGAATGCTCAACATCCAAGATCGGCGGAGGGTCCGAGCCTTGTTCGGATTGGCCCGCACCCTCCGTGTTAGCGTTTTATCAAGGGGTGATAATAATCATTATAAAGAATAAGGAAAACCCCAAATCAAGACCCCACAACAACCTTCGGAAAGAAAAACCGAATCACGGACCAACCGTTAATCGGTTGATCCATGTTTGTTGTATTTTTCAAGAACGGAAAAGAGGAATCATTAATCACATAAATCCCCTACCTAGATTCGGTGGAATCTGTTGTGGACGAAGGAAATAATTTCCACATTCGTCGTCATTCGACGTTTGTCGCCACTCCTCGATCTCCAGATTTATTCCTCCAATGGTCATTTTTCGTTCTAAGTTCTTCGTTGGAGGGTGATGTCGTCGGCGCTTTGTCAGAGGTTTCCCACGATTTCCAATCCGTTTGCCAACGGATTGATTAAATAAAAATAAACAAACTCCATGTTGTGTTCATTAATATGGTTTATTAATGAACCTTACTTAATGCACTACTAATTAAGTGAGTTTAAGGTTTCACAACAAAAGAAACGAGTCATTAAATGACCCTCATTTAATGATCATTGTTACGCTGTGATTTCACCAACCGTCTCTCAATGGTTGAGGAAAAGAATAAAATAACTCAAAGAGTTATTTTATTATTTTTCTGAAAATTCCAAAATTTAATTTTTCCATCCGACCCTTATCGGTCGAAGTTATGCTTTGCCTAAGTGAATCCCGACGTTGTGAATTCAATGGTGCCCTTATATTTTTAATTTGATCACCGGTTCAAAAGATAGAAAAATCCCGCTTGCACGTTTACTGGACGTACCTTAAAAAAAGTTTAAAAATATGTTTCGGGTTGTTCAGGTCTCAGAATCACGTGCTGTAAAAATTCACAGTCTCGAAATAATTCCATTTAATTTTAAAAAAAATTATACAGAATCTCTGGGTCTTTACACTGGGTGACCATGAATTATCTTGAGTATGACATTTTGGGCATGAGTCACACTAATAGGATTAGGTGCCTATATTCAATTGTGAGCCACGAGGTACGCTTGATTGAGTGACCCTAATAGGATTTGGTTCCCAGAGGAGTGGAGTTAGAGTAATTTATATTATGAATTGGGCAATGAGTTGTCCGACTAACTATTTAAGTGTCATATGTGATATGATTGACATGATGACTTACTTAAAGAGCTAAATATCGAGAGAAATGCCAAAGTGACTCAATATTTAGTGAAATATGAATCTTAGCCCACTAAATGGATATGATTCAAGAGGTCATCATTTCTAGTGGGGGTACATTCAGTAAAATCCCTTATTGAAATGATATAAAACATGATACTCACCTAAAGATGTGTCTTATTGTAGATAATGACATGCATCATGAACATCATTTTGAGATCTCTTATCCATCCAATGGCCCGAAGGCATTCATTTATTATTGATTTTGATAATACACCTTTAAAGGGGTGATGTGGAACCCTTAAAATGTCCGTAGGCATAAGTATTACATGGCCCTGTAGGCCTTAAAGGAATTCATTGCCTGTTGGCTTCAAACATTACATACAACCCAGACTAACTACTTGGAACTGCTCCTCCCAGCATCTTCATCGTGAAATCAGCTCTCCACCTTTGCATGGGTGTTCGGCTAGGCTATCCCATGCATGCAATTCTTGTCCCGATGGCAGGTTCCATACCCTCTCATTCTTGCAATCCGTGTAGCTTCTGCTTTGGTGAAAGCTCCTTGCTCATCCTTTTATAGAGCTTGTTCCTTGTAGGTTTTTGGGTTTGCATCTTCACTAAAGGTGGCCCGAAGGCCTTGAGGTGGCCCGAAGGCCTTACTGGCCCGAAGGCTTGGGTGTACCGAAGCCCTTAAAGGACTTGGGGACCAAATCGGTGGCCTGAAGGCCCAAACGGGGGCAAATTCCTAGCTGCTACAGTGCCAAACATTTTGAGATCTCTTAGGTTGGAATTATAGTTTAATATATTGGTACTTACGGCTAAGAAGTGTTCTTAAGGAGAATCATTTTGACCATATGGATGTGAATGTTATAGAAATCACTATCTCTAATTTCGACTCATGGTTATTGGATATTGTGAGCTTATCACGCATCTATACTGATAGACATAGACTCAGAAATAGGTGGGAATTGATGAAATGAGAAGTAAATTTATATTTTATCTTATTATATTCCTTCCCTAAATAAAATTTTGATTTCTATATCTTGTTTGAACAAGATGATATTTTCATTCATTATCAAGGACAAGATTTTTTCTTCATATATGAATGAAATATTTTATACAACTAGGAATATGGTGAATGGTTTATGAATTTTGGATATGAATAATCCAATCTATAAAATTCATTATAAGAAGGTCAATGTTGATTCAAACACCACTTATCTTTGGCATTGTCTCATTGGGATTATAAATGAGAAACACATCCAATGAATCATTGAGTTGGATTGTTGAACTCATTCAATTATGAATCATTTGATAAATGAGAATTTTATTTATTAGGTAAACTGAAAAAATAACCTATTATTATAGAAGGTGAAAAGTCTAGCTGACTATTGAATATAATACATAGTGGTGTATGTGGATGAATGTGTATTCAAGCAAGTGGTTGGTATAAGTACTTCATGATCTTTACTGACAACTTTAGTTGGCATAGTGACATGTTTCTTACGAGGCACATGTTTTAAAACATTGAAAATTTCAAAGTGTTCAAAAAGTAAAGTATAAAATCAACTAGGTAAAATTATTAAGATTATTTGATTAGATTGGGAGGTGAATACTTAAACCAAAAATTTACTAATCATCCAAGAAATTGTAGAATTGTTTCACAACTCACTCCTCCTACAACACCATAATGGAATGGTGTGTTTGTGATGATGAATCAAACCTTTTTGTATATGTTTAGATCAACGACGAGTCAGTATGAGCTTCCTATATCATTCTTGGGATATTTTTAATGTATCTTCTTAATCACATTCCATCAAAAACTGCCATAAAGACACTATATGTGATATATACTAGGAAACATCGTGATTTATATTTTATGAGGATTTGGGGTTGTGATGAATATATATATTTTTTCATTAGACCTAACCCTAAATTAGAAAAGTGCTTACTTGTTAGTTATCTTAACTAAAATAATGGATATTATTTCTATAATCCTACCGAAGATTACTATTGGTGATGCTCAAATCCTCTTCTCTTTTGTGTATGCGAGTACTTTGGCTATTGAGAGAAGAGAATTATGGTCTCACTTAAAAGGCACACACACTGGCTCCCTTCCATGGTTTGTGGGAGGGGACTTCAACACCATTGCTGATCCTTCAGAAAAGAAAGGAGGCTCGAGGGTTATGCAGGATAATATTTTGGAGTTCCAAGAGTGCACGACACATGCAGGACTCATGGACCTGGGGTTCTCGGGTGCTAAGTTTACGTGGTGTAATAACCGCAGAGGGTCAGACCGCATTTGGAGTAGATTGGATCGCTGCCTTATCAACATGCAGGGTTTGGATTCATTTTCAAAATCTGCGGTCACACATCTCTCCCGTATTCTTTCAGATCATGCCCCTATTCTTGTGGAAATAAGACGTGAAGTGGTGGTGGGCAAAACCTTCAGCTACTCTGGGGAGTGGCACCGTGACCCAGGATTTTTATCAGTTCTGGAAATGTCATGGCACAGGGACGAGAGAGAGTGCTCATGGGCTGGGTTGGTGAACCGCCTCAAGCGGTTGAAACTGGACATCAGGAACTGGCTGAACATCCAGGAAGTCGATTCTAACCGGGTTATCAGTATGCAGACGGATATCGAGAGGTTGGAAGCAGCTCTACAGGTGGCATGGGATGATAACATCTTTATTGATCTTTGCGACAAGAAAGTTGCACTTGCGGAAAAGCTTCTCGAGTTAGAAAGAAT
This sequence comes from Viscum album, assembly GCA_963277665.1. Taxonomy (NCBI): domain Eukaryota; kingdom Viridiplantae; phylum Streptophyta; class Magnoliopsida; order Santalales; family Viscaceae; genus Viscum; species Viscum album. Next base: position 461,874,150 of record OY728138.1, read on the forward strand.
TGTCAAGGAAAGGTCTCGGGTGAGATGGCTCAGAGAAGGAGATCGAAATACTGCCTTCTTTCAAACTTGTATTAAGGAAAGGAGAAGCACGAAGATCAATATTAAAATGGAAAGCGGTTCTTTCACGTCGGATGTGAATGTGGCTGGCGAGTTAGCGTTGAAACATTTCGAGAACCTCCTGGCGGGAGACCCTTCATCCGGTTATGTGAGAGATGATGCGGATGCCTCTGGGTTCTTAGGTGGACTTCCGGCTTTGTTGGATGCGAATGATAATGAATGCCTAGCCTCTCTCCCACTGGAAAAGGAGATTAGAGAGGCCCTGATGAGCATGCCCACAGGAAGCGCTCCTGGTCCAGACGGGTTTCCGACATCATTTTACATTTTTGCATGGAATATTATTGGTATTACCATTGTGCATGCAATACATGACTTTTTCAGGGGGGGGGGGGGGGCTTAAACAGGGGTGTAACGGCATCAAGGGTGGTGCTTGTTCCCAAGGTGAAAGATCCACATCTTATCAGCCAATTCCGCCCCATTTGCCTCTGTAATGTGTCTTATAAGCTATTAGCCACGGTGATTGGGAGGAGGCTCGCAAAACTCTTACCCAAAGTGGTCTCGGCTGAGCAACACGGGTTTATCCAGGGACGCAATATTCAGGGGGCGGTGGGTATTGCAAGTGAGCTGGTTCAGGACGTCAACAGGCGGACGGTTGGTTCTAATATCATCATTCAAGTCGACATGAACAAAGCTTATGATCAATTGGAATGGAGCTTCATTATCAGGGTAATGAGGGGCTTTGGGTTCCAGGAACGTTTCTGTGATTTATGTTTCAGGTGCTACTCCTCACCATGGCTCTCAGTGGCAATGATGGGGAGGAGCTTTGGTTTCTTCAAAACTGTCCGGGGCGTGAGGCAAGGTGACCCTTTATCCCCATCCTTGTTTGTCATTGCGCAGGATGCTCTCTCAAGGAACCTGACGAAGAGTCTATTAGAAGGGAAGCTTAAACCGTACGTGGGCAAGGGGAACTCAGGGAATATCACTCATTTGATGTTTGCTGACGATATTCTGTTTTTCATGAATGGTCGGAGCAGGTCCTTAAATCATTTTAAAGGCTTAATGACTAGTTATAATCATCTCAGTGGTCAAGCTATCAATTATGCGAAGAGTAGTGTGTTTATCTCTTCGAAGTGCTCGAGACCACGGTGCAGAGATATTCAGAGGATTACTGGGTGCAATCAGAAGCATTTTCCTATTCTCTACCTTGGGGTTCCACTGTCATTCGGACGGGTCAGGAAGCAGCTTTTTTCTGGAATTCTGGACCGTTTATTGGGAAGGATCATGAACTGGAAGAACCAACTCCTGTCGTTTGGAGGTCGGATAATGCTGATCAATAGTGTGCTCCTCTCTATACCCATGCATGTGTTCTCTGTTGTGAAACCACCGAAGGGCACTATTCAGAAAATGGAAAACATACTGACTGCGTTTCTCTGGGATGCCAAGACGGAAGGGCGTTGCCATTGGGCCTCATGGAGAAGGATGGCACGCCCAGTTGACGAAGGAGGTGTTGGACTTCATGATATCCGAGACACTATTCTTGGGCTACAAGCACGGCTCGCATGGGAGGTTATTGTGGGAGAGTCACTGTGGGAAACCTTTTTCAAGGGGAGATACGGCTGGGGCGAGGAAGGCAGCTTGCAAGGGGCAACGAGGCTGGCCAAATGTATGTTCGAGCATATGGGTGTTCTTCGGGGCTGTTCAAGGTGGATTATAGGCAACGGGGATATCAGTTTCTGTCATGATAATTGGGCGGGTGAAATTCTGGCCTTTGAAGGCTGTCCGTTTCCGGAAACGTCCTTCAGGGAAGCTTGTATTCAGGCTGATGTTATACAGACGACGTTGAGTCCCACTCAGCGAGACCTGTTCACGGATATCGTATTGAGCAACGAACCGGATACATGCTGTTTTACGGAGGCTGATTCGGGCAGATACAACTCCCGCGACTACAGGAAGATTCTGCAGAGAGAGAGACCAGTGGAAGGAGGACAATTCTTTTGGTGTAAGCAGATTCCGACGAGGATGAATTTCTTGGTGTGGAGAGTTATCAACACTGCATTACCAACAGAGGAGAATATACAGAGGAAAGGAATATGTTTGGCATCGCGGTGTTTCTGCTGTGAATTTCCAAGGACTGAATCGACGGTTCACCTTTTCTTCCAGGGACAATGGGCCTCTACTCTTTGGTCCTCTTTCTCCAACTCACCAGTTAACGCCGGGATGCTTGGGACCTGTTCGGAGTTTGTGGTTGCATGGTTCTTGGGAACCCAAGACAGGACTATGGAAAGGTCCATCAGGGCCGTTGTTTTGGTGGCTGTTTGTTGGGTCCTGTGGGAGGCCCGCAATCAGGTTAGATTGGGATCCAAAAAGTCTACCATAGTCCTTTTGATAAGGTTAAGAACCCTCGTTGTGGAGCTGGCGTCCTTGATCAAAGGGGGGAGGGAGTCTGTGGAGGTTTGTAGCTTCCTTGGGAAACCTTGCAGAATCCAAAAGAAGCTTGGCTGTTGGATAAAATGGCAGCCACCTAAACTTGGGTTGAAACTCAATGTTGATGGCTCTTGCATGGAGGGAGTTATGAGGGGTGGAGGCTTACTGAGAGACTGTTGGGGATCATTTTACGTTGCCTTTAGTGCTTTCTATGGACCTGGAAATTCCTTGAGAGCAGAGGCTCGCGCCCTTCTCTCAGGCCTTCTGATCTGCAAGGAGAAGGGATTGGAAGTTTCAGAAATTGAATCTGATTCAGAGGTCCTGGTTAAAGCGGTACAAGGAAGGTTTGGGATTCCGTGGGACTTGACTTACATTATACGTAGGTGCAAGGTGGAATCCAACCATGGAAGGTTTATCCATCATAGCTGGAGAGAAACTAACTTCGCAGCCGATCTGTTGGCCCGCCAGGGCAGTCAGGAGGATCCTCTTGTGGTTTTTGATAGTCCCCTCTCTCTTCCTCTCGAATGTCAGCGTGTGGTTAGAGAGGATGCCCTGGGTTTGCACCATTTCCGTCCCCCTTGAAGGGTTTTATTTTGTTGTTACTAGTTCTTGTTTATTATGAATAAAAAATAACTTTCAGCCATAAGTGGTTGTAGAAACAAGACCATCTCAGGTTATACAAAAATTGTAAAGGTCTATTGGATTCACAAGGCGCCTAAGAGATATGGATTTCTTGTGGAAAATAGTAATGAAGAAATTTTCATATGTAATGAACCTAACACTTTCAAAGATTCTATTGAGAGTTTTGATTATGAGAAATGGTTAGAGGCTATAAGATTTGACATGAACCCCATATACACTAACCAAATTTGGAACTTGGTGGATGCACCTAAAGGGGTGAGGCCTATAGGTTCGAGTGAGTTTTCCATAAGAAAACTGACATAGATGGTAGAATATTTTCCTATAAACATCACTTGGTGGAAAAGTGTTATAAAAAAAATCATGGTATTGACTATGAAGAGACCTTTTCACCAATAGCAATGATAAAATACATTTAGATACTACTTCACATAGCAGCTCATTATGACTATGATATATATCATATAGACATCAAAACTACTTTCTTTAATGAGAATTTAGTCAAGGATGTGTATATGATAAAATCTGAAGGGTTTGAAGTGAAAATAACCTGTTAAGGTATGAAAGTTGTAAGAGTCCATTAATGGATTAAAGAAAACTTCTTAGAGTTCGAACATCTGGTTTGATGGCGCAATCAAAGATTTTGGTTTTTTCATGAATGTGGATGATTATTATGTATACAAGTATGTTAGTGGGGGTGTTTTATTTTTTGTGTTGAATATGGATAACATATTTCTCATTAGAAATGATGCCTTGACTCTACATTATGTAAAGGTGTGGTTGGGAAAGTGCTATTTGATTATAACACCCCATGTGTTTCTAAGATATAGATTCAATTTAATTTTGGTCAAATCATGTGTATTTTGACATTTTGTGGAATGGGGATAGGTTAGAGGTGCCATGAGATCAAAAAATGAGAAAATGTGATGGGTGGTAAAAATTCACAGAAGCTGCAAATCTTCCATCGGAACCCTGGGGGAGGCCACTAAACTTCTAGTGGCCTTGACAGTGGGATTAGACTACTACACACTCCATCAGAGTCCTGGTAAAGCCCACCATAGTTCAGGTGGAGGCATGGAAAGTTTTTTAAAATTTTAATTAATATATTTAATTTGGTTTAAATTATTAATTAAATGCAATGATTTCTCATTCTCTTCCCCTATTAGTAGGCACACAATCCTCCCTCCTTGTTTTTATTCTCCTCCAAAGGCTGGATCTCCCTTATTTGTGGTCTGATTGATGGGCTGTCTATACCATAATCTCTTCATGGGTAAGTCCATCACTCCTTACTCCTTTCACTATTTTTCTCACCGTTTATCTAGTTTCTTCAAGTTACGCCCTAAATTAGGGTTTTTTACAAATTTTTGAGAAACCACCAATTGGGGTTGATTCTTCCAGTGATATTTGATGAGAAAGATTCCATTAGATCAAGGTAGGTGGTCCCTAACCATTCCTGATGGTTTATAACACAAAGGACCTCGATCAGGTTCCTTTAGCCTCCTTGAGTATGGAATAAATTTTTAATTGAGAGAGGCCAGTGTAAGGATTGACCCTTAATGGAATTTTGAGTTGCTCTATAGCCTTTTGGCTAATTTAATTGGTTTTGGGGGTGATTTTTCATCCCCCATTCTCTTGGTTATACCCAAGAGGCTTATAACATGGTTTGAGACTTATAAATTGTTTGGGTATGAGAGGACCAACCTAGCTTAGAATTTATGCGAAGTGGACGATATGATAACCATAAATTAAATTACTTGTGTCTTGTAACACCCTAGGATTTCATAGTACGTTATCTCTTTAAAGTAATTCAATTTCTTGCGCTACATGTAACACCGAGTTCGAGCGCACCACGACTTACCAAACTAGCCATTCAAAAAGCGGTTATGAATAGTATTAACTGAATTTTGAATTTTATATACTTCATATAATTTTAACATCCATATTATGTGTTTCTTAGACATAATATAAGAACAAATTCAATTTTTCAGATAAATGAAGTATTTTTCAGAAAATCCAATTTTATCGCTTTTTAATAGAAAACCTTTTTTAAATCCAATATTTGACACTTTTACATATTCAATTTTCCAAAATAAACTTTTTCTTTAGAATTAGGTCATAAAAATTTAGTTTTGATAATTTTTTTGGTATTTTTCCGATAACTTTCATATTTTAATGAATAGTGAAAAATACTAAATTTTAATTGAAAACAACTTTTTTAATAAAAATAATTTATAGTGTTCTATACATTTGAATAGTTTTAAAGTATAATTAGATTATATTTTTATCATTTAATCCAATTTTGGTCATTGAAAGTAATTTTACATTTAAATTGGGCATAAACACATATCAATCTTTTGATAGTTTTTACTTCTCAAAAACCCACTTTCTGGTTTTGACAACGGGAATTAATTTTAAATTAATTAATGAAACTTCTATGTTTTGAATTTGGTAAAATAGAAATCATTTTTGAATTCAGAATATCAAAATTAGTTTAGGTTGAATTTTTGGTATTTTTCTGAAAAAATTCAATTTTCGATAAATATTAAAAAATACTACATAGTACATAAAAACCGACTTTTTTATTTAAATAATTATTTTTAATTTAAATTTATTTTAAAGTAAAAATAGATACATAATACCTATATTAGTCAAGTATAATTCATTAGAGTCATTTTATAATAAGATTATATATATAAAATTTTATTGAACTTTTTAACGTCTTTTACCCACCTTCTAGGCACATTTGCAAATTTGTATAAATGAAATTTTACTGATTCTGTGAATTAAATTTAAAAATATGAGAGACATGGTTGACATCAATACATAAAATGTGATTCAATAGGATGAAAACAATTTTTGGTGAATAATAACTTTTGAATTTTATTTACAACGGTTAAAAGTAAATAGGGCAATTAAAGGTAAAAATGATATTATAATTACCTTAACACATTTCCTAATTCTATTTGATAAGTGTATTTCAACCAAAATCAACCTTAGGAATAAAATATTATCCTTTTTTATCCAATTGGATTAGATTATGACATTTATTATATTTTATTTAAAGAAGAGTTAAAAGTGTTAAATTCAAATTTTAATAACTAAAACATTTTTAATATAGGGTTATACATAAGATAAATTTGACTATAAATATTCGATAGAAATATAAAAATATTTTCTACATCATGGTATTTTATTTATAAATTTTAGACGTAAAATAAATATATTTATTTATGACACAATAATGATGCTGTATTTTCATTATTAATGAAAGAATCAAATAAATGATATTATAAATATAAAAAAAATATAATTTGAAAGTTTTGATGCCATAAACGAATTTTATAGGTTAATATAAAATTTTAGGGTTGATTAAATGTATTTTTTTTGAATTAATCAAGTTTTTATGACCTTCACAAAAACCAAATACTAAATTGTGTCAAAATTGACATAAATGAGTTTTTAAAACAAATACTATTTTATTAAATGATATAATACTCCTAAAAATCTAATATTCGGCCAAAGGACTTATATAAGGTTATATATGTCATTAATTAACCACTTGAGGTTCACTTGGTATTTTATAGTAAGTTTATTAACCATATAATATAAAAATAGAAGGAGACATGGTAAATGTTAAACTATTTATCCAAAAGTTAAATATAAAAGATAAGGTTAATATGGTGACCTAAACTTATCTAAAACCTATTGGTTGAGAATAATTATACCCATACCCACCTTATACTTGAAATAAATCTATTTTGAGCTATTAAAAACTGAAAATGATTTTATAATAAAATAATATTTCAAGCTTTTCTTAAAGTGACCATCACCTCTCTTATAAAAGGGTACTTCCCCTTATCTTGATTTCACACCTCCAAATCCATTTGGATCAGAAAAACCCTACTCAAATATCCTCCCAACTACCCACAATTCAACATAGAGGCCTTAATTTTATCATAAATTCAACCTAAGGAGCACTTTTGTTCAAATCAAAAGGAAGAACTCAAAGAAGATGTAATTATTTCATCACCTCTTTCAAAGTTTTTTTCTTCTTCCACTTCCTCTTTATTTTTTGTTTTCATAACAAAATAATAACTCCAGTACCTTCTACATATTGTGATGTTATTATAAATATGTTACAACCATATTCATTATTCTATCCATCATATGAATGACAAAGTCACCATACGTGCGTACGCACGACTTACTATCTCTACGTCATGGTGTAGTTTGTTATTCAACACTTCATTATTTGGATGGGTATAATAATGAGTATAATTGATGTAAATATAAATATATCATGTTAATTATTCTTTATATATAATATACCATCCAACTAGATATGATTTCACCATCAATAGAATGATATTGTCGCTTGTGCGTACGTATGTCTTACCATCTCCACGATATGATGAGATTTTGTTCCCCATCGTAACCATTCATGAATAATTTGAATTTGAGGATTAAAAATAATGTTTAAGAACTTAATATCATTCTGGATATGAATAAAATACATCATATCCATAACAAACATGACTTACATAACAAAACATATAAAGGAAAATGAATTAGTTAACACCCGAAACAATGATACTATTGAAATATTATTAATAAAACAATATTAAAGGATCATATATGATATCATATTTATGTATGTGGTTCTTGTATGACTTAATAACAATTATTTAACCATTATACAGGAGGTTAACGTACCCTAGACTAAAGAAAAGTACAAGGTAAGGGTTAATTTTACAATCTCTTTATTATCTGAGGTTGTTTATACATGAGTATCTATTGGAACCTATTTATCATCCACATCCGTGTTTCTTAAAAATGTATTTAAAAACATTTTTACTATTTACTAGACTATGGGTTAAATTATTTTATAACCTTGTTTGACTATTTATAAAATGGTTCTAAAGGAATCATTCCGTTGTTTTCCAAACAAGGTACTTTTTGACCTTTTTGAAAAATTAAGGAAAGAATGTTTTTTTAACTTATATAGCGGGTGCGGCTATTTTCTATCATTATAACACCTTCAAAGATTACATTAAAAGCTTATAAGAATATTTTTGAAATAAATTTTTTCTTTACTTTATATGTTTTCAATGTAGAAAGAAATATTTCACTCAAATAGTTTTTGGATTGATTTCATCTATGTCAACATCCTTCGTTGGATTTTACATTTGTTTGAAGTTAATTAATTATGATACAATATTCCATATTGTATTGAAGGTTTTGTGATATGTTTAAATGTGGATGTGCTATTTTTATACCATTCATGGTTTATGATTAGAGTATTGACAGTTCATATGCTAGTTTTAATACGAATGTTTATATTATGTTTCAACCTTTTCATATGAGGAATGCATTGGAATTGGTAAGTATCTGGTGGAGCCCGCTATAGCTCTTTGATGCATCGGTAGGTCTCATGAGACAAACTAGTGTCTTGGCACAAGGGATTAACAAAATATTATTTGTAGTATTGGCATGAGGCCTTGACTATGTGGTTATAATGTTCGACATTATGCATTCCATCATTATGAAATTCGCTATTGATATTACATGTAATTATTCGACTAGTAGAATATCCATGTGAATAAGTAAATGACGTTATTTGATTTTTATTTTTCATATTATGATGATGTTTAAGTTTAAAAGGCTTATGTTTTATTCATATACATTTCCTTAAATGTTTGTGCTTATTTATGATAGTTTCTGCTATATTGTTATCCTTACTAAGCATCTGAGCTCACCCCTTTCTATGTTTTATTTTTCTCAGGAAGAAAAGAAGTATATTTTGACTGACAAGTAGGGATGGTCTAAGAGATATGAATGTGTTCAAAGGAGACACAAGGATACTAAACTGATTGTTCTTTCAGGATTTCATCCGTTGTGATCATGCCAATGTTATGTAATAATGCACCGAATCTTGGTAACTAGGGTCGAGGCGTTATAGTTGGTATTAAAGAAAGTTTAGTACAAAACTTGGAAAATAGATTTAGAAAAACTCGGATTAGAGAACATTACCTTAAGATATACTTTGAGGATTAATATAGAAGAACTTTCTAGAATTTTTGAAATGTAGAGATTTTATAAATTTTCCAAGCAATACATCCTTGTCTATATGCGAGTAGGTAGAGTCGGCTCTGGCACAGATGTATCTAGGGGTAAAACTTGAAAACACCGCTTTGAGCTATACTCGAATGAGAACTATTACATGACAATGGGCCTTGCTGTACTCTTGGTTATGACACTCCCGGGGGATATGCTTAGGATAATTCACATTTTATTTACAAACCATTATGAAGGATTTATGAGTAAATATTCTAGAAAAGAAACCATTTTTATGATTATGTGACTAGATGTGTGAAAATATTCAATTAATATTGATATTTTTTCTAGTTTTTTGGACTATACAATATGACATGATCTAACCTAGTTCATGTCATCATTTAGAAATGGTGCCCAATAGAAGGAATGAGTACTATAGAAATACAAATGATCCAAAGAGTTAGAAGGATCATATCTTTAATAGTATTAAGACAACATTTAGAACAGAAATAGCCTCCCACGTATTCACATCATATGACGAAATAGTATCATGTGTTAATACGGTAAGTAAAGAATTCTCCGAGTCATATGGATTTTAAGGGAAGCAAGAGAAGAAGAGAATGGTAGAGAGAAAGATGGATAAAGGGAAGAAGGGAAAGAAGGATTTTCTTATATGTGATAACTATGGAAATAATCACCCTGGGAAGTGCTTGAAAGGAATGAGAGTTTGTTATAAGTATGGAGAAAAATGACACCAAGTTCGTGATTGCAAGGATAATAAAAAGGTTTCAAATGTACAATACTTCATCTGTAAGGAGTTGGGACACTACACGAATCAATGTCCCAATCATCAGAGTATACCCAAAATGATGTTATTGGATAATAATCAAGTTATGATACTACCAAAAATGAAGAGGAATGATTAGTGATATTATGTCGTTATTAAATAATTGTGTCATTTGAGTGTTGTATCAATGATGTACAAGTTATAAGAATTATAGAGTATATGAGGATTGTACTGTAGTACTATTTCATTAAGGATTTGAGATTGTATGGTACCAAGTAAAGTGACACATTTTCAAGTTAAATATTTTTGAAAATATATGGTTGGGAGAAATAAAACCCTTAATATGTTTCTGAAACTAAGATAACGATTTTGGAATAAGATATGATTGATTTGGATAAATTATATTCGATATTCTTGACTAACTTGAAACTAATTAATTGTTTGTTTATTCCATCATTGTTGGAGTTTACAACATATTTGGATATAAGGAGTATATCCAGTATTATATAAGGAATAAGGGAGCATGAATGTATTCAATAAGGTTTTATGATAATTCAGGGTGTTACCATGTTTTAATAGAATACATGATGAAGGTATTCACATGTTATTACGTGGAAAAAGAGATCTTCATTATGTTTACCTTCTTTATAAATTTTGGACTGTGAGTTTGGATAGAAGTATTTTGGATAAGTCTAAAGGTTGAAATAAATTAAGTTGTACATTTGATACTATTGTTTAAGGTTAAAACATTTCTTAAGATTATTTTTGGATTGTTAGAAAAAGGACAACCCGGAGGTCAGGAAACAACCGGTCGTGTTCGGCAAGGCTGTGAGATTTGAACTCGCAACCAAAGGGCAACAAAGGTGAATCACCTACCACTGGCCTACGTGATGTCCTGGTTTTTATAATGTGTTTTTTTATGGTATGGAACATGAATTATAAATTCATTATTTTTGGAACCCTATATGATTAGGATAAATAGAATATTTTTGAATTCTATTATCTTTTGGAGTGAAAGATGAGTTTGTGGTAGAAGTTAGTTGAATTATGGAACTCAACTTGTAAAGTATTTTTTTCTCTTATTCTATGAAGAAATTGATTCTTAAACTTTAGGGAAGGGATCTTAAAACAAAAAATGTGTTATCCTAATACTTTGTGTTTTGTTGAACTAATGATATTTAAATCATCATAGATTTATGCCTTTGAGGCCCTCAATATCCCATTTACTGTTCACTTGTTTGTGATTGATGACCTCAATCACTCCATATAAATATTTAGGTTTTTCCTCTAATTATGTATCTTTAATTTCCACTAATGTTCTCTTATTCGAGATCATAATTTAGTGGTGACTTTTTTATTTCCCTTTCCCTCTTATTAAGACTAAATTTTATTAACCCTATTTCTGATGTGGGTTTTCAACAAAGGTATTTTCTATTTTTAACCTTTTAGTTTTGAAGAACAATTTCAAATTGCGAGGATTAAATTTATTAAAGGAGGGGAGAATGTAACACCCCATGATTTCATAGTATATTATCTCTTTAAAGTAATTCAATAGCTTGTGCTACACGTAACACTGAGTTCAAGCGCACCACGACTTACCAAACTATCCGTTCAAAAAGCAGTTATAAATATTATTAAATTCATTTTGAATTTTATATACTCTATATAATTTTAAAATCTATATTATGTGTTTCTTAGAAATAATATAAGAACAAATCCAATTTTTCATATAAAGGAAGTATTTTTCAGAAAATCCAATTTTACCACCTTTTAACGGAGAACCATTTTTAAATTAAATATTTGACACTTTTATATATTTAATTTTCCAAAATAATATTCTTCTTTATAAGAGGGATATAAAAATTTAGTTTCAATAATTTTTTTGGTATTTTTCCGATAACTTTCATATTTTAATGAATAGTGAAAAATACTAAATTTTAATTGAAAACAAATTTTTTAATCAAAATAATTTATAGTGTTAAAATATACATTTGAATAGTTTTGAAGTATAATTAGATTATATCTTTATCATTTAATATAATGTTGGTCATTGGAAGTAATTTTACATTTAAATTCGGCATAAACACATATCAATCTTTTAATAGTTTTTACTTCTCAAAAACCAGCTTTCTGGTTTTGACAATGAGAATTAATTTTAAATTAATTAATGAAACTTCTATGTTTTGAATTTGGGAAAATATACAACATTTTTGAATTCAGAATATCAAAATCAGGCTAGGCTGAATTTTTGGTATTTTTCTGAAAAAATTCATTTTTTGATGAATAGTAAAAAATCCTGCATAGTACATAAAAACCAACTTTTTTATTTAAAAAATTATGTTTAATTTAAATTTATTTTAAATTAAAAATAGATACATAATACTTATATTAGTCCAGTTTAATTCATTAGATTCATTTTATAATAAGAATAGATATATAAAATTTTATTGAACTTTTTAACGACTTTTACCAACCTTCTAGGCACATTTGCAAATACGCATAAAACACAATTTTACCACTTCTGTGAATTGAATTTAAAAAATTAGAGAGACATGGTTGAAATTATTAAGTAAAATGTGGCTCAATAGGATGAAAATATTTTTTGGTGAATAATAACTTTTGAATTTTATTTACCAATGTTAAAAGTAAATAGGGTAATTAAAGGTAAAAATGATATTATAATTACCCTAACACATGTCCTAATTCTATTTAATCCTTTTTGATCTACTTGTATTAGATTAGGAAATTTATTATATTTTATTTAAAGAAGAGTTAAAAGTGTTAAATTCAAATTTTAATAACTAATTTTTTTAATACACGGTTATGCATAAGACAAATTTGACTATAAATATTCATTAAAAAGCTAAAAATATTTAATGCATCGTGGTATTTTATTTATAAATTTTAAACATAAAATAAATATATTTATTTATGAAACAATAATGATGAAATATTTTCTTTATTAATGAAATAATCAAATAAATGATATTATAAAGCACATGAGCCTCAACCTGGTTGGTGAGGACTCGGTAGGTGCATCCAAGAGACCCGAGATTAAATCCGGGTGGAGGAGTATTTTTGGGGCACTATAGGAGTACTGTAGCAGGTACTATTCGGTACTGTAGTAGGTACTGTTCGGTACTATAATAGCTAAAACTATTCATCCATCTGGGCCTTTGGGCCACCAGTTTAGTCCTTGGGTCCTTCAAGGCTTTCGGGCCTCCCAAGGCCTTCGGGCCACATGAAATGAAGATTTACCAGTCAGACTACACGGGAAAAGGCTTCAGAGAAGGATTAAGGGCAGGCAAATTCACTAGAGAAGAACTAACCAGAATTGGAAGAACGGGATGGTATGACTTTGCCATCGGTACCAGGCCTGTGCAGCTTTGCATAGGACAACTAGCCAACCAGTCCTGTGAAGGTGGAGTGCTGATATCATGACATATGCTGGGGAGGAGCAGTTCCAAGTTGTCTGTTTGGGTGATTCCTTTAAGACATACGGGTCATGTAATTGTCTCTAAGCCTTCAGATTTTGTAAGGGTTCCGCCTCACCCCTTGAAAGGTGTATTATCAAATAATAAAAAAAGGAAGGCCTTCGGGCCATTCCAACCGATATTATAAATAATAAAATAAATATAATTTGAAATTTTTGATGACATAAATTAATTTTATAGGTTAATATGAAATGTTAGGGTTGATTAAATATATGTTTTTTGAATTAATCAGGTTGTTACGACTTTCACAAAAACCAAATACTAAATAGTGTCAAAATTGACATAAATGAGTTTTTAAAACAAATACTATTTTATTAAATGATATAATACTCATTAAAATTTAATATTCAGCCAAAGAACTTAGATAAGGTTAGATATGTCATTAATGAACCACTTGAGTTTTGGTTGACATTTTATAGTAAGTTTATTAACCATATAATTAAAAATACAAGGAGACGTGGTAAATGTTAAATTATTTAACCAAAAGTTAAATCTAAAAGATAAGGTTAATATGGTGACCTAAACTTGTCAAAAACCTATTTTTTGAGAATATTTCGACCCATACCTACCTTATACTTGAAATAAATCCATTTGTATTCATTATAAACTGAAAATGATTTTATAATAAAATAATATTTCAAGTTTTTCCTAAAGTGACTCTCAGCTCTCTTATAAAAGGGTACTTTCCATTCTCTTAATTTCACACCTCCAAAGACATTTGGATCCACAAAAACCTACTCAAATATCCTCCCAACTACCCTAAATTCAACCTAGAGGCCTTAAATTGATCATAAATCCAACCTAAGGATCCCTTTTGTTCAAATCAAAAGGAAGAACCTGAAGAAGAGGTAATTATTTCATCACCTCTTTCAAAGTTCTTTTTTTCTTCCACTTCCTCTTTCTTTGTTGTTTCCATACCAAAATAATAAATCCAGTACCTTCTACATACTGTGATGTTATTATAAATATGGTACAACCATATTCATTATTTATCTATCATATTAATGACAAAGTCATCATACGTGCGTATGTATGGCTTACCGTCTCCACGTCGTGGTGTAGTTTGTTATTCAACACTTAATTATTTGGATGGGTATAATAATGAGTATAATTGATGTAAATAATAAATATAACATGTTAATTATTCTATATATATAATATACCATCCAAATATATATTATTTCACCATTAATAGAATGATATTGGCGCTCGTGCGTACGTACGACTTATCGTCTCCACGATGCGATGAGATTTCATTCCCCATCGTAACCATTCAAGAATAATTTTCATTATATGATTAAAAATAATTTTTAAGAACTTAATATCATTATGTATATGAATAAAATACATCCTATCCATAACAAACATGACTTACGTAACAATACATATAAAGGAAAATGAACCAGTTAACACCCGAAACAATGATACTACTAAAATATTATTAACAAACCAATATTAAAGGATCATGTATGATATCATATTTATGTATGTGGTTCTTGTATAATTTAATAACAATTATCTAACCATTATATAGGAGGTTAACATGATCTTGACTAAGGAAAAGTACAAGGTAATGGTTAATTTTACAATCTCTTTATTATCCGAGGTCATTTATACGTGAGTATCTATTAGGACCTCTTTATCATCCACATATGCGTTTCTTAAAAATGTATTTCAATACATTTTTACTATTTACTAGAATATGGGTTAAGGTCATTTATAACCTTTTTTACTTTTTATAAAATGGTTTGAAAGGAATATTTCTGTCGTTTTCCAAACAACACACTTTATGGCCTTTTCAACAAATTAAGGAAAGAATGTTTTTTTAACTTATATGGTGGGTGCAAATTATAAGAATAGTTTTAAAATAAATGTTTTCTTTACTTGAATTAGTTCAATTTATAAAGAAATATTTTACTCAAATATTTTTTTGGATTGATTTCATCTATGTCAACACCCTTCGTTGGATTTTACGTTTGTTTGAAGTTGATTTATTATGATACAATCTTCTATATTGTATTGATGGTTTTGTTATATGTTTGACTGTGGATGCTTTATTTTTATACCATTCATAGTTTATGGTTAAATTATTGTCAGTTTATATGTTATTTTTTATATGAATATTTATATTATGTTTCAACCTTTTCATATGAGGAATGCATTGGACTTAGTAAGTGATGGGTGGAGCCCGCTATAGCTCCTCAATGCATTGGTAGGTCTCATGAGACAAACTAATGTCTTTCCATAAGGAATTGACAAAATATTATTTTTAGTTTTAGAACAAGGCCTTGACTATGTGGTTATGATGTCCAACATTATGCATTCCATCATTATGGAATTAGCTATTGATATGACATGTGATTATTCGACTAGTAGAATATCCATGTGAATAAATAAATGGAATTATTTGATTTATATTTTCCATATTTTGTTGAAGTTTAAGTTTAAATGGCGTATGTTTTAGTCTTATACATTGACTTAAATGTTTATGCTTATTTATGATAGTTTCCGCTATATTGTTATCACTACTAGGCATCTGAGCTCACCCCTTTCTATGTTTTATTTTTCCCAGGATCCAAAGAATTATATTATGACTAACCTATAGGGATTGTCTAAGAGATATGAATGTGTTAAAAGGAGACACAATGTTTTTGTTTTTCATTTCATAATGTAATTTAAAACTTATGTATGTATCTAGTACTTCCAAGGCTATTAAAATGATTGGTCTCTCGGGATTTGATCCCTTGTGATCATGCCAATGTTATGTAATAATGCATCAACTCTGGGTAACTAGGGTTAGGGAATTACATGTCTGATTTTAAACCTATTTAATATGCCTTTATATGATTTTGGTTATGTATGTGGGATGATATTACCTTTATACTATTGATGAATATGGTTGGGATGAAATGCACATATATAATTTATTTTTTATTTTAAGGGATCCTGTTCCCATTTTATATAATTATTATGACCAAGAAACTATGCCTATTGTCGCGGGATGTGATGCCCATCGGGCCATGTAATGTAATGGCCATGTGGACTTGGTAATGATGGAGATCTGAAACCATGCATGATTACTTTTTATTACCTATGCCAGTGGGATATACTACCCATTTTGTGATGTTTTCATTGAAGGGGATGAGATACCCATGTGTCAATGGTTTCTTAAGGGACATGTTACCTTCGCTTATGATGTGGAATGGGATTAGGGATACCTTTCCGTCTAATGATATTTCCCATGGATAGCTATTTTTATTCCCTCTTTTGGTATTTTTGTCGAAACACAGTGCCCACTTGTTTGTGATTGGTCATGGATGCTATTCCCACTATGGATTGATATAATGGGGATGGATTTACCCCTAATCGGAATTAGTAATTGGGACTCCATTCCCATTATATTGATTGCTATGATACAGCGGGATACCATTCCCACTGTTGTGACATGCTTAATGGGATGTAGTACCCATGGGTTGTATGTTATGATATAACATGATGTTATGCCCATGCATATGAATTGGAATGTGATGCCTAGTTGGTATTCTTATGATATGTTCAGAGACACCCCAACAATGGTCGAAGTAGGTATGTTTACACCCGGGTGGTTGTGAAGTACCCGTGACTATGACATATTTATTATTGATGATATTTCTTGCTATTTTACTTATGAACATATCATATTGTATATTCACTTGTATTCAATAGACTTGTTTAGGGACACCATTGATGGTGTCCTACTGATTTGTACTCACACCAAGCTTGGATTCCCTAGGCACCTAAGATGACTATGGTTTTTGACCTAGGCAGGGGTAAGGGACCTACTATTGATGGATAAACTATAGAGCATGGTTAGAGCAACGATATGGGACTATGCATAGACTCGTGACCTATTTTTTTCTATATTATCCTTTATTTTGTTTTTTTGGATGGATTATACATGTTCAAGCAACAAATGGCCTTATATTGATGTATATTGTGTGTCATTATAGTATATATCATTTTTATTGCATGAGAGTCATTGTTTACTTACCAATGGCATGAAACTATAATGTTTACTATTATATACTTTATATTGTGATGATAATTGATTACATTTCTTCTGTTATGATTTTTGGATATCTTTACCTAAGAGGTTATAATGTCCCCACTGTATACATAGACTCTCGCCATTGGTCAGAGGCTTCTGATGTATAGGGAGACACACTTGAGGTATGTGGCACCCTATTTAGTCATAGTGGAGGTGATATGAATTGGGGATGCTAAAAAGTTGTACCATAGTCTTGTTTTTTTCTTTTTATTATTATTTTGGGTTATGGTAGAAAATATATTGGTTTTAGTCAAAATATGAGATGGAATTTATGCTCGGTAATAACTTACCCATGTATTGAGAAAGTTCATGTTACCAGGGATGAGATTGAAGTTATTGGTTTTCAAATTTAGATTTGGGTCATTTTTCAAGTATAATGCATTGTGTTATTGATTTATGGTTTTACTCTTGGTCTAGGGTGTAAAGAGAGAAAGTGTTCATTTATCATTGTTGGCATATATAATTCACTTAACATTCATTTTATTGTCAGTGATTGTCCACCTTGTTTATGATATGGGCCATATTATTTAAATTGTCAAAAATAAATTATATAATGTTTTTCTATATAAATTAAATGTGAAATTATACTTAACCGATCCATGATTAAATTATGATGTTATTAAATTGATAGTGTGGATCCTATTTGTATTTGACTCCAACCCTTTGAGTGTGGGTTACTTGATCTAGAGAGAGAGAGAGAGAACAAGGTTATGTGAGACCCTTAGCAAGCTATGGTGTGCATATAATATAGTATAATTCTCTATATATCACTGATTATCCTATTTTTTATATTCAAACATTCTGTAAATTTAATTTTGAGTCATGCATTTGGCATTGTAACAATATTCCATTGTGACAATCACCCATTGAACATCAAGAGGGAGGGGATGAGCTTTCCCCACCAGTTATTGAGATGAAGCCACTAGTTTTCCATGCACCTTTTATTGGATAGTATCTCTATGAGAGTCTTCTTGATGTTATGAAGTCTTTGAGATGTGTAGATCTAAGATGCGAGCCTTCTATATTGGATCTGATATGAGAGTTTTAACTATAAAAACTGAATCTATTTTCTGTATAGGGTAGATATCAAGTTGAAGAGTTATTGTTTGAGTATATGAAAACTATATTTGACCATCTCAAGACAACCCCTGAGATACAGGTGAATATTTATAGGTATATGCTTTGAAGAACCATAAAACACTGGTAAGATGTCCTAACCAAGTAAGATCTGCACATGGGGATATCCTGAAAGGGATTTTAGGCTCATTTCAAGAATTTATTCCCTGAGATGTTAGTAGTTGGCATGGATTGGGTGTTTATGCATTTGTTTTAGAGCAACATATCACTGATGAACTATGAAACAGGTTTTACCGAGTTACTTTGGGTTTCAACCTGACTGGAGGGTGATGAGATTGAATGGGTTTGGCATTTTAAGGATGGGATTGAATATTTGATTTGATCTCTAGTGAATATATTTAGGTTTATATCCTTTTTTGAGGATTTGAATCAGAACCTTATTATAGAGAGGAACCTGGTCAAGGATAAACCCATTGGGTTTTTGTAAAATCTTTAGTTTCATTAAACAAAGTTTATCAGACCGAGATCATCAGATAGAGATGATCGGACCGAAGTCATCAGACATAGATGAACACTTAAAGTTTTCCCATGGATAGGATACTGGGTGCACTAGAAAGACTTCAATCGGATAGAGTTCATTGGACAGGGATGATCGGACAAAGAACATCAGACATTGTCCATTAGACAAAGTCTACTCAGTTGGTGTTCATAAGATATTGTTGTCTCTTTACATGGACTACATTCTTGGGAAATGACTGTTGACTATTGAATTAGATGTTTCAGTAGCGAATCAGAGGTTTTCTGAGTCAATGAGAGTATGAATGTGAATCTTGGAGGTTGGTGCAACTTGTTGACCAGTTGAAGACCTCTATAATTGGTCCAACTAACGGATCATGATTCTTGTGCATTTACTTTATTGAATAGCATGAGTTTCTGACTTAACTGGAAGAGACATTGTAAATAGAGAGAAAGTGAGCAATGAGTTTTGTAATTTCTTATATCTATAGTAATAAATATGTTTTCAATGTTCTCTCATGGATGTATGACATTTTTCTAAACCACATAAACCTTGTTTGTCCATTTTTCCTTTTCTATTTATATATGAAGTGATCTCATAAAGTTTGTGTGGTGATTATGTGGGATCTCATTCTAGTTATAGTTCCCAAAATTTGGTGAGGCCGTTATCAAAAAAACCTCTATCCATTAACATTGTGAAGATTTCTATTGTGCAAGATGAAGTGATCAGATGGACCTTCATTCGATGTATGTGGTGCTTGTCAGGTCCATTTGGTGAAACATATGGATAGTGCTTCTATTTCATCCACAAAAAGTGGTATCAAATGGTTGGTTCTACTTCACTATAATATCGCAGTTTTCTTCTATCCTTGGATTTCAAGTAGTTTTGATTTTAGTTGTTTCTACTTTTATCAAGAATAATGACTTCAAAGAAAAGGAAGGTTCATATCAATAAGTTTGATGGGAAAAACTTTACTTTTTGGAGAATGTAACTTGAGTATATTTTGATACAAAAGATCTCAACTCCCCTTTTTTCAATAAGAAAAAAAAGGAAAAATACTAAATTATAGGGGTTGGACATGAAGGATTTATCCATGAACAAGATGTCTCTTTCTCAGAATGTTTTTTTCAACATTAGAGAGAAGAAAACTACTACAAGGGTTATGAAAGCTTTAATTAACATGTATGAGAAGCCAAAATCTCTTAACAAAGTTTTTATGATGTGAAGATTGTTTTGATTTAGGTTATCATATAGAAGACCTGCACCATATCAAGTGACTTAATTCAATATGTCCCAAGTGAAACTCAAATCAGTAAGGGAAAATTTCAAAGACAATGTTTGGGTTTTTCTTCTTCTTTCCTCACTTCTAGTGAGTTGGGATTCCATGGTAACAAAAGTGAGCATCTTCAGTGGGAAGGAAGATATTATGTTTGATGACATTCTAAACTTGATCTGGAATGAGGAGTTGTAGTGGAAGGAAGTTCATACTCCATCCAGAAGTGATCTCAATGCTACCATATGGTGATGGTAACCTGAACTTAAGGACCATCATAAGAATAAATATTCAATATATATGTCCCAAAGAATAATTTGAGAGAAATAAACTAGTTCTAGTCCTACATGTTGTCTTTGTGTGAATAAGATACATATCGGGAAAGATTATAGGAATCAGACTGAGGATTAAATTTTTAGATAGTAAAAATCAGTATATACAACTAACAGAGGATTTATTTTGATATTGTGTATAATTATTCATGAGGAGTCATGAGTTATTGAATCAAGTGAATATTTTCATTCAAATGGTGAGCGTGGGTGCATGGTTGATTATGTACCAAGAAGTTTGGGTAGAATACATCTTTCTAATGATGAGGATCTAGTATAATTGGGAAAGGTGATGTTAGCATTCAAATGAAAAATGGAAGTGTCTTGATATTGAAGTATGTTAGATATATTTTTGGAGTCCAGAAGAACTGTATATCAATGGGAAAGCTTGATGATGTAGGTTTCAGAATGATTTTTTTCAAATGGAGTTTATAAGATCAATAAAGGGTCCTTGGTGATTTCTTGTGGAGTAAAGAATGGAACCTTGTACTCGAATTAATGCAAGGATGAAGTTAGAGTGATCAGAAGCATTTCATCGGCCTATTCAAAAATGTTACACTGTAGTTTTGGTCACCTCAGTGAAAAGAATTTGAAAGTTATAGTGGTTAAGGGAATAATTTAACTTTATCACATGAACCATATAATATGTGAGAGTTGTATTCTAGGAAAAGATAAAAGAGTTTACTTCAACTTGGATGGTTGAAAACTAAGGAATTGAAAGTTAAAACTTGTTCATTCCAATGTTTTGGGAACCATCCCCTATTCACTATAATAGAGGATCACTGTATTTTGTGACCTTAATTAATGATTCTACTTGAAATGTCTGATTTTACTTCCTAAAGAATAAATCTGATGTGTTTTAGGTGTGTATTCTGTGGGAAGTTTTAGCTAAGAAAGAGTGTGAATGAAAATTGAAATGTACCTAGACAGAAAATGCCATAGAATACACTGGACATAACTTTTGTAACATTTGAAGAATGATGGGAATTAGGTATTGGAAGATTGTTCCCGAAACTCCATAATAAAATGGAGTTGTTGAGTGGATAAATGAGGCTCTGAAAAAGAAATCATAGAGTATGATCCTTCAATATGGAATGACTAAGGGAATTTGGGTAGTGGTATTAAATAAAACAATGTATTTATTGAATAGAAGTCAGACTTCATATTTGGGATAATAACTTCCTGAGGAACTTTGGTCCAGTAAGAGACCATAGGTGAACCATCTCAAAGTCTTTGGAAGTGTCCCATATTTTTATACTGATTCTAAAGAGAGATATAAAATAGATGATAAATCCAAGGTGTTTTTTCTTTTCGGTTTTGGTGATAAGAACTTTGGATATCGCCTATAGGATGATGAAAAGAAACAAATCATTCGAAGCTGAGATGTTGTTTTTAATGAATAACTTCTATAGAAAGATCACAACTTGGTTGATAAGGAATTTTAGGATAGATAAAATGTTGATGTTCAGGGAAAATTAATAGAGGTTATCAGATGAACAATCAATCTGAAAAATTCAGTGGTAAATTATGAGGCTAGTGCTCTGATAGTTAGGATAACAAAAGAAGAACGATTGGACAGATTGATACATGAAAGAGAATGATTGGAAAGACTGCTACCAAATAGAGAATGATTATACAAACCATTAACAGATGAAGGATGATCAGATGAATGAATATCAAATAGATAGGTTCTAATGAATAAACCTGAGGCTGTGTTAATAAGATCCACTCATATTAGAAAACCAGTTCAGAGGTTTGGAGCTGATATGAATTTATCACTTATAACGGACATAGGGAAACTAGACTATACAGAATAAGCATCTACTCTCATAGACTTGGAATAATGGGGTTCATCCATAGAAGAGGAAATTAATTCCTTAGGTCTCAATAATATATTTGAGTTGACTGAAATATCAGAAGGAAAAGAGATCTAGAAAACAAATTATTTTCTCATTTTAAAGAGGAAGCTGGTGGAAGTAAGAGGTATAAAACAATTCTGGTAGTGAAGGGATTTCAACAAAAATAATGGATCAAATTTTATCAAATTTTCTCACCTGTGGTGAAACCCAAAACCATTCATAAATTTCTCAAAAAAATTTCATCTGATGATCTACACTTAGAGAAAATGGTTGTAAATACAACTTTTCTTGATGCAGATTTGGAGGAAGAAATTTTTACGATTCAGACCAAGGATTATGAAGTTCATCAGAAGAAGTATTTGGTTTATAAGACCAAATAAATTCCTTATGTCTTGAAGAAAGCTCCACGATAGTGGAATATGAAGTCCAACACTTCCATGTTTGAGGAAAGTTTCAGTCAATGTGATTCTGATCACTGTTTTTATAGAAAGCAATGAGACGATATAACATATCTCATACTGTTGTTGTATATTGATGATATGTTAATTTCTAGATTATAGATTCATAATATTGAGGAACTAAATAGAAATATTTCAAGAAGTTTTGAGATAAATAATATTGGACAAGCTAGGAAAATATTAGTGATAATAATTGATAGGGATAAGAATTTGATGTTGGAGTTGGTGCCCTAGAAAAAACTTCTTATGTAATTTATAATAACTTATATTCCTGGTTTTGAATATTAATAAACTACTTATCACATCATTATTGTTCTTCTGTATGACATAGTATGTGATAACGTCCTAAGAGTATCTATCACACTAAAAGGTCATAGCAGTTCCTCACTATGATGAGAACCCGGAAGTTCTATGACACTTTTCATGAATATATGTTCTAAAGCTGAAATATATCATTTGAGGGACACAAATGATACAAGATATCAGGGGTAGAGACTCATAGGACTATGAGGCACCTTCTCATGGTGTACGCCATTGGTAATATTCAGTATGGATATTATGAGAACGAGACCCGTCAATAGGAAATCCACATTTATATGTGTCATTAGATGTTCCTAACTGCGGACATGTGTATTGGTCCTTAGACTTTAATATTATTATTAATGGATTTTATGAGTCACGTACTTTGATGTATTGAAAAAACTATGACGATAGATGCTCGCGTCTAGGTAGGATATGCTGGGTGCGTCATGAGTAATATTTCATTAATGAATAATGCAAGAAAGTATTTATCCCTTATGTTCATTAATGGAAGTTAATATCTCAGGCCCTTTGATGGAAATTATATAGCCTAAATAAATCCATGTCCATGGTGTTCTATAGGAAAGTTCAATTTCTGTAAAGTCAAAGAAAGTGATATCGAGCAGATAGGTTGATGGCACTAGAATGAAACCTTCTGGATTTGAGATATTGTGATAAATGGATTATATTATATTGTAAGCATCTATATGAGTTGAAATTTCGTTGTGGCATTAAATTATTTCTCTATGGGTGCCTTGGCATGTTGCTATATGCTAACCTTGGACTTTAGGCTGTTTCACCTAATGCCACTGAGAAATAGGCCTAGAGGGTCACACACTAAGTGTATCCATAATATCAGTTAAATAATATATTACTTTTTATTGTTTAATAGGTTGAATAAATATTATTCACATATGTGGTTTAATAATTATTCATGTATGTTTGATCGCAATTATTCTGTCATTAATTATTTGAGAGAATATATTGTGAGTATAATATTTAATAAATATTTATTTTCTATTTAGTGAATATAATATTTATTTATTTACTGGTGAATAATGAATTGATATTTATTTTTTAAATAAATAGACATTATTCAAGGCCTGATAAATATTTTGGAGGAATGGTAGACCTAGTTTAATGGTCCGGTGAGAAATGATAATATTGAATGTTATTTAATTAAATAATATTTAATTATAATTTTCAAGTCCATCGCATGTCTTAGAAATAATAATATTACTAATATTATTTGACATGGTGTTTTTTCTAGGATTAAATAAATAATAAGGGCACTTGTGCAATTATTTTATTTTAACCCTAGCAATACAAATACCCAATTATGTTATTTTTTCAAGCGCCTATTTGGATATGCACAATAATCTTAGAGAATCATCTCAAGACTAGAAATATTCCTTTTCCAAGAATTCTCCCAAGAGCAACGAGAAATCCTCCTCCATCGAATCAAAGAGAACTATTTGGAAGTGATTATTAAGGCAATCAAGGTGGATGATGCAAGCGTAAGGATCTTCCATGCTAGCACCTGGAGACTCCTTCGATGACATATGGAGATTCTTAGAACACATGTGGATCACCACTAGAGGAAATATACAATTGGTTTCTACAATGTAATGATGGTTCACTACAAATCTGTCACCGAATTCATCAATGAAGAAAGAATTCTTTAGAGGTAATTCTTTATTTAATTAAATTAATTATAAAAAATATGTGTTGATCTCCTATCTCTATTTCCAGCATTATTAATATTGTATATTTTTGATTCAATTCCATTGATCATGGATATTAAACATCATATAGATCTTGGATTGATCACCGATCATGACAAAAATCAATGTTGGGCACCACCCATTGCATGCTTCCGTTAAGCCCAGAACCTATATTTGACTATTTGGTTTTATCTTATAAGGAAAACATATGGAATGTCACTGAAAGATTTAGGATGAATGGTTGTAAAACTTCCAAACCCCCCCTCGTTGGGAACTTTATACTTTCAAAAGAACATGCACTATTAATAGAAAGAGAAGTTTGTGACATAGAGAAGGCACCTTATTCTTCAACTATATGAAGTTTTATGTATGCAATGGTTTTTACTTGACCTGAAATTACTTTAATTGTGGGAGTTGTTACCCATTTCATGTAAATTCTTGGAAGGAAACATTGGAATGTTTTTAAATGGATCTTATGATACATGAAGGGGTCAAAGGATGCATATTTATGTTTTAGAGATGACGAGAAGTTGAAATTATTTATATATATAGATTTTGTTAGAGACATGGAGTCACAGAGAAGTACTACA
Source organism: Viscum album (assembly GCA_963277665.1). NCBI lineage: Eukaryota > Viridiplantae > Streptophyta > Magnoliopsida > Santalales > Viscaceae > Viscum > Viscum album. The sequence continues at coordinate 461,899,819 of OY728138.1, forward strand.
TGTTTTGTATTTACTTTTGGTGGAAAATTATGGGTTTCATATGACCATCATATGACCATATACATCAGAAGACAATCCAAACACAAGTAGATACATCTTTAAGAATTAATGTGTAAATAAAGTTGTAAAAATAGAGTAATAATAAAATGACATAAAAAACAATCTTTTTCTTCCTTGGTGAGGGAAAATGATTGATAAAAATTACAAATCAATTAACTAAAGCACCCTACTTTCGAGGGGGGAACACCTGTAGCATCCTGTTACTTGTTTTTAGGTACTCCTTGAACTTAGTTTTGATTGTACTTTGGTTGGGGATTGTTTTGGGTTGTTTTTAGAGAAATTTGGATAAATTTGGAAGTTATTTGGCTTGTGAATGGTTAGAAGATGGTTAGGGAAAACCACGCACCATTTTATAGTGCTCTAGATGGGGGTGCATGGTTTGTCCAAACTGTGCGGCCAGACCCTACAAACTGTGCAACCTCAAATAGTGGAAATTTTCATAGTTAGAGCATGATTAACCAAACCGTTCACCCAACAAAGATAAATCATGCACCCTAGATATTAGGGATTTATGGTTAGGGAATAGGGTTTGTCTAACCATGTGGTTCTCTCCAGGAAACTGTACGCATGAGATTTAATTATTTTGAAAATTGATTATAAATTTTTTGAGTCCCTGTTTAAGATTTATAATCACCTTGATCAACCCTAATATGATTTCCAAGGTTGAGAAGCCCCCCCCCCAGAATCAATTTTTTCTCCTCCAACCACTTTTGGACAATCAAAGTGCTAGTGGAAGATCTGATCCCTCTCCAGTAAGTGGATATCATCTCTAATAGTTTCTTCAGATATCACATTCCTTATTCCTTAGAGTTTGATGGATCATCATGTATTGGATGGATCTAAAATCTATTTGATTGGATCTTTATTATAGGATTTATTTCTTGATCTCCAACACCTTCATTCTTTGTTGGAGGATCCCATTATGGGTGTTGATTCTTGATCTTTGATTAAAGGTAGGTGGTCCTGTTTAATATTTCACATATAATTGAAACCTTGATTTGATTTTTTTATTTGAAATGGATTTCAATTTATTTATAAAACCTTTATTTTAAGTGATTTGATTATGGAATTTGAAATGGAATGGATTTTTAGAAAAATCTCAATTTCAATGGAATTGTAATTACAGTCTAAATTTTGAAAATGGTGGAATTGATGAAATGATTGAGAATTATTTTGAGAAAAATGAATTAAATTGAAATGATGAAAACCTATTACTATTTTTATATTAAAAAGGTATGAAATGATGAAAAACCTATGTTTTTTTTTTGAAATTGAATTGGCATACTGAAACTAAAAATTGGGCAATAGAATTTTAAAAGATAATGGACTTGAAATGAGATGATTTTCCCTTTTTATATTGATTGATTGAGTACATGTGAGACTGGGTAGTTAGTGGGTTATTTGGGACAAGAATGCTAGGATATTGATCCCCTAGTAATGTATTGATTATGAAAAATCTAGAAAAAACCTTGTTGGGTATGATTATCCCTGACAGGATGTTGATGAGTCCTATTCAGCATGAGCCCAAGGGATGTGCACACACATGTTTTTCTATGATTAGTGATATGAGAAGTGTGGGGATCCCAGAGCTAGAAACTAACATACTTCTGGGTAGATGACCTTGGTTATTTTTGTGATTGTTTTGATATATATTCCATTGATTATAAAACTATTTTATTCACGCTAAATGATTTATATAATTTTTTTATATAAAATGTTTATTTAATCCATGTTTGAAATATTTTCCATCCTTTAAAAAGAATGCATATTTTGTTTTAAATATGAAAATGATATGTCATGCCATTCCCTATTTTATTTAAACTAAAACAATGATTAATTTATTTTTATAGAATCTATTATGGAACACTTGGTGATACCCTACTAAATTTTATAGACCACACCTTACCTTTTCCTTCTGGAATTTGTAGATTTTCTTATGCCAAGTCTGAGTAAAGGGTAAGTGCCACTTAGAGGTGGTGGATGTTCTTGATCCTTTGGGATTAGAGTGATAGTGGTGACCAGTGGAGATGTTATCCACTTATTTCTTAGGATGTTTCATTTTTATCTTGTTAGATACTGAGTATTGTAATGATGTACTACTTTGGGTTTTGTTATACCTGTTTTGTTTTTGGTACTTTCTCCCTTTGAAGTGTTGATAATTCTGACATATAAATATTTTTATTATGTTTTTTATAGAAAATTTGTTCCCTATTAATCTTGTATGATGCTAGGTGATAGTCACCAAACCATGGAGATCAGGAACTCCATTGGGGCTATGTTAGATCCAAATCAGGTATCAGGGTACCAAGGTATTTGGGCTAGTTCGTGATAATATTGACCAATTCATTCATGATCACATCATGAGGATTACCAGATGTTGAAGGGGTTATAGAATCTTTATCTCAAAAAATGAAAAACAATATGGGAGTAAGAGAGAAAAATCCAAACCAACATAAAAGGATACTATCCTCTTATATAGGTAGGGCCTGAGGCTCCTTGCATCATATGTGTTTCATAATGTTGGGTTAATTCATTGAATGTTTTCAATAAATTAATATAATTCTATTAACATATTTATTATGGGTTGTAACTAACAATAAAATTGTCTGGGATAGATAAATATATATCATATAAATATTTATTATCAAATATATATTTAATACATGCATAAAAACACATGAATCACATGCATGAATTAAATATAAACTTATATATATTATATATATATATATACATATTAGTGCACATCCAAAGATCTCTCACTTGTATTAAAATACCATAAGGAATTTATGCATAACTTCAAAAATATTTTTGAATCCATCCAAACTCTTGGATATATTTTTTCATCAAATTATCTTCATTTTGGAAAAAAAATTTCAAAATTTTATCCTTATCCAAGGGCCTAACCATGTGACCCTATGATGACTGAAAATTCTATTTTTTTTGGATTTTCAAAATGGCCGCTAACCGTGTGACCCTATAATATTTAGTAGAATTGAAAACAACTATGAAATCTCTATTTCATTGATGTAAGTAAGGAGTCACCTTTAAAAAAAACATCAGTGCTACTCAAGCTACTAAGAGGTATGGTGTGATCTCCATCAAACATACTCATATCTCTATATTAACATGTACACCACAAAGTATATCATATACATCATATGTATCATATATAATCCCTTTTTCCATGACATAGAGAAACCACTAGACATGGAACATGTCAATCTAGTATATACCTCTTATCATTTTATTGATTCTCAAAAATACTGACCAGGTGGATGAATACATCACATGTCATTCATCTATATTATAACAACATAACATGTCACTTATCCAAGTAGTTCAACACATAATATGTCAATAAACTAAGCATGGCCATGCATTTCCTCATTTTGATTCAATCAAGGTCCATATGTATTTTCTTTCCATATAGGTGGAAAAATACCATCTTGGTTACACTCTAACTGAATACATGATCAACAACATACACAACCACCCCTTGATTAGCTAAGTTTATATGGTGAATTGCGTAATTAGGGTATCAAATTTTGAATATTATCATGCCAGGTATATCACCAACCTCAGGTAAGAATGATCAATAATAATCATACTTCCCTAAGTATATCCATAACAATAATAAATTTCATGATATATATTTTAGAATATCTATCCAAGTGATAAGTATCTACTTATTACCTTAAGAATATATTCTTCAATATCTTATATACAACCCTTTGATACAGATATAATAATCTATTCAATCCAACCTTTACATATCATCATAACCCATTATACTCCATGATGATCATCAGTTAGGGACAACTCAAAGTATGTACTTTGAGTGAATGTTTATCATTCAACCGTTCATGTAAAATAAATTACATCAAACATGAATGAATGATAAATAGATATTTATTTTATTATAAATACATGATATGTTTACTATTGGATGGACTTATGTTGTTCCAACATATCTCAATTTTTGTTTTTATGACTCAAAAAATACCTATTATTATTTTAACAAATTTGTCTTAAGTGTATCAAAACATATTAAAAGAACTTACCTAAGGATTGATTCTCTAAACATTTATCTTACAAAGTGTTAAGTATTTGGTTTGTGATAAAGTTACTTTATCTTATAGAAAGAAAATTCTATCTTATACGTTCACAAAATTTGAAGGATTCATGTTGAAAGTTTATCTTACAATGTAAAAGATCATCTTATGAGAATCAGGACAATTTTAAAATAATATGGTTTCTATATTACGCTGAAGGATTATCTGAAAGAGTAAAGTATCTTATGGAAATTTGTAAGATTTTATCTTAATGTAGTATCAGAATAAGTTTTCCTTCTTTTATCATACATAGAAAAATTCTATTATGCAACATGAAGCTTAGTTTCTCTTATGCACTGAATACTAGAGATATATTTTATCTTACATATTCACTTTTAAAAGTCATCTTACTAAGACAATACTACCTGACATGTGAAAATCATTATGATTAACTATCATATTTATTGTGATAAGTTTTTTTCTATCCTTCAAAGAAAGTTTGTTTATTTAAGGAAAATTCCATGTCATGTTACCATAAATACAAATATCCAAAGAATAATAATATCTCTGACATTTCTTCTATAGATGCATATTCCAGATTCAGAAATAATGGTTGTATATCATTAAAATCCTATCTTATCAAATATATGTCTCTATTTATCAATATATTATCAAGTCTACCATTGTGATTATCTTGCTTACTATTGTTTAAAATAAAATCAAGACATATAAATACAGGTGAGAGCTTCTAAAAAGAAGAGAACATAACAAGGAAAGAAACGTCTATGTGCACTTTCTCAGAATATCAGAAACACCATATTATTTGTACATATACAAATTTGGATTATTGTGTGAATAATAGTGATTAAAATATTATCTATAGCATCCTAATATTTTCCAGATCTAAAACTTGAATGTTATCATCTCCTCAAGACAAATCTTTATCTATTTCTAGTTGCTACTCACAATTGTGTACTACAAAATTTTCTCTCAAAGTTTTTTTTCACTTTATGTTGTTTATACTTAGTATAGATTGTGTTTAAGACTGTGGATAGGTCTTTTAAAGGTACATCCTAGTTAAAAGATCTTATAACTTTGTATTAAGTGACAATTTCTTCTACTCATATGGGAGCCCCCAGTAAAAGGGATACTTTAGTGAAATCACCAAACTCATAGAATTAAGTGTTGGTGTAGTGGACTAGGGGATTTTTATTCCCTGAACCACTATAAATATATTGTTCAATTTCCTTTCCTCATACATTCAGATTTCCACTGCATATTTTTTAAAGGAAATAATTGAACTCACATACCATGAAGAGAGTATTCTAATATCAAAGGAATTTTTATAAACTCAATTCACCCCTATTGATTTATACAACTAGTCATCATTTGGGATAACTTTTATAACCATTACAACCAATCTATTAAGAGATTCTATATAAATTTCATGTTGTTTCTAAAAAAATAGTTTTCTAAACATCACATCTAAATTTAATTTCTGTTACATCCCTATGTGATCTTCTAATAAAATACTTCTACTAACCTCTTAGTGAACAACATTTAAAAATCAAGCTAGTTTGAATAATAGCAAGACTTAGGAATCATATTACTTAAATTCAACTCTTTGAACTTATATTCAAAATTATTATCTTCATAACATCAAATGTTATAATGTTATATATTTTTTTTCTACATATAACTCTTTATAATAACATCATCATCATCCTTGGAACCTTTTTCATCAAACTTTTTCCTTGAAATCATTTGTAAATAATGTAATTATATTCTGAACTCTTTTAGGATAAAGTTATATCCACTTTTTTATGGAAACTAATGTAACTATTTGAACTTCTCTTTAAAATCATACCCTAAACTCTTTTAGGATACCAAGTGATACAATTTTTGTATTGGATGATATGAAACTTAGGTAATAGTGATGTTCAACTTTTATGGTAATTGAATGTATCACTTTACATTTTTTTACCATCACATATCCTAAAATTCTTTAGGATATTAAGTGAAGAATCACTATAATCTTAGACCGGTAAAATCCTTTAATTATCAGAAATAGGCACTTTTTCAAAGTAACTAAATATAAATATGTACATTTTTCTTTACCATTTAATATCCTAACTCTCTAAAATATTAAGTGAAAAGACACTCAAACATAGATTGAAGAAATATTTTATTTATTAACTTTTAACTTATCTAAGTTCAAACATACTCCCACTAGAATATTTTTTTATGTCTCAAAAAAATTACTTTACTTTTAAGAAATATCATTTATTTTCTTTTAGTAGGAATATCTAACAAATAAAATATTGTTTCCATATCATAAATGGTATTCTATGAGTTTGAAACCATTCCATTTATAAAGAAGATTTTATTAAAATATCCCATCGATGGATGGTGGGAACACATTCCCTAATATCTTAAAAATATTTGGATAAACACTTTTATCTTGGATAAACACTTTTATCCTAGATAAACACTTTTATCAAAATCCTATTCTCAAAACATGTTATAGAAATCCAATGAATCATAAACCATGTGTATAAATTTAATCATCTCATAACAACTATTTGTTATCAATCATATTATATTATTACATAAGATAAAGAAGATTAAGATAAATATATTTACTTTGATTCATTTGAGATTGATAAAAAAATTTACATTCAAATCCTCTATGTGGTAATTTTTTACTTCATCACTTGAATGAAAAATACAAGCTCAAACAATTCTTCCTTTAATTTTGTAATCCTATATATTTTAAATAGAAATTTTTATCAGATGAATATCATGTATTATATTTTTTCATCAAGGGATTTTAATGAAAGTGTTCCCACTAAAATTGATGACTCTGTATATCATATCCATTTAGTGATCCAAGATCCATATTTCACTAATCAATGAGTCTGCTATGTCATTTATATCACTGCCCAGTTAATTAGGCATAGAATCAAATCAATCACACTAATTGTGACCCTTGGATAGTGGATTGGATAACCCTTTATCCAAATACATCACATGGATTCACTCAACGCTATTCCTATGGTAACCAAATCCTATTAGGGTATCCCAACTGTTGTAACTCAAAGAAAGCACCAAAAACAAGATAACCAAGGAAAATATAGGGTCACCCCATGTAGGTATGAAACTACCCAAGAAGAAAATACAGAATCAATCATTTATCTCCTTACCCAAGATAATCTAGGGTCACCTAACGTAGGCACAAAACTACCCAATTGGATGATTGAGGTCTTGATAAGTATTTATTTCGAAGGAATATTACACTTAGTATTTTAGGGGGTTTTAATCTCATCAATTTAATATACATCATATGCATATTACATTCATAACTATTGAATCATATTTAATCATTATCTTTTCATGTTTTATTTCCCTTTGTGTATAAATGATTCTGACTATTTACTTTTGGAAATCTCTAATATATCCACCAAATTAATGTTTTCACACCACATTAATGTGTAACTCTTTACACAACCCAAAAATTTGTATTATTCACTCAAAAAAAGAAGTCAAGTATATCTATACATATCCAAATTCATCATATGCATAAGGTACATGAATGCTTCATGTAAAGGAATAAATTTAAATGATATTAAAAAACCCCACATGACTAAGCTTGAAGTGATAGATAGGTAACCCCATTTACATTCCTAGCTAAGGAAAGCCTCTAGAAAAGTAGGTGGCCTAGCCCCAAGTCCATATACTTGGAGATACTTTATTCAATAGATAATTCGATTCATGATATCTCTAACACCTAATATTCACAAGCTATGCGCTTCTCAATTATATTTTGAGTATATTTTCATATGTGCATGTGTATGGATGGTCACATGAATGTGCTTCACGTATGCATGATTATATTGGATAATAAACTCACCACCTTTTATTTTCATGTGTGTATGAGCCCATGAAAATATTTTGCATAAGGGTGTGAGTGTAAAAATACTGTCCACTCCTTTTTTCACACACAATTACATGTATTGTACACACTGTTTTCAAATTCACATGACACTTCACAGATTCATGTGAAGTGCATGACCTATCCATTCTTTTCAAAGAACATGATATGTTTATTGCCTATGGGTGATCTGATTATGGATCACTTGTTGAAAGTGGGTTCCTTAGACCTAACTTGTGATTTACTTTGATTACCACCACATGTATATAGTTTGATATATATACATGTATCAATATTACCAAAATAGTGTCAATACTTCTACGTCCACTATATTTATGGTAATTTATTTATATTAAGTTTCATATCAAAGAGTTATAACAAATCACAATCTATAATGAAAACCTAGAGATACTATGATAGTAATCTTAAAGTAATGTCCTATGGTCCAGATACATCATATTGAAAGGAAACAGATGATGTGAAACTATCAAGTGTTGGGGGTTTATAATCATCGAGACTTATTCTCATGAAGTTTTTATTCAATGATCTCTAGTAGTTGAGATCATGAGGAAAAAACCGCCAATAATAACACCACATGTTTTAGATGTCATTGGTCATACCTATCTACAGACATGCGTATTGGTCTTCTGGATGGAGATCATTATCAATGTGTTCCATTTGACTGTGTACTTTGGTGAAAGGTGGAAACCATGACAATGAATTTGTGGTGAGGTAGTTTTTGTTGGGTGAGTCATTGGTGGTATGACATTAGTTGAATGATCAAGATCTAATTTTTCGCTTCTGAGTTAAGGAAATGTTGATCAGGATGCTAATACCTGTATAAATCCATGAATATGGAAGTTGAAGGTAAATCCATCCCGATAGATCAAAAAATAATAAATAAATAAAGGACGATGAAACAAGTGTGCATCCTACTTTATGATATATTGTATGATAAAGAGATTATATCACATAGTGAATGTTCCTAGGTTGGTTGTCATTGCTACGGATTTTCCTTATATCTTTAGGGCCTTAATGGGTTTCTATACTCCTCTATTGGTCTATGAATATTATTCACTAATATCAAGATAAGTCATAGAGGGGAACACACAATTGACCAGAAAATTCCAAGGTCCAGACATACTAGACCTATAAAATTAAGTAAAAAATACGAGCACAAATAAGTCATTATAATGAGTTTTTACAAAGTCGAGAGTGCCCCACCCCCCTCATATCATCATCCACCAACTGTACATAGTGATCAAGTATCTTGAATAACCAAATAGTGCTCATCTCAGTTATTTATCTCTTTGAAAATGCATCAAAAACTTGATTTGCCTCCCTATATACATGTGTTACAATAAAGTTGAGGTAACTCACCTAATTGATACACCCAATCCAATGAGGTATAATCCTCCATGGTAAATTACTAGTTCTTAACTTGAGGGAATTAACAGCAAGCTCAGAGTTATATTCTATCCAAACAACTATCCAATTATGATAGGAAACATGTTTGAAAGCATAGATAATAGCCCATAGCTCAGCTTCGTAAGTAATACCTTGACCAATAAAGTGGTGGATGCATCCTTTGACAAATATTCGATATGTGCGAAAGACACCAATACATCCTTCCAATCCTGGATTGCTAAGATCTTATCTTTCGATATTGATTTTGACACAATTTAGTTTAGGAGTAATCTAATGAATTCTCTTGACCATAAGGGTATTTTTTGGCCTCCCTAAAATCCCCATCATGTGTAGGGAGTTAAGATCATCCATGTAGTTCTCCATAGCTCCCACCTACATAACTGCAACAACATGTACCTCCCTATGTACCTTTATAATCCCCACATGAAAGGAAGGCCGACTGCCATCAACCATTGAAGTATTTATGGCCATCCATATGGCATGACAGATAGCTGAAGTGGCTTCCAAGAAAAGGTTTTGAAGATTATTTCTTAGGCCACTCCTAGTGACATTAATTAGCAACTCATCAATACTTCTATAACATCATAAATCAACATTAAAAATGAATCCAAGGTAACTCCAAAGGTTCTATGAAAATGTTCATTGCAAGAAAACATGCTACATATTTTCATAAGCCTTGAGACAAAGATGGAAAACTGAAATGATGACTTGTCTAGCATTCCTCAACCGATCATGGGTAGTTAAGAGATTCTTCCATATTTTCCAAAAGATAAGTAACCCTAATGGTGGAATAAAAGGAGCCTTAAACTTGATAATCCAAGTAGAAATTTGAGAATATCTAGAAAAATGAAGTTTATAGTTATCCCTCAAATTGTAATGCCAATTCCTGTTTAGATTCTAAATCAAAGTGTCATAATCCACAAAGGATTAAATTTGTAATTATAGGATAGATTGAGATGTGATAATATTAGAGAGATCTCCATTGTGATGAAAAAGATCCGGAATAGTCATATCAACCATACTGGAAGGTATATGGCTAGTGATAAGAGGGTTTTCCATCCAAGGGGAGTTCTAGTAATTAAGGCCAGACTTCCTACTTACTATCCATTTAGAATTATGAAAAATATCATTAAAATAGTGCCTAATCTAGGGTCACACATATGAGGAGAGGTAGTGAGGATACCCATTGAGAAGACTCATTGTGAACCTGCATGATAAGAAGTCTACAGAATAATCCTTTAAGGTGAGAAGATTCCAAGTGAACTTGTTAATAGGTCCATCATTGAAGATTCTAAGTTCCTTGATATCAAGGCCCCCTTCTCAATTGGTTTAATGCCATCCTTCCAAGAAAAAATGATCAACTTAATTTCATTCATGGATCCTATCCAAATAAAGTTTCTCATCATGGATTGAATGTCATTAAGAAGGCCACTTGGCCACCTGTAGAGGGATAAGGAATACACATGCTTTGATGTAATCACCCAATTAATGAGACACACCCTCCCATCTTGAGACATTTCCTTTACCTTATATCTTTCCAACTTATTAAAAATTAAATATCATATATCTTCATGATATTTCCTTTGGACCTTTCCATAAAATAAGGGGACTCCAAGGTAGACAAAGGCTTGAAAACCCTTCCTAACACCAAGCGCCCTAATGATTCTATTCTACTTACTGATAGTCAAGACATCCCCAAACACTATAAATGATTTATTCTAGCTGATGGAATGAGAAAAAACTATTTTATAATGTAGAAAGAAAGATTTGATTGTAGAGATGGTGCTCTTTGAATCATTCCCAAAGAGAAGGTTGTTATCAACATACAATAAGTGAGAAGGTATAAAAATGTCCCTTCAAGCTTTAATCTGCTTATAGATACAAATATGAGATAAATCATGAAATAATCTACTCATGTATTCCTTATCAATAGAAAAAATAAGCACTGAGATAGGATATCCTTATGAAACTCCTTTGGTGCACTAAAAATAACCCCTAGGATCTCTATTAATTAATATAGATAGCCTTTTAGAGACAAGAATACATGTTACAAGATTGGTGAACCTATTTGAGAATCTAAACCTTTTGAGCAAATCAATATGGAATCTCCACTTTATAGTATCAAAGGCCTTTGATATGTCAATATTAATAGAAAAGTTTCCTTGCTTGGACTTACTTTTCATTTGATTAATACTCTCTATGGACTTGAAGAGACAATTATGAATGCACCTTCCATGTAAAAAACCAAACTGATTTGAGGAAATATGTTCATTAATGAAATTTACCAATATTTTCATCAGAATCTTGATGATGATTTTAGGGATAGTGTTTCCAATAGCCAACAATCTGAAATATTTAATGTTAACAACATTATCATTCTTTGGGATCAAAGTAATAAAGTTCAATTTAACCCCATTTGGCATGTAGATATGGGTGAAGAAATATCCAACTACATTAATTACATCTCCTTTCATAATTTCCATGTAAAACATGAAAAACTTGTTAGTGAATGCCTTAGGACTAGCCGTACTTTCAATGTTTATAGAGAAAAGATATTTCTTAATTTCCTCCCCCAAAGGAGTCTTGATAAGAGCCTCATTTCTTTGTTTAGTAATACAATGGGAGATGTTATTAATTAACTCTTGGATTCTGTCCATACCATCACTAGAGTAAATATCTGTGAAGTAATTCACTACTGCACTAGTGATCTCAAATTCAGAGGTGTAGAGGCATCCATCAATGCTGATGGCCTTTAGGCCTGCCTCGATCTTTTTTTCTCTGTGCATACTGTGAAAAATTTTATAGTTCCTGTATCCAATAACTATCCATTTAATATGTAAGTTACTCCTTTCCAATATTTCCCTGACAACAAGAAGATTATATAGATTCGAGGTAGCTTGAATTTATTTTATGGAGGGTCTGTCCAAGTGATAATTTCTGATTTGGAAGATAGAAAGATTTTAATCATAAGCTTCAATGTCAACATTAAGATTAGAGAATGACTTATTTCCCCATTCCCTTAATAGTGCTTTAGCCTTTTTCAAAATTTCAGCAAAGACATACAGTGGGCTACAACAAATATTACCCCTCCAAGCCTCCATAATCATCTCCCTACAACCAAGAGAAAAAATCCATCCATTGTTGAAATGAAAAGGAAGAGGTGAAGACTTGGTCATTTGATAAAAAGGTCCATTAAAATAATATTTTGATCTGAATGGTGCTTTGGGAGAGTGTGACTAGAAATTTTAAATAACGAGCATTCATCCTCCATTTGGATAAATCAACTATCAAGCTGCTTGACTGCCTCCCATTCAAGGTATAACTGCTCCAAGTAAAGTTAGCACCTATTATAGGGACTTCAGAGAGCTAAAATTTATCAATAAATGAGGAGAAGTCTGTAGATTATAATCTATTTAAATTGACCCTAGTTTTTCTTTAGGTATCAGGATGGTATTAAAATCACATATTATCACCCAATTAGAATTAAAAACCCTAGATAAAGCCTCAATCTCATTAAAAAGCTCCATTATTATTATATACAAGGTGTAAGTGTAGACAAAAGATAATTCAAAACTGAGTCCATTACCAGTGAAATAAATTGAGATCCACTGTGAATTTTTAGTACAAGAGGTAACCTGGAAAATCCCATGCTTAAGAACCCAAAGGCAATCTATATTGTTGTTATTAAGATCTTTAGAGACAAAGTCATACCCAAGCGATTTCCACATGAAGAATCTCCATTTTTTAAAAGTAATTTTGGGTTTAGCAATTCCAATTAAAGAGGGTTTATAAGAAAAAAGATAATTTCAAAGGGAAATGACTGTGGGATGGTTCTCAAGCCCTTGACAGTTCCAGTAAATGATCTTAATTGAGGTACAGTTTGTCTTCTAGATAGGTTCCTTTTCTCTTTTTCGATGATGTTAGGACCATATATAGAAAGATCCATGCCTTATTACATACATAAATCTTGAATTTAGTCAAGAAAACACTTCCTTTTAAATTAATTATCTTTTCATGTTTATAACTTTAGAGAATTGGTACATAATACATTCATAACATTACACATTTTTACAAAGTGGATACCATAAAAACAGTTTCCATTTTTTTCAAAATATAAAACATTAAAACTTAAAACATGATTACTTGACAATTATTCAAAATTTAACATGTATTACTTATTTTTCTTACAAATCCATTATCCTATGAAAATCATTTGAAACTTGGTATGATCACAAAAACTCAGTAAGGGATACAAAAAGAAGGAAAGAACACATTAGTCCACGAATACTTGTAACGTATGAAATCACTTTCAAAAGACATACTCATAACCTATATATATATATACTTAATTTGTGAAACATGAGATTTACACAATACATAAGAACATAAGTAGAACCATAAATGTATCTTGGGGAATTACTTACATAATCTTGTAACCCTCTCGACTACCTTATAATTTGTAACCCTCACTGTTACCTTACTATTTGTGTAACCATCACAGTTACACTTGGAGTAACCATACTACCAAACTCCAACTTACACATAACCAATGAATTTTAGTCATATATAGGTCCCACCCTTCATCATAAACAATTCCCAAGAACCAGAACATAATCATATAACATGAATAATATCATAAAAACATTGCTTTTGAATTTTGTAAAACATAATTCAAAAAGAGGATTTTAAAAGAAAAGCCCCTTCTAAATATCATACAATTGAAGAGAGACTTAATAGAGTGGATAGAATATGTATATAAACTATAATTAGATATAATTCAACATAATATAAGCAAAAACCATCACACAATCAATTTTAATACCACATAAATAAAAAAGTATAAGGTTAACCCAAAGAATGGAAATCGGGTTAAGAATTCCCTTACCGAAGGCTTGTCTTACTTCAAACTTGTTTAAAATTGCTGTATAATGGTTAAAAGAGTGTTATTAGTATTTTAAAAAAATATTTTCATGTTTATAACATCTTATATGATCATTTCATAACCTCATTTCACCCCTTAATTGTTAGTATTTGTTTCCTTACACTGTTTTGGGTGAGTTCTTTATATGATTTCCATGATTGGTTCATGATGGATGTTCTTGTCGATTGGAAGTGAAACTCCAGAATTGGAATGTAAAGGTATTTACATATTTCCAGTATCATAATTTATACCATTTATCATTTTGATGTTTTATATGAGGATGATTCATAAGTTAAAACATTAATGATGTTCATTTAGACCATTTTAGTGGTTCTTTGATAATAACAACCTCATTTTGTCTAATAAATTAAAACCATGAGTACAAATGAATTATAGAACCATGGATGAGAAATAATAAATATATTATAACTTGGTTCAACCATATAAATGGTTTCATGACCATACTTGAAAGAATTAATGGAAATTGAAATCACATCGTCCACGATGTTGGAAATTTGACACATCACGAACAATGTTTTTATTCCTTGAATAAGTTGGAGATGAGAAGAATAATGATGATGAATTTTCCATGAACATGAGAACATACAGAATATAAATGATTTATGGAGATTTCATGCCTATTGGATAATAAGATATTAATAAAGAATAATAAAAGTAAGGAACTCAAAATAAAAGAATAATTGAAAAATCCCTTACAAAAATTCGGCAGCCTAACAACTATGCAACATAGTTTTAGAAAATATTGAAAAGAGAGGGGACAAGGGTAACCCATACATAAATGAATCATAATTAAGAATATATCAATAATAATAAGTAAATATGAACATGGTATGGAAACTTGAAAGTTATACCACATAAAAGAGAACTTTAATAGAAAAAGAAAGAAATTGAGAATTTTTTACCTTGTAGAGTAACTCCTAGAACATGAATGTTGGGACCTTGGGGGCTTGACAAAACCTTGGGAGGGATACTAGTCAGGTAAGGAGGCCAGATATTTGTTGATGATTAATTTTGAATGATGTTAAAGAATTAATGAGTTGGTATTTATAGCAAAAGTGAGGGATTATTTTAATAATTTCCAAGGGACACCTCATTAGTGGTATTTGCAAAACCATGGGCTTGACCATGGTATTTTCCCAAGATATTAGCCACTTGGGAAACCTCACAACTTATTTTAGTGTAAAAAATTATACCAGGTTTATTACATCATTATTACATCATTAGTGATGTCACTAACACATCGAAACTCAAAATTGTATTTTTTACTATTCATTGAAAAATCAACTGTTTCAGAAAAATCCCCCAAATTCACCCTAACCATTTATCAACGTGTATAATTCAAAAATGAAGTCAATTTTTTGAAAATATTTTTCTAAATATTTTTAATTTACTTTTTGAATAAAATCATACTTAATTCAAAAATTAATAATTTTAAAACTATAATTGCTTTTATATCAAATTGAAAAATTAACAAAGATGTTATTATCTTAAATCCTCAAGAAAATAAAAAAATAAAAAAATTACTATTCATTAGGTTTATATTACTATTCATATTACTTGTAACACACCAAGCTTCCATGCTACGTTTCCCTTTGAATAATGCAACAGCTTGCATTGTACGCAACTTCGAGATTCTAACACACCGCGACCAATCAAAGTAGCTGTTATGAATAGTAATACCCAATTTTTGAAATTTTATAAATTTTGTCTTTCAAAATGGACTTAATTTTTGGATTCGGAATATCAAAATTAGATTAGGGTGAATTTTTGGCACTTTTCTGATAACTTTCATATTTTTATGAATAGTGAAAAATACTAAATTTTAATTAAAAACAAATTTTTTAATCAAAATAATTTATAGTGTTAGAATATAAATTTGAGTGGTTTTAAAGTATAATTAGATCATATTTTTACCATTTAATATAATTTTGGTCATTAGATGTAATTTCACATTTAAACTGTACATAAACAAGTGTCAATCTTTTGATATTTATTATTTCTTAAAAACATGTTTTTTGTTTTGATAGCGGAAATTAATTTTAAATTAATTTCTGCCACTTCTATGTTTTAAATTTTGAAAAATTTATTCAATATTTGGAATCAGTAGGTCCAAATTGGGTAAATAGGTATATTTTATTTTTAGACATTTTAAATATTTCAGTAAATATTTTATTTACCATGATTAAAGGGTAAATATAATAAATAAAGGTAAAATATAATTTTATAATAATATTAAATTACCCTAACATCTGTCCTAATCCTATTGGCTTATACATATCCAACCATGGTCATACTTGGGTTGAATTTGGGACCCCATGAATCCACATGAGAGTAATAATGACATTTTATATTAATTAATTTAAAGACAAAACTGATATAAACAAATATCTTTTTGTAAATAAATTTTTACATGGGGTTATATAAGTTATATTTTAGACTATAAATATTATTTGGAAAGATTAAAATATTTCCTAAATCATGGTATTTTTTTTAATTTTTGCACATCAAATAAATTAAATTATTTATGACACAATAATGATGCAATATTTACATCATTTATAAATGATTTAAATAAATAAGATTATAAATATTAAAAAATATACAAAACATATAAAATTCTTATTGGATTATTTTATTTTGACCATGAGTCATATTAAATTTGTTATTAACAAATATTTGACCTTTTGAAACCGAATATGAGGTTATAATAAAATAATTGTTTCAAACTTTCCTAAAGAGCCCCTCCTCTCCCTTATAAAATCCCTCAATTCCTACCCATTTCTCACACTAATCAAGACTTTTTCTCGTACAAACCCTACCCAAATATCCTCCCAACATACCTAAATTCATTCTATAGGACTTACTTTAGTCATAAAGCCAAACTAAGGAGACCTTTTGATCAAATCAAGAGGAAGAACCCGAAGAAGAGGTAAATATTTCATCACCTCTTTCAAGTTCTTTTCTTCTTCCACTTCATCTTTCTTCATTTTTTCCATTATAAAATAATAACTCCAGTATCTTCTATATAATTTTATGTTATTATAAATATGGTACAACCATATTCATTATTCCATCCATCTTTTGAATGACATGTCACCATATGTGCGTACGTACGACTTACTGTCTCCACGTCGTGGTGTAATTGTTATTCAATAAATTATTATTTGGATAGGTATAATAATGATGTTTAATTGATGTAAATAATAAATATAACATGATAATTATTCTTTATATATGATAGATCATCCAATTATATATTATTTTAATATCAAAAGAATGATATTGTCGCTCGTGCGTACATACGGATTACCGTCTCCACGAACGTGATGAGATTCATTCCCCATCGTATCCATTCAAGACTAATTTTCATTAGGTGATTAAAAATAATGTTTAAAGACTTAATATCATTCTGAATATGAATAAGATACATCCTATACAAAAAAACATTACTTACGTAACAAATCATATAAAGGAAAACAAATCAGTTAACACCCGAAACGACGATAATACTAAAATATTATTAACAAAGTAATGTTAAAAGATCATATATGATATCATATTAATGTATATGATTCTTTTATAATTTAATAACAATTATTTCACCATTATACAGGAGGTTAACCTACCCTCTGCCAAGAAAAAGTACAAGGTAAAGGTTAATTTCACAATCTCTTTATTATACGAGGCTGTTTTTATATAAGTATCTACTGGGACATATTATTATTCATGTCCATGTTTCAGGAAATAGTTTTCAAAGGGATTATTTTAAATATTTTTTTTAATAAAATATCATTTTAAATGTTTTAAATATTTATTCTTATAAATCATTCTCATTAATGTCCATGTTTTCAAAATGGGTATAAGGAATTTATTTATATAAACATGAATGTTTTTAAAATGTTAATTACTTTAAAAAGTGTCAATGGTATGGAACACTTTGATTCAAAAATGTCTTTAAATGTCTTACTTTCTAAATTGTGTGATTTTTAAATGTTTTCATGAAAAATGGATATTTCTCTCAAAGATTTTTACAAATCATTTTCATCTATGTCAACATCCTTTGATGGATTTTAAACTTGTTTTAAGTTGATTTATTATGATAAAAATATTCCATATTGTATTGAAGGTTTTGTGATATGTTTGAATATGGATGTGTTATTTTTATAACATTCATGTTTTATGGATAAAGTATTGAAACTTCATATTCGAGTTTTAATATGAATATTTATGTTATGTTTAAACCTTTTCATATGAGGAATGCATTGGACTTAGTAAGTGATGGGTGGAGCTCTCTATAGCTCCTCGATGCATCGGTAGGTCTCATGAGACAAACTAGTGTCTTGGCACAAGGACTTGACAAAATCTTATTTATAGTCTTTGAACAAGGCCTTGACTATGTGGTTATGAAATTCTGGCATTATGCATTCCATCATTATGAAAGTGGCTATTGATATTGCATGTGATTATTCGACTAGTAGAATATCCATGCAAGTAAATGGCATAATTTTGATTTTATATTTTCCATATTATGCTGAAGTTAAAGTTTAAAAGGTTTTCATTTTAGTCTTATGCATTGCCTTAAATGTCTATGCTTATTTATGAAAGTTTCTACTATATTGTTATCCTTACTGAGCATCTGAGCTCACCCATTTCTATGTTTTATTTTTCCCAGGATGCGAAGAATTATATTATGACTGACCTGTAGGGATAGTCTATGGGATCTCAGTATTGTCTATGGAAATAATGTTGTTGTAGTTTTCCATTTTATGATGTAATGTAAACCTTATGAATATATCTAGTACTTCCAAGGCTACTAAAATAATCAGTATTTTGATACTTGAACTTTTGTGATCATGCAAATGATACGTAATAATGCACCGAATCTGGGCTTCTGGGGTCGGGGCGTTGCATTACTATTCATAAGGGTATGCTACTATTCACCAAAAAAACATGTTGGTTCCAATAGACTCCAAATAATATATTGAACACAATTGTAGATGACCATTTTTTGAAATTAAAAACATAGAAGCAGTAAAATTATGTTTAAAGAATACTTATAAATATCTACATTAAATAAAATTTCAAGAATTTCAATTTATTTTTAGAAAAACTTGGGGTGTTATATTGTCCCCGCCTTCTGAAAATTGCATCCTCGCAATTTTATTTACTTATTAAAAAAGTGATGGTACCTTTACCTCATAGCATTTTCAGACTCCCATGTTGCTTCTTCAACCATGTCATTTCTCCACAAAACCTTTACCTAGTGGATTACCTTATTCTTAAATACAAGTTCCCTTCGATCAAGAATTTGAACTAGTTTCTCTTCATATGAAAGGTTATCATATAGCTGAACTGCTTCTAGGCTCAAAACATGAGTCGAATATGGTATATACTTCCTCAAAACCGAAACATGAAAAACATTGTATACCTGAAACAAACTCAGAGGCAAAGCTACTCAGTATGAAACTAGTCTAACTTTCTTTAAGATTTCAAAAGGACCTATGAACCGTGGACTTAGATTTATTTTCTTACCAAAACGTAGCACAATTTTCCAAGGAGATATTTTAAGGAAAACATGGTCACCTACCTCAAAAGAGAAGTCTTTCCTTTTATTATCTGTATAAATTTTCTGACTACTCTGAGCTATCCTCATGTGCTGCTGAATCATCTTCACTTTCTCAGACACTTCCTCTATTAATTTTGTCCCCATCAACTTTCCTTCACTGACTTCATCCCAGAACACTGGATTCCAACACCGCTTTTCTAAAAAAGCCTCAAAAGGTGACATCTGTATACTGGAATGAAAAATTTTATTATAAGAAAACTCAACTAAAGAAAAATGATGATCCCAACTTCCTTAGTAGTCTATTGAACAAGCTCTAATAATATCCTCCAAAGTTTGAATCGTTCATTCTGACTACCCATCTGATTGAGGATGAAAATATGTACTGAAATTTAACTCTGTTCCCAACGACTTCTAAAGTCCCTTCCAAAAGTTAGAAGTGAACCTAAGATCCCAATCAGATAGAATGGAAAAAGGAACTCCATATAACCTGACAATGTCCTTGAGGTACAATCGAGAAAGATGATCCAAATACATTATATCTCGAATAGAAATAAAATGTGAAGATATTGTCAGCCAATCCACAATTGTCAAAACTGCATTATTACCTCGAGATATCTTAGGTAGTCCCACCACAATGTCCATGGATACATTCTCCCACTTCCACTCTGGAACTGGAAAAGGCTGAAGCATCTCCTTTGGTAACTACCGCTCTGCTTTAACCTGCTGACATTTCAAACATTTCATGGTAAAATTAGCAATATCCCTTTTCATTCCATCCCACCAGTAATACTTCGGAAAGTATCTATACATCTTAGCACTTCCAAGATGAACCGAAAATGGAGAACTACGAGCTTCACAAAAAAAATCTTTCTTCAACTAATAATCACAGGGCACACACAACCTTTTTCCAAATCTTAAAACACAAACTTTATCAAGGTTAAATTCTGGAAGGTTACCCATTTTAACCAATTATACATTTTTCTGTAGCTCACCATCTTCCCTTTGTGCTTGCTTAATTCTGTCTGACAAAAAATAATGCACTGAAACCTGAAACAAAACATATTTATTCCCTGCACTAAAAACTTCTAAGCCAAAATTCATCAAATCATTAATCCAGGGATCATGTTCCATACGTAACATGGTAAATGATGCATGATGTTTTCGACTCAAGGCATCTGCCACTTTTTTTGATTTTCCAGGATAGTAATTTATTGTGAAATCATAATCCTCTATCAGTTCGAGCCATCTTCTATACCTCATGTTTAATTCCTTATGAGTGAATATATACTTCAGACTTTTATGGTTAGTATATATTTGACATTTAGCTCCGTATAAATGATGCCTCCGAATTTTCAAAGAAAAAACCACAGTCACCAATTCCAAATCATGTGTGGGATAATTTAATTCATGAGGTTTTTGTTTTCTTGAAGCATAAGAAATTACCTAATCATTCCGCATAAAAACACAAACAAGTCCCTTCAATGAAGCATCACTATATATGACAAAATCACCATTTTGGGAAGGCCAGGAAAAAACTAGAGAATTTACCAATCTCTTCTTTAGTTCCTAAAAAAAACATCACATTCTTTTGTCCAAACAAATTTAACCCCTTTCCATGTTAACTTAGTTATCGGGATAGATAACTGAGAAAAGTTATTAACAAAAAATTAGTAATAACCTGCTAATCCAATGAAACTACGAATATCTGTAGCATTTATGGGTCTTGTCCATTCATCAAACACTTTTGTTTTGGGAGAATCAACTGTTATTCCATCTCTATTTACAATGTTCCCAAGAAAATAAATCTGTTTTAACCAAAAATCACACTTGCTGAATTTTCTATACAGTTTCTTTTTTTAAGGTTTGTAAAATGACCCTTAGATGTTTTTCATGCTCCTATTTATTTTTAGAAAATACCATAATGTCATCAATAAATACAACCACAAACTTATCCAAGAACTCATGAAATACTCTATTCAAAAGATTCTTGAATATAGAAGGTACATTAGTTAGCTCAAAGGGAATAAGAACAAATTCATAATGCCCATATCTAGTATGAAAGGCTATTTTTGGATTGTCATCCTCCTTCACCTTCAGCTGATGGTATCTAGATCTCAAGTCAATCTTGGAAAAGTACTAAGCTCCCTGAAGCTGATCAAACAAGTCATCGATATGAGGAAAAGAATACTTGTTTTTAATAGTGATGTTATTCAAAGCTCTATAATCAATATAAAGTCTCATGGAACCATCTTTCTTTTTAACAAACAAAACAAAAGATCCCCATGGTGAAGTTCTAGGATGAATTAATCCTTTATCAATAAAATCCTTCAACAAATTTTTCAATTCAAGAAGTTCTATTTGATCCATATGATATGGGGGTTTTGAAATTGTCTTAGGATTAGGAACTAAGTCAATTGTGAAT
Organism: Viscum album; assembly: GCA_963277665.1. Taxonomy (NCBI): domain Eukaryota; kingdom Viridiplantae; phylum Streptophyta; class Magnoliopsida; order Santalales; family Viscaceae; genus Viscum; species Viscum album. The sequence continues at coordinate 461,922,223 of OY728138.1, forward strand.
TTGACTTCCCGATTAGGTATAACACAAGGTAAATCATCAGGAAAAACATCAAGGTATTCATTTACCATAGACACATCATCAATCTCAACAGTTCCCTTATTTTTAACAATATGATCAAGATAAATTTCACTTATATCTTTCAACAGTTTCTCAGCTTCCTGATATGTTATCAATTGTATGAGTTCATTCTTGTATTCAAAATGAAATTCTTAATAAAAAACCTTTTCTTTAGCTCTACATTCAATCTTAGCATGATAAAAATAAATCCAATCCATTCCCAGAATAATATCAAACTCGATTAAGGGTAAAAAAAGGTTTGTAGGTAAAGTCTTTCCAAAGACGACAATAGAAAGATTATTATAATTTCTCTTTTCTATAGTATTTACCCCTGGTGTTTTTACAACAAGTTCAGGTCTCATTTTTTGAGGTGATATTTCTGATTTACCCAAAAATTTATCAGAGATGAAGAAATGTGTAGACCCTGTATCAAACAAAACATTAGAAAAATATAAGTGAACAAACAAAGTACCTGATACAACTTCATTGGATGGCCCGACATCTACTGACATAGTCGTAATGGATCTCACTACTTCTTTTTGCTTATAGTCTGGATTCTTTACATCATTCAGATCTCTCTTTAGGCAGACATTTTCATAATGGCCCATCTCACCAAATTTAAAACACTTTATAGTTTTCTTATCAGGATTAGTCTTAGGATCATTTTCATTGCAATCTCGGGCCATATGTCCAAACTTACCACATTTAAAACACTTCCCAATTTTTCTAAGATATTCTCCAGGGTGTTTCTTACCGCACTTTTCTCAACCTAAAAACTGAATTTTTTTACCATCAGATTTCTTTTTTTGATTCTTACCCATCGCTTGCCACCTGGAATTATTCTTCTCCATGTTTCCAAAATGCAGATGATCATCAGAAAACTCCATCTCTACCCTCTCAGCACATTTGAAAAGTTTCTCATAACTTTTGATTCCACGGGAGGCCAACGCCCTTCGATACCTTTGATTCAGTACTGAGTAAAATTGGTTGATTTTTCTATCAAGGTCTAGAATAAGATTTGGAGTATACCTCGCCAGTCAAGTGAAGTTCGCTTCAGACACAACCACTCAATCCTCCTCCTTTTTCTTCAATTCAAGGAATTGCTTCTCCATCCTAAGTTTCACCACATTAGGAAAATATTTTTCAAGGAAAAGAATTTTAAATTCATCCCAATCTAAGACATCAAAATCCTCTCTACCCCTGATATTCCTCACCATTGACGACCACTGATCAGCTTCACCTTCAAAACTATAAATGGAAAGACTTACCTTTTTATTATATGAACATCCCATAACATCGAATATCTTTTCAAGGGCTTTGATCCATCCCTCAGCTGCTACTGGGTCAGAAGATCCATTGAAAGTAGGGGTATTGTCTCATAAAATGTTCCACTACTATCATGTTACATTGTGGTACCTTTATTTGTTATCTTGCATTAATGACACCACCATTTATTACCCGCGTTAGCTGAGCCATTAGTGTCATAAACTTCTCCCTACCATTCCGGGCTATAAATCCGGAAGGATTTTGTTCTATCAGAGCCTCTCCTCTTCAACATCCTTGTTCCTTATACCGAAAACCATTACAAACAAACATATCTTAGATGAATAAACATGGTAATATTTAAATGATATAACATTTCAAATTAATCATAGATTAAAAATAATTTATGGTATTTTTTTAACATCATTCTAACCCCTAAATTTATCTAAACCATCCTCTGATACCAACTATAAAGACCCAACTTTTTTACATGCATAAATCTTGAATTTAGTCAAGAAAACACTTCCTTTTACATTGAGTATCTTTTAAAGTTTAGACATTTATAGAATTGGGACATAATACATTCATAACATTACACAATGTTACATAGTGGATACCATAAAAACAGTTTCCATTTTTTCAAAATATAAAACATTAAAACTTAAAACACGATTCCTTGACAATTATTCAACATTTAACATGGATTACTTATTTTTATTACACATCCATTAACCTATTAAAATCATTTTAAACTTGGGATGAGCACCAAAACTCAGTAAGGGATACAAAAAGTGGGAAAGAACACATTAGTCCATGAATACTTGTAACGTATAAAATCACTTTCAAAAGACATACTTATCACATGTATATATATACTTACTTTGTGAAACATGAGATTTACACAATAAATAAGAACATAAGTAGAATCATAAAGGTATCTTGGGGCATTACTTATATAATCTTGTAACCCTCTCGACTACCTTATAATTTGTAACCCTCATGGCTACCTTACTATTTGTGTAACCATCGCTGTTACATTTGGTGTAACCACACTGCCGACCTCCAACTTACACATACCAAATGAATTGTAGGGAGATATAGGTTCCAATATTCATCATAAAAAATTCCAAAGAACCATAACATAATCATACAACATGAATAATAGCATAATAACATTTCTTTTGAATTTTGTAAAACATAATTTTAAAAGAGGATTTTAAAAGAAAAGCCCCTTATAAATATCCTACAATTGAAGAGAGACTTAATAGAGTGGATGTAATATGTATATAAAATATTATTAGACATAATTAGACATAATATAAGCAAAATACATCACACAATAAATTTTAATACCACATAAATAATGAAGTATAAGGTTAACCTGAAGAATGGAAATCGGGTTAAGAATTCCCTTACCCCAGGCTTGTCTTACTTAAAAACTTGTTTAAACTTCCTGTATATTGGTTAATAGAGCATTATTAGTATTTTAAAGAAACATGTTAATGTTTATAACATCTTATATGATAATTTAATAACCTCATTTTACCCTTTAATTGTTAGTATTTTGTTCCTTGCACTGTTTTGGGTGAGTTCCTTATATGATTTCCATGATTGGTTCAAGATGGATGTTCTTGTCAATTGGAAGTGAAAATCCAGAATTAGAATGAAAATATATTTAAATATTTACAGTAACATAATTTATACCATTTATCATTTTTATTATTTATATGAGGATGATTCATATGTTAAAATATTAATAATGTTGTTTAGATCATTTTAGTGGTTCTTTGATAATAACAACCTCATTTTGTCTTATAAATTAAAACCATGAGTACAAAAGAATTCCAGAACCATAGATGAGATTTAATACATATATTATAACCTGGTTCAACCATAGAAATGGTTTCATGACCATAATTGAAATAATTAAAGGAAGTTAAAATCACATCGTTCACGATGTCGGAAATTCGACACATCACGGACAATGTTTTTATTCCTTGAATAAGTTGGAGAGGAGAAGAATAATGATGATGAATTTTCCATGAACATGGGAACATCTAGAATATACATGATTTCTGGAGATTTTGTGCCTCTTTTTTAAGAAGAGACGAAGAAATAATAAGAAAATAAAAGAACTCAAAATAAAAGAATAATTGAGAAATCCCTTACAAAAATTTAGCAGCCTAACTGATATGCAACATAGTTTTAGAAAATATTAAAAAGAGAGGGGACAAGGGTCAACCTTACAGAAATGAATCATAATGTAGAATAGATCAAGAATAAGAATGAAATAAGAATATAGTATGGAAACTTGAAAGTTATACCACATCAAAGAGAACTTGAATGCCAAAAGAAATAAATTAAGAATTTCTTTACTTTGTAGAGTAACTCCTAGAACTTGAAGGTTGGGACCTTGGGGGCTTGAGGAAACCTTGGGAGAGATAATAGGGAGGTAAGGAGTTCAGAGCTTCGTTGATGAGGAATTTGGAATGATGTTAAAGAATGAATGGGTTGGTATTTATAGCAAAAGTAAGGGATTATTTTAATAATTTCCAAGGGACACCTCATTAGTGGTATTTGAAAATCCATGGGATTTCCCATGGTATTTGCCCAAGATATTAGCCACTTGGGACACCTCACAACTAATTTTACTGTACACAAGTCTACCAAGTTTATTACATCATTATTAAATGATTAGTGATGTCATTAACACACCAAAACTCAAAACTGTATTTTTTACTATTCATCAAAAAATAAACTATTTTAGAAAAATCCCCAAAATTCACACTAACCATTTATCAATGTGTAGAATTAAAAAATGAAGTCCATTTTTTGAAAATATTTTTCTAAATATTTTTAATTTAATTTTTAAATAAAATCATACTTAATTCCAAAATTAATAATTTAAAAATTATAACTGCTTTTATATCACATTGAAAAATTAACCAAGATGTTATTATCTTAAATCCTTAAGAAAATAAAACAATAATAAAATTTACTATTCATTATGTTAATATTACTATTCATATTACTATTCATAAGGGTATGTTACTATTCATCCAAAAAACAAGTTGGTTCCAATATACTTCAAATAACATACTGCACACAATTGTAGATGACCATTTTTCAAAATTCAAAACATAGAAGCAGTAAAATTATGTTTGAAGGCTACTTATAAATATCAACATTAAACAAAATTTCAAGCATTTCAATTTATTTTTAGAAAACCTTGGGGTGTTACATTATCCCAAACTTCTAGAAATTGGTTCCTCTCAATTTTATTTACTTATTAAACAAGTGAGGGTACCTTTATCTCGTAGTATTTTTAGACTCCCATGTTGCTTCTTCAACCATGTGGTTTTTCCACAAAACCTTTACCTGGTGGATTACCTTATTCCGCAATACCTATTCCCTTCGATCAAGAATCTGAACTGGTTTATCTTCATATGAAAGGTTCTCCTCCAACTGAACTGCTTCTGGGCTCAAAACACGATTCGAATCTGGTACATACTTTCTCAACATCGAAACATGAAAAACATTGTGTACCTGAGAAAAAATCGAAGGAAAAGCTACTCGGTATGCAAATAGTTTTACTTTCTCTAGGATTTCAAAAGGACTGATGAGCTGCAGAATTTTCTTTCCTTTCTTACCAAAATGCATTACACTTCTCCAAGGAGAGATTTCAAGGAAAACATGGTCACCTACCTCGAAAGAGAAGTCTTTCTTCTGTTATCTACATAACATTTCTGCTTACTCTGAGTTGTCCTCATGTGCAGTTGGATCATCTTCAGTTTCTCAGCAACTTCCTCTACTAATTCTGGCCCCATCAACTTTCTTTCACTGAATTTATCCTAGAACGCTAGAGTCAGACACCGATTTCTATACAAAGCCTCAAAAGGTTCCATCTGTATACAGGAATGAAAACTACTATTATAAGAAAACTCAACTAAAGAAAGATGTTGATCCCAACTTCCCTGGTAGTCCATTGAACAAGCTCAAAGCATATCCTACAAAATTTGAATCATTTGTTCTAACTTCCCATATGATTGAGGATGAAAATCTGTACTGAAATTTAACTTTGTTCCCAAAAACTTCTGAAGTCCCATCCAAAAGTTAGAAGTGAACCTAGGATCCCGATCAGATACAATGGAAATAGGTACTCCATGTAACCTAACAATGTCCTTGAGGTACAATCGAGAAAGCTGATCCAAAGTCATTATATCTCAAATAGAAATAAAATTTAGAGATTTTTTCAGCCAATCTACAATAACCCAAATTGCATTTTTACCTCAAGATGTCTTAGGTAGTCCCACCACAAAGTCCATGGATACATTCTCCCACTTCCACTCTGGCACTAGCAAAGGCTAAAGCATCCCCTTCAGTAACTTTCGCTATGATTTAACCTGATGACATGTCAAAAATTTCATGGTAAAATTAGCAATATACCTTTTCATCCCATCCCATCAGTAATACTCCCGAAGGCCTCTATGTATCTTAGTACTTCCAGGATGAACTGAAAATGGAGAACTATGAGCTTCACACAACAAATATTTCTTCAACTAAGAATCACAGGACACACACAACCTTTTTACAAATCTTAAAACACAAACTTTATCAAGGTTAAATATTGGAAGATTACCCATTTTAACCAATTCTACCTTTTTCTGTAGCTCACGGTCTTCCTTTTATGCTCACTTAATTCTGTCTGACAATGAAGACTGCACTAAAACCTGAAACAAAACAGTTGTATTCCCTGCACCAACAACTTCTAATCCAAAATTCACCAAATCATTAATTTATGGATCATGTTCCACATGTAACATGGTTAATGATGCATTATGTTTTCGACTCAAGGTATACACCACATTGTTTTCTTTTCCAAGATGGTAATTGATCGTGAAATCATAACCCTTTATCAGTTCAATCCATCTTCTATGCCTCATGTTTAATTCCTTCTAAGTGAATATATACTTCAAACTTTTATGATAAGTATATATTTTACATTTGGCTACGTATAAATTATGCCTCCAAAATTTCAAGGCAAAAACCACAACTGCCAATTCAAAATCATGTGTGGGATAATTTAACTCATAAGATTTTAGTTGTATTGAAGCATAAGAACTTACCCAATCATTCTGCATCAAAACAAAACCAAGTCCCTTAAACAAAGCATGACTTTAGATGAAAAAATCACCATTTCAGGAAGGCAAGTCCAAAACTGGAGCATTTACCAATCTCTTCTTCAGTTCTTGAAAACAAACATCACATTCTTCTGTACAAACAAATTTAACCTCTTTTTGTGTTAGCTTTGTTATCGGGCTAGATAACCAAGAAAAGTTCTTAACAAAACATCAGTAATAACCTACTAATCCAAGAAAACTATGAATCTTTGTAACATTTGTGGGTCTTGGCCATTCATTAACCACTTTTTTGGCAGGATCAACTGTTATTCCATCCTTATTTATAATGTGCCCAAGAAAAGAAATTTGTTGTAACCAAAAATCACACTTGATGAATTTTCCATACAGTTTCTTTTATTTTATGGTTTTTAAAATGACTATTTGATATATTTCAGGATCCTATTTATTTTTATAAAATATCAAAATTTCATCAATAAATACAACCACAAACTTATCAAAGAACTCATGAAATACTCTATTCATAAGATTCATGAATAAATAAAGTGCATTAGTTATCCCAAAGGGCATAACAACAAATTCATAATGCCTATATCTAGTACGAAAGGCTATTTTTGGGATTTCATCCTCCTTCACCTTCATCTGATGGTATCTGGATCTCAAGTCAATATTGGAAAAGTACTAAGCTCCATGGAGCTGATCAAACAAGTCATCGATATGAGGAAAATGATACTTGTTTTTAACAATGATGTTTTCAAAGATCTATAATCATTTCAAAGTCTCATGGAACCATCTTTCTTTTTAACAAACAAAACTGGATATCCCCATGGTGAAGTTCTTGGATGAATGAAGCCTTTATCAAGAAAATCCTGCAACTGATTTTTAAATTCAAGAAGTTCTATTTGACCCATAAAATATGGGGGTTTTGAAATTGGATTAGCATCAGGAACTAAGTCAATTATGAATTCGACTTCTCAATTAGGTATGAAACTAGGTAACTCATCTGAAAAAACATCAAGGTATTCATTTACCACAGGCACATCGTCAATCTGAATAGTTCCCTTGTTTTTAAAAATATGAGCAAGATAACATTCATTTCCATCTTTAAATAGTTTCTCAGCTTCCTTATATGTTATCAATTGTATGAGTTCATTCTTGGAGACAAACTGAAATAATTTCTGAAAAACAAATTCTTTAGATCTACAATCAATCTTAGAATGATAAACAGAAAGCCAATCCATTCCAAGGATAACATCAAGCCCGAATAAGGGTAAGAAAACAAGGTTTTCAGGTAAAGTATTCCCACAGAACACAATTGAAAGATTCTTATAATTTCTCTTTGCTATAATATTTCCCCCTTGTGTTTTGAAAATAAGTTCAGGTCTCATTTGTTTATGTGATATTTCCAATTTACCCGAAAAGTTATCCGAGATGAAGGAATTTTTAGACCCCATATCAAATCTTTTTTAGAAAAATCTAAGTGAAAAAAAGTACCTGATATAACTTCATTTTATGGTCCTATATATGCTGACATAGTCACAAAGGATCTCACTACACCTTTCTGATTATAGTCTAGATTCTTTGCATCATTAAGATCTCTCTTTGGGTAGACATTTGCATAATGACCCATCTCAACACATTTAAAACACTTTATAGTTTGCTTATCAGGATTAGTCTTTGGATCATTTTCATTACAATATCAGGCCATATCTCCAAATTTACCACATTTAAAACACTTTTAAATTTTGCAAAGACATTTACCAGGGCGTTTCTTGCCACACCTTTCACAAACTATAAACTGGATTTTCTTACCTTCTGATTTCTTTGGTTGATTCTTACTCATCACTTTCCACCTGGACCTCTTCTTCTCCTTGTTTCCAAAATGAACGTGATCATCAGCGAACTCCATCACTACCCTCTTAGAACATCAGACAAGTTTCTCATAACTTTTGAATTAACAGGTGGTCAACTCCCTTAGATACCTTGTCTTTAGTTATGAGTAAAAGTGGTTGATTTTACTGTCAAGGTCCAGAATAAGATTTAGAGCATACCTCTCCAGTCAGGTGAAGTTCGCTTCATACACAAACACTCAATCCTCCTCCCTTTTCTTCAATTTAAGGAATTGCTTCTCCATCCTAAGTCGCACCACCTGAGGAAAATATTTTTCAAGTAAGAGACTTTTAAATTCATCCCACTCTAAGGCATCAAAATCCTCTCTACCCCTAATATTCCTTACCATTGACCACCACTGATCGACTTCACCTTCAAAATGATAAATGTAAAGACTTACATTTTTATTGTCTAAACATCCCATAACATCAAATATCTTTTCAAGGGATATGACCCATCCATCAGCTACTACTGGGTCAGAAGATCCATTGAAAGTAGGGGGTCTTGTCTCATAAAATGTTCTACTAATGTCATGTTCCGTTGTAGTACCTCTATTTATTCTCTTGCATGAATTCCACCAGAATTTATTTCCCACGTTATCTGAACCATTACTATTTCAAACTACTCGGTTCGAATCCCTACCATTCCAGGTTGTAAATCCAAAAGGATTTCGTTCTGTTGGAACCTATCCTCTTCAGCATCCCTGTTCCTTCTATAGACAACCATTCTGAACAAACATATCTTAGATGAAGAAATATGGTTATAGTTAAATTCTATAACACTTTAAATTAATAATAGAGTAAAAATCATTTATGGTATTTTTTTAACATCATCCTAACCCCTAAAGTTATCTAAACCATCCTCTGATACCAACTATAAAGACCCAGCCTTATTACATACATAAATCTTGAATTTAGTCAAGAAAACACATCCTTTGACATTGAGGATATTTTCATGTTTAGAGCTTTAGAGAATTGGGACGTAATACATTTATAACATTACACATTGTTACAGAGTGGATATCATAAAAATAGTTTCTATTTTTTTGAAAATATAAAACATTAAAACTTAAACATGATTCCTTGAAAATTATTCAACATTTAGAATGGCTTCTTTTTCTTACACATCAATTAACCTATGAAAATCATTTGAAACTTGGGATGAGCACAAAAACTCAGTAAGGGATACAAAAAGTAGGAAAGAACACATTAGTCCATGAATACTTGTAACGTATGAAATCACTTTCAAAATATATACCTATCACTTATATATATTCTTAATTTGTGAAACATGATATTTACACAATACATAAAAACATAAGTAGAATCATAAAGGTATATTGGATCATTACTTACATAATCTTGTAACCCTCTCGGCTACCTTATAATTTGTAACCCTCACGGCTAAATTACTATTTCTCTAACCATCGCAGTTACACTTGGAGTAACCATACGCCCGACCTCCAACTTACACATACACAATGCATTGTAGGGAGATATAGTTCCCACCATTCATCATAAAAAATTCACAAGAACTAGAACATAATCATATAATATTAATGATAGCATAAAAACATTGCTTTTGAATTTTGTAAAACATAATTTTAAAAGAGGATTTTAAAAGAAAAGCCCCTTATAAATATCATACAATTTAAGAGGGACTTAATAGAGTGGATGGAATATGTATATAAAATATAATTAGACATAATTAAAAATAATATAATCAAAACCCACCACACAATCAATTTTAATACCACATAAATAATGAAGTAGAAGATTAACCCAAAGAATGGAAATCGGGTTAAGAATTCCCTTACCTCAGGATTTTCTTACTTAAAAATTGTTTAAACTTCCATTATAATGGTTAAAAGAGTGTTATTAGTATTTTACAGAAACATTTTTAATGTTTATAACATCTTATATGATCATTTCATAACCTCATTTCACCCCTTAATTGTTATTATTTTGTTCCTTGCACTGTTTTGGGTGAGCTCCTTATATGATTTCCATGATTGATTCATGATGGATGTTCTTGTCGATTATAAGTGAATCTAAAGAATTGAAATGTAAAGGTATTTACATATTTCTAGTACCATAATTTATTCCATTTATAATTTTGATGTTTTATATGATGATGATTCATAAGTTAAAACATTAACGATGTTCGTTTAGATCATTTTAGTGGTTCTTTGATAATTACAAACTCATTTTGTCTTATAAATTAAAACCATGTGTACAAAAGAATTACAGAAATATGGATGAGACATAATACATTTGTTATAACCTGATTCAACCATATAAATAGTTTCATGACTAGAATTGAAATAATTAATGGAAATTGAAATCACATCGTCTATGATGTCAGTAATTCAACACATCACGAACAATATTTTTATTCCTTGAATAAGTGAAAGAGGAGAAGAATAATGATGTTTAATTTTCCATGAACATGAGAAAATCTATAATATACATGATTTATGTATATTTCATGCCTCTTGGGTAAAAAGAGATGAATAAATAATAAGAAAAGAAAGGAACTCAAAATAAAAGAATAATTGAGAAATCGCTTACAAAAATTCGGCAGCCTAACGGCTATGCAACATAGTTTTAGAAAATATTAAAAAGAGAGGGGAAAAGGGTCACCCATACAAAAATGAATCTTAATTAAGAATAGATCAAGACAAATAAGTAAAAAAGAACATGGTATGGAAACTTGAATGTTATACCACATAAAAGAGAACTTTAATGGAAAAAAGAAAGAAATTGAGAATTTCCTTACCTTGTAGTGTAACTCCTAGAACAAGAAGATTGGGACCTTGGGGGATTGAGGAAACCATGGGAGGGATACTAGGGGGGGTAAGAAGTCCAAATATTCATTAATGAGGAATTTGAAATGATGTTAAAGAAGGAATGGGTTGGTATTTATAGAAAAAGTGAGGGATTATTTTAATAATTTCCAAGGGACACATCATTAGTGGTATTTAAAAAACCATGGGATTGACCATGGTATTTTTCCAATATATTAAATACTTGGGACACCTCAAAAATTATTTTACTGTAAAAAAGGCGACCAGGTTTATTACATCATTATTAAATCATTAGTGATGTCATTAACACACTGAAACTCAAAATTGTATTTTTTTACCATTCACCAAAAAATCACCTATTTCATAAAAATTCAAAGAATTCAACCTAACCATTTATCAGTGTGTAGAATTAAAAAATGAATTCCATTTTTTGAAAATATTTTTTTAAATATTTTTAATTAAATTTTTAAATAAAATCATACTTAATTAAAAAATTAATAATTTAAAAACTATAACTGCTTTTATATAACATTTAAAAATTAACCAATATGTTATTATCCTAAATCCTTAATAAAATAAAATAATAATAAAATTTACTATTCATTAGGGTCATATTACTATTCATATTAATATTCATAATGGTATGTTACTATTCACTAAAAAAAAGCAAGTTAGTTCCAATAGGCTCCAAATAACATACTGAACACAATTGTAGATGACCATTTTTTAAAATTTAAAACATAGAAGGAGTAAAATTATGTTTAAAGGATACTTATAAATATCTACATTAAACAAAATTTGAAGCATTTCAATTTTTTTAGAAAACCTTGGGGTGTTATATTATCTCCAACATTTGAAAATTATGTCCTCACAATTTTATTTACTTATTAAACAAGTGAGGGTACCTTTCCCTCATAGAATTTTCAGACTCCCATGTTGCTTCTTCAACCATGTGGTTTCTCCACAAATCCTTTTCCTGGTGGATTACCTTATTCCACAATACTAGTTCCCTTCAATCAAGAATCTGAACTGGTTTCTCTTCATATGAAAGGTTCTCCTCCAACTGAACTGGTTCTGGGCTCAAAACATGAGTCTAATCTGGTACATACTTCCTCAACATTGAAACATGAAAATCATTGTGTACCAGAGACAAACTTGGAGTCAAAGCTACTCGGTATGCAACTGGTACAACTGTTTCCAAAGATTTCAAAAGGACTAATTAACTGCGGACTTAGTTTTACTTTCTTACCAAAACGCATCACACTTTTCCAAGGAGATATTTTAAGGAAAACATGGTCACCTACCTCAAGAGAGAAGCCTTTCCTTATATTATCTGCATAACTTTTCTACCTACTCTAAGCTTTCCTCATGTGCTGCTAGATCATCTTCACTTTCTCAGACACTTCCTCTTCTAATTCTGGCCCCATCATATTTCTTTCACCAACTTCATCCCTGAATGCTGGAGTCCGACACCACTTTATGTAAAAAGCCTCAAAAGGTTCCATCTGTATACTGAAATGAAAACTGTTATTATAAGAAAACTCAACTTAAGAAAGATACTAATTCCAACTTTTGTGGTAGTCCATTGAATAAGCTCGAAGAATATCCAATAAAGTTTGAATCGTTCATTCTGACTGCCTATCTGATTGAGGATGAAAAGCTGTACTGAAATTTAACTATGTTCCCAACAACTTCTGAAGTACCTTCCAATATTTATAATTAAACCTAGGCTCTTGATCAGATACAATGTAAAGATGAACTCCATGTAACCTGAAAATGTCCTTGTGGTACAATTGATAAAGTTGATCCAAAGTCATTCTATCTCGAATAGAAAGAAAATGTGCAGATTTTGTCAGCCGATCCATAATAACCAAAATTGCATTGTTACCTTGAGATGTCTTAGGTATTCCCACCACAAAGTCCATGGATACATTCTCCCACTTCCACTCTGGCACTAGAAAAGGCTGAAGCATCTCCTTCAGTAACTTCCACTATGCTTTAACCTACTGACATGTCAAACATTTCATGGTAAAATCAGCAATATCCCTTTTAATTCCATCCCATGAGTAATACTCCCAAATCTCTCTATACATCTTAGTACTTCCAGGATGAATCGAAAATGGAGAATTATGAGCTTCACACAACAAATATTTATTCAACTAAGAATCACAAGGCACACACAACCTTTTTTCTATATCCTAAAGCACAAACTTTATCAAGGTCAAATTCTAGAAGCTTACCCATTTTAACCAATTCTACCTTTTACTATAGCTCACAATCTTCCTTTTGTGCTCAATTAATTCTGTCTGAAAATGAATATTGCACTGAAACCTAAAACAAAACAGATCTATTCCCTACACCAACAACTTCTATGACAAAATTCATCAAATCATTAATCCGGGGATCATGTTCCATACGTAACATGATGATGCATGATGTTTTTGACTCAAGGAATCTGCCACTTAAATTTGCTTTTCCAGGATGGTAATTGTTCGTGCAATCATAATTCTTTATCAGTTCAAGACATATTCTCTGCCTCTTGTTTAATACCTTCTGAATTAATATATACTTCAGACTTTTATGGTCAGTATATATTTGATATTTGGCTCCGTATAAATGATGCCTCCAAATTTTCAAAGCAAAAACCACAGATTCCAATTCCAAATCATGTGTGGGATAATTTAACTCATGAGGTTTTAGTTGTCTTGAAACATAAGAAATTACCTAATCATTCAACATCAAAACACAACCAAGTCTCTTAAATGAAGCATCACTATAGATGATGAAATCACCATTTCAGGAAGGCAAGGCCAAAATTGGAGCATTTACCAATCTCTTCTTTAGTTTCTGAAAACAAACATCACATTCTTCTGTCCAAACAAATTTAACCACTTTATGTGTTAACTTAGTTATCGGGCTAGATAACCAAGCAAAGTTCTTAACAAAATGTCGGAAATAACCTGCTAATCCAAGAAAACTACGAATTTTTATAACATTTGTGGGTCTTGTCCATTCATCAACCACTTTTTTTGGTAGGATCAACTGTTATTCCATCCTTATTTACAATGTTCCTAAGAAAATAAATCTGTTGTAACCAAAAATCACACTTTCTGAATTTTCCATAAAGTTTATTTTCTTTTAAGGTTTGTAAACAACCATTATATGTTTTTCATGCTCCTCTTTATTTTTTAGAAAATACCAGAATGTCATCAATAAATACACCCAAAAACTTATCCAAGAACTCATTAAATACTATATTCATAAGATTCATGAATACAGTAGGTGAATTAGTTAACCCAAAGGGCCTAACAACAAATTCATAATTTCCATATCTAGTACTAAAGGCTGTTTTTGGGATGTCATCCTCCTTCACCTTTAGCTGATGGTATCCGGATCTCAAGTCAATCTTGGAAAATTACTAAGCTCCTTAGAGTTGATCAAACAATTCATCGATATGAGGCTAAGGATAATTGTTTTTAACAGTGATGTTATTCAAAGCTCTATAATCAATGCTAAGTCTCATGGAACCATATTTCTTTTTAACAAACAAAACGGATCTCCCCATGGCGAAGTGATAGGACGAATGAAGCCTTTATCAAACAAATCCTGCAAATGATTTTTCAATTTAAGAAGTTCTATTTGAGCCATACGATATGGGGGTTTTGAAATAGGATTATCATTAGGAACTAAGTCAATTGTGAATTTGAATTCCTGATTAGGTATGACACCAAGTAACTCATTAGAAAAAACATCAAGGTATTCATTTACCATAGGCACATCATCAATTTGAACAGTTCCCTTATTTTCAAAAATATGAGCAAGATAAATTTTATTTCTATCTTTCAACAGTTTCTCAGCTTCCTCATATGTTATTAATTGTAAGGGTTCATTCTTGTACACAAAATAAAACTCTTTTTGAAAAACAAATTCTTTAGCTCTACAGTGAATCTTAGCATGATAAACAGAAAACCAATCCATTCCCAGAATAACATCAAACACGACAAAGGGTAAAACAATAAGGTTTGTAGGTAAAGTATTTCCATAGACCACAATAGAAAGATTCTTATAATTCTTATTTGCTATAATATTTCCCCCTGGTGTTTTGACAACAAGTTCAGGTCTCATTTGTTAAGGTGATATTTCTAATTTACCCAAAAATTTATCCAAGATGAAAGAATATATAGACCCCATATCAAACAAAACTTTATTAAAATCTTAGTGAACAAATAAAGTACCTGATATAACTTCATTGGATGGCCCGACATCTGCTGACATAGTCACAAAAGATATCACTACACCTTTCTGCTTATAGTCTAGGTTCTTTGCATCATTCAGATCTCTCTTTGGGTAGACATTTTCATAATGAACCATTTCACCACATTTAAAACACTTTACAGTTTGCTTATCAGGATTAGTCTTAGGATCATTTTCATTGAAATCTCAAGCCATATGTATAAACTTACCACATTTAAAACACTTTAAAATTTTTCTAAGACATTCCCCATGGTGTTTCTTTCTCCACTTTTTATAAACTGGAAACTAGATTTTCTTACCATCATATTTCTTTGGTTGATTCTTACCCATCGCTTGCCACTTGGACCTCTTATTCTTCTTATTTAGAAAATTCACGTGATCATCAGAAAAATCCATCTCTACCCTCTAAGCACATCAAAAAAGTTTCTCATAACTTTTGAATTCACGGGATTCCAACACCCTTTGATACCTTGGCTTCAGTCTGGAGTAAAAGCGGTTGATTTTACTATCAAGGTCCAAAATAAGATTTGGAGCATACCTCGCCAGTCGGGTGAACTTTTCTTCATACACAACCACTCAATCCTCCTCCTTTTTCTTGAATTCTAGGAATTTCTTCTCCATCCTAAGTTTCACCACCTTAGGAAAATATTTTTCAAGGAAAAGACTTTTAAATTCATCCCACTCTAAGGCATCAAAATCCTCTCTACCCTTGATATTCCTTACCATTGACCACCACTGATCCACTTCACCTTCAAAATGATAAATGTTAAGACTTACCTTTTTATTTTCTGAACATCCCATAACATCAAATATCTTTTCAAGGGCTTTGATCCATCCTTTAGCTGCTACTAGGTCAGAAGATCTATTTAAAGTAGGGGGTGTTGTCTCATAAAATATTCCAATACTATCATGTTCCATTGTGGTATATCTATTTTTTCTCTTTCATGGATTCCACCACCATTTATTACATGCGTTATCTAAGACGTTACTATCACAAACTGACCGGTTCCAATCCCTACCATTCCAGGCTGTAAATCCAGAAGGATGTCGTTCTGTCGAAGCCTGTCCTCTTCAGCATCCCAATTCCTTCTGTGAAAAACCATTCTGAAAAAACATATCTTAGATGATTCAACATGGTAATATTTAAAGGCTATAACATTTCAAATTAATCATAGAGTAAAAATCATTTATGGTATTCTTTTAACATCATCCTAACCCCTAAATCTATCTAAACCGTCCTCTGATACCAACTATAAAGACCTGACCTTATTACATACATAAATCTTGAATTTAGTCAATAAAACACTTCCTTTTACATTGAGGGTCTTTTAAAGTTTATAGATTTAGAGAATTGGGACATAATACATTTATAACACCACACATTGTTATAGAGTGGATACCATAAAAATAGTTTCCATTTTTTTCAAAATATAAAACATTAAAACTTAAAACATGATTCCTTGACAATCATTCAACATTTAACATGGATTCCTTATTTTTCTTACACATCCATTAACCTGTGAAAATCATTTTAAACATGGGATGATCACAAAAACTCAGTAAGGGACACAAAAAGAAGGAAATAACACATTAGTCCATGAATACTTATAACGTATGAAATCACTTTCAAAAGACATACTTATCACCTGTATATATATACTTACTTTGTGAAACATGATATTTCCACAATACATAAGAACATAAGTAGAATCATAAAGGTATCTTGGGGAATTAATTATATAATCTTGTAACCCTCTCAACTACCTTATACTTTGTAACCCTCATGGCTACCTTATAATTTGTAACCCTCACGACTACCTTACTATTTGTGTAACCATCGTAGTTACACTTGGAGTAACCATACAACTGACTTTAAACATACACATAACCAATGCATTAGAGGGAGATATAGCTCTAACCCTTCATCATAAACAATTCCCAAGAACCAGAACATAATCATATAACATGAATAATAGCATAAAAACATTGCTTTTGAATTTTGTAAAACATAATTTTAAAAGAGGATTTTAAAAGAAAATCCCCTTATATATATCATACAATTGAAGAGAGAATTAATAGAGTTAATGTAATATGTATGTACACTGTAATTAGACATAATTAAACATAATATAATCAAAACACATCACAGAATCAATTTTAATACCACATAAATAACGAAGTATAAGGTTAATCCAAAGAATGGAAATCGGGTTAAGAATCCCCTTACCTCAGGCTTGTATTAATTCAAATTTGTTTAAACTTTCTGTATAATGGTTAAAAAAGTGTTATTAGTATTTTACAGAAACATATTCATGTTTATAACATCTTATATTATCATTTAATAACCTCATTTCACCTCTTAATTGTTAGTATTTTGTTCCTTTCACTATTTTGGGTGAGTTCCTTATATGATTTTCGTGATTGGTTCATGATGGATGTTCTTTTCAATTGGAAGTGAAAATTAATAATTGGAATGTAAAGGTATTTAAATATTTCCAATACCATAGTTTATACCATTTATAATTTTTATGTTTTATATGAGAACAATTCGTAAGTTAAAACATTAATGATGTTCGTTTAGATCATTTTAGTGGTTCTTTGATAATAACAACCTCATTTTATCTTATAAATTAAAAACATGAGTACAAAAGAATTATAGAACCATGGACGAGACATAATACATATATTATAACTTGATTCAACCATAGAAATGGTTTCATGACCAGACTTGAAATAATTAATGGAAATTTAAATCACATCGTCCACGATGTCGGTAATTCGACACATCAAGGAAAATGTTTTTATTCCTTGAATAAGTGGGAGAGACGAAGAATAATGATGATGAATTTTCCATGAATATGGGAAAATACAGAATATACATGATTTCTGGATATTTCATGCCTCTTGGGTAATAAGAGTTTAAGAAAGAATAAGAAAAGATAAGAACTCAAAATAAAAGAATAATTGAGAAATCCCTTACAAAAATTTGGCAGCCTAACGACTATACAACATAGTTTTAGAAAATATTAAAAAGATATGGGACAAGGTTAACCCATACATAAATAAATCATAATTTAGAATAGATCAATAATAAGAAGGAAATAAGAACATGGTATGGAAACTTGAAAGTTATACCACATAAACTTGAACTTGAATGGAAAAAGAAAGAAATTGAGAATTTACTTACCTTGTAGAGTAACTTCTAAAACATGAAGGTTGGGACCTTGGGGGCTTCAAAAAACCTTGGGAGGGCTACTAGGTAGGTAAGGATTCCAGATCTTCGTTGATGAGGAATATGGAATGATGTTAAAGAAGTAATGGGTTGGTATTTATAACAAAAGTGAGGGATTATTTTAATAATTTCCAAGGGACACCTCATTAGTGGTATTTGCAAAATCATGGGCTTGCCCATGGTATTTTCCCAAGGTATTATCCACTTGGGACACCTCATAACTTATTTTACTATACAAAATTTAACCAGGTTTATTACATCATTATTACATCATTAGTGATGTCATTAACACACTGAAACTCAAAACTGTATTTTCTACTATTCACCGAAAAACCATCTATTTTAGAAAAATCCAAAAAATTATCCCTAACCATTTATCGATGTGTAGAATTCAAAAATGAAGTCCATTTTTTGAAAATAATTTTCTAAATATTTTTAATTTAATTTTTAAATAAAATCATACTTAATTCAAAAATTAATAATTTAAAAACTATAACTGTTTTTATATCACATTGAAAAATTAACCAAGATGTTATTATCTAAAATACTTAAGAAAATAAAATAATAATAAAATATACTATTAATTAGGGTCATATTGTTATTCATATTACTATTCATAAGGGTATGTTACTATTCAAAAAAAAACAAGTTGGTTCCAATAAACTCCAAATAACATACTGAACACAATTGTATCTGACCATTTTTTGAAATTCAAAACATAGAAGTAGTAAAATTATGTTTAAAGACAACTTATAAATATCTACATTAAAGAAAATTTCAAGGCTTTCAATTTATTTTTAGAAAACCTTGGGGTGTTACAATATTTTTTTTACCTTTGCTCTTTCTCTTCCTTGGCTTGGGGGTTACAGCCACACTTGTGTCATCTTTGAGGATAACTTACTCACAAAAAGTGATTTTATCATTAGGGTCCCCTCTCATAGTGTTAGTAGGTTTCTACAAGGAAACAACCTATTCATTGGATTGTGAGACATCAACTTTATCATACTAGAAAATGCCACTTAGTGGTGTGAATTTATTCCTAGACTGAAAGTCACTAGAGCCACCAGTCATCTGTACCTTCCTCCTAGCAACCTTAGAAGGATGGGATTGCATAATTCCTCCATTTAATTCAGCTTCATCAAGGGTTTTTTCCTTACTCCTTTCCACAACTGTAGTATGCACAATTACATTCTTACCACATGTAGAGGATTCAAACCCTTCATCAACATTAAAACCCATATCACCCTGGGTAGGGGTAGAAACATGATTTCCTTCCAGGAAAGTACCACCATAGGGTCGTGGTGATTATTGCGACATCAAAGTAATAATCGAAGCTCCGCAATAGCACCCAAAATTTGATAAATGGTGCATGTACAGATTTGAGAGGCGTGTGTGGATGATCTAGAGGGATTTTTCATCGGATCCTTTAAGAAATGGTCGATAGTGACTCACGATAGACATGCACACTTTAAATCAGGATGAGGTACTCATTTTTTTATTTAACATGCTTCGATTAAACCACATGGGATCCTCAAACTATATCAGGGATAGATCATCAGAGATGATGGAGTTTTGTTGCTCTGGTGATAGAAATTTTTTAAATCCCCAGCCCACTGATTTCCACTGTGTATCTCAATGGGATCTGGCCATCGGATACACTCCTATCAGTGACCCCATTTTACACTGGTGATATAATTAAAAATATATTATTATTTTAATATTATATATATTTTTTGTTTTTTCCTACAATAAAAAGATATGGGGGGTTGAAGGTGTGAAAAAATCCACTTACAACCAAAATAAAGGGATCATGGGTCTTGGTTGTTTAATCATTCACTATATTTTATATAAGTCTATTTTAGACTTTATAAAATATGATAAAGGGAGCGACATACATGTTTTAAGTCAAAAATAGTGGGGTTGCGGGGTTTCCTTCTCTCAGGCAAAACCCACCTCCTCCTGCTTTCTGGTGTTACCTCCTCTAACCATATCCATCGGCCCCTTACTTGGATTGGGAGCCCATGTTTTCCAGAGTCTGTGTTGCCCTCCTCTTGGAACCAGCTATGGAAAAGGTCCCACCGACGCATCCTTCGCGAGACACCACTGCCACCACTAGACACCACTAGTCGGACAACGCCATGTCCACCACCTCTCGGTGAGATCCTTTGCTACTGCTAGACCACTATCTAACCTACCCAAGTCTCTGCCGCCCACACTATGTGTCCTACCTTGCTCTATCGCCGTCCGAGAAGGGGAAGCCCACTACCGTCATCTGCAGTCGAGTCAGCTGCATCCCTCATTGTGAGGTACCTTCTTCCATAGGTCTTACCTGACCGGATCTTCTCTAAAAAGGGTATGGGAAGGTCTAACCGATCTAGAATGGGTATGGATAAACTCATACAGCCTGGAACATACCTACATGGGGTTTTCCTAACCCTAACAGGGCTATGAATCAATCTGAAAAGGGCGGGGTTTTCAGGGCCAAGTTAATTAATACAATCAAAATTAATTATTCTGATAAATTTAATTCTTGTTTTAAACTAAACTAATTAAAATTAATTTTGGTTTAAAATTAAGAAATTTAATAATCCTAAATATTAATTTAATTTAATTTTAAATTAAATTAATTAATTTAATTTATTTTTTGGAATTAAAATTATATTAAAAATGGGACCAATAAAAAAATTATTTTTATATATTTAATTTCATTAAATCATTTAAATTATCTCGTACTTTTAAATTTATTGATATTTAATGTTTATCACACATAGATATACCGACCGGTCTTTAGAAAATTGACTGACCCCATGCATTTTTGGATGTTTTATTTAATTCATTATTACATGTGTGTGATTATTATAATAAGTAATTAATTAAATGATAGTCTTTGCATTATCTTATTTTCATTCAATATATATAAGGGCCTACGCATCCACTATATTTGTTGTACATTGCACCCCTAAACCCCCTTGCCTACACACAGGTATATTTGTACATAGATGATGATGCTTTATGACACAGACTCTACCAAGACACGGTAGTACTCTAGACGAGAAGTGAATACATTAGACTGGGGGCAAGCTGTGATATGATTTAGGTGTTGACTCAGGTTTGAAATCCCCTAGGTAAAGATTGATTTATTATTTTAAAATGAATCAATCACAATTAGATGCTCAAGATTAGTTGGGTAGATTAATTTCATTTATGAATTGTTTTTTATTTTGTGCATGTACATGTTTATTGTGAGATTACATAAAATAATAAACAAGATTAAATGCATAAGGATGTGACATATTTTTTTTCTATTAATGCATGTTCAGTTGTGAGCGTGACAATATATATTGAACATATTTAATAGAAATGGATTATATTTGTCAAGAAATGATACAATCCCTCAAAGATATACTAAGTCATAATGCATTCCATTGCTCAAATTTTAACAAAATCAGGTGTTTGGGGTGATCTTCATCCATAGTTGAGAGTTCCTCCTACTACTGGAGAGTTCCTATAAGAGTAATGGGTTAAATTATATAGAGTTGGTATTTAAGGATTAGTCATATCTAACTTGCTATCATTTTAGAGGAAAAGTGTTGAGTTAATAAAAGTTATGATTTCAATAAGTTGAGACTTTACTCAACAGATCAAGGAACCAAAAGTTAAAGTGGTTGGACAGTCTAGAGCCAACCTTAAAACTCTCAGAGTAGTGGAGTAGCCATATCTTGTAGACTATGAGGGGAGGTTTCAATGGTCATTTCTACTAGAATACTCAAGAGAAATAGTATTCTGAATCTAATAGTGAGACTATTGAGATTTGATAAAATAATGGGATATATTTAAATGATATAATAATTAATTAATAAAATGTATATAAAAGGTAATCAAGATAAAGCATTGAATATTAAAATTTATTTGTTGTAGATCTAAAATGCAAATCACTAACACCACTAGAACATAATCACTATGATCAATATTGGATAAAGAAAATATCCTGACCAGCTATAACTTCCAGGAGTGGTATAAGCGCTTGTGCATAGTACTATAATAAGAGAGGAAGATTTATGTGTTGGAGTCCTCACTTCCTACTGAGTATCATTAGGGAAAAATTAAGGTGGATAAAGAAAAGTGAAAAAATCATGAAGATGGTGCACTAGATGTTCTGTGCATCATGTTTTCATCTATGTCCAGTCAATTGTAGAAAATACACGAGGATGAATATTCTTACAAGATGTTTACTCATATATAGAAGTTATATCAGGAGATATCTAGGAACAAAAGGTATGATACATCCGGTTCCCTTTATAGGTGAAGGCTATTAGAAGGGAATAAAGCAGGACCTCATGCACTCAAAATGATCAGGTACATTGATAATCTTGAAGCCCTTGGGTTCAAACTGAACCAAGAACTAGTGATAAATCTCATTATTGTATCTTTACCACCAAGATTTTTGACTTTCATTGTTAATTACAATATGAATAACATTAAAAAGTTACTCCCAGATCTTTTGGATATAGTTTTCCATACTAATAAGGATATGCATAACACCAATTATATAGTCCTTATGTTGAACAAGAGAAGGAAGAGAAAGGTTAAGGGGTCTATGTCCAAGTCTAGGATGAAGACCCTAGTGCACTATCCTTCCAAGAATCCAAGGATACAGAGGTAGGGAAATGAGTAGGAATAGGTTTACTTTCTTTATGGAAAGAAAGGAAACTTTAAGAAGAATTGCAGAGCTAGGAAAAATAATCAAGGTGACACTTCTACTTTAGGTATTTTTGTCATTGAATGTAATATTTTTTATCTAAAAGTTGGGTATTGGATACGGAATGTGGGTCACACATTTGTATTCATATACATGAACCAAGTAGATTTAAGAATATTGTAAAGGGAGAAGTGGATATCTAATATGAAAATGGTGCAAGTCTAGCATCCTTAGAAGTTGGAGATTATCATCTGATTTTTCCTAGTGGTTTAGTAATTATATTAAGTAATTGTGATTATATACCTTCGATTACCCGAAGCGTAATCCTAGTTTAATGTCTGGACACTATTAGATTTTATTTCATGTTTGGAAATACTTTTTTTTCTTTTATAAGGATAACATGTGTTATGGTATGACATATCTTAACAATGGATTATATATACTTAACCTCAAAAACTTGGTAATGAAAATCAATGAAAAAATAAGCAAGCATGACTCATATAACACCCACCTATGAAACTTCAGGCTTGGTCATGTAAATGAAAATCAATTATCAAAATTAAATCAAGAAGGGTATTTAGACTCGTTTTAGTTAAAACCCTTGGATGATTGTGAAACTTGTTTACAAGGGAAAATGACCAAAGCACCCTTCTTTGGGAAGGGAGAAAGATCCACTGAATTAGTATAATTAATTCATACTAATGTGTGTGGTCCATTTCCAATAGAGGAAAGGGGTTGGTTTTTTGTACTTCATTACTTTTACCAATGAATATAGTAGGTCTGGATATATCTACTTAATGCAGTATAATTTATATTACTTTTAGATGTTTAAGGAATACCAACATGAAGCAGAAAATCAACTTAGTAAGAAGATTAAGGCACTCCAATTAGACTAAGGAAAAGAGTATTTTAACCATGATTTCATTGATCACTTAAAGGAATGTGGGATAGTATCCCAAATCACCCATCCTTATACACCACAATGGAATTGTGTTAGTGAAAGGAGGAATATGACCTTACTTAACATGGTCAGATCAATGATGAGTCAAGAAAATATTCTTTTATAGATACACCTTACAGACAATGGAATATATCATTAACTGAGTACAAAATAAATATATAGATGGGACTCCATATGAGTTGTGGTATGGAAAGAAACCTAGTCTTTCACACATACATGTATGGGGATGCAAGGATTTTTTCAAGACTATACTAAGTGAAAAATTAGCATCCTAAAGCATGACGTGTATTTTTTTAGGTTATCCTAAAGAAACCAAAGGATATTACATATATAAAACGTTATATAGAAAAGTGATTGTGGAAAGGAAAGCCACATTTCTAATGGAAAAAGTGGGATAAAAATTGACTTCGATGAAGTTAATACTCTATATACACATGATTTGGTATGAGAATAACCTTTATAAGAGACAGTGGGAGATGAAGAAGTTCCCAAGACACAAGTACAATATAGTTCAACTCGATAGGTTAGAGAACTATAGTGATATGGTTTTCTTATCACCGAGTTAGCTGACACATTACCCCTTGAGAATGATGAACCTCTATCCTACAAGGAAGCAGTAGAAGGAAAGGGTTCTACTAAATAGAAAGATTCCATACATTCTAAGATGGAGTCTATATATAATAATAATGTTTGGATTTTGGTAGACTCTCTAGCTAATGTAAAACCCATCGGGTGAAAATGAGTAATTAATAAAAAATGTACATGGATGGTATGTTCAATACCTATAAATAAATAATGGTAGTGAAGAGATTTAGACAGTGTCAAGGCATAAATTATGATGAAACCTTCTCACCAGTAGCAATACTGAAATCCATCGGAATATTTCTTACAATAGAAGCCTTCCATGATTATGAAATTTGTCAAATAGACATAAAAAATTATTTTCTAAAAGGGAATTTCATTGAAGACATCTATATGACTCAACTAGAAGGGTTTTTTAGGTCAAATAATTCTAATAAGGTGGGAAAACTATAAAAATCCATTTATAGGTTAAAGTAGGAATCATGATCATGGAATGTTAATTTTGATGAGGCCATAAGAGAATTTGTTTTTGTTAAAAATGAAAGTGATCCTTATTTATATAAAAAGGTTAATGGTAATTCCATCATTTTCTTTGTATTATATGTTGATGACATATTAATTATGGGAAACAAAGTGCAAGTATTAAAGTCAATTAAGAATTGGTTAAATGAATGATTTTCTATGAAAGACTTTAGTGAATCAGCCTACATTCCAGGGATCAAGATCCATCGAGATATATCATTGAGGATTTTTGGGATAATTCAAAGTACATATATTGATAATGAACTCAAAAGGTATAGTATGGAACAATCCAAGAGAGGGTTGTTTTCTATGTCACATGGTATCAATATCTCTAAGAAAATGTGTCCAAAAATTATTAGGATATTGAAAGAACAAATATAATACCTTATTCTTCAATAGTGGGATCTATCATGTATTTCATTATATATACTAGGTTGGATGTTACCTTTGATTTAAGAATAGTGGTAAGATATAAAGATAATCCAAGAGAGATGCAATGGATAGCTGTGAAAACTATCCTAAATTACTTGAGGTGTAAAAAGGATACATTCCTTGTGTATGGAGGATATGAGGAACTAGTTATGAGAGGATACACTAATTCTAGTTTATTGATAGATCATAATGATCGTAAATAATAGTCATGCTATATATTTTTGATGAATAGTGGTGTAGTGAACTAGAGAAGATCAAAGAAACCTATGGTCACCAATTATATAGCAGAATCTAAGTATATAGTAGCTTCCGATGTATCTAAGGAGAATATTTAGATATAAAACATTGTCTCAGATATTGGTGTTGTACCTATCAGTAAAAAACCTATTCCATTTTATTATGATAACACTTAAGTAATGGTGATTTGCAAGGATCCCATGTCACACCAGAGGACATAACATATACTTTGGAAGTTTCATATCTAAAGGGATTTTACTGAAAGAGGTGAAGTTGTAGTTAGTAGAGTGGCCACAGAGGACAATGTGGAAAAACCCCTAACTAAAGACTAATCTTAGTAAAAGCATGATTATCATGTGAGAGCTAGAAGATTGAGGCTTATTAGAAATTGGATCTAGTGTAAGTGGGAGTGTTGAAAGTGGGTTCCCTAGAAAAAACATGTGATGTAATTTTATTACCACTACATGTATACATTTTGATATATATATATACATGTATTAATCTTACCATAATAGTGTTGATACTTCTGCATCCACTATATCCATGGTAATTTTATTAGATTACATGTCGTATCAAAGGGTTATAACAGATCCTAGGATCTAATGATAGCCTAGAGATACTGTGAAAATAATATTAAAGTACTGTCCTATGGTCTAGATACATTATAATGACATGAAAAAGATGATGTGATACTATCAAGTGTTGGGGTGTCATAAGCATTGACACTTCTTTTCACGAAGTTCACATTTGGTGATCTCTAGTAGTTTGGGTCATAAGGACATATCCAAAAATAGGAACACCACATGTTCTAGGTGTCACTGGTTGTTCATATCTAAGAAACTATGTATTGGTATCCTAACTTAAGATCATTATAAATGTGTTCCATTTGATTGTGTACCTTAATGAAAGGTGAAAACTATGATAATGAAGTTGCAGTGAGGCAGTTTATGTTGGGTGCTTCATTAGTGGTATGACATTGGTTGAATGAAAAAGGTAGATTTTTTCACTTCTGAGTTGAGGAAGTGATATATCTAGCTAGGTTGATTAGGATGGTAATACCTTCATAAATCCATGTCCATGGCAATCGAAAGTAAATCCATCTAGATAGATCAACAAATAATAAAACAAGAAAGGATAATGACAGAAGTGTGTGTCTTTCTTTATGAGATATTTTATGACAAAGAGATTATATTACTCAGTTCATATTCATAGGTTGGTTGTCATTACTATAGTTTTTCATTATCTCTTTAAGGGTCTTGATAGTTTTCTAGACTCTACTATTGGTAAGTGAATATTATTCAATGCTATCAAGATAAGGGCCTAGAGGGTCACACATAATAGCACATTTAAGAGTCTGCCCCATTATGGTGAATAAGAATATAGGGCATGGTGGGCCCCACCATGGGGTTTAAGTGTTGTCCAAGTTTTATCGACCACTGATAAATAAATAAATAAATTATTATTCAAGTAATTAATAATTGGTTTTCATTTATTTATTTAATGTATTTATAAGAGTTTTATGTAAATATAAGGATTAATATTATATGAATGAATATTATTTTAATATTCAAGATTCTTTTTATATTTTTGATAGTTACGAGTCAAGTTAATGACTTAGGATTATCAATTAATATATTTAATATATACTATAGGTATTTGATAAAATATAAATAAAATTAAAGGAATATTCAATTTGTTATAATTAATTATTTATACCACTTATTTAGTGGGTGTTTAATGCATGAGGTTAGGGAATCCTAACCAGGTATTTTAAAATCCATTATATAAGTGAAGAAAGTCTCATTCTAATGCACTATTTATTAGTTAGTAATTGAGATATTATCTCTCCTACTGACTCCTAGAGAGATAATCGCTCAATCCAAGAAAACAATCCAAGTTCACCTTCACAAATTGAAGATAGTGGGCCGTGGTGATTATCACAGAGTCAAAGTAATCATTGGAGATCTACGCTAGCACCTAGAATTCAATGAATAGAGCAAGTGTAGATTCAAGAAGCGTATGTGGAAGATCTAGAGGGATTAAGCTTTGGATCCTTCTAGCAACGGTTTCCAGCGACTCGTGATAGATATGCATGATTAAAACCGGGATGAGGTACTCATTTTTTTTATTTACTATGCTCTGACTAAACCATATAGGATACTGGGAACATAACAAGGGTATATCTCTAGAGATGATGAAGTTTTTTCAATCTAGTGATGAAATTTTTTAAATATTCAGTCCACCAATTTCTGCTATGTGCCCCTACACCTTAAACTCCTTCTATAAGCAAACAATTATTTGAATGCCTAGAATGAATTCGAGGTGCTACTCCTCTTTCACATGAAATGATCACATGATGTTACTATCTCCTTCACCTGACCAACAAGGGTTCACGTGATATATTCTTCTTGAATCACACTACCTTCACACAAAGTAGTCGAGTGTTTGCAGATTTCTTCAATGGCCTTCGTGTAAGAAAGAGTTCTTCACAAGTTAATTTCGCATGACACAAGTTGTGTCCACAAGTCTGCCTCAAACTCCTTGAAATATCTATATGTATTGTGGATTTATTCTTCATGATATAATAGACATGTCTACGGGATCATCTTCACGAGACAATGGTTTTTCCATTGGTTCCCCCTTCTTTCCTTCACATAACCAAGATGGTTTCATGAGATCTTCTTTATGTGATCAAGTCACATAGACTTATCTTCCCTTATGTGAATGAATCATGTGGATTTTCATTGTCCTTCATGTGAATGGTTCATATGATGGCTATTTTTTTCAATAGTTCTTTCTCTATCTATCAATGGGAAGCTGCAAAAAACTTTTCTCTTCCTCAGTTTATATAGATGGTGTATCCATCATGTATCTATGAATTTTAAGGTGTAATGAGAATTTATTCAAACATCCAAAGATCTCAAGATATTTTAATGATAAAAATCTCATCTTCTCTATACAGTGATGGAGTGATCATATGAATCACAAGATAGCTTCACATGATCACTTCATTGATCATGTGATGTCCCTGTGAACATCCTCTTGATAATTCTGAATAATCCATGCGATAATTCCTAAAAAATATGAAAGTTTAACGCACTCAGAGATGAAATCATATTATTGTGATAGCCCCATGATGTCTTAATAACTTTTCATGATACAAAGATGATATGCGATGAACTGTTTCCCTGCCACTATCTCTTGTGATGTATACATACAATGTCAGTGATCTTCTAATGCATGAAATACAACAATTTCATGATTTTATTCAGTTTATAATACTTGTCTTGAGCCTTCAACATGTCAAGTGGAGTTGGTTGGTTGTCTCCATCTCATGGTGGTCGACTATATCATTTTATAAAAGAATAAAATTCATCAAGATGTAGAAGACAATGGTTCATTCAAATTAAAATGGTGTGGGAAATCAGACGGATGAGATCATCTTGATCATACATCCCTCATTATATCCATATTTTTAAGTTATAGGTGAAAAATTCACCCAGGATAACATCCCACATTGAACTCCACACATGGAATCCATCTTCTTTATAAGACAAATCGTGATCACTATTCGATCAAGCCATCTACGAGGTTTGTAACCCATTCTACATGCACACATCCACTATAGAGCTTCTTACCAGTGGGATTATAGACCACACTATACATGCCTATGAGTGTATTCACTCCACGTTCTTTACACACGATCCTACCCATGAATAGTGGGAACTATTCTCCTTAGGGATTATACACGCCCCAACCACTGTTGTGCCTCCTTGTTTAGGATCTTCTATGGGGGTTGACCCCTTGGATCCCTCTATGAGTGGTCGAGGGCAATCCCATTTTGGATTGTGTGGTTGGACCATAAGGGAATAATGTGGAACACTTTTGAGTTTCTTAATAGGTGCAATAAGGATGATAATTTCCTCTAAACCCAAAGACTCCTTTATTTTTATCTCTAAAGTGTCAGGTACTCTTCATGATTGTGTCTCCTGTACATTTGAAAATTTGATCTTTCTTTGACAAAATGGACACTTTACTTCCATTCAACTTCATATTGTGTGGATTGGTTATCCTTACTTCTACTAGTAGTGCAATATCTTCCCCTGATGTTTGTTTTTCTATCTAAAAATTTTACCTTTGAGCTGGTAGAACATTTATACAATTTTTTTCATTTTGTCCAGTCTGGTTTCCCCTTCCACACAATTTTTGTGAGATAATTGAGTTGTCATTTTTTGATAGCCTCTCATGAAATTCCAGATCTTCATATAAAAAAAACATTTTTACTTTTTCTCTTACTCTAGCTAGTGCATCATCTTCATTTTTTTTATTTCTCTAGTATCTTGAAATTGATTAGGAAAAATGATTAAGCATTCCTTCTTAACATTTTCTATTTTAGAACATCCACATGACTTATTCAATGTATTAAGTTACATTTCTTGGGTAAATTATAAAATTATTCTTGTCTTAAATAAATTATAACTTCTTATTTCTATCCTAGATTGATTATATTCTTGATTTCATCTTGTTTCCATTAATTTCTATGGAATTTTTATAGTGGTACATGGTATGAAATCTCATTACACAATAGAAGAATATTTTCTTATTCCTTAAGGAAATTTTTTCTAATTTTGTTCTTTTATTTTGAAATTTATATGGTCTTTTATTATTATCATCATATAAATAGTTCATGGTTTATATATACCATCAATATTCATAACTATGGCCACTTTTTTTGTGATAATTACATAAGTCTTCAAGACACTAAAATATATTCTTAATAGATAAATTATTATTCATCTGTGTATTCTTATTCAGTTTTATAGGATCTCTATTCATTTATGATTATCTCCCCTTAATACTGGACTTATGTAGTTTTCATATTTTGATACATTATACCAACAATAAATGTCCTAATGCCCAACTTTCCAACAACACCAACAATACCTAATGAATATATTTATTTTGCTTATAATATCAGTCTAACTAGATTTAGTGCCTTGTTGTTTCTATATCTTCATTTCCTTATTTGGAGAATCATTTTGGGAGTTATTTTTATTTATATGTATAGTATTCAAACTTTGTGTTTTTTGGTATTTATCATAAATTTTATCAACCCATATCTTCCAAAATTATAGCTTTGAACCTGAACTAGAAGATGAGACTACATTAGTAAAAACTAAATTAACTTGGTTATGAGTTACCTTCTTCCATGAGATTGTAGAAAGTCGATCAAGAGAATATTTTGAGTTCTTATTTCCACCAATATGAGTCTCTTTAGAGACATAATTATCATAAAACTTTTGTATTGAAACACCCCTTTTTGAGTTTTGAATCTCTTTATATGTTTGAGTGGTAGAGTTATTCTTAGAAACTAAGGAATTTACAACATGTTTCCCCCAAAAATTTATCAATTCAATCTCTACTTCTAGAAATTTCATACTGAGGGAAAACTTTTCATTTTCAACTATTGTTAGTTTTTCTTCCCATTCACTTATTGGGTTAATAATCTGATCTTCAGGCTATGTACTAGATTCAATCACAGAGTTGTTAAGGACTTTGATTCTTCTAGAAATAACTTCCAATTAGGATTCCTTGATACTGAGAGTAGCTTTATAATATTCTTCCATAGTAGGGATTTTCTATATATACCCTTTATGAAACATGGATGTTTATTACACTAAAATCACAATCTCTTTGACTTTACATGTTTTGTCTTCAAGTCGAGAAGCTATGAATTTCATGGAAACATTGAACAATGTTTCAAGTGCATGGATTACTTCAAAAAAAAAAACGTGTTTAATCCCAGTGCTCTCATAACCATTCCATTGTGATTATTTTTTAATTATTGAAATATTTTTATTGAAAAGTGTCATAGAATCTTCTTTTTATTCAATAAGGTATTGGAGAAAATTACACCTTTTGAATTTCTTTGCAAGTGAATCCTATTATTTATTTATTTATTATTTAATATGTGCTCTTTCATAAAAAATATCCTTGAATGAGAAAATTATATATAAAATCCCTTATTCAAGAATATTGTTCATATATCTTTTAAATTGAGAGTATAACCATTCAACAATTTTGATAGATTAAACTTCCTTATACTATCCATAACTTAAACTAGTTTCTTCATAATAATCATTATCATCTGATTTGAAAATGGAGCATTGATACTTATCTTCATTATTTAATATTTTTCTCAATATATTTTCTTATATATTATTCCTTTTTTTAGAGTATTGGAATACACCTTCAAGATATGTTAAATAGGGGTGGAGATTAAATTTTCCTCCCCAGGTGCTTTAGAATCCACTTCAAATCAATACTTTATATAAGACTTGTAAAAACAAATGGGACAAAAAAATTGATCATATCAGAGGTAGAACTATGATTTGATACCACATATAGATACTAGATGAATCATACAGGGACACTAAGGGGGGGGGGGGTGAATTAGTATACCCAAATTTTTACTGAATTTACTATCTTTTCAATTAGCCCTTTAATCTTGTACCACTGCCCTTGTTAAGAGGAATGAGTCTATTGAGTTTTATCAATAATTATAAACACATTCAATGAAGATAATAAAAGAGATAGTAGCACACAAGTTTTTTTACAAACTTCGGTAAAAATACCTACTACTTATCATGATCAACCTGTGGTTATTTCACATATTATCTTATCACTGTTGATTTCAATGATTACAGAATCCTAGAATTAGTGCACAATGTTTATATAGAAAATAATCAATCTTCCCGAGTCAGTGGTGTTATTTATACTGGTACCACTAGTCTTCAATGGAATTGTTTATACTAGAACAAACAGTTCTTTAATGATATTCAATAGAAAATCTGAATAATATATTATCTACTGCATTGGATATATTTGAATAAACTGAACAATATTTTCCCTTAACTTCAGATCTTCAAATATTACTGAATTAACAAGATTATATGCATGTCAGCTCACTTCTATTCCATAAGTGGAAGATATAACTTACAATCTAACTCAATGCCTTTCATAATTATCAAATGATGAATATTTCAACACATTTAAAGTTTTCTTCTTCCTATATATATCAATTGATTGGGAAAATACTCTTTTTTATCAATGAATTTCCCAGTCTCAATGTTATGTGTGCAAGCGGTGCACAAAACTTATTTTAGAATATTATTAAAAGAAAGATCTTTACCAATATCATCTTGGACTGTCTTATTGAATTCTTAAACACTGTTAACTCGTATGTAAGATCTTCTATATTCTACATGAATTCAGTCTCCAATCAAGAACACTTCATGCATGGTTTTTATAGAATCTAAAAACATAGAACCTTCAATTATGATCTCTATTATATTATGCTCTTCTCAATTATGTTTCTAGTATCTTTTCACATGCGCATGTGAATGGATGATCAAATTCATGTGATTCATGTGTTCATTTATATAATGGATAATACACTCACTAGATTTTATTTTCACATGTGCATGAGCCCATGAAAATATTTTGCACAAGGGTGTGAGTGTGTAAAAAATATCCACTCCTTTTTACACACACAATTACATGTATTGTACACACTATTTTTCCAATTCACATAACACTCCACTGATTCATCTGAAGCACATGACCTACCCAAGGTTATGTGAAGTGCATGATATGTTCATTTCCTTCACATGATCTAAGTGTGGATCATGCCCCTTATACAAGAACACTGTTCTTTTGAATGCCTGTAATGACTTCCAAGTGATACCCCTATTTCGTGTGAAATGATCACACAATGTCACTATCTCCTTCATGTGACCAATAGTGGTTTACACAATATGTTCTTATTAGATTGCACAACCATTACACAAGTCAATCAAGTGTCTGTAGATTTATTTAAAGCCTTCGTATAAGAAAGAGTGATTCGCAAGTTATTTTCACATGAAACTGGTTGTGTCCATGAGTCTATCTCAAACTCTACATAAGATCTATATTTCTTGAGGATTTATTATTCTTGAGATAGTAGATATGTCTACAGGATCACATTCATGAGATAATGGTTTTTTCATGCATTCCCCCTTATTGCCTTCATGTAACCAAGATGGTTTAACGAGATATTATTTTCATGATAAAATCATGAGAACTTATCTTCCCTCATGTGAATGAATCATGAAGATGATCAATATAATTCATTTGAATGGTTAATGTGATGGATATGTTTTTCATTAGAGATTTATAGATCTATCAAAGGGGAGCAATAAAAATATTAGATCTTCCTCATTTTATATTGGTGTAGCCACCACGTATCTCTGAGTTTTAAGGCATTCCTAGGATTTCTTTAAATGCATAAATATATCAAGTTCTTTTAATTTCAAACATCTTGGATTCTCTATACAGTGATGCAGTGGTCACATGAACCATGAGATAGCTTCGTATGATCACTTAGTTGATCATGCAATTCCCCTATGAACATCCTCCTGATAATTTAGAATAACCCTTATGATAATTCCTATAAAAGATGGATGGTTCACACAGTCGGATATGAATTCATCTTCTTGGGACAACCTCATGATGTCTTGATTGTTTCTAATGATCCAAATAAGATCATGTGATGAAATCTTGTGCTACCTCTCACTCTTGAGACATACTCAAGCGATGTCAGTGATCTTTGAATACATTCAAGAAAATGATTGTAGGATTTTATTTGGTTTGTTCTATATTTATAGAGACTTCAAAATGTCGAGTTGAGTTGGTCGATTTTATCAATCTTATGGTGGACGAATTTCTCATTTTATGTGAGAAAAACCTTGTCGAGAGGTAGAAGATGATGGAATATTCACATACAAACAACGTGGGGAATCAGATGGCTGAGATCATCTTGATCGGACACCCCTCATTATATTTGGCCTTTTAAGTGCAGGTGAACAGGTCACCTGACATAGAATCCCAAATAGAACTCCACATGTGACATCCATATACTTTATAAGATAAAGCATGGCCACTGTTTAATTGATATGGGTATGGGGTTTAACACCTATTCCCTATGCACACACCCACCATCAGGCTTATACCCAGTGGGCTTCTTGCCCACACTATACACACATGTGGACGCATGCAATGCACACATGGGCTGACCCAAAAATAGTGCTAAACATGCTCTATAGGAGTTATACACGGCCCTGACCTCCATGTGGTCTCCTTGGGTAGGTTCTCCCATGGGGGTTGACCCATTGCCCCCCCTATGAGTGGTTGAGGGCTAGCCCATTGTGTCTTGTGTTTTTGGACCATAATTTTTAGTAAACTCCCATAAAATATATTCTATATGTATAATAATCATGTCCAAAATGGAAACCCACATCACAACTATATCCTTATTCCTCATGCATTAATAATTTCTTAAAATGTAAACTTTAAATATCCTGTTCCTCAAGAAATATGAAATTCATACTGCATGAACTTTAATATTCCAAACATTGTAATAAATAATGTTTCCACCTTAACAAATGTCTTGGTCATTTTAAAACAATACAAACAATCATCACATTGATAAGGAGAATTGTTTAAACATGACATCCAATGAAATTAGATGAATTCAAAACAATTCTCTAAGAATCATCACCAATTATGACTTCTTGAATATATCTAAAAATATTTCCATGATTAATCACTAATCATAGAAGAATGTTTCATACATTAACTTTTGATTCCTTCTTATATATTAACAAAAAAAATACAACCATACTCATCTTTAAAGACCCGGAATTTCCATGTAATTTTTTTTAAATAAATGGGAATTTTACGAGTCCACAAAAATTGATGGCACGTGATTCTGAGGCCCGGAGTGCCTGAAATGAATTTTTGAACTTTTGTTCTGGTGAATTTAGTAAGCATGAGATCAGGTTTTTCTAACTTTTGAATCGGTGCTCGAAATTTAAATATAAGGGCACCGTTGAACTCACTACACTGGTATTCGCTTAAGAAGACTTTCACCTGATGACAGTTGGTCGAGGGTGAAAGATAATTTTTGGGTTTTTCATGAAAATAATAAAATAAAATAAACACATGTTTTATTTTATTTTCTTGTAACCACCCTCCATGTGGAAGTTGAGAAGTGGGGACCACCAGACCTTAACCTCCCATGAGTGGTTATGGTGGTGGGGGCCACATGAGGTCTAAACCTCTTCAAATCCCTCATTAATGTGAAGGAGCCTCTTGAGATTCCTCTACATTAATTGTGCCAGCCCTCCTCAATTAAATGTGCCAACCCTCAGTACCCTCTAATTTGAATTTTATGCCAACGCAACCCATTTATTATTTCCAATTAATTAAGCCAACTTTTATTTCCAACAAATTAAATAGATAAACATATTTTATTTTGTTGGCTATTCATTTGATGGAAAAGTGTTGGAAAAGGAGGATTGTGAGAACTTGGGAGAAATCTATCCAATGAAGAAAGCTCCGCCAACAAAGAACGTAATGTAAAGACCCGGAATTTACATGTGGGTTTTTTTAAATAAATGGGAATTTTATGAGTCCGTGAAAATTGACGGCACATGATTCTGAGGCCCGATGTGCCCGGAATGAATTTCTGATCTTTTTTTCGGGTACGTTCTATAAGCGTGCGAGCGGGCTTTTCTAAATTTTGAACCAGTGCTCGGAATTGAAATCTGAGGGCACCGTTGAACTCACAACACCGATATTTGTTTAAGAAGACTTTCACCTCGATGGTAGTTGGTCGAGGGTGAAAAATAATTTTTGGGTTTTTTGTGGAAATAATAAAATAAAATAAACATACTTTTTATTTTATTTTGTTGTAACCACCCTCCATGTGGAAGTTGAGAAGTGGGGACCACCAGACCTTAACCTCCTATGAGAGGTTATGGTGGTGGGAGCCACCCGAGGTCTAAACCTCTTCAACTCCCTCATTAATATAGATGAGCCTCTTGAGCTTCCTCCATATTAATTGTGCCAACCATCCTTAATTAATTGTGCCTACCCTTGGTACCCTTCAATTTGGATTTTATGCTAACGCAACCCATTTATTATTGCAAGTTAATTAATCCAACTTTGATTACCAAAAAATTAAATAGATAAACATATTTTACTTGGTTGGATATTCATTTGTTGGAAAAGTGTTGGCAAAGGAGGATTGGGAGGACTTGGGAGAAAACTCTCCAACGAAGAACGCTCTACCAACGAAGAACACTGACCTCCTTCGACCTTCTTCCTCGGGACTTCTTCCGATGTGGGATGTCTTCATCTATGACGAATCGACGTTCGTACTTCCTTCTCATGCCAACGTCAACGAACAACCCGAGGTAGGGGTTTAATTGGCGAATGATTATATTTTTTTAACCATGTTCTTCCCTCCTAAAACAAGGAACACAGATCAACTTTCTAAATAGTTGATCCACATATATTTTCTTTTGTAGGTTTAGAGAATAATCATTGTGGGAGGGTTTGATGTTCTACATTCTTGTTTATGTTGAGTCGTTTTCTACCACCCTAACTCGGAGGGTACGGGTCAAACAAACATGACCCAACCCCTCTGCAAATATTGTGATGATTTGGGGTGATGAAAAAGACGAAGGCGACGGCGCAATGACACCACCCTGTGGCCACCACCGCCTCACGACCTCTACGCCCCGCGGCTCTGCCACTTGTAGCTCTGTCGTCTACCAATCCTTCATCGCCATCCACTGAGCCGCCAACGCCACCCACTGTCCGCCGATCCACCGCTGCTACCTGCCGTCCGCGGAGCTGCCACCGCAGTCCACTGAGCCACCACCGTCGACTGCCAAGCCACCACCGCTGGACCGCCATCCTACAGCCGGACCGCCGTCCCGTGGTCAGTCGACCGCCCCGTGGCCAGGCCGCCCCCCCCCCCCCCCCCACGGCCGGTCCGCTGACCCGTGGTCGGTCCCCGACCCCCGTGGCCGGTACGCCTCCCTCACGACCGATCCATGCCCCACAGCCAGTCTGCACTCCACAACCAGTCCATTCCCTCACGGTTGGTCTGTTCCCTTGCGGTACTCATGGCCGGTCTGTGCCCTCGCGGCCAGTCCGTGCCATCGCGGCCGGTCCGTGCCATCGCGGCCGGCCCGTGCCCTCACGGCCGGTCCGCGCCCTCGCGGTCAGTCTGTGCCCTCACGGTACCCCTCAACTGAGCAGCCCTCGTTCCAACCTCATGGCCCTCGCAGGCCGAGCTGGACCCAATAGGACGGGCCGCACTGCAGACCGGGCCCACTACAACCCAATTACATTCTTTTGGACATAACTTTGGAACCAGACGTCCGTTTGACGAACCGTCAGCGGTGCTGGAAATCTTGGAGCAAGACATTCCTTTTGAGTGATACCCCACTAAGATTTGGATCAATATTGGGA
The DNA here is from genome assembly GCA_963277665.1 of Viscum album. Classification (NCBI taxonomy): domain Eukaryota; kingdom Viridiplantae; phylum Streptophyta; class Magnoliopsida; order Santalales; family Viscaceae; genus Viscum; species Viscum album. The sequence goes on from OY728138.1 coordinate 461,960,659, forward strand.
ATGGTCAGGTTAGATCGAGCACGAATCCAACCGGGCCCTAGAGTCTAAAAGGATAATAACTCACAGACCGAGTGTTCGATTGACGTGCCACCTGTTACGTTGAGACTCCTATGACATGGAAGAACTTTGAGATACTTATTCATGTAACTTCATTGTAGTTTGAGTATCGACCAGTAGCTCGTGGAGTGGATCCTCCTAGAGACGAGTGAGCATAATGCGGAAACCCAGTGGCTGGTTGAGACTTGACGACTGCTGACCGTTTTGACTCAGAGTGACTCGATAGGCCCAGTGGGGAGTGACTTGGTGATGCGGAAGACCCACAGTGGGGAGTACCTTGGTGACGCAACAGACCCATGGTACTCAACAGGTGGAGTACCTCAGCAGGCCACGAGGGGGAGCACCTCTGTGTGACGTGGCAGACCCACAGTGGGGAGTGCCTCTATGTGATACGGCAAACCCACAATACTCAACAGGAGGAGTACCTCAGTAGTCCAAGGTTAGTGGTAAGCACCTATGTGTGATGCAGCGGACCCATTGTACTCGATAGAGGAGGAGTTCTCCAGAAGCCGAGGTGTTCGACATTGTTACTGAGAATGTTACTTAACACTACCCCTAGAATAAATCATGGTGTGAGCTGAGTCAGAACCTCTGTGTTTTCCTCATGATTAAAATGGATTACTTTACAACTTAGGTATATGTATGAGAATATACCTAAGTAAGGTTATCTGTTGATTTTATACTATGTGTTTTATCCTTGTTGAATTTTGTGAGACCTAGAGGGTCTCAGGGTCTGTATTGAGTATCATTATACTCACCCCTACACGGGCTATGCCCACATCTTGTTGTGTTAGATACAGACAACGAACAGTGCTGAATGAGGCTGAGAGTACCAGGACTGGATGATACCTAGAGGTGGACCATACGGCATGACGATATGCAGATGAGACAGGTGGACGTGAGTACTGAGGAGGCTATATGTACTTACCCTTAAAGTAGGAACCTCGGAGGATGATCTAGTAGCTGTCTTTCTCTTTCCTCAATTGTTTTGAATTTCAGTTGTACTTGTACTTTCTAGTTGGGCTTGTATTCTGGCCTTTTTTACTTACTGTACTCACTTGTTTTCTATACAGTCAACTTGCGTTCATATCTTTCTGTGTGTTTGGTTGCGTGTGTTTATAGGTTATAAAGGAAATCCATTCCTAGTTTTAGGGAATACACCTTTGGTGCTAGTCGCCAGCCCCTGGCCTATGGAAGGTGGGCTTGGGGTAGTCACGACACGGGCCCTGGGGGACGGGTCGTGACATCATCACTTATCCACATGGGATTTCCAAAATTTATCATATAAAATTTGACATACGGTCATTCATAATATAAATAATTTATTACTATGAATAAAACAGAGAGTGGACTTTAAATAAATGAAAAATTCAAATATATAAACACGAGAGAAAAATTATGAAAAATTTCATAAAAAATATATTTATAAAACCTTTTATAATTTCATCTTCAACATTATGAACATTACATAAATTTGAATATGATATCTTTATATTCATTACAATATGAAATTTTTCATATTTATCATTATATGTTATTTACTTTTAAAATATAGGATTTTATATGAATTATAAATTATTTATAATTCATTTTATATTATGTAAAACTTTTACATAAGAAAAATATAATATACTTAATTATTATTTAAATCTTGATGATATCAATCATCAAATAATGTTTTATGTGACTTAAATAATATTCAAATAAAGCCCCTTTAATTTGAATAATTTCAAATTAATTAATTATGAACTAAATATGAATATCAAGGAAATTTAACAAATAAATAACAAAATTATTTATTTTCCAAAACATGAGACATTTATGAAGTAATCATAAATAAATTCTAATTATAAAAATTTTATAAATTAGAAATAATATAAAAATTTTATATTCATTTCAATATAAACCCCCTCATATTTTATATTAAATGACATTTATATGATATAACATGAATTATAAACATTTTATAATTTAATATCTATTATATAAACATTTTATATAGTCTACATATCATATATGTTGTAATTTATAAACACTTTATAAATCACCTTTTACGATTTCTAAATAAACCATTTATTTTTATACAATAAAGCGTGCAATTTAATTTTTCAAAAGGTATTTTAAATATTAACATTTAATATTTAGAATATTTTGTTAATAAATAATTCACAAACATTCATATGATTATTTATAAAAAATTAATAATTATTTAATTTATAAACCATTTATAAATTAAAATATTTCCAAAATACAATTTTTATGATTTATAAATTTTTATAAACCATGCCTATTAGAAAAATATGTATTAATTAACTATAAACATTTTATATTTAACTAATTTATAAATCACTTATATATATATTTTAAATATTTCAAAATATATTTTTCATTATTTATAATTTTTTTTAAATAATATAATTTAATTTATAATTGAATTATCTTGAATAAAATAAATACTTTATTTATTTTGATGAACAAGAGTAATAACTACAAAATTTATCATATTTGAAAAAGGTTAATAAATAAAATTTTAGTAATCCTAGATTATTAATGGTATTCCCATTTTTTTGAACCACTTTATAAATATGAATAATAAAACTAATTACAAAATTTTTTCTTAATTAATAAATATAAAATTTTCATATTTGTTTACAAGCTTAGAATATCTCATTTTAGAATTTGTAAAATGTGTTTTTCATAATATAATATACATGTTTATTTGTCAAAGAAACCTCTCTTTAATACCACTAAAGGGTTTTGTATGATAATAATATGACCATATGTTGTGGAACACAACCCAAACACAGAAAAATCTATCTTCAAGAATCAATGCATAAATAAAAATGTAAAAATAAAGTACTTGTAAAACACTAGAAATAGCAGTCACCTTCTTCCTTGGTGAAGAAAAATGCTTGACAAAGATAAAAAAGTAGTGAAAAATGTACCCTACCTCTGAGGGGGGAACGCTGGACAATGTATCCATGATCATATTGTAAGGATACCTGAATGCTAAAGGGGTGCTAGTTACTTTATCTTAGATAATGAAAAACAAAATGGGATGAAGAGGGAATAATCTACACCCAATATAAGAGGACACCGTCCTCTTATATAGACAGATCTCGAGGGTCCTATCATCATACGCATTTCATAATGTTGGTTTAATTAATTGAATATTTTCAATGAATTAATAGGAATCCATTAAAACATTCATAATGATTTATAACTGATAATAAATCCATTCAAGAGAAATATATATATATATATGTATGTATGTATTTAATACATGCATACAAATAACTGCGTCACATGCATATATTAAATATAAATACATATATATATATCATATATTATATATATTTTAATGGAAATCCAATATAACAATGGTTAGCTGGATATCTCAGTTGCAACCAGTTGTTACTTTATCTACAATGGGAGTAGAGTATGTTGTTACTACTCAAATAAAGAAAGAATTGTTATGGTTGATGCACTTACTGAAGGAACTCGAAAAGGGATCATATAGAGGAATGATATTTTGTGATAGTAAGAGTGTTATTTTTCTTACCTGAAATCTAGTATTTCATGCAATAATGAAACACATTGACCATTAATATTAATTTATACAAATTTTACTAGAAGATAAAGTGTTGGAGCTATAGAAGATTACTGGGAAGTGGAATCCTACTAATATATTTTCAAAGATGATAGTATAATAAATATTTAGGAAATATTATTCCTCAGTTAGACTTGGATGATTGTAAAGAGTGACGAATTGTGCATGAATCATACCGAGGAATATTTTAGGTGGATGGTTGAGAAAGGCTACAATCTTGAAGTAATTTCTAAGTGGGATATTGTTGGGTGTGTGTAAAATATTTAGTTTCACTGGAAAGAGTTTACTAGACTGACATCATTAGAAATATATGTTCAAATTGAATTCATCAAACAAAGATGACCGCTTAGAGTTTTCCTAGGGATAGGTTCTAGGGTGCACTAGACATACTTCCATCAAACAAAGTTCATTAGATAGGGATGATCAGAGCGATCATCGAACATAGTCCATTAAAATAAGTTTATCAGGCTGAGTTTACTCAGTTTGTGTTCACATGATATTAGTGTCTCTTTTCATGGACTTCTTTCTTGGGTAATGGCTGTTAGCAATGACATAATATGGTTTAATAGTGAATTAGAGGTTTCCCAGGTCAACAAGAGATTGACTAGGAATATCAGAGGTTAGTTAAAATTGTTGACTGGTTGAGGACCTCTATAAAAGGAGGTGGTGGATCAAAAGATGGATGATGATTCTTGTTAATTTTCTATACTAAACAGTGGGAGTTTCTGACATTACTATTCAATACTAAGTAAATAGAGAGAAAGTGAGTGATGAGTTTTGTAATCTCTTGTATGTCTTATAATAAAGATATTTGTTATGTTATTCAATGGGTATATGACTTTTTTAAAAACCACATAAATATTTTTTGTCCATTTTTTCCTTTACTATTTATATGTGAATTGATATCATGAAGTTTGTGTGGTGATATTTTGGGCTCTTATCCTAATTCTAGTGAAAAAACTTATGGAAGGTAGTTGTCGAACAAACCATTGTGAAGTATCATTATGGAGTTTTCCACTGAAGTGATTGAATGGACCTATGTATATTGTACATGGTGTTTTTAAAGTTTATTTAGTGTAATATAAAAATTTCTATTCTATTTCATCCCTAATGAAACCTTCTGTTTAGTCATATTTTTTTTTCTGGGTCCAGGAGCGGATCTTCATGTTTCTATAAATGATATTTTAGTGATTCTTATTACAGTAGTGATGGGAAGTCTATCTAGGCTTGTGTATGTTCTTCTTATCTATATAGGAGGGCTCCAACAGTATGGTATCAGTGTTCTAGTCTAAGAAACAATTAACCACAGTGCCACCAAACTTTAGTAGATTGTCATTCTTATTGGTAGATATGACATATGCAATATTTTTTTAGAGCTATTCTTAACCAGTTTGTAGCTGCAAAGATGCCCATGCTTAGGGATAAATGGATAGATCAAGTGGTTTACCATGAAGTGGTATCTAGATCTCTTTTGGAATGTTAGTACATGTGGGTGGTCATGGTTTCTAGGGTCAGTTTTGGTAGTAGAGTAGTGATCCTCAGTGTAGTTAGGAATTTAGAGGCCAAGGTAGAGACTTAGGGGCCGATTTTTTCCTCCATGAAAAAACCTATTATACATTAATTGGTCCCTTTAACCATTATAGGGATTATCCTATTATCACCAACCTTAGAATCCACTTTATTTGATACTGGTGGATCATATTCATTTTCAGTTTTTAGTATGCTAGTGATCTGTGGTTATCCATTGAGTATATATATGGGGTTATGTCTATTAATACTTCCTTAAGGGTGTGATCTGTGGGTATTCAGAGGTGTATAGGGTGATCCCTCATGATCTGTGGATATCACAATATCTAGGACTTATTTGTATTAGAGATTAATAGTTTAGATGTAATTATAGCTATATATTGGTTGACTCAATATTAAGAACACATCGACTACTATCACTGAGGATTATCTTTCATATATAATAAGGGTGATAGTTATACCCCGTTCTAGGAGTAGGATATATAGGAAGGCTGTTCAAACCTGACTATCAATAGCTAGGGAATCTTTTATCCCATTTTTACAGTGTTGTTCTAGATGATGAGAAGACATGTCAGATAGTCTTTTCTCCTATTATTTACCAGTTCCAAGATTTATTTCTTAAGGAATTATTAGGTTTGACAACCAAGTGAGAGTTTGGTTTTGTGATCAAGATTATTCTAGGAATGAATAACATATCTATTTCTCCTTATATGATAACTCTTAAATATCATAGATTGTTTAAGGGTTAGATAGAGGATCTTGAGATAAAAGGATTCATTTACCCAAGAACTCCCCCTTTTGGTGCTCCTATTTTTTTCTCCAATAGGTGGATGAATCATTTCATTTATATATTATTACTGGAGGCTGATCTAAGTGACTGTTAAGAATCATTATCCTCTTCCTCACATGGATGATTTTTTTGACTAGTTGTGGGGAGCCAAATGATTCTCCAAGATTGGTTTGAGATCAAGTTATAAACAGCTACATGTGTGGACTTTTGATACTCCTCACACAATATTCAAGAGAATGGTTGGCCATTATGAGTATCTTATTAAACCATTCAGATTGATGAATGCATCGATAGTGCTTAAAGACTATATAAATCTTTTCTTCAATCCATATTTAGATTCCTTTGTGGTGGTATTTGTTGATGATATCTTGGCATACAACCAGTCATGATATGACCATGCTCTTTGTTTTGAGATTATTCTGACTACACCAATAGAGCATCAACTATATGAAAAGATTTTAAACTATCAGTCCTGGATCAATGAGGTTCACTTCTTGGGGTAGGTGATATTAGAGGTAAGCATATCAGTATACTTTGATAAGGTTGAGGCTGTAGTTTCATGGGAGTATCCCAATAACATTTTCAAGATTAATAGTTTCTTAGGATCAAAATACTACTACAAGAGATTCATTTACAACTTCTTCCATTTATAAGTGATAATGACAACCTCAACTGGGGGGGGGGTTAGTTGTCCAAACCTTATGATAGATCCTTCCCATAACTGAAGGTAAGGTTGACATGTGTGTTAGTTTTGACGTCACCTAAGTCGTGTAAGGAGTATATCCTCTTTTATAATGCATCATGGGTTGGTATGGAATCCATGTTGACACAGGATTAGAATTTTGTTACATATAGATCCAGGCAATTGAGGCTATATGATGGGAATTTTCAACCCACAATTTGGAGCTAGTGGTAGTAGTGCATGAACTGAGATATTATTGTCACTACTTTCTGGGTGAGAGTTTTGTGGTGTATAATGATCATAAGAACATTAGGTATATCTTTTCACCACATGAATTCAACATTATATGTTGAATTTGGGTTGATTATCTATATTCTTTTAACATTGAGATGACATATACCCCTAGGAAGGGGAATGTTATAGCTGATGCACTGAGTATAAATATTCAGGTGTAGGTGGTGCGAAAGGATAGTGGAAAGTGATAGTTGATGAGATTGTTCATTGATATTCATCCCAATGTTAAATATTTTCATAGTAGAAAAACCCTTGTTTCAATCTATATTATATCCTTAACCCTTGTGAGGGTAAAAGATTTTTGGATGTGAGACTACAATTATAGAGTTTTGATGGATAATAAATATGGTGGGGATTATCCACCTGATTGGAATTAGGATGATGATGAGATTTTTAATATCATAGGTTGTGTGGTAGTTCCTTTGAGAATGCATGAGGAGTTGATATGAGATTCACTTACCTCAATATGGGTTGTTCACCCAAGGATTTATAAGACATACCATGATATATGTATCTAGTATTAGTGGTTTGAGATTAAGAATGATGTAGCATTGTTTGTTACTTGATTATTCACCTATTAGTGGGTGGACACTAAGAATTAGAGACTAGTAGGACTAATTCAGTCATTCCCCATTCTCGAAAATGGGATAATGTGATGATGAATTTCATGATGGTGTTTCCAAGGTAACACTGAGGTTGTGATACCATACTATTTATTATAGACTAAATGACCAAGGTTTCATATTTATTACTGATTATGGAGACCCACTCTATTGATGTGTTGGTCCAGTTATACATTTAGGTGATAATTTTTCTTCACAGTGTATCGAGGAGTATCATTTTAGATTGGGACATACAATTTATCAAGGTTTTGGTAGAGTTTATAGAAGGTTATTTATACTCATCTTAAATTTAGCACACTATACCATTCTTAGAATGATGGAAAGTGTAAGTGTACTATCTAGATTCTTGAGAAAACACTGTGATCATGTGTCCTAGATTTCAATGGTTCGAGGGTGAGTTATCTCACTTTTTACGAGTTCTCCTATAAAAATAGTTATTAGGAATCGATTAAAATGGGACTTTTTAAGGCATGGTATGGTAGGTCATGTCGTTCCCCTTTATACTGGTTGAATACAAGAGTGTAAACTATTATATGATCGAGTCCCATTTATAAGATGTTAGAGTATATCTGGTTGAATACAAGAGTGTAAAAATATGTTGACACCCCAGTACGTGTGTCCCTTTTAAGTTTTCAAGAGGGTTGATACTATGACATATTGATTAGTGATTCCTTAGAGTTTTCTTACTATGAACAATGCATTTCAAGTATCATAGCTTTGAATATACCACCCCAATCCTTCTAATGTGATCATCATCAATGATATCAAGATGTATCCTGATGTTTCATTCATGGAGTGACTCATTTTTATAGTGGAACAGACTTATAAGATCCTTCATGGGAAGGTTATACCTCTAGTATATGTGTAGTGGAAATATTAACATATCATGGAAGAGATTTCAGAGTGGGAGGTTGATATAGAAGCACAATGGCTGGAGTTTTTTACCAATGACACTTAGTGAAACATATTAGGGACGAGACACTATACGATAGAGAGTTTGTAAAACCTCATAAATTTTTGAGGTAATGATTTGATTTAATTTTGGCCAAATCATGTGTATTTTTATGTTTTATAGATATATGATAAGCTATAGGAGCCTTAGGATAAAAAATTGAGAAAACTATCTTGGGTAAAAAACCCCAAAAAATATTTATATCTACTAACAAAACCCCAATGGAGGCCACCTGTCTTTCGTTGGCCTTAACAGTGGGCCTGATCTACTGCCCACACTACCGGAGTTATAGTGGATCCCACTGGAGCTTTAGTAGAGGCTTGGATATTTTTTTTTAATTTTTATAAGTATTTTTTTTTAAAATTTAAATTAAATGAGTTATTTTCTCATTCTCCTCTACCAATAGAAAGTGTGAGATCCTCCCTCCCCCTCTTATTTTTGTTCTCCTCCCAAGGATGAATCTGCATTTTTTGGGTCTAATCGATGAGATGTATGTCCCATAGGATCACCATAGGTAAGTCCATCACCCCTCCTTATTACATTTATAATTTCTCATGATATTTGAGTAGTTTACACTGGTTATTCCCTAATTTATGGATTTTTCTAGATTTTGGAAAAATAATCAATTAAGGATGATTCATCCTATGATATTCGATGAGTAATATTTCAATAGATTGAGGTAGGTGGTCCCTATTGGATTCGTGATGCTCCCGAAGTAGACCAAGATACCCCCATCCCCTACAATCAGGTTACTAGGATCTTAACTAGGCCACTCAACTGGTTATACCTAAGAGGGTTATACCATTGGATGAGACCAATAAATAGGTTGGGTATGAGAGGATAAATCGAGATTATACTTTAAGTTAGGCGGATGATATTCCAAACATAAAGGAAATTAAATATGCTACAATTTAAATATATTTAATATTACATTATATGACTTTGGTTATGTATATTTGATGATATTCCCTTTATTCCATTGATGATTGTTTTTGGGATACAATTACCATATATAATGAATTTTTTATGATGAGGGACACAAGAACCATTATGTAATATTCTTATGATTGGGAAATTATGACTAATTTCATGGGATGTGATTCCCACTAAGCTACAGAATGTAATGGCCATGTGTCCTTGAAAATGATTGAGATGGGACACTTTGCTCAATTACTTTTTATTATTCATAGAAGTGGGATGTACTGACCATGTTTTGATGATTCCATAAAAAAGGATGAGATTCCCATGTGTGTATGGTTTCTTAAGAGATATGATGCCTTCACTTATGACGTGTTCTAAGATTAGTGACACCATGTACTCTTATGATTATACCTATGGCTATGGATGTTATGCCCTCTTTTATGATGTAGTCTGGATATGATTCCCACTTGTATATGATCACTCAAGGATTCTATGCTTGTTGTGGATTGGTATCAATGTGATGCCTTTTCTACTAATATGACTTGTTTATCAAGATGTAATTACCATGTACTGATTACTATGATATCATGAGACTCTATTCCAACTATTGTGACAAGCTTGATGTGATTTACTATCTATCCATGAGTTATCTACTATGATATGATAAGGGGTTATTCTCGTTCATATGACTTAGAACATGATTACCAGTCACTATTCTGGTGATATGTTCAGAGACACCTCAACACTGGATGAAGCAGGTATATTCATACCCCGTGGCTATGTAGTACTCGTTCATATAATATATTTATCATTACTGTTATTGCCTATTATTTTATCTATGAAAATATCACACTACACACACAATTATATTTACTAGACTTTTTTAGAGACATCATTGGTGGTTTCCTACCAAGTTTTACACAAACCCTACTTAGGCACCCTAGATATTTCAGGAGACTTTATAGTTATTGTCCTAGGTAGGGGAAAATGATATTTTGTCGATGGATGAGTTATGAATTATGGTTGGAGTTATGATATGGTTCCGAGTATGGACTTGGGACACAATTTCACTATAGTATCCTCTATTTACTTACCAATGACATGTAGCTATGATGTTTACTATTATATTATTTATCTTATGATGAAAATTGATTACCTTGCTTCTCTGAGATTTATGGCTATCTATACCAAAGAGAGAATAGTATCTTAACTGTATGTACATACCCTCACCACTGGTTAACAACCTCTGGCATATTGGGAGGTGCACTTGAGGTATGTGGAACCCAGTTTAGTCACCAAGGAGGTGAATCAAATCAGGGATTCTACATTGGTGAAATATATGGGTAAACATCATATATACTAGGTATGATGATATATAAATATAAATCTAAAATGATTCTTATACTGAGTTAAAACAAATATATTGGTGAACTGGTAACCTAGATTTTCATAGAGATCTTGAATAGGGGGTCTTTATCCGTGTTTCATGGAACTAGTATTATAAAAAATAAAAGACCCTATTAAGAGTTAGAAAGTTGAAACATGGATAATATTCCATAAGCATTAAACATTGGATCTATCATGTATTCTATATTGTTTACTGGAATCGATGTACCCTATAATTTATGAATAATAAGTAAATTCAATCCAATTCCAATGAGAGTTTCTAGATTACTATGAAGAATATCTATAATTACTTGTGAAAAACTAAAGTTATGTTCTTATCCTTTTTAGGTGATTTAGAGATCAAATTAAGTGGTTACATTGATTTTAGTTTTCAAATTGATTAGGATGATATGATAACTCTATTAGGTTTCATTTTTCCTCAATAGTGGAGCTATAAGTTGGAGGAGTTCCAAATAACCCACCATGGTAGACTCAATAACCAAGTCAAATTACATCACTACATTAGATATTGTGAAGGAAGTTGTTTGGATCAAGAATTTCATTAATAAATTTAGGGTGGTTCCTAGTATTAAAAGAACTGTTGAAGTTTTCAATAAAAATAATTGAGTTATTTCCGAGGCCAAAGAACCTTGGTCTCACCAAAAAGACAAACACATCCTTCACAAATACCATCTTATTTAAGAAATCACTAAGAGGGGTGATGTAAAGATATGTAGGTTGGGTATAGAGTATAATATAATAGATCTATTGATAAAACCACTAATATAGCATAATCATGAGGGCTATATAATGTCTCCAAGAATTAGATATATGAGATACTATATGTAAAGGTTATTGTAAATATAAATGTATCATATTTTTACAATAAATACAATCTTTATTTATCATTCATTCCCATGTGATAAATATTTTACCTAATCTGTGAAATGATAAAACCCCTCAAAGTATGAATTTGAGTTGTCCATAATTTAATATCATCACGAAGTATTATGAGTTATGATTATATTTCAAGATTAATGACTAGATTCTTGAATATGAAAAAGTGTAGACTTATGGGATAATAAATGAAGACTTATTATTTGGGCTACCCCTAAAGTATATCACATTAAATTTTACATGGTCATTAATATAGTTAGGGGTGTTTTCTTCATATGAATCCTTATTAATAGAGGTTTATAAGATATTTATTATGTGATCCATTATACTTTAATACATTTCTTATGATAGCCTTGAAAATGATCTAATCATGGGGTGGTTGGGTATGTCACTAATCACATTGTTAGCTGATTTTAATGAAGATAAGATTTTTCCATTTGTATAAAAAGTATAAAATATTTTACCTTGATTGAATTTGATTAAGGAAAGTCATGTATATGCTTAATTGGGTGATATGTGATGTGCTCAATTTCTTAAATGAATGATATGTGATGTATTCTATAACATCCTAGAAATTTGAAGATATTAATAAGTGCTTATTAATTGTCTTGATTATTAATTTAAATAAATCAAAAACAAATTTTGATTTATTAGTTAAGTTAAATATTAAAAATTATAATAAAATACTGTATTTTAAATAAATGTGGTATTACTTTGTTTAATTTTTTTTAATATAAATATATTCAATTGATTATTAAAAAAAAAATTTATAATAAGATCAAATGTTTATTTGAAATTTAAAAGAATTATGAAGTTATTTTAAATAATTATATCGAATTACATGTTATATTAAAAGAAATAGAAATATGTTTTAATATAATAAATCATTTTTGAAAATGATTATCATTAATCAATGACAAGTATTGGTTAACATATAAATTTATAAAAAATATTTTGTATTGAAAATAAATAAATCATAAGAATTATAATTTAAGACTTTAAATAAAAAATGATTTATAATTATAAAATACTTAAAATTCATTATAATAAGTAATAATATCAAAAATTAATATTTAAAATTTTATAATTATGAAATTATGATTAAGTAGTTAATTTAAAATTTAAAGGTAATGATAATAATAATAATAATTAAAGGTAATACATATTATTATTATTATTTTCAAAGTAATATATTTTGTTATAAATATATTAAAATAAAAAATTATGATAATTATGAAATATGAGTATTATTAGTTTATATAAAATCTGAATTAAGAATGTTATTTTATTAAATTAAGATAATAATAATGATAAAATATTTTATTTATTATTTTAATTAATTATGTTATTTTAAATTGAAATAATAAAAATGATAAAATAAAACAGATAAATAATCAGATAAGGGAGAGGGGCTTAAATTTTGTTGGGGCGAATCAAATCCAAAGGGATTCGTTTCTGGGAGGCCGAATGTAGAGAGTCGAGCCGAGCAGAGGTGTTGACTACAGATAAGGGGTTTGACCGAGGGATTATGCTCAAAAAAATGGATCAATTATCAGTGAGGGAGTACTAAGCAAGGGTGAGGGTTCAATATTACTGAAGGAGATCAACTTCTAGTGAGGGAGTCTGAGTGAGGTTCGACCAAATGATGGATTTATCCACTAAGGGTTTTCGAACATAAAAGAGGTGAGAGCTATTCTTCATCTTCATCCTCTTATAATCATTTTGGAGATCAGAGGTAGGTGCATTTTTTTTTATTTTTAGGTATCCTAATTTATCAGTTTTTGAATAAAAAATATCTATTTATCATCAATTTGGACTTTTTTATTCCTTCGAATGTATCTCCTTGATAGTGGTGATTTTAATGATAAATCGATATCATCTTTTTGTCAAAAAATTTGGACAACTTTGATTCTTCTTCACCATTTTTAAATTTTTATTCCTTAATCTTTTTTGGATGTCTCTATTTTGTTTTCAATATTTATTTTCATCATCCCAACAATAATAACAAACAACTTGTAATTATTTGATGAATAAATCAAACCAAAATAGTTTTATGTCAATGATTTCGGTGAGATTTTTATTGTTTCATGAAGCTTCTCAAAGAAAATCTAACATAAAACTAAAAACAAGATAAATATAAATGTAAATAGAGATTCCTATATATAAAAAATATATACATATATGATTGCTTGAAAATCCATAAATCTAAACCAAAATTTTTGAAGAATAAAGATCTCTCGTGATTTGGTCACTTACCTCTTTGACTACTTTTAGAAAGATGGTATATATATATATATATATATATATATATAATATTTTCCATTGATGCTACCGAAATGACCCAAACTTTTAAATGATATTTTTTTCTTGATAAAATATGTGTTATATTATATCAATCATAACATAACTATATATATTTAATAATTAATTGAGTATAATGGGAAACGTGACCATCAGGATTCGACCATTACATGAACATTGGCCAATATGACCATTGGAAACTTTACTCTTGATGAAAAAAGATAATTAATATAGAAAGGAGAAGTGATGACCTCAACCAGTAGAGTCATGCTATATGAAGCCCATTTTTCAGAACTTGGGAGGGATATAGCTTCACATGGGTTCTCCCTTTACTAATCCCAAGACGATCCTCAACAAGTAAAACTTGAAAAAATACCATACTGGAGAAGTTGAATTTAGTGGAAATTACTACCCGATTCATGTTAGTTAAGCCGCCCCATAAATCTATCACTATCGTACACCTTACCCTTAGGTCATACACGAGTGTTATAAGGGGATACATGTTCTGGACTTAGTTAATTAAATTGTAAATCCTTTGTATAAATAATTTTTTTTATTCCATCATTCCCATTTTAAGAATAGTGTTTCTTAATAAAATATTGGTTTAATTGAGATGGAATTGGATAAATTGACTTTTCAGACCCAAATTATACTTTTAAAAAAAGATATAAATTTCTAAAATAAACTATGGTATTATGAATAATATTTATTTTAATTAAATAGTATGTTAAAAGCAATCTTATTTAAATATAAATGATAAAATAATTTTATTATGTCCTTGAAAAGTTTTAACTATCATAAATTTTACTATACTTATTCAAGATTATTTTTTAATAAGTATTTTTATAGATAAAAGTTAAAATTATCATATTTAGATAATTATTATGATAAAATAAATATCAATTTTTAAATCATCACATCGAAATTAGTTTATGGTGAATTTATGATAATTTTCTAAATTTTGTGTTTTTCATGAATATTAAAAATACAGTTTTGGGTTTTTGGTAAGTTTAATGACTTCATTATTATGTCATAATGATATAATAATTAGTTAACCACAATCCACGACTCAAAATATGTTATTTTATTAATATAAATTATTTTTAATATATTTTAATCAATTTCTAAACCTATAAGTTACTTTCCAAAGTTTAAAATGGAAACTTTATCTTTAAAAAAAATATTATGGCATCCCTCCTTTTTATTACATAAAATTTTCATTACATGGTATAAAACATAGAATATTTTAAATTTTAGTTTTTGTAAACCCAAAATATAATACATGAAAACATAAAACATTATTCTAATACACTTGAAAGGATTCTTCATGGGTTTATCCTAAGTACATTTATTTTATCTCATATCTTAGGGACATACATCAAAGGAAATGGGTGAGCATAAGGCCCAGTAAGGGAAACTATTTATACATAGTCACGAGGAATATGAATAAGAACATGAGAAATATCATCATGAAATAGGAAATGGAAAAAGAGAAATATCATAAATAAAATAAAATGAGTCATAAAATGGGAATGTAGCTACAAAATTTAATTTATACATTCATAATCATATCAACAAGGTTAATCACCAAGGTGTCATAAATGAAAATTACAAAGGTTATTCACTAAGGAATCGTAAAACATGTCATCTATAGAGATTAAATTATTTACCCAATGCATTGGAGTGTTATCATATCTCACCCTTAATATTTATTTTTTAATATGATCCACATAGATCATAATCAAACATTTCATAAATAATCCATAAAGAATAAAAAAACAGGTTCCATATGAAAATCATGGAATTTCAAAAGTGATTAAGAACAAGATCATTAGGTCATTTTCATCCCACATAAAGAAAAATGAGGGGTTAATATATGATAATACCAAAATTAAATAAATAATTTTTACATATAGGTGAATAAACTTGGAAAATAAAGAGTCTTGGGTATTGAAAAAAAGAAAATAAAAGATAATTTCTTTAGGAGAAGAGAAAAATTTTGAGAAATAAATTCAGCAGCATAATGGGTATAAAACATGGTTTTGAAAAATGGTAAAATGAGAGGAGAAAAGGGTATATAATTGATAAAACATAATTTGGAAATAACGGTATGATCAAAATAGTAATACAAGAGAGTAACCATAACCTTTAGAATATATATACTAAAAGTGGTTCTTGAATCAAAAATAAAAGAAGGACAATTCCTTTACCTTGAAGAGTTACTCATAGATTTGGAGGAATGGAACCTTGGGGGATTGAGAACACCTTGGGAGGACTCATTGGGAGGTAAAAATACCTGATCATCATGGATTATGGATTGTTAGTGAAAGGAAATGGAGAAATGGGTGGTTATTTATTGTAAAAGTGGAGGATTTGTTCAATAATTTCCAATTATAGGACCTGTAAATCTAGGTTGGGGAAAATGAAAAACCGTGGGATTTCCCATGGTTTTTGCCTATGGTTTTAGAAATTTAGGACATATTTTATTTTATTTTAACCCAAAATAACCGAACATCATATTATATTACTTCTTTTCGCAAGGAAAATTAATGTTTTTAAAAAATAATGTTTTTAAAGACAAAGTTTCCATTTTAGACTTTAGAAAGTAGATTATGGGTTTTGAAATTGATTAAAATATATTAAAATAATTGATATTAATAAAATGTCATATTTTGAGTAGTGGATTATGGTTAACTAATTATTACATAATTATGAAATTATTATGAAGTTATTTAACATACCAGAAACCTAAAACTGTATTTTTATTATTCATGGAAAAATAAAATATTTTAGAAAATTATCATAAATTCACCCTAACCTAATTTAGACATTATAATTTCAAAATTGATGCTTATTTTATCATAATAATTATATAAAAACGTGAATTTTTTACTTTTATCTATACAAATACTTATTTATTAAAAAGATAGCGGATTGAATATGCATAGTAAAATTTCAGTCACTTAAAAATTTTCAAGGAAATAATAAAATTATTTTATAATTTATATTTTAATAGGATTGTTTTTAACACAAAATTTCATTAAAATAAATATTATTCATAATACCATGGTTTATTATAAAAATTTATATATTTTTATGAAAAGTAAAATTTGGGTCTAAAAATTCAATTTATCTAATTCCATCTTAGTTAAACCTATATTTTATTAAGCCAAAATATTGTTAAAATGATATTAATGGAATAAAAATTTTATTTATACAAAGGAATTACACTTCAAGTAACTAATTTTGGGAGATGTAACCCCTTATAACACCCACACACAACATAAGGGTAAGGCATATGATAGTGATAGATTCATGGGGTGGCTCAGCTAACATCGACCGAGTGGTAATTTCTTCTAACTTAAACTTCTCCCACATGGGATTTCATTCAAGATTTACTTGTTGAAGCTTGGCTTGGGATTACTCAAGTGTGAACCCCAATGATGTTACCCCCCTCCCATGTTCTGACAAATGGCCTTCATACAACATTACTCTATCGGTTGAGGCCACCACTTCTACTTTTTGAATTAATTATCCTTTGTTATTTCTACTTATAAAAACTAATTATAAAATTAAAATTATTATCAAGAGTAAAGTTTCCAATGACCATATTGACCAACAATCATGTAATGGTCGAATCTTGATTGTCACATTTTCCTTTATAATCACTTCATTATTAAATAGATATGGGTTTTTGTGTATAATAAAATATAACACACACGTTATTAGGAAACAAATATCATTTAAAAAGTATAGGTCATTACATTCTCCCACACTTTGTAAATTTCATCCACAAAATTCTTAACTTATTCTCTCAGTTGAGAAAAGTTGTGGGTACTTATGACACATTGTCTCCTTTGGTTCCCATATCACTTCTTCATATTTATGGTTCCTCCACAAAACTTTGACGAGGTGGGTTGTCTTGTTGCGTAGAACCTTATCTCTATAGTCCAAGATCTCCATTGGTTGCTCCTCATAAGAGAGGTCATGTTCCAGTTGTACCACCTCCAAATTTAGTATATGTGAGGGATTAGGTATGTACTTAATCAAGAGAGATGCATGGAATACATCATGATCTTGAGCAATATTTGGTAGAAATTCAAGCTAATTGGCCACTTCTCCTATGCGATCAAGGATTCCATAGGGGCCATGTACCTTGGGATAAGCTTCCATTTTTACCAAACCACATGACTCTTTTCTATGGTGATATTCAAAGAATTTTTTCCCCAACATCAAAATCCAAGTTCCTTCGACGATTGTATTCATATCTCTTCTATAGACTATGAGAAGCCTTTTTGTGTTGTTGGATAGAATAAACCTTCTGTCATCTCTTGCACAAGATTAGGTCCAAGAATATTTCTCTCACCAGCTTCATCCCAAAAAGTAAGAGTTCTACATCATTTTCTATATAGATCTCCATAGGTTGAAAGTCGAATACTCGAATGGAAGATATTATTGTATGAGAAATGAACTAATGAGAAATGTTGATACCATCCACCATTATATTCCATTGATAATGTTCTCAACATTTCCTCAAGTGTTTTAATAGTCCTTTCAAATTGGTCATCAGTTTGAGGGTGATAATCCATACTGAAATTCAATGCAGTACTCAGAGCATGTTGAAGACTTCTCTATAATTTTTATGTGAACCTTGGATAAAAATAAAAAATGATATAAAGTGTCACTCCATGAAACCTCACCACTAACTTTATATATATCATGGAAATTTTGTCAAGAGAGAAATATTTTTGAAAAGTGATGAAATGGGCAGTCTTGGTGAGTCGGTCCACTATAACCCACATCACATTATTTCATTTGGATATTCTTGGGAGATTAGAAACAAATTACATAGTGATATTGTCCCACTTCCATGTTGGTATGGGTAGTCGTTTCAATAACCCTTTAGGAAGTTATTTCTCTGTATTCACTTTTTGACACACTAAAAATGTTGTAATGTAGTCAACAATCTCCCTTTTCATGTTATCCCACCAATAATGATCACGAAGGTCCCTATACATTTTATTGCTTCTAGGATGTATATATAATGTAGAGATATGATATTTATCCATTAGTTCTTTATTTATCTATGGAATAGATGGAACATATAGCCTTGTACAAAATTTCAATATATCTTATTGATCAATATTGAACTCATGAAACTTCCTATTCTTCACAGACTCTACCTTCTTTTGTAATAAAGGATATTCTCTTTGATATTTCTTGATATTCTCTAGTAATGATGGTTGAGAAATAATTTGGTATAGGTTTGATGATGCCCCTTACCTTTTGATTCCCATGTCCAATTTTACTAAGTATTTTATCAAAGGATCTCCTTGAATCCTCATAATTTCTAGAACAAAATGGTCTTTCCTACTTAATGAATCAAAAAATTTGTTTTCTCTTCCAAGGTGATAATGAATTGAGAATTCATATTATTTAATAAGTTTAAACAGTATTATTTGTCTCATGTTCATTTTCTTTTATGTGAATATATACTTCAAACTTTGGTGGTTTGTGTATATATCACATTTCTCACCATAAATACAGTGCCTCTATATTTTTAGAGAAAAAATAACTGCATCTAGATCTAGGTCATGTGTTAGATAATTCTGCTCATGAGGATTTAACTATCGAGATGCATAAGCAATCAAAATTTCATTTTTCATGATAACACACCTAATACATTTTAGATATGCATTTATAAAAAAAATCCTTCTCTGATAGAGGGTAGAGTTAACACAGGTGCAGTAATCAATCTCTTCTTCTACTGTTGGAAAATTTTGTCACACTCCTTTGCCTATATGAACTTATACTCTTTTTGAGTTAACTAGGTTAGCAGATTATAAATTCGTGATTTTCCCCAAAAACTCTTATAATATCTTGATAAACCAAGAAAAATACGAATCTCAGTTACTATTTTTAGATGAGTCCAATTCTCCACAACCTTTATCTTGGCAGGGTCAACTGAGATTCTTTAACTGGTTACAATATTCCCCAAGAAAGCAACTTGTTATAACCAAAATTTACATTTTCTAAATTTTCCAAATAGCCTCTCCTTCCTCAGAGTTTTCAATATAACCCTGAGATGATCCTCATGATCATCATGAATTTTTGAGTATATTAGAATATCATCAATAAAAACTAATTTTTTTTATCAAGGTAGTCATTAAAGACTCTATTCATCAAATCCATAAATATAGAAGGAGCATTAGTCAAGATGAAGGTCATAACAACAAACTCATAATTCCCATATCTTGATCAGAAGGCTGTCTTTGGAATATCTTCTTTCTTTACACTCAATTGATGATAACCATACCGAATATAAATCTTGGAGAATAATTGAGCCCCATGTAGCTGGTAAAATAAATCATCAATCCTTAGGAGAGGGTACTTGTTCTTAACTGTGATCTTGTTAAGTTTTATATAATCAATGCATAACCACATTGATCCATCCTTCATATTCAAAAATATAATTGGTGTTATCCAAGGAGACAAACATGGTCAGACTAACCCATTCTACAAAAGATCTTGAATCCATTTCTTTAATTCCTATAGCTCCATATTTTTCATTCTATATGAGGTATTTGATATAATCTTGGATCCAAATATGAGTTCAATGGATAACTCTACCACTCTTTCTTGGGAAGTTATATGTAACTCCTCAGGAAATACGTTCATGTATTCCAGAATGACAAGGAATTTTTCTATTATTATACTTTCATTTCCTTCTTCCTCCTCACCCATCATCTCCATAAAGAAGACTATGACAGGTTCCTCTTGAAAAAGCCCACGTTTTAAATCTCTCCTTTGAAAATAATTATAGGTTGTCCAATCCAGACAACTGATATTTCCTTGATACTATAGTTGATCTTAGCATTATACTTTGATATCCAGTCTATCCCTAGTATAATGTCGAATTCCAGAATGAGAATGACTACTATATTTACAATGAGATTGTGCTCTCCAAAGTTAATACCAGAGTTTCTATACACTATTGATTCTTGGATAATCCCTCTCAGAGTATTGAATGATAAATTAACTTCTAGAAATTCATGTATTGATTCTAAATTCTTTGAAAACTTGTAGTAAATAAAGGAATGCGTAAAACTAGAATCAAATAAAGTATTTGATATATTTGAGAGAAAAATGAGAGTACCTTCCACCACAAAATTTTGAGCCTCTACTTCATCCATTGTAATAGAAAATTCCTAAAATTTCTCTATTGGCCTTTGTTGAGGTTGATGGTGATTCCCCTCCCTTATCTTCTGATTTGGATAATTATTGGTAAATTTTTCAAGTTGTCCAAACTTATAGAATTGGACTTCAGGCTGGGCCTGCACCCTCTTCCTTTTTTTTAGTGTTGAGAAGTTGAGACTTCATCTCACTATGATAGTTCCAAGCTATATGGACATCTCTTCCACGCTTTTAATATTTACCACTCCTAAGAAAGTAGTTCCCCAAATGCTTCTTCCCATATTTATTTCATGTGAGAAGTTTAACTTTATTTCCTTCTCTTTCATGATCAAAGTTCCTCTATCTATTTGGATCCAAATATCTTTTTTTTATTCGATTTATGTGACCACTATATCTATCCAAACTCTAGTTCAACCTTTATAGCACTCTATACTATCTTCTCATAGCTTTTATAGTCTCTATTGGATATATTCCTCTATAGATGGGGTTTTAGTCCACTAAAAAAATCTAGCAACCTTTCCCTTAGGATCCATAAAAAAGATAGAAGTGTAATGATAAATTCATGTAAATTTCATCTCATAGCTTCCTACAGATTCATTTTCCTTCTGCTTCAGCTCTAGTAATTCCTTCTCTATTTGTATTCGCATCTAACGAGGTAAATATTTATTGAAAAAGGATCCTTTTAACTCTTCACACTCCATAGAAACAATCTCCCTTATTGGATTCATGTTTTTAATTTGTGTCTACTAATGATCATATTATCACTATAGTAGGCACACATCTAGAGAGACTTTCTATTATTATGAATAATCGAGTACAGAAAATATCTTTTCTATAGAGCCCATCCATTGTTCAATAATCAATAGTTTGATAGATCCATTGAAATAAGGTGGTTGTTGACACATGAAGGACTTAATGGAAAGTTTTTCCCCTCGAGGTGAATCTGGTATCTCAACCTGATTCAAGTTATTATTCATAACTCAAGTTATTTTCCAACGAGCCTGTACCCAAGTGGTAAGGGATCTTTCTTGGCATCCAAGAGACCCAGGTTCAAAACCGGAGTGGAGGTGAATTTCCAGGGTACTGTAGCATCATTTTAGTAGGCACTGTAATAGGAACTATTCAGTACTATAGCAGCCAGACTATTTACCTGATTTGGGCTTTTGGGCCACCGGTTTGGGATTACGGGTCTCAGGGCCTTCGGGCTATCAAAGGACTTCGAGCCACAGGACCTTCGGGCCATTGAAGACCATGAAGTAGCCCAGTTCACATAGATCAGGCCCCAAATGAGGATCAGAGCACCAGTAGTAGTCACTAGAAGTAGAGCTAACCAGATTGGAAGAATGAGAGGGTATGACAACCGCCATCGGGACCAGGCACCATGAAACTTTGTATGAGGCAATGCTAGCCGATCAACAATGCAGGTGAGGATCTAAAGGCAATCAATGATACAGAAGATGGGGAGGGGCAGTTCTAGTGGGCTAGGCCTACGGGTCATGTATTGGGCATGGTATGCCTCTGGGCCTTTAGGTCATGTATTACGGGTCATGTCGGGCCTTGTGCCTTGGCCCTACGGGTCATGTACGGGTACCCCTTCAACCATTAAAAGGGGGATTATCTATAATAAAAATAAAAAAAAGAAGGCCTTCGGGCCATTCAGGCAAGTTATTTGATTTATCATTCTCATGAAGTTTTCCATTATGGCTTCCATAGGAGGGCCATCAACACACGTTCCATTTATCTCATTGTTTATGAGATTTCTACTATTTCCTTCCATTTTCTAAAATAATAAAATCTTAGTGAGGAATCTATTTATTTTAAGAATCTTATAATTATAAAGAAATTTTATGTCTTAAAACATCATGATTAAATATTTTACTCTTTAACAAAAAATATTTTTTTCTATAAATCCTTCATAATGGTTCATAAAAAGATTGTGATTAACCAAACATATCCTCTGGGATTGTAAAAATAGGAGTGAAACAAGGCCCTTTTTCATGCACTAGTTACCATTCAAGTCTAACTCAAAGCAGTGTTTTTGGGTGTTACCCCAACATACATCTATGCCAGAGACACATCCACTTGTTCATATCCCGATAATGATTTATTTACTCTAAATCACTTATTTAATAGTTCACCATAATACCAAGATGTTTTCCTACATTTAAAATTTTCCCTAAGGTTCTTAATAAAGTTTTAAAATCCCTATTTCCACAAATAACTAAATCATAATTTGATACCAACTACGACCTCCCTCCTTTTTATTACATAAAATTTTCATTACATGGTACAAAATAGAGAATATTTTAAAGTTTATTTTCTTAGAAATTAGGAAAATAATATATGAAAACATAAAAAATTATTCTAATCCACTTGAAAGGATTTTTCAAGGGTTCAAACTAATTACATTTACTACATCTCATATCATGGGTAAATACAATAAGATAAATTTGTGACCATAAGGGGTAGTAAGGGAAATATTTTACATATATTCGTGAGGAATGTTAATAAGAACATGAGGAATATCATCATGGAATGAGAAATGGAAAAAGTGGCATATCATAAATAAAATAACATGAGTCATAACATAGAAGTTTGGATATAACATTTAATTTATACATTTATAATAATATCAACAAGGTTAATCACCAAGGTGTTGTAAAGGAAAATTACCAAGGTTATTCACCAAGGTATCATAAAACATGTCATCTATAGTGATTAAATTATTTACCTAATGCATGGGAACACTATCAAGCTGCACTATTAATATTAATTATTTAATATTTTATGCATATATAATAATAAAAAATTTCATAAATAACATGTGGTGAATAAAAAAATGGGTTTCATATCAAAATCATGGCATTTCAAAAGTTATTAAAAACATGATCATTATGTCATTTTCAACCCACAAAAAGGTAATTAGGGTTTCATGTATGTAAATAATAAAATTTAATAAATAATTTTTACATATAGGTGAATAAATTTTGAAAATAAATAGTCTTGGTTATTCAAAAAATTAAAATAATAGATAATTTCTTGAGGAGAAGAGGTGAAATTTGAGAAGTAAATTCAGCAGTATAACAGGTATAAATTGTGGTTTAAAAAAATGGTAAAATGAGAGAGGAAAAGGGTATACCAATGATAAAAAACAATTTTTTAGTAAGGGTATGATAAAAATGGAAATATAATAGAGTAAAAATATCATTTTAAAGACATATATGAAAATAGGTTCTTGAATCAAAAAGAAAAAATTATAATTCCCTTACCTTAAAGAGTTACTCCTAGATCTTGAGGAAAGAAACCTTACGGGATTGAGGAAACCTTGGGGGACTAGTTTGAAGATAAAAATACCATATCTTTATAGTTTATGGATTTTGAGTGAAATTGAATAGAGAAATTTGTGGGTATTTATAGCAAAAGTGTAGGATTTTTTTAATAATTTCCAAATACAGGACTTGGAAATATAGGTTGTGGAAAATAAAAAACCATGGGATTTATCATGGGGTTTTGACAAGGTTTTGGATATTTAAGAAATATTTTAAGTTATTTTAACCCAAAATAATCAAAAAATATATTATATTACTTCTTTTTTCAAGTAAAAGTAATGTTTTCAAAAAAAAGTTTTTGAATACAAAGTTTCCATTTTAGACTTTGGAAAGCAACTTATTGGTTTGGAAATTGATTAATATATATTAAAATAATTTATATTAATTAAAGGATTTTTTTAGTTTTAAATTTTGGTTAACTGATTATTAAATCATTATGACATAATTATTAAGTCATTAAACAAACTCAAACCCAAAACTGTATTTTTATTATTCACGAGAAAATAAAATATTTTTGAAAATTCTTATAAATTCACCCTAACCTAATTTTGACATAGTGATTTCCAAATTGATATTTATTTTATTATAATAATTATATAAATACAATAATTTTAACTATTAACTATAAAAATCATTATTTATTAAAAAATAGTGGGTTGAATTTGCATAGTAAAATTTCTGACAATTTAAAATTTTTGAGGACATAATAAAATTATTCTATAATTTATATTTAAATAATAGTATATTTAGAATAATATTTAATTAAAATAAATATTATTCATAATAACATAGTTTATTATAAAATTTATGTCTTTCTTGAAATGTACCATTTGAGTCCGAAACGTCAATTTATCCAATTCCATCTCAATTAAACCTATATATTATTTAGAAAAATTATTTATAAAATGGGATTGGTGGAATAAAAATTTTATTTATAAAAATGAATTATATTTTAAGTAACTAAGACTAGGACACATAACCCCCATATAACACCCACATACGACCTAAGGGTAAGGTGTTCTATAGTGATAGATTCATGGGGAGACTCCGCTAACATCGACCTAGTGGAAATTTACACTAACTTGAACTTACCCCGTAGGAAATTTAGTCTAATAATTACCTTTTGAAGATTGACTTTTTCTTGGTTAAGGGAGAACCCTGGTGAAACTACCTCCCTCCCAAGTTCTGAAAAAATGGGCTTCATACGATATGACTTTACTAGTTGAAGACATCACTTCTCCTTTTTTACATTAATTATCCTTTTTCATTTCTACTTATAAACACTAATTATAACATTAAAATTATCATCAAGAGTAAAATTTACAATCTTCATATTGACTAAAGATCACGTAATGGTTAAATCCCAATGGTCAAATTTCCATTTATATTCACTTTATTATTAAATATATATTATTTTTTGTGTATAATATAATATAACAAACACTTCATTAGGAAAAAAATATCATTCAAAAATTTTGGGTTGTTACAATTATTTTGTGAATACTTTACTATTACTTTACAAAATAAGTAATATAATATGATTTTCGATTCTTATGGTTTAAAATAACATAAAATATTTCCCAAATGTTCAAAAAAATGGGCAAAAACCATGGTAAATCCCATGATTTTTCTTTTTCCACAACATAGATTTCCAAGGCATATATTTGAAAATTATTAAAAAAATCCTCCACTTTTTCTATAAATAACCACCCATTTCTCCATTTCCTTTCACTCACAATCCATCCTCCACAAATATCTAGTATTTTTACCTACCAAGCTGTTGTTACAAGGTTCCCCTAAGCCCCCAATGTCCCAATCATCATGTTTTACGAGTAACACTTCAAGGAATGGGGATTATCCTTCTCTTATCATCAAATCAAGAACTTTTTTTTGTATATGTATTCTAATTGTTATTATTATTCTCTTTTATTAGAATTTTATTCATACCCTTACTACTAAAGTATGTTTTATGAATGGGATACCCTTGTATTATCTAATTTTAACCTTTTCTTTAATCACATTTTATATTTCTTGTACTGTCTAATTTACTTCTCAAAATTTCCTTCTTCTCTACAAGAAATTCTCATTTATTTTCTTCTTTTGAATAATCAAGCCCATTTATTTTCCAAGTGTATTCATATAAATGTAAAAATTATTTATTTCATTCTAGTATTAACATACATGAAACCCATATTCCTTTTATGTGGGCTGAAAATGATATAATGATCATGTTTTTAAGAACTTTTGAAACACCATGATTTTGATATGAAACCCATTTTTCTATTCTCTAAGGGTTATTTATGAAATGTTTGATTATGATATATGTGAATCACATTAATTAATAAATATTAATGCTACACCCTAATATAACTGCAATTCATTGGGTAAAGAATTTAATCTCTAGTGATGACATATTTTATGATACCTTGGTGAATAACCTTGGAAATTTTCATTTATGAGACCTTGGTGAAAAACCTTGGTGATATGATTATAAATGTCTCAATTAAATGTTGAAACCAAATTTTCATGTTATTATTCATTTTATTTTTATTATTATATTCCTCATGATCCCTTTCTCATTCCATAATGATATTCCTTATGTTCTTATTGATATTTCTCAAGATTACATCTAAAATGTTTCCCTTACAGGGCCTTATGCTCACCCCTTTCCTTTGATGAATGTACACAGGTTATTAAATGTAGTAAACTACCTTAGGATGAACCTATTAAGAAAACTTTCAAGAGGATTATAATAGTGTTTTAGTTTTTCATGTATTATATACCTTATTTCCAAGAAACTAAACTTTAAAAGATCCTCTATATATACCATATACTAAAAAGTTATGTAATAAAAAGTTGGGATGCCATAGTTGGTATGAAAGGGAGGTTTAGTTATCTGTGAAAAAGAGGATTTGAAAACATTAGGATGAACCCTATGGAAAAGTTGAAATATAGAAAATAATCATGGTATTTTGGTGAAGTATTAAGTAAGAGGTTTCTGAGAAAATAAATCCCTATCTAGACACAAACAAGCGGACACGACTCTAGCATAGATGTTTCTAGGGGTAACAACTAAAAAGACCGTTTTGATATAGTCTTGAATTGTAACTGGTGCATGGAAAAGAGCCTTTCTGCACTCCAAGTTTGACACTCCTAGGGGATATGTTTGGTTAATCATAATCTTTTTCTGAACCATTATGAAGGATTTATAAATAAATTATTTTTTTGTTAAATAATAACATATTAATTATGATGTTTAAGATGTGAAATTACTTTAGAATTATAATATTATTAAAATAAAATTGTTTATAAAAAAGTTTTTCTTATTTTTGAAATTTGTGGGAAATAAGAGGAACTACATAAATGATGATAACAATAGACCATGTGCTGATGACCCTCTAATGGAAGATATAATGGAAAAATTCATGAGAATGATGAATCAACTAACTCAAGTTATGATTAATAACATGAATTAATATAAGATACCATATTCACCTTAAAGGGAAAAAATTTATGTTGAGTCCTTTATTCATCAACAACCACCTTATTTCAGTGGATCTATTGACCCATTGATTGCTGAATAATGGATAATCTCTATATAAAATATATTTTTTGTACTCTGTTGTTCGAAACAAGAGAAAGTCACCCTGACTCTATACTACTTAGAGGTAGAAGCTAATCAGTAGTGGACACTTATTAAAAAAACTAATCCAAGAAAAGAGATTGATGATATGGAGTGGGAAGATTTTAGGGGAATATTTTTCCATAAATATTTACCTCGTTCAATGAGAATGAAAATAGAGAATGAGTTCCTAGATCTAAAGTAGAAGGAAAATAAATATATGAGAAGCTATGAGATGATCTTTAATAATAAGACTTTATCATTACACCTCTATATTTTTTTATGGAACTTAATGTAAAGGTTGATAGATTATTTGGTGGACTAAGACCCCATCTACAAATGATCTATCTAATTGAGACTATGAAAACTATGAAAAGATAGTGCGGAGTTCTATGAAGGTTGAACTGGAGTTCAGAGAAAAATAGTATAAAAACAAATCGAATGAAAAGAAGAGATCTTTGGAGCCAAACTTATGGAGTGATAATGATCATGGAAGAGGATTAAAGAAATTAAAAATTCCCACATGAAAAAATATATGAAGAAACATTCAAGGAATTGCTTTCTCGGGAGTGAAAAATGTTACAAGTGTTGAATAGATGACCATATAGCTCATAACTATTGTATTGAGGTTAACCCGCAACTTCTAAACACTAAAAAAAGTGAATATGATGTAGACCCAACCGTAATTCCAATACTGTAAGTGTGGATAACTTAGGAACTTTACTAATCACTATCTAAATTAGAATATAAGGGAGGAGAATCACCCTCAAACTCAGCATAGGCCAAGGGACCAAGGTTGTGAATTTTCTACCACAATAGCTAAAGTAGATGCTTCGAATGATGTGGTGGAAGGTACTCTCATTGTTCTCTCAAAGATAAAAAATATATTTTTTTGATTCTGGTTCCATTCATGCCTTTATTTCCTCCAAATTCGCAAATAATATAGAATCAATCCCTAAATTCCTAGAAGTTGAGTAATCATTCAAGACTCCTAAAGGTATTATCCAAGCATCAAAAGTGTATAGACCCTAGTATTTACTTTTCATAGGACAATATCAATGAAAATATAGTAGTCATTCCCATTCTATATTTTGAAATTATACTAGGGAATGACTGGATCTCAAAGTATAATGCTAATATCAACTATAGAAGCAAGAAAATATTATTAGTATTGAATGGGTAACCTAGAGTTATTTTCAAAGGAGAGATATTATGACATGAACTATGTCAAGAATAAAATCCCATATCCTTCATTATGGAGATTATCGATGAGGAGGAAGAAGAAAATAAGAATATTAGAATAGAAAATATCCCTATAGTTTAAGAATTTATTGACGTATTTCCTAAGGAGTTACCTAGACCTCCCCTAGAAAGAGAGGTAGAGTTCTCTATTGAAATCATACCTAAATCCAATCCAATATCAAAGACTCCATATATAATAGAAAATGTGTAGTTTGTGGAATTAAAGAAATAGATTCAAGATATTTTGGAGAAGGGGTTTGTTAGGAAAGGTGTGTCTCCTTGGGGAGAACCCATTCTCTTTATGAAGAAGAAGGATAAATCAATGTGGCTATGCATTGATTATAGAGAACTTAATGAGATCACACTGAAGAAAAAGTACCCTCTCTCAAGGATTGATGATTTATTTGACCAGATTTGTGAGGCCCAATTATTCTCCAAGTTTGATCACCAATCTGGTTATCATCAATTGAGGGTGAAGAAATAAGATATTCCAATGATTACCTTACGATAAAGATACATGCATTATTGTTTTTTGTTATGCCATTTGGCTTGACTTGTTATCCTTATATATTTATGGATTTTATGAATAGAGTATTTTACGAACTACCTTGATAAAATTTTGGTAGTTTTTATTAATTATATTATGATATACTCTAAAAATCACAATGCTCATGAGGACCATATAAGGGTTATATTGGAAACTCTGATAAAGAAGAGTCTATTTTGGAAAATTTAGCAAATGTGAATTTTGGTTACAAAAAGTTTATATCTTGGGGAATATTATAACCAATGAAGTAATCTCGGTTGAAATTGGAAAGAAAATGGTTTTGGAGGATTGGCTTCATCCTATAATAGTAAATGAGATTTGCAGTTTCTTTTTTTTAGCAGGATATTTTAGGAGGTTTATAAAAAATGTTCATGAATTTATAATACACTAACCAAGTTAACTCAAAAAATGGATAATTTCATCTGAAAAAAAGAGTGTGAATAAATTTTCGAAGAGATGAAGAAGAGATTGGTTATTGAACTTGTGTTAAAAATAAACTCTATTAGAGAATGATTATTTATTTTTGTTAATTAATATCTAAAAGGGATTGGGTGAGTCCTTATGAAAAATGATATGGTGATTTATTATTCATCTCTACAGTTAAAGCCTCATGATTAGAATTATCCTATGCATTACCTATAGGTATCTATGGTTGTTTTTTCTCTAAAAATTTAGAGGCACTATCTTTATGTTGAAAAATGAGATATATATGCAAAACACCAAAGTTTGAAGTATATATTCAAAAAAAAGGAATTGAACATGAGACAAAGAAGATGGTTAGAACTTCATGAAGAATATGACTATTCAATTAATTATTACCTTAGAAGAGAAAACAAATTTACTGATGCATTAAGTAGGAAAGCCCCTATTATTTTAGAAATGACAAGGATTCAAGGAGATCCTTTGATCAAAGACCTAGTAAATATGGACATGGAAATTGTAAGGGAAGGGACATAATAAAACCTATAATAAATGATTCTCAATCATAATTACTATATAAAATTAAGAAATCCCAAAGAGAATATCCCTTGATTCAAAATAATATAGAGGCTGTGAAGAATGGAAAGTTTCCAGAGTTAAATATTGATTAAGAAGGTGTTATGAAATTTCATACAAGTATATGTGTTCCATCTATTCTAGAGATAAAGAAATAATTCATGTATGAATATAATAGATCTAAATTATCTATACATCCTAGAAGCACTAAAATGTATAGGGACCATTAATGATCATTATTGGTGGGATAAAATGAAAAAGATTTTCGACTACACTACAAGGTGCTTGGTGTGTCAAAAAACTGAAGGCGGAACGACAAATTCCTAAAGGGGTATTAAAAACACTACCCATACTAACATGGGAGTGGAAAAATATCACTATATAATTTTACACTAGTATCCTAATAATATACAAAGTAAACAATATGATATGGGTTATAGTGGACCGACTCACCAAGACTACCAATTTCATCACTATTCGGGAAGATTTATCTCTTAACCAACATGACATGATTTATGTAAAGTAAGTGGTGAGGTTTCATGGGGTTCAACTTTCTATAATTTCTAATCATAATCCAAGATTCACATCAAAATTATAGATAAGTCTTTAACATGGTCTAAATACTAAATTGAATTGCAATATGGCATATCCCCCCCAAACTGATGGTCAATCTGAAAGGAATATTTAATCCCTCAAGGACATTCTAAAAACTTGATCAATGTAATTTAAAGGTGTATGAGATCAAAAACTCCCATTATTTGAGTTCTTATATAATAATAGCTTCCACTTGAGTATTAAAATGGCACCATATGAAGCTCTATTTTAGAAACGAAGTATGATTCCAACATTTTGGGATGAAGTTGGTGAGAGAATGATTCTTGGGCCTAAATATTTGCAAGATATGATAGAAAATGTTCATTCTATCTAGAAATACATAAAGTATATTTATATTTGGTAGAAGTTATCTATTGAAAACCATTGAAGGGACTTCGAGTTTGATGTTGGCAATAAACTTTTCCTTCAAATATCACTATGGAAGAGATCATGCTGTTTGGGAAGAAAGGGATGCTTATCCCTAGGTACATTGGACCATATGAAATCCTTTATCGCATAGAATAATTGGCCTATCTATTTTCACTTCCATGAAATCCAGATAAAGTTCATGATGTATTCCATGTTTCTATCTTGAGGAAGTACATACCCGACCCTTCACATGTACTGAATCCAGTGGTGGTATAATTAAAACATGACCTATATTATTAAGAGCATCTGGTGGAGATCTTGGACTATAAAGACAAGGTTCTATACAAAAAGAATACCCACCTCATCAAAGTGTTGTGAAGGAACCATAAATATGAATAAGCGATGTGAGAACCAGAGGAGACAATGAGACAGAAGTACCCACAACCTTTATTAATCGAGAGAATGATTTGAAATGTCAGGAAAGAAATTTCTTATGGGGGGAATAATGTAACAACCCAAACTTTTCAAATGATATTTGTTTCCTGGGAAAATTTGTGTTATATTATATTAATCACAACAAAACCATATCTCTTTAATAATTAAGTGTGTATAAAGAGAAATGTGACCACCAAGATTTGACCATTACATGACTATTGGTCAATATGAACATTTTAAACTTCACTCTTTATAATAATTTTAACATTATAATTAGTGTTTATAAGTAGAAATGATAAAGGATAATTAAGTAAGAAAGGATAAGTGATGGCCCCAACCAGTAGAGTCTGGTCGTATAAAGCCCATTTGTCAAAACTTGGGAGGGATGTAGAGTTAGAAGGGTTTAACCTTGACCAAGTCCAATCTAAGATTAAATGAGTAAATCTTGAATGAAATAACCTATGGGAGAAGTTTATGTTAGTGTAAATTACCACTCAGTCAATGTTAGCTGAGCCGCCCCATGAATTTATCACCATCACACACCTTACCCTCAGGTTGTAAGCGGGTGTTATAATGGGCTACGTTTCCTGACCTTAGTTACTTAAAGTGTAATTCCTTTGTATAAATAAAATTTTTATCCCATCAATCCCATTTTATGAATAGTTTTTCTTAATAAAATATAAGTTTAATTGAGATGTAATTGGATAAATTAACTTTTTGGACCCAAAATTTACTTTTCATAAAATATATAAATTTTTATAATTAACTTTATTATTATGAATAATATTTATTTTAATGAAATAGTATGTTAAAAACAATATTATTTAAATATAAATGATAAAATAATAATATTATTTCCTTGAAAATTTTATTTGTCAAAAAATTTATTATGCATATTCAACCAACTATTTTTTAATAAATAAGGTTTTTTATAGTTAAAAGTTAAAAATATCATATTTAGATAATTATTATGAAAAAATAAACATAAATCTGTAAATCATCACATCTAAATTATATTAGGGTAAATTTATGAGAATTTTCTAAATTTTTTTTTCGTGAATTGTAAAAATACAGTTTTGGGTTTTTGGTATATTTAATGAATTCATAGTTATTTCATAATGATTTAATAATTATTTAACTGAAATTAAAGACTCCAAATATGTTATTTTATTAATATAAATTATTTTAATATATTTTAATTAATTTACTAACCTAGAAGTTACTTTCCAAAGTCTAATATGGAAACTTTGTCTTTAAAAATATTATTTTGTGAAAACTTTTCTTTTCCTTATAAAATTAAGTTATATAATATGATGTTTGGATCTTTTGGGTTAAAATAAAATAAAATATATCCCAAATTTTCCAAATAATTAGCAAAAACCTTGGTCAAGCCTATAGTTTTTCATTTTCCAAAACCTAGATTTCCAAGGCCTATATTTGGAAATTAATAAACAAATCCTCCACTTTTTCTATAAATACCCACCCATTTATCCATTTACTTTTACTCAAAATACATCATCTATAAATTTGTTTTAATTTTAATTCCAAAGGAGTCATCCCAAGGTGTCTTTAATCCACCAAAGTCCCAATCCTCATGTTTTAGGTGTAACTCTTCAAGGTAAGGGGATTATCCTTCTTTTCTCTTTAAATCAGGAACCTCTTTTTGTATATGTCTTCTAATTATTATTTTTACTCTCTTTTATTAAAATTTTATTCATCCCATTATTGAAAAATTATGTTTTATTAATGGTATAACCTTTTCCTCTCCCATTTTCCCTATTATAAAACCACATTTTATACCCATTATGCTGCCCAATTTACTTCTCAAAATTTTCCTATTCTCCTTAAGAAATTATCTTTTATTTTATTCTTTTAAATACCCAAGCCTCTTTCAATTATAAGTGTATTCACATAAATGTAAAAATTATTTATTTTATTTTTGGATTAATATAAATGAAACCCACATTCCTTTTTTGTGTGTTTAAAATGACATAATGATCATGTTTTTAAACACTTTTAAAATGCCATGATTTGGATATGAAACCCATTTTTTAAATTCTCTATTGGTTATTTATGAAATATTTAATTATGATTTATGTTTCTCACATTAATTAATAAATATTAAGTGTGAACCCTAATAGTGCTCTATATCATTGGGTAAAGAATTTAATCTCTAAATATGACATGTTTTATGATACCTTGGTGAATAACCTTCGTAATTTTCATTTACAACACCTCGGTGAAAAACCTGGGTGATATGATTATGAAAATCTCAATTAAATGTTGTATCCCTATTTACATGTTAATAATAATTTTATTTTTATTATGATATGCCTCATGAACCCTTTATAATTCCAAAATTATATTCCTCATGTTCTTTTTGATATTCCTCAAGATCAGATGTAAACTGTTTCTCTTACTAGGCCTTATGCTCACCCCTTTCCTTTCATATATGTCCCCAGGTTATGAGATGCAATAAATGTACTTAGGCTGAACCTATAAAAAAGAATTTAAAGATTATTATAATAATGTTTTAATCTTTCATGTATTATGTAATTTATTTCCAAGAAACTAGACTTCAAAAGATCCTCTCTATGTACTATGTAATGAAAAGTTATGTAATAAAAAGGAAGGATTCCATTGTTATGATTTTCAAACCAGGAAAGACATGATTTTAAAAACCCCATATTAAATAATATTAATACTTTAAAAATCAAGCAAGATTCTTGTTTCTTATATATATATATATATCAATGTACACAATATTTATATATGGGGGTTTCAATTGTGAATATCCTTTGAAAACCTAGTTTGGGTAAAGGGAGAGATAGGTAGAAAGAGAAGAGAGGGATAGTGTCTAAAGGGTATACCAAGAAGAATAAGAAGAATGAATCATTTAAGGGAAAATTTTAATATTTTCACATATCCTTAATTCAAAATCTTGATTAAATTGTTATATAAATGTTACTTATTTTAATTATATTCATTTATTTTCAAAACCCTTTATTTTAGTAAAGGGAATTTTATTTTCAAAGTATTAATTTTATAAAAGGAAAATCTTATGAATTTTCAACCATTTTAAGAGTAATTTTCAATAATTTCATGTAAAGGGAATTTTCATAAAAATAATAATATTTTCATTCTTTATTTTGTTCAATAAAGTAAAATAATAACAAAACATTATTTTTGTATGGTTTAACTCTCATTTTAAAGGTATTTAATTTCATGTTAACATTTCTAATGATAAAAGTTATCATTTTATGTGAAAAATGATTTTTACTATTTACTAATGAATGTAATTCAAGTAGATATGGATATATTCTATGATGTTATTGAAATCTCGTGAACTCTTATACAAGAATTTGTTTTTATTACAAAGCATTCATGTTTATGTATTAAAAAATGTAAGTATTTATATATAAAGATAGACTTCTCCTAAAAATTATTTAATTTTTTAAAATTGACATTTTTCCAAGATGATAAGTTACATGATTATTTTATTCTATGAAAATAATATATGTAATATTTTAAAATGTTTGTAATCAGTTATTTATAAGAAATAAGGATCTTAATAAAAATGTTTTCTTAAAATTAAATTTAGAACTTGCATATCAAATGAGATAGTGTGGAATGGGGAGTGAACCCATGACCTCAATGGAATGTTGTCATACCAGTGATACTACTAAGTGGCCCTGATTATTTTATAATAACTATCAAGGGATCCTCTACCCCGTGTGTAACTGGCCTGAAAGCTTGGGTGTCGTTACACCTGGGCTTGAGGCTGGGGGAGTACATAAAGGTGCTCGGTGGTGGGTGACGGCCCACCTATACCGTGTAACCCCTTGGGCCTAAAAAACCCAGTGTAATTTTTTCCATGGGGCATGGGTGAGTTGGTTCAAGGCGGTGGCGTCCTAACCCTAAAGTTCTGGGTTTGATTTCTCACAAGGAAACACACACTATATGCCAGCGATCCTCTCATGGGCCCCTCTACCCTGTGTAGAATTGGCCTGAAATCCCAGGTGTCGTTACTCCTGGGCCTACAGCTGGGGGAGTACATATAGGTGCTCGGTGGTGGGTGATGGCCCAACTATACCGTGTAACCCCTTAGGCCTAAAAAATATAGTGTACTTTTGCCCGTGGGGCATGGGTGAGTTGGTTCAAGGTGGTGGCGTCCTGACCCCGAGGTTCCAGGTTCGATTCCTTGTAAAGCAACATGCACTATATGCCAACGATCCTCTCATGGGCCCCTCTACCCCGTGCGGAACTGGCTTAGAAGCCCGGGTGCCGTTACACCTGGGCCTGCGGCTGGGGGAGTACATAAAGGCACTCAGTGGTGGGAGATGGCACTCTTATACCATGTAACACCTTGGGCCTAAAAACCCCAATGTACATTGCCCGCGGGGCATGGGTGAGTTGGTTCAAGGCGATGGCGTCCTGACCCCGAGGTTCTGGGTTCGAGTCCTCGTAAGGCAACACGCACTATATGCCAGCGATCCTCTCATGGGCCCCTCTAACCTGTGTGGAACTGTCCTGAAATCCCGGGTGCCGTTACACCTGGGACTATGGATGGGGGAGTACATAAAGGTGCTCGGTGGTGGGTGACGGCCCACCTATACCGTGTAACCCCTTGGGCCTAAAAAACCCTGAGTAATTTTTTCCCATGGGGCATGGGTGAGTTGGTTCAAGGCGGTGGCATCCTGACCCCAAGGTTCTGGGTTCAAGTCCTCGCAAGGCAACACACACTATATTCCAGCGATCCTCTCATGGGACCCTCTACCCCATGTGGAACTGGCCTAAAAGCCCAGGTGTCGTTACACCTGGGACTGCGACTGGGGGAGTACATAAAGGTGCTCGGTGGTGAGTGACGGCCCACCTATACCGTGTAACCCCTTGGGCCTACAAAACTCAGTGTACTTTGCCCACGGGGCATGGGTGAGTTGGTTCAAGGCGGTGGCGTCCTGACCCTGAGGTTCCGAGTTTGAGTCCTCGCAAGGAAACATGCACTATATGCCAGCGATCCTCTCATGGGCCCCTCTACCTCGTGTTGAACTGGCCTGAAATCCTGGGCACCGTTACACCTGGGCCTGTGGCTAGGGGAGTACATAAAGGTTCTCAGTGGTGGGTGACGACCCACCTATACTATGTACCCCCTTGGGCCTAAAAAACCTAGTGTACTTTGCCCACGGGGCATGGGTGAGTTGGTTCAAGGTGGTGGCGTCCTGGCCCCGAGGTTCCGGGTTCGATTCCTCGCAAGGCAACACACACTATATGCCAGCGATCGTCTCATGGGCCCCTCTACCCCGTGTGGAACTATCCTAAAAGCCCGGGTTCCATTACACCCGGGCCTATGGATGGGGGTTAAATAAAGGTGCTCGGTGGTGGGTGACGACCCACCTATACTGTGTAACCCCTTGGGCCTAAAAAACCTAGTGTACTTTACTGGACGCATGAATTGGGAATCCAATTCATGCCACTACCTTTCTTAACTTTTTCAAGGAGTTAGGGAATGTGAAGAAGATAAATTATTCTATTTTACTTTTAGACAACTCTGATAAATTGTATATTTTTGTCTAATTTTCTAGATTCTAGACTAGAAAAGGTCCCCAATTGTATAATGTACTGTGTATTTTTTTGTCATCTTTTATAAAACAACACAACATGTTTTTACCACAAGATTCAGTTAAGCATGGGTCTTGAGCATTTACATATTCATTCAAATTGGTTAGTCTATTTCAAAGAATCATGGATGTATGAGATGAAATATACTTAGTGGTCACTCGATGTCTTGGAAAAATGGATATATAATCATTTATACATTAAATATATATATATCTTACAATAGACTTATTAATTTTGAGATATTAACATGTTTGATTGAGATAATGGAAGACCCCTTTCTAGCTTGAGTAGAAATGATGTTTTTCTAGATGTATATCTTTACTTAAAATTATAGATTTTTAAATTAATAACTATTTTCAATACTAAAAATACTTATAAGGCCACACAGTAAGATCTAGGATTAATATTAATTTTGGTATAAAGTGTTTGACTAAAATTTGAGAGAGTAAATTTAATGATCATATACAAAGAAGTTTTGATGGATTTACAAAGAGTTTTAATTTTTCTCCTAAATTCTAAAAGGAATTATTGAAAGTAGGATATTGTTGGAAATAAGTACTAATGAATAAGCAATTCCATGGGCATTTTATCCATTTAGTGGTTTGTATTTTCTCATTATTATTGTTTCCACATCATGGTGATTATGTTGAATCATATGTGATATCATTCAATCAAGTCTTCTGTAGTGATTATCATGATTAATTCATCTTGTGAAACATCATATGATGATATATGGATGAAGTTAATGTTTAAAGGATTTTTTACAATCTAGTTAGTTAATGAGAATTTTTAAAGAGTTATATGGTGGAAACCAAAAAGTTTTCCATAATTAGTAAATTGTTAGAATCAAATAAAATAATTTATTCAATGAAGATATACCATATAATTATGATCATGGATATTAATTGTGTACAACTAAATTTGAGTCACTCTCTTACACTCTTCTATATATTTACCTTCAATGATGAGGTACTAGAACACTTTTGAAGGAGAAGTATTCCTACCAAAGAATTTATTTATTCCAGTGGATACCTGTTACCTTTGGAGGCAAGAAAATAATGGTTGCTAATGAAGGAACTCTATTAAACTCACTATTTGTGAAGACTAAACATATAAAGTTAGGTACTTTTTATTTATAGTTTTTAGTTTCATTTTTATTGATTCTTATCCTAGTAGATATTTTGTATGAGTTTTATCTTTTTATTATACTACTTATGGGTATATATATGTTCTATAAAACCCTTTATTTATTCCCTAGGGATATTAAATTACCTTATAGATAGATTCGATATGAAGTGGGTTGTGGGGGACCTATAGATATTATAATTTTGATTATGTTATTTTACCTATATGTTGTATGTTTTTTTTGAAGTGTGGTCGTTGTGAGATTATATGCATTGTAATTAACTTAAGAGGGTTTGTATTTTTCAATTTTTCTACTAATTTAAATATTTGTTAGTTTACTTCATCCACATTTAAATGTGGGTTTTTGGGAAGGAAGATAATATGTATTGTGGAATAATTACCCATACTTTTTTCATTTAATATCTATAAGATCAATTTAGAGGATTTTAAAGGGTATATTAGTTTAGAGAACTTGGTGGTTAGATTGAGTTGGTGGTATTTTATTTCCATTATATTTTCATTAAGTATGTTGTGATCTTTATTTTTTTTATCTTGTTTGATTTTTGGATCTTATTTTGAGTTATATGGCATACCATTTATTACTAGTTCATATAGTTATGATATAATGTTTATTAGTTGATGGTAATGGTGTTTTATGGTTGTTTCTAGTTAAAAAAATGGGAAATGCCTCTCATATTATGATATTTATACCCTTAGTGATCATCAAAACCCCATAGGCCATTAGAGGTGGGATTCATGGGTCATTATTGATCCATTTTTCAAACCAGGAGTAATCTTGTAAATGAGGAGATGTGATATAATGGTATCATATCAAGTCTTAGAATGGAATTTGGAGTAGGTACTTATAATTATTTCATTGGTTTAATAAGGAAATGGTATATCTAAACTTAGGATAGAATATAGACTAGGTAACCTAGGAAGGGGTCTACTAGTCAATGAATTCTTATTCCATGACATTGATTGTCTATAGAGCATAACCAAGGGATATTTTACTTAGTTCTAGGTTCCATGTTAGGGTGTACATGAATCATTTAGTACTTTTATGTTATGTTTATGAATTTTGATTGAATTTTATTAGTTTAAATGGGAGGATTAGTGGTAAAGTTAAAATGTTTTCATATCCATGGTGCTTACATACTTGTTTTAATGATCAACAAATCATAATTATTATGATATTTAATGAGTTTCATGTTTTCTATTATTATTTTATAATATGAGATAGATTGGAAATAATTTAGTTAAGCTTGGGAAAGACTCATCTCCAAGAAAAGTCTCACTGTCTACAATGAGTCACCACTAAGATAGAAATTTGAAAAAAAACAAGACACCTCTAGACAATA
Organism: Viscum album; assembly: GCA_963277665.1. Taxonomy (NCBI): domain Eukaryota; kingdom Viridiplantae; phylum Streptophyta; class Magnoliopsida; order Santalales; family Viscaceae; genus Viscum; species Viscum album. The sequence continues at coordinate 462,001,132 of OY728138.1, forward strand.
TCTCACCATCACAAAGTCTCACCATCACCTTGAGGCACCATCAAGGAAGTCATACCATCAGAATGTAATTTTGACAAAGTATGGAATGACTCACCATTAGAAGAGACATCACCAGCCTGATATACCTCCATGAAAGTGTCATTGTTCCAAGGACACATTGCCAATGTATTTCACTACCAGATTTGAACACCACTCCAATGTCACACCATGAGACTCTGATTCACTACCAGACATAGACACCACTAGTGTCAAAGTTCAAAGAGTCACTTCCATTGTTTCAATTTATTTTGAATTAAATATTTCTAATGAATAGTTTATCGAATTTCATACTGAAGTTTATTTTAATGATTGCTACTTAATTAATTGAAAAAATGCATTGATGTATGTGTCAAACATGAAGTAAGAGGATGTATAGGATCCAGCTAATTTTCTTTTCTTCTACTACTGCTGTTGTTGATAAAAGAGGAATCAAAATACCTCATACAAAAAAAATCAATAACATATAAATAAACTTATAGATATGAACACATGAAATGAGTTGGAAATTAGTGAAAGAACCAGAAGAGAATACTTACTTCATGATACTTACACTCTACTGAGGAATATAAAGAACATATTATACCTAGTTCCTTTCTATAGTTAAGAACAAAGAGTTTACGACAATATATTTTGATGAAACTTTTGAAACATGACTCAAGCCTCAGTTTCAATCACTTTCAAGGAGTAGAGATATGTAGAGAATATCATACAGAGAGAAATGATCTCTCTACACTTATTAAATGCTTTATTTGTTTATTTATATACATTGTGAGTAGTGTTTATTATTCTGTCTTATTTTATCCCACACTATCTCCTGTAATAAGCTAGAAGATACATAGATATCTTTACAACACCTTTTCATTATTGCCTTCCATGTGTTGTTGTAGAGGTCTGGTTGTGACATGTTATTTATTTTTACTCTCATGAAAATTATTGAAGAGGTCCTTGTGTTGGATGGACAACTTGGTTGTTGTAAAACCTGATAAAGGTTGTGGATCAAAATATTATTTTTATATAAACTTCTTAAAAGCAGGTTATTGCTAAGTGGAGAGGACAAAGTCTCATCATGACACATAACCTCTTATATTCAAATTCTATTGTGTGTTTCATTTTACTTTATTCCTTTTCCTTAAAAATGAATTTGTTTTAAACTATAAACAAAACCACTACTTTGATAGTTTATCTTATTTAGTTTTTATATAAAATTTTGATTATGTAAATTGATTTTAATGGTTAAAATAATATTATATATTATTTTTACTTGAGACCTAATAAATATTTAGAGAAATCTTATAAAAGATTAAAACTTATATCAAACTAAAATTTTGGTAAATTTGGATGGTTTTATATAATTTTGGGGATTTTATTTTAATAAATTTTTAATATAATTTTTATTGGTTACTCAATTAACCCCCCCTCTTGAGATGCTCACTCCAACCAACATTTGGTATCAATGTTTTCAAAACTTTTTTATCTGTGATTTTAGTTGTGCTTTAAGGATTCTAAATTTTTATTAGTTATAGATTTAATTATTTAAATGGATAATATAAATGAAGGTTATGATACTAATAGAACTCCTTTTTTGAATGGAAATATATATTCTCAATAGAAGATTAAAATAAAAATGAACATTGAGAGTATGGGATTTACAATCTACACTTCCATAGAAGATAAATATGAATTTCCTACAAATGATAGAGTTACATGGGATGAAGCTATCAGAACCACTTATAAAAATAATTGCAAAGATAGGAATTCCATTTAGTGTTCTTTATGAGATGAGGAATTCAATTGAATTTATTCTTGTAAAGTTACCTTTGAAATTTTGGAAACAGTAACTATTTTACATAAAGGAACAACTAATGTTAAGGATATGAGACTAAATACATATAATATTAAGTATGATACGTTTAAGATGAATCCTGATAAATTAATATCTAATATGTATCTCATTTTTAATGAAATTGTGGACCCCATGAGCTTACTAGGAAATCTTATCTCTGAAAATGACCAAATCATGAGATTTCTCATATTCCTTTTAGAAATATAGAGAGGCACATCTGTTTCAATTAGAGAATCCTATGATATTTAAAAACTACCAGTTGAGGAATTAATTGGTAAGTTGATGATGTATGGAGATGAAATAAAATTTAAATGAGAAGAAGATGATGAGCTGAAAAGAAATATAGTATCTTTCAAATCGACTGCATCCAAATAGAGAGAAAAAGAAAAGGAAAAAGAGAAGATACAAGCGGAATGTTCAGGTGACAGTGAGTCACCTTTGAATAGTGATGAGGGTATGACCCATCTGGCCATAAGATTTAAAAAGTTTTATAGGAATAATAAATCTTTAAGAAATCCCAATTATAAATGAAAGTATGAAAGTAAAGGATAATGGAAAAATTATTAAAAAAAGGATGAAAACACAAATGAAATTACCTGTTATGAATGAAAAAGAAAAGGACATGTTAAGGTAGACTATCCAAAACTGAAATAAAAAAAAGTGATATGATGAAAAGGAATTTTTTTTAAGAAATCTATGAAAGAAACATGGAGTGCCTTTAATGAAAGCTCTAGTGATTCTGACTCTACTTTTAAATAAAAGTCAGATCGATCCAACATGTGCTTCATGACTAATGTCTCTAAGGTACCTACTATTTATAATGTTTTTCTATTCTTAGTGATAATAATTTTGAGAATGAACATAATGATGTTGACATGTATCAAGGATATATTTTTGAATATTTAAGATTTATAGAGGAAACTTTTAATGAACTTAATGATAAATATAAAGTTCTTAAAAGAGAACATGCTTTATCTTCCAATATTAAATATAATTTATTTACTAAAAAAGAAAATAATGCTTAGATGTTAAAGGATAATATTGAACTTAAATTTTCTAATAAAAAAAATGAAGAAATATTTAGAAAGGTTTACCAATGGTAGAGAAGAACTTACACATATTTTGGAAAAATAAGTAACCCTAAAATATTTTATAGGTCTAGGATACCAACATGGACAAATAAGGATAATCAAGATCAATTCTTAACCTAAATATAAATATGAATGATCTACTACTAGTTATTTTTCTAGAGGACCAAAAAAAAAATTTATTTCAAAAATCTTTCAATATGTTTATAAAATAACTATTAAAAAAATGTGGGTTCCTAAATCCCTAATTTCTAACGCTTCTAGACCCAACAAATATGGGTACCAAAATCATTTCTAGCATAAAATTTATTTTGTAGGAAAAATGCTTGAAGACCTCCTATAAAAGTCTATGGTATTTGGAAAGTGGAGGTTGAACACATATGATATGAGACTACTCGAGTTTCAAGATCCTAATAAAGGTTGATGGTGGTTATGTCACCTTGGGTGATAATTCATAAAGGGAAAATAATCAGCCCTATCCAGATTGGTAACTCTAATTCTATTTTAATTTATATAGTATTATTTTTGGATGTTTTGAAGTATAACCTACTTATAATATCACAATTATGTGATGATGTCTTTCATGTTAGGTTCTAGAATAATCAATGTAATGTTTTTTATTCTAAGAATTATTTAATATTTACTACTTTAAGAAATGAAAATTTCTATGATATTGATCTTAATTATTTAATTTATAAAATTTTTTCTTGATTAAGGGAGTTTCATAATGAATACTATATTTAAAATAGGATACTTGGCCATTGTAATATCCACTAACTTAGGAATCTTATTATGAGAACTTTAGTCAATGATCTACCCTAACTAGAGTTCCCAAATGATAAAGTATGTAACCATTATCATAAGGGGAAACAATACAAGAATTATTTTAAATCAAAGAAATAAGTTTCAACTTATAAACCTCTTGAGTTGGTTAATGTGGATTTATTTGGACCTTCTAGAGTTTCTAGTTCTAATGTGAGTAATTATATCTATGCATTAGTGGATGAATTTTCTTGGTATAATTGGATGTTACTTTTAGCTCACAAATATGAAGCTTATTATTATTTCACCAATTATTCTAGATCTATAGAAAATTTAAGTAGACTTAGAATTTAGACCTTAAGAAGTGACCATGGACGTGAGTTTGAAAATCAATACTTTGAGTCCTTTTGGTCACAAAATGGATATAGTAATAAATTCTATGATCCTAGGACCCCTAAGTATAATGGAGTTGTAGAAATAAGGAATAAAAAACTTCAATAGATTTACCAGAATCTGATAAATAAATACAACTTACCTTCTACTTTTGGATTGATTCTATAAATAAAACATGTTATATAATCAATAGGGTTTTAATCAGAACTATCTCAAAAAATATCCCCTATGATATTTGTAATAATAGATATCCTATGGTTAATTACTTTATAGATTTTGTTTTAAAAGTCTTTATACTTAAAACTAAGGATAATCCTAATAAATTTCCCTCCATGAGTGATGAAGGAATTTTCTTATGTTACTTAACCCTTGGTGAATACTATAGAGTTTTCAATAATAAGACCATGACTGTGGAAGAGTCTATTCACATAAAATTGGATAAGACAGATTCATATGAGCCTAAGAACTCTTTAGAAAACCTTGAGGATGATTTATCTTCTCTGAATTTAAATTTTATACCTACTAATTCTACTATGAAGCTATCAGAAGAATCATTCAGTTTTGAGGAATTTATAGGACTTCCAAAATTTGAACCTAAATCTATAGAAGAACTAGAAGTGACTAGTCCCTGTTTTTATAGAGCTATTAGAACCCTTAAGTACCATCATTTATATTCCATAGTTGGAGAAAAAGATATAGGTACACATACTATAGCTTCTCTAAGAAATCAGGTTGAACATTAATATTTCTTGTCTTAATTAGAACTATATAACATCAATGATGAAATAAATGATGAATTATGTGTAATAAAAATATAAGAAGAATTAAATCAATTTAAAGAAAAAAATTATGGTAACTAGTGGATATACCCAAGGAAACCTTGACTATAGGCACTAAATGGGTGTTTATAAACAAGGTAGATGAATCAGTCACAATAGTAAGAAACAAAGCTAGACTAGTTGCACAATGGTATAGTTAAGAATAAGTAATAGAATATGAAGAGACCTTTGCACCAGTATCCAGACTTGAATATATTAGAATACTGCTAGTTTATTCATCTCATCTAGATTTAAAACTTTATCAAATGGATATCAAAAGTGATTTATTAAATGGGTATATAATTGAGGATGTTTTTCTAGAACAACCCTGTGGTTTTCAAAATCCCCATTTTCTAAATCATGTTTTTAAATTAACTAAAGATTTATATGGTTTGAAACAATCCCATAGGGCATAGTTTGATAGGCTTAAATCTTTTCTTATTTCAAAAGGGTTTTAAAAAGGTATAGATAACCCTAACCTTTTCGTAAAAAGAATTTCAAATGATGTTTTAGTTATAAAAATTTATATATATGATATTATTTTTGGATCTTCATGAAATCATTTATTTACTGGGTTTAAAAAAATAGTGCAAAACGAATTTGAAATGAGTTTAATGGGTGAACTTAAATTCTTTCTTGGTTTTCAAATTTTCCAAAATAAAGAAGGAATCATTTTAAATAAAATTAAATATACTAATTATTTATTAAAACAGTTAACATGTATAGCACTAAGAGTACTGATACTTTTATGAGTACCACCAATAACTTGGATCTTGATGAAGATGGGAAACTATTGGATCAAACCAATTATAGAGGTATAATTGGAAGTCTTCTCTAACTTACCACTAGCCAACCTGATATTTTGTTTAGTGTGTGTATGTGTGCTCATTTTCAAGAAAATCCTAAATAAACACACTTGGTTGTTTGTAAAAATAATTTTCAAATACCTCAAATATACTTACAATTTATGATTTTTTACCCAATAGGACACGCATTTTATTTGGTTATCTATTCTAATGCTAATTTTGGTGGATGTATATTAGATAAAAAAGAACCTCTGGAATATGTCACTTTTAGGAAATTCTATAGTTTCTTGTTATAGTAAGAAACAAAATTCTGTTGCAATGTCTACTATTGATTATGAATATATAGCTACATGTAGCTGCTGTCGATAAATTTTATGGATGAAACACACATTACTAGTCTATTGAGATCAATTCTAACAAGTACCTATAAACCATGATAACACAAGTTCTATAAACATTTCTAGGAATCCTATGTTACATTCTAGAACAAAACATATTGATGTAATACATCACTTTTTAAGATATTATTTTTAAAATAGTGATATTACTCTCGAATACATTGGTACATAACATCAGCTTACTGATATTTTCACTAATAATTTGAATTCTAAGAGAATTAATTACATAAAACATGAATTAGGTATGATCAATTTTGGTTAAATTTACTTTTTTATGTCTCACTATTGGGAATTTATCACCATTTAACTTCTCACCATTTAAATTCTCACTATTGAACTTCTCAACACTGTTAACTTATCACCGCTGAACTTCTCAACATTGTGAACTTCTCACCATTAGTTTGTCTCACTATTTAAAAGTTTCAAGCCTTTTTCAAATTTTTCAATTCATATTTTTGAATAATTGGTTTTTAAATTATTTATGGTTTATTTAATTATTATGTTTTGATCCAAATTTTATTTCAAGTTTTGATTTGCAAGTATTATTTTGATTTCAAATTTATCCCAATTCCTAATTTTTATTTTTTAGATTCATTAAAATCCCAAATGATAAATGTGGCACTTTGTTTAGTTTCAATGCACACTCTTTCCTCACACATTTTTTTTCTCTTGGTACATATATAATCTTTCTATCCTAACCTTTCAACCTTCCCTTCACCATCAACCAAGAAAACCAAGCCAACCTCTATGAACATAGTGAAACATCCTTTTATATCCTCACCAGATGAGTCACGTTCCATGAATAAGAAAAAAGGGGAACCAAGTAGTTCTTCTACTATAATACCAGTGAATCTCAAGCTAGCAAAATGGGTTATATAACCCAAAAAGGAAGTTGAAGAAGAATAGATGCTTTCGTGGAGATCATTAGTGAATAAAGTTTTATAGAAACAATGATAGATGTATTGTTTCTCTTTATATAAGAGACCTTTTTATCCTAGATTTTTGTATGATTAATATCAGTATATGAAGTTTGGTTTTGAAGAAGAAGAAGAGTCTTGTGTAAGAATCCAAGTTAAAGGTCATAAAATCATTTTTTCTTCAAGGTCGTGGGCTTAATGTATAAAATTACAACATAAAGGCATGTTTAATGACTGTCAAAGAACCATTCTAGATGATGGTAATGATTTCATCTATGAATAATCTCTTTCTAAGTTGACTGAAAATGGAATAATTAGAAGACTGATTGATTCTGAGTTATATGGAGAGTGCAGATTGCTCTTTAAATTCATCCAACACTTTCTTTCCAAAGGAATGGTGAATTTTCCACCTTAAGGTATTAGGATGTGTACTTAATTTGTATTATGAAAAGAGGATAGAAGATGAACCATTATATATAACTCATGCTTCATGTGGTGGAAATGACAAAGCCATCATCTAGATTAAATTCTATGATCTATCCCATGATGATTTATACTATGCTTAATGCTAAAGGTATAGTTGCTGAAGACGAAGAATCAATTGTAGATTGTGGTATATTTTGTATTCCAAGAATAATTTTTAGAATAATTAAGATTAGTTGGAACCCATGGAAAAAATAGGTAGATGAAAATGAAAAGGTTTATGATGAGTTTAACCCTATGGAACATCCTTCAAGACCAAGATATATTGTTGAACCTAGTATATGACCTGATGAAATTGTTGATTATTCTGAAGAAAAGTGAGAAGATCCTATTGGAAAATAATAGGAGGAATATCTAGTAGATGATGGTAGTGACCTAGATCTATCTCTTAGTTATAATGATATAACTTTTTGAGATCCAAGTCCATTTGTGACTTAACCTAATAGAGATAAGTTAGTAAAAAGTGATGAAGAAGAGACTGAAGTCTTCAGATAAGATCAGTTCATGATTATTTCTAAATATGATGATGAGAATGAATATGGTGATGATGAAAATGATGATGATGATGATGATGATGATGATGATGATTCAAATACTAATGGTTCTAGTGGGAAAATTAGAATTAAGGATGTTGAGACTTCTGAAGATAAACTTGCTTCTCCTGAAGGTTCTATTTCCAGATCAAAAAACATGCCTATTTTTTTAGTGAAGTATATTTAGAAACTTGAAAATAAGGAGACAAATCAGTTGAGGGGGAGAAATCCCCATGTTTTGGAAGTCATTAAGTTGTTGATATTGTTGTTTATGGAAATTGTGTGTCTGTTGATGATGGTCAGATAGATTCATATCAAGTTGTTGTTAATAAGATGAAAATTATTGCTGTTTTTGAGTAGAATGTGTCTGATTAGATTGATTTTGATCATGTAGGTTAGAATATTGATGTATAGTTAAGATATATGGATACTTCATATAAGCCTTTAGTTGATTACTATATGGTTTATGCACCTTCTATTGAATTAATAATAGTTGAGACCTATGTTGGTGTACTTACTATAGTGGTATCTATAGTTTTTGCCTCTTTAGAGGTTGAGCCTCTTGGAAGGCCCCATGATAGGTGGATTGATCCCATGTCATAAGAATGATATTTTTTTTCTAGTAATTTTGGTAGTTCACTAAATAATGATGAAACTATAATTCGAGAGGAGAGAGATCTTGAAGGATTGATGGTTTATCAAATTGATGTTGTAGGTTTGTTAGATTGTTTTTCTTCTATGAGAGAACATACACCTTATGTCCAACCCATTCCAATTTATGTAGTCAACAAGGGTGACTTTGTAAATTTCAAAGAGAAAATGGTTCGCAATTTTGGTAAGTTTTTGAGAAATCAAGAACCACTTATTACTAAGATCAGTGAACAAGATGCTAGATAACTTTTTGAATTAGTGATCCACCACATTCAACAAAAGATGATTCACCATATCAAAGCAGTGTAAATTGAGAATAAAATACTTTCCAGTGTGTTGGAGTCATTTAGATCTATTATTGAAGGGATGTAGACTGATTTTTCCACCATAATAAATTATTTATTGGAGAGATTTGAGAATATTACTTCTATGGAATCTAGTTCAAGTGCTTCTCCTCCTCCTCTTGTATTTCCTATTGATTTGCTTAGGTATGTTATATGAGAAATAATAATTAGTCTTTCTATTTTTCCTTTAAGTGTTGTACCTTCTATACTAGAGGCCACTTTGATTAAGTTTGAACATGATTGTGATCATGTTTACAAAATGATGATGGAGTATTCTAAGGACATGAAGTCCGACAGGGAGACTATAAAAAAATCCATAAAGTATTATCTCTCAAGGATCTATACCAAGCATTCCATTGAAATAAATATCATGTTTATAGATGAAAATTTAAGGATTCCTCATGTCACCCACGCCATTAAAGAATAAGTCAACCAGTAGAAAGTTATGAACCATGCGCTACAGAGTTTTATGGAAGAAAAGAAATACTTTTTCAGTGAAATGGAGTGAGGTGGAAATATTATTATAGAATTTAAGCACCTTATGAAACCATTTCTTCATGTGTATAGTACTACTGTTGTATCTCATGCGACCATCCCTATTACTCTCCACTTGACACCGACTACAACTACCCCCGATTACTTCTTTCCTAGAGTGGCCAAAGACCCTCACACACCTTTTCTAGCTAAGTTCCATCAATTTTCTCTAACTCCCAGGCTGGTCGTACAACACCTCTGATTGATCCTCATTTATGAGCCCAACCTCCTTTAGCTATTACCGATGTTCCTTAAGTTATACCTTCAATAAACTCAACCATTCCTATAGTTACTTCAGGACCTACTGCGAAGCCCTCTACCTCTGACAAGGACAAGGTAAAAGATAATATGTTCCCCTCAACTCAACCTAAGCAGTGTTGATCATTAGACTTAGTGTATTTGATGAGATTATTTTTTATGTAACATTTTCTGAACACTTTTTGGGATGTATTCTTCATTTAATTTCCTCATGGGAATTTTATTATTATTTTTCTTTCATTTCCCGTGTTATTCTTATTCAATTTCTTTTTCTATTTTACCATGCAATTCTTGATAATCCTAAAAGGAGGGGAAGATCTATAGAATTTAGAAATTTCTTTCTTTTTCTTCCATATATGCTTATACCTTCTTTTTATACTCTATGATATCTTTATTTTCCTTTGATATCTTACTACCTTATATAAACCTTTTTATTTCATACTATATATTTCAATTTATTTCTTTATTCCCATCCTTATCTTTTATATCATATATATAAAATATCATGTTTTTTATTTGATACCATCTACTTAATATCTGTATAAAAGGTTATAATTTATCTTTGATATAATGAATATAGAATGGAATGATTTGTGATCATCAAATAGGGGTATATTTTTAAACTACTTGTTTTAATGATCACCAAATCATAATTATTATAATATTTAATGAGTTTCATGGTTTATGTTAGAATATTATAATACGATACAACTTGTAAACAATTTGGTTAAGTCTAGGAAAGACTCACCGTCAATAAAAGTATCACCATTATAAATTTGTCACCACTGAGATGGAAATTTGAAAAAGTATGAGACACCACCAGAAAAAGTCTCACCATCACCTTTAGGCACCGTCCAAGAATTCATATCGCTAGAATGTAATTTTAAAAAATTATGGAAAGACTCACCTTTAGACAAGACACCTCCATCCTGAAAAACCGCCATCCTGACACAACACTAGCCTGACATACTTCCAAGAAAGTGTCACCATTCCATGGACACACCGCCAATGTATCCCACTGCTAGATCAAGACACCACTCCAATTTCACACCACCAGAATCTGAGTCACCACCAATGTCACCATTAAAAAGTCACATCTACTATTTCAATTTATTTTGAATTAAATATTTCTAACATATAGTTTATAGAATTTAATGTTGAAGTTTATTTTAATCATTGTTCCTTAATTTTTCAATAGAATTCATTGATTTATGTATTAGACATGCATTACTAGGATGCAGATTATTTTGATTATTCTCTTTGCTATTACTGCTATTGATAAAAGTGGAAGCATACTCCCTCATGCAAAACAACTCAATAACATGGAAATTAACTTAGAGAGTTACATACATTAAGTGAGATGGATATTATTTAAAGAACCAAAAGAGCATACCTACTTCATCCTGATTACACTCGACTGAGGAAGCTAAATCACATCTTAAATCCAATTCCTTGATACAGTCAAGAAAAAAGAGTTTACAACACTCTATTTTGTTACAAATTCTGGAACATAACTCAAGACTCAGTTCAAATAATTTTCAAGGAGTTAAGAGATGTAGAACATATCATATATAGCAACATGATCTCTCTACACTTATTACATACTATGTTTATTTATATTTACATTACAAGAGTTGTGGATTACTCTATCTTATTTTATCCCACACTATCTCCTGCTGTAAATTGGAAGATACATATATATATTCACAACACCTTTTCATTCTTGTTTCTCATGTGTTGTGATAAAGGTCTGGTTGTGACATGTTGTTTATTTATACTCCCAAAAAAATTGTGGAAGAGGTCCTTGTGTGGCATGAACATATTGGGTGTTGTAAAACCTGATCCAAGTTGTGGATAAATTTTTTTTTATATAAACTTCTTGGTAGTAGGTGACTGCTAAGTGGAGAGGACTAAGTCTCATCTTGGTACTGAAACTCTTATATTCAAATTCCATTATGGGTTTTGTTTTACTTTATTTATTTTTCTTAAAACTAATTTTTTAAACTATAAAAAAAACCACTACTTTGATAATTTATCTTAATTAGTGTTTATATAATATTTTGATTAAGTAAATTGATTTCAAATGATTGAATAATAATATATATATATTATTTTACATGAGACCTAATAAATATTTTGAGCAATATTCTAAAAGATTAAAACTTATATCAAAATACTTTTTTTGGTAAACTGGTCCATTTTTATTTAAGTTGGGGGATTTTATTTAAATCCATTTTTAACAAAAATTATATTTTGTACCCAATTCACCCCCCTCTTGAGATACTCACTCTGACCAACACATGGGATTATTATTTCCCTTAGTTTTATAAGATATTATATTTATATGATGTTCTTATGTGGTGGATCTTTTATTTGGGTGATCGAGATATGTTTGAGGTTTAATGGGACTAGATTTAAGGGTAGTTAAAGAGTGTGTTTCAACTATAAAATCATTGAGAATACCAATAATTAGGGTTGTTGATTTTTAGATAGTGAAGGTATCACAAGAAGAAATATAGAGTTTGGTTAATGAACTTGTTAAATATTCATAGTATTTCCTGATTAACTAGGAGATGAGAGTACAACATTTTAAGATGGATTTATGCATTAATATTCAATTATAGGTCATTTCTTTCACCTTGAAAACATTTATAGAGGTAATTATGAAAGAATAGGTGATTGAGAAGAATTTTTATTAAATTGATGCAATCATATATGAGATTCAATATAGTAGTTTTGGATTATAGAATGGATAAATGTTCTCAATTTACCAAAACTTCCACTTTGTAGTATATGTGTGGACATAAAAATCATCTACAATTGGTTTCTCTATATTGAGAAGTTCCTGATCCTCACTAGGGGACTCAGATGTGGTGTTCTCCCTTTTTAGTGTTTGTAGGCATTGAAAATTAGCATGACCATCTTATTTGGGTTATGTAGTATCCTTGGTTTGAGTTATGTAACCCATAATTATGACTTTTTATGTGTCTAAAGTGGCTGGGTAATGTTTGGGAGTGTTTAGAAAGGTTTTGGGAAGGTTTGAAAACTTTTTTAGGGGTGCACAGTTTGATAACAGTTAGTGGAAACCATGCAAGAAACCCAGGTAACTGTGCAAATAGAGGTAGAGGGAAAGGGGATGGTGCATAGTTAAGGTGCATGATTTCAAAACTGTATGGCCAACCCAGCTAAATCATGCTACTAGAGATAGTGGGATTTTACACGGTTGTAGTACAGTTTGCTAACCATGCAGGACAACCATGAAGGGTCCCTCTTAAGGTAGTAGCAGGAGCATGATGAACTCATAGTTTGTCTAACCTTGTGAGCTAACTATGCATGACATTAAAAATTGGGTTTTTAATAATAGGACCACTTGGGATTTACCCAAAATCGCGCCTTTATTATCACATACAAACCCCACTCGAGATTTCTTATTCTCAATGGTTAGTAGGCCTCTCATACTCATTTGGGAGGCATTTCAAAGGGTTTTATTAGTGCATTAAAGGTGATTATCCTCTTATAAGTCTCCTCTCATGGGTGTTTTGTGGTTTTTCTTACATATACAACTCCCCCTCTCTCAGTTTTCTAGATCTACAACCATCACATGTAGATATAGGGTTTTCGTAGCTTAAATGGTGATAGTTGGGATTTTTGATGTTAGGTAAAGAGATCTAAGTTGGTGTCGAGGGATATTTCACCCAGATTTGTGGTGTGGTTGGGTGTTGGTCAATTTCTATGGAACCCTAAGGTAGGTGGCTTTAGTATCATCTCCATTTTGATAGAATTATAAGGATTAAATTTTAAATTAATGGTTGTGTATTGAAATTGATTATTTTTGTGATGTGAGAAGCGTATTTGACAGCCATTTTGTGATGTTTTGTAGATTTGTGTAAAATTGGGTTATTGTTGTGTAATATGATTGATGTTGGATTTTAAAATGATAATTTTAAAATCATTAGCATGGTGTATTTTGGAAAATGGTTTGAAGAAAATGGTTTTCAATAAAACATATGTTTTTTTGAAATGATATTTGGAACGAATGTGATTTAAGGGAATTTTCAATAAATGATTGTCTTATTGAAATGGTTATGGATTGTGTTGTAATTGGTGAGTTGATTAAGGGATTGTTTGGTTTGGAAATTATGTATTGATATGATTTTGGTAGATGTTTATTATTATGATTGTTGGATTATGTGGTATAATCATGGGTTGGATGGGACAGATAATGGCCATGAAGGACCACCATAAAAGGATTGGAATGTGGGTGTGAAGTACCAATATAAAAAGGGGATAAGGTTGGTCATGAATTTCCACTATCAATGGTATCACCAATCTTGGGTGTGTGGAAAAGGGTGAGTATAGTTGTGGTAGGCATGAAAATACATAGAATTAATTTGGTTATCCTAATATGGAATGATTAATTAAATGTTTGGTTTCTTTCATTGGAAATGTGTTGATTTGGGTGAATTTCTTGGGGTAAGGATGTGTTTGTATTGTTGTAAATTTTTGATCTGTTTAAATGGATTTATATAAATTATTTTATATAATTGTGCTAACTTGTTTTATCCTAGTGGCGTGTGTAGGGAAGTCAATTGGAAAAAAACTACTGAGTATTATTACTCACCTCTTACTTCATAACTTTGGTGCATTTGTAGATATTTTATTTCAAGACATTGGTAAAGTTAAATCATCTCCTTCCTCTAGTGGTGCATCATGATGCTTGGGCGGTATTGTGGTGCTTGGAGCTTAGAGATTGGTGTGGAGCTGTGGAGTGGTTTCATAGATTTTTTAGGTTTTGTTGTTTATCCTTCCTCATGGTACTCTAATTATGGATTATGGATTTTGAATTATTTTTGTTTGGTCTTATTTGTCTTTGGTCTTTTTGAGTTGTGAATTTTTTTTCATGCATCGTGTAGTTTTTTTGGTATTATCACATTTTGTTGGATGTTTTCATTTAAAAAGGGAAAATTATTCCCCACCATTTATGAAGCCCTCGACATTTATTTCCAGCCTTTGGTATCTTGGAGATGTATCTTAAGTCCAAGTGGCACTTTCTACTATACTCAATCCAATGAGGAGGGGTGGGATGTTACAAGTGGTATTCGTTTGTTTGGTCCTTGACGAACAAGAATAGTCGGTTTTGTTCAGTCTTAGAATTGGTTGTTGGTCTTGGCGTTGACATTTGTTCTTGATGTATTACTTGATTTGGGATGGTAGAAAGGAGTAATACTTTTGGAACTTGAAATGTTTATAATAACCCTTTTATGAAAAACTTCATGTTACCATGGAATTGGGTACATAAGTGTTTTGGACACACTTGTAGGAGCATGATCTCATTATCGTGGGTGTATCCATTGAGATGAGAATAAAATGAAAGGTAGAAATGATTTCCCACTAGGATGGAATATTTAATTTGGAATAATTATTTATGTTGTGATATTAATGTGTTAATTTTTGAAAAATCTTGAAATTGTTTTCAAATGTGTGATTTTGAAAAGTGAATGATGGTGGTATTTTGAAAATGGTCGATTTTCCAAATAAGGTGGATTTTTCAAAAATGGTTTATCCTTACCACTTTAGTAACTTTTGAATCATAGTCCCCATGAAAGAAATAAATTCAAATTAAACTTTAAATACCATTAATAAAAATATATTCTTGATATAATATATAAAAGGGGTAATATATACACCACACAAAAGAGATAAGTGATGAATATGGACTATGTCTCACAGAAGTAAAAGTAGGATGAGAACCCTTATCTCAGGTTTGACTTCATTCAAATGTGTTTGATCCTCCTGAATAAAAAATATATATTTATTATAAATTTATTATAGAACCATACTCATATATATCATACCATATATAATATTTTATCATCCTTTTATCAACAAATCTATTAAAATCACTATTCCGGGTGAAAAATGGGGGTTCAAAACCCATTGGGCATAGGCTACTGTAGTAGTGGTGGCACTGTACCAACGACGTATATTATAGAAGTGGAAGGGGAACTGTATGTAACAGCTCGAGATTTTATGAGAAATAATATTTTTAATTACTTTGATGTCTTTTGTTGTACGCTACACCAAGATTAGCTTGTACTATACACAACACTATTCTTGGCTAGTGTTACACACAATTTCGAGTTCATTTTGTGGAAATTATTCTACGCAACATTAAGTATAGATTTTGTTTAATTTATAAATGAAATAAGTTTTATACGCAACACCAAACAGAGATTTCACTACACTCATCCCTGACTTGGCTTTCATTATACGCAATCAAGACCTTTTTCGATAGCGTGTGTAGTTCGCAATACCAAGCTTCACTAGACAAGATATTATTATAATATTATTATAAACTATCCGTTATGAATAGAAATACCCACTTTTTGAAATTTTATCTTTCAAAATGACTTCATTTTTGGATTTGGAATATCGAAATTAGATTAGGGTAAAATTTTGGTATTTTTCTGAAAACTTTCAATTTTTGATGAATAGTGAATACACTGGGTTACTATTTAAAAACTGACTTTTTATTTAAATAATTATTTATTTTATTTAAATTTATTTTAGGTAAAAATTTATACATAATACCAATATAAGTTCAATGTAATTCATTGGAGTCATTTTATAATAATTTTAGATATATAAAAATTTTATTGAACTTTTCACCGTCATTTACCCACCTCCTTGAAGAATTTGCAAATTTACATAAAACATAATTTTACCGCTTATGTGAATGGAATTTCAAAAATCTGAGAGACACAGTTGATGTTAGTAAGTAAAATGTGGTTTAATTAGATTAAAATAATTTTTGGTGAATAATAACTTTTTACTTTTATTTACCACGGTTAAAAGTAAATAGAGCAATTAAGGGTAAAAATGATATTACTATTACCCTAACACATTTCCTAATTCTATTGGATAAGTTTAATTAGACTAAAAACAACCTTAGGAATAAAATATGACCATTTAGGTCCACTTGGATAATATTAGGACACTTATTATTATTTTATTTAAAAAATAATTAAAATTGTTAAAATCAAAGTTTAATAACTAAAACATTTTTAATATAGGGTTATACATAATATAAATTAGACTATAAATATTAATTATAAATATAAAAAGATATCATACATAATGGTATTTTATTTATAATTTTTAGACATTAAATAATATAATTTATTTATGACACAATGATGGTGGAGTAATTATCTTATTAATGAAATATTGACATAATTGATGTTATAAATACCCAAATAAATGTAATTTGAGACTTTTTATGAATTAAAATAATTTTATATGTTAATATGACATGTTATTATTTATTTAATTAACTGTTTTCGAACTAATCATGTTGTTATGATTTTCAAAAAAATCAATTACCAAGTAGTGTCAAAATTGACATAAAATAGTTTTTAAAACAAATATTATATTATTAATTGGTAATTTATTCCTAAAAATCTAAGGTTCATAAAAATGACTTATATAAGTATATATATATTAATAATTAACCACTTGGGGTTCGTTTGACTTGTTATAGTAAGTTTATTAACCATATAGTGTAAGGAAACAAGAAGACACAGTAAAAGTTAAATTATTTAACTTAGAGTTAAATCTATATGATAAGGTTAAAATAGTAACCTAAACTTGTCCAAATTCTATTAGATGAGAGGAATTATACCCATACCCACATTATCTTTTAAATAAATCAATTTTGAGCTATTAAAAACCGAATATGACTTTATAATAAAATAATATTTTGAGTTTTTCCAAAGGTGTCCCTCTCCTCCCTTATAAAAGGGCACCTCCTCCCCCTCTTACTCACACCAATTTGAGCCATCAAGCTCGGCCAAACCCTAAAAATTTCTCTTATCCACTCCCCTAGAAACATCCTAGAGGTCCTGGTATTCTTCAAAGACTAACCCTAGTGCCCTAAGAGGAGGTTAAGAAGAGGCGCGTCAAAGAAGAGGTAATATCCATTACCGATCCTTTCCAATTTCTTTCTTCTTCAACTTCTTATTCTTTATTTGTTTCATTATAAAGTAATAAAATCAGTATTAATTATATACTGATATGTTATTATAAATATGAAACAACTCCATTTCACCTTCTATCCATCCTACGGAAAACGAAATCACCGCGCGTGCGTACGTACGAAATACCGTCTCCACACCGTGGTGTAATCTGTTTTTCCACCACCACCTTACTTGGATGGGTATAATGGTGTAAGGAATAACTCTATATGGATACTATAACATCATACGGATTATGATATATTATACCATCCACTCCAATTCCATTAAAAAATTATGGGAATGATATCATCGCTCATGCGTACGTACAGATTACCATCTCCATGACACGATGAGATTCAATCTCCATGTTAACCATTAAATAATGATAATAAAGTATATATAATGAATAATAATGGTATATTAAACATAATAATGATAATGGATTTATTTATATGTTATTTACTTAATTTCATTCAAGTCAATAAGGAAAGGAAAACAACGTTCATGCATACGTACGACCTACTGTCTCCATAAACGGTGTATTTCATTTCATTTATCTATCTATTATATATATATATATACTGAATATATATGATATATAAATCATGATATAAATTCTGTAAGTAATTAAATCATGATATAAGTAATAATAATATCAAGAACAACAAGTCCAAACAAGTACGATAAATAAAATGATTTTACCCAAAACACTGCTTTAACAAGGAATTTACAAAAGAAAGGGTAATATAAAGTCATAAGTGAACCATATATGATATCATAACAATGAATATGATTCTGTAATAAGTAAATGACATTATTTAAATCATTATATAGGAGGTTCGGATACGTAAAAATCATATCAGACTTAAGGTAAGGGTTAATTATTCCAATCTCATTTCTTATCCGAGATTGTTTATTCGTAAGTATTTACTGGGGTTATGTTTATCATCCATGTACATGTTTTCTCAAAATGTTTTCATAAAATGTTTAATATTATTCCTTGTATGTTTAAAGTCATTTTTACCCCTTTTTTACTTTTATAGCAAGGTACGGAAGGAATCTTTCTTTTACGATTTACTTTTTGACATTTCCGGCAAAAGTACGAGGAGAATGTTTTTTTAACTTATACGGCGTGAACTGATTTTTAAGGTTTCATAAAACTTCATTTTCATTAGCTTCCTCTACAATATTTTAGGATTATTTTCAACAAAACCCTTTTCTTTTAAAATTGAATGGTATTTTGTGAAAATAAAATGATTTTGAAGAAGAAAGGATATTTTCCCCAAGAATTCATTTCAAGTGTTTTATCAAAACCATTTTCCATCCAAGATGAAATTATTTTATATGTTTATGTTTCAAGTATAATGTCTCCATTATTTAAATGGTTTTATTCTTCTTATGATGAAATTATATCCATTTTTTTTTATATGGATTATGTTATGATGGCATGATTTTTAAGAATCCCATTATATTACATGGGTTATGCTATGATGTATGATTTATGATTTTGTGTCACACGAAAGAATGATTTCATTATGAGATGGGTGGGACCTATATCTCCATACAATGCATTGGGTAAAGATTGTATATCTCATGAGATAGACATGGCTGGAACGGTAAGTTAATCCGCTTTTGTGTTACAGGACTGAAACGAGGAGTGAACTCGATTCAGAAAGGGACTTTGTCCACTAAGATAGTCTTGGTAGCAATGCCTTGGATACTATGGAAATCATAACATGTGATTAATGGTTGCCACATTTACATGTTTTATTTTCAAGGCTATTTCGTCATGATTAATGTTCCATTATTATATATTCCTTACGTACTTCCAAGATTTATGTCTTTGCTCAAGATTTTGATGTTTAGATTTTATGTTCAAGTTTTTGCATTAAAATGTTTATGGATTGCTTTATGTTCTCCATGTTTACCCTTATTGAGAATTTGAGATCACCCTTTATATGTTTTCTTTTCCCCAGGATATGAAGAAAAGTTTTAGGTAATAAAACCAAAGGGGAAGATCTTTATGGGAGTTGTTGAAGATCTTTCACAACGATTAGAAGATTTTATTCCGAGTTTCCAAAGACACTAAACCATTACGATCCTTGAGTGTTGGTTTTTGTTATGTATTAATTATTCCTAAAAAGTAATTTAATGTCCATTTACGTCAAGATTTGGGTCTCTACAGTTGGTATCAGAGGAAAATTTTATTCAACCTTTGTAAACTAGGATGCGATAACTTTAGTGAGATCCCTAGAGATATTTCTAAGGTATGTCTAGGGATGTACCTAAGGTTAAGTATAAGTATAGGTTATAGTCCTAGAGTTATGGTAACGATATTAGAATTAAACCTAGGATGTTAGATATGGAAGGTAATCCCCCTTTATTATGTTGTTGTCCCTATCATGATGTTTGCATCACGCTACTCTTTTTGGGTTTTAGATGATGGATGGAACCCGAAGGAACCATGTTGATCAATGTAATGGGCGATGCAATGATTTTACTCCTGAACAAACCAATGTTATGGGAGATGGAGTGCACAATATTATTTCTATACTTACACAAGCTATGAATTATTCTGGACTTACAAATGAGCAGAGAAAGGAGCAACATTCTATTGAATCCTTCATGAGGCATCGTCCACCTTCATTCAGCAGGTCTTCGGATCCATTACTGGCTGAACAATGGATTAGTACCACTGAAAAGATATTTTTAGTTCTATAATGTTCTGAGCATGATAAAGTCATCTTAGCAGTATATCGTTTGGAAGGTGAAGCTGATCAATGGTGGAATCTTATCAATAATACGAGTCCCCAAGATGAAATTGAAACTATGGAATGGGACGAGTTCAAGAACTTATTTTTCAATATGTACTTCCCTCGTATTCTTCGAACAAAGATGGAAAATGAGTTCCTTGAGATTAAGAAAAAGGATGATGAATCTGTTGGTATATACGAGGCGAATTTTACAAGTCTTGAAAGGTATGCATCTGGATATATCATTCAACCTGAAATAAAAGTTGATCGATTCTTCAGTGGATTAAAACCAAGTCTTCGAAGGGCATTAGCTATAAGAGACTTCAGTAGCCATGAAGAAATTGTGCGTTGTGCTATCAAGGTAGAACTGGAAGTTGGTGTTACGCATCCATCTCATAGTTTTGACAAGAAATGAAATATGGAGTTCAAGAAAAAATCTCAGAACAATGGTGAAAAGAAGGTGAATGTTTCTTTATGCTCAAAGTGTGGAAAGAAGCATGGTGGAGATTGTCTAAAAGGTACTAGAAAATGTTTCAAGTGTGGAAAAGAAGGTCATCGAGCAGCTGAGTGCTGAAGTAATGGAAAAAAGGTTTCAAATGACGTGAATAGAGAAAAGACTTCAGATAATGCTCCACCAACACTTCAATGCTTCAAGTGAAAGGAAATGGGGCATTATTCTAATCAATTCCCTAATCCAAGGATTAATGATGATCGACGTGAGCAACCTATTAAGGAAAAGGACAAAGGGAAGTCACATGCGTTCAGTATTTGCGATGTTGAATATGAAAATGATGTTGTGGAATGATTAAGTGTTTATGTAATGGGATTTAAAAATAGTATCATGGAATCTCATTTATAGTATTGTGGAATTTTGGAATATCTATGTACTGGTTTTCAATAATTTTATGGTACTGGTAACTGTGAAAAGTGATTGAAATATTTTTATAAAGAAATTGATATGAACATAATGAAGGGATAAGAAGAAAATAATATGTTTGATAGTATTCATGAGCTCATGAATGATATAAGGACAAAGTGATATCATGGTTTGAGTATATATGAATTTTGGGATGTGGAAAGAGTTAACTTTTGACAGAATATGGTTCTATGGTAATTCATTTTTCAAGAGAATACATGACTAAGGTATTCACATGCAATTAACAAGATATATCTGGGATAAATGAAGGCATTCACATACTTGTTATAATACCTTTATAGTAATCATATTCTTTATACTATGAGTTTGTAAAGAAGTATTTTGGATAAGTCTTAAGTTTGGAATGGATTAAGTGGACATAAGATAGTATTGATTAAGTCCGGAACTTTTTCTGGAATGATATAATAGTATAGCTTTAAGAAAAGGGACAACCTGCAGAATGGGCGACAACCAGTCGCGTCAGACAAGGTTGCGGGAATCGAACCCACAACCAAAGTGCGACAGGCCTTTATTTCCTACAACTGACCTACACGAATTATCTAGTTAGTAGAAACAAGTTTTATTTTATTAAGTGGTATTATAGATGAAGTATAAGTTCATTTTTGAAACAATATACAATAGATGGACTTATATATATAACTATTTCCAACCTTTTGTTTGAGACAGATGGAATGACCAATCATTCTATCACATAATCTGCTAACACTTCATGAATGACAAATTCAACTTCATTTCTTTAAGAGATGAAGTGGAAATTGTTTAAGGAATGAACAACGGTGAGATTATATCGAAATAAAGTAAGTATTCCTTTTAATTCAAATTCTTCAACTTTAGGGAAATGATCTTCAAAACCAAAAATGTTGTCCTAGTGCCCTCATATCCGATGAATCAGATGGTACCTTAAATCATCACAAATTTATGGCTTTGTGATTGTTGGATTTTTCATAGCCATGTTCTCTTCCACTCTCCATCAGAACATGATGGTTAGATTTCTCTTCCATATCTATATTTTCACCTATGTTCTCTTATGTGGAAACCCAGTGATGAATTAATCTAGGTAACCATTACATTTCTAACATTCCTTTTTAAAATGAAGTTTTAGTATTCCTTTTTACGATGTGGGTTTCTATGAAAGAAACTTTCAAGTAGTAAACCATTTACAACCCTGATGAATTTCGAGGGCGAAATTCATTTGAAGGGGGGTAGAATGTAACAACCAAAGATTTTATGAGAAATATTATTTTTAATTACTTTGATGTCTTGTGTTGTATGCTACACCAAGATTATCTTGTACTATATGTAACACTATTCTTGGCTAGTGTTACACACAATTTCAAGTTCGTTTTGTGGAAATTATTCTACACAACATTAAGTATAAATTTTGTTTAATGTATAAATGAAATAAGTTTTATACGCAACACCAAATGGAGATTTCAATACACATAGCCTTGACTTGTCTTGAATTACACGCAATCAAGACCTTCTTTGATAGTGTGTGTAGTATGCAATACCAAGTTTCACTAGACGAGATATTATTATAATATTATTATGAACTAGCCGTTATGAATAGAAATACCCACTTTTTGAAATTTTATCTTTCAAAATGGACTTCATTTTTGGATTTAGAATATCAAAATTAGCTTAGGGTGAACTTTTGGTATTTTTCTGAAAACTTTCAATTTTTGATGAATAGTGAAAACACTGGGTTACTATTTAAAAACCAAATTTTTATTAAAATAATTATTTATTTTATTTAAATTTATTTTATGTAAAAATTGATACATAATACCAATATAAGTTCAATGTAATTCATTGGATTCATTTTATAATAATTTTAGATATATAAAAATTTTATTGAACTTTTCACCGTCTTTTACCCACCTCCTAGGAGAATTTGCAAATTTACATAAAACTTAATTTTACCATTTCTGTGAATGAAATTTCAAAAATCCGATAGACACGGTTGATGTTAGTAAGTAATATGTGGTTCAATGAGATAAAAATAATTTTTGGTGAATAGTAACTTTTTACTTTTATTTACCACGGTTAAAAGTAAATAGGGTAATTAAGGGTAAAAATGATATTACTATTACACTAACACATGTCATAATTCTATTTTATAAGTTTAATTAGACCAAAAACAACCTTAGGAATAAAATATGACCATTTAGGTCTACTTGGATAAGATTAGGACACTTATTATTATTTTATTTAAAAAAGAATTAAAATTGTTAAAATCAAAGTTTAATAACTAAAACATTTTTAATATAGGGTTTTACATAAGATAAATTTGACTATAAATATTCATTATAAAGCTAAAACGATTTCCTACATAATGGTATTTTATTTTTAATTTTTAGACATCAAATAATTCAATTTATTTATGACACAATGATGATGCAATAATTATCTTATTAATGAAATATTGACATAATTGATGTTATAAATACCCAAATAAATGCAATTTGAGACTTTTTATGAATTACACTAATTTTATAGGTTAATATGACATGTTGGTATTAATTTTATTAACTGTTTTCTAACTAATAATGTTGTTATTATTTTAAAAAAAATCAATTACCAAATAGTGTCAAAATTGACATAAAATAGTTTTTAAAACAAATATTATATTATTAATTGTTATTTTATTCCTAAAAATCTAAGGTTTGGCCAAATGACTCAGATAAGGATATATATATTAATAATTAACCACTTGGGGTCCGTTTGACTTGTTATACTAAGTTTATTAACCATATAGTGTAAGGAAACAAGAAGACACGGTAAAAGTTAAATTATTTAACTTAGAGTTAAATCTAAATGATAAGGTTAAAATAGTAACCTAAACTTGTCCAAATTCTATGGGATGAGAGGATTTCGACCCATCCCCACCTTATCTTCCAAATAAATCAATTTGGAGCTATTAGAAAACGAATATTACTTTATAATAAAATAATATTTTGAGTTTTTCCAAAGGTGCCCCTCTCCTTCCTTATAAAATGGAACCTCCTCCCCCTCTTCCTCACACCACTTTGAGCCATCACGCTCGGCCAATGTAACACCTGAGACTTTTATGTTATATAAATCATCAAAGGAATCTTTTTCTACACAACACTTGCTTGTCTTTCTTTACACGAAATCACGACCTTTCTCGATAGCTTGCGTCGTATGCAATACCGAGTTTCACTAAACAACGATATGCTATTAAAATATTATTAAAACTAGCCGTTAAGAATAGTAATAACCACTTTTTGAAATTTTATAAATTTTATTTTTCAAAATGGACTTCATTTTTGGATTCGGAATATCAAAATTAGCCTAGGGTAAAATTTTGATATTTTTCTGAAAACTTTCAATTTTTGATGAATAGTGAAACCACTAAGTGGTAGTTAAAAAAACTGAATTTTTCATAAAACTTAATTTTACCGCTTCTGTGAGTGGAATTTCAAAAATCCGAGAGACATGGTTGATGTCAGTAAATAAAATGTGGTTCAATGAGATGAAAATAATTTTTTGGTGAATAGTAACTTTTTACTTTTTTTACCACGGTTAAAAGTAAATAGGGTAATTAAGGGTAAAAATGATATTATTATTACCCTAACACATGTCCAAATTCTATTGGACAAGTTTAATTCGACCAAAAACAACCTTAGGAATAAAATATGACCAGTTAGGCCCACTTGGATTAGATTAGGACATTTATTATTAATTTATTTAAAGAAGGGTTAAAATAGTTAAAATCAAAGTTTAATAAGTAAATAATTTTTAATATGGGGTTATACATAAGATAAATTCAACTATAAATATTCATTAGAAATATAAAAAGATTTCCTACATAATGGTATTTTATTTGTAATTTTTAGACATTAAATAATTTAATTTATTTATGACACAAAGATGATGCAGTAATTATCTTATTAATAAAATATTGACATAATTGACGTTATAAACACCTAAATAAATGTAATTTGAGACTTTTTATGAATTACACTAATTTTCTAGATTAATAGGACATGTTAGTATTGATTTAATTAACTTTTTTTGAACTAATCATTCTGTTATGATTTTCACAAAAATTAATTACTAAATAGTGTCAAAATTGACATAAAATAGTTTTTAAAACAAATATTATATTAGTAATTGTTATTTTATTCCTAAAAATATACAGTTCTGCCAAATGACTTAGATAAGGTTATATATATTAATAATAAACAACTTGGGGTTCTTTTGGCTGCTTATAGTATGTTTATTAACCTTATAGTATAAGAACACAAGAAGACACGGTAAAAGTAAAATTATTTAACTTAATGTTAAATCTAAATGATAAGGTTAAAATAGGAACCTAAACTTGTCTAAATTCTATTGGATGAGAGTATTTCGACCCATACACACCTTAGCTTCGAAATAAATCAATTTAGAGCTATTTAAAACTGAACTTGACTTTATAAAAAATAATATTTATAGTTATTCCAAAGGTGCCCCTCTCCTCCCTTATAAAAGGGCACCTCCTCCCTCTCTTCCTCACACCACTTTGAGCCTTCAAGATCGGACAACCCCTGGAAATTTCTCCTCTAAACTTCCCTAGAGACATCCTAGAGGTCCTGGTCTTCTTCAAAGACCAATTTTAGTGCCCTAAAAGAAGGTCTCAAAGAAGCACTTCAAAGAAGAGGTAATGTCCGTTACCGATTCTTTCATCTTTATTTCTTCTTCCAATTCTTCTTCTTTAGTTGTTTCATTATGACGTAATAACATCAGTATCACTCATATAATGATATGTTATTATAAGTATTAAACAAACCTATTTCACCATCTATCCATCCTACGGAAAAAGAAATCACTGCGCGTGCGTACGTACGGAATACCGTCTCTACGCCGTGGTGTAATCTATATTCCACCACCACCTTACTTGGATGGGTATAATGGTGTAAATAATGACTATATATTACTATTATAAAGTGATACTAATTCTGAAATAGTATACATACACTCCAATACAATTCCATGATCATAGGAATGATATCATCACTCGTGCGTACATACGGAATACCATCTCCACGATGTGATGCGACTCGTTCTACATGATATTCATTTCATAATGATTATATAAATGAATTGAATGAATTAATATGATATATATTACACTAATAAAATTCTGGAAATGAGGTATCTATAACCTAAAGAGAAGAATAAGAATTTATTCGACAAAACACGCATAAGAACAAAAAGTTATAAACACCCAAATAACAAGTAGCAATGAAATATTACTACCAAGAAACTAATAATATGACCATATATGATATCATAACAATAATTATGATTCTATAATCAGTCCATAACATTATTTAAATTATTATACAGGAGGTTCGGACACTTACGAGGCAAATCGGACCTAAGGTAAGGGAAATATCACAATCTCATTTTTATACGAGATTGTTTATACTTTGGGATTTACTGGGGTGTATTTTATCATCCACATCCATGTTTCCTCAATATGTAATAATTATATCCTTCTAAAATAGTTTATATCCAATTTTACCCTTCGGTGAGTTTTTAGTAAAAGATAAGAAATGAATATTTTGTCGTTTTTCTTATGAAGTACTTTTTTGACTTTTCTGACAAAAGTATGAGAAGAATGTTTTTTTACTTATACTGCATGAATGGATTTTTAAAACAATATTTCCAAGAATCTTCCGTTACAAGTTTTCAAGTTTATTTTTAATCAACTTCTTTTAGTTTAGAATTTTATGACATGTTAAGAAAGGAAAAGTGTTTTTGAATTAGAAAGGATGTTTTCCTCAAGAATGGAGTTCAAGTGTTTTATCAAAATTATTTTCCATCTAAGATAATAAAGGGTTCTGTTTCTATCCCTATTATTACATTGATTTGATTATGTTGTGATGGAATTATATTTATGAATTCCTTTGTCTTATATGAATTGTTTTATGATGTCACGATGTTTAAGATTCCCATTTTTATTACATGGGTTATGCAATGATGTATGATTTATGATTTTCTGGAACACATATGAATGGTATCATTATGAGATGGGTGGGACCTATATCTCCCTCCAATTCATTGGGTAAAGATTTTATATCTCATTAGATAGATATGGCTGGAATGGTAGGTTATACCGGTTCAGTGAAACAGGACTGAAACGAGGAGTGAACTCGGTTCAGAAATGGACTTTGTCTACTAAGATAGTCTTGGAAATGAGTCTTGACTAATAAGAAATGATTCTCTATGATTATGTGTGTATGCCACAAAGTTTCATGTTTTAAGTTATGATTATTGGGATTACATTTCACTACTATGATTTATCCCATGTTATGAAATTATGATCTCTTTTGCAGGTTAAGATTTCCAAAATTTTTGTGCTTATGTATATGATGTGATTGATATTTCTTTTGTTTAACATTACTGAGAATTTGAGCTCACCCTTTTGTATGTTTTATTTCCCCAGGCCAGGAAGAAGGTTATTAAGTAGAATATGCCAAAAAGGGACTCTAGATATGATGAAATAAATGGGAGGCAAAGTAGATGCTTTATGAACCTTTTGTTTATGTTTCCCAGTTTCTAAAGACACTATACCTATACGGTCCTTTCTTGGTTTTGTTATATGTTGTAATAAGTGTGCTTCAATTCTGAAGTAATAACAATGTATGTAAAGTATGGGTCATTATAGTTGGTATCAGAGGAAAGTTATAGTCAACCTTTGGAAACTAGGATGTGAAAGCCTTAGTAAGAACCCTAAGGATAAGTCTAAGCATAGAACACAATCTTAGTGTTTTAGAAATGGCCATGAATAACCTAGGATAAGACCTTAAGTGTGAAATTTTATTCTTGATTATGTGGGTTTCCTATTATAATTAGTGTTGCTCACACTATTCTTCTTGGTTTTAGTCAATGGCTGGAACCCGAAGGAACCGTGTTAATGCGGAATGCGACGAGCAATGCAATGATTGTCCCCCTGAGCAACCAAACGTTTTGGGAGCTAGAATGAAAAATCTTATAGCCATGCTCACACAACTTTCTCAAGCTATGAATCATGCAGGACTTCCAAACGAGCAAAGGAAGGAGCAATATTCTGTTGAATCCTTCATGAGACAGCATCCACCTTCATTCAACGGGTCTACTGATACATTAGTTGCTGAACAATGGATTAGTACTACTGAAAAGATATTTTTAGTTCTTCAATGTTCTGAGCATGATAAAGTCATCTTAGCAGTGTATCGTTTGGAAGGTGATGCTGATCAATGGTGGAATCTTATTAAGAATATGAGGCAAAGGGATGAAATTGAGTCCATGGAATGGGACAAGTTTAATAACTTATTTTTCAATAAGTACTTCCCTCGTATTCTCCGAACAAAGATGGAGAAAGAGTTTCTTGAACTGAAACAAAAGGATGATGAATCTGTTGGTACCTATGAAGCAAATTTTACAAGACTTTCAAGGTACGTTTCTGGTATTATTATCCAACCTGAGAGTAAGATCGATCGATTCTTTAGTGGCTTAAAACCAAGTCTTCGAAGGGCCTTAGCCATAAGGGACTTCAATAGCTACGAGGAAATCATTCGATGTGCTCTCAAAGTTGAGATGGAGATTGGAGTAACCCATCAGTCATATGGGTTTGATAAGAAGAGGAAAATGGAATTCAAAGGAAAATCTAAAGAGCACACTGAAAAGAATATGAGCTTTCCCTTATGCTCAAAGTGTGGAAAGAAACATGGAGGGAGTTGTCTTAAAGGGACAAGTAAATGTTTCAAATATGGAAAGGAAGGTCATCGGGAATTTGAATGCCGCGATGATGGGAAGAAGATGTCTAATGATGCAAACAAAGGAAGGGATACACAGAATGAACCTACTACACTTCAATTTTTCAAGTGAAAGGAGATGGGACATTATGCCAATAAATGCCCTAATCCAAGGGTTGATGATGATGGTCGACGTCAACAAACTCTTAAGGCTAAAGACAAAGGAAAGTCACATGCAATTTCTATCAGCGATGTGGAGTACGATAACGATGTGGTGAAAGGTACACTTACCATCCACTCAAAAGTAGAAAATGTTTTATTTGATTTTGGATCCACCCAATCTTTTATTTCTGAAGAATTTTCTAAGGGCATCACCATATTACCTCAACAATTAGATGTTGAGTTAGCTGTGACAACACCTAATAGCACAACAGTCACATCAAAAGTTTATAATTCTTCTCCAATTGAAGTTTGTGGGAAAATGCTTCCTGCAAATCTTGTGATCCTTCCTATAGTGGAATTTGATGTGATGCTTGGCATGGATTGGATTTCTCTACATGGAGCTCATATCAATTGACAAAGAAGGGAAGTCACATTTCATATTCCAGATCAATCTATGATCATCTATCGATGCAAGGATGAACATAACCTTCCAGTGGAAATTTCTTCCATTTTATGGGTATTGATTCCACTAAATTAAGGTTATTTATCTCAAATGGTTGGTGAGAAACTCATGATTAAGAATATGCCCATTGTACGAGAGTTTGATGATGTCTTTCTGGATGAATTATCGGGTATTCCACCGAATCGTGAAGTTGAGTTTTCAATAGAACTCGTACCAGGTGCTTTGCCTTTTCAAAGAAACCTTATAGAATGGCCCCAATTGAGATGCAGGAATTGAAGAAGCCACTCCAAGAGAATCTTGATAAGGGGTTCATACGCCCTAGTGCGTCACCTTGGGGAGCACCTATTCTATTTGTTAAGAAGAAAGATGGATCAATGAGACTCTGCATTGATTATCGAGAACTTAACAAGATCACTATCAAGAACAAATATCCTCTCCCACGCATTGATGACTTATTTGACCAACTATGAGGAGCTCAATACTTTTCCAAGATTGACCTTCGTTCAGGGTATCATCAATTAAGGGTCAAAAGGGAGTATATACCAAAGACGTCTTTCTGTACAAGGTATGGACACTATGAATTTATAGTGATGCCATTTGGTCTTACTAATGCCTCTACTATCTTCATGGATCTAATGAATAGAGTCTTTAGAGACTATCTTGATCAGTTTTTGGTAGTATTTATAGACGATATTCTTGTCTATTCAAAGAGCAAGGAAGAACATGAAGTTCACTTGAGAATTATATTAAAGACCCTGAGAAAGGAGAAGCTTTATGCCAAATTTACCAAGTGTGAATTTTGGCTTCAAAAAGTTGCATTTTTGGGTCACATAATCTCAAAAGAGGGGATATCTGTGGATCCAGCAAAAACAGAGGTTATCGAAAGATGGTCGAGACCAACAACAGTAACTGAGATCCGAAGTTTTCTTAGTTTGGCTGGATATTATCGACGTTTTGTGAAATATTTTTCACGATTATCTAATACACTAACCAAGTTGACTCGGAAAGGAGTTGAGTTTGTTTGGACGGAAGAATGTGAAGAGAATTTCAAGGAGTTGAAAAGAAGGTTATCCAGTGCACCTGTACTCACACTGCCTTGTAGTGGAGAAAGGTTTGTGATCTATAGTGATGCATCCAAGAAGGGATTGGGGTGTGTTCTTATGAAAAATTAAATGGTGATAGCTTATGCCTCACGACAGTTGAAAATACATGAGAAAAATTACCCAACTCATGATTTGGAGTTAGCTGCGGTAATCTTTGCATTAAAGATTTGGAGGCATTACCTTTATAGTGAAAGGTGTGATATTTATACTGATCATAAAATTTTAATGTATATTTTCACACAAAAGGTGCTGAATATGCGCCAAAGAAGATGGTTGGAGCTGATTAAGGATTACGACTGCTCAATCCATTACCACCCTGGGAAAGAAAACAAGGTGACAGATGCATTAAGTCGACAAGACCATGCTAGTTTATCCATGATGAGGATCACAAAAGATCCAATATTTATGGATTTACAAAGGATGGATCTTGGAATTATAATGAAAGGGGAAAAATAATATCTTTCTCAAATGAATGTTCAACCATCTATACATGTGATGATTAAAGAGGCACAGAAATAAGATGTCGAGTTACAAAAGAAGGTGAGAAATGTTCCTGAATTCAACCTTGATTGTGATGGGATAATAAAGTTCAGGAATCGGGTTTGTGTTTCTCCCATCCTCGAATTAAAGAAGGAGCTGCTGGATGAGGCTCATAGTTCTTCATTCTCTATTCATCCTGGAAGCACGAAGATGTATAGGGACCTGAAAGAGTACTTCTGGTGGGATGGCATGAAAAGAGATGTTGCTGAATATGTCTCTCGATGCTTGGTTTGTAAACAAGTTAAAGCTGAGAGATAGAAGTCTAAGGGGATGTTACAACCATTACCCATACCCGAATGGAAATGGGAAAACATCACTATGGACTTTGGCATAGGACTTCCTAAAACATCCAAAGGCAATAATGCTATCTGGGTCATAGTTGATCGTCTTACAAAGTCTACACACTTCATTGCTATTAAAGAGGATTTCTCTCTGGATCAGCTTGCCAGGATATATGTAAAGGAAGTGGTAAGATTGCATGGAGTACCACTTTCTATTATATCTAATCGGGATCTGAGGTTTACCTCAAAGTTCTGGTGAAGTCTTCAGCATACTCTGGATATAGAGTTGAGTTTTAGCACTTCTTATCATCCTCAGATAGACGGCCAGTCTGAGAGAACAATTCAAACTCTAGAAGATATGTTGAGAGCTTGCTATATGGATTTAAAAGGTGGTTGGGATCAACACCTACCTTTGGTAGAATTTTCTTATAATAATAGCTTTCACTCTAGTATTCAGATGGCTCCTTATGAAGCTCTATATGGAAAGAAATGCAGGACTCCAACTTGATGGGATGAAGTTGGGGAAAGAAAGCTATTAGGACCTGATCTCGTTGATGAAATGGCAGAAAAGGTCAGATCTATTCAACAACACATAAGAGCAGCTCAGAGTCGATAGAAAAGTTATGCCGACAACTGAATAAAAGACCTAGAGTTTGAAGTGGGTGATAAAGTGTTCTTACGAATATCTCCCTAGAAGAGAGTCATGAGATTTGGAAAGAAGGGGAAGTTGAGCCCTAGATATATCGGTCCTTTCGAAATACTGGATCGTGTTGGGAAGGTAGGTTACCGATTGGTGCTTCCACCGAATCTCTCTCAAGTTCACGATGTGTTCCATGTATCTCTCCTGAGAAATTACATACCTGATCCTTCACATGTACTTAGCTCAGAAGTTGTACCGCTGGAGCAAGATCTTTCTTATGAAGAACAGCCGATAGAGATTCTGGATCATAGCGAAAAAGTCCTACGAAACAAGACCACTCGATTGGTGAAAGTTTTATAGAGGAACCACCAATTAGAAGAAGCTACATGGGAGCTTGAGGATATGATGAGGGAGAGGTATCCTCATCTGTTTGTTACAAAGTGACGAATTTCGAGGGCGAAATTCATTTTAAGGGGGGTAGAATGTAACACCCGAGACTTTTATGTTATATAAATCATCAAAGGAATCTTTTTCTACACAACACTTTCTTGGATTGCTTAACATGAAATCATGACCTTCCTCGATAGCTTGCGTCGTACACAATACCGAGTTTCACTAAACAACGATATACTATTAAAATATTATTAAAACTAGCTGTTATGAATAGTAATAACCACTTTTTAAAATTTTATAAATTTTATTTTTCAAAATGGACTTCATTTTTGGATTCAGAATATCGAAATTAGCCTAGGGTGAAATTTTGGTATTTTTCTGAAAACTTTCAATTTTTGATGAATAGTGAAACCACTAAGTGGTTAAAAAAACTGAATTTTTCATAAAACTTAATTTTACCGCTTCTGTGAGTGGAATTTTAAAAATCCAAGAGACACGGTTGATGTCTTTAAGTAAAATGTGGTTCAATGAGATGAAAATAATTTTTTGGTGAATAGTAACTTTTTACTTTTTTTTACCACGGTTAAAAGTAAATAGGGTAATTAAGGGTAAAAATGATATTATTATTTCCCAAAAACATGTCCAAATTATATTGGACAAGTGTAATTCGACCACAAACAACCTTAGGAATAAAATATGACCAGTTAGGCCCACTTGGATTAGATTAGGACATTTATTATTAATTTATTTAAAGAAGGGTTAAAATAGTTAAAATCAAAGTTTAATAAGTAAATCATTTTTAATATATGGTTATACATAAGATAAATTCGACTATAAATATTCATTAGAAAGATAAAAAGATTTTATACATAATGGTATTTTATTTTTAATTTTTATACATAAAATAATTTAATTTATTTATGACACAAAGATGATGTAGTAATTATCTAATTAATGAAATATTGACATAATTGATGTTATAAACACAAAAATAAATGTAATTTGAGACTTTTTATGAATTACACTAATTTTATAGATTAATATGACATGTTAGTATTGATTTAATTAACTTTTTTTGAACTAATCATTCTGTTATGAGTTTCACAAAAATTAATTACTAAATAGTGTCAAAATTGACATAAAATAGTTTTTAAAACAAATATTATATTAGTAATTGTCATTTTATTCCTAAAAATCTAAGCTTCGGCCAAATGACTTATATAAGGTTATATATATTAATAATAAACAACTTGGGGTTCGTTTGTCTGCTTCTAGTAAGTTTATTAATCTTATAGTATAAGAACACAAGAAGACACGGTAAAAGTAAAATTATTTAACTTAATGTTAAATCTAAATGATAAGGTTAAAATAGGAACCTAAACTTGTCTAAATTCTATTGGATGAGAGTATTTCGACCCATCCCCACCTTTTCTTTAAAATAAATCAATTTGGAGCTATTTAAAACCGAACATGACTTTATAATAAAATAATATTTTTAGTTATTCCAAAGGTGCCCCTCTCCTCCCTTATAAAAGGGCACCTCCTCCCTCTCTTCCTCACACCACTGTGAGCCTTCAATCTCGGCCAAACCCTGCCAATTACTCCTCTCCACTTCCCTAGAGACATCCTAGAGGTCCTGGTCTTCTTCAAAGACCAATTTCAGTGCCCTAAAATAAGGTCTCAAAGAAGCACTTCAAAGAAGAGGTAATGTCCGTTACCGATTCTTTCATCTTTATTTCTTCTTCCACTTATTCTTCTTTAGTTGTTTCATTATGAAGTAATAACATAAGTATCACTCATATAATGATATGTTATTATAAGTATGAAACAACCCTATTTCACCATCTATCCATCCTACGGAAAAATAAATCACCGCGCGTGCGTACGTACGGAATACCGTCTCCACGCCGTGGTGTAATCTATTTTCCACCACCACCTTACTTGGATGGGTATAATGGTGTAAATAATGACTATATATGACTATTATAAATTGATATTAATTCTGAAATAGTATACATACACTCCAATACAATTCCACGATCATAGGAATGATATCATCACTCGTGCGTACGTACGGAATACCGTCTCCACGATGTGATGCGACTCGTTCTACATAATCTTCATTTCATAATGATTATATAAATGAATTTAATGAATGAATATGATATATATTACACTAATACCATTCTGGAAATGAGGTATCTATAACCTAAATAGAAGAATAAGAATTTATTCGACAAAACACGGATAAGAACAAAAAGTTATAAACACCCAAATAACAAGTAGCAATGAAATATTACTACCAAGAAACTAAGAATATGACCATATATGATACCATAAAAATAATTATGATTATTTAATAAGTCCATAACATTATTTAAATCATTATACAGGAGGTTCGGATACTTACGAGGCAAATTGGACCTAAGGTAAGGGAAATATCACAATCTCATTTTTATCCGAGATTGTTTATACTTTGGTATTTAATTGGGTGTATTTTATCATCCACATCCATGTTTCCTCAATATGTAATAATTATATCCTTCTAAAATAGTTTATATCCAATTTTACCCTTCGGTGAGTTTTTAGTAAAAGATAAGAAAGGAATCTTTTGTCGTTTTTCGTACGAAGTACTTTTTTGACTTTTCCGACAAAAGTACGAGAAGAATGTTTTTTTACTTATACTACATGAATGGATTTTTAAAACAATATTTCCAAGAATCTTCAGTTACAAGTTTTCAAGTTTATTTTTAATCAAATCCTTTTAGTTTTGAATTTTATGACATGTTAAGAAAGGAAAAGTGTTTTTGAAGTAGAAAGGATATTTTCCTCAAGAATGGAGTTCAAGTGTTTTATCAAAATTATTTTCCATCTAAGATAATAAAGGGTTCTATTTCTATCCCTATTATTACATTGATTTTATTATGTTGTGATGGAATTATATTTATGAATTCCTTTGTCTTATATGAATTGTTTTATGATGTCACGATGTTTAAGATTCCCATTTTTATTACATGGGTTATGCAATGATGTATGATTTATGATTTTGTGGCACACATATGAATGGTATCATTATGAGATGGGTGGGACCTATATCTCCCTCCAATGCATTGGGTAAAGATTTTATATCTCATGAGATAGACAGGGCTGGAATGGTAGGTTATACCGGTTCAGTGAAACAGGACTGAAACGAGGAGTGAACTCGGTTCAGAAATGGACTTTGTCCACTAAGATAGTCTTGGCAATGAGTCTTGACTAATAAGAAATGATTCTCTATGATTATGTGTGTATGCCAAAAAGTGTCATGATTTAAGTTATGATTATTGGGATTACATTTCACTATTATGATTTATCCCATGTTCTGAAATTATGATCTCTTTTGCAGGTTAAGATTTACAAAAGTTATGTGCTTATGTATATAATGTGATTGATATTTCTTTTGTTTACCTTTACTGAGCATTTGAGCTCACCCTTTTGTATGTTTTATTTCCCCAGGTCAGGAAGAAGGTTATTAAGTAGAATATTCCAAAAAGGGACTCTAGATATTATGAAATAAATGGGAGTCAAAGTAGATGATTTATGAACTAGTTGTTTATGTTTCCCAGTTTCTAGAGACACTATACCTATACGACCCTTTCTTGGTTTTGTTATATGTTGTAATAAGTGTGCTTCAATTCTGAAGTAATAACAATGTATGTAAAGTATGGGTCGTTATAGCCAAACCCTGCCAATTTATATTCTCCACTTCCCTAAAAACATCCTAGAGGTCCTGGTTTTCTTCAAAGACCAACCCTAGTGCCCTAATAGGAGGTTAAAAAGAGGCGCGTCAAAGAAGAGGTAATATCCATTAACGATCCTTTCGAATTTATTTCTTCTTCAACTTCTTCTTATTTAGTTGTTTCATTATAAAGTAATAACATAAGTATTAATTATATACTTATATGTTATTATAAATATTAAACAACCCCATTTCACCTTCTATCCATCTTATGGAAAACAAAATCACCGTGTGTGCGTACGTACGGAATACCGTCTCCACGCCGTGGTGTAATCTATTTTTCCACCACCAAATTACTTGGATGGGTATAATGGTGTAATGAATAACTATATATGGATACTATAACATCATACTGATTATGAGATATTATT
The DNA here is from genome assembly GCA_963277665.1 of Viscum album. Taxonomy (NCBI): domain Eukaryota; kingdom Viridiplantae; phylum Streptophyta; class Magnoliopsida; order Santalales; family Viscaceae; genus Viscum; species Viscum album. The sequence goes on from OY728138.1 coordinate 462,038,183, forward strand.
TCATCCACTCCAATTCCATTAAAAAATTATGGGAATGATATCACCGCTCGTGCATACGTACATATTACCATCTCCACGACACGATGAGATTCAATCTCCATGTTAACCATTAAATAATGATTATAAAGTATATATAATGAATAATAATGGTATATATAACATAATAATGCTACTGGATTTATTTATATGTTATTTACTTAATTCCATTCAAGTCAATAAGGAAAGGAAAACAGCGTTCATGCGTACGTACGACCTATCGTCTCCATGAACGGTGTATTTCATTTCATTTATCTATATATTATATATATATATACTGAATATATATGATATATAAATAATGATATACATTCTGGAAGTAATTAAATCATGATATAAGTAATAATAATATCAAGAACAACAAGTCCAAACAAGTACGATAAATAAAATGATTTTACCCAAAACACTGCTTTAACATGGAATTTACAAAAGAACGGGTAATATAAAGTCATAAGAGAACCATATATGATATAATAACAATGAATAAGATTCTATAATAAGTCAATGACATTATTTAAATCATTATACAGGAGGTTCGGATACATATGAAGCATATCGGACTTAAGGTAAGGGTTAATTATTCAAATCTCGTTTCTTATCCGAGATTGTTTGTTCGTAAGTATTTACTGGGGTTATGTTTATCATCCATGTAAATGTTTTCATAATTTTTTTAATATTCTTACTTGTATTTTTAAAGTCATTTTACCCCTTTTTGACATTTACCGCAAGGTACGGAAGGAATCTTTCTTTTATGATGTACTTTTTGACATTTCCGGCAAAAGTACGAGGAGAATGTTTTTTAACTTATACGGCGTGAACAGATTTTTATGGTTTAATAACGCCTCATTTTCATGAAGCTTACTCTACAAGATTTTATGATTATTTTCAACAAAATATTTTTCTTTTAAAATTGAATGGCATTTTGTGAAAAGAAAATGATTTTGAAGAAGAAAGGATATTTTCCACAAGAATTCATTCCAAGTGTTTTATCAAAACCATTTTCCATCCAAGATGAAATTATTTCATATGTGTATGTTTCAAGTATAATGTATCCATTATTTAAATGGTTTGATTCTTCTTATGATTAAATGATATCCATTTTTTTATATGGATTATGTTATGATGGCATGATGTTTAAGAATCCCATTATATTACATGGGTTATGCTATGATGTATGATTTATGATTTTGTGGAACATGAAAGAATGATTTCATTATGAGATGAGTGGGACCTATATCTCCCTCTAATGTATTGGGTAAATATTTTATATCTCATGAGATAGACATGGCTGGAACGGTAAGTTAATCTGGTTCAGTGTTACAGGACTGAAACGAGGAGTGAACTCGATTCAGAAAGGGTCTTTGTCCACTAAGATGGTCTTGGAAGAAATGCCTTGGCTAATATGGAAATCATAACATGTGCTTAATGGTTTCCACAATTACATGTTTTATTTTCAAGGCTATTTCATCAGGATTAATGTTCCATTATGATATATTCCTTATGTACTTCCAAGATTTTTGTCTTTGCTCAAGATTTTGATGTTTAGATTTTATGATCAAGTTTTTGCATTCAAATGTTTATGGATTTATTTATGTTCTCTATGTTTGCCATTACTGAGCATTTGAGCTCACCCTTTATATGTTTTCTTTTCCCCAAGATATAAAGAAAAATTTTAGGTAATAAAACCAAAGTGGAAGATCTTTATGGGAGATGTTGAAGATCTTTCACAATGATGAGATGATTTTATTCCGAGTTTCCAAAGACACTAAACCATTATGATCCTTGACTGTTGGTTTTTGTTATTTATTAAGTATTCCTCAAAAGTAATGTAATTCCCTTGTACATCAAGCTTTGGGTATCTACACTGTATCAATGGCGGCACTTTGTGGTACTCTAGCAGGCCGGTATTTGTAGCATTACTATTCACATAGTGGGCCTTGGGCAAAACATTTGGGCCTACGGGCCATGTAATGGGATAAATGATCACTGGGCCTTTGGGATATGTAATGGGTCTCCCTCCACATAGTTAAAATAGGTATTTAATTTTATTTAATAATAAATATGATGCTTCAGCCCCAACCTTTAAAAAAACTGTTCTGGGTGATAATAGATTCATTTTTCATATATGTTTTGATTTGGTAGTTTTGGTCCTTATAGTTTTATTATGATTTTACCATCTCCAAAATATTATCCATGGCACAGATATCATATATATTTAATATATAGATAATTATTTTCATCCATGAAAGATAGAGATATAAAAATGTATCATATCGTTCATGGAGATGGTATCCCGTACGTACACATGAACATTATTTTCATTTTTCAATGAATGGAACAAAATAAATTTAAAGAATATTTAACATTTAAAGAATCATTATTATGTCATATATATCATATATATTCATTTTTTCCATATTTATAACCATCCAAGTAAAGTGGTGATGAAAAACAAATTACACCGCTACGTGGAGACGGTAATCCGTACGTATGCATGAGTGATGTTTTCAATTTTCATAGAATAGAAAATAGATGGAGTATGGGTTTAAAATAATCATAATAACATCTTAGTATATTGGTGATATTGTAGTTATTATTTTATGATGGGTACAACATAGGAAGTGGAAGTAGAAGAAGAAATAAACTTGAATGAGTCAACAGAGTTAGTCTTTTGAGAAGACCAACACCTCTAGAAGGTGTCTAAGGAGGGTGAGAAGATAATTTGGTAGGGAATGGTCCATTTAGAAGGATTGAAGTGGTTTAAATAAGTGATGTAGGATTTTTTATTTTATAATTGAGGTGAGGGGTACTTTTAGAATTTCATAAAATATTAAAATATAATAAGACTATTCTAGATCTAAATGCTTCCAAATGGTCTATAAACTCACAGGGGATGAAGTTTTAAATCATATATTATCCAATTTTTCATTATTTAATATTTTTATTAATTTTAAATAATTTAATAAATATTATTTTTATAAAATAACATTATTGTTAATTTTGAAACTATTCATTACTTTAACTTTAATAATATCAATACATCACATAAAATTAGAACCAAATATTTCCTTATATAACTAATATGTTATGGTAATCTATAAAATTCGTGGATCACATTATTTATCTCAAATTATATTAATTTTTACATTTTAAATATCATTTAATTGATTTTTCTATTAATTGAATAATTACTACGTCAGTGTTGTGTACGCATTTAAGGTAATTATTTCTTCAATAAAAATTAAAAATTAATTACCATGATGAAGATAACACTTTTAGATTTAAAAATAACATTTATATTATAACATATCCTTCATATAAATCCATATTAAAAATATTACTGTTATTAAATTCAAGAATGTGACATGTTTGACTTTTCATGAAATAAAATACCGTAAAGGTCATAATCTCATCAAAATGGACATAAAATGCCATATAATAAAATATCAGATGTATATGGATGAAATTTAATCATCAAATAGTATTAATTAAAGTTTTTTTTAATTTTCTAGTCCTTATAATTTTACTTTTAACTTTAATTACTTGATTCACCCTTTACCGTGGTAAAAATTTACTAAGGTTACTATTCAGATTGACAAAAAATAAAAGGGAACTATTTTATAAATTTGGACCTTGTAAATAAAAATATGGAATTTATATTTAAAAATTAAAAAACACATAAGTCGTAAAATTTAATTATAAATTAAATTTTTAAAACACAAGGAAAAATAGTTTTTCAGAAAAATGTCTTTTTAAGTATAAAAATGTTTTTATTCCAAATTAAATAATGAAATTGATTTCAATAAAAGTAATTAGATTATTAAAAATATAATATAACTATATTTACTTTTAAAATATTTTAAAATGAAATTTTTCTTTTAAAATGATTAAAATAAAAATATAGTTTTTAATAAAAAGCAATGTTTTTCACTATTCATAGGAAAATCAAACTTTTCAGAAAAATATAAAAAATTCAAACTAAGATAATTTTGATATTATCATTTAAAAATGAATTTAATTTTATAAAATAACTTTTCCAAAATTGGAAAAAATTAACTATATTATTTTTTAATAAAAATTAATAAAAAACATTTTTGAAAAAAACATATAAAATAAATTTACAAAATTTTGACTGTTTATTTCCTAATAATTAATCAATAAATTTCCATTTATTAATACCATAATTTATATTTCATAATATATTTAATTATTTTTACATCTTCTAATTTCATGGATAGGTTATAACAGTCTTGTTAGAACAATAGTGTTTTAATAGTGTATCGTGGTTTGTTTAAGCTCAGTGTTGCGTGTTGTATATGCTATTGAATATATTGTTCTTTTAAAACTTCATAGTTGTGTTCACTGAAAACTATTAAAGAGAATAAATTTATTTAAAAATAAATATACTATAAAATATTGTGGTGTTACATTCTCTTCAAATCATAGAGTTACATGTCATATATACTATTGAATATGATATCTCTATTTAAAAATATAAGGGTGTTACAGTGAAAATATAAGAAAAAGATGAAATATTCACAAATAAGGACCATTATAAGTAAAATTAAATATATTATAAATGGGTCATTGATTAAAAATTCGACCAATATATTCTTATTCAAGACGATAAGTTTCATTTATGTGTGAAGTTTAGTTTTTTTATATTCTGAACCCCTAGGGGGAATTTTATCTTTTAGTAGACAACATCACCCCCTATAAATACCGTTTTAGCATGTTATTCAAGGAAACATGATATTTTAGATGAAGAAGAGGTGATTTTTATTCTCCTCATAGTATGATTGTTGAGTCTCATCACTAATTCATTTAATGTAATTTAATTTATTTATAGAATTAATATTATATGGTTTAGAATAATAATGTTGTAATAATAATAATAATGATAATAATAATAATTTAAATTATAATTTAGGATGGCCAATATAGGCATCCCATGTTCTTTTTTGACCTCTATGTTTAGATAGTCTATAACTATCTCGAATCCACTGACATTATGATACCTATCCACGCTGACCACTGCACATTAGTGTTCCATGATTGGGTAGGTTTCCTATGTAATAAATTGAACCCAAATACCCTAAATAGTACTTGAATCAGAACTATTACTAACCCCAAGAGCATTTCACAATCCACAAGGAAATGTTTATAGTGTCTTAGGCCTAAGTTTGTTATTGGGGCATGATTTACCCACATAGATTGAGCAGATAACTCAATCTGAGTTCTACCAAGGAAATAATGTGTCTATCTATATATTGGATGTTCCCAAGACATATGAACAAGGTAAACTTCAATATCTTGATAACAGGTAAAATTCAATGATGAAACCTCTAAATCAATGAAGTTAAAAGTGTCAGGTCAGTATACATGTAAACATACTAAAATATGGAATATATAACTAAATAAACTTGATAAAATTGAAAAATAGTTTGTGATAGCCCAACACTGGTCTTTTCAAAAATGGTCTCCGACCCTAACTTCATGTAGTACATGAATACGCCATTCCACACTATCACCTAGCTATCCAAAATATAATCAAACAACTTCCCATATACCTAAAAAATATGAAATATAGTAAGTGTAACTACATGTCCACTTAGGTACCCAAACTAGGTGTGAGAATATACATAATTGGTAGGGAACCAAAAACGTACCTCAATACAATGATGAAAAAATTGGTGTATACATAAACATTCTTACTCATTTTCATAAACCTATAGAAATGATGTTTTATAGATAACCATAAATCAAAATTGACATAGAAAACACACATGTAGTAGGAATATTAATAAAAGGTTATTACAAAACAAATTTCTTTACTGGGAGGGTCTATTTTAACTACACTTACCTACTTTGGGTTAATCCCTATTTCACTAACACGACTTGGGAGATTGTAAATTTTCTACGCATTCCATTTAAAAAGTAGCATATTCTAGATTCATGGAATAATCCCATCCCATGGGAAGGGTAATGTGTATACTAACTAAGTTTGGGCATAAGCGATATGTCCACAAGATTTAGGGAATTGCAATCCCATAACATTCATCATAATGCATAGATTCTTACCTACTTTCAATATATACAATAGAAAAATATCCCATTTAACATTATTATAAACACATCAAAGAGTATCCATCCTAAAAATACAATTACTTATGATTATTAAGATGCTTAATATAACAACATAATAACATATTTGTATATACAATACCATCAACCATTAGTATAATATCTAAAAAGGTCACATGTAATGAAGATTACTAGTAACTAAACCATGGATATATTATCACGAGGTAGCAACAAAAATTACTTATATCAAGTCAATATTCCATAATTCATGGAATGATTTTTTTATTTCATTGCATTATTATAACTATTCATGTGAGATTTAAAAAAAGGCGTTATTAATAATTCAATTCAACTACCATAACCCAAATAGTGAACTAGGTAAAACATATACATTCATTAGTCCACACTAGAGGTAAAATCCAAAGTTTAATCTTACAAAACCAAGACTTTACCAAAATAAATATTTTATAAGGTTTTAAATCAATGTTTCAATTATACAAATTATTAGATAAAATATTTTCATAGTTTAACTCTAAATAAAATTTGAAAAATCAGTATGAAAAAATATATTCAAAAATTATTTCTTCATAATCATTTTTAAAAATATTTTTTCTTTATCATAAATGTTGGAAAACAAGTTGTAGACAAGTCCCCAAAATATCTTGGAAATTTACCAGATAGATGAGAAACCATGCCTTAATATTTGGTGATATTTTCTAACCTAGATGATCCTTATGTATCCCCTAATAAAAATAAACTAAATTTCTAACACTTAAGGATATAATTATAAAATCACCATCACTCACAAATGATCAAATCCAAATAAAAATTGGGGTGAATAACTGGTAAATTATAGCAAAGATCACTATAGTGTAAAGCCTCAATTAAAAGAAAAATTATACCCTTTAGTTTATCCCTGAAATCATGAAAAATATAGAAAGAATCACACCCTAAGAACTTCCCATAAAAAAATGATGAACACAAGTAAAACCACTACTAGATATTTATTTATATGAGAGAATAATAATCCTCATAGATTCAAATTAATTCCACCATTCTATGGTATAATTAATCATTGAATCCATAACCAGAGGTAGATAAAATAAAAAATAAGATTCAATAAGGGTGGAATATAAGATATGGGAGGGTTAACTTTGATTTTTCATGAAGAATCCCATTTGAAACACCCTTGATCGATTAAATTGGAAGAGGAGGAAAAGAGGAGCAAGAAGGAACTCTATGAGGGATATTGGTTCGTTTTGAGAGGAATATCTTGAAGGAGATTCCAAAAGAGAGATAAAAGGATGAGGTTAAAATACAAAAACAAACCTTTTAAATTATTTTTTTGGATAGGTTTATCGAGTACCTATTATAGGGCCATGAGGTACCTGATGGTCCCTTTAGAACCACTTACATCTTTCCTTGAGTCACTAGTATCTGGTTCCCCATACCAAATACCCGATTCCACCTGTATTTATATATTGTATGAGGCACCCCTCCCAAGCCTACTTGAACTCCTAAATTTCTATTGAAACCTTAAAACATACTAAAAAAACCTATATTCCCATCCTAAAATTTTAAAATTCATGAAAAATTCCCAAAATTAAAAATGACCTCTCATTATCAACCTAAAAGTCATAATGGTCCATGTTCCCATTTCCTTGAACTCCCATGAAAAACCAAAATTCCCTTTAATATAGAACATCAAGAACATGGGATGTAAAAAGATCCCTATTATATGAATTCTCATCTTTGAGAAGTCTAAGGATACTTTCAACCCATACTTTACTACCCAAATAAATCTATAATTCATAATCAACCTACTAACACATTCTCCCTGTCATACATCACCCTTATGATACGAAACTCCTAAATTAAATCTAAAATTAAAAATATAAAAATATTAAAACATCCATAGAGCGCATAGAAAACTAAAAATTGATATATCTCCTGAGTCACTCATCATATTCTCTATTCATAAATCACCAAAAGCTACACATACTTTAATAATATTTTTATTAAATTCTCATTCTAAAATATGATATATCTTCGAATGATCCATTAAAAAAATCAAAACATCATTACTAATCCCAAATAATCATAATTATTCTAATGAATGACTCATAAAACCATTCAAATGATGACTAGATACATCAATATAATTCCCTGAACTGAACTACTAGGCCCGTGCTGGAGAGTCACCTGACCTCATTCATGCCTCCTCATACACAAGAGGTTTCTGAATAGCAGTGATGGTATAAACACCGCTACCGGGGAGACTATACACTTAGTATCATGTCATTTACATAGAAAATAAAAAAATAACAAAAACATAAAAAAACAATCATAACAAAATGCATAAAACTAAAATTTGACACACATTGAATATAAGTAAATAAAATGGTCACCTAGTGTGGTGAGACAATCTAGAGTATAAATGTAAGTAGATAAAATGATTAAAAAATAATTTTAGAGTCCTATAGAGTCTATTTTGGTCCCCCAGTAGCTCAATGATCCTCTACTCATGTGGTAACCACAAACCCATTTCCCTTACTTAGATCCCTATACATGAATTCTGTACACACATTGGGATTTATGTATAGGGTGTGAGTAATAAAACCTAGTAGGACACCATAAATACATTATCAACATATGTGCACATTCATAATATAAATATTCCATGATGTTAATAAATGCATAAACAAGCATAAAAACATATAATCATGTACCAAGTGATCATGTGCTAACCAATTTTCCATAAATCCCTAGCCATACCTGCTTCAACTCCATGTTGAAAAGATAAATGAGGATATATTGGAAGTAAAAAAATCCATCCACATGGATTGTGAACTAGTTTCTCAAAATCCTCATAGAATCCTATGTTCATTCTAATAACCATTCACTATGAATATAGTATAACATGCTAATTGAAATCAACTAGGTATTGAGTGGTCGTGCTACTTTTCATTTCATTCAGAATTGAGTAACATAGTACTTCACATATACTAGGAATTGAGTGCATCCTATAACACAAAATTCCATGACATCATCGTACCTCCATCACATGCTCTGGTCCATCATCACCATCATTTAAATTCACTCAAACACCCCCTCTAAGTAAAAATCATGTCATGATATTTCACCTATTCTAAGAAACAAGAATGATGCCTCTAGAGACATGGTAACATACATAACAAGGTAGATCATACAAAGAAACATGTAATCAGGAGAATTTAATAGAAATATATATACATTTAATAAACATAAAAAATGTTCAAACAAGCCACAAGAAATACTCATGGCATAAATCATTATAAATGGGTCTCACAATCCACATACACACCCACACGAGATCATATTAAAGAACAATCAACAAGGTATGAAAACATAATAATTATACCAAGGAAAACAAGTATATATGAGAGACCCAAATGGTAAGGAAATCCCTACCTCAAATTTTTCAATGTCAACATCAAAGTTCATTAAGGGTTTAATCTCCTAGACCAAGTTCATACACCGATCAGAACAAGATCAGGGACCAAGAACTCCTAAAGCTAGTTCCAACCCAAAATGGTAAGGGTTTTTGAGTAAGGAAAAGAAGAAGAACAAGGAAAGGGTCGATACAACAATTAACCAATGATGACTACAAAAATTTATAGAATATGATCACCATTGATGGAAGAATAAACTATCTATATTGGATAAAAGAAAGAGAGGAAGTCACCAAGAGAACACCACTGACATAAAATAATTCTACCAATCACCAAGAGCACCACAAATCATCAAGAACACCATTGAGAACCTAGGATTATATAAATTTTCAAGAACACCACTAATTTTCAAGGATTCCACTGATCATTAATAAGGTTGTTGATATACAAATTCTAGAATCTCCTCACTATAAGACTATATAAAACATTTTTTAATCCATAAAAACATTAAACTATGATTGAAACAAGAATAAAAGAGGAAATTAATCTAAGAAAGAAAATTCATCTAAAGAATAAGAACTCATCAGATTCTCCACTAAATTTTCTCAAATGGAAGTTTTAGATATAAATATGAATAAAGTACTTAAATTAACAAAAGGTGAGGTAGAAAAGAACCCAAACCTAAAATAAAACAAGGATAATTTAAAAAAACAACTCATGAATCAAAGGATTTATAGGGTTTTGTCCAAAAAAATCCAAAAAAGATGAAATTTACAAAAGAGGGATTAAACTCAATTATTATGGGTTGAAATTTAATTAATAATCAAATTAAGACTCCATATTAATTGTTCTAAACATTTTACCATTTACTAGTTCAAGATCTGAGAAGAAATAGATTTAGATTAGCTATTTCTCGAAATCCCAATGCTGTAATAGATTATACCTTGACCTAGTGCAAGTTGTGGTGTTTTTGAGCACATAGATGAAATGTATTGGTAAATGAAGTGGACCAAAAACCCTATACACTTTATATATAACCACATCTTGGCCATGGCTTAGCTAAGCCATTTCTCTAACCATTTTGGACCAAAAACCCACAAAACCCAGTTTTTACCTTTTAAAAGCCACCCAAATCCTCTAAGGTTCAAAAAAGTAAGGACAAACTAAGAAATATATAGGAGAATAAGGGAAAAAAAGACTTAACTTAAAAGAAAAAAAGTTTTAGTTTTTTATAATCTCCCCCTATAAGGACTACTCATCCTCAAGAAGAGTCTCTAGGGGTCCTACTCAATAAAATCTAGCCACTGAGTATGAATGATAGCCTCGCACTCCCAAACATATTTCTAGATCTGCCCATGATGCCAAAAGATCCATAAAAGTGGTATATTATTACTTCAAATGACTTTATTACTTTGGTCTATGCTCCACATCAGGAACTCCACATATGATTTTTCAGGCTCTAGCTAGACCTTCTCATAATCAGTGAGATGCGAAAGATTGAATAAGTACATCCAGAGCTAAGAAACATGAAACACATAATGTATACCTTGGTATTGTGAAGGAATATCCATATGATATGCTACTATCCCAACCTGTTTGGTGATCTCAGAAGGTCTAATATAACACAGGGCTAGCTTTCCTTTCTGCCTTAAACATTAATTGACTAACCAAGGAGTCACTCTCAAGAAAACTATACCGCCTAAAAAACTCCAAAGGTCTCCTCCCATGGACAATATAAGATATTTTCCTACTCTAAGTTGTGATCAACCTATTATGAATTATATTAACCCTCTAAAAGGTCTCTAGAACCAAACCAGCCTCCAAACCACCACCTCACTAACCGCATTCCAACAAAGTGGTGGATGACATGACCTCCCACGAAGAGCCACATAATGTTCTATCTAAATTGAAGTATGGTAACTATTGTTGTAATCAAACTTAACCAATGATATTTGATCATTTTATGATATTCTAAAGTCCAGGATACAATATCAAATCATATCCTTTAGTACATAAATCATCCACTCCAACTATCCATTTATCTGAGGATGGTACACTATGATAAATATCAGTTGAGTCCCTTGGGCCTTATGCAAGCCCTGAAAAAACCACAATAAAAAATACATGTCACTATCAGAAAATATTCTCAAGGGAACTCCATATAAGTGTATGATATCATGGACATAAATATTTCCTATATTTTCTACTGAGTGAGTCTCAAAGATATATAAGAAGTGGGAATTTTTTTAGTTGATAAACAATTAACCAGTCAACACAAGAATCCTTGGGGTCCTAGGAAACCCCATAAGAAAGTCTATCATGAATCCCTCCCACTTACATAAGGTAATAAGTAGTGGTTGGAGTAAACCACTAGGATTATAGTTCTTGTTAATAATCTTATGGAAGGTAAGGCATCAAGAGATAAAACCAGTAATATCCCTCTTTATCTTTGGCCACTAGAACTGTTACTTGAAGTTTTGGTACATCATTTTCATCCAAGGATGCACCATAAACCTAGAGGCATGTAAGTATCTCATGAATTATTCCCTGATGGAAGAAGGGACTCCAAATATCCCATGTAAAAATATCACATCATCACTATCCAATGACCACCCAAGCAACGATTTGCCCCTTGGAAGTTGTCCCCTCATCAAAGAACACTCAGGGTCAGATTTTTTACTAACCTTCACCAAATGTACAAGAGAATATGTGATCACCAAATGGGAAAATTTCAAAAAATCATTGGTATTTTGAAGAATCCATCATCCAATTGGATAAAAATCTCATCAAGATCCAATACTACTCCAAAGTTCATTCTCCAAGCACCCGAGCTATCCACATCTTACGATGAAGAGCATATGTAACAATATTACCCTTCCCTAGTGAAAAATATATCTAAAATTTTAATGTTTGTAAATACTATACCCAATGCCTTTACCTCATATTCCAGTCCCACTATGTGAAGATATAGAAAAGCCTCTTGTAGTTCATGCAGACAAAAAAATATTTACAAAGATATAATGTCTCCAACACTTCAAATCATGGACCAATACTACCAAATCCAAGTTATTGGTAGGATAGTAATGATCATGTGTTCACAACTGACATGACCCCTAGTCTACACCATTCTCCCTTTGCATCAGTACTTCCCCTAAACCAATTCCTGATGCATCACGGTATATAACATATCCAATACTTGGCTGGGGAAGTATCAACACTAGAGCTACCGTCAAACTTCTTTTCAGATCAATAAAGGCATCTTCATATGAGTATGACCACTGTAACTTCACTCCCTTATTCATAAATGTAGTAATATGAAATGATAACTTAGATAAGTCCTAGATAAAACATTAGTTGTATATAACTAAACCTAGAAAGATCTTGATATCAAACACATTATAGGCACGTGTCTAAGACATAACTGCCTCATATTTGTCTGGGTCTAATGATATACCGGTATGAGACACCATATTCAATAATAATTTCACCAAACGAATCCCAAAGTTACAATTTGATATTTTGGTGTAAAGTTGACATGCTCAAAGTGTACTCATGACTATCTTGAGATGTCTTCCATACTGATTTGGGGTCATAAAGTAAATGAGTTTTTCTTCAACGAACACCATGATGAATGAGTCAAGTTATGGGTAGAATATTTTTATCATAAGGTCCATAAACACTTTCATCACATTCATTAGTCTAAATGGAATCACTAAGTACTCATATAGTCCATACCTTCTCTGAAGTCAAATCATCAATATTTACTCATATCTAACCCTAATCTAGTGATAACCCAATTGAATATCAATATTAGAGAACCATTGGGTTCCCTATAACTGATAAAAAATATCATTGATTGTAAAGACCCGCAAATTTCAAGGAAATTTTTTTCTTAATTTTCTTTGGAATTTTACAAGAGCGCAGCTTCAGACGGCACCTGATTCCGAGGCCCGGTGTGCCCGGAATCAAGTTCCGAAGTTTGGCTCGGGTACGTTCAGTGAACAGACGAGCGAGTTTTTCTATCTTTTGAACCGGTGCCCGGAATCAAATTCTGAGGGCACCGATGAAATCGCAGCGCCGGTATTTGCTTAGAAACGCCTCTTCCGGAGTTGCGTTTGCTCAGACGTGGTTTTTAAATTTTGCGGCTTTAAGTCAGAAATAAAATAAAGTTTGTGCGACAACTTTATTTTATTTCACTTAAGCTGTTGGAAGCCACTTGAAGCCACTTAAAGACGGCTTGAACTGAGTTGAACTGGATAGGATGCTATCCAGAAATATCCTACCCCCTTGGTAGGATATTTGTGAGGTGGGGCCCGCACGAGCCCCGCCGTTTCTTTCGCTAAGTAACGCACCCGCGAAAACCCGTCAAAGTAACTGAAAAGTCAACCGACGCGTTTTCTTTAATTCTTAACAGACCATTTAATTGGGCGGTTTATTTCGTGAATTAAATGGACCATTTCTTCGTGAATTAATTGGGTCGTTACTTATGCATTTTGCGTTTGTTGGCAAAATAATAAAATAGACAAACTTGTCTATTTTGGAGGATTGCTATCGTTGTGCAATTCCACTGAGCCTCCACCCTCTCCGCGAAGAACGCGAAGAACGCGAAGAACGCGAAGAACGCCGGAACCGGAATCCGACGACGCACGATCCGCGACGTCAACAGCTTTTCCGCGACCTTCTTCTTCTTCTTCTTCGGTGCCTCTTCTTCCGCGGCGAACCTGCGATCGGCGGTTAAAGGTGAGAATCGAAACTTCTAAATTCTCCCTTCTTAATTTCAATAACAACGGATTTAATTAATTAAACCCATTTGTTCTTGATCTGGAGATTGGCGACGTGACGCCGGATACCGCGAAGACGCGACGATCTCCTTCTTCCGCGACGAGCGATTCCGCGACGACCTCTCGTCCGACGACGACTTCGAGGTAGGGATTTATTTTGGAAAAGTTACCCCTTTTTAAATTTTCTCGTGAACGTTCTTGAAAATTTAAAAAGCCGGTTTCAAACGAACAATTTTATCTTTAAATAAAATTGTTGGATCATGTGTTGATCATCTTTTTCTTTTCTCCCGTTGATTATGGCTAACGCGGTGGGTGCGGGTCTAACGAACAAGACCCGGCAACCCTCCGCCGATCTCTTTTGTTGTGCGGATATGGCGGACGACGACAAACCGCGCGGCAGGGGCAATCCGTTGTTTCCGCAGTGAAGGTCGGCATCCGGGAGGGGCATCGGCGCAGACGGGAGGCAAATCGGGCCACCGGAGCATCTCCGGCGGCCCGCGGAAGGAGGCGGCGGCGCCGGCGACCGGGGGCGGCGGCGCCCGGCGCGCCGCCGGAGGAATCCGCCGCGGCTCGGCCGCGGCGGCGGCGAACCAGCGGACCCGCGGTCCGCGGGTCCGGTCCACCCGGTCGGGACGCGGCAATGCGCCGCGTCCGCTGACCACCCGCGCGGCCCGTATGCGGGCCGCGGCTCCCTCGACCGCGGGCTGCGCCCGCGGCCTTCCACCCGCGCGGCTGGCCAAGCCGCGCCGGCCGAGCCGGCCGGTCCGGTCGGCCGGGCCGCGCCCAGGCCGGACCGGACCCGGCCTAGCTGGGCCGGGCCGGGTCGGGCCGACCCGGGTCGGGCCGACCCGGTTCGGCCGACCCCAGGGGGGGGTTCGGGCCGGGTCGCCCCGGGCCCGGAACCCCCGTTTCGGGCCCTCTTCGGTCTTTCGCCCATATCTTGGGCCTGGGACCTCCGATTGACGAACCGTCAGCGGCTACGCGATCCTTGGATCGAGACGGTCGTTTCGGTATATTATACTCAAGGTTTCGGAAAACTTTGGGTTCGGCCGGTTTGGTTCGTACACGAAACCAACCGGGCCCTCGGAGCGGAAACGCTCATAGCTTGAGCTACGGACGTCCGATCGACGTACCGTCAGCTGTGGTAGTTTCCTCTAAGTGAGACGGAACTTTTGGCATACTCCGCCCGAGGATCGGATACTGGCGGAGTACGGTCGGGTTGGTTTTGCTCTAAAAACCAACCGGGCCCCTGGAACGAAAATGCCAATAACTCTCAGACCGGGCGTCCGATTGACGCGCCGTCTGTTGCGTTGAGATCCTGTTGTCGATAAGGAACTTTTGGATACATCAACTTCGGACTACGTGTCAGTTGATGTATCAGCCCCTCGGCTCGTGGAGCGGACCCTCCTAAACGAGCTCGCTTTGTGCGGGAACCCTAGCGCTGGCAGTGACTTCGACGACAGAGCAGAGATCCTCCGTGGACTGCGACGACGGCAGAGCAGAGATCCTCCGTGGACTGCGACGACGGCAGAGCAGAGATCCTTCGTGGACTGCGGCGACGACAGAGCAGAGATCCTCAGTGGACTGCGTCGACTACTGCACTCAGCGATCCTACGTGGATCAGTGCTACAGGTTCTGTGTGAGCCCGATCCTATGTGGGTCCTTACTACCGGTTCTGTGTGAGCCACTGCCTACAGGTTCTGTGTGAGCCCGATCCTACGTGGGTCTTTTGCGGGGGTTAGTACCTATCGATCCTTCGTGGGTCCGACGACTTAGATGGATCAGTGATCATCTTTGACGTCATCTGAAAAAGTATACCTGGTTGAGCTGAATCGTATGTTACTCTCCTTTGTGGATTGTGTTGAACTATCCTATGTGGATTTACTGTTTACTCTCCTTGTGGATTTGAGTCTTGCTTTCCTTTGTGGATTGAGTTGTTCTTGAGCTCGTGAGCAGAGCTAGAATTGGGGACTTAGGTATATGTATGGGCATATACCTAAGTCGAGTCAGATGTTACTTCGTGATTGCATCTTTCTTTTGTGCTATATCCTTTGTGGATTTCGGGAGACCTTCGGGGGTCTCGGGGTCCTTACTGAGTAGTTGTACTCACCCCTGCACGGGCTATGCCCGCACCTTGTTGTGTTGGTTGCAGACGACGGACAGCGCTGATCACGGTTGGGGCGTGGAGCAGGACGGTACCTGGAGGTGGACCACTGGGCGGGACGTACTCGGAGCGGACGTGGGACCCGAGGAGCCTGAAGGCTATTTGTACCCACCCTTCAGGTGGGATTTCCAGTGGACGACACGAGGCCGCCGTCTTTTCTTCAGTTTCTGTACTCTACTTTTCAGTTGTACTTTACAGTTGGGCTTGTATTTCCGGCCCCTTTTACTTTTCTGCACTTTACTTTCCGCTTGCTGACTCTGTGTGGTTGTTACTTAAAGGCAATGCCTTCCCTGTTTACTGGGATTTTACGCCTTGGTGCTAGTCGCCAGCCCCTGGCCTATGGAAGGCGGGCTTGGGGTAGTCACGGCACGGGCCCCGAGGACGGGTCGTGACAAATTGGTATCAGAGGTGGTCGGTTCTACCGCAGTCTCTGATCGTCCTTTCTTTCTATGTGAAGCAATAGTGTTTAGTGTATTGAGTGTGGTTATCAGTTCAGGGAGCCCAGTGTTGGTGCGGCGGCCGACGTATCCATACACCAGGACCCTGACTCCTGATTTCCGACTTAATGCATAAAAACATTGATTGCGTGTGTGTTCCAAGTTTTTCTTTGTGATTACTTGTGTCAGCTCACCGGGTATACTGATCTGCTTTATGAAAGTCTCAAGTTTTCCTTGCGATTACTTGTGCTAGCTCACCAGGTATACTGTTCTGACTGTGGTGCTCTTGTTCTCCTTTTCAGGATGGCCCCGCGACGACTGCCAGCTAGGGTTCCGAGTGTAGGGTGCGACGGCAGCCCACCGAGCGACGAGGCCTCGGTGTAGGGCCCTTTGCCAGCAGTGGCACCGGCGGTAGCCTTACCCGCCGAGCCACCGATGCTTCCAGTACCAGACGCTGACGATGCACGTCGCCTCAGGGCACTGCATGAGTTTCAGAGCCAGCGACCGCCTAGGTTTCGCGGTGAGGCGGACCCCCAGGCCGCCGAGGACTGGCTAGAGGCGGTGGTACGGATCTTTCGGCTAGTGAGGACACCAGCGGATCTCATGGTGATTCTCGCAGCGAGCCTCCTGCAGGCGGCGGCAGGACGATGGTGGAGCCTGATGCTCCAGGTTCACGATGAGGCATCCCTGCTCTGGGCGGACTTCGAGAGCCTCTTCCGCTCTGAGTTCGTCCCGGCCACCCTCCGAGCGGTGCGCATCCAGGAGCTTCTCCAGCTGCGCCAGGGCAGCATGACGGTCGCTCAGTACGCGGCGAGGTTCACGGACCTATCTCGCTACTCGACCGACATGGTATGAGACCCCTTCTTCCGGGCCCGGACCTTCGAGCAGGGCTTGCGACAGGAGATTCGGGCGTCGCTGATCTCCCTCAGCATTCCGACCCAGGCGGGAGTGCTGGAGCGAGCCCTCCTGATCGAGAGCTTCCTGGCAGAGCCTTCTTCAGCGGCGAGACCTAGCGCAGGGCGGCAGGTAGCTGAGTCTTCGGCAGCAGGTAGCCGACGGATGACTCACGGGTCCAGGCAGACCAGACCCCCACGCAGACGGCCTCAGGACACCGGCTCAGCAGTACGAGGCACACAGCGGAGTGCCAGCCTTTCGAGAGGCAGGCTGTGCTACTCTTGCGGCGGGCAGGGTCACATGGCTCGTGACTGCCCGACTCGCCGATCAGAGGAGCAGCAGACGGTGGAGGGGCCACCCAGGCAGAGGCAGAGGGTCGACCGTGGCGGTCCGCAGGGAGGAGGCGGACGAGGCAGAGGAGCTGGCCGAGCAGCGGGTGGTGGGCGACGCTTCCAGGCTCTACCCCCACCACCACCAGGAGGGCCACCTCGACCACAGGGAGCTGGCGGGCAGGGGCAGGCCCAGCTCCAGGCAGTGGAGGCCTACGACCCCGACATGCCCGAGATGATTCGAGGTACGATCTGTGTCTATTCCACCCTTGCTGCAGTACTTATAGACACAGGAGCGAGTCACTCTTTCATAGCCTCTGCCCTTGTTCGGAGCTCGGAGATTCCGACTGAGCCGTTGGCTCGATCCTTACGGCTAGAGACTCCTACGGGAGCAGACTCGACGATTACGCACTGGTGCCGGCAGTGTGAGCTTACTCTAGGAGGCGAGAGCTTTGGCTGGGATCTCCTTGTAGCGGCGTCGAGGCCTTACGACGTCATCTTGGGCATGGATTGGCTATCCACGGTTCATGCCCAGATCGACTGTTTTAGGCGCAAGGTGCGATGTGTTCGTACCGACGGGAGCAGGTTTACCTTCACCGGCGAGAAGGGAACCTTTGCAGCACAGGATGGACTTCCGCGGAGGAGAGTGCAGCCTATCTCTCATCAGTTGGCTAGCCTCATCCTAGGAGCAGTGGACGTGCGGAGTCCGGCTTTTCCTGCAGTGGTGGACCAGTATGTGGACGTCTTTCCCGACGACGTTCCAGGGCTACCTCCTCGTAGAGAGGTAGACTTTTACATCGACTTGTACCCCGGGACAGCCCCGATATCTACTCCAGCATATGGGATGGCCCCCGCTGAGCTTCGAGAGCTGCGGGTACAGTTGGAGGACTTGCAGAGCAAGGGGTTTATCCGACCCAGTGTTTCACCCTGGGCTTCCCCGATTTTGTTCGCCAAGAAGGCGGATGGGAGCT
Source organism: Viscum album (assembly GCA_963277665.1). NCBI lineage: Eukaryota > Viridiplantae > Streptophyta > Magnoliopsida > Santalales > Viscaceae > Viscum > Viscum album. The sequence goes on from OY728138.1 coordinate 462,057,310, forward strand.
TGCGACTGTGTGTCGACTATCGTCGCCTGAACCAGGTGATAGTGAGGAACAAGTATCCGCTGCCACGGATTGATGACCTCTTCGATCAGCTCAAGGGAGCGCGGTGGTTCTCGAAAATAGACCTCCGGTCAGGCTATCATCAGCTCAGAGTTCGAGACGAGGACGTGCAGAAGACGGCCTTCAGGTGTCGGTATGGCCATTATGAGTTCTTGGTTATGCCATTCAGCGTAACCAATGCTCCAGCAGTGTTCATGAGCCTCATGAACAGGATCTTCCAGCCATACCTCGACCGATTTGTCATTGTCTTCATTGACGACATTTTGGTATACTCGACGACTGAGGAGGAGCATGCCTACCACCTGCGAGTAGTGCTAGACACACTCCGAGAGCACCAGCTTTATGGCAAGCTCTCAAAATGCCAGTTCTGGTTACGTGAGGTCCATTTCTTGGGGCACGTCATTTCTAAGGCGGGAGTTGCGGTGGATCCCGCGAAGATTGAGGCAGTGCTAGCTTGGGAGCCACCCAGGAGCATGACAGAGGTGCGGAGCTTCTTGGGCCTAGCGGGATACTATCGGAGGTTCGTGCCAGACTTCTCCAGAGTTTCGGCACCACTCTCAGCTTTGACAAAGAAGGGGAAACCCTTCGTGTGGTCAGACAGATGTCAGCAGAGCTTCCAGGAGCTGAGACAGAGATTGACCAGCGCACCTATCTTGAGGTTGCCTGAGGAGGGAGTTGGGTACGTAGTTTACTGCGACGCATCAGGGACTGGACTCGGGTGCGTCCTGATGCAGGAGCGGGCCGTGATCGCCTACGGATCACGTCAGTTGAGGCCGCATGAGCAGAACTACGCCACTCATGACCTGGAGTTAGCAGCAGTGGTCTTCGCCCTGAAGACTTGGCGGCACTATCTGATGGGCGAGCGCTTCACGGTCTTTTCTGACCACCAGAGTCTCAGGTATATCTTCTCTCAGAAGGACCTGAACCTGAGACAGCGGAGATGACTTGAGTTCCTCCAGGACTATGACTTTGAGATAGTCTATACTCCTGGGAAGGGGAACGTGGTAGCCGATGCCCTCAGCAGGAGGACGGGCATTCAGCTACTTGAGGAGGCGACGGAGCAGCTAGCCTCCTTGCAGATATCCTTCGTGGATAGAGACGGAGCAGCCTTTCTTCAGTCTCTCACAGTCTCTCCTCCACTTCTACAGCGGGTCAGAGAGGCTCAGCGTGGGGACGCTGACTGTGAGACCCGGCGTGCACTGATATCCTCAGGACAGGCGCCTGATGGTTTCTCCCTTGGAGCAGAGCACGACATCCTTTTCAGAGGGCATACCTTCGTACCAGTTGCTTTACGAGAGGAGGTGCTGAGAGAGTTTCACACTTCTCCCTTGGCGGTACATCCCGGAGTGGCGAAGATGTACCAGGATCTCAGACGACAGCACTGGTGGCCGGGCATGAAGAAAGCTGTGGCAGAGTTCGTTTCACGATGCCTCACCTGCCAGCAGGTGAAGGCAGAGCATCAGGTACCAGCAGGTTTGGTACAGCCCTTGGAGGTCCCGGAGTGGAAGTGGGATAGCATATCTATGGACTTCGTGACTGGACTTCCACGTACTTCCAGAGGTCACGACTCCATTTGGGTGATTGTCGACCGACTCACCAAGTCGGCACACTTCTTACCCATCAGAGAGCAGGGCTCAGTGGAGAGCTTGGGACGTCTTTACGTCCAGGAGATCGTACGGCTTCACGGTGTGCCATCATCTATCGTCTCCGATCGAGATGCTCGTTTCACTTCCCAGCTCTGGAAGGGGTTGCAGGAGGCGTTCGGGACGCGGCTCCATCTGAGCACAGCCTTCCACCCTCAGACGGATGGTCAGACGGAGAGGACCATACAGACACTCGAGGACATGCTCCGTGCATGTGTTCTCGACTTTGGTCGCAGCTGGGAGGACCACCTACCCTTGGTGGAGTTCGCGTACAACAACAGCTACCACTCCACCATCGGGATGGCACCATACGAGGCGTTGTACGGCAGACCCTGCAGATCACCGTTGTGCTGGACAGACCCTGGGGAGTCAGCACTCGTGGGACCCGAGATGGTCCGAGCCACGACAGAGAAGGTCCAGATCATCCAGGAGAGGATGAGGACAGCTCAGAGCCGGCAGAAGTCATATGCTGACAGGAGGCGGATGCCACTGGAGTTCGAGGATGGCGACCACGTCTTTTTGCGTGTCTCACCTCGACGTGGTTTACGGAGATTTGGCCGAGGCGGCAAGTTGTCTCCACGCTTCATCGGGCCTTTCCAGATCCTCAGCAGGATAGGAGAGGTGGCTTATCGCCTGGCTCTACCACCTCAGTTGCACCGGGTGCACGACGTCTTCCACGTGTCTCAGCTGAGGAGATACGTGCACGACCCGACGCACATCATCGACTTTGGGGAGCTGGACGTGGACGATGGGGCGACTTTTGCGGAGGTCCCAGTGGAGATCGAGGATCGATAGGAGCAGGTCCTACGTGGGCGGTCAATTCCTCTTGTGCGCGTCAGATGGCAGCACGGGAACCTCCAGGAGAGCACTTGGGAGCGGGAGGCTCAGATGCGTGCTCAGTACCCCCATTTGTTCCCCTAGTTTTTGATGTATCTTTACGGGGACGTAAAGCCCTGAGGTGGGAGTAATGTAAAGACCCGCAAATTTCAAGGAAATTTTTTTCTTAAATTTCTTTGGAATTTTACAAGAGCGCAGCTTCAGACGGCACCTGATTCCGAGGCCCGGTGTGCCCGGAATCAAGTTCCGAAGTTTGGCTCGGGTACGTTCAGTGAACGGACGAGCGGGTTTTTCTATCTTTTGAACCGGTGCCCGGAATCAAATTCTGAGGGCACCGATGAAATCGCAGCGCCGGTATTTGCTTAGAAACGCCTCTTCCGGAGTTGCGTTTGCTCAGACGTGGTTTTTAAATTTTGCGGCTTTAAGTCAGAAATAAAATAAAGTTTGTGCGACAACTTTATTTTATTTCACTTAAGCTGTTGGAAGCCACTTGAAGCCACTTAAAGACGGCTTGAACTGAGTTGAACTGGATAGGATGCTATCCAGAAATATCCTACCCCCTTGGTAGGATATTTGTGAGGTGGGGCCCGCACGAGCCCCGCCGTTTCTTTCGCTAAGTAACGCACCCGCGAAAACCCGTCAAAGTAACTGAAAAGTCAACCGACGCGTTTTCTTTAATTCTTAACAGACCATTTAATTGGGCGGTTTATTTCGTGAATTAAATGGACTGTTTCTTCGTGAATTAATTGGGTCGTTACTTATGCGTTTTGCGTTTGTTGGCAAAATAATAAAATAGACAAACTTGTCTATTTTGGAGGATTGCTATCGTTGTGCAATTCCTCTGAGCCTCCACCCTCTCCGCGAAGAACGCGAAGAACGCGAAGAACGCGAAGAACGCGAAGAACGCGAAGAACGCCGGAACCGGAATCCGACGACGCACGATCCGCGACGTCAACAGCTTTTCCGCGACCTTCTTCTTCTTCTTCTTCGGTGCCTCTTCTTCCGCGGCGAACCTGCGATCGGCGGTTAAAGGTGAGAATCGAAACTTCTAAATTCTCCCTTCTTAATTTCAATAACAACGGATTTAATTAATTAAACCCGTTTGTTCTTGATCCGGAGATTGGCGACGCGACGCCGGATACCGCGAAGACGCGACGATCTCCTTCTTCCGCGACGAGCGATTCCGCGACGACCTCTCGTCCGACGACGACTTCGAGGTAGGGATTTATTTTGGAAAAGTTACCCCTTTTTAAATTTTCTCGTGAACGTTCTTGAAAATTTAAAAAGCCGGTTTCAAACGAACAATTTTATCTTTAAATAAAATTGTTGGATCATGTGTTGATCATCTTTTTCTTTTCTCCCGTTGATTATGGCTAACGCGGTGGGTGCGGGTCTAACGAACAAGACCCGGCAACCCTCCGCCGATCTCTTTTGTTGTGCGGATATGGCGGACGACGACAAACCGCGCGGCAGGGGCAATCCGTTGTTTCCGCAGTGAAGGTCGGCATCCGGGAGGGGCATCGGCGCAGACGGGAGGCAAATCGGGCCACCGGAGCATCTCCGGCGGCCCGCGGAAGGAGGCGGCGGCGCGGGTCGCCGGCGCGGCGGCGCCGGCGACCGGGGGCGGTGGCGCCCGGCGCGCCGCCGGAGGAATCCGCCGCGGCTCGGCCGCGGCGGCGGCGAACCAGCGGACCCGCGGTCCGCGGGTCCGGTCCACCCGGTCGGGACGCGGCAATGCGCCGCGTCCGCTGACCACCCGCGCGGCCCGCATGCGGGCCGCGGCTCCCTCGACCGCGGGCTGCGCCCGCGGCCTTCCACCCGCGCGGCTGGCCAAGCCGCGCCGGCCGAGCCGGCCGGTCCGGTCGGCCGGGCCGCGCCCAGGCCGGACCGAACCCGGCCTAGCTGGGCCGACCCGGGTCGGGCCGACCCGGTTCGGCCGACCCCAGGGGGGGGTTCGGGCCGGGTCGCCCCGGGCCCGGAACCCCCGTTTCGGGCCCTCTTCGGTCTTTCGCCCATATCTTGGGCCTGGGACCTCCGATTGACGAACCGTCAGCGGCTACGCGATCCTTGGATCGAGACGGTCGTTTCGGTATATTATACTCAAGGTTTCGGAAAACTTTGGGTTCGGCCGGTTTGGTTCGTACACGAAACCAACCGGGCCCTCGGAGCGGAAACGCTCATAGCTTGAGCTACGGACGTCCGATCGACGTACCGTCAGCTGTGGTAGTTTCCTCTAAGTGAGACGGAACTTTTGGCATACTCCGCCCGAGGATCGGATACTGGCGGAGTACGGTCGGGTTGGTTTTGCTCTAAAAACCAACCGGGCCCCTGGAACGAAAATGCCAATAACTCTCAGACCGGGCGTCCGATTGACGCGCCGTCTGTTGCGTTGAGATCCTGTTGTCGATACGGAACTTTTGGATACATCAACTTCGGACTACGTGTCAGTTGATGTATCAGCCCCTCGGCTCGTGGAGCGGACCCTCCTAAACGAGCTCGCTTTGTGCGGGAACCCTAGCGCTGGCAGTGACTTCGACGACAGAGCAGAGATCCTCCGTGGACTGCGACGACGGCAGAGCAGAGATCCTCCGTGGACTGCGACGACGGCAGAGCAGAGATCCTTCGTGGACTGCGGCGACGACAGAGCAGAGATCCTCAGTGGACTGCGTCGACTACTGCACACAGCGATCCTACGTGGATCAGTGCTACAGGTTCTGTGTGAGCCCGATCCTATGTGGGTCCTTACTACCGGTTCTGTGTGAGCCACTGCCTACAGGTTCTGTGTGAGCCCGATCCTACGTGGGTCTTTTGCGGGGGTTAGTACCTATCGATCCTTCGTGGGTCCGACGACTTAGATGGATCAGTGATCATCTTTGACGTCATCTGAAAAAGTATACCTGGTTGAGCTGAATCGTATGTTACTCTCCTTTGTGGATTGTGTTGAACTATCCTATGTGGATTTACTGTTTACTCTCCTTGTGGATTTGAGTCTTGCTTTCCTTTGTGGATTGAGTTGTTCTTGAGCTCGTGAGCAGAGCTAGAATTGGGGACTTAGGTATATGTATGGGCATATACCTAAGTCGAGTCAGATGTTACTTCGTGATTGCATCTTTCTTTTGTGCTATATCCTTTGTGGATTTCAGGAGACCTTCGGGGGTCTCGGGGTCCTTACTGAGTAGTTGTACTCACCCCTGCACGGGCTATGCCCGCACCTTGTTGTGTTGGTTGCAGACGACGGACAGCGCTGATCACGGTTGGGGCGTGGAGCAGGACGGTACCTAGAGGTGGACCACTGGGCGGGACGTACTCGGAGCGGACGTGGGACCCGAGGAGCCTGGAGGCTATCTGTACCCACCCTTCAGGTGGGATTTCCAGTGGACGACACGAGGCCGCCGTCTTTTCTTCAGTTGCTGTACTCTACTTTTCAGTTGTACTTTACAGTTGGGCTTGTATTTCCGGCCCCTTTTACTTTTCTGCACTTTACTTTCTGCTTGCTGACTCTGTGTGGTTGTTACTTAAAGGCAATGCCTTCCCTGTTTACTGGGATTTTACGCCTTGGTGCTAGTCGCCAGCCCCTGGCCTATGGAAGGCGGGCTTGGGGTAGTCACGGCACGGGCCCCGAGGACGGGTCGTGACATTGATCCTAGGAAAAGGATATCTTCTCTTCATTGTAACCAGGTTCAACTTTAATTAATATACACAAAGTCAAAGAATACCATCCATTTTCTTGTTAAAAAAAATAGATTCACCCCACAGTGAATTGCTCAGCCTGATAAAGCTATTACACTTGAAGTTATAGAGTTTCAACTTGATCTCATTCAGATTTCCTAATTCCATATGATAAGGGGGTATTAAAATGGGTTGCACACCCGACACAAGCTATATCTCAAAGTCAACTACTTTATTAGGGGGATTCTTGTGAATTCATCCAAAATAAATCCTGATAGAGCTCCATTGTTAGAGTAAAAGATGAAGGGGATACCATTAATCCTTCTAAAAGAGAAAATTTTGTAATTTTCATTGTGATTTTTCCAATATGAATCAATTTTGGCCCAAATAAACCTACTCCTAGGTACCACTATCTATTCATTAAGAACTTCTCTCCCTTGGGTGATGTAAACTATACCCATCTTTGATAGAAATCAATGTGATATTGGAAGTTGGATAAATAGTCCATATTGAGAATCATATTAAATCTCATCATCTCCAGAGTCATGATGCTCCAAAGATGTCCATAACAGGTAATGACTATAGGACACTATGTTGAAACTAAAGATAATCCAATTTCATGTCTAATGGTGTATTGTGGGAAAGGTACTCATAATAAAACTTGATCTGTAGGTAAAGTATAATAATAACATGTATAGAAATGAATGAATAAGAAGAAATAGTATTGAAAAAATCATTAGACTATGTATAAGTGATCAAGATCATACCTCAAATAGTTGATGATCCCATACCACCATTTTATGGATTCTAACCCACTACATAAATGTGACCTACCTCAGCTCCCCGACCCTATCCCAGAGGGATAAAACTTTCCTAAGTCCCCATCATCTGGGAATACTAATGAGGACCTTATCTAGATCCCCAATTCCCTAACCAATTTTACCTTGATACCCTACAAAACCCTATCCATGTAGCTCTGGAGCAGAAATACTATAGATTCCTCATCTTTCCACATTGCTGACACCAAATCATAGGTGTTGTTCATGTCTTACAGTAGTTACTAAAATTTACAAAATAGAAGAACTATGGATCTCCTCATTAAATCACTGAATAATACAAACTATACAACAATTTTGTACCACTTCTCTATTGTACATATATGGTCTCCTTCTTCATGATTCAAGAAGAGGTACTCATGGAAGTAGTAGGAGGTTCACCCACTAGAGTACATAAGGGTAGAATAAGACCTAGTACTTGATCCACCTTGAAGAACTTATCGATGGTTAGAGAATTATGTAGAACCTAAGGGTATGATTCTAGGTTAAAACTCCAAACCTACAGCCTGATGTAGGGATGAAGTATGATATTGACCTTCTTGGACTTTAGAACCTTATTTTTAGCCAAGATAGTATCAAAGAAAATAATATTTTTAATATGAGTATACTATGTGAACACTACCATGGAACCATGATGTAGCTCTATGAACTACTATGCTCAATCAATCTTTAGTGTGTCAGGAAATAACTTCCTAAAGAACATGTTCTTGAAATTTTCTCTGTTAAGACCCTCACATCATCTATCTTGTCCCATCATTCCCCCATATAATGACATGTTCATGAATAATAAACGCTTCTAGATTCACCTTCTACTCCTTGGATGTCTCAACAAGGTCGAATATACCCTTGTTTATGTCTATATAGTCCTCCATATCTTGTGATTTTACAGTTCCCTGAAAGGATGGAGGATGATGGAGATGGAAGTCTCTGGCATAGTCGACCATGAACCATGGCGCCCCTCCGCCATGGGTAGAAATAATCGGAAGGAATCCTGGATGAGGTGGGCCTACTTCTTGTGGTATAAGAGCTAGTTCAGAGGAATTCTCATAGGCAAGATCATCTTGACCCATGTCAACTGGTAGTCCAATCAGTATTCTCTAAGGCAGAATCTTCTATAGGAAAATGGAAAACATTATAAAATTTAAGAGAAGTACTAATTAGTCTATGTGATCATATAAAGGTTCTTATAAGAGGATAACTACAACCTAAGATATATACTCCAAAGAACTAACCAAGATTCCCCATCCCTAAAAAGTAGTCACATTCATATATATATACAAACATAAGAACATGCTTACATACAATTAATTGATACCAACATAGATATATAAAAAAGATAAATAGATTAATCACACAACAGATAATACAATACTATCCTGAATAGATAGAAAAAATCAATGAATTAAATTAAATAACTAGTATATAACACAATAATAGGTATATAAATATTTGAAAAGTGATCCTAAATTCCTATTCATGATGTATGAACACACCTAAAAACCCATAAAACAGTAAAATAATCCCATCAATGAGTTGGGAAGACACATGGTAACTCCCCAACCCATGTCCCAAAAAGTTCATCTCCTTTCTAATATGTCCCAGGTTAGTTAAAATAAAAGAAGAAAATTGTGCCCTGATACCATTTTGTAATGCCCCAACTAGAACCGTCAGGTCCAAATTGAAGAGTTAGATGTTCTCATTGATTCCTCCCTATACACAAGAGGCCCTAACTATTAGTAAGGGTCTGAACACCATCGGTGGAGAGAATATACCATTATTATCATTTCATCTCCATACACAAAAAAATATAATAATAACAATATAAATAAGTTATTTGAGAGACTTGTGGAAAACTAAAATATGGAACACGCCATACAAGTAAATTAATCAGGATCTTAGTGCGGCAAGCCAAACCAAAATATGAATGTTAGCAGATAAAATAAATAAAAATACTATTTATTCCATCATGGTCCACCCCCATCTCCATGCTCTTCTACTCAACCATTATCCATAGACCCCTTTCACTTACTCATATCCTTGTGCATGAAGTCTGCATGCACAACAAGATTCCCTTATAGGGTGTGAGTAATAAAACCCCATAAGATACCACCAATGCATCCATAAAAAATGTTCACATGTATAATAGGTGTATTCCATGATAGTAATAAATGCGTAAACAATCATAATAAACATACAATCTCATACCGAGTAGTTGTGTGCTAACCAAAATGCCACAAACCCCCAACTGTACCATCTTTTGATCACTACTAAAAGGATAGATGAGGGGATGTCACAAGTAACCAAACTTATCCATAGTTCTAGTAAAATATATTATCTTAATCCTAATATCATCACGTGTACATGCTACTGGGTATTACCAAGGCATCAAGTATGTCATGCTACTTGACATCAACTAGACATCAAGTGGTTGTGCTACTTGACATTTCACCAGGCATCGAGTAACATGGAAATTGACATCCACTAGGAATAGAGTGCATCCGACAACATCGAATTCCATAGTATCATCATACCTTCACCTGAGGCTTAAGTCCATCATCAAAATCATTGCAAGTTGTGTGAAATCCTCCTCTAAGGGACAATCATGTCACAATGGTCCACCTATTCCAAGCACCAAGAATGATCCCTCCAAAAGCATAGTTACATACCTAACAAGGTAGAGTATACTAGGAAATCATATCATCATGAGAATAAAGTGGCAATATATATACATGTGATCAAAATAAAATATGGTAAAAATGATATAATAAATACTCATGGAATCAAGCACTATAAACGGGTCTCATGGGCTACACACACAGCAACATGAAATTATAATTAAGCACACACAAAAAATGTAATTTAGTGATGTTTTTTATATCAGATACATTTATAAATGTAGAAAATTAATTTACTGTTGTTTTTAAAAAATATCGGTAAATGTGGTGTCACTAATTAGTAATGTTTATAAACACTGTAGATAAAACATTTACCTATATTTATAGAAACATAGGTAATTACATGTTATTTACCAAAAAATTATAAAAAACATTGGTAATCATACATTTTAATTTCCAATTTTTTGGAAACATTTGAAACTATTAAATTTAGAATTAAAATCTCCCCACCAGCCTTGCCTCCCCAACCAAATGATGACCCCTGCGTGCCTGCTCCCTCCGCCTCCCCAATTCCCACCTAACCAGCTGACCGATGACCCACCTCCTTCCTGATCCCTCCCTCCTCCCTAGAAGGAGACCTCTTATTTCACAGATCGCCCATGCGCACCTCCGACCCCACTCATGGCTTCGATTAATCCCACACATGCCTTCTCCCTCTCCCCTCCCCAGTCGACCGGTGACTCTATCCGCTCACCCCCATGCCCCTCCCCACCTCTAACTAGCCCTGCTCACCAGCCCTGGTGACTCCCACCGCCTTGGCTCCCACATATGTGCTCCCTCCCCCTCTATTTCTTTAATAATTGTCCCCTGTCCCACATCAATTTTCTTGTGGGACTGCCCCAACATAACTATTAATATATTATATTATTAAATCATATTGCTAATAATATATTAATATATTATATTACTAATATATATTGATATATATATATTAATAATATATTAACATATTATATTATTAATATGTATTGTTAATAATAATAAATAAAAACACACACACACACATATTTATATATAAATAATTATTATTAATATATTATAAACACACACACATATATACAACAATATTATTGTTAATAATAAAAAAATATATTATTAATATATTATATATAATAATTATATTATTAATAAATTATAATGCTTAGATATACAATATATAATAATAATAATAAATATATATTATTAATATATTACAAACACACATATATATAAACATATATTGTGTGTATATATATATATATTCTATATATAAAAAATATTATAAACATATATGTAATATATTATTCTTAGTATATACAATATACAATATATATATATATATATTATTAATATATATATATATATATATATATTTGTTAATATATATATAATACACAATATACAATATATACATTATTGACAATATACTATATATAAACAATATATATATACAATATATATTGTATACAATATATACATACAATATATATTATATACAATATATACAATATTATTTCAAACATATACACTATACAATATATATATATATATATAAATAATATACATATAATGTAAAATATTCAATATAAAATATACAATATATACAATATTATTTTTAACATATACAATTTACAATATATATATATATATGAATATATATTGTATATTACTGTATATAAAATATATTATTGTATATATATATAATATTTTTGTGTATATATATAATATTATATTCATATTTATTAATATATGAAATATATATTGATAATAATAATAAATAATAATATATTATTAATATATTATAAACACACACACACACACAAATAAATATTATTAGCAATGTTTTTAGGAAAACATTGCTAAATTAAAAATTAGCAATGTTTTAAAATGTTGCTAAAAAACGTCACCAATTTAGCCATTTTTCTAGATAAGATTTCTAAATTCAACATTAGCAACATTTTGAGAAAGAATCACTAATTTTTTTTCAAATGTATGCTTTTTAGTGAATGTCATCGAGGTATTCCAACATAAGAATTATACCAAGGAAAAGAAGCGTATATGAGAGCCACAAATGGTAAAGAACTTTCTACCTCAAGATTATCAATATTGACATAAAGGTTTGTTAATTGTGTCTTCTCCCGAACTACATTTTCACACCAATCAGAACAATATTGCATGCTAAGATATCCTACAACTGGTTCTAACCCAACATGATAAGGGTTCTTGAGTAAGGTGATGAAGAATAACAATCCAAGGGTAGAATCAACACTTACCCAATGGAGACTATTGAAAATGGTATAATCTATGCTTGGTTTATGGAAGAAGAAACCATCACACTTGGATAATGACTAGAGAGGAAGTCAACAAGAAACACCACTGACACTGAAGAACTCCACTGATCATCAAGAGCCCCATCGATCATCTATAATTCCATCGTTCATTAAGGAAGCCACCAATCATTTTGAATTCCATAGATCATCAAGGAAGACACTAATAGTCAATAAGGTTGTTAACACATGAATGTAGTAATTTCCTCATTAAATTATATAGAAAAATATAATCTAAGACATAATATCATCAAACCATGATCATAAAAATAATAAAAGAGGAAATTTTCTCAAGCAATAAAATTCAGACAAAGAAGAAGTGATCATCAAATTATTCACCAAATCACCTCAAATAGAAGTTTCAGCAAAGACAGATTACTAAAGGCCTTAGATAGACTAAAGGGGAGGTGGAAATAAACCCAAAACTAGAATAAAACATTGATAATTCAAACAAAATCTCAATAATTTAATGATTTATAGGGTTTCATGAAACAAAATATAAAGAAGAACTTAACAAAAGAGGGTGTCAATTCGATTAATAGGGGTTAGAATTCTATTAACAATTGAATTAAGACCCCATATTAATTGTTCCTCATGTTTTAACCTTGAGTAGTTCAATACAAAAGAAGAAAGAGATTTAAATTGGATGTTTTAAAAAATTCTTGATTCTAAAATGGTTTGTACCATGACATTGTGCAAGCTATGGTGTTCTTGATCCTGCAGTTGAAACAAATTGGGCTATAGCATGGCCCCAAACCCTAGATAATTTACCCCACACCACGGCCTATCCACAGCTTAGCCAAGCCATTTCCCTAGCCATTTTCAAACAAAAACCACAAAAACACACTTTTTAACATTCAAGATTCACCCAAAGCTTCAAAGGTTCCACAAAAGTAAGGCACAACTTAAAAACAAGGAGGAAAATAAGGGAAACAAGATTTCCCTTAAAATAAGGAAACATTTCTTGATTTTACACTAAAAATACGAATAACCAAGAGACACTATACTATACCTTAAATTCATAAATATCACAACCAACCTAAACTTTCTCTTATTAAACACCACTCCATAAGGGCTAGTGAGGTTCTTATATGCTTGCCCTTCCATCAGATCCCAATTCATTAAAAAGATTTCGTGCTAATTTTTTTTACAAAAACAATTTATTATTTAAGAACCAATGGTGAAAAATATTTCCAAAACATTGTATTTTACAAAACCATCTTATTACACACATTAATTCTTAGCAAAATTGTTTATCCATTCCACCAATCAAAACAATTTTAGTGAAAATAAAATTTTATTTCAAAAGTCACTAGCTGATTTCCTTTTAAAAAATCATAATTTCATAAAGTAATATAATATATAGATTTAAAAAAACTTCACCTCAATTTCCATAAATATTACCAATTTATTATAAAAATTATCATAAAATAATTCAATAGAAACTTATTACATTATACTCAAAAACTATATTTCAAAATAGTTCCAATGACATATTACTAAGAAGGAACTCATGTTTATTTACATGTTTTTAATAGGGAACAATAAATAACAACAAAATTTTACCTAGAAGAGGATAAAAGACAGTCTAATTAATATAAATCACAATATATTATATGATATATTAAATAATTGGAATCACGTATCATGATTTAGTATTTAAATCATATAACACTTTTACAACACATTACTAAGTTAAAATCATGTAACATTATCAAAATAAAGTTTTAAAAATAGTTCTATCTATTCATTACCAACATAATTCATGTAACATAATCAAGTACATATATTGTTTTACAATTTTAAACACATTATCTAATAGGAATCAAATAACATGAACATGGGAGGATATTTAATAAAAAAACAAGTAATATGCTCAAGTGAACAGTTTATAGAATAGTTTAAATAATACATCACTAAACATGAAATATAAAATTGATATCAACATGATAATATATGTGAGTAACTTTAATTAATTACATAACTACTAACAAAGTGTACTAGAAAACACTTTTTACCTTATTAAGGACTATTTAATTAATTAAGTCTATTCATATATATTATTTGTTACAAAGATGATATTATCATGTATTAACGTGATCCTAGGCCAAATGATGCATGAACCCACATAGGATCTATCCCCTAATCGATCCCTATATTCATTTCAAGTTCCATACCATCATACCCAAAATAATGAACAAATGAATCACTCAGACCTATGGTGCCTAGCTACTACCCGAACACCCCTTGTTAACTTGATATTATACTATAAATAGGTTTATCAAGCCTATTTATAGGTTAGTTATCAATTATTTATTGTTCTATCTCTTATCTAAGAAAAATAAAAACCCCATAACCCAACATCACTTTGATACCACATTATTACAACCGAGACTTGGATGCAATGAATATTAATTAAATTAGGATCACTACTGACCCCAAGAGAATTTCCCAATCCCCAATTACTGGAGACTAGCAATGTGAGTTTGAGTTTTTCATTAGATAATTATTTACCCACTTAGGTTGAACTAAAAATTCAAACTGAGTTCAACTGAGGAACCCGTATAACCATTCATATATTGGATGTTCCAAATATATATAAAAAATGAAACTTGAAATATCTATATAATAGGTAAGAAGGAAAAATGACACCTCTATATTAATTTATACAAAAATTTAGAGTTAGTTTACTTGAAAACATACTACAAGAGAACATACATAACTAGAAAAAATTGATACAACTAAAAAAGGGCTAGTGATGGCTCAACACTGTTCCAGTCATGAATGAAGTCCTGGTCCAACTTCATGTAAAGCCTAAATACATGATCCTTTACTAGAAGGCATCTATCCATTTCATTATTCAATACCTACTCATGTAATCGTTGAGCCTAAAATATAAAAATTATAACTTTATGTACAATAGGGTGTCTATGTAGGGTGTGAATATATAAATACTAATTAGATCACAAATAATGCACCACAACACAATGGTGAATAAAAAAGTGTATACTTGAATATGTGTACTCATTAAAATAAATATATAAAAATTTAGTTTTCTATATAATCATAAAAAATTCACAGAATGGATAACATGAAAGTTGTAGGAAGATGAATAAAAGGTTATAATAAAATAAATATGTATACCATGAGGGTCCATAACTATACTCACCTACATAAGGTATACATAGTTTCAATAAGACAACTGGGGGAAGGGAAATATTTTCTACCATTCCCTCCAAAATGATACATATACTAGAGTTAAGGAATAATCCCATCTTATGGGAAAGGGATGGTGTATACTAAGTAAGCGAACTATCAGACTGCCCCTTTGGGAATAGGGGAACATATTAAATAGTATCCATTCCCAAAATAACATTACTAAACCATGGAGATATTATCATAGGGTAAAAACAAACCATACCAGCATCAATTCAAATATTCCACAATTTAGGTATTTTTTATTTTAATTTATTATTATAACTAATCATATGAAATTTAAAATAATACATGATGAATAATTAAAGACACCCCTATTAATCCTAAAAAAAAACTAGGTAAATCATAATTATTCATTATTTTACACTAGAAGAAATACTTCCACTACCACCATTAATGAAGAAAGAAACCATTTTCCATTTGTCTCTACTAGAATACCACCACCGCTCCATTCCCTCCCATGAAGCAATATCTAGCAACATAAAACATAGGTAAGAAAATTTTCATAGGCACCAAGATTATCATACATGGGGTTAGTAAAAGACCCAGTAGGATTTCCCCAAATCTACCCATGAACCTCATCCTTTTGAAAATCAACCAATACAAAAATGAATTTTATAAAACATACATAATCTATATACCATTTAAAAGAACTTTCATAATCAAAAAGTTACAATAAACCATGTAACATCCATAAACCAGAATAAGAATCCACATATTAATAATAAAAATGCTTCTAATAAGTAAAATCTATAAAAAATAATGACATAATACCAATAAAATAACCAATGAACCCATGTAAAAAACCAAAACCTAAGGGAACCCGTAGACTATGAGTAATATCACAGAATCGGTATCACAAACTCACAAGTGGGACACTTATCCCCAAAACCCACCTTATTCACATCTTGATAAAGTCCCTACACAAAATTCAGAGTTTACCACCACACCACCTTACCATTGTAGACAAGTACCCCTTTTCCAAGTCGTTCTTTTCTAAACTTAGATCAAATCACTCACCAAAACCAATAATTTTTTTAATAACATAAATACAATCCAATAAAACTTAATAAAAAACCCACAAAAACATCACTCACTATGAGACCTAATGAAAAGTAAAAGTAACATCCATACCATAGAACTCAATTCACCAACCACACAACCACATCAATCACTTGAAATACTATGCACACAAAATAACATCAACCATATAACTCAATGAAGAAGAACAAATATTATATCTTGATAAAATCAATGCATGGGACAAAAATAATAAAAAATATAAATAATAAGAACCATAAATCATCAATATAAACCAAATATAATAAATATTTATTCCCTACACTCCATTTTAAATAATTATTTTATAAATTCCAATTTTTTTTGGATACTACACATGCACCCATAAATCCACTGGTTTCATTTCCACCAAAATCAATAATAAAAAACACTACTTGACCAAGATGAAATATCAACCATAACATAATTATTTTAAATAAATAAAATAATTTATTTAAACACCTAGTGTTTAAGATCAGGATATTAGTCACACAATAACATGAGTCAAATCCACATACCTCAATAATTATTCTTGAAATATTTCATGCTACAAAATACTAGATCCTTTATCTATATATATTTACTGAAGCCCTAGAAATGAAATCCCCATGAATAAAATGGATTTCACCATGACTCAATGAAACTGCCATGTAAAAACTCAATATCATGAGAGAAAAAGGGGAGAGTAGAAAAAATAAGCAACATACATTCAACTAGACACCGAAAAGTACAATTATTTTAAAGAGAATACATCCAATAAAATAGATCCACCAAAAGCCCCCCAAAATCACTAAAACATAGATCTTTACCATGTAGGGGAAAAAATAAGGTTTAAAGTGGGAGTTATAGGTTTTAAAACCAAACTTTGAGTAACTTTTTAATAATTTCAAGGCCTAAAGAAATAGACTACATAACCCCCTAATTTTTTTTAAAAGAACGTTATGTTTGATAGTTCCCAGGATACTTAAAACCAAGATTAATTGAAACATAAAATATTATCATTATAACCTAGACATTTAATTATCGAGTATGAATAGAATTAACCACATTATGAAATATATATAAAAAGGAAACACTCAATAAAAAGTTACTGATTAATTCTTACGAAATGAGCATTGAATTTTTAGTAATGTCATTTTATGCTTCAAAAATATGTTTTCTTCAAAAATAATTTTTATTGATTTTTATGAGAAACTATTAAAATTAATTTATGAAACTTTTATAAATTTTATTTGATAAAAAAATATAATTTTATAAGTAATCATGTCATAATAATCTTATGATTAATTTTTGAGAATTTTGTGAAAGGTTTTATTTTTTTTATGAATAGTAAAAAATAATGATTTTTTATTGAAAACTATATTTTATTTTTAAATATTTAGAAATTAAAATTTTATTATGAATTAGTTTTAAAATATAATTAGTTACTTATAATTTTTAAAAAATCTAATTATGGTATTCAGAATGAAATTTATATTTGGATTTTATATAAAAACAATTATATACTTCAAAGGAATTTTTTTTCTGAACAACTTTTTTTTATTGAAATTTTGTGTTCTTATGTTAAATAAATTTCTACCAATTATAGGAATTGAATCATGAAAAATGGATTCCATATTTGGAATTATTAGGTCCATGTTTTATAAATTTTCCACTTTTATTTTTTTTAATAAGGAATAGTAACCATAGTAAATTTTTACCATGATGGTAATGGTTAAATTAGTTAATTAGGGTGAAAACTAATATAATAAGTTTTAAAAATCAACCTAAAACATGAATTTATCCTATTGGATGATTTTATTTTAGAAAATTACATAAAGTTTTTTAATATATGACATTTTGATTCCATTTTCCCTTGATAATGAGATTTATAATATTTATGTAAAAGATAAAGTAAAAAATGTCATTCTCTTGACTTTAATATCTGTTAAATTATTTTATAAATACAAAAGGATTATAAGTTCAGTTAAAAATATTTATTTTGAAAATAAATTATATTTTTATCATTTAATTTTTTTTAATTTTTAAGAAGTAAATAACTATCTTAAATTCATACGCAATGTTAATGCCATATTTATTAAATTAACAAAAAAAATGATTTTAAAAATATCAAAAGTCATGTCATTTGAAAAAATTATTATGTACCATGAATTATATAGATAATTATTACTTATTAAGAATGTGTTAAAGGTTTATATTAAAACTCCTTATTTTTATTGACGTCATTAAAAGTCAAATTATTGTCAAAAATGACGTTAAAGATCTTTTATGGAAATAAAATGTTATTAAATTATTTAAAAATTATGAAAATCTTGAAAGAATAAATTTAGGATAATATATGTTAAAAAATTTCATCCTTTTTACATTTATGAATCAATATTTATGTTGTAAATGAAATTATAATTATTTAAGAGTGAAAATGTGATTACTATAGTAAAGTTTTAAATGGGTTAACTAAGAGGTTAAATAAAAATATAAGGTTTAAAAAACCACTTAAAATTGTAAAAATTATATTGTTTAATGGGATTACAACCACATACTACCTTATATTTGAATCTATGGTCATTTTTAATGATTCATCTTGAGAATTACTTTATTATGATTTAATATTTTATGAAATTATAAAAGTTCCCCTCACATCAATTATAAAAGAGTACCTCATCCCCTCACTTAATCAAACATCTTAAGCTATAAATATTGACCAAAAAATTAAAAAATCCCTCCCAAACATCCTTATACATATTCTATAGGTCCCAAGGATCTATAATAGGATATCTAAAGGATCTATTTCAAAGAAGAGGTAACCACCTTAACCCATTACTTTATTTTTTACTTGTTCTTTTACATACTCTAAATTTATGGTATTTATTAGAAAATAATAACTTAAATATTCTCAATATAATGAAATTTTATTATTATTATGAAACCAAAATTATATACCCACTTTCCCATAAAATGGTAAGTGAATGCATCGCTGGTGCGTATGTACGACTTATCTTTTCCACGTAGAGATACAATTATTTTTTCACCAAATTCTTTTATGGATGGGTATTATGATGAGTTTAATTTTTATAAATGCTATTTATGATATAATTATTATTTATTATTGATAATATAATATCTATCTTATTACTTTCCAATTTATTGGAAAATGATAACGTCGCTCATGTGTATGTATAGACTTCCACCTCAAAAAATGATTTTGTAATGTCCTGTTCCTTCCTAGACTATTAATTTAATAGTTTTGGGTATTCGGAGGTGTTTTGAGGAGGTTAGAGGAGGTTTGGTAGAGTTGGAGCTCCAAAAGAACTATTGTAGAAGTTTTACACTGTCAAAGAGGAGTTTATGATTTAAGCCTACATTTTATGGCTTGTTAAGATAACGAATGACAACTTGTGTGTGGTGATGGGATATTGCATGAGATGGGTTTACGCTTTAAAATTGGAACTTATAATGGAATTTAATTACGCACTAAACACCATGTTTTTCAAAAGAAGTTTTTGTTTTGAGAGTTTTAAAGCCTAAATTTTTTTACGGTGTAATTTATACGACCCTGAGGAATTGACATCCTAAACTTGAAATTTATGCCATAATGGGGGTGAGATTTAGATTGTTTATAAGTATTTTTTAGTCAAATTTCATTTCATTTGGCTGTTAATTTTCTCTCTCAGCTGTGGGAAAAACCCTAAGTGGTTTTGGGAGAACTTCCAACACACCTTCCCTAGTCTTGATCCTTGAATTATGATGGTTTGTCATTGGTGATACATGGTGAGTTGTTCTCTCTTTCCCATGGTTATATTTTTTTTATTTCTTTAGAGTTTTACTGTGGTGGTGTTACTCTGATTTGGGTATGTGTTGTGATATGTTTTGATGATCCTTTGATGTGGTGCAGGTTGATCCATGGTTTACCTTATGTGATTGTGAGTTGTGGGCTATTTATTCTTCTCCCTGTAGTGCACAGTGAGATCAAAAAGATTATTTGAGGCCGGGGATCCAAAATATATCCTTTTTTACATTCTATATGTGGGTATTATATGTTTTTTATTTCATTTAGATGAATATTAAGGGTTAACATAAAAAATATAATTAATTTTCATAATTAAAATTTATGGGTATGGGAAGATATCACATGCTTTACTATATTGATATGAGTTTTTTATGATGATATTATTCTATGTTGTTTCCTTAATGAAAATGATGGCCATTGAGAGCCTTGTTTGCACTGATATGATATGATGTAAAGAACCTTGCTATGTTATTATCTGAAAAAAATCTGAATAAAATTATAAATAATGTATATCTAGCTAATAAATTGGTTTCCCCTAGAATTTGGTTTGTGTTATAATACCCATGATAAATTAAATAAGTAGTGTGATAAATGAACTTGAATAATTTGTGGAATACAAAATGTATTGCTATTGTGTGTTTGTGTTTGTTATGTTTCCCTACATGGTTTGGGATATTGTGGGGGGTAATAGTGGTGACTGGTTGGGACTTTAAAGGAATGAGGATATTATGTTATGTGGTTGGTTGGTATGGATGTGATGTGGGAATTTGTGCTATGTGGTGAGGATACACAGAGGTTGTGATGTGAGGTTGCGATGGGCAGTGGTTGTGGTGTGTAGTGGTGATGATGTGTGGTGGTGATATGTTCTTATTCCGTGTGTAAGTTGTGTTGTAATTTTTGGTTGGTATGTGAGACATGTGGTTTCTATGTAGAGATGGTTTGGTTAGTGTATCCAAGGAAACGATGGTGGATGTGTGGTTTTTTGGTGGTGGTTATAGATATGGGAGAGTTGTTGTGCGGTGTGGCTGTGTTAGTTTCCTGATTATCCATGGAATAATTTATGATGCTGAAATGAAATAATGTAAGTTAGTAAATGAAGAAATAATGGGATGATAGTTTATATATTTAAATAGATTAAATTAATTTAATGAAATAATAGGTTACATAATGTGGAATGGAATTTATAAATCTATAAAAGTGGGGGAACCTATAACTGAAAGTGGAAATATTTTTTGGTGGTTGTATGATGTGTTGAATATAGTGGTTCCAGTGGTTGTGATGACTGTTGTGTGGTATGTTAGTGGTGATGTGGTGTGTGCTAATTTAGTTGATGTAAACCCAAAGGTTAGTTTTTGTGTTCTATACATAGACCATGTATGTTTTTTTATTTATATACACATCCCACCCAAGTTGGATAACCTTACCAATGCTCAGAGGTTTTGGGTTCGAGGTGTTTTCCACAACATCCAGGATGGTGGTGGAACACATAGATGGATACCCCCTCTTTTCCTCTCTTATATTAGTAGTATTAACAATATGAGATGGTGTTGGATATTACCCAGCAGTGTTGTCTAAGGTGTTTTCAGGTGTGATGTGATATGATGAGGTAGTGATGAGATGTGATATGTGGCGGGGGTAATGTGTTGTAGGAGGTGGGAATGAGGTCGATGTTGTTCATGTTTATGATACCATACTACTATGGTTATGTGATGAGATATAGTGTGAAGACCTAGGTGTATTCATTAAATATGATATGTTATGGACCATGTGTCTCTGGGTGAGATGCAATGTGGTAATTTATAATGATAGTATAAGATTCCGGACCTTGCAAGGGTGGGGTAGGTAGGGATGTGTCCCGACCCACATCAGATATGGCTGAGGTGTCTTCAGGTGAGATGTGATGTGATGTGGTTGTGATGTGATGTGGTTGTGATGTGATATGTTTGTAAGGGATAAGATCATAAGAAATTTGACATTGGAGCATGAGAACATCAAATCAGTTGGGAAGTGGTAGCAGGGTTCCTTTCTTTGTTATGATCTCAATGTTATATTATTATATTGGATTCATGATTTGGTGAGGGAGCCATGGGGAGGCTAGGATATGGTTAGCTGACCTATATAAGTTCTTATTGGTTCTTCTATTTGTTCACTGGTGAATTATAATATTTTTTCTATATATGTGTAACACCCTAAGTTTTGATGAAATATATTGTTTTGAATAAATTTTATTTCTTCGATAGCTTTCATTATACACAACACCGAGCTCAAATGAAACATGATATACTATAAAAATATTATTATTTAATATGATAGTTATCACATAGTGATTGGAAAATCATTTATGAATAAGATTAAATAAATCAGGAAAATATATTGTTTACACAAGTATATAAAATTAATTATTTGGTGACCAATTAATTTTAAATGAAAATAAACAAACCATTTAAAAATAATGGAAATATTTTTCTAAAAAAAACTGTTTTTATGCATAAAAACATGTTTTATCTCAATAAATTAAATTAATCACTTTTTGTGAATGGTTTTAATGAAATTTATATATTAAATATTTATCTAAATATTTAACATTCATGTTATATGTTTTCTAGGCATCATATATGAATAAGTCCAAATCTATGCTTAAAAAGGATTTTTTTTCTAAAAATTATTTTATGGAATTTGGGGTACTTAATTTGAAAATTAATTTCTGAAAATTTTAAATAAATTATTTTTCAAAAATAAATTAATTTATGAAATCATAATGTGAAAATTATATTATGGTGAATATTTTAGAATTTTCTGAGATGATAAATTTATCGATGAATAGAAAAAATATTGGTTTTTATGAAAAAAATTTAATTTATTTTAAAGATTTTAAAAACTTAAAAAATAGTTTTAATATAGTTTTAAAAGTAAAATTATTTCAATTATATATCTAATAATCTAATTTATGTCATTAGAATCAATTTTATATTGATTTTTTATATGAAAACTTTTTATACTTTTAAATATTTTCTCTTTGGAAAACCACTTTTTCGTCATGTCTCCGGGTATAATTTTAAATTTAAATATCCAATTATATGAATGAAATTTGGAAAAATGGATTACATATTTGGAATAATAATAATTTATATTTAATAATACGGTCAACCTAATTTTGTACCATTATAAATAGTAAACCTGTAAAAATTAATTACTATAGTTAATGTGAAAATGGATTTATCAGGGTTAAGTTAAAAGATAAATGGTAAAATGACCTAGAAACTTTTCCAAAAACCATTTTATGACGATATTTAGACCTTATAACCTATATGGTTATATAATGGCCCATTTTTATTGTTTTTGGAATGTTAAATACTTGGGTACACTTTATTCTTTTCAAAACCTCCATGTGTGTCATCTCCCCCACTTATAAGAGGGTACCACCTATCCTCCCCACTTAACACTTAAAAAACCATTTGGTTTGGAAAATAATAGAAAAAATGTATTCCTTAATTATAAAACCACATATTATAGCACTTTTTTAAATCATAAATCCAATCTAATAAGGATTTAGATTAAACCAAAATAGGTTTTATGAAGAAGTGGTAAAGTTTTAAACTAAGTATTTCTATTTTAATTATTCTTGAAACTCTTTAAAATTTTATTCAATTGGGATAATATAATAACAAAATTATATACCATATATTTATATGTTATTTTGTTAATGTAATAACTTATATCCTTCTCCTCATCCGTCAAAATGGGAAACGAAACCGTCAATCATGTGTGAGCCCATGTTATTCATTTTCCATCACCACCTCTCACGACTGGATATAATGATCAATTTATTGTTTTTATATATACATATAATATGATATTATTATAAATTTATAATTATAATACCATATATAACTTCTTACTTCCCTACCCATTGGAAAACAATAACGTCGCTTGTGTGTAAAATAAACTACTAACTCGTGAACTGATGTGATGTGTTTTCTTTTTTGTTTTACTCATATATAAATAAGGATATATTAAATGAATATATATGATATTATAAACATAATTATACTTATTAAATTATTATATTCCATATAACTTCTTATATTCCATTCTTTTTGGGAAACGATAACGCTGTTCGTGTGTACAACGAACTACCACCTCACAAAATGATGTGATTCATTTTTCACTAATTCTTTTCATGGAAGATAATTATGGTAAATTTAATAAATATAAATGATATATATGAAATAAAAATTATTTGATAAATTTAATACATTATTTACCTTTATTTAATTTTATCTTTTGATAAAATAGAAACAACGTTCATGCGTATGTATGACCTACCGTATCCATAAATGGTGTTTTTCATTTTCTATCTCTTAATTTTATGGATTGATATAAATAAATATATAATGAATATAAATTATATTTATATCATGTTTAATATTCTATATATAACTAACTCATGATAAAATTAAGATGTACAAAAATAATAAATCAAAACATACATTAAAAACAAAGCAGTTATTAACCGAAACAGGCTTTTAATAAGGAATTGTCAATAAACATGTAATAAATGGTAAAAATTAAATCATATATGATATGAAATAAATAATTATGGTACTTTAATATATTTATAACAAACTTATATTTATTATTCAGGATTTTCTAGTTTTTATGAAGGAGGTTGAGACTTATTGTAAGAGATTTTCGTCTCACTTTTCACTTCTGTAAGGCACATACCCGATTCAACACCGATTTATTTTATGTGGTGTATATACTTACCAGGAATGTATTTTATGATTATTTAAATTATATTTATGGATATTTACATATCAATTTTATTATTTCTATTTCATGGGGTTTATGGTTCAAAAGTTATCAAAGCAGTAATAGATTTTTGTCTCAATTTTCATTCTTGGAGACATATGTTATGCTATTCATCTATAATTTTTTATGAGTTGTATATACAAAAAAATTGATATGTAATATCATGAATTTATTTATTATAATTATATTTTATGTTTCATTTATTTTTATACTTTCATGGTTCTTATGATTTAATGTTATCAAAGTGGTAATGATTTTATGTTACAATCTCTTCATTTATGAGGATTGTTTATATTTGTGCTTCTGATGAAAAAATATTGTTATCCATATCTAAATAAACTAATTAAATTTACTGTCCTATAGTTATTTCATAATAATACAAGTTTTCCATTAATTTTCTTCTCTTTATGTACTCAAGAGTTTAGAAGAATGTCTTTAAGAAAAAATGACTTTATTTCTCTATTATGCTGAAAAATATTTTTCTTCCAAATCCTTGTTTTATAATTTTTTTTAAAATTCCCAAAATGATTTATTAAATAATTTTTAGCCATTTTTAAATTTTTAAAAAGTGTTTTAAAATGGATATTCATTTCATTTTTTAAAATAAGGCCCATTTGTATTTTATCAAAAATGTGAAAGGAATATTTATTTTAACTTGTACGAAATTTTCTACTGTCATGAACACTCAGTGATTTATAGATTCATTAATATATTTATAAGTTTATTTTAAAATAAAATTATTTAAATTTTTTTTATTTAAAAAGTTTTTTCTAAAGTGGAAAGGCTAGTTTTCTCAAGAAATGTTTATAGTGAATTTTCAAAATCATTTTCCATCTAAGATGAAATCCTTTGATGTTACTTTATATTTATTTGAGATATGATCCAATGATACCATATTTATTATTTCTTTGGATAGTTTATGATTATTATGATAAGATGTTTATGAAACTAATTTCTTTCCACATGTTATAGTTTAATGAAATATTTATAGATCCAGACCCCTTTTCAGGGTTATGATGTGATGAATGTTTTATGATCTTGTGAAACATAGATGTATAGATTATATGATCGGTGGGACCTATATATGTCTTCAATTCATTAGGTAAATATGGATTAATAATGATTAAATATGATATGTGTGAACAAGATTAAATTTTCATAAGGTTATACATGAACCTGATGACATTTTCACAATGTTATGCAAGAACTTGATTACATGTTCATACTGTTATGTGTGGACCTCGATTTTTCATCCATAATGTTATGGGTGGACCTGGTTTTATATCCATAAGTTTATGAGGGGGTCTGATTTTTCCCCTTAACTTAATGAGTGAACCTGTTTCTATTTATACACATTCACAATGATATAATCTTATGTGTATTCCAAAAATCTATGTCTTAAGCCAATTTTATGTTATCATGGATCATTTTATTTGATTCTATTATGATTCATGTCTTATGAACTACCAATATTTATTAAATGAAACATGATTTTGATCTTTGATATGAAGGGTATGGTTTTCATATGTTAGGATAATGTTATCATACCCTTATGCTCACGTTATGTTTATGTATTTTCCATGTTTACCCTTAATGATCATATGATATCAACCTTTCTTAAGATTCCATCATAGTTTATGAATAAAGGTTTTAATTAGGGAATGTTTTTGAAGAGTAAAAAAGGGTAAGATATTTATGGGAGATGTTGAAGACATTTCACTAAATAATAAGATTGTGTACCTAGTCTCCAAACTCACTAAACCATTACGATCCTTGGGTGTGTATTTATGAAATTTAATGAATATTCTTCTATTAAGATGTGATATCTATGTAGGTGAAGTTTGGGTTTCTATAATGTGCACTTGAAACCTTGGTTGTGTCCTTACTGATAATAGAATTTATACTCACCCTATATATATAAATTATTTTTTCAGGTTTCTAAGAGGAATTTAGGGACCATGTGGGACATTAATAGATGGGTTGGAGCAACTGTTGAGTTTCTTCTATAGAAATTTCTTTTGGTACTTTGCTTTTGAGACTTTTATATATATCAATTAACTTTATTTATGAATTGTGGGATAGTTTTGGGTTTATCTTAAATTATCTTCTAGATTTTTTGGTGGTTTTTTATCCTATATCTTGATTCTGTTTTAGTTATATAATTTAATTCCATCCATACTGTGAGATTTTAATACCCTTGGTACTATTCGCCAACTCAGGGATCACTTGAGGTGGGACTCGGGGGTCATTATCTCTCTCCATTCATTATGTAATCTTCAGTGGGAGGGTTTCATGATAGAGTGGTACTAGATATTATAGTTGAGATATTGGATGGAGTTTGGAGTTAAGCATGGTAGGAATTTCATGTGTTAGTAGGGAAATAGTTCCAATTGATCTTGGTGCAAGGCATAGGACAGGTAGATTGGCTAGGACATGAGATATTACGCCCCCATGATCCAGCATAAGGATTATGAACTTATCGAACAACCAAGTGAGGTGGACCTATTTTTGGGTTAGATCCATTGGAGAGGTACATGAATCATGATTTATTATGTTATTTTCTGAATTGGGTTATTGTGGGAAAATAAAATGAATCCATTAAATAAGTATCTTTAAAATTTCATGCTACCAGGATCAAGATTCTCTCCATGATTTTCAGAAATAGATCATATTCATCATTCATGAGTGGTTTATAAAGTTTAGGCTTTGTAAGATAATATAGTTAATCATCAAAGGGTTCAATTGAGAGAGGAGGATGTGTCTTGGAAACATGCATTGCGTGCCTTTTAGCGGTAGAGTTTTGGAAAGTATTAGGGGATACTATTAGATCTAGAGACATAGCATTGGTTAGAGGAGCTTGAGATCACTTTGGGTCTAATCTGAGCATGACATGAGTACTTGGTAATATTGGCAGTTAGTCAGTTGAGGGTATCTTCTATTTAGTGGAATATTTTATTTCTTGGTGACCATAAGGATGTGTAATGTGTTGTGGATAGACATTTAAAGGGAGTTACACGTGAATTTCCTATCATCTATAACGAGGGCATCAAATAGGCTAGAGTTTCTCTCCCTCTAGTAGGGGAACATTAGTGTGTGAGAATTAAAGATCAGGTTCAAATAAATCCTCTACATTTCACTATATGTTTTCTCTAATGAGGGTTCCAGAGCATGGTGTCGTAAGGAAGGCACCCAGTGACCAGGTATGCGTTCACTCCATTTATACCCCTAATGTATCTTGAGGTGCAGAAAAAGGAAGTGGTTGTCGAGTGGATTCTTTCCCAGGGAGTTGAGCCTTGGTATAGTGGCTATAATGGAATTTGAGGAGTAGGGATTTAGGAAGTGGATCATGGGTGTTGAATCAATAAGGGTTCTGGTTAGTGGGGAGCCAACCGCAATAGATCCATTTTTCATTCTTCTAAGATAGGTGGCTTCAAATCACCCATTGAAGGTTTTCCATTTTTATGTTATGTATATGGAGGAAATAGTCACTATCAGGATCAGTGGTTGAATGCAAAGGTATGATAACATCAATTGGGTGTTTATGCCCCTTTTCAGCAACAACAACAGTTTCTTCTTAGATAGTTTTAGATGTAGGTACTACCAGTTCTTGTTCAGTAGTTGAGAGAAGGTGGTGTGGGAAGAGTGTAGAGACCTGATACTAGAGAGCCTAGATCTTGTACCTACTACCATTACATTGGTATGATTATAATGAATAAAATTCTGAAGGACCAAAGAGTTTAGTATTATTGGTAAACCAGATACACACATGATTCTTTCATTAAAAATGAATGCACTAATGACAACATAACTTTTTTCTTTCGAGGATATTTTTATTCTATCTATTATATCCCTACATATCTTTCATAGCATACTTCTTAGATTCTTGGGGAAAGGAAACATAATAAGGGTGAGATAAAATCATCATTAATGGTAAAGTACAATGGAAGAAATGAAGAATCAATGAGAATAATATTTATGGGAAGGTAAATAACTAAATACACATGCCATATAATCAATAAACTGAATGGATAAACAATATGGAAAGGTAAAAAATAAATACACATGCCATTAAAATATCTTGATAATTCAAAATTAATATAGAAAGATAAGAAATTGAAACACATGCCACTTATTCAATGAACTAAAAATAAAAATGCACCCATAGATATATCGATTCAAAATCTTATGGACAAATAATAACTAAAAATAAATGATAAAAATACCTAATTATTGGTCTCCATGTTTACTAGGTACATGGAACCATTACCATTAAGACATTTCACATGATAGTATAGCATATCAGGTTAAAACTCATATAAGGAGGCCATCCAACTAACTCATCCCATGATACTACCGATTCATTGAGGGGTTATCAATAACTAAGCCCCAAATGTATCGTACCTATCTAAAGAATTCATCATATATTGAATGATCTATTTAATAACATGGAATATTAAATATCCATATGGAGTAGAAGATACAGATTTATAAAATTTTTCCCAAATAATCAAATAAATTTCAAAGTAAACACTATATAAAAAATGTATATAGTTTAGGCAATGAACATATCCATGATAAATGATATTAATAATTAGGATAAATTAAATGTTCAATGATCATATAAAATTTAATTTTTCAATGGGGATACAAGGGATAAAGGAAGTAGATATTAATATCATCCTTGTAAAACTCAATCAAAAGCCATCCTGAGGAAGAATAAGGATGGTATAAATACAACATATTCCTTGTGGAGTAAAAATAAATGGGTATTTTCATTGATGAAATATGATAATAACTTTAAAAACATTCTTGATGAAAATATAATTTGTTTTGAAAAACCTTTTGAAACTAATTTTCTTTTAAAATCACTTTTAAAAACATAGAAAATTTTATAAAGGGTAAAAATTCATTTGATAAATAATTTTTAAAATGTTTAAGACATTTTTGGTTTTTTTAATAAAACATGGTTTTTAGAAGAAAACAGGTTCTCTGGATAGAAGGAGAAATGAAGTTGGGTTTTCTTAAACCATTTTCTAAAAAATTTTGAGTACCAATGAATGAAAAAATAGTACTATTACATGAAAATGTTCATGAATTACTAGAAGAGAAAAAAATGAAAGGGTTTATTAGACAACGATAAAATAATTTCCTCTAATTTAAATTCAAGTGTAAAAAATCCCGAACAAAATGATATTGTGGAGTAAACCCTTGCAAAGATTATAATGTTGAATTGAGAATCAACCAATGAGTAGATTATGTGTATCTACTGTAACTCCAAATAAAGAAGTGGAAATACATCAATAGATATTAAAATTAATTATACACATAATAATTGAATATTAATGAAAATGAGGAAGTTGTATAATGTAATGAAAAGATGCCAAGTTATGAAATTTCTTTTCCACTCAGGTAATTTTTAACTAAAATACCCTTAGAAGAAATAATTCAAATTTAAACTCAAAATACAATGAATAATGAATAAATCATGATATTAAAAGTCAAATTTGAAGTATTTACACCATATATAATAAATTAGGTGCAAAAAAATAAAGTTATTATTTGAAGAGAAAGTTAACAATCACAAAATAAAGGGAGATTTCAAAGATAATCATTAAGAACATTCTTGAGGAAAACAATATTTAAACATTCCAAAGTGTCAAATACCACTTTGAAACATTTGAATCATGATAGACATGAATTAATAACTTTAAATAAAACATATAATATCATGATAATAAGTATATTAATGATATTACATGTCAAAAGGAAGTATATGCACTATATAAAAGTGAATTGGTGAATAACGACAAACAAGTCTCAATAGAATGTAAATTGAGACGAAATTCCTTACCTCGTGTTTCCTTTAAAGATAATATACTAAAAAATCATGTATAATGATTTTATACATGTCACTAACTAATACTAGAAACATAAACTTATTTTATAATATCTTATTTCTTATTTGATAACAATCATTCATTATTTTCACTATTTCATGTGTTAATTGCCTAGTCTTTTGAGTATGTTTTCACTTATTTCTTATTGTTCTTATTACATAGATCATGGTTTCATCATATCCAAAATATAAACAATGTTTTAATTATCATATATGTTAAAAATATATGTATTTACAATAATATATAATTTTTTATATAAGAAATGAAATTCACCGTTCATGGAGATGGTAGGCTGTACGTATGCCTGAAGGCTACTTTCATTTCATTATCATATTAAAATATTGATAAGTAAATGATATATATATATATATGTATATTATAATTAAATTATCATATATATATATATATATATATGTTATATGTTATATAGGTTTATTAAAACCATCCTTCATACATTCCATATATAGTGTAAACATGTCACATTGTTTTAAGGGGCAGTAGTCCACACTTCCACAAATGATGTTATCATATTTACAAAAAATGGAAAACATAAAGGTATGTGTTATAAAATAATTAGAGAAGTATAAATAAATTATAAGTATAATATATAAAATATATAAATATAGTGTCCGTCATAACTCCCAACTATGAGAGGTGGTAAAGGAAAAATGAAGAATCATCATTTCGTGAGGCTATAGTTCTCTACACACATAAAAAGTATGTACGTTACCAATTAGATGGAATTGTGTGTAAGTGTAGGTAAAAAAGTTACCATAAAAACATCTCAGTATATTTATTATAGTGATTATGTTATATAAATATGGAATAAGGAGAGTTGAGGGGGTGGAGAATGGAAATAAAAATAAAGAGCTTAAGGAAAGATGTTACCTCTTATTTGGGTAACACCTTTTGGTTTGTACCAAAGGGCTTCATTTAATGTATTTATACCCAAGTCGAGGATTCAAGGATGAGTGGAGAGATGTTTATATGATATTTGGGAAGATATGTTTTTAGCAAAAGTGATTTAAAAGGTGTGAGGAAGTGGGAGGCTTGAGTTCCTTTTTATAGTGTTGGAGGAGTGACACTCTTATAAATTTTTGGAAAAAGAATTATGTCCACGTTTTTACCATGTAAAGTTCAAAAAATAATGGAATAAATTATATAACAGGTATTAAAGGGATGAATTATGGACAAAAAATGGATTTTGGACAGGTTTCTAGGTCATTTTGGCCCTTAAGTTTAAGGTTTAGTCCTTTGTTAAGCTTAATTTCACCGTAATCATTGTAATTAATTTAATTACATTCACTAATATTTTTGGTCAAAAAATAAGTTGAACTTATTAGATATTATAAATTATTATTATTCTAAATATTTAATCCAATTTTCTAAATTATAATCACAAAATTGGTAGACATTAATTTAAATTTAATCCTATAGACGAGATGACAATGATGGTTTTTAAAGTAAAAATGTTCAAAAGTTTGCTAAGTTTTATACCCAATTTCAAAGTGAAATTGATTAAAATGACCTAAATTGAAAAAAATTATAAATAATTGATATAATTTTACTTTAAAACTATTTAAAAATAAAATTTAACCTTATAAATAATTTATAATAAAAAGAAGTTTTGAATTAAAATTCAGTATTTTTCACTATTCATTAAAAAATGAAACTTCACAGAAAAATACCAAAAATTCAACTTAAACTAAATTTTATGTTTCTATTTAGAATTATAAGTTTATTTTTAAATATAATATTTATAAAAGTTACAAATATTGAATTTAAAATAGGTTCTTCATTAAAAGGTGGTAAAAGTGCCTTAATAAAAATATAGGTTTTTATGTATAATATTGAGTTTATTCTTTTCTCATGATTATCAAATCTATTGGTTGAATATAAAAAATATTTTATTTAATATATTATATATTACATTAATACCACTCACTAATTGTAATTAATTTAATTTATTATGATAAAACAACTTTTTGAGCATAAAATATTTTTCTTTAAAAAAATTAGTTGTATATTCAATTGGTTATTATATTCATTTCTAATTATTTTTTAACTAATGAATTAATATTATATTTTATAGAACATATATTTTTATAATTTATGTAATTATATTAATAACCACTAATTTAATAGATAGTTTAAGTCTTATTATATTAAATAACAATATCTTAATAATATATTGTTGATTGATAAAACTCGGTCTTGCGTGTAACACAAGTCATCGAAGAAAATCATTTTTGCGTGGGAGGAATGATAACTCAGTATCATATGCATTAAAATATATATATATATAATCTATTTAAAACAGTAAATATTTGTTAATGTCTCATGCTATTATGTTCTCTTACGCGCTTTGTGTTGCGTGTTATACACGCTATCAAATACATTGTTCATACTTTAGATTTTTAGGGCATTACATTCTCCCCACCTTAATTAAATTGAATCCTCACAATTTAATCTTGATATTGGTCATATATTTTTTTTGATATTTTTTATGTTTTAAATACCACATTGTGATAATGTTTTGTAATAATTCCTCTAGAAGAGAGAGAATGGGAAGTACAGTGGACACATGTAATAACATATAACCAAGTTTCTAAGTAAGAGAACATTAGTGGAAGGTAGAGATATGTACTTGGAGGAAAATAATAAATATTTATAGGTAGTGATTGAGGTTATAAATCACAAACAAGTGAATGATCAGTGGAATGTTGAGGGCCTCAAAGCCATAAATCAATGATGATTTAGAAGTCAATCTGTAAAACAAAAATTAAGGTATTAAGACAACATTTTATTTGATCATTTTCCAAATGTTGATTAATTATTCTAATACTTAATAATATAATTAAATATACTTAATTTAAATATTTTTAAAAACCCAATTTCATACTTCGGTTATGCTTAGATCAATTTCTAACTCATCCATTACTTTAAGAAATTGATATCCTAAAATTAACTTTGATGTGTGAAGCACTAAAATACACATTCAATGGATTATAAGTCCCATAAAAGAGTAAAAAGTATAACTATTTGTATCTAAATATTATATAATGTCAATATAGTTTGTAAATTAATCTATAAACCTAATAATTGACAGTACCATTTCATCATTAATATCTATTAGTCAATTTTTTTAACTAAAAAAATAAAATATTAAATAGGAAATTGTGTAGTTAAGTGGTTAGAATGAAACCCTTATCATCATTTGGTTATGGATTCAAGACCCATGGACTTTTTAAACTTTATAGGTTTTCACCCGACATACATGTTTTCCTTTTCTAAAACCATATTAATATAAATTCCAAAATAAATATGATGGACATCCTTGAAATTAGGTTAATCTCTAAATATCTATTTAACTAAGAATTTAAATAAAACATCAATACATAAATACTTATTCCATTTTATTTACACATAGGACCTTAATTGGTCTATAGTTTATCCAATAGAAGAAGGAATTTCCTAAAACCAAAACTTATTGTGTGAGCATTAATTTGCATATTGAAAAAACAATTTTATCATTTTTTAGGATGACTACATTTTGACATATTATTTTCAATATAAGACACCTTAGGTTTAAACTAGGATATTCATTATCGAAATACTTCATAATTTCTTGTAAATAAATTGTGATTTATCTTAAGTATATCCCCTAGGTTTTTAAAACCAGGTGTGTAGTATGACCCATATTTGTGTACTAGTTTATGATAAGTTAGGCTTGACACACATTTTCAGAGTTATTACTCCTAGGTACATCTATTCCAGAACCAGATCCACTTATAGTATCCAGAAATGGATGTATTTCTATGAAGACACACATAATTTCTACTTTACCATAATTCTAGGATGTTCTTATACACTTATCCTAAAATTATACCTTAGGGTTATGTTCTCTAGTCTATTTTCTCCAAAATCTTGTTCCCAAGGTTTATACTAAACTTACATTGATACCAACTATAGTGACCCAATCCTAGAGATCAAGAATCCGTTGTCTACTACCATTAAATTAACATGATTACGAGGAATCAAATCCTGAATTACCTAAGAGTTTAGTAGTCTTGGTAAACAAGATACATATATGAGTATTATATTACAAATGAACACACTAATTACTACATATTTTTTTCTTTTGATGATAAGTGTATTCCATCTAGTATATCCTTTCATATATTTCATATAACACTTATTGGATTCTTGGGTAAAGGAAGCATAATAAGCGTGAGATCAAATTCTCAGTAAGGGTAAATTACAATGGAAGCAATAATTTATTAATGAGAATAATCATTAAATAAATTTAAATAATTGAACACACATTCCATATAATTAATAAACAGAATGGGTAAACAATATATCAATGTAATAACTAAAAACATATTCCATTAAAATAACTTGATAAGAAATAATCAATATGGAAAGGTAATAAACTAAAAAACATTCCACTTAATCAATGAACTAAGAATAGAAATAAATCCATAGATACGTCAACACAAAATATAATGGATAAATAATAACTAAAACTAAAAGAGGGAAATGCTTAATTATTGTATACCATATTTCTGAGGTACATGGAACCTTTACGATTAAGACCTTTTAAAATACAATTGATCATATAAAGTAAAAACCCATTTATGGAAGATAACCAACTGACTTATCCCATAAGGCTACTGATGCATAGAGGTTCTATCTATAACCAGTCACCACCCATGTCATACTGGTCCAAATAATTACTTATAAATCAAATAATATATTTAACTATGTTTCTTATCAAATGTCCGTATGGAGTTGAAGATAAGTATTTATCAATATTTCCCCAAATAATCAAATAAATTTTAGAATAAAAACTGCATAAGAAATGATATATAGTTTAGGAAATGGACATATCCATGATAAATTATATGGATAATAAGTAGAAATTCAATGTTTAATGATAATAAGAAATTGAATATTTCAATGGGGATAAAAGGGATGAAGGAAGTTAATATTAATACTATCCTTAGAAATAAAATCAAAAATCATCTAGAGGAAGAATAATGATGGAAAAAATAAAAAATATAAAAATTGGAGTAAAAATAAAGGGGTTTTTTTGTTGATGAAATAAAAGAATAACTTTAAAAACATTCCTAAAGAAAATATCTTTTTTTTGAAAAACCTTTTGAAAAACACTTTTTTTAAATCACTTATAAAACATAGAAATTTTTTAAAGGTTAAAAATGATTTTGATAAATGATTTTGAAAAGTTTAAAAATATTTCTCAAAAATCATTTTAATAAAACATGGTTTTTATCAGAAAACAGGTTCTCCCAGTAAAGAGAGAAATGAAATCAGGTTTTCTTAAAGCATTTTCTAAAACATTTGAAGTACCAATGAATAGAAAAATGGTACTATTACACGAAAAAGTTAATGAATTATTAAAGGAGAATAAACTGAAAGGGTTTTTTTGAAAATGAACAAATAATTTCCTCAAATGTAAATTCATGTTTAAACAATACCGAACAAAATAAGATTGTGAAGTAAACTCTTGAAATGATTATAACATTTAAGTGAGAATCAATCAATGTGTAGATTATGTGTATTAACTATAAATCCACATAAATAAGTGAAAATACATAAATTGATATTGAAAGTAATTATATTAATAATTATATAATATTAACAACAATGTGGAATTATTATAACCCAATGAAAATGAGTTGGGTTATGAAATTTCTGGAAAACTTTGGTAACTTTTAACTCAAACCCCCCTAGAAGAAATAATTCAAATTGAAACTAAAAATACCATGAAAAATAAATGAATCTTGATATTATAATAAAAAGTGGTAGTATGTACACCATATATAAGAAATTATGTGTAGAAAAATAATGTTATTGTTTCAATAGAAAGTTAACAATCATAAAAGTAAGTGAGATTGCAAAGATAACCATTAAGAACATTCTTGAGGAAAATAATCATTAAACATTCCAAAGTGTCCCATACCACTTTGAAAAATTTGAATCACAATCCCCATGAAGTAATAAAATTAAATTAAACTTATAATATCATTAGAATAATTATATAAATTATATAACATGTCAAAGGGTAGTATATACACCTTATACAAGTGAATTTGTGCATAAATACAAATAAGTCGCAATGGAATGTAAATTGAGACGAAATCCTTTACCTTTTGTTCAATTTTGTGTGGAAATTATTTAAAATCATGTATAATGGTTTTTAAAATTTTACTTAATAATACCCAAACCATACCCATATTTATAATATCTTATTTCTCATTTGATAAAAATCTTTAATTATTTTCACTATTTTAGGTGTTAATTGCATAGTCTTTTGAGTATGTTTTGACTTGTTGCTTATTATTATTCTTATGTAGATAATGGTTTCATTATATAAATAATGTAAAACATTATTTAACTATCATATATGTTTATTATATATTTATTTTAAATAATCTATAATGATTGTAGATAAGAAATTAAATTCACCGTTCATGGAGATAGTAGGTCATACGTACACGTGAACACTACTTTCATTTCATTTTCCTATTAAAATAATGACAATTAAATGATATATATATATATATATATTAAAATTAAATTATAATATATATTTGATATATGACACATAGTTTTATTAAATACATCCTTTATATGTTCTATATATAGTATGAATGAGTCACATCACTTTGAGGGGGCGGTAGTCCACATTTCCACAAACGATGTCATCACATTTACACAAATCCGAAATAATAAAGGTATGTGTTATAAAATAATTATAGAAGTATAATTTCAATATAAATATCATATATAAAATATATAAACATAGTTTTTATCATAATTTCAAACCACAAAAGTTGGAAAATAAAAAACAATCATTTTTTTATGAGGCAGTAGTTCGCCTTACATAAACAATAGGTTCTCTACCCATTAGATGGAAGTGTGTGTAAGTGTAGGTATAAAACTTATCATAAAAAATATAATTATATTTAGGATACTGGAGCTTTTACATAATCATGTAATAAAGATATTTGAGGGCATGGAGAATTGAAATAAAACTAAAGAGCTTGAGGAAAGATGCCACCTCTTATTTGGGTAACTCCTTTTGGTTTGCACCAAATGGATTAATTGGATGGATTTATTACCAAAGGGAGGATTATGAGATAAGGTGATATATTTTTAGTATATATTTGGGAAGATATTTTTCAATACAAAGTGTCTTGATATTTGTGAGAAAGTGGGAGGCTTGAGTGCCATTAAAGTCTAAGAGGAGTGATACTCTTGTAAATTTTTGGAAAAGTAATTACATCTTTGTTTTTCCCAGGTCAAGTGGATCCAATAATGTTAAAAATTATATTAAAGGTAGTATAGGGTCTAAATATGTCTATATAATGGACTTTGGACAAGTTTCTATGTCATTTTGGCCATGAATTTTAAGGTTTAGTCCCTTATTAAGATTAATTTAACCTTAATTGTTATAATTAATTTTAATTACTTTCACTAGTATTTTTAGTAAAAAACTAATTTGAACTTATTATACATTATAAATTATTATTATTATGAATATGGAATCAATTTTTAGAAATTATAATAAAATAAGTGGCATAAATTAATTTAAATTTAATCCCACTGACGGGATGACAATGCGAGTTTTTAAAGTAAAAACGTTTAAAAGTTTCCAAAGTATTTATACCCAATTTCACAGTTAAATTGATTAAAATGAAATAAATTTGATAAATTAATAAATAATGGAAATAATTTTACTTTAAAACCAATTAAAAA
Organism: Viscum album; assembly: GCA_963277665.1. Classification (NCBI taxonomy): domain Eukaryota; kingdom Viridiplantae; phylum Streptophyta; class Magnoliopsida; order Santalales; family Viscaceae; genus Viscum; species Viscum album. The sequence goes on from OY728138.1 coordinate 462,095,889, forward strand.
TATATTTTAACCTTATAAATAAATTTTATAAAAAAAAGTTTTGAATTAAAATTTAGTATTTTTCACTATTCATTAAAAAAAATCATAGAAAAATAACAAAATTTCATCCTAACCTAATATTTATGTTTTTATTTAAAATATTATGTTTGTTTTAACGGATTGGATTTATAAAATTACTAAAAATTGAATTTAAAATAGGTTCTCCATTAAAAGGCTATAAAAGTGTCTTAATAAAAATATAAGGTTTTATATGTAATATTAGGTTTATTCTTATTTTATGATTATAAAATATATAAGATGAATATAAAAAATATGTTATTGAATATATAATATTTATTAAATTAATATAACTTACTAATTTTAATTATTTTAATTTATTAGGATAAAACAACTTTGTGAGAATAACAATAGTTTTCTTTAAAAATATTTATTTTTATTCAATTGGTTATTATATTCATTTATAGTTAATTTTTCACCAATGAAATCATATTATATTTTATAGACCACATATTTTCACAATATAGCTAATAATATAAATAACCACTAATTTAACAGCTAGGTTAAATCTTATTATTTTAAATAAAAATATTTTAATAATACATTATTGATCGGTAAAAATCGGTCTTGCGTGTAAGGAAAGTCATCGAAGAAACTCATTATTACATGTAACAAACAATAACTCAGTATCACATGCATTTCAAGATATATAATATATTCAATATATTTAAAATAGTAAATATATTTTAATGTATTAGTATATTACATTACCCTATATGCTTGGTGTTGTGTTTCATACAAGATATCAAATATAATGTTCCTAATTTAGATTTTTAGGGCATTACATAGTGGGTAGCTTCATGATGTTCCCTATAAATAGGTAACAGAGAAAGATCATGGTTATAGAGGCTGAAAATAGAAAGGTAGACGAAACTGTACTGGTAGAGTTGATATTTTTTTGAGGTATGAATAACTTATCATCCACCCATGTGTTCGATTTTTTTTTGATTCATGAGTCCTGAAATCATTTTGCTTCTCCTTATTTGGTCCGTGATTTGGGACTGGACATGGAGAGGCTTCCAGTTCCCCTAGTGTTATCCAAGATAGTTGTAGGTCAAGATTATTTGTTTGACGTGTTCTTGTTTTGTAGACTAAAGATGGGGTAGCACCACTCAATGGGCGACTTGTTATTATAAATATATCTATATGATGTTATACTTAGAATGAATTGGTTGTATGCTGTATGGGTAGTCATAAACTATTTATAGATTAGAGTGTTATTTTTCAATGTGGAGGTCCAGTGAGTGGTATTTATTGGAGTGAACATTTTTTGGATGGCTTGTAGGAAAGTTGAGTATATTTTTTCTTAGATGGAGGAGATTAACATGGAAGCTCAGGTGGGGGATTTTTCAAGAGTTATGGAAGAGTTTCTAATTGTTTTACTTAAGGAAGTAATAACACTACCCCCTAAACACTATGCCATGTTTGGGATGGATTTTCAGCCAGGTGTATCTCTTATTTAAATGGATATGAGTTGGAACTTATGGATCTATGAGAGTTATGGTTTCATATGGATGGTTTAAGGTGGAGTGGTTTCATCCAACCCAGCACAATGTTATGGGGTGATCCTCTGTTTTTCTCCAAGAAGGTGTATTGTAGTATGAGGTTGTTTATAGATTATTGGAGGTTGATTCAAGTAATGATCAACAACTCTTACCCCCTTCTAAGGATAAGAAATATTTTTTACCAACTGAGAGTATCTAGTTAGTTTTTGAAGATCGATACACAGTCTGGATATCACTAGTTGAGAGTGAAGGATGGGGACATTATGAAGACTTACTTCAAGAATATGTATGGGAAATTTGAGTTTGTGGTTACACCATTCAGTGTTATAAATGCACCATCCATGTTCATGGGGAATATGAAATTGATGTTCCCTGACTTCCTAGACTAATTCATCATTGTACTCATCAATGATATCTTGGTTTACCTGAGGTGAGAGGAGGATAATACCAAGTATCTCAGAGCTATTTTACAGGTCCTTCAACACCAATATATCTAGGAAAATCTATCCAATTGTGAGTTATGGATGAAAGAGGTGCATTTAATTGGATATTTTGTGTCCTAGAAGGGTGTGGAAGTGGACACATTGAAGATTGAGTCAGTTTTTTCTTGGGAAGAACCCAAAAATGTGGAATAGGTTCCCAATTTCCTAGGTGTCACATCATATTATTGGTTGTTTTCACTTGATTTATATAAATTTTCATCCCTTATAATAGCATTGACTATAAATAACTAGGATTATGTATGGATTCATTAGTTTTGGGAATCATTCAGTTACCTGAAGGTGAAGTTGGTTAGTGCTATGGTGATTCAGTTGCCTGAGGAGGGTATGTTTTTTGAGTTATTATGAAACACTTTCTATTTGAGCTTGGGATGTGTGTTGACAAAATATAGTGTGATGATCTCTTATAGGTATAGGAAGTTTCCCCCCCACAAGAATAACTATAAAACCCATGATCTAGAGTTGGTGGCAGTTTTCTTTATTCTAAAGTTGTGGTGAAATGACGTTATTAGTAGTGGTGGATTTATTTTTTTTTTTGGATTTTTATTTTGATATCTATTACATTTGGGGAAAGGTGAATGTGGTTATCGATGAATTGAGTCGGAAGTCCTAATTAGATGTGATTTAGGAGTCTTTGAATGTTTGGAAAGGGATAAATAAGATTGGGGTGATGAATCTTATCATCAGAGAAATAAGTGGTCCAAGATTCCATTATCCGATGACTTTGGATTTATAATTGCTGTAGTAGGTGGAAGAGTCTTAGTGGGGATACTCAGAGGAAGTGGTTATGCATGAGTGGTTTGGCCATAGTGATGCTCCTAAGGGATTGTTAGAGGATAGTCAGAACTAAATGTTATTCTAGGGAAGGTTGTTCATTCTGCCAGTGATGCATGATGGAGTTATCTTTGAATTTCACAACTCACATTTATTGGTAAATCATGGTGTGACCAAGATGTATCATGGTTTAAGGAGGAATATTTTGTTTCTAGGGATGAACTGGTTAATGGAAGTGTTTGTGGAAAGGTGTTTGATTTGATAGCAGGTAAAAGTGGATCCCCATGTTCTTGGAGATTTTTTACAGTCCTTGGATGTCCTCAAGTAGAAATAGGAAAAAATATCTCTGGATTTCATCACCGAGTTACCTTGAGATTTGGGAGGATGTGATGTGATTTGTTTTATAGTGGAATGAATGATAAATTCAACTCATTTTTTGGTGATATATGAATCAAGTACCAAGAATATTTTGGCATGGCAGTTTGTATACGATGTGGTTTGGCTTAATGGGGTACTAGGGACCATCATCTATAATCGGGATCCTGATTTTACCTCACAATTCTAGAGGGGGGGGGGGTACAACATGCTCTTTTCTCCTAGTTGTACCTTAGCGCTACTTTCCACCCTATGAATAATAGGCATTTTGAGTGGATTGTCCAGACATCGTTGGATATGTTGCGATCTTTCATCTTGAACTTTTTTGTATTATGGGTAAGGCACTTGCCTTTGGTTAAGTTTTCATATGAAAATATCTATCACTAATACATTAGAATTTATCCATTTGAAGCATTGTATGAGTGATCATGTCATTCTCTAGAGTTTTGGATAGAGGTTGTAGAGTTAGTAGTTAATGGTCCTAATGTGGTGCAGAGCATGACCAAGAAGATACATTTGGTTCAAGAAAAGACGAGGGTGGAAAATTACCATTAGAAGCCCTATGATTTACATAGTAATAAGACTCCAGAGTTTGAGGTTGGATACTATGTGTTCTTGAGAGTCACCCCTTGATGGGGTAAGTGTAGGTTTAGCAGGGAGAGTAAGCTTTCTCCCTAGTTTTTAGGCCATTTGAGGTATTGGGGTGTGTCAGTGAGGTGGAATATTGGTTGGAATTGCTAGCATGGTTGGAGAGGATCCATGAAATATTCCTTTCATCTCAGATTCTTCAGTATCTTCATGATGAATCCCAAATCATTTAATTGGTAGAGTTGGATATCAAGGATAACATGACAATCATAGAGTGACCATTACAGATTCATGATTGTTAACAGAGGGTGCTACATGGATGATCCATTCCCTTGGTATGAATATTGTGGAGAATGGTTTCTTGGATAGGAGTACTTGGGAGTGAGAGGCATAGATTCCTGACCAATAACGAAATCTATTTTGAGTTTTTATTTTCTTCATCTTGTTTTTCTTGGATTATGTGATGTTTGGATCTTACTGTTTTATGAGATGTGCTACTTTTTGTTGATGTTGTGATGTATGATAAAGATTACAATATATAAAATGGGAGTAACTGAATCCTAATCATGATGTTTTATACCATGACATGATTAAAACCATGAAGGCAAGTTAGTGACACCCAAATTATATAATATCTTGACATAGAATATGGAATTCCCTGATTTGTGTGCTCAGGGAAATGTTTTGTGCTGGTTGTGGAAGTGGTTTGTTTGGAATGTGTGGAGGCTGAAATGGTTGTGAAATGATGTAGTTATATGGAAAAAGGTGGTTTGTAGATGGTAATAAGTGATGAATTATTGTGCGTAGTGAGTGGTGGTGAGGTGGTTGCATGGGTTGTCTTGTGGGTGTGTTTTTTTGGATTTTTTTTTGGTGGTAGTGTTGAGATGTAAGAATATCCTTGAGAGGTATCTCATAGGGTGGTTTTTTGAACCCCTATCCTTCTTTAGGTTTGGTTTTGTTTCTTGAGGGTGATAATCATTTGAGAGGAAACTAATGTAATGGTCCATGCCTTACTAGGCTGTTTCTTTTCTAGTTTTGTGTAGTCAGAGGGGTTTAGAGAAGGATAGAGGAGGTTTAGTGGAGTTGGAGTAGCAAAATAAAAGAAATAGAACCTTTTCACCATAAAAGAGGAATTTAAGAAATAATTATATGTTTTACGGCTTTTCATGCTATCAGATTACAACTTGTGTGTGGAAAGGGGATATCATGTGAGATGTGTAATGACCCGAACATTTTTAATGATAATTGTTTCCTAAAAAAAATTTTGTTTTATTTTTTGTATACTCAAAAAAACTTTTCCCTTCATTAATGCAGTGAGTATAAATTGAAATGTGGCCAATGGGTTTTGACCGTTATATGACCATTGGTCAATTATGACCATTGGTCAATATGAACATTGGTTAATATGAATATTAGAAACTGTATTACTTTTAATAATTTTAACATTATAAATTGCATTTTTAAATATAAATGACAAAAGAAAATTAATATAGGAAGAAGATTCGATGAAATCATCCAGTAGAGTTGTTCCATATGATGGCCATTTCTTGAAGCTTGGGCCAGAGGCAATGGAATTAGGATTCACTCTAGACCAAGATCAAGACAATATTTAACAAGTGAATTTCGAAAGAAATATCCTATGAGAGAAGTTCAAGTTAGTGGAAATTACCACTTAGGTGATGATATTCGAGCCACCCAAGGATTCTATCACTATCACACACCTTACCCTATGGTTGTAAATGGGTGTTATAAGGAGATATGTTTTATGGAATTATTTACATAAAGTGTAAACCCTTTGAATTAATAAAATTGTTATCCCATCTTTTCTATTTTAAGAATAGTTTTTCTTAATAAAATTGAGTTAGATTTTGATAAATTTATTTTTCAGAAGGAAATTGTACTTTTTAGGAAACATATAATTATTATAATAAAATAGTGTATTACTAATAAGTTTTATATTAATTAAATAATTTTATAAAAAAACTCCTTTTTAATTGTAAATTTTAAAATAATTTTAGTTTTTCTGGAATTAGAAATTTCACTATGCAATTTTACTATTCATTTTCTTTATGTTATCATTTTTAATAAATAATTATTTTTATAGTGAAAATTTAAATTTATCATGTTTTAAGATTTATTATTATAAAATTAATTTCATTTTTTAATTTAGAATAATGATATTATGTTAGGGTGAATTAATGAGAATTTTATAAAATACTTAATTTTTTTATAAATAGCAAAAATACAGTTTCAGTTTTTCAGTAAGTCTAATGAAATCATAGATATGTCATAATTATTTAATTATTAATTTAAAATTATGGTATAATATTATGTGTTAAATTAACACAATATGTTTTCTATGTGTCCTATACCATTAGAAAATACCATAGGCAAGCCCATGGTTTTTCAAATACCACCAACATGGTGGCCAAGGAAACTAATAAAAAACTTCCTCAATTTTGCAATAAATACCCACCCATTCATTAACTTACATTCATTAAAAAATCATCCTAAACCAATATATGATAGTTTTACCTCCCAATGAGTCCTCCAAAGTTTTCCTTAATCCCCCAAGGTCCCAATCCTCATGTTTTAGGAACACTCTTCAAGGTAAGGGAATCTACCACCCACCTCTTCTAATCAAGCACTCCTTTTTTATTTTATTCCTTTAATTTACATTTGATTATGTTTTTATATGTTATTAAATATCCCAATTACTTTCCATATTATGTGAAAATTATGAGAGACCCTTTTTTTTCTCATCAACACATTTTATGAATTTTTAAGTGAAGCTATTAGGATGCTGAAATTTCTTAAGGGAACTCTCAACTTCTCTTTTCCTTTCATGTTTAATTTTTTTGTGGTATGTATTTCAAATTTACATACCATTTTATTCTATAAATTTTATTATATACCTTTATTTTATCAAGATTCATTTATGAATGTGATACCCTTGTCCCATATCTTTTTAATGTTTTCTAAAACCATGTTTCATACTTGATATACTGACAGATTTTCATCTCAAAGTTTCTCTATTTTTATTCAGAAATTATTTTATTTTCTTTTTTTAACAACAAAAACTCTTTATTCCCTAGGGGTATTCAAAAATATTTTAAAATGATATATTTAATTATTTTATTAACATACATGAAAACCTCTTTCTTTTTACGTGGGTTTAAAATGATAAAAGAATATTATTTTTAAGAACTTTCTAAAACATGATGGATTCGAAATGAAACCTGTTTCTTTTATTCTCCATGGGTTATTTATGATATGTTTTATTAAATTATATTTGGATCCAATTAATTAATAAATATGAATGTTGTACCCTGATAGCGCTCTAATGCATTGGTTAATGAATTTAATCTCTAGATATCACACATTTTTACGATACCTTGGTGAATAAACTTAGTAATTTTTATGAAACCTCAGTGATAAACCTTGGTGATAAACTTATGAATGACTCAATTAAATATTTTAGCCATATTTCACAGTTTTTTTTCATATTATTATCATTATTATTATGATATTCTTCTTTATCATTATTTATGTATTTCATCAAGTTCTTTCTGATATTCCTCAAGATCATAAGTAAACTGTTTCCCTTAATTACACTTAATCAAACTTCTTCTCACCCTTTCCTTTGATATATAGCTCTATATTATGAGCTTTAGTAATTGAACTTAAGATGAACATATTATGAAGCCATTAAAGTGAATTTGAAGATTTTTTTTCCATATTTTTATGTATAATATACCTTATTTCCAATACACCAAACTTTAAAAGATCCTATGTTTCTAAAATATAATGAAAATTTTTATAATAAAATTTTTGGGATTTCATAGTTTGTATAAAATGAAGGTTTAGTTATTTGTGAAAATAAGGATTTTATAACTTTAGTAATAACCTTATAGAAAAGTTTAAATACAGTAAAATATCCTGGTATTTTGTTGAAATATTAAGTAAGTGGTTTCTAAACAAAGAAATCCATGTCTAGATAAGAACAAGTGGATGTGGCTTTAACAAAGTTAAATGTAAGGTTAAAACCTAAAAACATCATTTTGAACTAGAATCGAATGGGAACTGGTGCATGATAATGGGCCTTGCTTCACCCCAAGTTTGACACTCTTATGGGATAATTTTGGTTAATCACAAGATTATTATGAACCATTATAAAGGATTTATAGAAAATTTATTTTTTTTAACGAATAAAAAATTTATGCATGATGTTTTAAGATATAAAATTCTTTTATAGTTATAAGATTAAAAAAACGTTTCTCAATAAGTTTCTCTTCTTTTAAAAAATGGTGGGTAATATGAGGAACTGTGTAAATGGTAAGCGCAATGGACCATGCACTGACAACCCTTTGATGGAACATAGAATAAAAACATCCATTAGAATGATGAATCAATTAACTCAATTTATGGGAAATAAATTGAATCAGGATGAGAGACTGGTTTCACCGTGAAGGGAATTAAAGTTACCCAGTCAGAATCCAAGTATCACTGAAAGGGGGAAAGGGTGAATCAGTGATATCTTTTCTTTTTTATGATTCCTTTCTTTTTGAAAAAACCTTCACCTCCTGTTAAGGTTTTCTTTCCCTTATAAATGCACACAACCACTAGAACACACAATTTACAAGGGTCACTGCTCAACAATAGTAGCTACTCCTTGGTATGGTACAAAAATAATCTTGTACTACACAATCCACTAGAAAACAATCCTTTGATGAGGAATACAATGAGTAGGATATTCCCTTTCAATTGTGTAGTAATTTGGAGATAATCCTCAAGTATGTGTGAACCCTATTAGCATAAATAGGGTAAACTAATATCTCCATGATTCTTGACAAATTTTCTCAAATATGATCTTTGAAAAAAAATCTTCTCTTTTCTATCCAGAAGCTGATAGGAACTACATGGACTTTGTAATAATAATTATTTCTATACCCCAGACATATCATGATCCACTTGAAAGCACTTATCACTTAAATTGGGCACTCAAATATTCATCTCACAGAGCTCATTCACAAAGCTCCAACATTCACAGAGCACTATAGTTCGAAAATCTCTCTAGTTCATAAAAAACACTAGATCATAGAGCTCGCTATTTCGTAGAGCACAAATTGGTCTTTAAAAATTTCTCTTCTTTTGCAAATCTCAATGGCTCGCCGTGAAGCTCCTTTCCTTCACGGAGCTCTGTACCTTTGTAGAGATCACTTTCTTTACGAACCTTCTTCTCAATTTGAGATCTCTAAAATTCTAATTAAGTATATCTAAATTTTGTCGAGGGGGTAGGGGCCTATTTATAGGCGTTTCCCACCAACTCCAAAACCTTCTAGCCTCCTCAGTGCCACATCAGCACCAAATCACAAAGCTCCAAAATTTCTTTCAAAATTCACTCTATTTCATGAATCACCATGGATATTTTACGCATTCATAATTCTCATCATAATTGAAAAGCATTCCATCAAATCTACTGCACCACCGTAATTATACTTATTCCTTTGCACCGTTGAAATTCTTCACTCCAAATGATCTTCACCACTACAATGCTCGCTTGCAAATCTCTTCACCTCTACCATTCTCAAAGCTCATCGTAGTCGCAGAGAACATTGTCAATATTCTTCATGTCTTTCCAAAATCTACTTCCTAAAGCCCATATTCACAAAATTCATGCCTTTTCCATGTTTTAATGAGATATTCAAGGAAATTAACTTTTCTCAAAGCTATCCCAACTCCAGATTTTGAACCCCAAAACTTTGGAAAACACTGGAAAAATATTTCACTGTAGACACATGCTTCTACAAAACCAACCATTCTGATTGACAACATCTTTTCTACCCCTTTCCTTTATAAATATTGTATCACAAGCTCTACAAACAACTTACGATATTTGTGAAATAAAGATCAGGAAATCATCTTCAGATTTACCATAGAAAGTATTATAACATTCCAATATTTTCTCACCCACTTATACAAAGTGAAGTGATTTCCTTTCTTCTCAAACCTCCTTGACAAAAAAAGACAATACTTAGTTCATCCAAAAACTTCATCAGCCAACCTGGTCCAACTAGGAACAAATTTCCATTGATTCATTTATTTGTCAATGAACACCAAAATTTAGTGGATCTACTGACCCATTTATTATGGAATAGTGGATAAGCTCTATAGAAAAGATATTTTCTGTACTTACTTGTTCAGAACAAGAGAAAGTCACTCTGGATGTACACTGTTTAGAGGGAGAAGCTGGTAAATAGTGGTCATTGATTAAAAACATGAGGCCAAGAGGGGATATTGGAGCTATGTAATGCGAAGATTTTAGGGGAATCTTATTTAATAAGTATTTCATTAATTCGATGAGAACAAAAATGGAGAAGGAATTCCTCAAACTGAAGTATAAGGATAATGAGTATGTTGGAAGTTATGAGATGAACTTGACAAGAATTTCTCATTATACCTCTAGGATTTTCATGGATCCTAATGGGAAGGTTGATATATTATTTGTTGGACTAAGACCTCATCTACAGAAGAATTTATCCAAATAATACTATGAAAGTTATGAGGAAATCATATGGAGTTCTATAAAGGTCAAAATAGAGTTCAGTGGGATGTAGTGGTTTCAAAAATAAAATGAGAGGAAGAAATAACTAGAGACAAACCTAGGGAGGAACTTTGATCATGGGAGTGGTGGAAATCAAGTGAAACTTTCCACACGTAACAAGTGTAGGAAGAAGCATTAAGGGAATTTGTTTCTTCGTAGCAAGAAATGTTATAAGTTTGAAAGAGACAACCATATCACTAAAAATTATCATAGCAAGGTGGAACCTCAACTTCTCAACACAAACAAAAAAGGACAGATAATGAAGTCCTTTCCTCAACGTCCAATGCTTCAAATGTGGATAGCTTGGGCACTTTTCCAATCACTGTCCAAATATGAGGTTAGTGGAGTTAAATCACCATCAAACTCAATATAGGCCAAGGGGGTAAGTTATTTATTTTTATATCATGACAAATGATGTTGAAGCTCCAAATGATGTGGTGGAAGGTACTCTATTTGTTCTCTCAAATCTAGGAAGTACTTTGTGTTTGATTATGGTTTTACTCATTCATTTGTTTACTATAAGTTTGAAAAGAATATAGAATCATTTACTAAACTTCCATAAGAAGAGTTATTAGTCAAGACTCTTAGTGTGATTATCCAATCATCATCAGTGTATAGAAACTCTAGTATTTACTTTGGAATGCACAATATTATTGCAAATATAGTAGTCATTCCCATGATAGAATTCAATACTATACTAGTGATAGACTAGATCTCAAAGTATAATTCTAATACCAAATGAATAAGTAAGGAAATATCAATAATCTTGAGTGGAAAACAAATAGTTATCTTCAAAGGAGAGATATCTTGACCTGAGCTTTGTCTATAATCACCACCCGTAGACTTCTTTATAGAGTTGATCAATGAAGATAAATAAGGGGATGAAAGTATAAGAATAGAAAATGTTCCCATCATTTAGGAATACATTAACTTATTTTTTGAGGAGTTTCCTAGACCACCCCTATAAAGAGAGGTAGAGTTATCCATTAAACTCATTCTTGGTTCCAAGTCGATATAAAAAACACCATATAGAATGGAAAATGTGGAGCATGAGAAATTAAAGAAAAAACTTCATGTTATTTTGGAGAAGGGGTATATCCAACCAAGTGTGTCTCCTTGGGGAGAACCTATTCTATTTGTGAAGAAGAATGATGGGTCAACGTGACTATGTATTGATTATAGAGAACTTTATGGAATCATAGTAAAGAACACGTAACCTATTATAATAATTGATGATTTATTTGACCATATTAATGGGTCACAATTATTCTCCAAGTTTGATCTTTGATCTGGTTATCATCAATTGAGGGTGAAGAAAGAAGATATTCTAAAGGTTTCCTTTCAATCAAGAAATGGGTGTTATGAGTTTGCAGTTATTACCATTAGATTGACTAATTCACCATCTATTTTTATAGATTTGATGAATAGAGTCTTTAAGTACTACCTTGATAACTTTTTGGTAGTTTTTATTGATGATATTCTAATATATTCCATATCTGGTGTGAGGGTAACATGGTGCTTTACTACCTTGATTATAGAGATTCTTAGGATGACCATCTTCTTAGCTTCTCTGATCTGGGATCATTACCTACTGTGGGTATTCATTTTTTTCGGGTTGATGCTCTGGGTTTACATTATTTTAGACCACCATAACTGTATTATTTGTAGTATTTTGAGCCTCTTTTCCTTTCATAATAAATAAAAAGTCTCTTGTGGTGATATGTCATGAGGAGTATGAGGATTATCTATGGTTAATACTAAAAACTATAAGGAAGGAGAGGTTATTTCAAAAGTTCATAAAGTGTGAGTTTTAGGTACATGAAGTTGTTTTCTTGGGGCACATGTAACCAGTGAAGGAATCTCAGTTGACCCTGCAAAGTCATAAGTTGTGGGGGAGTGGCCTCATCCTATAATAGTAATTGATATTCATAGTTTCCTTGGTTTAGAAAGATATTATAGGTGGGTTTTGAAAAACGTTTTATGAATTTACAATCCACTAACAAAGTTAACTCGAAAGGGGTAAAGTTCATCTGGAAAAAGGAGTGTGAGGAAAGTCTCCAAGATCTAAAGAAGAGATTGCATATTTCACCCATGTTAACTCTACCCTCTATTAGAGAAGGATTCATTATTTTTATCAATTAATCTCTGAAAGGGATTTGGTGTGTCCTCATACAAAATGACACAGTGATTTCTAATGAATCTATAAAATTAAAGGCTCATGAGAAGAATTATCATATGCATGATTTGGGGCTAGCTATAGTTTTTTTTCATCTGAAGATATAGAGGCACAATATTTATGAGGAGAAATGTGATATATACATAGAACACCAAAGTTTAAAGTATATTTTCATGCTAAAAGAATTAAACATGAGACAAAGGAGATGGTTGTAACTTTTTAAATACTATGATTATTCAATTCATTATCACCCTAGAGGAGAAAACAAACTCGCTGATGCATTAAGTAGGAAAGAACCTATTGTTATGTAAATGATGAGGATTCAAGGAGATCCTTTGATCAAAGACCTAGTAAAACAGGACAAGTAAATTTTAAGGGAAGGAACATCATCAACCCTATACCAAATTATTTCTCAACCATCATTACTAGAGAAGATCAAAAAATATCAAAGTTATGATCCATTTTTACATAAAAAGTTTGAGGATGTGATAGATGGGAAGTTTTCTAAGTTCAATATTGATTAAGAAGGTGTAATGAATTTTCATACAAGGATGTGTGTTCCATATATTCCAAAAATAAATAAGTATCTTATGGATGAAGCTCATATCTCTACATTCTCTATATGTCCTAGAATCACTAAAATGTATAGGGACCTTCATGATCATTTTTGGTGGGATAACATGAAAAGGGAGATAACTGACTACTAAACAAGGTTCCTAGTGTGACAAAAAGTAAAGGTGGAGTGACAACTTTCTAAAGGGGTATTACAAACACTAACCATAACCCTCATAGAAGTGGGACAATATCATTATGGATTTTTTCACTGGTCTCTCAAAAAAATCCAAATGAAATAATGCGATATGGGTTATAGTGGAATGTATGACCAAGAAAAACCAATTTTTTTCTATTTAGGAAGACATATCTCTTGAACAACTTGAAAAGATATATGTGAAAGAAGTTTTGAGGCTGAATAGAGTACTGATTTCTATAATTTTGGATCATGATCCAAGGTTCACATCAAAATTATAGAGAAGTATTCAACATGCTCTGAGTACCAAATTAAATTTAAGTATGGCCTATCCCCACAATTGATGGCCAATCTGAATGGACTATTCAAACACTAGAGGACCTGATGAGAACATTTTGTATGAAATTTAAATTTGGATATGATCAATACCTACCATTGGTCAAGAACTCATACAAAAACAACTTCTATTGGAGTATTCAAATGGATTCCTATGAAGCTCTATATGGGAAGTGATGAAGAAATCCTAGTTGTTAGGATGGATATGATGATAGAAAGCTTCTTGGGATTGATCTTGTGAAAGAGATGACCAAAAAGGTTCATGCCATCTAACAACACATTATGTATGCTCAGAGTCAGTAAAAGAGATATGCTGACAACCATCGAAGGGAATTGGATTTTGATGTTGAAAACAAAGTATTACTTCAAATTTCACCATGGAAGAGAGTCATGTGATTAGGGAAGAATTGGATGCTTATCCCCATGTAAATTTGGCCCTATGAAATCCTTGATCACATAGGAGAAGTGGCCTATCGGCTAGAACTTTCACTAAATCTATCTCAAGTTAATAATGTTTTACATGTATCTCTTTTGAGGAAGAACATACATAACCCTTCATATGTACTGAATCTAGAGGTGGTATAATTGGAACATGGTCTCTCTTATGAGTAGTCAGTGGAGATATTGGACCGTAGGGACAAGGTTCTATGAAACAAGACTACCTACCTCATCAATGTGTTATGGAGAAACCGTATATATAAAGAAGTGACATGGTAACCATATGAGACAATGAGGTAGAATTACCCACACCATTTCACATTGGAAAACACGATTTGAAATTTTAGAGATGAAATTTCTTAACCAGGGATGAATGTAACAACCCGAACTTTTTTAATGATAATTGGTTCCTAAAAAAATTGTGTTTTATTATTTTTTGTACTCAGCAATTTTTTTTACCTTTTTTGATGAAGTGGGTATAAATTGAAATGTGACCTAGATTTTTCGACAATTATATGAACATTGGTCAATTATGACTATTGTTCAATTATGACCACTAGTTAATTTTATCATTGGTAAATTGAACCATTGGAAACTATAATCCTTTTAATAATTTTAACGTTATAAATAATATTTATAAATAGAAATGAAAAAGGAAAACTAATGCAGAAAGAAGAGTCGATGGCCTCATACATTATAGTTTTACCATAAAAGACCATTTTATGGAGCTTGGGTGGGAGGTAACATCACTAGGATTTATTCTAAACCAATTCCAAACCAAGATTCAACAAGTGAATCTTGAAAGAAATTGCCTACTGGAGAAGTTCAAGTTAGTGGAAATTATCACTGGGGTGATGTTATCTGAGCCGTCCAATGATTTTATCACCATCACACACCTTAAAAATAGGTCATACGTTGGTGATATAAGGGGTTATGTTTCAAGGCCTTTGTTACATAAAGTTTAAACCATTTTAATTAACAAAATTTTTGTTCCATCTTTTCTATTTTAAGAATATTTTTTCTTAATAAAATTGAGATGGATTTTGATAAATTTATTTTTTAGAAAAAAATTTACTTTTCAAGAAACATATAATTATTATAATAAATTAGGGTATTATTAATAATGTTTATGGTAACTAAATAGTGTTATAAAAACACTCATTTTTAATTATAAATGATAAAATAATTTTAGTTTTTCAAGTATTAGAAATTTCACTATGCAATTTCACAACGCATTTTCTATCTGCTATTATTTTTAATAAATAAGTTTTTTATAGTAAAACGTTAAATTTATCATATTTAGACATTTATTATTATAAAATAAATTTTATTTTTTGAATTCAGAATATCGACATTAGTTTAGGGTGAATTTATTAGAATTTTTTAAAATTCATTAGTGTTTCGAGAATAGTAAAGATACATTTTGAGTTTTTCGATAAGTTTAATGACATCATAGTTATGATATAATTATGTAATTATTAATTTAAAATTATGGCATAATATTATGTTTTAAATTAACTTAATAGGTGTTCCAAATGGACAATTCAATGGTCAAGTCCATGGTTTTGCAAATACCACCAATGAGGTGTCCAAAGAAATTAATAAAAAACTCCCTCACTTTTTATATAAATACCCACCCATTCATTCATTTAATTTAATTCCAAAATCATCCTAAATAAATATTTGATATTTTTACCTCCCAAGGAGTCCTACCATGGTGTCCTCAAGCTCCCAAGGTTCTAATCCTCAAGTTTTAGGAACACTCATCAAGGTAAGGGTATATACCACCCTCCTCTTTTAATCAAGCACTCCTTTTTATATTATTCCTTTTAATTTCAATTTTATTATATTGGGATATATTATTACATATCAACATTAATATAAATATTATTTTAAAATTATTATAAAACCTTTTTTTTCTCATCAACACATTTTATGAATTTTTAAGTGACATCGTTAGGCTGGTGAAATTTCATAAGGGAACTCTCAACTTCTCTTTTGCTTTCATGTTTCATTTTTATGTGGTATGTATTTAAAATTTTTATATCATGTTATTATTTCCATTTTATTATAAACCTTAAATTTATTAAGACTAATTTATGAATGTGATACCATTTTACTCACTTTTTTAATGTTTTCTAATACCATGTTTCACACTCGTTATGCTGTTGGGCTTTCATCTCAAAGTTTCTCTCTTTTTATAAAGAAATTATTTTATTTTATTTTGTGAATACCAAAACCTCTTTATTCTCTATGGGTATTCACATATATTTCAAAATTATCTATTTAATTATAGTATTAACATACATTAATACAACCTTCCCTTTCTATGGGTTTAAAATGACAAAAGAATCTTGTTTTTAAGCACTTTTCTAAACACTATGATTTGGAAATGAACATTATTTCTTTTATTCTACATAGTTTATTTTTGAGATATTTTATTAAGATCTATGTGGATCACATTAATTAATATATATTAAGGGTTCTCCCTAACAGTGCTCCAATTCATTGGGTAAATAATTTAATCTCCAGAGATGACATGTTTTTACGATACCTTTGTGAATAAAATTGGTAATTTTTATGACACCTTAGTGATAAAACATGGTGATATGATTATAAATGAATCAATTAAATTTTATATCATATTTCCATGTTCTGATTAATTTTATTATTATTATGATATTCCTCTTGCTCATGCCTTTATGGATTTCATGAGGTTCTTACTAATACTCCTCAAGATCGTAAGTAAATTGTTTACCTTGATTACCCTTAATGGGCCTTATGCTCACCCTTTCCTTTGATGAATGTCCCCAAGTTATGATATTCATTAATTTAACTTAGGATAAAACTATGATAAATCCATTCAGGTGGATTATAAGTTTTTTTTTCATATTTTCATGTATTATGTACCTTATTTCCAAGACACTAAACTTTAAAAGATCCTATGGTTGTAAAATGTAATGAATAATTATGTAATAAAAAGGTAGGACTCCATAAAATGGGGTGATTCCATAAAAGTGGAACTTATTATTCAAGTTAATTAATCCCTGTATTGAATGTTTTTGGTGGAATTTGAGGTTTTGAGATTTTTATGACTTAAAAGTGGTTTTACGACATAAGATATATGGGATTGAGAAATTTATAGTGTAAACTTGTAATTTATTCCCTATAGGTGGAAAGTTATAGGTTGTTTATAAGTCTTGTTTGGATGAATTTATTTTTATTAGATTACTCATTTTCTCTTTTGGTTGTGGGAAAAATCTAGGTGACTTTGGGAGATCTTCCAGCCCATATTCCCTTGTATTGATCCTTGGGTTATGATAGTTTTTTATTGGTGATCTATGGTGATTTATTCTCTCTTTCCCACAGTTTTATTTTTTTTCTTCTATTGTAGTTTCACTACAGTGGTGTTGTTGTGATAAAAGTATCCATTTGGCTACATTTTTTATGGTACCTTGATGCATTGAAGGTTGATCCATGGTTTCACTTTTGTGGTTGTGAATTACAAGCTGCTTCTTCTTCTCCCTATGGTTCACATCAAAACCAGAAAGAATTTTTGAGGTATGGGATCACTATTCTCTAATTTTTATATGCTACATGTGGGGATTTCATACCTTTTCTTTCCTTTTGGTGAATAGTAAGGGTAATAATAACAAAGATAATTAATTTTAATAGCTGTAATTGATGGGTATGGGGAGATATCACATGATTTAATACTTTGATATATGTTGTTACTGATAACATTATTCCATGTTTTTGCATTTCTAAAAATAAAGGCTGTTGGGGCCTTATTTTCAATATATATGATTTGATGTGATAACCCTTGCGGTGTTTTTGTGTGATCACACGAGGAATAAAATGCCAAAGAAGGTATATTGGGCTAATAAATTTATTTCCCATGGAATCTAGTTTTTGAGATAATACCCATACTAAATTGAAGAAATAATGTGATAAAAGACCTTTAATATTTTATGGAATATGGAATGTGTTTTTGTTATATGTTTGTGATTATTATGTTTACCTATATGGTTTGGGTAGTTTTGCAGTAATGGTGGTGACCAACTAGTATTTGAGAGGTGTGGGGCTGTAATGAGACATGGTTGGTTGGAATGGATGTGTTGTGGATAGTTGTGCTATATGGTGCAGATGCGCAAAGATTGTGATGCAGGTTTGTAGTGTATAGTGAAGAAGATGTGTGGTGGTGATATGTGGTTATTTTTTATGAATATTGTGTTTTTATGTGTGGTTAGTATGTGATACATGTGGTTATTTTGGCAGGATGGTTTGGTTTATGTGTTATGGCAATGATGTTGGATGTGTGGTGAGTGGCAGTGGTTGTGTGAGATGGGAGTTTTGGTGTGTGATGTGGTTGTGTTAGATTCCGGGTTAGTGATAGAATAATTTATGATGCTGAAATGAAATAACATGGGTTGGTAAATTTATAAATAATGCAATTATATTTGATGTTTGGTAATTTCTTAAATTAATTGAATGAAAGAATGGGTTGTTCAACGTGAAATAGAATGGATAAATGAATAAAAGTAGGAGAACCTATAACTAAAAGTGGAAATGTTGTGTGGAGTATGTGAAAGTTGTATGAAGTTTTGTATATAGAGGTGTAAATGGATATGATAGTTGGTGTGTGATTTTGGAGCAGTGATGTGGTGTGTTCTAGTGCAGTTTATGTGAACCCATAGGTTCGGTGTTGTGTGCTATCTATATAAAATGTATGTTTATGTTTTTTCTATATGTACCCACATGAGTTGTATGACCTTAACAATGATTAGATGATTTGGGTTCTATGTACTTTCCCCAACACCCAATATGGTGGTAAAACGAATGGATGACTACCCCTTATTCCCTATTCCTACTTCAATAGTAGTGATGATATGAGTTGCTGTTAGAGATTATCCAACAGTGTTGGCCTATGTGTTTTTGGGAGAGATGTGAAATTACGAGGCATTGATGTATCTTGATATGTAGTGGTGGTAATGTATGGTAGGAGGAGGGTATCTGGTTTATTTAATTCATGTTTATGATACCCTATTGCTCTAGTTATGTGATGATATGGGGTGTGATGAACCGTGAAACTTCAGGTGCGATTAAATGTGATAGCCTAGGTGTCTTCAGGAGTGACATGCTGTGGTGATGCCTAATTCCAGCATAAGATACTAGAAATTTCATGGGTAGGGTAGGTAGGGATGCATCCGGACTGATATCAGGGAGGGTACATATGTCTTTGGGTGAGATGTCATTAGATGTGGTTGTGATGTGATATATCTGTAAGGGATGAGAGAACATGGTGTTTAACATTGGGGTGTAAGAGAAGAAAATATATAGGAGGCACTAATGGGGTGGTTGGTTTGTTATGATATCGATGTTATATTATTATATTGGATGTGTGATTTTGTGAGAAAACCATGGTGAGGCTAGGTTCTAGTTAGTTGAACTTTATAGGTTCTTTTTGGATCTACTTTTTTCACTAGTGTATTAGCATGTTGTTTTCATATATACACTTGAGATCTTGGTTATGTCCCTACTGAGTATACCAATTATGCTAACCCTACATATATAAACTATTTTTCAGCTTTACAGGAATAATTTGTAGAAAAATATAGAAATTACTATATATGTTGGAGTAGTTTTTGAGTAACTACCATAGACTTGTCTTTTGGTGATTTACTTTAGAGACATTAATATGTAACTGTTTACTTTATGCATTTGGGATGGTTTTTGTTTTATCTTATTTTTTCTTCTAGAGTTTTTTGGTTGTTTTTTATCCTATATCTGAATCTTGTTTTATTTATAAAGGGTAATTCCTCCTATAATGTGATATTTTTATACCCTCAGTACTAGTCTCCAACCCATTATTACTGGAGGTGGGATAGAAGGTTCATTATATATCTCTCTTCATTATGGCATCTTTGGTGGGAGGAGGTCATGATAGATGTGATTAATTTTTCATTTTCAATTTAAATTAATCATAATAAGGACATATTTAATGAATATATATGATATATGTAATATAATAATGATTTTGTAAAGGTGAATTATAATTATCCTTTGTCTCTTTCTATTCGTCAAAAAGTGAAAACATTGTCCACGCGTACGTGCGGACTACCATCTACATAAACAATGTAAATAAATTTTCTATCTCTAACTTTTATGGATGAATATATATATATATAATGAATATATAATATATTTAAATCAATAATAACATTCTATATATGATGGAACCACGATCAATGTATAAGGACTAGAACAACCAAACCAAAATTCTCATGAAAAATGAAACAAGTAATACCTAGAAATGATAATTTTAATAATAAATTATTGATAAATGGGTGTTGAAATGTTATAAATGCATCATATATGATATTATAAGTATTTACATGATTATGGTATTTAATTATAATAAATTTTAATTTATTATACAGGTGGTTATAGTGTTTTTAAAGCATGTGGAAAGTGAGGCAATGGTTTATTGTCTCAATTTATCTTTTTTGGGATATATGTTATGTTATGCACCTATCTTTTATTATTAGGTATAAATACAATCCCTTGAATATGATATATTAATAATACCCTTATTTTAATTATATTTAAAGTTTCATTTGATGTTATTCTTTAATGGGGCTTATGATTCAAAAGTTACTAAAGTGGTAAGGGTTTTATGTTGCAATCTTATTGATTATCAGGACTGTTTATGACTAAGTTTTATTGATAAAATATTATGGTCTAACTCTCAATAAACTCAAAAAAGTTATAATCCTCTATTTATTTATGGCCATTACATTTTTTTAATTTATTTTAATTTCTTTAATTACTCAAGATACCAAAAGAGTATTTTTAAGGAAAACCAACTTTATTTCTCATTGATTAAACAATCATTTATCTTCCCAGTCCATGTTTTATAAAAGTGTTTTAAATAATGTTTTTACTATTATATAATAATTTTAAATAAATTTTAAATCAATTTTTAATTTTTAAAAAATATTCTTATCATTTTCAAAATGAGGTACTTTTGACTTTTTACAAAAAATAAAAAAGAAATGTTTTATTTAATAGATATGAGAAGAACATAATTTCCTGTAATCATGCCAACTCAATGATTTGAATATTCATTTAATTTTTTTCCAATTTTATTTTCAAGTAATTTTTTTATTTATTATTTGGGAATTTTTTAGATTCTAATGAATTGATTTCAAAGTGGAAAGTTTATTTTTCTCAAGAAAAATTTCAAGTGATATTTTAAAGTCATTTTTCATATATAATGACATCCTTTGATGATTCTTAACTTTTATTAGGGTTATGATACAATAATATAATAATTATAATTTTTCTATATGGTCTATCATTATAATGAAAAGATTATTATGAAACCCATTAATTTTATATGGGTTATGCTTTGATGAATTGATAAATTGTTTATGAAACTCATTAATTTTTCATGGGTTATACCATGATTAAATGTTTATGAAACATGTTTCTTGTTCATAGGTTATGATGTGATGAATGTTTTATGATCTCATGGAACAAATATATATGATTTTCATTATGTGAAATGAAAGATATTAATTTTACATCTCTCTAATTCATTGAGTAAAGATTGATATCTCATTAGATAAATAAGAAAAAAATAAAGAGTGAACCAATTTCAATAAGGGAGTCTTTACACTATAATACTCTTGGGAGTAAACCATGACTACTATAATGGCTTGAGGAGTGAACTAATTGCACTATGATAGTCATGGAAGAGATACTTGACTAACGTGGAACTGATTTTCTATGCTTATGTGTATGCCAAAAACTCATGTCTTATACCTATGTTATACTCTCATGGTTTATGTTCTTTGATTACTTTGTGATTCATGTCTTATAAACCACTAATATTTATTCCACAACTCAATATTATTATCTTTAATATCACATTCTCAAATGTTAATATCACATTCTCACTTATGAACCTATTATTTATGTCTTTTAGTTTCCAAATATACTGGACCTATACAATTATGGCATGGATGGATAAAATTATGTATTGATTATTCAGATATTAAGATTTAAAATTTATATATCATAATTATGGGTATCTATAGTTGGTATTAGACAAAGGATTAGTTACTTTTGGAAACTATGATGAGAAAAATTTAGTGAGAACCCTAGGGATAAATATAATTATAGGATAAGATCTGAAATTTTTGTTAATGATCATTAATGACGATGATGAAACCTAAGTCATTATATATTGAAAAGGGTGTGTCATGATTTAAACACCCTGTAAATGTTTTTTAATGATTCATCACTATGACTATTGTTTCCCACACTATAATTTTTGGGTTTAGTTAATGTATATAACTATGAGGATTCATGTTAATGATAACATACCATGTAATGTTTTCCTAAAGTGAAAAAAATGAATTGGGATTTGAAATGTGAAACCTTATGATTATATGTAATTAGATATACCATTGTATGATTAAATATATTTACTTGGGTCAGTTTCTAAACACACATAATAAGAGAAAGAAGGATTTCTATGAAGACTATATAGGAAATAAGATTTAACTTCCCACATCTTGTTGAGAATGTGGGAAGAATCATTAAAGGGAATGTATCAAATGAATGAGAAGATTTTTTTCTATATGGAACTAAATAAAATATAGAATGTAATTTTTGAGGAAAAATGAAGAGTTAGATAGAGGAAAATGATGTCCATATTAAGGTACCATTTATTTTTCAATTTCTCATGTGTGGGGAATATGGGCATTATCTATTCCAATGATCTAATACAAGGGTTAAATATTAGACCAAGTAAGGACTTATGTTATGAAAATCTTTGAAGTGAAATGATTTAAGTGTTTATGTTCTGAGATTTAATAATTATATAAATGATATTTCAGATATAAGAATCATGAAACATATAAGGACTGTTCCAAAATAGTTTTCTTTATGGATTTGAAAACATATGTTTAATGGTTCTAATGACCAAGAAAAGTGATTTAGCGGTAAGGTGGTAAGGTTAATATGGGATAAAGAGATGATTATCATTAATGGTATAATACCGGTGACTTATAAATTGGGTAATGATTTGCTGAAAATGTGATTTAGGTCATCTTTGTTGAAGTTTATTGTATTTCTGGATTTATAGAATATATTGAATAGTCTATGATATTATTTGAGGAATAAGGATTGTGTTAATTTTTGGAAGCATATATTTTTTCATGTGAGTATAACTTTAAATTCTTAGATACCATAATGGGTCTATAAGTTTATGGTTGATCATAAGTTCAAAGGCATCAACACCCACTTTTAATGTTTTAATTGATGGGATTTTGAAGTGATTTAAAATATTTGTTGGGTTTTTGTAAGAATACTCTATTGAAGATTAAATAACCCTTTGGGTTAATAATATGTTAAGATAATTATGGTTTATTTGATAGTGGTATATAGATAATATTGATGATTGAAAAGTAATTCATTGACAAGAATATATTTCGAAGAAATTATGATCAAGCTAAAGAGTACCTTTCAGGTTAGTATCTAAATACAATTTATGATATTTTATGGAAGTTAAATATGTTATAAGATTGTATATTAATTTATCATGGTGATTAATGATATTTTGGGAAATGATTCATTGATTTGAGGTATATGTGACACTTAGGTTTCACATGTGATGTTATCTTGGATGAATGCAATTAAATTTTTGAATATTTAAGCTAAAGGATATGAAATAACCTTTGAGGTTAAAACTTTATTAAATTTTAAGATTATTTTTGAGGATATTAACTATATTTCTCGGAACATTATGGGATTATATTAACATAGTTTTAGAAAATGGACAACCCACAGAACATGAGATAACACATCACTTCTGGCAAGGCCATGAGGCTTAAACCCATAACCAAAGGGGGATAAGGGTGAAATTCCTACCACTAGAATACATGATGTACATGTAATTATGAAATTGATTTTATATAAAGGGTAAATATTATGTTTATTTTAGAACCATTTTATGACCAAGGTATATGGAAATACTTTTGGTAAGATGGGTTTTACATTATGGGTAATAATTGAATTATCTTTTGGAAACATATATGATCTTAATATGGATTTATGATGATTCTGGTTATATATTGAAATAATTATTAAATTTTAGT
Organism: Viscum album; assembly: GCA_963277665.1. Lineage (NCBI taxonomy): Eukaryota > Viridiplantae > Streptophyta > Magnoliopsida > Santalales > Viscaceae > Viscum > Viscum album. The sequence continues at coordinate 462,120,156 of OY728138.1, forward strand.
GATTATATAATTAAGTTATATCAATTTTTTTGTACATTTAAGAGAAAAATGTTACATAGATCTTGGAAGAATATGTGAATCAAGCCCCTTTAATTTTGGGGTTTTTAACTTAGAGTATTCTATAGAGTTATATATAGAATTATCTAAGTTGAACTTTGAGTGGTATTTTCGAGGCATTGAATATTAATACCATATGTATTCATATAATGGTTTATTCATTTTGGGAATTATCTTATCCCATGCTAACTATTTTTTTTGGTTTTGATTAATTTCTGAAGACTAAAACTTTATCTTGATATACCTTCTTAATTTGTTAGAATTTTATTTAAGTGCTCTAGTAATAAAAAAATTCAACTAGAATACTCATCATTTAGATAATCGTATTATATAATGGGGGAAATTTATTAAAGAATAAAATTAGACTTTATAAGTTTGTACATTTTCTTATGCCATTAGTCTAGATGGTAAATGAATTCTTCTACTCTAGGAAAAAATTGCGAAATAAGAATGTTGTCATATTACCTTAAACTATGATGAATTTTCAATGTAATCACTTTTCCAATAGGTATAGATTCTTTTAAATTTTTGATAAACCATCATTAATTTTATCTATTGGCTTAAGGTCGGGTAACCACACCTTTAAGATGGTATGTTTCCTTTTGTAAGGAAAGACAGCGGGTGGGTTAGAGGCTAGCTGCAAGAGAAATACATGGTGTGAATTAAATTCATGATATATATTCAGTATACATGACATTAATTACACTGGATAATACTGATGAGTTTTTATAGGGAATGAATTCAATACATGTTTTGAATTTGATATTCATGATGTGTACTGGTCCGAGAAGACTTAATTCATGACGTGTGTTGGTTTTTCTCAAAGGGGGAAAAATTATATTTATAGGGTGTGTAAAAATATACACACTGTGAATATGTTGTGGGGTTTTTAAAGTGTCAAAATCCATTATTATCATCATATACTCATTTTTCTCATCCTGTATAGTGCCTCCTCTCCCGTTGAAGCTCCTCAATGCCTAACCTCATCTTTGATGGATCCCCCTCGTCTGAGCTCCATTTTATTTGTATTTTTTAACGTTGGATCCATAATAGTAAAATAATAATTACCCTTCCTTCCTTTATCAGTTTATCCCAACATATTTGTGATATTTTGGTGCAAGATAATATGATCTATATTCATGGAATTTTATTATTTCTATGATTTCTTTCATTCTCACTCTTTTCAAAGGCTGACAACGAATGTGTAAGAACTTGATTATTTCTTTGAGGTGTGGATCTTTTCTTTTCAATTTTTATTCAAAAAATCTGGAGAAAAATAGGTTAATGGATGAATGTAGGATTGTTTCACATTGTGAATGAGGGTTACAGACCTTGTAATCCCAATACACATCGTGTATTGATGTCAGAAGAGCTTTTTATGACATGTAAATGAATTCGCGAAAGGAGTAAAAAATGGAATATACACATCATTTATATTTAGAGAACATGTTGTGTATTTTTAAAATTTACTAATACAGGCAGTATACTCATCTTTTTTTTTTCATTTAGATAGAAGGCCTCACTTAGTTCGCGAACCAGTAACGCCAGACCTAGTTTTTTCTCTCGAATCTCCATACGAACTATGACTCGATCGCTGTCAGAGGCGTTTGAACCCAATAAGTGAGCTATCGATTCCTATTGATTCATTATTTATGATTTAATTTCATTACCTAATTATCTAAGGTTGATATTTTATTCTCATTTTTCAATATGATCTATTCTAGATCGAATCAGAGGCTAACACTAGACGAGGAGATCCGTACAAGTACGAGGTAGGTGGTCTTGTTCCTTTCTCTTGTTATCGAGTTGAATATTTATCCTGGAGTGCCGTGAACCCTCTTTTAGGGTGTCACTTTGATTATAATTAACCTATGATGTTGCCTAATTTTTATTAGGTAATTGATTAAATTATTTAAGTCATGTTTGATATTGTTAGCCTTGATTAAGGTCCACCCCATGGGTGTGTTTCCCTTGGAATGAACTTTTATTACTGTTTAGCCTATGATGCCTATGGGAATGTCTTTGTTTCCTTTTTATGGTTATGTTAAATATGAATTGATGGTAGTAATAAATTACATTTTTTTGAATCATAATTGAATTAGTTAAGGACTTGGGATGGTTGTTTTTTCCCTTGACCCGGGTTAGGCCTATGCTTGGTTTAACACCTTTGGAATGTTTTTCACCAACTATTAAACTGCCCATGTGTGTATATAAATGTTTAATCCTTGTAATGGTTTAGATTACTTGATAAGATTCTTATATTATATGTTCCATGTGAGTTCATTATTATTAAAACATGTAATAGTCTAAATTGCATGTGTTTCGTGTTATGATATCTTCCCACATGAGTTTATAGATTGGGAATCCAAATAATAGTTTTATTTATATGTTTCATGTTATAAATCCATCCCATGTGAGTTTTTGAAGGTCCAAGCCTTATGAGGTTGGTCCATGCTTGTTTATATTAGATGCCTTCAATTTGGTTTTTCTATGCTTGCGGGCAAGGTTTTGCTATGCCTGAGGGCGAGGTGTTTCTATGCCTAAGGGTGGGTTTTTATATACCTGAGGGAGGGTTTTTTCTATGCTTGAGGGAGAGTGTTCACTTGTTGTTATGATGTAGTGAACAAGCTATAATGTAATGGACATGTTCAATTATTCTTTGAATTGAATAGTTAAAAGGAATTATATATGATGCATCTACCAAGGCAAATAACAAGTTTGGATTTAGTCTTCTCTTATACTTGCTTAGATGGTATCCTGAGACATCTATTGTACTTAATTAGAGAACTATTTACTTTTGAAAAACTTCTAATTACTACTTTCACTACTGCACACTACCTGTTATATATATTCACTGATTGATTGACACAGATCATGGGTGGTTGCCTATTTGGATTTAGTCTCACACACTATTTGGGTCATGATTTTAGTCCCAAAAAGATTATATGATTGTAGTTATTGATTAGGGAAATCTCCATTCTTCTGGTTCTTGATATGCTGTTTAGGAGAAGGAGAGTATGGGACTGAGCCAAGGATTGAAATGCTTCTTATATTCCTTTGTTTATTTTGTGATTTTGGAACATATAATTTGGATTTCTGTAGTATACCTATTTTGACTATTTTCTTAGCAAAAAACATGCTGCATCATATTTTTTATGAAATGATGCTTGATTATTTATCTTATCAGTCTTCCAATGTTTATTTAAGTTGTATTCTGTTTATTGTTTCTAGTATTTTTATTATTATTGATTCTACTATGTTACACACTTCCAATGAGGGAATATTTTCCCCATTATCACACCCTAGGCTCTCACTGCTAGTCGGAAGCCTATGGAATTTGGGGAAATGTGCTTGAGGCCATGTGGCCAACCAGGTATGAGGTACCAGTTGAGTGGCATTCAGATCTTGGAAATTACAAAGTGGTATCAACAAAGGTTTCTTTTTGGGGATACTTTATTGTTTTTTAATGATATAAAGAGATATAAATGCAGTGGGATTTGGTAATAAGCTATGCCTGGGAGTAGCTACCCCGCGTACAGGGAAAATCCATGTTTCCTCAAATCGAATTGTGATTTTTTTTGGTTTTTGAGCTATTATAGTTGATTCAGTTTCACCGATGGGTGAAACACTTGTTTTGTGCTATTAATATTGATATTATTGTGGTTCTATTTTGTTGAAACTAGATTATATGAGGGTATTACATCTCATGAATCATATAGGCACTTGTTAGGAATCACTTTCCATGCATTATTATCATTCCATTTATAGAGCATTACTGATTACAGGTTGTTATGATGGATTTTGTTCAAGATATGAATTTTGTTGTGATAATTATCATGATATATATACATGCTATTATTATAGGTGTATTGGTACGTGTCATGGTTGAATTGGATGGATTCCAAAATTTAGCCCCTGAAGAGTATGGGCCTTCTTGGATCAGAATTTGGTGGATCATGTTTCATCAATGAGCTGAAATTATGTAGTTATGTGCTATATGTGATACCATAATTTGATTCAAAGGGATTATGGGCCCCCACGGGTTAGAATTTGTCACACTATTGCTTTAATTTTCAAAAGCAGGTGTTCCGAGGAAGTTTCAGAGGTTTACTGCCTGAAAACCCAGACAACATGGTGTGTGATGCTATGAAAACAAACCATGAATTATTCCTATTCAGGGAAGGAATATTTCCTTTCTTATTTACAAACTGTTTACTCATATTACACACCATGTGGTAAGTGACCATATGTCTGACCATGTGAGAAGGAACACATGATGGTGGGATTTTCAAGTACACAACTGTTTACTTTCGATACAAGCCGTGTGGGCTTACTCAGGCAGAACCCGTGTGAATCTGACCATGTGAGAGTACATGGACATAATTGGAGACTTTTGTGCACACCATGTACCTATGTTTGATATATGAACATGCTAGAAAGACTACACAAACATATAAAGACATAAGGGTACATGCCGTGTATTGTTTTTACACGCCGTGTAGTCCCTTTTTGAGAAATATTGAGGGCCTTTTACTATTTTGTTTTGTAACTCTTGAATGGTAAAACTTCATAATGAGCTCTAAATAAGATGAGTTATTGACCTTGTAGAGTCATTCCACCATAAATTCCTTTATCTGTATGCCTGGAGAGTGGTGATGATCATACTCCGGAGGTGGTATCCCATGGGATACCAGTGGATCCTCCATATGTGCCAGTCACAGGACCAGCTGTAATACTGGATGTAAGTGTTGACGCAACATTCTAGGAAGAATTTATGAGGCTCATGTAGAACATATAGGGAGAACCAAAACCTACCACATCTATGTCAAAATTGACATGAGTATTCTAGCCACAACATCCGCCTACTTTTTTAGGTGATGGTAGACCAGAGGCTACATAATCATGGTTGGAGTCAATGTTTTCTATCTTTGAGCATCTTGAGATGCCTCCTGAGAGGAGGGTAAATCTCATGACTTATAAATGCGTGATTTCTCTAATAGGCAGTGGGATGTTACCACATATACATAGCATCAGTAAGACATAATAAGAGAATATTTTCAGACGGTCTTCTATGAATATTTTTTTCCTAATACACTGAGGGCTAATCAAGCCTAGGATTTGATGCATTTGGAGGAGGTTTCTATGTTTGTGCTGAACTACTCTGCCTATTTCACAGAAATTAAACAATTCACACTTATTCAGATCGGTGATGGGATATCATGGGCTTGGCGATTTGAGGTTGGTCTCAGGTACAAAATCCGATCATAGATGAATGCTTTTAGTTTTCCTTATGTATATTATATTATGAATCTGGAACTGATTACTAAGTGTAATCTGTGGGAATTTGGAGGTGTGGGCTAGGGTGGTTCAGCACCTATATCTAGTACCGTCTCTATCGAAAATAAGAAGCGTAGTTTGGATTTTTCTTGTAGTGATAGTAGCAGTTAGAATGTATCTTCTGGTAACCAGGTGAGGTGCTACCTGTGCAGAAGAGTTGGGCATATGAGACCTCAGGGTCTGATGAAACTATTCAAATGCCGAGCTTGTAGAAATATGGGCCTGCTGTAGTTCTTCTATAGGGCATTTACACTAGTATCTAGTGAGATAGTTTCTGTAATGACTCCACATTCATGAGAAGGGTCTGTAGCTTCTCATCAAATAGGTAACTGGGGTACATCAGAGCATTCAGTCTAAGGTGGTGGTCATGGTCATGGTAGTCACACCCTAGGCTCTCAGCAACAGTAGGGTGGATCAGCTCAAGGTAGTCAGGAAATGTCACATGTTCACGGTACAATTCAAACTTTTTAAGTGAAATAGTCCTAGAAAGAGAAAGATCCTAGACCCTCAACTATCAGAGGTACTATTCTAGTCACCACCATTTTAGCTTCTACACTTTTTTATATAAGGGCTTCACATATTTTCATATCTTTACCCACTATGTAGAGCCTTGGGCTATGTTTTTTTACATATGATGATGTTATGATGCTAAACACTCTTTTAGGTATTAGAATGGCATGTGTGAGTTAGTGCAAGGAGTTCTCCCTTTAGGTTTGTGGGTGTCACTTCTTATCAGAACTCTACGTCCTAGAGATGATACAATTTGATGTCATTATCAGACTAGACTGGTTGGTATCCTTTCAATCCATTGTTTATTATTATCACCAAAGGGTGAGTTTTACATCACTAGAAGGTGGATCGTTTCTACACAAGGGTGAATGAGATGTCTAGTAGAGCCAAAATAGACCCAAGCATCATGGGTTAGGCGGGATGATAGCCCAAATTTCAAGTTTATATCTAGATGACCATGGGACGCATTATGTATATTTACATCCTATATTTTATCTCTTTAGGGATGTCTTCTAGGATAACTTTTCAGGACCACCTCCGGTGAGAGAGGTAGAGTTATCTATCGAGTTTGTGATAGGAGGTGCACTGGTATCCATTCCTCCTTATAGGATGACTATGATAGAGTTGCAGGAGATCAAGTGTAAGCTATAGGATTTTGAGGATAATGGTTTCATCTAACCCAGAACCTCTCCATGGGGTTTGCTGGTCCTTTTTGCAAAAAAGGAAGATGATACCCTCATGCTATGCATATATTGTTATAAATTGAACTAGTTGATAGTTAGGAAATGGTATCCTCTACCACGAATTGATGATCTCTTCAATCATCTCTAAGGAGCTCAGTTATTTTCTAAGATTGATTTTGGATCTAGTTATAATTCGTTGCTTGTTGGACCATCAAACATAACTCACATAGCCTTTTGGAGAAGGTATGGTCTGTATAAGTATCTTGTTATGACATTTGGTCTCACGAAGGTGCTAGTGGTTTTCATGGAACTGATGAATCCAGTGTTCCATCCTTATCTTGATTTGTTTCTTTTGGTTTTAGTGGATGATATCTTGGTGTATTCTTGTAATTGACATGACCATGATAACTATATTTAGATCATTTTGAGTACACTGAGATAACATCGATTATATGCTAAGCTCACAAAGTGCCACTTCTGGATGGATTAGATTCACTTCCTGGGTTACAACATCTCAGAGATAGGAGTATCAATGAACCCAAAAAAGGTAAGAGTAGTAGTTTCTTGGGAGCAACCCAAGAAAGTATTTAACATACAAAGTTTCTTGGGGATAGCTGGTTACTATATATGTTTTATACATGACTTCTCACTATTTTTAGTTCCATTTAAATTCTTAACTAAAAAGGGTGAAAAGTATGTTTGGACATATTCCTATGAGATGGCCTTTGAGGAATTGAAAGGAAGATTGAATTCAGTGCCAATACTGATTTATTTAGAGTCAAGTAGAAGTTACACTGTGTATTGTGATGCATCTAGTATCAGTCTAGGGGCAGTGGTTATGCAAGGGGATCGAGTTGTTGCATATGGGTCTTGACATATGAGGCCTCATGAGAGGGATTAACTGATGCACGATCTCGATTTAGCTATAGTTGTTCATGATTTACACTATTCAAGACATTACTTATTGGGATATCATTTTTTGGTGTACACAAACCCTAAAAGTCCCAAGTACATATTTTCATAGCATGATTTGAATCTGGGGAAATGAAGGTGGGTGGAATATCTTCAACCTTTTGACCTTTAACTGGCTTACATTACTAGTAAAGAAAATGCAATGGATAATGATTTGAGTAGGAGGACTCAGATACATGTAGTGTAATAGGCAAGTAGCGAGTGGCAAATTATGGAGTTATTCTCTAAGATGAACTTGGAGTTTCACAATAGTCAGGGACATAATTTTCTTTCATCCTTAGCTGTTAAATCTACCCTACTGGACATAGTGAGGATGAGGAGGCTATCATATTATGAAGGCCTAGTTCTATGAGAGAGTGTGGAAAGTGAGGACCCTCCTCCTATTTGGACTATACTCGAGGAAGAGGTTTCGTGGTTACATGGTCATGTATAGGTGTTATCAGACATATGTGTCGAGTTGATATAGGATTTTCATGACTTTTTATGGGCAGTGCATCTTGGTGTCACCAAGATGTATAAAGATTTACATCATCAGTATTGGTGGTTAGGTATGAAATGGGATGTGGCTGGATTTGTTATGAGGTGCTCCACCTATCAGCAGATGAAGGCAGAACACCAACGACCAGCCGTACTGTTACAGTAGCTACCCATTCTTGAGTGGAAACAGAATGATGTCATGATAGATTTTATGACGGGGTTACAGTGGTCTCCTTAAGGTAAAAATGCAGTATGGGTTGTTTTTATAGGCTCGTGAAGGGTACACATTTACTATCGATCAAGGAAACCTTTAGTGTTGATGATCTTGGGAGGTTTTACATCAGGGAGATTGTATGAATGCATGGGGTCCCACATTCTATCATTTCAGATTGGATGCCCGATTTAATTCTCATTTCTAGAAAGGGATATAGAGGGCTCTGGGTATGCAAGTGCTTCTGTGGATAGCTTACCACCCTCAGATAGATAGCAAGTCAGAGCACACAATTTAGGTGCTGGAGGACATGCTATAGGGAATGCGTCCTAGATTTAGGGGATTTTTGTGAGAGACACATACCCCTTATTGAGTAATCCTATAAAAATATATTTTAGGGTACTATCCTGATGGTGTAATATGAGGCTTTTTATGATAGACCATGTCGATCACCCCTGTGTTGGTTGGAGAAAGGAGAGGCAACTATGCTGGGACATCATCTTGTCCATGAAACCACTGATCATGTTCAATTGATTCGGAAGTAGATATATAATGCATAGTCTCATCATAAATCTTATTTCGATCACCGTAGATGACCTTTGGAGTTTGAGGTCAGGGATCAAGTTTTCCAACGTGTTGCACCGAGGTTGGTGCACAAGAGGATTAAGAGATAGGGTAAGCTTTCACTGAGATATGTCAGGCCATTTGAGATTCTAGAGAGGGTCAGTCCGGTTTCCTATCGGTTGTAGTTAGCTTAGAGGTACCGGGATATTCATGACATATTCCATGTTTCTCAGTTGCGAAATTACTTTTCAGAACCATGTCATGATTTTTGTAAGAACCCGGATCTCTTTTCAGGCATGTTTTCCTTTTTTTGGAGTTTTTAAGTAAAATAAATTTTCTGGAAATTTTAGAAGTACATACCGTGTACTTTCTGAGTACATGCCATATACTCTTCCCAGCTCGAAGCCGTGTTTTGGCCATGTCTGGGCCACACACACGATGTGTAAGGCTGAGGTGGATGCTAGTTAATTCGGAGTATAGAAAATTGAAGTACACGCCATGTACTCAAGAAGAACACACCATGTACTTTCTTTTTTTTCATTAAACGGGTCAGGGTCACGACTAACCCAAAAAATCACCTTCTTCTACAGATTTCGTCCGCCCAGAAGCGACTGTACGACCAAATATTCTCCAAGTTCCCGCCCCGCCGTCTGTCCTCCGATTTGAGCACAGTCGATTGCGTTGGAATCGTATCAGTGAGTTATTCCTTTTGCTTTAGCCTTGTTTCTTGATTTTTACTCATTTACAAGTTATCATGGGATGAAAATCTTGTGTGTTTTCTCAGATCTACGTCGTTCCAAGGGGAATCTGTCGTCGTGGTTCACTTATATCGATCACCTAGGATCTAGGTAGGTGGTTTGTGCCTTTCCGTAGGAAGTTGATGAATATTATGTGCAAATTCAACCAATACCCTTGAATGGGGTATTGCGTGTTTCTTGTTTTTCCTCTGCTGGTTTCATTATTTTTTTGTTTTCTTTAGTATAGGTCATTTCTTGTGAGTAGAGTAATTTTTTTGTGTGTTCAGATTGCTTTTCCATGCTTGTTTTTCCTGTTGGGCGTTTTGCCAGTTGTCATGCCTAGTTTTAGGATAGCGGAACTGTTGTTTTGTTATTAATGTTGAGCTGTATAATGATATCCAAGTAGTTCTTGAGGTTTACTTGGACGATATACACGTGCTGAGCATGTTTGGTTATACTCAGGAATGTGAGAACCTAGAGTAGTAGACCAAAGGGAGAATTGACGGAAGGGATTCTCCAGAGTGTCTATTAATTACGATGTGAGACCACAGGGGGAATTAATGTTGAGTGCTTCCCCAGAGAGTCTGTAGATCCATGAAGCATGCCACAGGGGGAATTGACATTGAATGCTTCCCCAGAGAGCCTTTAACACGATACGAGACTATAGAGGGAATTGACGGTGAGTGCTTCCCCAGAGAGTATGCTTAATTACATAGCTGAACCAGAGGGATGAGACTGTGTGTGCTTCCTAGAGGGTTTCTAGTACTGATAGGTTGAACCATAGGGGTTAGACTGTGAGAGATTCCTAGAGGGTTACCTGTTTCTTATTTTTTTGCTGGATGTTTACTTGTGTACTTTGTTTCCTAGAACTGTGGATCGTAGCTGCTTGTTCTTTTCTGTTTACTGCTTCTTGTTTTATTACTGCTATGTATTTATTGACTGTTAGGCACAAATATTTGTGTGATTTCCTACTGGTATTGTATCTCACACCATTTTTGGGCCATGCTTTTGGGCCCAAGCAGACTATGTTGTTGCAGGTATAGATAAGGGCAAGTGCCCTTCTACTTCAGGATCTTGATTGCACCAGGAGCTGGGGAGCATGGGACCGAGCCATGGCTCGTGATGCTGATGAGCTTGCTTTGTTTTTCTTTTCACTTGGTTTCAGTTGTACTTCAGCACGTTGTTGTGTTTGCTATTTCCTTAGATACTTATACCTACTGCATCATTTTCATCATAGTTATATATCTACAATGCTTCTGCTATTTGGTTTCTGTTGTTATACATGTTGTTTACTGCTTCCGCTAATTATTGCTGTTTTATTACCTTTTATACCTTAACAAATGAGGGCATAGTTTCCCCACTGACTCACCAAGGCCCTTGCTACTATTCGGCAGCCTCTGGCATTTGAGGAAACACGCTTGAGGTCATGTGGCGAATCGGGTATGGGGCCCCAGTAGAGGGGCTCCAGATTCAGGTCGTTACAAAGTGGTATTAGAGGAGTTCTTTTCTCTTGCCTTATTTTTTGGAGACTTTATCTAGGGATAGGACGAATTAGGTACTTAGTATTAAGATGTTCTTGGGAGTAGCTAACCCGTGTATAGGGAAAATCCATACTACCTCGTTAATTTCAGTTTTCTGGTTTTGATATTTCAGTTCTATTTCTGTCGCAACCTGATGAGATGAGGGTATGAAATCTCATGAATCACATAGTAACTTGTAGAAATCACATGTCATGCATTCTTTCCATGCCATCTAGGGTGCATTAGCGATTGCATGCTATTGTGATAGTCTCAGTGTAGATTATGCATGCTGTTGCGATGGATGCTTGATAGATTCTCTACTGTTGTGTTAGAAAACTGTTGTTTTGTTACTTGATTAAAATGAACACCAAATTTTGGTTCTTAAGGTGTTATGGCCCCTCATGGATCGAAAATTGGCATTTTTTCCCTTGTTTTTAGTGTTTCTGGAATTATGCGTAGTTTCTGAGCTACTGCCCAGAAAAACCCAGAATACACGGCGTGTACTTTTTAGATACACGCTGTGTAGTTTTCAGGCCATGTCACTGACCGTTTGAGAAGAACATGGTGTCGTGGGAGTAACTTCTAGAACACGCCGTGTAGCATTGGTACACGCCATGTGAGTTCGGAGCCGTGTACCCGGCCGTGTCACTAACAACATGGGTCGGGGAAGCTTGGATAGAACACGTTTTGTCCATAGGGAACACGCCGTGTAGTCTTGTCCAGGTACCCGGCCGTGTCACGAACAACACGAGCCGGCGTTTCCTTCCTTTCCACACACCGTGTTTGTTCTGAAAACGCCTTGTAGTCTTGCCCAGGTACTCGGCCGTGTCACGAACAACACGGGACGGTGTCGCCTTCGCCTATGCACGCTGTGCTTGTTCGGAGCATGCCGTGTAAGGTCCAGCTGTGTAGACAGCCGTTTACTCAACAACATGGACCACCTAAGCCTTGTCTAGTGCACGCCGTGTTTGTTTTGAACACTCTATGTAGTCTCGGGTTGAGTCGGACCGTGTGGGTTAGCCGTGTAAGGAGACTCGGGCAGGGGAATAGTTTCAAGTACACGCTGTGTGTGGGGGTCAACACACCGTGTAGTTTGAAGTGTACACGACTTGTAGTACAGGAGTACATGCCCATGTATGTAGCTTTAGAAGACACACCATGTAGTTTTTATACATGCCGTGTAGTCGAGTTTTATAAACATTTGGTGTTTTTCTTCCCCTGTTCCCGTTTTATACCCTTGTGTTCTCTGTCCTTGTTTTCCTGATCTAAGGTGTGATTTTGATCTTTCAGAGCTATGCATCCGAGATGTCCTCCAGTCGTATGTCTATCGTTAGGTAGTGATCAAACGCCAGTCATGGCTGATCAGGGACTTCCTATCGATCCCCCAGCTGAGCCAGCCTTGGCACCGGTTGTTGTACCAGTTGCGGGCGCTGATGCGCAGTTCAGAGAAGGTTTCATGAGGATGATGCAGGCCTTCCAGGGAGCACCGCCTCATGCCTCATCTATGACAGACTTGACGCAGGTCTTTCAGCAGCATCATCCTCCCACGTTCTCGGGGGAGGGAGGACCTCAGGCTGCAGAGTCATGGCTGGAAGTCATGCTGACTATCTTCGAGCATTTGGAGATGCCTCTAGAGAGGCGGGTCAAGCTCTCCACCTACATGCTCCGAGACTCCGCCAAGAGGTGGTGGGACGTGATCTCACAAGCAGGTCAACAGCAAGCTATAACTTGGGAGGAGTTCCAGCACGTGTTCTACAACTACATCTACCCGGAGACCCTGAGGGCTGATCGAGCCCAGGAGTTCATGAGCTTAGAGCAGGGTACTCTATATATCATGGAGTATTCCTCTCATTTCACTGAGCTGCAGCGTTTTACACCCCTTCGGTATGGGAGTGGGGTGTTCTTGGCAAGGAAGTTTGAGGATGGACTCAGGTGGGAGATCCACTCGTAGGTGAACATCTTCCAGCTGACTTCCATTACTTCCATCATCAATCTTGCATTGATTACAGAGCGCAATATGAGAGACTCTAGAGCTGCGAGCCAGGGTGGTTCTACTTCTAGAGTTAGCCATCCTCTAGATGACAGCAAGAATCACCGTAGGGAGCCTACGAGCGGTGATTTGAGGAAGCAAGACACATCATTAGGCAACCAGGTGACATTCTATCAGTGTGGCTGGACAGGGCACACGAGGCCGCAGTGCCAGAGGGACTCCGTGGAGTGCTGATCTTGCGGCAAGACGGGTCACCTTCAACGTTTCTGCTAGGTTTTCTCACCAGCAACTGGTGACCGGGGTTCTTCCATGACTCCTCATTCAGGAGTAGCACCGCCAGTTTCTCACCAGTCAGGGAACTGGAGTTCTTCTGGCCATTCGGGCCGAGGTGGAGGTTGAGGCCGTGGCGGTCAGCCACCAGTTCCTCAGCACCAACAGGGTGGTTCAGCTCAGATTGGTCAGCCAGGGGCGCAGGGCCGCGGTACAGGCCAGTCTTTCGCTGTGGAGCAGACTTATTAGGATAAGGATCCTGACCCTTCTACCGTTCGAGGTACAATTTTAGTAGCCTCAGTTTTATCTTCAGCCCTTTTCGATACTGGTTCTACACATAGATTTATCTCTGTCACTGTTGTGGAGAGCCTTGGACTCTGCGTCTTTTCTTCTGCCAACTCGTTGACACTAGACACACCTTTGGGAATGAGGACATCTAGTGTACTCCAGTGTAGAGAGTGCCCTCTCGAGGTTATAGTGTATCGCTTCTTATGGGATCTTTTTGTCCTAATGATGATAGGATATGATTTCATCCTTGGTATGGATTGGTTGATTCCATTTCAGGAAGTCGTCGACTGTTATCACCGTAGAGTGAGTTTCGTTTTACCAGAGGGTGAATCTTTCCTTCATAGAGGCGAATGGGATGTTCGGGAGAGTCGGGAAGGACTCGAGCATCTTGGTCTAGGAGGGGTGACAGCCTAGATTTCTGGTCTTTATTTGGATGATCAGGGGACTCCAAAGTTGGACTTTCCTCCAGTGGTGGATCTCTTCAGGGACATCTTTCTAGAAGACTTTTCAGGTTTGCCTCCAGAGCGTGAGGTAGACTTCTCTATTGAGCTAGTGCCAAGAGTGGCACCAATGTCCATTCCTCCCTATAGGATGGCCACAACTGAGTTTCAGGAGCTCAAGAAGTAGTTGGAGGAGCTACAGGATAAGGGTTACATTCGACCCAATACTTCTCCTTGGGGTTCTCCTATTCTATTTTCAAAGAATGCAGATGGTACCCTATGGCTTTGTGTGGATTATCAGAAGCAGAAATAGTTGACGGTCAAGAACTGATATCCCTTGCCACATATTGATGACCTTTTCGATCAGCTTCTAGGATCCCGGGTGTTCTCGAAGATCGACTTGAGGTCCGGTTATCATCAGTTGTGCGTTAGACCATCAGATATACCTCTAACAGCCTTCAGAAGCAGGTATGGTCTATACGAGTATACAGTCATGCCGTTTAGTCTCACGAACGCGCCTGTAGTTTTCATGGCACTGATGAACAGAGTGTTCCATCCTTACTTGGACTCCTTTGTCGTGGTCTTCATGGACGATATCTTGGTGTACTCTCACACTCAACACGACCATGACACACATCTTGCGATCGTTCTGAGTACACTGAGAGAGCATCGACTTTATGAAAAACTCTCGAAGTGCCACTTCTGGATGGATCAGATTCACTTCTTGGGTCATGTCATCTCAGAGGCAGGAGTATCAGTGGACCTAGAGAAAGTGAGAGCTATTGTTTCCTGGGAGCAACCGACGAACGTCTTTGAGGTACAGAGTTTCCTAGGGCTATCTGGATACTACAGATGCTTCATTCAGGACTTTTTGCGCCTATCAGCACCTTTGATAGGACTGACCAAGAAAGGGGTGAAGTTCTCATGGTCAGATTCTTGTCAGTCATCATTTCAGGAGCTGAAAGGGAGGTTGACGTCAGAACCGATACTAGTCTTGCCGTAGCCAGGCTAGAGCTACACTGTTTACTATGATGCTTCAAGTATCGGGATGGGATATGTGCTTATGTAGGGACATGGAGTCGTTGCGGATGGGTCTCGGCAGTTGAGGCCACATGAGAGGAACTACCCTACACACGATCTAGAGTTGGCAGCTGTTGTTCATGCCTTGCACTGTTGGAGACACTATCTTCTGGGAGAGCACTTTGTGGTCTTCATTGACCACAAGAGTCTCAAGTATATCTTCACTCAGAGTGATCTGAATCTGAGGTAGCGTAGGTGGGTCAAGTATCTTCAGTCTTTTGATTTCGAGCTTGCTTATATGCCGGGAAAGGGAAACGCCGTGGAAGACACGTTGAGCAGGTGAACTCAGATTCAGGCAGTTCAGGAGGCCAGTAGTGAGTGGAACCTGATGGCTCTGTTCTCTGAGATGCATCTGGAGGTCCATGACACAAGGGGACATACTTTTCTATCTTCTGTAGTTGTTACCTCTATACTTCTTGATCGGGTACGGATGAGGAAGATACCAGACTCTGAAGGCTTAGTCCTGTGGGAGAGTGTGTTAGGAGATGACCCTCTTCCAGGATGGGCAGTGGGAGAGGATGAGATCTTGCGGTTACAGGGACACGTATGGGTGACAGAAGACATATGTGGGGAGCTGATGTGGGATTTTCATTCCTCAGTTTGGGCAGTTCATCCTGGCATCACCAAGATGTATCGGGATCTTCATCGCCAGTACTGGTGGCCATGTATGAAGAAGGATGTTGCTAGTTTCGTCATGATATGTTCTACTTGTCAGCAGGTGAAGGTAGAGAATCAGCAACCAGCAGGGATTTTACAGCAGTTACCCATTCCGGAGTGGAAGTGGAACGATGTTACGATGGACTTCGTGACTGGTTTGCCGAGGTCACCTCGGGGAAATGATGCTGTTTGGGTTGTCGTCGACAGGCTTACAAAGGTTTCTCACTTATTTCCGATCAAGGATACCTTCAGTGTCGATGATTTGGGATGACTTTACATCAAAGAGATCGTTCCTCTACATGGATGTCCATGCTCTATTGTTTCAGACAGAGATGCACGCTTTACCTCTCGGTTCTGGAAGGAACTTCATAAGGCTTTGGGTATACAGGTACTTTTGAGTACAACATACCATCCCCAGACTGATGGCCAGTCCGAGCGCACGATCCAGGTGCTTGAGGATATGCTACGATGTTGCATCCTAGACTTTGGCAGTTCTTGGGAGAATCATATACCTCTGGTGGAGTTCGCCTACAATAACAGTTTCCAGGCGACCATTCAGATAAAACCATACGAGGCTTTGTACGGTAGGCCATTCCGATCACCCTTATGATAGTTGGAGGCAAGAGAGGTAGCTTTGCTGGGACCTCGTATCATTCAGGAGACCTCAGAATAGATAGTGATGATCTGGAAGAGGATGGCTACGACACAGTCTCGACAGAAGTCTTATGCTGATCGGTGGATATGACCTCTGGAGTTCGAGGTCAATGATCAGGTTTGCCTACGTGTTGCACCGAGGTTGGGACACAAGAGGATTCAGAGATAGGGTAAGCTTTCACCGCGGTACGTCGAGCCATTTGAGGTCTTGGAGAGAGTTGGGCTGATCTCCTACCGGTTGCAGCTACCTTAGAGGTATCGGGCCATGCATGACATATTCCACATCTCTCAACTTCGATGTTAATTTTCAGACACATCTCACGTCTTTCAGCCCGAGGAAGTCGAGCTCAAATTGGATGCATCGTTCGAAGAGCATCCTATTAGGATTGTTGATCACAGTATGAAGGTTCTCCATGGGTGGTCTATTCCTCTGGTACGAGTGCTATGGTAGCATGAGCGAGTATAGGACGAGACCTGGGAGAGGGAGACTGATGTACGATCATAGTGGCCAGATCTGTTTGGTGTTTCTACTTCTCCGCCTCGTTAGGGAAATTCAGTGACGAATTTCTTTAAGGGGGGAAGTTTGTAAGATCCCAGATCTCTTTTCAGGAATGTTTTCCCTTTTTCTGGAGTTTTTAAGGAAAATAAATTTCCTAGAAATTTCAGAAGTACATGCCGTGTACTTTCTGAGTACACACCGTGTACTATTCCCAGCTCAAAGCCATGTGCTGGCCGTGTCTGGGCCACACACACGGTGTGTAAGTCTGAGGTGGAGGCCGGTTAATTCGGAGTACGGAAAATTGAAGTACATGCGATGTACTTTTTTTTTCATTAAACGTACCGGCACTAGTGCAGAAAACGTCTTTTACGTCACCATTTTTTACGTCGGTTATATAAAACCGACGTCATAATATGTAAAACGAGGTTTTTCACGTCGGTTATTAAATAACCGACGTAAAAACCTGTGCTTAGTACACCTTTAACGTCGGTTATTTTTATAACCGACGTTATTAATCACGCGGCTTCGTTTTTTACGTCGGTTATACATTAACCGCCGTAAAAAACAGAAGCGGGGGGTGTTTGTTACGTCGGTTATTCAATAACCGACGTAACAAATCGACATATGTACGAGTTATTACGTCGGTTATTGAATAACCGACGTAAGAAACGCGGTTTTTTAAGGCCTTTTTATGTCGGTTATAAAATAACCGACGTAAAAAAAGAATCCGCAGATGTTTTTGACGTCGGTTATGGAATAACCGACGTAACAAAACGCGGATTTTGAGCCCTTTATAACGTCGGTTATTTTATAACCGATGTAAAAAAAGAATCGGAGGAAGGTTTTTATGTCGGTTATTGAATAACCGACGTTATAAATGTTTTTAAAAAAATTATAACGCCGGTTATTGAATAACCGACGTGATAACTCATTTAAAAATTTACCCAGACCCGTGGATTGTCATTCGCGAGTTTACCTTCCACAGTCGCGACTCGTCTCTCTCGCGCGTAAACCCGAATCGGCTCGTCCATTTCGTTGGTTTAGATTCGTTTTGTGATCATCGTTTCTCATATTTAATCTCCTCGGATCAATCATCTAAACTCGCAGCACTCAGGTAATCCTCCCACTCGTTCGTTTTTTTTCGCGGATAGTATATATATATGTGTTGTGATTTTTCTGTTGAAACTAGCTAAGATTCTTCGATTGCGAACCCTTTTAACTCGTTTTGGCACCATAATCTTATTTATCATCCCTATATCTATTAGTTCGACTTGCAATATTGACTAATTTTATGATTTCACTAATTTTTCATCGTTTTCTATAAATCCCCGAAAGGGTTGGGGAGTGTCCAAGGGTGTGGGTGGGTGTTGGGGGGCTGTCCAAAGGTGTGGGTGGGTGTTGGGGGGTGTCCAGGGGGGTGTCCAAGGGGGTAGGGGGTGGGGGTGGTGTTTAGGAGGGGTGGGGGGGCTGTCCAGAGGGTTGGGGGGTGTCCAGGGGGGTGTCCAACCAGGTCGGGGGTGGGGGGTTGTGTCCAGGAGGGGTGGGGGTGCTTTCTAGAGGGGTCGGGGGCTGTCCAGAGGGGTCGGGGTGTGTCCAGGGTGGTGTCCAAGGGGATGGGTGGGTGTGGGGGGCTGTCCAGAGGGGTCGGGGGGTGTCCAGGGGGGTTTACAAGGGGGTGGGTGGGTGTGGGGGGCTGTCCAAGGGTGTGGGTGGGTGTTGGGGGGTGTCCAGGGGGGTGTCCAAGGGGGTAGGGGGTTGGGGGTGGTGTTTAGGAGGGGGGGGGGCTGTCTAGAGGGTTGGGGGGTGTCCAGGGGGGTGTCCAAGCAGGTCGGGGGTGGGGGGTTGTGGCCAGGAGGGGTGGGGGTGTTTTCTAGAGGGGTCGGGGGCTGTCCAGAGGGGTTGGGGGGTGTCCAGGGTGGTGTCCAAGGGGATGGGTGGGTGTGGGGGGCTGTCCAAGGGGGTGGCGGCCTGTCCAGAGGGGTCGGTGGGGTGTCCAGGGGGGTGTCCAAGGGGGTGGATGGGTGTGGGGGGCTGTCCAAGTGGGTGACGGCCTCTCCAGAGGGTATTTGGGGTTGTCCGGGTTGGTGGGGGGGCTGTCCAGAGGGTTGGGGGATGTCCAGGGGGGTGTCCAAGGGGGTAGGGGGTGGGGGGTGGTGTCCAGGAGGGGTGGGGGGCTGTCCAGAGGGGTCGGGGGGTGTCCAGGGGGGTTTACAAGGGGGTGGGTGGGTGTGGGGGGCTGTCCAAGGGCGTGGGTGGGTGTTGGGGGGTGTCCAGGGGGGTGTCCAAGGGGGTAGGGGGTGGGGGTGGTGTTTAGGAGGGGTGGGGGGGCTGTCCAGAGGGTTGGGGGGTGTCCAGGGGGGTGTCCAAGCAGGTCGGGGGTGGGGGGTTGTGTCCAGGAGGGGTGAGGGTGCTTTCTAGAGGGGTCGGGGGCTGTCCAGAGGGGTCGGGGGGTGTCCAGGGTGGTGTCCAAGGGGATAGGTGGGTGTGGGGGGCTGTCCAAGGGGGTGGCGGCCTGTCCAGAGGGGTCGGTGGGGGTGTCCAGGGGGGTGTCCAAGGGGGTGGATGGGTGTGGGGGGCTGTCCAAGTGGGTGGCGGCCTCTCCAGAGGGTATTTGGGGTTGTCCGGGTGGGTGGGGGGGCTGTCCAGAGGGTTGGGGGATGTCCAGGGGGGTGTCCAAGGGGGTAGGGGGTGGGGGGTGGTGTCCAGGAGGGGCGGGGGGCTGTCCAGAGGGGTCAGGGGGTGTCCAGGGGGGGTGTTATATCTTACTATATTTTGTTTAAAAAATAATATTCAAGCATATTTTTTTAAATACACATCGATTTGTTTTATATTTCAAAATTGTTTACATTCAAATTATGATTTTTTCCATATAAACATATATTTTTCTTATCTAAAAAATATATATATTTTTGCTATTTGTTATAGGTAATAATGAGTCGAAGTTGGATTACAGCACATCGAATGAGCAATGAATATGAGGAAGGTGTTGATGCCTTTTTGGAATTTTCTAAACGAAATGTTCCAAGTAGTGACATTTTTTTCTGTCCATACCTGAAATGTCTGAATATGAAGAAGTTGAAAAGTAGAGAGATAAAAGATCATCTGATTTTCTTGGTTTCAATCCGAGTTACAACCCTTGGATTTGGCATGGCGAAACTGGACCGAATGTCACTGATGATAATGAATCACAAGATGGTAACTCCGATCGAATTGAAGAAATGATTCGCGATATTGTAGCAGAACAAATTGAGATAGAACCGACAATTGCACGTCTATATGGTGATGCCGAAAAACCATTATATCCTGGTTGTACAGATTTTACGGTTTTGTCGGCGGTGTTAAGATTGATTAACATGAAGGCGAAACATGGATGGAGTGACAGAAGTTTTACAGAGCTGCTACAATTGATGAAAGACATTCTTCCAAAAGATAACGATCTTCCAGATTCACATTATAAGGCCAAAAAAATATTATGCCCGATGGGATTGGGATACAGGAAAATACATGCCTGTCTGAATGACTGCATTATATATAGGAAGGAATATGAATTTCTGAAAGAGTGTCCTAAATGTGGGACATCACGGTATAAGGTGAAAGAAAAACCACAAGCTGATGTAGAGATTACAAAGCTCCCTTCAAAGGTATTTTGGTATCTTTCTATAATTCCTCGTTTCAAACGTTTATTTGCTAATTCACATGATGCAAAAAGGTTAAGATGGCATGCTGATGAGCGGGTATGTGATGGAAAAATACGTCATCCAGCTGATTTTACACAATGGAAGAAAATTGATGCCCAGTACCCTACATTTGGAAATGAAATTAGAAATCTGAGACTAGGCTTGTGCACAGATGGAATGAATCCATACCGAACCCTCAGTAGCACACATAGTTCATGGCCTGTTTTATTGGTAATTTACAACCTCTCTCCTGAAGTTTGTATGAAGCGCAAATATGTCATGTTGAGTATCATGATCTCTGGTCCAAAGCAACCCGGCAATGATATTGATGTATACTTGTCACCGCTGATTGATGATTTGAAACTGTTATGGGCTGATGGTATTAGGGTGTATGATTCTTATAAAATGGAATATTTTCAACTGCATGCAGTGCTTCTATTCACTATAAATGACTTCCCAGCATATGGAAATTTGTCTGGATACAGTGTTAAAGGGCATAAAGCATGTCCAATTTGCGAACAACAGACGTCATATTGTCAATTGCATCATGGGAGGAAAACAGTGTACATGGTTCATCGAAAGTTTTTGCCTACGGATCACCCTTATAGAAGACTAAAAAAGGCATTCAATGGCTCACAAGAATTTGATACTGCTCCAAAACCTTTATCCCCAGATTTGTATTTTGAGAGGGTGAAAAACCTTGATGTGACATTGGGAAAGACACAGAAATCTGGTAATGATAGACATATTTGGAAGAAAAGGTCAATATTTTTTGAGCTACCATATTAGAGGTATCATGAAGTCAAACATAATATTGATGTCATGCACGTGGAGAAGAATATCTGTGATTCTTTGATCGGAACATTGCTAGATATTAAAGGAAAGACAAAAGATGGGTTGAATGCAAGGTTAGACCTACTATCAATGGGAATACGTTTGGAGTTAGCTCCCACTCCTAAAGGAAGACAAACATTTCTTCCCCCGGCTTGTCATACATTATCAAAGAGGGAGAAAAGTAGCTTCTGTCAGTGTCTTCATGATATCAAAGTGCCTCAAGGTTATTCTTCAAATGTAAAAAATTTTGTCTCATTGAAAGACTTGAAGTTAATAGGTATGAAATCACATGATTGTCACGTCATGATGCAACAAATTCTACCAGTTGCACTGCGTGGAATATTTACCATCCGTGTCAGAAAGACTATAATGAGGTTGTGTTATTTTTTCAATTCAATTTGTAACAAGGCGATTGATGTGAATGCTTTGAACATTTTGGAAAAGGATGCAATTTTTATACTTTGTCATTTGGAAATGTATTTTCCTCCAACTTTTTTGATATGATGGTGCATTTAATGATTCATCTGGTTCGAGAAATAAAGCTTTGTGGACCTGTATATCTTCGTTGGATGTATCCTTTTGAAAGGTATATGAAAATATTAAAGGGATATGTTAAAAATCCATATCGACCTGAAGCCTCCATTATTGAAAAGTATATTTCTGAGGAGGTAGCAGAGTTTTGTACGAGCTACTTGGCTACGGCGCAACACATAGGTTTGCCTCCATCTCGCCATGAACGGGTTAATAATGAGGGAAAGGGGATTCGTGGCTTGAAAGTCAAATCACTGTCAGCTGAACAGATGAAGAAGTTAGAATCATACATCTTGAATAACATAGCTGATGTTCAACCGTATATCACATTGCATATTAATGAGGTGAAACAATGTCATCCAAAGAAGAAAGAAATGTGGATTTTGAATGAGCACAACAAAACTTTTTTGCCATGGTTTAAAAAGACCTTGCTTGGTAGATCAGATGTATCAGAGACATTAAAATGGATAGTGGGTGGTCCATCTTTAAATATGATAACATGGTTCGCTTATGACATTAATGGCTATACATTTCATACGAAAGCTCAGGACAACAGAAGTGCAGTTCAGAATAGTGGTGTATTGGTGTTTGCAGAAGCAATGCATTTTTCGAGTGCTAAGGACAAAAACCCAATTTCGGCATCAAGTGCATATTATGGAGTGATTGAAGACATATGGGAGGCTGATTACTTTAAAATTAAAGTTCCTATTTTTAACTGTAAATGGTTTATCGGTAACAACAGTGTCAGACACGATGAATTTGGAATGACACTTGTTAATCTGAATAGATTGGAAGACACAGCTGATTCTTTTATAATGGCAACACATGCCAAACAAATTTTCTATGTAGTAGATCAATCCGATATGCAGTGGGCTGTTGTTTTACAAGGGAAAAAACAATATGTTGGTGAGGATGAATTTGATGAAGATGCTGATTTATGTGAGATCCCTACTTCCATGGAAAGATTAACAGAACATAATGATGAGTATGCTGAAGACATGGTTTGTGCCATAAGGAACGATCACGACGAAGGAATTTGGGAAAACAATCCAACTGTACATTCCTAAAATTATAGGTAACACATGTTTATTTATTGTTTACATTTAGTTTTTTCATATAATGTTAGATATTGTAAATTTTTTACTTATTAAAACATGTATCAAACCAAAATGATAAAACAATAAAAACCGTAAAGAGGAGAAGTCCTGGGCGCACCGGCTGGCCGGTGGGGGATCACCAGTTGGCCAGTGGTCCAGACAGAGAGGAAGGCTCTCTGTCTGGTCCACCGGCCGGCCGGTGGTGATCCAGAGGCCGGCCGGTGGTCCAGACAGAGAGGAAGGCTCTGTCTGGTCCATCGGCCGACCGGTGGTGATCCAGCGGCCGGCCGGTGGTCCAGACAGAGAGGAAGGCTCTCTGTCTGGTCCACCGGCCGGCCGGTGGTGAGCCAGCGGCCAGCCAGTGACACCAGGCAGTGGGCAAGTCTACTGCCTGGGTCCTCCGGCTGGCCGGTGAGCTCACACCGGCTGACTGGTGGACTCAGTGAGTCCACTTTTCAGCTTTCTTGGGCCAACTCCTTGGCAACCTTTTGCCTATCAACAAAAACACTTGAAAACAAGTTAGAACATAATAAGAGTGATTATGATCATTAAAATCCAAGAGAGAGGGGTACAACAGACTATGTTTACCATGTTTATCATTGTTTAACATGCTTACCATATTACCAATGTTTACTATTATGTAATTTAGTACAATTTTCTATTTTCTGATTAAGTAGTATTACACTATTTGAATTTGTATATTTGTGAACTAATGTTTGTTTTTTTGATTTGAAGGAAAATGACAGATCAATCAGTTGATCAGCCACATGATTCTGGAGATGAGCATATTGGTCATACATCTGGGGAGGAACATTCACATGCTCCTATTACGAAAAAGAGTTCAAAGGTTGGTAAGCGTGGGTGCACACGTTTACTAAAATTATCACTTGCCTGTATGAAGGAGGAGAGGATAGTCGTGGAGTTTGATGATGATGATCTTCCTAGAGGTCCAAATGCTAAAGATTTTAAGGGTTTTGTAGCAACTTAGGCTAAGAGCAAAGTAAGCATTCTCTATGATGATTGGAGAAGTGTGGATAAGGCGATAATTTCTCAGCTGTGGGAGACCATTTTGGTAAGATCTTTTGCTATTGTTTGACTGTTCTTTAAATGTTTCTAGTATATATAATATTTTTAACCTCTTTTTTATCAGATGACATTTGATATTCCTGACACTAGAGGAGTCAGGAAGAAATGCTTAGCGTTGGCTGATAGGAGATGGAGGGATTTCAAATCAACCCTCTCATCTGATTTCATTTATAGTCATAGGAGTCGTGAGAATCCATGTCGTATATATCCTTTTATAGATGAAGACACATGGAGACAATTTTTTGAAAGTATAAGAAAAGAATCATTTTTGGTAAGGGCAATGTAAACTTTTATAAGCTTTCTTATATAAATGATCTTATTATTGTTTTGTTAATGATTACTTATTCTTAATTTACAGCAAACAAGGAAAGCTCATCAAGAGATCCAATCTAAAAATGTATACCCTCATAGTTTATCTCGGGGAGGGTATGCATTATTGGAAGAACAAATGATGGCAGAACAATTTCAACAACTAAGAGCTGAGTCTTCAAGCTCTGGAGAGGTGGCCCCTCCATCCCCTCCATCTAGACATGAGAAATGGAAAAGAGCTCGGAAGGGCAAAAAAGGACAATATATTTCGGAAGAATCGAGACTCGTAGTTGAGAGGATTGTAATATATCTATTTTATTTATTTAAGTTTATTATTTTCATTATATATTTCCAATCATTATAGAAATGTTCAATTAATTATTACAGGACTCTCTTGAGGAGAAGAGTTCATAGGGGACATTTACACCATCTGGGAGGGAAGATATTTTATCTATGGCATTGGGAAAGCCCGAACATCCTGGCCATGTAAGAGGATATCCGGCAGGTGTATCGGTAAGAAAAGTGTTGCCACGTTCCTCAACTTCTAACGTTGAGGGAGTTTATAAAAAAAATAGAATCCTTGGAGGCTGAAGTCCATAATATTAATGCGACAATGGAGGACAAGATTAGAGCATCGGTGCAGTTTATGTTTGCAGACTTGCAAAGACAATTTCAGGGTGCAGCTCCCACTCCACCTCTCCCAGTAGCTCCCACTCCCCCACCTCAGCCTGCGGACCCCATTTTTGATCCTCCTCCTCCGCCGCAGCTACCTACTTATTGTGAGTTGTATGTTGATGATCCTCAACATCATATAGTTGCATATAGGATGGTATATTGTATAGAAGATACAGTTCATCATCAACAGTTAGAGGTAGAGAATCAGAGGGTCACTGTACAGGATATTATAGATAGATCAGCTCGGATACCATTACCTACAGATGAGGTGACGACAGTTGGACATAGTATCGACCATTTTTTACTTTGTCCATCCAGACTTCTTCGACTCATTACCATAGAGGTATGGATGTTATATCTTTTATTTTATATTTTTATTAATGTTTTATCATTTGAAAACTAATATATTTTTCAATTTATTTTTACAGGAATACTTCAAAGGTAAAGAAATACTGTATAGACAACAACAAAGACAGATAGCTATGACATCAGATGCAGATATTAGCAGTCTTGACAAATTGTCAAGATATTCAAATTTGTTGGCGGATCATTATGACTTTACAATGGAAGCTCATGTCTGTGGACGTGAACTAAGTGTGGGGATTATGAAAACTGATATCATGGAGTTAGTCACTGGAGATAAGTTTGGCATCAACGTGGTGCAAATTTTTATCATGTAAGTCTTAACACCTTTTCCTTGCGTTATATTTATTAAAAATGTATACTTATGTCTGCTTTGTATTAGGTATCTGTATAAAATTTGTGAGAGGAATGAGCTGACAGATATATATGGATTCGTGGACCCACAATTGATTTCCCCTAAAGCATGTGCATTGGATGAGGAACAAAGAATGATTTATATTGCTGATAGATTTGAAAAGAATGTAATCACACAGTGTTGGATGATGCCTTTTTGTGAGAGGTATGAAACACATCCCTCTCAAAGAGTTAATTATCTTTTAACATAAAAAACCACTAACGTTAAATTTCCTTTTATCAGGGATCATTGGATGTTAGGGGTTTTTTGCCCTAGGGAGAAAGCACTTTATTGGATATGCTCTCTCCATGATGATGTGCGAGAAAGTTTTAAGAATATATTGGAAACGTAAGTTTCAATTTCACAATAGTTTTATATATTATAATGAATTTTAAATTTACCCCATTCGTATTATTTTCTAACAGGGCATGGGTCCACTTTCGAAAAAGCGCAAAGAAAAGGAATTTCAAGATCAAATATGTACATGCGAAGGTAAATATCCATTTATAATTTGTACATTTTGATTTATTACATAAAAATAATATATTGAATTTACACTCATTCAAACAGAAATTTCATGAGCAACAAGGCATCATCGAATGCGAATATTACATGTTAAGATTTATGTATGAAATAATAACAACTGGGACAGTTCTGAGTTTTGACCTGGTAAGATTTCCTCTTTCTCATAATATTTCAATTTGATTTATTCATTATACAGGTTGACTACTATCCTTTTCCTTTGTAGCTTTTTGATGACCCTCAACCCTTTACTGCTGAAGATATCAAACACTTACAAGTGGAGTGGTCAAATTATTTTACAGGTTTGATTGACTTTTAGTTGTTTGTAATGTAAAATGTAATTTTGAATATTGTCAATGTAATTGTGTATTTCGTAGTCGTTTAGGTTGGATTTAGTTTTTTTTTGAAGTTTACAGTGTAAGTTTTGAATGTTATATAAGTGAATGTTTAATTTTTCTCTACTTCTTGTTTTGGTCTACTGTTGATGGTTTTTCTGGTCTGGATTTTGGTATTGGGGGAGAGGTTCCAAGGGGGTGGGTGGGTGTTTGGGGGTTGTCCAAGGGATATGGGAGGGGTGTCCAAGGTGTGTTTGGGGCTGTCCTAGGGGTCGGGGGGTGTCCAAGGGGTGGGGGGTGTCCAAGGGATATGGGAGGGGTGTCCAAGGTGTGTTTGGGGCTGTCTAAGGGGTCGGTTGGGTGTAAATGAGGGTGGGGGGGGGGGGGGGGCTGTCCAAGGGGTGGGGGGGGGGGTGTCCAAGTGGTGGGGGGTGTCCAAGGGATATAGGAGGGGTGTCCAAGGGGTGTTTGGGGCTGTCCAAGGGGTCGGGGGGTTTCCAAGGGGTCGGGGGGGGGGGGGGTTTCCAAGGGGTCGGGGGGGTGTCCAGGGGGTGGGGGGCTGTCCAAGGGGTGGGGGGTGTCCAAGGG
Organism: Viscum album; assembly: GCA_963277665.1. NCBI lineage: Eukaryota > Viridiplantae > Streptophyta > Magnoliopsida > Santalales > Viscaceae > Viscum > Viscum album. The sequence continues at coordinate 462,147,513 of OY728138.1, forward strand.
GTGGGGGGGTGTCCAAGGGATATGGGAGGGGTGTCCAAGGGGTGTTTGGGGCTGTCCTAGTGTTCGGGGGGTGTAAATGAGGGTGGGGGGGCTGTCGAAGGGGTGGGGGGTGTCCAAGGGGTGGGGGGTGTCCAAGGGATATGGGAGTGGTGTCCAAGGTGTCTAGGAGTTCTGTCCAAGGGGCCGGTTGGGTGTAAATGAGGGTGGGGGGGCTGTCCAAGGGGTGGGGGGGTGTCCAAGGGGTGGGGGGTGTCCAAGGGATATTGGAGGGGTGTCCATGGGGTGTTTGGGGCTGTCCAAGGGCTCGGGGGGGTGTCCAGGGGTCGGGGGGGGGGGGGTGTCCAAGGGGTTTGGGAGGGCTGTCAAGGTGTGGGGGGGTGTCCAATGGGTGTTTGAGGCTGTACTAGGGGTCTTGGGGGTGTAAATGAGGTTGGGGGGCTGTCCAAGGGGTGGGGGTGTCCAAGGGGTGGGGGGTGTCCAAGGGATATGGGAGGGGTGTCCAATGGTTGTTTGAGGCTGTACTAGGGGTCGTGGGGGTGTAAATGAGGGCGGGGGGGATGTCCAAGGGGTGGGGGGGTGTCCAAGGGTTGTGGTGGGGCTCCAATGTGGTGGGGGAGGGCTGGCCAGGTTGTTAGGTGGGTATAGATGAGGGTGGGGTTCAATTGGGGCTTGGGGGAGGGCTGGCATGGTTATTTTTGTTGTTTGGTTTCTGGCTGCTTTTTGGTGAGAGCAGTGCAATTATTTAAAAAAAAAATACCGCTTTCACGTCGGTTATTTTATAACCGACATGGTAAATAAATCGGTAGGGGTTTATCACGTCGGTTTTTTCGAGAACCGACGTGATAAACCGTTCCCGAGCCTTTTATCACGTCGGTTCTTAATATAACCGACGTGCTAAAAGGCCTGGGAATCGATTTACCACGTCGGTTATTGGATAACCGACGTGCTAAAACGTTTCCCAGGCCTTTTTATCACGTCGGTTATTTAAGAAACCGACGTGATAATAGGCCCGGGGAAGGGTTAATCACGTCCGTTATGTCATAACCGACGTGATAAACGATATCCCAGGCGTTTTATCACGTCGGTTTACAAATAACCGACGTGATAAACCCCCCCGCGCATGTTTAGAACGTCGGTTATTATATAACCGACGTGCTAAATCCCCATCCCCCATCATTTTTCACGTCGGTTATTAATGAACCGACGTGATAAACACCGTGATGTTAGGGATGTTACGTCGGGTTTTAAATAACCGACGTAAAAACGTTATTTATAACGTCGTCCGTATTAACGTCGCCTAAAAACCGACATAAATAATGAAAAATAACCGACGTAAAAAATGTTTTCTGCACTAGTTCGGGGTCACGGATAACCCCCAAAATCATCTTCTTCTCCAGATTTCTTCCGCCCAGAAGTGACTGTACGGCCGAATCTTCTCCGAGTTCCCGCCCCACCATCTGTCCTCTGATTTGAGCACGATCAATTGCGTTGGAATTGCAGCGATGAGTTCTTCCTTCTGCTTTAGCCTTGTTTCTTGATTCTTCCTGGTTTCTAAGTTATCGTGGGATGAACGCTTTGTCAATTTTCTCAGATCTACATCATTCCAAGGGGAATCTATCATCGTGGTTCACTTATATCGATCACCTAGGATCGAGGTAGGTGGTTTGTGCCTTTCTATAGGAAGTTTATGAATATTATGTGCAAATTCCACCAATACACTTGAACGAAGTATTGTGTGTTTCCTAGTTTGCCCCTACTGGTTTCCTGCTTTGCTTGTTTTCTTTAGTAGAGGTCATTGCTTGTGAGTAGAGTAAATTATTTTGTGCTCAGATTTCTTTTCCATGCTTGTTTTGCATGTTGGGCATTTTTCCAGTTGCCATGCCTAGTTGTAGGATAGCAGAAATGTTTTTTTGTTATTGTTGTTGAGACGTAGAATGATATCCAAGTAGTTATTGAGGTTTACTTGGACGATATACACGCGTTGAGCATGTTTGGTTATACTCAGGACTGTGAGAACCTAGAGTAGTAGACCAAAGGGAGAATTGACGGAAGGGCTTCCCCAGAGTGTCTTTTAATTACGATGCAAGACCATAGAGGGAATTGACGTTGAGTGATTCCCCAGAGAGTTTGTAGATCCACTACATGGGCCACAAGGGGAATTGACATTGAGTGCTTCCCCAGAGAGCCTTTATCACGATACGAGACTATAGGGGGAATTGATGATGAGTGATTCCCCAGAGAGTCTTCTTAATTACGTAGCTAAACCAGAGGGGTGAGACTGTGTGTGCTTCCCAGAGGGTTTCTAGTACTGATAGGTTGAACCATAGGGGTTAGACTGTGAGAGCTACCCAGAGGGTTACCTGATTCTTCTTTTATTGCTCGCTGTTTACTTGTGTACTTTGTTTGCTAGAACAGCAGATCATAGCTGCTTGTGCTTTTCTGTTTACTGTTTCTTGTTTTATTACTTCCATGTATTTATTGACTGTTTGGCACAAATATTTGGGTGATTTCCTACTGGGATTGTATCTCACACCCTGTTGGGGCCATGCTTTTGGGTCCAAGAAGACTATGTTTCTATAGGAATAGACAAGGGAAAGCTCCCTTCTACTTTAGGATCTTGATTGCACCAGGAGATGGGGAGCATGGGACTGAGCCGTGCCTCGCGATGCTGAGGAGCTTACTTTGTTTTTCTTTTGCACTTGGTTTTAGTTGTACTTCAGCACGTTGTTGTGTTTTCTGTTTCCTTAGATACTTGTACCTGATGCATCATTTTCATCATATTTATATATCTACAATGCTTTTGCTGTTTGGTTTCTGTTGTTATACATGTTGTTTGCTGCTTCTGCTGATTATTGTTGTTTTCTTACCTTATATACCTTACTGAATGAGGGCATAGTTTCCCCACCGACTCACCAAGGCCCTCATTGCTAGTCAGAAGCCTCTGGTGTTTGGGGAAACACGCTTGAGGTCATGTGGTGAACCGGGTATGGGGAACCAGTGGAGGGGCTCCAGATTCAGGTCGTTACAATTTTCAGCCCAAGGAGGTTGAGTTGTATGTAGATGAGTCTTTTGAGGAGAATCCTATTTGAATTTTGGATCATAGAATGAAGGTTTTATGTGGCCAGTCTATTCTTTCAGTATGGGTGATATGGTAGTACTACCGAGTGTAGGAAGAGACTTGGGAGAGGGAGGCCGATGTATGATCGTAGTGGCAAGAGTTTTTTGCTGTTTTTTCTTCACCATCCTTGGAAGGGAAATTTGGGGACAAATTACTCTAAGGAGGGAAGTTTGTAAGAACCTGATTCTTCTTTTGAGGTATGAATATTTTATTTTCAGTTTGTATTTAATAAAATTGGAGAAAAATTGGTTAAGGGATGAATGAAGGACTATTGCACAACATGACTGAGGCTTACACAACATGTAATCCCACTACACACTGTGTATTGATGTCAGTAATTTTTTTATGATGTGTAAATGAGCATATGAGACTCAACCTAATTGGTGAGGAATATCTAAGTGCATCCAGGAGACCTAGGATTAAATCCATGTGGAGACTAATTTCTGGGTACTGTAGTAGTACTGTAGCAAGAACTGTAAAGAACTGTAGTAGATACTGTAGTGGGAACTGTAGCAGGCACTATGCAGATGGAAGTAATTCCCCTGTTTGGGCCTTTAGGCCACCAATTTGGTCCCCTAGTCCTTTAAGGCCTTCGAGCCACCCATGCCTTCAGGTTAGTAAGGCCTTCGGGCCACCTCAAGGCCTTCGGGCCACCTTAAGTGTAGATGAAAACCAGAAAACCTACAAGGAACAAGCTTCAGAAAGAGGTGGAGAAAGGATATTTCACCATATTAGAAGCTAAACGGATTGCAATAATGAGAGGGTATGACACATGCTATTGGGATAAGACTGTTCATGCATGGGAAAGCCTAACTGAACAACCATGTGAAGGTGGGGATCTGATTTCATGATGAAGATGATTGGGAGGAGAAGTTCCAAGTAGTTAGTATGGGTTGTATGTTATATTTGAAGCCTACATGCAATGAATTCCTCTAAGGCCTACGAGCCATGTAATAATTTTGCCTACGAGCCTTGTAAGGGTTCCACATCACCCCTTGAAAGTTGGATTATCAAAAATCAATAACAAATGAAGGCCTTTGGGCCATTGGAGGATGTGTAATTGAAGTTAGAAAATGGAGGTAAAAAAGGAATATACATGGCATGTATATTTAGAGTACACAACGTGTATTTTTTAAAATTTTCTAAAATGTGAAGTAGCCTCATCTTTTGTCATTTGTAAATAAGGGATCACCAGGTTCACAAACCAGTAGTGCCAGACCTATTTTTTCATCTGGAATCTTCAACCAAACTCTGCTTCAATCACCGTCAGGGGCGTTTGATCCCAATCAATGATCTGTCGATTCCTCTTGATGCATTCTTTATGATTTCATATATTGATCTAGGTATTAAAGGTTAATATTTTTTTGTAGATCTAATCCATTATATATTTAATTAGAGGCCATTGCTGGATGAGGAGAGTCATATGAGTATGAGGTAGGTGGTCTTGTGCCTTTTTCTTGTTGTCAAGTTGAATATATATGTTGAAGTTCTGTGCACCCACTTTTCAGGCTTCACTTTGATTATAATTGACCTATGTTGTTGACTAATGTTTATTAGTTAATTTATTAAATGATTTAAGGAATTTTTGAGATTGTTAACCTTGATTAAGGGCCACCCCATGGGTGTGTTTCTCTTGGAATGACCTTTTATGGCCGTTTGGACTAGGATGCATATGGGCATGAATTCATTTCTTTTTTGTGGGTTTTTAAAATTTAATTGATGTTAGTAATAAATTATAAGTTGTTCAATTGTAAGTTAATTAGTTAGAGACTTGGGATGGTTATTTTTATCCTTGACTTGGTTTATTCCTATACTTGGTTTAACACCTTTGGAATGTTTTTAGCCGACTATTAAACTGCCCATGTGAGTATATAAATGTTTATGCCTTGTAATGATTTATATTACTTGATAGGATTATTATATTATATGTGCCATGTGAGTTCATTATTTTTAAACCATGAATTAGTCTAAATTACATGTGTTTCTTGTTATGATATCTTCCCACATGAGTTTATAATTGGGGAATCCATGTAATAATCCAATATACATGTTTCATTTTATAAATCCAGCCCATGTGAGTTTTTGAAGGGATAAGACTTTTGAGGTTGGTCCATTATTGTTTATATTGGATGCCTTTGGTTTGATTTTCTATGCCTTTGGGTGAGGTTTTTCTATGAATGAGGTAGAGGTTAATCTATGCCTAAGTGTAGGGTTTTTCTATTCTTAAGGGTGGGGTTTTCTATTCCTTAGGGTGGAGATTTACTATACCTAAGGGAGGGGTTTTTCTATGCCTGATGGCGAGGGTTCACTTGTTGTTACTATGTCATGAGCGAGCGATGATGTAATGGATGGGATCGGTTCTTCTTGGAATTGAATAATGAAAAGGAAGGATATATGATGTGTATTCAAAGCCAAATCACACACTTAGATTCATTATTTACTTATACTTTCTTATATGGTATGCTGATACATCTCTTGTGTTTACTTGTAGAACTATTTACTTTTGAATATCGTCCAGTTACTGGTTTCACTAATGTACATTGCCTATTATATATATTCCCTAATTGATCAGAATAGATCTTGGGTGATTTCCTATTGGGATTTAGTATCACACCCTATTTGGGTCATGCTTTTGGGCCCAAATAGATTATATGATTGTAGGTATTGATCAGGACCAGCTCCCTTCTACTGGTTCTTGAAATATTATTTAGGAGTGGAAGAGCACGTGACCCAGCCAAGGCTTGTGATGATTCTTAGATTCCTTTGTCTCCTTTGTGATTTTGGAACATATATTTTGGATTTATGTATTGTACCTATTTTAGATATTTTCTGAGAACATAACATGCTGCATCATCTTTTGTATGGAATGATGCTTGGTTATTTATCTTATCAGTATTCTACTATTTATTTCTGTTGTATGTTTTTTTTTCTGTTTTCGCTATTGTATTATTACTAATTCCACTATGTTACACTCTACCAATGAGGGCATAATTTCCCCACTATCACATCCTAGGAACTCACTACTAGTCAACCGCCTCTGGAATTTGGGAAAATGTGCTTGAGGCCATGTGACCAACTAGGTACATGGTTCTAGTTGAGTGGAATCTGGATCTGGGATGCTACAGAATGAGTGGTCATCTACCAACCTAAGGTATATGTTAAAATAAATTTTCCTTAAAGTTAAGTTTCTTTATATCATGTTCCATCATGAATCATGATATAATTTGCATAAATTGACTTAAAATTAATAATTTCATTATTTTAAATTATTGTCTATATTATAAATACTCTGTCAACTCTTGGTTATGGTTATAGGTTCCCCACCTCAATTGGTGTGCTCATGAACTTCCCATTTTTTTATTAATTGTTTATATCATCACACCACCTTTTGAGTGGGGGGTTTTCCTCCTAATAAATGGATAATGTTAATTAAATGGAAAATAGTGGTATATATACTCCATATTACTTCCATACGATTAAAGGTTATACCCCCTTAACTAAATGGAATGATAACGGAATTTAAAAAAAACCCTTGGATATTCATAAGGCATAACTAACCTAGTATAAATATGTTACATGGGCATGGTGTCAGTTATAGTTGTGATACTCAAGAAAGGAATCCCATATATTTATGATACTCTAGAAAAGCATCCCATATACTTGTGATACTCAGGAAAGGAATCCCATATATTTGTGATACTCCGAAAAGGCATCCCATAAATTTGTGATACTTGGGAAAGACGCCCCATATATTTTTGATACTTAGGAAAGGAGTCACATATAATTGTGATAATTTGTAAATTCCTCCCATTTACATGTGATACTCAGGTGGGGTATCCCTAAATAAATATGATATATGGGCATGGTGTCCCTTGACACTCTCTGAGATTCATACCACCACCCCTGGATGATTTTGTTACACCTTTGGTCATGGATAGTAGTAGTATCCATATATATGATTATAAATTTCACTAAATATATAGAACATATATATGTATAAATTTGTTATTTTTTTGAGATCATTAATCTTAGGCCAAATTAGGTAGCGTTATCCTAGTTTTCTTTTGGAATTAGAGCTGACCCATTTACATTTTATAGTTTTTTTACATTATTATGTGTACCACTACTTCAACTTGGCCTTTTATCAGTGCTAAAAACCAGAATTAACAGCGCTAGAAAAGTGCTGTTAATGACAGCATAGATAAAGGGGGGTCACCTTTATAAACGCTCAAAAAAGAACTAATAAAGGCGACCTTTATCAGTGCTAAAAAAGCGCTGATAAAGAATAACCTTTATCAACACTCTTTTTAGCGCTGATAAAGGGACCCATTATCAGTGTGCTTTTAGCGCTGTTAAATGTATCCTTTATCAGTGCTAAAAAAAGCATTGATAAAGGAACCTTCCCCTGCATCTACACAGCCAGCACCTACACACCTGCACAAACCAGCATACCTACACAAACTAGCACCTGCACACCGGCACAAAATACCCGCACACAATATTTTGACAAACAATGCTATATACATTTACTTAACAACATGAATACAAAAACACACACTGCATTATACATTTAAAACAATGTTTTACATGGTTACAATTAAAATTATCCAACAATAGTTATAAACATTAATGTTTTATCCTTTGATATCTGCCATCTGCTCTAAAAAATTGTCATCTATAGTATTTGTTGCCGAACAAAGAATCTGAACTCAAGGAAAAAATTCACCTATATAAGAAAACAAATATTATGTTATTAATACAATAATGAAATAAATTAAAACATTAAAATGAAAGAATAAATTAATATGGGAATTTGAAACTAAAATATAAAAATGATAAACTCAAATGTTTTCATTCTGATAATAATGAAAGGGAATAATGTAAAATCAATATGTTTTTGGATGATTTATCTCATTTAATAAATACTGATTCTTTATCTAATGAAAAGATTTATTGGTAACACTATGTGTCGGATTGAGGTGAGGTTGATTCATACACATCACAAATGACTCATGGATCATTTTCCTAAAGTATCAAGACAATCTGAATGAGTTTGTTTGGTTTTCCGTATGTTACTTGTGTTGTTTTTTAAGTTTATGTAAATTTGAAACCGATATCAGACACTTTTAGCCATACTGGTCACATCGTGCATCGGATTGAGGTGTGTTTAATTCGTACACGTCAAAAATGACTCATAGATCATTGTAAAAAAGTATCAAAACAACCAGAACATGTTTTCTTGGTTTGCTATATGTTACTTGTGTTGTTTTCTAAAGTTTATATCAATTTGAAACTGATATCAGACACTTTTAGCTATACCGGTCACACCGTGCGTCGGATTGAGGTGAGGTAAATTATTACATGTCACAAATGACTCATGGATCATTTTTCTAAAGTATCAAAACAATATGAATGTGTTTTCTCAGTTTTCTGTATGTTACTATTGTTGTTTTCTAAAGTTGATGCCAATTTGAAACTGATATCGGACACTTTTAGCCATACCGGTGACACCGTGCATAGGATTGATGTGTGGTCAACTTTTACACATAAAAAATGACTCATAGATCATTTTACTAAAGTATCAAAACAATCCGAATGCGTTTTCTCAGTTTTTCGTATGTTAGTAGTGTTGTTTTCTAAAGTTAATGTCAATTTGAAACTGATATCAGACACTTTTAGACATACCGGTCACACTGTGTGTCAAATTGAGGTTCTGTCGATTCATATACGTTCAAAATGAATTATAGATAGTTTTCCTAATGTATCAAAATAATCCAAATGCATTTTCTCAGTTTTCCGTATGTTACTTGTGTTGTTTTCTAAAGTTAATGCCAATTTGAAACTGATATCAGACACTTTTAGCCATACCAGTCACACCGTGCATCATATTGAGGTGAGGTCAATTCCTACACATCAAAAATGACTCATGTATAGTTTTAATAAAGTATCAAAACAACCTGAATGCGTTTTCTCAGTTTTCCATATGTTATTTTTGTTGTTTTCTAAAGTTTATGTCAATTTGAAACTGATATCAGACACTTTTATCCATACCAGTCACATCATGTGTTGGATTGAGGTGCGGTCGATTTATACACATCAAAAATGATTCATGAATCATTTTACTAAAATATCAAAACAATAAGAATGCATTTTCTCAGTATTCCGTATGTTAATAGTGTTGTTTTCTAAAGTTAATGTCTATTTGAAATTGATATCAGAAAATTTTAGCCATACCTGTCACACCGTGCATCAGATTGAGGTGCGGTTGATTTGTACACATCAAAAATGACTGATGGATCATTGTCCTAAAATATCCAAACAATCTGAATGCATTTTCTTGGTATTCCATATGTCAGTAGTGTTGTTTTCTAAAGTTAATGTCAATTTCAAAACTGATATCAGACACTTTTAGCCATACCAGTCACACCGTACATCGGATTGAGGTGAGGTCAATTTGTACACATAAAAAATGACTCATGGATCATTTTCCAAAAGTATCAAAACAATATGAATGTTTTTTCTTGGTTTTCTGTATATCAGTAGTGTTGTTTTCTAAAGTTTATGTCAATTTCAAACTAATATTAGACACTTTTATCCATACCGGTCACACCATGCGTCGTATTGAGGTGAGGTTGATTCATACACATCAAAAATGACTCATGGATCATTTTCATAAAACATCAAAACAATCCAAACGTGTTTTCTCGGTATTCCGTATGTCAGTAGTGTTGTTTTCTAAAGTTAATGTCAATTTCAAAACTGATATCAGACACTTTTAGACATACCGGTCACACTGTGCATCGGATTGAGGTGCGATCAATTCTTACATGTCAAAATTGACTCATGGATCATTTTAATAAAGTATAAAAATAATCCGAATGCGTTTGCTCAGTTTTCTGTATGTCAGTAGTGTTGTTTTCTAAAGTTTATGTAAATTTCAAACTGATAGCAGACACTTTTAGCCATATCAGTCACACCGTGCATCACATTGAGGTGCGGTTGATTCATAAACGTCACAAAAGACTCATGGATCATTTTTCTAAAGTATCAAAACAATACATATGTGTTTTCTTGGTATTCCGTATGTCAGTATTGTTGTTTTCTAAAGTTAATGTCATTTGAAACTGATATCAGACACTTTTATCCATACCGGTCACACTGTGCATCATATTGAGGTGCGGTTGATTCGTACATGTCACAAATGACTCATGGATCGTTTTCCTAAAGTATAAAAACAATCAAAATGCATCTTCTCTGTATTCCATATGTCAATAGTTCATAAGAGTCTCTCATTAAGTTATTCTTTACTAGAAACTCAAATCATTTCTAAAACCATTCTTTATAATCTAAGGATATGAAACATAAGAAAGGGTGATCATAGATGCTCAATAAGTGTAAAAAAAGGAGATATCGATGATCATATAAAGATAACATAAGTAGTAGAAATTCACCTTCATTGTCCTATTTGTTTACATTCTTCCATCAGGTATGCTGCCCATTCATTTCTAAACACATCTATATCATCTTCTCAATAAGAGTTTTTACGACAGTCATAGTAGTACTGAAAAAATATAAATACTTAAAGGATTAATAATTATTTTAAATTAAGTAGTAATTATTTTTAAAAATACCTCTTTAGGGATGTTAGTTTGTTTGTGAAATATGATCTCTTTCATAAATTTATGAACATAATAACTGCAGTCCTTGTCGTTTGTTTGTTTTAGACACTGCAGAAACATCGAGAAAAATAATTAATCTGTTTTGATATGTATTTGGATAGTGAAATATAATTATATACACCCTGATACTTCTCCATTTGTAGATCTTGTGCTTCTTGTTGTCCTTAGGCCCTGGATTCATTCCAACCTTTAGATGATATTCATACACCACCCTATCATAACAGAATCCTCATTAAAAGATAATATAAATTATATAACTAGATATTTAGTTATAAAATGTTGGATCTAGTGTATTATGAATTGACAATCACCATTATTTGTGGTCGGTTTGTTGGATATCCATACAGTGAATCTAGAAAATATATCTTTAGAGTATCCAAATTGACTGCAATGAGCATCCAATGTTGCCTAAAAACACAAAAGGAATAAGTATTGATAGAAATTAAAATATAATTGATATGATTAAAATGTAGAGCTTTACCCCTGCAAAGTTGGTATTAAAAAGAGTCTGTCAGTCGTAATTCTGCATTGAAACGTTCTGAGCAGGCTTGACATTAATTCAGCCTGAAAAAACAGAATCTATTTCTTCTCATTCTGTAGAAATGGCAGCCACTACCTACATTCGTTGTTTCCCCATGTTTATTCAAACATGTATAAATCTGATTTATTCCATGATAGATCAAGTGTTCTTCCAACTCCTCTGGACTAATTTGTTTTTAATAACAACAATGTAAACACGGAAAAAGTATTTGAGAAGGGTCACATGCATGATATTTTGAAAACTTGATAAACTCTTTCATGCCTTCTTCATACTCTTTTGTAAACCGATTGGAATTCATCCATTATTTATTTATATTCATCCTATTTGAAATCCATAGGATAGGTATATAGGTTAGGGGAGAAGGAATACGAGTATAATTTAGATAAAAAACTAGATACTTCAAAAATGGTGGGGGCGTGCTCATTAATAGAAAATCTTGGGTGGTTCATGGGATTCATCCATTCCCTTCCTCTCTTCGATCCCCCCTGATGAGGGGTGGTTCTTGGGAGTTTTTTATAGTGCGTTAGTGAGTTTTTCCCCTATAATTCCTCCATTACTATTATCCTTTATTTGGCTATGATTTGGGATGATTTTAACTAGGATTTGTGTGATGATTTTACTATATCATCTTAAAATCAATTCAGATGATATAGATTTTGTTTGTATTGGCTAGAGGTTATCCTCGTATGATGAACACACCATGTTTTGTGTGGTTTAAGTGTTGTTGTGTTTCCTAGTGAGTTTTTGAAAGATTATTCCCAATTATATTAAGGAGCATAATTAATTATAAGTTTCTATAATTAATTATTTGGGAATTGTGCCTTGAGATTGGGTCTCAATCATTGGTACACGATTAGATAAGGTATGTATAGTCTTGGTTAAGGATGAGTTGATCTTGGTGAGGTGGTTACTCCATTTTTTGAGGTAGGTGGACCCTATAATACAAAATCATGTTCCAATTTATGCATGATTGTGCATTCATGCATGAGTATACATGTTCTTGTGAAAGGGATAGAAATCAAGAGCAACCAAGGTAAATAAATAGGGTGTTTTTGATCCACCAAGAGATAAAGTGAGGGTTTTATTGAATGTTTGTGATTTTATGATCATCCAAAGATTATGTCTCTATGGATTAGTTGTGTTTATGAGAGGATAGGGTTTGGTATGAGATTTTTATAGCCTAGTTAGATTTTCTAAGGATATTTGAGTAGGTATTAGAGTCTTAGGCCTAAATAAGATGGATCATATAGTTTTATATCTCACGTATGATGAGGAACACCCTCTTAAGGATATATAAGAGTCATGGTGTGTGTGATGAGTAGGATATTCCATATAGGGATTGGTGAAGTGTGACATAGAGGATTTCCTCCTTATAATTGGATTAAGAGATATCCAAGGGGAGATACGATATGGTACCTAAGTGAGGGTCATGATAATTGTCTTGATGACTTAGCATAGGGTATCCAAGGATCTTAGTGTGAGTTTCTTAGGATGGTCATTATTTAGTTTTAATGAGTTTTAATGTGGGAATTAGAAGATGATATAGACTAGACTATAGAGGCCTAGATCAAGTATAACATGTGGGTTGTGACATTACCATGTAGAGATGAGTGTGTGTTGGTATCAATGAGTTGAGATGGGTTAGGTTTGTAGAACCCAGTAGATTCCCTTATAGGAGGAATTAGAATGTTGATAGGTTGGGAATAATTATCATGTATAATCAAGATGGTTTTAAGGAGATTATTATGAAAGGCTAAATGGATGGTGAATTTTATTATTTATGGTCAAACCGACTAAGAGATTGGGACTTCATATGACTTTCACCTAGTTGAAGTATGATCATCCCTGGGGCCCACCTATTGATGATGTGGTTTAGCTAGTACGAGAGGTTGACTATCTATATACCCTCCTTAGATTACTATTTATTTGTTTTGTGGCATGAGACAAGATGGATGGCCTTTATTTAAGTGATAAGGTGTTGGTAGGACCCTACTTTGAGTGAAAAGGAAGTGGTAAAAGGGGATTGGTGTGTTAATTCCATGGGATCCACCTATTGATGGTGCATTTTGACTTGTGATAGAGGTTGGATATTGTGATTCCATCCTTATATCATTTTTTGTATGATAATATGATGTTAGATATAGAAATGGGGATCACTTAGTATTGGTTTAGAGTATATTTGTGAGAGGTTGTCTATAGAGATTCACTCTTCAAATTGTTTTTTATGTGATGTGATGGTGAGACCCACCACAAGTGGGGAGAGCTAATCAAGACCAAACAAGTAACCAACCACATATACATGTGTCACACACACAAGAATCACACACAAGAATCATGCCAAATCATAAGTAATCTCAATATTGAAAATAAATGAAAACATAATTAATTCATGCAAATTCAATTTTACTCACCTTAAGGAGGAGGACCCGATGGCGGAGGAGGAGGAGGTGTCAACAGCGGAGGCAATAGAGGCAGCGTGGAGGCAGCGTGGAGGCAGCGTGGAGGCAGCATGGAGGTAGCAGAGGCAGTTCAGAGGTAGTGGAAGGTAGAATAGGCAGCAGAGTAGGTGGAGGAGGTGGAGGAGGAGGAGGAGGAGGAGGCGCCGAAAGAGGATGAGGAGGAGGATGAGGTGTCAGAGGAGGAGGAGGCTGTGGTGGATAGGAGCAGGAGGAGCTGTGGTGGAGAGGAGCCAGCAGATTAGGTGGAGGAGGAGTAGGAGGAGGAGGAGGCCGCGATGGAGGAGCAGGATGAGGAGCAGCGGTGGAGAGGCGGCCACGGCGTAGGAGGAGGAGGAGGAAGAGCCATGGTGGAGGAGGAGGAGGAGGAGGAGGAACCAGAGGAGGAGGAGGAGGAGGTGGTGGTCGCGGTGGAGGAGGAGGAGAAGGAGGCAGTGACCGCGGTGAAGAGGAGGTAGCGGTGGAGAGGAGGCAGCAGCATAGGGCTTCTGCAAAATCTTGACAGGGTGCAGGGAGGAGGAGGAGGACCCGATGGATTTTGTAAATCTCGCGTGGACCTTTATCAGTGCTAGTAAAAGTGCTGATAAAGGGGGTCTTTATTAGCGATTTTGTAGCTCTGATAAAGACAAATTTTATCAGTGCTAATAAAAGCGCTGATAAATGTATAAATTTAATAATTTCTTTATATGATTATATATTTATTTAAAATGATATTTATGATAAATATATGTATATATTTATTAATAATTACAACTCTAAATAAATATATCTCTATTTATACTTATAAAATTATTTTGAAGGTATATTTATATATATATCATTGAAAATATAATAAAATATATATTTATTTTTTAAATATAATTTAATTTTAATTATAAGTGTACATTTTTTATAACATATATATTAACATAATGAATTATAAATCAATAACACATCAACGTGATATGTAATTATAATCTATAAATGAACATTATTCATGCACATATATATATATATGCATGTATATATTCATTGACCCCCAATTCATTGGAAAACACATATATATTCAATAATTTTAATTATACATATATATTAAAACGTATTATATATTTATAAATAAAACAAATACATTAAATATAAACACATATAATAAATATAAATATATTAAATATAATGAATTAATAAATCTAATAAATATAATGAATTAATAAATCTAATAAATCTAATAAATATATTTATTATTAATCTTATAATTATTTAATTATATATATATATATATAGTTGTAACATGTGTTTTTTGTTTAATGTATACACTAAATATTATCAGTGCTAATATAAATGCTGATAAATGTAACCTTTATTAGCGCTAAAAAAAGCACTGATAAAGGGATATTTAAAGCACTGATAAATGCACCCTTTATCAGCGCTAAAAAAAGTGCTGATAAAGGGTACACCTTTATCAGCGCTTGTTTTAGTGCTGATAAAGGGTTCATTTATCAGTGATTTTTTTAGAACTGATAAAGGCCAACCCTTTTATCAGCGATTTTCTAATAGCACTAATAAAGCCAGGCTCCTTCCTTGCCCAGTTTTGTGGTAGTGTACAAGCTGCTAATTTTATATTCATCAGCTAGATTTTACTAGAAACCATTAGTGGTGGCCTACTGAGAATATCTCAAACCATGTTTGGGACACCTATGGTACCTAAACAGACCTCATTATTTTAGGGATTAACAAAGGGAAGCAACCAGTTTTTGATTCTTTATTTTCATTAATAGGATGGTGTACCGAAGCAGATGACCAGTATTAGGATTGTGATGCTAGTGGAGATAGTTTTTGGGATTTTTTTTAATTTTTTATAGCATGACATATATTCCTATACCATTATCCACTTTTTATATAGAATCATGACATGATCATAATTTTTTATATAATATTGATTTAGCTTCCACCAGTTAATTTATCTAGATGAGTTATCATTCCCCTATTGGTTACTCATCACTTTTTTCAGTTTATTATCTTAATTGTTCACCATTGTGATACACTTTGATCAAGAGAAAATAGTCTCCACATGGACACCTCATACTCCCTTTCTACTAGTTGGTAGCCTCTGGCACATGTGGCAGTGATCTTGAGGTCATGTGGCCATTCGGATCAAGGAACTACTTAGTGGATTTCGGGTCAGGATACTACAAAGTGGTATTAGAGGTTCTTTTCATTTTTTAATTACTAATTGGGTATTATATAGTAGACTATTATGTACCTTAATTTGGTAATAATCATATTCCCTAGAGTAGCTAACTCACATATAAGGGAAATCAAAATTACTTGGGATATGATATTACTATTTTTGTTAGTGTTTGTTATAATTGGGCTGATTTCACCGTTGGGTGAAACACATGTTTTGTGTCTTAATCAATGATGATATTATTATTATGGATTTCATTTTTAATTTTACAAGTATGGAAAGGAAATATCATATCATGTATCATTTTAAGCACTTGAGGATTTATATGTCATGAAATATTCTCTACCATATTTATATTATTTCATGAGTCACCTTTATTTCCTATGATTGTTTCAAGTACCTTGATTATTATATATGTAAATGTGCTAATGATTATTTATAGAATAAAATAATTGGAATTATTAATATTTATGAATCAATATAAATGGTGTTCTCCAATATATATTATTGATGACATCTTAATTTACCAATTATTCCATGTTTGACCCATGAACCCCTAGTTGTATGGGTTGAAATAATAGTTTTTTTGATTTATATAATTTCAATTGTAATTTATGAATAATTTACATATATAAATAGGGAATTGTAGTTAAATCCATGAAATCATTATACATTTATTATTACATTCTGATACCTAATGTGATGGTTAGGTCACAATTACATGACATACCAATTACAATTTATAAAGATTATGGGCCTTTATATATTTGGAATAGTGATGCATCTAACTGGACTATGATATATTATTACATATTAATAAGTATGAAAAAAATATATCAATTTTTTTAAATTAAATTGTTACAATTAAATGTGGGTTCCAATTTCAAAGTAAAAGGTTTTTCCCTCTATACCTTGAAATTGACACTCCATATACCAAAACCTCTACTGTGTGATACGAGACCTTGAACCTAACCCAAACTTAGTAGTGGGAAGTGGGAAGTATCTCCTATAATTCTTTATGATATTTCTTATCACCTACACTTTTCTTTTAGAGAAGGCATATAGGTGTGACTCATTTATAGGAAGGCTTTGTATTTATCCTTTCCTATTTTATTATTTCATAAATTTTGTTAAATCTTACCCGAGGTTTGAGTTTTGAAATTGTAAAGATTTGATTCCCTGAAGTCCTCAATTCATGCACCAAGAGAGTGATGGTGAATATGCTATGGAAGGGGATTATACCTAAACCACTAGTAACAACTCCTACATTTACACTACTGGAACCTCCTTTTGATCCTCCACAGGGTGCTGATGCTTAGTTTTTAGGAAAGATTTTTATACTTCATGCAGTCTCTACAGGGAGATCTATGACCTGTCCCTACTATGGAATATTTTTTGAAAGAATTCCAGAAGAAACATACTCCCACATTCTAAGGGGACGGAGGTCCTTAGGCTACTAAGTCATGTTCAAAGGCCATGTTATCCATATTCAATAATTTGGATATGCCTCCTGGGAAGAGGGTCAATCTCACCACCAATATGCTCTGAGACTCCACTAAACATTGGTGGGATGCCATTTCTCAGGTTGGTATTCATCGGGGAATGGTCTATGTAGACATCGAGATGGCCTTGTATGACTAATTCTTTCCTCATATGTTGAGATATAACCACATTATAGAGTTCATGCATCTTTAGTAGTGTCCTATTTCTACAATGGAATATTCAGCTCATTTTACCGAGCTTTAGTATTTTTCACTAACATTGACACCTGGCGAGGTTACAATAGTGAGATGGTTTGAGGATGGGATTATCGAAGACATCCAATCACTTGTAAATTTATTCCAGTTGACCAAAATTTCATAGATAGTAAACTAATCCATAATAATTGAGTGAAGCCTAAGGGAAGATTGTAGTGTTAGTAAGGCTGGTTTGGTTTCGAGATAAGGAAGTGGTTCCTTGAGTGGTATGAAGAATCAATTTGAGTCTACATGTGGGGGTGTATGAAGCCAAATAAAACCTACTGATAGTTACGTAGTGTTCCATTAGTGTGGGAACCCATGGAAAAATAATACCTAGTGTTCTTAAGAACTCATGTAATGATGAAGTTGTGGTAGGTTAGTGAATCTTCAGCGTTCTTGTAGGAATCATCTACATATTCCTAGTGGGAGAAGATCTATATAAACTTCACTTTCAGGAATGGGATTTTTAGAACAATTCAAAGAAGTTATCCAAAGTAATACCAATTTATTTGTATGATAAGGTGGTTATGGTCGAGGATGTCATGCTTCAGAAATTCAATGCCAATAGAGCAAACCTACTCAGGGTAGTTGGGTACCATCTCAGGGACATAGATTGCGCCATATCTCCGCAGTGAAACCTACTCCAGAGGAGTAGAGAACTAGGCTATTTATAGTTATAGGTACTATTATAGTTGTCTTTACTATAGTATCTTCCTTATTTGATACATGCACTTCACACTCTATTATATCTGCAAAAAATATTGGAAAGTATAGGCCTTGAAATGGAATACTTTTGTGGCTTAACGACTCTCAACACACTATTAGGGATTTGAACAAAGAGTATACACCAGTGCAAGGATTTACCTCTAGAGGTGGGAATATTTATATTCTTATGGAACTTTTTTGTCTTTAAGATTACCAAATTTGATGTCATTCATGGGATGGACTAGCCAGTTCTAGACCATGCCCATATTGATTTCTATCACTATAGGGTGTCTTTTACATCACCTAAGGGAAGTAATTTTTTTCATAAGGGAGAATGGGATATTAAAGAAAGATGAAATGGAATCAACCATCATGGTATGGGTAGAGTGACAACCCATATGGGTAGTATTTTTATGAGAAATCAGGGAACATGGCTTGTAGAATTCTCTCTTGCGGTGGATCATTTCAAGGAATTCCCCCCTAATAAATTCTATGTATTACCTCTTATGATAGAGGTTGTGTTCACCATTGATCTAGTTCCAATGGAGGAACCAATTTCCATTCTTCCTTATAGGATGACACATGAAGAGCTCAAATAACTCAAAAATAATCTATAAAACCTGGAAATTAAGGGTTTTTTCTGATCGATCACTTCTCTATGGGGTTCAACCATTCTATTCTCCAAGAAAAATAAATATATCCTTAGGGGTTGTGTGAATTAACCCCAGCTAAATCAACTCACAGTTAAGAACTGATATCCACTACCATGTATAGATGAGCTATTTGTCAAGTTCTGAGGAGTGATAAATTTTTATAAGATCGAATTGAGGTCAGGATGACACCAAGTATGTGTAAGGTTATTAGTCATAACACATAAAGCATTATAGATTATATATGTCTTGTATGAGTATCTAGTTATGCAGTTTGGACTTATGAACATGCCACTAGTTTTCACGGATATAATGAATCTAGATTTCCACATGGATTAGGATTCTTTTGTGGAATTATTATTGGATGAAATTTTAGTGTATTATTTTACTCAAAATGACCATTAAAAACACCTATAAATCATGATGAATACAATAAGAGAGAACCTACTATTTTCTAATCTCACCAAATTCCACTTTTGGATCGACAAGGATCACTTCTTGAGTTATATCATTTCAGATGTAGGAGTACATGTTGACCAATTGAATGTGAGAACCATACTTTCCTAAGATAATCCCAATAATTTATTTTATATATGAAGTTTATTTGGGTTTTATGGCTATTATAGGCGTTTCCATCAAGACTTTTTATTCCTATAATCACTTCTCATGGGATTGAAAAAAAGGGTGTTGAGTCTTTATAGAAAAACACTTGTAAGGTATCCTTTTTGGTGTCGAAAGGGAGATTGAATTCAGTACCGATCTTGATTTTCATAGAGTCTGGAAGAATCTATATAGTCTATTGTGATTCCTTAGGAATCAGTCATGGAGTAGTTCTAATATTGGAAAATCGAGTTGTAGCATACAGGTCCTGGGAGCTGAGACCTCATGAGCAGAATTACCCTGTTCAATACCACAATCTAGAAACTATGGTTTATGCTCTACACTGTTGGAGGAATTAAATTTTAGGGTAAGGTTTCATCATTAAAATGGACCACAAATGTCTATCCTACATTTCTAAACAGTGTGAATTGAATCTCATTCAGCGTAGGTAGGTAGAGTACCTGCACTAGTTTGACTTTGATCTTGCTTATACACCTGTAAAGGGAAATGTGGTAGTTGATCCCCTGATCCAAAAGACTTACACATAAGCCATCCAAGAAGACAATAGTGAGTGGAAGTTGATAGTATTGTTTTTTAGGATTCACCTGGAGGTTTTTAAATATCATGGGTATCATGTTTTGGGAGCTTTGGTAGTGACATCCTCCCTTCTAGAATGGGTAACGATGAGACAACTGTTAGATCCTGAGGGATTAGTCTTAATGAAGATTGTTTTAGAAGAGGATCCAATATCTGGTAGGTTTATCAATGAGAATGAGATCACACAGTTTAATATATTTGTTCTAGTTCTTTCATACGTTTTGGAAGAATTGATGTGGTAATATCATGACTTATTTTGGGAAGTACACCATAGTCTTACCAAGGTTTATTGAGATGTACATCATTAGTATTGGTGGTTGGGTATAAAGAGGAATATTTCAGGTTTTATTACTCAGTGGTCCACCTGTCAGCAGGTGAAGGCTAAGCACCAGTGACCTACTGGACTTTTACTGCCTCTTCCCATTCCTCAATGAAAATGGTATGATTTAAGTATAGATTTTCTGATGGGTTTTTCGATATCCCCTTGAATAAGTGATGTGGTATGGGTGATCATAAAAAGGCTGAATAAGGTCACACACTTCCTACCTATATGAGATACCTTCTTATTTGATGAGATCAAGAGGATCTATATCCAAGGGATTGTGTGCCTTCATGGGTTTTCTCCTTTTATCATATCAGACAGAGATTCCTAGTTCACATTTAATTTCTATAAAGGGTTTAAAAAGTACTAGTTTTATATGTTTTCATGAGTATAACATATCACTAATAGACATACGGTCAATATGAGCATATGATAAAGGTGCTAAAGGACATTCTCTAAGCATATGCCCTTGATTTTAGAGGTTCATGGGAGAACCACATACCACTCATTTAGTTTTCCTACAATAACATATCTCACGTAACTATTCAGATGGGTCCCTACGAGGCCCTATATAGAAGGCCATGTCATTCACTCTTATACTAGTTAGAGGCTGGTGAGGAAGAACTATTGGGAGATCATCTCATTCAGGAGACTTTAGAGTAGGTACAATTGATTTAGAAGCATATAGATAGATCTTAATCTCGATAGAAGTATTATACCGATCATCTTTAGCAACCTCTAGAGTTCAAGGTGGGACATTAGGTCTATCTAGGATTTTCTATCAGACTGGGTCATAGACATATTTAAATATAGGGAATGACGTCACCTCATTACATTGGGAATTTTGAGATCTTGATGAGAGTTCGATCTGTAGAATATTAGTTGTCTTTACCCAAGAGGTACCAGGAAATGCATGATGTCTTCCATATATTACAAATTCACCGTTATTTTTTTATCCCATCCAATTAATTTGATCTTGAGGATATAGAGTTAGTGGCAGATTCATCCTTTGAAGAGAATTTGGTATGTATTGTTGATCAGAGCATGAAGGATCTATGTGGTAGGTCAGTTCCTTTGGTTATGGTTCTATGGTACTATGACTATGTGTAGGAAAAGACCTAGGAGAGATAGGATGATTTATGTGCTCAATGGATGTAAATTTTCTTAGATTATGTTTTATCACCCTTGTAAGGGAAACTTGGTGAAGAGATGTTTTAAGGTGGAGATGTTGTAATGTCCCATATTTTCAAAGAGGTAAAATTTTCTTAAATTTTTTAAACCCTAATTAAGTTTCTATTTTAGATTAAGGTTGGGTAACCATTCCCATAGGCTGATATTTTTCCCTTTTTAAGGAAATGTAGAATGTGGGACAGAGGATGGTTGTAGGAGAAATACATGGCATGAATTAAATTCATGACATGAAATTAAATCACGATCTGTATTCGATATTGTAAGATCCTAAACTTTATGGATGTATGTAATTGTTTAGATTTTGGATTTAATCTATTTTTTTTGTAAATGAAAAGTTTCCCGAGTGTATTAGGGGACTTAATATTTTTTCAGGGGTTATGGTCAGGAAAAGAAGGAAAACCAGGCCAAACTATGCAAGACACATGGTTGGTGCATAGTTAAGTAAATTGTTCGACCTTCCCAAGAAAACTGTGCAACCCTAGATACTAGAAAATCACATGGTTGGAACATAGTTTGTAAACTATGTAGGCTATACTAGGTAACCATGTGACCCATATTCTCTTGTAGAGTGGGTTTCACATAGTTTTCACATGATTTGGAAAACCGTGAGGGTAAACCATGTGACCTAGTAAAGTTGGTAAAAATTAAAAAATATCCATTACATTATTTTCATGTTCCTCCTAATTTTGAATCCCATCTTCTCCCTCTCAACCCTAGTGATTAACTATTACTCTCAAGTGATTCCAAGGGTGATTCTCCTTCATCTCTAGGCCATTTATGGTGTCATCAGTTGCGAATCGAAGCCCCGGGTATGTCTAATCTCCTCCCTTCTTCTCTTTTACAGATTATGGTTTGTATCTTGGAAAATATTCTACCAAATCTATAAAAAACTTATTTTCTGGTGTAATCTAGGTTAAATATTAAATATTTGTTTGAATCTAGATCCAATCGCACGTTTAGGAGTGTATTCATCACCAAATCCAAGGTAGGTGGTCTATAAGTTATATCCAATATTTTCATTGTAGATTTGTGTATGTTCGGTTTTGTTATTTGTTATATCTTGTTGTTATTTTAATGCCTTTGGTGATATTTTTTAAAATGGGTGTATAAATGATGAATACGAACTGTAATTCTCCCCATGGGACATGATGAGGATTATTTGACCAATTTAGGGCTAGTTATGGGATGCGCCTATCTTCCCATACCTAGAAATTGGTTAAGTAAGAGAAAGGTTATTGTGTGATAATGTAGATACCTTGTAGAGTATATTGAAATGTTTAGTGGAAGTGAAAATGGAATATTGGGAGTTTGTATATATTTGGTAATGGATAAGTTGGTTGTTGTCATGGAAAAAATTTTGGTAAATTGGGTTAACTGAGATTGTGACACATGGCTTATGAATTATAATAGAAATTACTAAGAGAGTTAGTTCATATGAAATGGTGAATATGATACATTGTTAATGGTATGTGAAATGAAAAATATGTTAAATGGGATGATATAAGGGAATTATTGAATATTATTAGTGATCTAGGCACAAGAATTAGAATTGGGCTTAATGGGATAAGTAATGTAAATGGTAAGTGTGTTAATGGATTATATCATAGTATTAATTCCTGTGTTTATGGAATGTGATTTCTATTTTTATTGGTTGTGTTGTTTGTGTTATGGTATGTGTGTGGTGAATAGATAAATAAGTATGTGCACCTGGATTAGTATAGTGGGGCATTGACATGAGGATCTACACCCATAGGTCGAGTTTGTATGAGACTCTAAACTACAAACCAAATTACATGGGTTAGAGAAGGGGACATAGCTCTATTATCGCAACAGTTTCATTCCACCCAGACTAAGGCTTAGAGGAGAGGACATTGTTTTGTTGTGATGTATTATCCCTAGTGAGATAGGGACTTTACTTATTACCTTCTTCATAATGATAAATTATATAATCCTCTGTGTGAATGATATAAATTCCTAACTCATGGATTATATGTTGATGATGAACTAAGAAATTAGGAAGATATACATAATTAATTTGGCACTATGGTTAGTAAGTGTTATGTAAATATTGTCAACTAGTGACCCAATCTATTTTTTATTTACTTTTCATTTATTTATTACTTTCATGAACTACCTGTTTAGACTGTATATTTTGTAGACGCTTTTGGTGGTATCTTACTGAGTTGTACTCACACCTTTCTCGGTCCGTCATTGGGTACCCGTGCAGATTTCATGCCTGTTGGTCAGGAAAAGGGAAAGGGACCTATGCTTGGGAGTTGAGTCACGATTGAGAGTTACATGGATGCAGTTCCAGACTTAGAGTCAGGACCATTTTTGGGTAATCTTCTATTATCCTTGTTTTGGTTTTTGTTGACTTGTCATTGTATTAAGACATGGAATACTTATTATTGGTTGTAGTTTGTACCTAGTTTTGGAAAATGGTTATTTATGCATGTTCATTGGTTATTATAGTTTTTTATGCTATTCTATTTAATTTTTACTGTGACATACTTTTTTGATGAGGGAATATTCCCCCCATATTAATTTTAGACCCTCGCTTCAGGTCGATAACCTTTGGCATATGGGGAGGCGCACTTAGGTCTTGTGGAGACCCGACTCAAGGAACCATTTTAGTGGCTCCCGGGTCGGGGATGTAACAGAGTGGCATCATAGGAGTTAGTTTCTATGGTTTTTTTATTTGGGATGGTATATAGGAGGTTAGGATGTGTTGTGCCTTGGTAATAATCTCATTCTTGGGAGTAGCTAACCCATGTACAAGAAAAAACCCAAGTCACCCTGGGTGGGAATTGTTTTTATTATTGTGCGTTGTTACATTTGATTATATTTCACCACCGGGTGATGCACATGTTGTGTGTTGTGACTAATTTATGATATTTTTCTGACGAACAAAATAAAATGAGGTTGTACATTCATATATCATGTTTGTTAGCTAAGGATATAGGTGGCATGCATCATGATATGCACACATGGGATGGGTGTGTGGGGAATAGAGAGTATAGTTCATTTTTATTCTTGGAAAAATTTGAAGAAAATGGTGCCTAATAATGGTAATGAAAGTTGGTAAATGAAAAAATTTAAATGAATAATTAAGGAATATTGTGTATAAAGAAATGTTATGGGTGGGTTAAAATATCAGGTAGTGGTAATTATAAATATTGAATGGTGTTTTAAGGAGAACAATTTTCATTGTAATGGTAAAATGGTTAATGAATTTTTCTTAATGAAAGGTGTAAATGATTTAAAATGATGACTGTAACAAGTTTTGAAAAGGGGAATATACCCAATAGAAAGGATTTGTGATGTAGAAGAGGTAATGGATTAAAAATATGTTTGAAAAAGACATGTGATTAAGTAATTTGGTTTACCCCATGTTAACCATGACCCACAGTATGAATATTAGAGGGTAGTGTTCTATGTGGGATTATGACCATACAAATAGTGTATGCAGAGTGAGTTGTTTAAGGTTGATGGTGTTATATTTTTCCATCTGTGGCTTAATCCCATCAGTCATTCTTCAAAGCATCTGTTGAGGTAAATGTTTTGAGTTATAGTCATTAAATGGGTAGGGAGTTTTGAAATTATAATGAACATGGAGTTTAAAATGAGAATTCTTGATTCCAAAGTGGTGAAGTTAATTATGAAAGGATGTACGGTGGTGGAAATTTTGAGTGAATTGGGTAGAGGGTATTCCTTGTGTTTTCAATTTGATGCTTGTATGGGTTGTTTGGGGCAGTGAGAGTGGCTTAGTTTGACACCTTGGATTTGGGTTGTGAGGCCCTAATAGTTATGATATGGAATAGGAGATACGCTTATGGAACCCTTTGTAGGGTTGTGGAATTTTGTTCATGAGTTGTTTTTCGGTAATACAAGTGTGGAAACAATCATGGATCATGACCGTATGGATTTCATGATGGGCCTTAAGGATGGTTCCAGGGTTTTGGTGACATTGTTAGTAAGGAAATTACAATTTGTGTTTTTGATCATGGAGATATTTTTTGGATCATAGTTTTGATGTATGTGTAGGGTTACCTTTACTGTGGAACATATAGTAAATGGTCATTGGTGTGATAGGCATAATGTGTATCGGAATGAGGGTGAGAGTGTCATTCACGTGTATTGTTTTGTTTGTACCATGATATATATGGTTTCGATAGAGGACCACTGGATTTTTCTTATTGTGAATCTAGTTTATGGGGTTAGTATCATTCAAACTTCAAGGTGACCTATGAGAGAGGTTAAATGGGGTTTCTAGTGCTTTTGGGTGTGTGTCATACAGGTTGATGTTTTGGAATTTGATAGTGGGACACAGACTAATACCTAGTGCGGGTTGGGCTTAGAGGGCTATGTGGGAAGATTGATGGTTGGGGATGTAACTCGAGTTGTGGTTACACATTCAAAGTTTCTGGAAGATCAATGGTTAAAATAAGGGAGACTATCCCAATGGTGCCTGTGCCTTGGAATATGAAGCATGGGAGATCCTTCATAGGTGTAATCGATGTATAATGAGTACCATCAAGCTTCAGTAAATGGTATAGTTGTGCCCTGTTTCTTTGATAATGGCACCATAGTTCTTGTGGTAGGATTTAAGGTTTATTTATAAGGGTTGTATCTTATGGATGTTTGACCCATCTGTTTGGATAATGAAAAATGGAGGCCATGATGTTGTTTTTAAGTGGAAGAGACGAGGGTAACTGAAGTGTGTTTAGATGATTTTTTTTGAAGGTGACTCTTGAGGAGAGGGTGGTCACATAGATGATATTGTTTTTATGAATGGTTTTCTTATAAGGTGAGATATCAAGAAAGAGTTGGGACCGATGAGGCTGATGAACCAAGAGGCATGGTTAGGTGAGTAAGTGGGTGTTGGGCTATGCTCAGGTAAAGGTAGGCTTGTGAGAGTCTATTGGTTTGATTGGTATGGTAGACCATTATAATTTGGTTGTCAACTATTAGGGACGCACCAAAAGAAATATAGTAGTGTGGTGGATATAGTTCCATAGGAAACATTGTTTCATAACTACTTGGTGATTGGTCATAGAGCGGTGGTTAGTCTTGATTTTAAATCACACATGAATGGTGGTGGTCAAGTGCTGATGAGATGTGTATAGTAGGGAAACCCAAAATATTTGTAAAGTCATGGTGTCCCATAGTGGGAGGTTACATCTATAATGTATAATCTAGAGGTTATGTTCTTAGAAAACTTCTTATCCAACTTCAGCTTGCGATGATCATTCCCAATATCTTTAATTAATCCCATCTGTGTTGAGATGATATATCTTTATTCCTATAAACATGAAGGTATTTTGGTTGGGAGAGGGACATCATGGATTTTATGCTCATGGGGGACGTATATGTAGAGTCGGATAATGGGATGTGCACCAACGACGGTTTCGGGTGAGGCCCTCAGGATGAACCGGGTGTTGACGAATGTCATGGGTTCCATTCACAGAAGTTGAGAATGGGAACTAGGTGATGTTCTCTTTCTTGTCTAGGAAATTATAGACTATCATGTCTAAGTTTTTTGGGTTTGACTTGTGATCGAGTGTAATCCATGGTGATTGGAATCCCTCAAAGAGAGAAATATTAACAACACTCTTAATGTGGGGAGTGATAAGTCAGTCCTGGATATGGGAAGGATAATGTTGAGTTTATATAGTGGCACCAGGATTCCAATGCGAAACTTAGGAGGTGCACATTCAGTATCTCAGGGAGGCTGGAAGGGATGTGATTATGGTGGCTTATTGAGCCAAATAATGGCTTTGGGTTTAAGGTAGTTCCAAATGAAATTCGAGATATTGGTGTTAAATCCATTTAAGGGGAATGGTATTGCGCAACAATGGTTGTGGTAAGGAAGGTTGGGTTTTTTAACTAAAAAATATCTAGATTAGACTCAGTTAATTATTTTTGGGTGGTATTGGAATGTCTTGAAGTTTTTGGGTACCTTGTCCATGTGATGTAGTTTAATACCAATGGTGAGGCTAAGTGTTCCAGGATGAGTCAGCCGGGGATATCTCAACTTGGATAGAAGAGGAAGAAAAATTTGGGAAGTTGTAAATCACCTTAGATGGATGTTTTTGGGTGAGAATGACATTTCAAATTACATAATGGGTTTCTGTGAGAACCTATCCTTCTTTAGTTAGTTTATGAACAATAATAGTGGTTGTGTTGGGAATATTGACGGGGGTAGTGGTGCTGTGATGGAAGATTTATTTCGGAAGTCAGGGACTGAAATTAGAAGGTGTATTGGATGTTAGTGATATGATTCAAGTTGGTAATTTCCTTATGAAGGTGAAAAGGGGTAGCATGATGTATAATAAAATGATTGTTTTTGGAAAATCTATTTGGGGACAGTCTAACATGAACTGATAAACATGAATGGATGTGGTGAGAGTGACCCAACTACAGTTTGATGTTGCAATGCCTTTCGTAAATGAATTTGTACTTGAGTAAGATCAATTCGATCTTAGTACTCAAATGGATTGTGTAGGAATTTACTCTTGAGCAGTTTCAATGAAAATACTAGAGGCTAGTGCAGGGAGACGTCTATAAGGATGTTCAGGCATGGTTTGTTGGGAACACATTATGAATGATGTGACAATTGATTTAAGAATCTATTGGTATTTAATTGATAGTGGGGGTGCCAAATAACATAATAATGGGAGAGAATAATAATAAGAATGTGGATGGTTGATGAAATTATTACAGTTTTATGTTGGAGGGACTCAAGTGATCACTATTCGGGTGAGCTAATACTGATTGTGAGCATTAGTGTGAGTTTAATCAGCTGAGTTCCCCAAGAGTTTTTTTTTGTGGTTGGATGTATGATTATGGAATGGGATAATCGGGACATTAGTAATGGATCGTCATAAGTCAGAATATTTGTTTAGAAAGACTGTGTATTTTCCTTTTGGTGATATCATATTTTGGTCACCATTGGAGTTTTGAAATTAGAGTAAAATGACGCCAAGTGGTTTGGGTCATGAGATGTGAAGAGGACCAGACTGATGGGGTGCTGGATGATTCTTCCTTGGTTATTTTAAGCTTGGTGTGATGTTTCCATGTGCTATGAACTAGGCAGTGTCTCCTAGGATTTCCTATGAAGTTCTAGTGGTTGATGTATGGTTGATATTGATGTGCCCCTTGAGGAGTATCCAATTCGTATATGGGTTGTGGGGAGGAAGTAATGTGGGACAAGTTGGTACCTTTGGTTTGAATTCTGTGATAATATTTCAATGTTCAATGAGAATCTTAGGAAATGGAAATGGATAGGTGGTAATAGTGTCATGATATCCTCATTTCAGAAGCTTAGCGATGCTTGGGAGCATGACTCGAGGATGAGCTCTTATAAGGTGGAGAGGTTATAAGATACCAAGCTTTGTGGATGTATGATATTATTTAGATTTTGGTTTTAATGTATTGTTTATGGTTAATGAAATTCTTACTGAGTGTATGGGGGTCCTCAAGGGTGCTTTGGGGGTTCAGGTTATAAAAGGAAGGAAAACTAGGCCAAACTATGCAAGATGCATGATTAAGTAAATTGTGTGACCTTCCAATGAAAATTATAGAACCCTGGACAGTAGCCTATCACATGGATGGTGCATGATTTTTAAACCATGTGGGATTTACTAGGTGACTGTTCAAACCATATTCCCTTGGATAGTGTCTTGTGCACAATTGTTGCATAATTTTGAAAACCGTACTGGTAAACCATGCGGCCCAGTAATGTTGGTAAAATTAAAAAAATTCCATTGTGGGATTTCTGTGTTCTATCTGATTTTTCCTCACATTCCCTCCCTCTCAACTCAAATGATGAACTAGATATCTCAATGAATTTTAAGGGTGATTCTCCTTCATCTCTAGGTCTTTTAGTGTGTCATCGGTTGCAGATCGAATCCCTAAGTACATCTAATCTCTTCCCATATTCTCTTTTATGGATTTGGATTTTTATCTTGGAAAATATTCTTCTGAATCTATAAAAACCTTATTTTTCTATGTAATCTAGGTTAAATCTTAAATATGTGTTTGAATATGTATCTAAGTCCACATTTAGGAATGTGTTCATCATCATAATCTAGGTAGGTGGTCTACAAGTAATATCCCATAGTTTCGTTATAGATTTGTGCATGCTCGATTTGTTCTTGGATATATGTTACTGTTATTTTGATTCCCTTAATGATATTTGGTAAAATGGGTGTCTAAATAATGAATAGAAACTCTCATGGTCCCCATCAAATACATCAAGGTTGAATTTACTGATTTAGGGCCACCCATGGGGTGCACCGATATTCTCAGACCAAGAAAATGGTTATGTTTTTTTAAAGGTTGGGGTGAATTTCCCAGGTACTGTAGCTATAACTACCCATAATTTACATACATTGTTATTACTTAAAAATTGAAGCACACTTATTACAACTTATAACAAAACCATGAAAGGACCGTATAGGTATAGTGTCTTTAGAAACTGGAAATCATAAACAACTGGTTCATAAAGCATCTACTTTGCCTCCCATTTATTTCATCATATCTAGAGTCCCTTTTTGGCATATTCTACTTAATAACCTTCTTCCTGACCTGGGGAAATAAAACATACAAAAGGGTGAGCTCAAATGCTCAGTAAGAGTAAAAAAAGAAATATCAATCACATCATATACATAAGCACATAACTTTTGGAAATCTTAACCTGCAAAAGAGATCATAATTTCATAACATGGGATAAATCATAGTAGTGAAATGTAATCCCAATAATCATAACTTAAAACATGAAACTTTTTGTCATACACACATAATCACTGAGAATCATTTCTTGTTAGTCAAGACTCATTGCCAAGACTATCTTAGTGGACAAAGTCCACTTCTGAACCGAGTTTACTCCTCGTTTCAGTCCTGTTTCACTGAACCAGTTTAACCTGCCGTTCCAGCCATGTCTATCTCATGAGATATAAAATCTTTACCCAATGAATTGGAGGGAGATATAGGTCCCACCCATCTCATAATGATACCATTCTTATGTGTGCCACAAAATCATAAATCATACATCATTGCATAACTCATGTAATAAAAAAATGGGATTCTTAAACATCATGACATCATAAAACAATTCATATAAGATAAAGGAATTCATAAAAATATTTCCATCACAACATAATCAAATCAATGTAATAATAGGGATAGAAACAGAACCCTATATTATCTTAGATGGAAAATAATTTTGATAAAACACTTGAACTCCATTCTTGAGGAAAATATCCTTTCTACTTATAAAACATTTTCCTTTCTTAACATGTCATACAATTTTAAACTAAAAGAAGTTGATTAAAAATAAACTTGAAAACTTGTAAAGGAATATTCTTGGAAATAATGTTTTAAAAATCCATTCATGCCATATAAGTTAAAAAAACATTCTTTGTACTTTTGTCGGAAAAGTCAAAAAGTACCTCGTACGAAAAATGACAAAAGATTCCTTTCATATCCTTTACTAAAAACTCATCGAAGGGTAAAATTGGATTTAAAAAATTGTAGGTGGATGGAAATATTATTACATATTGAGGAAACATGTATGTGGATGATAAAATACACCCCAGTAAATGCCAAAGTATAAACAATCTCGGATAAAAATGAGATTGTGATATTTCCCATACCTTAGGTCTGATTTGCCTCGTAAGTGTCCAAACCTCCTGTATAATGATTTAAATAATGTTATTTACTTATTACAGAATCATAATTATTGTTATGATATCATATATGGTCATATTATTATCTTCTTATTAGTAATATTTCATTACAACTTGTTATTCGGGTGTTTATTACTTTTTGTTCTTATGCGTGTTTTGTCGAATAAATTATTATTCTTCTCTTTAGTTTATAGATACCTCATTTCCAGAATGTTATTAGTGTAATATATATCATATTAATTCATTCAATTCATTTATATAATCACTATGCAATGAAGATCATGTAGAACGAGTCACATCACATCGTGGAGACGGTATTCCGTACGTACGCACGAGCGATGATATCATTCCCATGATCATGGAATTGTATTGGAGTGTATGTATAATATTTCAGAATCAATATAACATTACAATAATCATATATAGTCATTATTTACCCCATTATACCCATCCAAGTAAGGTGGTGGTGGAAAGTAGATTACACCACGGCGTGGAGACGGTATTCCGTACGTACGCACGCACGGTGATTTTATTTTCCGTAGGATGGATAGATGGTGAAAAAGGGTTGTTTCATAATTATAATAACATATCATTATATGAGTGATACTGATGTTATTAATTCATAATGAAACAACTAAATAAGAAGAAGTGGAAGAAGAAATAAAATGAAAGAATCGGTAACAGACATTACCTCTTCTTTGAAGTGCTTCTTTGAGACCTCCTTTTAGGGCACTAAAATTGGTCTTTAAAGAAGACCAGGACCTCTAGGATGTCTCTAGGGAAGTTTAGAGGAGAAAGTGGCAGGGGTGTTCCGAGCTTGAAGGCTCAAATTGGTGTGAGGAAGAGAGGGAGGAGGTGCCCTTTTATAAGGGAGGAGAGGGGCACCTTTGGAATAACTAAAAATATTATTTTATTATAAAGCCAAATTCGGTTTTAAATAGCTCCAAATTGATTTATTTCAAAGATAAGGTGGGGATGGGTCTAAATCCTCTCATCCAATAGAATTTAGACAAGTTTAGGTTTCTATTTTGACATTATCATTTAGATTTAACATTAAATTAAACAATTTTACTTTTACCGTGTCTTCTTGTGTTCTTACACTATAAGGTTAATAAACTTAATATAACAATCCAAACGAACCCCAAGTTGTTTATTATTAATATATATAACCTTAAGTAATTTGGCCGAACCTTAGATTTTTAGGAATAAAATAACAATTAATAATATAATATTTATTTTGAAAACTATTTTATGTCAATTTTGACACTATTTAGTAATTGATTTTTGTGAAAATCATAACAGAATGATTAGTTCGAAAAAATTTAATTAAATCAATAATAACATGTCATATTAACCTGTAAAATTAGTGTAATTCATAAAAAGTGTCAAATTACATTTATTTGGGTATTTATAACATCAATTATGTCAATATTTCATTAATAAGATAATTGCTGCATCATCTTTGTGTCATAAATAAATTAAATTATTTAATGTATAAAAATTATTAATAAAATACCATTAGGTATGAAATATTTTTATCTTTCTAATGAACATTTATAGTTGAATTTATCTTATATATAACCTTATATTAAAAGTTATTTACTTATTAAACTTTGATTTTAACTATTTTAACCCTTCTTTAAATAAATTAATAATAAATGTCCTAATCTAATCCAAGTGGGCCTAAATGGTAATATTTTATTCCTAAGTTTGTTTTTGGTCTAATTACACTTATCCAATAGAATTAGGACATGTGTTAGGGTAATAATAATATCATTTTTACCCTTAATTACCCTATTTACTTTTAACCGTGATAAATAAAAGTAAAAAGTTACTATTCACCAAAAATTATTTTCATCTCATTGAACCACATTTTACATACTGACATCAACCGTGTCTCTAGAATTTTTTAAATTTCACTCACAGAAGCGGTAAAATTAAGTTTTATGAAAAATTCAGTTTTTTTAACTACCACTTAGTGGTTTCACTATTCATCAAAAATTGAAAGTTTTCAGAAAAATACCAAAATTTCACCCTAGGATAATTTCGATATTCTGAATCCAAAAATGAAGTCCATTTTGAAAAATAAAATTTATAAAATTTCAAAAAGTGGTTATTACTATTCATAACTGCTAGTTTTAATAATATTTTATTAGCATATCATTGTTTAGTGAAACTCGGTATTGCGTACGACGCAAGCTATTGAGGAAGGTCGCGATTTCGTGTAAAGAAATCCAAGAAAGTGTTGTGTGTAGAAAAATATTCTTTTGATGATCTATATAACATAAAAGTCTTGGGTGTTACATTCTACCCCCCTTAAAATGAATTTCTCCCTCGAAATTCGTCACTTTGTAACAAACAGATGAGGATACCTCTCCCTCATCATATCCTCAAGCTCCCATGTAGCTTCTTCTAATTAGTGGTTCCTCCATAAAACTTTCACCAATCGAGTGGTCTTGTTTTGTAGGACTTTTTCGCTATGATCCAGAATCTCTATCGGCTGTTCTTCATAAGAAAGATCTGGCTCCAGCGGTACAACTTCTGAGCTGAGTACATGTGAAGGATCAGGTATGTACTTTTTCAGGAGAGATACATGGAACACATCGTGAACTTGAGAGAGATTCGGTGGAAGCGCCAATCAGTAAGCTACCTTCCCAACACGATCCAGTATTTTGAATGGACCGATATATCTAGGGCTCAACTTCCCCTTCTTTTCAAATCTCATGACCCTCTTCCAGGGAGATATTCGTAAGAACACTTTATCACCTACTTCAAACTCTAGGTCCTTTCTTCGGTTGTCGACATAACTTTTCTGTCGACTCTGAGCTGCTCTTATGTGTTGTTTAATAGATCTGACCTTTTCTACCATTTCATCAACGAGATCGGGTCCTAATAGATTTATTTCCCCAACTTCATCCCATCAAGTTGGAGTCCTGCATTTCTTTCCATAGAGAGATTCATAAGGAGCCATTTGAATACTGAAGTGAAAGCTATTATTATAAGAAAATTCCACCAAAGGTAGGTGTTGATCCCAACCACCTTTGAAATCCATAGAGAAAAATCTCAACATATCTTCTAGAGTTTGAATTGTTCTCTCAGACTGACTGTCTGTCTGAGGATGATAAGCAGTGCTGAAACTCAACTCTGTATCCAGAGTATGCTGAAGACTTCGTCAGAACTTCGAGGTAAATCTCAGATCCCGATCAGATATAATAGAAAGTGGTACTCCATGAAATCTTACCACTTCCTTTACATATATCCTGGCAAGATGATCCAGAGAGAAATTCTCTCAAATAGAAATGAAGAGTGCAGACTTTGTAAGATGATCCACTATGACCCAGATAGCATTATTTCCTTTGGATGTTTTAGGAAGTCCTATGACAAAGTCCATAGTGATGTTTTCCCATTTCCATTCGGGTATGGGTAATGGTTGTAACATCCCCTTAGACTTCTGTCTCTCAGATTTAACTTGTTGACAAACCAAGCATCGAGAGACATATTCAGCAACATCTCTTTTCATGCCATCCCACCAGAAGTACTCTTTTAGGTCCCTATACATCTTCGTGCTTCTAGGATGAATAGAGAATGAAGAACTATGAGCCTCATCCAGCAGCTCCTTCTTTAATTCGGGGATGAGAGGAACACAAACCCGATTCCTGAACTTTATTATCCCATCACAATCAAGGTTGAATTCAGGAACATTTCTCACCTTCTTTTGTAACTCGACATCTTCTTTCTATGCCTATTTAATCTTCACATGTATAGATGGTTGAAAATTCATTTGAGAAAGATAATATTTTCCCCCTTTCATTATAATTCCAAGATCCATCCTTTGTAAATCCATAAATATTGGATCTTTTGTGATCCTCATCATGGATAAACTAGCATGGTCTTGTCGACTTAATGCATCTGCCACATTATTTGCTTTCCCAGGGTGGTAATGAATTGAGCAGTCGTTATCCTTAATCAGCTCCAACCATCTTCTTTGGCGCAATTCAGCTCCTTTTGTGGGAAAATATAATTTAAACTTGTATGATCAGTATAAATATCACACATCTCACCATAAAGGTAATGCCTCCAAATCTTTAATGCAAAGATTACCACAACTTACTCCAAATCATTAGTTGGGTAATTTTGCTCATGTATTTTCAACTGTCATGAGGCATAAGCTATAACCATATAATTTTGCATAAGAACACACCCCAAACCCTTCTTGGATGCATCACTGTAGATCACAAACCTTTCTCTACTACAAGGCAGTGTGAGCATAGGTGCACTGGATATCCTTCTTTTCAACTCCTTGAAATTATCTTCACATTCCTACGTCCAAACAAACTTAACTCCTTTCCGAGTTAACTTGGTGAGTGGATTAGATAATCATGAAAAATCTTTCACAAAACGTCGATAATATCCAGCAAAACCAAGAAAAATTCGGATTTCAGTTACTATTGTTGGTCTTGACCATCTTTCGATAACCTCTGTTTTTGCAGGATCCACAGATATCCCCTATTTTGAGATTATGTGACCCAAAAATGAAACTTTTTGAAGCCAAAATTCACACTTGGTAAATTTGGCATAAAGCTTCTCCTTTCTCAGGGTCTTCAATATAATTCTCAAGTGATCTTCATGTTCTTCCTTGCTCTTTGAATAGACAATAATATCGTCTATAAAGACTACCAAAAATTGATCAAGATAGTCTCTAAAGACTCTATTCATTAGATCCATGAAGATAGCAGGGGCATTAGTAAGACCAAATGGCATCACTATAAATTCATAGTGTCCATACCTTTTACGGAAAGCCGTCTTTGGTATATCCTCCCTTTTGACCCTTAATTGATGATACCCTGAATGAAGATCAATATTGAAAAAGTATTGAGCTCCGCGTAGTTGGTCAAATAGGTCATAAATGCGCAGGATAGGATATTTGTTCTTGAGAGTGATCTTGTTAAGTTCTCGATAATCAATGTAGAGTCTCATTGATCCATCTTTCTTCTTAACAAATAGAACAGGTGCTCCCCAAGGTGACGCACTAGGGCGTATGAACCCCTTATCAAGATTCTCTTGGAGTTGATTCTTCAATTCCTACAACTCAATTGGGGCCATTCTATAAGGTGTCTTTGAAATAGGCAAAGCATACGGTACGAGTTCTATTGAAAACTCAACTTCACGATTCAGTGGAAGACCTGGTAATTCCTCTAGAAAGACATCATCAAATTCCCGTACAATGGGAATATTCTTAATCGTGAGTTTCTCACCAACCATTTGAGATATATAACCTTCATTTAGTGGAATCAATACCCATAAAATGGACGAAATTTCCACTAGAAGGCTATGTTCATCCTTGCATCGATATACGATCATAGATTGATCTGGAATATGAAATGTGACTTCCCTTCTTTGGAAATTGATATGAGCTCCATGTAGAGAAATCCAATCCATGACAAGAATCACATCAAATTCCACTATAGGAAGGATCACAAGATTTTTAGGAAGCACTTTCCCACAAACTTCAATCGGAGAAGAATTATAAACTTTTGATGCGACTGTTGTTCCATTAGGGGTTGTCACAGCTAACTCAACATCTAACTGTTGAGGTAATATGGTGATATCTTTAGAAAATTCTTCAGAAATAAAAGAGTGGGTGGATCTAGAATCAAATAAAACATTTTCTACTTTAGAGTGGATGGTAAGTGTACCTTTCACCACATCGTTATCGTACTCTACATCACTGATAGAAATTGCATGTGACTTTCCTTTGTCTTTAGCCTTAAATGTTTATTGACATTAACCATCATCATCAACCCTTGTATTTGGGCATTGATTGGCATAATTCCCCATCTCCTTGCACTTGAAACATTGAAGTGTAGTAGGGACATTCTATGTATCCCTTCCTTTGTTTTCATCATTAGACATCTTCTTCCCATCATTGCGGCATTAAAATGCCCGATGACCTTCCTTTCCACATTTGAAACATTTACTTGTCCCTTTAAGAAAACTCCCTCCATGTTTCTTTCCACACTTTGAGCATAAGGGAAAGATCATCTTCTTTTCAGTGTGCTCTTTAGATTTTCCTTTGAATTCCATTTTCCTCTTCTTATCAAACCCATACGACCGATGGGTTACTCCAATCTCCATCTTGACTTTCAGAGCACATCAAATGATTTTTTCATAGCTATTGAAGTCCCTTATGGATAACGCCCTTCGAAGACTTGGTTTTAAGCCACTAAAGAATCGATCTATCTTACTCTCATGTTGGATAATAATACCAGAAGCGTACCTTGCAAGTCTTGTAAAATTTGCTTCATAAGTACCAAAAGATTCATCATCCTTTTACTCTAGTTCAAGAAACTCTTTATCCATCTTTGTTCGGAGAATACGAGGGAAGTACTTATTGAAAAATAAGTTCTTGAACTCGTCCCATTCCATGGACTCAATTTCATCCCTTTGCCTAGTATTCTTAATAAGATTCCACCATTGATCAGAATCTCCTTCCAAACGATACACGGCTAGGATGACTTTATCATGTTCAGAACATTGAAGAACTGAAAATATCTTTTCAGTAGTACTAATCCATTGTTCAGCAACTAATGGATCAGTAGACCTGCTGAAAGAAGGTGGACGCTACCTCATGAAGGATTCAACAGAATGTTGCTCCTTCCTTTGCTCGTTGGTAAGTCCTGCATGATTTATAGCTTGAGAAAGTTGTGTGAGCATGACTACAATATTTTTCATTCTGGATCCCATAACGTTTGGTTCCTCTGAGGGACAATCATTGCATTGCCCGTCGCATTCTGCATTAACACGGTTCCTTCGGGTTCCAGCCATTGATTAAACCAAGAAGAATAATGTGAGCAACACTAATTATAATAGGAAAACCACATAATCAAGAATAAAATTTCACACTTAAGGTCTTATACTAGGTTATTCATGGTAATTTCTAAAACACTAAGATTGTGTTCTATGCTTAGAATTATCCTTAGGGTTCTTACTAAGGCTTTCACATCCTAGTTTCCAAAGGTTGACTATTCCTTTACTTTGATACCAACTATAACGACCCATACTTTACATACATTTTTATTACTTCAAAATTGAAGCACACTTATTACAAATTATAACAAAACCATTAAAGGACCGTATAGGTATAATGTCTTTAGAAACTGGAAAGCATAAACAATTGTTTCATAAAGCATCTACTTTTCCTCCCATTTATTTCATCATATCTAGAGTCCCTTTTTGGCATATTCTACTTAATAACCTTCTTCCTGACCTGGGGAAATAAAACATACTAAAGGGCGAGCTCAAATGCTCAGTAAGAGTAAACAAATGAAATATCAATCACATCATATACATA
Organism: Viscum album; assembly: GCA_963277665.1. Lineage (NCBI taxonomy): Eukaryota > Viridiplantae > Streptophyta > Magnoliopsida > Santalales > Viscaceae > Viscum > Viscum album. The sequence continues at coordinate 462,186,315 of OY728138.1, forward strand.
AGCACATAACTTTTGTAAATCTTAACCTGCAAAAGAGATCATAATTTCATAACATGGGATAAATCATAGTAGTGAAATGTAATCCCAATAATCATAACTTAAAACATGAAACTTTGTGGCATACACATATAATCATTGAGAATCATTTCTTGTTAGTCAAGACTCATTGCCAAGACTATCTTAGTGGACAAAGTCCACTTCTGAACTGAGTTCACTCCTCGTTTCAGTCCTATTTCACTGAACCGGTTTAACCTACCATTCCAGCCATGTCTATCTCATGAGATATAAAATCATTACCTAATGCATTGTAGGGAGATATAGGTCCCACCCATATCATAATGATACCATTCTTATGTGTGCTACAAAATCATAAATCATACATCATTGCATAACTCATGTAATAAAAAAATGGGATTCTTAAACATAATGACTTCATAAAAAAATTCATATAAGATAAATAAATTCATAAAAATATTTCCATCACAACATAATCAAATCAATGTAATAATAGGGATAGAAACAGAACCCTATATTATCTTAGATGGAAAATAATTTTGATAAAACACTTGAACTCCATTCTTGAGGAAAATATCCTTTATACTTCAAAAACATTTTCCTTTCTTAACATGTCATACAATTTTAAACTAAAAGAATTTGATTAAAAATAAACTTGAAAACTTATAAAATAAGCTTCTTGGAAATAATTTTTTAAAAATCCATTCATGCCGTATAAGTTAAAAAAACATTCTTCGTACTTTTGTCGGAAAAGTCAAAAAGTACCTCATACGAAAAAGGACAAAAGATTCCTTTCATATACTTTACTAAAAACTCGCTGAAGGGTAAAATTAGATTTAGAAAATTGCAGGTGGATGGAAATATTATTACATATTGAGGAAACATGGATGTGGATGATAAAATACACCCCAGTAAATGCCAAAGTATAAACAATCTCGGATAAAAATGAGATTGTGATATTTCCCTTACCTTAGGTCCGATTTGCCTCGTAAGTGTCCGAAACTCCTTTATAATGATTTAAATAATGTTATTGACTTATTCTATAATCATAATTTTTGTTATGATATCATATATGGTCATATTCTTAGCTTCTTATTAGTAATATTTCATTACAACTTGTTATTCGGGTGTTTATTACTTTTTGTTCTTTTGCGTGTTTTGTCGAATAAATTCTTTTTCTTCTCTTTAGGTTATAGATACCTCATTTCCAGAATGTTATTAGTGTAATATATATCATATTCATTCATTCAATTCATTTATATAATCATTATGCAATGAAGATCATGTAGAACGAGTCACATCACATCGTGGAGACGGTATTCCGTACGTACGCACAAGCGATGATATCGTTCCCATGATCATGGAATTGTATTGGAGTGTATGCATACTATTTCAGAATAAATATCAATTTACAATAATCATATATAGTCATTATTTACACCATTATACCCATCCAAGTAAGGTGTTGGTGGAAAGTAGATTACACCACGGCGTGGAGACGGTATTCCGTACGTACGCACGCGCGGTGATTTTATTTTCCGTAGGACTGATAGATGGTGAAATAGGGTTGTTTCATAATTATAATAACATATCAGTATATGAGTGATACTTATGTTATTACTTCATAATGAAATAACTAAAGAAGAAGAAGTGGAAGAAGAAATAAAGATGAAATAATCGGTAACGGACATTACCTCTTCTTTGAAGTGCTTCTCTGAGACCTCCTTTTGGGGCACTAAAATTGGTCTTTGAAGAAGACCAGGACCTCTAGGATGTCTCTAGGTAAGTGCAGAGGAGAAAGTGGCAGGGTTTTTTTGAGCCTGAAGGCTAAATGTGGTGTGAGGAAGAGAGGTAGGAGGTGCCCTTTTATAAGGGAGGAGAGGGGCACCTTTGGAATAACTAAAACAATTATTTTATTATAAAGCCAAATTCGGTTTTAAATAGATCCAAATTGATTTATTTCGAAGCTAAGGTGTGTATGGGTCTAAATCCTCTCATCCAATAGAATTTAGACAAGTTTAGGTTCCTATTTTAACCTTATCATTTAGATTTAACATTAAGTTAAATAATTTTACTTTTACCGTGTCTTCTTGTGTTCTTACACTATAAGGTTAATAAACTGACTATAACAATCCGAACGAACCCCAAGTTGTTTATTATTAATATATATAACCTTATCTGATTCATTTGGCCGAACCTTATATTTTTAGGAATAAAATAACAATTAATAATATAATATTTGTTTTAAAAACTATTTTATGTCAATTTTGACACTATTTAGTAATTGATTTTTGTGAAAATTATAACAGAATGATTAGTTCGAAAAAAGTTAATTAAATCAATAATAACATGTCATATTAACCTATAAAATTAGTGGAATTCATAAAAAGTCTCAAATTACATTTATTTGGGTATTTATAACATCAATTATGTCAATATTTCATTAATAAGATAATTACTGCATCATCTTTGTGTCATAAATAAATTAAATTATTTAATGTCTAAAAATTATAAATAAAATACCATTATGTAGGAAATATTTTTATATTTCTAATGAATATTTATAGTCGAATTTATCTTATATATAACATTATATTAAAATATTAGTTACTTATTAAACTTTGATTTTAACTATTTTAACCCTTCTTTAAATAAATTAATAATAAATGTCCTAATCTAATCCAAGTGGGCCTAAATGGTCATATTTTATTCCTATGTTTGTTTTTGGTCGAATTATACTTATCCAATAGAATTAGGACATGTTTTTGGGTAATAATAATATCATTTTTACCCTTAATTACCCTATTTACTTTTAACCGTGGTAAATAAAAGTAAAAAGTTACTATTCACCAAAAATTATTTTATCTCATTGAACCACATTTTACATACTAGCATCAACCGTGTCTCTCGGATTTTTGAAATTCCACTCAGAGAAGCAGTGAAATTAAGTTTTATGAAAAATTCAGTTTTTTTAACTAACACTTAGTGGTTTCACTATTCATCAAAAATTGAAAGTTTTCAGAAAAATACAAAAATTTCACCATAGGATAATTTCGATATTCCGAATCCAAAAATGAAGTCCATTTTGAAAAATAAAATTTATAAAATTTCAAAAAGTGGTTATTACTATTCATAACGGCTAGTTTTAATAATATTTTATTAGCATATCATTGTTTAGTGAAACTCGGTATTGCGTACGACGCAAGCTATCGAGGAAGGTCACGATTTTGTGTAAAGAAAGACAAGCAAGTGTTGTGTGTAGAAAAAGATTCCTTTGATGATTTATATAACATAAAAGTCTCGGGTGTTACAGTAGCATTACTGTAGCAGGCACTGTTGCAGCGGCGACAATGTAGCAGCGGAAGCACTGTAGCAGCGGAGGGACTGTAGCAGATACTGTAGCGGTGGCGGTATTGTAGCAGCGCGGGTACTGTAGCAGTACTGTTCACCGAGGGGTCCTTTGGGCCAAAAAATGGGCTTTCAAGCCTTGTATTTAGAAATTTTTTTTGTAATTGCATGGTCATTGTGTGATAATGTAGAGCCCTTTTCAAGCACGTTGAAATGTTTAATGGGGTTTAAAATAGAATATTGGAAGTGTTTCTAGATTTGGTAATGGATTAATGAGTTTTTAGCATGGCACAAAATTGAGTTAATTGGGTCAATTGATATTGTGACATGTGGCTTATGAAATATATTATAAATTCCTAAGAGAGTTAGTGTATATGAAATGGATACTATAAGAAATTTTTAATGGTTTGTGAAATGAAAAATAGGTTAAATGGGGTGATATAAGGGAATTATAGAATATTCTTTGTAAGATATGAATAAGAATGATAATTTTACTAAATGGGATAAGTAATGTAAATGAAAAATGTGTTAATAGTTTATGATATAATATTAATTCCCATATCAATGGTTATAGAATGTGATTGCTATTTTTAGTGGTTTTGTTGGTTGTGACATGGTATGTGTGTGGTGGATGGATAAATAGGCATGTTCACATGGATTGGTAGAGTGGGGGTATTGTCTTGAGGATTTATGCCCTGGGGTTTAGTTAGACTGAGGCTCTAAGCTCCACCCCAAAATGCATGGGTTAGAGAAGGGAAAAAATCTATATTCCCTTAACATTTTAATTCGACATAGACTAAGGCTTAGAGGAAAGGATATTGTGATGTATTATCTATAGTGATATAGGTACTTGACTTATTCCATTTTACATAATGATAAATTCCATGAATCTTTATGCGAATGATGCAAATTCCTAACTCATGGATTACATGTTGATGATGAACTAAGTAATGAAAAAGATGTGCATAATGAATTTGGAACTATGGTAAGTAAGTGTTAAGTAAACTTTATTAACTATTAGCCTAAACAATCATTTATTTAATTTTAATTTATTTATTACTTTCAGTCATTATCTTTTTAGACTAGTAATTTTTTAGACACCGTTGGTGGTGGAATACTAAGTTTTACTCACACCCTACTCAGGCCGCTATTGGGTACTAGAGTAGATTTCATTCTTGGAGGCCAGGAAATGGGAAAGGGCCCTATGATTGGGAGTTGATTCATTCTTGAGAGGTACATGGATGAGGTTCCAGACTTGAAGCCAAGACCGTTTTTGGGGATTCTGCTATTGTCCTTATTTTGTATTTTTTCACTTGGCAATGTAACATGGAATGACATATTTACTATTGGTTTTGGTTCATCCCCAGTTTTCGAGAATGGTTATTTATGTATGTTCATTGGTTATTCTATGTTTAATATGCTATTATATCTATTTTATGTTGCAGCTTACTTTGGTAATGAGGGTATAGTCTCCCCACATGGATTTTAGACCCTTGATTCTAGTAAAAAACTTATAGAGTATGGGGAGGTGTGCTTGTGTTCATGTGGAGACCCAGCTTAGGGAACCAGTTTAGTGGATCACAAGTTAGGGATTTTACAAATATACACAACGTGAATTACACTAAATTGGCCCTGTGAGTTTTTATAGGGAATGAATTCAATACACACAATGAATTTAATATTCATGAGACAACACCAACTATATTCTAAGTTCACAGAATGTCACTTTTGGATTGATAAGGTTCAATTATTAGGTTATGTCATTTCATAGGCAAGAGTGTCTATTGTCTCAGAGAATGTGAGGGTCATAGTTTCCTGGGAGTAAGGTAAGAATGTTTTTGACATATGCAGTTTATTGTGGATAGAAAACTATTATAGGAATTTCATTCAATATTTTTCATGACTAGAAGCATCTCTCCTGGGATTGAAATTTTTTTTATTGAATTTTTATGGTAATATGATTATAAGATATACTTTAAAGAGTTGAAAGGGAGATTGACTTTAGCACTGATCTTGATTTTTCTAGAGCTAGGTGGAAGCTATATAATCTATTTTAATGCTTTAAGAATCAGTCTTGGAGTAGTTATAATGTAGGAAGATAAAGTTATGGATTATGGGTCATACTAGTAGATACCTCACAAGTTGAATTACCATACACAAGACCTCATGCTAGAAGCATTATTTCATGATCTATGTTGTTGGAGGAACTATCTATTAAGGAATGGTTCATTCTTTATACTGACTATAAAAGTATCATGTACATTTAAAAATAGAATGAATTGAATATCAAGTGGCATAGGTGGGTAGAGTAACTTCAGTCGTTTGACATTGTGATTTCTTATACTCCTAGAATGGGAAGTACAGTAGCTGATGCCTTGAGTTGGAAGACTCAGACACATGCTATCCAAGAGGCCAGTAGTGAGTGGAAGTTGATGGGACTATTCCATGACATACACATTTAGGTTTAGGAATATCATAGGTATCCTATTTTAGAATATTTGGAAGTGACATCCTCCCTCATTGAATAGGTAATGATGAGACAAATTTTAGACCATGAGAGATTTTTACTAAGGAAGAGTGTTTTAGAAGAGGACCCACCACCTTATTGGATTATCAGTGAGAATGAGATCCTAAAATTTCAAAAATTTGTTTCGGTTCCTTAAGATATACTAGAAAAATTAATGTGGGAATCTCATGACTCCATTTGAGAAGTACACCCTAGGATTACCAAGATGTACTGAGTCATACATCGTTAGTATTGGTGGTCAGGTATGAAGATGTAGTTTGCAGGTTTTATCACTCGGTGATCCACCAGTCAGCATGTAAGGCTGAGACCCAATGACCTGATAGAATTTTATAGCCTATGTCTGTTCTAGAGTGGAAATGGGACAACATCACAATGGATATTGTGACTGGATTTCCCTGATCCCCTTAAGAAAGTGATGCAGTATGATTTATCAACAACATGTTGACTAAGGTCATACACCTCCTACATATTTGAGAGACATTATCAGTTGAAAATATCTGGGGGATTTATATCCAAGAGATTGTGTTCCTTCATGGTGTTAACCAGTCTATAATATTAGATTGATATGAATAGTTTACATCTTATTTCTAGTAAGGGATGAAAAAAGTATTGGGTTCACAGGTTCTCCTGAGTACAGTATATCACCCTTAATATGATGGTCAATCCGAGCATATAATACAGGTTTAGAGGAAAATCTCTATGCTTGTGTCCTTTATTTTTGAAGTTCAAGGGAGAAAAACCTATACATTAGTTAGTTTTCCTAAAATAACAACTTTTAGGAAACTATTCATATGGTTACCTATGAGGCCCTATATGGAAGGTCAGGTCGTTCACCCCTGTGCTGGTTAGAGGTGGTGAGGAAGCAATACTGGGAACTCATCTCATTCAGGAGACTTCAGAGTAGCTATAATTGATTCAAAAGCTTATGTCTATAGATAAATCTTGAAATAAGTCTTATACTGATCATCACCACCAACCTCAAGAGTTTGAGGTAGGACATCGGGTCTTTCTATGAGTTTCTACTAGTTTGGGTCATAGATGTATTCATAGATAGGGAAAGCTATCACCTCATTACATCAGTCCTTTTGATATCTTGTAGAGAGTGGGGCCTGTATCATTTTGGTTGGCTTTACCTTAGAGGTACCAGGACATGCATGATGTCTTCCATGTATTAAAGCTTCACCATTATCTCCATGACCCATAACATTCGATTGATCTTGAGGATACAGAGTTAGAGGTAGATAAGTCCCTTGAGAAGCATTTGGTTTGTATCATTGATAAGAGAAATAAAGCTATAAAAGGTAGGTTAGTTCCTCTAGTTAGGTTTATATGGAATCATGACCATGTTAATGATGAGACCTAGGAGAGAGAGGTCAATGTATTAGCTCATTGGATGTAACTTTTCTTATATGATGTTTTATCACCCTCGGAAGGGAAACTGGGGAAGAGTTGTTTTAAAGAGAATAGGTTGTAACGTCCTAGCATTTCATAGAGGTACACATTCTTTTTTTTTTCAAACCCTCATTGTGTTTATAATTTTTTAAGGTTGGGTAAATACACCTTTAGGTTGTTATTTTTTATTTTATAAGGAAAGGTAGTAGGTGGGTTTGGGGCTGGCTATTGGATAAATAAATGGAATGAATTAAATTCACTACATGAATTTAATTCATGATGTATATTTGATATACATGACATGAATTAAATTGGTCATGACCCATGAGTTTTTATAAGGAATGAATTTAATATTGGTCATGAGTTCAATATTCATGACATGTAATAGTCTGGGTAGACCCAGTTCACAACATGTGTTGGTTTTTCATAAAGGAGGAAAACTCAATATTTACATGGTGTGTAAAAATATACATGTCATGAATATTTGGTGGGTTTTTTAAAGGTTCAAAACCCATTATTTTTTGAAGAGACTCATTTTTCTCCCACCATACAATGCCTCCACTCCCATTGAAGTTCTCCATGCCTATGCTAGTGTTTGAAGGATATCCATCATATAAGATCCATTTTCTTCACCGTCGGTCATGTTGAATCCAAAATGGTAAGCCCCTCTTTCCTTTTCAATACTTTCTTAGTTTATGTCACTATATTTTGTGTTATATTGTTGTGAGATAATATTAACTATTATTAAGTAATTTTTATATTTTGGATATTTCTTCTGTTCTATCTCATTTCAAAAGAGAACAAGGGATGAGTGCTTGTTTAACAACCTAAAGTAGATGGTCTAGTGAATTTTCGATAAAGTGTAGTTTCTTTATATCACACGATATCATTCCGCACAACAAATGTTTTGTGTATTACCTTAAAATTAATACTTTCTTTATTTTAAATTGCTTTCCATGTTATAAATTCCTTTTAAAATCTTTTTTATTGTTGGAGGTTCCCCACATGAACAGGTATCACCCATGAGGTGTGCTCAAGAAGTACCCCTTTTATAATTAATTTTTTATATCACTACACTACATTTTAAGTGGTGTTCTTTAGAACATAATTAAATGGATCATGGTAATTAAATGGAAATGAGTGGTCTGAACACTCCATATGAATTTAATATGATTAAAGGTCACACTCCCTTAACTAAATGGCATATAATTAAATTTTAAATCAACCCTTGGATTTTTGTAAAGCATGAATGACATAGTATAAATATAAAAAATAGGCATAGAGTCCCTTATATTTTTGATAATTAGGAAAGGAGTCCCATATATTCATAATATTCAGTAGGGGCACCCCATATATTTTTGATTAATAGGAAAGGTGTCCCATATATTTGTGATATTCAAGAAAGGTGTCCCATATATTTTTGATACTCGTGAAAGCCATCCCATATATTTATGATAATTTGGAAAGGCATCCCATATACTTTTGATAATTGGGAAAGTCATCCCATGTACATGTGATACTCAAGAAGGGCATTCATAAATAAATATGATTCTCCAATGTGGAATCCCTTAATGATTTTTCATACTCATTCTACTACCCATGGATTCATGAGTTACGCGTTGGGTCCCAAATAGAAATAGTATCCATATATATGAATATAAACACCACTACATATATATTCGATATATATGTATACATTGGTTACTTTTTTAGAGATTATTTGGATTAGGTCTAAGTAGATAGTGAAAACCTGGTTTCCTTAGGAATCAGAGAAAACCCATTTACATTTTATAGTTTTTATTACATCATTATGCATCGTTGATGTTCATTTTATATGAACCATTAGGATTTTACTAGATACCATTGGTGGTGTCCTATTGAGTATATCTCACACCCTGTTCGGGACACCTATAGTACCCAAAACTACTTTATTATTGAATGTATATATAAAGGGAATGACCAAGCTTCTGATGTTTGATAGCCAGTACTAGGATGCAGTACATGAGTAGAGGATCAATATTAGGCTTATGATGATAGTGGATATAGTTTTTGTTGATTTTAAATATTTGAATAGCATGATTTATATGTTCATACCCCTTTATCATTTTTTATATCATCATGAAATGTTAATTATTTTGAATCTCATATTGATTTTTCTTCTTCCTATTTATTTATTTGTATGATTTACTATTCTATTTTAGGTTACTCATCAATTTTTCCATTTTTATCATTACTATACACCAATGTGATACACACTAATTAAGAGGGAATATCCTCCACACAGACATAACCTAGGCCTTCATTGCTAGTTTTTAGCCTCTTTCATATGGGGAGGCGTGCTTGAGGTCATGTGGCCAACCAACTCAGGGCAGCACTTATTGTCTTTCCGGACAAGATACTAATAATTGATGGTTTTCACACCTCATCCATATATGGTATTGTGGTTGTTAACTTTCTCATGATCATTCAATTTATTGTGATCAATTTTCTATACCACTCTTCATTATTATATGGATATTATATTTCTCTTCCATATCTATTTATTCACTTCCAACTAATGTTCACTAATCTAGAAACCTAGATACCTGTTATTCTAGATAACCTTTGTATTTATCTTTCCCTCTTTTCAAGAGGATGTTTTATTAACCCTTTTTGTGATATGGATTTTCAATAAAAGGAATTCTAAAATATCAATCCATTTATTACTTAGTATAAGTTAAAATTTCAAGGAAAAAAAATTATTAAAGTGGGGATAATGTAACACCCAAATATCTTAAAATAACATTATGTTCAATTGTGCACAAGATACACAACTCCAAGCTTAAAAGAACCATGAAATAGTATCATTATGACATAGCCATTGAATTTTCAGGTATGAATAGGATGTTCAAAATTATGAAATATATATATATAGTTCCTACTCTATAAAAATTTAATGATTAATTCTTAGGAAATGATCATTGATTTTTTAGTAAAGTCATTTTATGCATCAAAATTATGTTTTCCTAAAAATGATTTTTATTACTTTATGTGTGAAAATATTAAATTTTATTTCTTGAATATTTATAAAGTTTATTTGATAAAAATGATATATATTTTTATTTCATCATATCAAAATAAGCTTATGATGATTTTCTTAGAATTTTCTGAAAGGTTTTATTTTTTGATTATTAGTGAAAAATACCAATTTTTATTGAAAAATGTTTTTTTATTTTTAAATGATTACAAAGTTAAATTATATTTTGAATTGTTTTTAAAATTATAATTAGTGTATTTTAATTAAAAAAATATATTTATGGTATTTTTAATGAATTTTATATTTTAATTTACATAAAAACAATTTTATACTTAATAGGTAATTTTTATAAAAAACATTTTTTCATTATATTTTGTATTTTTATGTTAAATTAATTTCATCCAATTATATGAATTGAATCATGAAAAATGGATTCCATATTTGGAATCATATGGTGAAAATTTGGTCAATATGTCACTTTTACACTTCTTCAAAATGAATAGTTACCATATTATCTTTTAATTATCACAATAATAGAAAAATCAGTTAATTGGGTTAAAAATAATATAATAAGGTATAAAAAAACCTAAAACATTAATTTATCCTATTATATTAGTTTATTTAAGATGTAAATAATTATCATAAATTCTTATTCATCTATAATATGGAATTTAATCAATTAACAGAAATATGTAATAAATGATTTTAAAAATATTAAAAGATATTTAATTTGGAAAAATTAGTTTGTCACAAGAATTTTTTAGATATGTATTAAATATTATGAATGAATAAAATGTTTATATTATAATTCCATATTTTTATTGGTTTCATTAAAAGTAAAATTAAATATATAGTGTGAAAGATGACATCATTGATATTTTACAAAAATAGTATTTTATTAAATTATTCAAAAACTATAAAATCTTGAAAGGGGAATAATTGGATAATATGTGGATTAAAATTTTATCCTTTTTTCCATTTATGAATCAAAATTTACCTTATATGTAAAATTATAACAATTTAAAAATGAAAAAGATGTTACCACAGTTAAGGTTAAAATGGCTTAAGTAACAGGTTAAACCAAAAGATAACGTTTAAAACAGCACTTAAACCCATCAAAATTATATTATTTTATGATATTATAACCATGTAATACATTAAATTATATTCTATAGCCCAATATAATTATTTTTTTGATAATTACTTTATTATAATTTAATATTTTATGAAATTCTAAAAGTTTTCCTCACCTCAATTATAAAAGGGAGCCCCACTCTTTCACATCATCACACTTTTTTAACCATATCGATTGAAAAACCCCTACTAAAATACCTTCCTAAAATCCTTATCCAAATTATAGAGTTTTTGGTATTCCAAAATTTCCAAAACTAGGATCCATGATGAGATCTAATGGATTTCTATCAAAGAAATGGTAATCAGCTTAATTGATCACTTTCTTTTTAATCCTTATTTTACCTCCTATAAATTTATGATATTTAGAATAAAATAATAAAATAATTATCCTAAATATACTAAAATGTTATTATGACTATGAAACCACCATTATCCACCAAATTTACCCTTAAATGAGAATTGTATGTATAGGTCTTGTGTACGAATGACTTATCATCTCTACATAGAGATACACTTAATTTTTCATCACCATAATTTTGGATGGGTATTATGGTTAATTTAATATTTTTATATGATATTAGTGACATAATTATGAGTTATTAATTATAAAATCATACCTAAATTCTTACCTTATAATACTTTGTAAAATCATAACGTAGATCCTGCGTATGTATGGACACTACAACATAAATAGCCTTTTGCGGTGGTTTTTCATTGGCGGTTTACTAAACTACCACTAAACTATTTTTTTCAATCCCAAAACTTATCCCCTATGACCCATGAGAGGCCCCCATTCTCCCCCCGACCCCCATGAGACCCCCCGGTGACCCCCAAAGCCCTACGCCTCCCCTTAGTGCGCCTCACCGCCCCTCAGTGCAGATCGTCACCCATCGCTGTCGACCCCTCGAAGTCCTAGATCGCCTCCCCACTGCATGTCCTGACCCATGGAACCACTCGACACTTCTATCCACCCCTCAGTATCAGCCTTATTATTATTATTCCATCCTCTAGTTATAACATTATCACCTAGAGTCCATACTCACACACATGCACATGATATTTTCATCAGTCAGAAGTATATGATTATAGACCCTCCACACCATCAAACTGAACTTTGAGAAAACATCCTTCCACCACAGCAGTTCACCCAAAACATCTAATTCATTGGATAACATTATTTTAATTATGTTCATGAATTATATTCTTTATTTTATTATATCAATTATAAAACATTTATTTAGATCAATTAATAAATAGTTTTTATTTTTAAATAACATTCATTTTTTGAAAAGACCAAAGATTATTATTATTTTCACAACATTTTAAACCCAATTTTTTGTATAATTTGGTTAATTTAAAAATATATTTTTTGATATAATAAATATTTCATTGTAACTTCATCACATTATATTGAACATTCCTTTTGATAATTCAGTTTTTTTGATTGCGAGTTTTTTCTTATCATTGAGGGATTGATTATACTTATATTTATGATATTTCTATACTAAATTCAGTTAAGAAAAACCTTAATCAGGTTTTCAAAAAAAATATTTTAGATATTTATAGAATAAGTATTGGATAAAGAATAATAGGGGGAGGAGGAATTTTTAGTGTAAGATGAATAAGAGTTAGATTTTACATCATGAACAACCTCTATTTTAGTCATGAGATACAAGGAAAATTTTCCATTGATTCCCTTTATTGGAGGGTTTCATTTATCACACAGTAAGTTGAAACATTGAAGGTTTCCTTGATTTTTTTGATTCTTCCCCTCGTTCCTTTTGATAGTCATATAGAATTGTGTCCTTATGTGTTCCTTTTTTTCATTGGAATAACATCACTTGTTGTTCTCTTTCATTATCCACCTTATTTTAAAAATTTTACGATTTCTTTATTTTGAATAATGTGTTCATATTCTTTGATTGATGATCCATTTCATCATAATTATAAGGATCATGATTAATTTCTTTAAAAGAAAGCATTATTTTATTATTGGATTATTTGGATTTTTTTATTATCATGTAACTTAATTGTGATCTCATAGGTCATGATAGATCCATATAGATCCTCAAATGACATGTTTTTTTATTTCATTTTCCTCTTGGACTATTATATATTTAGGTTTAATATTTCTTTTTAAACCCCAAAATATTTTGATAACTAGATATTCTATAGTATCAGTATAATTAAGAGATATTCAACCATTTCATATGTCAGTATTGTATATAAATGGTTAGATTTAATGAATTATTTAAAATGGAATATCAAAGAGGATTAAAGTGACTTAGAATTATGATTATTTTAATAAGTCATATTTGTAACTTTCATAATGAACTTCTTATAAGGTATGTAATACCCTCAATGATTCCCCCTTCTCTTTAGACGTATTTTCATGACATAGATGATATTTTTGGTGTTGTTTATTGCAAAGGTTTTGGAGGTGAGGTTAGACTTATATTATGTTGTTGCATTAATCATGTAACTTCTTTGATTACTCGTCTCCTATTATTTATATCATGGGTACACTAGGAACTGAGAGAGAGGTCTATATTTATGTTACACTAGATAGTGAAACACTATTGGTGTCCCCTAGTTTTGTTGTATACCATGGCTATTGGGGAGTTCCCCCTATGATGATAGGTGCAAGATACTTAAGTGACTTGTGTTATTTGGATGAAACATCTGTTATTGGAAGGTATCATGTATTGGTAAGGTCTAGGACTATCCTAATTTATGAATTTTTTTTATTTCCCATGATACTATATGGATTCCATTTGGGGACTCTCATTCCTTGTGTCCCCTAGTTTGATTAATATGATGGGAACCATGAATTTTTCTCCTTGTTTACTCATATATCATTTGTGATGTGGTGACTTGGTGTTTTATTTTTAAAGTTTATAAGAATGGGTTTGTTTCATTACATTGTTTTTGAAGTGTTTTTAAATGGTAATTTATAAAGTATTTTTAAAATTGAAACTATAATGGGTGGTTTTAAAGAATATATGGGGTTTAAAGTAATATTTTTAAAATGATTATTTTTATTTAAAGAAGAAGAAAATAGAAGTTTATAAAATGGATGTTAAGGAGATATTTGGTTTTTCATGTGATTATCAATAATTTTTTTTCTAACTATATTTAAAACTATCATAAATGAGATGTGTTTTGAAAATACTTTCAAAAAATCTTTATTGAGATCCTACTGGGATTAGTTTTTCTCACACCATATATACATCATTCGATATACAAAAATTTTATGGTTTTATTTTTTGGTTCCCTAGCCTTTTTTATGTTTCCTATACTTTAAAAAAACACTTGGATGAATTAAAAAATTAAACCTCCTTTGTGATTTGGAAAGTGATAAATTTATATTTTCCTTAAACTTATTAATAAGTGGAATAATAAAGAAGGAAATAACATAAAACTATAATTAAAAATTAGAATTCTTTATTGAATGTTATGTTAACAAAAAAATAAATGTATTTTGAAAAATAAATAGTCTATGAAACATAAAACTATAGTAAAAAGTAAATCGATAAAAAATATATCCAATAATAGAATATAAAGTAAATAATTATTTTGTATTAATAATCTCAGTTAAAAAATGATTTTTGGAATAGGGGTTTAACATGTTATGGGGTAATATGAGAATAAGTATTAGGCACATCATAAAAAAAGATTTTTTGGTTAGGTAATCATAAATAGTCTGATGCACAACCTTTAACTCCCTCGTCAATAGTTAAAAATTCTAATTCATTATCCCATACTATTCCTTCATCAAAAACCATGAATCTTGGAACATCTCCAATTCCTCAACCAGATTTAATTTTAAAAAATTATGAATAATATTAGAATACTGAACATGCTTTCACATTATATCATTCATCTATTCAAACAAAAAATAAACACCAGGCTCTACAAAGGTTAACTTCTCAACCAAAAATTTATTATTTTCAATAAATGATTCAAGGGTACATTATCACAATAGAATCTCTAAATTTTTTTATCACTGCAGTAAGATATTTTAGAAATAATGGAATTCATAATGAGATATATACAAAACCCATTACACTGAAATTAGAAAATCTAGCTTGACTGGTAATGAATTTTATAGAGTCAAAATTATTAGATAAAATATTTTTCAAATTATCAAAATCTTATTTAGAAACCATTTCACTTCTGATATTTCCAACCCAAACTTATATCTATCTCATAAAGAATCATTATCTTTCTTTTACAATAAGAGTTATTTTCCATTTCATATTCCTAACTTCTATTCAATTATTATACAATTTATCGATCCCTAACTTCATTGATATCAAAGTTATGACATCATCAGTTTTTCCATCTATTTTGGTGTAGCACGACATAAAAAAACTATAGGGATGGGATCATTTTTCTCCTCTTCTTTTATGGATATTTTTATTCTCATGATTTGATTTTCTAGTGGGTGGGTTAATTATTTACCATATGTATTTATATAGGAAAACCTTATTTAACATATTTATATATTTTTTCAACTAGTATATATGATTCTTTTTCCCTATTTAATAATAGTTATGTGTTTTTTATTTTTTCTAATATTGTGTATCCACATTGAGATATACATGGATAAAAGTTGGATCACATTACCAAGGAACACACCTCAGTATGTTAAGGGGTTGGAGGAGTTTTTAGATTTTTAAATTTCCAATCGATCTGTTGAAGGGAGAATAAGATATCCATATCCTAAATGTAAATTTTGAATATGGTTAAATAGAGATGAAGTTTCTTAACATTTAATATTGAAGCAATTCCATGGTCAATATTTTTGTTGGATTTGGTATGGAGAATAAAACATTACAGAAATGTTGAGCACTGATGTCAATCCATAGAATGAGCTCCCAACATTATCGATAATGGAAAACTAAATGAAAAACCTTATAAATGATGCATTCGGCACTGCCAGACAAGACCATCAACATCAAAACATATCAAAACAACCAGATGAGGGTGCTATAAAGAACAACATGGCAAGTGATTTTTTTTGAGTCTATAGGACAAATAGATCAATATTGTAACATATCAGTGAATCCTCTTCCTGATTATATGGAGACTAATGTAAGATAAAACTTCATTGAGTAAAATAAGTTTCATTATTTAGTTGGCGATGGAAATGAAGAGTTGTATAGTGAATGTTTGAAATATTCAAAAAATTCTTTTCTCATGAAGTTGTACCATATTAAATGTTTCTGTGGAATTAAAAATATGGGAATGTCCATGATATTGGAATTGTTGCATGATGCATTTCCTAAATCAAATATCCTCGAGTTTTTTTATGATATGAAAAAAGTTGTTAATAGGTTTGGTTTTAATAATACAAAAAAACATGCATGTCCCAATGATTATATGCTTTATTGGAAAGAGGATTCAAGTAGACAAGATTGTGAAAAATGTTCTTCTTCTAGATTGAAGTAAATGGGTGATGTTGGAAGTCTGAATTAATTGTCTACCATGAAGAAGAAGAAAAGGAACAAACCTAAAAAGGTTTTTTGTTACATTCCTTTAAAGCCTCTATTGCAATGATTATTCATTTCATTGAAAACTAACGAACACATGAAGTTCCATTCTGTAGATAATAAAAATGATGGGTTAATACGACATCCAAAAAATTCAAAATCATAGAAGAAATTTGATTCATTACATCCTAATTTCTCATCTGATCCTAAGAATGTTTGAATGAGATTGGCTGTCAATAGATTCAACCCATTTGGGACATTGAGTACCAATTATAGCATTTGGCCAGTTGTTTTTATCCCTTACAATCTTCCTCCATGGATATGTATACAAGAAACATATTTTATCATTTTTACGATTATTCTTTGAAAATAATTCCTGTAAATGAAATTGATGTATACTTTTGACCTTTAATTGAATAATTACAAGAGTTATGGAGCAACGATGTTGAGACATTTGATGCTTCTTCTTAAAAAATGTTCAAAATGCATGCTGCTTTAATATCGACCATTAGTGACTTCCCTATGCTTGGGAATTTATCTGGTTCGAACACTTACATAGGTTTGCCTTGTCCTGTTTGTAACTTTTTTTTGAGCCCAAACAACTACCTCAAAGTAGAAAATGGTTCTTCTTATGTCATCGAATATTTCTCAGTGTAACTCATAGATTTAGGTTGAACAGATAAAAATTTAACATTTTCATTGATCGTAGACCACCTAAAATGCTTGTAACTGGTTCTAAAATATTGACACAACTTGGAAATATTGAAACAGAATTTGGGAAGGTTTATTATTTTAATGATTGCGGGAAATGGGTTCGAAGTGCATCGTTAGGTGAAATCGGAATGAAAAAATGGAAGAAAAAAGTATATTCTTAAAACTTCCATATTAGGAATTTAATTTTTTATAGAATAATCTTAATGTGATACATATTGAGAAGAATTTATGTGAAAATATGATCTTCACATTTCTTAATGAGCATGGAAAGTCAAAGGATAATCTCAATGCTCAAAAAGACTTACAATTAATGAACATAAAATGTGATCTCTAGCCAGATGAGAATAAAAAGTATGTTGCGACAATTTTTGCAGTGAAAAATAAGGTTAAAGATATATTCCTTCAAATTTTAAATCTTGTGCAAGAATCTTATGGGTATTAAGGTAACATCTCGAGGTGTGTTGACTTAAATTATTATAAGTTATATGGACTGAAAAGTCACAAATCACATATTTTGTTACAATAGTTACTACCATTGGAATTATGTACATTATTACCTAAAAAATTTATTGTTGTTGTACTCCAATTTTGCACATTTTTCAGACAATTATGTGAGAAATCTCTACATCCATTTGAGTTTGAAAACCTTTATGAGAGGTTTTTATTGAACCTTTGTGCAATGGATATGATATTTTCTCCATCATTTTTTACTGTCATGATTTATTTAACTGGGAATTTAGTTGAGGAAGCTAAATTAATAGGCCCCGTTCATTATCGATGGATGTATCCAATTGAGAGTTACTTTATTTATATGTTTTTCAGTTAAGTAAACAATTTTTTGCCCTTAATTAAATGCGTAATTGTGTTTGTTTATTTTTTTCCCAGATATATTGGGCATTTAAAATCATACATGAGAAGTAATGCTTAACCAGAAGGCTATATTGCTGAAGTCTATTTGGCAGAGGAGTGTCTTACCTTTTGTTCTAGATACTGGGATGATATTGAGATAATTTTTAATCGAGTTTGATGTATTGAAGACACATTGACTCAATCTAAAATACATGGGAAATAAAAAATTTTTCATTCTATTGTCCAATTAGTTGGGAGGACCTCAAATGTTACACTGACAGAAATAGAATTATTACAGACACATAGATATGTGCTGCTGAACAGTGAAATTAAAGATCCATTTATTAAAGAGTTGATGATATAAACAAAGAGATGAATGAGAGGCTAAACACAGAATGAGAAAGATATAATGAAATATATTAATAAAGATATTATAAAATGGTTTTCATGAAATGTATGTTCATAAATATTGTAGTAAATATGAATATGAGGTTGACACATATATTTTGTAAATATAATAAAGTATATTTGTTTTTTAGATTATGAATACTGATACTCAAGTAGAGTTTTCATAATATTTGATGTTTCTTGCTCGAGGTCCTCTATTTCATATAATGATATAAGTCATATGAATGCAAGTTAGAGAAATGAAGTTTTTGATTCCAAAATAAAGTCAATTTTACTACATTATGGTGTAATTTAATGTCGTGTTATTAATATTTTCAAAATGAATTTTTGTGTACAGATGTTTTTCCACATTATATTTGCCAATGTGATAACACAATAGAGGACATTGAAAAATGTTAAAAAAATGGAATGTCTTTAAATGGATATTATGGGGAGATGTCAACAATACTTTGTTGATGGCCTAATAGATGTATAACAAGCTACCCGATGGGGTACCCAAAGAGCAATGGAATGTTTTTGTTGACAAATATCATGATGATAAGCAGATGATATTTAAATATATATTACTTTATTAATATCATTTTACATTTATACATGTATATGAAGAGGATATGACATTGAATAAATTATTATTAAATTTTATTTTATTTATTTCAAGATCTTTTAAGAAAGAATGCATCAAGCGGGGTTAAGCAGGTCATCCCTCACACTACGAGGTAAAAGAGTTTTTCTAGATTCCGATCTCCTCTTGTAATATTTTCATTAGTTTAAATATTTATAAGACAATATTATTTGTTTAATATATGAAATTGTTGATTTATGTTTGTTTAATGAAGTCACAGAGTTTAGGGAATGAAGCATCTCGAATAGAAGTGTGGTTGAATGTTCACCAAAAATCTGATGGAAGTTTTATTAATGATCCCACCAAATAAGTTGGGGTATGAACTAATTTTTCAGTATAATAAATTATTATAAGTTGTTACTATGTTATTATATATTTCTTCTAATATGATTGACATTTGATTTATAGGTAAAAATTAAATAACCATGGGATGCCAATCCTGTGCAGTCATACACTGTCTCCCAGGATGACTCAGTTGCTAAAGTCCTTGGGAAGGAGAATCTTGGTAGAATGTGTGGGATGGGGTTGAGACCCATACCATCTTAGGTCTTTGGTAGGACACCGGGGATTGCAGCTACATCTACTTCTGATTGTAGTCAGTCCATACCCCGAGATACTCAGAGAGAGATTGTTTCTCTATGACACACAGTTCAAGACCAATGAGATCAGATATCTTCTTTTCAGAAAGCGTTGATTGATTTATATCATAAGATGACTGAATCTACCCTCGTTGGTATTACATCGATTGGTGGTGAGAAGGTAAATCACATAAATTCCAAATAATTTAGTTTTAAAACTTTTATTGGTTTTAAGTTTAAATATAAATATACTACAATATTTAATTTTCAATATAATGTTCTTATAGGTGGTAGTAGGAAGTAGAGATGGAGGTGGAGGGGGTGACAAGATGAGTTCATCATCGGACCTTGATTAGTTTATTGTTGATATGTTGGAAAAATATGCTATCAATCGGTTTGTATGTGTATCATTTTTGGAAAATAGTTGTCACCAAACATTTTCATGACCTAACATTTTCTTGATTTATCAGGCTTCATTTTATGTATTTTATTGATTTATGATGTTTCCTTTTATATCTTGTTTTCTCAAGTGTGGTATGAACCATATATGTCAATTCTTTATTGTCATGAATATTTTTTTATGATTCATTTTTACTAAATTTATTAGGTTTGTTACACAAGGATGAACGATCAACCTTTTTATTGATTTTCTTGAGAATATCCTGTATTATAACTCCCTTTAACTTGTTTTTAGTGGATATCCCTTCTTTCTTCAAATTTTATAGTATTATCTTCTCATGTTTTATAGTTGGAATGTGATCACTCCCACTTATGCTTTCCTCTTATTAAAAATAGTTTTGATAAGAATTTACAAATATCTATTGAACACTTGAGTGTCTTGATCCTGTTAAGGTAGAGAGACTGTCCAAGTCATTGATAATAGAATTTATAAATATCTGTTGAAAACTTGAGTGCCTTACACTACCAGAATTTGTATCTCCCCAAAATATGAATCTGGTGGATAAAATCTATAATAAAATCCTGAAGCATGTCCTATATTGTTTGGATCATCCTTCCTAACTTCTCATCGATATGAGGATAAAAGGTTATACACAACTTCAACTATCAACTCATATACTTCTATTATAATTACCAAAACTATGTGGTAAAATAGGTCAGACCTGGGTGCACATCCCACTTCAACTATCAAATTTGACACTCGGTGATAATTTTTGGACAAGTCAATCAGTGGGAAACAAAGCCTTCATTATCTATTACTATGGAGGGACACCAAAACATTCAATTTTCATTATTATAAATCATGGTCGACCCTGGTTGAACATCCTACTTCAAAGCATTATAGGATCTCATAAACTCATCTCTCATGGAATATGTGACCATTAACATGCTATGAACTATAAAATCTCCATGTATATCAAAATTCAATCCTGAAATAGTTTCACATTATTCCAAACTATCACACATTGTGATACATTCTAGAAATATATTCTAACTTGTTTTTAATTTTTTTAAAAAGGAAGAAATTATCTCTAAGGACACCCACATTGATTCCCCTAAATCCTCAACTACACCCACTAACTATTCTTACAGTGAAGATAAGATCTTTTATTCTGCTAATGAAATCTATTCTACTATATCCTACATTTTCTAGCCCAATGCATTTACCACTACATTTACATTTCTAGTTGAATACTATTTATCGATGACAAAAATATAAAAGTACTCTATGAAATTAATCTGATAAATATTATGTCCATACAGTGAGAAAATATTATATGCACTCTAGGTGCCAAAGTACCTGATAAATCTCTCTCCCAAGAGGTTCTGTGATGATCATTTCAATGCATGAACCACAACTACAAACGAACATATAGGATTAGAGTATTTAATCTTGAGGTTTAAAAGCTGAGGAATCCCAAAGAGACTAATTTATCACTCTACATAATAACATATCCTATGCCAGAACCAGATGCATAAAATTTCAATACATGTCCAATGTTAGGCTTAGGAATGCTTAGGATTAGAGCTGACAACAACCTCTTCTTCAACACTATTGAAACTTACTCACACTAGTATGTACTGTCAAACGTGAATCCATTCTTGGTAACTGTGGTCATTAACAATCCTAAGTGAGAGATATTCAAAATGATTCTCCTTTAATTCCCATACAATCCAATAAAACATCAACTATCGATTAAATTCCTCAGTTATGACAGATACACAAATACATCAACATACTCAAATCAACTACTATCCCTGATTGTGAAACCACTATATCCAAAAGTGACACTTCATGTACTTAGAATACATTTTAAGTACCTAAATAATTCTAAAACTATTATTCAAGTATCTATCATGTGATTCTTATAAAAATTTTGGTGTTCTGGTAATCTTTTGGATGTGGGATGTATGTGGATGTGAAATTGGATTGGTTTTTTTAGGACACTGGTACTAAGGCTGTAGAACCAACTGTTTTTTTGTAAATCTAGATTTAGTGGTAGTTTTAACCACCGAAAAATAAAAGTATTATATTTAGTGGTGGTTTTAACCACTACTACAATTTCAGTATTTTGCTATCCACATAGGTTAAAAATGCCACTACGGACAATAATTTAGCCATGGTTTTAACCACCACAAAATAGTTTTCATATTCATTTATTATTTTTCTATAGTTATCTTGGTTTTAGGAGAGTTTTTTCGAGGGAAAATGATTTTTTAGAGGTGGTTTTAACCGCCCCTAATAAAAATTCATTTTCAATGGGAAAAGCACTGCTAAAACCATAATAAACCACTGCTAAATGCATCCACTACAACAGTTACCCAAAACCAACAAAAAATCGATTAAAACACTACATATTTTATATCGAAACAGAATTTAGTGGTGGTTTTCTAAAACTTCCATAGAAGTATATGACAATGGTTTAAACCACCACCATATCCAAAAAAACCGCCGTGAAATTGTCAGTTTTCTATAGTGGGACTAACACCTCCACAAATAGACATGATTCATTTTTTATTTATGATTTACATAGTTTATAATAAGGATGAATTTAATTAATTTATATGAAATATATAAAATAATTATTTTTTTAATGGTTGATCATCATTTACCTTCCTTTCTTCCTATCCTTTAAAAAGTGAAAACAACGTCCATGCATATGTATAGCCTACCGTCTATATGAATGATGCAATTCATTTTTCTATATATAATTTATATGGATGGATCTAAATACATATAAAAATTATATATATTATATTAATATCCTTATTTAAATTATATATATGATGTAACCATGATTAATGTTCAAGTAACATAACTACCAAACCAAAATTCTCTTGAAAAATAAAACAATTAACAGCCAAAAACAATGATTATAATAAGGAATTATTGATAAATAGGCGTTGAAATATTATAAAGGGATCATATATGATATTATAAATATTTATTGGATATTTTTATAAAATTATAATAAATTTAAATTTTTTATAAAGGAGGTTAGATTGATTTTTAATCAAGTGGAATTCAAGATAAGGGTTTGTCATATCAAATTATCTTATTTGGGACATATGATATGTTATGCACCAATATTCTATTATTAGGGTTACATACAGGCCCTTTGAAATGTTATATCATAAATCCCCTTATTTTAATTATATTTAATGTTTCATTTGAGGTTATTCTTTTAGGGGGATTATGGTTCAAAAGTTACCAAAGAGGAAAAGGGATTTATGTTACAATCTCATCAATTATCAGTATTGTTTAAGATTAAGTCACGTTGATGAAATATTAAGTTGTAACCCTCAAGAAACTTATAATTTTTTATTATTGTTTATTTATTTATTGATATTACATGATTTTAATTTGTTTTACACTCTTTAAGTACTCAAGTTACCGAAAGAGTATGTCTAAAGAAAACTGACTTTATTTCTCTTTGATCAGAAATCCTTTATCTTCCATGGCCATGTTTTATAAAAACAATTTCCAGAAGGTTTTTAATATTATCCAATGATTTTTTAAATTCCTTTTTACTCATCTTTCAATTTTAAAAAAAATATTTAATAGGAATATTCTTATCCTTCTTAGAATGAGGTACTTTTTACTTTTTATTAAAAATTTAAAAGAAATAATTTTTATGGTATATAAAATGAACAAAATTTCCTATGATCATGACCACTAAATTATTTTAATATTCTTTTAAATGTTTTAAATTTTATTTTCAAAGAATTTTTTTAAATAATATCTTGGATATTTTTTTATTTTAAAGATGTTTTTTCAATGTGAAAATTGTTTTTCCCATCAAGAAATATTTTCAGTAATATTTTATTTCCATTTTTAATTTATGATGTTTCTAAATTTTTACCCGGGATATGATCCAATTATATCCTCCTTATCATTTTTATGGATGGTTTATGATTATTATGATGAGATATTTATGAAACACATTCATTTTACATGGGTTATTCAATGATGAATTGATGAAATTTTTATGAAACATGTTTCTTTTCCATGGGTTATTCCATGTGTAAATGTTTATGAAACCAATTTCTTATTCATAGGTTATGATGTGATGAATGTTTTATGATCTCATGGAACAAATTTTTATGATTTTCATTATTTTATGGGTGGGACAATAATTATACATCTCTCCAATTAATTGGGTAAATATTGATATCTCATGAGATAAACATAATTGGAATGGTGGGGGAACCTAGTTCAGTAAGGGGATTTGTTCACTATGATAGTCTAGGGAGTGAACCTTGACTACTATGATAGTTTAAGGAGTGAACCTAGTCCATTATGATATTCTTTTAAGTGGTCCTTGACAATAATTGAAATGATTTTCTATTCTTATGTATATGCCACAAACTCATGTCTTATGCTTATATTATATTATTATTACTCATGTTTTTTTTGTTTCCTTTATGATTCATGTACTATTAGATAAAATAATTTATAAAATGAACCAATATTATGATATTTGATATATAGTTTATGGTTTTAAAATTCTAAGATCAACTTCTCATACCATTATTCTCATATTATTCTCAAGTGATCATTGATATCTCCCTTAGTTACCCTTACTAAGCATATGAGGTCACTATATTCTTATGTTTTCTTTCCCTAGGTTATGAATAAAGTTTATAAGAATTATATGTCCAATAAGGGTGATAATTATTAATATTTTAGTAGGATATTATGTAGTACAATTATGAAAAATTTGATTATGTATCCAAGTTTCCAAAGATACTTGACCGATATGATTCTGTCATGGATTGTAAAGTTATATATTGATTATTCACTTATAAATATGAAACATATATATATGAAAAGAATATATTTATATATAGTTTATTTAATAAAGGTTTTGTTACCTATGGAAACTAGGATGATAAAAATTTATTGAGAACCCGTTGGATAAGTCTAAGTATAGGATGACATCATAACATTTTTGGAAATGATCAGGTATAAACTAGGTTAAACCTAATGTGTCATATATTGAAAAGGAAGTGTCTCAATTTAGTATCCCTATAAATGTTTTTTTTATGATTCCTCACTATTACTATTTTCACTCACACTATAATTTTTGGTTTTAGGTAATGTATGGAACCATGAAAAATCATGTTAACATTGAAAGAAAATTTAATGATTGTCCTAATGAGAAACCAAATGAAATTGGAGTTGGAATGAAAAACCTTATGATTATTTTAATCAGTTATACCATTATATTATTAACAATATATACATGGGAAAGTTTCCTAAGAAATATTATAATAGAAATAATGAGTTTTATAAAATCCAAAGAGGAAAGAAAATTCAATTTTTTACTTGTTGAGAATGTGGGAACAAGAACTCAAGGGAATGTATTAAAGGAATGAGAATATGTTTTCAGTGTAAAAATAATGTTAATAGAACAAGTAATTTCAAAGTAAAAATGCAGAGTTCGATGGAGGAAAATAAATTCCATCTTATGGTACTATTTGTAATTCAATGTATCATGGGTGGGGAATATGAGAATTTTCCAAGAGAATTCTCTAATCCAAGGGTTAACTTCTAGACCAAGGAAGGATGTATGATATGCCACTATTTAAAGAGAAAGGGTTGAAGTGTTCATATATTGGGACTAAATAATTATATCAATGGTATTTTTTATATAAGAATCACAAAACAGATAAGGATTGTTCCACAATAGTTTTATTTATATATTTTAAAACATATGTTAAATGGTTTTGATAACCAAGAAAAGTGATTTGTTGGTAAGGTGTTAATGTTTGGATGGGATAAAGATATAATTGAAATTAATGGGATAGTTTTTTCAGTATATAAATTGGGTAATTTTTTTGATGAAAAAGTAATTTAAGTAATATTCAATGATGTTTGTTAAATTTTAATATTTATGGAAAAATATTCAATAGTATATTATCTTATTTAGGGAATAAGGATTGTGTTAATGTTTAGAAGAAAATATGTTTTCTTGTGAGGATAACTTATTAGTTAGGGATACCATCAAGGGTTTATAAGTTTATATTTTATCAAAAGATAAAAGTAATAAATGCCCACTTTTTTAATTTTTTATGTGATGGGATTTTGTAGTGATTTGAAACTTATGCTGGGTTTTAGGAAGAATACACTATGGAGGTTTAAATTACCCTTTGGTTTAATCTGATGTTAAGATAATTAAGTTATTTTTCAAAGAGGGATATATATAATCTTTATGATTGAGAAGTAATTCAATGAAAATGAGTTATTTTAAATACATTTATGGTCAATATAATGAGTACCTTTCATCTTAGTATCTAAAGTTGATTCATGATATTTTGGGGAAGTTCACTATATTATAAGATTATATATTGATTTTTCATAGTGATTAATCATATTTTGGGAAATGATTTATTATATTGAGGTATATGTAACTCTTTCGTTTAACATGTGATACTATTTTGGTTGAATGCTATTAAATATATGAAAATGTAAGATGAAGTGTATGAAATAACCATTGAGTATAAATTTTTTTTTATATGTTAATATTATTTTTGAGTATATTCAACATATTTTTATTAAAATTATTTCAATTATATTGATATATTTTTTGAAGAATTACAATCCATAGGCTTGGTAATAACCCATTACATCGATAAGGCTGTGAGGCATGAACCCACAACCGAAAGGCGTAAGGGTAAAATTCCTACCAGCCTACGTTATGTCCAAGTTATTATGCCTTTTATTTTTTTTTAAAAACATATATTAGGTTGATTTTATGAAAATTTTATAACTATGGTAATTGGAAATACTTTTGGTAAGTTGGTTTTTACCTTAGGGTTAAAGGTGGAATAATCTTTTGGAATAATATCTTATTTTTTTGTGGCTTTATGAAAAATATCATTATTTATGGAAATGATTAATTTTTTTAGAGATTATATGACTAGGGAATTTACATTTTTTGTATAGTTTAGAGAAAAGTTTTACATTGATATTGAAATATAATGTGAACAA
This sequence comes from Viscum album, assembly GCA_963277665.1. NCBI lineage: Eukaryota > Viridiplantae > Streptophyta > Magnoliopsida > Santalales > Viscaceae > Viscum > Viscum album. The sequence goes on from OY728138.1 coordinate 462,213,866, forward strand.
AGACCCTCTATTTTTTTGGTTTTTTAACATATATTATTCTACAGTGTTATATATGGAATTCTCTAAGTTGAACTTTGGTTATTATTATTGAGGAAATTAAGATTAATGTTTTATTTATTTATATAATGTTTTATTAATTTTGGGAATTAACTTACCTTCTGATAACAATTTATTTTTTATTTATTAATGCCTAAATAAATAATGATTATCTTAATATAATTTTTGTCCAATAGAATTTTATTTTAGGGATTTAGGTATAAAAAAATTCATCTTGAATACTCATTGGTTGGAAAAAAATTAGATTCTGGTGGAAATTGATTAAAGGATAAAATTATACTTTATAGATAATTATATTTCTTTATGTTCTAATTATATATGGTAAAGTAATTCCTCAACTCTAGGAAAAGAATATTTAAACAAAAAATGTGGCCATAATACCTTTAATTATGATGAATTTATGGTCTTTTCACACCTCATTGAATTATGGTTTTGTGGTTGAAAACTTTCTCATGATCATTTATATTCTTATAATAATTGTTTTATATTATAATCTATAATTTTATGGACATTATGTTTTTCTTCCATGTATGTCTTTTCAATTCCCACTAATTTTCACCCATAAGGAAACCTAGATATGTGTTATTTAAGATAAAATTCCCATTTATGTTTCCCTATATTCAAGATTATGTTTTATTAACCATTTTATGATATGGGTTAAAAAAAAGATAATTTTAAAATATAAAGAAATAAATTATCAAGAAAAATTAAAATTTTGGGGAGGAAATTTATTAAAGGGGGGTGAATTTAACACCATAATATTTTAAAAAACACTATGTTCAATAGCATACAATATATGAAACACCAAACTTAAATGAAATTGTAAATATTATCATTATAACCTATCCATTGAATTGTTGGGTATGAATTGGATTAACCACATTATGAAATATATTTTTATAATGGATTCACTAAATAAAAATTCATTGATTAATTATTATTAAATGATCACTTAATTTGTAGTAAAATCATTTTATGCTTGAAAAATATATTTCCTTCAAAAATGTTATTTAATTATTTTTTGTTTGAAAAAATAAAAAATAATTTTAGGAAATTTTATAAATTATATTTGATAAAAATATTATAGTTTTTTAATTTATTATATCAAATTAATATTATGATGACTTTTTGATAGTTTTCTGATCGGTTTTATTTTTCAATGAATATAGAAAAATACTTATTTTTTTAAAACAAGATTATCTTTTTAAAAATTTAAAAAAGTTAAATTATATTTTTAATTATTTTTAAAATATAATTATTTAATTTTAATTAAAAAAATATAATTACAGTCAATGGAATTAATTTTATTTTTTAATTTGATATTAAAACATCATTATACTTAAAAGGATTTTTGTTTCTAAAACCCCGTTTTTATTGCATTTTATTTTTTTATGTTAAATTATTTTCTACCACTTTTATGAATTGAATCACGAAAAAAGGATTCAATATTTGGAATTATGTAGTCTAAATTTGTTAAATATTTCACTTTTAATTTTTTTCTTAATGAATCATAACCAATATAAATTTTTATTATCATGATAAACGTAAAATGGGTTAATTAGAATTAAAAATAATATAATAAGGTCTCAAAATCTACATAAAAATTTATTTTATCCATTTAGATGAGTTTATTTTTGACACCTACATAAAATTCACTAATATATGGAAGTTTGGTTCAATTTTCATTTGATAATGAAATTGATGATATTTAAGTAAAAGTTCAAATAACAAATGTCCTTCACTTGTCTCTAACATATCTTAAATTATTACATAAGAAAAAAAAGAGTATAAGATTGGTTCAAAATGGATATTTTAAAAATAATAGATTTTTTATCATTTTAATTTATTTATAATATTTAGGAAGTAATTATTTATCTTAAATTCTTACGCAATGGTAATATAGTATCTATTCAATTAACAGAATAATAAAATAAATGATTTTAAATATATTATAGGTAATGTAATTTGGTAAAATTAGTGTGTACCATTAATTTTTTATATAATTATTAACTATTATTAATGTGTTAACGGTTTATATTTTAATTCCATAATTTTCTTGATTTATTTAAAAGGAAAATTAAATTAATAGTGTCAAAAATGACATTCATGATATTTTATGGAAATAATATTTTATTAAATAATTTAAAAATTATAAAAAACTTGAAATAAGTAAATTAGAATAATATTTGGTATAAAATTTATTCTTTTTCTATTTATGATTCAATAGTTACCTCATATGTAAAATTTTAACCCTTCAAGTGTGAAAATTATGTTTAGGTGATTAAGATTAAAATGGGTTAACTAAAGGATTAAACTAAATAATATGTTTTAAAACCCCACTTAAATCTATTAAAATTATATTATTGGATTTTATTATAACAAGAGATCACCTTATCTTCAAATCCATGTAAATTTGGAAGAATTTTCCCCTCAGTAAAATTATAAAAGTTCTCCTCCTCCCCTCACTTATTCACAAATTTTGATCCATCTATATTTATAAGAACCTTGAAAAATACCTTCCTAAAATACTTATCCACATTATATAGATACCAATATACCTAGAAGAAAGGCCCTAGGAACATTAAGAGGATATATAAATTAGTTCTTTCAAATAAGAGGTAATCTCCTTAATCAATCACTTTCTCTTTACTTATTCGTTTACCACATATAAATTCATGGTATTTATCATAAAATAACAAGTTCAATATAAAAAATATACTAAAGTGTTATTATTATTTTTAAAATACAATTATCCACCCTATTTCCCTTTAAATGGAAAGTGATTGTATCACTCATTCATACATTGGTCTTACTATCTCGAAGTAGCGATACAATTATTTTTTCATCATCATATTTCATGGATGAGAATTATAAAGAATTTAATGTTTATATATGAAATTTTGACATAACTATTCTTCAGGAATGATAATATCATATTAAACTTCATACCTTCTAATCCATTGGAAAAATATAATGTCGCTCATGCGTATATGTGGACTACCACCTTCCCAAAGTGATGCGATTCATTCTTGATTTCCTATTTACATGGATGGTAATAACGACGGATTTAATAAATATATATGATATATATAATATAATAATGATTTCATAAAGTTTAATTATTATTTAACATTCTTTCTTTCTATCAATTAAAAAGTGAAAACAACATTCATGCGTACATACGACCTACCATCACCATGAATGGTGTAATTCATTTTTCTATCTCTAAATTTTATCAATGACTATATATATATAATGAATATATATGATATTTAAATAATTATTAAAATTATATAGATTATGTAACCATTAAAAAAGTACAAGTATTGGAACTTCCAAATTTAGATTCTCATGAAAAATGAAACATTTAACACCTAAAAACAATGATCTTAATAAGGAATTATTGATAAATGGGAATTAAAATATTATAAAGGGATAATATATGATATTATAAGTATGTAAATGATACTAGAGTATAATTAAAATATATTTAAATTTATTATATAGGAGGTTGTAATGATTTTTAAGAAAGTGGAACTCAAGGTAAAGGTTTATCGTCTCAAATTATCTTCTTTGGGACATATGTTCGGTTATACACCTATCATTTATTACTTAGTTTACCTAAAAACACTTAGACATTTTATATCATAAATCCCATTATTTTCATGATATTTAAAGTTTCATTTGATGTTATTATTTCATGGGGATTTTGATTCTAAAGTTACCAAGCGGTAAGGGTTTTATGTTACAATCTCATTGATTATTGGGATTAATAATTATTAAGTTTCGTTGATGAGAAATTATGATATAAATCCCAAAAAACTCATGAATTTTCTTATATTATGTATATTTATGGATATTATTTGTTTTTAATTCATTTTCCTATTTTTATGTACTAAATATACTAAAAGAGTATTTTTAAGGAAAACCCACTGTATGTCTCTTCGATCAGAATCCATTTCTGTTCCATGTTAATGTTTTTTGAAAATATTTTCAAGAATTTTCTTAATATTTTTTTACTTTTTAAATTCATTATAACTTATTTTATAATTTTTATAAAATGATTTATAAGGACTATTCTTATTATTTTATGAATGAGTTACTTTTGACTTTTTACTGAAAATGTGAAAGAAATATTTGTTCTTACGTATATAAAATAAATTTAATTTTCCACTATCATGACTGATCAATGCTTTAAATATTAATTTAAATGTTTTTAAAGTAATTAAAAAAATTAATGTTTTGGAAATTTTAATATTTTAAAGAAGTAATTTCAATATGAATTGCGTATATTTCTTTAAGAAATATTTCATGTGGTATTTTATGTAAATTTGTTTATTTATGATGACATCCTTTGATATTACCTAAATTTCACTGGGGATATGGTCCATTTATATAATCCTTATTATTTCTCTATATGGTTCATGATTATGATGACAATATGTTTATAAAACCTATTCATTTTCTATGGATTATTTTATAATAAATTGATGAAATGTTTATGAAACCTATTTCTTGCTCATAGATTTTGTTTTGATGAATTTTTTATGATCTTAGAGAATACATATGTATGATTTTTATTATGATATTGGTGGTTTGAAAGTTATACAGCCCTATAATGTGCTGGGTAAATATTAAAATATCATGAGATAAAAAAGACAAGAATATGGAATGAATCCAATTCAATAAGAGACTCTTCTCACTATGATATTATTAGGAATAAACCATTACTACTAAGATGGTTTGGGGAGTGAACCAAATAAAATTTTATAATCTTGGAATTGGGCCTTGAATTTTATGAAAATTATTTTCTATGATTATGTGTATACTAAAAACTCATGTTTTATGCCAATTTTATACTCTCATAGATCATGTTATTTGATTAATTTATGATTCAGGCCTTACGAACTGCCACGATTTAGGCCCTGACTCATGATTTTGATCTTTTAAATGAAGGTTATGGTTTTAAAATGTAAAGATTATGTTCTCATACCCTTATTCTCGTGTTATTATCATGTTATCATTTATATATTTATTTTTTACCCTTACTGAGCATATGAGCTCAAAATTTTCCTATGTTTACTTTCCCCAGGTTATGAAGAAAGGTAAAAAATATGATATGTATTTGAAGGGTTCTAGTTATGAATATTTTTGTGATATGTGATTTAATACACTTATTAACCAATTGTTTATGTATCCATGTTTCCAAATATACTAGACCCATACAATTTGGGCATGGATAATAAACTCTATATATGAAACATATGGGTCACTACAGACCTGGTTGAGTGTGAATTGATTGTGAAACCCCAAATTCCTAAAATATAAGGCTACATAATTCAAATATCATGGTTTCAGGTGAACATGTATTGACGATTCAAATGCTACTGTCTCTCTTCTCTAAGATGAATAGTTTGACCTGTACGATCCAATGGATTGGGTATTGATTGTGAATCTCACCTTGGACAACTAATTTTCACCTTCAACTTCTCAAACCTAGTTTAAATACTCACTAACCATACTCAACACTACTAAATACTTCAAAAAACCTTAAATCACCTCCTCATGAAAATATAAACCCACACAACCCAAATCTCTTCCTTTTTCTAAAACCCAATCCCTATATATCAACTCATCCATTGTCAAATAATACTAATAACTAATCCTTTTAGAGTTTTTAATATATTTATCATTTATATATTCAATAAGACAATGCCAAAATAAGGTGGGTTTGTATTATTAAAATCAATCTTCTTATTTTGAATGTTATATACTAGTTTATCCTTGTCTAGGAAGTATCAACTATTAAGGCTATTCATGATATCAATTTTTTATTCATGTATATTGAATAAATCTTGATCTTAATAATGAAATAAAATCATTTTTTACCCAAAAAAACATAAATCATATTTCTATTTATAATGATAATTTAATAAAAATAAACAATAAAAATAAATAGATTCTAAATTTGGGTGATGTACAAGATCCCAGGAATGTAGATCTTGAAGAATCCAAAGTGTTTTTCATGAGATAGAGATATTGAAGAGATTAATTGAGATTAATTAAGAAACTTATCATTAAGAAATAGTTAAATAGAGTTGGATGCTATATTAAGTTATTGGGAAAATACATTCAAGTGAGTATCCATTTAAATTAGATGATTTATGATACGATCTTTATATAAATATAATACATGTTTTGTGATTCATGGAATCATTTTATTCAACCATTAAGGGAGATAAGATGAATGTATTGGAAGTGTTTTGATTATTTTTTATCAAATAGAATAAAGGATGGATGGATGGTTAAGGATCTATTCAAGGATTGGTTATCGTGATGACTACTATAAACTGGAGATTATCCTTTGGATCAATATTTAAGGATGGTAAATATTGATATGTAATTAAAGTGGTAGTGAAGTGACATTTTAAATATTCAATAAGAGTATTTATATACTAAAACAAGACTTTGGAGTCGTAATAAATAGATTTTAAAACATCCTTATATTTTTCAAAGTCAGTTAAAGCAATTTGATATATTTTGGAGTCATTTATGAATTCCCTGAGAAGATTGAAAAATCCTTTGAGTTTATTTTACAGAATTATAAAACTACCTGTTGAAGGTTAATTTTTTGAAAAATATAAATTTATATATAATATATTATAAATTAATCTGAACTGAATAATTGAAGAGGGAAAATATCTTTCATGTATATATAAGAACCACTCTAGATCATTTATATGATATTTTATAAAGATATTTCTTGAAATTTGAAAATAAAATATCATACCTAATATATATAAGATGTTTGAATGATAAAAAATATATTTTCCACATAGGAAATATGGAATAATACAAACCACCCCAAGATATGTAATATATTATTATAGTATTTTTTTAACAAATTCCCAAGATATATGGAGCATTTATAACATAGTTTCTATTGTGTAATAATTTTAGAGGAATAAGTAATATATATTAAACTAAAATATGTGATATATAATATATTTCATATCTCACATAGGTTTTTAAACTGAGAGAAAATTGATATTTTAGAATTTATATTGCTAGAAGTTCTAGATAGTTCTCAAATATAAACCAGGAGATGCTTGAGTTATTATTAAAGAAAATAAAAAACAAATAAATATAATGATTCAAGATGAGTTATTTAAATAAGATAAATATTATGTCAGGATGAAGAATAACACACCATGAATCAAATTTATATCGAGATAAATGAAAAAACTAGTTATGTAATTTGAGGAGTAGTGATGCCATAAGGAAGAGATCGCACTGTGGTGCTTACTTGTGAATGATTTTCAAGGAGACATTTTAGCATAATGAATGATTCTTTGAATATGACTGAGAAACTACATGATGAAATTATAACATGGTGGAAACTAAAAAATATCCTAGATTTTGTGGGAGTTTTAATGTGGAATAATTCTAAATCTTTTTGTGGAATAAATGATGTTTTGATCGGGAAACTAGAGGATTTTTTTAACCAGTTTAAAGGTGTGAAAATCACATTTTAACAAATCAACTGAGATATCTAGAAATATATATAGAAAATATATTACAAATATTTTGTTCTAGATACATATGTAAGAATAATAAGAGGTTTTAAAGTATTGATAACCGATACTACTATAACTAATTCTTTTTTATATATCAAATAGAGAAGCTCACCACATCAAGGAGTGAAACCTATGCATTGATGAAAGTCAAGAAGTTGAAAAAAGGTCAATTTAATTTAGGGAGAGGAGAGAATATGTTTTGGGAAAGAATAAGTAAAATTAGGATAAGAAATACCCTATGATATCCTAATTTGATAGGATATGATTAAAAATAAGGAGATAATCAATGAGAAATTCCAACAATACTTATTCTATTTTTTAAAAAGATCAGGATTTGTAAACTTAAAGAAGAACGTTGTAGATACACTACTACACCATAATATAGAATCATTAGAAGTCCCATTCATGGTTTGATTAGAAGAATCCTTTTAATAACTCATCTGAGAAAGTATAATGAACCATTCAGAATAATACTCAAACTTTTAGGGAGATAACTCACACCTATGCGAGTCAGTATAATGAATCTATATGGTTATATCCATGTAATTTCAAGATATAAACCTCTAATATATTCACCTGTGCTCATAATTTTTGGGAGATAATCTATAATTTTACGCACTCATGTTTACTAGGGAAAATTTATTCCTTGGACGAATCCAAACACAAAAAGGATTAAGTACACACATTGGGACCAAAAATTGTAAAAATCCTCATGTTATTTATTGTTTTTTAGTTGGTTTTATATAAGAAAGGGTGATATACTAAGGAATGAGAGGATGCAAAATTTATTAACTTATAGAGTTTGATTTAAAAGATAAAATCATAAAAAGTACTATCACCGATTCATTCCCTCTCTCAGTGATAAATCCATACACCAGGTCACCTCAATACAAATTATAGTAGTAAAAACACACTTTAAATCATTTAATAGATATTTATAGAATTATAAATAATTTTAATAGTAAAAATATGATATATATCATTCTATAAAAATCATACATTAATTTAAAACTGGTTTTTTTATAAAGGTCACAAATGAAACAATGATCATTATCATATTTTTTTTGAAATTATGTTTTCATTTTCTTAGTTTTTATTGTTTGATGAATTTTTATATAACCTAAATTTTTTTAATAATTCCAATCACATCACACATAAAATACATTTATTATTATTTTTCTACTAGCCATAAATGAATCAAATATAATTTTACTATATCTTCATGATAATATATCCTTGTTACAAGCATCATTATCATTGAATTCATGTTTATAGACTTGGATAGACATTTAATTGTATAAATACACTATACATTATTTTGGTCACATCACATGTTGAGTTGATGGGATGGTTTTCCTAAAGTTCAAAAATGAATAAAATATTATTTTCCTAAATTGTTTTATTAATCTTGGATTTTTTACTTGGTTTTGATTATTTTACGAGTTTTTGTGAAATATAGTAGACTTTTTCATATAATAAATACTTTTATATCATTAATATCATATCACACATCAGATTAACATGAAGTTTTTTTATCTAGGTAAAAAATTTGTCATTGATAATAGTTATATTGTTTTTCAATAATTTGAGTATGTTTATTGAGTTATAATTATTTTACATAATAATATTGAACTAAGCCTACTTTTGACTATAAATAGTGACTTTGTGTCTATCTTAAGTCATTTAAAAAAAGGATATAATGTGTCCCCATGAGAAATGTTCATGGGGAACTAAAGTGGTGCAGGTTGAGAGTTTCACTATACACCATAATATGCATAAAATATGGAGAGAGGCTGAGGAAGTAAATACAAAGAGGGGTTTGGTAAATTATTCCCGTAAAGGCAAGACATCTTATTCCCTTTTACCTCCCCACTAATTATGAATAATATGAGTGATAGGATTCAAAAAAATATTATAGTTCCTAGAAGAATAAGACCACAACTAATAGGAATATGAGGGTTAGGAGAAGTAGTCACCCAAAAGGGAGGAATCTAATTCCACATGTGACATGGGATACTGTACTCATTGTAGAGAGTGATAACAATGATGATCACTAGAGTTTTCCTAATAAATGCATTAATCATGTTGTAAAAATCAATAAAATAAAAAATCATTAACCTTAGAGAGTCATGAATAATCCCTCCTCAGTATATGATGCCATATTTTTAAGATCCATTTATATTTATTTTTAAACCTAACATTGATTGTTTTCAACAAACCTAGTTCCCTTTATTAAAAAACAAATCTTGTTTTTGTTCAATAGGAACCTATTTATCGAGTGAGGTAGTGATAATTTTGATCATTAGTAGTGTTGATACCTTGATCTAGATGATCGTTGTTTCTCCTCTCACATGCCTTGATTTTTTTCATACCTCCCATAAAGACAAACATTTTACTACCCAAGGGATTCTACTAAGGTAACCCACATGAGAATTACTATCAATATTATAAAACTATCCACATAGGATGTATTCAAAGGACCGATAATTAGTGATAATTCCAAGGCAGCTTGTGTGGAATTTTTATATAAAGACCTCCTAACTTCCCTATAAGAGGAGGTGGGTGACAGACTCCATTTTTGGGCTGATGTAACACTGTTATTTAGACAAAATGGTGATTCATATTTGACAGATTTTTTGACCAGTTGAGAGGTATCCCTAGTTCACCCATAGAAATAGAAAACTCATTTTCACCAGAATATTTATAATAGAAAATATTTTTTCCTAGTGGTATTTCACCTATAAGGCATGATTGATGTTGTAGTAATTTTTTATAGTGAAACTTCCTAATTCCACATGGGGGAAAATATAGAGACCATATTCTTTGTCCATGTGTATTAAAGATTGAGATTCATTTTGGATATAATAAACTAATTTAATAAGAGGATTGGGGAACCTTTAAGGTGTCTTAAACTACATGTTACGATACGGGAACCCAGGGAAGTATGAAACAATTATAGCCTAATTATAATTCCATAGTGATATTTTCCCTTTTCTGATAATCCACTAAGAATGATTGAGGAGAACATGAAGAGTTTTTATTTCAAACTACTCTGAGTGAATATTAGTGTATTCCTCTATTTTTATAGGAAATACTAGCCTATAGTGAATGATCCATGATCAAATACCAGTACAATTTTCCATGAAAGTCTTGTATGGTGTCTTTAAACAACCAAATATAGATTCACCCATTAGCCAATAACATATCTATATTCTTGTAACTAACCCAATGGAAACATCCCACCTCGCAGACATCCTATAATATGTTGGAAAAAGTTTTATCAATGATTTTTATAATAGTTTTTGGAACACTAATCATCAAGTGAATATAAATATGGATGAAAAAAAGAGCACTATTAGTTAAGACTATCCTACTTCCATAAGATAGTGGTCTAATTTTCCAATTCACGATATGATTCATGATAATTTTATTCATATTATAAAAATATTGGATTAATTGTATTAAAAAATATTAGGGGTTACAAGTTACTTGATAGGGAATTCATTTTTAATGATGTGGAACCATATACCAATTAATTATGATCTCTAGGATGAATATTTAGATGAAGTATAGAAACTTATCCTGATCATATTATCTATCTCCCCTCTCCATCATTCATACATTTTCAATATGTCCTTGAAATATTTTATGGTTATTTGATTTACATTGAGGAAAAAACTATATCATCTATGGAAATGAAATGAGAGATTCCAGGTTTTCCTTTTTGTCTTATTAAGGATTGCACCACTCTGACTTATATTTTTTTTGTTGAGTAGTTTTATTTATATATCTTGATTAAGGATAAATAGATGTGGAACTAATATATCCTCTTTCTAAACACCTTAAGTATACTTGAAAAAATAAAAATAATTCCCCATAAGTGAGACTGATAACCATGGTGAGGAGAATAATTGGAAAATGATATTAAAAAACCAAGATGAGAACACAAAAAATTGCATCACCATAAGGACGAAAAGTACTCCATTCTATAAAATTATTTATCCATGTTCAACTCAAGAAATATGTTAATTTCTTAAACCTTCCTTTCCGGGTTTTTGATTTTTTTCTCTTACTTTGTTAATTACAATTACTCAAGAGGGTGTGGACTGAGTTCATGAATTTTAACTTTTTTAAAAAACAGTATCTTTTGTCTCCAGTTTTCTTATTCATATATATCATTTTCTTAATAAAATTTGAAATATAATAAATTAATGAAAATAAAATAACAGATTTTTATAGTTTTCACGGTTTTCAAGAAACTTCCCCTACTCCACTTCACCAACACCCAATGTCGGGGGGTCATTTTACTATGGATCTTCTAGCTAAGTACATTCCATTAGAAATTAATTTAGTTAATAATTATATGATATGTAAAATATAACCTAAAATAAAAACCCTTAACTAGGCCTCTCTATATTAAGAATAATTAGTATAAACTCTTAGAATTAGAGAAAAGTAGAGTTGAGTTATAGTAGGCAACACACAGTTTGTTCAAAACAAAACCGACTAATGAAGGATCCCATTAAAAAAGAAAATATTTTCTCTAAAGTGTCACTCTAAAGAGATCCAATAATGTATAATAAATCTTCAATAACACATAAAAGTAGAATAACTATCCCCTTGTTCTTCTAGTATTTTAATCACACATTAAATCAAACATGAATAACTATACCGATATATTAATTAAGAAATAATAGTTATATTATAACAGTAGTTTGTATCTATTTTTAAGTCATTCGAAGGATTGATCTTTTTTTTTTAATTTTTACATAATGATAATATATATAATAACTTGAATTTAATTGAGTTAATATAAATCATTGATTTTATCCCTGAAATCTAGAGTTCACATAGTTACTAAAAATGTTTTGATCTTTTAGGAATGATAGATCATAATAATATTGGTCAAACCATTCCAATAATCACACCATTTTTAAAAAATCATATCAATGTTTTGAAAATATGTCTCATTTAATTTAGAAATTAAAAAACACATATAAATATATCTTGGAATTTTAAATTTTTATCCCACTTTATATGTTACATATTTTCAAAATATATTTCATACATAATAAAAATCTTCCCCTAAGAAGAATATGCATGAATAAATTCATATTCATTAGAATAACATAGATAGTGTGTAAGAATAAGAACTTGAATATTTAATACTAATTATAATATTTTCTTTATAAATAAGCTTTATGACTTATATAATATTAAATATATAAGGGCAAGTTTTAATATTACTCAATATGTAATATATTGAACATTGAGAAACCCTGATACATAGGAATAACAGTCCCTTAGACTAATAACATGAGAAACATTCAATTGTAAAATTTCTTATACATAAGAGTATCCATAAGTTTGAAATTAAAATATAATAACTAACACTTGAAAACTATTTTAAATGTAATATTAATATCCATATTTCATAGGATATGTAGAAATATATTCTTTATATGTAATATTTTATAATTGAAAAAATATCTTATCAAAAAATGGAATATAAATTATAATTACAAAATATAATAAATAAATAAATATCCTGAAATTCATTCAAATTAAATTTAGTAATACAAAAATAATGCATTTTTTTATCATAAAAAAATAGTATTTGTTTTAGTATGTTGGATCACAACAACTATCAAATGATTTCCCATTTTTTAGGATCATAAAACCCATAAAACTTTAATCATTAAATTTTATGTATTATGAAAATAAAACATAAAAAAAAATAAAGTAAGTAAAATTTAGTGTTAATACTGTTAATATTCCCTTTTTTATTATGAAAAAAATAAATTAGAGGTAGATAAAAAAACATTATTTTTTGAATAGTTTTAAAACTAAAAATTGATTGAAAATGCAATAAAATAAAGAATAATTGAACATTGAATTATATTAAAGATGAATAATAAAAATAGAGTTAACTAAAATTAATAAACAAATAGTAACTAAGTAGTATAAAAAAATTAAATTATTATATATGGTAATGATAATAGGGTTTTGAATGGGAAGGATTTGGATTAGGCTATATAGAATAAGGTGTTGTGGCATTGGTAAATGTAGTGGTTCCAAAATATGAACCAAATTGGTCTCCATAAACTCCAAAACCTAGTGGTTCAATTTTTATACTTCTCAAAATTATCAAATATTCTTCATTTATATGATATATTTCCAATATTTTCTACTACACATACTTGAAATCTGGAAATAGTTTCTTCAAATGATATTATAGTCATGTTGTTCTCCAATATGAGCATCTCCTATGATAGCATGAAAAAACCTTGTATAGTTCACCCTTTAAAGAAATAATATTATTCTTATGATATCTTGTTTAGTATAATATGGGATATTATATCATAATTTTTTTAAAACATTATAGATAAAATAACATATATTAATCAGTAAAAAATGATAGAAAGAGTGGGGATAATTTACCTTAAGAATGAGAACAAGCGTTGTTGTACTCACCACAAAGGGAATATAACCATGGCTAAAATAATTCTGGATAACACTAATAATATTATTTAACAGTCCTAAATAGAAATAAATGAGAAAATAAGTATACTTTCGGGGCATAGAGGGTTTTCTAGGTCTAACCCTTTAATAGCGTTGAATATCTAAATATCACATTGGATTTCCATAAGATTTTCATTAGGTTGGTTATTAATTGTATAAGGGATACAATTTAAGAGAGGTTCCCTATCACTACCTTTATGGCACCCTATCACTTTCTTAGTTAATTTAGCACTATGAAAAAATTATTAGAAATTTATTACCGGATACCCGTAGAGTTAAAATTTCTAATGTGAGATCTATTTTTCAATTATAGATTCTATTAACCATTAAATATTTTATACTAGAGGCTAGAATGAAAAATATACTATCTATATCACCTTCTTTGAGCCAAAGGACCCTAGACTATTGATGATACAATTTTTACTCTATAATAAGCATGTGAAAGATTTTTTATTTCCGGGAATGATCTATGAACGAGTTATTATACTAACAATTAAGAATCTAGTTCATTAATTTTTATATCTCAACTACCATTATTTCAAAGAAGATAAGGTATTATAGCGTTACATTATACTGGAAAAGGATGTTTTTTTGAAGGTTCATAGATTTCTTTGATAGGATCCCCTATAGAAGGCCCTATATCAGAGAGAACCGTGATTTTTACACTATCAACACAAATTTGACATCCTAGATACAATTTTTTGATAAGTAAAAGTGGTTGGTATTTGATATGTTGATTCAAAGAGAATTAAAATTAGATTATGATATGATAGTTCTCTTGGAAGGTGAGTAACGTAGATTTTGGGAAAGTGGGTGATTCATTAAAGGATGGAAAGACACATATCTAAGTGGAACAATGACCATTTGTAAACTTTATTTTTATTTCAATAGGTAAATAGATCTCCTGAGTAAACTATTTTTAGGAGTTCTTTATCTATTAAAAAAGTTCCAAATCCATGAATGGCCTTCCATGAGAAGTTTTTCTCATATTTCTTTTTAGTATAGTTCAAGGACATGTTAAAATGTCCTCTTATAATATAAGTGGTAGTTCTAGGATCAAATCTGGAAATACCATTCCATAGAAGCTACCTTTCTACAATATCATATTTTTCATAAACAAAGGAAATTATAATAGGTAGAAAATAATATATAGTAATGATATTGATGATTTAAGAGTTGATATTGATAGTTTCTATTTGAAAGTTATTCTCTAAGAAGACCCATACACAAGGGTTTCATGGAATAATATGAAATAAGCTATTTATGCACAATTTGGATTCATGGTCTTTAATTATTTCATAGTTTTTATTAGACTCAAGTAAAACAATAAAAGAGATGTTGGAAGAAATATTTTTAGAAGTAAAGAATTTAAAATTTTCTAGGGACCCATGAACCTTGACATTAAAAAAAACTACTTATGGAATGATTATTGAGAGGATTATTATTTTTTGAACATGGATGGGGTCCCTTTGATATAGTTAGGGAAACTTGGAAAACAATTGTGGGATTTAGGTTGATTTTTAGTATGTATTTACCTTCCTTCCAAGATTTTAGCCCCTGGTTGATTCTTGAATCTCTCCCATGACATGGGAGATGGGGAATCAACCACATTCATAGAGTCCAGGGCTAAGAAAGAGTTGATAAGGTATATATAGGAAATTTATGGTGGCCTCTACATCCTTTATAAGACTATTTATTAAGGGGAATCCACCTTCAAGTTATCATCAGTCCCTTAATTTTTCATAGCATGAACCACATTTGAGCAAAGGTAACTTGTGACTTTGGGAACATCTAAATTATCTAGATTATGGTGTTCCATTGGTGTAAAAGGAATGAGAGAAGATAGGGGATCAATACTATATTCTAAACTTTGATAGGGAGGGTCATGTATGCCATTCCATAAATTTGAAGTCTTGAATCATTGTGTATGCTACCTTTAGGGCCACTCCATCCCCAAATTATTTCTGGGCATTAGCCACATTTGACCACCATTCCCCCCATTCGTGGGAGCATCATGATTATTAGGATAGGGGGTTCTAAAATGGAGTATGGGGAATAAGGGAAGTTTATGGGTAATAAAAAATATATTAAACTTACATAGGGAGTGGAATAGAAGGTAAAAATAGATTAATAACTGATATATATATCCCTAGTTCATAAAGGGATACTCCCATTCCTTTAAGGCTGGAATGATCTATCATGCGTTGAGTGGATATTCTACAGGAAGAAAAAGAGTGGCCTTAGAGATGTCAGTGCATGATGAAACCAACATTATTTTAGAAAAATAACTTCATCCAATATAAATAGTCATTCCCATCAGAAACATGATATAATGGGTAGAGGAAACTAAAAGTTCAGTTTCAACATGAATCCGAGCAAAAGACAAGTGATTCATCACAATGGTATTAGAATCTGTACATAGAAAGAATATAAATTGTCTCAAATTATTTTCATAATGGTTGAGTCATAGAAAGGGAAGGGAAGGGTTGGTATCCCCACCTAGATCACTAACATTTTGGAATGTAACCCTTCATGAAGTTCCATGGATAAAAAAAATTAAGAATCAATACTTTTTTCACACACATAATTTTCACAATTAAGTAGCATCGAAATTGACCTCAAGGAATATGAGGATACTAAGAGATCATTAATTGAGAAAAGATATTAAAATAAGTTATCAGAAGTTTCAAGAGGATTTTATAATATATTCAAAATAAATAATAAAGGGATAATCAGGTGCGATAAGAATCTAAGCATGGTATTCCACCACCATTTTTAACTCATCAATTTATAGAGAGAGAAATTAGGATATCCCTCTACCCTCTCTAATTATTTACCCCCACAAGGATTTTTGGGAATAACCCAAAGGTCCTTCAATAAAAATGGGGAGTCATTCTTTATGGGATTAATTTTTAAGAGGTTTCACTTGAGATTACGAATGGTTACAAACTTGATAATTAAGTTCCATAAAGGGGAATTGGCAGCATTACTAGTCAATCCATGCTTCCATATGGGTTTGAATTCAAAAAATGAATTCTAGGGGAGGAGGAGAAAACCATTGTTAGGGAGAGATGATCCATCCTTATCCTTGATATTCAATTAATTAAACTTTATATAATTTATAGAAAACCAAATGCTGATTTGACATATTCTTTTTTTATGCATGTCAAAAATTAATCAATGATTGTTTTTATAAATTTTTCTAATGTTCCAAGATTTATTGGTCATTTTTGTCTGAAAAATCTTCTTATCCTAGATTTTAATGTTTTTAAGGATAAGATCAAAGAAATTTTTTATGAGTTAGATATCATTTCATGTGATCCATACACATGATAGTAGATGTTCATGGTAATGAAAATATTAAAAAGAATATGATTTATGAGAGATTATTTGATTATTAAATCCTTTAACACAAGAATGTATTATATAAAATTGTCGTGAGCTTTAAATGTAGAGAAACATATCAGAATATTAGTGAATATATTATTAAAATGATAGATTCTCCAATCTATCTAAAATAAATAATCTTATTAATAATTAATTATAACAAATTTTTATGATCTAATTTGGTACCCATTGATTATTTTATTAATAAAATCAAGAAAGGGAAATGGGTTAGAATGTCTCAAGACAAAAAATACCTCAAAGATTTACTATTGGTTAATTGAGGGTAGTGTATTTTCAATTCTTAATTTGGTTATCATATTTTATTTATTTTGTTTATATAAAGTCTTGATTTTGTCTAAGAAACTAAAAGGGAATTGGATGGATATAGTAAAAAAGAAAATGATTTAGAAATATAGATAATATAGATAATGTAAAAAGTATATAAAGTGAAATTACATAATAAAAAATATATATAAGTAATGGGAAACCACATTTTCTTGATGTTTTTAAATATTCTAACACCTTTTAATTTCTTCACTCATTCTTCAAAAAGTCTATTTCCATGTATAAATATGATATATTGTTAATATTTTCATAGTATTAGAAAAATATAGATGTATAAGAGGTTAAATATTTTGAATGAAATTGGTTTTACCCACATAAATTCATCTTTGGTGATTTGATTTTTCCCATTTCATATGCTATCTTTAATAATTTTAGATACATAATAACTAAAAAATAGGCACTAATTTGTTTATCAAACTATAATAACATTAATAAATTTAATAAACCTATTATGATATATATTCTGATAGTGAAATATTTTTATACATACCATAGTAATTATTTATTTATAGAAAACACTAGTTTTCTATAGTGAACTTAGTATTTTTATACCTTATAATATATGATAAATAAACCCTTTAATATCCTAAAAAATTACATTAAAACATATTATAAAACATAAAATTGTATTAGTTTTTTATAAAATATTTAAGATAATGTATTTCTAATTTATAAGGGATATCATGTGTTGTCAATTTTTTTTGATATATATGAAATGGGTTTATAAACATTATCAGCAGATTTCATTTATGGAGTAAAATGAGAATATTGTGATCACTATAAAAATTAAAAATTAATAAGTAATTATTATTATTAAAATAGAATTATATTTATTATAATTTCTGTATTTAGTTTTAATTTTTCATAGTTGGTATTAATAAGATATTTTAATTTGGTGATTTCTTTTCAAACACTTAGTCTACTTTGTGTACTCTTACTCAAATTCATCTTAACCCATTTATTTTTATTATGTAGAAGTAAGATGATTTTAACATATATAAGATGATTATCAGAAGGTTTTTGTTTTACATATTCATGATATAAATGTATTAAAAAAATATGGATATTAATAAATATTAATAATAAAAATACATTGATTATTTGACATATTAATTAAGAAAATGAACCTCATATATACATTTATGAAATTTCATATTAACCATTCATGTTTCTGAATTTTATATAAACTTTAAAGACTAGATATTTCATAAGAAACTATGATATATATATTCTCATAGAATTCAATGTTTGTATTATTAATATTTAATAGAATTGTTTTCTCAAAAAGAATTGTAATTTCAATAAATCCATCTTACAAGTTCATAGGGTAGAGGTATCCTCAGAAATATTTTTAGATCCTATAGTTGAGCCCTTATATTGTTATGATACAATAGTATCTCTCCCCTTGTATCATTATATGTATTATTTTGGACATTTTTCATTAATTTCAAATTATTCTGAATATAATATAAATCTAAAATCACATACCCCTTTGTTATTATATTTTTTTAAAAGATTCAAAAACATTTCTATGAAAGCTCTAATATGTTATTCCACTATGTAAACACCAATATCATTAAGGTGTATAGGTATCCCAACTCTTGGAACATGATCTACCTAAATCCTTAACCACACATAAAATGTTATAGTTTTTTATGGTGTAGGGTTTCTACTTGGATATTATATATTATGCATATGGTAATAAAGAGATGAGTAGGTCTTGATAAATAGAAATCAGAATCAATATCACCCTATAATATTTTAATATAATAAAAGTATTAATAATTTTTTTTTTATTTTAAAATTCACACAAACAATTGTGAATAATGATATTACCTTAGGCATGGGAGGCCTTTTGAGAGTAATGAATACCATCAAAACTGGGGGATGGGGCTCTTCATAGTGTGATTTTTGTTTTGTTGAATGTTCTTGTTGATATCATTAGAAGAGGAACCCTATAACATAAATTTTCATATATACTATTTCTCTTATAATTTTAATATCACATTTTATCACTTTATTTTTATTATCATTATAAAAATGTGAATTTTATTTACCATTTTATTCTTGAGGCGAGTCTCCAAAACTCAAATCTATAACATGAATATACTTTTATGGACACTTTAAAGAAACTAAAAGTTGATGATCTTTAGTTATAGTAGAGGAACCAACTTATTTATAACCCAAATAAAAATAAATGAAACTAAATATTCATTATTATATTTTAATAAATTAAAGTAGAATATATTTTAGTTATTTCATACTTACACATATTCCCATACTTTCTATGTGTTTTCATCAATAATTGGTAGTTTTTATTTAAATAAAATTTCATTTATAACACAAGATGATGTATGGAGGTCGATATAGATTCTAGTTGATCAATCAAAATATAAAAACAGGAACAAAGTTCCTTTATTGTTTTATACTATATTATATTTTTACATTATACTTAATGTATATACTGTTTGTTTTTTATGTCAAGTGCACCCGACATTGTTTTATAGTAGATGTATAGTGGTTTCATAGAATGTTGTCTTTTTTAGAACACATATATTATTTTATAAATTAAACATTATGATGTAAAATACTTTATACATATAATATTGAATAAATTAAAATCAATTACAAGAGTCCTTAAATTCCACTTCATTATGGCAGGCAATGAAATCATCTATGGTTTATTGGAATATGATTTTTTTGTACATAACTAGTGTATGAAATTTTTTATTCCACTAAACATCCAAAATATTTTCTATGGTAATAATTATTTGAAATACTATATGAATCTGTTAGAACCCCTTAATTAAAATTTTACCCTATATTTTACTAATTAAAATGTATAGAATAAGGTAAAATGAAATACAAATCCACATTTAATTATTTTATTTTTCAGTAAAATTTTCCCAAACTAGACTTATTTGAACCCATCCTTGGTTGGAAGCGATTCCATGTGTGACCCAAAAATACAGCCTCAAATAAGACATAGTTTGGAAACCCTCACTGGGGGTATATAATACAGATATGATAGTAATTAATCTCATAAATCAAAGGAACATAAGAAATAATCTACTAATAAAATTCATATAATATAAAATAAAACCAATCCTTTGATTCATGTAAAGAAATACATAAAATAGATTTTCTAAATGAAGGACCAGAATGTGAAACACCTATGGAGATTATTATAGGAACAAAAGATGATGTTATGTGATGAAATAGTAATGCCTTTCCCCATCAATAACTCCAACCTATAGTCCTGTAAAAATAGTATATATGTAGATGGGTTGAGAATACAAGTACACTTATTAGGATCATTCCAAAATCCTCGTATGAAAGTGTAGAAGTAATATAATCATGGATTAGTTAACAATTAGAGAAAACAAAACATTACCTAATAAGTTCAACAATCACCCATCCTCACTATGAACAACTCAGAAAAAGTAAAAAAGAAATATTATTTTATAATATAATTAATATTTAAGTGAAAGTACATTTTATCCACCTACCCACTAAACTAGCCTCTCTTATTTCCAAAGGACTTATGTTATGGTGCTCCCATCTTCACTATAAAAACATAAACCCATAACCACATAACCGTATTAAAATCTCAACCATATAAAAACTCCCATGTACTATATCTCTATATATCCACAACTTTACCACATCCACAAATCTCATCATGATAAAGAACCAAAATATGAAGGATATTGATGCTATACCCTACTCGTTCCATGTATATCTTTACCATGCACACAAAAAATAACATACAATAACCTCAACCTATTATCACCCATAATATTTCTAGAATAGAAAGTTAGGAAAGGGGAGTGGTTATCCATCCTTATCACATCGATCATAGATGTTGGGGAAAACAATAGGAACCAAAATTATTCTATGAATGTCAGTTTCATTACCCAAATTAGGTGGTGGTTTATAAGAAAAAACTAGAAATACATTGAATATATATATATATATATATATATAATATTTGAATCTCAAGAGACCCACACTCTTAGATCTTATGCTAAAATAAAAACTTTACACATATTTCTTGATACCACATGAGACAACACCAATATAAATATCTTATTATATATATTATTTTACATGAATATTCATTAGAAATAATTAATAAACCAAAACTCTAGGAACACAAAAGGGTTAGTTTATTTGGAGATTAACTATATGATATTATTATTTTAGAATAAATCATTAACATTTACCAAAAATTGTCTTCTCACATGATAACCTTTTAGAAAACTCATACATAATATTCTTATTCATAACCTGGGGAATGGAAACATAAGAAGGGGTTGAGTTCAAAAACTTAATAAGGGTAGTCATAAGAGATATAAATATAATATCATAAGTTAGTATAACTCAATAATGTGAGAATTAGTTCATGAAAATAATATAAGGAAATCATACCTAATAAAACATAAAACATAAATCATTAATAATGTAATAAATTGTTGGTTATAACATAAGTTGTGATTTATTAAATCTAGTAAATGTTAGTTTATAATTATGATCCATGAATATAACATAGGTAAGTGATATAACATATAAATTTAGTATAGTTATGGACATAAGAAGTCATAACATTATGGATAAGGATAACAATAATTAGGCCCATACATAATGTTGTGAGCAAGAAAAATGTCCATACATAGGGTTTTGAACTTAAAAATAATTTCCACACATGATTTATTAATGTAATAATCATTACCACATATGGATTTGTGAGCATAACAATAATGTCCATGTCTTTATTTGTAACCATAAAAGTAATGTCCACATATAGAGTTATGAACATAAAAATATTTTCTACACATAAAAAAATTATCACATGAGACATAAAGTTTTACCCAATTTATTAGAGGGATATATCAGACCCTAAAATCACAAAATGATAAAACATACAAATGTGTGAAACTATAACATAAAAACATTCATAGTTCCTTCAGAGCTTTTTTAAACGATAAAAAATGGGTTTCATGAAAACTTCCATAATACATTATCATAATCCATCCATAGGCAGAAGGTGTGTAGTATCATTAGATATTATCCTTAGGGAATTATAGGAAACATTAAATTATTTTTATATATATGAAAAAAAATTTAGAATAACATTATAAAATTTCTTTGAAAAATATGAAAAAATATATTTTACTTTAAATATTTTTTTATTTTAAAATAAAATATTGTATAGAATTATGGAAAAAGAAATTATTTCAGAAAACCATTTAAAAATGGAGTTTAAGTATTTAAAAAAATAAATAAATAAGAATGTGTAAAAATGTGTTCATGTATAAAATGATAAAATATGATTTTGTTTTAACACTTTTATAATGAAAGTCAAATCAATAGAAAATGAATCATATGTAAAACTTTTAAAAATGTTACTTCAAAAAAATTATAAATAAATTAAAATTTATTATATAATAACCTTAATAAAAACATAAGAATATATAATAACATATATAAAACAATATACAGAATATGGACCTCAAGGAGAAAGACTCCTCACAAAAAAAAGTGATAAGCCTGGCTCCACTTACAAACATCTTTTTTGTTGAATTTTGAATCAAAGGGAGGTACAATGATAAAAATATTTTTAAAACATATAAATAACCATATTAAAAGAAAATATATAGATGTATAGATAGACATAACTCTCAATGAAAGGTTAAATATAAACAATCTCAATTTCAAACTCAGATTGAAATATAAACTCTTTAGACTTTGGTAACTTTTTAATCAGAATACATAGAACGTTTGAACATGATATGGATATATAAATATAATAAAATACATGGAAAATTTGGTATAATAAATTCTTGGTGAAGTATATACATTACATAAATATAAAAAGTGATGAATATAGAAAATATCTCAATGGGAGAAAATTGAGATGAGAAAACCCTTAAAACTTTGGTAGCAAAGGAATCAAAAGAACATGAATGATGTATTATGAAATAAGGAAATAAATACCATTATTAAAAATTTAATTATAATAAAATAATTTAATGGGGTATTAGATACACCATGATAAACAATAATAGATTCATAACATGAAAACAAAATTCAATAAAGGGAAATTGAGATAAAAGCCTTACCTTTACCCCCATATTCCTTGGAAGTGATTTAGAATCACATATAATAAAACTAAACATTATATTATCTTAGTTTAAAATATCATTAATATATAATAACTTTTATATTTTTCATTTATATTCATTAATTACACTTTTTTTAATTATTTATTTCTTATTTTAATCATTGGTTGTTTGTAATTTTGATTGTTTCCTTTAAGATTTGTAATGTAGATGTTAATCCTCATTATTTGAGAAAAATTTCATCATTAATAGATCAATCAAGGTAGTGTGATAATATTTTTTCAATAATTTATTCAATAAATATTTTATTTGATGTAAGTGATGGGTATGGATCCTGAGAAAAAAAATCTACAATGAGCTTGTTTTGGGAAATTTCCTAATAAGAACATGTTTATAATGACCATTCATTTTTTTTTTCACATTTCTATAACCATATTAATTAAATAATATAATATTTAATATCATATATTCCCTTTATTAGTTTCTTTATACTTATTCATGATGAAAATGATTATTTTGGGAAAACACCATTCATGTAGGTGGTTTAACTTACCAAAACAAAAACATGATATACTAACATATGGGGAATTATATAATGTTATATAATAGTTATATCATTTTATTGGAAATATAATTATGTTAATTTAACATTATTAAAGTTGATAATATGATTTATAAATGGTGTATATGACAAGGTAATTGTAAAATATTATGAAGAACTATGTATTTACCTTGATTAATTTACTCTCTCTCAAAACATGTTCTGTTAGAATAAAGGATTTATTCTTAATTATTGGTAATGAAGGATAAAATACACCAAAGAGGGATATATAAAAGGAAAAAGTGATTGGATTTAATAGATTTCCAATGGAAAATAGTGTTTTGGATTTGGTATATTATGGGTCGTTTTTAAAGGAGAGTTTTGAGTGGCATTTTCACAAATATTCATTCCTCAGTCCATGAGGTTTTCATTTTAATAGAAAAGTAGATAAAAAGCATAAAAATAATAGAGGTGGGATAAATTTTATCAAAAAAATCCTTTTTACCATATTTTACATTTTTCATGGTATCTCAAATTTTACCTCAGTAACTTATTTTTTGGCCTAAAAATGAGATTTTACTCATTACCTAATTTTGGAGTGATGATTTAAAATATAGACACTATTTAATCTAATTAAATTTCTAAATATGGGAAAATTTTCTTTTAAAATAAAACATAATTATATAGAAAAAAATTATTTTTATAAAAAAATAAATTTTTAAACCTTATGTGTTCATAATCCTATTTCATATCAATTAATTATTATATTATTGTCAATATATTTGTTTATACATTTAAAAATTAAATTATATACATTATTTAGAATTTATAAATTTAATTGTTATGATAAAAATGCACAATAATTTAAAAAATATTCTTTGAAAAATATCCATCCATCCATATATATTTTTATTAAAAGACACTTTTATAGAGAAAGTGTGAAACCAATAAGTATAATCAAGCCACCAAACACTAAATCTCATAACAAAATTATTAAAAACTAGATTGAATCCATTTGAATTAATTTCCTTAAAAAATTTCTAGAAAAGGGTTGTTACCTTTTTTTTCGGGGTCATCCCTGATAATGTCTTCGAAATGAGAAGCCAACTTACCCCATGCTCACAAGAACTCCTCTGAAAATATTTTCTATTTGTTGAAACCTCTAACTAGGATTAGGTGTTATTTTTAAATCCTCTTTATTTTCTCTTTATTCTTATCTACTTGAATAAATATTTATTTCATCCTTTTTGAAACCTCTATAGAAGGACAGATGGATAACAACTTCTTTACTATCTCTTCCTTAGATTGTAATAGAATCTCCCATGGAGATTCCCTAAACAGAGTCTTTCCTTTCGGCACCCCAAGATTCCCCTCCAGTCCCTCCTTGGTAGGTGGAACTGGTTCCTTCTCGTGCACATCCACTCCCTCTTCACCGACCATAACGGGAACCAGGCCGACACTAGTACCCATCAATAGCTCCCCTAGTTTCCCTGTTGGACCAGCCTGTTGGACTGGCCTCAATACATCCTCATACCACCAACCAAGGGAAGTAGCATCCTCCACCACTAGTATCACCTCCTCTAAATGCAAGCTCATCTACTATTGTCGATCTCCTTCCTTTGAGGGTTCATCCTCATGCTCATGAGACTCAAATACCATGACATGCTAGAAAAGTCTTTAAAAAATATTCTTTTTTAACATTAAATTATATTAATCACATCTAATTAAAATTAATTATTTATCCTAAAAAAATAAATTTTATCAAGGAAAAGGTATTAGATTATTTATTTTAATTATATAAATACATAAAATCATTCATTAATAAAAATAATAATTTTTAACGTGTAATTTTGTTTATAATAAAATATTTTAATTAAAAATAATCTCTTTATCTATTCCAAAATTAGTAATTATTTGTGAATTATATTATTTTAATTTTTTTACTAAATATTAAAAACTCAAATTCACCCATTAGATATATGTATAACCAATTAAATATATCCAATGAAAATATTTCCAATGGATATTTATATAATGATCATATTTCATTCCAATATATAGTCTTAAAAGCATTACTAAAATCATTCACCCTATTCACTTTCATCTTAGCATGTCTGTTATATTTATAATTAATTTCCTTATTTACATATTTTCAATCAGGGTTATGATCTTCATTGAAAACCATGAGGATAAAGGTTTTTTGTTCATGGTATTTTTGTTTACTTATAGATTTATTCCTCTTTTAAATTTTTAATGATGTTTCATATTATATTCTCATAATGTATTGGTGTTTATTTTTCATTGTGATATTTTATCTCAATAGAATTTATTTTTGTTTACTTATTTTCAATGTTTTTTGTGAAACAATATATTCAAAATAATTTTTATTTAATGATAAATTCTCAGTAAAATATTGGGTTGTTGAATTCTACCCCCTTAAATAAGTAGAATCCTTTTAATTTTAATTATATATCACTGATAAATATAATTAAAATAATCCAAAAGATATAAAAGACTCAACATATAATTTCTATTTATATATAAGTATCCATATATTTGTTAATAAAAAGAAACTCATCTTTTCCCTCATAGAAGGAATATACTGAAAAATGAGTTTCTACCCAATTATTTGAGATAAATACTTCTCATGATTGGATATTATGACCTTTATAATGGATGTAATTCGCATAGTGAGTTCATAGTTATCCACATATCTATGAATTATCATAGGTTTATTTAAGAAATGAAATATGATTTCATTATTCTAAAAATTGATATGATCCCAATTTAGGGATAACCAATCCATACCTAGTACAACATCAAATTCCACAAAGGGAAGAATATATTTATTTACAGAAAATATCATCCCAAAAACCTTGATAAGATAAGATTTATACTCCTTGGTCATAATCATCGCACTATGTATTATTTACATTGATAATTCAATATCCAGTGCTTAAGGTGGTAAATAAAAATTCTTATCAAACTCTCATGATTTGAAAGAATAAAGAGAAATGAATCAAATAAGGTATTATTAGTTTTTAGAGGATAAAAATTGTAACTTTAATAATTTCATTTTCATGGACCACTTCATTAGTAATGATTTGATAGAATTTTCCTTGTTACCTTGGTCTTGGATGTTACCGATTCCTATTATCCTCAATAGTCCTTAGATTTGGGCATTTATTCCCACAATTCCCAAAATACTTGGATTTGAATTATTTAAGTGTTGTTGGTGAATTATTTGGGAACTTCTATTCTCTATTGTATTAGTTGTCCTCTTATCATTTATTTGTAATTTACATGTTTATTGTCCCACTTTTCCAAAAATAAAACATTTTATTGGTCCTTTGAAGTAATTTCTTGGATGATTTTACCCATATTTTTTTGTATACAAAAAGATTAATTTTACTTCCTCTATTTCATTTATCATTCATGTTTCCATTAATATATATTTTACTTTTGTTAACTCTTATCACATTAGTATAATAAGTGTCATCATTTTTCATTTCCACCTTAAGTATACAACAAAAATTTTATTCATAGATAAAAAAGTACATTATAACTAATTCCTTTCTAAGACTCAGCTTTATGATGCTAAATAAGTAGCTGATCTTACTTTTTGGGTTGATAATAAAACCAAAGGTATACCTTGTATATTTTTTGATGTTTTCTTCATTGGTACAAATATATTCATATACATTTTATATTAACTTAAGAAATTATCTCCCTACTTTAGTGAAAATATTTATTAAGAAATAATTTCTTAAACTCCACCTATTCCATGGAGATAATTTCTTTCTCTTTCTTATTATTATTAATTAGAGTCCTCCATTAACCAACTTCATCTTTCAAATTATAAAAATCTAAAAAAACTTTTCATATTATGAGAATTGGAGAATGAAAAATTTCTTTTCCATTATGTTATTTCATTTCTCATTAATTATTATATTATAATACCCACTAAAATAAGATGAATGTTTCCACATGAAGGACTCAATAGATAATTTTTTATTTTATAGTGTTTTCGGTATTTTATTATGATTCATATTATTTTTCTTAGATTGGGAGAGTTGGGTGAGAATAGATACAATTTTTTTTCTCTAACTCCTATCTTATTTGATTTCTTTTTATAATAGTCATTTCATTTCCCATCACACTTTTTTTAGCTCTATTACTTTTAGTTCTATCCATTAAATAAAACCAAAAATTTCAGTGTGATTGTCAAGAAGCAATAATCAGATTAAGTAATCCTATTACAGGGGACAACAATCATAAGATATCCTAAATGTTGACCACATCATTTAATCCAATGACATTTTAAGTTTATCATACATCACTTTTGGTTTATCATAGGTTGTTTTTGGATATATATTCATTTAAATCATATCATAATCCCAAACAATTACTAAACCCCACTCTGATACCAACTGAAGTACCCTAGGCCCACACTCCCAGATCTGGTGCTAAAATAAAAAATTAACACATATTCTTTGATTCCAAGTGAGATGACCCCAACATAATATTCTTATGTTTTAAATAATTTTAAATTAATATTCATTACAAGTTTGTAATAAAAAAAGAATCCAAAAAACTCAAAAGTTAATGTATTTGGAGATTAGAAACACGATCTTCTTAATTTACCATTAGTATTCAACATTTCCAATAAATAATATTATCACATGATACACTTTTAGATAAAATGTATATAATATTATTCTTCATAACTAGTGGGAATGAAAACCTAAAAAAGGGGTAAGAGAAAACACGAAGTAATGGTAAATCGATGAGATATTAATAAAATACAATAAGTGATAATAATCCAAGATTGTGGGGATGAGTTCATGAACATGATATAAAAAAATCATCCCCAATAAAGCATTGATCATAAAACATTAATAAAAAAATAAGGATTTGGTTATAACATAAGTCATGAGTTAAAGGAGTGAGGAAACATGAGTCGATAATAGTGATAAAAGAATATAACATAGGTATGTAACATAATATATAAAATTATTACAACTTTAAACATGGTAAGTGATAACATTATAGAAAAGGATAACCGTAATAAGGTCCATGAATATAAAAATAATGTCAATTCCTAGAGTCATGTACATAACAATAATGTCAATTCATCAAGTAATGAACATAAAAATAATGTATATGAATGATTTTTGAACGTAAAGATAATGTTTATGCATAAATTCATGAACATAACAATAATATTGGCACATAGATTTGAGAATATGGTAATAATTTCCTTGCAACGGGTTTTGAACATAACAAAAATTTCCAGGAATAAAATAATATTATCATGAGACAAAATGATTTACCTAATTCATTAGAGGGATATATTAGACCTACCAATCACATAATGATAAAACAAATATATTTGTGCCACTAGAACTAAAAATCTCCCATAATTCTAAAATAACTCATTTAACCCATTGAAGGAAACATGTCTCACAAAAACTTCCATAATATATTTTCATAATATATCTTGATAAAAATGGGTATTTTATCATTAGATAATATCCATAGTAAATAATAAAAAATATTAAAGGATTTTTACATATATAATTATTTTATAAGAACAATATAAAATGTCATTGAAATATAAGAAGACATATCCTTAAGTTATGATAATTTTTATTCTAAAAAAATATTTTATAAAATAATAAAAATTTAAATTACTTTAGAAAAACACATAAAATTAGCGTATAATATTACTATAAAAAATAATAATAAATGAGGAAAAAATTTTCTTGTGGAAATTGTTAAAAATTCTGATTATTTTCACACTTTTGGAAAGAAAGTAAAATAAAAATAAAATGACTTAGACAAAAAATGTTAAAAAGGATTCTTTGAAAGAACTTTTAAATAAATTAAAATTTAACAGAACACAACCTTAAAAAATAATTGATTGATATAAAAGAAATTCAATAAAGTAATATATAGAAATTGTATATGGAGGAGAAATATTTCTGACAAATTATATAAGATATGGTTGGCTCCTCATACAAAAATATTTTTGGTCAAATTTTCAAAAAGAGATAGGTAATAAGATAAGAGGACATATAAAACCTAGAAATAACCAGATAAGAGCAAAAAATATGGGGTTTTATAGATAAAGGACAAACTATATATCCTAATGTAAGTTTAAACATAAATAATACGGATTTCAAAGTGAGATTGAAATAAACTCTTATGACTTTGGGAAATTTAAAATCAAAAGAAATTGAAAAAAAAAACGTAATATGGCTTTGTAAATCCCATGAATTTCCTGAAAAATGAGGAATTATACATTCAATTTATAGTATTTACATCACATAAAGTAATAAATTAGTGAATATAGAAGATATCTCATGGAAAGAAAATTGAGATGAGAATTCCCTTATAACATTGGTAGTATATAAATCAAAAGAATATAAAAGGGATATTATATAGAACTGTAAATCACATGAGAAAAATTTTATTCACGATAAAATAATTAATTTTTTTAGTAAAAACACCATGTTGAAGAAGAATATATGTATAACATTTAAACATTTTTCAACATATAGAAATTGAGATGAAAACCCATACCTTTACTAATATATTACATGGGAGCACTTTGAACTCCATTATAAAAAAATAAAAATATTAATCACTTATTTATGAAACTAATTTGTATACATTACCATTTATATTATTTTATATTCATTAATCACACTTAGTTAATTATTGCTTATTTTCATCATCAGATATTTACAATTTTGATTATTTTATATAAGTTTTTTAATAGATATGTAAATATTAATTACTTGGTACAAAGTTCATCATTATTATATTAGTAAAGTAAGTGTAATAAATGTGTTTTAATTATTTATTCAATCCCAATTTTATTTTATGAAGGTTTTGGGTAGGGTTTACAAGAAAAAAGTTTATAGAAATATTTTTTTAGGTAATTTTATGACAAAAGATACTTTATAGCACAAATTCAGTTTTTCATACTTAAATAACCATATCATGAAATAAATTCATCTTTAATATCATATATTAGTAGTATTAATGGATTAATAACTATTCATGATGAAACTGATGATGTTGGTATATCACCGTTAATGTTGGTGGTTGAACTATCCCACACTAGAATAAGTTATACTAATGAATGAGTAATAATTTATAGTATATAATAGCAATATAATTTTTTAAGAAGAATAATGATTTTTATATAAAATGATTATAATGTAAAATAATATTTATAATATTTATAGATGATATGGAAATTGAAAAATATTATAAAGAACATGGTACTTACTTTGATGATTTTGCTCCTTCTCAACATGGGATCCTTTAGGGTGAAGGATTTAGGATTAATTATTGGAACTGGAGGATGAAACAAATTTAGGAATGATTTAAGAGAAGAAAAATAGGATATTATTTAATGTATTTGTAAAGAAAAAGTGTGGTTTGGTGTGGATATAGGAAGGGTACTTTTAAAAGGAAAGTGGATACAAAGTGGAAACATAATAGAGGTGGGAGAATGTTTTGTTGAGAAATACATCATTCACGCATTTAAAAATTATGTTTTATATTATTTTATGTCTTTACCATTTAGTTTAACAATTTTTACCTCATTTTATCTCTACTGTGGTAACTTTATTTTTACCTTGATAAATTATTTTTATACAAAGACATGAAATCAAACTAGTTATCTAATATTGATATGATTATTAAATTTTTTAAATCTATTTTATTTAATTTAGTTACTAAATATGGTAAGTTTTACTTTAAATTGAAAACATAAAAAATATAGAAAAATATATTTTTATAAAAATAATAACTTTTTAAACTTCATCTGTTCTTAATATTATTTCATATATATTATTAATTAAACGAGTCTTAATATATTGGTTTATCCATTGAAACATTTCTTTATATTAATATATTAAAAGTGAACAGTTTAATTTGTCAAGATAAAAATACATAACACTTTTAAAAATAGTTATTTGAAAAATATCCCCCTTTCAACATTAAATAATTTTAATCATGTACCCTAAAAATTAATAATTTATGTTTTAAAAATTAAAAATTATTAATAAAAATATATTAGAGTTTTTTTTTGAATTTTTTAAATACATCAAATCATTTATTAATAATAATAATAACAAATTGAAGCTTATAAAAAAATTTATAATAATTTTTTAACTAAATATTATATATTTATTTCATTCAAGAATTATTTATTAGTTTTGAATTTTATTATTTTAAATTGGTTACTAATTATTACACAACTTCAATATACAAATTTGATTTATGCATACCAAATAACCATATGTATGACAACTATATTTCTAGTGATTATATTTTCAATGACCATATATCCAATGACCATATATATAAGGGTTATATATCATTCATAAATATAGTATTAAAAGAACCACTAAAATCATTCATCCTATTTTCTTCTCTCTCAACATGTTTATTATATTTCCAATTATTTGACTTATTTCTATAGTTGAATTATGGTTTATGAACTTAATTAAAAACCATGAGGATAATTATTTTAAATTCATGGAATATTTTTTTTCTTATGGATTTATTCCTTTTTCGTTTTCATAATTATGTT
The DNA here is from genome assembly GCA_963277665.1 of Viscum album. Classification (NCBI taxonomy): domain Eukaryota; kingdom Viridiplantae; phylum Streptophyta; class Magnoliopsida; order Santalales; family Viscaceae; genus Viscum; species Viscum album. The sequence goes on from OY728138.1 coordinate 462,247,028, forward strand.
TAATATTATATTCTCATAATGTATAAATTTTTATCTTGCAATATAATATTTCATTTCAATAAAATGCAGCATGGTTTACTTTAGTTTGGTGTTTCATGTGGAATAATCTATTCAACACAATTTTTATTTAATGTAAAAGTTAAAATAAAATATTGGGGTCTTATAATGGCAATCATGCCTAAAATAGGGGCCTAATACCTAACAACTGAACATTATATCCACAAACATCACCAGTACACATCTATGTTGTTTCCTTCTCCTTCCACGACATGATCCAACACCATCACCAGTAAACAAAAATATCTTAACAACCACACAATTTTCATTACCTCATCCCATAATTAATCTCATGTTAATCAATTACCAAAAAAATTATTAACTATATACTAACTGGATCTAATACATTCATTAATCATATTTATATTAATTAAGAAAAATAATTTCTATAACAAATCATTAATATCCATTTATACTTTCACACACTGCATTTCATTATTCCCAAACATTATCCCCTCAGGATCCATTAATCATTCCATTAATTTCATTACCATTCCATTATCTTAGGCATATATGAAACAAACACAAATAAACTTCTCAATCACACTACATCAACAATCACATTATCCAAATACCATAACCATAACATTAATTCCACAACATTCACAACATCTTCCAATCTATTACACATAAACCACATTAAGAAACCACCCCAATGATAACATACCATCACTCCATACACATCCAAAACAAACCAAACATGTTAAGGAAAATATAACCATATCTAGAAAAACTAAAAAATATATATAATATGATAACAAAAAACATTCTCATTTATTTATGCTTTATTTTTATTCAATCAGTCATGCATAAATAATATCAATATTAATTCAAAATTTCTTTCTTCACTTTCATTACCATTTTTTATTATTTATATAATTATAATAAAAAATAACAATAAAAAAATTAATAATATCATAATTGTATGATTATATATCCACCATAGATAATGAAACATGATAAATAACATAGAAATCAAAGGATGCACATGTGTTTTACTTCTCCCTTTTTAATTCAATTAACATATATCATTATCTTTGTTAAGTTAATTTCAAAACATATATACTAAAAACAGAGAAATTATAATTCCATAAACACACATAATAAAATAGAAGAGTGATTTTGAATCCACTACCTCAAATAGGGAGTCAATAATCACTATGAAAGACTGAGAAGAAGGATGATGACTGTCACCACCAAGATCCCACTGAGGATCATAAACAACCTACAATATACTAATATCTATGATTAACATGATAGTGATAAAAAAATCCACATCCAAAACTTTCTATTCATGAGGGAAAAAAATAAATGAAAAATTGAAGAAATAGAAAAGGGATTAGAGAGAATGAAGGGAAGAACACCTTGGATTAAGAAAGTGTCATTCACATGAAGCAGAAGGATTAGGATCCTCAATTGGTGTAAAACAAATGATACTATAACAAACATTGTTTTAATATAGGTAGAATAGGACTAAAAAAGAGCATGGGGATGCCTAAATTTTAAATTAAATCTTGATTTCATCACCATGGCATGGTGAAAGCTTCACCATGTTGTGACAAGCTCAATCAAAAGATGATCCAAGAATATTAAAATTAAAAATAAATTTTACCAACTTAATAAACTAAAAAATTTTCTACAAGACATGGATTTGATAATATTCATGGTATAGAGGAATTAGGTACATCTATTTCAACCTCAAAATCTAGATTGTTCCCTAAACCACCATGGCATCGAGATTTCCACCGTATCCATTACCACTCAACCTCTATGAAGCAACTACAACACATGATTCTCTTGTAAATGAATTTAAAGGAACACACTATCCCAAATAATAATTTCTCCTTCCCTATTTCATACATGTATTCCATTAAGTGACCAATCCCATTAAAAGGTCTACCCTATGGCATAAACACTAACATGCCACAACCCATAATCAAAATGAATGTAACCTAATTTACTTCACCAAAACCATAAAAATATTAAACCTTCCATGACATAGATGAGACCATGAAAAAATCTATGGTATAATAGATAAAAAAATTCTTCTTGAATTGAAGAAATATATACATAACTTTTATCCTCTAAAATATATATAAAATACACTTCGATAACTCTATCAACACCAAATTTTATTTTGAGGTTCATGAAAATATAAACCTCTATATTATGTAACTCTCAAAAACATTTCATCCTCAATAGTATATATATAACTCATAGGACCTTAAAACATAATAACCTATAGTATTACTATTAAACATGAATATTACCATCACTAAAAGTATAACTCTATAAAAAATAGGAAATAACTTTTATCATATTAGAAAAAATAATAATTTCAATATCTTAGAATAATAAGATTCAAAAAAAAAACAAAAGATGTAACACCCCAGGTAAATAAATAATATTAAATATTTATATTTATCCATATTTGTGAATGAAATATTAATATTACTTTAAAGGGGATTCTATGCTTGATGGCATACCCAATACGCAACAACGAGTTTCTTAGGAATATTATGTTGCACTCTAATAGTAAAATAATATTATTTTAAATGGTAGTTAACGCCTAACTGTTGTAATGGCGGGAATGAACAGAACTAACTACAAAAATGATTATATATGTTTGTCAAATATTTTTACTTTTTACAAAAAATGTTATAGGATTAAAAATGCGAATGAATCCAATTTTAAGCGTAAACATTCTAATATTCTTTAAAAGGTCGATTAACCGCCTTTTGATGGAGAACCTCTTTTAAATCCACTTTTTGACAATTTTATGTGTTATATTTGATAAAATAAAATTTTTCTTTAGAATTGGGACATCAAAATTTACTTTTTGTAAATTTTTGGTATTTTTCCGAAAAAGTTCAATTTTTAATGAATAGTGAAAAATGTTGTATTTTAATTCAAAACCTCTTTTTAATCTAATTTATTTATATGATTAGATTATATTTTGAATTAGTTTTAAAGTGAAATTAGAATATATTTTTACTATTTAATCCAATAGTGGTCGATGGAATCAATTTAACTTTTGAAATCAGACTTAAACTAGTGTCAATCTTTTGATACTTTTTGTTTCATAAAAATACGCTATTTGTTTTGACAACGAGAATTAATTATTAAATTAATTAATGCAACTTATATGTTTTGAATTTTGTAAAATAGACATCATTTTTGAATTCATAATATCAAATATAGCTTAGGGTGAATTTTTGGTAATTTTCTGAAAAACTTCAATTTTTGATGAATAGTGAAACCACTAAGTGGTACTTATAAAAACTGATTTTCATTTTAAATGAAATTTTGCCACCTTTATGTTTTGAATTTAAAAATTCTGACATACATGGTTGTCATTAAGAAGTAAAATCTGGTTCAATGGGATTAAAATAATTTTTTGGTGAATAGTAACTTATTAAGTTTTTAATCGCGATTAGAGGTAATTAGTGTAGTTTAAGGTAAGAATAATGTTTTAATAAAATGAAATGACCTAGACACATGTCCTACCCTCATTGGATGTGTCATTGCCGACCAATACAATCCATGGGTCAACTTGGGGACCCCATGGAGCCACTTTGGTTGGAAAATGACATCAATACCTTTTTATTTAATGATAAAGTAAAAATGACACAAACATAAGATGTTTTACTAAAAAAACTTTTACATGGGGTAATACAAGTCATAGTTTTGACTATAAATAGTAATTTTAAAGCTAAAAAGATTTACTACATCATAGTATTTTTTTATAATTTTTAGACATTAAATAAATTAAATTATTTATGACATCATGATGATGCAGCAATGACCTCATTATTTAACGATTTAAATAAAATGGAAAGATAATGTAATATATAAGACTTAAACATGTCCAAAACCTATTTGATGGGTGTATTTAGAACCCCTATCACCTTATCCATGAATTGTATCAATGTGGGACCTTTTAAATCCGAAACTCATTTTCAAATAAAGTAACATTTGCTTACTTTCCAAGAGTGCCCCTCCTCTCCTCTTATAAAAGGTCCCCACCTCTACCTCCTTACCCACACCTCTCAAGCCTTTTACTCAGCCAAATTCTACCCATTTCATCTCTACACATCCCTATCTAACTCCTTAAAGCCTCACTTTGGGCATAATCCTTTCCAAGGAAGCCTTTGAGCTCAAATCAAAGGAAGTTACCCGATTTAAAGGTAATGTCTTCACTTGTGTTCTTTTGTATTATTTTGCTTCTCCAACCCCCTAAACCTTTTTTATTCATTTATTTTGTTACAAATAATGTATCGTAAATATACTAGGATGTTTTTATAAGAAGGATTCGAGCTACACTTACACACACCAACATCTAATGGTTAAAGAACATACTGTTTCCGTGGATGGCGAATTTCTGCCTCCCGAAACGATGATTGTTCAACATTCTTCTAACACCTTCAAAGGTGGCCATTAATATGACACTATATTTATGTATGATATCTAATATGTTTATTTTTTACTTAATCTTCTGTATTTTTCATTTATGGCATACCTTTATGGTTTCCATTATGGGTAAACGCGATATCTTCATTTAAGGAAGTGCGGACGACCGCCCCCTCAAAGTGATTTGATTCGTTAATATCATATGTGGTACGTATAAAGGATATATTTAATGATATTATATATGATACCATACTGGAATTAAAATACTATTATTTATCATTATCTTTTAATTCCATTAAATATGAAATATAAATGGAAGTAGCGTTCATGCGTACGTACGGCTTACCGTCTCCATGAACGGTGCATTTCATTTCTTAACTCTAAATGTTATGTAATATTTTAAATGAATGAATATACTGGATATATATGATATATATGATATATAAATCATGAATACAATTCTGGATATAATTAACCTTTGACCACACGAACAACATGTAATTGTAAGAAGTCCACTTTTGACTTAAGAACCAAATATCGACAAAACAAACATTATTAACTTAAATGATTACATAATGTTTATAACATGTCAATAATTGATATAAAAGTCATAATGAACTTGAAAAAGGATCTTAATCAAGTAGAAATTAACTCAAGTTTATTATTCAGGACGTTAAAGAATGATCGAGTCAAGTTGGACCCGAGGTATGGGATCCTACTCCTCTCTTTCTTTTTAAGTACGCTCTTTATGTAATTCCTTTTAAAGATCATCTTTCTTGTTATTGGGATGTTATTTTATATTACTCTTACTGTAATTTTTATTATTCATATGATGAGAGACCCTATTTTCTCTCATCAATCCATTTTGGAAGTTTTAAGTGGCGCCGTTAGGCTGCCGAGTTTTCGTAAGGGATTTTTCATCTCACTTTTATTCCTGTGAAATTTATGCTACATTTCCACAATTTCCTTTGAGTGGTGTATGTACTTACCATTATTCTAATATTTGTGTAATATAATTTTGTTTATGAGTATTTACATCAATGATGTATTGACCTTCTTTCATGGGGTGTATGTTTCGAAAGATACCCAAGTCGGTAAGGGAACCTTTCACCCTCCTCTTTTTAAAAGACTTATTTTGTTGTGTCTTTTAATTCACATATTGTTATGTTGGGATATGTTATCATATATCCTTATTGATGTAAATTTTAAGTGATGAGATACTTTTTTTATCTCTCATCAACTCTTTTTCTGAATTTTCAAGTGACGATGTTAGGCTGTCAAATTTTTGCAAGGGAACTTTTTAACCCAAATTTGATTATTTCGGATAAACTTGTACTCCTTGAATATGTCATTCTATGAATATGTGTGAATAACCTCTGATTGTTTTACACTTAATATCCACTTATATTTGGTGTATTCATTTGTCACACATAATTATTTAATTGGTTTATCCTTAAACCAAGGATACCGTCTTTGTAAGGGTCTTCGTCACAATCTCCATTCATTGAGGCATATTCTGTTTTATACACAACCTTCTTTTATACGGTGTATAAACCCCTTTGACTTTTACGTTTATTCAAAAGGAATCTTTTTTCTACGAAGCGTTTGACTAAACGACAAAAAGGAATGTTTCTTTTACGTACGCGGTGATAACGACCTTTTCCGCCACCGCGAGTATTATTTGATCTTTGGCTTCCTCAACAAGCCATAATGTTTTTAAAATAAAATAAATACCATATACTTTTTTTTTATTTTGGTATTGAAAATGGTTTTGATAAAGGATTATATTATGTCAATATATTTAAATGATATATTTTGATTGAAATGTGGAAATGTTATCATTACTTTGTGTTTGTTTTATGTGTTATAATTTTATAATGGTACTTGGACATTTTACGGGTGGTTACGTGATAAACCATATGAAGGGTGGTGCCGTGAATACCAGGACGGGTGGTTACGTTATAACCTCCAATGCATTGGGTATGGAAGTCGGCCGTATGGATATTCCATTAAGTATGTATGGAAGTTGGCCGAATGGCTATTCCATTAAGTGATATGTGTGGAAGTCGACCTTATGGTTATTCCACTTAAGTATGTTTATGTCCCAAGTTACCTTTATATGTTATGTGATCTTTATATGGGTTTTATGGTAATATTTTGGTTATAGAAGGGTAGGTAATGAACTTTTATTCAGCGAAGAGTTTTTACTACTTCAAAAAGGTGAAAAGTATTACTTTGATAAAGTATACATGGTTTACTTGTTGTTTTGAAAAACTAACAGTTTTCATTCTTTGTATATCCCTTAATGAGATTTTTATGCTCATCCCAAGTTTTTGAAATGTTTTTCACAGGGCTTAGCATGAAATAGGGTCAAGGATGGGTTCAAGGGAAAGTCATGCTACCTATAACATGGAACTATACATGTTTCTTTTTAAGAGTTTTTATTTTATGGAAATTTTAGTAGAAGCGACTACTTTGTAATCTTTTGAGATGTAATAGTTATGTCCTAATTCTCTAAAACTCTAAACCTGAAAAGATCCTCAATGTGAATTACTCATTTAATTCAATATTAAGTAAGGTTTAAGGCTGGGGCCTTATAGTTGGTATCAAAGGTCAGTTTAGATAACTTTAGAGGTTAGGGTATTCTTTAAGCATAAGTGACATTAACATATTGGCTAGGATTTAAGAAAGTGTCATAGTTTTTAGATAAAGTGAATGAGTATGTGTATCTTAGTGTTTATCTCACTCATTAGTACATGATGGTTATATTGATATACTCACACTGACCTTTCTGTTTTTAGTGAATGGATGGATCTAGTAGACACCAAAGAGACAACAGGTTTGAAGGAAACTATGGTGGTTCTCTGTTTAAGATACTAGATAAAATGGGGGATTCAATGAGGAAACTCATAGTTGTTCTAAAGCAACTATCAAGGAGTCATGATCAACCAATTGAACCTTGGTATGTTATGTAATGCATCATGTACGAGATGACCAATCGATGTGGAAGTTCAGGTAATAATTCTAAAGGTAACTATTAGAGTTTATATGATCTTTACTTTTGAGGTAAATATGGGTTACTATATGTTATGATGGAAGTGAAAGGCATGAGATAAAAATGAGGATAAATTATGTTATGGTTATTTTTGATGATTTTATCTCTTTTTGAGGAATGATTTGAGAATTATATAATTTTGGAAAAAGGACAACACGCAGACCGTGTGACAACCCGTCGCATCGGACAAAGCTGCGGGAATCGAACCCACAACTAAAGTGCAACTGGTATTTATCGCCTATCACTAGACTACGTGAAGTCCCTGGTTAGTTTGACTGATTCTTTTTAGTTAGATGATTTTATGAATTAAGAGTAAGTTGATTTTGGGTTATCTATGGATATTTATTAACCTATCATAGAGGATATGTGATTAGGTTAATTACTTTTCAATATGATACATTAAGAGAAACTGATGTTGTTTGGAGATAGATGTTATGATTTAACTTGGAAGAATATGTGACTAAATACCTCAAATATTTGGGTTTCAATCTTAGTTTGGTTTACTTTGAATAATTTTATGGACAAATTTATTATAGAATGGTCCTTGTTGAACTTTGGGTTTTGTTGGACAAATTTTGGAGATTAAGAATAGATTTTCTTTTTATAAGGGGTTATCCTTTTCTGGATTATCTGATCTTGTACTATACTTTTTGGTTTTGGTTTTGGTCTAAAGACATGGGAAGTATATAGTTCTCTTTTGTGGATTAGGTGATTCTCTAGAAGTTGATTATAGTACTCTTAATGTGAACAAGTCTTCCTAAATACTCATCTTTTGGAGAAAAAGTTGAAAGTCAACATGATAAGTGATTATGTTTCCTTATGAATAAATTCCTCAATAAAAAGTAACTTAAAACAAAAATGTTGTCTACTAACTTTTCCTACTAAGGAATCGAATACCGTTTAACCCATCACAAGTTTGTGATTTTCTTGTGGTTAACTTTCTCCTAAACATGTTTTCTATCACTCTCCATCAGAACATGACCCGTTGTTTTTTCCTCCATGTCCATATTTTCGTACTTGGAATCCTAGTATGGGTTAACTCGGGTGACCTTTGTACTTATCTTTCTTTATTTTAAAGTGATTGTTTTACCTACTCTTGTTCTGATGTGAGACTTTCAAGGATGTTTCCAAGCCCAATTTTAAAATTGCGAGGACGCAATTCCCAAAAGGGGGGAAGGATGTAACACCCCAGGTAAATAAAGAATATGACATCTTTATATTTATCCATATTTTTGAATCAAATATTAATATTACTTTAAAGGGAATTATATGCTTGATGGCGTACCCAATACGCAACAACGAGTTTCTTAGGAATCTTACGTTGCACTCTAATAGTAAAATAATATTATTTTAAATGGTAGTTAACACCTAACTGTTGTAATGGAGGGAATGAACAGAACTAACTACAAAATGATTATATATGTTTGTCAAATATTTTTACTTTTTACAATAAATGTTAGAGGATTAAAAATGCAAATGAATCCAATTTTAAGTGTAAACATTCTAATATTCTTTAAAAGGTCGATTAACCGCCTTTTGATGGCGAACCTCTTTTAAATCCACTTTTCGAAAATTTTATGTGTTATATTTGACAAAATAAAATTCTTCTTTAGAATCGGGACATCAAAATTTACTTTGTGTAAATTTTTGGTATTTTTCCGAAAAAGTTCAATTTTTAATGAATAGTGAAAAATGTTGTATTTTAATTCAAAACCTCTTTTTAATATAATTTATTTATATGATTAAATTATATTTTGAATTAGTTTTAAAGTGAAATTATAATATATTTTTACCATTTAATCCAATAGTGGTCGATGGAATTAATTTCACTTTGAAATTGGACTTAAACTAGTGTCAATCTTTTGATACTTTTTGTTTCATAAAAACACGCTATTTGTTTTGACAGTGGGAATTAATTATTAAATTAATTAATTCAACTTATATGTTTTGAATTTTGTAAAATAGAAATCATTTTTGAATTCAGAATATCGAATATAGCTTAGGGTGAATTTTTGGTAATTTTCTGAAAAACTTCAATTTTTGCTGAATAGTGAAACCACTAAGTGGTACTTATAAAAACTGATTTTCCTTTTAAATGAAATTTTGCCACCTTTGTGTTCTGAATTGAAAAAATCTGACATACATGGTTGTCATTAAGAAGTAAAATGTGGTTCAATGGGATTAAAATAATTTTTGGTGAATAGTAACTTATTATGTTTTTAATCACGATTAGAGGTAATTAGTGTAGTTTAAGGTAATAATAATGTTTTAATAAAATTAAATGACCTAGACACATGTACTACCCTCATTTTATGTGTCATGGCTGATCAAGACAATCCATGGGTCAACTTGGGGACCCCATGGAGCCACTTTGGTTGGAAAATGACATAAATACCTTTTTATTTAATGATAAAGTAAAAATGACACAAACATGAGATGTTTTACTAAAACAATTTTTACATGGGGTTATACAAGTCATATTTTTGACTATAAATAGTAATTGGAAAGATAAAAAGATTTAATACATCATAGTATTTTTTTATAATTTCTAGACATTAAATAAATTAAATTATTTATGACATCATGATAATGCAGCGATGACCTCATTATTTAATGATTTAAATAAAATGGAAAGATAATGTAATATCTAAGACCTAAACATGTCCAAAACCTATTGTATGGGCGAATTTCGAACCCTTATCACCTTATACACGAATTATATCAATGTGGGACCTTTTAAATCCGAAACTCATTTTCAAATAAAGTAACATTTGCTTACTTTCCAAGAGTGCCCCTCCTCTCCTCTTATAAAAGGCCCCCACCTCTACCTCTTTACCCACACCTCTCAAGCCTTTGGCTCGACCAAACTTTGCCCATTTCATCTCTCCACATCCCTCTCTAACTCCTTGAAGCCTCACTTTGGTCATAATTCTTTCCAAGGAAGCCTTTGAGCTCAAATCAAAGGAAGTTACCCGATTTAAAGGTAATGTCTTCACTTGTGTTATTTTGTTTTATTTTGCTTCTCCAACCCACTAAACTCTTTTTATTCATTTATTTTGTAACAAATCCAGTATATTAAATATACTAGGATGTTGGTAAAAGAAGGATTCTATCTACACTTACACACACCTACATCTAACGGTTAAAGAACATACTGTTTCCGTGGATCGCGAATTTCTGCCTCCCGAAACGATGATTGTTCAACATTCTTCTAACACATTGAAAGGTGGAAATTAAGATGACACTATATTTATATATGATATCTAATATGTTTATGTTTTACTTAAGCTTCTGTATTTTTCATTTATGTCATACCTTTATGGTTTCCATTATGGGTAAACACGATATCTTCATTTAAGGAAGTGCGGACTACCGCCCCCTCAAAGTGATTTGATTCGTTAATACCATATGTGGTACGTATAAAGGATATATTTAATGATATTATATATTATACCATACTGGAATTAAAATACTATTATGTATAATTATGTTTTAATTACATAAATATGAAATAGAAATGGAAGTAGCGTTCATGCGTACGTACGGCTTACCGTCTCCATGAATGGTGCATTTCATTTCTTAACTCTAAAAGTTATGTAATATTATAAATGTAGGAATATACTTGATATATATGATATATATTTTATATACATCATGAATAAAATTCTTGATATAATGAACCTTTGACCACATGAACAACATGTAATTGTAAGAAGTCCACTTTTGACTTAAGAACCAAATATCGACAAAACAAACATTATTAACTTAAATGATTACATAATATTTAAAACATGTCAATAATTGATATAAAAGGAATAATAATCTTGAAAAAGGCTCTTAAGAAAGTATAAATTAACTCAAGTTTATTATTCAGGACGTTAAAGAACGATCGAGTCAAGTTGGACCCGAGGTAAGGGATCCAACTCCTCTCTTTCTTTTTAAGTACGCTCTTTATGTCATTCCTTTTAAAGCTCGTCTTTATTGTTATTGGGATGTTATTTTATATTACTCTTACTGTAATTTTTATTATTCATATGATGAGAGACCCTATTTTCTCTCATCAATCAATTTTGGAAGTTCTAAGTGGTGCCGTTAGGCTGCCGAGTTTTCGTAAGGGATTTTTCATCTCACTTTTATTCCTGTGAGATTTATGCTACATTTCCCACAATTTCCTTTGAGTGGTGTATGTACTTACCATTATTCTACTCTTTGTGTAATATAATTTTTTTTATGAGTATTTACATCAATGATGTATTGACCTTCTTTCATGGGGTGTATGTTTTGAAAGATACCCAAGTCGGTAAGAAAACCTTGCACCCTCCTCTTTTTAAAAGACTTCTTTTGTTGGGTCTTTTAATTCACATATTGTTATGTTGGGATATGTTCTCATATATCCTTATTGATGTAAATTTTATGTGATGAGATACTTTTCTTTATCTCTCATCAACTCTTTTTCTGAATTTTGAAGTGACGCCGTTAGGTTGTCAAATTTTTGCAAGGGAACTTTTTAACCCAAATTTGATTCTTTGGGATAAACTTGTACTCCTTGAATATATCGTTCTATGAATATGTGTGAATAAACTCTGATTGTTTTACACTTAATATCCACTTATATTTGGTGTATTAATTTGTCACACATAATTATTCAATTGGTTTATCCTTAAACCAAGGATACCATCTTTGTAAGGGTCTTCGTCTCAATCTCTATTCATTGAGGCATATTTTGTTTTATACACAACCTTCTTTTATACGGTGTATAAACCCCTTTGACTCTTAAGTTTATTCAAAAGGAATCTTTTTTCTATGAATCATTTTACTAAACAAAAAAAAGGAATGTATCTTTTACGTACGCGGTGACAACGAACTTTTCCACCGCCATGAGTATTATTTGATCTTTGGCTTCCTCAACAAGCCGTATTGTTTTTAAAATAAAATAAATACCATATACTTTTTTTTGTATTTTGGTATTGAAAATGGTTTTGATAAAGGATTATATTATGTAAATATATTTAAATGATATACTGTGATTGCAATGTGGAAATGTTAACATTCCTTTATGTTGGTTTTATGTGTTATAATTTTATAATGGTACTTGGACATTTTACGGGTGGTTACATGATAAACCATATGACGGGTGGTACCGTGAATACCAGGACGGGTGGTTACGTTATAACCTCCAATGCATTGGGTATGGAAGTCGGCCATATGGCTATTCAATTAAGTATGTATGAAAGTTGTCCGAATGGCAATTCCATTAAGTGATATGTGTGGAAGTCGACCTTATGGTTATTCCACTTAAGTATGTTTATGTCCTAAGTTACCTTTATATGTTATGTGATCTTTATATGGGTTTTATGGTAATCTTTTGGTTATAGAAGGGTAAGTAATGAACTTTTATTCAGTGAATAGTTTTTACTACTTCGAAAAGGTGAAAAGTATTACTTTGATAAAGTATACATGGTTTACTTGTTGTTTTGAAAAACTAACAGTTTTCATTCTTTGTGTATCCCTTACTGAGATTTTTATGCTCATCCCAAGTTTTTGAAATGTTTTTCACAGGACTTAGCATGGAATAGGGTCAAGGATGGGTTCAAGGGAAAGTCATGCTACCTAAAACATGGAACTAGACATGTTTCTTTTTAAGAGTTTTTATTTTATGGAAATTTTAGTAGAAGAAACTACTTTGTAATCTTTTGAGATGTAATAGTTATGTTCTAATTCTATAAAACTCTAAACCTGAAAAGATCCTCAATGTGAATTACTCATTTAATTCAATATTAAGTAAGGTTTAAGGTTGGGGCCTTATAAAAGATATTGATAACTCATCTGGGAATCATGTTACCACATATAATAATCCATGCCAACAAGCCTCTATGATACATGAACCTAATGAATGGATTGACCACATAATACCTTTTCTAGAAGACAGTAAATCCCAAAAGATCATTCCAAAAATCATCATATAATCCCCAATAACCAAATCATCCTAATAAATGATATGAGATTTATGATGAATATAATGAAGAAGATGAATCACATGGAAGACATAATGGATGTAATACATCTATGGAGGAAGTGCAAACCAACACACTATGTCACCAATAAGATCTAACACCTTGAAATGTCCAATGAATCAAGGAGAGAGTTTAATACTATAAAATATCCACTAATTTTAATGAACAAAATAATTTAGATACACTTAATCAATGACCTTGAAATATTTATTTATCCTCTTATAATTAGAATATGATTTTTGATAGTCATAATTGACTTTTAGTTTCCCATGAATTTCCTAAACCTTCTCTATCATTCTCTGCATCAAATATGCTCCAAGAATTGTTGAATCTCCAACATTTTTCTAATATAATAAATTTATTTCATGGTCTCACATACAACTCTATGAATGAATCCACGATTATAGATTAGTGATAGACATTTTTATTGGAAAACTCAATCAATGTTAGGTTCTTCACCCACAAACCTCTAAAATCTAGAACACATGCATGGAACATATCCTCCAGGTTATGTATAGTCCACTATGTTTGACTTCCCATATGAAGATATAAAGAAATGTTAAGGAATAACAAAGTCCCCAAAGTACATTATAGAACCTTTCATACTCTCAAAGTAAAATGAGAATAATGATAAAATATGATCATCCATGTAATAACATGAATCCACACCACCACATCCACATATAGACTTACCAAAGCATATACTATGCTTAACTCCATAATAACCAAGAAATAATCCAAAATAATCAATAAATCCACAATATATCATAAAAACCTCCCTCTAAAGGTACCCCTCCCTACTTGGAAATAATAGGAGGATTGTGACATCCTGAAACCCACCTAAAATAGGATATAGTTTGGAGACTAGGACCATGGGTATAATAAGTATACAAATGAGAGGTATTTCACTCTAAAATAAAATGAATAAGTGAGAGATAAGATAGATACACCTATAAAAACCTGATCATAAAGATAAATTAAATCCTAGATATATGCATTCAATTTCATATAGAACTAATACATCTATAAAGAAAACTAAAAGTACTAAAAAAGGTAAACTAAATAATGACCATGATTCCCAAATAACTCCTAAAAATCATGAACTAGTAAAAAACAGCGTAATCTCCAACCATCCCTTACCGACCTAAAAATTAGTTTATGTACATTGGGTGAGCATAAAAATATAATTAGCAGGATCCTCCTCATGTCCTATCATAAAGATGATAAATAAGGTATGAAAAATCCCATTGAAAAATAGTAAAACCAACTCCACACCAAAATATGTATATTAAGTTCCCAACCTCTCCATAGATATCTCTCACCAAGTATCACATACAAGAGATCATATATTATAGTAATAATAATAAAAAGGTTACCCCACTACTAATTCACACTGTTCTGACTCTTTTCCCCAATGTCACACATCGTGAGCCATCTATTTCGAAAATAATCCAGCCTGAAGACACCTGAGCTAAGTATCACATCACAAACCTCATGAACCACATCATCACATCATCCCTTCCACATCTACATATAGTAACTAAGTAGTTTCCAAGATCCACCAGTACATATATTTCATATATCATACATCATGTATTATACCTCAAGAAATCAAAACATATACACTGAGTAAATACCATGATCCTTCGTAGACCATACACATAATACCTATAAAAACCAATTGGATACTATATCTAAAGATACATGTGAGTAAAATAAACAAAGGCTATCATATACTTAGACACATATATGTGGAAAAAATAACCTCTATGTATACCTATGCATAATACTACCAATATAAGAGAGCTAGTCCATAGAGGGTAGTCAACCATCCATCCCTCGCAAACCATGATATTAGGGAATACACCCTCCTAGATTCAACTTGGTGTTTGTCTCCCTAGAAGAAGTTGGTGGGGGGTAGTATATGAAATAAAAAAACATACAAGATATAATATATTTCACAACTACTATATCAAAATAACCTAGTCCTAGGATCAATTTTAGCTATCATCACTTAGACACATATTTACACCTTTTAAGGACCATATATCCTTAAAGAACACAAGCATTTAAGAAGAATTTAATTAAATTACTTATTTAATTGTTATAGTAAAATTTATGTTAATTATTTCATTATCCATTAATTAACATTTATTTAATCAAAAAATTATTAACCTCAAGTGAAGTCCAAGACCTATAGGCATAATCCATTAGAGTCCACCATTTATTAAAATTTATCAACATTTCATTCCAGCAAGAACAAACCCCATGGGTTAAATTTTTTTTAATAATTATTACCATTACGTCATTCTATGTACTCTAGGAAATATCCTAACATACCAAAACAGATATTTGTAACCATGAACATCCAAAATCCTCAATTAGTTGGAAAATAAATGCAAATAAATAACCTACCCATCCATTCGACCATTAAATAGATTAATTCACAAGAAACCATCCCAGATAATATATTTTTAAATCCCTAAAACCCTAATACATATAACCATGTATCTCTTCATCATAGGCATCAACTACAGCTATAAGACCAATTTCATCCAATATACCATCATGCATATCACATGAAACTCATGATCCTAGGCATCAACTACTATAAAAACCTCAAGTATCTCCACCCATATATCATTATCCTTCCCATGATCACATCACATCACATAGTAAGGATCACATCTAGGGAAATATATAAGGAAAAAATAACCAACAAGGCCAATAGAGTAACTATGAGAAAAAATAAAGCATTTAGCAATCACATCAAAATAGGCTCACACGACCCCAAACACATGGTTTCTAGGCTTTATAAAAAAATAGAAATTCTCATCCCCAAGAAAATATCTTTATCACACAGCTGATTTTTTTATATATTTAATTAGTCAATTAAATTATAATAGGTTCTATCTTCAGGTAACATGAGGCATCGGTTGTAAAAATATATTAAAATTAATTAAAAAATATTTCTAGAATTTTTCATCTTTAGAAAAAATTGAAGAAAAAAATATAATTATCATATATTTAATCATTAATCTTGTTAAAAATAAATAGAGATTCAAGATCTTTATCCAATTACATTAACAAATTGAATCACATATTCAAGCATACTTGTATAATGTTTATTATCATCAAATTATAAGAAACACAATATTTACTAAACTTTCCTTTTTAATTCATTAGCTAACTAATTAATTATAAATTTATATTATTTAATGGTTTTAACATGATAAACCAAACATAACATCATTATATAAAAATCATTATATAGATAGAATAGTATCTATAAAAACAAGTGGTAAATCGTTATCATGGTGGAAACATCAACATGAGATCACAAATCACAAACCAATTTGATTATTTAATATGGTATAATCATTATTTAGTTAATTAAACTATCATAAAAAGTGCTAAAACATGGTCAATTTATTATTTAACTTAAATAAATATGATAAGCAATGAATCCCCTACCTCAAGATATCAACTTTCTTCACATGAGAATGGAAACAACACTCTGATCTCTGATCACCTATGCCTTAATGGGATACGATCTCCCAAAGATATCGTGCTATGAAATTACTAGAAAAAAACACAAGACATGTCCATAAATAGTTAGTGATCATATTACATATCACGATAAGAAGAAAATGGATAAAACAATATTGAAGAGAGAAGATACCGCTAGAAAAAGAAGAATAACTCATCTTGGATCACTATATATCGATCTTGAGAAGTTGGAGATTAATCTCTATTAGAAGGGGGATTCAAAGACTTTAAAAAGAACTTTAGGGATCCTAGGTTTTGAGTGGAAGAGATGAGAGAAAATTTGGTTTGGGTCCTTAAGTGTATTTATAAGAAAATAAATTTTTCAATGACCAGAATGTTTCCCCTATGACCATAACGCAACTTGTTTAAAAATATGAAGACTACTACACAAACCCCATATAACATATTAAAAAACCTCATTAAACTCAACATCTGATATCTACTATAAGATATATCGTTTATATCCTAGAAACATGATGGGGGTACTATGGTATCACCTACCACCACACTGCAGAACCCCACTTACTAATAGGGAGTCTATGCCACTACCTAAGCCCCATGGTGTACCTACCCACTAAAATGGTTGATCCATCCAAAATGGATATGTTTAAACCCATTTCTCCATATACCAATGATGAACATTGGGAAGGTCCTATACTGTATCCAACTACCATGGAATAACTACTCCCATTTTGGCATTATCTCACTTGATCCCTCCCATGCCACCACATGATAAACATATCGTAGAACCTTATATTACAACATAACGAATGGCTATACACTATATCCTAGATTAAAATAGATATGATACCCCAATTATTCCTTATTTACCCTTAAAAATCTATGGAACCTCATCCAAGTACCTCCAACACCCAAAATGCACAAAGGGAAGGGACACTAAGTCTCAAGCCCTTACATGAGATACCTATGAAACCATTCTAATCCTCAATAATTGAAAACCAAACCTATAGCATAAGAAAGAAAAAGGGGTCACATTAAAAACTACCCCACAAATTTCTCTCAAGGTTATCTCCATCATATAAGCTCAACCACCTCACTCAGAGGAAATAAGTGGAAAACCATGCAATTGTAACAACAAGTTCCTAAATGATCTCTTAGTGGAGAGACCGATCAAACAAAAGTTAATCATCAACATGTCAATGAGATAGAAACCATTTCATAATTCTTCAAAAGTTTCAACATCTACAATGAGAAATGATATAAGGGAAGATATAAAAAACAAAAAACCCAGGACACTGATCATGTATCTGTGACTCGCATTCCCAAATATTATCTTTTATAACGACATGTTTCCACATGTCACAAACCCAGGGAATAATACACCCATGAAACACCTTCCCCTAACACTCCTATATCTTCACATGTATCTCCTCAAAGGTTGCATCATATTCACTATTGATCTCACCATAATCGATGATTTTAGATTCATCATCAAGATAATGGTGAAGATACAAAAAATAGAAGACATCGTGTATCTGGAATATTTCCTGGGGATGTGCTGTTCAAAATTTAATGACTCCAACGTGAGCCAACACCTCAAAAGGCCTAATAAATCGTGGATAAATATTACTCCCATGACGAAAACATTACTTCCCATGATGAGGAGTCACCTTTAGAAACACATGATATCCAATGTTGAACTTCATTTGCCTCTTCTTATGATCATTATAGTATTTTTAATGATTATGGGCTACCTTCATCCTCTCAAGAACTACCTAAACCAAAAATATTGTATTCTTCACTTGTTCAGGTCTATGAATTAAGGAATCCATGAACCCAGTCCAAAAAAATAAGGAATTGAAAGGTTTACCATACAAATATTAAAATGGAACCTTTTCAATGATGGAGTGAAAACTATTTTTGTATGTAAACTCAACCAAGGGCAGGATCCTCATCAACAAACCTACAAAATACAGGACACAATAACATGTAATGTCTTCAATTGTCTATAAATTAAATTCTATCTGGATGACCATATATTGATGAAAAGTAGTGTTAAAGAATAATTTAGAGCCAAAATTATGATTAAGACCTATAAAAACCATTGAGGTAAAATAAGGATCACAATTATAGATGATATACCTTGGGACAGTTTGGAGTCTCACCACCTCCTCTAGATACTACCTCAAAGAAATCTTCACAAAGATCGTCTCCCTAATCATTATGAAGTGGGATTATTTCATCAAATGAACTGCTATCACCCATATAACATAAAACCCTTCCTAGGATATAGGTTAACTATAAATAAATTCTATAGAGATACCTACCCACTTCCATTGAGGAACATCTAATGTATAGAGAAAACCACCTAGAACATGGTGCTCAACCTTCACCTTCTAGAAGAACAAACATCAAAGAACAAACTCTTAAACTCCATGCCTCAACCCAGGACACCAAAACTACCCACTTAGATATTGGTACATAAATTTGAGGAAAGGATGTACTATAAATTCTTATCTATGGAACTAAAAATAAACAACCCATGAATCATGAAAGGGGTAAAAATAATCCCATGGAACAACCCTTAGTGTTGTCCATCTTGAGACTAACTATCAAAGGAATCACTAAATACAACTAGGTCTCTCTAGACCTACACCTTTGAATCCCCCAGATGGTACCCCTCCATATATTTCTCTAAATATGGCTATAATGTCATCTATAAAAGGTAACATATGCCTCTATCCTCTCCCTTATCTAGATGAATAACTAAGAACACTTTTATAACTCTATAGGAATATCTAGATTCATGCATGGAATTACTCTGTGAATTCCTTCCAAATGTATCAACTACAACATTACCCTTTCCTAGTGTATATGAAATTTCAACGTTATAATCCTATAATAATTCCAACCACTGAATTGGTTGCATGTTTAATGAAGTTCGAGAGAATAAAAACCTTAGGTTCTTATGATTGGTAAAATCAAAAAAATGTTCATTGATGAGGTAATATTTCTATTAAATAAATAAAAAGACAATGACCACCAACTCTAGATCATGGGTGGCATTTTTATACTCATTAGGATGTAACTTCTATGACCCATAAAAAACTAATCAATTCTTCATATAATCAGAAATAAAACAATGATATGAACCACCATAGAAAACCTCCAAATGAATTCCCTATTCTGGTAAAAGAATAATTTGAGTGCCAAAAAAATCATCCTTCAGGTACTCATAATATTATTGACACTATCTAGTCCAAAAAAACACTGATAATTTTTTTTCAAGGTTTTTAGAGGATAAAAAACTGAGATAAATTGGCTAAAAATATCTTGTAATAGTCTACAAGACCAAGGAAACTTCTCACTTGTGAAACTATCTTGGGGGATGCCCAAGAAATGACTACCTTGATATTTAAATAATCCACAACTATTACTAGATGGAACATTAATGTCCCCATGAAATAAACTTCACAATCATATTACCCACACTTCATTAACTTCCTAAATATTTATTAATAATGAATAACTCCCAAAATATCATACACAGGTCCTATATATTCCTCCTCAAACTCAAGGTACACAAGAATTTCATCGATGAAAAACACCAAAAACTTATCCAAAAACTCTATAGACACTATGTTTATCACACCCATGAACAAGGATGGAGAATTATTCACACATAATGACATAAAAAAACTCATAATTCCCTTAAAAACATCATAAAATAGTCATTAAAATATCCTTATCCATCTCTCAAGTTTGATGATATCTAGACCACTGTTAGATCACTGAGAACCAACTTGATCATTACAAATAATTTAATAACTCATCTATCATTAAAATTAGGACATATGTTCTTCAATTTAACTTGATTCAGCTGATTAGAATCAATAAAAATTTGAAATATACCATCACCCTTATTAAAAAACATAGTGTTCCCGAAGGTGACACACTCAGTTGAAAAAGTACTCGCTACAACAATCATCGAGATGTACTAGAAGATATCACATGTAAAGACCCGTAAATTTCAAGGAAATTTTTTTCTTAATTTTCTTTGGAATTTTACAAGAGCGCAGTTTCTGACGGCACCTGATTCCGAGGCCCGGTGTGCCCGGAATCATTTTCCGAAGATTGGATCGGGTACGTTCAGTGAACGGGCGAGTGAGTTTTTCTAACTTTTGAACCGGTGCTCGGAATCGAATTCTGAGGGCACCAATGAAATCGCAGCGCCGGTTTTCGCTTAGAAACGCCCCTTCCGGAGTTGCGTTTGCTCGGGTGTGGTTTTTAATTTTCGGGCTTAAAGTTAAGAAATAAAATAATTTTGCGACAACTTTATTTTATTTCACTTAAGCCACTTGGAAGCCACTTAAAGGCGGCTTGAACTGAGTTGAACTGGATAGGATGCTATCCAGAAATATCCTACCCCCTTGGTAGGATATTTGTGAGGTGGGGCCCGCATGAGCCCCGCCGTTTCTTTCCGCTAAGAAACGCACCCGTGAAAACCCGTCTTAATGAAAGTCAACTGACGCGTTTTCTAAATTCTTAACAGACCATTTAATTGGGCGGTTTATTTCGTGAATTAAATGGCCTGTTTCTTTTGTGGAATTAATTCAACGAATTAATTCAATCGTTTCTTAACCTGTTTTCGTGTGTTGGCATATTAATAAAATAAGACCAACCCAAAATCTTTTGAGAAGATTTGAGAGGGTACTTGTTTCTTCTTCTCCCTCGTGAAGAACACAAAGAACGTGAAGAACGCGAAGAACGCCGAACCCAGAAATCGACGACGCTTCCGTCCGAGACGTCCTTCTCCGCCCCGATCTCCGATCACCGACCGTTGAGGTGAGTGATTTCGGATTTCCTCACAAGGTTCCTTCCTTTTTTGTTTTAAACACATATTTAATTATTTATAATTTAAATCTGTTGTTCTTGGTCCGTTGAGCTCGCCGACTCAACGCCGGATTCCGCGACGACGCGACGCCTCCCCGCGACGACGCGACGATCCCTCTCTTCCGCGACGAGATTTTCCGCGAAGAACACTCGCGCGCGACGATCAACGAGGTAGGGATTTTATAATTTTGGAATACCCCTCTTATATTCCCATGAACGTTCATTGAAAATTAAAGAGCCGGTTTCAAATGAACAATTTTTATTTTATTAAAATTGTCAGTTCATGTGTTGAACAATTTCTCCCGTTGTTTTTTTTATCTAACGCGGAGGGTGCGGGTCAAACGAACACGGCCCGACAACCCTCCGTCGTTCTTCGTGTTTTGCGAATTTGGCGGGCGACGACGGAACGTGCCGCAACGGGTGTTTGATGATCCCGCAGTAAAGAACGGAACCCGGGAGGAACAACGGCGCAGACGGGAAGGAAAACGGACCACCGGAGCGACACCCCGCGGATGCCGGGGGTGTCCAGCGCGACACCCCGCGGGTGCCGCGGGTGTCCAGCGCGACACCCCGCGGGTGCCGCGGGGTTGTCACGCGGCACCCCGGGGGTGTCTGGCCGACACCCCGCGGGTGCCGCGGGAGTGTCACGCGGGGCGGCGGCTTTCCCCCACGTCGGTCGCTCGGCCGAGCCGAGCCGGACCGGCCCTGGCCGGGCTGGTTCAGGCCAACCAGGGGGGGTCGGGCCGGGTCGGCCCGGGCCCGGACCCCCCGTCTTCGGACAGACTTCGTTCAAATGGTCGTATCTTGAACTACGGGCCTCCAAACGACCTGCCGTCAGCGGCAACGCGATCCTTAGATCGAGACGGTCGTTTCGTTTAATCGCAATCAAGGTTTCGGAATACTTTGAGTTCGTCCGGGTTGGTTCGTACACGAAACCAACCGGGCCCTCGGAGCAGAAACGCTCATATCTTGAGCCACGGACGTCCGATTGACGCGCCGTCAGCTTCGTTGAGTTCCTTTTTGTGAGGCGGATCTTTTGGCACCCTCCACCCGAGGTTTGGACGCAGGTGGAGTACGGTTGGGTTGGTTTGTCCTTAAAAAACCAACCGGGCCCCTGGGACGAAAAAGCCAATAACTCTCAGACCGGGCGTCCGATCGACGCGCCGTCTGTTGCGTTGAGTTCCTATTGACGATGCAGAACTTTTGGATACATCAACTCTAGACTTCATGACAGTTGATGTATCAGCCTCTCGGCTCATGGAGCGGACCCTCCCGAATGAGCTTGCTGTGTGCGGGAACCCTAGTGCTGGCTGCGACTGCTTCCTCGATGGCGACGACTGTGCAGAGATCCTCCGTGGACTCCGACGACGACCGTGCAGAGATCCTCAGTGGACTGCAGTGACGACTGTGCAGAGATGCTCAGCGGACTGCGATGACTACTGCACTCAGCGATCCTACGTGGATCAGTGCTACAGGTCCTGCGTGGGCCCGGTCCTGTGTGGGCCCGATCCTGTATGGATCCGATCCTGTGTGGGTCAACACTCAGCGGTTCTGTGTGAGCCAACTCCTACAGGTCCTGCGTGGGCCCGATCCTGTGTGGGTCCGATCCTGTGTGGGTCACTGCAGAGATTAGTTACCTATCGATCCTTCGTGGGTCCGGCGACTTATATGGATCAGAGATCATCTTTTCGTCATTCGAAGAAGTATACCTGTGTGACCTGAATCTTGTGTTTCTCTTCTTTGTGGATTGTGTTGAGCTATCCTGTGTGGATTTACTATTTACTCTCCTTTGTGGATTTTGTTGTTCTATCCTGCGTGGGTATGCGTTTTGCTTTCCTGTGTGGACTGGGTTGTGCTAGGGCTCGGACGTTGGAGCCGATCGGAGAATTGATGACTTAGGTATATGTATGGGCATATACCTAAGCCGTGTCAGATGTTACTTCGTGATTGTATCTCTCCTTCGTGGATTATCCTTTGTGGATTTCGGGAGACCTTCGGGGGTCTCGGGGTCCCTAATGAGTAGCTTATACTCACCCATGCACGGGATATGCCCGCACTTCGTGGTGTTGGTTGCAGACGATGGACAGCACTGATCGTGGAGGAGGCGTGCGGAGCAGGATAGTACCTGGAGGTGGACCACTGGGCGGGACGTACTCGGAGCGGTTAGGTGGACCCGAGGAGCAGTGGAGGCTATCTGTACCCACCCTTCAGGTGGGACTTCCAGAGGACGGCTCGACGCTGCAGTTTTTCCTTTCAGTTGTTGTTTTTCCTTTCAGTTGTACTTTATAGTTGGGCATGTATTTCCGGCCCCTTTTACTTTCAGCATAGCTTGTACAGTTTTTACTTAGTGTTTACTTTTCCTCTTGCTTACTCTGTGGTGCTTGTTTACTTTTCAAAGGCAATGCCTTCCCTTTTTGTTGGGATTTACACCTTGGTGCTAGTCGCCAGCCCCTGGCCTATGGAAGGCAGGCTTGGGGTAGTCACGGCACGGGCCCCGAGGACGGGTCGTGACAAATTGGTATCAGAGGCGGTCGGTTCTACCGCAGACTATGATATTTCTTCTATGTGAATCAAAAGTGTTTAGCGTATTAAGTGTGGTTATCAGTCCAGGGAGTCCAGTGTTGGTGCGGCGGCCGACGTATCCATACACCAGGACCCTGACTTCTAGTTTCCGACTTAATGCACGAAAACATCGATTGCATGTGTGTTTCAAGTTTTCTTTGTGATTACTTGTGTCAGCTCACCAGGTATACTGTACTGACCATGGTGCACTTGTTTCTTTTTTAGGATGGCACGACGACAGCAGCCAGCTAGGGTTCCTAGAGTAGTGCACGACGACAGCCCGCCGAGCGACGAGGCCTCGGTACAGGGCCCGTTGACAGCAGAGGCACCGGCGGTACCTTTACCCGCCGAGCCCCCGATGCTTCCAGAACTGGCAGCTGACGACGCACGACGCCTCGGAGCTCTGCACGAGTTCCAGCGCCAGCGACCACCCAGGTTCCGTGGGGAGTCGGACCCCCAGGCAGCTGAGGACTGGCTGGAGGCGGTCGTCCGAGTTTTCAGGCTAGTGATCACACCAGCAGACCTCATGGTGATCCTCGCGGCGAGCCTACTACACGCAGCAGTCGGACGATGGTGGAGCCTGATGCTCCAGGTACACGATGAGGCCACCCTCATCTGGACGGACTTCAAGAGCCTCTTATGCTCAGAGTTCGTCCCGGCCACCCTCCGTGCGGTGCGCATCCAGGAGCTTCTTTAGCTGCGGCAGGGCAGCTTGACGGTCGCTCAGTACGCGGTGAGGTTCACTGACCTTTCTCGGTACTCGACAGACATGGTACCAGAACCCTTCTTCCAGGCCCGGACCTTCGATCAAGGTTTGAGACACGAGATCAGGGCATCGCTGATCTCCCTCAGCATCCCGACCCAGGCAGGAGTACTGGAGCGAGCCCTCCTGATCGAGAGCTTCCTGGCTGAGTCCACAGCGAGACCTACCGCAGGGCGGCAGATAGAGGAGTCTTCGGCAGCTGGTAGCCGGCGGATGACTCAGGGTTCCAGGCGGACCAGACCTTCCAGAAGGTGACCTCGGGACACTGGCTCAGCAGTGCAGGGCACCCAGCCCGGAGCCAGTCTTCCGAGAGGCAGGCAGTGCTACGAGTGCGGCGAGCGGGGCCACATGGCTCGTGACTGCCCGGCCCATCGTACCGAGGGTCAGCAGACGGTGGAGGGACCACCCAGGCAGAGGCAGAGGGTCGACTGTGGCGGTCCGCAGGGAGGAGGCGGACGAGGCAGAGGAGCTGGCCGAGCAGCAGGTGGTGGGCGACGCTTTGAGGCTCTGCCACCACCACCACTAGGAGGCCCGCCCCGACCACAGGGAGTTGGTGGGCAGAGACAGGCTCAGCTCCAGGCAGCGGAGGCCTACGACCATGGTGCGCCAGAGATGATTCGAGGTACGATCTGTGTCTATTCCACCCTTGCTGCAGTTCTGATAGACACAGGAGCGAGTCACTCTTTCATAGCCACTGCCCTTGTTCGGAGCTCGGAGATTCCGACAGAGTCGTTGGCTCGATCCTTACGGCTAGAGACTCCTACGGGAGCAGACTCAATGATTACGCACTAGTACCGGTAGTGTGAGCTTACTCTAGGAGGCGAGAGCTTCGGCTGGGATCTTCTTGTAGCAGTGTCGAGGCCTTACGACGTCATCTTGGGCATGGATTGGTTATCTACAGTCCATGCTCAGATTGACTGCATTAGGCGCAAGGTGCGATGTGTGTGCACCGACGGGAGCAGGTTCACCTTCACCGGCGAGAAGGGAGCCTTAACAGCACAGGATGGACTCACGCAGAGGAGAGGTCAGCCCATCACTCATCAGTTGGCTAGCCTCATCCTGGGAGCAGTTGACGTGCAGAGTCCCAGTTTTCCTGCTGTGGTGGATCAGTACGCGGACGTCTTTCCCGACGACGTTCCAGGACTACCTCCTCGTAGAGAGGTAGACTTTTATATTGACCTGTACCCCGGGACAGCCCCGATATCCACTCCAGCATATCGGATGGCCCCCGCTGAGCTTCGAGAGCTGCGGGTACAGTTGGAGGAATTTCAGGGCAAGGGGTTCATCCGACCCAGTGTTTCGCCCTGGGCTTCCCCGATTTTGTTCGCCAAGAAGGCGGACGGGAGCTTGCGACTGTGTGTCGATTATCGTCGCTTGAATCAGGTGACAGTGAGGAACAAGTATCCGCTACCCAGGATTGATGACCTCTTCGACCAGCTCAAGGGAGCACGGTGGTTCTCGAAGATAGACCTCAGGTCAGGCTGTCATCAGCTTAGATTTCGAGATGAGGATGTGCAGAAGACGGCCTTCAGGTGTCGGTATGGCCACTATGAGTTCTTGGTTATGCCTTTCGGCATGACCAACGCTCCAGCAGTGTTTATGAGCCTCATGAACAGGATCTTCCAGCCATACATCGATCGATTTGTCGTGGTCTTCATCGACGACATTTTGGTGTACTCGACGACGGAGGAGGAGCACGCCTACCACCTGCGTGTTGTACTAGACACACTCAGAGAGCACCAGATTTATGGAAAGCTCTCGAAGTGTCAGTTATGGTTACGTGAGGTCCACTTCTTGGGGCACGTCATTTCTGAGGCGGGAGTTGTAGTGGATCTCGTGAAGATCGAGGCAGTGCTAGCTTGGGAGCCACCCAAGAGCGTGACAGAGGTGCGGAGTTTCTTGGGCCTAGCCGGATACTATCGGAGATTTGTGCCGAACTTCTCCAGAGTTGCGGCCCCACTCTCAGCATTGACGAAGAAGGGGAAAACCTTCGTGTGGTCAGACAGATGTCAGCAGAGCTTCCAGGAGCTGAGGCCGAGGTTGACCAGCGCACCTATCTTGAGGTTGCCTGAGGAGGGAGTTGGATACGTAGTCTACTGCGATGCATCAGGGACCGGACTCGGGTGTGTCATGATGCAGGAGCGGGCCGTGATTGCCTATGGATCACGTCAGTTGAGGCCTCATGAGAAGAAATACGCTACCCATGACTTGGAGTTGGCAGTAGTGGTCTTTGCCCTGAAAACATAGCGACACTATCTGATGGGCGAGCGCTTCACAGTCTTTTCTGACCACCAGAGTCTCAGGTACATCTTCTCTCAGAAGGACCTGAACCTGAGACAGCGGTGATGGCTCGAGTTGCTCCAGGACTATGACTTTGAGATAGTCTATACTCCTAGGAAGGGGAACGTGGTGGCTGATGCCCTCAGCAGGAGGACAGACATCCAGCTACTTGAGGAGGCGACAGAGCAGCTAGCCGCTTTGCAGATATCCTTCGTGGATAGAGACGGAGCAGCCTTACTTCAGTCTTTCACAGTCTCTCCTCCACTTCTTCAGTGGGTCAGAGAGGCACAGCGTGGGGACGTTGACTGTGATACACGGCGTGCACAGATATCCTCGGGACAGGCACCTGATGGTTTCTCCCTTGGAGCAGAGCACGATGTCCTTTTCAGAGGACATACCTTGGTACCAGTCACTTTACGAGAGGAGGTGCTGAGAGAGTATCACACTTCTCCTTTGGCGGTACATCCTGGAGTGGCGAAGATGTACCAGGATCTCAGACGACAGCACTGGTGGCCGGGCATGAAGAAGGCTGTGGCAGAGTTCGTTTCACGGTGCCTCACCTGCCAGCAGCTGAAGGCAGAGCATCAGGTACCAGCAGGCTTGGTACAACCCTTGGAGGTCCCGGAGAGGAAGTGGGACGGGATATCTATGGACTTTGTGACTGGACTTCCACGCACTTCCAGAGGTCACGACTCCATTTGGGTGATTGTTGACCGACTCACCAAGTCGGCACACTTCTTACCCATCTGAGAGCAGGGCTTAGTGGATAGCTTGGGGCGTCTTTACATTCAGGAGATTGTACGACTTCACGGTGTGCCATCGACTATCGTCTCCGATCGGGACGCTCGTTTTACTTCCCGGCTTTGGAAGGGGTTGCATGAGGCGTTCGGGACGCGACTACGTCTGAGCACCGCCTTTCACCCTCAGACGGATGGCCAGACGGAGAGGACTATTCAGACTCTCGAGGACATGCTCCGCGCATGTGTCCTCGACTTTGGTCGCAGCTGGGAGGACCACTTACCCTTGGTAGAGTTTGCGTACAAAAACAGCTACCACTCCACCATCGGGATGGCACCCTACGAGGTGCTGTACGGCAGGCCTTGCAGTTCCCCTTTGTGCTGGACAGACCATGGGGAGTCAGCACTTGTGGGACCAGAGATGGTCCGGGCCACGACAGAGAAGGTCCAGGTCATCCAGGAGCGGATGAGGACAGCACAGAGTCGGCAGAATTCATATGCTGACAGGAGGCGGAGGCCACTAGAGTTCGAGGATGGCGACCACGTCTTCTTGCGGGTCTCACCTCGACGTGGTTTGAGGAGATTTGGCCGAGGCGACAAGTTGTCTCCAGGCTTCATCGGACCCTTCCAGGTCCTCAGCAGGGTTGGTGAGGTGGCTTATCGTCTGGCTCTGCCACCTCAGTTGCACCGGATGCATGACGTCTTCCACGTATCCCAGCTGAGGAGATACGTGCATGACCCGACACACATCATTGACTATGGGGAGCTAGAAGTGGATGATGGAGTGACTTTTGCAGAGGTCCCAGTGGAGATAGAGGATCGACAGGAGAGGGTCCTCTGTGGGCGATCGATTCCTCTTGTGCGAATCTGATGGTAGCACGAGAACCTCTAGGAGAGCACTTGGGAGCGGGAGGCTCAGATGCGTGCTCAGTACCCACATTTGTTTCCCTAGTTTTTGATGTATCTTTACGAGGACGTAAAGTCCTGAGGTGGGAGTAATGTAAAGACCCGTAAATTTCAAGGAAATTTTTTTCTTAATTTTCTTTGGAATTTTACAAGAGCGCAGTTTCTGACGGCACCTGATTCTGAGGCCCGGTGTGCCCGAAATCATTTTCCGAAGACTGGCTCGAGTACGTTCAGTGAACGGGCGAGCGAGTTTTTCTAACTTTTGAACCGATGCCCGAAATCGAATTCTGAGGGCACCAATGAAATCGCAGCGCCGGTTTCCGCTTAGAAACGCCCCTTCCGGAGTTGCGTTTGCTCGGGTGTGGTTTTTAATTTTCGGGCTTAAAGTTAAGAAATAAAATAATTTTGCGACAACTTTATTTTATTTCACTTAAGCCACTTGGAATCCACTTGAAGCCACTTAAAGGCAGCTTGAACTGAGTTGAACTGGATAGGATGCTATCCAGAAATATCCTACCCCTTGGTAGGATATTTGTGAGGTGGGGCCCGCACGAGCCCCGCCGTTTCTTTCCGCTAAGAAACGCACCCGTGGAAACCCGTCTTAATGAAAGTCAACTGACGCGTTTTCTAAATTCTTAACAGACCATTTAATTGGGTGGTTTATTTCGTGAATTAAATGGCCTGTTTCTTTCGTTGAATTAATTCAACGAATTAATTCAATCGTTTCTTAACCTGTTTTCGTGTGTTGGCATATTAATAAAATAAGACCAACCCAAAATCTTTTGAGAAGATTTGAGAGGATCCTTGTTTCTTCTTCTCCCTCGTGAAGAACGTGAAGAACGCGAAGAAAGCGAAGAACGCCGAACCCAGAAATCGACGACGCTTTCGTCCGAGACGTCCTTCTCCGCCCCGATCTCCGATCACCGACCGTTGAGGTGAGTGATTTCGGATTTCCTCACATGGTTCCTTCCTTTTTGGTTTTAAACACAGATTTAATTATTTATAATTTAAATTTGTTGTTCTTGGTCCGTTGAGCTCGCCGACTCAACGCCGGATTCCGCGACGACGCGACGCCTCCCCGCGACGATGCGGCGATCCCTTTCTTCCGTGACGAGCTTTTCAGCGAAGAACGCTCGCGCGTGATGATCAACGAGGTAGGGATTTTATAATTTTGGAATACCCCTCTTATATTCCCGTGAACGTTCTTTGAAAATTAAAGAGCCGGTTTCAAATGAACAATTTTTATTTTTTTAAAATTGTCGGTTCATGTGTTGAACAATTTCTCCCGTTGTTTTTTTATCTAATGCGGAGGGTGCAGGTCAAACGAACACGGCCCGGCAACCCTCCGTCATTCTTCGTGTTTTGCGGATTTGGTGGGCGATGACGGAACGTGCCGCAACGGGTGTTTGATGATCCCGCAATAAAGAACGGAACCCGGGAGGAACAACAGCGCAGACGAGAAGGAAAACGGACCACCGGAGCGACTTCGGCGGCCCGCGGAAGCTGGTGGTGGCGCGGGTCGCCGGCGCGGCGGCGCCGGCGGCCGGATGCGGCGGCACCCCGCGGGTGTCCACCGCGACACCCCGCGGGTGCCGCGGGTGTCCACCGCGACACCCCGCGGGTGCCGCGGGTGTCCAGCGCGACACCCCGCGGGTGCCGCGGGTGTCCAGCGTGACACCCCGCGGGTGTCCAGGGCGACACCCCGCGGGTGCCGCGGGGTTGTCACGCGGCACCCCGCGGGTGTTTGGCCGACACCCCGCGGGTGCCGCAGGAGTGTCACGCGGGGCAGCGGCTTTCCCCCGCGTTGGCCGCTCGGCCGAGCCAAGCCGGACCGGCCCGGGCCGGGCCGGGCCGGGCCAACCGGGTCGGACCCGACCCGGTTCGGGCCAACCAGGG
Organism: Viscum album; assembly: GCA_963277665.1. Lineage (NCBI taxonomy): Eukaryota > Viridiplantae > Streptophyta > Magnoliopsida > Santalales > Viscaceae > Viscum > Viscum album. Next base: position 462,278,111 of record OY728138.1, read on the forward strand.
GTGGGGGGTCGGGCCGGGTCGGCCCGGGCCCGGGCCCCCCGTCTTCGGACAGACTTCGTTCAAATGGCCATATCTTGAACTACGGGCCTCCAAACGACCCGCCATCAACGACAACACAATACTTGGATCGAGACGGTCGTTTCGGTTTATCGCACTCAAGGTTTAGGAATACTTTGAGTTTGGCCGGGTTGGTTCGTACACGAAACCAACCGGGCCCTCGGAGCGGAAACGCTCATATCTTGAGCCACGGACGTCCGATTGACGCGCCGTCAGCTTTGTTGAGTTCCTCTTTGTGAGACGGATCTTTTGGCACCCTCTTCCCGATGTTTGGACGCAGGTGGAGTACAGTTGGGTTGGTTTGTCCTTAAAAAACCAACCGGGCCCCTGGGACGAAAAAGCCAATAACTCTCAGACCGGGCGTCCGATCGACGCGCTGTCTATTGCGTTGAGTTCCTGTTGACGATGCAGAACTTTTGGATACATCAACTCTGGACTTCGTGACAGTTGATGTATCAGCCTCTCGGCTCGTGGAGCGGACCCTCCCGAACGAGCTTGTTGTGTGCGGGAACCCTAGTGCTGGCTGCGACTGTTTCCTCGACGGCGACGACTGTGCAGAGATCCTCCGTGGAATCCGACGACGACCGTGCAGAGATCCTCAGTGGACTGCGGCGGCGACTGTGCAGAGATCCTCATCAGACTGCGATGACTACTACACTCAGCGATCCTACATGGATCAGTGCTACAGGTCCTGCGTGGGCTAGGTCCTGTGTGGGCCCGATCCTGTACGGATCCGATCCTGTGTGGGTGAACACTCAGCGGTTCTGTGTCAGCCAACTCCTACAGGTGCTGCGTGGGCCCGATCCTGTGTGGGTTGGATCCTGTGTGGGTCACTGCAGAGATTAGTTACCTATCGATCCTTCGTGGGTCCGACGACTTATATGGATCAGAGATCATCTTTTCGTCATCCGAAGAAGTATACCTGTGTGAGCTGAATCTTGTGTTTCTCTCCTTTGTGGATTATGTTGAGCTATCCTGTGTGGATTTACTGTTTACTCTCCTTCGTGGATTGTGTTGTTCTATCCTACGTGGGTATGCGTTTTACTTTCCTGTGTGGACTGTGTTGTGCTAGGGCTCGGACGTTGGAGCCGATCGGGGAATTGATGACTTAGGTATATGTATGGGCATATACCTAAGCCATGTCAGATTTTACTTCGTGATTGTATCTCTCCTTCATGGCTTATCCTTTGTGGATATCGGGAGACCTTTGGGGGTCTTGGGGTCCCTACTGAGTAGCTTATACTCACCCCTGCACGGGCTATGCCCGCACTTCGTGGTGTTGGTTGTAGACGACGGACAGTGCTGATCGTGGAGGAGGCGTGCAGAGCAGGACAGTACCTGGAGGTGGACCACTGGGCGGGACGTACTCGGAGCAGTTAGGTGGACCCGAGGAGCAGTGGAGGCTATCTGTACCCACCCTTCAGGTGGGACTTCCAGAGGACGGCTCGACGCTGCAGTTTTTCCTTTCAGTTGTACTTTACAGTTGGGCTTGTATTTCCGGCCCCTTTTACTTTCAGCACAGCTTGTACAGTTTTTACTTAGTGTTTACTTTTCCGCTTGCTTACTCTGTTGTGCTTGTTTACTTTTCAAAGGCAATGACTTCCCTTTTGTTGGGATTTACACCTTAGTGCTAGTCGCCAGCCCCTGGCCTATGGAAGGCGGGCTTGGGGTAGTCACGGCACGGGCCCTGAGGACGGGTCATGACATCACAACTCAGAAGGTTCCATAAATTATGAAGACATTAATATAGGATAAAATCCCAGTTGTATCTCAATCTCAAACTTGATATCCCATACATGAACTACATCGGCATCATATAACAAAAACCACCTCTTAAAGAAATCCACAATATCATACACCAAATATATCAAATTGATGATAAGTATAATTCCTTATATATTTATATATAAATATAGTAAGTCAACCCATGAGTGGTTCTTCCCCAGTAATAGATAAAAGTCTCTAAATAATTCATAAAGTTAAGATCTAACTCCAACTAGTGTAAGCAACTCCATGGGAACTAGAAGCTTGACCACTTGAAGTCCCAAAAAATTGATGAGGGCAAGTTATATAAAGGAGTGTGTTGCTCTTGAATCAAAAAAACCATGAAATTTTTTGAAAAAAATATACCTGGAATGTTGTATGGGTGGCCTTTTTTTGAAAACACTAAAGTAGGAAGCTTACCATTACTAGCTCCATGGCCTCTTTAACCATGATAATAACTAACTTTGTGGCCACACTTTTCTCTGTGGTTGAGGATCACATCTAGGTTGTCCTATGCCTACCTCAACCCCTATCTAATGATCCTAACCTAGATAATACTATTGTTTCCACTAATTTAGTTAAAAATACCACAATGAAGAAACCTGATGTGTAACACTAGGTTCACACAACTTTCTCAAAAAGTTCAGGCACTCTTTCTATTGATGACCTTAGCCTCTATAAGAAAATAAAATGTCATATCCCTGGGAAAATTCATAAGATCTACCACCCCTAGAGATACAAAATGTTAAGGGTTGAGTCATACCTTCAACTATCTCAAAGCTATTCTATTTAGGAAACTAGATACCCTAGACCAAAGATATAATTCATGAGGAATTCTTATGATTCCCCTATGATGATGATCTAGTTCAAGCCAACATATTTTAAACAATCATTTCTCTCACCAGTACATCAAGATACAACAACAACATAAATGGGGTGACATAGAATTGTATATCTAGATGAAAATACCACTTTAAATTCTCTACCCTATCCTTATCATTGGGGAAAACTTATAAAGTATATCATAGAAGGGTCTTGAAATGGATCCAAAACTCTTATAAGTGGAAACTCCCATGTTGAAGGATAATTAGTTCCTAGAGAATTTCTAAATTCATAGTTGAAGAAATAAATTCTTCTTGGAACTAGTCACTAAACTTCTCCCCTGAGCTCATCAACTCCTCACGATCCTCTAGGATTAATATCCACCACTCCTTGCTACTCCATGAAACATTATCAAATCCAATGAAACCTATTTCTCATTTTGAGAATGAATAAAACTAAAAGGTATACCAACATCCTCAAACCATTATTCTATCACAGATCCTGAAAAGGATCTATCAAAATTTAGCAGACTCTAGTGTTGAAACTCTTAGAGTATCCTCCTCTAAGTTTCATCATCTTTAACTGATACTATATTGTGATTTTCTAGCACATCCTGCTAAATATATTTAGTGAAAACCACATGAGGATGATGTCCTAATGTAATACCTTTAAAATATATATTTTTTGAGATCCTAATCATGTAATATGGAATACTTAATATTAATTAATTATTATTATGTATTTTGGTTAAATCAATCCCAAAATTTTCCATTTCAAACACATGTATAAAGAAAAATGATGCATTATAATTTCCTAGGTATCTTACCTAAAACTGATAATACTTAATTTAGTAGGATCAATAAAACTAAAGTTCCATGAATTAAATCACAAAGGTCTCTAAATACTCATTCCTTATCTGGTATTCCATGTTTAAATTTCTTAATAAACTTAGATGACACTATTACCCTACCAAGACATGTGTTCCTCACTTATAGATGACTCTAACTCCATCATATCCCTAAAACTAAACCTTTGATACCACTATATGATGACCCCTACCCACAGAGGTATCCCTCTTGCGTTAGTACAGAGAGAATGATGATAGTGACCAATGAAATTCCACCTCCAATAGGCCACAAGGTTTTTACTATCACTGAGGGTATAATAATGATACAGTTCAGAGGAATTACACTCTAAAAGAAAATGAAGAAGAGTGAGATAATATTGATACAAAAATAAACTTCTTCTTATAAATATAAAAAAATCCCAACTATATAATGTCTTGTCATACAGAACTAATAAAACTAGAAATGAAACTGTAAGTAACAAAAATAAGGTAAACTCGATAGAGACCACGAATCCCAAATGACTTCTGTTAAACAATTAACTAGTAAAAACTATCCTAATTTCCAAAAAAATACTTCCATCCTGAAAATTAGTTTATAAACTTGGGTTGAGAATAACATTATACTTAGTTGGATCATCCCCAAGGCCTCTCATGTAAAAGATAAATAAGGTATGCTAAATCCCAAATAACAACAATGAAACTAAATTGTCACCTAAAGAGGTATATTATGTTCCTAACCTCACCATAGATATCTCTCACAACATATAACATGTAATTGATCATATATTCTTGTAATTAAACAAAAAGGGTCCCTCGTTACCCCTTATCACTGGTTTTCTGCTCTTCCCCAACATCACACGTCCTGATCCCTCTATCTCTAAAATAATCTAGCTTGAATACACCTAGGCTATTTTTTACAACATGCACCTCATGCGTCATAACATAACATCATCTCATCCACATATAGATATATAAATATATAGTTTCAAGGAGCAAACACATCCCATATATTATGTATCATATAACAGGCATTGTACCTCAGGCCATCACAACCCATACACCAAGTAAGTACCACATGTTATCACAACCCATACACTTCATACACATAATAACCACTTGGATAATATATCTATAGATACATGGGTGTGAAATAACCACAATCCATAAAATAAATCTACACACATATATGGAGAATATAACCCCCATGCATTCTAACACATATTACTACAAGGAGTAGAGAGAAGGGCTAGAGGGGGTAGTTAGTCGTTAGTCCGTTGCCAACCTAGATGTTGGGTAAAACACCCTCCATGAGTCTATTGGGTGTAAGTTTCCCTAACCAAAATTATTGGAGTAGCGTATGAAATAAAAAAAAATACAAGTTATAATATAGCTGAAAACCATACTATGGGAATAAATTAGTCCTAGGATCAACTAAATTTGTCTCCAATCAGACACCCAACTGCCACTACAAAGGACTAAATAACCTATAAGCACACATGCATGTAAGAATAATTTTATTAAATTTCTTACTTCACTTTTAAAGATCAATTTATGTTAATTAATTCATTATAAATTTGTTAAAATTTATTAAAAAAACGTTATTATCATCATAAAGTAATTTTTTTATTCAAAGATGGGGAGACATACGAAAATAAAATAGACAAAAAGGAGAAACAAGACAAGCCGACCCACTCCTAGGGGGGCCATAAATAATGGAGGCCAATGGCATACACAAAAATAAAATTCACTCTTGGGGGATTCAGGATGGTCCTAGTATAAACCCACACATTCTCTAAGCCAGTGAAATCTAGTGCTGCTAGATGGTCCGCTACTTTTTTCCCTTCCCTCCACTTGTTTAGAACTTTAGTATTGTCGGTAAGGATGCTTTTAAACTTCTTGATGATATAGTCAATCAACCAAGGTGGGTTTCCACTGTCTTGTAAAGAGTTGTGAACAATAAATGAGTCTGTTTCCACCTCCATAATAACCAAGACCCTATGTCAGCATAACCTCATCCCTGTAAGCATTTTCATGCCTTCTGCCGTCAAAGAAGATCCGTATCCAAGACTGACTGTAAATGCTATGAAGACAGAATCACTAGTGTCATACACCACCCAACCACAACAGTGAGTAATGCTAAATTCCATCATCTATAGTTCCATACCTAAAACCATCATCAATATCACCATGAATCTCATCATCCTAGTCATTAACTACTACTATATTCTTGATGTCATCCCCAACACCATCATCCATATCACATACATCTCACTATCCAAAGCATCAACTGATGCAAAAACATTCGGTCTACTAACCCATATATCATCATATATCCTAAGATCACATAACATTTCATACTAATACACACATTATGAGAATCATATAAGGAATTAAATAATAACAAGTTCCACAGAAAAACATGGCCCTAAAAACAAGGCATTTAGTCTTCACATGAAAACTGTCTCACATGACCCCAAACTCAAGGTATCTAACCTTGATAAGAAAACAAGAAATATAAGACCAAACCAATTATATTTATCAAAAAATAATAATATTACTCAATCTTGAATTAAATTATTTAATTATCACAAGTTACAACTTTAGGTAACCTAATGCATCAACTATGATAATATATTAAAATTAATTAAACATGTAGTCTAGCATTTTCCATCTTTGATATGATTTAAGGAAAGAAATTCTCATTATCCTAACCTTAACCATTAATCTCATAAAAAATTATTCCATAATCAAATTATTTATCCAATTCTATGAGAACATGGTATCAAATCTTTAATTAAACATGAAAACTTTCATCAATTTGATTATCATCAAATTATAAGAAACCCCAGATTTATTAAACATTCATCTTTAATTCAATGGAAAACCAATTAATTTTGGACTTATTTTGAATACCATTTTTATTAATTTAAACATAGTAAAATATTCCTGACAACTTAATATAAAAATTATTGTATATATATCACATTATCAAGCAAAAAATAGGCAAACTATTATCACAGTAGAAACATTAACAAGCATTTGAAAAACACACCCCCATTTAATTTTTAATTAAGTTTAATAATAATTAGGTTAATTCCACCATCATAAAAGTAATAATCCATTGAAAACATATATTTTCATGTAAATAAATAGGAGAATAGGTGAATACCCTACCTCATGAAATCTAAGTTCTTCACCTGAGAACAAAAACAAAATGTAGATCTCTAATCACATCTCTGCAAGAAAGTATGATCTCCTTAGGGTGTCATGCAAAAAATGCACTAAAAACACAAAAGAAAATAAATTATAATTATGGAGATAATTTTCTATAACATGTTTATAATAATTTATAAGAAACATGATCAAATAGAGAATAAACATCTAGAAAAGGAGAAGAGATCTCCTAAAATCACCACAGATCGATCACATAAAGCATATGATTAATCTGGATCAAAAGGGGGGCTCAAAACATTTGAAAATAAATATATGGTGCCTAGGGTTTCAGTGGAGGATATGGGAGAAAAGTGGGTTTAGAGTCCTCAAGGTTATTTATAGGAAATATATATTTTATAAGACCACGACGAATCCCCTTCATCCATATCAAGATTTGTTGAAAAATAAAAGTACCATGGTGAAATATACCTAGACCATGCTATATTCCCCAAATGTAACTACCAACTACAACAGAAGAGACATCCAAAGTAACTATTCCACAACCCCTATACTCCAAAAAATAATATTCAACCCCCAGTAAGGGTCTACTCTACAACCAACCACTACGGTGAAACTCTAAAGACCTAGAATTTCCATGTAATTTATTTTAGATAAATGAGAATTTTACGAGTCCGTGAAAATAGGTGGCACATGATTATGAGGTCTGTAGTGCCTGGAATGAATTTCTGAACTTTTCTTCAGGTATGTTTAGTAAACGTACGAGGGGGTTTTTAATAACTTGTGAACCTGTGCTGGGAAATGAAATATGAGGGCACCATTGAACTCGCAGCGCCGATATTTTCTTAAAGAGACTTTCACCTCGACGGTAGTTGGTCGAGGGTGAAAGTTAGTTTTTGGTTTTTTTGTGAAAGAATAAAATAAAAATAAAATGGTGTAACAATTTATTTTTATTTGAAACACCCATGTGGATTTTGGGAGGTGGAGACCACCCAAACTAAACCACCCTTTGAAAGTTAAGAGGTGGGGTCCACTGGAACTAAACCTCCATTGTGAGGTTATGGTGGTGGGGACCACCTGAGCCTAAACCCCCAATTTGAATTTTAGAGTTGGGGACCACCCGACCCATATTAATTGGGAGAAACCTCCCAACTCTCTAATATTCCACCCTCCCATTAAATTGAGCCATTAAATTAGGCCAATTAATTGAGCTAATTGATTATGCCAATGTGGTACATTAATGACACCAACTTGGTTATGCCAACATAATTAATCTTTTAAGTTAATTATATTGTCACCTCTTTCATTTTTTTGGGTGGTATTGTGAGAGGAGAACCATTGGAGGAGTACAATTCTCCAACGAAGAATGCGTTCTTCCACGAAGAACGCTCCTCCAACGAAGAACGTTGACTTCAACTTCTACCTCAGGAAACTCTCCAACGAGGAACATCTTCGACTACGATGAACCAGTGCATGAGCCTGGGATTGGAGGTGTATGGCGGATGAGATAAATGTCAAAAAATTCAACTTCCTTCTCGCGCCAACGTCAACGAACAATCCCAGGTAGGGGTTTATTTCTATATGATTATCACTTCCCATGGTCTTCCATTCTAGTTCTTTTGTGGGATTGGGAATAAAGATTGATGAGGGTTGTGGGGATTGATGTATTTAAATATCTTCCATACATGTTCATGATTTAATTTTTGTGAACCGCTTGCTACTGCTCTAACGCGAAGGGTGTGGCCCAAACAAACATGGCCCGACCCCTCTATAATTCTGCTTCTTTGGTGTGTTCTTCACAATGGTCATAGGCGACGAAGGAAATGATGCTCTGCCGTCTCCCACGACCTCTGCGCCCCGCATTACTCCGCCACCTGTGGCCTAGCCACGCCGCCTCACAGCACTCACGACATCGTCGTGCTGCCATGTGGCACCCGTGACCTCGTTCCAGCATCTAACGGCACCCACAACCTCACCATGCCCCCTTACAGCACCCATGGCCTCCACCACTCTACCGCCAAGCCGAGCCGTGGCCACCGTGCCGAGACGAGCCGTCGACCAAGCAGCCGCTGCCGTCCTAGCCATCGCTGCCATCCGGGATGATCCACCACCACTATGCCAAGTCGAGCCACTTCCTAAGCTGCCACCATCATCTGAGCAGCCGCCGCCATCCAGGCCGAGCCGCCGCCATCCGGGCTATGCTGCCGCTCGAGCCGCTGTTATTGGGCCGAGCCGCCATTCGAGCCACCACCGCCATCTGGGTCGAGTCGTCGCCGCCCTTCCGGACGAACCGCTGTAGCCGAGCCGCCCTGTGGCCTCACGCCCTTCATGGACTCTCGAAAAACCTTGACCCTTCATGGCCTCTTGCGACCTGCCAGGCCGTACCCAACAGGCTAGGCCACCCAGCGGGCCGGGCCGAACCTGGGCCCACATCAAACCATTTATTCTCTTTTGGCCATAACTATGGAACCAGATGTTCATTTGATGAACTGTCAGTAGCGTTGGAAATCTTGGAGTGAGACGATCCCTTTGCATATACCCCACTAAAGTTTTGGGTAAAGTTTAGGTACAGTCAGGTGGATTGAGTACGGATTCAACCGGGCCCTTGGGACTAAAAGGCTAATAACTCACAGATCGAGCGTACAATTGACGCACTGTCTGTTGCATTGGGGCCCATATGACGTCAAAAACCTTTGAGATACTTCTTCATGCGACATCATGTTAGTTTTAGAATCATACAGTGGCTTGGGGAACATACTCTCCCGGGGATGAGCAAGCCTAGTGTGGAAACCCAGTAGCTGGCTGTGATGAGAAGAGTGCTCCTAGATATCCTATGTGGGTAATCTCCTAGTGATTCCACATGGGTCAACTCCTAGTGATCCTGTGCGATTCAGCTCCTAGAGATCTTATATGGGTCAACTTCTAGCGATCCTCTATGGGTCAGCTTCACCGATCCTCTGTGGGTTAGCTCCTAGCGATCCTGTGTGGGTCAGCTCCTAGCGATCCTGTGTGGGTTAGCTCCTAGCGATCCTACATGGGTCAGATCTAGAAATCCTGTGTGGGTTAGCTCCTAGAGATCCAGCGTGGGTTAGCTCCTAGTAACCCTATGTAGGTGAGCTCTTAGCGATCTTGTGTGGGTCAGCTTCAGCGATCCTGTATGGGCCAGCTTCTAGCGATTCTGCGCAGGTTAGCAGTAGAACCTATTAATGGAGTAAGATGATTTAGTAGTTACATCTAATAATCTCTAATACTATACCTAAAGATATACCTGGTGTGAGCTGAGTCAATACCTATGTGTTTCCTCATGATTGAGAAGGATTACTTGATAACGTAGGTATATGTATAGGAATATACCTAAGTAGTGTTATTTGTTGATTTCAAACTTTGTGCTTTATCCTTGGTGGATTTTGAGAGACCTTGAGGGTCTTGGGGTCCCTACTGAGTATCGTTATACTCACCCCTGTACGGGCTATACATTCACCTTATTCTGTTGGATGTGGATGACGGACAGTGCTGACTGAGGACGAGGGTACCAGGACTGGACAATGTTCAGAGGTGGACCATATGGTATGTCAGTTCTTATAGGAGACGGGTGGACATGGAGTGATGAGGAGGTGATATGTACCTACCCTTCAGGTAGGAATCGAGGTGGATGATCTAGGATCTTCTTTTCACCTATCATCTATCTTTTACCTTTTAGTTTTCCTTGTACTTTCCAGTTGGTCTTGTATTCTGGCCCCTTTTACTAACTGTACTCACTCTGTTTAGTTTTCAGTTTAATTGAGTTTATATATAGCTATGTGCTTGGTTGTGTGTTTATAGGTAATAAAGGAAATGTCTTCCCAGTTATTGGGAATTATGCTTTTGGTTCTAGTCTCCAGCCCCTGGCCTAAGGAAGGTGGGCTTAGGGTAGTCACAACATGGGCCTCGGGGGACGGGTCATGACAAATTGGTATCAGAGGAGTCAATTCTACCACTGAACATAGGACTTTGATCTTTTTTTAATGGAAATAGTGTTAAGTGTAGTGAGTGTGGTTACTAGTTTAGGGAATCTAGTGTTGGTGTGGCAGCCGACGTATCCATACAACAGGACCCCGAGTTTTGATTTTTGACTCAGTGCCCGAAAACACTGATTGCGTGTGTGTTTTCGAAAGTTTTCTTTATGATCTTTTGAGTCATCTCACCAGTTATAACTTATTAACCATGGAACACCTCTTTCTTTTCAAGATGTCTCCACACAGACAACTATCTATGGTTCTAGGAGTTTTACGCACTAAAATTCCACTGAGCGATGAGGCCTTAGTGCAGGGCCCTCTTCCAGTAGAGGCACCAGCGGAGGCACCTGTGGTACCATTACCCATTGGAAAACCAAAGACACCATACCAAGCAGTAGAGGGTGCACGCATCTTGAGAGTGTTCCTTGAGTTCCAATGCCAGAGGCCACCTAGGTTCAGGGGAGATATGGACCCACATGCGACTAAGGATTTGCTTGAGGCTGTAGTGATAGTTTTTCGACTGTTAGGGACACCCGATGGTCTCATGACGATCCTTACCGCCAGCCTTCTACAGGCAGTAATAGGTATATGGTGGAGCTTGATGCTCCATGTTCACAATTAGGTGACGCTTCTCTGGGTAGACTTCAAGAGCCCTTTTGGGAAGGGTTTGTCCCAGCGACTTCACGCAGTGCGCATACAAGAGCTTCTTCATCTACAACAGGGTAGCATGACTATGGCTCACTACTCAGCGAGGTTCACTGACCTCTCACGCTACTCAATATATATGGTGTGAGACCCATTCTTCAGGGCTCGGACCTTCGAACAGGGACTCAAGTGGGAGATCAGGGCTTTGATGATCTCACTCAACATTCCAATGTAGGCGGGGGTGTTGGAGAGATCCCTCCTAGTGGAGAGTTTACTTGCTGAGAAGTCTCCAGCAGTGAGATCCAACACTTGTCATCATGTAGAGGAGTCTTCTGTAGTTGGCAGAAGACATATTTCACATAGGTTCAAGAGGACCAGACCTATAAGTGTACGACCACATGACTCAGGATCGGTTGTGCGGGGAACCTGAGACAGAGCCAGTCATACCAAGAGTGGGCAGTGTTACACATGCGGAGGATAGGGTTACATGGCTCATGAATGTCCGAAATTCCATACAGATGATCAGAAAACAGTCGAGGTACTGCCCATGTATAGATAGAGGTTCAATCGAGGAGGTCTGCAGGGAGAAAGTTGACATGGCAGAGGATTTGGTCGTGCAGCTGGTGGTGGGCGACGATTCGATATGTTACTGCCACCACCACCAGGAGGTCCACCCCGACCACAGAAAGAAGGTAGACAGGGGATAGCTCAGCTCCAGGTAGATGAGGCTTACAATCATGGTGCTCCGAAGATGATACGAGGTATGATTTGTGTCTACTCCACCTTAGATGTAGTTTTTATAGATAGAGGTGACCTTCATTCTTTTATTTACAATTCCCTCGTTCGGATCTCAGAGATTACGACGGAGCTATTGGCTCGATCCTTATAGCTAGAGACTCCTACAAGAGCGGATTCTATGATTACGCACTGGTGCCGACAGTGTGAGCTTACTCTAGGAGGCGAGAGCTTCATCTGGGATCTCATAGTAGCAGCGTCAAGGTCTTACGATGTCATCTTGGGTATGGACTGGTTATCTACAATCAATGCTAAAATTTACTGTATTAGGCACAAAATGAAGTGTGTCCACATGGATTGGACAAGGTTCACCTTCACCAGCAAGAAGCGAGCCTTTGCAGTGCAGGATGAACTTTCCCGGGGGAGGGTGCAACCGATCACTCATCAGATGGCTGGACTTACCCTTAGGGTAGTTGATGTGGAGAGTCCGAATTATCCTATAGTGGTGGACGAGTACGCATATGTATTCCCTGATGATGTACTGGGTCTACCTCATCACATAGAGGTGTAATTTTACATTAACTTGTACCCCGGGACAATACTGATATCTACACCAGCATATTGGATGGCTCTCGCGGAGCTTCAGGAGCTGTGAGTACAACTGGAGGGATTACAAGGGAAGGGGTTCATCCGACCCAGTGTTTCACCATGGAAAACCCTAATTCTATTCTCCAAGAAAGAAGATGGGAGTTTGAGGCATTGTGTTTACTATCGGCACCTAAACCTAGTGACTGTGAAGAATAAGTACCCACTCCCGACGATTGATGACCTCTTTGATCACTGAAAGGGATCATGGTGGTTCTCAAAGATATACCATAGATCAGGCTGAAACCAGATTTATAGTTACCTATAAAAGTGCCAATTCTAGATCCGAGAAGTTCACATTCTAGGACATGTCATATAGGAGGCTGGAGTTGTAGTTTATCAAGTAAAGATTGAGGCAGTACTAGCTTGGAATCCACCCAAGAGTGTAACGAAGGTTCAGAGAGTTTTGGGTTTGGCTGGATACTACTAGAGGTTTGTTCCAGACTTCTCCAGAGTTACAACACCACTATAATAATTGACGAAGAAGGGGAAACACTTCGTTTGGTCAGAGAAATCCCAGCGGAGTTTTTAGGAGCTGAGGCAGAGGCTGACTCGTGCCCCGATCTTGAGGCTTCCAGAGGAGGGCATAGGGTACATAGTATACTGTGACGCATCAGAGAATAGACTCAAATGTGTCCTGATGTATGAGCGATCAGTGATCACATATGGTTCTTGACAGATGAGACAACAAGAGCAGAACTATGCTACCCATGACCAAGAGTTATCAGCAGTTATCTTCACTTTGAATATGTGGTAGCACTATCTGATGGGCGAACGTTTTACAATGTACTCTGATCACAAGTGTCTCAGGTATATCTTCTCTCAGAAGGACCTGAACCTGAGACAACGATGTTGGCTTGAGTTCCTCTAGGACTATGACTTCAAGATATTCTACACTCTTAGAAAGGGGAATACTGTAGTAGATGTACTCAGCAGAAGGTCTGGTATACAACTGCTAGGTGAGGCGACAGAGCAGCTGGACACTTTGTAGATATCCTTCGTGGAACGTGACAAAGAATCTTTCCATAAATATATTGCAGTCACTCCCCCACTTTTTCAGCGAGTCAAGGAGGTGCAGAGTGGGGACGCTAACTACGAGGCACGACATGCTCAGATATCCACATTATATGCACCTGATGGATTTTCTGAAGGCGGGGAGCACATCACCCTCTTTAGAGGACGTACCATGGTACCAGTGTCACTTCAGCTGGAAGTGTTGAGGGAGTTCCACACATCCCCTCTGGTGGTATATCTAGGAGTGGTGAAGATATACTAGGATCTCCGACAACAACATTGGAGGCTGGGAATGAAAAAAGTAGTTGCAGAGTTTCTCTCTCGGTGCTTCACTTGTCAGCAAGTGAAGAAGAAGCATCAGGTACCAGCTGGCTTGGTTCAACCTTTAGAGGTCTCAGAGTGGAAGTGGTATGGGATATCCATGGACTTCATGACAGGACTTCCATGCACATCCAGGGGTCATGACTCAATTTGGGTGATCGTTGACTGACTCACCAAGTCATCCCACTTTTACCGATCAGAGAGCAGAGTTCAGTAGAGAGCATGGTACGCCTCTATGTGTAGGAGATTGCACAACTAGATGGAGTACCCTCGATGATTGTATCCAATCATGATGCACATTTTACTTCTCGACTATGTAAGGGGCTGAAGAATGCTTTCAGGACACAACTTTATTTGAGCTCCACCTTTGATCCTCAGACAGATGGTCAGACTAAGCATACCATTTAGACCCTCGAGGACTTTCTTTGTGCCTGTGTCCTTGAATTCAGTCGCAATTGGGAGGATCATTTTCCTTTGCTGGAGTTTGTATACAACAAAATCTATCACTCCACCATTGGGATGGAATATTTTGAGGCATTGTACGGGCGACCTTGCAGGTCACCTTCGTGCTGGACAGACTTAGGGGAGTCAGCACTAGTGGGACCAAAGATGGTACGGGATACCACAAATAAAGTGCAGATTATCTAGGAGTAGATGAAGACTGGACAGAGCAAGCATAAGTCTTATGCCGATAGGAGACAGAGACCTCTGATGTTTGAGGATTGAGACCACGTCTTTCTATGGGTCTCAACTCAATGAGGTTTGCAGAGATTTGGACGAGGTGGAAAGTTACCTCTGAGGTTCATCCGACCTTTTTAGGTCCTGATTAGAGTTGGTGAGGTGGCGTACTGCTTAGATCTTCCACCTCAGTTGCACCGGGTTCATGACGTCTTCCCTATTACCCAACTGAGGAGATACATGCATGACCCTTCTCACATCATTGACCATGGTGAGATGGACGTCGATGATGGGGAGACTTTTATAGAGGTTCTAGTTGAGATTGAGGATCGACAGGAGTAAGTCCTTCATGGATGGTCGATACCTCTGGTGCACGTTTCTTGGCAGCACTAGAACCTACAATAGAGAAAATGGGAGTGAGAGGCTCAAATTCATGCTCTATACCCCCCACTTGTTCCCTTAGTTTGAGTTGTGGCTAATGGGGATGTATATCCCTGAGGCGGGGATAATGTAATGACCTAGAATTTGCATGTAATTTTTTTTAAATAAATGGGAATTTTACGTGTCCTCGAAAATTGACGGTGCATGATTCTGAGGTCCTGAGTGCCCAGAATGAATTTCTGAACTTTTATTCAGGTACGTTCAATAAACGTACGAGCGGGTTTTTATAACTTTTGAACCAGTGCTCGGAATTGAAATCTGTGGGCACTGTTGAACTCGCAATGCCAGTATTTTCTTAATGAGACTTTCACCTCAATGAAAGTTGGTCAAGGGTGGAAGTTAGTTTTTGGGTTTTTTGTGATATAATAAAATAAAAATAAAATTGTGTAATAATTTATTTTTATTTGAAACACCCATGTGGATGTTGGGAGGTGGGGACCACCAGAACTAAACCACCCTTTGAAAGTTAAGAGGTGGGGTCCACTGGAACTAAAGATCCCTTGCGAGGTTATGGTGGTGGGGACCAACCGAGCCTAAACCCATTTTAATTTTAGAGGTGGGGACCACCCGGCCCCTCTTAATGGGGATAAACCTCCCAACTCCCCAATATTACACCCCTCCCATTAAATTGAGCCATGAAATTGGGCCAATTAATTGAGATAATTAATTGTGCCAACATGGTACATTAATTACGCCAACTTGGTTGTGCCAACATAATTAATCCTTCAATTTAATTATATTGGCCCCTCTTTCATTTTCTTGGGTGGGATTGTGAGAGTAGAACCCTTAGAGGGTTACAATTCTCCAACGAAGAACACGTTCTTCCCCGAAGAACACTCTTCCAATGAAGAACGCTGAGTTAGACTTCTACCTCAGGACACCCTCCAATGAGCTATGTCTTCAACTATGATGAACCGACGCATGAGCCCGAGATTAGAGGTGTGTGGCGGATGAGACAAATGTCGACAACTTCAACTTCCTTATTTTTCCAACGTCAACGAACAATCCAAGGTAGGGGTTTATTTCTATATGATTATCACTTCCCATGTTCTACCCTTCTAATTCTTTTGCGGGATTGGGAATAGGGATTGCCGAGGGTTGTGGGGATTGGTGTTTTTAAATATCTTCCATACAAGTTCTTGATTCAATTTTTGTGAACCGCTTACTACCACTCTAACATGGAGGGTGTGGGCCAAAAAAACATGGCCTGACCCCTCTGCCGTTCTGCTTATTTGGTGTGTTCTTTGCAATGGATGAAGGCGACGAAGACAACGGCGCTCCGCCGCCCCTGGCCCCGCGGTGCTCTGCCGCCCGCGGCCTCTGCGCCCAGCGGCGCTCCGCCGCCCGCGGGCTTGGCGCCCCGCGGCGCTCTGCCGCCCACGGCCTCCGCACCCCGCGGAGCTCCGCCGCCCACCGCCTCTGTTCCCCTTGGCGCTCCCCCTCCCGCAGCCTCCTCATGAAGCCTCGCAGCACCCACGGACTCTGCTGATCCACCGTCGAGCCGAGCCGAGCCGCCGCCACCCGAGCTGCTGCCGCTGTCTAGGATGAGCCGTCGCCACTGTGCCAAGACGATCCGCTGCTGCCATCATAGCCACCGCTACCGTCTGTGTAAAGCCACCGTTGGAGCCTCCACCATCACGCCTAGCTACCATCCGAGCCACCACTGCCGTCTGGGTAGAGCCACCGCCACCCTTCTGGCCGGACCACCCCGGCTGAGCCTCCCCACGACCTCGTACCCTCCACTACCTCATGGCCACCCACATCCCTCAGCCTCCCCTCGTAGCTTGATAGGTCAGACCTAGTGGTCCAGGACGAACCCAATGGGTCGGGCCGCCCAGTGGGCCAGGTCGGTCTGACCCGGTAGGACCATACTCGGGCCCACTACGACCCATTTTCGCTCTTTTGGCCATAACTATGGCACCAGAAATTCGTTTGACGAACCGTCAATGATGTTGGAAATCTTGGAGCAAGATAGTCCCTTTGAGTATACCCCACTAGATTTTTAGGTAAAGCAGAGGTACGATCAGGTTGGATCGATCACGAATCCAACACGGCCCCTGGGACTAAAAGGCTAATAATTCACAGATCGGGTATCCAATTTACGCACTATCTGTTGCGTTGATACCCCTATGACATGGAGAACCTTTGAGATAATTCTTTGTAGACATCGTGGTAGTGGAGAATTAGCTAGTGGCTTGGGGAACAGACTATTTTAGAGACGAGAAAGCCTAGTGTGGAAACCCAGTAGCTGGTTGGGACGAGAAGAGTGCTCATAACTATCCTATGTGGGTCAACTCCTAGCGATCCTTTGCAAGTTAGCTCCTAACATTCTTGTGGGGGTCAACTCCTAGAGATCCTATATGGGTCAGGTCCAGAGATCCTGTGTGGGTCAGCTCCTAGCGATCCTGTGTGGGTCAGCTCTTAGCGATTCTCTGTGGGTCAGCTCCTAGTAAACCTCTATGGGTTAGCTCCAGCGATCTAGTGTGGGTTAGCTCCTAGAGATCCTGTGTGGGTCATCTCTTAGCGATCCTATATGGGTTAGCTCCAACGATCCTGCGTGGGTTAGATTCTAGAGATTTTGTGCAGGTTAGTAGCAGAGCCTCTTAACAGAGTAAGATGATTTAGTAGTTACATCTAATCATCTCTTCTACTATAGCTAAAGATATACCTGGGGTGAGCTGAGTCAATACCTCTATGTTTCCTCATGATTGAGATAGATTTCTTGATAACTTAGGTATATGCATTGGAATATACCTAAGTAGGGTTATTTATTAATTTCATACTTTTTGGTTTATCCTTGGTGGATTTTGAGAGACCTTGAGTGTCTCGAGGTCCCTACTAAGTATCGTTATACTCATCCCTTCATGGGATATGCCTGCACCTTGTTCTGTTGGATGCAGACGATGGACAACACTGACTGAGGATGAGGGTACCAAGACTGGATGGTGCTTGGAGGTGGACCATACGACATGTGGGTTCGTAGAGGAGATAGGTGGAGGTAGAGTGCTGAGGAGGCGATCTGTACCTACCCTTCAGGTAGGAATCAAGGTGGATGATCCAGGAGATTCTTTTCACCTATCATCCATCTTGTACCTTTTAGTTTTCCTTGTAAATTCTAGTTGGGCTTGTATTCTATCCCCTTTTACTTACTATACTCACTATGTTTACTTTTCAATTTAATTTAGTTCGTATCTTGCTGTGTGCATGGTTGTGTGTTTACAGGTTATAAAGGAAATGTCTTCCCAGTTCCAGGGAATTATTCCTTTGTTGCTAGTCTCTAGCCCCCGGCATAAGGAAGGTGGGCTTGGGGTAGTCATAGCACGAGCCCCGGGGGACGGGTCATGATAGAAACCACCCCCCATTTTGGCTTTAGCTCCCTTGTTCTCTCCTACATTGTAGCATGAAGACCACACTTTAAAAGCCTATATTATGGTGAATCCTATGGATTTACCCTGAATCATAGACTCAAATATTAGTGGAACCCCCATTTCCCCCCATTTACCCTCAAAACACCTTAGAAAATCCTTTGAGTCCCTCAAAATCCCAAAAATTATAATAGGAAGGCCCAATAAGGCACGAGACCTTACACAATCACCCAAATGTCATCACATCCTCCATGTACTTGAGATTATATAGTGAAAAAATACATAAATATTTTCTCTCACATCCACAATGGATATCTAATGGATGTAATAGAATTATTGGAACATGATGCACAACTGTCACTATCTATTAAATCAAACACTGATACATGAATTCATCCACTAACCTCTTCAACCCCAACCACTAGAAATAACATCTCAATGTATGATACATATTTTATATTCCAGTATACACTACTATAGTTGTGTTGGAAAACTTATAGTTAACCATATATCACTTATCTAATGGTATTAAAACATTCCCCTAAAACATCACTCAATACTGACCATCCTATGACCAACCCTTAGAGGCATCCTCATAGATTATATGATATTTCCAAACATCTAATAAGGGATATATTAATTGATACTCCTAGACTTGTTTAATAAAAGATGATTATGGTGTAATATAATCTTGGAAAACCCATACCATATTCCTTCATATCATGATGTTAGGTCATGAACTCCTCCATTATCTTATATATATCATTAAACTCTTAAGAAACATCTATTTTTGACTTCTTACTCATCACATCAAATAGTAAATTTCCTTTACCTAGTTTTTATAAGCTATAAAACACATTATTCTACAATAACACCATCTATAACCACTAACACAATTTCAAAAGATGTACCTTTGTCTCTTATGATTTATAAACATCACAATGTGTTCATTAATGAGGTAGTGTCTCCACAACATCAAGGAAAACACAACTTCTATAAGATGGAGATCATGGGTTGTGTATTTATGTTCATTAGGATGTAACTACCAAGACCCATAAGATAAACTCTACTCTACTACATTAGAACACAACACAAGCTTGGATGAGAAGAATACCAAAAGTCCTCACACCGGAATCTTTCCTTGAGAAACTGAGGAATAAGAGCAATAATCAACATCTCCTTTAGATTATAAAATATTGTATAAAACCAATATATCCCTGAAAAGGGAATTTAAATTATTCATTAAGGATATGAAATGGGTCAAAATTTGAGATAAATTAGAAAAAACCCTCAAATAATAGCCTACAATACCAAGTGATTTGTGAGCCTCTAGAACATTTTTAGGTTCCAACTGAGAAAAACTATCTCAACCTTCAAAGGATTGAATACTAATCACATTTTAGACACAAAATGACCAATAAAATGGACCTATTACATTCATAACCTTTACTTGGATTGCTTCTCATAGAGATGATGTCACTAAAGGTCCTTTATAATAACCCTCAAATGCTTAGTATGATCCTCCTCTTATATTGAGTACATGAGAATGCCATCAATGAACACCACCACAAACTGATATTGAAACTACTGAAAAAAATTAATATGTTTTATGAGAATAATTTTGAAATTTGAGACACTAAAAGGCATAAACATGAACTAAAACTATTCAAGATAACGATTGAAGAAAATATTTTGGAAATCTTCCTCCTTTTCCACCATTTGATGCTACCCCAACTACAAATAATTATTCGAGAACTACATATTTACCTTTAACTTTTCTAATAAATCATGAATATTTGATAGAGGAAAAAATTTCATTAATGTCACTTGATTCAATTAATGTTAATCGATACACAACTACAAGATACCATCTTTATTCTTTATAAACAATATCAGAGAACCCCAAGGAGACGTGATAGGTTTGATAAAAACCTTCTATAATAGATCCTTTATATGTATCTAAAACTTTTAAAAATTATAAGGTTTTAATCGTATATGGAGACATAGAAATTTTAGATACATGGGGTTGTAACAGAATCTCAAATTAAACATTAAGTTGAGGGTTTATATTCAGAACCTCGTTAGGAAATTTATTTAAGGAACTCCTCAAAAACTCTAAAAAATATCTGTTCTTGAACTCTTATTTATCCTAAAACCAACTATATTGGATGGGAATATATAAGATCTAAATCATAATGATCAATATGATGGTCTCTATAAAAACAGTAATGTTTATTTCCATATATATCATAAAAAATAACTCTTATCTAGAAAAATTAAATGAAATCTTGCACTGAATACAACCAATCTATTAAATGGATAACATATTATGTATATATTAAAAAATAAATAACTCTTAGATTAATAGGAGTTTTCCCATCATTAGATCACAACATTTTCACATGTCAAATGAGCTAGAATAGCCTCTAACAAGCATAGTTAACACCAAGGGTATTATAAGTCTATACACCCTAAGTCTGAATGTTAGACTAAGGTAGGTATAATGAATGGGTGAAAATCTCTTAGATTAAACAAGCCATATATTTGGGTAGAAAATTATCCAATTGTACATGGAATGACATTTGGTCATAGAATTGAATGATCCATAACATGAATATGACGTCACTAATCTCCACTTTCTTATTGACCTATGTAATAATGTCCATTATGAACTCACTCATTCCTCTATAATTGAGAAAATCTAGAATTATGATGTTATATTATGCCTATTATATCTTCTATCAACTGCTTTAAAGATAAAGGATCCTACTAATTCTTATTATAAGTTCATAGAGGGAACTTATACAAATGTTTTACCTAAAGCCAGATTCTAGCAATCTTTTGACTTCCAAGAGAGTTAAAACATTGAGGTTGTTGATGGCATCAACCTACATAAGACAAATATACTATGATATAACTCTTGGTAGTGGTTTAAGTACTTCCAAATCTAGATACATGATAAAGAGTGATATGTGATCATCTCCCTTTATACTAAAACTCTTATAGTTTGAACAATCAAGAAACACTATCAACATTTATTATCTTTAAGAAATTACAATAGCCTCCCACTCGATATGAACCATTGTATTCTATAATCTTATCTATTTACTAAGCCTTGAACATTACCTCAAGATACATTGATAATATAAATTCATTGAACTTTTATTAGATTTTAGGATACCCCAACTTCTCAGAATGCAATGTAGTACCCTCCTCATAATAAAGAAGGTTAAAAATATATGAAATAAGATCCTTGAACCAAATTCAAAATAGAAACACACCAAATATACCCTACCATAGATAGAAACTATTTCACCACATTACCATCATCATTGAAGAAATGAACATAACTTAAAAATAACAATTAATCCTCTCTAATGTTATCTACGACTCCTCATGATCACCCAAAAAAGGTCAACTATTGATAAGTTTCTCCCAAAAATATTATAAAACCATTAGAATTAATTTATAATTCTTAGCACGGATCAAAATAAATGAAATATATAGTTCCTATAGAATGATATCTATTTATTGATAAGAAAAAATCCCCTAATAAATTGATAATCCCTAACATCAAAACTCAGATAACATCTTCCTCCAAGAATAATCCTCTTTGGGGTCAACTCTTATATAGTCAACAATGACACCTTGATACACCTATCCCATATGAACCACACATGAATGCATAATAAGAGTAATATTTACAAAATAGATGAAATCTTTTTTCCCCTAGAATATTGAATTTATTTAAGATCATTTAATTATTATTATTTTAATTTCACCATATTTTCCCTGTTTGAAAAAAATCTTAATCAAACATGATTAATTTTCCACACTAGGGTCTCAACTCAACATTAAACACCATCTAACTTAGTATGTATAGTAATCTCAAGTTACTTTTATCGGATCACATGGGGCCAAAATTTATGTTTCCCAGTTTTTATCCCTTCTCTATGTCACATTCTATGTTTGATAAATATTGTTTCCCTACCAAACTAATGAAAAAATCACTATATAATGACTCAAAACTCTATCCTATATCCTAACCTAATGATTTACTACTATTTGTCATGGATCATCCCTGAAATAACCCCTTGTGGGCCAGTATTGATGCTATGTGTGACCCATGAAGCCCTCCTCCAATAGGCCAAGGGTTGGAGAATAGAACTGTGGATATACAACATACATATTAGAGGCATTACTGTCATAAATTCAAATATCATAACAGGTAAACCAAAAATTAACTCTATATAATATGAAATAGGTCCAATCCCACAATTATAGTAATTTCATACCTAAAATAGAGTCTCTAAATGAATAACCAACACATTTGATAATGACTATGTGAACACCATCCAATGACACATCATGAGAAATTAATGCCTAACTTGACCACCAACTATGTTTGAAGACCTATGAAAACAATATATATATATATATATATATATGGGGAAATAATACATGTATACTCAGTAGGATCCCACCCAAAACCTTTCATGAAAACATGGAACAATTATACTAATGCCTTATTGAATAGATAATGAAAATAAATCTTTACCTAACCAAGTCATCAATCATCTATCCTTTACATGGATCACTCAACTATGGTTTCACAACATACATGGAAGGACATAGATTATAACAACCTAAAACATAAATGCATCAAAAATATTTCAAAAAATCAAATAACACTAGTATATTAATATAACAACCGAGCTATATACAATGTGGGTATAAGAAATAAATACTAATAACTATAATAAAAAGGAAAAATATAGAAAAGTAAATACATATGTATAATTTAATAACAACCAGGTACATATTACTCTAGGAACCAGATGATACCACCTCTCTATAGGGCCTCTTGGAATGAAGTTCATCATTAACTATCTCTATCATGAACCACCAATAGTTATTGTGTTATTGATCATTAAAATCCAAAAGATATATATGATCTAATGTTATTTATAAACAATGTAACATATTTATAGAAACAAAATTTGTGGGAACAAAATCCATGCAATGGTGAGTATAATCATACCTAGTAGGATTCCTCAAAAACCAAATGTAAAGATAAAATAATATGATATATCAAACCCATATCTTTGGAATAATAAAAGGCATCCAAAAGTAACTAGATATTATTTAATGTTAAGAAAACCATGAGACATAGAATAAAAAAATATTCATAGCTAAACTCTATAAAGGATTGTATCACACAAAAAACTATTGGAACCCATGGTAGTGTAAGTTCTATAATACTTAATGTAAATAGTTTGGATGAAATATATAATGTGAATGAAACTAAAATTGTTAAAAAGGATACTATTATCAAAAAGGAATCTATACATTAATATACCATTAGTCTTGTGTCTTATTATCTACTAGACTTCCATAAATTCCATGATAATTGTCTATGGAACTATGGTGGGGACCTTGTTGTGTAGAGGGATGTGTGTATCAATTGAGGGATTACATAATTCCTATGGTAGGACATTACTAGATATACATGGGTTTACTAACTCCACTGATTGTGGACCGTTCCCTGACATATAACAGAGTACTAAATCTATTTAAGGAGTAAACTTCCCCGATATATGGGGGAGTACCTAAACCCTATCATCACGTGGGGGACCATGATTTTTCATGTATATAAATTCATGGGATTACTTGAATACTAGACATGGAGGACCAAAACCTGACACAATGGGCCGTGCCTAACACCATCTTTACTCCAACATCTCACCCTCTACCTGTTGTCTCTAAAATTGATCTAGGAAACTAAATATCTACAAATCATATTGTGAAAAGTCTCAAATGACCAATGTAATAATGTTTTTGTGCTCTATTGTAGAAGATATTCAAAATCAACTACTCATATATAAAAAACTGTAATTAGGGATATAAATCATAAATAATTCTAGAAATATCATAGTATATGGAATTTACAGAAGGGTATATAATGAGAAGGGTTCTTGGGAAAGGATGGTCCTATAGTACCATTACCCAAATCATGTAAAAATAATATAAACATCATGTACAATAGAGTACGTTGTGTGCATGGATAAGTGTCACAAGATCTAATCTCACATATTCCAAATAAATTAAAAGTTATACTTATATAGTCTGTATGACATGTGATGATGTATAAATTGTGTAGATATCTATATAAGGATTTTTCGTGGAATACTCAACATGTTAGTACACACAATATCTTAGTGTGTATAACCTATGCACACTATTCCACTAGAAATTATATACATAATTTGATTAGTGGTAGAACACATCATGTCGATCTAGATCACAATATCATTATTTATGTGATTACACACTAAAGTAGGTGGTCTTAAGATATATGGTGTGTGAACCAGGGTCACACACCCTGTAAGAATTAAAATTCTTTGTACTTAGATTCCAAGTAACAAAGTTATTCTTGTGGAATTATTTACAAAGATAAATGTTGTGTGGAATTAAAACCACTTAGGAAACTATGGGTGGTTAACAAAAGAGCATGTTCACCATGACTACATGTCATGTAGTCACAAAATTTTTAGGAACACAGAAACATTACTTTTTAACCATGAAAACGTCCACCACCTCCAATACTAGCTATTCCCACACCATCAATTGAAATTGTCACACTTAGAGCATTTAATGCACCTATATAGGATAATTTCTGACTAACTGACATCTGATCTGCCTTTATCCAATAATTCATTGTACTATTCCTCAAAATTTTCATGTTGTTGATACCATATTCCAGAACCCATGTTTTTTAGGTTTTACTTTTTTGTATCATCAAAAAATCAAAATCAAACACAAGAAAAAATATTTGGACAAAAATAATCAAAATGGTGGTAGTCAGAGAAAGACCTAGCCACTAAAAGAGGGGAACACATTTCGGTTCTTCAAAGAACATAACTATGACCAAGAATTGATTCCTTATATAGGGTGGAATAATTTCCCAATTGTTTGTGAATATTATCTTAGGCTCTTTTCTACAAGGAAATAATTTATCAAAAAATAATTTTATCCAAGATAATTATTATGAATATTCATTTCCAATAAAAAACCACATTAAATATAAAATTATGGAAAATTCTTGAAATAAAATTTTATTTAAAATGTGGAGGCTTCTTCCACATGTTCATCTCATACTATAAATAAAATATTTTAAAAAATAATCTAGTTTGATTAAATAAGAAGTATAATTGAGGTAAAAATATTATTTTATTCATGCATTCAAAAAATAGTAACATTAAAATATTTAATCTAAATTATTTTAAAAAAAAAATCATTTTATATTTAAATAAAATAAAATAATTATAGTCTAGCAACAAATATATTTGGGACAAGATGAAAGTATTCATCATGCATGCCTTAAGAGAAATATATTAATTAATTTAATTATTATTCTTTTCCTTTATATTTTTTTATTAATTTTAATTTCCTACAAACATTTTCATCATAGGAAAAATTAGTTTACATAAAATGAATTTTGGGATAAATAATATATCCTTTGAATTCCCCTGAAACAATTTTATATGAAAAACCATAAACCATGTTTTCACCCATTTAAAATTCTAATTAGTTTTTTCTTGTAAATAATCCTTGATTGAAACACCATAAAGTATTTTTTATTTAATCATATTTTGGACCCAAAATAATTTATTATTCATTTAATCACTATATATTTTTTTATGTAATGTGAACATGTGGGGAATGGGACTGAAACAATTTAAATAATTGAAGAGAATGAAATAATAAAAAGTCATAGTCTGATGGAATTTAGCAATCTCTTGAAAATTTAATAATGTTTTTCATTTTTTTATTTCTACCATAGAGAAGAACATCCAGAACATAGATGAAATTACTCTCTGTTTTGTGAAGGTGGAAGATTTTATCAATAGTGATACAACTAAAAAGGAGGAGGGTAAGAATAATTTGTCTCCTTTATCTTTCCAATGATAGAAAGAAATAGAGGAGAAAAGATAATAAATTATTCCTTTCCCTAATTCCAATCATAACTCACCTATTAATTTCCTATCATTAACCAATAAATAAATCCTCCATTATAAAAAATTCAAATCCCAAAATTAGATTTCATCCCACCAAAATAACAATAAATTTATATCATCACCACATGGAACATCATTTCCATGTAACCATGAAAGTTTATCACCATATCACTATATAGAAAAAATAAAAATAATAATTCATTTTCATATAACTTTAATGCCAACAAATACTCATTCTATGGGTCCAAATATGTTCCACTAAAATTATATCTATTCTAGAAAAAATACCCCATTCTGGAAACAACCATGGTTTCATAATTTAGATGCGGGAATCTGTTTAGAAGATATGAATTTTTTTCACTCACTTGATAAATTTTTATTTATTTAATAAATATTAAATATCCCTTAAAATTAAACTAGTTAGAAATCTTACCAATATTAAAATCAAGGGTAATTACCACATTTGGAGTACAACGTAACCATCCGAAAATTATTCTAAGGTAAAATATTATATTAAATATAGAATTTAATCCTTTTCAAGGGACCTAAATCATGAAATTAAAAAATAAATTATTCCTCACTTATGAAAAATTTGGATCACTAAGAAAACACAAGATAATATGGTAATATAAGATCAAAAATATATAAGTGAATGTAACTCGTATCCCCTCCCACACTGAACTAATCTCCATCATCCCCCATTGACTTATGCATTAGTGTTCTCATCCCATCCATATCAACATAAATATATAACCACATAACCACTTCACAATGAAAACCACATAAACGCAACAATAAACTAGATCACTACATATTGATATCTCTAGCACCTCTACATATCACAACATAGAAGAAAACATAACCATAAATGATATCAACCTCAAGTTATCCAGCTCTCCTAAATGTATCTATCATGCATCCAAATCACCCCATACCATAATGTCAAGACATCATATCATATACTATATCTAGAAGATAGAGAAGTTAAGGGGGTAGTCAACGGTTGGTATCACCTCCATCTTAGATATTGTAGAAAAAACCTAAAGTCCCATTTCTCATATGGGAGTTGCCCAAGTTACCCAAATCGAGTTGTAGTGCATAATAATCAATTAGAATTATATTAATTATATATAATAGAACACATTCCAAACCTAAGGGTATACTACCAAGCACAATGAAACTATATCCAAAATTATCATAAACACATAATAAAATCGCTACCACCTCTCAAAACAACATGATTCAACTCTATCCTCACCACACAATAATCACACAACATCCATACAATTTCTCTTTCTCATCCCATAACAAATCCATCAATGATCTATTACAGAACTATTAATTAACAACCTATTAATTTTATTTTCATATTTAATTAAAACAATTTATATTCATTAATAAAAAAAATTAAACAAAAACATCCTTAATATCCCTTTATATATTTATACACTACACTTTAATTATTCCCTACTTTGTTTATTATATCCTATAAAATATTATCCCATCAATACCCATTCCACTTTAAATAAATTAGTCATTATTTTATTTATTTTAGCTTCATTCCATATTTTCATAACCTAACAATATTTTTAATTCCATTAATTTCATTACCATTCTATATTCATATGTAAATATGACAACACCACACATAAAACTCTCCATAAAACCAAAATAAAATATGCATCATCCCATTCTAACATCCATAATATAAATTCTACCACTTTTAAAAAATCATTTAGTATATTCCACATAGACTATCTCAATCCGCTAACACTATAAGAAAATTTCATCACCCTATTCTCTACCACGACCAACCAAATGTTCTAAGACTACTCTAACCACAACAAGAATAACAATATCAAATTTAGCATTTAAAAATAAAAAATAGTCACCTTTACTCATTTTATAATTCTTTTTCATTTTACCATGTATTATCAATATCAATATTAATTCCAGATTATTACCTTCACTTTTATTTCAATATTTACAATAGTTAACCAATTATGTTAAAACATAATAATAATTAAAAAAATATGGATATCATAGAATAATACTTAACCAATCACCAAACATAATAACAAAAAAGTAGTAACATTAAAATAAAATAAAGAGATTTTTTTCACTTCCACCCTCTTAATTTTTTATATATATTTCATTATCTATATTATCTTAATTTCAAAAATTTACTCGGTAAAAATAGTAATTAAAACTCTATTTTCATATATAGTAAAAGAGAAGTGATATTTAAAATCCCCTTCCACAAATAGAGATTTAACCATCAATACACAAGAAATAGAAGAATGAATATAAAATAACAATAAGATCTAAAGGGTATCCCAAAAAAACCTATGATACATCATTCACTATCACAAAATTTACCATAAACATGAAAATAAGAAAAAAACACTACCATGTACTCATAATAAAAAATAGTTGAATAATAATAAACGAAAGAGATAAGGAATCTGATAGAAGAAAAAGATGAAAACCATTGATAAATAAATAA
Organism: Viscum album; assembly: GCA_963277665.1. Lineage (NCBI taxonomy): Eukaryota > Viridiplantae > Streptophyta > Magnoliopsida > Santalales > Viscaceae > Viscum > Viscum album. The sequence continues at coordinate 462,307,135 of OY728138.1, forward strand.
TCATTCATGTGAAGTAGAAGGTTTAGGATCCACCATCAATGTGAAATACCACAAAAAATTATTTTTTGATCACTCAAGGTTGAATAAAGGGAGATTAAAACTGAACAAGAGTACATGAATATCCAAATCTATAATAAAAATAGTATTTCATCACCAAATTATAGTAAGGGATTCACTATGACATGGTGATCTCAGTGAAAGGAAGATATGAGAATATTTCCATTTATGATGAATTATCTCACCTTAAATTGATCAATTATTTCACTATAAGATGGATATTTTTTCATCTATGAACCACACATGGATTCAATCTAATATGGAACCCAAACCAACATTCCATAGATCAGAAGATTATTATCATTCCTCATAGGTTAGAAACTAGTGCCTAGGCATCAAATTATGGAGCTTAATAATGATTTATCCCTCATAAAGTAATATATATATGAAAAAAACCTACCCAGATGATATAAGTAGGTAAAATAATGAAACAAAAAATATGAAATGAAATGAAAAATGAATATACAAAGGAATCAGATATATAAAAACCAAATCATAAAATATAACATGATAAATTGGCTGATAAAAATCCTCAAAACTAAGAAAATGTGGTAAAACACTCCAAAAAAAATATTTATGAACACTCTCACCATCTAAAACTTAAGATCTCCAAAAAATATCCAAGGGAGAAAGGTTAAAATAAAGAAAAATTTGACCATTAAAACATAGGCATGATATATACAACCCACCGGTTATCCACCCCTAAAATATAAAAAATAGATTTCATATCACATTCCATAAATTCTAGTAAGAATGGAATTGTAAAATATTTTTTCATATAGAAATCCATATGAAAAAATATCAGCATGTATTATTTTCTTTATAAAAACAAATTCAAAACCTTTTGAGACAAATTACTCACATTTATCCCAAAACAATACATTAAAACTCACATATTGGTTTAAATATTTTCATTTAAATTCTATTGGGGTATGATGGGTCTATTTGAGTCAGAGGAAGTGTAAGTGGAGAGTTTGGTGGTTAAAATTGGGTAATGGTAAAACTACAATTTCAACTTTTAATGAATCTCATTAGACCTCATGTGTTTACTTCATAATTTCCAAAACCATTGTCTGACCATTTGGGATCCACTACCTAAGAAAAACCAACTCATATGTTTTATCCTAGTAATGTATCATTATTGAAAAAACTATGCACCAACCTTTCCAAATGAAATTTTTAAATTTTAGAACTGACTTGTATTCTTTTCACATGTTCTACCTAACTATTCAAAATCCATGCACCATTACCCATACACACCAAATGTCCCATGAAATGTCACATATTTTACAAATGGTTTGAAATAAACCATGAACTAACCAATTATATTAACCATATGTAGAAAAAAATTAACGAAAAAAATAACGGTGTAAGGTTAACCACACAGTATCCCAAAAACAATGTGTCCATATCATGCATATTAGTAAAATTTATAGATTTTCAATTTTTTGTGACAAAAATTATATAAAACTTAAAATGACCCGTAATAACATAAAATAACATAAAAAACTATACAATGACTTAGAGGGTGTCAGAATTCTCCCCACCATTTTATTTTATACCCATAAAAATCTCAGTTCAAGTATAATAAGACACAAAAAGATTCTAAGAAACCCTAGAATGAATTCAAAAAAATTATCCTGAGGAAAGAAGGAGCACAAAACCAAAACTACACCTCATGAAAATTGAAACTCATAAAAAATCATAAAGATTTTTCAATAACATTATGAAACCTCAAGCAGAAACTATATATAATTGATCAAAGAGAATCCATAGGGAGATAGAGAACTAGAATAGGTCTTGCTATCATTTTGAACCAATATAAGATAGTGTAACAACTGAATAACTATTTTCCATAAGGAGATCACATAACTAAGTATCCACGATCCACACATCTCTAAAGGGAGTTACCAAGATCCTCCATACATATACAACTATTAAAAAAGTTTCCAAATCTATATTGGAGGCACTAAATTGAAAAAGCAATTGAATGAATACAAGAACAGATCACCAAATATTCAGTATCCCAAAACTAAGGAGAAAAAAAATAGAGAAATTACTCTTAAATAAAAGAAATGGATCAAACCCTATCAACACAAGGTAAATTTTTGGATTCTTGGGTCCAAACAAGAGGAATACTACCCCATGGTGATTTTAATAGTGAACTGGGCTCAATAGAACTCACGATCCAATTAAGAAAAACTATACCCCCAATGAAACATTCACATACCCTATATTTTCCCCACGTCCAAACTAAAAAACCAAAAAACAAAACCATGTAACACACTGTAACATCATGATAGATTTTATTTATTATCTTTTAAATAAACCTTAAGCATTTGATAGATTACTTTTTTTTCTTTTTGAAGAAAGGGAATTTCCATGTGTGGCCTTTTCAAACCCTCCACACATGGTAACACCCCTCCCCCATGAAGAGGTCACTACCCTGAGGTAGAGCCCAAACTGGGGAAGGAGTTATTGTTATCTGAGATAGAAGAGCATCCCGAAGGGTGATAGCCTGATTGACAATGGTTTATTAAAGAAATATGTCAACACATTGGGCTATGCCTCATTTTTCCTGACCAGTTGAGACTGAGCGACCCGGAAAGACCGTTGGATCCCAGGGGGGAGGCTCACCCCGAAAGAGAACTCCCAGGATTCAAACCCTAAACCTCCCAAAGAACGGTGTTTTTGTACCACTCTCATTCACCACCATGCCACCACCAAAGTGGCACATTTGTTAGCTTAGTTTACATAAAACCCTGAGTCAAAATGAATATGTGATACAATATACCTTTATAACATAGCAATTGGATTGGAAGGTATGAATACAATTTATCATGTTGTAATATATATGTAGAAATATTTTTCTTATTTTTAATTTATTTATTATTTTCTTATATGCTTTCATTAAATTTGTAATGAAATCATTTTATTATTAAGAGTCCCGTTTTTCTAATAATTGTATTTATCTACATGTTATGTATTTTTTTACAAAAAATTTTATTGATCACTAATGTAAAATTATCTAAATGAAATATATTTAAAATTTATATTAATAAATTAATAATAATTTATACATTAGTTATCTAATGTTGAGGAATGAAGATAAAATCATTTAATGGTAAAAGAGTCATTTTCATAAAATTAATTTTATATGCGTAAAGTGTATTTATCATAAAAATTAAAAAAATAATTATTTATTAATGTTTTTAATGAAATTTATAGACTATATATTCAATCAAACATTTTAATATTCTTTTTATAGTTTTTTCTTGGAAAGGAATTCATATAAACTTAGTTTTATGCTTAAAAATGAATTTGTCTAAAAATTGGGTTTTGTTCTATTTTGGTCACTTATTTTATAATAAATTTCTTCCAGTTATAAAAATTAAATTTGATAAAATTAAATAAATATTGGGAATCATCATTTCAATTTTTTTTAATGATTATGCTTTCATTTTTGGTTATGATGAATAGTAAGAATAGTAAAACTTTGTTACCTTGGTTATTGTTAAAATGGGTTTACGAGGGGGTTAAACCAAGAGATATTGTTGATATTGATAAATAAACTTGTAAAATTATTATTTTATAGATATATTAAATCCATATATTATTCTAACTTTTAATATTTTTCTATTCTGAGGAATTATACTTTATAAATACATCAAATATATTTAAATATTTTAAATAATTACAAGTGTGTCCTCTCCCTCACTTATAAAAAGGAACCACCACTCAAACCTTATTCATAGAGTTTGATCCTATTATCTAAAAAATACCTATCCAAATACATTTTTATAATATCCATCTGAATGTCTTTGATGAATTTATTTTATTAGAATACAATCCTTTTAATGACTAAGGTGTACACAAAAAGAGGTTTCTTAATGAAGAAATATAACTCTTAACAAAGTACTTTAAATTTTATTTATTCTTACACCTTATATAAAAAATTTATATCCATAATACAATTATGACAGTAGTATTATAAATATATTAAGAAGTTATTATGATTCTAGAACAATATTTTCCACCACTTTCCAATAAAATGGGAAAAGAATGTATTGCTCATGCGTACGTGTGGACTATCTCTTCTACATAGCGATATGATTCATTTTCCATCAATGCCATACATGAATATTTATAATTATGTATTTAATAATTATATATTATATTTATGATATAATTATTAATATATAATGATAAAATATTTTTTTATCATTCTTTCCTTCTTTTCATAAGAAATGGAAAACAACAATCATGCATACTTATGGACAACCGTCTCCATGGAAGGTGTAATTCACTTTTCAATCTATAAATTCTACAGACTACAATAAATTTGAATATAATCAACATAAATGTTATTTATATCATTATTAAAATTTTTACAGATCATTAAATCATGATCAATGTACAAGGGCAAGAACTTTTGAACCAAAACAATCTTGAAAAAAAGTTAACACCGAGAAATGATGATTTTAATAGATAATTATTAACAAATAGGTGTTGAAATATTATAATTGGATAATATATGATATTTTAAGTATGAATATGATTATATAATAAATTTTTATTTATTATATAGGTGGTTATAGTGCCTAATAAACCATTCATAATTGAGTTAAGGGTTTTATGTGACAATTTAATTTTTACCGGGATTGTTTATGATTAAATTTAGGGTGATGAAATTATATAATATATTATTACATAATATAATGAATTTTTTATAATATGGTTATTTTTTATTTTAAATTTTTTTCTTTTTATTTTTCTCTCTATAAGAACTCAAGCATATGAAATAATATTTTTAAGAAAAACCAATTTTATTTCTCTCTTTAGTCGGGAATATTTTTCTTCCATGTCCATATTTTGATTAAATTATTTTCAATATTTGTTTTTATTATTTTAAAATTATTTTTAAAATTAATTTTACACATTTTTTTCTATAACCCCCTAATATCGTTGGATAAAGACATTATATTTGATAACACATATGACATGCAACACTGAGCTTAAACAAACCACAAAATATTATTATTTAAATATGGCTAGTACAACATAGCAGTTGAAATGGAAGGTATGAATAAGATTAAATGAATCATGGAATATAAAAAATTTTCTTAATCAATTAAAATTTATTTATTTTCTATTTTTAATTAAAGAATCATTTTTTAGAAAAAGATAATTTAATATTCAAAAATATGTTTTCATAAAAATTAACATTTAATTAATTTTTGTGTGGGAATATTAATGTTTATTTTTAAATATTTTAGAAATTTTATTTTAATTTTTTTTAAATTATCATATAAAAACTACCTTATGGTGAAATTTTGATTTTTTCTGAAAAGTAGGAATTTTTAATGAATAGTGAAAATACTTATTTTTATTGAACCCTATATTTTCTTTTAAAGTAATTTTGAAGAAAAACTTATATTTTTAATTAGTTCCAAATTTTATTTATTACATTTTTATTAAAAATAATCCAATTATTTTATTTTAATTAATTTAATACTAGAATTTAATATAAAAACATTTTTTTACTTAAAAATACATTTTTCTAAAGAGCCTTTTTCATTGAATTTTTCACACTTATTTTAAATCTAATTTCTACCACATATAGGTAATTAATTTAATAAAATGGATTCCATATTTTTAATCATAAGATTCAAATTTGGAAACTATGCCCCTTTTATTTTTAGTCAACATAAATTTTAACTGTGGAATAATTTATCACATTGGTAAATTGTAAATTAGTTAAATATTTGTTTACAATAAGTGATAAGTCCAAATGTTTTTATATTAATTATTATTAGATGAAGTTAATTAGAACATTATCACATTATTTTCAAAATTTATTTTTTAATGGACACTTTTCCCTCAAAATGACTAATATAATATGTAATGCAAATAAAGTTACAAAGTGTCACTCTCTTTGATTTAATTATATCTTATGTGTCCGCATGGAGAAAAAATAATGTTATTAAAGAATATAAATTTCTAATTTTATAATAATGAAAATATTTTCGTGATGGAAATTTATTTCAATGTTTTCTTAATTTTATAATTACCTTATATTCTTATGCAACCCTGACCCTATATTTCTTTAGCTAATAGGGAAATAAAATAAATGATTTTAAAAATATTAAAATCAATATAATTTGAGAGATTTATAGTGTTACATGAATTTTATATATAAATATAAAATGTTATTTATTTTTAAATGGAATATATATTTATTCCATCATTGGATTTTGGTCTTGTTAATCAAATTAAATGAATAGTGTCAAAATTGACATTAATGATATTATATAAAAAGAATAAATTATTAAATTATTTAAGAATAATAAAAATATTAAATTAGGAAAGGTGGAAATTATATTTTCTATAATGATATGAATTTAAAATTAATGAACTAATTTTTACCTTATAAGTAAAATTATAATGTTTTAAGAGAAAGAAATATGTTACCATGTTTACGATTAAAATTGGTTGACTAAGCGGTTAGTTAAAAATAGAATGTACCAAATGACATAGAAACCTGTGAAAAATTTATTGGCTGATTTTATTTCTACAAAATAATACCTTATATTATAACCCATATCCATTTTTTTGAATTTTTCTTTTAAATGGATTTATTATATTTTAATCTTTTAATAAATCACAAGAGCATGCCTCCCCTCAATTATAAAAGGGAACCCCTCCTTTCTCTTATTCACACCACTTTTAGAATTCTATATCGACCATAACCAATGAAAATAAATTATAAAATTACTTATACACGTTATATATTGAATGGTATTCCCAAAAGACCAACCCTAGGATCCTTAAGAGGAGATCTAAATGAGTTCTTTCAATGAATAGTTAGTCGTCTTAACTGATCACTTTCTTTTTTTAATTCTTCATTACCTCAACTTAACATATTTTATTTGTCATAAAATAAGTACTTAGGTAAAATAAATATACTCATATATTGTTTTTATTAATAAATCACCACTATCCACCCACTTTCCAATCAAATGGGAAGGGAAAGTATTGCTCATGTGTATGTACAACGTACTGTCTCCAGGAAGTGATACAAATCATTTTCTACCACAAAAACTCATGGATGTTTATTATTATGGGTTTAATTTTTATATATTATACTTATAAAATAATTATATTTTTTTTGAAATAAAATGTATTGTCTACCTTTCTACCTTCTAATCTGTTAGAAAATAATACAGTCACAAGTTCGTACGTGTGGACCACCACCACCATGAAGAAATGAAATTTGTTATCATTTCTATTTAACATGGAAATTAATAAATATATATTTAATAAATATATATTATTTAATTATTTTTTTCAAGGTGACTTATTATTTACCTTTTTTAACCCGTAAAAAAGTAAAAACAATGTTCATACTTACATACGACTCACCATCTCCATGAACGGTGCAATTTAATTTTCAATATCTATATTTTATAAATGATTATAAATATGAAAATTATGGATATATATGATTTTTATATCAGGAATAAAATTATGTATATGATGTAACCATGATAAAATTATAAGAACAATAAATACCAAGCATAAATCCTCAAGATAAACGAAACAGTTAACACCTAGAGATGACAATTTTAACAAGGAATTATTAATAAAAGGGTGTTGAAATTTTTTAAGGGGGTAATATATGATATTATAATTATGTAAATGACTCTTTTAGATAAGTATAATAAAATTAAATTTTTTAAATCGGAGTATATAGAACTTTCAAAGAAAGTTGGACTCGAAGTAAGGGTTTATCATCTAAAATTGTTTTCTTTGGGAGAAATGTCATATTATTCACCTATCTTATTTTATGAGGTGGATATACTTTTATATTAAATATTATATCATGATTATAGGATTTTCAATGATATTTATGTTTTCATTTGAAGTTTTTATTTTATGAGGCTTACGATTCAAATGTTACTAAAGTGATAAGGATTTCAAATTACAATCTCATTATTTATTGGGATTGTATATGAATATGTTTCTAATGATTAAATATTATGATATATCTCCCAATAAACTCATGAATTTTATTTTTTATATATTTATTTCTTAAGAATAAATTTTTTTCTTTCTTTTTACTCACTTCAAGTACTCAAGAGACCGAATATATATTTTATGGAAAATAAACTTTATTTCTCTCTTCGATTGAAAAATCATTTTCTTCCATAACCATGTTTTTAAAAAAAAATTAAATAAAGTTTTTTATCTTGTCCTATTATTGTTTAAATTCATTTTTAATCATTATTTAATTTTAATTTTAATTTTTTAAAATTAATCTTCTTATAATTTTTTTAATGAGGTACTTTTTGACTTTTTCTACAAAATTGTGGAAGGAATGTTTTATTTTAAAATATATAGAAAGAAAAACATTTCCCACCATCATGAACACTCAATTATTTGAATATTATTTTAAAATTTTCTATGTTTCATTTAAAATAAAATATTTTCTTTAATACTTTGTAATTTTTTATATTTTAAATAAATGATTTCATAATGTAAGGGTATTTTACTCAAGAAAATTTCTAGTGATTGTTTAAAGAAACTTTCCATCCACAAAATCATACTTTTGTGTTAATTATGTTTTTCTGGGTATATGATCCAATGATACCAACCTTATTCTTTTTTTGTTTGTTTTATGATTATGATGATGATATGTTTATGAAACCCATTAATTTTCCATAGGTTACATTATGATGTTATGATGAATAATTTATGATATTGTAGAATTTATATGTATGGATTATTTTTATATGATGGTTTGTTACATTAAATCCCTAATATTAATTAGGTAAATATGGATTACTCCTAAGGTTAATATGTTTTGTGTGGACCTAATTTCATGTTCACAATTTCATGAATGTACTTCGTTTTCTCATAAATATGATCATTGGTGGACATGGTTTTCATGTCTATAAGATTAATTATGGAAATAGATGTCATGTCAATAAGTTTAGGGATGGAAAAATATTTCATGTTCATAATATTATATATGGACCTGGTTTTCATGTTCATAAGTTTATAAAAGGGACTCATTTCATGTCATTATCTTATTTAGTGAATCAGTCTCCATTTATAAATTTTCAAAAATTTATAAGCTCATGTTTTTTCTTCATTATTATGTCTATGTTATTCTCTCTTGGATCACGTTCATTTATTTCTTTAATGATTCATGTCTTATAAACATAAAATCAGTATTCTATGGCTCATCATTATAATCTATGATATGCGGGTATGACTGTCAAATGTTAAGAAAAAGTTATCATACCCTTTTTCTCTTGTTAATATTAGGTGATCGTTGATATATCCCTTTTATATCCTTAATAAGTACCTAAGATAACCCTCTATAATGTTTTCTTTCCCCAGGTTTTGAAGAAAGGTTTTAAGTAGGGGATTTATATGAAGAGTACTATGTGGGAAGATATTTTCTAGATATTTTAAAGATATTTATGGAATAATATGTTTATACACCTAGTCTCCAAATATAGTAACACTTTATGCTTATAGCATAGATATTATTGTTATGTATTTAATATTCATCCAAGAAGATATAATATTTATTTGTGAAAGGTTTGGGTCATAATATTTTGGTATCATATAAATGTTTGATTAACCTTTGGAATCTTGGGTGAAAAACATTTATGGGAACCCTATTGATATGTCCATGTATAATAAAACATCCTAAAGTTTTGGTAATGATCATGAATGAACTAGGTTTAACCTAAGGTTCTATATATTGAATATAATGAGTTTTTTAGAAATCCTATCTATGCTTTTCCATTATCATGTGGTTTCCTACTATGATTATTGTTTCTCATGCAATACCTTTTGGTCTTAGTCAATGGATTGACCTTGGAGGAAATGTTTTAATATTAAGTTTGATGGATAATGTGGTTATTATGAGAAACAAAATGGAACTATGATAGGAGTGGAACATATTGTGATTATTCCTATATAGTTATCATGATATATGATTAATAACTTGTTCCTTAATGAACTCTCAGAATTACCAAAGAAGAGATATAAGGAGTTTATTGACGGCTTCGGTGGTAGGGACCCTGCAAGATATATGGACAAATATCTGTTATGATAGAAATGTAGAAATATACAACTAGGAGGCTATCACAAAAGAATAATAAAATGTTTTATGTGTGGAAAATCGGGGAATAAAGCAATGAATGTCTGAGAAAAATTGAAGAGTTTGATGGAGGGATATGATATTCATTAAAACATATCATTCACAGTTAATTTAATTAAATTAGGGGAATCTATTTATTATATAAGTGAATTCCCTCTTCTAAATTATAATTCTTAGGACAAGAGAAGACATTTTATATACCAATTTATTGATGTGATAGTATTGAAGTGTTTATGTATTAGGATTCAAGAATTATATTTTATAAGTGTTATATTAATGATATTTTAGTTATAAGTCTTATGAAACATCTAAGTATTTTTAGGAATTAGGATTTGAAAAAATATATCAAATGGTAACAATAAATGAGAAAAGTAATTTTTTTAGTTTGGATAAAGAGATGACTAACATGACCATGGGGTGTTTGTCAAGTGGTACCTACTGGTTTTACCCCTCGATCTCTATGGGAACTGGTGTAGGCTCAAGTCCCTCCAGACACAGACATTGTACTTATTATGCATAGGGTGATTCAAATCCACGACCTAGCTGGGGAACGTCTAGTGTGATTTGGGCTTGGTCTGGCCCCCTGCTGAGAGTCAAGTGTTATCCACACACACGTTTTTTCAATGGGGTGCTGGTTAAGTGTTGACCAACACTTGATTAGGACTCCATATATTTTTTGGTACCGTGTTTGACCCTAGATGCCCCCCTTTGGAGTATTTTTAAATTTATACTATTGTGTGGGTGGGAGATCAGTTTTGGTCTATGGGGATGAGTGGACCAAGAGTCATGATGGCAAGTTTTAGGCAATGAAGATTGTGAGCGACAATGACCAGTTGTGGAAAAACCCCCATGATGGATGCAGGTGATGATGATCAGATGTGGGTAGACCTCCATGGTAGTGGGAAATGATGATGGCATGATTAGGTGAATAGATGTGGACACCAAAAAGGTGCCTCCATGGAGGAAGAGTTGGGAGATGTCATTTTTTATGGATGGTTGTTGTTGTGACCTCAACAGAAGTGGAAAGAAATGATGATGGCATGCAGCCACGACTGGATAATGGACCTCATCGTTTTTAGGCACCGTAGTTTCATGGAAATGGGCACTAGTAATCTTGCATGTGGAGTGACTGTGCAGACCAGGAAGGGGAGAATGTTGTACCTTCAGGTTATCCCAATTGTGCTTAGGCCTTCAGAGTCATGTTACCATATGGGGTTTAATATCTATTGGTCCTATGAATCATGTAATAGGATCCCTTTTCCCCAGAATAACAAGAGGGTGTCATTATTTCTATAAAGGGTAGAATTTCTAGTACATGTTATAAGAAAATATATGATATAAATTTATTGGATAGTATTAGTGACCTTGGAATAGATTAGTTGATGAAAAAACTATTTAGGTCATCTTTGAGGATGTTTATTGCAATTTTGAATTTTTGGAATATATTCAATCATCTGAAAAATAATTCAAAGAATAAGGATTATTTTATTTTTTGGAAGCATATCTGTTTTCATTTGAGGGTTGATAATAGTTATAAATACCATCATAATTTTAAGGTTTATTATATGATCAATTACATCGACACCCCCTTTTTTGGGTTTTAAGTGATGAGATTTTGTGGTAATTTGATACATTTCAAGATTTTAAAAAGAATATTTTATTGATGTCTAAATAACCCTTTATGTTTGTATATTATTTTATTTTAAGTTAATTATGTTCTATTAGATAGTGGTATATATATAATTTTGATGGTTTCAAAGTGATTCATTATAACATAGATATTTTAGAATATATTTATATTCAAAATAAGGATCACCATTTTGGTTAGTATCTAAATTTGATTCATGATATTTTTTTGATGTTCATTATATTAAAATATCATATAGTGATTTATCATGGGTATTTAAGATATTTTGGTATAATTTTTATTAGGTTGAGTTATACACAACCTTTATGTTTCACATGTGATTTAACATGAAAATTAATTGGGAAGAATGGAATTAAATTTTTTGATATGTATGATGAATGGTATGATATCTCATTTGAGATTAAAAAATTATTTATTATTTATTTTATTAGGGTTATTTTGTATGTAGTTTTATTTATGAAATTATCTATGTGGATCCTTTATTGTTATTGTTTAAATTTTGGAGTTAAATGTAGTATTTCAAGGTTTTTTCATTTTGGGAATTATATTACCTTTTGTTTACCATTTTTTTTCATTTTTATAAATACCTAAATACAAGATGAATATCTTGATCCATTTTAAGATTATTTTAGTGCTTCATTCATAAAAAATTCATCTTGAATACTCATCATTTGGAGAAACAAATTAGATTATGGTGGAAATTGATTAAAGGATAAAATTATATTTTCCAAGTGAGTATATTTCTTAATGTTATTAGTCTAGATGGTAAAGGAATTCATTAATCCCTATGAAAGTGATACTGAAACCAATATGTTGTGTTATTACCTTTAATTCTGATGAATTGATGGAATTTCTACTCATCGATTTATGGTTTTTTGGTTGTTAACTTCCTCATTATCAATAATTTTTGTTGTGACCAATTTTCTCCTTCACTCTTTGTCATTATTTGGACATTAAATTTTTCTTCTATTTATATATTTTTAATTCCAACTAATATTCATTTATCTAATAACCTAGATATGTGTTATACAATGACCTGTGTTTTTGAGACAAGGTATATTTCATGGGGAATTTGATTTTTTTGTTTAGTGTAAGAGACATTATTTAAACTGAGATTTGGAATGAAATTTTGAAAGTTGTAACTTTTCAATGTGTTCTTTTCATATTTGGTTAAATAACTGAGGCATTTCCTAGGTTCTTCATTGAGTTTTTGGAGCGTTGGGCCTCGAAAAACTCTTGTTTGGGTGGATTGGTAGGGGCACATGGTTTGTTTGAAACCATGAGGCCCACCAGTAAAAACTCTGCGACTGTAGTAGGTGATGCAGTAGGAGGCCACATAGTTTGATTTAATTATGAAATAGGTGAAACATGGTTTTGTGGTTGGTATAAAAGAGGCTGCATGGTTTTATCAAAATGTAAGGTATGTGGTGCATGGTTGTACGATAGGTCTGTATTTTTAGTAGATTGTATCAAATGGGTTTCACATGATATTCCCTAAATGTTTGCCTATCCTATATGCTTAGTTCCATATAAGAGGTACTTATGAACTAGTTATTTTATAGTTTGTGCACATTTAGGTAAATCATGTAGGACAACCATGCAAGTTTATGGTTTGATGCAGTGGGAGCTGTACGGTTGGCATGTGGTTTGGCTAACCGTGTGGCCAAAATGTGTGACTTAGTTTTTAGGGTCAAATGACCATTTTCTCTTAATGAGGTTAAATCCCAAATTTATTCTTTTATTATCATCCTCTATCCATTTTGGGCACTCCTCTTGGCACCTTGGGTTCCTCCTCAAGCCTATTCTAGGTATAGTGATAACCCCTCAATCCATCATCAGAATCGAGCATAGTCAATCCATATAGATTCTTCGCAGTAAGATCTTCATTCAATTTTTTCCTTTATCTGTTTAGTTTCATCTCATCCAAGTTATTTTGGTGCGAGATCATTTTCATTATTTTTAGGGTGGATTTACTTTTCTTAGATTTATTCCAAACCAGACTAAATCAGACCTTGATATTGGATGCATGAATCATCCATAGTATTAGGTATATCATCTACCACTTTTTCCTCAAGTTTTCACCATTTTATAAATAGTGTCTTTGCGCTTTATTCCAGCCTTTTCCTTGAGATTCCTTAAATTTTTTTCTATAACCTAAATTATGATACACACCTAGTATTTCCCCTATTGAGCATTGTTACTAAATTAAGGATTCCATCCTCAACCACAGACACCCCTTGGATGTACTAGATTAAATTTACTATTTATAATTACATGATTAAAAGCCTAAAATTCAGTCTAAGCATTAAAATTATAACAATAATAGAATTAACACTTAGAATTGAGAGCCCAATTAAAAAAATACACCTCCTATGTTCCATGTAAAACAATTTATTGTTTTTCCATGTTTGGTTGTTGTTTTATAAATTGATCATTTTGGGGAATTAAGATTTTATTATTGGATGTGATTATTAATTAAGATAATTAAATAATTTGATTAAAAACATATTTTTTTTATAATAAAACCCCTTAGAAGAGGTGAAATGAATTCAAAATTTCAAAGTAATCATTAGTGGTCTAATACATGCTTTGTTGTATTGTATTAGTGATATCCTATGTTTTTTAGAGATATAACATGATTTGTGCATGGAATGGAATGATTTAATTAAATGGAGTGGACCACCTTCTATATAAACATTATTTAAACAATTGAACCTTCATTGTGGATGTCTTGGCCCACTCTTATCTAAGTGAACAATGATCCTAGATCCTCCAAAGGGATTGGATTTCTTTCTAAATGGTATTTCCCATGTAGGTGAATGACCAATTGACAAGGGTACAATCTAAGTGCCTCTCTGAGTCTTATAAAATGAATTATAATTTTTTATAAACTAAATGACATGTATTAATATGGAATAAAATGTTCATGATGGGTTTCCTTCCTTTAATGAATTAAATGGTTTTATAGAAATTAATTATAAAGGGTAGAAAGGCTATGCCAATATTTCATGCTTAGTACATTATATTTTTAAATGTGACACTCCTATTATTAATTGATCTTAATAAATATAAAGCATTAGAGGTAATGAATCATGGATTATATTTTTGTTATCATTTGATTTCACCTTATATTAAGGGTTTGGAATGATTGTAAGGGTTTTATTGAGTATGGAGGAAAATCTTACTCCCTTACATCGGGTGTTGATCCATGATGTCTCACACTAGTGATACTATTTGGAAGGGGGGCATTGTGCACCATGTCCCTTGTTGAGTGTTAGCATGATGGCACACTGACAACTTCAAGTTTTGACATGATGGAACACTGACCATCTCGAGTGACAAGCATGGTGTCAACCACTCATTATAAGATTTAGGGAATTTACTCTTAAACTTGAGCTTATAGGCTTGTTTAGTTTGGTGATGAATGATTGAGTCACACCCTGATCCAACCAAAAAATAGTATTCCAGGTATATGGACACTTACGTTCAAACGTACTTGGTTCATATAAGTGGATTTAATATATAACTATAAAATGTATATATTATTAGTATATACAAATGTTTATTGACCATATCATCTTTCCAGCCATGAACTGAAGATGGTAGAGTCATCCAGGTGTCCTATTGTACCCTCAGCTAACTAGTATTTATTTATTCATCATTTCTTATTATTATTCTTCTTATACCTACACACTGCTTTAATTATATTCATGGTCTATATTTAGCTATAGACACCACGGGTGGTAACCTACATGGATTTCTATCTCACACCCTTGTTGGGACACCATTGAACTATGGTGCCTGAGTAGATTTTGTGTTCACAATACCATGGACTACTACTTATGTTGATTTATTTTACTTGAGAGTTAGGAGCACAAGATTGATATGAAGCTTAGGATTCTCATGGAGATCACACTTCGGACATTATGTTGTTTTCCTATTTTTGTATTGTACTAAATCATTCTACATGATATATGTTTGTTGTAGTAGTTATGTGTCTTCATCGGGATATGAATTAATTTTTGTATATTGGCATTTTACATATTTTATATTCAGTATTTATTATTACTCTTCCACTTCACTATCTTTTATTTATTACTACTTCCACTATTGTATTTTGTTTCTTTATATATTATACCACTATCCTACTCTAATATGAGGGTACACACTCCCCACTATCACCTCCTTGGATCCCCGTTGCTAGTTAACATCCTCTATCATATGGAGAGGTGTGCTTGAGGCCATGTGACACCCCAATCCAACTACTGTTCTAGTGGTTAGTCAGTCTGAGACATTAAAAAGTGGTATCAGATCCTTTTATTTTGATTTTTCATACTATTTGGGCTAGTATACATGATACTAAGAATGTGTTGAAGTTTGGTAAATACCCATGCCTGGGCATGATCAACCCACGTATGGTAAATGACTATGTGTATAGGGACGAGATTGAATTTTATGTTGTTTTCTATTATAATTTTACATTATTTGACATAGAAATATTGATGTACTTTCTTCTACTTATTGATTTGTGAAATTTATGTTATTTTCCCTTTGTACTGGTATGGAAAGTAAAAAAATTACTTTAACCATTATAGGAACATATACATTCACATTAGTTCCATATTCCATGCCATGTAGTTTCATTTATAGGTTGCCTATTTATTTTGATTGTGTGCCTTGAGTGTTATTCCATGATTTTGTTTTCTTTAGCTTGATTTATTTACTAATATTCCTAGGTGATTATATTCCATTTTTCTTACTTTTTAACATGTTTTTGATATGTATCATGTTTTTTTCATATTGGTATATTTCTCTGTGTTCGATGCTTATGATAACATGGTTTATTCTGTGGTTAATACGTAATTGGTTACAAGGGATGTATTTATGAGTTGCAATTTAATTGGTGCCAAAATTCAGTTATAATGTGTGTGGGTGAATTATAATTAGAAAAATGTAACCCCTGTAATCAAAACATATTTTGACATTTGTATATGTATTTAGAGAAATTTGTTAAAATGTAAAAGTTTCCAAAGTTTAAACTTTTAAAGTGGAATTATTTCGATTAATGGGAGGAAAATTCCAAACTATAAAGTGTATTGGGGATTTATGGATTGTTATAAGACTACCCATATAATTGAACTATTATATATGATCATGTTATATTTTAAAATGGTTATAAATGTGAAAGATGATTAATTTTGAACTCAAATGCGGTGAATAAAATTTCTAAATAAACAACTGGACCTTAGTAGGTATGTTGAGGAAATTTTCTTAATATATAATCCATTACAAGTTTTTTAAATTTGTGAAAATTAAACAACTGCTATTGGGTTTCATTTTGATGAACCCAGGTTGGCTTAACTGGCTCCTCATCAATCGCCTTATCTTTTACCAAGTGCCTTTGTTCTATAAATGTTGATTGATGTTTTGAGTTAAATCTTTTAAATGTATAAATATTGATTGTGAATCAGTGTAATGATCTTCAAAATGGATCCTTACATGGAATCATTAGTTTAAAACCTCATATAAGGGTAGTTTATAAATCTCTTAAAGTTTCCTTGGAATAGAAATGTGAGTGTTTTCCACATGCCTTTCTCTTTTTAGAAATGTCTTAAATGGTTGGATCTTAATACTAGTGACCCTTTTTTCCATTTTATTGTGATAGGTTTAACACTTATGTTCTCGTAAAGTGATATACCATGGTATGTATCAACCTTATAGATTAAAAGACTTACTAAATTTCGCGAGTTTTCTGATATTTTGAACTATTTGGGCGTCGTTGTCCATAGTAGGAAACTTAGATTCTTAATTAAGCCCTTGTTTGGACTGGTTTTCATGTGTTATTTGAACTTTTTTATGGGCATGAGAATTGGGTAATGATCATTTTTAGAATGTTATACATTCCTCAGGCATGGTAATCCACTTAGTAGGTCATGTGAGCCACTCTTATTCTTCTTCTTTAGTGGTAGACGACATGGTATGTCATCATCCTAGTTAATGGTCATATAGGGAAATTAAAAATTGGGTTAAAGATCTTATAAAGACCACTTAATATTGAATTCATAGGGCGGAAAACCTATGGGTATAATCTTGGATGTTCAGTCTTCTCATGTAACCTCAGGGTAGTGCGCGTTCATATATGTGGTACCCATCGAGTTTCTAAGTGGTAAAACGAACCAGTTGAGTTTAGTGAAATCCTTGAGCCTTGTACAACTAAGTGCATTCTTGGGTCATCTTAAGAGTACAGTGACCTATTCGTTAAAGGAATCAAATTCTTCCCAATGCTCTTGACGTTGATCGAATATGATCGAGTGTTTAGACATTCCAGTCAGGTTGGTCTTGACTTTTATATCAAGTTCTTTGACATATCTGATCATGATTTGGGGGAGAGACATGTGTACGTTTAAGGTGATTCTAATATAGAGTGATTTAGAGTGGATAGTCTATCTCTTATTTAGATGAACATGACACTCCTAAAGTGGGGAGCATCATATAAGTTCTCATGAATATGTTTCTCTATATGTAGAAGGAGCACAACCAATGAGGACCTTCTCAAAATGGGTATTCTTTCTTGAATGCCTCTGAGGATTGCTAGTTCTGAATCCTATCATTATTTTCTAGGTAGCATGACAGTGTGATGGTTGGTTGTGTATGAATCCTTTTAGAAAAACCGTTGGTCATGGATGGACTTTAATGGTTAAGATTGAGAGATCATGGGACACCTCTAATGGTAATGTCCTGTGATCGGTTAATGGAAATGTGTCATCTGGTGAAGTAAAGATTCCTTCAATGGAAGTCAAATGGTAGTGGTTTAAATTATCTTCTTTTGGTTTTGTTGGTACCCTCATTGTGTACTATTAATTAGTGAGTAACATGTCCCCTATCTTGATTTCATCCTTGGTTCTCTTGGAGAGCATATGTTATATGCAAAGCTAAAAGGTTACAAATGTTATTCCATTTTAATAAACTGGTTTTATTAGTGTTTCAAACTATACACCTGGTTTTTATCGAGGCATGGTTAGTTATGAGTGATACATGGGTTTTCATGTAGGAACACCTTGGATAGACTCTTAGAAACTAGTTGTTTCCTTTGACTTTAATTCCATATAGATGTCATTCTGTGCTCAGTTAATGATCTGATTTGGAAGTTATAGCATTGTACCAACATCTCACTTGTGGACATGGATTATAGACTACCTTGAGTTGGAAGCACTGACACAATTAAATGAAACTGAGGTTTCCCCATACTTATTGGTGGGATCAGAGTTTATTTTTAAAGGGGTGACAAATTCTGGTGGGCTGGATCAGGGTTACACCCTTGTTCGTGATGTGGAATGATATTTTAAATGGTTAGTATATGGCTTGATCAGGGAATGTAATCCAATGTTAGGTATGGTATTCGATGAATGTGCTCTTGGAAAACACAAGATTCCTTACAAAAAGGCACCGCAATACCATTTGTAATACGTTGACCATCTAACTGATTGTCTTGATGATGGTCATCTTGAGTTGCCTTGACTTGTTTTACTTCTTGTTCAATGTGTATGATCATAAGAAGCCTATTTTTATCACCTCTTCTAGTTAAGGTGGGTGGCTTGTAAATTTTTCCTACACATTTCATGGAAAGATTGTGCCACCAGTTCCAGTTTGGTAAATTAGTATTTGAATGTTCCCTTATAGAGAGGTTCTTGATATGACCTCTTATGTAACCTGCTTTTACGATTTAAAATAAACACACTATGACAATCATTAGAACAATTGGGGTGTTTTTTAGGTAATTCTGATAGTGGAGGTACCGTGGTTCGTAATTGGACACCCCTTTTTTTATTAAAACTTATAGATGGGAGAACAATTAGTCAGAGGATTAAATAGAAGATGAATTGATCACATATCTAGTTAAACAATCTTAGGTAAGTTGTATCTTAGTGTTTTAGCTTGAAAATGAGCACTGGATCGAGTATTTATGGATTATGTTCCATACTCTTAAGTAATGCTTGAGAGAGAGTTGAATGGTTGGAAAAACAACACAACCTTTTGAACAAGACTTCATAAACCTTGTAATTTATCTAATGTTTTCATTATTTCCTAAAGGATTCTCAGGGATAAGAAGTTCTATAGTGGGACGGTTGTAACGAACCAAGTTTTTGAGAAAAGGTATAATCCCAGAAGAATTTTAATTTTTTCATTTAGTGGATGTTCCATTCATTGTACAAATATTCAAAATTTAATTATGCGAGATGGAACACTTCAATGTAATATTTTAAGACTTAGTTTTAGACCCGAGGGCTAACTCAGATGATTCATTGAGTTTCTAGAGCATTGGGCCTTGGAAGAAAATGTTTGGGTGGACTGGCAAGGGTGAATGGTGTTTCTAAAACTGTGCGGCCCACAAGTGGGAAGCATTTTCTTGTAGCTGGTGAAGTAGCATGAGGTTACGTGGTTTGATTTAAACAAGCAATAGGTGGCACATGGCTGTGTGGTAGGTATTTAGTTTTTTGTAGAGGGTGTTTCAAGGGATTCATATGGTTTTCCCAGAACATGTGCCTAGACCACACTCTTATTTCCAAATAGGTAGTACCTATGAACTATTCATTGCATAGTTGGAAATTGGTTGGAGAAACTTTTGGGGAAAACCGTGAGAGATTAGGGTTCTAAGTAGTTGAAGCTTCATGGTTGTCACAATGTTTGGCCAACCATGCAGCCAGACACCATGATTCAATTTTTAGTGTTAGATGAAAATTTTAAACTTAATGAGGTTAAATCCCCCATTTAACCCTTTCTTCTTCACTTCCCGCCACATGGGACACTCCTCTTGGTGCCTTGGGTTCCTCCTCAATCCTATTCTAGGAATAGTGATAACTCCTCCATCCATCATCAGAATTTAACGTCATTGGTCCCTATAGATACCTCTTGGTAATATCTTCATTAATTTTTATATTAAATCTATTTATTTTTCCATTAACCAAGTAATTGAAGTGTGCTCTCATTTTCCTAATTTTTAAGTGAGTTTTCTATTTCTTAGATTTCTTCCAAACTGGACTGAATCAGACCTTGATATTGGATGATTAAAGCTTCCATGGTATGTGGAAGGTGGTCTAAAACTTTTTTCTCAAGTTTTTCCATTTTATAAATAGTTATTTTGTGCTTCACACTAACAATTGTCATTTGTTTCCTTAAAAATGTTTTCTATATCCAAATTTGGGATATGTACCTAGTATTCCCCCCATTAAGATTTTTTAATAATTTGAGGACAACAAACTCAATCATGGAAACCCCTTGAGTGTGCCATATTATTTCCCCCCTTCATAATTAAATGATTAAAATCCTTGAATTCTTTATAATAATTCTGATTGGAGAAAAAATAGAATTTACCCTTATAATCAAAAGCCTAATAAAAAATGACACTTCCTGAGTTCCATATAAAACTGTTAATTTTTCCCATGGTTGGTTTTATTTTTTAAATTTATCATTATAGTGAATTGATATGTGATTATTGGGTGTTATTCTTAATTAGGATAAGTAAATTGTTTGATGAACAATGTCATGTTTTTATAAAAAACCCTTCAGATGAGGTATGTTGTCTTCGAAAATTTAAAGTAATGTTAGTGATTTAAAACATGATTGTTCATATTTATTTAGTGTTATCCTATTCTTTTGTTTTTCAAGATATATGTTATGATTTTTTCATGGCATAAAATGATGGAATTAAATGGATTAGAGCTCATTATATATAAATTTTTTTTGAACTATTGTACCTTATAAGTGCATGGATTGGCCCACGTATATCTATGTGACCAATGAAACAAGATCCTTTTAAGGGGTTATCTTACTTTCTAAATGGGATTTCCTTTATAGGTGACTACCCAATTGACCATGGTACCTTCTAAGTCCCTCTTTATGTATTGTAAAATAAATTTTCCTATTTTGATAATATAAATGACATATATTAATATGGAATGGAATGTTAACAATATTTTTTCCTTCCTTAAATTAATTAAATGGTTTTATCGAAATGAATTGTGTAGGGTGTCAAGGACACACTAATATTTAATTCAAAGTTCATGCTATATTTAAATGAAATTCCCTTATTATTAATTGGGATTAATAAATGCAAAGCATGATAGGTAATTCATTATGGATTATATTATTATTATCATATGATTACTACTTATATATAGGATACCACATGATGATAAGGGTTCTGTAGAGCATGGAGAAAAATCATGGTCCCCTACATTGGGTGTTGAACCACGATATATCAGATCAATAATACTAGTGGGATGGTGTACATTTTGTGCCACCTCACTTGTTGAGTGTTGGCATGGCGGAACACTCATGACTTTGAGTTCTAACATGATGGAATGCTAACCATCTTGAGTGATGAGAATGAAGTCTCACAATCATCATTAGATGAAGAAAATATACCTGTATTCTTAATCTTATAGGCTTATTCTGACTGGTTATGGATGACAGAGTTATTCCCTGGTCTAGATAGTAACTAGTATTCTATGTATATGGCCACTTACGTCCCCTTGTACTTGGTTCATATAGGTGGATGTAATATATAAGTGCAGTATGTATATATTTTTACTATGTACATATGGTTACTAAATAGACCATCTTTCTAACAATGAGCCGAAGAAGGTAGAGTCGACCATCTGTCCTATAGAAACCTGAATTGAAAAGTTTTTATTTATTTATTAATTAAGCACTGCTCATTGTTATTCTTATTATACCTACACACCGCCTTACTTATATTCCTAGAATGGATTCAGTTTTAGAAACCATCAGTGGTAAAATACCAGGATTTATCTCTCACACCCTGCTTGGGCCTCCATTGCAGTAGGGTACCTAAGTAGATATTGTGTCTTTAGAACCATGGATTACTACTTGTGTTGATTTATTTTACCTAGGAGTTAGGAGCATGGTACTGAGATGGTGTTTAGGATGCTCGTGGAGATCACCATTGGAGATTTTTTTTGTTTTTCCTATTTTTTTTGTACAGAACCATGTTGCCTACTATATTTCTATTTTTTTAGTTATGTATCTTCATTAGGACATTCATGAATTGTTGTATATTGGAGTTTACCATTTTTTATATGCAGTTATTATTATTATTATTATTCTTATACTCTATATTTTATTTCTTACTACTTTTGTTGTTGTTTTTTTATTTCTTTATCTATTATACCACTATGATACTCTAATATGAGGGTATTGTCTCCCCACAATCACCTCATTAGATCGACACTATTAGTCACAACCTCTAACATATGGGGAGATGCGCTTGAGGCCATGTGGCCCACTGGTCTAGCTACCGTTTTAGTGGTTAGTTGTGTTGGGAACATACATTTTATTCTAGTTAATCTCTGTATTTATCTTTACCCTTTAAAATTGGATGTTTTGTTAACCATTTTTTATGATATGGGTTTCGAAAAATGACTATTAAAACATGAAACCCTTGATTATTGAGCATAAGTTCAAATTTTGATGACACAATTTATTAAGGGTGGGGCTGGATAATGTAATACACAAATATTTTTAAAGAAGGAAATTATATTTGATATCATATACCACACATAACGATGCGATTAAACATTCCAAAAAATATTTTTTTATTTAAATATGAATGTTATAACAAAGACTTTGAATTGGGGGGTACGAATCAAATTAATGAAATTATGAAATATATATAGTTTTCTTAATAAATAAAAATGTATTGATTAATTTTTATTAATTAATAACTAAATTTTTAGAAAAAAACATTTTATTATTTAAAAATATGCTTTCTTTAAAAGTTGTTTTTATTGATTTTTAGGTGTGAATATTATAATTAATTTATAAAACATTTAGAAATTTATTTGATAATAATGATATAATTTTTATAATCAGAATATCTAAATTCTCTTATGGTTTAATTTTTATATTTTTCAATAAAGTTTGATTTTTCAATGAATAATGAAAAATACATATTTTTGTTAAACTATTTATTTTATTTTAAAATGTTAATAAAATAAAATTGTATTTTGGTTTTGTTTGAAAATATAAATATTAATTTTCGATTAAAAATAATCAAATTATAGTCTTTTTAATGAATTGTATAATTGAATTTAGTATATAAATATTTTTTTACTTAAAAATGCATTTTTCTAAAAAGAGGGTTTCATTATGTTTTGAGAACTTATTTTAAAACTAATTTCATAAACTTATAGGTATTTAATTTTATAAACCCGATTTATTATTTGTAATCAAGATTTTAAAATTTGGTAAAGTGGCCCCTTTTTTTGGTAAATATGAAAAGTAACCATAGTAAAATTTATCATCTCAATAAAGAGTAAATCAGGTTAATATATGCGAAAATTATGTGTCCGCATAGGGACAAAAGAAAGTTCTCAATGAATATAAATTTAAATTTCTAAAAAATGAAATTATTTTCATTTTGAAAATTTATTTATAATTTCTAGTAATTATATAAATAAATTAAATTATTATTCAACACCTCAGTAGTATGTTTTAAATTAAAAGAAAAATAAAATAAATGTTTTTAAAAATATTAAAAGTTATATAATTTGAGGGATTTATAATGTTCCATGTTTTTTAGATAAATATAAAATATGAGTGATGTGTAAGAGGATTATATTTAAATTAAAACTTTTTATTTATGTATTTTAATTGAAATTAAAGGAATAATCTGAAAAATTATATTAATGATATTTTATAAAATTAAATTGTTAAATTATTTTAAAATCATAAAAATCATGAAAGAGTATAATATGAATATTATGTTGTACAAAATGTTGTAACTTGGACATTTATGAACCAATTTTAACCTTATAAGTTAAATTATCACCCTCTATATATGATTTTTTAGAAAAAATTATACTTCTGAAATTATAATATCACATCTACCTTTATACCAGTTAATCTGTTGGTAAATACCAATTTCATTTGTGCAAACATGAGGACTACCACCTCCACGACATGTTGTGATTTTGTTTTTCATTTCCATTTTTCATGGATGGTAATAAGTATTAATCTAATGAATATATATAATATATATGAAATAATAATGATTCCATAAATGTGATTTATTATTTACCTTTTAATCGTTCCACCCATAGAAAAGTGAAAACAATGTTCATGCATATGCACAACCTACAGTCTCCATGAATGGTGTAATTCATTTTTACATGTATTTATTTTATTAGAGATTATAAATATGTATATAATGGATATATATGATATTTATATCATGATTAATTTTTTTTATATAATGGAACCATTATCAAATTACAAGGGCCAGAAATACTGAACCATAATTCTCATGATAAACGAAATAGTTGACACCCAAATATGATAACTTTAACAAGGAATTATTAATAAATGGGTGTTGATATGTCATAAAGGGATCATATATGATATTAGAAGTATATAATTTAATATTTTATATAATTAAAATTACTTTAAATTTATTAAACTAGATGGTGGAGTTCTTTTAAATAAAATGGAACTCGAAGTAAGGGTTCTATGTTACAATCTAATTGTTTATAGAAATTGTTTATGATTATGTTTCTAATAACTAAATATTATAATATAACTCTCATAAACACATTAATTTTAATCTCCTATAGTTATTTATTTAGAATAAATTATTTTCTTTAATTCTCATTATGTTAATTACTCAATAGACCAAAACATTTTTTTTAACAAAAACCACTTTATTTCTCTATTCGGTTAAAAAAACATTAGGATTCATATCCATGTTTTAGAAAAACGTTTTAAAGAAGGATTTTAATATTCTCATGTGATTTTTTATATTCATTTTCATCCATGTTTTACTTTTAACAAAATGGTATAAATGAAATATTCTTGTCATTTTTTGAATAAGGCACTTTTTAATTTTATACAAAAGTATGGAAGGAATGATTTTTTAACATATACAAAATGAATATAATTTCCTAATATCATGATTGATCAATGGTTTGAAGATAAATTTACAATTTTCTAGGATTATTTTTAGAGAATTGTTTTCCATATTTGTTTTTAATTTTTTATATTTTAATGAAATGATTTTAAATTGAAAAGGGTATTTTTTTAAATGTAATATTCTAGTGATCTTATAAAGGAAATTTTACGCCACATTAACATCATTTTTTATTAACTATGATTTATAGGGGATATGATCCAATGATACCGGGCTTTTTCATTTCTCTAGGTGGTTTATGATTATGAAGATGATATATTTATGTGAAACTATTTTTTACATGGGTATTGTTTTGATGTTATGATGAAAGATTAATAATCTTATGGAATTTATATGTTTGGATTATAATTATGTAATGATTGGTAATATTAAATCCCCTCAATTCATTGGTTAAAGATAGATGATTCATGATGTAAATATTTTGTGCATGAACTTTATTTTATGTTAACAATTTCATATACGGAACTAGTTTTCAAGTGAATAAGATTAAGAGTGGAGTTGGATTTCATGTCTATAAGATTTGGTGTGGTCCTAGCCTTCATGTACTTAAGTTTATGTGTAGACATAGATTTTATGTCAATAAGATTATGTATGTATCTGGATTTCATGTTCATAAGTTTATGTTAGGGATTGATTTCATGTCCTTAATATAAGGAGTGAACATGTTTCAGTTTATACATGTTCACAATGTTATAAGCTTATGTTTTTCTTCCATATTATTATGTATATTTTATGATTTCATGAATAATATTCATTTATTTTCTTTTATTATTAATGTATTATGAACATCTAATATCTTTTCTAGGACTATTTATTATAATATATGATATGATGGGTATGATTTTCAAATGTTAAGATCATGTTCTCATACCCTTATTGTCAAGTTATGCGTATGTGGTAATTGAAATCTCCCTTATTTACTCTTACTGAGCATCTGAGATCACCTGTAGTGTCCCCGACCCCAGAATCCCAAAGATGATGTATTACTAAATTACATTGGCATAAGATAAAAGGAATCACATCCTGAATGACCAAATAGTTTATCAGTATTGGTAAAATAGATACATATTTGATTCTTACATTACATTTGAACTCACAAATGACAACATAATGTTTTTTCATAATAACATTAGTCCCTCTATCATATCATTTCATATCAAACATATTACACTTCATGGACTAATGATAAAGGGGAAAAAACAAGGCTGAACTCAAATGATCATTAAGGGTTAATTATAGAAAAAGATATCATGAATCAATAAGCATAATCAACATGGCTAGGTAAATAACTAAAAACACTTTCAATTTAACCAATAAGATAAAAATGAAATGCGTTATAAGGTAATATCATAGTGAAAATTTATAGGATAATAATAATTGAAAGTCTAATTAATGTAATGCTTAATTATTGGATTCAATTATCTCAAGAATCATGATACATCTACTTTTATGTCCTTTCACAATACAGTTTAAATACTATAGATAGAAACCCATTTAAATTGGCCAAATTAATTTGCCTCATGAGACCTACTGATGCATCAATGGGATATATTATATTATCCCCCACTCGTCACTGAAGTTCCAAATAATTAATCACATATTGAATAATTTATTTAATTCATGAATCAATATTCCTTAACATCAAATAGTTGTACTATGTAAAAAATACAGATTTATCAATATTTCCCCAGTTAATAAAATAACACTAAAAGTTAACATCATATGTTAGAAAGGTATATAGTATAATAAATAATCATACAAATCATTAAATAATGTGTAAATTTAAGATAAAATCAATTTATAAAGAAAAATTATTACATAAAGGCGATTATTTCAAGAGAATGTTAACAATCACAATAGAAAGTGATATTGCACAATAACTTTACCACTTGGTAATTTTTAATTTAAATCCCCTTGGAGGAAATGATTCAAATTGAAACATAAAAAACATATAATATGAATTATTCATGATATTACAGGTCAAAATTGTTAGTAAATATTCCTTATAAAATATAATTGGTGTATAATATCATTGAAGACTCAATGTAATGTAAATTGTGACAAAATCCCTTATCGAATTGATAACTTTTAGACCGTAAACCTCGATTAATAGAGACCCAATAATTGTTATCTAAAACCCAATAGTTTTCATTAGAAGCATAATAATATACATTTATGATCAATACATACACCATGTTAAATTAATAGGTTCGTAATTTGACATGTGTCTCACAGAAGTAAAAAAGTGAGATGGAAATCCTTTACCTTATGCTCCCTTTTTATTTAAAATGATTTATAATCCTATATAATGGTTTTATGTATGTTATTAAATTATAATAGAACAATATATATTTATAATATCATATATAATCCTTTTATAACATCTTATTACCCTTTAATTAATAATCTTTCATTATTTTCATTGTTTTAGGTGTTAATTTCCTTGTTTTTCCAAGCATGTTTCACCATGAATGATATGTTTTGTTCACATATTATATAATTATATTATATAAAAAAAATAAAAATGAAATATTTATCATATTTTTACATAATTTATACTTTTAAAACAAATCATGAATGATTTTTAGGAATAATTAACTATGTTACAAACATGGAGATGGTAGGTCGTATGTACACATGAGTAGTGTTTTCTATTTTTCAATGATCACCATAAAAATGATGTAAGTAATATTTTAAATTTAGAATTGGAAAATAATATAATATATACCATATTTTATACCTATATATATAATCCATGTGGTTTGGTGATGAAAAGATAGTAACATCGAATTGTGAAGGCAATAGTCCACACACACACAAACAATGTTATCATCTTTACATGAGTGAAAAGAAAGGAAAGATAATGATATATATAAACTATAAATAATAATAAATATGTCATTAATATCAAAATTATGTCATTTATATAACATATAATCATTAAATTAATCCTTATCACCTTCCATGTAATGTGTTAGTGTAATACGAATCAAATTGCTTCATGAGGCAGTAGTCCACCATAAACACGAGCGACGTTATTTTGTCTTCTATGGAATAGATGGTAAACAGATATATATTATATATAGAATAAATATGTATAACTGTGTTAATAAATTTCATATATATACTTTATATCAGTCATCATACCCATCCGTGAAAGGTGTTAATGGAAGAATAAACTCTAGAGTTCCATGTTTTTGGACTAGACAAGAATCCTATGGATTTTGAACTTTTTCAATTACTAGATATGTAAAATATAAAACCAAGATTTATAACTCAATTTAGTGATATGGAATGATTTAGTGGGATGTTTTTTGGACTTCGGTAGTGGATTAAGAAGTTTCTCAGGTGTCTTAGTGAGTTCGGGGAGCACTGGACCCAAAACATCAGAGTTTTAAAGGGTATGCACTAAGTGCATTGTTTTTATGAAACTATGTGGCCCATATAAGAAAACCATGTGGCCTTAAACAGGTGAAAAAAGTGTGTGCATTATCTCTAGATAGTTTCTCAAACCATGTACCTAACGTGCATGTTTGGTGTTTTGAGGGAGTACCTAAACATTGTACACCACATGGCTTCCACATGATTTAGAAAACCGTGCGGAAAAAAATATATGGTTTGTCATTCTTTAGAAAATTAATTTAATTAAAATTAAAATAAAATAAAAATAAACCTAAATAACTCAACACTCTCTCCTTGTGTATCATGTGACCATCCTTCCCCCTTCCTCATGAGGCACGACTCCCCCTCCCCCTCGTCTCCTCTTCCATACATCGATCCTCTCAGTTTTTCTTTCAGATTTCATACATGAATCATCAAGCTAAGGTGTCTAGCTCCTTACCATACCAATCTTGGGTCACTTTTTCCTCTACCTTAGTTTGATTAAATCTCGAATAAACCTAGTGTTTGATGTTAATGCAATTTTCAGTTTCCCCCCCGGTGTTAGGGTATGGGAAGAATCCATTAGGACTCCCTTATTCATGTTTTCGCATCCGCCGCTGAAGGCAAGGCATATGGGTTCGATTTGGATTACCGCTATCGATTTGGGTAAGGTTATTTCCCAACTATTTTTCTCACCTATTTATTTATGGTGTTAATGTGTTTATGGGTTCATGGTATTTTTTTTCCTTGGGCGCATTGGGTCCTTGCCGGGTTAATTTTGAGTCCCTAATATTTGTTATAAGGATTTTGATCATCCTTGAAATCACACACACACACACACATAGATATATATTTCATACTCTTATATATTCCCTTATGGAAAGGTGAATATGTACTTTGGAATAAGGGATATATATCTATATTAATATGAATGTATGTACGTGCGAGTGTGGGGTAGTTCTGAGAGGTCACTGATAAAATCATATAGTTACGATTGTTCAACATGGCCTGGTCTACTCCTTATGGTGGGATCCCTCTCGTAACCCCTTTAATTTAAATAATTCATTAATTATTTACTTATCAAGCCTTCCTTATATTTTAATTAATTCATTATGGTATTAAGATTAAATTCTTATTAAATGTGAATTTATTATGTTTGATGATTGAGATGATAAATATGATAAATATGAAAAATAAGATTTTTAAGGAGCAATGTCATGATTTTATAATAAAACCCCTCTAATGTAGGTGCACTATCTTCAATCTAAAAAGCATTTATTAGACTTTTATACTTTCTTGGACTATTGTTCTGATGTTTATTTATTTCTTAATGCTACATTTGAAGTATGGAATGTTTAGGACATGGAACATAATCTCATTAGAATGATGGAGTTTCCCTTTAAAAATGATAAAAGTACCAAGTTACTATCTAATTTATTGTCCTAGTTTTTAGATTGAAATCACCTATATAGGTGATTTCCCTTTTTCTATTAACACCTCCTAAGTGACCCATGAAGCCTTATAAATAAAATTGATATGTTCTAGTAAGTTGAATGGGTTGAATTAAATGATATGGTAAATTCATGAATATTAACCTTTAAATGAATTTATTAAATAAATTTTGAATGTATTGAATGATATTAACACCTTGGGTGATTCATTGATTCCCAAGTAAGAATTCTATGGACAGAATTAATGGTTTATCACATTAAAACCTTGGGAGATACATAGATTCCCAAGTGGGAATGCCATGGAAAAAATCAATGGTTTATTATATTAACACACTATAGGATACATGGATTCCTAATTAGGAATACCATAGACAGACACAATGGTTTATCATATTAACACCTTTGGTAACAAATAGAAACCCAAGTAGGAATTCCATGGACATAATAAATATTTTATTATACAAATACCCTCAATGATACATGGACTCCCAAGTTAGAATGCCATGGGATTCCTCGGGCCTTGTTACCTCATAGACTTTCTAGATTGGACTCACATACGATATGTCGGTATACATGCTCCAAGGAATGAAACTAGTGCCTCTACTGAGTTTCCATCTAAATGATCATGGGAGTTGATGAGGATGCCTTAGTCTTTTAAAACTTGGATACGACTCTTCATGGTCGAATTCTTTCATTATATGGAAGGGTTATGATTGTATTGTCACATAGATACTTTATGGGAGATGGTCTTTATACACCACATTCCATTATTAGAGTATTTCTTGGTGTCCCACTCACCGTCCTGAGTATTGTAGCATGACGTCTCTCACTATGTAGAGATGTAGGGCACGTGAACTATCAACCATTTGTTTCTATATATATATGTGGTGATTTATCAGACTTATTAGAGATATGAGATAAACATGTATAATTTTTAGGTTCCCTTTCTAAACCTGGGTGGGTGGTTATTCATTTGTTTAGTTTTGTATGTATTCCCTATATGACCACACTATTTAAATTATGTGGCACTATCAGGAATGGGATAAACACTGTGGGAACCATCATACTGAGATATATATCACAAATCCTAATCAGGTTGTCTTGGTACTAGAGTAGACCTTATATTTGTAGGATCTAGGTTAATTAACATATTGCTTCAACCTGGGAGTTAGAAGAAAAGGACAGAGCTGGGGCTTGGGATGCTCATGGAGTTCTCCCATGGGGATTTATTATACTTTAATTATTTTTTGTATTGTAATTTAAATCATGATATTTGTTTAATTATTAATATTATATATCATCTATAATCCATGAATTGTATAAAATGGAATTGGAAACTTTTTTTTCAGTTATATAAAATTCATCTTCTGCTATTTTGTCATTGATTTATACCTCTTATACTATTATCTGTTATTTACTATATGATAATAATATCATGAATCTCTGATAAGAGGGTATAGTCTCCCCACTAATACCTCCTGATACCCTTTATTCTAGTGAACAACCTTTGTCCTATGGGGAGAAATGCTTGAGGCCATGTGACACACCGATCAGGCTACCAATGTTGTGGTAATCCAGGTTGGGACGTTTCAAAGTGGTATAAGAGGGTAACTTTTCTCTTTGTATTACTATATTGGGTTGGTATATATGAGACTAGAAATGTGTAGTTTCTTATTTAATAGTCATGTTTGTGGCTGATCACCCCAAATACAGGGAAATGAACAAGTGTCCAAGGCTAGGAATTTTTTTATAGTGTTTTATTTTGCAGTTGATGTGATTTCACCTTGAGTGATTGGAGTATTATTTTTTTGCTTAATTATTTATTAATTTTTTAGTATTTTTACCATTGGACTAATATAGCAAGGAAGTTTCATTGCATGTATCATACTTGGCATGTAGAAATTCACATGCCATGCATAGTTCAATGCCGTGTTGTCACATTTTAGTTTTCCTACTAATAGGAATTGTGTGCCTTGAATGTATTTAATGCCTTGTATTTATTTTCATTTCTATTTAGATAACATGTTTCAGTGATATATTTAGCATGATTTAGTGCTATGTATTTCTCTCTGACCTATTTAACAGTCTTCTCAATCACTTCTTATGATGAAATTATTGTTTGTTTTGTTGATATGAAATTGGTTTAATGGGAAACATATATTGGTTTGAATTACAATAAGAGCCAGTTTCCAGTTTTAAGGTGTTTATAACTAAGAAAAGGTAACCCGTTTATTCGAACCATTGTAAAAGGGTGTGAAAATTAATAAGCTAAAGTAAATTGGTTTTGAATAAAGGGAGCCAAATTCCAAACTGTATAGTGTATGAGTTCTTTACAGGTTGGTAGGTGGACACCCATGTCAACAAACCATTGTTTTTTAGCATGTTAAATTCTGAAATGTAATTTTTTTTATAAATGGGATCCTATTTTCAATTTATAGAGTGTATGGACACATCATGAATTAGGAAATGGCAGCCCATATTAAATGTAATGGCCATTTTATTTTTGAAATGGCTATATATTTAATATTTGTTTAGTTTTAATATGAAATGAATTGGTTAATGACTAAATTCAACTGCACCATAGTAGGTTAGTTTGGAATTGTTTGAATGAGATGAACCTATATGGGTGTTTTAAATTTTAAGGACTTGACAACTGATATTGGTTTGCATTTTTATAAACCTTGGTTGGTTAAAATGCGACCCTTGTAGGCCATTGTATTTGGTAAAAAGAAATTTATTTGTTCAATTTCCTAATAAAGATGGGATTTCAATGAATGTTTAACATTGAAATGGAGGTTTGATATACTTTCTTATTTTTTCCTTGGGCATTGGTTAAAAGTCAAGTACCTTGGGTTTTTGTTTTATAAATGATACTTGATGTTTTGATTTATTATTTTAATGGTTAAATATCAAATGTGAATAATGTAAAGGTCTTGTAAATGGAACCTATAGTAGTTTACTCTATTTGAAAACCTCATATAATGGTAATTTTAGTTTCTCTTTGAGTTTCCATGTAAAAAACGCATGACTGCTTTCTATAGGCATTCTTTCACTTTTATAAATGTCTTGGATGGTTAGTTTTTTAGTCTAGTGACTTTTTCTTTTTGTGGATTAGTGTTAAGGTTTTTTCATTTTCTTTATAATGGTCTATCCCATGGTAGTTAGTGCCTTTATAATTTGAATTCCTTGCTAGTTCCATGAGCTTTCTGACATTTGGTTTCATTATCCCCAGTAGGAATTTTAGTTTCCAATGACACCATTTTTTAGATGGGTGGTCATGGTTTATCTGGCCTTGTAATGGGCATGTGTGGTGATTGATCCTTGTTTTCAGTTGGTTAGACATGCCTCAGGCATGGTTGGATGCTTTGTAGGTCATTTGAACCTTTCTTCTTCTTAGTAATGGATGAATTGTCATGGTTTCATCTAGAATAATGGTCATATGAGGCAATGAAACTCTGAAATAAATCTCTTATAGAGTTGATAATGGTCTCAAGTCATCTCCAAGTAGAGTGACATGAGTGATAAGGAATCATGTTCATCCCAATACTTGAGATAGAGTTTCTAAAGAGTTGGGTGTTTTAACATGTCGGTCTCATTGGTTTGAATTTCTTGGTATGCTTTGACATATGTGAGTGTGGATCAGATGAGTGACACACATAAAGTTAAGGTGTTTTTTGTATTATCATGCTTGTGAGCGGCAATTTTATCTTCTTTTCCATTAATTAATGTGATACTCCTAATATGTTTATTATTTTGTAGGTTCTGGTAAATGTGCTCCTTCCTAGTAGCAGGAGCAAAATCCAAGAGGACCATTTAAAATGGTATCTTTTACTTAAAATACCTTGGGGATGTTTGAGTTTGTGAATGTTAGTTCTTTCTTGGAATCACGACTTTGATCTAGTTTATGGTGTACAAAACCTCTGAAAAAGCATCTGGTCATGGATGAGTTCAGCGGTTAAATATTGATTGATCACAAAAATTCATGGGGGTAAAATATTTTGATCCGTTTTAATGATGCTTAGGCAGGTGAAGTTGAGTTTACTCTAAGAATTCAACCATTTTGGGTTATATTGATCTCATTTCTTGTAGCTGGGATTGTTTGAATGGAATCCTTGAAAATCCTCTTAGTGTATTTTTCTTAGTGGTGATAATGTCCCCTATCTTAAAATCACCCTTAATGTGATATGATATTATCAGTCTTACGTCATGCTAAAGCATTAAGCTGTTAAGCTTTTTGGGGGAGTTTTCTTGATGTTTCATGCTAACAGATGGTTCTTATATAGGCTTGGTAAGTTAGGAGTGATTCTCGGGTTCCCAAGTAAGAACACCTTTGTCAGGCTCATATAATCCAGTTGTTTCTTTTGACTTAACCACAAGGAGGATTCCACTCTAGGGTTAGTTAATGTTCAACTTTAGGCATTGTGGGATTGTAACAATGTATTATTTTTAAAATAGAGTGTGAAATAGATTGTAATAGTTCCTCAGAATCCAATATAAATGGCTGGGTAATGTTTTGACATATAAATAATCACTTAGAGTTAGGTATGGGCTTTTTAAAATGTGCTAGTTGTAAACAAAAGATTCCTTGGAGGAAGTAATTTTAGTCTGTTGGAAATGCACAGACCATCTAACTCAGTCTGCTTTGAGATAATTTGTCCAAGTGGATAAACTCATTCTATCTTGTTTTTGTTCAATGTTTATGGTCATGAGTAACCATTTTAAATCATGTTACTAGGTTATGGAAAGTTTGGTTTTTAAGTTTTTAGTTTCTTCTAAGAAATATTTCATGATCAGTTTCTATTAGTTCGATCGGAATTTGACCATTCCTTTTTAATGAAATTATTCCAAGAGCATCGTTAAGATTCTTAGAGGTGTGCTTTGTTGGAAATTCTGATGGTGGAAGTGTTGTGGCTTGGATTATGCCCCTTACTTAAGTTGAGACTTTTGACGGGGAGAAATATTGGTTGGATGTTTATAAAGATGATGATGTGATCATGTCTCTATCTTAACAGGATCATGTAAGATTATATTTAGTGTTCAATTGGAAAATGATCATTGGCCTAGGTTGTGATGGATTAAGTAATTCTTAAATGTCCTTTGGGCATAGGAAACAAAACATGATAGTTAAAATGAGACTTCATGACCTAAGTAGTTTAGGTGATGTTTTAGTTATTTCTTAAAGGATTATCATTAATGATAAGTTTTAAGATGGGGAGATTGTAGATAATACACCATGAACGCACTATTCTGAACTCAGTGCTTAAAAATGTTGTTTAATTTTTTATTATAAAAATGAATAAACAATTACACAACACTTTAACAAAAAAGAGGACCATTTACCAATCTGGGTTCTGGAGGATTAGACAAAACCTTACATTTATTAGAGTTGAACAAATATAAAAAAATTGCCTACTACACTTCCACACAGATAAACTTCAAAACAAAGACGTATGAGTTATAATATCTAAGATTCCTATGAAAAACATTTGGAAATAAAGGGTGAGCATTGAATTTCCTAGTAAGGGGTTGGTGAAAAATCTTTTTGAAAATTAATTTTACATTTGGAAATGAAAACTTTTGTAAATACCTATACAAAAATTTTGGTAAATAGTTTTAGAAAAATACCTTTGATAAATACTTACTACATTGAAAACATATAAATAAACTCTTCTAAAGATAACTATTCTTTTAAATATGCTATAAAGACTATTAATGTAGTTACACTTTGGAAAATACTTACACTAGAGAGTACTTTAAAATAAACCAGTACTTCTTCAGAAAATACTATGAAAGAATTTGAAAACAAAATATTTAGTCTACATAAACATTGAAGGATATCTGGGACTACCCACTTAGAAAAGGATGAGTTTAATCCCCATTAACTGTCCATATTTACTCTAATTAGGTTTCCTGATTTTCTGAAAACATTTTAGGATTTCATTACTTATATATACTTTCACTAAAGTTTTTTATTTTTGAAAACATTTCAATGAATTAAAATACACTTACATTAATATATAATTATATATATATATAAATATATTAACCTTCATGTGATCTTTATTACAAGAAAAGATATTGTCATAATACTTTGCAAGAAATGTATTCAAACTTTTCTTTCATGGAATACATTTATTATTCTTATAGATGATTTATCATAAAAAATGTTTATTTATTGCACATAAATTTCTAAAACATTTCAATGAATGAATGAAATCCATGTTTATTATAATCTCAGATAGTAAAAGATAGAATTAATTTGAAAAAATGAATGAAATAATAAAGTAGGGAATGTTGATATTATTCATAATGCATGTTCCTCTCTGACTGCTTGGGAGCTGATTTTCTAGTTTTTTCATTGTAACCTTCTTTCTTGTGTGGTTTTACTATTCTGAATAAGGTTTTTCGGAAGCCTTTTTCGCTCATCTACTACTCTGGTGTCATGATCCTCTACGTCTCTCCTTATCAGATCTATAGTAGTGGATACAATGAGGTTTTGTGCTTTGCAGTTTGGATATTGATGGTTTCCTATCACTTCCTTATTCATCTTTCCTTTGTTTTGTTTACTCATCGAGGATGTGCATCCGGAGACCTCATCCGCGCTTTCCCTGCTGTAATTTCTCGATCCTCTATGACTCTTAAAGGCAGACTGGTAGCGGTGGTATAAAGAGGTTTTGGGTTTGTGGTGTGGCAGATGACATCCCTATAAGTGCGAGACCTTAGAAGACAGTTTAGATTCTGATTTGGTTTCACCTTTATCACAATTTCGTTTATGGATTGTTAATTATGTTTGGTGTTTCTTCATCTATCATTGGTGAAGGTTTTTAGGTTTTTTTCTGTGATTCTTGTTATGGTTTATTCTTGATTAGGATTATGTCGAAAGGTGTCTGGTTTTAGGTGTCGTTTCTAGTTGTGGGGGTGGACATCAGAGTTATTCGATAGTGAAGTGATGATGTTGGTGGTATTTTGATGATGTTTTTTCTCCTTAATGGTGGTTTGATGATGTGGTGAGAAGTTGACAAGTTCTCTCCAGTGACCGGTGATGATGAAGGTGTGAAATTTCTAGGGGCGCAACTCAAGGATCGCTGCTCGAGATCACGTGGTTCGAAGTGTTTAGGTGGTGATGGGTCCGTGCTGGAGGATTTTGAATTTCAAATTTGTTTTTTAGATTTCTCATTGTATTTGAATTATGTATTAGTGTTGTTTTTTTGTATCTAGTGGTTTGTGAGGTTACCACTTATCCCCAAAGTGGTTTTGAAAATAACAAAAAAATGGATTTGGATATTGGAAAAGTTAAATACACAGAATTATATTATTAGTTCCAATGTATTTATACACATATATGTATATATATATTTTAAGATCAAGCATTCAAAAATTAAATAAAAATAAACAATTCATGAATCAAAT
Source organism: Viscum album (assembly GCA_963277665.1). Classification (NCBI taxonomy): domain Eukaryota; kingdom Viridiplantae; phylum Streptophyta; class Magnoliopsida; order Santalales; family Viscaceae; genus Viscum; species Viscum album. The sequence continues at coordinate 462,345,243 of OY728138.1, forward strand.
ATGAAAAATAATTTAATAATAACATAATAGAAAATTATCATTTACAAAAACCAATTTAAACAATTTCCATCAATAATAACATACCAAACTTACACGAAAATAATTACTGATTTAATCCCCTTACTATAATTTATCAATTTTTTAAAAAACATGTTAATTTTGTCTTGAAGAAACCCATAAATAAACACTAGAGAAACAAAAAAAATTGACAAACTAAAAATAAAAATCCCTTACACTAGATTTCATAAACATAGAACATAAATTATTTAAATAAGACGATCCCTTACAAAATTTTTGTGCAGACGTATTCTTACAACTTCTTCCCCTTCCCAAAGATGCTTGACACTCCATGTATTAGAACCACAAAAGAGAGAAAAACCAGGCACTCCAACATCCTCCCAGACTACCACTTCATACCCCTTTATTTATCTACCCAACATGATAATATAATTTATTACATTATTTCAATTTGTGAGGATAGTTTATTGATTGGATATACATATAATATATCAACTTGTCAAACAGAATTAAAAGCACATATGCAAGTTGCAATATGGACAAAATATATACATATTTAATTTTTCACGAACAAAGAAATTATTCCAAACAATGACATAGAGAAGAAATATAAAAAATAGATTGGATATGGATTTCATCCATTAATTTATTCTTCATGATGCATCAAATTTCAATCATACAATAAACAACTTATCCTGATTGAATCAAGATAATCATCATTAAATTAACTCAAACAGACATCGAAACTGAGGGAATTCAAAACCTTAATAGAGACAACAACCAAAAAATAAAAATAAGTGGATGAATTCAATAGAATAATTCACTACTAAGAAGATCTCAAAAAAATTCAGACACTTACAAAAACAGTTATCCAGAACAAATCCGGACAACACATGTATGAAGAACAGTTCACCGTCTCCATTGTAGTTCAAATATGGATTGAGATTTCATACTCAACTTCATCCAAAGAAGAATATGAACCCTCACCACTGCTCTTGATCACCTCTCGATGCTGAACCTCAAATATGAAATTAAAAACCCTAAACCGAGGTCAGACTCCGAGATTACCCTTGCAATGCCTCGACTAAGCTTGATGCTTCATCTTCGGTCGACTTTGACTCCAATAAAGACTTATACAGCCCTCAATCGAAACTCTATTTGGCCTCACCTTCTTCCATCACAATGAGTTCTCTCAACCTTGGTCCCAATCACATGAAACCCCCATCACAAAAACCAGTCATGACTTACCCTTCTACCGTGATCCCATTTTTTAACAAATTTTCATCGTTTTTCAATACTTATATCATTTTTTAATTAAAATCATTTTCAATATTTTTATCATTTCTTATTAGTTTTTTTATTATATTTATATATATGAAAAATGATTAAAATTTTAAAAAAAGTATTTATAAATTAAAATAATTACAACTATATGATTTTATATACATATATATATGTATCATTTTTTTATAAAAACAAGATTATATTTATTTAATGAATTAAAATTATCAGAATTTATAAATCCTCAAAAATTTTATAAAACACATTAAAACCAAATCTTATAATATTCATATATATATATATATAAAGTAGTTATATTATATACTTATAAATTTATTAAACGAAATTCATAATATTAATCATCTTATAAACATTATTCTAATCAAATTTTATAGTTTAAAAGAAATATTTACAATTTCATATATATATATATATCACATTTTTGGATATAAAATATAATTAATTATATAAAATGTGTATTATTTATTATTTCTCAAAAAATATATTCATATTAAAGTATTCCATAAAACAAAGTAATGCTATACAATTTATCTATAAGAATACTTAGGATCAATTTAATGAAAATACTTAATTTAAATTATTATTTTTAAAGGAAATCAATAATAATATTATTAGTTTGTTTTTATTATAATAAAATCCATTTCATAAAAATATATTTTTAATAAATTCTAATTTAGAATTTTCTGGGATATCACATTATCCCCCTTAAAAGAATTTCATCCTCGTAATCCATTTTGTCAGAATTAACACAATTCTGAATTTCCGTCTCTAGAATTAAGAGGAAACACTAATACCATAAATATTATGTACTAGACAACATATAATCTCTAAATTTTTCTAGACTGTTCCTCTCATACCAATTATAACGCCCCGAGCCCGCTCTTCCGGACTCAGTGCTTAAAAATACTATGTAATTTTTTTATAAAAATTATTAAACCATTACACAACACTTTAACAAAAAATAGGACCTTCTACCGGTCTAGGTTCTAGGGGATTTTACAAAACCTTACATTTATCAGAGCTGAACAAAAATAAAACAATTACCTACTAAGCTTCTGCATGCATTAACTTCAATACAAGGACGTCTGAGTTAGAATATCTAAGATACCTTTGAAAAACATTTGAAAATAAAGTGGGAGCATTCAATTTCTCAGTAAGGGGTTAGTGAAAAATATTTTTGAAAATTACTTTTACGTTTTGAAATGATAACTTTTGGAAATACCTTTGAAATATATTTTGCTAAAAAGTTTTAGTAAAATACCTTTGATGAATACTTACTACTTTGAAAACATATAAATAAACTCATTTTAAGATAGCTATGATTTTAAATATTCTATAAATCCTGTGAAAGTATTTACACTTTTTAAAATACTTATGATTGAGAGTAATTTAAAATAAACTAGTGCTTCTTCAAATAATACTAAGAAAGCCTCTGAAAAAAATGTTTGGTCTACTTAAAAATTAAAGGTTTCCTGGGGCTACCCACTTAGCGAACTATGAGTTCACTTCCCATTAAAATTACATATTTAAAACATTTAAGTTTTTGGATTTTCTAAAACTATTTTAGGATTTCTTTCCTTATATATACTTTCACTGGAGTTTTTGATTGCTGAAAAAATGTCAATGAATTAAGATACACTTAAATTTATATACAAGCATATACATATAAATATGTAAACATTCATGTGATCTTGGTTACAAAAAAATATATTTTTATAAGACATTGCATGTAATGTATTCAAACTTTTTATTCAAGGAATAAATTTATTAATCTTATAGATAATTTATCAAAAAAAATGTTTAAATCTTGCACATAAAGTTCTAATACATTTAAAATCATGAACAAATCCATGATTATGATAATGTTAGATAGGAAAACATAAAATTAATTTGAAAAACATGAATGAAATAAGAAATAAATGAATGTTGATATTATTCATAACACATATCCATGTCTAAATGAAATTGTGATGTCCTTAATATAACATAAACACATGCTAAATTATCTTTGTGCAATGATAATAAAATTATAAACATGCCAATAAACATTAATTATATATATATATATATATGACATGGAATTTATAATATTATAATTTCAATTAAAAACTTTGATAAATGAAAATATCACTTGGTAGGATTGATATGAAATTTGATTAAAACCTAAACATTATTAAATACATATAAACAGGTGAAACAATGGTTTTAGAATCCAAGACAGATTGAAAAAATAAATTAAATTTTGACAAGCTAAATACACACCCATACATTATTAGTTCCAATGTAATTATAAACATATATGTATATACATTTTAAGATCAAACATAGACCAAATAAATAAAAATAAACAATTAAAGAACCAAATATGAAAAACAATTTAATAATACCACAATAGAAAGTTATCCTTTACAAAAACACATTTAAACAATTTTAATAAATAATACCATACCAAACTTACACTGAAATAATTATAGCTTTAATCCCCTTACTATAATTTATCAATATTTTAAAAACATGTTAATTTTTTCTTGAAGAAACCCATAAATAAACTTTATAGAAACAAATAAATTGAAAAAGTAAAAATAAAAACTCCTTGCATCAGATTTCATAAACATAGAACATAAATTACTTAAATAAGATGATACCTTACTAAATTTTTATAGAGAAGTATTTTTACGACTTCTTCCCCTTCAAAAAGTCGCTTGCCACTCATAGTATTAGAACAAAAAAAGTGAGAAAAACAAGGCACTATAATATCCTCCCAGATTACCACTCCTCACCCATTTATTTATACACCCAACATGATAATATAATTGATTACATTATTTCAATTTGTGAGGTTAGTTTATTTATTGGATATACATATAATATATCAACTTTTCTAACAGAGTTAAAAGCACTAATGCAAGTTGTGATATAGAAAAAATATATATATATTTAATTTTTCATGAAGAAAGAAATTGTTCCAAATAATGACATCGAGAAGAAATATCTAAAATAGATTGGATATGGATTTAATGCACTAATTACTTCTTCATGATGCATCAAATTGAAACCATACAATAAAAAGTTTATGATAATCGAATCGATACAATGAGTATTAAATTAACTCAAACCAATAATGAAAATGATGGAATTCAAAAACTCAATAGTGACAGAAAAAAATAAATAAATATAAGTGGATTAATTCAATAGAATAATCCACTTTTAAGAAGATATCAATAATATCAAAACTCTAAAAAAGCACCTATCTAGAACAAATCCGTAAAATGTGTGGATGAAGCACAGTTCACATTCTCTATCATAGATCAAATCTGGATTGAGATTTCATACCCAACTTCATTTGAAGAAGAAGATGAACCCTCACCACTGCTCTTATTCGTCTCTTTATGCTCGACCTCAAATCCAAAACTGTAAAGCCTAATCCTAGATTGGACTTAGAGATAACCCAAGAAACACCTCAGCTAATCTCAATGCTTCGTCTTCAGTCAACCTTGACTCCAACGAAGACTTCTGCAACCCTCATCTGAAACTTGATTCAGCCTCATCCTCTTCCCTCACAGAGATTTCTCCTGAACTTGGTCCCAGTCACGCAAAACCCTCATCCCAAAAACTAGTTGCAACTTACCCTTCAACCGGAACGCCATATTTTGACAAATTTTCACCATTTTTTAATCCTTTTATAGTTTTTTTAATTAAACTCATTTTCAAAATTTTTATCATTTCTTATTACTTTTTATTATATATATATGTGAAATATAATTAAATTTTTTTTAAAAAATTATTTATAAATTAAACTAATTATAACTATATGCATTTATATATACATATAAAATATCATATTTTTTTATAAAAAAATATAATATTTATTTAATGAATTAAAATTATCACAATTTATAAATCCTCAAAATTTTATAAAACACATTAATACCTAATATTATAATATTCATATATATATATATATATTTAAATTAGTTATATTATATACTTATAACTTTATTAAATGAAATTCATAATATTAATCATCGTATAAATGTCATTCTAATCAAAGTTTATAGTTTAAAAACAATATTTACAATTTCATACACACACACACACACAAATATATATATAATAATTTTGGAAATAAAATAAAATTAATTATATTAAATGTGTAGTATTTATTGTCTCATTATAAATATATTCATATTAAAATATTCCAAAAAACAAAGTAATTATATAAAATTTATCCATAAGCATACTTATAATCAATTTAATGAAAATACTAAATTTAAATTATTATTTTAAAGGAAATGAACTAAAAATATTATTAGTTTGTTTTTATTAGAACTAAATCTATTTAATAAAAATATATTTGTAATAAATTCATTTTAAAATTTTCTAGGCTTTCACATTAGAGTTGTGTGTTTTTGAACTAAATATATTCAATGGATTTTGAACTTTTTCGTTTACTAGATGGGTCAAATTTAAAACCAAGATCTGGAACTCAATTACATGAGGTGGAATGATTTAATGTAATTTTTTGGACTTGGGTAATGTAATAAGAAGTTTCTTGGGTGTCTCAGTGAGTTTCGGGAGCACTGATCTCGAAACATCAAAGTTTTAAAGGGTCTGAACTTGGCACACAGTTTGTCTGAAGCTGTGTGTCCAGCTGTATGAAACAGTGTGAGGTTAATATAGTGGATAGAGGCACACACATGATCTATACAAGGTTTCCCAAATCATGTGCCTAACCCATATGGTTTTTGTTTGTAGACAATACCTAAATACTTTATATAGCAGAGTTTGGACATGGTTGGGAAAGCCGCTTCGGAAAAACTGTGCAGTTTGTTCTGATTTAGGAAATTAATTTAATTAAAATTAAACTAAAATAAAACTAAACCTAAATACCTCCCCCTCTCTTTATAGTTATCACATGACCAACCTTACACCCTTCCTCATTTGTCACAACACACCCCTCTGTATCATCTCCTCTTCCACACATCAATCCACCGAGTTTGCCTTCAGATTTCATGCACGAATCATCAATGTAATGTGTATATCCCCCAATACTCTCTCACTTAGATCCTTTTATCCTCTCCCTTAGCTTGATTTCAACTTGTTTGAACCTTGGTATTGACATTAATTTTATTAATGGTATTTATTCCAGTGTTAGGGCATGAAATGTGTCCATCAAGACTCCCTTGTTTGTGTTACAACATCCGCCATCGAAGGTGAGGTGGACGGGTTATATTTAGATAATCATTACCAATTTGGTTAGGATTTTTCACCTGATATATTGTTTCAAACCCTTTTATTTAGGGAATTAAGGTGTTTATGGGTTCATGGTATTTTTTCGTTGGGTGCATTGGGTCCTTGCCACATTAATTTTGAGTCCGTGATATTTTTGGTAGTGATTTTGATCACCCTTGAAGGTGAACACAAACACACACACACACACACACACACACACACACATATATATATATATATATTCCTTATACATATTACCTTATGGAAAGGTGAATATGTAATTTGGATTAAGGTATATATCTATATTTATATAAATGTATGTGCATGAAAGTGTGGGGTAATTTTGAGAGGTCACTGATAAAATTGTCTTGTGCCTAGTGTTCAGATTGGCTTGGTATAATACTTGAGGTAGGATCCCTATCTTCAACCCTTAAATTTAAAGAATGCATTAATTATTTACTTATAAAGCCTTACTTAGATTTTAATTAATATAATACTGTATTTAAATTAAATGCCTCTTAAATTTTAATTGAGTTTGTTTCATGATTGAGATGCTAAATATGATAAATTAATTCTTTGAGGAGAAATTTCATGATTTTATAATAAAGCCCCTCCAAATGTGGTTCACTGTCTTCAAGCTAAAAATTAGTGATTATAATTTTATTCTTTCTCAGATTTTTGTACTGATATTTTATTATTTCTTGATTCTATATTTAAAATATAGAATTTTTATGACATAACCCTTAATGGCATTAGAAATATGAAGTTTTCATTTTTAAATTATTAAAGTACTAAGGCACCATTTAAGTGCTTGGACTAGTTTTTATATTGGAATTATGCAGGTAGGTGATTTAATTTTTCCAATGAAACCTCCTAAGTGACCCATAGAGCCTTATAAATACAATTGAGATGTTTTGGTAAATTTAATGGGTTGAATTAAATTAAATTATTAATTAATTAAAATTAACCATCAAATGAATTTATTATTATTGTTGAATGTATTGAATTGAATTAATACCTTGGGTGATACATGGATTCTCATGTAAGAATACCATGGACAGACTCAATGGTTTGTCATATTAACAACTTGGGTGATATAGGGATTCCAAAGTAGGAATTCCATGGATATACTGAATGGTTTATTATATTAATTCCCTCGATGATACATGAATTAAAAAGTAGGCATTACATGGATAGAACTATTCTCTTATCATATTAACACCTTGTGTGATAAATGGATTCCCAAGTAGGAATTCCATGGATAGACACAATGGTTTATTATAGAAATACCATAGATGATACATGGATTCCTATATAGAAATTATATGGGATGCCTTGGGCCTTGCTACCCCATGGTTTCAGCTTTCTTGGAATCATGTAGGGAATGTCAATAAATATGCTCCTAGTATACCAACCTTTTCCTTTAGCGAGTTTCCATCGAAACACTTATGGGAATCGATGAGGATGCATTGGTCTTCTAAACCATAGATCCAGACTTTCTTGGTCTGACACATTTATTATACGGTAAGACCATGATTGCATTTTTAAAAAGAGACTATATGGGTGATGAGATTTATGTGATATGTTCTATGATTAAGCTATATCCTAGTAGCCCACTCTCTATCTCGAGTGTTGTAGCATGAAATCTATCATTCTATAATGATGTAGGGAATGTACCCTATCCAACGGTTTTTACTATATAAATATATATACATGGTGATTGATCTGATTTATTCTGATTATGAGATGAAGCAAGTATAGTTGTCAGGTGTCACTTAGGAACCTAGGTGGGTTGTTATTCATCTATTTATTTTTTTGTCTTCTCTATACTTTCTTACTGTTTAAATTATGTTAAACTCTTTGGATTGAGCTTGACATTGTGGGTGCTGGCCTACTGAAATTTATATCTCACACCCTATTAGGGTACCGTTTGTCACAAACCCCTCCCCACAAAGTGTACCCCTCCCGGGCTGTCAATGTGATAAGGGAGATAATGACCCCTGATTCCCGCCTCCAGTAGGCCTCGGGTTGGCGACTAGCACCGAGGGTATAATAAACACACAAATGGGAGGAATTTCCCTCTAATAGAACACATTCAGAAGAGATAGATAAGATAAACACCAATCAACTCCAACTCAAAAATGGAATATAAAAGAAACCCATGTTTATATATGAAATTTCATGAAAAAGTACTACAACTGGAAGGGAAAAACTACTAGTACCCAAAAGAAAGTAAAAACAGTAGCAACCACAAGCCTGAACAGCTCCTACAACTCCAAGATAGTAGAAACCAGCTTGATCTTCAACCTGCTCAAAGTGACCTGAAAAAAAGTTTATATATACATAGGGTGAGTATAACAGTATACTTAGTAGGATCCTCCCCAAAGCCTCTCGTGTAAAAGTAAAGAAAGCATGCTAAAGCATAGTGAACAATAAGTGAAACTAACTCATCACCTAAACAGGTATACCAAGTTCCCAACCTCACCATGGATACTCTCACCAAGTAACACATACAAGAATATATAATATAATAAAGAATATCAAGGGTACCCCACTAATACTTCCCCACAAGTTTTCCACTTTTCCCCAACGTCGCACGTCCTAAGCATCTCTCTCCAAAAGGATTGTCCGCAGACACCTGGGCGAAGCACCATAATATGCACCTCATGCTTCACAAAGGCTTGCCCACAGACACCTGAGTAAAGCACCACACCATCCTCACAAAAAAAATTAACCAGGTAGTTTCTGAGAGCCACCATGTCTCACATAACATGTATCATAAATCGAGTATTATACCTCAAGACATTACAACCCATACACCGAGTAAGAATCCTCAAGCCATCACATCCACCACACGTTACACCTATAGTAGTACATAGAAAACTATATCCAGAATATATGTGTGTGAATAAACACAATCCATTACAGCCCTCTACACACATATATGGGGAAAACTAACTAATGTGCCTATCAGCACAAGTAACTAAAAAGATAAGAGAGCGGGGCCAAAGGGGGTAGTTATCCATTTATCCTCCCACCAGAATGTTGGGGAAAACACATCCCCAGGGTTCAGAATCCCCGAGGTGTTAGTTTCCTTTACTGTCTGGGTGAAGTAGCGTATAGAAACACAAAAAGTATAGGATATATTATATCTCACAACCACACTATGGGAATTACCCAGTCCTTGACACAATTGCAGCTAACGTCTCTTAGACTCCGGGCTGCTACTTCTTAGACTAGGTATCCTATAATCACACAAACATTTAAAGAGATTTATTAGATTACATCATTCCCTTTTTATCATTTCCATTGTAAATTAATTAATTATTTAAATATTAATTAACCATGAAAAATTCCACATTAAAATTTCGTTAGAATCACACCCAAAGTCAACTATTCCTTCAAAAATTACAACCTCATCATTATGTTCCATCATCTCCATCCCCATGGGCTAACACCATTTATTCAAATATTCATTACAGAATTACTTTCCCATATTCCCAAGAATTCTAGAAAAACATTATATGATACTAAACACAAGGGGGATCAACACGATGAGTAGATGTACTACCCATCAAGTCTTTTCCACTTATATCAAGAGCATATACCCATCCTTCCTTGAGAAGATAAACACAGAAAGCACATGGAATACCCTGCGTGTCTTCGACTCCTTCAGAAGAAGGGTAAGTAAGACCAGCTGACCTGAGCAGTGGGGAAAAGTAAAGAAGATAAACAACCAATAAAAATTACCAAGCATCCAACAATCACATCCACTCCATTCTATCATCCCTGGTGTCCTCCCTGACCCCACATACATAAACCGATGCATCTTGCCACTCTAGGCGTCAACTGATACAGCAACCAAAAGCCTCCATGCCCCCACATATCACAACTGCCATCTAGGATCACATCACAACACAATAGCAGGAAATCAAACACCACATTTAATTGGGCTATTGGCCCTTTAACAATCAAGAGGGTAAGTCAAAACCCTTTAAAGAATTTTCAAACAATCAGTTCTTTAATCCATCTTGAATTAACAGTTTTATTATTTGTAGGTTCCAAATTCAGGAAACCTAATCAGTAAGCTGTCACAAATAATCAAACATGATTACTGCACCAATTTGATTAACATTGAATTATAACTAGAACCAGATTTGTTTACATGCATCTTTATCTTTAGCTAAACAATTATCAATTAATACCAATTTACATTCCTTACCAATTTCCATCAAGAACGAACAACAAATCAAAGCAAGCATAGATATCACACTATCTAGAAAAACATGAGGCAATAACATATGATCGATATCAATTTATTTATTCAGTTAAAATATTTATTATGTTAATTACATTTTCATCCAGTGGGATTAGACATGCTAACAATACAGTTGCACATAAAAGAAAAGAGAAGCAATGAATCCCCTTCCTCAAAGAGTTCTTGACGTTCTTTATCCACATAACGGGTCAAGATCCTCCTCTCAGGACAACTGCATCCACCCGAGGATGCCACGGTATGACCCCACAAGTCAAACTCCAAGAAAGACCCCATTAAGAGAATGGATATTACATGCTATAATATGGAAGGGAGAAATAGGTGAAGATGATCCCAAATGAATGACGATAAAAAATACCTTATATCAAGGATTGATCGATGCAGCTTGGTTGCATCAAACCAGAGCAGAACCAATCTGAGGAGTAAAGATTGATTGTGAAACACCTACAGGAAGGATTGAAAGGTTATAGCATCTCATAGCTGAGAATAAGGAGGAAGAACAAGGTAGGATGATATCTTGTCCCTTTTGAAGATTTAATGGGCCGACGGTTTAAGATGCACTTAATTCCCTATTAAAAAAGGATCACATTAACCCACACAGTTTGACTGAGTGAAAACATCCAAATCCATAGGAAAAATTAATATAGGATTTATGGTCTTTGAATCATCTGTCTTAATTTTAGGGTTTCAATGTCACAGACGGTTCTCCATTCCAACATCGTATGAGGGATATATGGTGGATGTAAGATCCCGTAATAATTATAATAATAATATTATTGGGTGTTTTATGGACCCGAGCCACGAACCATAATTTCATATTCCTCATTAGAATTGAATTGATTTTATTTATGATAGGATCACATCGCCTCTAACGAGAAGTGAATCGAACATCACACCTGGGAGTTATGGCGGGTCACAGATTTATAAATAATATTAAATCTATCATTTTCCAGGTGCTTTGGGTACCCGATCCCAAAACCCGAAAAATAAATCCAATATTGGACTCATAATTTCCGTCTCGAAGTTAGGGTCACACTGCCACTGATGGTTTGTAAAACCAAGGTCGCAGGAAGAAGTTACGGTCGAAAAAGTGTTTTATCAACAAAAACAATAATATGATTATTATATTATTATTTTTAATTCATTTATTTCAAATACCCAATGTCACACACCACTCTCTCCAATTTGGTGCACCTCAATCCCTTTCAACTTAATTGATTTCCTTTTATTTTTCTTTTATTACCTCCTCATTTAATTCTCACATTCTCTCTCCAATCTAACTCTTACATTAAAGATTTCTTCTCCCAATCCTCCAAAATTGGTGCCTCCCCTTGGACTTTACTCCATGTCCATCATGCCCCATCACTTTTCTCACTTAAATGTTATTAAAATTAATAATAATAACACCCATCATTAATGTTCTAATTTAATCCCATTAAATTAGTTGGCCATGGTTATTCTCATATTAAATTAAAACCATTCCATTTAATTAATCACACACTAAAATCCACCTTTACCATTACTATTTAGTAGTAATAAATCCTCTTTCAATTTCATCAAAGGGTCTCCATCATTGTCATTAATTATTATTATTATTATTGACACCCATTATTATCTTATAATTACTCCCTCTCTCCCATAAATTAAATCCTTCTCCCATGAAACTCACACGACATCTTCCTAACCTTAATTTTCACAAAGTAATAGACTAGAGAGGTCTAGGCCATTACATCAGATACCTCTCAAAACATTCTCATCCCCGAGAATTCAAAACAAACCTAGAGACAAAAAAAGAAACAGGGTCGGAACAACCATCCATCGAGATACCTCTCAAAAGAGAGCAAGACACAAAATCAACAAAAGGAATTCATAAATAAAACATGAAAGGTCTAACCACAAAGGGAACATCATTACATGAAAAGAGTTAAGCATCAAACAACTCTAGGCACTGAGCCCGTAACTATGACTCACGTTTTCAAGTACTCTCCTCCATGCCATCGTGTCACCACAAGACACGAACTAAGGGGATAGAACGCCCGTGTAACACCTTCTCCTTGCAGTCTTATATCTCCACAGGTCTCTCCTCATTGTTTTAATCATAATCAACATCGATCTCTCCCCAATTGATAATGTGGGAGTCATCATGAAGATAATGACGGAGCTGTGATACATGGAAAACATCATATATCTGTCTCATCTGTGGGGTAATTGCTACTCGATATTCCACAAATCCAATATGAGATAAAACCTCTAAAGTCCCAAAAAACTGGGGAGAAAGCTTACTTCCATGAAAAAACCATCGTTTCCCATGATGGGGAGTCACCTTAAGAAACACATAATCCCCAAAATTAAACTCCAAGGGTCTTCTACTTTGATCAGCATATGATTTCTGATGATCTTGTGTTGTCTTCATCCTCTAACGAATCACCTGGACCATCTGTGTTGTATTCTACACTAGTTCCGGTCCGAGAATTGCTGACTCTCCGACCCCAGTCCAGCACAATGGAGAACAGCAAGGCCATCCATACAAGGCTTCAAACGGCACCATAATGATGGTGGAGTGAAAACTATTATTGTAAGCTAACTCCACCAAGGTTAAGTGCTTCATCCATGAACCATCAAAATTAAGAACACAAGAGTGTAACTTGTCTTCAAGATTCTTGATGGATCACTCTGTCTGACCATCCATTTGAGGGTGAAAAGAAGTGATAAGGTATAGTTGAGAACCAAAATCATGTTGGAGACCCCTCCACACCCTAGAGGTAAAATGATGATCTCGATCAGAAATGGTCATCCTTGGGACTCCTTGAAGTCTCACCACCTCCTCTAGATACTTCCTCGACAAAACTTCCACTGAGCTCAACTCCTTGATCGCTATGAAGTGAGCCTATTTTGTGTATCGATCCACTAACACCCAAATAGCATCATGTCCTCCCAGAGCTCAAGGTAAATCTGTAAAAAAAGTCTATTGAGTTTTCCTCCCTCTCCCACTGAGGAATGTCTAATGGCTGGAGAAGACCACCAGGAACACGGTGTTCGGCCTTCACCTTTTGGCAGACTAAACATCGAGACACAAACTCCGGAACCGCATGCTTAAGACCCGGACACCAAAATCAACTCCTCAAGAATCAGAACATCTTTGTCACACTTGGATGTACTGCTAAGGGTGAACTATGGAACTCTCAGAGAACCGTCTTACGCATTGTAAAGGGAACAAAAAGCCTTCCATGATACAACACTCGATATTGTTCGTTCTCCGACCAACTATCAGGGGGCTCACACAAACAACTCAGTCTCTCCAAACCTCAACCTCTAGATCTCCCAATTGGGACTCTTCCACCATTTTCACCAGGGATAAATATACCGTCATCTGAAAAAGACAACCTATACCCCCAACTTCTCCCATATCAAGATGCAATGCTGACAGTTCTTCCATTACTCTCCATGAATCACCGGATTCATGCACAGCATCACTATGTGACTTTCAGCTCAACGCATCAGCTAAAACATTCCCTTTTCTAGTTGTATATGATACTACGAAGTCATATTCGTGTAAATACTCCATCCACAGATGTTGTCGTAAGTTTATGTCACACTAGAAGAAAACAAACCTCAAACTCTTATGATCAGTGAAAATCAAAAAGCACTCACCAATGTGGTAATGTCTCCACAACTTCAGAGAAAACACTACGGCTACCAACTCAAGATCATGGGAGGCATAGTTGCATTCATAGGGACACAACTGCCAAGACCCATAAGAAAAAACTGACCTCTGCTGCATGAGAACGCAGCCTAACCAAGATGCGAAGCATCGTAGAAACCATCAAACTGGACCCCCTCAGCTGGAAGACAAAGGATTGGAGAACTTACTAACTTCTCCTTTAGATACTCGAATACTGATTGACATTGATCAGTCCATATAAATTCCTGATCCTTCCTAGTCAAAGCTGTCATAGGAGTCACAAATCTTGAGAAATTGGCTATGAACCTCCTATAGTAGCCTATGAGACTAGGGAAACTTCACACCTCTAACACTGTCTTGGGGGCTGCCCAAGACACAACTGCTTCTACCTTCAATGGATCCATAGCTACTCCCTGTTGGGAGACAACATGCCCTAATAAATGGAATTCTCGAGCCCAAAACTCACACTTTGACAACTTCCCATACAGGTGATGTTGGCGAAGAACTCCCAAAACGGCTCATAGATGCTCTGAATTATCCTCTTCCGATGTGGAGTACACAAGGATGTGGTAGATGAAGACTACCACGAATTTGTCCAGGAACTCATGAAACACAACATTCATCAATCCTATGAATACATCTGGGGCATTTTTCATGCCAAATTGTACTACAACGAACTCATAATGCCCATGATGACAATGGAAAGCAGTCTCTGAAATATCCTCATCCTTCACACGTATCTATTAATATCCTGACCACAATTCGATATTTTAGAACCAACTTGCACTCTTCAGTTGATTGAATAAATAATCAATTCGCATAAGAGGATATCGATTCTTTAGTTTCACTTTGTTTAAGAAACGATAATTGACACACAACCACAAACTGTCATTGTCCTTCTTCACGAAAAAAACTGGTGCACCCCATGGTGACAGACTTAGCCAAACAAAACCACACTGCAACAGACCATCAAGCTGTATACGTAGCTCTTGTAACTCAGAAGGGGCCATAATATATGGAGACATAGAGATAGGAGACGATCCAGGCTATAGCTCGATCCCGAACTCGATCTCTCATCGAGGGGGTAATGCTACAACCTCTTCTGGAAAGACATCAGTGTACTCCTCTACGACCCTAGGAAATTCCAACAGCTGAACCTCTGATGAACTTAGCATCAACTCATCCATCATGGATGATAAGGATGGAACACGCTTATGACCCATCCGAAGGTCTCACTCACAAAAAAACCACTTTCTCTCCATCCGCATTAATAAAAATGTCCTTTTTTCTAAAGCAATCCATGATATCCTGCACCGAATATAACCAATACATGCCAAGGATGACATCATATGGTTGTATTCGAAAACATAGGAAATATCCCCAAGATCGGTGTTTCCCCAACACTAGCTCACACTCTCTACATACTTCTAACAAGTCAGCTTGACCTCCAACTTGTGTAGTCAACGCCAAGGGAACTGGAAACTTCTCTACCTCAAGTCCTAAAGCATGGAAAAGGGTAGGTGATATGAAGTAGTGTGTCACTCTTGAATCAAACAAGGCATACACCAGGGTAGAAAAAAAAGAAAAGGGTACCTCGAACGACTCCTAGCTCGCCTGGATTTGGCAATGCTAGAGCATGAAACTGACCACGACCTCCTCCACGGCCTCTATGACCCTGATGACGACCACCACCATGGTCTCGCTCTTCTCTCTGAGGATGAGGAGCATCATGGGGATGTCCTATACCTTCCCCATATACCCTCTACTAATATAAAGCTGGTGCAACTGGCTTCTACTGCCTCGGCTAGAACTGCCTCAATGGAGGAACCAGAAGTGTAGCTCCCGGTGCACAATGACTGCTCTGAAAGGTTGAGCACTACTATTGCTGATGTCCATGACCGCGATAAGAAAAACAAGAGCCTGATCTCTTGGCATAGGCCTGAGAGTTGCTGCCTCTGGAGAAACGAAATGTGAAGGGCTGGGACCTACCCCCGACTGAACGGAAACTCTTCTACCCTGAAAACCATGAACCTCGGACCATAGCTCTACTTTGTGAGGAATCATGCTGATTCCCCTCTCATGATGATCCGGTCCTGGACAAAGTCCTCTCGACATCCTCTTCCCCCGCGAGTACCTCAAGCTATGTTTTCAGCATAAATGGGGTGACCTGACACTGGATCTCTGGACGCAAAGCCTCCTCGAAATGCCTCACCCTGGCCTCCTCATATGGTAATAGGTCTGAAGCATATCATATAAGGTTCTTGAAATGGATTCCAAAATCTCGAACACTGGAGGTCCCCTGTCAAAGGGTAAGAATCTCCTGGCGATTGGATGCCTTCGCATTTGAAGAAAGAAACTTGACTCTAAACCTATCTTAGAATTCCTCCCATGAGATCACTGACTATTCACGATCCTCAAGGAACAAGAACCACCATTGCCCCACTTCTCCACGTAGCATCGTAACAAACAAGGAAACCCAATGCTCATTCCGAGCACGAATCGAACTAAAGCCAATATCAACATCCTCTAACCAGTATTCCATGACTGCATCTAAAATAGAGCCCTCGTACTTCTGTAGACTCTGGTACTAAAATTCTCAGAGTGTCTTCCTCCAAGTGTCATTGTCGTCAAACTCTATCCTGTGGCGATATGCTGGAACAACCTGCTGGATGTTTTCTAAGAAAACCTGACGAGGATGTCGAAATGGATCCATACCTATAAAATAACAACCGTTAGAGTTCCTAAGCTTGGAATATGGAAGAATCAACATTAATTAATTATTATTTTTTATTCAATTTAGGTTAACCTATCACAAGGTCTACCCATTCAAACACAGGCCTAAAGAAGAATGATGCTTGATCCTTTCCTAGGTCTCTACCTTGCAACCAGTATCACCTTGTTTAGTAGCCATTGTAAACTTAAAGGTCTGTACATCAGATCATAGGGGGACCTAAATGCCTATGTATCAGCCGGTCTCTAGTGTTTACCTCACTTGCTAAACATGACTGACATTGTTTCCCTACCAACCCATGCAACCTCACCTATGCCTAACTTCAAACTCTATCATTTCCCTCAACTAGAGCTCTAATACAACTCTTTCACAACCCCATCCACACAAAGTGTACCCCTCCTGGGCCAACAATTTGAGAAGGGAGATAATGACTTCTCGAGTCCCGCCTCCAGTAGGCCCCGGGTTGGCGACTAGCACCAAGGGTACAATACACACACAAATGGGAGGCATTATCCTCTAAGATAACACATGTGGAAGAGAGAGATAATATATACACCAATCAACACCGAATTAGAATTATAATATAAAAGAAACCCATGTTCATATATGAAATTTCATGCAAATGTACTATAACTGGAAGGGAAAAACTACTAGTACCCAAAAGAAAGAAAAACAACAGCAACCACAAGCCCAAACAGCTCCTGAAACTCCAAGCCAGTAGAAACCAGCTTGATCTCTAACTTTCTCCAAGTGACCTAAAAAACAGTTTATATATACATAGGGTGAGTATAACAATATACTCAGTAGGATCCTCCCCGAAGCCTCTCGTGAAAAAGTAAAGAAAGCATGGTAAATCACAGTGAACAAAAAGTGAAACTAAATCGTCACCTAAACATGTATACTAAGTTCCCAACCTCACCATGGATACTCTCACCAAGTAACACATACCTGAATAAATCATATAATAAAGAATATCATGGGTACCCCGCTACTACTTCCCCACTGGTTTACCACTTTGCCCCAAAGTCGCACGTCCTAAGCATCTCTCTCCAAAAAGGCTTGCTCACAGACACCTGGATGAAGCACCACATCATCCTACAACCAAAAGTAACCAGGAAATTTCCAGGAACCACCATAGATCGCATAACGTGTATCATACATCGGGTATTATACCTCAATCCATTAAAACCCATACACCGAGTAAGGATCCTCAAGCCATCATAGCCTACACACGTTACCCCTATAATAGTATAAAGAAAACTATATCCAGAATATATGTGTGTGAATAACAACAAGCCATTAAGGCCATATACAAACTTATATGGGTAAAACTAACCAATGTTCCTATAAACACAAGTTACTACCATGAGAATATAGAAGGGCCAAATGGGGTAGTCATCCATTCATCCTCCAAACTGAATGTTGGGGAAAACACCCCCCAGGGCTCAGAATCCCCGGGGTGTCAGTTTCCCTTACTGACTAAGTGGATTAGCGTATAGAAATACAAGAATTATAGGATATATTATATCTCACAACCAAACTATGGGAATTAACTAGTCTTGGACACAACTGCAAATAACATCTCTCAGACTCCATGCTTCTACTTCTAAGACTAGGTATCCTATAAGCACACAACCATTTAAAGAGATTTATTAGATTACATAATTCCATTTTTCTCAGATCCACTATAATTTAATTAATTTTTTAAACATGAAATGACCATGAACAATCCCACATTAAAATTCCTTTAGCATCACACCCAAAGTCAACTGTTTCTTCAAAAAATTAAAACCTCCTCATTATGTTCCAACATCTCCATCCCCATGGGTTAACACCATTTATTCAAATAATCATTACATAATTACTTTCCCAGATTCCCAGGCATTCTAGAAAAACATTTTATGATACTAAACAAAAGGGGGATCAACACGGTGAGTAGATGTACCACTCGTCGAGTCTTTTCCGGTTATAGAAATATTATATACTCATCCTTCCTTGAGAAGCTAGACACAGAAAGCACGTGGAATACCCACCGTGTCTATGACTCTTTTTGAAGAAGGGTAAGTTAGACCAGCTTCCTGATCAGTGGGGAAAAGTAAAGCAGATAAACAACCAATCAAAATTACAAAGCATCTACCAATCACATCTACTCCATTCTATTATCCCTAGTGTCCTCCCTGACCCCACATTCATAAACCGATGCATCTTTCCACTCTAGGCATCATCTGCTGCCACAACCAAAATCCTCCATGCCCCCACATATCACAACAACCATCTAGGATCACATAACAACTCAAAATCAGGAAAAAAAACACCAATTTTAATTGGTATCTTGACCATTTAACAATCAAGAGTGTAACTCAGAAACCTTTAACGAATTATCAAGCAATCAGTTCTTTAATCAATCTTGAATTAACAGTTTTAATTATTCATAGGTTCCAAATTCGGGAAACCTAATTAGTAAGCAATCAAAAATAATTAAACATGCTTACTACACCAATTTTATTAAAATCTAATTACAACTAGAACCATATTTGTTTACATTCCTCTTTATCTTTAGACAAACAATTATCAATTAATCTCAATTTACATTTATTACCAATTTCGATCAATAATGCACAACAAATCAAAGCAAGCATAGATATCACACTATCTATCAAAACATGAGGCAATAACATACTATCGATATCAATTTATTTATCCGCTTAAAATATTTATTATGTCAATTCCATTGTCATCCAATGGGATTAAACATGCTAAAAATATAGTTTCACATTAAAGAAATGAAAAGTAATGAATCCCCTATATCAAAGAGTTCTTGACATTCTTTATCCACACAACGGGTCATGATCCTCCTCTCTTGCCAACTACATCCACCCAAGGATGCCACAGTACGACCGGACCAGTCAAACCCCAAGAAATACCCCAATAGAAGAATGGAGATTACATGATATAATATGGAAGGGAGAAATAGGAGAAGATGATCCCAAAGGAATAACGATAAAACATACCTTATATCAAGGATTTGTCGATACAACTTGGTTTCATCAAAACAGAGCAGAAGAGATCCGAGGAGTAAATTTTGATTGTGCAACTCCTATGGGAAGGATTTAAAGGTTATAGCATCTCATAGCTGGGAAGAAAGAGGAAGAACAGGGGTGGGTGAAATCTTTTCCATTTTGAAGATTTAATGGGGTGAAAGTTTAAGATAAACTTAATTCCCCATTATAATAGGATCACATTAACCCACATAGTTTGACTGAGTAAAAACATCCCGAGCCATAGGAATAATTTATATAGGATTTATGGTCTTTGAATCATCCGTCTTAATTTTAGGGTTGCACAAACACAAACGGTATTCTATTCCAACACCGTATGAGGGATATATGTTGGATTCAAGATCCAATAATAATAATAATAATAATAATAATATTGGGTTTTTCGTGGACCTGAGCCAAAAACCATAATTTAATATTCCACGTTAGACATGAATCGATCGCATTAATGACAGGATCACATCGCCACTGACGAGAAGTCAATCGGATGTTGCACGCGGGAGTTATGGCGGGTCTAATATTTAATAATAATATTAAATCTATTATTTTATGAGTGCTTCAGGTACCTAATCCAAAAACCCAAAAAATACATCCAATATTGGACTCATAATTTCCGTCTCAGAGTCAGGGTCACAATGCCACTAACTGTTCATAAAACCGAGGTCGCAGGAAGAAGTTACGGTCGAAAAAATGTTTTGTCAACAAAAACAATAATATGATTATTATATTATTATTTTTAATTGATTTATTTCAAATACCCAAAGTCACACACCACTCTATCCAATTTATTTCACCTCACTCCCTTTCACCTTAATTGATTTCATTTTATTTTTATTTTATTACTTCCTCATTTAATTCTCACATTCTCTCTCCAATCTAACTCTTCCATTCAAGATTTCTTCTCCAACTCCACCAAAAGTGGCACCTCCCCTTGGCCTTTACTCCATGTACATCATGCCCCATCTATTTTCTCATGTCAAAGTTATTAAAATTAATAATTATAACACCCATCATTATTATTCTAATTTAATCCCATTATATTAGTTGACCATGGTTATTATCATATGAAATTAAAACCATTCCATTTAATTAATAACACACTAAAATCCACCATTTCCATTATTATTTAATAGTAATAAATCCTCTTTAAATTTCATCAAAGGGTCTGCATAATTATAATTAATAATTATAATTATTATTGACACCCATTACTATCTTATAATTACTCCCTCTCTCCCATCAACTAAATCCTTCTCCAATAAAACTCACACGACATCTTCCTAACCTTAATTTTCACAAATTAATGGACCAGAGAGGTCCCGGCCATTACACCATTAGTACATGAGTATACCATATATTTATAGTATCTAGGTTTATTTCTTTATTTCTTGTACCCTAGAGTTAGAAGAAAAGGATCGAGGTGGAGCTCATTGTGTTCATGGAGATCTTTGGTGGGAATTTTTTATCTATTCAATATTTTTGTACTGTAATGTAAAGAATATTATTTTTTTACTACATTAGCTTATATATCATCCATCATCCATGCATTTTATAAACTAGCATTGGCCACTTTTTATCAGTTATATAAAATCTATATTTCAGTAATTTTTCATTTCTTTATAATTTTTTTCTACTATCTATTGTTTCCTAAAAGATAATACTATTGTGAAAATATAATAAGAGGGTATAGTCTAACCACTAACACCTAATTATACCCTAACTACTTTTTGATATCCATTGGCATATAGGGAGACACGCTTGAGGCCATGTGATCCACTAGCTTGGCTACTAGTTTAGTGGCAAGTTGGGTTGGAATGTTACATGAGGGACATCAGTTTGTGGGGAAGTAGTCTTCCATACACATGAATGATGATTTAGTAAACCCTTTGAAGAGAGTGGCAGTGGTTTTATATCATGATATTATTATAAAAAAACCATAGTTTATGTAATATATATAGGTTATTATATCATCAGTGTTTAACAAAAATTGGAGGATTTGGATAATGAAGTAAAATATATATGGTCATTGAAGAACCTTACCTCTTCTTCAGGTATTCTCTTTATGTTTACACTATATCCTTCCTAGGATAGATTTAAGCCCAACTTAAGGATTACAGGATGATGGTATTAAATTTGTTAAGTGATTTAATCATATATTTTCTAAACAAAATAGGTTTTAAGTTTTGAAGAAGGGAGGAGAGTGAGTGCAATTTTGTAACTGAGGAGGAGTGACATTCTTGTAAATACCCAAAATTATTCACTACCAAGAGGTCTCCCTTACTGAATGTACCTACAAAATAGAGTAATAATGTAGGTTAGGGTTTATTTGGTTAATAAAACCTCCACAAAATAAAAACAAAACATCTTTTTTATCATTTTAGTCCTTTGTCTTTAAGTTTACTCAATTTTACCCCTTTTAGTTTTTACCACGATAACTTGTATCTTTTTATTTACCTATGTTATTTAAATTTTTGGAAAAGAATTTAAATTAGATTTATTAAATAATTTATACCTACATATTTTAAATATTAAATCCAATTTATTAAATAAAGATCCTATGTGTGTGGGAAATTAATTTTAACACAAATGCATGTAATACGCAAAAACCTATTTTAACCTTAATCGTAAAAATTAATTTTAACAGTTTTCACTTATAATTATAGTCAAAAATTATGTTTACCTTATTATATAATATATATTATGATTATTTAAAATATTGAATCCATTTTTTCAAATTCAAATGACATTATTTGAATAATTTAATTTACAATTAATCCCACAAACGTGATGAGGATGTTGTTTTTAAATTGAGGATGTTCAAAAGTTTACAATGTTTTTATATCTAAATTAAATATAAAAATAATTAAAATAAAATAAATTGGATTAATTGATATAAAAATTAACTAATTTTACTTTGAATTAAACTCCAAATATAATTTAACAATATAAATTACTTAAACAAAAAATAAATTTTCAATTGAAATTCTTTAGTTTTCACTATTAATAAAAAAATGAAACTTCTTAGAAAAATTTGAAAAATCACACCTAAGATAATTTTGATATTAAAATTTCAAGAATTGGGTTTATATTGAGAAATAAAATCTATAAAATTTTTAAAAATTAATTTTAAATTATGTAAGCAAATCATGACGAATCCATATTTTAAAAAATATATAATTATTCTAAAAACAATTATTTCTACAAATTATTTTTACTTGATTTATAATAAATGGATAGCTAAAAACATGTGTAAAATACAAAATTTTCATATGTTATTTAATCTTAGTCATACCCACCATTCCATCATCTAGGTTATAAAAATCATATTAAATAACAATATTTATTGTATATTATTATTCGATAAAAATCTATCTTGCATGTAATGAAAGATTTCAATGAAAATATTTTTTGTATATAATGAAAGTTACATAGGTGTTGTGTGTAATTGATGATATTTAAAATATTTAATTTATTTTAAAAATATTTAATAATTTATCAGGGTGTTATATTCTCTTCTTCTCTTGGTGTTATATGTCATACACGCTATCAAATACAATGTCATTATTTTTGAATTTCGGGCTATTACATCACCCTTTATTTTGTTTTATTTCCCCAGGATTTACAGAAAGGTATTAATTTGGGTTTTTGTAAGTAGAGTATTATTTATTAAGATCCTTATAGGAGATATCGAAGATTTTTCATGAATAAGATGGTTATGTATCTAGTATCCAAAGGGACTAATCCTTTATGGTTTAGGCATATATATCAATGTTATGTATTGAATATTCATATAAAAATATGTATTTTTTATGTTTAGAATGTTTAGGTTACTATATTTAATTTAAATGAATTTTTTTGAAAGGAATAATCTTATCATTTTCCAGACGAGGTACTCTTGATTTTTTACCGGAAAAGTGAATGGAATGACTATTTTAATTTATACTAAACAAAAACATTTACCCATTATATTGAATACTCTTTGATTTGAACATTACTTTACAAATTACTATAGTTATTTTCAAAGAAAAATTTTACCTTAATATTTTTTAAATTTATTAGAATTTAAATTAGTGATTTAAAAATGAAAATATATTTTCCATAAGAAATGTTTTAGTGATTTATTAAAGAAAAATGTCATTTATGATAAAATCCTTTTATATTAATTAAGATTATATGGGGATATGGTATTTTTACACCATCCTTATTATTACTCTTGATTTTTTATGATTATGATTTCAAAATATTGATGAACTCTATTTTCTTGTCCTCGAGTTGGGCCATGATGAAATGATAAATATTTTCATGACCTTGTGGTATACCTATTAATGGATTATGATTATGTGATGGGTGGTTCAGTTATATCCCTATAATGTATTGGGTATATTTTTTTCCCACGAGCTCAAAAGGTTCATGAGAGTTTATGCCAAGCATAAAATTGGGTACATGGTTGGTTATCCTAATCCCAACAATGGTACATGGGAAGTTATCCTAAGAGTGAAGCAAGTACATACATGGTTAGCCTGATACTAACATATATATAATGTCATGGTGGATATCCTTGACATAATCATTATAATATTAGGATTATTCCACACATTATTCCACTCTTTTATGACATGATATTATGAAAATATTATGATCTGATGGCTCATGCTTGTTTATTTCTTCATGATTTATGCCTCTTGAACTATCAAAATTTATTCTATAACTCATTATTATGATATATTAATTACTAGGTATGATTTTAAAATGTTAATATCATATTTTCATACATTTTTGATCATGTTATTTTTAAAAGATGTGTGATATCTCTATTGTTTTCCCTTATTGAGAATCTAAGCTCACCATTTATTTTATTTACCTTTTACCTAGATATGAAGATGGGTTTTAAGTATGATATATCTAAAAAACTTTCTAGTTATAAAGAACTAAGTGGGAGATGATGTAGATCTTTGATGTACTAGTTTTTTTATATATCCCTATTTCTTGATAAAATTATACTTTTTTGGTTATAAAATGGACCGTAATGATATATAATGAATATTCATCTGATAAGATATAATATATATATATATATATATATATGCATATAATGGTTTTTTAACATAGTTTTTATCATATAAATGTATAATTATTTTTGAAAACTATGATAAGAACCATTAGTATAAGCCTATGTATAGGAGAACAACCTAAGTTATGGTAATGAATGTATTGTGGTTTTACTAGAAAATATATGTCCATTTTAATACTGGTATGCATTTGAAGATGTGGTAAATATGTAGTTAGGGATAATAAATTTTAAATGAGAACATTGGGTATTAACTCAATAATAAATGATGCATGATGACTTAGAAACCCTACAAATTATTTTCCTGATTATATGATTTCTCACTATGATTATTGTTCCTCACACTATTCCCATTGGTTTATGTCAATGGATGGAACCTAGAGGAACCATGTTAATGAAAAATGTGATAAAATATGAAATTATTTTCCCCATGAAAAACAAAAAATTATGAGATATGTAATGAAATATCTTGTTTATATTCTTATTCAAATTTATATATCCAGGAATCATATTGAGCTTCCCAAAGAGATAATAAAGGAACAACATTATATTGATTATTTCATGAGGAAACACACACCTTGGTTTAGTGGGTCCATGGATCAAATATTATATATGAAATAGATTAGTTCCAATAAGAAGATATTTTACATTCCTTAGTGTTCATAGATTAGAAAATCTATTTTAGATGTTTGTTGTTTGGAAGGAGAAGTAGATCAATGGTGAAAACTTATAAAAACTTTTCAGGAAACATGAAGAAATTAATTCTATGGAGTGTGATGATTTTAGAAGGTTATTTTTCAACCTTTAATTTATTTATTTTAATTGTATGAAAATGGACAAGGAATTACTTGAGATAAAGCTGAAGGATGATGAATCTATTATTTATTTTGTGAAAAAATTTACAAGACTTTCTATATAAAGTTTTTGTATTATCATCTAGACTTATAGTAATATTGAAAAATTATTAAGTGGAATAAAATCATGTTTTTAAGGGAATTATCTATGAGGGACTTCAAATATAGTGACCAATACTTTTCATTTATAGACATCACATCTTATTAGATTAATATTTATTATATAATAAAGTGATCCCTACTAGAATCATATAGGTCTAGTTTGTTTGGAAGTATGGATATATAAACATCTAGTTCATATGTAAACTATATAATATCTAAATATGTTCTTAATAAATATAACCCTTATTAGTCTTATCATACATAATACATTTCTTCATAGCCTATGGGATGTAAACATAATAAAGTGCGATCTCAGAGGCTCAATAGGGTAAAACAATGTAGATATCAACATAACATGACCATAAGTGTATGAGAACATGATCACAACATTTAAAAAACAATACTATATATATATATATATATCATATATTATAATCTTGAGTCATACCGAAAATATTTCTAATTTATAATACTTGAATCATAAATGAAACATTGAACATGAGCTATGGTAGCATAATGTTGGATTAGATATAAGTTTGTAGAATAACCATAAGCAACAAAAATCATTTATTTTGTTTTAAAGGATCACTACCAAGACTATAATAGTGGATTGGGTTCACTACCCAGACCATAATAGTAGTAAAATGACACTCCCAAGGCTATCATAGTGGATAATATCACTAAATGAGCTAGTTTTAGTCTATATTCTAGTCTTATTTATGACTTAAAATATCCATCTAAACCCAATGAATTTGAGGGTTATATAATTCTTGGACCACCCATCACATAATTAAAACATTATATATTTATTATATAATATCATAACATATCCATCATATCATAACACATTAAAAATAAATGGGTTTCAAAAATATGTCATTATGGAATAACCCATGGAAAATAAATGGGTTTTATAAACATTTTATCAATTCATCATAGAATAACGCTTGAAAAGGATTTTTCTAAAAAACGTTTTTCATAAAATTCATATAAATACAAATATATAATAATGATGTTATAATAATATCATATACCTAGTAAATAACCGAGGTATTTCATCTTAGATGAGAACTCCTTTAAAAATTACTTAGAATATCTCTTGAGGAAAATATCATTTTCACTTTGAAATAACTTATTTAAAATATAAAAATTATGAAAATATAATGGAAAATTATTTATTTAAAAATATACTTGGAGAACTGTAAAGGAAGATTAAAATAATTGATTATTCATGATGGTAGAAAATTCCATTCATGTAGTATATTCTAAAACAAATGTTTCTTTCACATTATTGGTAAAAATAAAAAGTATTTCATTTATAAAACGATAAGAATATTTATTTTAAACAATTTTGTAACAATTATATCATGGGTAAAAATTACTTTATAAAATCATTGTATAATATTAAAAATAATCTTGAAAAACTTTTTAGAAAATGTGGGTTTGGAAGAAAAAATTATTTTGACCAAAGAGAGAAATAATGCCTGTTTTTCTGAAAAATGTTCTTTCGGTCTCTTGAGTAGTTAAATAGAGGAAAAGAAAAGAAAAAATTTATTATATAGATGTAACCATAGGATAATAATATTCATGAGATTATTGATTGGTAGTTCGTAAGATCTTATCTTTTAAAACTTAATCATAAACAATCAAAATAAACAATGAGATTGTAACATAAAACCATTACCACTATGGTAACAAATAAATAAAAATCAAAAGAATGATATAAAATTAGATGGATATATATATCCTAATAATTTTAATAAAGATTATCATAAAATATATTGATGGTAATTATATATCCCACATAAAATAAATAAGTGGTGAATATGTCATGTGTCACACAGAAGTAAAAGTGAGACGAAAATCCCTTATCTTGAGTAACACTTATTTGAAGGTACCCCAAAAAACATTATAATAAATTTATATTTATTGTATTATATAATATAATAATTTACAGAATTATAATATCATAAATTATACACTTATTAAATTTTAATATCTATTTATTTATAATTAATTATTAAAAATTTCATTTTTGGGTGTTTACTGTTTCGTTTTTCATGACAGTTTCAGTTCGATGGTTCTTATCCTTATAATTTTATCAAGGTTAAATAATATAATTAATGTTAATAATGATATATATATATAAATATAATATTCATTATAAATATATTTCATGTCATCAATAAGGGATATAGATAAAAAAATAAAGTGAATTCTTCATGGTGATGGTAAGTTGAACGTACCCATGAACACAGTTTTCACTTTTCAAAGTATTGAACAAAATAAAGGTAAATATTAATTCACCATTATATTATAATTATTATAACATATATATATATATGAATATATTATATATATATATATATATATTAATTTTACATATTATTATTTCCATCTATTTAAATCGAAAATGAAAGATGAATCAAACTACTTTGTGGAGGCGATAGTCCACATGGACACTTGAGATCTGTTTCAATTTTCCAATGGATTAGATGATAGGAAGGCAGATGTAATATTATAATTCATGAATTATAATTATTTCATAAATATAATATATATATTTTACATCCATCACTATATCCTATCGTAAGAGGCAGTAATGGAAAATAAATTGCAATGATTCATGAGGCAGTAGTCCACCATACATACCATCATCAATATTATTTCCATTTTGATGGAAGAAGAGATGGATATAGATTATTATATAAGAATAATAACATATCAGTATATTTTAGATACTGGTGTTATTATATTTTAATTATTACAAAATAATTAAAGTTGGTAAAATAAGAACTGAAAAGAAAGAGTTTAGTGTAGAAAATTACCTTCACTTAGAAAAGAACAGATTTGGATCTCTTGTTACAGACCCTATGGTTGGTATTTTGGGAGGAAAATAAACTCTATAACATGGATAAGGATTTTAGGTATATATTTTCTCATGTTTTTTTTCTAGTGAAATAGCCTAATTGGTTGAATAGGTGATAGGTGGAGGTACACTTTTGTAATTGACGTGAGTGGTACACTTATACTTTTTCAAAGTTTTAAAATAATGTTAAGTCAATTTATTAAAAAATGGAATAAAAAATATCTCATATTAGAATCATATAAGTTTAAGATGAAATAAAACCAAAAATTTTGTTTAAATAAGTGATTATTCAATTTTTACATTTATCATTATAGATTAACCCCCATTAAACTCATTTTATTTTTAACCATTGTAATAGATTTTTACAATTTTTAAAATTTATTGTTACCAATAATTAAGTTTAACTTATAAAATAATTTTATTTATTATTATTTAAAATATTGAACCTATTTTATCAAATTAAATTCATATAAGTGATATAATTTAATTTAAAATAGAACTTGAAAATACGATGAAAAGAAGATTTAAATTTCTTTTTGTTAATTATAAACTATTTTTATATATAAATTATACATAAAATTTATTCTAGTAGTCTAAATTGGATTAATAATTATATAATTGTACTAATTATAACTTTAAAACCATTTTCATACAATGTTTAAAATTTTAATTGATTTAAACAAAAATTCAATGTTTTAAAAAATCAGTATTTTTCAGTATTCATCGTAAAATTAATATTTTCGGAAAATTCTAAAAAATTCATTATAAGATAATTTTTAGATGTTGACATAAAAATTAATTTTATAGTTTTTTCATAAATTTATTTAAAATTAAATGTGGAAAATGCAACGAAACCACTTTTTAGAAAATAATAGTTTTTAAGAATAAGACTTTATTTATTATTATCCCATACCAAAAAAAATATTACATAAATGATAAACCAATAAAATTTGTATGAAATATATAAATTTATTTAAAATCATTCACCCATAGTGATAAATTTAATTTATTTAGATAAAATCACATTTCGTTCATAAAAAACAAATTTTTTTAAGAAAACCATTTCTTTTACTTTTAAAATGATTTTTATTTTCATTTATAATAAATTTATAATCAATGAATTTATTTTATATTTTGTGTAAACCATAGAATTTTAATTTTTTAGTTAGTTTTATCATACCTTCCAATCTAACATCATGGTTATAATGGTATACTGTTTAACGATTCCTTTAGACTTGGGGTTTCATATATCACATGCTATCAAAGAGATTACATTTATTTAAAAAGAAATTTATCATAAAATCACTAGGTGGTACATTAGTAGCTAAGGAGATATAATTATATGTGATCTGAAGATAAAAAAGAGATCAAAATCACACATCAATCACATTTTTTAAATAGTAAAATAATGATGGAGTTCAAAGGAAATTCTAATAATAAAAACGATGGAGTAAAGTAGATGGATGTTATTTTATGTCATAAGTGTGGAATAAAACATAGAGGAAATATTCTTAAGAGGAATTGTAAATGATTTAATTAAATAAAGGAAATTCATTGGGAAATTAAATTATAGATTATTGGGATGAAGATATCTAACTATGTGAATAGAGAGAGGGATCCACATAATGCACCACCCACACTCCAATGCTTCCAATGTAAGGTGTATGAGAATTATTCTAACTAGCACTTGAATATGAGGGTTAATGATGATGATCTGCTTAAGAAACCTCTTAATCATAGAGATAAAGGGAAATCACATGTTATCATTATTACCTTTGTGAAGGTATGATAATAAAGTAGAGAAAGGTATTGGATATGCAATAAAATGTATATACATGAGATGTATTTACACATGCATCATATATATAATATATATATATATATATTGTGATTATATATATATAGGTTATGTTTTATAATTCAGGAATTTGATAAATGAATAATATTTATATATATGATATATATAGTTTTCATTTATTTCTCAGAAATGGTTTATTTATTAATTATATTTCATGTTGAATGGATTAATCAAATTAAATTTATTTATTGAAATTAATTACAAAAATAAAAATCCAACATGAAATAACTTGTTTAAAGAATTATTAATATGATATGCCTTTAGAACTTCCTTTATAAAAGGATGAGTTCCTCTCCCATTTTGTGTGTGTGGTGAAATGTGAATGAGACTCTTCTAAATTTCTCTTCTTCTCAAGCACTATTCATCTCACCATAGATGGTGATAAAACCCATTTATTATCCTAAGATTCTTCATGATATAATCTCAAATCCATCATATACATTAATATCAAGAGGTAGGGTGATTTCATTCCCTTTTTTTAATATCCCTCAAGCACAATCCATCAAAGGAAGAAGACAATTATTTCTATTTGTGATTTCCAAGTACTTTGATTTTTTATTTTATTTACATGTTAATGTATTGAAGATATATCTACTATGTTTTTAGGTTTTCTTTGACTATAATTTTAATTTTATCATCATAAAAAACCAATTGTTGTATTAGAGGAATTTTATTCATGGATTTAATGTTTTTGAATCACTCGTTTTCAAAGTAAAATAAAGAACATCATTTTTTAAAAACTTATGTGGGTTTTGGACCATTAGGGGAGATGTGCAGAATTTATACCATTATGAAACTCACTATATAAAAGTTATACCTTATGCGGATTATTGTGTAAAGGTATAAATACATTTAGCCTTACTCGACAATGCAACCGTGTAGTATTATGAGAATACCCTTAAGAATAAGGGTTTACATAAGGGTTATCAATTATTTACCCTTACACATAAAAGTATTTTAAAAAATACATAATGGTCCCAAATTATTACCCTTATTCCATGTATGAGCTTTCAAATTACCTATACACAAAGATATTACATAAAGGTAATACCTTTATGTAAGGGAGATGTGTAAAATTAATCTATGTATTACCTTTACATAGTGGATAAAAACATCAGTACCCATATATAGGGTGTTTATGTAAGGGTAATAAGATGGGAACCTTACACAAAATTATGGGTTCTACATAAGGGTAATTATTATATTGTTTACATATTATTTTTAGCATGTTAAATTATTTTAATGGTTTATAAATTGATTATAAATTATGTTAGAAGTTATTTTGGGTATATTTAATTTATAGAGATTTCATAAATTAATTAATTAACTATAAATTATTTGTAATTAATTAAATAAATGTTTAAGTTTTTTTATAAAAAATAATGATTAGTATTTTCAAATACCATTTCATAAATTAAATTTCATGCATTATGAACCAGAAATAAATTATTTATTTAGAAATCATGATAGGTGATTTATAAAGTTTATAAAAATTAAAAAATATATGAAATTTATATTATATAAAATATTTATATAATATATATTGAATTATTAAATGTTTATAATTTATAAAATATCATATGAATTCCCATTAATAAAAAATATATATGGTTTCATTTATAAATGAATGTAAAATTTTTATATTCTTTCTAATTTATAAAATTTTTATAATTAGTATTTATTTGTGAATATTTCATAAATGTCTCATGTTTTGGAAAAGAAATAAAATTTCTATTTAGTTGTAAAATTTCTTTAATATTCATGTTTAGTAATTTTTTTATGAAATATAAATATTATGTATTCCAATTTATATAATAAATGTTTTCCAATATAAAAACTTTCATATCAAACAATCTTTGAAAAAAAATATATAGTTTTCTTCTTCCTTGACCATAATTTTTATTTTTAGTATTGAGCTTTAGAATAGTTTTCAAGCATTATTTTGGTATACTAGGTGTTGGATTCTTTCATGAATTGAATTATCTCTCGAGTAAAGTAGTCCCAGGTAGAGGGACTTAGGGTCAGACTGCATACTTTCCAAGAGTCTAGACTTAGCAATAAAATTGAATTGGGTTGGATATCTATCACTCTAGGCTTACTCATATGGAGTTTTTAAATCTAATATAACTCAACAACTTCACATGAAGCTCTATTTTACCTTTTTTATATGATGAATTTGGAAATGTATGAATATAATTGAATTATATTTTTTAATGATTGACATAGAATTGTTGGTTGTGTAAAGAGTTCCATATTAATATGGAATGAAAATGTAAAATTGGGTAATGGAATAATATCGAAATGTATATGTAGATTGCTCAATTACAAGAGGGGGGGTGAATTGTAGGTTTAAAAAGTTTCATTTTTATCCTCAAGAATATCTATGTTTAATAGATTTAAACAAGATGAATTCACAAGACCTCTTTAGTTATTCATAAAGAAACTAACTTGATTAGGATCCAACAATATGAATCTGATAATGAAAATTCAATAATTTTACTTTGGGATAGATTATTCCTTAAAGTTTATAGAATCTAAAATATATTTTGTTCAAGAATAAAAATGTGTTAGAAAGTTGAACTTCCCAACTTTAACAAATTTAGTAGAAAAAAAATTTGTAACAACAACAAGTAAAAAAGTATAAGAAATATTTTAACCCAAAGAGAAGGTTATCCAACAAACATGGATAAAGGTTGTATGATTTACACTTTCAATAAAGTCTATCTTACCCACACCAGTGTAAGCCCTCGATATGAAGATCGGTGTTTATCTTTTTTCCCTATAAGCCCTCGATTATGTAGGTAATCAACACCTCAATATTCCTATCCTCATAATCCCTTGATTGTAAACAACATCAATCAGATTCTCACTAAGAAGGTTGAACATGTTATTTATAGCTTCAACAAGTTCTTCATAGTATTTGCACAGGGAATGTTGAGCAGAGCTTTCATAGTGTATCACTTCAACTTAGAGATTGAAGAATTCAATTCTAGAATAGCATATCCTAAAAAAAACTCCACACTTTGAATGATTTAAAATGGCTGTGTATTAAGAGGATAAATATCCAATGGTTGAATTCCTCTTCCAAAATTCATATTTTTCCTTTAATCTTGGAGGGACCTATACACATAGCACTTAAGAAAGAGTTAAGTTAAAAAATATCGGATGACATTGTTTTATATAAATAACTATGAGAAACATTAATATTCTTAGGAAACATTATCACATTTAGGATATGATAAAATGAAACTCTATATTGAGGAAAAGAGGGAATTATAAGAAAAATATTTAATTGGATTCTTAAGATTGTGAGATTCAGAGTTTAAAAATATTAACAATCAGATTCTAAGAAAACTGATAGTCAGATTCTAATTTATTTAAAAATAAGAGTATGATTTCTACAAAAATCAGAGTCTAATTTCTTAGAGAATTGGAGTCTGATTTATGTGTGAATCGGAGTATTATTTCTGAGAGAATCATAGTTTTATTTCTGAGATAATCAGAGTCTGATTTCTGAGATAATCAAAATATGATTTTAGAGAGAATCAGAGTATATATTTTTAGTGAACAAGATTCTGATTTCTAATGAAATCATATTCACAATTATAGAGAAATTGGATTCTAAATTCTAGAGAAATCAGATCATCAGTTCTAGAGAAATCAGATTCAGAATTCTAGAGAAATTATATTCTCAATTATAGAGAGATAAAATTCTAAATTCTTGAGAATTTGGATTCTTAATTCTAGAGAAATTTTAATTTTCAATTATAGAGAAATAATATTCTAAGGAACTGTAAGGTGCTAAGTTAGGTAAGGTTCAAATTTTTTGACATAAGGAAAAAATGGTTAGGTTTAGTTAGAAAAATAATAGGTAAGGCATTAGAAACCATAGGTAAATTCAAAACCATTTGTAGAGAAGGAAAAGTTTCCTTAAGAAAGTGTTTCTTAAAGAAAGATATTTTTCCTTAAGAAAATATATTTGTGATTTCCAAAACATAACAGAATGAAGAATTCATAAGGAATCTTATTTATTCAACAATATACCCATTTTTAGAAAGCATAAACAAGTTTTCATAAAAGAATATAAGGATATGAGGTTTTCATTTATGAGTTTAAAAGAAATACTTATCTCCCTTTTTGTTTATGGCTCAGGATTAATACGACTGACCCCCTTTGGTTATGAAATCCCTAAGTATCATATTCTTATCTTTCATAGAGAAATAAATACCCCTTTCTTAATAATTAATTATTTATGTAATCTCCCCCATACATAGACATTCTCTTCTTTAACTTAATATTATTTTTGTAGATTCTCTTTTACCCCTTTGTGATTTTAAAATATGAATGGAGGGAAAACAATTATACATAAAAGTTTAGGAAATATACTAAACAAAACAATGAAAATCAACACTTTCATATCAAATGAATTAAAATTTCATTACAAAAAAATATTGGATTTGAAAAGAAAATTGTTCATACTTGTTTTTCTCCTTCAAAATTACCTTTTTCAAAGTAGACTTCAACTTCTTCAATTCTTAGTGATAATCTTCAAACTTTTTAAGCAACTCTTCTTGATTCTATTTTTTTTATTTCAAGATATTTGATACTCCTTTCTAGGGAATTAACTATTTATCCTTGATACTTGATCAATTATTCTGGGTCTTTTAGTTTTTCCACCAACTATTCTATAATTTCCCTCTCCCTTTTAATATTAATATCAACAAAGTTTAGTTTTCCATTTAGATATTTTTCTTCTTGTTGGAAGCTAGCTTTCTCTACTTACAATTTCTCTGAAAAACATGTTAAGAGATTATTGATCTTATCATAAAATTTATCAAAATCATCATTGACTATGTTAGTGAAATCATAAATAATTTTAAGTTCATCTGTGACTATCTTCAACCACTTTGTTATTTCTCTATATGATATTTTATGAGAATTATAACTGATCTGAAAAGTCTTGAACTCGACACTAAGTATGATGAAATTTCTGATAAGAAATTTTGTTGAATATGTATTCTGATTGACTAATTCTTGAATCTAATGACATTTTGAATCAATTCTAGGAAATAAAGGTATAGAGTTCACAAGATTCTTCAAGGACTTGACCACAATATCGTGTCCTAATAAAGAGGAAGAATCCAAAACAGATTCCTTTGTTGGTGAGGCAACTTAATTTTTATCATCTTTTTTCTTCTAAGATGTTCCAACAACATCCTTATTTATCTTTAAAACAACACCTTTCTTAGGTGTATAAAAAAACTTCCTTTCCTTTCTCTTTCTTAGATATTTTCTTCTCAATATTTTGAGTCTCATGCTCTCTATAAAAATCTTGGAATATTTTATCATCATAACCATCAACTTCTTTATCAACCCCATTATTAAAAATATTATAAGCTTCGTTGTCATAAAATTCTTTATTGGAATTATCATCAACATGTTGAATAATATTATCATTGCTACATTCATCATCTTAAGGGACTTTATTAACCTCATCCCCAACAACATCATATTTCTAAATAGATTTTCCTTCTAAAATAATCCTTGTGGAGGAAAATTGGGAAGTTCTTATTAACAGATTTTGGTAAGGTGCCTCCTTATCTTTATATTCTTCTACCATTCTTATCACATCACCTATTTCATCATACTCTTCTACTTATTCTTTCTGCATTTCTTCTTCTAAAACTATTTGTTTCAGAATTCAAATATCCTTCTCTCCCTTATCCGGTACTAGTGTCTCAGTTGCCACTAGTAACAAAAAAATCATGGGTTCTTGCAAGAATTATTATAGTACATGAACATTTTATGATTCCTTATCAGTGTCTCTTAACAAGGCTTGGATAATTTCCCCTTCTGAAATTTCCTTCTTCAATTACTTTTATTTAGATTTCTTCTCAAGATCTTTAGCTTCTTGTTTTTTTAAAGTCTTAGCCTAACCAAGATTTTCCCAAAAACTACATCATGTTACTTCTTATTCTTCTTTATCTCCCTCCATTTAGCAATAATCACATCATAAAAGATTTTTTCTTCATGGTCTTGGGTGGAGAAAACATTGGTTTATCATTTGGTGCTTTTCCCTGCAGTTTCATCTCTTTAACATTTCATTTCTTGGGAGTTTTTTTATATTTATCTAACTTCTCCTTTATTACTAGTAACATATCATCCTTACCCGGAAGATAAAATAATTCACCTAACTTGACAATGAATCTAATCTTTATCCTTCTTATAGTATCATCACATAACAACATGATCTTGAAGGTTTTGGCCTTTGAATTGCATGAGATTTTGAAAGAGTCTAGGCACTAGACAATGATATTAGACAAGATTGCAGGGTACATAATGATTTTAGATTTTATGGTTCCATTATTAATGTTGATGATGATTAAAAGAATGTACTTAATAAGGTTTATATTTCTTATATTCACCAATAAGTCTATCATAAAAATATGGCATATCTCTAGAGATTCCTTATCTCCCTTCTTTAGAATCAATAAGCCTTGCATCCAAAGGGATACTAGTATGTGGTTTATCAAAATATGTTCTATGTTGGGAATATTCACCCCCTTAATCCCAATTCACTCAATAATATTAATTTTCTTAAAATAACCTTACTCATTAGGTAACTTGTGTGAGAAAAATATTTACTCTCCTTTGTAGGGTACATCCAAAATACATGGAGCCTTCTTATAAGAAAGATATTAATTTTTTCCACAAATCCTAAAATGAAAAATTTATTTTCCATGTTTATAAAAATGAATGATATCCTAAAACTATATCACTAAATATTCATACACTAGATCCTGATTCTTTTACTTTTATACATAGAGGCTTTTCCATCTATTCATCTTTATGAATTTTGAAATCAAGAAGTTATACTTGGTTAATAATTTAAGGTCCACTAACCTTTCCCTAAAGATTATCCAATATTTGTGTTCCTTGGTGGATGCCATCAGAGTCTTTGTGGAGATCTCATGAAACATTCAAAGTTTAAGGGGAAAGGGATAATAGAATGGGCCTCTTGATGGGTGGTAGAGCTTCATTAAAAAAATACAGAGAAAACTGATGTGGGACGTGAAGAGGGGAGATACCTTTATATAGACTTCACAATGATATTTCATCTTCCCAAGTCAATCCAATGGTTGAGATTTAATTGAAATGATATGATGGTTTATATCAATGCTAGAGAAGGATTTATATGTTCCAATCTTTTGAGGTTCTAAGGAAAAAAATCAGATTTAAGGAAAGTGAATTAGATTAGGTTTTCTTAAAGAAAGATTAAAATAACAACAAATAGAAATGAAATTATGATGATATAAGTAAGAAATACACCTTCCAGATTACTTAGAAATAATTTATAGTATTGATAAAGTTCCTCTTATATTTTTTGGTGAAATATAACTTGTTGGGTTTTGGGGAAGAATATTTTAGGAATGGAAATATAAAAAATAAACATATGTACTCCCTTTATAAAAAATACTATCTTAATGTTAGGATATATGTTTCAAAAAAATGTTAATATAGATAATTAACTTGCGGTTATCATTCCTATATTTTGTTTAATTTATTCAAATGTTTTTTATAATAAATGTTTTGTAAATATGTCAGCAAGTTGATCTTGCGTTCAGATAAATTGAAGTATGATATATCCTTTTAAGTGTGTGCCCCCTAAGAAAGTGATGCCTTATGACTATGTTCTTTGGACGAAAGTGATATGCGTGATTTTTTTTAGAGAAATTTCACTAGTATTGTCACATATTTTCTATGTTTTGGTAAAGCTTATTCTATAGTCTATGATTGTGTGTTGCATACACAACACTTGAGCACAACAACTTCTAGATAATATATTTTCAGCTCCAGTAGTGGAAAGTTATACTGAGTGTTGTTTCTTGCATGACCAAGAAACTAATAAATATCCTAAAAAATTAAAAGTTATGAATGTACTTTTTCTATCTATTCTATAACCACCAAATTCAGCATCCAGTTTTTTTTAAAACAAAATCATTTCCATAGGAATAGAAAAGTTTTAAATCCATAGTTTCCTTTAAATAGAAAAAATTCTTTTCCCTACTTTTAAATGGGTTGTTTGGGATAGGATTGATATCATGTACATAATAATATTGAAAACATAATGTCTGGATGACTAGTTATTTTGTATAATAGACTTCCTATCATACCTATAAAATATGTTTGATCTACTAGTTTTTTATCTTCATCAAGATCAAGAGTGTTTGAGGTACCAATTGGAGTACTTATACTTTTAGTGTGGTTATATCCATGCTTCTTAAGTAGATTTTTAATATACATATGTTGATATATAAAAGTTATTTCTGGTTTTTGGGAAATTTAGAAACCATGAAAAAATGTTAACTCACCCATCCTACTAATTTAAAACTCAGTTTTCATGGGATTCACAAATGAATTAGTTAAGGATTGCTGAGTTGATTTGAATATAATGTAAACTATATAAATTTGAACAATTAAAACAATTTTCTTATCTTTATATATATAAAGGGCTAGATCAGCAGTTCCCTTAACATAATTGTTTTGTAAATAAATCCTTTAATTCTATCATACGATGCTCTAGGGAATTTATTGAGTCCATATAAAGCTTTGGTATGTTCGTAAACATGTTAAGAATTATTTATGTCTTAAAAACTAGGGGTTATTCAACATAAAATTGTTTTTGAATATATATGTAATGGTAATCACACTTCACATACATTTTAAAAAGTTTGAAATTGAAAAATGCTGTAAAGAATTTTAGAATATGAATAAATTCATGTCTAACTACTTGAGTGTAGGTTTCTTTGTAGTCTATTACTTCTTATTGATTATAGCCTTTAGCAACTAATCTTTATTAATTTTTTATAATAATTCCATTTTAATCACATTTATTTTTGAAGACACACTTTACTATAATTATAGATGTCTCTTTAGGTCTTTGAACCAAGGTCCAGACATTGTTTCTTTTGAATTCATTTAGTTCATCTTGCATAGTTGTAATCAAATCATCATCACCTGAAGCTTCATCAGTACTTTTAGGTTATAATTGGTAGATATATTCTAGATGCTCTAATTCAATCCTTAGAGAAATTCTAGTCCTTATAAGTTGATTTATATGACCAATGATACTATCACTGGGATGATTCTTAAAGTAAACAACTCATTTTGATTTTGTAAAACCTATTAATAATTATATAGTAAAAAATATTTTGGGGTAAATACTTCTGGAACATTTTCTTGAGTATTTTTCTTATTAAAATAATCTTCCATAAGAGAATTATAAATAGTTTGTGAAAACACATCCAAAGATGTAGGTTTGTGTACTTTAAAAATAAAAATATCAGTTTCATCAAATTTAACATGTACAATTTCTTTAACAGTACAAGAATTTTTGTTAAAAACTCTATAAGCATTAGAAATAGTGGAATAACATAAGAAAATTCCATCATCGTATTTGGGTGTGAATTTATGTAATTTATATTTAGTATTCAAAATGAGGTCATTGCATCCAAATGCTTTTAAGTAAGAACCATTAGGTTTGGAACAGTCTATAACTCATAATGTGTTTTATTAAGAAAATGTTTGATTAAAAATCGATTTACAGTATATCAAGTAGTAATAATAGCTTCAACCAATTTTTTTAGAAATAGAGTGTTCACTCAACATGGTTTTCTTATCTCTTGAAGAATACCATTTCTTCTTTCAACAAAACCATTTTTTTAGGAGTTCTTAGAGCTTAAAAGTTATGAGTAATTCATTTCTTACAACAAAAGGTTTCAAATATGAATTTTCAAATTCCCCCACCATAATAGCTACAAATAGTTATAAATGGATGGTTTTTATCATTTTTAACTTTTTATGAAAAAGAATTAAAATAAAAAGTTGCTTTAGATTTTTTTTCAAGAAAATAAACCCATATAAATCTGATGTAATAATGAACTAAAAAAGATATATTGTATTTTCCTCCAATAATTATAGTTTCCATTGGACCAAAAAGATTAATATTCACTAGCTATAATGAATTAGAAGTTAATATTTAACTAATTGATTTAAATCTTGACATATGTTACTTTAGAAATTGACAAGGGTCACAATCTTTTGAAGAATCAAATCTAATATCAAGTAGATCCTTAAAAACTATTTTCTTTGAGATTTTTCATAGGTTTTTGTGATTATAGTGTCTAAGTATTCTATTCCATAATCATAATTGATCTTAAATTTCACTAAGGAAAGGTATGTCTTACCTCTTAAGGTCTTTTAAGTTATGTGTATAAGTATTATCATGCCTATGAGAAAAGAGAATAAACTCTTCATTGGAATTTTGTACTAGGAATTTATCATTCCTAAAATTCACAAGGTAAACTTCATCACATAATTGTCTTATTATTTTAAGGTTGTTCTTAAGACATTTTACAAATAAAACATTTGAAATTAAAGCTTTTCCAAGAATAATAATACTGCTTATACCAACAATTTCTCCAAGATAATTAACTTTGAAAGTTAGTTTTCAACATTTCATCTTAAAAATATTTTCAAAGAATATTTCAATACCAATCTTGTTTTTGGGACATCCACTATCCATGTACCATGTATTGTTATTAATAATT
Organism: Viscum album; assembly: GCA_963277665.1. Lineage (NCBI taxonomy): Eukaryota > Viridiplantae > Streptophyta > Magnoliopsida > Santalales > Viscaceae > Viscum > Viscum album. The sequence goes on from OY728138.1 coordinate 462,386,901, forward strand.
CCTTTGATTTCATAAAAATAAAATAGTTAAACTTTTGAAATCAAAAATTTATTTGATATGAAAAAGTTAAAAAATAAAATCTTAGGTATCAATATTTTCTAAAAAAACGAGCTTTATGAAAACCTAAGGATTGGGTTTTATTCAAAGAATAACATTTCTCCCAATGTCAACCACATTAACACTTTATGAAAAGAGGATCACTTTGGGGTAAAAAAAATATTTATGAATAAAAACTGGTTTTGAATGAGAATAAAAAAATATAGAACTATTACTTAGAGGAAAAAGTAGTAAATACATTTTATGAAAACCATACTTTCCAGGAGTAAAGTTTGATAAAAGTTTCTTGGAGGAAAATATTTCAAATTTTATTCTAATGATTAATTATTATACTAATAGTTCTTAGTCTTATAATTTTATTTTGTCTTTAAAACGTTTTTCTTGGAAATAACTTTTTTAAGATCCTTAGAATGCTTATCCTTTTCAGAATTTACATCTTTAAGGTTTTTGGAAACAATTTCAAAATAAAGGATTTTCTTATGAAGATATTTTGAAAGATATGATATTTCTTTTATTAAAATAGAGATTCTAGAATTTTCTTTTCTATGTTTCTTATTGATATTACTATTTTAATTCTCATGTAATATAGAAAACCTATGTAATTATTCAAAATAAGATAAAGTATTATCTTATGAAGAGGAATATTATTCATCTAGAGATTCACAATATTCTTCATTAGGATAATTAGAACCTACAAAAATGTTGGTTAATGATTTAGTGGTATTTACCTTAGCTATGAGACAAAAAAGTTTTGTAGTAATTTTGGCTATATGACCAATATTCTTCTATCCATAAGAATAAATATTTGAAGATTCATCAAAAGAGTCACCACCACTGGCACTCCATGTGTTGTTAGATTTTAGTACCTTCTTAGACTTATAATTGAATTACTTCTTCATGGTTTCTCCTAAATACCTATCCTTTATTTATTTCCTTTTGATCATAAGGCAATCTGGTCGGATATAACCTGCGCTCTTGTATTCATAATAAGTCACCTCTGAATATTTCTTATCATTTCGATCTTTCTTCATGTATCTATATTGAAAATATTTCTTTCCCACAATCTTGTTCATTATTAGAGAAATATTGGAAAGTTTATTCCCAGAATGATCACTATCACTTGATTCAGATATAATAGTATCTTTATTTGATTTTGATCTATTAACTCTTTCAAGAGTCTTGGGTTTCATATGATTTGATGTAGTAGTGAAAGAAACACTACCATTAAAATTATTTTTCTTATTGATCTCTATATCTCCCTTCATTCCATTTTCATACTGTATAAGATTCCCGAATAAATCATCAAGAGTAATGTTTGAAACTTTCATATTCTCATCAATCACTATTCTTTTGGATTCCCACACATTGGACATAATATTAATTATATTATCCAAAATAATATCATCATCAAGTTCTTTCTCACCCATTGTCTGAAGATTTTTGAAAATAGTTATAAACCTTTATTAAAATTTATATACAGGTTCTCCATAAGAAAACATCAAACCATGGTATTCATCTCTAAGCATACCTATTCTTGTTTCAATAACATTGTATGTTCCAAAATGTGTAACTTATAATTTCTTCTAGATTCTATTTGCAACTTCACATGATGAAATATGGATGAAGATGTTTTTTATCATAGAACATAATAAAGTATTGTGTACCATAAAGTTAAGATGATACTCTAGCATTTCTTTATTGTTGAATTATATGATTTCGTTTTCTGGAATATTTTAATCTCCAGTTAACATAACAAAATTATCCACATTGGTATTAATAATAAAAGTATTCATCCTATATCTCCAGTATTCATAGTAATTTCCATTAAAAATTGGAAGTCTATTAGTATTTATATTTTCTATTACTCTAATGTTCATTCCAATAATTCCTAAGAAACAATATTTTCATCAAAAAGGGTTAGTAGAAATTTTTTATAAATAAATTTTTTATAAGAAAAATATTTAATAAAAAATTGAACAAGTAAAGTAAAGTAAGAATAGTTGAGCAATAAAACTTATATATAAGTATAATTATTTCAGAGACAAACTTTGATACCAATTTTCAGATCAAAATATATATGTAGATTTATCAATTACAAGTGGGGGGGGGGTGAGTTATAGTTTTAAAAACTTTCATTTTTTATCCTTAAGAAAATATATTTTTAACAAAGTTAAACCAGATGAATTTAAAACCCATATTTAGTTCTTAATAAAGACACTAAAATACTTAGGATCTAATAATATGGATCCAATATTGAAACCTAAACAAGTTTACATTGGGAAAGATTCTACCTTAAATTGTATGGAATCTAAAACAAATTTCACACAAGATTAAGAAAGTGTAAGAACGTTACAATTTTTAACTTTAACAAAATAAAGTGGAAATAAAACTTGTAACAATAATATGTAAAAAAGTATAAAAAATATTTTATCCCAAAGAGAAGGGTATCCAACAACCTTGGATAAATTCCCTTGATTTATACTTTCATGAAAGTCTGTCTTACCAACACTAGGGTAAGCCCTCTATACGATGATTCGTGTCTGTCATACTATCGCCACAATCCCTCAATTAAGTAGGTAATCAACACCTTTGTCTTCCTATACCTGGAATCCATCAATAATAAACATAATATATTGGATTCACACTAATAAATTTGATAAGTTTTTCATAGCTTGAAAAAGTTGTTTACAATATTCGCATAAGGAAAGATGAGAAGAGCTTTCACAGTGTATCACTACAACTCAGAGCTTCAATAATTGAATTCTTGAACAAAAACTCTCAAAAAAAAACTCATTACTTTGAATGATTTCAAATGGCTGGGTATTTATAGAAAAAATATCCAATGGTCAAATTCGTCATCCAATAGTCATATTTGTCCTTACATTTCAGAGGTCCTGTTAATGTGGAACTCAAGAAATGGTTAAGTTAAAACATACTGGACAAAATAATTTTATATAAAAAACTATGAGAAAAGTTACTATACTTAAAATACATTACCCCATTTAGGATTTGATAAAATGAAATTCTACATTAAATAAATTAGTTAACTATAAGAAAATCATTTAATTAGTTTATTAATATACTGAGATTTAGAGTCTAAAAATATTGACAATTGGATTCTAAGAAATCTAATAATCAGATTATAATTTATATGAAAATCATAGTATGATTTCTATGAAAATAAGAGTCTGATTTATAATAGAATTGATGTTTGATTTGTGAGAGAATCAGAGTCTGATTTCTAATAAAATGAAAGTTTTATTTCTGAGGGAATCACTATCTTATTTCTTAGAGAATCTGAGTCTAGTTTCTTAGATAATTAGAGTCTAATTATTAAGATAATTAGAGTATAATTTATAATGAAATTTAATTTAAAATTATAGATAAATTGGATTTTAAATTCTTGATAAATAGGATTCTTGATTATAGAGAAACCAAATTTTTAATTCTAGAGAAATCAAATTCCCAATTCCAGAGAAATTGGATTCTGAATGCTGGAGAATTCTGATTCTCAATTTTAATGAAATTAGATTCTAAGGAAGTATAAGGTTCTGAGTAAGATAAGAATATGATTTTTTTACTTAAGTAAAATATGGTAATGTTTAGTTAGGAAAATATTAGGTAAGGCATTGAAAACCATAGTTAAAGTCAAAACCATTCTTCGAGAAAGAAAAATTTTCTTTAGAAAATGTTTCTTAGAGAAAGAGAATTTTCCTTAAGAAAATGTTTTTTTGATTTCCAAACATAAATGAATGAAAATGGAATAAGGAAGATTTTTGAATCAACACTCGTTGTCTTGAGAGGAATGTGAGGGGTTACATGGCCTTTAACAATCTCCCCAAGATGCCAAAGGATGGAAAAAATATGCCGATGGGATTTAATACAGGCCGGGGATGATTTTTTATTTAAGAATTAAAAAACTAACCAAACTAACCATAACCAACCAACCACTATTTGAATCATGATAAAATGGAACACAACTAAAAATTTTCATTTCTACAAAACCAACCAAACAATATCACAAAATAAGACAAACTATCATCAATATAAACAATATAAGACCTAAAACCAACAAGAATCAAAGAAAAATATAACTCCATGGATCCATAAGCTCTATGCTCCTACTTCACCAAAGAGATCAAGTATCACAAGTTAGTTCTGAAGATGTGTGATACTTTTTCTTTTTCCATGTTCTGGTAAATGATATATACAAAATCACAAAATATACAAAATGTGGGTGAATACTAAAACCCAGTAATTTTTCCCTAACGAATTCCCTAATCACTCCACTATGATAGAAAACATAGAAAATTTTTATAAAATAATTCATATTTTTTTCAAAACTCATTTTGAATAAATATAAACAAGTAACCTATCCACAAGTTTTGCAAAAAAATCCATTTTTTAGATAAAGAAATAAAACAATGCTTGGAAGCCAATTCAAAATTTCCATTTGGTATAACCATTCCATTCAAAATATCCACACCACCTACCATGCATGAATCATTATAGTAGTTTCATACTCATGATCAGTCTCTCATTGATCTACCAAGTCATCAGATGGAAATTATATCCCATGTCCCATTACAACTTTGGCACCAAGCACAAGGTTTCATTTCAACCAATCCTTACAAATTAAATATGAACACTCACACTAAGTATTCCAGAAAAACGTTTCCAATACAAACATGAAAAAACCATTTTAATAAAACAAATTTTTTATGATAACACTTTTTCCAAAAAGACATTTGAAAATTCAAACAAATCCATATTTTAAAATCAACAATTTAAAATTATAAAACTAAATCACTTTGCACAAATTACCACAATTCAATAATTTCACCAAAAACCATAAATTATCAGTAAAGAGGATTTATATAATGATTTTAATAAGAATTTCACAATCAAATTCAATCAATGAAATCAATTTTAAACTGATCTAATTTTTTATTGTAAGAGGAGTAGAGAGTGAAGCCACTTACCTTAGGATTTTTTTATTAAAAATGATAAATAGAATGAAAAACATCACAAAACCAGGTTCAATCTCCATGAACCCACATTATATATATTCCCCTAACATAAACATGGCCAAATATTATCATATTTATCCTCCATAACCTAATATCTACCCATAGAATATATAGATCTAAGAAACTGAGATAGGGGGAGAATTAGATCTAAAGAAAAAACCACAAATGACCATGAACAATCACATACCATTAGAAACAGATTCTAACAACCAAGGAAAGCCTTTATATCACATCCATATCAATAGTAGAACCTTCCTTGACCATTGAGAGTGAAAAATCCCAAGCTTTATCTATTTTGGAAAAAAGGAATTAAAATTTAAGGACAACCAAGATCCACTTTTTTAGGATCTAGTTTTTTAAATATTCACATTTTAGTCACATTGTTAGGAAAACCAAGCACAAATCGTGTGCCAGTCACCGCCTTAAGGAAACCCCCCCCCCCCCCACACTGTTGTTTCTCCCAACCTCCAAATCATGAGCTACCTGTTCTAAGGAAACTACCTCAAAAATACCAAAGACCCTTTTCAATGAACACAATTTCTACTAGGTAGCTGGACGGTTTAGATGAACCATTCAACTTCCATGCTTCTTCACTTTCCCCCTATGTCACTGCTTATAGCTTCTTAGAGGTGTTACATGGTTTTACAAAACTATTAACTAACCATAAACCAATATAAAATCCCCAAAAGATCTAAAAATGTTCTTTAAACTCTCCCAAACATCACCCATATACTTTATATACATAATAAAACTAAATAAATGGTTACTTACTAGAAAATTTTTGTGCTACATTCTACCCATCATTGGCCTTTCCATACCCGGATAGTAGAAAACCATGAGTTCCTTGAAAGAGTTCCACCCACTGCTCTTTCATTTATTTCTTAGTTTCCCAACTGTCTTCTTGATTTTGACCATGTTTCCACCAAACCCAAACAAGACTGATGCTTTTATCCATGCCAGAGTTTCTCTTTACTATCGAAAATCTGAACTGGGATATGTACCAATGAAGAAATTTGCTCTAGGTAAATGTGTTCCCATCGAATCACATGATCAAAATCAGGCTGATACATTTTCAACTAATATACATGAAACAAATTATACACCACACTTAACACTGGTGGAAATTCCAAATGATATGCTACCGCACTAACCCATTGTAGTATCTCAATTGGTACTATATATCTAGAAGATTACATTACATACTTCCAAAAAATTTCTATATCTAAGCATTGGGTAAATCCTCAAGAACACATGATCACTCATTGTGAAGGGAAACAACAATAAATTATGATTTTCATACAATATAAACAATTCTAATCCATTTTCATTCATTTCTTGTTCAAATAAATCCTCTCCATTATCTCTTGGAAAATGCTCATCCTAAATAGTGAATTCTCACCTATTTCCACCCAATCTAGTGGATAACGACATGGATGAATATACAATGCTTCGAGAGGATTCATATGTATCATGTTTTAATAGATGTTTTATATGAGAACCCTAAAAAGGGCCTATGTCCCTCCCATGAGACACAAAAATCCATCACATAATCTCACAACATGTCTTCTAACATTTGTATCAACCGTTCAGATTGATCATCTGTGTGAGGATGAAACACCGTACTCAAAGTCAACTATGTTCAGAGGGATTTTTATATGGATTTCCAAAAAGGAGACATAAACCTGGGATCTCTATCTAATACAATTGAAATGTTTATGCCATGTATCATTATTACTTCTTGAATATAGATTTGGGATAGATCCACCACTTTATGAGTCTAAAAAATAGGGAATAAATGGGATGACTTTGTGTGTCAATCAACAATCAGCCATATGGAAGCACGTTTCAATACTATTATTGGGAGACCAATAACAAAATGCATAGCTATTTACTCCCATTTCCACTTTAGAATATGTAAATATTATAAAATATCTACTGGTCATTGATGTTATTCCTTAACTTTCTAACAAGTTAAGTATCTAAAAACAACTTGAACCACCTTCCTTTTTATTCCAATACTCTAAAACTACACATTCAATGCCTTATAAATCTTCTATATTCCTGGATGAACAACCAATCTTAAATAGTGGTTAGAATAAAAGAGTTGTTTCTGAAAATACATAGGTACAAACATCTGATTTCTAAAACCCAACACTAAACACCCATCTAGCCTCCATCCCTAAATGGTCTCCCCACAATTGAGTTCTGAACTCATAGCCACACATTCTGTATTGGATTTATGTTACTTCTTTACTATCTTCACCAAATCAATAACAATAGAAACTAGAAGGAAAGCCATAACATCACCTCAGTGTTTATTCTGGAAATATTATGATAGGTCTCCTTGCATGAGAACACATCCCAATCCAGATCCAAAACAATCAAAAATACACCACATCACCTTGTCATGATTTTTAAAATATCAAAATAGGTGATAATGTATGGAGAACATTCCACTCTTGAATGTATTTATGAAATTCCTTAGTCCAGTATAATGGAAAATTATTCTTTTTCAAATCTCTCATAGTAAAATCTATTCATTATACATTACGATAAAAGCATCAATAATAACAAACTTGACTAAGAAAACCTTATATATCAAATAAATTTTTAGCGGTTGTGAAGAGATAACATCTTTTATCTTCTCCAGATCCACTAAGTCACATATTTCAGAAATCACATATCCAAGAAATCATACATATATTACCAAAAATCACACTTTTGATAATATGGCATAAAAACAATGGTCTCTCATGATTTCCAATACTATCTATATGTGTTTCCCATACTCATCCCTCATCCATGAATACAACAATATGTCATCCAAAAAAACCACCAAAAATGAATCTAGATATCAATGAAATATCTGATTCATCAATTCCATAAATAACTATGGTGTATTCATAATACCAAAATGTATTAAAAAATATTCAAAACAGCTATATCTTCTTATGAAATCTGTCTTTGAAATATTATCCTTTCGAACTCGTGATTGGTGATATCCTGATCAAATGTCAATATTAGAGAACCACTGATCTCCCCTCAATTGATCAAAAAGTTAATCAATGTGTGGAAGTGGATACATGTTATTTTTCATAACCTGATTATTATTATGATAATCAACACAAATACATATATTTCCATCCTCTGTATTCACGAAAAAGACCGATGCCACCCACAGAGATGTTTCAGTCAAAATGAAATCATTTATTTCTACCTCTTCGAACTACACTTTAAATTCCCTCAATTTTGTTGGTTTTATTCGATAAGACATAAGTGATATAGAACTGTTCCCTCAGAGGAGATCCATCTTAAACTACACTTCCCTTACCAGTGGTAACTCATAGAAATTTTCAAGAACCACAATGGAAAACTGATTCAAAATTGCTGGAAAACTACTATTCTCCATTAATTCTAGTGATTCCAAACTCAAAACAACCATCTGGTATGAGATTATTCAAACTATTGGTTCCTAAAATCCCATTGTACCTACCTTTACACACCTTTATCCTTTAATGAGATGCTCAATTCCAACCTTAGTTGCAAAATTAATTGTTCTTATATAATAGTCGATGTGAGAATTGAACATGGTAAACCAATCCATAGTGAGGATTACATCATTGACTTCCATTTCAAGCATATATAAATCCTATTTCAGATATTCTCCATCAATATTTATAGAACATTCTTTAAACATAAAGCATCAACATTCTCTTTGACCAAGAGGAGTTTGAAATTTTATCATGGAGGAATTTTTCTAATGTTTAAAACTATGAAAATCAATCACATAAGAAGAAATAAATGAATGGGATGCACTAGTATCATAAAACACTTACATAAGGGTAAAATTTAAAAGGATCACACCCCTATCCACAGATGGTCCAACTAGAACATCCAAAATCACATTCTCAGCTCCATATAATTTATTTTTTCATAACTCTTTGATCCTATTTCCCTAATAATATTTTCCTTTATGAGGATTCATGTTATTCTTCGAATCACTATGGAAATCTCTATTCTGTTGATGAGAATGATTCTGAATTCTTTGTCTCATTGTAGAATATGATTCCTGTGATGCCTGAGAAGTGTCTTGAGCACTGGAACTCAAAGCACTGCAAAATTATCGCTGTATATATACCATATTGTTTAAATTATAGCATGATCTTGGTTGTTCCATACAGTCTCGATTTATGTGGTCAAGCAAACCTCATTGGAAACATCCAACTCTTCATGGGTCTCAGAGGAAGATTCATCATTCCAACTATTTTATTTGGATTCATACTCTCACCATAGAAGTAGGCTTCCCTCTTTTTCTTTCCCCCAATATTAGAGTTCCCACCAGTTCCCATGGAAATCAACATACTTTATCCTCCCATAGCTCCTGATATATCACTTTCCTCCACCATTTATCTATTGACAATCTATATATAGTGATTAATATAGAGCACAATAATCTATGAGTCAATCTCTTAACTTAGCCCTAATTTAAATATGTGTGCCTTTAAGGAAACAATAACCACATACTTTGGTGAAAATCACACTAAATTCATGAATTTAGCAGTATATTTCATGACATAAATATTATTATAATTTATGCTGAAGAATTTTGTTGTTTTATGAATCATAAATGTGTGAGGATAGAATTGTTTTTTGAACAATTACCCACAATTCTATCAACCAAAATCTTAATCCACTTTATCCTATGACTCTAGATCCCACCACTAGAATGGAATATCCTAGAGCATATACATCACCGGCTGGACTTTTCAGCTCTACTGGTGTGCTAATGAAATGGAAGAAACAATTCATCCTATTCAACCACACCTACACCTTCTATGGTTCAAAATCACCCCTAAATATGGGAGGCTTATGCATATATAACTATATGGAATGATCCAATTTTCTTGGGTCATCCCTATAGTTCCCTATGTCCATAACTTAAAATGAATCGATGATACTCTGAACTAGTTTTTGGTTCACCTACAGCTTAGGTGAAACCACATTCTCTGGAGCATATTCTGGTTGGTTTTTTTAACGCATACCAGGTGTCATTTTTTTATGAACAACAAGAACCATAATTCTCCCTCTCTAGAAACATAATGCGTAACATTTAATATTATACCACATAAACTATCATAACATTATTTTCCAAAATCAATATTTTCCATAATCAAACATTTTTGAAAGATCACTAGTTGATTTTGAGAATCAAATGATTTTAAAAATACCCCAATCTTTCCCTTTTCAGATTCTTTCATTTGAAAAAAATTTCTACATTTTTGAAAATTTATCATATTTTAAAAAATCATATATCATTACTCAAATTGAGATTTAAATTCCTAGTGGGAATTCATTCCTTTAATGTATGTCATGATGGTCTCATTGGCTAAACCCATGACAATGAGACTAAAACCCAATATGTGTCTCCAAAACAATTATGTAACCAACTACCTAGTAACTTGATGTTCATCATATGAAGGTTAACTATATATTTTTTGGCTCTACATTTCAGGTCTTGACAATGAAATTACTTTTTATGATCCAAACTCAAGGAATAGAGAATAATAAATTTCATATCCAAGACTGAGAACCAATACCAAGTCAAATATCACATGTTCCAAAAGGTTATTGGGTAGAACCAAGCTAATAAAACTTTCCTTAAACATAATTTTGACTGAACAAAATTGATACCATTTGTAAAATCACACCCCTTCTCATTGGATTTCGATGGAGGTGTGATGTTACTTGGTCTTAAGAGAAATTCCCAAGAGGCCAATGGTGGGTAATAGATTTCGAAGGGATTCAATACATATGGGGGATGATTTTCTCTTTCATAATAAAATAACTGACCAAATAAAACATAACAAAACAAACCACTATATAATGCATGATAAAATGAAAGACAAGTCAAACATTTCATTTATATCAAACTATATAAAGAGTATCACATCTGAAGACTATAAACCAATATGAATAAAAGACAACTATAACTCCTAGGCTCCATAAGCTTTATTAAACAAATTCTACAAATATAACAAGTATCATGAGGAAGTGAAAAATATGTATAATACTTTACCTTTTCCCATGTCCTGAAGAATCACATATGCAATAGTTCCAAAGTTCCAAAGAATGGGTGAATACTAAAACTCAGTTGTTTTTCCCCACTGACTTCCGTACTCACTCCTCTATGATATAAAATCTAGAAAAATTTATATAAAACAATTTACATATAAAAACTTCCAAAACAAATTATAACAAAATATGAACAAGTATCCTATCATCCAATGTTCCAAAAAATACATTTTTTAGAGAAAGAAACCAAAGAATTCTTTGAAACCAATTTACAAGATCCATTTGTCATAACGATTAAATTCGACATGTCCACACCACTAACCATGCATGCATCATTATGAGAATTCCATAATCATGATTGGTCTCTCATCGATCTACCATCTCATCATTAGGTGGTTATATAGTATGTTCTATTACACCTTTATCAATGAGCACAAAGTAATTTTTCAACCGAGCCTCATAAATGCAATATGTACACACACACCAAGTATTCACAAAAATCATGCCAATCCAAACATGAAAACACTATTTCAATAAAACCTTATTTTTATTGAAAACCATTTCCAACAAGCAATTTTGAAAATCTAGAAAACCCATATTCTAAAATCAACAATTTAAAATCAATAAACTAAATAACTTTTCTCAAAAAAATTCCATAATTCCACAATTTCACCGAAAACCATAAATATCCACTAAAGAAGATTTATATAATGATTTTAACCAAAATTTCAGAATAAATTCCAATCAATTAAATCAATTTTAAGCTAAGATAATTATTTATATCAAGATGAGTTTATAATGAATCCGCCTACCATGAGAGTTTTTGTAGAAACCAATAAACTAGATGAAAAACATCACATAACCAAGATGAATCTCTATTAACCCCCCTTATATATCTTATCATACCATAAATGGAAAAATATAATCATATTTGGAATTAGAAACCTTAGTTCTACCCATAATGGGTGTTTATCCAAGAAACCAAGAGATAGGGAGAATTAAATCTAAGGAAAGCTCAAGGAATGACAATGAATGATCACTTACAATAAGGAATCACCTTCTAATAACCATGTTAAGCCTCCAGATCACCTCTGGATTGGTGGGATAACATTTCTTGACCTTTGAGAGAGAAAAATACCGAGTTAGGTCCATTTTGGGAAAAAAGTCATAAAAACACAAGGTCGTCCTAGGTCCAATTTTTTAGGATCTAGTTTTTAATCATGCATCTTTTAGTCGCTTGATTAGGCAATACATGCATTAACCATGCTCCAACCACTGCCTTAAAGAAACCCCCCACATAGTTTCCTCACATGATATCTAAACTGTGCACCAAACATGCTGAAGCCACTACCTCAAAAATCCAGAATCCCCTTTTCAAAGTGCATAGTTTGTACTAGGGAACTGCATGGTTTAGACAAACTATACACCGCCTGTGCACATTGTCTTTTTTACCTGGTCTCTCTTTTCCCAGTTTCCTATAGGTGTTTCGTAGTTTTCCCAAATCTTTGTCTAACCATACACATGCATAAAATCCTAAAAAAACTCTCAAAAAGTTCTCCAAACTATCACAAAGTTCACCCATATACATTATATGGATAAAAATCATAAAGAAAGGGTTACTTTCCAAAACCACTTGTGCTACATCCAATACTAAATTATTAGAAACATTTATAATCAAAAGGAAATAAAACATGGAAAGATAATGATAACATATAATGTAATAATTATGAATTTAATTTTAATATTATATATATTAAATAGGTTAGAGTTTAAAAAGAGAAAACAAATACTAAGTGTGATATTTCATCCAAAATAGTAATTTTCAGTACCTTTATCTTCAAAATATTTATTTTTGATCTTAAAATTAGTACCCCTATGTTATCTTTCATAAGGAAATAAATTTATAAGCAACTTAGGAGTTTCATGTTTGGTATTTTTAATATTAGAACGAGTATCCCCTGAACGCCTTTATTTGGATTATTCTTAGTATTTTCTTTTGGTTACCCAAGATAGTAATCACTAAGGGTTTAGATAATAAATAAATAGAGCTTAATTAATCTATATGATGGATTTGGATAAGTGTTTATCTACTCAAATATCCAATACTCATAACAATTATGATTGGGATTATTCCATACCTAAATTATCATGTATTTATGACATGATAACTAGTGTAAATTATTATGAAATATTGATATTTTCATACTAAATAGTACATGTTAATCATTTTTTGCTATATCAATTTCATTAAAAGTACATAATGAAAATATATAATACTTGATTTTCATCTTGTAAAAAAATCCATTTAGGGAAAATTGGATCATCATCCACCATGACATTAAGATCTATAATTGAAAAATGAAATCTTAATGGTATAAAATTCCTGGATTGGTATAAAAAGTTTTTAATTATTCCCAAAAAATAATGAAAATTGTATGTGTTAGAACGACCTTCTCCTTATAAAATAACTATTAATGATATTAAATAGAAGGTTTAGATCACTATTATAAACATCAAAATGATGAACAATAGGTCTCTACAGTTATAATATTTACAATTGAGTAAAAATTGAAAAAGAAACATGAGACTCTTAATGCATTTCAAGTGATAGAAAATCATAAAATGCTTTATCAACAACAAGTAAGTCATGAACGATATGATGTGACAAGATCCACTTTTCATCTTAAGATAATAAAAGGAACCTCAATCTCCACCCTCGTACTCAATTATATTGGGAACATAAATGACTTGGAGATTTTGGTTTCACCTCTAAAGATTTAATTGGAAACAAATTTCATTCTACAATTACCACTAAAAAGGTTCTGACATTTTGGTATGAATTAAAATATTAATGAACTCTATAAAAATTTACCTATTATTTTCAATAAGTTGATTATTTTTGATCATTACGTGTTCAGTTAAGGATCAACCACTATAATAATGGTATAAAAGGAGATGGGTAACAGTTCTGAAAAAAGAGTGAAGAAAGTAGGTTGTGGAAATTCCAAACCACCAATAAAACTAAGAAATAAAAAGGCAAGACAATATTTTCATTGTGGAAAAATTAGTCATTGGAGAATAAATTTTATGGATTACCTAAAGTGTTTCAAGAATCCATGAGAGGAATATAATTCAGGTATGAATGTTATAGAATTCAATTTTTTATGGTATGTGATACTAATTATATGTTTTACAAGTGATTTAAATATTCAAAACACCAGAAAAATAAATATTTAAATGATCAGGTTGATGTTGATTTCTATGTAATAGAGCACTGATTTTTTTATCAGAGACTTGTATTATTTAGGATTTGATGAATATTTCCAAATATGTGTATTTTCAAATTTTTCTCTTGAGAAGACATTAAAAATAATGGTTATTTTAAATTATATGGATTTTAATATACATTGTTATGATTTTTTCATTTCTATAATATTCATCAAGGGAAGACTAAAATGGATTTTTATGGTTTTGGAATTCATAATATTCAAATTTATGGATTTTTTTTTGAAAAAGTGAATAAATTTAAGAATTGTTTTCTTAATATTCTTAATTTTTTTAAGAATGTATGAACTAGGAATATAATATATAGATTATGGTTTTATAAGAATAGTAATAGATGGTAAAATTTCAATCCCGACAAAGAAATGGTTATTGAAAAGTTCGACAAAGTTTCTTTGAGAAGTTATCTAAGGTCATTGAATCTTGGGGTTTTCAGGAAGGACGAATAATGATTCTATATGATGAAATTATTTAGAATACCTAAAGGAGTTTAGTAAAATCCATGCAATTTCCTTGTATAGTATGGATGTTATAGAAATCAATTCTATGATTTACGAAGGCTATGTGAAACCGAATGTTTATTTTATGATATTTTCTAAATACTCAAGATTTCGAAATAAAGCCAAGAATATTTTATGATTGTAGTTTACATTCCTGAAGAAAATAGTTTCTACATATGAATGTAAAAGACAATGTGAAGCTAAGATAAATGTTAATAAAATATATGTATCTTCATTATAATTCTTTTATATGATAAGAGAAGTAGTTTGATAAAATATATTTTTTATGAAAAACAATATATTATTAATTTTATAGATTGGGTTAATAGTTTATCAATTTATATAACATATTTTGAGGAGAAAATAAATATAAAAGTGTTTTATCTTGGATAAATTGTTTGTCCAAGTATATTTTTAGATGCGTGGGAATATCTTCCAACCACCTATAGGTGGTGTATTTTAATAAATCCATATTTTAAATGAAAAATATTTCAAACATATAGAATACCACATCATATATGGAAACAATAGTTTATTTCTTATATATTCTCACTAAAATAAAATATGAATTATTTATAAAAAAACTAGTTTTTATTTAGTATTAAAAAGATATTATAAATGGAATGTGATATATAAGAGGCTAGTGGTAGTATAACGACCCATACTTTACATACATTGTTATTGCTTCATAATTTAAGCACACTTATTATAACATATAACAGAACCATGAAAGGACCGTATAGGTATAATGTCTTTAGAAACTTGGAAACATAAATAACTGGTTCATAAATCATCTACATTGTCTCCCATTTATTTCAACATATCTAGAGTCCCTTTTGGCATATCCTACTTAATAATCTTCTTCCAGACCTGGGGAGAGAAAACATACAAAAGGGTGATCCCAAATGCTCAGTAAGGGTAAACAAAAGAAATATCAATCACATCATATTCATAAGAACATAACATTTTGGAAATCTTAATCTGCAAAAGAAATCATAATTTCATAACATGGGATAAATCATAGTAGTGAAATGTAATCCCAATAATCATAAATTAAAACATGAAACTTTGTGGAATACAAACATAATCATAGAGAATCATTTCTTAGTAGTCAAGAATCATTGCAAAGACTATCTTAGCAGACAAATTCCATTTCTGAACCGAGTTCACTCCTAATTTCAGTCATGTATTACTGAACTGGTTTAACTTTCCGTTCCAGCCATGTCTATCTCATGAGATATAAATATTTACCCAATTCATTGGAGGGAGATATAGGTCCCACCCATCTCATAATAAAACCATTCTTATGTGTGCCACAAAATCATAAATCATACATCATAGCATAACCCATGTAATAAAAATGGGATTCTTAAACATCATTCCATCATAACATAATCCACATAAGATAAACGGACATAATAAAAATAATTCCATCATAACATAAACAAATAAATGTAAAAATAGGTATAGAAATAGAGCCCCATATTATCTTAGATGGAAAATAATTTTGATAAAACACTTGAACTCCATTCTTGAGGAAAATATCCTTTCTACTTCAAAACCTTTTTTCATTTCTTAAAATGTCATAAAATTTTAAACTAAAAGAAATTGATTGAAAATAATCTTTGAAAATTTTAAAGGAAGCTTCATGGAAATAATGTTCTAAAAATCCATTCATGTCGTATAAGTTAAAAAACATTCTTCTCGTACTTTGGCCGAAAAAGTCAAAAAGTACATCGTACTAAAAACGACAGAAGATTCCTTTCATATCTTTTACTAAAAACTCACTGAAGGATAAAATTGGATTTAAAAAACTATAGGAGGATAGAAATAATATTACATATTTACAAAACATGTATGTGGATGATAATTGTTCCCCAGTAAATTCTGAAGTATAAACAATCTCGGATAAAAATGAGATTGCAAGATTTTCCCTTACCTTAGGTCTGATTTGCTTCGTAAGTGTCCGAAACTCATTTATAATGATTTAAATAATGTCATAGACTTATTCTAGAATCATACTCATTGTTATGATGTCATATATGGTCATATTCTTAGCTTATTATTAGTAATATTTCATTGCTACTTGTTATTCGGGTGTTTATTACTTTTTGTTCTTATGCATGTTTTGTCAAATAAATTCCTATTATTATTTTTAGTTTATAGATACCTCATTTAAAGAATGGTATTATTGTAATATATATCATATATATTCATTCAATTAATTTATATAATCATTATTCAATGAAGATCATATATAACGAGTCGCATCACATCGTGGAGACAGTAGGCTGTACGTACGCACGAGCGATGATATCGTTCCCATGATCGTGGAATTGTATAGAAGTGTATTTGTACTATTTCAGAATCAATATAACTTTATAATAAGCATATATAGTTATTAATTACACCATTATAACCATCCAAGTAAGGTGGTGGTGGAAAACTGATTACACCACGGCGTGGAGACGGTATTCCGTACGTACGCACGCGCGGTGATTTCATTTTCCGTAGGATGGATAAAAGGTGAATTAGGGTTATTTTATTTTTATAATAACATATCAGTATATGAGTTATACTGATGTTATTAATTCATAATGATACAACAAAAGAATAATAAGTTGAAGAAGAAATAAATTGGAAAGGATCGGTAATGGATATTACCTCTTCTTTGACGTGCTTCTTCTTAACCTCCTCTTAGGGCACTAGGGATGGTCTTTGAAGAAGAAAAAGACCTCTAGAATTTTTCTAGGGAAGTGGAGAAGAGAAATTGGTAGGGTTTTTCCGTTCTTGATGGCTCAAAGTGGTGTGAGGAGGAGAGGGAGGAGGTGCCTTTTTATAAGGGAGGAGAGGGGCACCTTTGGAAAAACTCAAAATATTATTTTATTATAAAGTCATATTCGGTTTTTAATAGCTCCAAATTGACTTATTTCGAAGATAATGTGAGGATGGATCGAAATAATCTCATAAAATAGAATTTGGACAAGTTTAGGTTACTCTTTTAACCTTATCATTGAGATTTATCTCTAAGTTAAATAATTTAACTTTTACCGTGTCTTCTTGTTTTCTTACACTATATGGTTATTAAACATACTATAACAAGACAAACAAACCCCAAGTTGTTTATCATTAATATATATAACCTTATCTAAGTCATTTGGTAGAAACTTATATTTTTATGAATAAAATAACAATTAATAATATAATATGTGTTTTAAAAAATATTTTATGTCAATTTTGACACTATTTGGTAATTGATTTTTGTGAAAATCATAACAACATTATTAGTTCTAAAACAGTTAATTAAATTAATAATAACATGTAATATTAACCTATAAATTTAGTGGAAGTCATAAAAAGTCTAAAATTACATTTAGTTGGGTATTTATAATATCAATTATGTTAATATTTCATTAATAAGGAAATTACTGCATCATCATTGTGTCATAAATAACTTAAATTATTTAATGTCTAAATTTTTTAAATAAAATACCATTATTTATTAAATCTTCTTAGATTTCTAATGAATATTTATAGTCGAAATTATCTTATGTATAACCCTATATTAAAAATGTTTTAGTTATTAAACTTTTATTTTAAGTATTTTAACTATTCTTTAAATAAAATAATAATAAATGTCCTAATCTAATCCAAGTAGACCTAAATGGTCATATTTTATTTCTAAGGTTGTTTTTGGTTGAATTAAACTTATCTAATAGAATTAGGACATGTGTTAGGGTAATAATAATATCATTTTACCCTTAATTACCCTATTTATTTTTAACTGTGGTAAATAAAAGTAAAAAGTTACTATTCACCAAAAATTATTTTCATCTCATTAAACCACATTTTACTCCTTGATATTAACCGTGTCTCTAGGATTTTATAAATTCCACTCACAGAAGCGGTAAAATTATGTTTTATGTAAATTTTCAAATTCTCTTAGGAGGTTGGTAAAAGACCGTGAAAAGTTCAATAAACTTTTTATATATCTAAAATTATTATAAAATGACTGTAATGAGTTATTTTGAACTTATATAGGTATTATGTATCAATTTTTACCTAAAATTAAATTAAATTAAATAAATAATTATTTAAATAAAAATTCGGTTTTTAAATAGTAACCTAGTGTTTTCACTTTTCATCAAAAATTTAATGTTTTCAGAAAAATACCAAAATTTCACCCTAGACTAATTTCGATATTCTGAATCCAAAAATGAAGTCCATTTTGAATGATAAAATTTATAAAATTTCAAAAAGTGGTTATTACTATTCATAACAGCTAGTTATAAAAATATTTTAATAGTATATCGTTGTTTAGTGAAACTCGGTATTACGTAAAACGCAAGCTATCGAGGAAGGCTGTGATTGTGTGTAAAGAAAGACAAGATAGTGTTGTGTGTAGTAAAAGATTCATTTTATGATGTATATAACATAAAATCAAAATATTTCTCATAGAAATCTCAGGTGTTACATTCTACCCCCCTTAAAATGAATTTCGCCCTCAAAATTCGTCACTTTGTAACAAAAAGATGAGGATACCTCTCCCTCATCATATCCTCAAGCTCCCTTGTAACTTCTTATAATTGGTGGATCCTCCATAAAACTTTCACCAAGCAAGTGGTCTTGTTCCATAGAACTTTTTCATTACGATCCATAATCTATATCGGCTGTTCTTCATAAGAGAGATCTTGCTCCAACCGTACAACTTCTGAGCTGAGTACATGTGAAGGATCAGGTATGTACTTTCTCCAGAGAGATACATGGAACACATCATGAACTTGAGAGAGATTTGGTGGAAGCGCCAATTAGTAAGCTACCTTCCCAACATGATATAGTATTTCAAAAGGACCAATATACCTAGGGCTCAGCTTTCCCTTCTTTCCAAATCTCATTACTCTCTTCCAAGGAGATATTCATAAGAACACTTTATCACCCACTTAAAACTCTAGGTATTTTCTTCGGTTGTCGACATAACTTTTTTGTCGACACTGAGCTACTCTTATGTGTTGTTGAATAGATCTAACCTTTTCTATTATCTCATAAACAAGATCAGGTCCTAATAGCTTTTTTCCCCAACTTCATCCCAACAAGATGGAGATCATCATTTCTTTCCATAGAGAGATTCATAAGGATCCATATGAATGTTGGAGTGAAAGATATTATTATACAAAAATTCTACCAAAGGTAGGTGTTGATCCCAGCCACCTTTGAAATCTATAGAGCAAGCTCTTAACATTTCTTCTAGAGTTTGAATTGTTCTCTCATACTGACCATCTGTTTGAGGATGATAAGCAGTGTTGAAACTCAACTCTATATCTAGAGTATGCTGAAGACTTCGCAAGAACTTTTAGGTAAACCTCGGATCCCGATCAGATATAATGGAAAGTGGTACTCTATTCAATCTTACCACTTCCTTTATATATATCCTCACAAGCTGATCAAGAGAGAAATCCTCTCTAATAGCAATGAAGTGTGCCGAATTTGTAAGATGATCAAATACGACCCAGATAGCATTATTGCCTTTGGATGTTTTAAGAAGTCTAGTGACAAAGTCCATAGTGATGTTTTCCCATTTCCATTCTGGTATGGGTAATGGTTGTAACATCCCTTTAGACTTCTATCTCTCAGCTTTAACTTGCTGACAAACCAAGCATCGAGAGACATATTCAGCAACATCTCTTTTCATGCCATCCCACCAGAAGTACTCTTTCAGGTCTCTATACATCTTCATGCTTCCAGGATGAATAGATAATGAAGAACTATGAGCCTCATCCAGCAGCTCCTTTAATTCTCGGATGGGAGGAACACAAAACCAATTCCTGAACTTTATTATCCCATCACAATCAAGGTTGAATTCAGGAACATTTCTCACCTTTTTTGTAACTCCACATCTTCTTTTTGTGCCTCTTTAATCTTCACATGTATATATGGTTGAACATTCATTTGAGAAAGATAAGATTTCTCTCCTTACATTATAATTCCAAGATCCATCCTTTGTAAATCGATAAATATTGGATCTTTTGTGAACCTCATCATGGATAAGCTAGCATGGTCTTGTCAACTTAATGCATCTGCCACCTTATTTTCTTTCCCAGGGTGGTAATGAATTGAGCAGTCGTAATCCTTAATCATCTCCAACCATCTTATTTGACGCATATTCATCTCCTTTTGTAGGAAAATATACTTTAAACTTTTATGATCAGTATAAATATCACACCTTTCACCACAAAGATAATGCCTCTAAATCTTTAATGAAAAGATTACCGCGGCTAACTCCAGATCATGAGTTGGGTAATTTTGCTCATGGATTTTCAACTATTGTGAGGCATATGCTGTCACCATATCATTATTCATGAGAACACACCCCAATCCCTTCTTGGATGCATCACTATAGATCACAAACCTTTCTCCACTATAAGGCAATGTGAGTATAGGTGCACTGGATAACCTTCTTTGAAACTCCTTGAAATTCTCTTCACACTCCTCCATCCACACGAACTTAACTCCTTTTCGAGTCAACCTAGTTAGTGGATTAGATAATCGTGAAAAATATTTCACAAAACGTCGATAATATCCAGCCAAACCAAGAAAACTTCGGATTTTTGTTACTGTTATTGGTCGCGACCATCTTTTGATAACCTCTGTTTTTTCTAGATCCACATATATCCCCTATTTTGAGATTATGTGACCCAAAAATGCAACTTTTTGAAGCCAAAATTCACACTTGGTAAATTTGACATAAAGCTTCTCCTTTCTCAGGGTCTTCAATACAATTCTCAAGTGATCTTCATATTCTTCCTTTATCTTTGAATAAACAAGAATATCGTCTATAAAGACTACCAAAAACTGATCAAGATAGTCTCTAAAGACTCTATTCATTAGATCCATGAAGATAGAAGGGGCATTAGTATGACCAAATGACATCACTATAAATTCATAGTGTCCATACCTTGTACGGAAAGTCGTCTTTGGTATATCCTCCCTTTTGACCATTAATTGATGATAATCTGAACGAAGAACAATTTTGGAAAAGTATTGAGATCCGCGTAGTTGGTCAAATAAGTCATCAATGCATGGGAGAGTATATTTGTTCTTGATAGCGATCTTGTTAAGTTCTCAATAATCAATGAAATGTCTCATTGATCCATATTTCTCCTTAACAAACAGAACAGGTGCTCCCCAAGGTGATGCACTAGGGCGTATGAATCCCTTATCAAGATTCTCTTGGAGTTGCTTCTTCAATTCTTGAAACTCAATTAGGGCCATTCTATAAGGTGTCTTTGAAATATGTAAAGCACCTATTATGAGTTCTATTGAAAACTCAACTTCATGATTTGGTGGAAGACCAGGTAATTCCTCTAGAAAGAAATCATCAAACTCCCGTACAATGATCATATTCTTAATCGTGAGTTTCTCTCCAACCATTTGAGATAAATAACCTTCATTTAGTGGAATCAAGACCCATAAGATGGATGAAATTTCCATTGGAAGGTTATGTTCATCGCTGCATCGATAGACAATCATATATTGATCTGGAATATGAAATGTGACTTCCCTTATTTGGAAATTGATATGATCTCCATATAAAGAAATCCAATCCATGCCAAGAATGACATCAAATTCCACTATAGGAAGGATAACAAGATTTGCAGGAAGCACATTCCCACTAACTTCAATCGGAGAAGAACTATAAACATTTGATGCGACTGTTGTGCCATTAGGGGTTGTCACAGCTAACTCAACATCTAATTGTTGACGTAAAATGGCAATACCCTTAGAAAATTATTCAGAAATAAAAGAGTGGGTGGATCTAGAATCAAATAAAACATTTTCTACTTTAGAGTGGATGGTAAGTGTAACTTTCACCACTTCGTTATCATACTCCACATCGCTGATAGAAATTGCATGTGACTTTCCTTTGTCTTTAGCCTTAAGAGTTTGTTGATGTTGATCATCATCAACAACCCCTGGATTAAGGCATTGATTAGCATAATGCACCTTTTCTTTTCACTTGTAACATTAAAGTGTAAGAGGTGCACTATGTGTACCCTTTTCTTTGTTCACATCACTAGACATCTTTTTCCCATCATTACGGCATTCAAATGCCTGATGACCTTATTTTCTACATTTGAAACATTTACTTGTCCCTTTATGACAACTCCCTCTATGTTTATTTCCACACATTGAGCATAAGGGAAAACTCATATTCTTTTCAGTGTGTTCTTTAGATTTTCCTTTGAATTCCATTTTCCTCTTCTTATCAAAAGAATATGACTGATGGGTTACTCCAATCTCCATCTCAACCTTGAGAGCACATCAAACGATTTACTCATAGCTATTGAAGTCCCTTATGGCTAATGCCCTTAGAAGAATTGGTTTTATGCCACTAAAGAATTGATCGATTTTACTCTCAGGTCGGATAACAATTCCAGAAGCGTACCTTGCAAGTTTTGTAAAATTTTCTTCGTACGTACCAACAGATTCATCATCCTTTTGCTTCAATTCAAGAAACCCCTTCTCCATCTTTTTTGAAGAATACGAGTGAAAAACTTATTGAAAAATAAGTTCTTGAACTCATCCCATTCCATGGACTCAATTTAATCTCTTTGCCTCGTATTCTTGATAAGATTCCACCATTGATCAACATCACCTTC
Organism: Viscum album; assembly: GCA_963277665.1. Classification (NCBI taxonomy): domain Eukaryota; kingdom Viridiplantae; phylum Streptophyta; class Magnoliopsida; order Santalales; family Viscaceae; genus Viscum; species Viscum album. Next base: position 462,410,499 of record OY728138.1, read on the forward strand.
CAAACGATATCACTGCTAAGATGACTTTGTCATGTTCAGAACATTGACGAACTAAAAATATCTTTTCAGTAGTATTGATCCATTATTCATCAACTAATGGGTCAGTAGACCCACTGAATGAGGGTGGACGCTGCCTCATGAAGGATTCAATAGAATTTTGCTCCTTCCTTTGCTCATTTGGAAGTCCTGCATGATACATAGCTTGAGAAAGTTGTGTGAGCATGGATACGAGATTTTTTATTCTAGCTCCCATATCGTTTGGTTGCTCAGGGGTACAATCATTTCACTGACCGTTGCATTCCACATTAACACGGTTCCTTTTGGTTCCAGCCATTGATTAAAACCAAGAAGAATAGTGTGATCAACACTAATTATAAAAGGAAAAACACATAACCAAGAATAAAATTTCACACTTAAGGTCTTGTCATAGGTTGTTCAAGGAAATTTCTAAGACACTAAGATTGTGTTCTATGCTTAGACTTATCCTTAGGGGTCATACATAGGATTTCACGTCCTAGTTTCTAAAGGTTGACTATACCTTTTCTTTGATACCAACTATAATGACCCATACTTTACATACATTGTTATTGCTTCAAAATTTAAGCACACTTATTACAACATATAACAAAAGCATTAAAGGACCGTATAGGTATAGTGTATTTAGAAACTAGGAAACATAAATAACTGGTTCATAAAGAATCTACATTTTCTCCCATTTACTTCATCATATCTAGAGTCCCTTTTGGCATATCCTACTTAATATCCTTCTTCCAAACCTAGGGAGAGAAAACATACAAAAGGGTGAGCTCAAATTCTCAATAAGGGTAAACAAATGAAATATCAATCACATCATATTCATAAGAACATAACATTTTGGAAATCTTAATCTGCAAAAGAAATCATAATTTCATAACATGGGATAAATCATAGTAGTGAAATGTAATCCCAATAATCATAACTTAAAACATGAAACTTTTTGGAATACACACTTAATCATAGAGAATCATTTCTTAGTAGTCAAGACTCATTGCCAAGACAATCTTAGCGGACAAAGTCCATTTCTGGACCGAGTTCACTCCTCATTTCAGTCCTGTATTACTGAACCGGTTTAATTTGTCATTCCATCCATGTTTATTTCATGAGATATAAATTTTTACCCAATGCATTTGAGGGAGATATAGGTCCCACCTATCTAATAATTAAACCATTCTTATGTGTGGCACAAAATCATAAATCATACATGATGGCATAACCCAAGTAATAGAAATGGGATTCTTAAACATCATGCCATCATAACATAATCCATATAATATAAAAGGACATCATAAAAATAATTCCATCATAACATAAACAAATCAATGTTAAAATAGGGATTGAAAAAGAACCCCATATTATCTTATATGGAAAATAATTTTGATGAAACACTTGAACTCAATTCTAGAAGAAAATATCCTTTCTACTTCAAAAACATTTTTCCTTTCTTAAAATTTCATACAATTTTAAACTAAAAGAAATTGATTAAAAATAATCTCGAAGACTTTTAAAGGAAGATTCATGGAAATAATGTTCTAAAAATCCATTCATGCCGTATATGTTAAAAAACATTCTTCTTGTACTTTGGCCGAAAATGTCAAAACGTTCCTCATACTAAAAACGACAAAAGATTCCTTTCATATATTTTGCTAAAAAATCATCGAAGGGTAAAATTGGATTTAAAATTTTTTAGGAGGATAGAAATAATATTACATATTGATGAAACATGGATGTGGATGATAAATGTTCCCCAGTAAATTCTGAAGTATAAACAATCTCAGATAAAAATGAGATTGTGAGATTTTCTCTTACCTTAGGTCCAATTTGCATCGTAAGTGTCCGAACCTCCTGTATAATGATTTAAATAATTTCATTTACTTATTCTAGGATCATAATCATTGTTATGATATCATATATGGTCATGTTCTTAGCTTCTTATTAGTAATATTTCATTGCTACTTGTTATTCGGTTGTTTATTACTTTTTGTTCTTATGCTTGTTTGGTCAAATAAATTCTTATTATTCTTTTAAGGTTATAGATACCTCATTTCTAGAGTTGTATTAGTGTAATATATATCCTATTTATTCATTAAATTCATTTATATAATCATTGTGTAATGAATATCATGTAGAACGAGTCCCATCACATCGTGGAGACGGTAGGCCGTACGTACACACGAGCGATGATATCGTTACCATGATCGTGGAATTGTATTGAAGTGTATTTATACTATTTAAGAATAAATATCACTTTACAATAATCATATATATTTATTCTTTACACCATTATAACCATCCAAGTAAGGTGGTGGTGGAAAACAGATTACACCACGGCGTGGAGACGGTATTCCGTACGCACGCACGCGCGGTGATTTCATTTTCCGTAGGATGGATAGAAGGTGAATTAGGGTTGTTTCATTTTTATAATAATATATAAGTATATGAGTGATTATGGTGTTATTACTTCATAATGAAACAACTAAAGAAGAAGAATTTGAAGAAGAATGAAATTGGAAAGGATAGGTAGTGGATATTACCTCTTCTTTGACACGCCTATTCTTAACCTCCTCTTAGGGCACTAGGGTTGGTCTTTGAAGAAGACCAGGACCTATAAAATGTTTCTAGGGAAGTAGAGAAGAGATATTTTCAGCGTTTAGCCGATCTTGATGGCTCAAAGTGGTGTGAGGAGGAGAGGGAGGAGGTTTCTTTTTATAAGGGAGGAGAGGGGCACCTTCGGTTTCATTTGGCCGAGCCTTATATTTTTAGGAATAAAATAACAATTAATAATATAATATTTGTTTTAAAAACTATTTTATGTCAATTTTGACACTATTTGGTAATTGATTTTTGTGAAAATCATAACAGCATGATTAGTTCGAAAAGATTTAATTAAATAAATACTAACATGTAATATTAACATCTAAAATTAGTTTAATTCATAAAAAGTCTCAAATTAAATTTATTTGGCTATTTATAATATCAATTATGTTAATATTTCATTAATAAGTAAATTAATGCATCATCATTGTGTCATAAATAACTTAAAATATATAATGTCTAAAAATTATAAATAAAATACCATTATGTAGGAAATATTTTTATCATTATAATGAATATTTATAGTCTAAATTATCCTATGTATAACTCCATATTAAAAAATTTTTAGTTATTAAACGTTGATTTTAACTATTTTAAATATTCTTTAAATAAAATAATGATAAATGTCCTAATCTAATACAAGTGGACCTAAATGGCCATATTTTATTCCTAAGGTTGTTTATGGTCGAATTTAACTTATCCAATATAATTAGGACATGTTTTGGGGTAATAATAATATCATTTTACCCTTAATTACCATATTTACTTTTAACCGTGGTAAATAAAAGTAAAAAGTTACTATTCACCAAAAATTATTTTCATCTCATTGAACCACATTTTACTCCTTGATATTAACCATGTCTCTTGGATTTTCTAAATTCCACTCATAGAAGCGGTAAAATTATGTTTTATGTAAATTTGCAAATTCTTCTAAGAGGTGGGTAAAAGACGGTGAAAAGTTCAATAAAATTTTTATATTTCTAAAATTTTTATAAAATGACTCCAATGAATTATTTTGAACTTATATAAGTATTATGTATCAATTTTGACCTAAAATAAAATTAAATAAAATAAATAATTATTTAAACAAAAAGTCGGTTTTTAAATAGTAACCGAGTGTTTTCACTATTCATCAAAAATTGAAAGTTTTCAGAAAAATACCAAAATTTTACCCTAGGATAATTTCGGTATTCTGAATCCAAAAATGAATTCCATTTTGATTTATAAAATTTATAAAATATCAAATAGTTGGTATTACTATTCATAACGACTAGTTATAATAATATTTTAATAGCATATCGTTGTTTAGTGAAACTCAGTATTGCGTACAACGCATGCTATCGAGGAATGCTGCGATTGTGTGTAAAGAAAGCCAAGATAGTGTTGTGTGTAGTGAAATATTCCTTTGATGATGTATATAACATAAAAACAAAATATTTCTCATATAAATCTCAGGTGTTATGGTTAGTCTTCTTGAGATTAGGGAAGTTTAATGTTAACAAATAGAAGGTTTTACATGATTTATTTTAATTGATTATTGAATTTATATCCAAGAGTTAGGACATGTAACTATAAATAAAAAAGTAAATAGTTATATTTATTTTATTTGAAAACATGGATATCAGGGTTAAATAAAAATATTATATCAATCTTATATTATAGTGATTCTATACATAGTATCCTAAAGAAGGTTTGGATATGAGATGGTAAAATAAAAGTGTCAAGAGTTAAATTTAATTACCATAACAAGTGAACATAACTATTCCCTAAATGTTTATACTAACTAATTCACATGGTGTTATGAATTTATCCTAAAATAGTTTAGGGTATGGAGTTAATATAATAATTTAAAGAGTTATGTTTTATTATATAAATTAGTGGGTGTCACTTTATCTTTAAAGAGTTTAGGATGTGTTGGAAAAGTGACAATGTAAATAGTTACATTTTTACATAATATTTCAAGAAAAAGTTTGATGGGAGGGGTTCCGAGGATGATGATGACATACTTATAAAAGGTTCTAAGTATAATATAGAAGATACCATTATAAAATCGGATGTTATGAATTTAAGGAGTTTGAATATAAGTTCAATGTTTTGAACTAAAGGAATGTGATTCCTAAGTTTTAAAATTATTCAAACTTGCTTTCTCTGTAAATATTACTCACTAAAGAGGTTAGTGGGAGTATTTTATTAGACAATCACATTAGTAAGTTAACAGAATTACATATGGATGTAATGTTCAAAAACCATTATTTAAAAAACAACATGAATTTATACATAATATTTTAAGATATTATTTGTAATGGTTGTAAACATATAATTTATTTATAATAAATAAAATTTCATTTTATCATTCATTTATGTGTACTTTTGTTGGGACCAAGTTGGATGGATAATGTTTCTGGATGTTTTAGGAAGTTTGTTTTATAAGGTTGTTGTATTTTATTTTCAATGAAGATAAATTAACTAGATTTGTAAAAGTTGTAGATCAAACTCACAAATTGTTTTTAGAAAAATATACCTCACTATGATTAATAAAGTCCATAATATTGAGAAGAGTCTATTTGAAAGAAAAAATTCAGATCAGATTCACCTCAGGTCCAAAATGGTAGAAGATCATACTAAGGAACTGATTATAATTAAATTCATCATGGATTCAATAAATATGAGATGATTCTTTATTCAACTGATCATAATATTCAGTGATCATCATATTCAACTTCGTATCGAATTCTACTTTTTGTTGTATTCAGCTTATAATCATATTAGTATGGATAATCAGACCGGGTTCTCCATATTGATACTTTCATATTGGTATTTCCTTACAGTGGAGAATACTATTGGGAATAATTGGACTAGTTTTTTCTTATATAAGTTGTACAGAATTTCCCCTACTATATTCTGAAAAAATTAAATATTTTCTCTACTGGGAAGAATAATTCTGGGAAATTTATACTTGGAAGAATCATATTGGGAGAATTATAATGGAAAACATATACTGTGAAAATCAGGATGAATTTTCCTTGTCAAAGTCCTTGAAGTTATTAATATCTTTTAGGTAATAAATTGAATATTTTTTTAAAAGGAATACATTTGTGAAGTTGATAATAATCACATGTAACATGAATTGTCTCAAAAATATTTCTGTACCCAATTTGTGATAAAAGAGTAAAAAAAAATCTTTTAATTATTTACATAGTGCTACATAAGTGAAAGGGTATATCCTACTCATTGTAATTAAAAGATTGATTTTTAGTGGATTGGGTGGTATTGGATCGAATCTAAACTCTACCAAGGACATAGCTATTCTTATTGAATATTGAACCGTATAAATTCTTATATTCATATGGATGAGTGTTTAAAATTTTTTCCATAGGGAATGAAATATTTAACATGAGGAAAATGTTGTTTCAATTGTAAAGAAACATAAAAAGAAAAAGTATCACTGATTCATCCCCTACTTGTGATACAACTATCCTTCAAGGGAACTTTATACATGTACTATAACATCATTGGTTTTGTTCTCTTATTCTTTTCTAATGGAGAATTTGAATTCTATGAATAGTAAAGGTATTCCAATTTTTGATTGAAGAAATTATCATATCTATATATATATAATGTTTCCTTATGTTTTGTCTATTGGATAATATGTTCTTGAAGCTACGAAAGATGGATTTCCTCTTATTTATTTTAAATATTCTCTTACATATATTGATAAGAAGAATATGCAGAATGATATAAGGATTAAAAATGTTATATTATCATCACTTTCTGAAAGTTAATTCATAAGGGGTAAAGGTTTTGCTACAACTGAAGGTATATGGGATAAATTGAAAAAAATATAAGAAGACAATACAAAAGTAAAGAAGGAAAAACTTCAAATATGGAGATTTAAGTATGAAGTGTTGAATGTGGGTGAGTACGAATCTATTGGGGACTTCTTTACTTGGGTAAACTATATAGTTAGTACTATAATATTTATTAGTGAAATGTTAAATGATTCTGTAGTAGTTGAAATGATTTTTATAATCCTAACCAACAAGTTTGATGCAAAAGTTTCTTTATTAGAAGACAAAGACACTAAAACATTATCTCTTGATGAATTTCATAGCACTCTCATCACTTATAAAATGGGAAGGGATAAAGTAATTAAGAGAAAAACAAAGGTTAAAATAGAAATTTATTTCGAGGATATGAAGAAAGAAAATTCATAAAATATTCTTATTGAAGATGAAGCTGGTGAATCCAATTATAAAAATGAGGTGTGTAAAATTTATAATGATATCTTATCCTTGTTTTACAAAAATTTCAGAATAGGTGTAGGGAAATATAAAGGGGAGAATACCTTGATTTTTTTTTGAATGTGGATACATTGGGTATTTCATGGCTAATTTTCCTTGAATAAAGAAAGAATAAGAAACTGATGAAGAAGAAAGAAAACAAAGAATATCATATAAGAAAAAGGGAGATAAAGAAATATTGTATTCCCTAGAGAAAGAAAGAAGATTCTCAAAATAAAAAAGAAGAAGTTTCTTGTTTAATGATGAGGGAGAAGAAGGTAGTGATGCTAAATCCAAAAAATTTGTTGAGTATGTTGTTGAAAATACTTTCATTTCAATAGTGAATGATAAAGATCCTAGAAGCAGTTGTTTTGAAGGAGAAACTCAGCTTGAATATCATTCAAATGAATAGTTGAGAGAATTTATAAGGAAGATAAGAAGGATTGAAAAGAAAAACAATACATTGGAAGAATAATGATCCTTTACAAGTAACGATCTATGTTTTTACTATGATAATGATGTGTTGATAAATGTGATTGAGGATTTGAAGAAATCTCTGGAGGAATAATATAATTATAAAGAATATTTAGAAGTGATAATTAAGTCAAAAGAGAAATATTCGGAACTTTTCCAACAAAAACTTTTAGAAGATGAATAGAGAAATACATGTTTAAAAAACTCTATCTCTGAAGTTGGTGAATGTTCTCGAAAATACAAACCTAAAAAGGATTAATATAATATATCTTCAAAAGTTTATAAGAAAGATGAAATTGTTTACGAAATGAAGAAATATGGGAAAGTTATATATATGTCCAAGACCAAAAAATTTGGGAATTAAGTAGTCTTAAAGAACCCTAAATATGATTTTTTTAGAAATAATATGAATCTAGAAATGTTTGAAATAATTATAATTTTTATAATGTAAAAGAGAAAAAAAGAATCTGATTGACAATAGAAAGGTTTTTTTATTTGAAAAGTAATAGAATAATTTGGCTGATAAATGTATTCATAGTTCTGGCAATTACTAATTCTTTAGAGACAAATATTATTTTTATGGATACTATTGGTATTGTGGTGGATTTGGACATATGGAAAATAAATGTTTGTTTAACAAAAAATATTACTGTTATTTTACATGTTATTAAAAGAAAAGGTTGAGGGGTAGTCAATTCCATCAAAAGAATAAATCAAATAATGGTGTTCGAAATAAATATGAGATGGTTGGAATGAAGATTGAAAATAGGTTCTAGCCTTTAGAAACTATTTGGGAAAGGTGTTAAAAACCTGGACACCTTGAAAAAGGATTTATTGTAATATTACTCGCACATAAAAATATTCTTAAAAATTCTTAGAAGTTGAAAGTAAATAAAGCTTAAAAGTACCTTTTTGTTGAAACTATATTGAAATCTACAAAAGGAAAATGAGCTTTGATTCTTTATAGTGGGTGTTCTTTTCACAAGGTAACATCACAATTATATTTATTTGTTTCTTATCACTTCATATTATTCATTTAAAAGTTTCAGAATGAAATATGTGAAGGAATGTAAGTACTCAATGAAGATGTTTAGAATCGATAATAGTGGTGAATACAGAGGTGAAGAATTTTAAAGTTATTTTAAGACGTATAGAATTTGTCATGCACATAGTTCCCCAGACACTCCTCAACAAAATGGGGTTTCTGAAAAAAATAATAGAAATTTGGTGGAAATGGGAGGAAGTATGTTACTTGAACATGGTCTTTCTCATTAATTTTGGAGGCAAGACATGAGTACTAAAGTGTAAATTCAAAATAGATGTTTCTAAAGGTCTAGATCACATATGATGCATATAAATTTTTTTATTGTAAAACTCATAGTTTAAATCATTTATGATTTGTTGGGAGTCCATGCATTATAAAATATAAAGGTAGGAAGTTGGGAAAGTTTCAATATAAAGTTGAAGATGGAATTTTTATTTGTTTTTCTATAAAAGGAAGGGTATATAGATGTTTTAACAGAGAAAAATGAAGAATTTTTTATTTAGTAAATTTGAATATAATTGATATATCATAGGAAGACAAGTTTATTCATGAATACATGGAAGTTGAGAAGGATAAGGAATGTTTTTAAAACAATTATTATTTGGATGTAGTCAATTATAATCCTTCTCATGAATAATAATCAAACATATATATTTCAAGTGATGAGGAAGATACTCAAAAATATCATCCTACGATGAGTAAATAAGTGGAAGATCAGAATATAATTTGTGATAAGCATCAGAAGGTTCAAATAAGAAGAATAAAAAATATCATTACACATAATTATTTGTATTCAAAAAGTGGAGATGAATGATGTGATAGAATATTTTGAGAATCCAGAATGAGTTCAATCCATGAATGAAGAGTTGAATTAGATTGAAAATAATAATACATGGGAACTCGTACCCAAACTAGAAAGAAAAAACATTATGGGTATAAATTTTATTTCTTGGAACACACTAAATGAAGAATATGAAGTGATAAGAAACAAATAAATATTAGTGTGAAAAGGGAATTAACAAATTAAAGTTATTGGTTTTGATGAAACCTTTTCTCCAGTGGAAAGACTTAAAAAAATCAGAATTCTTCTTACTATTACTGTGCAACAAGGCTACAAGATCTTCCAAATGGATGTTACGTCTATATTCTTGAATGGTGATCTGGATGAGGATGTTTACATTGAACAAAATTTTGGATTTGGTATTTATAGAGACTAAAGTTATGTATGAATATTGAAAAAAGGATTTTTATAGGATAATGATCTGATAAAATGGTAATCAAAATTGGTTTCTTACTTAAGGATGATGAGTTTCAAGAAAGGAATAGTTGACAATAATATTTATATCATTGAGAGTCAAGATCATTACATCATCATAATGGTTTATGTCGATGATATTATCTTTGATGGGAATGCAGAAAGAAGTTGTGAATTATTTTTGAAGAGATTAACGATGTTTTTGAAATTTCCACGATAGGGGAAATGAAATTATTTCTTGGGTTAAAAATCATACAGAAGATGAAATACACATTTATTTCAGAAGAAAATTATACTTAGGAAATTAAAAAGTGGTTTAGAAAGGAAATCTCAAAACCTATTTCCACACTGATTTTATTGGGAACAAAGTTGAAAATATATGGAGAAGGAAAATAAGTTGATTAGAAATAATTTCAAAAGTTGATTGCAATTTCGGTGTATTTGAATCCCTCATGATCCAACATATTTTATGATGTTAACTTGTGTGCTATATTTTAGAGTGCTCCTAAAAATTACATTTAATTACTATAAAATGAATTCTCAGATACATCAAAGGCATAGAAAATTTTGGAATCATGTATGATAGCTTAGAACATATGGATTTTTTTGGGTATTCAGATTTTGATTAGGTAGGAAATGTTGATGATAAAAGATTCAAATACGGAGGATTATTATTTATGGGAAATAATTGTGTAATTAGTAATTCCAAGAAATATAATTTAGTAACTCTTAGTATGTTTGAAGCTGAATATGTTTTTTCCACTCAAGGCCACAACTGAACTTATGTGAATGAAAACTCAATTGGATGAATTACTTGTTAGAGTAAAGCTACCCATTATCTTGGGTTGTGATAATCCAAGTACATTAATTTTCACCCAGAATCCAATTTAACATTTCAATTGAAAATATATTGATATCAAATATCATTTTATCAAAGATCATGTGGAGAAGAATGAATTGATGCAAGCGTATATTCCTATATAAGAATAATTTTATGACATTTTCCCAATACCTTAAATAAGGGAATATTTTTCTTAATTGTAGTTATATGTGGGATTCCAACATATTTCTAATCAAAGGTTGAGTTATGTTTTTATGTCCACTCTCTCATATTAACTTTCGATAGTGTTATCAGGGGGGATTTTATTGTTTCATAAATCTATTCTTTTGTATGAATGTAAATAAGATGAGTTGTGGGTAAGCTGTGAATTCAAAATTGTATTATTAGTGAACTATTCTAACTATTTGTTGGAGTTTTCAAAGGAAACAATTTTTTTATTCTAGGATAGGTGAAGAAGTTGAGAAAGAAAGGAAGAAAATATGGGAAAGTTTTATAATCACTATATTTGGAGAGTATGGTTTCACTGTCATTAATTCTTGTTTCCTACAACGAGTTAGATCAGATTGGATTAGAATTGTTGATAAGTATTCCATATCTTGAGGTTACACAGTTCAGTGATTTAAAAATTATTTGACCAAAAAATCTAAAGGGGGAGGTTATTGGGAGCAAGTTGTATGGAGAAGGTTATTGGATGTTTTAGGAAGTTTGTTTTACAAGGTTTTTTTTTGTCAAAAAAGATAAATCAACTAACTTTTAAAAGTTTAAAATCATAATAACAAATTTTTTTCCAGAAATTTCAGGCTCACATTGCTTAAAAAAGTCCATCGTATCGAGAAAAAGATGTTTGGATGAAAAGATTCTGATCGGACTCACCTCAGGTCCGAAATGGAAGAAAATTGTAATGAGGTACTGATTGTAATCATATTGAGCACTGATATGATAAAAATGTGATCATTCTATTCTGATCTTGGAGTTATCATAAATCAAATGTATTTGGAAAACTTATGGTAAAATATTGATTAAAGAAAGGGGGAGTGAAATAGATGCTGCTAATCATATTCAGATTGATCAAATATGGATGGAAAGAGGAAAGGGTGATGGATATTATATTTAGCCTAAATGTAATATTACTGATCATAATCATGTTTATCATATACATCCTAATTATAATTGTGCTGATTATAATCATGTTTATCATATTTAGGCCAAATGAATTCTAGAAAATTGTATTCAGGCTGAGTTGGAAAGAAAGATGGTTGTTATAGTTTTGGTAAGTTGAAATAATTTCCATTGTAAATTAGATGATGCAAAAAACCAATCTTTAATGTATTTAAAAACATGAAGGAAGTCATGAAAGAAAAAAAGTTGTTGTAGAGGACCCAGAAGAAGAATATTTTAATGAGGATCATGAAGAAAAAGTTGTTTTTGACAGTGAGGATGGAAAATAATTTGATGAGGATTAGGAAGAAAAAGATGTTTCGAAGCCTGATAAAGAAAAGTATTTCACTGATTAAATCATGCTGAATAATTCATACCGAATAATTCATATTGATGAAATCATACTAAGAAAATCATATTGGGATTTCCTAATGAAAAAATCATATGAGGAAATTGTAATGGAAAATTAGAATCAGATTGAAGTTTGTTAAAGAACTCATAAGTGAGTTTATGTTTTTAGAAGTTTAGAGAAGGTTCAAGAATAGTTGAGAAGTTTTAAAAATTCATAAATCCATATGAAATTGAAGAATGTTTGGATTTTAGAGAAATTTGGTTAAGTGGGAAATTTTTTAATAATCCTGCCCAAAACTTTTTGGGCCACCTATAAAATGAGAAAAGTAATATGTACTTATATGATGAATTTAATGTTCACCATGGAAGAGAGAGAAGCGCCAAAAAAATTTAGGGAGAAGAAGAAGTTTTAATATTGATCTTTTTTGAAGAATTGCTGGTGGATTGAAGTGAACGAGAGAAGAGAGAATATCATGTTATTCAACTGATCATCATATTCCCATATCATCATACTCAACTAACTATCATATTCTTCTTATCATTGTATTTGGATGATCATCATTTTAGGTTGGATAACTAGATTGAGATGTCTATATTGATATTTCTATATTGGGATTTTTATATTGAGGAGAATCATATTGGGAAAATTTAGAATGAGTTTTTTGATATATAATTGGTGTATATTTGTCTCAAACATATTTTGAAAAAGATATATGTTTTTTACGGGGAATAATTAGACTGGGAAAATCATACCAAGAAGAATCATTTTTTGTATAATTGTACAGGAAAACAAAAAATGGGAAAATTGTACTAAGTTTCCCTTATCAAATTCCCTGATGTTCTCACAATCTTTTAGGTAATAAATTGGATAATTGTCTTAAAAGGATTAAATTTTTGATGTTTATAAGTAGCACAGGTAACATGCAGTGTTACACAAATATTGTTCTACCCTGTTTGTGCTAAGAGGGTGCACACACACAATTGTAAATGTGTACATAGTGATACATGATTGAAAGTGTATATCTGAATCATTGTAATCCAAGTTTTTATTTCTAGTGGATTGTGTAGTTTTGGATCATTTCCAAACCATACCTAGGATGAAGTTATTCTTATTGAATAGTGAACCATGTAGATTAGTATGTTCATATGGATGTGTGTTTAAATTGTTTGCACTAGGAAAAAAAAATAATTAAAAAAGGTGAAAGTTATTTAAATTGTAGTGAAACATAAAATTAAAAGTATCACTGATTCACATCCTCCCCCTCTCAGTGATACAACTTTATCTCGGGGGAAATTTCAGCTGCAACTTAGTTAATATGAATGCTCAACTAATAAATATCCCCTCAAAGTAAAAACATTGAGTTATCCATAACTAACCTTCATCATGGATTGTAATGGGTTGTAATGATATATAAAGGTAAGCTTAAATAGATTCTTATATTGTTTATAAAGGGTTTTATATAATATATTAATAATATATTCTCTAGTTAATAAGTAGAGACTTATTACATGGACCAACTCGCTAAAGTATATCTCTTGGAATCCCATCTAGTCACTATTATAGATAGGGTTGTATATTAATCATCAATACAGTTACATAAGGTTGGGATGATATGTAGCATGGTAACCTTCTAATTTTTATACCCTTATTTATAAATTCAACACATGAAATTCTCTAATTAGAGGGTGGTTGGGTATGTTACTGATCAGGTCATCAATTATAGTGAAAGAAAGATAGGATTTTTCCACTTGTATGACCTGAAATGGCATTTGGACCTCAATTGAATTAGACTGAAGAAATCAATGGCTATGTTTATTTAATTCTCATATAATGTGTTCAAATACATAGATAAATGAAATTTTATGTACATATCATATAGATTAATGAAGTATAATGTTTTCATCAACATGTTCCATATTTTTTGGAGAATCAACAAAAGATGGGAGGAAAATTCTAGACTGATGTGTTCTATGTACAGTGGTCATTATATTTCATGCATAAATGTGTTATATAAATATATGTATGATGTATATGATACATCTTGTGGTGAAATTGTTTGTATATATATGTGAGTATGTTTTATGGAGATCACACCCAACCCCTTAGCATCTTGAGTAGAACTGATTTTTTATAAACGATATTATTTTCTTAAATATATGAAATTTGTATTTCATTGTTATTTTAAACATTTCTATGACCCATATGGTAACACATTTGTCACCTTGGTAAGGATAATGTTTTGTACAATGATTGTTCTCAAAATGAATATATTTTTATGAAAAAAACATATCTAAATAGTTTGGATAGATTTACAAAGAGTTGCGATGTTTTTCATAAAGTATATATGGGATTTTAGTGGATGTGGGAGATTATTTTATTTTAACTAAATTATACTTGCATTAATGGTTTATTCATTATTTACATTCCATTATGAATGTATTAATAACATAACATTTATTTTTCGAATTGAATTCAATAAATAAATATCCAATGGGATGAAACTCATGAGAAACATTATGAATAGATGATGCCTTGGGAAATTCATATATATGTGGATGAGTTCCTTTTCGATTTAGTGTACATAGTGCAATGATTATGAGCCTCTTCTGAATCTTTATATATCATTGGAACTATTTATCATACCCATGAAGGCGCTAGAACCTCTTCAGTTTCTTGATAATCCTCAAGGTAAGATCAGGAATCCATCGACTATTGTAATCCCTAGGTTCCAGGGTGATTTTTCTCACTACTCCACAGTATCCCCCTCAATATAATTCCTTTAATGGAAGAATATGACCATTGAAGTTAAAAAATTATAGGTATTCATTTTTCATTTTATTTACATGTTAATTTCTTAATGATATTTCTCTCATGTTATTAGGGTATCTTTTTCTACAAATGGTCATTAGATGGTAAAAAAACACATCAAAAGGTACACTTACTATCCATTATAAAACGAAAAATCTTTTATTTATTTATATATCTAACCACTATTTTATATATAAATAATTTTCTAAGGGTATCACATTAACTCCTGAACAATTAAAAGTTGAATTAGTAGTGAAAAATAATAATGTTATGACGGTCTCATATCAATTATCTAGATCCTCTATGATAGATGTTTCTAGGAATGTTCTTCCAAAAAATCATGTTATTCTTCATGTAACATCCCGAGCCATCTCACTCTATAAATAGTAACTGGACTAGAATGCTGCATGTACTTAGACACACCTCCACAAACACCATAGGCTTCTAACTTGAAAAATGGATCTAAAATAGTATTGCAGTGAGATTTTACCCCATATATTATAGTTTAAAATCATAAAATAAATTACCAAAACTCATCCCTAAATATGAACATACATAAGTGTATATATAAGTTATAAATAAATTGAACATGCTAAATAAAATAAATACTGACATACAATAATAAATGATGGATATTTTACTATACTATTAACATATATAGATGTAAAAGAAAAGAAAAAAATAAATTTGAAAAGGAAGTATATAAGGATCTATAAAAATACATTTACCTCTCCTTAGACTGAACGTTAGATCCCATATGAGCTACTATAGCTTGATAATGAAATCCTAGGTCCTCAACCCAATCTAATACTGAAATAATTGAGTGATGCTTGGGTACCCATGTTCTATGGTGGCTTGAGCAGGGTGTGAGTTGAACTCTGTAGAACACCACCAATGGTTTCCCTAAAAATAAACTATATAAAGTAAGTGCATGAATAATTTTTGAAAAAAATAGTCAAGTATAAAAAATAAAACACTTAAGAAAAAAACATAAAATAATCACAAAACATGAGGGTGGGGTTCACCCCAAGAATTGTAAAAACCTATTTTTACAAGTACTGGGGTATCCCTGATCAAATTGTGATGACTGTTCCTACCACACCATTCATAACTTGGGGTAATATACCCATCGCTCATCCAAAGAAGTGGAATCTATGGGTACCATACCCACCTTGAGGCCCCAAGAATCCACATTGTGTCCGTGTTCACACCGAGTTTGACCATAGGTTTCTAAATCCCTTGGGGGAGGGGCTATGTTCACCCCTAGTTAACCATAATTTCCTTCTTCCCTTGGGGGAATTTTCACCCCAGGATAACCATAAACTATCATCCACCAAGTGGTCATGTTCACTTAATTTTAAACCATCAAACTACCCCATATAATGATTAAAAAACAAGGCATAAAGATCATATAACACTTAAATTCGATAAAAAATTCACTTTCATTAGTAAAACTATTTCAACACCTTTTTCAAAATGCATTCCCACAATACCATTTTTGGAAACATTCAAAAATATAATTTTAAAATACAAACTCCCAAATATACTAACCCACGAAATTTAACCCATTTTAAAATTATATTTAAATAAATAAAAACCAATAAATATTAATAAATTTTAGTTTTGAAAAAAAACTATTTTTGAATTCTTCTTTAAGTACCATTTCTAATTTATTTTTAAATATCAATTTTTCCAAAGTGACCACTTCCATTTAAAACACTAGTTAATGAAACAAAATCCATGGTCAAGTAAATCTTGAAAATATTAGTGATTTTGAAATTATATTTCCCAATCACTGATGAAAATAATAAATTTTATCCGAATCCATGAAAAATAATTCACCCATATTAAATAAAGGAAGGAAAAAATAAAACTCTTAATTAATATTAAGACAATTTAAGTAGAGTATAAATAACCACACATAGAATCAAATATATATTGAGATGAGAAAATGGTTTAATTAGAGGGACCACCTACCATTATTCAAAATCACTCATATTTAACTATAAGGTCCAAAAATAGCTTACAAGGCCTATCCTAGGATTTAACAACCCATACATGGACAACTAACTACCACAAACACTTGGAAGACCATCGTCAATTGAATTTCTATAATGGAACCACAAACAACTTGCATAGGAGGTTCATACCTCATTCATGATGCTAACCTGGGCCAGATATCCTATACATTTCACCAAAACCAAAACCAAATTAATTAAAAATAAATTATAAAAACAATTTTTTTTTAAAAAATGGCGTACCTTCATCAAAACAATAAATGATGGAAATCATATTTCATCTTGGGGTTTCCTCTACCAGGGATGAGTAAGATCCATCAATATCATTGGATTCCACTATTCTCTGATAGAATAATAACTAAATCCCCATTCTAATAAATATTTATATAGAATAAATTAAATAATCATTAGTGGAGGCCAATCGATTGAGTTAATTACCATTATTTCCCCAAATAATGCCCCAAAAGTCCCCAAATCTTCTAGGGAAAGAAATAACGATTATGGGAAGATGTCCATGGGCCGTGTGTGAGTGAGGGCGGTAGGAAGAGGGGATTACCTCATAATAATTCAATGTGGGAAGTTTGGTAAAAAGTCACTTTTATGGATCCACATGGCTTTACAAACTATGTACAACCATGAATATGGGTCTACATCTATGTCTTCCAGGACAAATGAATTGGTTGCATTATTTACCAAATGATGCACTATGCATGCAGGTGGATTTTTAATCCCTCTTTACACTCACATTGTTTCTCTCCAAAACCCTACATGGGTTGAGATTAACTATTCTATAGATGTGTGACAAGACATTGTTACTAAGAAAAATATCTTCAAAACACTATTTGTTTCAAGGTTCCACACAGTTTCCCCTAAACTCTGTGCCCCAAACCATATGTCTAGAGTAGAATTTCTCAAAGAACCCTCAAAACTCAGCCAAAAATCATAGGAATCACCTGAGTGACAATTATGCCATTTTAGACTCTAACCACATCCAATAAAATAACATTAATACATTCCAAGTATTATATTTTTTTTGAATCTTCAGTAAAATTTTTACCCCTCTAGAAATTTGAAACTGAGGCTCTCTTAGGAACTTTTATACTTATTTGAAAATAGGGTGTTAAAATATCTTTACCATAAAACATATCATCCTTGATCATTCCCTTTGACCATTCTATCATTCACCCTGTCCAACTTGGGTCATCAACACTCACTCAAATGACCATGTTCTATCTTTGAATTCCCAACATGCTCATCAAGCATATCCCCCATCACAAGGTAGTCAAATCAAGAAACCTTATATAACACTCATAACTATAGTTAAAACACCAAGAAAATGATTTCCATATGTGATTTATCCTAAGAAAAACTTTTTTTCATCTAAATTTTTATCCATTCTATGATGATCCCCACCATAGAATTTGGATTGTAATTGAAAATTCTAATGATATGAAACACCCTCCCTCATAATTTCCAATCAAAACATGCTTTCAGTGGTCCCGAAACACCCTCAACATGTTTTCTATCTTAACACCCCGCAACAAAAGGGAAAAAGACAAGTACTCACAAACTGATATTCATCATTATCGATTCAAAATTGAATTAGACATGTTACAAATTCCTAAACAGGGCTAGATCAAACTAATACATCCTTGAGAGGTTCTAACCACAACCTAAAAAATCAAATAACATCTAAAATAACCTCCCAAACATAGTTTCTGGATCACTATTCCCAGTTCCCCATGAGGAAAAATCCAAACCTCACAAATTTTTTTGGCTTCATTTGTTGATTCACCATCTGTTACTCAATCCAGATAAATCCTCACAAGTCTCAACCGAACTTTCGATATGATTCCATGGTCAAAAACCAATCTATCAAAATCACCATCATTACCTTTCAGAAACCTGGATTCATTCAATATCTGATAATGTTCAGAACATTTTAATATTAACCTAGCTAGAAAGACATTGCTCAGACTCCACCTGACAACACATCTGAGTCTATACCCTATATTCTATGAGTAATCCATTTGTATTCAGATTCATTTATACCCCAATATCAAAATTTCGTAATGATATTTTGATAACTAATTCCATGATTAAATATACCCTTCATTACAAGGATCATACAACTTGGGATCGATGTTATAATCCTCACCACATAAGTGACCTTATCAAAAAATCAATAGTTGAAAAACTAATCACTATGACCAATGTGTCACATGTCACAAAAACAATGGATAAATGTGTCCAAATATCTCATGGATGACCTCTAGTATAAGATATAACTTCTAAATAGATTCTAAATCATAGTTACTCCATCCATGAAATTAGTCATGATTCACTCAAAATGAGTTTCACTAACCACAACCATCCATTGGTGTACTCACCATCACATTTCTCAGACTTTCTGCTCCATGAACATATAACTTTGTCAAGTTGACCCAAAAATACATGCATACTACTCCACCAGATCAATGATCCATTGCGACATTGACCTTTAAAGTTTCTATCTTGATCAAATATGGATTGTTTGTAACATCGCACCTGACCCATCCGAGGTTTCACCTCTCCACATAAGGATTCCTTAAGTCCCACCATGTCACAGACCAACCTGGTTCAACCTTGAACCAGTCACTTGAGCCGGCTTGTGAAATCCCCGAGGAACCCTCCCAATTACCCTGGGGTGGTGACAAGCACCAGGGGAATCAATGAGAGATAGAGGGAATTTTTTTATTAAATATAAAGGAACATAAGAAATGGACATAAATTGGGAACCCCAGTATAAATAAAAATAACCAAATAGAACATCTAAAAATAAATTGAAAATGAAACAGAACTGAAACTAACGGCCACTAAATCTCAATGTGACACCATGATTCACTCTCTTATCCCAAAACACAACATCTCACACATCAATCAAGACCAATTTGGAACCTTTACCCAAATTTAAGAGACATTAATGAAAATATTGGTGTGAGTATTAAATATCTATAAGAATGCCCAAGTAAACTGTTCCATATGAACTTCCTTTAAATAAAATATTCTATACCTTTAGTTTGAAATAAAATATATATGAACATAGTTTTTCATACATTTATTTAAAAAAAACATAGCCCATTTCCCTTTTCATTTAAAACATGTTTCTTTTACAAAAGAAGGAGGTGTAATTATTTTATATGAAGAGAGAGAGAGGGTAATAAAAATGATGTTTTTATTTAAAATGATAAGAGAATGTAAAAAATTATCCAAAAAAATTACATGAAACATTTAAAATATAGTTATTTAGTATTAAAAAAGAGATGCATCATAAATAAGGGAGCATAAACTATAACCACACAATAAAGGAAATGGAAGATCACACACATATAACCAAATCACCTGAGGCAACTATGTTATCTACAACAGATAAATATGTTCTATGGAAAATATAGTAATACCTAGGCTCTGAAGGGATAATCTAGAACATACTATCCCTATATCCACTGTTTTAACAATATTGATGCAATCAATAACCCTTATTCTCATCCGTACACTACCCAGCCTAACCAAGGGGCATAATCCCAGAGTAGAGAAAATCGGTACTATGAAAAACATTCCAAATTGTAATCCTAAACTAGTGCAGCTAACATTCTAGGATAATCTGCTAGATATTCCATGTTCCCATGGAATGTCTATAGTTTTGGGGATCCAAAAAATGACAACAAATCACTAAATATATATATATAAAGAAATATAATAATAAATTCACAAAAATAATGACCCCCTGAATCACCCTAAGGGATATTACCTTTGAATTTGAACAAAAAATACCTGAGGTAAGTCCCGTTATAAGGAACTACCATTCCATTTATCAACCAACAAGGCAAGAGACTCACCCCACATATAGTTTTCTAGAGATGACCAATTTATGAATATACTGAATAGGCCTCATGTAACCTTTGAGTAATAATTCATTTTGAAGAGTGACAAAGTAAACTTATAATATATAAATCACATTTAAAAAAAACATAGGAACCACAAAACACCTATAAAATATAACTAGGTGTATCATCAAACACTTGGTGTGAAAGGAAACATAAAAAAACTCCAAAATTGTTAATTTTAAAGAAAAAACCCACTAATTTCATTCCAAATAATTTCAAAAACGTCCCATATCACTAATTCATACTAAAAAAGGTAATAATATTAATAAATAAATGTTTCTTAAAATTTGAGGCCAAATGAAAAGGGAATCCTACCTCAAACTCAAAGTGATTCGATAATAGAAACTTTAATCAACTTCATCGGGGTCCAAGATGGAAATATCACCCAAGGAGAACCATAATAAATAAAAACACATACTTTAGATCCCAAAAAATTTAAAATATAGACCTAAGTGACCATGGAAGAAGATGAACTAAAAAGAAAATGGAAGAACGAGGAATAGAAAGAATAGATTAGGATATTACCTTAATAAATCACCCCCAAAACAATGAAAAAATCCCTTCGAATCACTATAGATGGATGAGGGGATGCATAAGGAAGAGGGGAGGGGATCCACTAGGGTCTCACGAGCCAAATAAGGGGGGGGGGGTGATTTAGGGTTAAATTATAAGAGGGTAAAAAGGGAAAAAAATATTTTTCTAAATAACATAGGCACTGTTCAAGATTAGTATTCATGGTTTGGGAAACCATGCAACAACCGTATTCCCCTTAATAGACTGACAGGGCAGCTGCATGGTTTGGGAAACAATTTACCAATCGTTTTGTTTAGTTTCGTCAAAAATTAAAAAACCATGAACATGAATTCCACATGGTTTGGACTAATGGTGCTCAATATGTGCTCCTTCATCAAAGGAAAGACCAAGACCTACATGGTTACACATAAGATCCTCATGATTTGAACTCTATTGTGTTCTACCCATGAAATTTTTTTTTTGTAAGAGTAAAATGAAATGAAAAGAGTCCCATCATTAAAAGGTCATGTGATTTCCCATTAATAATTCTAACAAACTATTCAATAAAGGAAAAATATCCCAAAACCCAATGTTTCGATCCGAAACACCCCAGTCTCAAGAGAGAATCCAAAAAAAATATAAACCAAAATAAAATTGAAAACTAAAAATCGACGTGTGAAAATTCTCCCCACCATAACAGCCCCCCCCCCCCCCAAAGCCTCAACATTTCCATTTTATCAAGTTAAAATAAATGAATTACACACGATAACGATTCAATACCTTAAACCAAAGAAACCTTGAGCACCACTAGGACAAAAACCACACCCCCACCCAAAAAAACCACTGCTCTCAAACTACTTCACAAAGAACGATGATGAAAAATATCAATCAAAAGTTAAACACCTTTCCACAACCAAAACCACCAGTTTTACTAAAAGGTTCCAATGCATACCACTGGAAAAAAGGAAACTCAAGGTTAAAAGGCCCATAAGAATAGGGGATAATCAATAATCACCTTGCTAAGGGAAAATGAATAAAGGTGATAGGGAATAAATAATGGGCTTACCTTAGTCCATACATGAGGCCATGATATACTCCTATAACATCCCAGATCTAGGTGCCGCCCTAAGGTGCCCTGAACCTGGTTGGTCACATAACCTCGAGCGTATTTCCCCATAATCTATAATATGCCGACTAGAATTTAGGGACTAGGGTGTGATTGTGGGGAAACTATGCCCTCATTGTCAGAGTAAAGGCAATAGAAAACAAATAGTAACAATAATAGGTGTATTAATACCATACATCAAAAGTAAAAATAGGAAGACTAATAGTAATAAGACAACTAGAGAATATATATAAACGATGAATGTCACATGTGTCTTGGAAAGAAGACAAACAAGTCAAAAAGATAGAAATACAGTACAAAAACCAAATTACATAAAAGAAAGTAAACTCCAACAACTATGCAATCCTTAGCTTGGTCTCATGCTCTCTATCTCCAACATTAAGCAATCAAGTAGCCTGATGAAGAAGGGAGTTTTCCCTTATCAATACCTAAAATTATATAATCTTCTTGGGTCCAAAACATGACCCAAATAGGGTGTGAGACAAATCATAGTAGGCATCCATGAAAAGACTTGTGCCTAACTGACAGTGAATATACATTTATGGTAATATGCAGAAATGAAGCAACAAATTAGAAAGTACTCAAAAGTAAACAATCCTATAGTTTTAAATTACACTCATTTACAATTATTTTCTATAATTTTAATCATGAAATCTTTGGATGTATCCTAATATCCATATAAACCTATGTAATAGTAACAAAATAGATGTCCAAAAACACTATTTAAATAATCAAGTAAGACTGAGTCCAAGATTGGGATTTGGTTTGGCAGACTCATCACAATCATTCAATCATTCAAAAACAACCCTATGAGGAATCACTCACGGTCTAACCCCTTTGGCATCACAAAGAACTAATCATTTAAAAATGACCACCTAGGATGCTCTCATGGTTAATACCCCTAGGCCATCATTACAAAGATAAAATATAAATAACCTCCCAGGTAGCTCTCATGGTCAATACCCCTGGGTCAATATAACATCAATAAATTATAAACAACTTCCTAGATATCTCTCATGGTTAATAATCCTGGGTCAACATAGCATAAGGTAATTTTAAACAACCTCACGAGTATCTCTCATGGTCAATACCCCTAGGTCAACATCTAAACCAAGGCTCTTACGACCCTATGTAAATTAATATGGAAACCCCCACAGTTTTCTTGGTCCAAGGATCTCATGGCCCAATGGAAAAATATAGCACATACAATATCAATAATCTCATGTAATCTATAACTACTACCTAAATAACATTCACAATGCATATCACATGCATTTCACATAATTAATCAGACTCCATCCTCATCTATTTATGGCATGAAAAACAAGGTGTGCCGGATATGAAACCTAAACCAAACGACTATAAATAGTCAATCAAGGGAAACCCACCCACATGTTATCCCATAAACAATTTATTTAACCTTAAGAAAATGAAACTACCCTTTATTAACAAACCCAACCATAACAGGTAATAAACATGGTTTAATTTCAAAATATACACTACCCCAAACATGGTCATACAACACTTTTAGCATATATAATATGAATACGAATAACACAGGGAACAAACCACCTACCTCAATGTCTCACGATCGATATCCTTGAATGTTGTCCCTTTAATTGGCCTATAGTGGCATAGATCTACAAAATGATGAAAAAAAATCAACCTTTAATAACTCACAAGATTGGAAGAATCGGGAAGAAAGGCTTTATGGGTTTTGAGAACTCACCTGTGAGATTCTAATGCACCCAACCACCTCTCAATAAGAGCTTATACGAAGAATCAAGAGGGTTTTGAATTTCATCGGTTGCTCCATCGATCTCTTACATGAACCACAAGGGGAATAAGACATTTATATACATAAGGCACAATCCCACCTTGATATATCAAATAAAAAGAAAACGTACATAGCGTGTTCACTTAAAACTACTTTCCATGTAGTGGCCTTAACCAGCCCCCAATGTAAGTGGACTTTCAGGTCACCACATGACTATGTACTTAGCCGTTACATGGCCAGTACATGACTGTACGCAACAACTGGGAACATGGCGTGTACTCAGAAGTACACAATGAATACTTAGAGAAACCCCATTTTTTCCTTTTCCTAAAAAACATACCAAAATCAATATCCATACCTGGAATGAAGATATGGATTCCTACAAACCTCCCCCTTTAAATAAATACATCCCTAAATTTCTCTTCTAGGGGTGGTGAAGAAGAATCTTCAAACAACTCTGGCCACTACGATAGCACATCATCCTTGATCTCCCAAGTATTATCTTGTACTCACCCATGAAGCTATAACACCCATACTAGAGGAACATAGCAGCCCTGAAAAACCTTCATGCTTGGACCCACAATCCGAATAGGACACTCTTGGAAGGATTCATCAAGCTCCAACACAACCTTCAAGGGTTGAAAAGTATAATACAGGTATAAAAGCTAACTTTTTAACTGATAAACATGAAAGACATTTTGTATATATCGGTACCTCTGAGGTAACTGCAACCGATAGGAAACTAGCTCGACTCTCTTCAAAAACTCAAACGACCCAACATATCTCGGTGAAGGATTCCCCTATATCTTAATCCTCATGTTTCCCATCCTTGGTGTGACATGTAGTAAAATTAGATCTCTAACCACAAACTCCATAGGTCAACTCCATCGATCATCATAAGATTTATGGAGAGAATGTGTCGTAGAAATTCTCTTCTGAATAAACTTTACCTCCTCATTGGTCTCATAGACAACAGGAGGTCGCAACATAGCTGCCTCTCCAACATCCAACCAACAAAGGGGTGATCGACATGGCCTACAGTAAAAGGACTCTTATGGTTCTATATCAATTTTTTTTCTCACAAACTATTATTTAGGCAAAATCCATTAGGGGTATGGGTATCTACCAAGATCCCCAAAAACCTGGATTCATGCTCGAAGCATGTCCTCTAGAACCTAAATCGTACACTTAGACTGGCCATATTTTTGGGGATGGTAAGATGTACTCAGAAATACCTTTCTACCCGAAGCCCTCTGTAGTCCCTACCAGAAATGAGAAGTAAACTGGGCATCCCTATTTGAAATGATAGAATGTATAAACCTATGTAAATGTACAATATCTCAAATCTAAAAAATCACAAGCTCATCAACACAAAAAGTTTCCTTGATCGGAAGGAAATGTGAGACCATCATGAGTCTATAAAAAACCCACAAAACATAATTTCCTTGAGATGACCTTGGTAAAACCATCACAAAATCCCTCATGAAATCATTCCACTTACACTTGTAAATGGGTAATTACTATAAAATCCCTTCTATTCACTGATGCTCCACCTTCACCTGTTGACAGGTGGAAAATCTCATAAAAACTGTCTACATCCCTCCTCATACTTGGACACCAATACTGATGATGTAAATCTCAATACATCTTTGTGACACTAGGATGAACTACCCATATGAAGGAAATAAAATCTTGCACCAACTCTTCACGTATATCTTCTAACACCGATATGCATCCTTGAAAATGAAAAACCTCATCCTTGCCTATGTTCAACCAAGGAGTAGGGTCCTTTCTTGACACACTCTCATGTAGGACTAGGCCTTCAGAATCTGACAGTTCCCTCATTTTCAATCAATCCAATAGAGAACAGTTTACAACTATAGAAGGAAGAAATGTCTTCTACTATCTGACGTGCACCTACAAATGCATCTCAGTGAATAGAGCCATAAACTACAACTCGCTACTTCCCTTTTGAACTACCTATATCAGAGTCCTCCTACTCAACACATTAGCCACTTCATTTCCTTTTCTTCACATGTAGGCAAGCTCAAAGTCAAAAGACTAAAGGTACTCAACATACCTTCATAGTCACAAATTCAGATCTCATTGATTAAATATAAACTTGAGTCTTTTGGGGTTAATGTATAAAAAAAATTCTATCCAAGAAGAAAAAGTCTATAATAGTGAAAAGAATGCACAACTGCAACTAACTCAAGATCATGTGTCCAGTAATTCTTCTCTTGTGGGCTCAACAATCAAGACTTGTATGCAACGACTTCTTGCCCTTTAATAAGAACTATTCCCAACTTGATACCTATGGAATCACAACAAATTGGGTAAATCTTTCCCAGCTCTGAAAAAACCAACATAGGTGCTAATATCAATCACCCTTTTAGCTCCTAAAAGGATAAATCATAGGAATATATCCACAAGTAATTCACACCCTTATTAGTCAGGTATATCAATGGTGTTGCTAAGCGTGAAATTTTTTTAATAAAGAGCCTGTAGTAACCAAAAAACCCTTGAAAACTCTGTACCTCAAAGACATTGTTTGTATGCTCCCATGAAACTACTGCTCTCACTTTCTCTAGGTCTATTGATAGTTCTATCACTAAGATAATATGTCCCAAGGAATGAATTTGATCCATCCAAAAGTGTCATTTTTTGAGCTTAACATTTAACTGATTCTCTCTCAGTGTACACAAAACAATCTCAAGATGGGAGGCATGGTCATGTTGAGTGTGAGAGTATAGTACAATATCATCCACAAAGACTACCATAGAAGAATCCAAGTAATTACGAAACACACGTTTCATAAGTTCAATGAAAACTGTTGGCGTATTCACGAGACTGAACATTGTAACCAAATAATCTTGCAGACCATACTTGCTTCGAAAGGCTATAAGAGGTATATATTATGGTCTAACATGAAACTGATGATAAATAAATCTCAAGTCAATTTTCGAGAACACCTGGGCTCCTCGAAGTAGATTAAAGGGATCATCAACCCTCGAAAAGGGATATCAGTTCTTGACCTTTAACTGGTTCAACTTCTAATAATCTACACAAAACCTCAGGGTATCATTGACCTTCATTGAAAAAAGGACAGGTGAAACCCATAGATAAGTACTTGTTTATATGAAACCATTTTCTTGAAACTCTTCTAATGGATTCTTTATCTCTGGTAATTCTGGTGTAGCCATTCTATAAGAAGGAATGGACACTGATGCCACTCTTGGAACAAGATCAATAGATAAATATACCTCTCGCTCTAGATTTAAACCAGAAAATTCATCTAGAAGGACATATCTAAATGGATCCCCCTTTGGACAATAATCCATATTTGAAGTCCCCTATTCATCCAAATATAAACAAGAAATCTGGGCTATAATTCCTCCCAACCCATGATGCTCGGGTACAAATCTTCATTCCGGAACATCACACTCACCCTTGTGTAGAACAGACCCACCCTCTGGTGATGTGAAATCTTGTCTAAGACGATAGTAGTCAACAAAGGCATGAAAGGAGACCAACCAGTCCATTACAAGAATGAAATCAAAGCCTGTCATATCTAAGACATGGAGGTCCAATAAAAAGTGACACCCACCAACCTCAAGAGGGAACTCCTTGTACCAACACACACTGTCCATAATAATCCCCAACATAGTGTCTCACATTATAACATCATCAGACATAAAGATACTGAGCTCAAGCCTCGTTAAAATAGAAACAGATATAAAACTATGGAAAAAACCTATATAAAAAAGAGCGGAAGGTAAAACTAAGGCAACTTGAATTTTACCGCTAACTGAAGAAGGTCTAGGATCTTCCTCCTTCTGAGTCTGTTCCATCACAAATGTTTGACCTGTATCGCAGCCCTACATCCTTGCCTAACTACCCTAAGCCGATCCACCCTATTGTTTCTAAAAAAAATAGTCTGGGTACCAAAACTCCGACCACATCCTTGGCCTAAAAATATTGATGAGCTCAAATTCCTTGACTAATGAGGAACTGATGGTCCTTCTGAATGTGGAGTCATAAAAGATCCTCTCACACTTGCTACTCATGAGAAAACACTGAAAAAATGCTAAAGTTGACCAATATTTCCCCAAGATTGGCACTCAATTGGGTCTCTCGAGAACTGTGGTCTCATATTACCATTCTTCCCACACTGGTATCACACCACTTTGCTACCTGAAGATACATCCCTACTACTAAGGAACCACTATGTGTAAACTCCCTTCAGTGCTTCATACTATCGGTTGAAGGATTATTGTCCCTAGAGACTGAAACACCCTAGCTCAAAGATCCATACTCCCTCGTATTACACTTGGTAATCAGTACATGGTTTACTATATTAGTCACCATAGTCAACCTGAAAACATTCACCTATGATCACATGTCATACCTGAGACCATCCCCAAATCTCCTATCCAGTGATAATTCCTCACCTCCCAAAATATATGTGAAGTGTTGATGCTTTGTGAAGTGAGAAGAACAATCCATTACTGAAAGAGAACCCTGGTCCAAATTTATGGATTATTGGGCTCAATTGGCCCTCAAACTCTCGAGGTAGAAGTAATAAAAGAAGGTCCTATGAAACTCTTTCCAAAACATATCCTGATGACGCCCCACCTCTGAGATAACATCCCACCATCTCTTAAGAGAATCACATAGAATGTAAGTCACAAGCTCCACCCTCATCTCAGGAGGTGTCTCTAGATGCTCAAAGATAGAAAGAATGGCCTGCAACCACGACTCTGTAGCTTGTGGTTCTCCATAACTTGAAAAAGTGGGGGAATGTTTCTTTTAGAACACCTACACCAATTCTACCATAATCGGGGTGGGATGTGGTGCTCCTCGAAGATTCTGCATCATCTTCAAAAATTCTTCACAGAACTGTGCATCACCACCTATGTCCGGTATAAAAACTTGTGCCAAGATGGGCATGATGGGAGGATCTAATGGTAGTTCCTGATCTTTTATTTCTGGTGACTGATCATCTTCTCGTACCTGCTGTACAACCAGAGGACATCTTGCTGGCATGACTCTATAAGGTCAGGCACACACCTCAGTACAAGATTATCAAGTACTATAACTAATAAGTGAAAGCAGGTAACATGAGAAAAAAACATATAGATTTCAGAAAATGGGGTTACATGGCATGTAGAAACACTACACGGTGTGTTCCCTTAAGCCTTAAAATGGGAATATACCTCTGCCAAACTTGTCATGTAACATCTCATTCACATGATGTGTTCCTCCTAAGCAATGATGTGTACAAGAATATACCATCCAACCTAGCTAATTCTACATGGATAGAACAACACAGTCCTACTGGTGTAACATGAAATTGTATGTACAACCTAGACACAATGTGTACCAACAATATTTCATCCCCCCATGTTGTTATTCACACATCAGGATACACGGTCGATTACCACATGGCATGTACCCCCCAGTACGTGACATGTTCAATGAAAGTTTTACCAAACCTGTGTCTATACTCACACAGTGAGTCACCCTGTCATGAACTACTCAGCATGTACTTACTGTACATGGTGTTTACTTAAGAAAAGTCATTTCTTCCAAAATAGAAGAACACATGGCGTGTTTTTATAACATCACACTCTGTGTTGTCTGGGTTTCTAGATAGTAAGCCTCTGAAACATCTAAAGAACCCTTAAAAATATAAAATACATCCATGGAATGCCAATTTCAATGCTGTGAGAGCCCATACTCCCCTTGAATCAAAGTTTTTTATCCTTATTTATGTCATATCTTAACAGAATTCATTTAAAGTTAAAACAAGATCCACCAAATTTCGATCCAAGAGGGACCACAACACCTTAGGGACCAAATCTTGGAAACCATCCAAATTAAACATTACAGATACCATTACCCTATCAAAATATTAGGTATTTCAATCATGACATCTATCACAATATCATGCATATCTAGCACAAAAACATGCAATCAGTAATGCACCCTAAATAGCATGACAAGAATGATTGACATGTGATCTCTATCCAGTGCCTATATTGTGCATGATATGGAATAACCTCATATCATTGGGTTTAAACAAAAATACAATCAAAATGATATAAATCATAAAAGCACAAAATTGTTCAATCATCCAATGGTGAAGTCAAATAAACTATAAAAATGTAAAAACCCAAAAAATCAAAATATTTGAGGTAACTCGACTTTTACATGTACATGGGTATGCTAATACCAAGAATAACTAATTACCAAAATATATTTCGATCATTTATAAGTTTATTGGCTCCAAATATTAAGTAAAAGAAGAAAATAAACCCTTTTATTTTGATATCACTTTGTAACATCCCGGATCCGGGTGCCGCCGTAAGGTGCCCTGAACCCAGATGGTCACATAACCTCGAGCGAATTTCACCAAATGACAGAGGATTTTGACTAGAAGTGAGGGCCTATAGTGTGACAATGGGGAAACTATTCCATCATTAGTAGAGTAAACACAGTGAAAAACAAATAGTATCAATATCAGAAGTAGTAATACCATACAACTGAAGTAAACAATGGAAGACTGATAGTAATAAAATAACTGGAGAATATATATAAATGATGCATGTTATATGTTTCTAGGAAAGAATCCAAACAAGTAAAAATGATGGAAATAATATAAAAAAACCAAATTATAGAAAAAAAGTGAACTCCAACAGCATCGCAAGCCTTGTCTTTGTCCCATTCTCTCCAGCTCCATCATACAATAATCATGTACCTGATAAAGAAGGATGCTTTCCCTTATCAATACTTGAAATAATATAATCTTATTGGGTCAAAAAAATAACCCAAATATGGTGTGAGATTAATCCCAATTGGAAACCACCAAAGGACATGTGTCTTACTATTAGTTAATATATATACAAGGTAATATGTAGAAATAAATCAATAAACTATGAAGTACTCAAAAGTAAACAATCCTACAAATTTTAATTATATTCATTTAAAATTATTTTCCATCATTTGAATCATGAAATCTCAGGAGATTTCCTATGATCTATATCGCCCTATATAATAGTAACAAAATAGATGTCTAAGAAGACCATCTAAATAATCAAGTAAGACAGAGTCCAAGCTTGTTCTTGGGCATGGAAGACTCGTCACAATCATTCAATCATTCACAAACAACCCTCTAGAAAAGATCTCACAGTCTAAACCCTTTGGTTCCACATAGAACTAATCATTTACAAATGACCACCTAGAAAACTCTCAAAGACAATACCCTTGGGTTAACATGGGATCAATAAATTATAAATGAACTCTTGGGTAGATCTCACGGTTAATACCCCTGGATCAACATATCATCAATAAACTATTAATGAAATCTTGGGTAGCTCTCATGGTCAATACCCCTAGGTCAACATAGCATAAGGTAATTGTAAACGACCTCCTAGGTATATCTCATGGTCAATACCCTTGGGTCAGCATCTACTCCAAGGATCTAATGGTCTAGTGTAAAATTATATAGAAACCCCCACAGTTTTCCTAGTCTAAGGATCTCATGGTCCATTAGAGAAATAGAATGAATACAATATCAATCATATCATGTAATATATAACTACTAAATGGTTAAAATTCATAATACATATCATAGGAATTTAACATAATTAATAAAAATCTATCCTAAACAATTTATGGCATGGAAAACATGGTGCGACTCATAGGAATCCTAAACCAAACAGCCATAAATAGTCAATCAAGGGAAACACGCCCACAAGGTGTCCCATAAACAAGGTATTTAACCTCATGCATATGAAAATACCCTTTATAAACCAACCCAACCATAACAGGTTATATAATGGGTTTAATTTTAAAACACTCAATACCCCAAATGTGGGAATACGAGACTTTTAACATATATAATCCAAAGACAAACAATGAAAGGAATAAATCACCTACCTCAATGTCTCATGACTGATATCCTTGAATTTCTGTCCTTGTATCATCCTAGATCAGTATAGATCTAAAAAAGGGTGATAAAACTCTCAACCTTCAATAACCCACAAGATATAAAAAATCTGTTAGAAATGATCTGGGGGTTTTGATAACTCTATGGTAGGTTCTAACGTAACTGACGAAGTCTTAATCGAAGATCAGATAGAGAATCAGGAGGGGTTTGAAGTTTGTTGGTTGTTCTTTTGCTCTCTTGTTTGAACCACAAGGAGAAGAAGAAATTTATAGATATAAGACGTGACCCCTCTTCGATATATCAAATAAAAAGAAAAGTACATGGCATGTTCATCTAAAACTACACGCTGTGTAGTGGCTTTAACCAGCCCCTGACTTAATCAGTCTGCCAGGCGACCACAAAGCCATGTAATCATCTGTTACACAATAAGTACATAGTGATATGGGGAAACTAGGTACACAATGTGTACTAATAAGTACATGACATGTACATAGAAAAACTCCATTTTTTGATTTTCCTAAAAAACAATCTGAAATCAAGATATATACCTGAAATGAAGATTCTAGTTCTTACAACTCCTCACCATATTTGGATTCTAACTAGATGTCCAACCAACACCACTAACCAAAAACCAATCCTTAGAATAGGAATATACACACATAAAACAAGAAGTAACCAAACAAAAATGACATTAAATGAGACATGCTTCACACCAAGACAATGAAATTTGAAATTACTTCAATTAAGTTTCCATTAAAACATATATTCTAAAAATACCCAAAATACCATTTTAAATATTTAACAATAGAAAACACATCAAGATACAACCATTTCAAAAAATAAACAATTACATCAAAAACCTCAAACAAAACTAGCACTGGCAAAACATTCATATGATTGAACTATAAGTTTCTTTAAGGGATTGGATCTGATCCCACATTTCTACATTGATGACAAACCATGGCCATATTCTAAGAATAAAATTATGAAAGATTGGCAGGACTCTTAATTCCACCACTTGCACAAAAATCATCAGGATTCTTTCCCATATCTTTTCTATAATTCCCTTCACCGATTCCAAAGAATGATGAAGGATTGGATACTGTGACCAATCTTGGTAACATAGATTCATCCGAAACCACTTTCCTGACCACATTGGTAAAGGGGTTATACGAGATTCAGATATCCTCAATAGTAGATCTAGATAAATCATATTCTCCAAATGCCAGGGTTTTAAAGAATCATATTTGATTGACTTAGAGAGATAAGGTACAAGATCCAAAAAACTATGGATGAACTCAAACACTGATCCTTCACCTAGCTAAATGCATCACATATCCATCACCTTTTCTACTATCACTACCTTTGAGAAGTACTATCATATGAATGAAGCCTTGAAGAATTCCGAAAAGATGTCTTTCCTAGGTTGGGTCATAATGACCGATTTATAGCACTTCCAACTAATAAATTTGAGTATAAAGCTAGAAAACTTTACCTTTAGAGATTTAAGAAACTCATGGAAACCAAATATTCATTAATTTTTCTCATCCACTATTTTGATAAAAAATGAACCATTTGATTATAGAAGAGGGGAGGGTTCAACTTTAGAAACTCAAGGAAGAATTCATCAGGTTAATCTACCGGAGGGTCCACAATTGGTGAGTCACCCATAGCTGCACCACAAATGTACATCAAGTCTTTAGTGTGGGGATAATCAAAATAACAAGAACAAAAAATCCAATCAAGACAATTTACCATCAAGATCTCAGAATAACTAAACACTATACATAAAAAGAAACCAAATCACAAATATTCCCTGAAAACCTTTTTCAAAATGATTTATAAACACAACTTCAAAAACAAAATTCAACTCCACACCCAAAAAAGTTTCATTTCAAAAAAAATCATGAATGAAATCATGAATTCTGACCTTTTTCCCATTAAAATCCCTTCTCATTTTAAATTAATGCCCACTTCAACAAATATCATTTGATTAAAAATATGTTTTATCAGAAGTCACTTTATTTAGAAACCATTTTCCAAGACGTTGTACAAATAAATCTAAAAACCCATTAATCATTTCCAAAAACCAAAACATTAAAACTTAAAATACGGTTCTTTATGATTTAAAATAAAGGTTTAAAAATGTTTTTGAAATTGTGAGAGTGAAAAATAAAATTATATAGGGGAGAAATAGTTGTGATTAGTGACTGGGATATATGGTTGGTGGATATATGGAAATTAGGACACTTCTAAGGAGAGTCATTTGGGACCATTTCCTTGGGCTTCACATGGCTTTCCAGACCCTACAAGATCACTAAAATTGATTGTCCCAACTCTAATTTTATTCCCCAAACAAAAAAAACCCAATAAAAATTTCCACAATAGCTAGATAATGTGAATATCATCAACCAAAGAATAAACTATTGATAAAATAATGATTAAACAAATCTGAAGACCAAACTCATATCCCAACTTACCATGGAAGCCCAAGGTTCGACATGGAATGAGTTTTCTAGACAGATCCTCATATATATATTCCATGATACAGAAAATCCAAATTTATATACCTTGAAAACCCAAAAATAAGTGTGATAAAAAATCTTCTTCATATGAAGAACTTATGCTCTGATAACATTTCCTTTTGATCCGACATGGGTTGACCCTAAACTGGTCACTCAATCTAGCCCATGGCGTCTCCTTGGCAAGTTCCCAATCAACCCAGGGTGGTGATAAGATCCAAGGTCACTAACACGAGGTAAAGCGAGCGATTTCACCCAATATAAATGAAAAAAATAATTAGAAATAAATAGATCGTACTAATATAAATAAAATGAACAAAAAATTACACCTAAATAGAAAATAAAAATGAAACCAATTCGAACCTCATGAACACTATATTTCTATGTGACCCCATGGGTCACTCTTCGATCTGAAAACAAAATATCACCTATAGTGATTGAGACTAATCTAGAACCTTATCCTAATGATAAGAAAGAGATAATTAATGTATAAAAGTGAGTATTAAAACTTACTATGAATTCCCAAATAAACTGTTCCCTATACATTCCTTTAAATAAAATATTCATTTAACGCTATTTTGAAATACAATATATATAAACATAGTTTTTCATACTTTCATTTCTAAAAATATACGTAGTCTATTTCACTTTTAATTTAAAATGTATTTATTTTCCAAAAGAAATAGGCCAAATAATTTTACGGAAATAAAGGGAGATTAAGAAGAATGATGTTATCATTTAAAAGGGGAATAAAGTGTAAAAAATTTTCAAAACATTTTCCATGAAACATTTAAGAAAAAATTATTCATTTTTACCAATGAGATACAACATAATGAAGTGAGAAGAAAAAATAATGACACAACAAGGGAAATGGATGATGACACTCGTATAACCAAATTAGGTGAGGCACATAGTTTTCCACTATAGGTAAATAATTTCCAAGGAAAACATGGAAGTACTAAGAGCTTAGGGGATAAAATTGAACATACTATCCTTAATAAATAATGTCAGCATTCCTATTGAAATCAATATCTTTCATGCTCATTCGTACTCTACCTATCCTAACCGAGTGTAATAACCCCAAAGCATAGAAAATCTATGCTATGGACGATTAAAAATAGTGTAATCATAAACTACTTCATCCTATTTTCATAGATAATCAACAAGCTATTCCAAGTTACCATGTCATGTCTAAAGTAGATGTGTGACAAACAATGATAATAAACACCGAATATATATATATATATATATATATATATATGTTTGTGTGTGTATGTATATATATATAATTAAAGGACATAAGAAACACACCGAATAATTGCCTCCAAATCACAATAAGGGATAGTACCTTTTTTCCTTTGAACCAATAATACTTGAGGGATGTCTCGTACCAAGGATCTATCATTCCCTTTAACAACCAACATGTTAATAGACTAACTCCTAGGAGAGTTTTATAATAGAGAGCAATTTTTAATGGTTCCAAATGGAACACATGTAACCTTTCAGTTAAAAACCATCCAGAATATGGAAATCACACCACTTATAAAATTTAAATTAAATTTGGAAAATGAAAACACCACATAGAAACCAAAAACCACTTCTAAAATATTTCCAAGAATGTCATCGAACCCATGGTGTGTGAGGCCACTTAAAAAAATTACACACAAGATAATTTCATGGTAAAACAAACTAATTTCATTATAAATAAATTTTCATAACAATATATATTACTAACTAACACTAAAACCGGGTGAGAATATCATGAAATCAATGTTTATTAAAATTAGAGGCCAAATGAAAAGGGAAACCTACATCATACTAAAAATTCTTCGACAAAGGAAACCCAAATTAACTCTAGAAGGGTCGAAGAAAGAAATAACACCCAAAGAAAACCTTAATAAATCAAATGGCATAAGTTAAAACAATGAAACATGAACCCTTGACTCAAGAGACCAAGGATGAAGAGGAACTAAAGTGAAAATGGAAAGAGGAATAGGTAGAAGATAGGATGATGTTACCTTGATAAATCACCCAAAAAACTTGAAGGAATCCCTTAGAATAACCATGGATGGAGGGGCGAGGTGTGAAGAAGGGGCTGGGGATCCTCTATGGTCGTACGAGAGAAATGTGGGGGAAAAGAGTGATTTGGGTTTAAAATCTGAGAGGAAAAAAGGTAAATACATATTTTTTAATGAACCTATTCACTGTTCAAAGTCATACCACATGGTTTGGGAAGACATATTATAATCATGTACCCTTTACTGGACTCATAAGGAACCCAAACAGTTTGGCCGCATGGTTTGGGAATCTTTGCGCCAACCATGTGGTTTAGTTCTACCAAAAATTGAAGAACTATTTTCTTTATTTCCACATGGTTTGGAATAACCATGCCCATGTCAGACACCCTAATCTAGAGACACCCCAAAACCCACACAGTTACACCAAGGATCCATACAAGTTGAAAGAAACTATGCACTACCAATGTAACACAAATTGTTCAAGAGGAAAATGAATTGAAAAAAGACTCAATATGGAGAGGTTGGATGGTTTCCCTTTAACCATGATGAAAAAATATGAAATAGAGGAAAACAACCCATAACTTCATGTTTTGATTTGAAACATCCAAGAATCAAGATTGAATCCAAAGAAAAAAAGATAACCAAAATAAAATAAATAAATAAAAACCAGGGAGTGACACATCAAAAGATTTAGACTACCATACCCATAATTGGGTCAATCATTCCTTGACACCCATTTTATTTATGAATTATCCTTGAACACATAGGGGAATTTAAATTTATTATCCCAGCATGAGTCATCATGTACACATGGATCTCATCGACTCCATTTCTTCCTTAGATTGCACATGGAAATAGAATATTAATAGCCCACAGTCGTCAGGCGTGACCATTGTGTACTGACTCAACACATTTAAACCTGATGGGTGTATGCTCCTACACCACTCGCAGATGAACCATAAAACATGGATCTTTGAGTACTATCTCATCGAAATTAGACTCATGCACCTAATTTAGTCCCCAAACAGTCCCCTTGTATGTCATTTTTATACAACCCAATCACCAAATATTCTCTCATTAAAAATGGAGCCTTGCATCTCACCTATGTCAAGGATCATCGCTGAAGACCACCAATGATGCCTTTGCTACATGTTATTTCCAACTAATAGGGATCACTCTAGGTAATGTAATTTAAAATTATCACTTCATCTGGCTATGATTTCCTTCATTTCCACTTGTTACACGTGCACCATTCCTAAACCACATGTTTTCATCCATGCCCCAAATTGTGTTAGCCTCACTAAAATCCTTAGACACTACCTGATGCCTCTTTAATTCATGAGATTATACCATGATCTAATTACCTACTCAGATGCACCCAAAACAATTGGTTCATGAACTTGAATAGTCCTTCCATTAATTTACTTTTCCGACACCAATCACTAAAACTTTAAATACGCCACCATTCAAGGCACAAGGAATTCTCCATTACTTATAAAAACCATATAAGGAAGTTATTACATACTAATAATGCTTATGATCAATCGAAAACACGTTATTATATACCCAAATTCCCTTAAGGTCACCCAAAAGGAATCCCATTACCTAAAACACTTTGGTTACACTTCACATGAACTATTTAAAACCTAAACCACCTATATGTACTAACTGTCTTTGAGGAGAACACAAACTCAACTAACCCTCTAGGTAATTTACTAAGAAACACTAAGCACCTTATTACCAATATAAAATTTGATTCAATGTCCATTAGGTCTCCCAACAAGCCTAATAGGTCATGTCTTGAAAAATGTACACACCTCAAGAGAAACACCTCTTGGTTTCCATCTCAAATATCACCTGGATACTCACATTTGAAAAACCCACTCATGGATCACATACACATATAACTAGAACCACCTGTAAAAACATCCACCCTTACCAGGAACCGACTCACAGTGAGAATCCACTTATTGAATCGATCCTCTAAGGAAAACGACTAGTTTGTCACTAATGTCCCAACCAACAATCTCATCTTGTATGATCCATACCAAATAAAACCTTAAAACACATTGTCTAGTTAGATAGTACATACTTCTTTACTATATTGGGAAACACCATATTGATTGTTACTTGAACATTAAATAAAAAAAATTGTATAATGACTCACTAAGGGTTCCTTTAAGGGAATCATATGCCCTAAATAATTTACTAGGTTCATGAAAGAGCGCTGTCGTGGGAGCCCTCAAATGATTAGTGTAATTTGGGGTACTTAGGTGCAGCAGAGTGGCTGACCAAGGTCGTCTCTCAAAGGAGGAAGTGAATTAAAACAACTTTTCAGAGGTATTCTAGAGACAAAATAAAAGGGAATAAAAACACTACTTGAAAGTATGGGGGTGGTTGTTTATAGTTTATAAATCTAGAAGAAGTTTCCTGGAAGAAGATTTCATTTTTTTTTGTTTTTAATTTTGAAATGAAGTTTCGATTAGAATGACACAACAAAAAGATGTTTGTTTAGACAATATTTAAAAGACGTAATCGATCTAACTCTACCTCTTCAATCATTTATTAATCATTATCATTTAAATTAATATTCACTTAATTATGATCCCTTAATTTGTTAAATTCCGAACCCTACAAGAATTAACTTTACCACGAAGATTGAATTGAATTTTAACCTTAGGCTAACTTCGGAACATGCAATCGCAACACCCTGCTTTGATTGATGTTCTAAAATTAGCTTATGGTCAGTGGTAAATTAAGGCACATAAACACTCTGGAAATGAGGATTAATTGAGTTTAGGGATTATATTTGAACTCTACAAATTGATCCCATGTGGTTTTGAATTACTGGTTAAGGTTGCGCTCTCACAGTTCACACAATTCCCGACCTCGCGTGTTTTGTGTTAACTATTCAATTGCTTGCTTAGTTTAATTTAAATTAAAAACTCAATTAATAGATCATAATATGTGAATTACAGTAGCTCATTGATTCAAAATAAATTAATGAAGAAGGATAGAGGTCGATCGATTACTAAAAAGAACTACTCTTCCATGGGTGGTGTAGTCATCGTGGAGACGTTTTGCATAAGCAACGGATTGAAAGAGTAGAACCCAATATTGTCTCCACTCTTAATTCCAACCCAATTAAGAAGATTAAGATAAGAAGAAGATCGATGAACACAGAATATTATTTGAAGAAAAATTCAAGAAACAAACATGAAAGAAAAGAAATACAAAGAAGAGGTGAGAGAGGAGAGCCTTTTTGGAAGAGAGGTTTGCACAAAGGCTTACTTCCTCCAAGAGTTGTGAGGGGATCCCAAGAGACACCCTTTTTGACACACCTTCCCAAATCCTCGACCAACCCTCTCAAGGAGTTAAAACCCCCTTTATATAGAGTTTGTGAGGGCTAGGGATACATAACTTTTTAAGTGTGAAATGAAAAACTCGGCCAAATATTTTATTCCAAATTGAACCGCCCATTTGACCTCTAAAACGCGTGAATTGACCGGCCTTCCAGAAGGATTATTTCTGCCAAATCATGTCCCCGAGCGTTCCTCAAAATTTGGGCTCAATCCAAGCCCGTATGTAGACGATATGTCCCAAATACAGAACCCATGTGTATTCTGCCGAGTCCAGCCCACCATTGGATTAATTGATCATTTACTCCATCCAAATGCACTCTTTAGATCTAGTGTCCTGAATGAAAGTTTTATAAAATGAAGTTAGGAACATGGTTAAAAAATTTCAAATTCAAATAATAAATATAAAAATATTTATCTTCGAAATACTACAATGCACTATTAAGGGTAAAACTGGAATTTTCACCAAATTTTCCAATGAATGATCAAATCCCAAATATTTTATAAATAAACATATTTAACACCATGTGAGGAAATTATTTCATTTATTATCAATAAAATATTCAATAAAATAGTGTTTTATCAACTCCCCCACACTTACCATTTTGTACACCTGGGCAAAACCTCATATCAAGTAAACATCAATATCAAATCAAAACCAATTTTAAAACACATATCCTTAAGATCAATCAATTTCACACCAAGAATCAAAAGATATCATGCCTCATAAAAAACCTTATTTCAAGTTCTCCATTTATATCATTCAATATATTTCCACTTCATTTATCCACCCATGCACAAAACACTTACCTCGCTTGAATTTTCTCTCATCACTCAAATATCAATTTTTTTTGCAATGTCTTTCTCATCCAAACACATACAAGGGTCACCATAGGCTTGATAGATTCCTACATCGCTACCCGATGTGAGTCAAGGACATATGTTTATCATGAGGACTTTTCAGGGTTGTTCCGTGGCTTTCGGTTGGTAGGATTAAGATGTGAAAAACTCTGAGACTGAATGAGGAGGGCTTGACTATTTTGAAGCAAAATCGCATTAATCTGATTTTCACTTAAATATGGTCTTCTCTTCAATCCCCGTAGTATCAATTCAGCTCCATCATCATGAAAAGTCATTAAAGGTTTACACCATTCATCATTTCAGCATACAAAATGTCAATCTTCTCAAACATGATTTTCTTGAAAGCTCCAGATGGGCATAGCTTTCCACCTCAATTAGAAGCTCCAGAAAAGGCACAACTTCACTTGTCATGAAAGCTCCAAAAAAGGCACAGCTTTCAATATAATGACTTTCTTTAGCAGCAAACACATCTCTTCAGAATTTAATTTTCCACCCAAAGTATCACAGAATGTGGTGGCAAAATCCAAGACAACTTCCCCCACACTTAAGCTCAACTAGATTATGCAATTTCACTTCAAGAGTTGGTTGGATAGGGAAAATTGGCTTGTAATGTGGCTTAACCTAACAGGCTGTGCATGGCTTCTAAGGGCTACAAGGATTAAATATTCAAGGTAGGCCATTATAAAAAAGGATTCTTTGAAATAGGGGCTTTAATACCAAACAAATGCCTCAATCATTTAAACATAAGTACTTCAAACCCTCAAGTTTTGATAGGAATAGATCAAATTCTGGTTAAATCAAGTATGGTTTGGTTCTCTCAAGAAGTGAGGTGAATGTAAAGAATATGAAAATAATGGTTTAGAAGCCTCACAGGAAAGTGATTTCAAATATAAAGACATTGAGATTGGCATGGGATTCAAAATTCAGCGTACTTTTCATGAAATTACTAAATATTTGAACTTGAAACAATGTCATTTTAGCATTCATTTAAGCTTAGTTTCAAGGGGTAAATTGTTTCACTTATTGATATGGATTTAAAAATGGTTATGAGAATCATTTCAACTCAAAAGTTTCAAAAACACACAGAAAATTGTAAAATAAACACACAAAATTTGAAAAACACACAAATTTTTTTTGGTTTTTTTTTAACAGGAAAACAATTGAAATTACTAAACTAAAAGGTTCCCTCCCCCACACATAAAATATTGCATTGTCCTCAATGTGAACCCATGAGATGATATATGCACATGAAATTCAGAATTTTTAAATAGGACAAATAATATAAAAGTGAAAGGGTTAGGAACAGCCTGATGTGATCAAGTGATGATGGGGTCATGCAGTGTGATAAAATCCACTGCATCAGTAGGATGTCCCTCAATGTATCTCTTCAAACGTTGCCCATTGACTATAAAGCTCCTTCCAGTGTCCTCTTGTGTGATATCCACTGCACCATAAGGAAAAACATTAGACACAATATAAGGACCTAACCATCTGGAACGCAACTTACCAGGCATCAACTTCAGTCGTGAACTATAGAGAAGGACTTTCTCTCCCACATGAAACTCCCTTTGTTGGATCATTTTGTCATGAGCTGCTTTTGATCTTTCCTTACAGAGCCTTGAGTTCTCATATGATGATAGTCGAATCTCCTCAAGCTCTTGAATTTGCAACTTCCTTTGAATTCCAGCTTGGGCCAAATCCATGTTACATTTCTTTATAGCCCAATATGCCCGATGCTCGAATTCCACGGGGAGATGACACGCTTTCCCGAAAACAATCCGA
Organism: Viscum album; assembly: GCA_963277665.1. Taxonomy (NCBI): domain Eukaryota; kingdom Viridiplantae; phylum Streptophyta; class Magnoliopsida; order Santalales; family Viscaceae; genus Viscum; species Viscum album. Next base: position 462,453,196 of record OY728138.1, read on the forward strand.
AATGGGGACATTCCAATGGGGGTCTTGTACGCTGTCCTATAAGCCCAAAATGCATCATCCAAGCACTTGCTCCAATCCTTCCTATTTGGCTGCACAGTTTTCTCCAAGATTTGTTTCAACTCACGATTTGAAACCTCAGCCTGGCCATTTGTTTGGGGGTGGTATGGTGTTGATGTTTTGTGTGTCACCCCATACTTACGAAGGAGGGAAGCAATATTTCTATTGCAAAAGTGTGTCCCTTGGTCACTGATGATGGCCTTTGGTACTCCAAACCTGCAGAAAATCTGTGCTTTGACAAAGTCCACAACAACATGAGAATCGTCAGTCCTGGTGGCCTTGGCCTCCACCCATTTACTCACATAATAAACAGCAACCAAAATATACAAGAAACCATATGAACTTGGAAAAGGACCCATAAAATCAATGCCCCACACATCAAAAATCTCACAGAATAGTATGGGTTGTTGGGGCATCTCATGTCTCTTAGAAATATTCCCAGTGTGTTGGCAATGAGAGCATAACTTACAAAACACATGGGCATCATGGAATAAACTAGGCCAATATAATCCAGAGTCCAAAACTTTCCTAGCTGTCCGTTGGGGTCCAAAGTGTCCACCACATGCAAGTGTATGACAGAAATGCAAAACAGACTCAAACTCATGATCGGGAACACACCTCCTAATGACTTGGTCACTACACATGCGCCAGAGGTACGGATCATCCCACACATAATACCTAGACTCACTTTTTAATTTTTGGACTTGATGCTTCTTCAAATTTACTGGGATTTCAGAGCCAACAATGTAATTAAATAAATCAGCATACCAAGGATGTTTACCTGAGATGGTATAGAGATGCTCATCGGGGAAAGTGTCCCGAAGTGGTACCTGGTCCAAGGTGTCACCCTCTAGTGTGTGAGTAAGCCTACTCGTGTGGTCTGCCACCGAATTCTCTGACCCCTTCTTGTCCTTTATCTCAAGGTCAAACTCTTGAAGAAGGTGCATCCAACAGATAAGTCGTGGCTTTGCATCTGGCTTCTTTAGGAGGTACCTCAAAGCTACATGGTCAGAAAAAACAACTACTTTAGAGCCCAATAAATATGAACGGAATTTATCTAAAGAAAATATGACAGCAAGAAACTCCTTTTCTGTGGTAGTGTAGTTTGATTGGGCTGAATCTAGCGTCCTCGATGCATAGGCGATCACATGTGAACGTCCCTCCACCCTCTGAGATAAGACAGCTCCAACCGCGAAGTTGGAGGCGTCACACATAAGCTCAAATGGAAGGTCCCACCGTGGGGGCTGTATGATTGGTGGAGTGGTCAGACACTTCTTCAGCTCATCAAATGATACCCTGCATGAATCATCAAAATTGAAGTCAATATCTTTTTGAAGCAATCGAGATAAGGGTAGAGCGATCTTACTAAAATCTCTGATGAAGCATCGATAAAATCCAGCATGCCCAAGGAATGATCGAACATCACGCACACATGTAGGATATGGGAGGGATGAAATAATGTCTACCTTAGATTTATCAACTTCAATTCCATGTTGTGAGACTATATGACCTAAGACAATTCCCTTTTCGACCATGAAATGACATTTTTCAAAATTTAAGACCAGATTATTCTCAATACAACGATGCAACACATCACCCAAACTAGAGAGAAATTCATCAAATGAAGACCCATAAACTGTAAAATCATCCATAAATACCTCCATGAAGGTCTCAATGAAATCTGATAAAATACTCACCATGCATCTCTGGAAGGTACCTGGGGCATTGCAAAGTCCAAATGGCATCCTTAGGTAGGAAAAGGTACCGAATGGGGAGGTGAATGTTGTCTTCTCCTGGTCCTCTGCTGCAATGGGAACCTGAAAATAGCCAGAAAATCCATCCAAGAAACAATAGTGTGTCTTCCCAGCTAGTCTCTCAAGCATCTGGTCAATGAATGGAAGTGGGAAATGGTCCTTACGAGTGGATTGATTTAGTTTCCTATAATCGATACACACTCGCCAACTGTTTTGTACTCTCACAGGAACTAACTCATCATTTTCATTTTTTATAACAGTGAAACCAGTTTTCTTTGGTACAACTTGAACAGGGCTAACCCATTGTGAGTCAGAAATAGGGTAAATGATACCCGCCTCAAGTAATTTTTCAACTTCTTTCTTAACAACTTCTAGGAGGGTGGGATTAAGTCTCCTTTGTGGCTGTCTCACCGGTTTAGCCCCATCCTCCAAGAGAATCCTATGCATGCAAATGGAGGGGCTAATACCTGATATGTCTGCCAATGTCCAACCAATTTCCCTAATGTTATCTCTCAAAAGATTCAAAAGTTTTTCTTCATGTTCAAAAGAGAGATTGTTAGCAATTATGACAGGTAATCTATCACCATTGAGCAAGTATGCATATTTGAGATTTGGGGGCAATGGCTTGAGTTCCAATGTAGGTGGGTGATGTATGGATGGAGAAATTGATGCAATAGACATATCTGCACAATGAACATCAGAATCAGAATAAAAATCATCACAATCAGAGAATAAAGCACCAAATCCATCAGCATACTCAATAGCCATGCCATAGTCAGAGTTCACATGATCAAAATCAGAATATGATTCCATTTCAAAATCAAATCATAGAGAGTCTTGTTCCTTAAAAATGGGTGTAGAAGTATTCTTAGACATCAAACTAGAACCAATACTCATAATCTCCCTAAGCATAGGACAATCCGATTCTATGATGTTTTTACTTGGTGGTTCAAAATGGGAGATAACAAAAGCATAATGGTCCTATGAGGGGTACTTCATGGAATCCATAACATTAAATATCACAACTTCATCTCCAAACTCCATGGAAAGTGTACCCTCATTGACATTTATGATAGTTTTTGCAGTTTTGAGGAAGGGTCTACCTAGGATAATGGGGGCATGAGAACTTACCTGATCATCCTCCATGTTAAGCACATAGAAGTCTGCTGGAAAGATCATGTCTCTTACCCGAACAAGTACATCCTCAAGAACTCCCGCTGGATATGCCGTAGCTCTATTCGCCAATTGCACCACTACTCTTGTTGGCTTCAACTCACCAACCTGTAAGGAAGAGAATACAGAGTGAGGCATCACATTTATTGAAGCTCCTAAATCACAAAGAGCATCAGAGAAGTGCAAATCCCCTACGGTACATGGGATGGTGAATGTCCCAGGATCCTCGCACTTTGTTGGCATTGCTAGAGTTGGTGTAATGAGTGCCGAGACATTCCTTCCAAGGTTGATTCTCTCATTCCCCTTGAGCCCTCTGTGATTGGTGCAGAGTTCTTTTAAGAATTTGGCATACCTTGGAATTTTCTTAATGGCTTCAAGTAGAGGAATGTTGATCTCCACATGCTTGAATGTGTCCAAAACCTCCTTTTGCATTGCTTCTTCAGCCATCTTCTTGGTTTGAACAACCCTGTTTGGAAAAGGAAGGGGTTTAGGAGGAACATCATCAATCTTTTTCTTACCTTTATCTTTCTCCTTGGATTGCTCATCAGTTGGTTTGGAATGAGGCTTCTCTGGAGTTGAGGTGAATCCCGGTGGAATGGTAGTTACAGATGTATCGTTCATTTTCTTCCCACTTCTCAATGTGATGGCACTAACATTCCCCTTTGGATTTGGAGTGGGTTGGGAAGGTATATTTCCAGAATTCTTACTCATAAGTTCATGGAGGGTGGTGGCAATCTGACTCATTTGAGTCTTCAACTCTCTCAGCTCCGAACTTTGACTCTTCAGCTCATTCTGTTGATTAAGAACAATTTGTTTCAAAAGATCATCAGTGTTAGAGTCTACCTTGTTTTGGATATTCCCTTGTTGCTGACTCGTTGATGTTTGAGCTTCGAATCTCCTTTGGGGTTGTTGGAAACCCTATTGGTAAGGTGGAGGCTGCTGGAAGTTTGGTTGAAAAGGAGACCTTTGTTGTTGTCCAGAGCCATACCTCATGTCCGCTAGATATTTCCACCCTTGGTTGTATGTTAGATCAAACTTCTTTTGGGGATATGGTTGTTGTTGTTGCTGCTGAAATGGTCTCCCAGGGAACACTGCTGCACAATCTTCTGTTTCTTGGAGTTGTGGGCAACAGTCAGTTGGGTGGTTTGTCTCAGTGCAAATACCACAAGGCCTTGAAGGAGGGGGTTGGGATGTCTTTTGAGCCAATGCAATCTGCCTCACCATAGTTGTCAATTCTTCTAACTTAGTATCAATCAAATGACTTTCAAGAGAAGAAGGACTTACTTGATGTACTCCTCGAACATGTGGTGTACCTCTATCACCGAATTGTTGAGAGTTTTGGGCCATTTTGTCGATCAATGCTCGTGCAGCTACTGGTGTCTTGTCCACCAATGCTCCTCCAGCTGCAGCATCCACCATGCTCATCTCCATGGGTGTGAGTCCTTCATAGAAGTATTGGATGATTAATTGCTCACTGATTTGGTGATGTGGGCAGCTTGCACACAACTTCTTGAATCGCTCCCAGTACTCATACATTGACTCCCCTTGTGCTTGCTTGATCCTCGATAACTCCTTTCGAATGGATGTGGTCCTTGATGCTGGAAAAAATCTTTGCAATAAAAGATGTTTCAAATCATTCCAACATGTTACATATTCAGGTTGCAAATAATACATCCAATCTTTTGCAGCTCCATCAAGTGAGAATGGGAATGCTCTTAATTTAATTTGATCTTCAGAAACATTTCTTGGTTTTAAAGTTGAGCAAACCACATTAAATTCCTGAAGGTGTTTGTTGGGAACCTCACCAGATAAGCCATGAAACTTTGGAAGAAGGTGAATTAATCCAGATTTCAATTCAAAGTCTGATTCGAGATTTGGGTATGCAATACAATTTGGTTGATTGTTAATATCAGGTGCAGCCAATTCTCGAATGGTTCTATTAAGTTCATTTCCATTTTTTCCAGCCATTGGTTCTTGTTTTATGGTTGAATTTGAATTTATTCCAATTTCAATGTTCTGATATTGGAGTAATTCTCCAACTGGTTGAATGTTGAAACTTCCCGTAGACTGAGAATGTCTGATTCGTGCCCTAAGGCAACGTTCAATCTCAGGGTCAAGATCTAAGAGATCTTCGGGATTAGTTCGTGTCATAGATCAAATAAAAATGAAAAGAAAGGATGTGGACCATAGTAAAATAAAAATGAGAAGTTTGAGTTGATGGTCCAAAAAGAAGTAGAAGAAAATAAAAGAAGAAGAAGAAAAATCAGATTGGGTAAAGACGGAAGAAAGAAGAGAGGAAGAGAATAAAATGTAAAATAAAATAAATACCTCTAATTGGTTGAAATAATTACTTGCCTCCCCGGCAATGGCGCCAATTTGAAAGAGCGCTGTCGTGGGCTCCTTCAAATGATTAGTGTAATTTGGGGTACTTAGGTGCAGCAGAGTGGCTGACCAAGGTCGTCTCTCAAAGGAGGAAGTGAATTAAAACAACTTTTTAGAGGTATTCTAGAGACAAAATAAAAGGGAATAAAAACAATACTTGAAAGTATGGGGGTGGTTGTTTATAGTTTATAAATCTAGAAGAAGTTTTCTGGAAGAAGATTGCATTTTTTTTGTTTTTAATTTTGAAATGAAGTTTCGATTAGAATGACACAACAAAAAGATGTTTGTTTAGACAATATTTAAAAGACGTAATCGATCTAACTCTACCTCTTCAATAATTTATTAATCATTATCATTTAAATTAATATTCACTTAATTATGATCCCTTAATTTGTTAAATCCCGAACCCTACAAGAATTAACTTTACCACGAAGATTGAAGTGAATTTTAACCTTAGGCTAACTTCGGAACATGCAATCGCAACACCCTGCTTTGATTGATGTTATAAAATTATCTTATGGTCAGTGGTAAATTAAGGCACATAACCACTCTGGAAATGAGGATTAATTGAGTTTAGGGATTATATTTTAACTCTACAAATTGATCCCATGTGGTTTTGAATTACCGGTTAAGGTTGCGCTCTCACAGTTCACACAATTCCCGACCTCGCGTGTTTTGTGTTAACTATTCAATTTCTTGCTTAGTTTCATTTAAATTAAAAACTCAATTAATAGATCATAATATGTGAATTACAGTAGCTCTTTGATTCAAAATAAATGAATGAAGAAGGATAGAGGTCGATCGATTACTAAAAAGAACTACTCTTCCATGGGTGGTGTAGTCATCGTGGAGACGTTTTGCATAAGCAACGGATTGAAAGGGTAGAACCCAATCTTATCTCCACTCTTGATTCCAACTCAATTAAGAAGATTAAGATAAGAAGAATAGGGATGAACACAGAATATTATTTGAAAAAAAATTCAAGAAACAAACATGAAAGAAAAGAAATACAAAGAAGAGGTGAGAGAGGAGAGCCTTTTTGGAAGAGAGGTTTGCACAAAGGCTTACTTCCTCCAAGAGTTGTGAGGGGCTCCCAAGAGACACCCTTTCGGCCACACCTTCCCAAAGCCTCGACCAGCCCTCTCAAGGAGTTAAAACCCCCTTTATATAGAGTTTTTGAGGGCTAGGGATACATAACTTTTTAAGTGTGAAACGAAAAACTCGGCCAAATATTTTATTCCAACTTTCACCACGCACTTGAACTCCAAAACGCGTGAATTGACCGGCATTCCAGAAGGATGATTTCTGCAAAATCTTGTCCCCGAGCTTTCCTCAAAATTTGGGCTCAATCCAATCCCGTATGTAGACGATATGGCCCAAATACAGAACCCATGTCTATTCTGCCGAGTCCAGCCCACCATTGGATTAATTGATCATTTACTCCATCCAAATGCACTCTTTATCTCTAGTGTCCTGAATCAAAGTTGTATAAAATACAGTTAGTAAAACTGTTACAAAATTTCAAATTCAAATAATAAATATAAAAATATTTATCTTCGAAATACTACAATGCACTATTAAGGGTAAAACTGGAATTTTCACCAAATTTTCAAATGAATGATCAAATCCCAAATATTTTATAAATAAACATATTTAACACAATGTGAGGAAATTATTTCATTTATTATCAATAAAATATTCAATAAAATAGTGTTTTATCAACTCCCCCACACTTACCATTTTGTACACCTGGGCAAAACCTCATATCAAGTAAACATCAATATCAAATCAAAACCAATTTTAAAACACATATCCTTAAGATCAATCAATTTCACACCAAGAATCAAAAGATATCATGCCTCATAAAAAACCTTATTTCAAGTTCTCCATTTATATCATTCAATATATTTCCACTTCATTTATCCACCCATGCACAAAACACTTACCTCGCTTGAATTTTCTCTCATCACTCAAATATCAATTTTTTTTGCAATGTCTTTCTCATCCAAACACATACAAGGGTCACCATAGGCTTGATAGATTCCTACATCGCTACCCGATGTGAGTCAAGGACATATGTTTATCATGAGGACTTTTCAGGGTTGTTCCGTGGCTTTCGGTTGGTAGGATTAAGATGTGAAAAACTCTGAGACTGAATGAGGAGGGCTTGACTATTTTGAAGCAAAATCGCATTAATCTGATTTTCACTTAAATATGGTCTTCTCTTCAATCCCCGTAGTATCAATTCAGCTCCATCATCATGAAAAGTCATTAAAGGTTTACACCATTCATCATTTCAGCATACAAAATGTCAATCTTCTCAAACATGATTTTCTTGAAAGCTCCAGATGGGCATAGCTTTCCACCTCAATTAGAAGCTCCAGAAAAGGCACAACTTCACTTGTCATGAAAGCTCCAAAAAAGGCACAACTTTCAATATAATGACTTTCTTTAGCAGCAAACACATCTCTTCAGAATTTAATTTTCCACCCAAAGTATCACAGAATGTGGTGGCAAAATCCAAGACAACTTCCCCCACACTTAAGCTCAACTAGATTATGCAATTTCACTTCAAGAGTTGGTTGGATAGGGAAAATTGGCTTGTAATGTGGCTTAACCTAACAGGCTGTGCATGGCTTCTAAGGGCTACAAGGATTAAATATTCAAGGTAGGCCATTATAAAAAAGGATTCTTTGAAATAGGGGCTTTAATACCAAACAAATGCCTCAATCATTTAAACATAAGTACTTCAAACCCTCAAGTTTTGATAGGAATAGATCAAATTCTGGTTAAATCAAGTATGGTTTGGTTCTCTCAAGAAGTGAGGTGAATGTAAAGAATATGAAAATAATGGTTTAGAAGCCTCACAGGAAAGTGATTTCAAATATAAAGACATTGAGATTGGCATGGGATTCAAAATTCAGCGTACTTTTCATGAAATTACTAAATATTTGAACTTGAAACAATGTCATTTTAGCATTCATTTAAGCTTAGTTTCAAGGGGTAAATTGTTTCACTTATTGATATGGATTTAAAAATGGTTATGAGAATCATTTCAACTCAAAAGTTTCAAAAACACACAGAAAATTGTAAAATAAACACACAAAATTTGAAAAACACACAAATTTTTTTTGGTTTTTTTTTAACAGGAAAACAATTGAAATTACTAAACTAAAAGGTTCCCTCCCCCACACTTAAAATATTGCATTGTCCTCAATGTGAACCCATGAGATTATATATGCACATGAAATTCAGAATTTTTAAATAGGACAAATAATATAAAAGTGAAAGGGTTAGGAACAGCCTGATGTGATCAAGTGATGATGGGGTCATGCAGTGTGATAAAATCCACTGCATCAGTAGGATGTCCCTCAATGTATCTCTTCAAACGTTGCCCATTGACTATAAAGCTCCTTCCAGTGTCCTCTTGTGTGATATCCACTGCACCATAAGGAAAAACATTAGACACAATATAAGGACCTAACCATCTGGAACGCAACTTACCAGGCATCAACTTCAGTCGTGAACTATAGAGAAGGACTTTCTCTCCCACATGAAACTCCCTTTGTTGGATCATTTTGTCATGAGCTGCTTTTGATCTTTCCTTACAGAGCCTTGAGTTCTTATATGATGATAGTCGAATCTCTTCAATCTCTTGAATTTGCAACTTCCTTTGAATTCCAGCTTGGGCCAAATCCATGTTACATTTCTTTATAGCCCAATATGCCCGATGCTCGAATTCCACGGGGAGATGACACGCTTTCCCGAAAACAATCCGAAATGGGGACATTCCAATGGGGGTCTTGTATGCTGTCCTATAAGCCCACAATGCATCATCCAAGCACTTGCTCCAATCCTTCCTATTTGGCTGCACAGTTTTCTCCAAGATTTGTTTCAACTCACGATTTGAAACCTCAGCCTGGCCATTTGTTTGGGGGTGGTATGGTGTTGATGTTTTGTGTGTCACCCCATACTTACGAAGGAGGGAAGCAATATTTCTATTGCAAAAGTGTGTCCCTTGGTCACTGATGATGGCCTTTGGTACTCCAAACCTGCAGAAAATCTGTGCTTTGACAAAGTCCACAACAACATGAGAATCGTCAGTCCTGGTGGCCTTGGCCTCCACCCATTTACTCACATAATAAACAGCAACCAAAATATACAAGAAACCATATGAACTTGGAAAAGGACCCATAAAATCAATGCCCCACACATCAAAAATCTCACAGAATAGTATGGGTTGTTGGGGCATCTCATGTCTCTTAGAAATATTCCCAGTGTGTTGGCAATGAGAGCATAACTTACAAAACACATGGGCATCATGGAATAAACTAGGCCAATATAATCCAGAGTCCAAAACTTTCCTAGCTGTCCGTTGGGGTCCAAAGTGTCCACCACATGCAAGTGTATGACAGAAATGCAAAACAGACTCAAACTCATGATCGGGAACACACCTCCTAATGACTTGGTCACTACACATGCGCCAGAGGTACGGATCATCCCACACATAATACCTAGACTCACTTTTTAATTTTTGGACTTGATGCTTCTTCAAATTTACTGGGATTTCAGATCCAACAATGTAATTAAATAAATCAGCATACCAAGGATGCTTACCTGAGATGGTATAGAGATGCTCATCGGGGAAAGTGTCCCGAAGTGGTACCTGGTCCAAGGTGTCACCCTCTAGTGTGTGAGTAAGCCTACTCGTGTGGTCTGCCACCGAATTCTCTGACCCCTTCTTGTCCTTTATCTCAAGGTCAAACTCTTGAAGAAGGAGCATCCAACAGATAAGTCGTGGCTCTGCATCTGGCTTCTTTAGGAGGTACCTCAAAGCTACATGGTCAGAAAAAACAACTACTTTAGAGCCCAATAAATATGAACGGAATTTATCTAAAGAAAATATGACAGCAAGAAACTCCTTTTCTGTGGTAGTGTAGTTTGATTGGGCTGAATCTAGCGTCCTCGATGCATAGGCGATCACATGTGAACGTCCCTCCACCCTCTGAGATAAGACAGCTCCAACCGCGAAGTTGGAGGCGTCACACATAAGCTCAAATGGAAGGTCCCACCGTGGGGGCTGTATGATTGGTGGAGTGGTCAGACACTTCTTCAGCTCATCAAATGATACCCTGCAAGAATCATCAAAATTGAAGTAAATATCTTTTTGAAGCAATCGAGATAAGGGTAGAGCGATCTTACTAAAATCTCTGATGAAGCATCGATAAAATCCAGCATGCCCAAGGAATGATCGAACATCACGCACACATGTAGGATATGGGAGGGATGAAATAATGTCTACCTTAGATTTATCAACTTCAATTCCATGTTGTGAGACTATATGACCTAAGACAATTCCCTTTTCGACCATGAAATGACATTTTTCAAAATTTAAGACCAGATTATTCTCAATACAACGATGCAACACATCACCCAAACTAGAGAGACATTCATCAAATGAAGACCCATAAACTGTAAAATAATCCATAAATACCTCCATGCAGGTCTCAATGAAATCTGATAAAATACTCACCATGCATCTCTGGAAGGTACCTGGGGCATTGCAAAGTCCAAATGGCATCCTTCGGTAGGCAAAGGTACCGAATGGGGAGGTGAATGTTGTCTTCTCCTGGTCCTCTGCTGCAATGGGAACCTGAAAATAGCCAGAAAATCCATCCAAGAAACAATAGTGTGTCTTCCCAGCTAGTCTCTCAAGCATCTGGTCAATGAATGGAAGTGGGAAATGGTCCTTACGAGTGGATTGATTTAGTTTCCTATAATCGATACACACTCGCCAACTGTTTTGTACTCTCACAGGAACTAACTCATCATTTTCATTTTTTATAACAGTGAAACCAGTTTTCTTTGGTACAACCTAAACAGGGCTAACCCATTGTGAGTCAGAAATAGGGTAAATGATACCCGCCTCAAGTAATTTTTCAACTTCTTTCTTAACAACTTCTAGGATGGTGGGATTAAGTCTCCTTTGTGGCTGTCTCACCGGTTTAGCCCCATCCTCCAAGAGAATCCTATGCATGCAAATGGAGGGGCTAATACCTGATATGTCTGCCAATGTCCAACCAATTGCCCTAATGTTATCTCTCAAAAGATTCAAAAGTTTTTCTTCATGTTCAAAAGAGAGATTATTAGCAATTATGACAGGTAATCTATCACCATTGAGCAAGTATGCATATTTGAGATTTGGGGGCAATGGCTTGAGTTCCAATGTAGGTGGGTGATGTATGGATGGAGAAATTGATGCAATAGACATATCTACACAATGAACATCAGAATCAGAATAAAAATCATCACAATCAGAGAATAAAGCACCAAATCCATCAGCATACTCAATAGCCATGCCATAGTCAGAGTTCACATGATCAAAATCAGAATATGATTCCATTTCAAAATCAAATCTTAGAGAGTCTTGTTCCTTAAAAATGGGTGTAGAAGTATTCTTAGACATCAAACTAGAACCAATACTCATAATCTCCCTAAGCATAGGACAATCCGATTCTATGATGTTTTTACTTGGTGGTTCAAAATGGGAGATAACAAAAGCAGAATGGTCCTATGAGGGGTACTTCATGGAATCCATAACATTAAATATCACAACTTCATCTCCAAACTCCATGGAAAGTGTACCCTCATTGACATTTATGATAGTTTTTTCAGTTTTGAGGAAGGGTCTACCTAGGATAATGGGGGCATGAGAACTTACCTGATCATCCTCCATGTTAAGCACATAGAAGTCTGCTGGAAAGATCATGTCTCTTACCCGAACAAGTACATCCTCAAGAACTCCCGCTGGATATGCCGTAGCTCTATTCGCCAATTGCACCACTACTCTTGTTGGCTTCAACTCACCAACCTGTAAGGAAGAGAATACAGAGTGAGGCATCACATTTATTGAAGCTCCTAAATCACAAAGAGCATCAGAGAAGTGCAAATCCCCTATGGTACATGGGATGGTGAATGTCCCAGGATCCTCGCACTTTGTTGGCATTGCTAGAGTTGGTGTAATGAGTGCCGAGACATTCCTTCCAAGGTTGATTCTCTCATTCCCCTTGAGCCCTCTGTGATTGGTGCAGAGTTCTTTTAAGAATTTGGCATACCTTGGAATTTTCTTAATGGCTTCAAGTAGAGGAATGTTGATCTCCACATGCTTGAATGTGTCCAAAACCTCCTTTTGCATTGCTTCTTCAGCCATCTTCTTGGTTTGAACAACCCTGTTTGGAAAAGGAAGGGGTTTAGGAGGAACATCATCAATCTTTTTCTTACCTTTATCTTTCTCCTTGGATTGCTCATCAGTTGGTTTGGAATGAGGCTTCTCTGGAGTTGAGGTGAATCCCGGTGGAATGGTAGTTACAGATGTATCGTTCATTTTCTTCCCACTTCTCAATGTGATGGCACTAACATTCCCCTTTGGATTTGGAGTGGGTTGGGAAGGTATATTTCCAGAATTCTTACTCATAAGTTCATGGAGGGTGGTGGCAATCTGACTCATTTGAGTCTTCAACTCTCTCAGCTCCGAACTTTGACTCTTCAGCTCATTCTGTTGATTAAGAACAATTTGTTTCAAAAGATCATCAGTGTTAGAGTCTACCTTGTTTTGGATATTCCCTTGTTGCTGACTCGTTGATGTTTGAGCTTCGAATCTCCTTTGGGGTTGTTGGAAACCCTATTGGTAAGGTGGAGGCTGCTGGAAGTTTGGTTGAAAAGGAGACCTTTGTTGTTGTCCAGAGCCATACCTCATGTCCGCTAGATATTTCCACCCTTGGTTGTATGTTAGATCAAACTTCTTTTGGGGATATGGTTGTTGTTGTTGCTGCTGAAATGGTCTCCCAGGGAACACTGCTGCACAATCTTCTGTTTCTTGGAGTTGTGGGCAACAGTCAGTTGGGTGGTTTGTCTCAGTGCAAATACCACAAGGCCTTGAAGGAGGGGGTTGGGATGTCTTTTGAGCCAATGCAATCTGCCTCACCATAGTTGTCAATTCTTATAACTTAGTATCAATCAAATGACTTTCAAGAGAAGAAGGACTTACTTGATGTACTCCTCGAACATGTGGTGTACCTCTATCACCGAATTGTTGAGAGTTTTGGGCCATTTTGTCGATCAATGCTCGTGCAGCTACTGGTGTCTTGTCCACCAATGCTCCTCCAGCTGCAGCATCCACCATGCTCCTCTCCATGGGTGTGAGTCCTTCATAGAAGTATTGGATGATTAATTGCTCACTGATTTGGTGATGTGGGCAGCTTGCACACAACTTCTTGAATCGCTCCCAGTACTCATACATTGACTCCCCTTGTGCTTGCTTGATCCCCGATAACTCCTTTCGAATGGATGTGGTCCTTGATGCTGGAAAAAATCTTTGCAATAAAAGATGTTTCAAATCATTCCAACATGTTACATATTCAGGTTGCAAATAATACATCCAATCTTTTGCAGCTCCATCAAGTGAGAATGGGAATGCTCTTAATTTAATTTGATCTTCAGAAACATTTCTTGGTTTTAAAGTTGAGCAAACCACATTAAATTCCTTAAGGTGTTTGTTGGGAACCTCACCAGATAAGCCATGAAACTTTGGAAGAAGGTGAATTAATCCAGATTTCAATTCAAAGTCTGATTCGAGATTTGGGTATGCAATACAATTTGGTTGATTGTTAATATCAGGTGCAGCCAATTCTCGAATGGTTCTATTAAGTTCATTTCCATTGTTTCCAGCCATTGGTTCTTGTTTTATGGTTGAATTTGAATTTCTTCCAATTTCAATGTTCTGATATTGGAGTAATTCTCCAACTGGTTGAATGTTGAAACTTCCCGTAGACTGAGAATGTCTGATTCGTGCCCTAAGGCAACGTTCAATCTTAGGGTCAAGATCTAAGAGATCTTCGGGATTAGTTCGTGTCATAGATCAAATAAAAATGAAAAGAAAGGATGTGGACCATAGTAAAATAAAAATGAGAAGTTTGAGTTGATGGTCCAAAAAGAAGTAGAAGAAAATAAAAGAAGAAGAAGAAAAATCAGATTGGGTAAAGACGGAAGAAAGAAGAGAGGAAGAGAATAAAATGTAAAATAAAATAAATACCTCTAATTGGTTGAAATAATTACTTGCCTCCCCGGCAATGGCGCCAATTTGAAAGAGCGCTGTCGTGGGCTCCTTCAAATGATTAGTGTAATTTGGGGTACTTAGGTGCAGCAGAGTGGCTGACCAAGGTCGTCTCTCAAAGGAGGAAGTGAATTAAAACAACTTTTCAGAGGTATTCTAGAGAAAAAATAAAAGGGAATAAAAACAATACTTGAAAGTATGGGGGTGGTTGTTTATAGTTTATAAATCTAGAAGAAGTTTTCTGGAAGAAGATTGCATTTTTTTTGTTTTTAATTTTGAAATGAAGTTTCGATTAGAATGACACAACAAAAAGATGTTTGTTTAGACAATATTTAAAAGACGTAATCGATCTAACTCTACCTCTTCAATCATTTATTAATCATTATCATTTAAATTAATATTCACTTAATTATGATCCCTTAATTTGTTAAATCCCGAACCCTACAAGAATTAACTTTACCACGAAGATTGAAGTGAATTTTAACCTTAGGCTAACTTCGGAACATGCAATCGCAACACCCTGCTTTGATTGATGTTATAAAATTAGCTTATGGTCAGTGGTAAATTAAGGCACATAACCACTCTGGAAATGAGGATTAATTGAGTTTAGGGATTATATTTGAACTCTACAAATTGATCCCATGTGGTTTTGAATTACCGGTTAAGGTTGCGCTCTCACAGTTCACACAATTCCCGACCTCGCGTGTTTTGTGTTAACTATTCAATTTCTTGCTTAGTTTCATTTAAATTAAAAACTCAATTAATAGATCATAATATGTGAATTACAGTAGCTCTTTGATTCAAAATAAATGAATGAAGAAGGATAGAGGTCGATCGATTACTAAAAAGAACTACTCTTCCATGGGTGGTGTAGTCATCGTGGAGACGTTTTGCATAAGCAACGGATTGAAAGGGTAGAACCCAATCTTGTCTCCACTCTTGATTCCAACTCAATTAAGAAGATTAAGATAATAAGAATAGGGATGAACACATAATATTATTTGAAAAAAAATTCAAGAAACAAACATGAAAGAAAAGAAATACAAAGAAGAGGTGAGAGAGGAGAGCCTTTTTGGAAGAGAGGTTTGCACAAAGGCTTACTTCCTCCAAGAGTTGTGAGGGGCTCCCAAGAGACACCCTTTCGGCCACACCTTCCCAAAGCCTCGACCAGCCCTCTCAAGGAGTTAAAACCCCCTTTAAATAGAGTTTTTGAGGGCTAGGGATACATAACTTTTTAAGTGTGAAACGAAAAACTCGGCCAAATATTTTATTCCAACTTTCACCACCCACTTGAACTCCAAAACGCGTGAATTGACCGGCCTTCCAGAAGGATGATTTCTGCAAAATCTTGTCCCCGAGCTTTCCTCAAAATTTGGGCTCAATCCAATCCCGTATGTAGACGATATGGCCCAAATACAGAACCCATGTCTATTCTGCCGAGTCCAGCCCACCATTGGATTAATTGATCATTTACTCCATCCAAATGCACTCTTTAGCTCTAGTGTCCTGAATCAAAGTTGTATAAAATGAAGTTAGTAAAACTGTTACAAAATTTCAAATTCAAATAATAAATATAAAAATATTTATCTTCGAAATACTACAATGCACTATTAAGGGTAAAACTGGAATTTTCACCAAATTTTCAAATGAATGATCAAATCCCAAATATTTTATAAATAAACATATTTAACACAATGTGAGGAAATTATTTCATTTATTATCAATAAAATATTCAATAAAATAGTGTTTTATCAGTTCACTACACCTCATCTGCAAATGGACTATTCCATCATCATCAAGCACCTCACTATAAATCAACATGACCAACCATCATGAAAAATATATACATACAAGTCAACATTACTGAGTAAAATAACATTAACTATTTATACAATAAAATGACATATGAGTAGTTGTTCACACTTTAAACTGTAGACCATCTCATAAGGGGTAAAATACCAACATAGGGAATACATGTCATGTAGATCCTACATGCCTAATCATGATGCAAGTAACACCTATTACCTCTGTAGTATAAGATTAAAATCCAACAACTAGATTCTTATCAAGACGGTGAGAGAAAAAAACTTAATGATAAAAACCATCAACTTTAAATACTATAAATTTTACACGAGGTAAAAATCACATCAATCACATTATCAAAAACAAAAAAATAGAAATTAGAAACTCTGGGAAACATAGAATTCATTACAATTAAGGTTTTCATGATTCCCTAGCTCGGTATCCATCATAATCTCCGACACATCCAAAACAATAATGGATATAATATACCATAAAATTAAATCGAATAAATGAATCTTTGATAACACATTATAAAAACATGAATTTTCCCACTATGAAAATGGTAATTAGACTTGAAAATTGCATGACCTCAGGTATACCTCCCTAAATTCTAGAGGCTTCAGACTAGTAGGGGGTATAAAAGAGTACTATGGGAGACTATAACCCAGGTAACAAAGTGAACAATCATAAACTTAAAAACCAAAACTCATCTGTTAATATGAAAATACATGTGAGTATGAAGAAGAAATAAATAATCTGAACATGATGAGAAAAATTAATGATGATATGTAAAACCCAGGATGGATCACCCATTTGGTAGATCACATATAAAGATCCAAAAAAAGGAAAAAAATAAAATTGAAATAAAGAAATGGAGGATCCACAAAAATTCTTGAGCCTCAAATTTTCCCAAATTTAAAATCCTATCTGAGCTACCCTAGCTCGATCATGTAATCTCGAGGCCTCAAACCAACTTGATCCTATACTATGTGAGGGATATTTAGGTACCCAAGTGACATGGAGGATTAGGAAGGGTGTGAATACATATTAGTTGGAAACAAATAATAATGTCCCAAAAAATAACTAGTTTTAATGAAGTTTATGCGCATGAGATCATGAAAATAGTTAATTACAACAAATAAAACATTGAAAAACTGAATATATAAAATAAACACCAACCTTGACGTCCAGGTTCACCCAAATAATAGTAAAAAATTTCCTTATCTATCATCAAGGTGTATATGAGAATGTATTGATGATGATTCCAATCATAAATCTCTTAAATAGGTTAATATAATTATCCATGGTCTAAAAAACCATTACCAAAGGGTAATATACCCACACAGTGCCCCCAAATTACAACTGAGGGCCATGTTCACCCTGGGTTTAACTATAAGTCTATGCATATTCTGGGGAAGTGTTCACCCTAGGTTATCAATAATTTTATATAATGCCCAAGTACTATGTTCACCCTGGGTTTACCATGAACCATCATCCATCATGTATTAGTATTATGTCTAGGTTTAACCATAAAAATCATAATACTAAGATAAGTGAAAATAAGGCATAAATATCACCAACACTTATATTCATTAACAATTTCACATTCGTTGGATAAACTATTTCAAAACATTTTTCCAAATTTGTTCCAACATTACCATTTTTGAAAACATTAAAAATTATGGTTTTAAAATACCAACTCCCAAATATACCAACCCAAGTCATTAACACCATTTTATATTTTCATTTAGTGAAATAAAACCAAATACTTGTCCCATATTTCTGTTACAAAAACCAAACCAAAAACTATTTTTAAACTCCCTTTCATAATCTATTCACAATTCATTTTTGAAATTACATTTCACCTATGTCACCACTTCTATTTCAAAACACCATTTAATTAGCCAAAACAAATATGAAATCAATATTGAAAATATTGGTTACTATGAAATAGAATTTCATAATCACCGATTCACCTCATAAATTATCTTTAATGAAATGTAAGAATAATATACCCACATTAAATAATTCATGACATAAATAAACCTATTAATTAAAACTAGGATAATGAATGTAGATAAGGCTTGAACACACATCACTTCACAAATATATTGAGATAAGATTATGGGTTAGTTAGAGGTACAACTTTTCATTATTCAAAATCATTACCATTTAACTAGAAGGCCAATAGTATCTACCAAGGCCCATCCCAAGATTTACCAACCCATCCATGGACAACATGCTACCATTAACAACTTAAAGACCGTTGTTGATGTCCATGTTACGCTAAAACCAAAACAAACTCTTTTAGGTGGTTTATGCCTTACTTCTGATGTTAAATTAATCTAGAACCTCTAAATATGTCACTAAACAATAAAA
This sequence comes from Viscum album, assembly GCA_963277665.1. Classification (NCBI taxonomy): domain Eukaryota; kingdom Viridiplantae; phylum Streptophyta; class Magnoliopsida; order Santalales; family Viscaceae; genus Viscum; species Viscum album. Next base: position 462,471,856 of record OY728138.1, read on the forward strand.
AAATTAATTGAAATTAAATTATAGAATTAATTAAAAATTATAAATACAGTGTACCTTCATTAAAACAACGAGGGACATCCAAAAGAAGTTGTCTCGAAACATCCTCTACAAGGGTTGAGAAAAACCCCATTTATATAATCATACTCTACCATGATAAAATGGATTCAAAAACAAAATCTACAAACCAATGAAGTTAAATTAAGAGAATATAAAGGAAAATCAGTGAAATATTCCAATAATATGAGATATTTACCAATAATGACTAGAAAACACACTAAGAACACCCTAGTTCAAAGGGGGAAGATGGGGGACAATTTACCTTAGATGCACATGAGTGAGTGACGGAGGAAGATGGTATTCCCTATTATTAATTTTAAGGTAAAATTATGGAATATAAACTTTTTTGAGACAAATTTGTTTCTAAACCCTATACTAACTGGGCAGATGGTTCTATCTCCAAGCCGTCCACCTCACATTATTTGGTCACACAATTTACCAAACCCTGTACTAAATGTATGGGTGGATATAAAACCCTTAAAAAATTTAGTATAGTTTTCCTCTACAACATTATATGGGTTAGACAAAATCTTTCTCTATGAATTAAATAAAATTATGCTTCTTATAAAAAGAACTTGAAATTCCCTCGGCTTCAATGTTCCATATGGTTTCCCCTAAAAAATGTTTCCCAAATCATTCTTCTGGAGAATAAATCCTAAAAAGGATAAAACTCACATAAATCTCATGAGGGTCCCCTGGGAACTCAAAATACCTTTCAATCCTTGAAAAAATATAAAAACATCAGTTTAAGATGTTTCTACTTTTAAAATTCCTTTCCAAATGTTGGTCAAATTTTATCCATCCATTAATTGAAAATAGAAACTCCCTCGTAAAGGAATAATGTATTACACTTCTCTAGTTGAATTTGGTGTTATTTGGTTTGTGGATTAGATTTTTTTTATATAAATACCATATCAATTTTCATGGAAGAGAAGTCATATTTGATATTTTAAACCAAGATATAATCATTTATTAGTGTTTGGATGAATATGATCTTCCAATATAAATGACATATATTGTATAAGTATGTAATCTTATTAAAATGGGTATTTATCTCAATTTTTTTGGGAGAAACTCAATATCAAATATATTCCTATTTTATGATATATTGCTGATGTCTTTTTTTCAGAGTTTCATTATCTTCATCAAAATAATGAAGGCGTGTTTTCAAAATAACTCATACCTAGTAATACACCTATTTCAAACAATCCAAATATAATAACACCAATTAATTTACAAAAATTAAAGAAGTAAATATAAGAGAATATTGATAAGGGATTCATTTTACCAAGTGTGTCACCATGAGGTGTGCCTGTTCTTGTTTTGTAAGAAGAAATATGGGTCAATGTGACACAGTATTGATTATTAGGAACATAACATGATCCTAATAAATAATAAGTATTCTATACCATGTATATATTATTTTTTTGATAAATTATGAGTTGGTAAATATTTATCTTCGATATAGATACTATCAATTAAAGGAAAAAAGTGACGACATACCCCATACCACCATCCGTACAAGGTATAAACACTATGAATTTATAGTGATTCGATTTCATCTAAAAAATTATCGATATATCTTTATGGATTTAATGAATATGGTATTTAGAGATTACCATGATTAGTTATAGGTTTTAATAAAAGATGATATTTTTATGTTTTACAATAGAAAGTAAGACCATGAAGATCACGTGAGGATTTTAATAAAGACCCTATGGAAATAGAGTTTATTTGAAAAATTTACCAATGGTAACTTTTTTCTATAGAATGTTTCATTTTTGGGTCATATAATCTCAAGAGAAGGTATATCAGTAGATTTATTTAAGAAACAATTTTTGAACATTATCCCAGACTAAACACTATGATTGAGATTTTTAGTTTTCATGGATTGGATGGATATTACCAATATTTTCAGAACAATTTAAAACAACTATCTTATCCACTCATCAAGCTTAATTGGAATGGAGTCGAGTTTATTTAGACTAATGAATATGACTAAAACATCAAGGAACTAAAGAAAATTTTAGTTAGTGTTCTTATTCTCACACTACCCTATAGTGAGAAAGGTTTTTTTGATTTATATTGATGAAACAAATAATAGGATAAGATGTGTTCTTATGCTTAACGAAATGGAGATATCTTTTGGCTCATAAAAAATAAAGGTTCATTAAAAAAATACCTGACTCATAACTCGGGGTTAGTAATGGTAATATTTTCATTAATATTTTAGATACATTATATTTATTGGGAAATGTGTGACATATTTACTAATCATAAAAATTTAATTTATATTTTCACCACTAAAGAGTGGAATATGTGTTATATATAATGGTTGGTTTTGATTAAATATTATGAATTCTCAATACATAATCACTATAGGAAAGAAAAAAGCTGGTTGATTATCTATATTGAAAGTATCATGCAATATTTTATAGGATGAGCATCACAAAGTAACCAATATTTATGGATTTTCAGAGGATTGACCTTTAAATGTTGATGGAAGTAATGAAATCATATCTTGATAAAATTAGGGTTCAAATATATTTCCATGTAAAGATTAAAGTGGAACATAATTAATATATAGATCTACCAAAGAAGGTATGAAATGTTTATAATTAGAACCCTAATTGTGATGGATTGATATGGTTGAAAAACCATGTTTGTTTCCTAACAATACAAGACTTGAACAAGGGGTTATTGGAATTGGATCATAGATCATCATTCTCTATTAATCCCTATGGTATGAAGATGTAAATATATCCAAAAGAGTATTTCTAGTGTGAAAACATGAAGAGAGATATTCTGAGCATGTATCTTGGTTTTTGGAATATCATTAAGTTATAAATGAGAGATATAATTTTATGTAGATTTTGAAACCATTACACATACCATAATGGGAAGGGGAAAACATCACCATATATTTTCTCATCAGAATCCCCCAATAATATAAAGGACTTACTGTCATTTGGGTTATAGTTGAGAAAATTATGAATTCATCACACTTTATTACTATTAGATAATATTTCTCTATTGATTTTTTTTCAAGATATATATCATGAAAGTAGTAATGTTTCATGGAGTACCACATTTTGTTATATATGATCATTATATGAGGTTTACCATGAATTTTTATATAATTATTCAGCAAGATCTAGATATATAGTTGGGTTTCAATACTACCTATCATCCTCAGATATATGGTTGGTCTGGGAGGACCATTCAAACCCTAGAGGATACAGTGATATTTTTTCTCTAGATTTTAAATGTTATTGAGATCAACATATTCCTATTATCAAATACTCTTTTAACAATAACACTCAATCGATCATTTTGATTGATCTTTATGAATCTATCTATAGAAAAAGTGTATAAAAACAATTTTATAGGAAAATGTTAATGAAATAAAGTTACTGGGACCTAAGATGGTTGAAGAAATGAAATATAAATTCATAAACTTTCTACATTACATCAAGGAATCTTAGATTTGATAGAAAAGTTTTACTAAAAAGTAATTCTAAGATCGGAAAATTTATATTTATGATAATGTATTCCAATGAACTCATCCCTAGAAGATGGTAATGACATTCAGAAAGAAGTAAATATAAGCCCTAGATATATTATTCCCTTTAATATTTTTTATCGAGTACTGACCGTTTCTTATCACTTAGTGATTCCACCAAACCTCTATCAAGTTCATGATGTGTTACACATATCTCTTCTAAGAAAGTATATACCTGATCCATCATATTTTCATTACTCCAAGGTTTTATTATTGTATCATGCTCTTTCCAATGGAGAATAAACAATAGAAAATTTGGATCATAGATAAAAATTTCTATGGAATAAGTCCTTTCACCAGCTTAAAATTATTTAAATGAATCTACAATTGAAGGAAGATACACCTGAGGATGTGATAAAGTATAAATATAGAAATTTTTTTGTATCATATTGAAAAAAATTTCACGGTTTATGTTCACTTAAAAAATGAAGGAATATAATAACCTATGACTCTAAATTTATTTTATTTGAAATAAAATTGAAGTATTTGATAACTTGGTTTACATGTAACCATGAGTCTAAATGAACCAGTGATAGAGAATATATTTATAACTCAACCATTAGATTGAATAGTAAGAATATTATTAACCACATTATGATATATATATATATATATATATATAAATGTTTACCAAAATTTAAACATATTGATTAATTCCTAACAAATAATATTTTTTTTAATGAAATGAGTTAATTATTAAGAGACCTATTTTTTTAAAAGGAATGTATTTCTCTATATGTTATGCATTTTTATCTATAAAAAGTATTTTGATCACTATTTAAAAATGTTTTCAATGAAATTTATTGATAATGTAAATGAATTAATTGATAATCATTCATACATTATGTTGGATCTAGTGAACAACTCAAGATAAGAGATTTTGAGTTTCCTATTAAATTTATGTTTAAAAAAAATTAAAACTTATTTCCCTAAAGTTTATAAAAACACCATTTAATAAAAACAATATATATATATAATTATATATTTGTAAAATATTCTCAAAATCTAGATCACAACTCAATAAAAATAATTTTGAAAATACTTTAACTTTTTAAACTAATATAGACGTATCAAAAACTGTTTATAAAAAAAATTAAGTTAACTACCAATGAAAATATTTATTTAGTAAAAAAAAGTAAATAATATTTAGAAAATAAATTACCCCAAATAAATCATAGTGTAATTTTAAACAAGGTGTTCAACCTCAAGTCAACACTTATTATAACACCTTAAGATATTTAAAGAAGAAAATTATATTCGATAGTGTAAAGGACACACAAAACTGTGTTTATCTAATGTACAAGAAACACTATGTACAAATTTCATTAAACATAACAATGAGTTTATCTGGCATTATATGAAACCCTGAGACTTTTATTTTTGATAACATATTCAACACGCAATGTCGAACCTAAATGACCCATGATATATAATACCCTTATAACCTAACCTTTAAATTGGTGGGTATGAATATTATTAAATAATTTACGAATTATATATATATATATATGTATTAATGTATTACTAAATATAAATTGTTAATAAATTTTTATAAAATAATCAATTTAGTTTTAGTAAAGTGATTTTATTCTTCAAAAATATGTTTTCTTCAAAAAATGTTTTTCTTTTATTTTCATGGAAATATATATTATAATAAAGTTTTTGAGCTTTTAGAAAATTAATTTGATAAAATTATTTTCATTTTTTGATTCACAATATCAAAATTTACTTTTGATGAAATTTTGGGACTTATCTGAAAATATTGACTTTTCAATGAATAGAAAAAATATGGATTTTGTAAAAATTATTTTCTTTTCAAAAAATTAATTTATTAAAAAGTTAAAATATTTTTTTTAATATTTTTTAAATTTACATAATAATTATAAAATTTATTTTAATCCAATTAATTTATTTTAATATACTTTACAATATTTTTTATTATAAGTTAGTTTTTGTTTTAAAAATGAGTTTTTTCTAAAAACTATTTTAAAATGAATACTATTTATCCATTAAAATTAATTAAAATAACCCATAATGAGGAATGTTTTAAATGAAAATATAGAATATATATCATTAAATATTAATTTAGTTTCATAAAATCATTATTATTAATAAAATAGTTAATATAGAATCATCTTTTCCTAAAAAAATACTCTTCTTAAAAACCCATTGTCTCACCACATCTACGAGATTAATATTTAATTATAATTTTATAGTTCTGTGAATTGAATTTGTAAAAATGGAATCAATATTTTTAATAAGAATAATTTATAATATATAATAATACTAACTTAATTTTTGACCATAATGATTATTGAAAATAATTAAAATTATTCACAATGATTATGGCAAAAACAAGTTTACTGAAGGATTAACTTTAAACTTATAGATAATTATGACGTACCAATTGGTCTAAAACGCATTTTATAGACATATTTAGAACCTTATGACATTATGATCTATTTTTAAATGTTTTTTTGGCCCGTTTTCATGAATATGAAATATATAATCAGTTATGTAATTAAAAAGAGAAAAATTAACCCTTCTTCATTTTTATTTATATAAAGCTTCGAGATATAAAAAAACTAATATAGGTTGGTTTATAAATATTAATTTGAAATAAAAATTAGTTTTTTATGTGATTATTATTTTATTTATTTTATTATAAGTGAATTAATTACATTAAATACTTAATAAATTCCAACACAATAATTATTAAGTTAATAACTAACTATAATAAATAATTCTTAAAATAATAAAATTTATGTAATTTGAATGAATTATTATCTTAATTTTATTAAATTAATATATCATCTTACATAGGTTTTAAAATAATATATTTTAATTTCATAATTGGTTTTTTAATACAAATTAATTGAGTATTATGAAAATTGACATTAAGGATATTTTATAATAAATGGTATTTTATTAAAAAATTTAAAAATAGTAAAAATGCTATATTATCCAAGTGATTTTTAAATGTTAATAAATATAAAATATGTTATATTGATTGAAATATTATTATTTTATAATGACTATATTGAACCATAAATAGTAAAAACTCTCTTATCCTTTTTGAGATTAAAACAATGTTTTTGTGCTTTACATGCGCTTGTGTTAAAATTAATTTTCAGAACATATAGTATTTTTATTTGATAAAATGGATTTAATTTATAGAATAATTGGTTCAAAATTATCTAATAATAATCACTTTAATTTATTCCTTATGGATAAATTAAATAGGTTATAAAACTGGTTACCATTAAGACAAACAAAAACGAAAAAATAAGAAAACTTATGAGTTATTGATAAAAATATTTAAAACATTTTTTTAGTTTGTTTTTGAGGTTTTTAACAACCATATATTCCTTAAATGAAATAAATTATCTATCTTGGATCCGTTTTATTTAATATTGACCTCACAATAGTTAATAAGTTTGGTATTAAAAAAAATGCCACTCCTCAATTATAAATGGGCACTCACTCCTTTAACTTCTATACACATATCAATTTGTCTCACTGATAATTTGACAATATAAATTATCAGATTTTATCTTTCCAACCTATAATAATTGCATTGGGAATAAAATCCCACAAATGAAATATTTTTTTACCAAAGCGGTATGGTGTTTTTGTCTCAGTTTTCCTTCATTGAGATGTATGTTATGTAATACAACTATCATATTTTATAAAGTGTATATACATATCCTTTGACATGTTACATCATAAAGGTACTTATTTCAATGATATAATAGGTTTCATTTAATGTTATTATTTCATGGGGATTAGGATTAAAATTTATAAAAGTGGTAAGAGTCTTTTGTTACAATCTCATCCTTTAATAGGATTTTTTATAATTAGGCTTCTATGGATGAGATCTCATAATTCATATCTCAAGTAACTCATGTATTTTCTTATCAGATGGTTATGTAATTTGAATACATGTTTTCCCATTATTTTTACTCTCTTTATTTACTCAAGGGTTCAAAGTATTGTCTTTATTAGAAAACATCTTTCCTGTTGAAAGAACTTTTTCTTCCAAAATCATGGTTTCTAAAAATGTTTACAAAAATGTTTTAAAAAATAATTTTTCAAATAAAAAAGGATATTTTAATCTAGAAACGTTTTTAATAACTTTTAGAACTTACTTTATATGTTTCCAATGTTTTATATTTTTTTTAAAAACATTATATGTTTAAAAAAGTGAGTTCAGAATGAAAAGTATATTTTCCTCAAGAAAGTTTTTAATGATATTTTAATGGTATTTCTATTCAATAATTTCAAGACCCCTAATTATTATTTATTCTCCAGTGAGTATATTTGGTATTAATACCATACTCATTCTTTCTCCATATGGATTAATATTGTTTTAAATAGATTGTTATTTAAACTATTTCTTTTTCATGGGATAATCAAGTTATGAAAGGAATAATGGTTGTTTTTATGAGTTTTATTACAATGTTTAAGATATAATTACATTATTTTTAGTTCCTGGTAATTATATATGATGGGGTGGCCCAGATAGCACTGGGTGATCCAAATATAGCATATAGGATGGGGTGGATATGTTAGCACCAGATTAGCACATTACGACTAATATGATTGGAGACCCAAATAGCGTCGGGTGATCTTGTTGCTGATTATATAATAGGGTAACCCATATAGCACCAGGTGGGCCTGTTATATATTATATGATGTGTGCACCCATATATCACTCTAATTTATAGTTTAATTTTTATATTTTAAGTCTACCATATGATTATTCCAATTAAAAGTGTTTTGGAAAGGTGTTATGAATATGATGATCCATGTTACTGAAATGGGGGTTAAATTCTTTTTATGGGATGATAATGTTTCTTATGATCAAGATTGACATCACATGGCTCATTATTATTTAATATGATGACTCTTTCATTTTATATTATTTAATATTTTGTGATCCATGTATTTTTTTGATTTATTTTTTGATTATCTCATTCACTCTAATTATGTTATCATACCCTTTTGGTATTATTATTCTCATTTATGACATTCTAATACTAATTCACATGTCTATCATTATTTGGAATTTTGTGTGTAACATCCCAGGTAAATAAGGAATATTATATTTTTATATTTATTAATATTTGGGAATTAAAAAATAATTTTACTTTAAAGGGGATTCTATGTTCGTTGGCTTACCTGACACGCAACAATGTGTTCCTCCAAAATCTCATGTTGCACACAATGCTGAGTCATACGTAAAAAATATATATTAATATCATATTATTTTAAATGGTAGTTAATGCCTATCAGTTGTATTGGACCGAATGTATATAACTAACTACAATATAATTATACATGTTTGTTAAATATTTTTCCATTTATCCAATAAAAATTATAAGCATAAAATGTGAATAAATCCAATTTTAAGTATAAACGCTCTAATATACTTTAAAAGAAATATTTACCACCTTTTGATAGAGAACCCTTTTAAAATATAGTTTTCTTCACTTTTATATGTTCTATTTGAGAAAATAAAATTCTTTTTTATAATTGGGACAACAAAATTTACTTTGGATAATATTTTGGTAATTTTTTTATATTGTTCATTTTTTAATGAATAGTAAAAAATACTGCATTTTAATTCAAAACTGTCATTTAATATAATTTATTTATATAGTTTTATTATTATTTTAATGGGTTTTAAAGTGTAATGGGATTATATTTTTACCATTTAATCTAATTTTGGTCATTTTAAGTACTTTCACTCTTAAATTGGACATAAAAAGAGGTAAATCTTTTGATTGTAATTATTTCTAAAAAACACACTTTTGGTTTTGACAACAAGAATTAATTTTAAATTAATATCTACCACTTTTGTGTTTTAAATTTGGGAAAATAGATTCCATATTTGGAATAAGGAGATCCAAATTGTTTAAATATGTAACTTTTATTTTTTGACATTATGATAATTTACTTCAGTAAATATTTTATTTACCATGGTTAAAGGGTAAATCTGGTAAATAAGGGTAAACATATAATATTATAATAATATGAAATTATCCTAACATGTGTTATTATTTTATTATATGATACATTTCTAAACATGTATATCCTCAGGTTGATTTTGGGACCACATGGAGCCACCTGGGAGAGATAATGACACTTTATATTAATTAACTTAATGTAAAGACAAAAATGACATAAACATATATCTTTTAGTAAAATAATTTTATATGGGGTTATATAAGTGATTTCATCCATTATTAAAATTATTTTGTAACCTAAAACGATTTCCTACATTATGGTTATTTATTTATAATTTTTAGACATTAAATAAGGAAATGTAATTATGTCACAATGGTGATGTAGTAATTCCTTAATTAATGAAGGATTCAAATAAATGATATTATAAATATTAAAATAAATTAATTTTGAACCTTTTTATTCCATACAAAAAATTTAAATACTATTTTTACTTGTTATCATTTAATTAGTGAATGTTTTTCTAAAAACTAATTTTTTTTGGATATTTTAAGAAGTCACGATACAAATAGTACTAAAATTAACATAAAAGTGTTTTTAATTCAACCAATATTTTATTAAATGATAAATAATCCTAAAAATTTATGATTCAGCCAATTAAAATATATGATGTTTAAAATACTGTTAATGATCCATTTGGGGTCTCTTTTCATTTTATAGTACAATTATTAACCATATAGTATGAACATATAAGAGGAAATGGTAAAAGTTAAATAAGTTAACAAAGGGCTAAAAAAAAGATAAGAATTACAGAATATCCAAAACCTATCCAATTATTATTGGATGATTTTATTTAGACTTATATGTACCTTATATTCAAATTAAATATGTATTGGAAAATTTGATAATGAATAAAATTTTATAATAAAATAATACTTTCAAACTTTCCTAAAGAGCCCCTTCTCCCACTTATAAAAAGACACAACCTCTAGCCCATTACACACACCTCTCAATCCCCTTGGCTAATCCAACCTCTACTTCAATAATCTCATAACATCCCTATATTTCTCCTAAGAGCCTCAAATTAGGTATACAGAACTTCAAGGAATCAATTTTTTTCAAACCAAATGGAGTTATCCGATTTAAAAGAGATTAAATAATGAATGAGTCAAGTTGAACACGTGGTATTGGGTTTTCATCTGACTTTTTATTCCCATGAGATTCATGCTATATTTTCCACTATTTCCGTTTGTGTGGTTTATTTAATTCCCATTATTATATTCTTTTTGTAATATACTCTAATCTATGGGTATTTACATCATCATTATATGATCCTTCTTTCATGGGGTGTATGTTTCGTAAGTTACCAAATCGGTAAGGGAACCTTTCACTATACTCTTTTAGTCAAAGAATTATTTTATGCCATGTATTTTAATTTTCTTTTTATTATGTTGGTATATATTCTTTTATATACTTATTTCTATTAATTTTATGACCATGTGATGAGAGACCTTTTTCTAAATCATAAACTAATTTTCGGAAATTTAAAGCGACGTCGTTAGGCTGTCGAATTTTTATAATAGAACTGCTTACCCCAATTTCCATTCTTTGGTTTAAAATTATACTTCTGGATTATGTCAGGATATGAATATGTGTAAATGATCTATGATTTTTTTAAACTTTATATCCACTTATTTTGGGTGCATTCATATTTTTCACACATAATTATGTCATTGATTTGTCCTTAAACTAAGGATACAATCTTTCCAAGGGACTTTGTCTCAATTTACATTCCATTTAGACTTATTTATTATTCTACCTCAATTAACTTTTATAAAGTGTATATATAAAAAGTTTACATATTTTATCATAAATATCCTTATTCTCATGATATTATAATATTTGATTACTGTTATTCCTCAATTATTTTTATTCAAGCACCTTTCATTCGGTTAGGAACTCTTTAACTAAAATAGGGTAATAAATGTTTTATAGATTTATTCTTCTAAATATTTCTAATTAATTCCAATGTTTTAAAAATGGATTTAAGGATTTATTTATATGCACATGAATGTTTTGAAATTCATTTATCTTAAAATTTTCAAAGTGGTATGGGACACTTTGATTAAAAAATTTCTTTATTAAATGGTTTTTAAAATGGTTTGATAAATCATTGATTATGTCAATATATTGAAATGATATATTGTGATTACAATGTGGAAATGTTATCTATACAATATGCTTGGTTTATGTGTTATGAATATGTTATGGTTATTGGGAACTGTTTACATATACGGGTGGTTCTGTGATAAACCTATGGCGGGTGAGCCTGAGTGTGATGTCCCTGACCCGGGTGCCTCTCAACCTGAGCCCTGAGCCCGGTTGGCCACATGACCACTGGATCATCTCCCCATATGCCAGGGGTTTCCGACTAGCATTGGGGGTGTAATGGTAAGTCAGTGGGAAGACTGTACCCCCATGTCAGAGTACATAGTGGTATATCAGCAAGTGATTAAATATAGAAAGAACACCAATGTATAAATAGAAGAAAAAGGGAAACATACGAACCAAACAACAGAAGTAAGGAAAACCCTAAAAAATATACAAAAGTGACATAGGCGGTGTTTGATACAAAATGGATGCATGGAATGCTGATACAATGGGAATAGATGGAAAACATGCTATACAATAACACAAAAAGGAACAAAGAAAACAAGTAGTCCACGAGCATCTTTATCCAAGCTCGGTCCTCTGCTCTTGAACTCTAGCTAGAACATATGTGTATCAACAACCTAAAGTAGGGCCCTTTCCCCAAATAGTACCTACAGCAGAAAAGTCTATACGGGTGCCAATGGCTTCCTGGGTAGGGTGTGAGACAAGTCTCAGTAGGAAACCACCAATGGTGTCTAAGTGTAATCCAAATAAGTGTTGTAAGATAAACAATGTGTAGTCAACTGCAAGTAAGTAATTCAAAGTAATAAATAAGCCCCCACCTAGGTTATGGAAGGACACCATGTGGGTCTAGCTGCTTCAGCTCATGGCTGTTAATCTGAACAATCCCTAGAGGTATGAGTACATAGATATAGGTTATCACTGGCATGAGGTAAACATGCCTCTCGTCCATAAGCAATGTAGCTGGCATGGGGAAGAATGCCTCCCACCCATAAAGGTTATATAGGCTTGAGGTATAAATGCATCTTGTCCTATTACATAGAGGTTCATCTAGCATAGGGTAAGAATGCCTCCCGCCCACACAGGGAGATTTATCTAGAATGGGGTAAGAATGCCTCGCACCCACACATGGTTTATCACAAGCATGTCCACATAGCAAGGCATAACCATTAACATCACATTATATAAGGCATTCCATCTTATATCATATCACATTAACAATGCATGACATTTACCAATCACACTATAAGGAAAACATACATCTCAATTCATTAAAGGGTTCAAGCTATCTCATCCTAGCCAAACTCTAACCAAACCATCTCATTTTCATAACCTGGAAAATCCCTTTCAAGACATAGCATTAAGGTCCAATGGTAAGAAAAGGCCAAATCTCAAGGCATATCACCTATGGTTGACCACACCCGGTCGATACCTCATCTAAACACCCTAATAAGGTTAGATTCATCAATCTCATACCACACAGGTCAATTAGACATGTAGCAACAATTATAAATAAGGGTTTTGGTGAAAGAAAAACCATGACATGATGAGATAAAATCAAAACAACAAAAACCCAAAATGGAAACCACGTGACCACCTACCTTAGAGTCGTAGGCGTATGATTTCTTGATATCGACCTCAGATTCATAGTAGGTTGGAAGAGATCTATGTTCCAGTCCAATTACTTGAAAATAGGGTATATGAGCCTATAGTAAAATAACAAAATGGATATCAATATTCACCGAGGAAAGATGGGTGCATGAGGTAAGCCTTTATCGAGGGTGATCCAGCGCATTCGACAGATCGAGGATCGGATTCTAGATGAAGAATCCAATAACAAAAGAGAGGGAGAGAGATTTTGGAGATCAATGAGGTATCCCCTCTGTTCTGTCCACTGGAAGGAAGAAAAAGAAAAGTATTAAGCCTTAAAAGATATTTTAGGGAAAAATAGTAATTTTACCCAGAACAGAGTCGCACAGTTTAGGTGCACGGTTTACCAAAACCATGTGAAAACCATGCACACCTCACTACCTCCCAGAAAAAATCTTCATGGTCGTGTGGCCTGGTCCGCAGGACCATGCGCCTCTGCAGGTGCCCCTATCTGCAATCGCACGGTTTATCCCAAACCGTGCGCAGACCGTGCACCACTGTCTGCAAGTCCATTTCTCAAACTCCGGGGCTCCAAAAAAACCCAGGACACTCCCTGGACCTTCCTTAGTATGATACATACATTAAAAAAATATTTAAGGAAAGATTTGAGTGAAAAACTAATGATTCGTACCTTTACCAACGAGTCAGGTTGTTACAACCTCCCCTCCCTAAGGCAACTCTCCCCCGAGTCGGCCTTCAGAGGGTACAAAGGTGTCATCAATGAAAATAACTATCCATTGAGAATGTATATCAACCTCTCGATCCTAGGTCTCATCTTGTACCCAGCCGTGATGCCATAGCATCCGTACAAGAGGAACAGACCTTCCACGGAGTGTCTTTATGCTCCGGTCAACAATTCGCATCGGATACTCCACAAAGGAAGCATCTATATCTAGTTCAACCTCATCAGGCTGAAAAACATTATTCAGATCTGAAAAGTACTGGCGTATCTGAGATACATGAAAAACATCGTGCATGGCCTGATATCTCTATAGAAGGGGAAGCTGGTAAGCTACTGGCCCGATTCTCTTCATCACCTCAAAGGGTCCTACAAACCTCGATGAAAGCTTACCCTGCTTCCATATACATCGCTGCCCCAACCTGGGTGAGACCTTCAAGAAAACCTAGTTCCCAACCTCGAACTCAAGAGGTCACTGGTGCTTGTTAGTATAGAACTGCTATCTAGACTGAGCTGTTTGCATACGCTTCCTAATAAGATGTATTTGCTCTATAGTCTCCTGCACAAGATGTGGTCCTAGAACATCTGCCTCCCCTACTCCAAGCCAACACAAAGGTGGGCGACAATGCCTACCATATAAGGCTTCATAGGGATCCATCTCAATGGTAGCTTGGAAGCTATTGTTATAACTGAAATCGACAAGAGGAATGTGTTTCTCCTATGAACCTCCAAAATCGAGAACATAGAAATGTAACATATCCTCTAGTACCAGTATAGTCCGCTCGGTCTATCCGTCAGTCTGCGGGTGATAGGTCATGCTCAAAAGTACCTGCATACCCAAGGCATTATGTAAACCCTACCAGAACCGAGATGTAAAATAAGGATCTCTGTCCGAGACAACAGAACAAGGTGCTCCATGAAGGTGCACTATTTCCTTTACAAACAGTCTTCCCATGTCAGCAACCATAAAGGTCTCACACACAGGTAATAAATGTGTGACCTTCATCAGACGGTCGACAATATCTCATACTAAATCATTGCCATGTGGTGACCTGGGTAAACTGGTTACAAAGTCCATAGAAACATCATCCCATTTCCACTCCGGAATGGAAAACGGCTGCAAAATCCCTGCCGAACGCTGATGTCATGCCTTCACCTTATGACAGGTGGAAAACGCATGATAAAAATAACTATCTCCCACTTCATGTTAGGCCACCATTACTATCGTTGCAAATCAAGATACATTTTGGCGATTCCTTGGTGAACTACCCATGCCGAGGCATGGAAATCCCTCATCAGCTCCTCTCTGATGTCTGTTGGGACCCATACACACCCACTGAACAATAAAGTATCACCTTCATCCATGGTCTAATCTGTAGAGGCATCATTAGAGACACTTTCTCTTAGAAAAAGGTCTTCCGTATCTGATAAATGTCTTGCCCTGACCCATTCCAAAAGAGTACATATCACCGCTAAGGCAGAGAGAACAGTATGACCCTGTCCCTCTTGAACCTCAAATTTCATCTACGAAAATAGGGATATCAGGTTCCACTCCTCATTAGATTCCCGATCCACTTGTGACTGAGTTTTCTGAGTCATCACATCAACTACTGAATTTCCATTCCTAGGAGTGTAGGCCAGTTCGAAATCAAAGGATTGCAGGTACTCGACCCACCTGCGTTTCCTGAGATGTAGATCCCACTGAGTGGAGATATATTTGAGGCTTTTGTGGTCAGTGAATACCATAAAATTATCTCCCAACAAATAGTGTCTCCAACAGCATAAGGCATGTACAACCGTTGTGAGCTTGAGGTCGTACGTTAGATAATTCCATTCATGAGGCTTTAACTGAGGAGAACCATATGCAACAACTCGCTTGTCCTGCATCAAGACAGCTCCAATCCCAATACCTAATGTATCACAATAGATCGTATAAGATCTTCCTAGCTCGGGCAAGATCAGTATCGGTGCTGAAGTTAGTCTACTCTTTATTTCCTAAAAAGCTGCTTAACAAGGTTCTGACTAATCGAATCTCATAACCTTTTTGGTCAAAGCTGTAAGCAGTGATTCTAGGTGTGAAAAGTCCTGAATGAACCACCTATAATATCTAGTAAGCCCCAAGAAACTCCTAATATCAAAGATGTTCTTGGGTTTATGACAAGAAAGTACAACACTCACATTCTCAGGGTAAACTGAAACTCCAGACTCAGAAATAATGAGACCAAGGTAGTGAACCTTATTGATCCAAAAGTAGAATTTATCAAGCTTAGCATTAAGCTAACACTCTCTTAGTGTATTCAACACGATCTCAAGATGGGTGGCAGGGTCATGTCTCAAGTGTGAATAGACTAAGATATCATCCACAAATACAACCAAAAAAGAATCAAGGTAAGGGTGAAAAATCTGATTCATAAGAGCCATAACACTATAGGTGCATTCGTAAGCCCGAACGGCATGACTAGGTACTCATAGAGACTATACCTACTTCTGAATGCCGTGAGAGGTAGGTTTGAAGTCCTAAAATGAACCTTGTGATAGCCTGACCTCAAATATATCTTTTAAAACACCTTCACTCCTCAGATCTGATTGAAGAGGTCGTCAATTTGAGGAAAAGGATTCCGATTCTTAATATTCATATGATTTGACTTAGGATAATCCACGTAAAGATGAAGTGTACCATCTGCCTTCTTGGAAAAGAGAACTGTTGATCCCCAAGGAGAAGTACTAGGATGTATAAAGGATTTTTCTTCCAAGTCCTCCAGCTGACTCTTGAGCTCCAGAAGTTCCTTTGGTGCCATCATATAAGGAGGAATGGTCACTGGTGCTGCTCCTAGTATAAGATCAATAGTAAATTCCACCTCTCTCACTAGAGGTAGACCAGATAAATCATCAGAAAAGACATCACTGAAATGGTCCACCATAGGAGGATAAACGGAGGGTTGTAACCCTTGGTCATAGAGATAAATACTGGAAACATGTGCCGTGACACCACCTAAACTCTGGTGTTCCTTTCCTGCTCATGTCGTACTATGATCCCATTCTCCCTTAGGCATATGTGTGTTGCCCTCTGGTGATGTAAACGCCACCCTCCGATGATAGCAGTCAATCTAGGCTCTATAGGGAACTAACTAGTCCATCCCGATTATGACATCAAAACCTATCATATCTAGAACATACAGGTTCCACACAAAAAGGTAACCGCCCACCTTGAGGGGAAATTTTGACAACAACGAACACCCTATAAACGGATACCTAAATGGGTATCTAACACGATCATACCATTATATGACTTAACATTGAGGCCCAAACTTCCAATAATCAACTCTGATAAAAAAGAGTGAGAAGCGCCTGTGTCAAACAAAATAGATACTAACATAGAAGCAACTAGAATCGTACCTCATACAGTAGATGGTCCGGCGTACTGCTCCTGTGGCATAGGCTTGACTGCATACAACTGGTCGACACCATGGCCCTAAGTCACAGCCTGGCTACCCTGAGCAGACCCACCCTACTGGCGCTGAGAGTCATACACCTGATTACCTCTACCTCGACTGCTGCCACGACCTGATTGGCCAGTGGTATTCCAGCCTCCTGACTATCGTGATCCTGTCAATCCAGCACTAGATCGTGGAGTAGGTATAGATCCCTTTTCACTAGGCCCTAGGGGAAAAGTCCTGTAGAAATGGTGGAGATGACCCAACCTAGCACAACCTCTGCACTCCACTGGATTTCGCGTACACTATCTTCTCATATGTATTGGCACCCCACATTGGTGACAGATAGGAGTACCACCTGAGAAAAGGGTTTGACCACTGCTAACACCATGAGAGTCCTCAAAAAACCACTTCTTCCCTGAAGAAGATCCACTAGAAACCTTAGGTTCTGAACCGCCCTGGTTTACACTGTCTGTATCTCTCAAAATTCTCTCTATAATCAAAGCCTGATTGATAATTTTCAGAATGTTTGTCAACCTAAACATGCTAACTTGCGATCGGATGGCGTAACACAACCCATCCTCAAAACTCCTAGCGGTCGTGAGATCATTAGTAGCCAGTGTAGGAGAAAAACATTGTAACTCAGTGAAATGGGACTAGTATTCCATGACTGTCATGGTCCCTTGCTACAGATTCATAAACTCCCTAACTTTGTCAACCCTTAAAGTTTGGGGAAAGAAATAATAGTAGAAGACGGTCTAGAAATCGGTCCATATCATATCTCTCTGTTGTCCTGACTAGGTGATGACATCCCACCACCTCCTGGCTGAACCATGTAGCATATAAGCTGCGAGCTTGACCCTCCGCTCTAGAGGCATCTCAAGGTGCTCGAAGATAGTCAGAATAGATTCTAACCATGACTCCACAGCAAGTGGTCCGCCATCTCCCATAAATGTAGGAAGATGTTGTGACTGAAACTCATGGTTCAAATCTTCCATACTTGAGGTAGGTTACACTCCACCTTGCATACTCTACATCATACACAAGAAGCCCTCACGGAATTGGGCATCAACACCGATCTCAAGAATAGCAACAGGAGCCATGGGTGGCTCGATAGGAAGATCAACTAGATGCTCAGGGCCTGCCACCTTAGGAAAGTGATTGTCACCACCTTCTTCATGTGAGACTCGATGACATCATGGAGGTATAGTTCTAAAATGCCAAAAAAACGTCTCAAAAGAAGAAACCAACAAATTAAAGGATGAACTCTATAATCTAGGACAGGTACTAAGACTTCCTACCTCTAAGATCACCTATCCACACCCATAGGAATTATTGGTAAAACCTGCAACTATTCAAATTTAACTTAATCCAGTGAAATGGAATTTTCCATCCCATAAGGGACCAAACTCCCCACGAACTGAAAGATGACACACACATGGATGTCATTTCTCATTTACTTGTGATAGTTAAGTATTTGAATCTCCTTTAAAGAAAATGACTGGTTTATTTAGAATGTCATTTTCCGATCCATAAGGGACCATACACCTTATGAACCAAAGAGTGTCACCCACCAAAACCACATCATTCCTCAATTCAAAACCTACAAGAAGGGATAACATATTTGCACACATATTAACAAGGCATGGAAATAAACAACAGGCAATGCTCACTGAAAATTTAATCGTGGCATGGCAAGATGAACGACCTAATCATATTTTGCCTATCATGATGCATGTTCTAATGCATAACTCTCATTTCATTGGTTCAAACCATGAAATAAAAATTTTAACCTCGCAAATGTCATTAACATCAAAAATCATGTGAAGCACCCGATGGTGAAACATTATCAACAGTAAATAGAAAAATCAATAACACCATAATTTAGGCAACTTGGTATTTTACCCATACATGGGTTCGCGACGCCCAAGCACGACTTATAACCAAGTACCTAAGAATTCCCATTCTTTAAGTCTATCATCTCCAAATAGTAAATCAAGAAAGAAAAACCTACTCTGATACCACTTTGTGATGTCCTGGAGCCAGCTGCCTCTCAACTCGATCCCTGAGCTCGGTTGGCCAAATTACCCCTGGCTCATCTCCCCATATGCTAGGGGCTATTGACCAGCAGCGGGGGTGTAATGGTAAGTCAGTGGGGAGAATGTACCCCCATGTCAGAGTACATAGTGGTATAGCAGCAAGTGATTAAATCGCGAAAGATCAACCAATGTATAAATAGGAGAAAAAGGGAAACATACGAACCAAACAATAGAAGTAAGGAAAACTCTGATAAATATAAAAAAGCCACATAGGCAGTGTCTGATACAAAATTGATGCTTGGCATGATGATACAATGGGAATAGATGGAAAACATGTTATAAAGTAATAAAAAAAGGAACAAAGAACAAAATTAGTCTATGAGCATCTCTAGCCAAGATCGGTCCTCTGCACTGGAACTCATGTTAGAACATATGTGTATCAACAACTTGAAGCAGTGACCTTTCCCCTACTAGTACCAGCAGTATAAAAGTCTACACGGGTGCCAACGACCGCCCAGGTAGGGTGTGAGACAA
Organism: Viscum album; assembly: GCA_963277665.1. Classification (NCBI taxonomy): domain Eukaryota; kingdom Viridiplantae; phylum Streptophyta; class Magnoliopsida; order Santalales; family Viscaceae; genus Viscum; species Viscum album. The sequence goes on from OY728138.1 coordinate 462,491,950, forward strand.
GTCCCAGTAGGTCACCCCCAATGATGTCTACATGTATTCCAAATAGGTTCCATAAAAGAAACAGTGTGTAGTAAATTTCAAGTAAGTAAAGCAAAGTAACATACAACCCTCCCACTCCGATTCCGGAAGGACACATAGCGGGTCTACCTGCTTCAGCTCATGGCTGGTAATATGAACAATCACCAGAGGAATGAGTACCTAGATACAGATTATCACTGGCATGAGGTAAACATGCCTCTCGTCCATAAGCATTGTAGCTGGCATGGGGAAGAATTCCTCCCACCCATAAAGGTTATATAGGCACGAGGTATAAATGCCTCATGTCCTATTACACAGAAGTTCATCTGGAATGGGGTAAGAATTTCTCCCACCCACACATGGAGATTCATCTGGCATGGGGTAAGAATGCCTCCCACCCACACATGGGTTATCACAAGCATGTCCACAAAGCAAGGCATAACCATTCACATTACATTATATAAGGCATTCCATCTTATATCATTTCACATTAACAAAGCATGACATTTCCCTATCACACTATAATGAAAAACATAAATCTCAAATCATTAAAGGGTTCATGATATCTCATACTATCCAAACTCCTACCAAACAATGTCAATTTCCTAACATGAAAAATCCTGTTTAAGACATAGCGTTATGGTCCAATTGTGAGAAAATGCCAAATCTCAAGGAATATCACCTGTGGTTGACCACATCCGATTCGTACCTCATCTAAACACCCTAAAAAGATTAGATTCATCAATATTATACCACACAGGTCATTAGACATGAATAAGAAATTATAAATAAGGGGTTTGGTGAAAGACAAACCACGAAACGATGATATAAACTCAAAAACAATGAAAAACCAAAATGAAAACCACGTGACCACCTACCTTAGAGTCGTAGGCGTATGCTCGCTTGATTTCAACCTCAGATTCATAGTATGTTGGAAGAGATCTGAGTTCCAGTCCAATTCCCTAAAAATAGGGCATATGAGCCTACGGTAAAATAACAAAATGGATACAAAGATTCACCGAGGAAAGATGGGTTCATTAGGTAAGCCTTACCAAGGGTGATCCAACTCCTTAGATGGATCAAGGACCCGATTCTGGATGAAGAATCCACCAAGAAAAGAGAGGGAGAGAGATTTTGGGGCTCAATGAGGGCTCCCCTATATTCTGTCTGCTGGAAGGAGGAAAAAGAAAAGCCTTAAGCCTTAAAAGATATTTAAGGGAAAAATTTTAATTTTACCCAGAACATTGTCACACGGTTTACGCTCACGGTTTACCTAAGTTGTGCGCAAACCGTGCACACCTCACTGCCTCTCAGACAAAAGTTGCATGGCCGTGTGGCCTAGTCCGCATGGCCATGTTCCCCTGTAGGTGGCCCAATCTGTAGTCACACGGTTTATCCCAAACTATGCACAGACCGTGTACAAGCTATGCGCCAGTGTCTGCAAGTCAATTTCTCAAACTCCTAGGCTCCGAACAAACCCTAGACACTCCTTGTACCTTCCGTAGGATGTTACACACATTACAAAAATTTTAAAGAAAGATTTGAGAGAAAGAATAATGATCTGTTCCTTTACCAACGAGTCAGGTTGTTACACCAAGATAGCTCTCCAATGCTTTGGGTAACATAGATGAGGTGAACGTTAATGTTTCTCTTCAGAGATTTAGGGAATATACTATGATTGGTCTTCCAAATGTAACTCCCTATGTAGCTGTGAAAGCTACAATGTAATTACGTTAAGGATGCCACAAGTTACCTTTATGATTTGTTATTTCCTTGTGTTATTCATAAAACTTATGATTTTGTGTGGTATATTAAATATTGCAAAGTATGCTTTCATTGATTTGTATGTATTTATGGAATAATTTTTTCTTTCTTTGTTTTATAACCCTTACCGAGCTTTTTATTCTCATACTATAACACCCCAAGCTTCCACAGTACGCTTCCATTTGAATAGTGCAATAGCGTGTGTTGTACGCAACATCGAGTTCTAACACACCACAACCAATAAAACTAGCCGTTATGAATAGTAATACCCACTTTTTGAAAATTATAAATTTTATTTTTCAAAATGGACTTAATTTTTGGATTCGGAATATCAAAATTAGCCTAGGGTGAATTTTTGGTATTTTTTGAAAAACTTCATTTTTTGATGAATAGTGAAACCACTAAGTGGTAGTTAAAAAACTGAATTTTTCCTAAAACCTAATTTTACCGCTTCTGTGAGTGGAATTTTGAAAATATGAGAGACACGGTTAATATAAATGAGTAAAATTTGGTTCAATGAGATGAATATAATTTTATGTGAATAGTAACTTTTTACTTTTATTTACCACGGTTAAAAGTAAATAGGATAATTAAGGGTAAAAATGATATTAATATTACCCTAACACATGTCCTAATTCTATTGGACAAGTGTATCTCGACCAAAATAAACCTTAGGAATAAAATATTATCATTTAGGTCCACATGGATTAGATTAGGACATTTATTATTATTTAATTCAAAGATGAGTTAAAAGAGTTACAATCAATGGTTAATTACTAAAACATTTTTAATATAATGTTATACACAATATAAATTAGATTGTAAATATTCATTAAAAAGATAAAAAGATTTCCTACATAATGGGGTTTTATTTAAAAATTTTAGACATTAATAATTTAATTTATTTATGATACAATGATGATGTAGTAATTACCATAATAGTGAAAAATTAAAATAATTGATATTATAAATACCCAAATAAATATAATTTCAGACTTTTTATGAATTAAACTAATTTTCTAGGTTAATATGACATGTTAGGATTTCTTTAATTAACTTTTTTTGAATTAATCATTCTGTTATAATTTTCACAAAAATCAATTTTCTAAATAGTGTCAAAATTGACATAAAAGAGTTTTTAAAACAAATATTATATTATTAATTGATATTAAATTATTCAAAATCTAAGGTTCGGAAAAAATACTTATATCATGATAGGTGAATAATTAATGGACCACTTGGGTGTCGTTTGGATGTATATATGATGTTTATTAACCATATAATATAAAAATACAAAGAGACATTGTAAAAGTGAAACTAATTAACTAAGAGTTAACACTTAAAGATAAGGTTAATATAGTGACCCAACCCTGTCTAAATAATATTTCTGGAGTTGTTTTCAACCCATCCACACCTTTAGATTTAAATAATCCACTTTTTATCTATTATAAACTGAATATGAATAAATTACAAAATAATATTTCTAGCTTTTCCAAAGGTGCCCCTCACCCCTCTTATAAAAGGCAACTCCCCCTTCTCATTAATTCACACTTTAAAAACCTTTTGGTTCAGCCAAAACCTGACAAGATACTCTCTAAACTTCCATCACTTCATCCAAGAGGAATTAATTTAGTCACAAAGCCATCCTAAGGATTCCTTTTGATCAAATTAAAAGGAAGAACCAGAAGAAGAGGTAATGTTTTCACCACCCTCTTTCAAGTTCCTTTCTTCTTCAACTTCTTCTTTCTTTGTTATTACCATTCTAAAATAATAAATCCAGTATCTTATATTTATTGTGATGTTATTATAAATATGTTACAACCATATTCAGTATTATATCCATCCTTTGAATGACATGTCGCCTTACGTGCGTACGTATGGCTTACCGTCTCCACGTCGTGGTGTAATTGTTATTCAATAAATTATAATTTGGATGGGTATAATAATGATGTTTAATTCATGTAAATAATAAATATAACAAGATAATAATTCTTTATATATGATACACCATCCAATTATATGTTATTATAATATCAAATTAATGAAATTGTTGCTCGTGCGTACATACGGACTACCATCTCCACGAACGCGATGAGATTAATTCTCCATCGTATCCATTCAAGTCTAATTCCCATTTTATGATTAAAAATAATTTATAGAGACATTATATCATTATGAATATGAATAATATACACCCCATACATAAAAAATAAGGGTCACATAACAAATAATATAAAGGAAAATGAATCCCATAACACCTGAAACGATGATAATACTAAGATATTATTAACAAATCAATGTTAAAAGATCATATATGATATCATATTAATGTATATGATTCTCTAATAGTCTAATAACAATTATTTCACCATTATACAAGAGGTTAACCTACCCCTAACCAAGGAAAATTACAAGGTAAGGGTTTATTTCGCAATCTCATCATTATCCGAGGTTGTTTATACCTAATAATATACTGGGAATTATTTATCATCCGCATCCATGTTTCTTAAAAATGTATTTCAAAACATTCTTACTATTTTACAGAATATGGGATAAAGTCATTTATACCCTTTTTTGACTTTTTATAAGAAATTTATAAATGTATATTTCTGTCATTTTCCAAACAAGGTCCTTTTTAACCTTTTCGACAGAATTAAGGTAAGAATGTCTTTTTAACTTATACAACGAGTGTGACTATTTTCAGCTATTATAAAATCTTCGATGATTCACTTACAAGATTATAAGAAGATTTTCAAAGTAAATGCTTTATTTTATAATCATGTGACTTTTCAATTATTTCAAAAAAGGAGATATTTCTCTCAAATAGTTTTGATTTCATCTATGTCAACATCATTTGATGGATTTTAAGTTTATTTGGAGTTGATTTATTATGATAAAAAACGTCCATATTTTATTGAAGGTTTTGTGATATGTTTGAATTTGGATGTGTTATTTTTATACCATTCATGGTTTATGGAGAATGTATTGACATTTCGTATGCAAGTTTTAATAAGAATGTTTATGTTATGTTTAAACCTGTTCATATGAGGAATGAATTGGACTTAATATGTGACGGGTAGAGCCCGATATAGCTCCTCAATTCATCAGTAGGTCTCATGAGACAAACTAGTGTCTTGGCACAAGGCCTTGAAAAATCTTATTTGTAGTCTTGGCATGAGGCCTTGGCTATGTGGTTATGATAGTCTGACATTATGTATTCCATCATTATGAAAGTGGTTATTGACATTGCATGTGATTATTCGATTAGTAGAATATCCATGTGAGTAAGTAAATGGAATTATTTCATTTAATTTTTTACATATTATGTTGAAGTTCAAGTTTAAAAGGCTTTTGTTTTAGTTATACATTGCCTTAAATGTTTATTCTTATTTATAAAAGTTTCTGCTACATTGTTATCCTTACTGGGCATTTGAGCTCACCCCTTTCTATGTTTTATTTTTCCCAGGATGTGAATAAGTATTTTATGAATGACATGTAGGGATAGTATAAGGGGATATGAGTGTGGAGACAAGATGTTGTTGTATTTTCACTTTATGATGTAATGTAACATTTATGAATGTATCTAGTTATTCCAAGGATACTAAACTAATCAGTCTTTTGTGACTTGCTATTTCTTATGATCATGCCAATGTTATGTAATAATGCATCGACTCTGGTTATCTAGGGTAGGGGCGTTACAGTTGGTATCAGAGGATGTTTAGTACAAACCTTGGAAGCTAGATTTAGATAAATTCTGATTAGAGCACATAGACCTAAGATGGACTTTGAGGATTAGTATAGAAGAACTTCCTATAATTTTGGAATTGTAGATATTTTTTGTTTTTTCCGAGTAATACATCTCTCTCTGGATACAAGCAGGTAGAGGCGGATCTGGCACAGATTACCTAGGGGTAAAACCTGAAAACACCGCTTTCAGCTAGACTCGAACGGGAACTGGTGCACGACAATGGGCTTTGCTACACTCTTGGTTACGACACTCCTGGGGGATATGATTAGGATAACTCTCATTTTCATTACAATTTATTATGAATGGTTTATGAGTATATAATTCCTCAAATAAAACATTTTTATGATTATGGATTAAATCCATAAATAGTTCAATTTATGTTAAGTGTTTTATAAGTATGGAATTATGTATTTTGATTCATAAACTAATCTAGTTTCTTCCATTGTTTAGAAGTGGCGCCTAGTGGTAGAAATGGAATCCTTATCAATGCATGCACTCCATGTAGGGATTTCCCATTCTGATTAAGATAATTATAGTGGATCTGGTGATACAACTGGTGTTGATCAACTAATCACCATACGGGGACATCTCACTCAGTTTATGAATAATAACCTTAACCGTATCGATCAACCTGATCCACAACATGGAAGATAGATGTTAGATCACTCCATGAGGCAACAACCACCAATGGGAGTACAAATCCTTTAGTATCTGAGCAATGGATAAATTCCCATGAAAAAATATTTCAGGTTTTGGGGAGTACTGAAAGAGAAAAAGTTATCATGGAAGTTTACAGCCTCACTAGAGATGCTGATCAATGGTGGTCATTGATTCAAAACAAGAAGGATGATGATGAAGTATTGGATATGGAATAGAGGGAGTTCAAAGATCTGTTTTTAGAAAAATACTTTCCTCGTGACCATCGAGCAGATATGGAACGACAATTTCTGAGTCTGAGACAAAAGGAGGATGAGAATGTCACAAAGTATGAGGTTAACTTTACGAGGTTAGAAAGGTATGCTGGAGATTATATACGTAACCCAAGAAGTAATATTGATCGTTTCTTTGATGGGTTAAAACCATTTCTCCATCGAGCATTAGTCTCACAATCCTTCTCGTCAAACGAAGACATTGTCTCATGTGCTATCAATATAGAAAAGGAATTCTCTATGTCTTATGACTTTAAATAAAAGAAAGAGAAGAAGAGATATGCTGATCAATCTGGGAATGGAAATAAGGGGAAGAAGGGAGAAGTTGAATATCCATCCTGTAGTAAATGTGGGAAGAAACACCATAGTACTTGCTTAAAAGGAATGGTAGTCTGTTACAAGTGTGGTGAAAAGGGCCACCAAGCTCGTGATTGCAAGGGGAAGAGGGAATCTACCAATGTCCAATGATACAATTACAGTGACATGGGACATTATGCAAATTAATGTCCTAAGAGTCAGGGGAACTTACCTCAGAAAATGCAAAGGGATCAAGGACAAGCTTATGCTATCACTACTGCTGAGGTAGAAGCTCCGAAAGACGTGGTGGCAGGTAATTTAATGGTTTCCTCAAGTTTAGCAAATGCATTATTTGATTCTGGATCATCGCATTGTTTCATATCATCCTCATTTTCTAAGAAAATTAGATATTTCAACTTTTATTTAACAAGGGACTTGTCAGTTAAAACTCCTAAGTGAAGTATCATTGCAACAAAGTTTTGTGAATCAGTCCCCATTAGAGAACATAAATGTTCTTTATCCGCTAATCTCATCGTCGTACCTATGATTGAGTTTGATATAATCCTCGTTATGGATTGGATTTTGGACCATGATGCGAAGATTTATTATAAGAATAAAGAGGTTATGATTTTTGATAATGATGATAAGGAACACCTTATCTTTAGAGCATAATCATTACAACCTAATTCTTATCTAGATCCACCCCTAGTAGCTCAACTAAATGCAATTATTGGGGAGGAAGAGAATGAAATTACTGTGTGTGAGGAAAGGAATGTTCAAATAGAGGATGTACTTATTGTGAAAGAATATGTGTATGTGTTTCCAGAATATTTACCTACACATCCTCCAGAATGAGAAGTTGAGTTTTCCATTGATTTAATTTCAGGATCAAGGCCTATATCGAAGACCCCTTATAGAATGGCCACTGTAGAATCAGTTCAACTAAAGAAACAACTAGAGGAATTGAGTAATAAGGGATTTATTCTCCCCAGTTTTTCTCCATGGGAAGCCCCTGATCTTTTCGTTAAAAAGAAACATGGACCTATGAGGTTATGTATCGACTACAGGGAGAGCAATGCCATAACAATAAAGAACAAGTATCCCCTACCTCACATAGAGATTTATTTGACCAACTGCATGGAGCTCAATAATTTTCAAAGATTGACCTTCGGTCTGGATACCATCAGTTGTATGTGAAGAAGGAAGACATTCCGGAGATAGCATTTCGAACCAGGTACAAGCATTACGAGTTTACAGTAATACCTTTTGGATTGACTAATGCTACCTCTGTATTCATGGATCTAATAAATAGAGTTTTCAAGGAATATCTTGATGAAATTGTGGTGGTATTTATTGATGATATCTTGGTATACTCCAAAATCTAATAAGATCATGAAAATCACTTGGACATTATCCTGAAGACTCTGAGATGAGATGAATTATATGGGAAGTTTAGCAAGTGTGAATTCTGGATTCAAGAGATTTCTTTTCGTGGCCATA